>OY829114.1:10000-4875000 GCA_963691645.1 Pelosia muscerda | reverse complement strand
GATATGTTGACACAGACCTGCCATATGCCTATAGATAAGCTATCTACCCCAGTAATAGGTAAGATATCAGAGACGCCATTGATTTAAATCCGTTTGATTCCTATAAATATTGGATCAATAATTAACTATTCAATCAATTATTACTATATTGCCATCAATTAATTGGACACTTTTCAATGGACTGTATACTGTCAAATAGAGAACATCCTATCATTTTTCTTTTGTATTGTAATGACTATAATGAAGGCTATCTGTTTAATAAAATTGTTAGATTAAGACCTTCCGTACCGTATTTGTAACCTACTTGTAACTTTTGTAAATTAGAATATGGAAAATTTCTGTGAGAAAGAGACTGTTCATGGGTGTTTCAGGTATAAATGCTAAATTCTGTGAACTTCACGAAAACCATAAACTTAGAAATTACTCTTGTTGAAGAAATATGTCGGGACTAACTTTTAAGCCTGCCTGCCTACCATTCTACGTGTTCGCAAATTGTGTGGAATTTGGCAACATTGCGACTGGTGTAGATAGTTTAAGCCATTTAGTTTTGTGTTCCACTTTATGTTATAAAGTTAAACGTTGTATGCTTGCGCTGTCGCTCGGCAAAGTATTAAACACTCACGATCTTTATAAGCTTGGCTTCGGAGCTGGACGTTCTGTATAAAGTATTATCATCATAAATTAAAAATTAACCACGTAATTAATATCCTTGCAATTTATTATCCTTGAATTGGGTCAATTTTTTTTTCCAAATTTATTTACCTGCAATATTTTCGGTTACAAATTTATTTTCGGCATACCTACCCATTTTTTGTACAAAGTGCCCGATCGGTGGCAATAGGCTCGCCCCCTATTACGTGGGAACGACAATCATAGTTGCCTACCCCTTCGAGGATTACGGGCGTGAGCATTATGTATGTATGTTTTATCATCATCATCATCATGTCGTCCAAACCGTATCCGGTGTCGGCGACTCCTAAATATTTAGTTGGCTTCTATGATGGGCTCTAATGTGGCTTGCAAAGCCGAACTTCAACTTGATACGATCGTAAGATGTACAGTATAGCTGGCCAGATGAATTATACGTGTAAAAGTAGGAGGGTTTAAAGTATGCATACAGAATTTAGGTATAAAGTATACCTACTTAGCGATCCTGTAATTTGAATTTTAAAGACGTGTTTTGAATTAAATCTTTTCACATGTATTTGTTTTCTTGCCAAATACTAGGTCGTCGAACTGGACACATTACACGGCAGCACGAGTGTAACGCCCCTGATAAACGTCCATAGGCCACACTTTCCATCAGGTAGGTAGGACGGAGGTAGGACACGACGGTATCTCCCGTCCCAAATGAGCTGTCCAACTGGGGAAGTACCTCCGCCCTACAGAAGACCGCGGTCATAATAACCTTCGTGTTGTGTTCCCGCCGGTAAGTAGGGTAGCCAGAGCTCACTATACCCCTCCTTCCCCTCCCCTTCCTAGCCTCCCCACCCCTTCCCAGCTCTCCCCCTTTCCCTTCAGGGTGGGCAGCGCGTGTGTGACACAATTAGTGTTGCACACGTTCATAGGCCACGGTGGCCGCTTTCCATCAGGTGGGCCGTGTGCTTGTCTGCCACCTACGTAGTATAAAAAAAAAAGGTGAGCTGTGTGCTTCTTTGCCATCAAAGGGGTATAAAAAAGAGTTACCAAATATTCGCTTATATCAACATGACAAGTACAATGTGACCTATGGTAGTGATTCGGTGTATTTTATATCTTTGTTCGATCTAGTCAATTTCAATATACTGGTGTTTATCGTCCCTGTGGGGAATGTAAGTAAACGCGAAATCCCTGAGCAGATGGGTACCTAACAAACATCGCTCAATATTCTGACACAATTGAAAAGTTGCGGTAGTAAAAAAAAACATAAATCTTTTTTTTTATTCAGGGCACGTCAATTTAACGTCACCTCTCCTGATAGTAAGCTGAACGCAAAGTCTCTCTACAATGCTGCAATGGTGGCGCTCAGATTGACGGCCTCATCAGATGCTATTTCACGCTACACTGTGATACTAATAACAAAGCTGAAGTGTTTGTTTATTTAAACGCAGTAAACTTTAAAACTACTAGTGCGATTTCAAATAATATTTTTAAATTAGATAAATCATACTACGAAAAAAATATATAGGCTATCACGCTACAACTCTTCAGAATCGAACAAGAAGAAAAAACTTCACAACATCACCGCGGTATGGCGGGTGATATTAAGGTGTTAGTAATACTTACTTAAAGTTAGTCTTTAAACTAGTTTGGTACCAAAATCATGGGATCCCTCCTCTAGGCATAAAATTTTAAGGCAGAATATATTTTGGCATAACGTTTTCGCATACCTTTCATTAGTATAGTAATACTAATGTATATTAATCCTTTAGCATAATGCAAATGTTAACATAACTATCATTATGCGTTATGATCATTATGCTGAATTTCGTTATACGTATGTAATTTATGTCTATATATTTTATGCTTTTCATTAATAACCTAAAATTATAACCAATCTATCGAATAATATTTAGGAAATGATATAATTCACATAGCCTAAAAATTTAACAGCGATAATGACACAATAGCGGAATAGTTTTGTGGAACTTACAGTACCTTTGTACGAGTCTTAGTTCGACAGAACTTCTTACAAACATTGGCCGCTAGCCAGACCGAAAAGTTACCTTACTTAGTCCACTATGCACGTCTAAGCAGTTTTGAACGAAATGATTCAGCTTCTCAATGTGGGCGGTTCGCGGCAAAAGTTGCTGGACAAAATTGCTTTTAAAGGGTAGGGATGTACAGATGTTTGTATATTGCAGAGATTAAAACGTGTGATTGGTTATATGTTATTGGTTAAATGTTATTAGCTACTCGTAAATTGTTGGTTTTTTTTATTTATTTTTTATTTATGGCACGTCAATTTGACTTCACCTCGCCTGATGTTAAGCTGAAGGCAAAGTCTCATGAAAGAGGGTCACCATTGCAAACACGTTCAGTGCTACAATGATGGCGCTCAGCTTGACGGCCTCATCAGATGCTTTTTCACGCCCCGCTTAAAGGACCCGGGACTGTAGGAAGAAGGAAACACGTGCGCCGGCAAGGAATTCCAGGACTTAATGGTACGGCAGAGAAAAGACTCACCGAACCACTTGGTTCTTGATGGAATATTCTGTACCGTATGCAAGTGACACCTAAGCCCTGCACGCGTTGTCCTGTGTAGGAAAGGGGAGGGTGGGATTAATTGGAAGAGCTCATCAGAACATTCACCATGGTAGAGACGGTAAAATACTGCCAAGGACGCAACATCTCTACGCATCTGCAAAGGCTCGAGGGACTTTGTGACCTCAGGACTCCCAATAATGCGGACCGCACGTCGCTGCAACCTGTCGAGAGCATCTAATAAGTACTTTGCGGAGCCATCCCAGAGATGCGAGCAGTATTCCACGCAGGAGCGAATTTGTGTCTTATAAAGAAGACACCGCTGCTCCGGCGTGAAAAAATGTCTCACTCTGTTCAGGACTCCGAGTTTACGCGAAGCTGTTTTGATGATGCTCTCGATATAGTTCTTGTTGTTCAGTTTGCAGCGCACGTCCATACCGAGTATATTGAGGTTATCCTGTAATGGCAGTGGTGTGCTCTGAAGAGTGGGAGGAGGAAGGAAAGGAAATGTCTTTGCTGAAAACGCGCATGCCTGCGTCTTCTTGGCATTGAACTCGACCAGGTTCTCAGATCCTCATTGGGAAACGTGATTGAGGATCCGGTCAAGCCCAGTGACAAGAAGTCGCCTCTTTTCCGCTATATCGGACTGCTTGGCCGCAGAATGTCCGTGGTAGCTCCCGTGTACAGTGCTATCGTCTGCATAGCAGTGGATGCTGCCGGTGGACAGCATGTCATTGATATGCAGAAGAAAGAGAGTGGGTGATAAGACGGACCCCTGCGGCACACCAGCATTTACCTGCAGGAACTCCGATGCTCGTCCATCACAGAGAACGCGAATACGGCGCCCCTGCAGGAAGCTAGCAACCCAATTGCACAGTCTAAGAGGCAGACCGAAGGCTGGTAGTTTGGAAAGAAGCGATTTGTGCCAGACTCTATCGAATGCTTTGGCGATGTCTAGGCTAATAGCCAGTGACTCACCATGCTTGTCCATAGCCTCACCCCAAAGATGGGTAACATACGCCAGAAGATCACCCGTTGACCGTTTCGGCCTGAAACCATATTGTCGGTCATTAATTAGGGAGTGATCCTCTAGGTGACGCATGAGCTGTGTGTTGATAAGGTACTCGAAGACCTTGCACAGCACTGAGGTTAAATGTTATTAACTCGTAAATTGATGGTACATACTTTACTGTATCCATAGCTCGTAGTGCGTTATTGTATTTGATTTATGAAACAAACACAAATATCATAAGCTTTTAGGATGTAACCTTGCAATAAAATTGACAGTCAGTTGAAGGTGAGTCGTTGACATTTGAATGTAAGAAGCGTAACGAATTCTTTTTTTTTGGATTTGGATTGGAGGTCTTTTTTGTGTCGGTGGCTTCCTATAATTTTTATAAAATGTTAATGATTTTTTTAAAGTAAGTAAGCTAACTGTTTTATATCGAAACCCGCGATCTTTCCCTTACGGGTAAAATGCTCTGACTGCTGAGCCAGAAAGCCACATCTGAAGCATACTAGCACACTGATTGCTATATAAACAATTTCATTACCATTTAAAATTAAGGTTGTTATGAATATTATAAATGTAATATTAATTCAAACCCCCGACTTAGCTTAGTATGACTATACCTTTTATGACTTGGGTTACTAAGAATCTCCTAAAGCTCACAAGGTCGCAGGACACACAAAATTTCCTTTGTGGACAAGATGTAATGAAACGTGAAATTTCAAAGAGTTACCT
Source organism: Pelosia muscerda (assembly GCA_963691645.1). NCBI lineage: Eukaryota > Metazoa > Arthropoda > Insecta > Lepidoptera > Erebidae > Pelosia > Pelosia muscerda. The sequence continues at coordinate 4,870,073 of OY829114.1, read as the reverse complement.
TTCAAGAGGGTAAAATTTTATGCGGTGAACCAAATTCTCAATATTTCAAGATTAGAATATTACTTGACCGTCATATTCCGAGAACGAGTCATTTTTCTGGTCTTTTATTATAGCCAAGAGTTATTTTTACGTAACAGTAAAATTTTAATTGTATAATTTTGCACAGAGTGAATTTTATTAAGTGCCGTTTTACTTTCTATGATTGTAATTTAGAACTCTTATTACTCGTAGCGATCTATAATAAATATTTTATATATGGAAATAATTCTGTGTATTTATTACTGTTCAAGATTGTATTGGGTATCGATGGCCGGGTGGTCGTATTTTTAGTAGCCTGGTATATGCAAAAGGAAATAGTAGATGACTCTCTAAAAACTTTTCATCTGAAAATCGAAATGTATACAAAAATGTTGCTATTGTGAGGTTAGTAAAAATAGATTTATAGTTTTTTTTATCAGACTAGCCAATATAAGTAATATTAGAGTTCTTTTGGTTCTCGGTACAGAAACGCGGTATAATAAAAGCGTCTGAGTGATAGGGCTGTTTAACATCACACAGGTCTATACATATATACAGCCCAGACTCGGCTCCAGATGCATAGTTTATAATAGCTCGAAATAAGTTAATAGGCTCATCCTTTATTACGTAGGAATGAATACAATGGTTGATGAAATATGGGTGTTAATTCACCTCGGCCTATCCTGGAGGGAAATAGGCGAGAGCATATATGTATATATGCACTAATTATAACCTAAAATTCTCGGTATTGGAAGTGTAATTTCGTCCTTAAAAATGAAGACTAATAAATGCGATTGTGAGTAAATACTGAATTACCTCTGACAGTAAAAGTAAAATTGAAAACGTGTTCTAGTCGACTTTCTATAACTCTCATTCAATCCCTTGTTAAACTAGTTGTTACAGCTTTACAGCAGTTTTATTTTCCGAAACTTTTAAAGATATAAATTTGAAACATTATAATGGAATTAGTTTTATTGCTACAATGTGTCGAATCACATATAGAAAAAGTTTCAAATCACCTTTTTATTAAAGTGATATTTCAATACATTAGATTGTTTATCTTTGTAATTTTATTATTCTATTTAGATAGAAACGTTGGTAATTGGCCTAGACTAGCAAGATTGAATTAGATTATCATGTACGAAAAGACGAAAGATTCTCTCGGACATCGATTTTCTCTTGATATTATGATTACATAATATACCTTGATACCTAGGTACATAGATGATAATGCAGATATCATAGATATCTACCGAATTTCTATTCCAAGAACATATGTACATATTTTTTTCATATCCAGATAAAATCACAAATTCAGTTGAACATCATGAATCACAAATACGTTCGGATATTTTCTTTACTTTGTCTCAGTTCCGATTGATTGAATATAATTCGAACTTATTTGGTTGTTTCGTACCAATTTACATGAGACTTATATTTTGGTTAAAAATTAATTTTCCACTAAGACAAATCAAGTCAATTGATTTCATCCGAGGCTATTGGGAATTATTTATGATAATCGAGTTTTGTGTTCAATTTCCTTTCCATTACGAACAATAATCCATGAATTATGGCTAATAGAAAGTCGACCTTCTCTTATTTCGAGTTAATAAACAATTTACTTCGCTTCTGCGTCCGATGTATCGTCGTGTCTTTATATTAACGATAGGAGTTGTTCATTTGTAGACAATTTAAAGGTTCAACTTGTAATATGAACTTGTTTTCATCCTCAATTTCTTTGAAATAACTGACTGAGTCCAAAAATTTCATCTGCATAAACGGAATCTTACCCCTACGACTAATGAAAAACTTTTTATGGATAGACGTTTGTTATGCTTATACGCAATTAGGTTAGAAAGGATGTATGGATTTCGACGGACCTGTGAGCGACATAGGTTAGATCTGATAAAAAAATACCCGGCCCCCTCCTAAAAGTTAGGTCATCTAACAAATAATTAAAGTTACAACAAAAATTAGGCAAGCTGAAATGGCAGTAGGATGGCCACATTTGTCCAGGAGGACCGATGGCCACTGGAGCTAACGTATCCTTCAGTGAAGTCCGCGAGAAGGCAACGGAAAGTAGGGTGCCCTCGAGCCAGATGTACAGTAGGTCCCAGGCGCCTTTTTGCGGTCGTCGTATGTCGACGTACTAGACGCAAAGGGTAGAGGATGGACTGCAATGGACAAACTGATAAATAGTATATAAAAATATTATTTCTTCTATTTTTAATAATGTCGCCGTTAGATCTCCAGTCGGCATTTTCCTGTTACCCATTGTCAAATCCAGATGCCCTTAATTGCCTTCGATCGATTTTAATTGGCTCGGTTATTTCAGCTATACCTACCTGATAGATTTACAAAAAATGAAGTCTGGTTATGTAATTTATGGCAGCGTATTGCTATACTATCATTCGCTTGAATCTATTTATAGTCAAAACATTTTTTTTTTGTTTTTTTTTTAATATCACGCCTATATCCCCGAAGGGGTAGGCAGGGGTGCTAGCACCCACATTTCGCCAGTTTATATTTAGGTCCCAATGTAATAGGTGGCGAGCCTATTGCCACCAACCTGGCACTTATAAACCTGCGATAAATACACACATAACTTCGAAAAGCATCGCAGTCATTGGTGTGTGCCATGGTAAACCTGGGATCGAACCCAAGACGTCGTCTCAGCAGTCCATTACCCATACCACTAGGCTACCGCGGTTTTTAAATTAATGATTTATGAAAACTGGGCTTGTTCGAAATACTAAAATGATTTTTGCCAATATTTTTTACCAATCATTTGATTCACTTATTTATATGAAAATTTTCCACTGTCATTACCAAAGCTGATCTGTTAGTAACAAGTATACCAGCTTACTAATGAAGTTGGTTTGGGTTCTGAAGATCTTGGTGTAGCTCCTACTACCTAGGTACTGATGTGAAAAAGGTATTTACCTAAATGCTCAAAAACCTCAAACTCCGTGCTAAAGACTCGCATTCTGCAATAGTAGTTTTTTTACATATTGTTTCTTAAATCCACTGACGTAAATATTTCATTTTATACCAAAACATTCACAAATTTAACACTCACGTAAGCATCAGGTGCTTTCGTGAGTGTTAAAATTTATGTATGCTTTTTATTCAAAAGGACTCGCAGTTCTACACGAAAAAGGTTTTGTATATTTTTAAACGTATGTTCGTCACCCAACTGGATTAAAAAAAAAAACAAACACTAACACTCGCGAGTATGCAAAATAAAACTTATTAAGGCTCTCCCATAAACAATTAGGCTTGATCCGAGTCCATTTTGTAGCGTATTAAGACCGCAGAACTATGAGACGTTGTTCTAATAAAATGCTACTGGCGGGTCGCGCGGATTCTGTTCTTGTGAACGCGCGATCAAAATTCAATATGGTAGATAATGTAGTAAACCGAATACCTAGCACGCAAACCGAAATTTATAGACTGCCAATAACCTCCCCAAACGAATTCGGAAAGAAGACTGCCACTAGGTGTTTTTTTTCTATACCAATCAAACAACAATTCAGGTAGTGAAGTATAAATCGAAAAATATATCGTTCGACCCTAGGGAAAAGTTATTAGCGCCAAAATTGTAGGAAAATCAATTCTATTAACTAATTTTTAACAATGTTTAACCGCTAATTTCACCGGAATCTGAAATAAAATTGCTACCAGGCATTTTTAATGGTAAATCTTTATTTGCTTGTGCTATATATGTATCCTAATTGATATTTGCGTGATTCTAATTGAAATGGAATCACGCGATTTTTTTATTATAATAATGCCTAATATTCTAAATCGCTACTACTAATACCAGTAGTATCTATTTTTCATCCAACAGCTTGACCATAACACACCGAATGACAGGATTTAATTATGAAACAAGTTAAATATTCATTTGATCTGTGGAAAACGATTAGCGAGAAAAAATAATCAGCTTAAAATATCAGTTTCTGAAACTGTTAATGAATTATTAAAAAGTACAATTTTATTTCATGAAATTTCGAAGTATTTAGTATATAATCTTATAAAAAACAATGTTTAAAATGATTGTGAAATCATCCGTTGTATCCGTGGATTCGTAATAATACCGATAGAAGCTCCGACTTCACCCCCTAAAACATTTAAAAAAAATTTAAGATACTTTATACGTGACCCAGTAGCTCAATGGTCAGAGCATTCCCCTTGTAAGGGACTGGACGCGGTTTCTAGTCCCGTCTGAGCATTCACTTTGTCCAATCTAAATTCAATTTAATTTCCGTCTGTTACAGTATTTTTCCGTATTCACTAAACCCATTATCAAAAAAAGTTATACAAATTTACAAAATCATGGTATCTCCCTATAGCGGTGTATTGTTATGTTTATTGATACAAGAACTCTCATTTGCAGAGTCATGTTCCTTCCTGAACATATTCTACCTTATACCTTACCGTTGCACCTGAATTCGTAGCCAGTATAATAGGACCTCGGTGATTGCGCCCCGAGCTTCCGCTGACCAAGGGGCGTGTTCGTAATTCAGCTTCCATTATCTAACATCTTGCGTATGTACCGTCCTTGCGTCCTTGTTTCGAAGAAATGGAAACTGCTGTTCAAATATATATGAAAGATACATTTTATAATAGTAGAGTTATGATGGACTGAGGAAGTTATGTATATGGCAGTTATTAAGAGGAGCATTAAAATAAAGTATAATTATCCCATACTTACTTACGATATTATAAAAATTAATAAATTTTATACATAGAAACATCCAGCTCAAGATACTTAACATCTTTCCACTAATCAGAAATCGAACCAGAGTCCTCGGACTTCGCAGTCGAACACCCTACCACCACACCACAAAGGTAATTATTTCGTCATTTTATACGGTGTCTTTACGTTCAGTAATAATGTGTTTGTGACTATAAGCATGTCAGAGTATATTCAAAATTTAAAATTCAACATTTCCATATCATTCTCTGAACCTTTTCCCAACTCAGCTGGGGTCGGCTTTTCAGTCTAACTGTGATGCGGCTGAACCTCGATATTTTACGTGAAGCGACTGCCATCTGACCTCCACAACCAATGGTCCAATGACCAATGGCGATATCGAAGTTCCAAGTTAGACTGGTTGGACTTTTGAGGGCTCCAACTACCCGTAACGACTGCCATTGATGTTTGTATGGCAACCTAGACCGACGGCTTAACGTGCTCTCCGAGGCACGACCAGACCAGTGCAGATAGCCATATTCATGCATACAACTTTTTGAACTGAGCGGGGATCGAACCCGCACCCCGTGTGTAGCAGTCGCGTGCACTACCGCTACACCACGGAGGCTGTCAAAATTCAACATTTCCAAAATTCTAAAATCACTTATTCCGTATAGACCATTAAACATCACTTACAAAACGTCAATATCAACAATATTTTATAAACGCGGCCCGGCCTGAGAATACTACGGCAAGAAACTCATCGGGCTTTTCTTTTTTTTTGTCTATTTACAATCATTTACTTAGTCTAGATACTTTACCACTGAAATGAATAAATTATTTTAATCTTGAATGTACTGTGAGAAATTGGATACCGCGCTTCCTTGCGAGAGCTGCTCTTAGGTCCGAGTTCATCCTTTATGTATCACTGGAGTAGAAATCTCTATGAAGAATAGAGATTTCTACTACATTGAATTCTATAGTTTACAGCTATTGTTTGTCGTTAATAATAAATCACAACAAATATTCGATAAATAAATCAAGTTCAGCTTTTCATTATTTATAATGTTACCCATTGTTATACATAATTGATAACACACTTGTACTTCTCCACTGTATTTATATTGTACCTATTTTCATTAGACATTTCAATTTCACATTTGTAACTTATAATATAATTCTTTCGTTGACATTGTGATCCTATGGCTTATTTTAATGTAATGTAGTAACAATACTAAAAAAAATGTTTGAGGTAAACTAGAAACTATTTCCTCAAATCTCCGGAAATAGTTCTGGTATACTTAATTTTAGTAGCACGCACATATGAAAAATGGTTAATCAGTAATATTTAGGAATTAGAATGCTCAAACTGTCAATGTAAACCTTTAAAAATGCCGCAAGGCGAAACCGGTTAGGTACAATATAAATACAGTGGAGAAGTACAAGTGTGTTATCAATTATGTATATGCAGGTTTTTAGTTTTGTAATTTTAATATACCTCAAGATACTTGCACAACAAGAGCGATTCTTACATACCTACGAACATACATAAATTCAAGTTAAAGTCAGATAGACACTCAGGTAGTACCTAATAGTTATTTAGATTCATCTATAGAGCACAATAGCTTCAGATCGAGAGCACCAATTCACAATGCAGACTAACCTAACCTAACCCTGTTATCACGGAACTGCAACTATACAGCTTCACTGACTCAACTCTCTCCATTAGATTCTATTTTCATTCCATTTTTAAATAATACAATCACTATTAAACATACATAATACATCAACACATTTTCAGATCAATCAACTAATTTTCGTTATACAGAAAATGCGGTTCGTGTTCTAAAATTGATGGATTACATTTCTGTGTGCCGTGGCGTGGCTTCGCATGGCCAACCAAATGAATAAATCTCCGGACATGGAATCGGCAGTCGGTGACAAGTCGCCGAATGTGTTTGGCGTCGAATGTTAGATGACCTCGTCCATCGAACTGTGGTTATAAGGCTGATTGGACCCGCGTATTGCTAATGTCAGTCGTATATTTATTAATTGACTTATTTATACCTAATAATAATAATGCTGCAGAATTTGTTTGTGTAAGTTTTTTGTTTGGTGGAGCTTTCAATTCAAAAACCACCTGTGTAGTTTGATATAGATTCCGTGAGAAACGGACTTACGCACCAGACGCAGATGGAACCCAAGTAAGGTTTATCTCACCCGGTGGGAGAAGTAAGACATTCCGTTAGAAAATTAGCGGAATCCTAATCAATTAGCTTATGAGGAAGATTATAGGAATTTAACATGACGATACGCTCCTTATGAGCCAGGGAATAAGATAAATATTTCAAAAAACACTTATTATGAGAGAGGTCCCCACCCGAATAAAGTTGAATACGGCAAGTGTAACCGCAGAACAGAGCCTATATCTAATTATTTAGAATAGTATGAGGTAGCCAAATGCATCAATATTAATTATTCATCAGGAAGCCATGACTTGTTGTGGTAATCCAATAGCTTATTAGCTAAATTTATATTCAGTGGAAATACGATAGATTACTTTTATTGAACTAATAATACTGTGAAAGTGAAATGTACAGTTTGATTATGGTGATGTGTGTGGTTTGCACCTTTGTTTAGATCAAAACCACATTGATCAATCACGTATTATAGAGGTGGTTCTAGTTCAAACAATCGGTGAACCGTGGATAAAAATATACTATCTAATTTATTGATCTATAAAATCTACTGTCAAACTGATGACGTATTTAAAAGCGGGAAAAGTAATAAAATTTCATGTGGGCATTCTTAGTGGTAGGGGTGGTCAGGAGGGGATTTTGGAAGTTACTCGAACGCGTCAGATTATTAAATTGTATAATAGATATCGCGTAGAATGGAGACCGCGTACCGGTAAACGAAGCGTGGGACGGCCTTCTGCATTGAATGCAGACCGCCTCCAACTTGTCGGATTGGAGGTATATGGGGAGGCCTATATTCAGCAGAGGACTTCTTGGCTGATATGGTGATGATGATGATGTCTTAATTTTGAAAATTAATTACAGCTAGTATAAGCCCTTAATATCCGGTAACTAAATAAGAAGTAGTGTCAATCTGCTATTCTCATAATTTGAGCGTAACATAAGGGCGTGGGAAAGTTTATGAAATTATAAATGAAGTGAAAATAATAAAAAAAACGTTTACTGGATAAGGATATAATTTATTATGGGACCATAATTTTTCATATCATCTAATCGATCAATTCTGGTAGAATTGCGACGTTAGTAACTACTAATTTAGCATCTTTGTCCCCCTTACTATACTTACCTATATGAAGGAAGCGAATGGTACCAATAGCATAGTTTCGCAGAGAGGGTAAGTAATCGAAGAGTCATTAGTGAGTGGAGGAGTTCACCTTTAAAAGTCAACAGTTGAGAACTCTTTGTTGCTTACAGTTTGTGTTTTTGTTTCTGTTAAATATCTTTTACTTTGTTCTTTACTGTCCTGAAGGGAAAGTTAAGAGACAAGAGACTAATTCAATTGATTAATAGTTTTTATTTACTGTTACAACTGTGATTTATCACTGAAGTTTAATGAACTCGACTGAATAGGAAAATACGTAGTGTATTCGAAGTGTGAGAAGGTAATTTGTTGATGTTTTGTGAGTTCTTATTCGAGACTTATTGCACATTAGAAACATATTGGCAGTAAGTTCAAGGACTTCCATCCCTTATAACATTGAGATGCTAAAATTAACAGAGACGAATGAACTAATTTATCAGTTCTATATTTAGATGATTTACGTAATTACTAACTATTGCTACTGTGTCTGATCACTGTATTGTATCCTATTACCATGACCAACGAGCACTCGTCATAAAAAGTAGATTATAAACCATGACATGACGTGAAGTGACAACACCTCGACCGGTGAAGCACTCCCACATGTTTGCGAAACGATCCAAAGTCCCACGACACGACAACGCATGATTTATTCCTTTTTTCACTTTTTGGGGATATTTTTGTATCGGGGGTTTTTAAATTTTTTACTTTTGAAGTTGATCTCCTCGTCAAGCCCTTTGATTTGATACCCATATTGACGAACTAGTAAATTTAGTAGGTAATGTATTATTTCGTGGTGGCGACCATTTTGGATTTGAAATTTGTCATAGTGTATCGTATTTTACGATTCAAACCCTTTAATTTGACATCCATATTGAGAGACTTGTGCAAAAACATTTAGTCTGCCATTTTTGGCGGCGGCCATCTTGGATCAATTTTCTTCAAACAGCTTAGAACACTCCCGACTAATTCAGCTTTCAAACAAAAAAAGCTATATCGAAATCCGTTTATCCGTTAAAATGGAAGTTAAAGACTAATTTACTAGCAAATGGGCCATCGTCGATTAGCTAGGCGGCCGCATTCAAAGAAGACGCTAAAAAAACGACCGTTTGTAAGGTCAATCCCGCTGGGCCTTTTTGGCTATCCATTTGTATTCATACCTTATAATGAATAGTAGGGTTCGATCAGATAACTGTACTATTCCCAATTAGAGACCCTTTAAAGCGTAAGTTTAATTACATTTGACCAGCTTTTAATAATTTTCACTATATCGCAATTATCAAACATCGCCTATTTTCGTTCAATAACAGATATGTAACAACTAACATTCAGAATTGGTTAAACGGCGTTTCTCCAAGGGATCAAACTAAAGCGATACTCTCTAGAGATTACACGATCTTCGGCACAGAGGTAAATGTGAACTTGTTCGTAAAGTTATGAGTTGGAACATATTATTCTCTCTTATTATTCATCATCGCCATGACTAATCTTGATTGCATCCAAAACTTGTAGTCTGCTGCTGGTGGTTTGGGCCTTGTACATGTTGGTGGAGCCTCCATTCACCATTCATTATTATTGTTTTTTTTTTGTGGCAAAGAACTCTTGAATTACGACATTTTCCAATAAAATTATTCATATTCAAGAAAACAAACATTTACACTGACCTGAAATTGTATCGTAGCCTCCGACGTAACAGTCAACGCTCTACTGCAGAGATCGTGTACAATTATTTAAAAATCAAATGAGACCATTTAAATGCTTCTGAACTTTTTAATTGCATTGGCAATTAAAATTTACCTCAAACAATAAAAAGCATCAAGGCAACCCACTCTACAGCACTGTATTTGATATCATTTTTATATTTATTCATTTTCTAACATAACATTTTATATAATATCCAGTCTTTTTATATTTATAACAATAGGGTACCTCGACATTGCTTAACAGTTGACGAAAAAGTCATGACTGTAAATTTAATTTTTCTGTAGCAAGCGTTCGAAAACTTTGAACAATGAATAACATAGTAAGAACGTTAAAGTCTTGGCTATCCATCAAGTGTTTTGTCTAAAAACTCCTCAAGACTGATTGCATTTGGCTAAAGTTCCAAATTTTCATTTGAGACTACGAGAAGTTCATATTGTTCCCGTGAGACGTGGGGATTTTAAGATTTACGAGCTTGGATCTAAAGTTAAACAAGGTTCCGAATCTAAAATTCTATTGTAAAAAATATTTCATACGTGCCTTTCATAGGTAATTTGTATTTGTATTCTATTGTACTTCATTAAATACTGATAGATGGAGTAATAAATGAAAAATGAAAAATGGAGAAGTGAACGTCTGGCGTGGTATGGACATACTATGAGAAAAGATGATAGCAATACTGTAAAAAAGGTCCAATGTATGAATGTAGAGGGCTTTATAACCAGAGGTTGGCCCAAAAAAAATGGATGAATTGTGTGGCATATGGCAAGGAAGGGAGTGACTGAGGAAATGACATCCAATAGGAATGTATGGAAGGAAATGACATGTTGCGCCGACCCCAAATAATTGAGACAAGGGCAGGAAGATGATGAGTTAAAGAGTAATAAATATGTGTTATAGGTAAAAACCATATTACAGTTAAAGAGCTATAGGTATAACAAGTTTCAAGTCAACTTCCTTTGTAAAATTAATTTCCTAATTCAGTGACACGCGATACAATAAATTTAATCGTTCAAATGTTTGACATCGCTTTGCAAACGATTATAATTACCTACAAATAATACTGACACCAATGATGTAATTATTATATAGATACCTCATAAAGGAACATGGAGGCTACCAAGGAACATAAAACAAACGCTACAAATACTACATCATCATTAATGATTTATATGAATTATTATATTGTTATTTATATTTCTTTTGATTTAATTATCAACTAACTGTAGCCAGTTTCTGATCCCGTTTATATATATATATATATATATATATATATAACACTTTCCGTAGAGTTCAAGGAAGAAATAAAAAGTGTATCCAAGTTACCTTCTTATAGTAATCATACCTTCTGAATAAATGTAAAAAAAATATGTCAAACCAAAAATCTTACTTTCAAATGAGGAAACTGTACCAGGGCCTACATTTTCCCGTTTTAAGATATTCAACCTTCGTTGCTGTCTGCAAAGAAGCTTAATCAGCACCTGAGTAATTAGTGCTAAACTTTTAAAGTTTCACTGGCGTGATTTACTAATGTTCTTGTTAGCTCTGCTGGTGAGCTTTCAGGCTAGGAACGGTTTCACGTAGGGCATGACAAAGTTAGACAACAAACTCGTGATATCTTTACCTCAGGCTTAATGGTTACTTTTAATTTATGTACTGTACTTCAAATAACTCATAAACTTATAGAACTACTACTACTAGCAGTTACCCCTGATCCCACAGTAGTACACAATACCAGTCGCATTCGAAGATGCACCTCGAAGTCTGGCGTCCGTTTCTATCAGTCTATCGGTTTCCTGAACTTCGATATTTTCCGTGAAGCGACTGCCATCTGGATTCCACAACCTATTGTGATATCGCAGCATTGCATTTAGCTCAGTGTGTTGTAGAACTCCAACTACCTATACCGACATACATAGATGATGTTATGACAACCGGTGAAACCCGACGCTATCCGTGATATTACCCGCGAAAAATATTGATCGCGATCACATGAGAGCTAAGTCCGGGATAAAAAGTTATGTAGATCATAATCTATCTAAGCCACATAAAACATGAATTGTGTATAACCTCTTTATGAGTACCTATACATACAAGAAGACGTTCATATCATTCAAACAGGTTTGTAAATAGCTCACTTCTTCTTGAGTTTAACATCTTTGCTCTGAGGAATAACTTAAGAATGAAAGTCTAAGATATTCTAGTTAATACAGAGACGAGTCCTGCATTTGTATGAAGTAAATAATATTAATTCAGAACTTATTTTACTCACTGTAATACCTGAAAGCCATTTATTAAAATGTAAGTTGTTACCTTAAAAACTGCTATCTAGCGAGTTATTGAACTCGTAGTTGAAATTACTATTCAGTTTGCGTTTTTAAATTTATCATCGTGACTACCTCATAAATACGTTTTCTATAAATGAATTCTGCTGTAATAGACATATTATGGAGAATACAAATAAGTACTGTGGGCAGGTGGCTTACTATCTATACAAGGTGTAAGCGGAACACTCCCGAAGCCGAAGGTCCCTGGTAGTACCTACTCATGGTACACAACATATTGGCACAAAAAAATTACGGCAACACAATTTTTTTCTTAATTTTCAATTTTTTTTCATTTTTTAAATAGTTTAACTTTCGTTATTCACTCTCGATTGTGTTAGTATAGCTGAATGAAACAAAAATTTCATGAAAAGAACATGAAGTCGCAAGATGGCACCACTTGTTTTTTTTACATTGAGGTTTTTTTATGAAATTTTCGTTTTGTTTAGCTTCACTGATACGATGGAGAGTAAACAATGCGAAAAGACGAAAAAAAATTCCAGAAAAAAAAACGATTTGCCGTATTTTTTTTTGTCGAATATGTTGTGTACCATGAGTATAACCAGGGGCCTTCGGCTTCGGAAGTGTTCGCCCTTACACCCTATATATGTAATACTATCTTCATAACCGGTAGAATAGAGATGTACATACCTTTTGTTCATCATGTCTTAAAATCTGCGATGCATCACGGGCCGTTGACATTGTAGAATGATGAATTCTATGAAAATAGGTGTCCATTTAAAGTCTTGGGGGTTATTCTGAAAATAGGTAAGCTAAAAAGTAAGCCGACAGTAGACAGCAGTCAGTATACTAAGTGATAATAGTAACCTATGGCATAGAGAAATTTAAGACACAATAGACGCTCGCATAGGCCAAACTCATATGATATTATGTTATACAAATTCAAGAGGAGTACAAATGAAATCTCGAGATGTAGAATTTTATCCGAACATAAAGTTCTTTCCCATATAGAAATATCATTAAAATCCCTTGTGAATAGCTCGCTCGTCGATCTTTTTGTTGGATAACCTAAAACACGTTGGAAACATATTTGCGGAAACAGCAACTTCTCAAATAAAATTAGGTGTATAATCTTCATTTTCTAGAAACTTAGACATTTTATAAGTAAGTGTCCTGAAGTTACTACCAAATCTGTTTTCCTGCTTATATTTTTTATCATTGAGAGTCATGAACAAATACAGTTAAGATTATTTTTTATACCTCTTCGGATGGCAGATAAACACACGGCCCACCCGATGGAACGTGGTTATCGTGGCCTATGGAAGTTTGTAACATCAGAGGCGTTTGTGTCAGGGGGTGAGGGGTTAAGGGTGAAGGTCAACAAATTTTTTGTGCTGTCAGTGCAGAAGACAAATCAAAGTGTCTAGATCTTCCCACTGTGAACACGAAATGTCTCCAGTGAGCTTTAGCTACCCTACTCACCGACAAAAACACAACACAAGGTTGTTATTAGCCGCGATATTCTGTAGGGCGGAGGTACTTCCGTAGTCGGACTGCTCAATTAGTACGGGGTATACTGTCATGTCCTACCTCCGTTAAATATGCCAACAAAATACAGGGAAAACATCATAGAATCATTCTTTAATTATGTTTGCGATGGTGACCCTCTTTCATGAGACTTTGCCTTCAGCTTAACATCAGGCGAGGTGAAGTCAAATTGGCGTGCCATAAATAAAAAAAAATAGTTTATTACTGTACTTCTAACTATATTTTCTAGTTGGTTTATAGAGTATCTTTGCCAATACTTTTAAAACACGTTACACATGAGGAGATAGAAAAACTTGTAAATTTCACTAACTTAGTTCGTTTCTTTTACCTTTAGTTTATCTTGCCTTTGAACGGTACAAAGTTCTTTTCTCGGGTTTTTATTTCTTATTTACTTATTTATCAACTGTATCAAGTACCTACTTCTTGGCATCTACTGAAAATATACACATCGTTCAAAAATGTTTACGTATATTTTCTGTCGGTTTTATATATCTCTAAGGTGACATCCATCACTCAACTTTATTTTCGTTAAACATGGGAACATTGTACGGTAAAGGAGAAGTACATTATAAAAACCTACTTTTCCGTCTACATTATTTTTCACGGGTCGGTGGATGATAATGTAATTTGTCTGTGATTGTGAAAACTGCACAGTCTTGCACTGTGCATATTTGGCTGACGCAGCAACCTGCCTGTGTCATCATTACATTTTCATGTATGAAACAATTCAGTAGTGCAATTACAGCCACGCCCACTCACCTTTACCTTTATAACCTCTACATTACTACGGAATTAAAGTGATTAAGGTGAACCAATGTATCTTTATCTAAGCACTCCTCAACTACAAGCTTAAAAGGCAGACAAGTGTAGACACTCTACAGAAATATAATAGATAGCAAGGTATTTTGAAAAGCTTCCGACAGTTAATAATTTGTACCTAATGTACTCATTTGTGGAAGAAACGGCGTGTGTTTTTCTTATGTGTCAAAAATACATACTAAAGTCCATAAGGATTAACTATTCTCTAATATTCAAATCACAACTCTCTGTATTCTCCAACGAAACAAACAGTGTTTTCAGTTTTGGGGCAAGAAATTTGTTAGGACAGGTTAAATGGTGAACCTTTTTATTTTCACGTTAAGTTAACTCTTTTGGAATTTACCAACTGTAAATGATTTTGTTTACAGGCCCTTTCTTGTTGCTCGGCTCTTAATTTAAATTATACAATATTTGAACGGATTTTTTTAAAGGATCGTTACCACTGGGATGGAGGGGATGGAGAGGGTATTTGACACAAACAAATTAATTCTTTGGTAATCGCGTAATCAGTAATCAGTAATCAATTTTATTTCGTTCAACATAGGTGGTACAGAGGTGTTATATTAAACAATATGCTCTTCCATGTTTCGCCCATGTTCGCAATATACATTTTTAAATGGTCGATATAGGTGTCACAATATCTATATCTATATAATAATCTTTCACAACAATTTAATATACATAAAGGCAAAACTAAAATTTATGAGACTGTCGAATATTACCTTCTCATTTATTTATCTTTAGAATGAAAAATTGTACATTAATATTACCTATTTCACATTCAAACCAAGTACCTCTAAGCTACCTACGCTTCTGAATTTTACTTGACATTAACGAATTGCACCAATATTTTCACTCAAATAAAACTCACTTCAAATATTACTAGACACAAACCTACAGCATCGCTGCACCTATTGCATTGCATTGCAAAAAATATGCGAGTGAGTACAGTTATCTCAACATATCTCTTAAATAAATGAATAAATCTAGGACAATATACACAACGTCACCTAGTGCCGTGGTAAACATAACTAGTTATATAAACTATAAACAAACTTAGATTTTTTTTGTATATACCTATATAATGTTATACATAGAAACACCCAGATGCAAATATTGCAATTATGAATGGAAATATTTATATGTATGCACAGAAATATTTGTACTGAGTGGTAATCGAACCAGAGATTTCTGTGTAACAGTAACTAGCGTTACCTACCGCCACGCCACAGAGGAAGATGTAGGTATTCCGTCTGTTGATGCTAATGCAATTAATCATCAAAGCAATCTGCACGTGACAATTGAACAAGGATGTCTCACAAACACTAACCACTACGTAAACCAATTGTAGAACTAAGTTGTACTATAAACATAGTGTAAAGAACAAGACCTGCTAATTGGTACTAATTGGACACCTTTCTCACCAATTATAGCTTACTTTCAGTTACCAATGTCATAGTATTGATAAAGTCTATATAAATTAATAAAAAACTATTTCCCTCAGAGAAAAAGGAGTGTTTATGAGAATATTCAATTAGAGGACAGTTGAGAGGCGTGTTAATTAAGGAGTAGACCGCCTTAATTACCTCAATGCGTGACCTACCTCTACATTTAAAATATTGGTCTCGTAGGACACCCTTGGGTTTTGACCAACTTATACGACTTACATAACCAGGCTCAAAAGAGTAGAAGTGAGCTTACATAGTATTAAATGAAATATTCTAGAAAGTTCTATAGTAGTAAATTAAATTCCCAACATTAACATAGTTTAAAATTATTATTTGACTATAAAGCACGTCAGTATTTGAGGAATAATTCCTGTATGCAACTAGCAAACACAACCCGAACAAGAATTTCGACAGATATTCTGAATTTTACTGAAATTTGAGATATTTATGTCTTGTATAATCTTACCTCTGGCAATCAAAGACCCATAGAAGGCGTGCGTTTTAGTCGGTTCGAGTCCGACTTAATCATCTCCACCGACTTTGATAGGGGTAGTATCCGTGGGGATTAAGAGTCACGATCTTTTCCTCACAGGATGGTTGTATAGGAGATTAATACTTAAGATATGGCTCTGTCGCTCAACGGCATTCTCTCTGTAAGAGATCACCGGGTTCTTGTCCCGTCGGACCATTCGCTTTTACAATCTAAATTGGTATAAATTTAAATTCGCATTACACAGGTTGACTCCGAATCAACAAATCTATACTATTATATAATTGTAAAGCGGTCGTGTCTGTACATTGGAGATATTTAAAAAAAAATACTTGGGATATGTTAAGTGAACGATACTGAACACGAAAATATTTTTTTTTCATTTCCTGTCTGTTTGTCTGTTTGTCTGTTTGTCCGCTATGGACGCAAAAACTACTGAACGGATTTTGATGCGGTTTTTTTTGTTAGAAGTGGCTTGGTCAGACTTAAAATCTTACGTTTGTTTCATCGCAATCGGTTCAATAGAACCGGAGTTGTGAGCATTAATGATGTTAAACGAAATATGAGTAAAGATATAGAGGGCGCTGTTTTATTCTAATTGATGATATTTATGTCTTATTACGTCCAGTCCAGTATGTGAATACAAAAACTTTATTTTTACGTACATATTTGTAAAAAAAATACGTAATTAATTATGAAATTAAAATTTGTTTTTCAATTATTTAGTACATGGCGCAACAATAGATGGCGTAGATCGATTTAAATTCAAGGTATGGTTTCGTTACAGACGGGACTATATAAGACCTGTCAATTTTTTTTTAAAGCAACTTTTTATTCGTTAAATGTTAAATAGATGTCGGTACTGTCTTTGACATCATTGTTCAGCTGAACTGCCTACATAGTTTACATAATTTACAAGGAAAACGTTCAGGCGTAAAAAAAGGCGCACGTATGACTATGCTCATATCATACCAGTACTTTTAAATACTCTAAGCATGACCTACTTGATTTCGTATAACTTTTTATACCACTTAAGTGGAATAAAGCACATGGCCCACCTGATAAAAAGTGGTTACCGCGGCCTATTCTATGGATGTTATTATTTATTCATGGCACGTCAATTTGACTTCAACTCGCCTGATGGTAAGTTGAAGGCAAAGTCACCGGAAAGAGGGTCACCATTAAAAATACATAGAGTACAATAGTGGCGGCTGGTGGCCTTGACGGTCTCATCAGATGTTTTTTTAAGCTCCGCTTAAAGGACCCGGGACTGTAAAAAGAAGGAAACACATGCGCTGGTAAGGAATTCCAAGACTTAATGGTGCGGCAGAGGGAAGACTCACCGAACCACTTGGTTCTTGGTTCACCGCACCGTATGCGGGTGACATCTAAGCACTGCACGTATTGTTCGGTGTAGGAAAGATGAAGGTAGGATCAACGCGGTGATCTCATCAGAACATTCACCGTGGTAGAGACGGTAAAACGTTTGAAACACCAGAGGTATCGCACACGTGCTGCCGACCATGTGGAAAGGAAAGGAGTGTGAAGGTTAAGATAGAAGAACCATGTGGAGACATGGTTCTTTCGCTCGCTGCATTACACATGGCTATGGTACTATGCACCGTCTCCTGCAACGAGCAAATAATGCTTGAGAAGGAGACAGTGGCTCGGCTTCGGAGAAGACTCCGGACACGCCAGTCTGCGAATGACTTCCGTCCCCTATGAGCCCGGAGGGACGGGTAGAGCCACCTGCCACTCTAGCAGAAGCAAGATACGGTGGTGGCGTAAAGTGCACCATCCCATACCTGGAGGCTAGACAAGGACACCGCAAACTCTACACCAGAAAATCGTCATCTCAAACGACGACAAAACGCCTTTGCGTTCATTACAATGCTAAAACTGCCGTATCAAAAGGGATAACACTCGCAAAAAGTACATCGCGAGTAGGTACTATATGCAACAGAGCAACCGAGTACGCGGTCGTGTTGTGTTACGCGTTATACATTAGGTACTCACAGTACTTACCCAAGTCTACTTGCAACCTGCACACTTCTTCTGTGAAGTCGACGGCAAATCGCACGCTGTCATAACACAGACAACATGTTCATTTTTGGTGGCGGTCACCTAAATCCACGCTGGTGGAGCCTTGGGCAACACCTATACTATAATAGTGTATACTGTTGATGAAAGGACCTCCGTGGTGTGGTGGTAATGCACGCGACTGCTACGCACGGGGCACGAGTTTGATCCCCGCTCAGTGCAAAAAGTTGTATACATGAATATGGCTGTTTGCACTGGTCTGGTCATACCTCAGAGAGCACGTTAAGACGTTGGTCCCGGTTGCCATACAAACGTTTTTTCTCGCCGGAGCAGCGGTGTCCCCAAAAGACACAAATTCGCTCCTGCGTGGAATACTGCTCGCATCTCTGGGATGGCTTCGCAAAGTACTTATTAGATGCTTTCGACAGGTTGCAGCGACGCGCGATCCGCATTATTGGGAGTCCAGTCCGAACCTTTGTAGATGCGTAGAGATATTGTTTCCTGGCAGTATTTTACCGTCTCTACCATGGTTAATGTTCTGATGAGCTCTTCTAATTAATCCCGTCCTCTCCTTTCCTACACATGACAACACGTGCAGGGCTTAGATGTCACCCGCATGTGCTGTAGAACACTCCATCAATAACCAAGCGGTTCAGTGAGTCTCTCCTCTGCCGCACCATTAAGTCTTGGAATTCCTTACCGGCACACGTGTTTCCTTCATCCTACAGTCCCGGGTCTTTTAAGCGGGGCGCAAAAAGCATCTGATGAGGCCGTCAAGGTGAGCGCCACTATTGTAACACTGTATGTACGTGTTTGCAATGGGGTCACCATGGTTAATGTTCTGATGAGCTCTTCTAATTAATCCCGTCCTCTCCTTTCCTACACAGGACAACACGTGCAGGGCTTAGATGTCACCCGCATGTGCTGTAGAACACTCCATCAATAACCAAGCGGTTCAGTGAGTCTCTCCTCTGCCGCACCATTAAGTCTTGGAATTCCTTACCGGCACACGTGTTTCCTTCATCCTACAGTCCCGGGTCTTTTAAGCGGGGCGCAAAAAGCATCTGATGAGGCCGTCAAGGTGAGCGCCACTATTGTAACACTGTATGTACGTGTTTGCAATGGTGACCCTCTTTCATGAGACTTTGCCTTCAGCTTAACATCAGTCGAGGTGAAGTCAAATAGACGTATCATAAATAAAAAAAATCTATCTATGGCAGTCGTTACTGGTAGTTGGAGCCCTCAAAAGTCCAACCACTTTAACTTGGAACTTCGATATCGCCATTGGTCATTGGACCATTGGCTGTGGAGGTCATATGGCAGACGCTTCACGGAAAATATCGAAGTTCAGCCGCATCACAGTTAGACTGGAAAACCGAGCACAACAGAGTTGGGAAAAAGTTCAGAGAATGATGACTGTTGATGTGTGGTGGGAATGGGTAGACTAGACCTTGGGAAAAGACATAAATATGGTATGTTTGGTCGCGATAACCAACATCCACGCGGGCGTAGCCGCGGGCAACAGCTAGTTAAAAAATAAAAAGGTGAACACCACTGGCTAGATATATTGCTGTAACGTGCTTTTTATAGAGACAAACTTTATTGGGACGCCGTTAATTGGTCTTATCTCTGAGGACACCTCCGCAACTCCAGGTAAGCCCGAGTCACGTACTCTAGGGTAAATTGCTTACTCGTAAATTGGCTTGGTCGTTTATTTGTTGTAAGCAATACAATATTCTAAATTTCATAATAAATTGTGTAACTGCGGCATTTAGTGATCGTTATCGCTGCCCGGCGATCTTCAGTGAAGCAAACTTTAAGTGAGAATAATATCCTCTATCAATATTCGTAGAGATAAATTGTGCTGAGAATTTAGATTACCTTTTAAATGAAACCACGTCTATTGTAAGTCGATACAAGTATTCAGTGAACTTCAGTGTCTCTTTTTATATTATTGGTTGTGTTAGCCGTAAAAAAGTGGTTCTGACATAACATAATAACTAGCATAACATACTTAATCATTTGAAAACGTATATTATTGAATATTTTAAATAGAACGGATGGCCGTTGGAGCCGAAAGGTTCTCGAATGGAAACCGCGTACCAGTAAACGAAGCGTGGGACGGCCTACTGCGAGGTGGACGGATGACATAGTCAAAGTCGTGGATACGAATTGGATGTAGACCGCCTCCAACCGGTTGGATTGGAGGTCGATGGTGAAGGCCTATGCTCAGCATAGGACGTTCTGTAACTGAAATGATGAAATTATTACTAATTATCATAGAAGGGAAGATTATGGTGGGTCCCCGTTCCTCCTCCAATTTATAATTTCTTGAAATGAATCATAAATAACTAAGAACTATAGTTACGCAATGTAAATATAAACTAAACCATTTGCAGTGTTACAATCGGTTGATGACACGAATTCAATTTCAATAGTTGCATTGTATTTAAATGGTGACAGCTAAAGACCGCATGACCGCAATGACCGCATCAATGATTTTATATCTAAAATAGTTAAACAGATAGTTGTTTTAAACGTGGTTTTGTACATACTTACATACATAAATACATATACTCACGCCCGTAATCTCCGAAGGGGTAGGTAAAGGTGCACTAAACATCCTAATTTCGCCAACCATGATTTTCGGTCCTATGTAATAGGAAGCGAGCCTATTGCCGCCAATCAGACACTTTGTAAAAAAAATAGGTATGACGAAAAAAAACTCCCATCCGAAAATGTAGCAGCTAAATAAATTTGCAAAAATTTAGACCCGATTTCTTGCCATGCGGTGTAACTCGCAAGGAAATTAATTAGCTGCATAGCGCACAAGCACTGAAGAATATCAGGCGAAGTTCTGTTACCTATATTATATTACAGTTATTTATTTTGTCGGGGAGTTTACCTATATGTATACATACATGCAACGAACATTATATTCCCGAAGGTATTTACAGGACTGTATCAATTAAGGACACGTCCTTTGTAATGGGTGAGGTTGTTATCATTAACCGTACCGGAACAATTACACCAAAACTCATGAGCTTAATCCAATTGTATGTTATACGTGTATACACACGTTGAGGATACTCGTACTCCTTGCAAAAAATGATTCCTAATGATCAGAAATTCTTTCTTTGATTGGAACTTATTGCGAAAAATAAATAATGAATTGTAGCACAGAATACCTCTTTTTCCGTATTGCAGAGTTTCGGTTACCTTCTCGCTACGTGGATTATGATGAAATATTTTAGTAGAATCTAATTAGATTATAATACACACTTTGGATACGATACCTACCTTACGCATTATGTAAACTGTGCACCTAGAATTTCTGGCGAACCGGACAACTTAATTAAATTAAATATTTAATACAGAAAACTGTGTATCGTGAACTAATACAAACAAAGCTACCATGCTTTAATTTTGACGTTGATTTTATCTATTACTAGCTAATATTTGCCCAACCGACCCATGGAATGGAATCGTGGTCACGGACTCGGAGCGCATGGGGATCTATTTCAAAAACAAAAACTAGCTTTTGTGTCACTACAAACTCATCATCATCCTTGCGTTAGTCCCGGTCGCATCCGATTCTCCACGATGATAAGGCAGCACTTCTTGGGTCTATCCCTACCGAGCATGCCAGACATTCGTTACCCACGTAGACTGGCGGTCGTCGCAGATCATGGCCGCACCAGCGTAGGCGACTCGCCTGCATTTTGTCTGGTCACGGACATGGAAGCTACTCGGATGCAAGAGATTTTTACGCGGTTCTTACGTGCCTCCACACATCCGCAGTATAATCATCTCCGCGACACGCAGCTACTGCTTGAGTCACTCTAGCGAAGGTTTTATTACAAACTATAATAATCTATCCTGTACCAAACAGACAGTTCTGAACAATCGTTTGTGCGTGATTGAGTAAAAAACATCCACACTTTAATCAACTTTATGATATTAGCAAGGTGATACTTACCTTGCAAATATCACCTCACTAATCACAAAGTTGATTAAAACTTTATGATATTAGCAAAGTGATACTTTCACGAAATGAAATGAAGCAGATGACTAATCAGGTGAGTAGGGCTCAATTGAATGGGCTGGCTAGCCGGCTTCCACCTCCTCTTTTATCGTGCGCCAAATCCCCACAGTCCACCCCCGCCAGAGCAGAAGAAAGAGAGAGAGGTTACTGGAGGTGAGATAATACAAGACATATCTCTCACACCCCAGCAGACCTGGTGCCACCTCTTTTGAGATAGCCTCCTTCCCCTTGTGTAGGTTTCATAGTGTCTCCATCTAGCCCCTTAGCCCTAGGTATGAGACCACGCACTTTTCACCGCCCCTGCGGCCTGCTTGTGCTAGGGTGACAGACGGCTCCACCCGTCATTCCCCGGCCCGCGCTCATGGAAGAAAGTACCTACACACACTGACCAAATTAATAAAATTTTGAAGATAAGATAAGGTCCGAAGTACTTGGAACCGGCGAGCTTGCGAGACAGGCTTAATTACAGTGTAGAAAGCTCCTGAAGTGTGTAAGAATACAGCAAAATGTTGTCTCATTCTACCACGGAGAGAAATAGGTGTGAGTGTATATGTATGTATATTTAATTTCACAGTGAATTCCTTCTAGAATGAAATATGATAAACGCAGTTAATTCAAAAATGAAACACGAACCATATCACAAGCCTACATTTTCATGCACGTACGAGCTACACGGACATGTGGGTTGAACGCCGACAGATCACTTGAAGGTCACACGTGGTCTTGTAACTCAACCGCTTTGATTTATTTATTGGTATTTTGTTTAACCTGTTCATTCATTGATAATGTATGATTTTCATTTTTAAATAAATGTATAGAAATGAAATTATTACTATAATTAATCCCTAGAATGACTTTATAGGCATAGAAATTACATTTTTAAATATGCTTGATTGATTAAACAATATTATCAAATTGCTACTAACATCTATATATGTAAAAATGAATTGCTGTTCGTTAGTCTCGCTAAAACTCGAGAACGGCTTGACCGATTTGGCTAATCCTGAAGATCAATCAGATCTGATTTTGGTGGGTACACGCCTTTAGATCATATCACAATATTATACAATTCCAATAAATAAAATGAAAGTATTACTTGCTTATACTGTCTTGTTACTTGGAACCCGTGTATCTGAAGGATCACCCAACGAATATGACGACGGTGATTAATTTTATAATAAGTAATTATTTAGTATGCTAGCTATTCAAATCGATTCTTTCTCGATAGAGAGAGATTAGAGCATTCACTTGTTCCAATCTAACGAAATCGATTAGACTTGAACTAGCAAACAGTCCCTTCGGAGGCTCGCCCAAAGGGATTGATCGCAAGCTCGGGGCTCAAGACTCATCTGAGGACTCACTTTATTCAATCTAAAACGCAAAGAAAAGAGATATTAAAATTCATTTTGATATTTTACGTTTCATTTATATAACAACATTTAAATGTTGTTATTCATAACCTCCATATATCCGCTCCATCTATTTCTTTTATAATATTTTTCATCATTACTCATTACCTTATAAGAGTAACGAGTCTCCTTTGAGACAAAACGAGGCAATTTTTCTGGGAAGCACGTTTCAGTTATTTTTTAAGTTTGTCGCAAGGCGTCTTGTTTCATTACATTTTATATTATCAACAATTTTACATATTATAATTAAGAAATACTTTATAAACATCATTCTTAAGAATTTTATATTTAACACTAACATTTTAAAATTTCGCGTTCCATGGTTACTAATGTTCATAGAAATTAACGCGATGATGATATAGGTCTGGTCGTACCTCGGAGAGCACGTTAAGCCATCGGTCCTGGTTGCCATACAATCATCTATGACAGTCGTTACGGGTAGTTGGAGCCCTCAAAAGTCCAACCAGTCTAACTTGGAACTTCGATACCGCCATTGGTCATTGGACCATTTGATTTGTTGTGAAGGTCATATGGCAGTCGCTTCACGGAAAATATCGAAGTTCAGCTGCATCACAGTTAACTATGTTGTGAGTTGAGAAAAGGTTCAGAGAATGATGATGATATAAGTACAGCCATACTTTTGAATTTGCCTGACGTTTCGATCGGTTACACCGAGCGGCCATGATCACAGATTGACAGATTCAGTGGTGCACGCCCTCCGTCGGCACGTTCGTGAGGTAGCATGTTTTATTACGGGCAATATTGACTCGAGTTATGCTCAGAAGCATAAGTCGAATCAATAGTGCTGGACTGTATAATGTATGTCTTATGTTAAACAGTAGGTACTATCACTTAGTCGCCTTGTACGACATCGCATGGAAAGAGATAAAGTGACCCAAATGCTACTCTAACGAAAACAACGTCAGCTTGCTGTTTCTAAATATTTTCTCGCTGGTTCATATTCCCATATTTTCCCCTTTTATTTTCATTATCCACAATATTTACGTCTTCCATTAAGAATGCATCTAGATTAGGTAGATCTGCTATAGTTTACTACTGGGTTCTGTGTGTGACGTGAATGGGTCAAGGATTGACCGAGTTAATCCTGCGGATTCGAAATGTGCACACTAATGTCAACGCTCCGGTAAGACCTTGTTTGTGTAACATTTATAGGGTGTTAGGTAAGATAGCAACGTCTTTAGACTGAGCTCGTTCTCCTTGGCTCGGTTTTGTTTTTAAAATCGGAACGCAAAATATACTACAAATTCAAAACATGTTTGTTGACAGTGTTACAAATAAATGTTTTGAACTTTCTGTAAAAACAATGTTAACATTATTACACAGTTTAGTTAGCGTGGATATCTACTTCTACTGAATGCGACCAAATAATACTGGAGTATGTTATTCAATAGTTTCTCTCATTATCGTTCAATCGTTTCATGTTATTTGAACTTAGGTAACATTAATGGTTCAACTGCAAAAGCCACAAATAACTAGAAGATGACCGGGTACTGGCTAAAATTATATCTATAAAATTTTTGATTTCAAAACCAATAGAAAATGAATCGAAATCTAACTAAGAGTGTCTCTTTGTAACAAATTGAAATCACGAATTTTGATAACGTGGCGTAACCGACTTAGGGCACTGGTTGACTTACTCAGAATCTGTTTCACATTATACCTACTTATCACTCCACATTATAAAATAAAGTCGCTTTCTCTGTCCCTATATCCCTATGAATGCTTAAATCTTTAAAATTACGGAACGAATTTTGATGCGGTTATTTTTAATAGATAGAGTAAAATGAAGAGGAAGGTTTATATGTATATAACATCATGCTACAACAACTGGTGCGGAGCAATAGTGAAAATTATAGCAAAAACGGGGTGACGAAGATGAAGTTGCGCGGGTCAGCTAGTAATTCTATATACGACAAAACTCGTAAACTATATCAGAACCAGCAAACAGTATATAAAGTTAAAAGTAGAGCTCTATTTTAACGAGTATCTTTTAAGCCGAAGGTAGTTAGACCCGTGTTACATATCAGTTACCGACATCCCTTTGTTGGACAGCGGTACGTAATATAATTACTTACCTCAAAATTATGCAGGATTTTGTTCTAGCAATGTTTTTCTAATAAGGATTGTTCGCAACGAAAACAAAATATTTAGCAGGTTCAACGAAAATTCTCCTAAATGGGTTATAAAGTAAAGTCGAAAACGAAATCTTTATTAGGTAAGTAGAAATTCTCGTGATTGGGAATTGAGAATTTTGTTGTATTTGTTTATTCATATTTATATATTTATTGTATAATGTATTGAATCTATCTATCTATACTATTATATAATTGTAAAGCGGTCGTGTCTGTACATTGGAGATATTTAAAAAAAAATACTTGGGATATGTTAAGTGAACGATACTGAACACGAAAATATTTTTTTTTCATTTCCTGTCTGTTTGTCTGTTTGTCTGTTTGTCTGTTTGTCTGTTTGTCCGCTATGGACGCAAAAACTACTGAACGGATTTTGATGCGGTTTTTTTTGTTAGAAGTGGCTTGGTCAGACTTAAAATCTTACGTTTGTTTCATCGCAATCGGTTCAATAGAACCGGAGTTGTGAGCATTAATGATGTTAAACGAAATATGAGTAAAGATATAGAGGGCGCTGTTTTATTCTAATTGATGATATTTATGTCTTATTACGTCCAGTCCAGTATGTGAATACAAAAACTTTATTTTTACGTACATATTTGTAAAAAAAATACGTAATTAATTATGAAATTAAAATTTGTTTTTCAATTATTTAGTACATGGCGCAACAATAGATGGCGTAGATCGATTTAAATTCAAGGTATGGTTTCGTTACAGACGGGACTATATAAGACCTGTCAATTTTTTTTTAAAGCAACTTTTTATTCGTTAAATGTTAAATAGATGTCGGTACTGTCTTTGACATCATTGTTCAGCTGAACTGCCTACATAGTTTACATAATTTACAAGGAAAACGTTCAGGCGTAAAAAAAGGCGCACGTATGACTATGCTCATATCATACCAGTACTTTTAAATACTCTAAGCATGACCTACTTGATTTCGTATAACTTTTTATACCACTTAAGTGGAATAAAGCACATGGCCCACCTGATAAAAAGTGGTTACCGCGGCCTATTCTATGGATGTTATTATTTATTCATGGCACGTCAATTTGACTTCAACTCGCCTGATGGTAAGTTGAAGGCAAAGTCACCGGAAAGAGGGTCACCATTAAAAATACATAGAGTACAATAGTGGCGGCTGGTGGCCTTGACGGTCTCATCAGATGTTTTTTTAAGCTCCGCTTAAAGGACCCGGGACTGTAAAAAGAAGGAAACACATGCGCTGGTAAGGAATTCCAAGACTTAATGGTGCGGCAGAGGGAAGACTCACCGAACCACTTGGTTCTTGGTTCACCGCACCGTATGCGGGTGACATCTAAGCACTGCACGTATTGTTCGGTGTAGGAAAGATGAAGGTAGGATCAACGCGGTGATCTCATCAGAACATTCACCGTGGTAGAGACGGTAAAACGTTTGAAACACCAGAGGTATCGCACACGTGCTGCCGACCATGTGGAAAGGAAAGGAGTGTGAAGGTTAAGATAGAAGAACCATGTGGAGACATGGTTCTTTCGCTCGCTGCATTACACATGGCTATGGTACTATGCACCGTCTCCTGCAACGAGCAAATAATGCTTGAGAAGGAGACAGTGGCTCGGCTTCGGAGAAGACTCCGGACACGCCAGTCTGCGAATGACTTCCGTCCCCTATGAGCCCGGAGGGACGGGTAGAGCCACCTGCCACTCTAGCAGAAGCAAGATACGGTGGTGGCGTAAAGTGCACCATCCCATACCTGGAGGCTAGACAAGGACACCGCAAACTCTACACCAGAAAATCGTCATCTCAAACGACGACAAAACGCCTTTGCGTTCATTACAATGCTAAAACTGCCGTATCAAAAGGGATAACACTCGCAAAAAGTACATCGCGAGTAGGTACTATATGCAACAGAGCAACCGAGTACGCGGTCGTGTTGTGTTACGCGTTATACATTAGGTACTCACAGTACTTACCCAAGTCTACTTGCAACCTGCACACTTCTTCTGTGAAGTCGACGGCAAATCGCACGCTGTCATAACACAGACAACATGTTCATTTTTGGTGGCGGTCACCTAAATCCACGCTGGTGGAGCCTTGGGCAACACCTATACTATAATAGTGTATACTGTTGATGAAAGGACCTCCGTGGTGTGGTGGTAATGCACGCGACTGCTACGCACGGGGCACGAGTTTGATCCCCGCTCAGTGCAAAAAGTTGTATACATGAATATGGCTGTTTGCACTGGTCTGGTCATACCTCAGAGAGCACGTTAAGACGTTGGTCCCGGTTGCCATACAAACGTTTTTTCTCGCCGGAGCAGCGGTGTCCCCAAAAGACACAAATTCGCTCCTGCGTGGAATACTGCTCGCATCTCTGGGATGGCTTCGCAAAGTACTTATTAGATGCTTTCGACAGGTTGCAGCGACGCGCGATCCGCATTATTGGGAGTCCAGTCCGAACCTTTGTAGATGCGTAGAGATATTGTTTCCTGGCAGTATTTTACCGTCTCTACCATGGTTAATGTTCTGATGAGCTCTTCTAATTAATCCCGTCCTCTCCTTTCCTACACATGACAACACGTGCAGGGCTTAGATGTCACCCGCATGTGCTGTAGAACACTCCATCAATAACCAAGCGGTTCAGTGAGTCTCTCCTCTGCCGCACCATTAAGTCTTGGAATTCCTTACCGGCACACGTGTTTCCTTCATCCTACAGTCCCGGGTCTTTTAAGCGGGGCGCAAAAAGCATCTGATGAGGCCGTCAAGGTGAGCGCCACTATTGTAACACTGTATGTACGTGTTTGCAATGGGGTCACCATGGTTAATGTTCTGATGAGCTCTTCTAATTAATCCCGTCCTCTCCTTTCCTACACAGGACAACACGTGCAGGGCTTAGATGTCACCCGCATGTGCTGTAGAACACTCCATCAATAACCAAGCGGTTCAGTGAGTCTCTCCTCTGCCGCACCATTAAGTCTTGGAATTCCTTACCGGCACACGTGTTTCCTTCATCCTACAGTCCCGGGTCTTTTAAGCGGGGCGCAAAAAGCATCTGATGAGGCCGTCAAGGTGAGCGCCACTATTGTAACACTGTATGTACGTGTTTGCAATGGTGACCCTCTTTCATGAGACTTTGCCTTCAGCTTAACATCAGTCGAGGTGAAGTCAAATAGACGTATCATAAATAAAAAAAATCTATCTATGGCAGTCGTTACTGGTAGTTGGAGCCCTCAAAAGTCCAACCACTTTAACTTGGAACTTCGATATCGCCATTGGTCATTGGACCATTGGCTGTGGAGGTCATATGGCAGACGCTTCACGGAAAATATCGAAGTTCAGCCGCATCACAGTTAGACTGGAAAACCGAGCACAACAGAGTTGGGAAAAAGTTCAGAGAATGATGACTGTTGATGTGTGGTGGGAATGGGTAGACTAGACCTTGGGAAAAGACATAAATATGGTATGTTTGGTCGCGATAACCAACATCCACGCGGGCGTAGCCGCGGGCAACAGCTAGTACTATTATATAATTGTAAGAAGTTTATGTTTGTCCGCGATGGACGTAAAAACTACTGATAGGTTTTCGATGGGGTTTTTTTTTGTTTGAGGGGTTTGGTCTAACTTAAAATCTTACGTTTGTTTGATTGCAATTGGTTAAGTAGAACCAGAGTTATGATTAGTAATATAGAATTTAAGTTGCACAGCTGGTGCTTAGGTCACGACAACCGACAACCACGCGGGCGGAGCCGCAGGCATAGGCTAGTATTTATATATTTATTTTATAATGTATTGAATGTATTATAAAAACTGAGCACGTAAAGTGTGACTAAGCGTTGTAATGTCTGTGGTCCTGTGCAGGACCATACAATGTTTATTTTTGTATTTTCAGCCATAACTGTTGAGTGCTACAGAACTCGGAACAGATTCTCCGATAGATGTCCGGTGTTTTTAGAGGTTTGATTTTTCGCCATTGATCGAATGAATCTTAACTTCAATTCAATTCAATTTTGTATGATATCCATGGTACTGAAATGATATATCTATCTCTAAAAACACCAACAAACTTACAATGATTTAGCTGTGACATCGGCATGCATTTTGCAGTACAGTCAAACGGGGTGAATCGGAATGCAGAGGTGAATAGAAATAAAATGGTCAGCTAAAGTCTGTAGTTAATTTCCTTCAAGCGAAACTTTGGACTAGTTCATCGTATTAACAAAATCATCAAATATCTGATAACAGGCTTATTTGAAATTAGTATAAGAAATTATTTAAAATATTCCCATTTTATTCCTATTCACCCCGTTTGACGGTAATCAACTGTTTGGCATAGAGTAATTTATACTAAACATGTTATTTTCATCACCTGTTTGAAATAGATATAGTTATAGGTTATAATATTGAAACGCTATTCGGTCTAGTAAATTAACACTTTATATTTGAAGGCTGAGATGCAATAGTAGAACGTACCAAGAGCATTGCCGAGCGTAGCTTGTGGATACGCCCACCTACAGATCATATCCCCATTTATAAAATATAGAGACACTAATGTGAATCCTATACCTGAATCGATGCACAATAACGGTACGAACGGTGGTGCATCACATAATATATTATAGAAATACTCGTTAGTTATTTTATTATAGTTCAACAATACCATAATAGTTATCCTTCTGAATGCTGTAGCACTCAATGATTTTAGCTTAAAATATAAAATAAAATTATGCGTGATCCAGCTCAATATGAGCTGCACTGAAAAATATTTAGGTATAAAACAAACGGTAAAATGACAAATAAAGCTTGGATTTTTCCAGCGAGGATTTGTTTATCGAAACTGATTTGTACTCAGTAAAATTCATTGAAAAAAATAAACTGGTATTCTCTTACTTAAACTCTCGTACTTAAACTATCCCATGCGACGATATCCAATCATGCATATTTATACGTACCTAGCATAGGTACGTCTTATTCTGAATTGTCTTTAAATTATATTAAAGCAAATTCATAAACCCAATTAAGATGAAACGATACTCCACCAACAGTTGTTCTGATATATGCAAGTGTGTTTGTGAATGTGGGGACATTCACAAACACACAAACACAAAACACAAACCCTGTTCAGTTAAACCGGAACATCAAAGAGCTAATATCTTATGATATGAATACTGTGCCGACCGAATTCACCTTACGTTTACGTATACGATAGGTGTATATATAAATTATTAATACGTATACCACCGCCGGAGACAGTTGGGGAGGTTATGTTCGACTTGATCCGACTAAAACGCACGCTGTCATCGGTTCGAGTCTTTCAGCGTAAAACCCGAATTTGCTTTTTTTATTTCTCCTCCTATCGATTTATCTTTATCGTGTCATTTTTGAATAAAAAATACTTTTCTAGGTTTTTTTCATTCGTAAACAATATCTCCACGGATACCGGAGCTGGTGAGAGTGGTTGCCGTCTTCGGTTGCCGGAAGTAAACCGGGAGGTATCTTCGTGTCCTACCATCGTGTGACCCCATCTAGCCCTCGGGTATGGGGAGGTGAGCATTGTTCGCCACCGCCGCGGCCTGCTTTTCCTAAGGTGACAGGTGGCTCTACCCGTCACACCTAGGCCTGCGCTAATTCCTTAGGTATGTAAAAATAACTTAACCAGTCGTACACTAACGCGGATGAAGCCACGTGCAAAAGCCAGTCTAGCATTAATTTCTTCTAAACATCATTTAAATTTTGAACAGTTTAACTACACTTTTATTTACAAATTTGTAACACATTTACATCCCCTTTTATAGTAGGTACTTTGAAGTATTGAAATTTATAAGCCATTCCAGTTACTAATGTTGCTGATTTACATAATTCTGTCGGTGTGACGCGATGGAGGGTAGTCGTTAAAAAGTCAGACTATAAAACGGATCAATTACGACCGTTCGCTGACACATTTACGGGACTATTTCTTTTTACTCGCGAATATGACTAGTGCTCGAGGTCGAATTACAAGGTCAACCAGTGATACAATAAGTTGAGGGTGAACTTTACTTCAGTTAATCTCAAGAGAAATGCAATAATAAGCCTCAAGAAACATTAATTCACTTTAGGCATTAAATCTTTTTGCGCATTTAAAAATATTCAGCTACTCCTTGTAAGGTAACATCACTTTAATAAAGAATTTGTGGTGATGCAAAAAATATTTACATTCTTTACATTGACGCTCCTGAGCAAGCGGCTTGACATCCAATAAGCATAAAGAAGTAATGTATATGTCAGTAGGTTGTTTTGCTACGAGAAACAAATGGAAATGAGCCTCGTGGTAGTTTCTGTGTTGTCTTGATAAGAAAATGTTATGGCTATAGCTGACGGCTCTCCCTGGGGTTTTCGTACGTAACAACATGGATGGACCATTATCTCCAGACTCACTTTTAATCTAAGTTATACTTCATAGCGACACGAAAATTCTTTACTCCTGAATGTTGTACATAGAATATTGTCATACATAAATATTCTAGACTAGGCGTTGTTGTATCTCTTCTTCATCAAAATACCAAACCAAGATGTATCACACAAACTTAGAACTTTAAAGCCAGAGATCCCTGCGTCTCCTTTCTATGGAGAAATTTTGGTTTGATTTGGCTAGTGCGGAAGTGACTTCTGTCTAAAGTTATGAATAATTAATAAAATAATAGCTAACCCTCGCAACTTCGTCTGCGTCACCCCGTTTTTGCAACATTTTTTATTCCTGCTCTGCACCTGTTGGTCGTAGCGTGATGTTATATACATATAAATCTTCCTTTTTAACCATTCTATCTATTAAAAAAACCGCATTAGAATCCGTTGCGACACCTAATCTAAGGACATGAAAAATAGGGACAGAGAACGCGACTTTGTTTTATACTATGTAGTGATAAAATATTAATTATTGTATCACCTAGCTACTTACCAGTATCTGTCGGTTTATTGTCTGTAGTCCGCCCACACATAAGTTTTTGTCGAAAATTGTTAATCTTCTGAAAGAAGAAGAAGAAGAATATAAAATTGTTTTCATAATTTCGAATGAAAAACAATTCCTAAGATTGTTTTCAATGATTACGGTAGTTTTCGAGATAATATCATGAAGGCTTCACCTACTGTGGAAAATTTTCAAGATTGCACTAAAGATTTTTCAGTGGGGTAGGCCACGTAAATCAGTCTGAGTTATGTGACTTTGCCAGGATTCGTCCGGTAAAGTGCACTTTTTAAAATTATTTTCACTCTGTGGCCTTTCTTCTTACAATATACGATTTCCGGCACAAAAATCGAAGTAGAAGATTAGATGAACGAGATTGAGAACTTTATATCATTGGGTTGGATTGGAGTGGTAGCCTAGTGGTATGGGTAATGGACTGCTGAGACGAGGTCTCGGATTCGATCCCAGGTTTTACCATGGCACGCACCTGTGACTTTTCAATGATTTTCGAAGTTATGTGTGTATTTATCGCAGGTTTATAAGTGCCCGGTTAATGGCAATAGGCTCGCCACCTTGGGATCTAAACATAAACTGGCGAAATGTGGGGGCTAGCACCTCTGCCTACCCTTTCGGGGATATAGGCGTGAGTTTATGTTATATATATTCTAGGACATCTACACAACGTCATCTAGACCCATAGTAAGCATAGTTTAACTAACTTGTATTATGGGTTCTAGAATGCGGATATTTAAGACTCAATATGGCAAAACAAAATTGAAATCCTCCATTGAAAGTGTTGACTGCTAAGTCATACCAATCCAATAATATACGATGGACATTACGTAGGTGATTAATAAGAGTATATGTCAAGATATATTATACACAATTTTATTTGAAATAAAAAAACAATCAAAAAGTGACCCTTTACGACGTCACAACACATCAAAGAAGTAGTTTCACAAGGTTAACCAGACTCATAATTGCTTTTAATGTATTTTTATTCTAATTACAATCTAACTCCAGTCTCATTTAACTTTGGTCCGTCTAGCTCGAACTAATTTGAAGTTGTCACTAGAGTGTAATAGTTGCAGACTGCGCCAATGTCAGTGCTTAGAGTATGTGAATTGTCAACTTTACCAAATTTCATGAAATAATTACGTGTGTATTTCGGAGTTGCCTCAGATATTTTTTGGTTGGTTGATATCTCTGCTAGTACACTGTCATGTCTATACTGCATTACGTTTAACTTATACAATGTAGTCATCTTTTACTCCAAGCATAGAAAAACTACGCCTAAACAATCGGGTCAGTATCAGAAAGGCTGGATCGCCAATTGACCACGTCGCCCTTAGTCCACAACATAACATCATTATGTACACATGTTGCTACAAATAAATGTAAGAATAGGCCAATTTTAATTCAACGGTACGGTCTTGAACATAATAAATTCGTTACACGTCATTTACGCGAACCTATCTTGAATCGTAACATTTTTTATGGTGACAGCACGCGTGTCATATCTTCTACGTTTAATGTAAACTTATTAATCGAGTCCATCATTACGACTACGGAATATAATCTCATTCTGATGAATATCTTAGATTAGTCTCAGTTGTAAGTTATAAAGGGTCGAATTCGATCCGGTTAAAACCACACGCTGTTTGCGGTCATTAGTTGCCAAAGGTAAGATTGCCACGAGGATATTCTCGCACAGTCGCATCCCGTTTAACTCAGGGGCCCTCTCGGTATGGCGTCGGGTAAGGTAGAAAGACTCGAAGTAGTCTAAGATATTAAAGGATACTCGTGAAGTATGCAAGGACAAAATAAAATGTAATGCTTCAGAACCAAAATCAACATCACCAACACAACTATCACCTGCACCATTCCTGATGTCACCACCGGAAAGATGTTCAAAATAATTTATTATATTTACATTTGAGCTTGTTTTCTGTTGAAAATTATAATCAGTGACCATAATACTATTTTGTGTGACGTGGTTGATGGGTAAGTATCCATACTAACAAACAAGAGTTACCTCCTCTTTATTTTATCTTCCAAATATGTTTTTAATACTAAACATAACAGTTTCAGACAAATACGTAAACATGGACCTGCTACTTTGACCAATAAATTAATCATAACTTAGAGAACTAGCTGCATCTGAAAGTTACAAGTTCCATGTGGTAATTGATTTTGAACCCTATTTGTTTTACCGAAAGTTGATAGTCACATAACTTGTTAAGGTCTTAATTATCGTTCTGAAATGCTTTGGGCCATAACCGTTACTAACAGCCCAAATACCCTCATATATACTCGCTCTGACAAACGATATCACTTCATACCACTAAAATGAATACATGGCTATTTTTGTTTGTCCGTCATAAACAAACATGGTTTTAGTATAATTTGGACACGATACTCGTACACCAAAATGTTCCACAGCCGTTGAATAAATATTTCGTACTTACCTAACTTAACTGAAAACCTCCTTTGAACCCATCTGCCGAAGAAAGGAGGGTAATGTTTTTCGAAATGGTGCATTTTGGCGCATCGAGTATGAAGGGTATCTCATACTCTATATCGTAACTGAAAGAATACAAAAATTAAAGTCACATAGCTAAATTGTATAATATAAAATAATAGATTAAAAATAAAAAACCAAACTGCTGTTGAAAAGATCGAAACAAGTTTGATAGGAGGCGGTACCTATCAGCAAATAATAATGTCTAAAAAGGTCTAAAAAGAAGTTTTTTTAACTGTAGAAACCAATTCACCAATTTTAATATACCCACGCATAGGTGAGTTTTGTGGTAAGAAACAATAGCTACTATTTATCTATCGCGTAATGTGGGTACATATAATGATGAAGCTTTTATCTTAAAGTACATGTACTTAACCCGAAGTACTCCTTACTAAGTAATAGTACACATTTGGAATTCTTACCTATACCAAAATTGTGTCAAGAGATTATTACTAGCTACGAAGCCCCTTCTACATATTCCTAATGTTTTACGATTAACGTTTACATAAATTATAACACGTCGTCTTTGTCGAACGATAAGACACTCACAGAAGTAAATATTTGAACTATATTGTATATTACTCATATACAGAGGTCACGAGGCAATACCTTCTTTTACATTCCAAAAAAATGTTGTACGAAAAAGGCTCACAGTGCATAAAGAAGAACCGAAATACTTTACGCACACACGAGTACGTCGTGTTTCCTTTTTCCTATACCTACCTAATCTTGGATAAATTGAGCGCGGCGTAAAAACGCATCAGACGGAGCCGTCAATCTAAGGACCACCATTTTAGAACTGATAGCATCTGGAATGGCGGCCTTTACTTTTTATACTTTACCCGAGCTTATATATCACGCGGGATGCAGTCAAATTGATAGACATTATCGTAAAAAAGGAATTGCAATAATTTAAGAATAATATTTATAATTTTAGCACAATTGATCATGTAAGCTTTTTTTTTCTAAGACAATCTACACAACGCCATCTAGACCCATGATAAGTATAGTTTAACAAGCTTGTGTTATGGGTTCTAGAATGCGGATAAACATACTTAGATACTTTTTTTGGTAAATACATACATATTTTACATAGAAACATCCAGATCTATGCAGATATTCATATTCATGCACACAAATATTTGCACTGAGCGGAAATCGAACCCACACCTCCTGCGTGGCAGTCGCGTTCACTACCGCCACGCCACAGAGGTAGAAGGTAGGTAGGAGTAATGAAGATATATTGATCCCTTGATTAAAACATTGCGCAGTAATGTACAAATTAAATAAAAATGCGTAATGGCAGATAGGAAATGAAATGTTTCGTGACTTGGATTCAATCCAATATGGTCTTGAAAGCGAACCAATAGAGCTCTCACTTCAGTCACTTAGGTTCTGTGCTAATGGCCACATTATCATTTCATCGAAGCAGTTTGATATCTACTTTAAGCATTACTTTGGTAGTATGAAAAAATAAATTCACAATAGCTTCTCATTATAAACCATTTTGTAGACATTTTACTTGACGTAGGTGTCAATGCGGCAATTTTTCGGCAGAAGTGTTTATACTGTTGATTAATGGCACTTTGTGGAACTTATTGTTATACTGATGCATGTTGATCGTGGAGACGTAGGTATAGAATGTTATCAACATGTATTTTCTGCTGCTCTTAAAATGTAAGACATTATTATTATTACAATATTTTATTGGAATAAATGCTTGTGTGTTATAAGCTGAGGTACGCTGCTCTGTCCGTGCGAATGTTGAGTATTCCGACTAGCTGAAATGATTAGGATAAATATTGCTTTTAGTCACGAATATCCTTTATAGAAAAAAAATATTCCTACAATGTGAACTACCAGGCAGGTGGGAGCAATGACGTATTATTTTATAGATTCGTCCTGCAGGAACATGACGACTTTCAAAAATGACGCAAGCACTAATAAATTATAAAAATATAGCTATTGACTCGTGCAATAATACATCGTTATTGTTAATTTACATGAATTTATACTATTCAATGAATCAATTAGCGACTGCTTGACATAAACCTTACCATAGGTTTTGTCCTACTGATTCCACGCTGGCCAGACGCGTTGGTACAGGGTTAGTTACGAGTTAAGCATACAAAGGGACATAAGGACATAGGGATATAGAGACAGGGAACGCGACTTTGTTATGTAGTGATATACCTGTAATAAACTTTTTATTAACAAAATTGGAACAAAAGGGTTCTTGTAGTATCGTTAAATCCCCTGCATTTGGATCCCACTAGCGAACTATTAAGTTTTTTAGTTTGTTTTCTATTTCCAACATTAGATTATCCATGAAAGGTTAGAGACCTATCTGTCTCTATACTCAAGTGGCACAGATTCAAACAATTTGATTACCTCATCCCCTTTCACTATCGGATAATCTCTCGTACGGGTCAGAGCAGAGCCACGGTTATGGGGTGGATATTCTACGTTTACGTTCAGTCTTTTGTTTTCACCTTTGCCCCTTACTATGCCCAATTTGTTATCCTAGGCACAATGATATTTGGAATTTTTAATTCCTAAAAAGGTGCGTCCACCTTTTAAGGAGCTTATTTCGTCGCTGTGGGGTAGCAGCTTTCCACTTCTTGCTTCCCATGTAATATTAAATTTCATAACGGTGAACTTATTATGATTATCTTTTGAAATTCAAATTATCATCAATAGTTATAAACATATATTTTTAAACTCAGGTCATTATTCTCATATGAATAAGGGACATAGGGCCCAGACCCTTGTGCATGCTGGCCTGTGAGATTTGTCTGAGCTACAAAGGTCTTGGGGCATCCCCATACGCATAAATTATAGGGTGCCCAGGGTAACCTATTGAAATATCGAATTCCGGTTACCCGAATCTTAAAACCCCGAAAACGGTTGGTAGAACTTTTAAAAGACAGATGTAATGAATGACAACTTTCTATAATTCCGTTTTTCATTTCCCAGATGAATTAATTTTCAGGTGCACTAAAACCAAATTTTCAAATAGTATTTTTTTGTTTTCCATAGTGTCATAATCCAAATATAGTGATACCAGATTCTCAGAATATTTTTTTTTGTTTCCCATCGTACCATTTTCCAAATAAACTATTACCAAATTTTCATAATCTTTTTATTTGGTTCCCATACAATCGTTTTCCATCTAAACTATATACAGGTATAGTAAATTTATACGATTCATTTATTAGGCAGGTACCTACAGCAAGTAATTTAGAAATATTAGTTGCCTATTACAGATAGGTTTAAGTGTCAAATTCGACTTAGCAGGTTAGGTTAGGTTAGAACTGCGACCTCCGCACGAGCCGAGCGAGCGAAGCGAGCGTGCCGCGGCAGCGGCCGGCGAGTGCTAGAAAAATTCGACTCAGTAGGTTAGGTTAGGTTAGAACTGCCAGAACCGACTCGCTATTGTTTTACTTGCCCATTACAGTCAGGCTAAGGTTAAGTACCTACCTTGTAATTTTTCCATTGGATTCATTTTTAAAAATCTGGATATTGTTTGTCTGGATATCAATAAACTGCATTTCAAAAATTTGTGTTTTAAAAATTCGGCTTTCGTGCATATGGATTACGGTCATCTGGATTTTGTGCATTTAGATTTCGTGTGTCTGGAATTCGTTCGTCTGGATTATAAAACGTCGTACAAATGAATAAATAGGAAAATGAAATTCGGAGTTGCGATTATGTGGCAAATAAAACTTCGGAATTTGGAAAACCGGGATTATGAATAAATGGCCAAACGTTTTCTGGATTATGATATTCGGAATATTAAAATTCGGGATTAAGATAGGTAACCGGTGCCCAGCTGTGTAATAATTATTAAAATATTACCTAGTCTAGGAAGTTTTGGAACTAACTGTATAATAAAGAATTAACTATTATAAACGTATTTCTCCTGACAGGAACAAGCTAATCTCGGTACCATGTAATTTACTTAATACTTATACTGATAGCTGTATTTCATTACTGGCCACAATTTATTTTACACAAACTCTGAATAGGCTTTTAATTAGTCAGGTAAAAGGACATTTTAAAAGCAGCCTACCGTCTTAGAAATGTCCTCCATTATCCATTATTAAGAGGTTTCTTCGTTGAGAATCAGGCTAAAACGAATATTTAAAAATTAACTTTTAAAGTAAAATGAATTATTAAATCAGACTTACAATATTTTTTATCAACAACATAAACTTACGAGCAGCGGCGATGCCGTAGAAATAATTACTATACAACGATAGCAACATTGGCAACTCAAAAATGCCATCGATTCCACAGAAGAAGACATACATATAAACCTACACGGGTTTACTTATTTTCTTGAAAAAAAAACAAGACATCAATCTATTTTATTTAAGTACTTCTTGTTAAATTAGACTGAGGCTGTCAAAGGATTATCTTATAGATCTTAAAGTGTTTAGGAACTGTTGTAGCCCGCTGTACTTATAATGTTGTCTCTTTACTTTAATTTTATTTTTTGGTGTACAATAAAGAGTTATCTATCTACTATCCTCTTATTTAAAATCGAATTTAGTTTACGTGGACTTGCAAAGCTTATAGTTGACTGTTCTACAGCTACGACCTAGGCTGTCAATAAAATGCAATAACTGTCAAGAATAAAATTGGTATCAAATAAGACAAAGCGCAAAACTTTGTCCTTTCTGCAGCAAATTCAGTATGCAAATTCAATATATATATTGACTGACACAGATTAATAAATAGTTCCTACGTAACTGTAGATCTGTTTACAAATATATTTAACTTTAGGTATATGCGAAGGATGCAATCATAAATACGAAACAGCCATTTCTGTTAATTGGCTTTTAAATTATATGATTGCGGAAGATAAACGAAAGAGTAACAATTTGGCTTTCCTTTTATATTTTGCCAATGTTTTAAAACAGTTGATTTCATACTTCTTCTTTATATATTTCATTCTGCCAATGCAACTGCAAAGGTAATTGATAGAATGAGGATACGCAATTATCTATATAGTTTTGTAGACCGTTTTATATGTCGATTCTAAGATTGAAGTAATACATAATTTGTCATTGTACCTGCAATAGAGTACATTGGACTTTTGAAATGTTGAATGTTCTATCTGAAGCTGTGACTAACATTTAGTTGAGAAACAACAAATAGTTTTGAAGTAAAGCTAGTAAAAGTCCTTATAATTCTTGAGGATTAAACAAGGGTCATTTCTTAGCTCTTATTCTGGTTCGATTATTCTGTGATACCACAGTGATACCTTGTATTGTATTGACAGTCTTTCATTAATTTAATATACACTTCTGTTCATTGTAATGGTGACACGTGAATTAATTTGCAATATTTGTACCTGTAGGTTTCTTAAAATGATAATATAACATTTTTTCAATGCCATCTATCCTACGACTAGAAATATATGCGGAATATTTGATTCCTCGTCTTTTTCTCTCTGAACCTGTTCCCAACTCAGTTAGGGTCGGCTTTCCAGTCCAACTGTGATGCGGTTGAACTTCGATATTTTACGTGATCTTGACTTTACTTGTCTGTGCAGTCAAATATTTCAATTTCCCCGAAAACTAATTAGATAAACTTAAGCTGCTTCGAAGTTTCTGTACACGATTTATGTTTGAATTGCGCAAATATGATTGGGTTTCTGAATTCCGTGAACCACTCTCGTGGTTACCTATAAATACGTTTTCACTAGAATGCTTACTTTACTTACGCTCTATAAACCAATATACTATTTAAACCCCGTTACCTTTACATTTCGAAGAAGGATTCGAGTTTCTTCGTGGTACACATAAATATAGCTGTATATTTGCAGTTAAAAATGTTTGTACACTGCGGGACATTTTATGATCAATCTCTCACGGTTACAGTGGCGGCCTCGCACAAATCTTGGTTACTTTTAAAATTTCAATCGAAAACATTTCAACGATTAGTATATATTACAACCTGTATCCTTCATCGCTCTATATTGTTTGTAGATGAATGTTACGTAACTGGGAACTTTTAAAAATAAAATGCACAGGTGGTCGTCTCACGACGGACATTTAGGGCATGTTTTAAATGAATTCCCAGTTGTTCTAAGTGGGGCAAAATCAGTGGGAGATTGTGGGAAGTGTGGAAACAAATCGCACAACGCTTAAAGGCACAGTACTACTTACAATTGTTAGACCCAGCAGGCAACGCTGTAATCGGTTCGTAGGATTTAATAAAGAAGTTTCTCAGCGAGTGGTCCGGACGGGGGTCTAGTTTAGTATATTAATCTGTGGTTCATTATCGATTACCTGTCACTTATTCTCGTCTGCTTTTGTCATCAAAGCCAAGGTTGTCTGAAAGATATCGCTTCCAGCTTTAAGACTACTTATTGTTCTAACAACATAATTAAATAGATACCATTGTGCAATGGACAATACTTACTGATACGGTGTACAATTAAGAATATAATATTTACTAAGTCTGTATCTAATATCCATATGTTAGGATATTATTTAAAGCCTAATTACCACCCTCTCCTTTCCTTCACAAGACAACACATGCAGTGCAATATTCCATCAAGAACCAAGTGGTTCGGTGAGTCTTTCCTTTGCCGCACCCTTAAGTCTTGAAATTCCTTACCAACTCGCGTGTTTTCCTCCACCAACGTCAGTGGAGGTGGTTATGTCGGACTCGAACCGACTAAAACGCACGCCGGCTATGAGTCTTTGATTGCCGGAGGTGAGATAATACAAGACGTATCTCTCGCATTCCAGTAGACCCGGGGACATCTCTTTGAGATGACCCCCTTCCCTTAATATGGGAAACCATGGTGTCCCAATCTAGTACCTACAGCTATATAGGTATAGGCATAGTCCCACCAAGGACAAGACCGTGCAGATTACCAGCTGCACTTTATTGGAGGGGTGATAACACTGGGTAGCCTGACTTGCATTGCTACCACCAGAAATGAATTGGGTTATAAGAACGTTATACATAATTGATAACACACTTGTACTTCTCCACTGTATTATAATAACGTCGTCCTTTTCGATTTTTGAGCGACATATTTTAACACTATCCGTTACTCACATTGTACTTCTCCATTAGTAGCTGAGAATAAGTAGATAGTAATTTATAAAATAAGGGTTTTGCTCCGCTGTACCCCTGGTTTATGCCACTGGTGGTAGAACGGGTAAAATTGGTATGCTCCATGGTTCCCCTCAGGGGTAGAGTGGAGCATATGTTCACAAATTTTGATAATGTATTCGAGTGTTCTACTGCAGATATTAAGATGCATGCACATGAGTGCCACTTTCCACTATCGGAAAAAAATACTGATTAAGAGCAAATACCGTTATATAATTTCCGTGTTTGGACATGGCCATAGAACAAATAATGCTGTTGAATCTCCTGGAATGCCAAAATCAATAGTCAAATAATTAAGCATAGAAACAATATATTACCTACGCCTATTGAATGTCCTTAAAAATGACTATTTACCTATAGAAAATAAAAAACTGAATAAAAATTTAATTTCCAATGATGATTCATACAACACGTAGGTACAATGCCAACTAATTAATGGTTTAATTACTGTCGGTCATGCATTGGAAAAACTGCGCTAATGTATATAGTAGTGTATAAGAAAATAGTTATTTGTACAACAAGTGAGCAAAACTGTTGTTTGCTGCGAGTGCTGATTTTGAATCCCGAGCAATCGAGGGATTCTAGGATTGAAGCACGAGCGTAGCGAGTGATTCTAATGTAGAATCCCGAGCGTAGTGAGGGATTCAAATGCACGAGATGCAAATAATTTTAAGTGATGCATAAGTATTTAGAATGATTTATATTTTCAACATTTAAAAATAACATGTCACAGACGCTGTTTCTGAACGCACCTTAAAAACGCGGGAATAAAATTTTACAGTTAAACTTGTTAAATAGATAATATTAAAAATATTAAAAGAATCAGAAAAGACCAGCGATACTAGTGATGAAGACAGTATTTTAACACCAGAAGAAGTAATACTTATTAGGTAGGTTCTCGCTGCTGAAGTGAAAAGTAATGTGTGCCACACGAGAGCAAAATAATTTGCTTCTCGTGCATTTGAATCCCTCACCACACTCAGGATTCTACATTAGAATCACTCGCTACGCTCGTGATTCAATCTTGGAATCCCTCGCTTGCTCGAGATTCAAAATCAGCACTCGCAGCAAATAACAATTTTGCTCACTTCTGCACAAATAACTATTAATTTAAATTAGATTTTAAATAAATTCATTTTCTTTTTCCTCTATTTATTTTTTCAATTTCTTTTCTCTCTCCACCTATCGATGAACGTCTATAAATTATATTTGTAATTTTTTAAATATCAATTAATAGTGTTAACATAGTTTTTATAATAATGTAATATAATATTTAAACCGTCCTTCAAGCTTAGCCTAATATTTTCATAAAAATGTTTATATGCTGCTAAGGGTAAGTTATAAAATATTACCTTAATATTACAAGCATAATATGATAAAATAAAATGAAAAAGAAAAACAAAATGTAATTCATATCCTTAATACCTAGGTACTCATATATATTAAACACAGTCAAACAAGACCCTATTATTTTAAGTCCTTTTCGTCGCACACACACGCAAATATTTGTTCACGCTCGTGTCGTACTTTGTCTCCATCGCTTTGTTTGTAAATCCCCTGATTATTCTCCCATAAAGAGTCTTTTGGCGGCGAAAAAGTTTCACGAACCGTAATTTTTGTTTTTTTATCGTTGAGTTACACGATATTCTATACAGACCTTGAGGCAACGATCTACGCAAGAAGTGGAGTTTACTACTTGAAACGGTGGTTTTGAAACGAATTATACACTACATAGTTATCACCAAAACCAATGCGGTGCTGTGTAGCGCTGTGCTGTATGAACGTACAAAAGTTTGTTAGTTAAAGTTGATATAGGACAAGATTTATTTATTAG
Organism: Pelosia muscerda; assembly: GCA_963691645.1. Classification (NCBI taxonomy): domain Eukaryota; kingdom Metazoa; phylum Arthropoda; class Insecta; order Lepidoptera; family Erebidae; genus Pelosia; species Pelosia muscerda. The sequence goes on along the minus strand of OY829114.1, from coordinate 4,825,668 downwards.
ATTAAATGTTCAAATCAAATTTTGATCGAAAAAAGAACGAAACCACATCTGAAGCATTCGTAATTCTGCCTATATGGTTCGAAATCATCGCCTACATGGTTGTATAGGAGAATTTTGAATGCTTCAGACTTTTTTTTTAATCTATTAATAAACTTTTACTTAGTCTAGATACAGTAAAATTTGCTTGAGTAGCAAGTTTAGTGAACAGCTCATTTCCAGACTTATTTAATAATCCTGGATTTTTAAAAGCTTTTTTGGCATAAAGTCTTACTGTTCGAAAAATTCGTAGGCATACATTGCACTGAAGATACTTTAGCTAACTTCTGTTTTCATTCTCCATTCTCCAGGCTTACGGAGCCGACACGGAATTCTTTTTTTGTATCGTTAAATCAATGCTTTAAATGATTATTTTAAAATAATAAATAGACACTTCAATTTTATTTATTTGTATAGATACTAAAAAATAAAGTCCACTGGTATATACTTCAGGGCTATCCCAAAAACCGTAATCAATCCTTTGAAAGGGTTGATTTACAAACAAACAAAGACATTACCTAAAATAAAGGGTTCCAGTAAGAAATATAGACGAGCACTTTAAGCATCTTAGAATTACTTCCTATTGTCGTCAAATAGCAATTTACCTTTGTAACTGAGGCTGCTTTTATCACATGGAACGTTGATTAATCGATGCAACGCGATGTTATTTCGCTATAGAGAAATAAAACAGTCGCTTTGATGGTTTCCTTTACAACTGGATTCTCAAGTTATCGCTGATTTTTTTTGAGTAAAACGTTTGATTTATTTACAATTTTTTTTTTACTGATGAAATTCGTCATCGTGATGATTTCTCGGTTGAGTCTAAGTTTTACACTTTATACCTCGATGTTGGCTTTATATAATTTAAAATAACGTATAATTCCACTTATGCAACAGTAGTGTAACATTAACTAAAAAGATTTGCTGACAAGCCACTGAATCGTTGTATACGAACATATTAAGTTATCAGTTATGAACATTGATCTATTACATTTTAGTCTTGACATATTTGTATTTTGTACAATTAATATCTACGTTATTCTGATCCGATTCGCATAATAAATTATGTAGTTATATTATAGTGAGATATCATAAGAACAATTTTTATTTCATGGTTGAATAAATTTAATGCAAGTAGGTTGGCAAAATTTCTACCGAACATAATCGGTGGCTAGCTATGGTAGCTAAAAATAAGTTTGCAGCTGAGGCCTATACTAGCCCTGTCAGCCCTGTGCTTAATTTAATTTGTTGTTTAATTCCCGTAGACGCCTACGCTACTTGTTACCTACCATATAATTATCTGATATTTTTTTCATTATTAGTATTTTTTTTATTTATTAGGAACTTGTTCACTTTTACGAAAGTTCATCGTCATAGCCTCCCAACCAATAAATAGTTATATCTGCTATCTTTCTTCACTGTATACATTATCTAATCATGTGTAGAATTTTTGTAAAGATATTTTGGCTGAAAGGGCAAAAGTTATAGTTATGAAATGAGCGCTCACACACATAGAGGACGAGTTTGTTCATGAATCATATTTTACAACACTACAGGATATCCTCACTACACAGATATGTATGAATGTATATGTAAGGTGCAGCGAAGACGATAGACATTTTGTGCGATCGCTCTGCGGTAAGCGAAAGGTCGGGCACACAAAAAGCCCATCGGAGATTTTTCACCGACCGCAGAATTTCTGTTATCAGAACTGTATGGACGTACGGAATTGCAGAGATTGTTACATTATTACAGACTAAAATGTGCGACGTGGAAATCAACGTTCTACAACCATGGTAGCCTAGTGGTATGAGTAATGGACTGCTTAGATGAGGTCTCGGGTTCGATCCGCACACACCAATGACTTTTCGATGCTTTTCGAAGTTATGTGTGTATTTATCGCAGGTTTACAAGTGCCCGGTTAATGGCAATAGGCAATTGGGACATAGACATAAACTGGCGAAATGTGGGTGCTAGCACCTTTGCCTACCCCTTCGTGGATATACGCGTGAGTTTATGTTTATATATTTTATGGCGCATATTGTGTGCGGTGCGGTCTGCTAAAATTATACGAGATTTTTTGTACACTGAGTCATATGGGTTAGTAGGTACAAATTATTAAAATGCGTAAGTTCTATTTTTTTTTTACAAAATGGTCGCCACGATTTGTCTATCGTTTGCGCCGCGCCTTATTGTACGCAAGATGTAACTCACCAGCATAATAGCGGTCAACTTTATTGCTGCGTTAGACCCGGATGGATGCTGCGTTGCTAATATACATCTCAATGGGCATGTGTCCCTGTTTACTACTCTGGTAAAGTTTGACACATATGTGCTTTAATAAGGGTATCTATACAACTGGGACTGACTTCATTAATAGTTATTATTTTATTTATTAGTCGGACACTATGATATGAAATTCGAGTATTTTTTTTATTAGACAGTTATCACTTTACTACATATGGCCATAAAGTGATCCGTAGAGGAACAAAGTGTGCGAGAAAGTGATAGAATAGACGAACTGTGAAACTTTTTATAAACCAATATCAACTTTGACAGAAATAGATGCTGCAGTGACGTCAATTTCTCTTTACTAAAAGTCACAAGGTACTGCCACGGACATTTCAAATTTGGTAACAAGGTAAAGAAAGAGCTCCAAGTCTACTTACGCTAGTAATATTAATGTATATGAGAATAGCAGTTATTGAAACGGGCGTAAAGTATATATTCGCTACTATCTCACCTCCAGCAACTAAAGACCCAAAGACGGTTTTAGTCCCTGGTCAGATTGGTATCCATGGAGATTTCGTGCACGAACAAAAAAAGCCCCCTTAGACAAGTGACAATTCGTTTGGCAGAATTGAATTCATAAGTGACAATGACAGCCGTAAACATATGTGGATCCTATACATTAAACCCTATATTCTATTCTACAAATGCATTTCCCCTAATCTAGAAGGGCTGGTAGTATAACGCTGGGACGGAATATTACCAGGTACACTACATTGCATGCCAGACTATCCCATTCAGAACTACCCTAGTAAGGGACTTACACAGGCACCGATGAGCTTAGTGTAATCTAAGACAAGGAAAGTTTCTCCGATAAACAAACACTAATAGAGATCGTACTATATACAAGACCATTGCCCTTAAACCATCGAAATAGCACAAGTTATAAACTAATTAATACAAGGCTTATAAACTAAGATGATTCTCAATCGGGGCCGAGGTTGTATGGATTATAAATATGGGTATAAGCGGTAGTTAGTTTTACACTTTATATGGTTGACACTGTTAATTTCGTTGATATTGTTAGTATGATTAAAGTTCAGTAATGAGTTATTGATTTATTTTTGTAGTTGTCAATTAGGAACGATGACAAAGGCTTCCGATTCTACCCAACGCTGCTTAATATCTTAGACTTCACTGCAAGAATATGTACTGTAAGTTAAAATATTGACTAATCAAATTATAACTATGACCTTTTATTGTTCCCAAAATATATCAAAATCAATCAAATTGAGTTCAATGTTTTAAATTCATGTAGTGTTAAAGGACCACACGGTAGTCACTCCTGTGAAAGTCAATATAAACTAATCAGGAGCGGGCCTTAAAATGCAAGTATTAGATGCAATCGGACTCAAATATATAGTTTAAGTCAACGACTCTTAGGCAAATTCAAATGTCTTTATTCATTAAGGTCACAATAACGCAAGGCGTATGTTACGTCGTGATTTACTGCTCCTACATTTACATTTCCAGCCTGATACGCAAAGCAATTACAATGACGGTGTTTACAAATTGTGTCAGTAAATAGATGCTCTAACTAATACGTGGTGTATTAGTTACACCGTCTTATTTGCGGAGACAAGTATATTGAAGATAATACAACCACAGCATGCACAACACAGCACTTGTATAATAATAGAATATGTACATTATTACGCAGTTCTACCTTTGTGTCTAGTTATTTAGTTAAGCATGGCTTGACTAGCGTGTAATAGGTGTTCTAGAATTTTAATAAACATAGTTAATTCAGAAACTTTGTGACTGATAATGGTAACAGTACCTACTATTTTTTGTGCGGACATCCACACAGGTATCACCACCATCGTCCATATGGTAACAATCCCCGCTAAGTGCAAAAAGTTGTATCAATGAATATGGCTGTTTGCACTGGTCTGGTCGTGCCTCGGAGAGCATGTTATGCCGTCGGTCCCGGTTGCTATACAAACATCTATGGCAGTCGTTACGGGTAGTTGGAACCATCAGAAGTTCAACTGGTCTAACTTGGAACTTCGATATCGCCATTGGTTGTGGAGGTCAAAATGGCAGTCGATTCACAGAAAATATCGAAGTTCAGCCACATCACAACTAGACTGGAAAGCCGACCCCAACTGAGCTGGGAAAAGATTCAGAGAATGATGATGATATTAATTATTTTGGTAATATGCTGCTTTTATGCTTCAAACATTGAACCACACTAATATTAACTCCATTGAACTCATTTATAATGAAGATGAGTGGTCCAATGGCGTTTAACTCCACTTGGCCGAACTAAAATCCCAGTCACGCACCGCTAACTTTTCGAAGTTCATCTGCATGCATCCCTTGTTTGAACTTTTAGAGTGAGTTAAAGGATTCATTCTTATCGGTACCAGTTATAAAGACACGACCTTTGACATCTCAAGCTATTAATATTACACTTCTAAATCCCTTCTTAAAAGTGATATCTTTGTTTCAAATACTCACACCCAGTTTCCGAAAAGCTGATCAACGCTAAAATTAACTAATCAGCTGTTAAATCTCTTGTCAAGTGGCAAGTGGGTTGCTAGAAGAATGATTAAATAGTTTAATAAATTGACAGCTATGTTAACTGACACGATGATCAAATTAAACTATTTAATCATGCTTCTAGCAACCCAATTGCTTCTAGCAAGCCACTTGACAAGAGATTTAACAGCTGATTAATTAATTTTCGCGTTGATCAACTTTTCGGAAACTGGGTGTGACAGTTCTCCAATTGCTGTGAAAAAAGAGAAGTGTTGCTGAAAGCTACATTGGATGTTACACATCTCTGCCTAGCGCTCTGCTGATATACAGGCGTCAATATATAAAAACAAAATTCGACTGAAATTCGTCGAACCGCACTCCAAGATTTCGATCACTAGACTAAAAGCTATAAAAACCCAAAACTTTTAATGAAAAATTAAGCACAAACACGGCCTCAAAATGGAACGTGCGGGCCGATATTAATTTTCTGAGTTAAAATTCAGCATGTCGTACCTTTTTTCGTAAAAGAAGGGATACGAAATCCTGCTTAGGTAATTGGTTTTCGACACAAATACGCAATAAGTTACCCATGAAACTTTATGTGCCAGCCGTGCGCCGAATACGGGGCAGGCTCTCATAGTCTGATGCGCCAAAGTAAGTGTTATCACCGCCCTGAATAACAAAGCCATGTTTCTATAGAGTCTATAGGCACCTCGTGGTACCACCCGCAGTAATTGTATGTATGTGTGTATGAGTTGTGTATGGAGATCGATTCGTGGGTTGATTTACGAACCTTATCCTTTATGTCTTGGTTTACATTTTAGGTAAGATTTTACAACGTACACGGATCAATAATTCATTTAAATTTACTCTTCTCTGGCGCTTGTAATGTAAATCGGTTTCTGGCCCATTTAAAAAAAGTACAAAATAAACAATGGTATATTTCATAATTTTTTATGTTTTTAAACATTATACGTATGTACGCAACAAAAAATCTCTTCTGTTGAAGACACAATATCAGTTTTTGTGGTAGAAGAAGAAATCATTTTATTTTGGGTTTCTATCCGAAAGGCGGAAGCAATGATTTATTTATATATAGTTGTGGATAATAAATTTCTGTAGTCGAACACATTTTCTAATCACACATCTATAACATTCAAAAGCGTGAATTATATGTAAGTAGTTATGTATTTAGGTAAATCTACAAAATTAAAGATGCAACAGTAAAATGGCTACCAGCGCAACTAGAAGAGAAAAATGTACTTTCTTTATCCAACCGTGATCCGTTTTGTGTGTGGAAGTGTGACTGTGAATACGGAAATGTCTTGGAAAATCTCGTTATTTTGGATAAAAGATCACTATTATCATAGTAATAGTTGTATACACAGTACGCACACATCATATAAACGTATATTGACAGATTTTACGAAGCAATCCTTCTCTTTCAATAAACTTTTACGATTCGTTTGCAACTGTAAACACAAATATCCGTATATTTATCTTCATCCACACGCACGTCATATTCTTTAAATGAATCACGATTTTACTTGTGAAAAAGCTGAAAAAATGATAGGGAATGTTTTTCCTAGGCATAATATTAAAGTTTATGGTCGAAACATCTCGAAGATTTTCGAAAGAAAGAAATTTCGTTAATAATTTTCATTGGTTCACATTTTACTTAAGATAAAACGCATCATTGATATTCAAAGAAGTTTACACTCACTCTGTAATAGACACAAACACTGTATTTCTAACAACATCACATTTAAGAACCCTGGGTAGGTGATCTGCTTATATATGCATATGCTCAGCCCCCTAATCCCCGAAGGGGTAGGCAGAGGTGTATTAAACACCCACATTTCGCAAACTAGGAATTTCGGTCCCACGTAATAGGGGGCGAGCCCATTATCGCCAATCGGGTGCCTTTTTTGTAAAAAAAAATTGTATTCCGAAAATAGGTTCCTCACCGAAAATTGTTGCAGCTTTGCAATAATTTTTTGTGGTACTACCCAATACCCGAAATTAATTACGGACTTAGCCGCACAAGCACTACCAGTTAACGTCTTGGAGAGTATCAGACGCAGAGGTGATCTTATTATAAATAATTTGTTTCTCTTTCTTTCTCTATCTTACAACTCTAATCAAAGTAATCGTAAGAGATTGACTCTGAGGATAGGGGTGTAGGGATGTAGTGGATATGAGTAAGTCAGTGTTTGGTCCTATAGGGGTTCGGCCCAATAGGACGAATCACAGAAATTAAAAATAATTAAAGTTTTCCTTCAGTGATTCGTCCTATTGATTTTTTTTCTTTCATTTTATACAAAATTTGTATGAAGTAACGTCAGCAAGGAAAATACTGCTTAAAATAATATTGCAGAGGGGTAATAAGATTAGTATTATTTAAAAGACTGGTGTCGCAATGTCAAAGTGCGATATAAGTCTTCTCTGTTTGTCTTGTGTTGTAATAAGTACACTATGTTTACATCATTCTATTCTTTGAGTATAGACGATTCATACTATCAAATTTAAAATTTAAAATTATATTTATGCCATAGAATTAGGAGACATAAATGAGAGTAATTAAATATATTTATATATATATATAATATATATATATATACACACATATATATACACACACATATATATACATATATACACACACAACCATTAATACTATATTTATAACTACTCTTAATTTTGATTTGCAAATTATGTTGACAAGATCAAAATTGTATTTTATCCAAAGGGTTGGTTGAAATGTTGAAAATGTGTTCGTAAATCGACGCGAGCGCAGCGGAGGTGAAGCCGGGTGGAGCGCGGGGCTCCATGGAACCCGGCTACACCATCTCCCCTCCATGCGAGGGAGACAGTGCCTTGGGAAAGTTTGCGATCTCAATCGACAAGTCTCTCAGTCACCCTTATTTTATTAAAATAATCACCATTGTCTTGTCGACCATACTAAAAACTTAGATATCTCTAAAATTAAATCGATGGGACGAATCAACGAATGAAAATTATTATATTATGGAAAAGTATTGTTTCGTCCCATGGGCCGAAATTATCACAGGACGAACCACTGAACTACTCGTGGATATAGTCTCTATGAAAGTAGAACTATTTGATTAGGAATTATCCACACTAAATTTATCAAGATACTCTTATTCGTATGTACCTACCAGGTTGAAAGTCCATCTGGCTCTATCCAGCCAGGTACACCAATTTACTCGTAACATGCAGATTTTTAAGCATTTCAATTAAAGAAGAATTCAAAATCTTCTGTAATATCTATAGAAAATTAACTTACTTTGTGCTTGATTAAATTTGAAAGTGGTTGAATACATAAGTCAGCCTGGTTCTTTGTATAAAAGCAAACAAGCAAAGCGAACCAATAAATTTGCATCCCTTTCTGAATGATAAGGGCTCTGGGCCGAGGTGGCAGGTTGCACAATGTTGATGTAATTTATAGCACACAAACAATCAGTTTCATTGACTAGGGGCACTCGATTTATTAAGTTACTAATGAAATGTAAATGGGAGTGACTACTTAATATATTATTTGTACCAACCTCTATAGATCAGACGCATTTGTAATTACAGCATATTTTTTCTAAAAGGGTATATAAAGACCGCGGTAGCCTAGTGGTAAGGGTAATGCTGCTGGGACGAGGTCTCGGATTCGATCCCAGGTTTTACCATGGCACACACCAATGACTTTTCGATGTTTCTCGAAGTTATGTGTGTATTTATCGCAGGTTTATAAGTGCCCGGTTAATAGCAATAGGCTCACCACCTATTACATTGGGACCTAAACATAAACTGGTGCTAGTACCTCTGCCTACCCCTTCAGGGATATAGGCGTGAGTTTATGTTATTTTATGTTATATTATCCGACATTTGTGGGTTTAAGGAAAAAGAATAACACCACATCTTCTCCATCTTATCCGAAGGGTGTCGTAAGAGGCGACAAACGGAAACAAAAGCAGACGATATAACTGCGAAAGAAGGAAAGCTTGAAATAATGACTCTTTATCAACCCGTCTGGCCAGCGTGGAAACCTGGAACCATGGAATGCTGGCATTGGGATCTCCCTCTCTATGTCCAGCAGTGAACTGCGATATCATCATTCTCTGAACCTTATCCCAACTCAGTTGGGATCTGCTTTCCAGTCTAACTGTGATGCGGCCGAACTTCGATATTTTGCGTGAACCGTCTACCATCTGACCTCCACAACCAGGGTCCAATGATCTATGGCGATATCGAAGGCGATATGAACTGCGATATATAATATAGAAATAAAAGGGAAAAAGGAGGTTTGCTGTGAGGAGAACCTTCGTTATATAAGAACAACACAAGCAGGGCTAAGGTATCGTCTTTTTCTTTACCGCACCCATAATATATACATAAAGTTTCAATTTAATAGTCTTGAAACTTATTTACAACCAATTTAAAAAAATAAACTTGCTAGTAATATTTGTACACAGAATTATTGGTGTAAGTCAAACTGTTTTAACACTACCACTAGCACTAGATCAAAATTATAATTGTACTACTAACACTTTATAGATTTGAAAAATTTGAATAAAAAATATTCTATTTTATTCTATTCTTAAATACATATCGTAAAAAAGCCGTCATAACAGTCTGAAGGTATTGTTCTATGTATTTTGTCATAAAACACACTCGGCCAGCACCAGTTGAAGTTCACGAATCATTTCCTACAAAGAATATCGAAAAGCTATTAAACCAGATGCTTCACTCACTTCCAAGGTGGCGGGTTTCCTCCCGAAATTTTAAATTTTAACTACGAAGTCGTCTAAGTGTTAAGCTCTTTGTAATAAATAAAGATGTTTTCTTTTCGTTGAAATTAAAAAGTTTTATATTTACTTTTTTTTCAGAATTTTCTTTGTTTTCAATGTTTATTTTTAACAATATTGTTATGAATAAAACTTGTTCGTGCAAAGTCTGTTGTATTCAATCAATACAAAATACTTTGTTTGAAAGAAAATTTGTCATTTTGTTTACCTTGGAGCAAGAGTAAATAAGGAAGATAGCTCATTACAATCTGTATTGTTTATAAACAGAGGTAACCGTATCATCTGACTGGCTAGAGTGTAAATCACCTACCAATTACATAAATATTTATCAAATATCCTGGAAACGAAGCACATTCATCCGGTGACCGATACATTAACAAAGAAAATATTCCTTTAAAACGTGTATCTTATTTGCTTTTAGATTTCAAGTCACGTCTTCATTTTCTACATTATAATAAATAAAAGTTTGAGAAGCACCTTAAAAGAAGCCGCCTGGAAACGATGATAATATTCATAATGTTCTACACAACTATACCATTCGCACAGAACAGTAACATTACACACACCTTTTGAATAACATACATATTTTACCACACTATGTGAACATGAAAATGACTGAAAGAAACACATTAAAATAAATAAAAATAATTTTATATAACGTACCTACATTCTTATTAAGAACGGTGACATTATACAATAGAGGGAATTCAAGAGTAGACACGCCCTTTCCATTATATATTCTGTTGATGTCAGCCAGGCTAAACTTTTGGCGCTACTTTAGCTTCGCATCAAAGCGCGCTAATATCTACATGCTTAAAATAGAACCTCGTGTTATGAAGTAAACTTTTGTAATGCTTGTTTAGGTACGAATAACTTTGAAAGCAGAACGTATTAAGCTATTAAGAACCGGTTTACGTACGCAAGCATACTTTTATTTTAACACTGATTTCTACAAAACCATCATTAGAGCTGTCTTCTTACAGGCGCCTCTTAAGGGCTGTGAAGCATGGCAATTGCCAGAGTGACACAAGCTGAAGCTCTGTGTAACGGAGATGAATATGCTGTGGTAGATATGTGGAGATATATGTAAGGACCGCATGAGAAACTCTAGCATTCGCGGCGAATTTGAGTATCACTATCCGTGACACCGCAGACAAAATGCAGGAGGATCACCTTCGTTGCCTAAGATCAGCTGGCTAGCGGACTCCTAAGTTTAAGGGGAAAGCCTCAAGTGCAACTGGGATTAATGTGATGCTTATGAATCGGAGAATTAACTACGAAATTCATAGGAATTAAGTTCAATACATTTACTCGTTTACAGTTATAATATAAATAAGAAACTCATCGTTTCTCTCGTCTAACCTACAGCAACGTAGAGTGTAATAAAACGGTCATAATATACTATTTGCAGTACATATACAAAACGATTCATGTCAAAAGTAACATTCGACGGTTACTTAGTTCAGAGTTTAATTGAAGTGCAACTGAGCGTTTGTCAAATTCGTTAAGAACTTTGACTCTTTTATAGACGTCAACAGTAGAGTAGACATACTACACATACGGGAAAAAGGTTCAGGGAATGATGATGAGTAGAGTAGACATACTGACAGAGAATTTACTCAAATATATTTTCAAACGAAGAAATGAGGGTACAAAATCATTTACGAAACCTTATAATAATACTTTTAAAATATGGAAATTGTATAAATTGTGATAATTTGATATAAGATAGAGAAACGGATTAAACAAAAACAGTAGCGAATACTCGATGCAGAGGTATTCGTAACACGCACAGAGGTGCTAATGCTAATACTAATACTTAAATAGCTATTAATATTAATTATTTGAAGCCACTAACTAGAATATTTTCCATCCTCGATGGCACTGCTGTTTGAATAACTAATTATAGAGATAGTATATTTTAAAACTATATATATAATAACTACACTATCCATCCAACACTGCCTACATTTATTCTTTATGTTACACCGATCAAGATTTGTAATACATTGAATGACTTACTACAGGTATCAAATAGTGTCTTACCAGTAAAGTTTACGTACAACGTAAGATTTTAATACAAATATTTAATAACAAATCTTCCTTCGCAAGTAGGCACAATTTTGTCTGGTACAATATGAAGCACGGCAGGGTAAGGCAAGCGGAAAGTGTACCATCGTTAAAAGGTTTATTGCCGCGACAGATGTTTATGAATTATGTCCAGCCGAAGTGATTCATAAATCTTATATTTTTTTGTTCACATGTTAAATTATTGTTCCTAATAAAATCCAAGTAAGTAAAATAACTTACATTTTTTATGTGCATGGGTATTAAAAGGGTAAACGTAGGTTCCGAGTCATTTGTTACGGGTACACAATTAATCTGTGCTTACTTATTTGGGTAAATAAATGTATTGGTCTATTAACAGTACCAGTATATTATTGTTGAGTTATATTAGAAGGAATTGTATATGAATTTCGAATAATGTTGATATTATTAATCAAATTATTTTTTAAGGGTTGGAATGAATGGAGTGGGATTGTTTGAAAAGAAGACAAACGCAATACGTTTATGTTATGTTATTTAATTGTACTCGCGATCGTAAGTAAACTTCCATTGCCATTGAAGGTAACCTGTATTCATCTGCTGATTAATAGACAAGACTCTCTTTTTTTTTTATCGTGCGAAAAATCACCTACCGGAGCCGGTTGGGTAGGTTATGTCGGACTCGAACCGACTAAAACGCACGCCGTCTTTATAGACAAGACTCTGGCGCAGACATTGCTCTAGTAGGTGAGCCGATCCTGATTTCCAAAACAAAAATTATGTTTGTATAATTTAAAGTACCAAATACGATTAAACTGAAACTTTTGCATGAGTAATCCTGCGAAACAAAGTCTGAATATATGTAGGTTATTTCCACCGCACATGTGTCAGTGTGAAAAAGCTTCGAATAAATATTTTTTTATTCGTACATTGCACAGGCTGAGCTTAATGCAGCAAAATAGGAGCAATTCGTTAGCTGTATAAATTTTTGCCTCTACAATTTTCAAAAATGTATGTGTATTTTGTATGGGTCACTGAAGTCTTTATTACACATTATGGTAACTTTACACGTTACTAGTTGTACGCTGCTTCACCCAAAATGTTGGTTCTGTTCCCGCAACCCATGTGAACATCTAGAAATAAAAATATAGTCTTTTTATTATTCCAGGTTCGAATCAATACCTATATCAAAATTCAGCCAGATTTAGATGTTAGAGCATGATTGAGTAACAAACATACAAATATATTTACAAACGTGGTAAAAATTTTGAAAAGCAATTGATTTGCTGACTGTTCGAAGTACAAACTTTCACATTCATAACATGAGTACAATGACGATTGTTCAAAGAAGACAAATGAAAAAAAAACGAAAATTCCTCTGATGCAACTGTAACTCCATGCTGAAATGATGATGATTGTAAGATAATAATATACTATTCTCGAATGTATATACTGGCAGTTCTAATTGTAACTAAAGGCAACTCTAGGGGCAGATTATAACCTGATGAGTGTTGGTACAGTCAAGATTACTTGTTCCAAATACTAGGAAGATGATGTAAGTAATTTAAAAAATGTGTGAAAATTCGTGATGAAACTGATCCTTCAAATGATCATGCCGTTCCCTGAGATCCCAACATTAGTTATTGTAACTTTTCACCATCACTTTACTCGTACTTATGTATTCATATCAAGTGATATCGAGTTTCAAATCTGCTGCGTTGAAAATCTGTCGGGTCGAAAAAATATGTGCTAAAATATGAACCCAATAATGAACGTCGCCTTGACGGAATGATTTGTTTTCAAAGCTTCACATCAGCACCTTAAAAGTTTAAAAAATCAGAACACATTTTCTTTCAAAACACCATCTTCCGAATCCAATCTGAGCGATTTATCAAACTCGTTGCGAGTTTATTATCAAATCACCTCTGTGTATCTGCATTTTATACCGTTTGGCGCTCCTCGCCGCGCGTAAACCCGATAGGAAACAATAACAAGCAAATATTATCAGCAGGGGTGCCTTCATAACGCTGTTTATGTCTTTATCGACGTAGGGTTGCCGCATAAATCGACGTCACAATCCATTTCGCTTCACATCTATGCCTAAAGTAATAAACTGGGGTATTAGCGGCCACGAGTTTTACTGTTCAGCTTATTAGAGCGGTGTCACATGAGGGATTAATTTCAACCTATTATAGTGCGCGTCATGTCCTTCTAGGCCGTATTTCATTAAAAGAGGCTACAGAGGCTTACGTGACCGCAGCAACTTTAATGTGGCATTAAAGTTAAATTATGCTCTAAAAAAGTTAAAACCTTAACTTGCGACCTGTACTGTGAGCAGAAGAGCATTTTGATTCCCGCTCAATGCAAATATTTTATACATAAATATATATCCATATACAGAATATTCTTTCTTTATTTTCCTTTATTGCACACGTAAATCATATTAATACAAACACATGTGTATTTGTATATAATGTACAAAGGCGAGCTTAACTCATGGTTGAGTTTTTTGTAAGTTGTCCAATACCATTCATTATAATCTACATCGTCAACGCTGTTTCCCAATTATGTCCAAAACCACTTTGGAGCTGGACTATCTTTTAATATTTTGACTAAAAAAATATTTTTTTGGGCGCGACTGCCATCTTATCATTTTTGGTTTTTATTGCCGGATGTGAGATAGTAGCCAACATGTACCTCACATCCCGACAGACATGTGCCCGTCTCCTGAAATTCTTCTCACTCGGCTCATCAGAGAGATATTAGAAAGAATTTCTTTCGAGTTTTTATTCGAGGTGGTCAAAACTTACGGTAAATACAAAAAGCGTCTTCAACTCTGTATCCCGGCGATTAATTAGTCCATCATTTATTCATGTCGGTGAGAATCGGACAACTGAGGAGCTCAAAGGCATTAGCTAGACAAAAAGAAATTATTCAAATTTAACATTCGTAAAAGCTTTAAAAAGAGTGTGAAAATCCATAACTTTTTTATGACGATGACGTCAATATTATCCGTGTAATACCAAAAAAAGAATACTCACCATTCCATCTCATCTGAAGGATGTCGTAAGAGTAAGGACTAACAGAAATCGCAAGCGATATCACTGCGAGAGAAGGAAAATTCGAAAGAATACCCTGTACCAACGCATCTGGCCGACTTGGAAACGGTAGGCCAAAGCCTCTCAACATTGGGTCAGATCTATGTCCAGCAGTGGACGACGATACACTAATTGATTGATTAATTAACGCTAAAGTGACTACCTCGTCTGATTGTTTACCATCAAATAAAGTTCTGGTCAGTAATGCACCATGCAATCGTGGCACCTAGCTTGACGGCTTCATTAGATACTTTTCAACGTCCTACTTAGAGAACTGTGGGAAGAAGGGAACACATGTGCTGGTAGAGAATTCGAAATCCATGAAGTAAAAAGAAAAATATAAGCTCACGCTTTAGAATAAGAAAACAAAAAACATAGGTAAACCTTTACACTAACAATAATTGTATTACTAGAGTAATATTTTTTCTGATAATCAGAACAAAATAAATATCCATTATTGGGTGTTACAATCAATTTTAAGGCGTCAAAGAATTTCTTCTTAATGATGTCCCAGTGGAAATTTCAGTGTACCGTTCCCAAAAGCCAATTACCGCATTGTATACAGCTGTAAAATTGACCTGTTGTATTTCCAAGCGAGTACAATATGGGATTTACGATATAAATGTAGGCGTCACCTGGCGGAAATCCATTACAAAAAAATAAATAATGGGGGAGGGGAGGGAGCCCACCACTCACCCACGGTTCAACAATTTCAACGAAAACAATAGCAATTTATTACTTATTGTCATAGAGTGCGAAGGACAAAGACATAGAGGTTTGTCCTTCGCACTTGCAGAATATTGCACAGAGAATACAACATCTTCCCTCGGGTAAGAAGTCTTTTACTTGCTTTGATGGGTGCTGTTTGACATTCCATTCTATGGCAATTATTAATAATTTGCTATTGTTGAACCGTGGGTGACTGGTATATTTTTTTAATATGGGGTTTCTCAAGAAGTGCACACACGTGCATAGACCACGGTATCTATTTCCTATCAGGTACATCGGGTGTTCGATAGCCACCTAAATGACAAAACAATGACTATATAGAAAATACAAAGAACTCCGAATTCTTGCCATTTACAATTAAGAAGAACCCTAAAGCCGCTAATGTAAAAGCTTATTAACCTACATTAATGCTTCTAGCGTTCAGAGTAAGACATTAGCATAAGCTCAGAACAAATGTTGATTATATTTAGTAACTAGACTCTAGCCCGCTAACTAACTGAATTTATATTAACTATGGATTAATAAGGCTATTCTTGCATTAGGCAATTATAAAAAACTGCAGTTTCATTACCTCCTATACTCCAATCCCGCTGTATTCGCCATCTTGCCGATGCTTTTTGACAGTTGCTGATTGGGTGTGGACACGCAGCAACTCCAGAGGATAACCCGTGTTTCGTTTGAGTTATCTAATGTAAGAAGAGGCTAACTATTATCTACGCCTTCGTTTTGAGTTCTAATCCTGTTCTCACAACCGTTGAAAACCTATTTCAGGTGTAAGAATGAAAATTAGCTTGTGTTATTACGAATTATTAATATACCTTCACGTGTTAAATTCCGGAAAGATACGTCCAACCCTATGGCACTAACTTCCTAAGATTTTTTTGAAACGTCAGGAAACCCTGTGCCACTCCTTCATCTATGGTTCCGTAGCTATACTAACTGCAAGGTTTGGTTTGAGTTCTTCAATCGGAATCGAAAATCACACTATCATTATATCTAATGATAGTTTGCATTGTAATATCGTTAATAGCTGTACACACTGCACTTCTAAGGCCTCGAATGTAATCAGGAAAACACGTGAAGATCATCATGATGACACTACACTTCCAAACCAATCAACGACGACCTCTGTAGCGTGGCGGTAGTGTGCATGAATAAGAATATCTACATTGGTCTGGGTATTTCTATTTATAGGTAATATGTACCTATGTAAAAAAAATGTATCTAAGTATGTTTATCCGCATTCTAGAACCCGTAACACATGCTTGTTAAGCTATGCTTACCATGGGTCTATCTGGCATTGTGTAGATTGTCCTATAATATAAAATAAAAAAACATATTTAAAAGCTATATTACTTTACAGATTTTAGTTGGTAATTATTTCGCTTATGGTTGAATATTAAAATAAATAGGGAAATCAGAGCATAATCAGGGAACGTTTAGAACGTAGATAAGGGCCTCTAAAGCGACGAATCGTTTATCGATAATGAATCCATTAAACACCCTTACTACTGGAGCACTGCTATTTTTTAAAGGACAATATCCAGTTAGTTAGAAACTTTGGATTAGTATGGACATTATGGACAGCTACTATTTGGCTAAATTTGATATGAAACTTGTGCCTGAGAATTACAACGTTGTAGCAATATTCAGAAAACACCTTTCCAACTGTAATATATTTGGCAGCTTAATCCTATCCTATTTCCTACTAATATTGTAATCTGACTGATGACCAAGGTTTCGGATTTTGAACACGATTCTGCGACCCTATTCCAGTTTATGTAACCTAATAATTCTCGGGACAAACAGTAGCCTATGTGTATTTCAGACTATGAAATCCCTGTTCAGACATAAGAACATAATTGAATAACAAACATCCAAACATCTCCACAAGCTTTCACATTTATTTACAGGAGAAGGATACAATAGGATAGTGTGATAGGAGGATAGTACTATGGTAGGATATTAGGATTTAGAAAAGTGTTATTGTCATTAGAATAGAATGGAAACGAAGAAAATGTGCCACACTAGTGTGAACTTCATTTACCCTTTTATTTGAGCAATTTACAAACAACCGGATTATAATCCTAATCAAACTTAACCTAACATAGCCCGTAATTGCGAGTTTCATTTCAGTCTATCCTCAAGAGAAATAGAGGTCCGATTGTGTATTATTTTTGCTCTATCGCGTTAGTTTGCATACAAGGGTTTTATCAGAAAGAACTAATATTATTAAAAGAAATAATATTCGTGGTTAATACTGGCTCAGTATGAAACATCACGAACTCTATTTATGTGTCGAAATGTGGTCTTAAATCATGTTAATGGCGATATTATTCCAATATATTACTTTTATACGACAACTGTTTAGATTGTGTTTGCATATTACGTGTATCATAACTTGAATTTTATACAATAAAACACAGTAAGTGCTGCACTATCTTGCGTTTATCGATTTTGTTCGGAAATTGGAGTGGTACAGAGAGAAACATCTTGGACAGAGCTTAAGCTCTTGGCTAGTCCATTGGTAGGGGGAACACTTTGACCAACTCAGATAGTTACCTTGATAGTTGAAGGTTGAAGGTTGTATACTTTTATATATTCAAGTATGTATTTATGTCATTATGTATTATGGGGTGAAGGTTAGGAGAATGTCTGTGCTGTCAGTGCAGAAGACTAGGCATCCATCCATACCATCATATAGTGGCACTTGTAGGTGTGTGAGTGGAACTTGAGCCCACGGTCTAACAACACAAAACACTTTAGTCACTTTTAACACACCTATCATATTATCAAAATCACACTCGTAAAACATCACATTCGCAAAACACGTCTATGGACATTTGCAACCCCGGGGGCATCACACTCATGCTGCCTATCCTGTAGAAACCTTCTAATGCCCTTCTTGAAGAACCCCATATTATAGTCGCTTAGGAAAATCACGGCAGGGAGTTCATTTCACAGCGTGCGTCCAGCAGCGACTTAAGCGTCCGCGCACGCTTGAAACTCGCTTCATACCGCACAGTGCGCACTATTTCCAGTCGTAATGTGTGAGGATAAACTCCCTGTCTATGGCGAGCGGAGCGATGATGAACACAAACCATTATACAGGCGGTAGAACACACACAGTGAGGCAAAGTCCCTCCTGACTGTTGGGGGGAGAGAGGAGTAAGGGATTGTCAACGATCCTCAGTGCCCGTCTTTGCACCAAGTCGAAAGGGTCAAGCTGGCATGCAGGCCAGGCAAAGAGGTGGAAATATTCAAACAAAATGTTAAGCACCCCTAGTTTCTTTGATGCCAGCCTAACCTTGTTCTCCAAGTGACTGCAGAACTGGACATCGCTGGAGATATCGATACCAAGTATTCCGATACTCTAAGGTTCTTGAAGATAGGCAGATACACTGACCTTTAGTCGAAGTGACCTTCCTAAGGTAGCATTAACGTGTTTGAAATATATTAGAAACAACAGTACAATTAATTCAAACCTTTGTTTCAGATTCCGCAGAAACTGCAGTAACTCTTTGCACTGACTTTGACGTTGAAATCTAATGGTACGATTTACCATTCATTGGCTGGACGACAGATCGTGCCACCAAAGCGAGTGATTTATAATTTGTGAGGGTAATAGATCTCTCGACAAGCAATCATTGCAATTTTCTGTACCATTTATTTGGAGTAGGTACGCGAACAGGCGATAAATTGACTATATTAGACACATTTGCCACCGGTATGGAGATGAATGAATCCATAATAGAGCGCTCACGAAACACTGAATTAGGGCTTGCGATTGTAAAAAATATTAAAAAAAATACTTCATACGTTTTCGATGACTTCGAATAACTCAATCATGAATAATATTCTTTGTGGTTCAATTTTAAATTAGGAACCTTTGGACCTTGTTAGGTACACATATTATGATTAAAGGTCCCAAGTATTATGATGAATTAATTTTGAATCCATCATGCACGATTCATAGCTTTAAGTGTTCGATAAATTAATAAGTAAAAAGTTTTTAGACGAACGACGTCCAAATTTAAAATCGTGGTTTACTTAACAAAGTACTTAAAAGTTCCAAGGCCGTCAATCCAAGACATGAAATATTAAATTAAGTTATGGCACAAAAAATATTAGGAAATCTTTGAAAAAGCCATTTTAATTTTAAAGCAAGATAAATAAGTACAAAGTGCTAAAATCCAAATGCCTCTGAAGATTCAGAAAAGATAAATAAAATTCACCTTTTAACTTTTGTTAGTCGCGTCGGTCGGTAATAAGTAACACCACTGGAGGCCATAAATCCCCTTAAGAAACCGCGTTTATACTCGATACCCCAAACATTAATACAGATTTTCTTAGATTATTGTAACTTACTCTTTGGAGAATCCTGAAAAAGTTATTCCATGAGAATAAAACATTAAGAAAAATGGTATAGAAGTACAATAATAGATACTTACTATACTTGAGGACTTACTAAAGCTAGCTGGGATTCTTGGAAAGCTATCTAAAGCTTATAAGAAAATATTTATTGTATTGTTATTCTCTTTACTTTTTATTAACACACATTTAAATTACATTAATAAATGCCCGGTTAATGGCAATAGGCTCGCCACCTTTTACATTGGGACCTAAACATAAACTGGTGAATGTGGGTGCTAGCACCTCTGCCTACCCCTTCGGGAATATAGGCGTGAGTTTATTTTATGTTTTGTTAATGTTATTTAAATTACATTTTTAAATACATCCTGACATATTAAAAAAATTTAAAAATAGTTGCTCTCCGGTATCCGTATCGGGAACAGGGACCAAGTTACCGGTGGTTAAGGCTCCAGAAAGAGATATGTCCTCACAATACGTACCGTATCGAGGAGTACCACCTTCTGCATCAGACCCGTAATAGAACTGCCTAATGTGAGCCTCTTGAGTTGTTGGTCGAGGCTCTTGGTAATCAGTCCGTGAACCGATACGACTATCAGAACAATAATCGCCAAATCCACATCCCATATGTCGATAAACTCGTGAGCCAGATCCAAATATTTTAGTAAGTAGGTAGTTTATTTTTATAATATAAAATTTATGGAATAGCCTTTTTAACTCAAAGGTCAGAGTACTTCCGCCCTCACATATGCAATTTAAAACTAAATATACATATATAATAATACTTCTTTATTGATTACCATTTCAAATTACGATAAATACTAATTTGAATATGTATGACGATCAAATAACAATAGTCAATTATTTACAATAGACATTTTCATGAATTTAAATTTTTGAAGTAAATGGTTCCGTAGAAGTTACGACTCCGGACCCGTGGTCACACCAGTGTGACAATCAGGATTTTTTTCTTGTTAGTCAGACCGCCAGTAATACAACACCTTTTATACATATTAACTAGTGCGGATGATTAACACCATACCTCTTATTAGGTTTTATATATTAGGATAGTATTCATGTAAACAAATACTCAATATTGGTTGTTAATTTTTCATGATTAAATACCTATTTACTAATGTAAAATCTAGTTCCTGTGAGTCTGATCAGCCTTAAGATGGGTGATCGTTCTAAAAATATAGACTACTCTCTTTGCCTTGGAGAGCATGCTGAACCTTCGACCTGGTTGCTATACGAATTCTACCCCAACATTAATCTGAACGTAATAATTCATTATTATATTATTTATTTTACTTTTTTTATATATTTAAATTCAAATCTTCCTATGTATTTAATAGTCTAACCCATAGGAAGAATCGATCGTGTAATTTATGAAAATATCGCCCACTTATCAACATATGGTGAAACCCGGAGAACCTTTCTTTTCATTATAGGTTGTAGTTCATAAGGTCACATGTTCCATAGCACACTTATTACCGTCTCCGTCTAAGCTTAAAATATTGTATGAGAAGAGGGTTCCCGACGGTTACACATATTCAATTACATATCGGTCATTGGAACATTATGCATTATGCCGTCTTGTATCAGAAGTGATACTAAGGGTTGGATATTGTTTAAAAGAAATAAAGTTAATATAAGTAGTAGGTAAGTACCTACTATGTGAATCAGTAACACGTCACATAAAGAATGGCATTGCTTGGATACTAGTTCTGTAGTTGTGAATTACGAAATGTTCGTCTGAAGTTGCGAGCCGAAGTTTCGGGTAAATCGTATCTAAACTCATATTTTTCCCGTTTTTTAATCATCCCGCAATCGTGTTCGAAAACGGCATATGGCACATTGTATCGGTGCCTACATCTTTGGTTTGTATTTCGAATACTCTTCGTGTACTAAGGTGCGCGTTCTAGGTATTTTTCCCCGTATGTACCTATAGACTGCTTTCTTCCTACAGTCCCGGGTCCTTTGAGCGGGGCGTGAAAAGCATCTGATGAGGCCATCGGGTTAAGCGCCACCATTGTAACACTGTAGGTGTTTATAATGTGGACACTCTTTCCACATACTTTGCCTTCAGCTTAAAGTGAAATTGACATGTCCTTGTTGAAAATAACTATTGACAAAGGTTTTACAATACATACAAATCGTCAAACCGTTGGCCTGCATTGCTCAGCTCTAAACTTTACTCCACTGAATCCTAATTTAAATTATACTTACTATGCCTATTCACCCACTTACCTATATTGATTCAATTGCAACACTGCTATTGTATAGAGTTTACGTCGCTTGCAGTACCAACGTTATTTAATCAAATCCTGGTAGCTTCCACACACGACGGGAACAGTGGAATCTAAAATGGATAATAAACCGGAGAATAAAATAAAAAGAGGCACTACTCTCAGTGAACTCGTACGAAACTTCGAGAAGAATCTAGGATTTAAGAATGAGTTAAAATGGTTGAACGTTATATTGATTGCTCTGTATCATGTCGGAGCTGTTTATTGGTGCTATTATTTCGCTTTTCCTGTTAAATGGCAGACTCTTGTCTTTGGTAAGTTTATAAGACCTACACCTAAGGCGTAGTGATAAATCATAGTGAATGCTCGGTGCAATGTATCTTCTTATATATAAAATTCTCGTGTCACAATGTTCGTTCCCGTACTCCTTCGAAACGGCTTGACCGATACTCATGAAATTTTGTGGGCATATTGAGTAGGTCTGAGAATCGGCCTACATCTATTTTTCATATCCCTAAATGCTCAGAAATGAGCAGCGGGAACGGGATCAGAAGTCCGCGCGGGCGGCAACAGCTAGTACTTTTATAAAACCCTTTTTTTATCGTGCGAAAAATCCCGAAATACCCCTCCGCTATAGCCGGTTGGGGAGATTATATCGAATTTAAATAGACTAAAACGCACGCCGTCTTTGGTTTTTTAGTTGCCCACGCAGATCTGTGATCATTCTGGATCCGATAAAGGTAATCCCCGAAGTACCTGTGCCTAATCACCTGCGTCAGCCGGTACGAGAGGCTACCGTGTGGCCTCTCTAGCCAGTCTCCCATTATGGGTCTTACCACCGCTACTTATGACGTGCCCTACTTTAATGAAACCCTAACAATGATAATGATTCCCAATATTACTGTATATTTTTTATTTAAAAATACAATACCCAATGACAGAATTCTGGATAGTCAAATTCTAAATGCACCTCTTATAAGACGTAGTCAGTCACTATGCTCCAGAGATGTGGTGTCCGGTTCAACGCTTTTTTAGCTACGAAAAGATGCGACACTTCATTCAATACTTATAGATCTCGATAACTCTAGAAATAAAAAAATTAAGTAAAATATTATTACTGTGTTAGCATTACAGCAACCACGTAATTATAGACAACTTCTACACAAGAGAATTAAACCAGTGTCGCAGGAAATTCACCAACATTAAATTAATGAACATAAAATACACCCAGACAGACCAATTATCTGTGGATTCCACGTATTAATTTGCCCATTTTAGAATCGCAAATACAATATTCGAAGCAATTGTACTTGCAAAGCACATTATATTTTAGATTGTACACATTTTACAGGGATTGCTGCATCGTATATTTAATGGTATATTTATTAGAATTTTTGTATGTAGATCTGTGTAGTCAATATTATAGTAGTATTAAAACTATCGGCACGAATTTTGGACCTAACCCGCGTGAGAAACGTGACCCTGATGCACGGACTAACGAGTCCGTGCATCAGTGCATAACAAACGTGTTATAACCGTTGCACCCCATACTGTCCCCAGAAGGCAGCCCTTAAACACATACTGCGCGTATAAAGCTCATTTTAAGCATATTTTGGGTCTACAATTCGTACCTATACTTATCAATTTCTATCTAGAAGACCGCGGTACCCTAGTGGTATGGGTAATGGACTGCTGAGACGAGTTTTCGGGTTCGATCCCAGATTTTACCATGGCACACACCAATGACTTTTCGATGCTTTTCGAAGTTAAGTGTGTATTTATCGCAGGTTTATAATTGCCCGGATAATGGCAATAGACTCGTCACCTATTACATTGGGAACCTAAACATAAACTGGCGAAATGTGGGTTCTAGCACCTGCCTGCCCCTTCTGGGATATAGGCATGAGTTTATGTTATGTTATGTTGTATCTAGTTATTTACTAAGTTCTTACAAGAATTTCTTTTATTCTAGCTCTCATCATGTACATAGCGTCTGGCTTCGGAATCACTGGTGGAGCACATCGGCTATGGACACATAAATCATACAAAGCTACTTTACCACTTAAGCTTTTTCTACTTCTTTGCTTCTCCAGTGCTGGACAGGTATGTTTAACTTCATTATTCACCTTATGGATATGTGAACAACTTACATGATAAGGACCTACTTGATAACGACTTACGTGATAAAGACCTATTCTGGACCTGGTCTTGATAAAGACCTATTCTAGACCTGGTCTTGATAAAGACCTATTCTAGACCTGGTCTTGATAAAGACCTATTCTAGACCTGGTCTTGATAAAGACCTATTCTAGACCTAGTGTTGATAAATACCTATTTTGTTGAACGTATACCTTGAACTCTTCTCCAACGATTTATGTTCTTACAACAAATTTTGAAAACTACTTTTATACACCCTCGGTATGACTTCGAATTGACTAAAACAATATCAATTAGCCTATCGCAGTCCACGGCTGAACATAGACCTCTCCTAGGCTAGGGTAGACTTTGACCTACTGTTCCTACGCTGGCCAGACGGGTTGGTACAGGGTTTTATTTCGAGGTTTCCTTCTTACACAATGATATTCTGCGTTTGTATTTTCCGTTAATCACCTGTTGCTACCCCCTGCGGTTGAGATAGGGTGTTAAGTATTCTTTCTTCATCACCCCGTGGATGATATTGACGTTTTTACCTTTTTTAAAACTATTAACATTGGTGTAACAACATGACTTTTCAGTCATTTTCGTTGGGAATAACAATAACAGTTTACAGGCAAAGTCAGATTCTATTTCCACATTTAAATTCCTCTTATCATTTATATTTGTTTTTTAAATAAAAATTTCATCGCAAATTTTACACAAATCCAAAATTTTTGTGCGCTAATTCTGGACAGACAGAGTCATTAAAAGTTTTGAGACTAACTAATAAATGACCAAGACGTTAAAAGATGGAAATTAATTCTGAATAAGTGAAAATCCTTAGTACTATAAAATAGAAACTTATTTCAGTTGTCATTTGTCATTAGAGATTGACAATATCATCCCGAAATATGATTCATTACTCTGATAATGTTGGAATACTTATATCTGATAACAAGTTAAGTTTTAACATTGTTTTTGTGATTATAAATCTATTGCACAAATGGTTGAAAGCTTCCTAGTGTGTAATAAAATTATGGTTTTTGATATACCTACGCATACATCTTATAGATATTATTGATACTGAAAAATCCTTGGACAGTTAGCATTAAGTAACGTAGAAACTTAGTTAGACAGGCAAAAGTCAAAACAGCAACTCTTAAAAATAAGAGAAAAGAAAATAAGGAAAGTGTTGCACTTTACTGTATTTATTTTGTTGACAAAATATGTACAACCACGGTTACATTCGACTTGGGCTTATTACGATATATATAGGTTTCTATGTATTTGGTTTCAATGCACATATGTTTTTTCTTTTAAAACTAGCCCAGCACTCTGAGTCAACCTCTAAAAACCGTAGGTACAGTGTCCCTAATATATAAGTTACCAGTATAATGAACAGAGTCTCAAATATGCACTCTGTAATTACTGTGCTTAGTCAAGAATAATTGGAATTGACTGAAATAAATCTTATTTTAAACGAAGTAAATTAGAGCTCTAAGTTCTTCAGAACGATTTTTCTCAATTCCATGGGGATTCGTTTGAATGAAAATGTGTTCTCTAATGTTTTGAGTTATTTTTGAGACCGGTTTTCTTTGAAAATCATATTGCACTTCATTTGTATAGAATTTTAATTAGAATATTCATTGAAACGGAGCATAAAATATAAGCAAATAATAAATAAAATGGGGTTCATCAGATTTATTAATCATAGACCACAATAACCAGAAGGAGAAACTCTTCTATAAATAATTATGCTCATGAATTTAGTAAAGTTCAATATTAAGTAATAACTTGATTTGAAATCAGAACAGTATAGGTTCGTAATGAGATGAGTAATTTAGTCAAAATATTTATAACAAAATATGTAAACCGGTCGGATTGGAGGTCGATGGGGGAGGCCTATGTTCAGCAGTGGACGTCCTATGACTGAAATGATGATGATGATGATGATTTAAAACCTGTACCCAGGTTAGTTTTATCACTGATGTCAAACGGGGTGAATAGGAATGCAGGGGTGAATAGGAATAAAATGGTCAATGGAATATTTTAAATAATTTCTTTCACTAAATTTCAAATAAGCCTGTTATCAGATATTTGATGATTTCGTTATTACGATTAACTAGTCCAAAGTTTCGCTTGAAAGAAATTAACTACAGAATTTAACTCACCATTTTATTCCTATTCACCCCTGCATTCCTATTCACCCCGTTTGACTGTAATGTCGAATTTATAACTGCACAATTAATGACGTCGCTAATTTATTCCATCTATTAGAATTCGCTGGTTCAATGGGTTCGTGATCATCGCGTTCACCACAAGTACAGTGACACAGATGCAGATCCTCACAATGCAAATAGAGGTTTATTTTTCTCCCACATTGGCTGGTTGATGATGAAGAAACATCCCGAAGTGATACTCCGAGGGAAACAGATGGATATGAGCGATATCGTAGGGGACCCACTTATTCGCGCTTATGAGAAGTGAGTATGATATATTAACACTTATGATTATAAAATACTATAGGTACAATGTTATAAAATTCAATGTAAAGTATAAAATGTAAAGAAAATTGAATCTATTAACAAAAAAAAGTGTCGAAGTATGTTTTGGTATCCGCGTTCTAGAACCCATAACACAAATTAGTTAAACTATGCTTACCATGGTGGTGGCGTTGTGTAGATTGTCTTAGAATATTTATTTATTATATATTATCATTTATTTTTTTCGCATGCGCAAAATACCCACGATATCATCGCCTCCATGGCCGGTGAGACTGGTTAATTGATAATATTATGTGTGTGGAGCCGGCCTGCTTCTGCTAGGGTGACAGGCGGCTCCACCCGTAAGTTACCCGTCATGAGTTATAACTCAAGAAGGGTTATCTAAATACGAAAAGTGTACGTACGTAAATCAGAATTAGGTATAAACAAAAACATTGTTATTTGTATTTTTAACAATAAAATGCAAGAATAGCAGCAGTAGACAGTAGTGACAGCAGTCCTCTGTGGCGTGGCGGTAGTCGACGCAAATGCTACGCAGGGAATGCGATTCGATCCACGCTCAGTGCAAAAAAATATATTTTATAGCACATGGATTAATCGTCCAATAGATGGAGAGAATGGGTAGAATTTGAACTTATTAGTTACCTCTTCAATAAAAATTCGAATTCCTTGACGCTACTGCCATTTTGTTGTACTTGTTGTGTGATAACTACTCGTATCTTCGGTTCCAACAGAAACTTCAACGTGCTCAAACTGCTGTTCTGCTATATTATCCCAACTATGGCCGGCGTCTGGCTTTGGAACGAAAACTGGAAGTGCGCTGTGGCATGGCAATGTTTTATCAGGTTCCTCGGTATGTTTCATAGCGAGCTAACGGTCAACAGCCTCGCTCACACATATGGATACAAGCCTTACAACAAGTATGTTTTTAAATTCTATATTCTACTAAGTATATAAAAATTAGTTGGGTTTTCCTTCCTGACGCTATAACTCCAGAACGCACGAACCGATTTCCACGGTTTTGCATTCGTTGGAAAGGTCTCGAGCTCCGTGAGGTTAATAGCAAAGGAAATTCAGGGAAAATTTCAACAGAAAAGCGGGAAAATCATTTTTCACATGGCGAAACGGAGTTCGCCGGGTTTGCTAGTATCTATATATATAAATGAATTGCTGTTCGTTAGTCTCGCTAAAACTCGAGAACGGCTAGACCGATTTGGCTAATTTTGGTCTAGAATTATTTGTAGAAGTCCAGACAAGGTTTAAAAGGTCTCTTAATGGAGCAGCGGGAACGGGATCAGAAGTCCACGCGGGCGGAGCCGCGGGCAACAGCTAGTTTGAAATAAATCAGAAGTCAAACTGGGCAAGGGAATCGTTCAGTTTGAACAATCACTGTGTCTATGGACTTTACATGTTAACATTTATCATTTAAAAAAAATAGTCTCAAATCTAGGTATAGGAACTTATTTCGTGTTTGCACGCTAAACTACTAATACATGTTTTTACGCACTAATAGAGTCTTTACCCAACATATCAATCTATGATGTTTCTACACTGTCTACATTTATCATCAAAGCCATGCCGAGGAACAGTGGTTCAATAAATGCGTCACTATTACTCATCAAGATTTTAACTGTAAGCAAAAACACCCAAGAATGATGACGCCACTATCATTCCCTAAGGCGTGTGGTTCCTCGCGAAGTATCCTGTTATTCATTTTTATGACAACATTATTTTTCGTTCCACACAGTAACCACGCAATATTGTTATAAAATAAAATTGCCTTAATTATTTCAGGGACATTGTACCAGCGGAAAATCGGTTTGTAGCCTTTTGTACACTTGGAGAAGGGTGGCACAATTATCATCACGCATTCCCCTTCGACTACAAGGCCGCTGAACATTTTGATTTTTTTAATTTCGCTACGAAATTTATAAGATTCTTCGAGAAAATCGGATGGGCGTATGATTTAAGACAGGCTACTCCAGAAAGTATTAATTCTATGGCAAAGAGATTAGGCGACGGCACGCCTGTGCATTTCCCGTTGCCCGTAGATGTTATTAACCAAAGAGCAAGTGGATGAGCTATTGAATATTGTAAGATTTAGTACAAGCTTTGAGTATTTAGTGTAAGAAGATTGTCATTTTACTATTTTTGGTAAATAAGTCTATCAATTAGCGTATCAGAGTCCACTGCATGGACATAGGCCTTTCCCAATGTACTCCGCTGCTCCTGATCCTCCGCCCTCCGCATCCAGATTGTTCCTTAGGAGGCGTCCTACCTTCATGTCTATACATGTGTGCTATCACCAACATTGTACAGTCACCTGATTATCATAAACCAGTCTAAAGATGATGTGCCTATACTGAACAGACAAAAAATGCCATTTACCGTAGCGAGCACGCGCACAAGACAACTCCCGTGTCAAATACTCTAAAGTACAAGTGATTAATTATATTATGTACCTATAGTTTTAGATATATAAATAAGTCTGATTACGTAAGTAAAACGCTATAGAATTTATACACACAGTACCTACCATATTCACGGAGTAAACATTTTATTGTAAACTACTCGTAGGTAGGTACCTTAAGTAATTTCTTATTGAAAAGGTTAAATAAAGTACTTAATGATAAAGCTGTTATTTTCATTAAATTAAAAAATTACTGACAACCTAACCAACCCAAGCGACTACAATATGGCGTTCTTCAAGAAGGGCATTAGGTTTCTTCAAAGTTGGCAACACGAGTGTAACGCTTCTGATGTTGCCAACGTCCATACGTCACGATAACCACTTTCCATCAGTTGGCCATATACTTTTATGCCACCTAAGTGGTATAAAAAAGCTTTGTTCCTAGTATTTTTTTGGGTTTCCCCCTCAGAGCTTAGGGCTAACTCTCCCTTGCCTACTGTACTGTGTATAGTAATAAAAAATAATAAGGTGTTTGAGACTTTAGTGTATAAATCTCCAAGGCAAATTTGCATTGACTCTATGCTGCTGCTATGTATATAATATGAATGACTGCTAGAGAGATCATGAAAATGTTCAAGTTCTTAGCAAGTGAATGCACAAGTCTCAGATCAGCCCCCTATAATTTGACGTTTCGAAATGTGAATCGATATCTGTTGGGATCAGAATGTCAGAATATAAAAGTGTATCATTTACACTACCCGCCCACGTCAGACTTTTTGTAGGACCGATAATCGATTCGATTTTTCCGCCGATTGTTATGACTGATTTTGTGACACGTCCACCACTTTGTCTGTGGCTATCGAGGGACACGTTCTTGTCCTTCCCTTGCATACGGGCGACTATCGGTGAGTAGCGTGCGTTTACGCATACATTCCCGAACGTTCTATTTTTCACCCATGATCGGGTCGGTCGGGATGCACCGATATTATTTCTGACTGACTTTTTGTAGGACACCGGCGTTCCACTGTTCCTAGCAGTACGTTCTATTTTTCTCTTACAAAAAGTCGGTTATCGATTATCGGATGTGGGCGAGCAGCCTTATCCTTATCGATCTAAGAAGGTTATTTATAATCTGAAACCATCTCATGACAATTGGCATTCATAAATAGTCTGTGATCTTGACATATAAAGTTTCAAACATCAAAGCATAGATTCAATTCAAGTTTCAACTTTGAACCGTTTGCATGTTTTGTAAGTTTTGTTTATACTTGGATTTGTTGATTTAATTATTGAATTACGAATACAAAATGCCTCTCATCGATATAACTAACCCAGATATAATAAAGTTCCTTGTTGAGAGTTATGATAAGACAGCACGTCTGCGTATGAAATGGAACAATCTGTATGGAGATAAATTAAAAGAAGCCGCTACCTTGCACCGTGAAGAAAAAGGCTACTTTGAAACAGACGTATTGGAAGCATCGATGGTGGCTGGAATGGCAACTATAACGAGAGATTTTAGAACTGGTGCCCGTAACAGAAAACAGCCCGTTATTCGTGACGGTGTGCACATTCCAACTACAGCTGATATGAGAAAAGGGCATTCCCTTGTTGATATCGGTCTAGGTGATCCTAAAGATGACCCTAGACTGGCTAGACCCGACACTGATCTTCGCATAGATCCAGTGATGCGGCCTATCAATCCAGAGCAGAAAGCCATTATTTATAAGGGAATTCCGTACTATGGACGTAAAGTGGACGTAGTTATGCAGAAACGTTCCAATCCACAGGTCGGCCAAAAAAGGAGATATTACGATCAATCTACGTTTTTTGACATCCTGCATCGTCCTAAAAGACAAAAATCCTTGTTTATGGCATATTTCCGGAGATAATTTTGACACAAACGTTCCAACCCACACCTCGAGCTCTTTTAAAATTTAACAAAACGTTATATGCTAATTGAAACATTTCAAATTTTAAAGATTTATAAATATTTACCAATACAAAATGTTACAAAAATCTTGGAATGTTTAACTTAAGTATCTTTCGGGAGATATTTTTTGTATAAATGTTTCACACATAGTTGGAACGTTTCTACTTTTATAAATTTTCAAATTAAAAATGTTTCAGAATGTATGGAACCTTTTGTTACTAGCTAAAATGAACGTAGTGAAGAAGAAACGTTTCAATCCACAGAATCACTAAAATTAAGTTAATGTGGCCAGTCTACCTTTTTAATACCCTGAGTATTATAACAAATAAAATTCAATGTGTATGCCTTAATATCCGGAAATAATTATGAAAAAAAAATGTTGAATCTACACTTCGCGCTTTTTTAAATCTATCAAAACATCATAGGCCAACTGAAACATTTTAAATTTTTAGGATTCGGTAACATTTCCTAATATAAAGTGTCACAAAAATCTTGAAATGTTTTATTCAAGTCTATTTGAACACTGTCATTTGTAATAAATGTTTCACATATTATAGTTGGAACGTTTCTACTTTTATAAATTTTCGAATTATAAATGTTTCAAAACTTATGGTACCTTTAGTTTCTGACAAAAATAGAATTCACATAGTATTTATAATGTTTCAAGACGTTTTATTGCAAGGTACATAGCTAAAATTTTACTGTAATCAGATCTAAAGAGTAGTTATAAACACTAAATCTGAAATAATAATATTTTTTTTAAATCTTTTGTCTCCATAAAAATTCTTAATTCAAAAGTCCTTCGAAACTAATTACTATGACAAACATAAAAACGAAAAACGTATTGTAAATGAGCACGAAATTAATTAAATTGATCTAATTCAATTAAACGGATCTGGCAACACTTACGTACGTGTGCGAGCGAGACAGATTTACTTTTTCAAATGAAGACGTCCGTTATTTTATTACTGTCAAACGGTCTGTACTTCGTCAAAGGTGCTACAGTTTTGATAACGTTTGAGCGTGTTTTGTTTGTGTTAACCACGTTATTTTGTTTAAAACACACGTTTGTGAACAGTGATAATAAGAACTACGAGCAGCAGCAATGGAATTCAATGAAAATGTAAGTAACTTTTGTTTCAACAAAATTTGTATGCAATTATACTTATTTGATTATTTCTTACAAAAATAGCGTAAGTTTTGTTATGTTAGATAACTAGGGTATCGATGAATGTATTGATGTACTCCTATTCTATTCTATGTTAGGTCTCCCCTAACATGCGCCACATTTGTGGCACCGTTTTAGGAGGTTTTTGATCTACCATACCACGCTGGCTAGACGGGTTTGTATAGGATTAGTGGTCAACCATATACACGGCAAATCGCATGGGGTGTTTTATCTCGACTCTGGCTCACGATCCCAACTCACCTTATTATACCTTAGCCATTAAAATTAGACTACTTCAAACTATTGAAAATCGCTAATTTAATATTCATTTTATTTATTGCAGACATTAGAAGAGTTATTGGCTAAAAGACATAAATTAGTAGATCTCAGAAACAAATTGACCTCTCAAGGGCTTATGATGCAAGCAGCGGACTCCAGAGGTACCTAAGTTTTATAATATATAATAAATACATTTACGTTTTCTAAAAACATACGAGTAGAAAACATTTTTAACTTTAATTAATTTCATTGTATCACAATAATTTTATAGGTCAACCCAAATCTGTTACACGTTCAAGAGGAGCGAATAACTACGGAAGGGTAAAAGCGTGACGTATCGAATTTTAGTTATGGTTGTTACAAAATGCGAATAATTTCTTCTGCATGTATTGTGTTGTTATGTTGTCCATGTACTTGGTTAGGGTGCTTTGTTATGAACTGCTTTGATACAAGTTTGTTTCAAGTCTCGGAAGATTACTAACTTAAATATGTGCACAATTTATAATATTCATTTCCTTAATAAGTACATTAACCTTCTCAATATTTTAAATGAGTTAGTAACTCTGCCTGTCTGCACGTTCTCACTCAATGAAGCCTAAACCACTTCATAAATTTGTTTGAGATTTGGTATAGAGATAGCTTAGAGTCTGAGAAGGACACAGCAAAATTCATGCATGTTTTTATTTTCAGGTGAATCCAATCCAGTTACACCATATTCAATCGCACAACCTTCAATATCTCCACCCCCCTTTTCTCCGCTTACTCCATTAATTGCAACTAATAGAGAAAACGATGATGTTCAATTACAAGGTAAAATTATTATTCTGATTAGGTATTAGGTATATGTTAAGACATTCATCGCTAAATGCATCTTGCTCACCTGTGTGTGTGTCGTACGAGGCAACTAATCATTGTATAACTACCTAGGTACCTACTTTCTTCAGCATAACGACTCTTAATAACTCAGCCACGTCATAAAAATACCTCAAAGTGGTAAACTTTTATTAATAGCTTATTGCACAGGGATTTAACTACATACCAACAAGGGTTTTACTGGTTTACTATTTATTTTCATCTTCCCAAATCATAGATGGTGACGGTACTTCTCTTGTTGTTTTAGATGAGCGGAATTCTGGCATTTTATTGTCAGAAATACCTAATAATTTTTCACCATCTTTATTGTCAACAACGATAAACAATGGTACTCCATCATCACCTCTTCGAGTAATGACCCCGGAGACGCAACAGATTTTTAATATTTTGACAGAGTGTGGAACATTGAATGACAATATCGTAGATGAACCTGCTGATTGCGATAGCGATGATAGTGTTGTGGATCCAAATTATATTTTACCTAGCCTGCCAACCCATATAGATGAGTCAAATACTTCGTGTTCGTCTGTTGATGGTAATGATAATAATGAGATGACTGAGAATATTAATAATTTAGCAACTAATGAAAACCTCATAAATAACGAAAATCCAACACTTGTTAGTGAAGACATAATAGAATATACCGGTAGACCAAAAAGAGGCCGTAAGCGAGTTAATCCTCAGCTCAGAGCCGAAAGAAAATATAATAAATACAACAACTTGGAGTATACCACATATAAAAACAAAAAGATACCACCGAAAGCTTTTAAGGATTACCAATGTACATGTATCAAGAATTGCGCTAGTTTGGTTCCAATAGAGAAAAGGAAAGAAGAGTTTATAAAATTTGTTCAACTGGGCTCCTTCAATGCACAGTGTTTATATATAGGATCGTGTGTTAAGGAAGAAAATAAAAAACGCAGTTACACCATGACTAATGTTCCTATAGAAAGAAAAAAACCAAGACAATTTGCCCGTGTGTATTCATTGAGCGGTATAAAGGTATGCCGTGGTATGTTTTTAAATACTTTGCAAATCACCACTCAAAAAGTAACCATTGCATTAAAAAAAATTAGGGGTGGTGGACCGATATTGGATGCTAGAGGATTGAACTGCAACAGGCGCAAGTTGTCTGATGAGGATTTTAACTTCATTGTAGAGACTATTTCAAAACTACCTAAATACGAGTCACACTATAGACGTGACAGGAACAGCGACGCGTTATATTTACAGTCCGGAATGACTTTAGCAAAAATATATCAAATATACCAGCATGAGTTTACAGAAAGATATGGCGCAGAGCGTCAATGCGCTTCCTTCGCATCCTTGAAACACATTTTCTACTCAAAATTTAATTTGAAGTGTAAACCACTAAAAAAAGATACATGCAACAAATGCGATGCCTTTACTGTAAATATACAAAATGCCAGGAACCTAGAAGAAAAAGAAAGAGCACAGAAGGAGAAGACAGAACATATAGAAAAAGCTGAAAACATGAGAAACCGAATGAACGCAGATTTTCAAGAAGCACGTAACTCAACTACCGTCGAATGCTTGACCTTTGATTTGGAGAAGACTCTGCCGCTGCCCCGAATTCCAACAAACATTGTTTTCTATAAAAGGCAACTATGGGTCTACAATAGTGGAATCCATAGTGCCTCCGATGACATCGGTCATTGTTACGTGTGGGTAGAGGGAGAAGCGGGAAGAGGTGCGCAGGAAGTAGGATCGTGCCTTATAAATTTTATTAAAAATAAACTACGTCCCACCGTAGAACACCTGATCCTATGGAGTGACTGCTGCGGTGGGCAAAACAGAAATATTAAATTAGTTTTGATGCTGAAAGCTATATTGTCATCCCATCCAACTTTGCAGGACATTTCAATGCGTTTTCTAGAGTCGGGGCATACCTTTCTACCCAACGACACAGATTTTTCAAAAATTGAAACGGCACTCAAACATCAGCAACGTATTTATACAGCCGAGGAATACATTGACATAATGGAAAAATGTAAAAAACAGAAACCTTTGAAAGTCCAAAGAATGCTGAAGACAGATTTTTATAGCTGCGCAAAGGTAGAAAAAAATATAACTAATCGGAAGAAGTTTACTGATAAAAGCAAGGTAAATTGGCTGATGACCAAGGAAATAAAAATTCAAAAAGATGATATATATTCTATTTACATGAGGACCTCGTTTGATGAAGACTTTAAAGCACTTAATATACAAAAAAAATTCAAGGGAGAAGTACAAAAAATTACAGATTCTGATTTAATCCTGCTGTGGCCTGATGGAAAGCCAATTGCCCCAGCGAAACTTATAGACCTGCAGTCAATGTATCAATACATTCCCGAGTACTGTCTCAACTTTTATAGAAGTTTGAAGAGTTCGGACGATATTTTAGATGATGTAGATGGATTTGGGGGAGAGCCCGATTTTGAGATAGAAGAGGATGAATAAAGAGCTAGAAGCAATTACCTTTAGGGTATTAGAATGGTGAAGTACTTTTTATTTTGGGATTTTTTAATAAACTTTTAGCTATTATTTGGTATTTTTATTTAAAATAAGAGACGGATTTTAATCCTAATATGTTTTGAAACGTTTTATAACGCAAATTTTTAATTTAGCAAAAATGTTCCTATCCCAATAATCCATTTTTTTTCTTGTTTTAATAGTAAGGAGCCAAAAATTAGGTAACTAATCAACTAATATTTATATTTTCTAAAATAAAACTCACAGTATTCGTTGTTACCACCTTTAATAAAAAACTGTACAACGAAAACACGAAATTTAGTTTTTCTCAAATTCGACATGCTGTGGGTTGGAACGTATCTGCATAACTAGGTCCAAGTATACATCGAGTCCAGAGATAGAATGTTACCAGAGGATAAGTATTATTTTACCCAGACTACTTATAATGAATATGGCTGGAGAATAAAAGACAGTTACTGTGTCAGAACTGCTCCCAAATTTGGTCATGTGTGCGCTATCGCCCGCGACAACAAGAGCCGCAGTGGTCCTCATCCAGATCCAAGTCATTATAAAAGTGCCGACCCTCCGACTACAGAAAAATGTACATCATAAAACTGTTTTAGTGTGTATTTTGTTATACGTGTACCTAGTTTTTATTTTTGTTTTAATGATAACTCATGTGTGACATTGCATTTAATTATTATAATATATTTTAAGTTACAGATTTATGTTTAATCTTCCTCATCCTGGCGCTTCCGATCGCATCTGGCTCGTTCACTTTATCCAGTCTAACTGTGTATTTGTCTGAACTTCGATATTTTTTGTAAATCGACTGTCATTTATGATTATGATAATTTATTAAGATTTGTTTTATTGAGATTGAGCACTCAAAAACGGACGTTCGATTATGTGCTGGCTTCATATATTCGTTCTATACAATACTCATAATAATTGTGATTGCCAAATCGTTGACGGTGTTCATTCCTAGCTTATTTATCGTCTCAGTAAATTAAGCGCCTTAAAAGTTACCTTAATGTTTTAAGGAAGATGCATGAGTTGCAACATAAAACTTAATAATGTCGTCGATTTTGTTGCATTCGCCTTATGTGGAAGTTCCGAACGATAGAACTTCCTCGTTAAACCTGTTTTAAGTCGGAAACTTGGATGATGAATATTCAAAGTCACGCCGTGTTATTGTGATTGAATGTAACAAATAAAAATGATCATCTTCTGAAGTGAAACACTAAGTTGGTATAGACTTTCCGTATAAAAAAGTTCTGCCATTTTCATGGTTTCAACTAATTCTATTGTGTAAAAATAAAGAAAGTTTTTGTAGTGGTGGCTATTTCGTATTTCACAAACATTTATTGTATGTCAAGCACACGGGTTTCTGGTCATCTGCAAACCGGCACGCCTGCTGATTAATGGACTAGGTTTTAATGTACTTAATCTTTTCTCTTTTTTATAATTAGATCCTCAAGTGACCGCATGCTGCCCGTCTGCCTGTTTACTCATACAAGCTTGAGTGCAGTCTAGAGAATAGTCGCCGTTATTATTGATGATTAAAAACTACAATAGCGGTCTTTACTTTGACGGCCCCGATAATAGTTTTTATAATGTTTGTATAAGGGGCGCAATTCGGTATTCGGTCGCTATCTCGTAATGATTATGTAGAGACTGCAGACCCATGACGCGAAGATACGAAGACTAAAGAAAAGCGTTCTATACGTCATGTCCAATATATTTATACGGTAATAGGAACTTTAATGTGTTCACAACCCCCCTTTACCAATCCCACCGGAGCCGGTGAAAGAGGTAGGAGTAAACAGGTAAACTATTTATTTTAGTCGGAGAGTAGGTATGTGTTACTTTCTAGTTGGGTATCTGAGTACCTACCCAAAATCGCATACAGAGATAAGAACAAAAGTGTAATAATAAATCTGTCTCACTTACTCCTACCACAAATGTAATATGGTCTTCTCTCTGATGATTAGATACTGTCTTTTTAGTGCTAACTCTAGTCTATTCTCACTCAACGTTTTTATTGTAGGCGTTTCTAAGCCCTCTAGATTGTCGATAACTTTTGACATTTTGTAAATACTCATAACGTGTCATAGGTAAATTGTCCAAAATTTGACATTCCTATCAAAAATTATAATTAACGGCACTTCCATAGTTGTACTTTCTAAATATTATTTTATAGTTTGGTTTATTTTTATACTGTTTTCGTAAACAAAATGCCTCTCATCGATATAACTAACCCAGATATAATAAAGTTTCTTATCGAGAATTATGACAAAACAGCACGTCTGCGTATGAAATGGAATAGTCTGTATGGCGATAAATTGAAAGAAGCCGCTACCTTACAACGTGAAGAGAAAGGCTACTTTGAAACAGACGTATTAGAAGCATCAATGGCAGCTGGAATGCCAACTATAACAAGAGACTTTAAAACGGGGTCATGCAACAGAAGAATGCGGGCTATTCGTGATGGCGTGCACATCCCAAGTACAGCTGATATGAGAAAGGGTCATTCTCTTGTTGATGTCGGTTTAGGTGATCCTAAAGATGATCCCAGATTAGCTAGACCCGATAACAACCTCCATATTGATCCTATAATGCGGCCTGTGAGCCCTGAGCAGCACAAAATTATTTATAAAGGCATTCCATACTTTGGGCGTAACGTTTATTTGAAGTCTAGAAATAAAATGTCACCTGAGGATAAGTACTATTTTACCCAGTCTACTTATAATGAGTATGGGTGGAGATTAAAAGATAGTTTCTTTGGTAGAAGTGCACCAAAGTACGGGCGTGTGTGCCGCCTCGCTCGCGACATCAAGGGCCGTAGTGGGCCGCATCCTGACCCGAAACATTATAGAAGTGCCGACCATGCGAGCTTAGAAAAATGTACATCTTGAAACTTGTTTTAGATATTTTTAGAACAATTTTAACATTTTGATTAACTTTATTTTATATGGCCTACGAATTTACCTACACTAATATAATAAAGAGAAAAGATTTGTTGTTTCGTTTGTTTGTTTGTAATGAATAGGTTCCGAAACTACTAGACCGATTTCAATAATTCTTTCACCTATAAAAAGCTACAATATCTAGGCGTAACATAGCCATCCAAGGGAGCGGAGCAATAATCATACGATCTCAGTAGATCCGGTATATTTCTATAATGTATAGATCGCTAACAATTTCCGTTGTGATGACAGCAAGGAGAAGTAGTATAGAGAGACAAGTAGGGTATCAAGCAGAGTCGTACACCACGATAATCGACATTCACGCGGGCGAAGCCATGGGCAACAGCTATTGTAACATAAAAGGTATAAGATATTTTTGATCACAATTTGTACTTTTCTAATTTCACTGTAAAACGAGGGGCATTATCACCTGCCGTCTATGGAATGGAAACATTTCTTATAACCTCTATCCTCTGATAACCTCTATCATAACGATCACGACTCACGCCTATAAATTTTTAAAGGGTTAGACAAAGGTGTATCACCACCCGAATTTAAACAACAGCATACTTGAAATTCCTTTAATAAACTTATAATTAAACTATTTACAATATATGACATCCGTCACACACACGCAACAAATATTTTTACATAGGGAATATGCATATTTTTCAAATAGGTAGCGCAATTATTATTTTTTTAATGTTCTTTTAGATTTACGTACATATTAATATTTTTGTATATAATCACATATTGATTACAAAAAATCATCGAAAAAAACGCAAGTTGAGAGGGAAATTTAAATAAGTTATACGTAACGCTATTGGTCAGAAGTTCCGACTAATAGTTTCCCAACTAGGAATGGACTCTGACGTCATAATTTATAATAACAAAATGTCAGCTTGTGTCGGCTAGTGAACAGTGTTGTGAATAATTTTGCTGTTGCATTATTTAGTTGAAGTACAACACAAAACATACATTACAGTCCGAAATACTTTAGTAATTTTCTACGATATCATGTAGTTGTTTGTTGATAAAGAGACTGGCGTGGCTGAAACGCTAATATCAGCTTATTATTTTAAAACTTTAAAAAAATGTAATTAACCATTTAAATGCGTGCATATTCCCTATTGGTATCATTCGAAACTCACTGTGAATGTATGTAGATATAGTTACCGGCATATATTGACCCATACTTGACCCCAAGTCCAGAGATACACGAGGCTATAGCGTGCGCGGATTGGTTTGATATAATCTATGACTGATGGTCTAAGTTCCTTCACTGCCGTAGCACCTGTACATTTTCTGAAATGATTAGGGTCAAAATAGATGCCGATAACTCCAGGTGGGTAGGTAGCCCTCACACATTATGTTTCCTCTTAGCCGAAGGCTTGTCGAACACTTGCTTCATGCCACCTCTGAAGTTGGCCAATCTTGCAGCTGCCCCTTCATTACTCCAAGCGGAGTCGAACTCCGTGGTGTCCTGGTCGACCAAGTGGGTGTACTTCGTGCGGCCGGAACGACCGAATTTCTTTACTTGCATCACCTAACAAACACAAAAATATGTTTTTTGAAAATGATCCTTATGTAGGTAAAATTTAGAGCTCAGTTTAGAAGTAAGCTTTAGAGGCATAGATAGTTTCTATAGCTACCTTACATCATCTTTTTCTGAACCTATTCCAACTCAGTTGAAGTTGGTTTTCTAGTCTAACTAAGATGCAGCTGAACTTCGATATTTTCCGTGAAGCGACTGCCTTCGCACCTCCACAACAATATTGACGATATCGAAGTTCGGTAGGGTAGGGTAGTCGGAATTTTGAGATCTTCAACTACCCGTAACGATTGCCATAGATGTTTATATGGCAACCGGGACCGACGGCTTAACGTGCTTTCTGAGCACGACCGGACCAGTGCAAATAGCCATATTCATGCATACAAATATTTGCACGGAGCGGGGATCGAACCCGCGCCCCGTGCGTAGCAGTCGCGTGCACTATCGCTACGCCACGGAGGCTGTGGAGGAGGAAATAAACAAAGCACCAAATAAAATTTCACATTTAATAAATGATAATGGCAACCCTAACCAATGGAAAGCCGACCCCAACTGGAACAGGTTCAGAGAATGATGATGATGAATAAATGATAATAACAAACGATTTTTTGCTGTATCAGATTTACTTACCTTAGGAAGAACAGTCTTATCGAAGTGGTCATCCAACGTAGCACCAGAGAAATCTTGTTTGAATACCTCGTCCTCTTTGTCCAAATAAAATGCACCTCTGAAAAGAACATTCAATCAAAATTATCCGATATCTATCTATCTATCTATCTATCTATACTAATATATAATTGTAGAAAGTTTATGTTTGTCCGCGATGGACGCAAAAACTACTGAACGGATTTCGATGCAGCTTTTTTGTTTGAGGGGTCCAGAGTTGAGTGAGTGAGTCAAAGTGTCCAAGTGAGTTTATTTATAGATATCTAGGTAATTGAATAAATGTTCAAAACAACTTACTGATCTGAACCAAGAATAATATCCTTTATACCAACGAATTATGTATGGTTATACCATAAATAGCATTAAGTTATTAAGTACCTGTGATAATATTTCTGCAAGAACTTGTATTTCCCTTTGACGGCTTTGTTAGTGACTTGCTTCGGGTTGAGACGAAGTTCCACGCGCCGCTCTTCATCGTTCATACTTCGCATACGTTCAATTGTCAACAGCTCTTTCTCAGCACTGAAAAATAACAATACATGATACATATTTGAATAGTAATGAATGATAAACACTGTTAAGATTATGGATTAGATAGTAGGTATGTCCTCCGTGACAGCTTCCGTGGCGTGGTACTGCACGCGACTGCTACGCACGGGGCGCGGTTCGATCCCCTGGAACTACTGGACCGATTTCAATAAATCTTTCACCTATAAAAAGCTACAATATCTAGGAGTAACAAAGGCTATATATGTCATCACGCTACCACCCAAGGGAGAGGAGCTATAATCAAATCTCAATAGATCCGGTAGATTTCTATACATTGGCGCTAATATGCCTAATTATTTCCGTTGTCATGACAGCAAGGAGAAGTAGTTTAGAGAGGCAAGTAGAGAATCGAGTAGGATCGTACAACGCGATAATGGACATCCACGCGGGCCGAGCCGCGGACAACAGCTAGTCATTTATTAATGTGCAATAAACTTACGCCTCCCTTTCTTCCTTATCACGTTTAATCCGTTTCATTTCACGCAATTTCCACGCCTCGTATTCCAGTTCATCGTTTTCGTCGTCAGTACACACGTCATTGATGTTACCTTCTTTCTGGTCACCCTGTACAAAGTAATTAAAATATGTTTAAATATCATAAATACAGAATAGCCCATAATACAGAAACAGATATAATAAGTGTAAGACTAATTATTGAAATAGATTTTATTTTTGAAACCCCAAATGTTATATACATAACTTTCGAATGAATGCACCAAATTGGATAATTCTTTTGTTTTGTGTTTATTATTGTTTTGCCTAGGTATGTTTAAAAATATTAAATAGAAGGTGCAGCAGGAACGAGATCTAAACCACTCGAATATATAAGAATGAACTCCCTGTCCATGAACGGTACAATAATAGAAATTAGGTGTGAGCATCATGTCGAACAATTCTTCTAAGCACAATTAGCAATCAACTATCAGCTTAACACCTCCATATCAACTTAGTTAAAAACAAGTATAAAATGTACATACATCTATCCTCTTTTGTTCTGATCTGATCGTCTCCTCAACAAGTTTCAACGCCTCACGTCTTCGCTCTTCTTTCTCTTTTCTTGCCTCAGATTCCTCCTTCTTCTGTTGTTTGACTTTACGTTCACGTTCAGTGACCGTCATTCTCTCTGATGCTCGTACAAACACAGGTTTTACACGTGGGCCTGAAATATTATAAAGGGAAAATGCATGAAGCATGTATTACAATATCTTGAGTTAATTGTTTTATGAATATCAACAATAATTGGTTCATACTCATTGTTTGAAAAACGTGGCTCTAACAGAATTAAAAATAATATAATATATTATAAATCTCACTTAAAATTTGTAGGAAACCTAATTATTATGCTCAAATTATTATAAATGTTAAACATTACGTAAAACCTGAAACGTTAAAACGCAAAAATAATAATTGTTCATATTCATGTCTATCTATGTACAAAATATTGGTCCGAGAACTGCAATACATTTGATGTGAAGTAATCAACTCAATGTTAAAGGGTATTGATAAACAACACAAACTCTTTAAATATTATTTATCTCTGTTATGTTACCCGTGTCCTCCTCGCTGTCTGTGTATTCTGTATCAGAAGAACCACTTTCTTCTTTGTCACCATCCAACATTTCCTCATCCTCATCTCTACCGAGAACTTCTTTTTCAGCCTCCCTGAAAATTACATAAATAGAGCAATTACAAGATTGGAGAAGTAAAATACCATAATGATTATGCACTTGCACTCATAATAATTTATATTACTGACAAAGGAACCATAATCTCCTCATTACTACATTAACAAATTTAAATTGTCTATGATAGTAACTTGTGACTTTTGGTGCAGAAACTTATCATCATTCTATCTCATCATCAATATCTATTTCTATTTCTATCAAAGTTTATAATGGTTTATAAAGAAACATTTCTCTGTCACTTTCCCACGCCTAGGTTTAGTATAAAGTTACATAAAATATGTTACTCGCATACATTGTTCCTTTAAGGATAACTTTATAGTACCAACCAAGACCCAATAAAATCTGATAAACCAATGACCTGTAAAGGGTATCCGGACTAGGCTGACACACATTGGAGGGATTTTATATTTTAACAGTGGACTGTAATAAACTAACTAATGATAAATCTTATTGTAGTCTATAACTAATTAGCTCAGGCCTACCTCGCAGCAAGTTTTGCCTTAAGAGCCTGTCTTCTCTTCTCAATTTCCTCTTCTTCAAGTTCATCTTCACTCTCAGAGCTATCTTTGACCTCATCAGCACTACTTTCTGTATCCATTTCTGGTTCTGCATCTATTATCTCTGGTTTGTGCTCTGTTCTTCTAGGAGAGGATGCTGCTTGTCGTAAACGCCTGAGACGAGGGTCATCAACCTGAGATAATATAAGTGATATAATAATACATATTGAAAATAACTAATCCAAAATCTGTCGAAGATAGCCCCTGTATATCATTATCATTAGCTACACTCTGTGATTATATTAACACATAACACAAAGGCGATCATTTGAGTGGATGTGCTGAAGTAATGTCATATTTTAACCAGGAATGAGTAAATAAATTTAACTTTATTAGTCACCACAAATTTACAATGACCATTAGAAATAGAGATTATTATTAGAAAGAGAAAGAAGCAATTAGTAAATTTAATAAGATCATAAT
The DNA here is from genome assembly GCA_963691645.1 of Pelosia muscerda. Taxonomy (NCBI): domain Eukaryota; kingdom Metazoa; phylum Arthropoda; class Insecta; order Lepidoptera; family Erebidae; genus Pelosia; species Pelosia muscerda. The sequence goes on along the minus strand of OY829114.1, from coordinate 4,781,373 downwards.
TTTTCTTTTCTCAATGCAGTTATCATTCTACTTAGTATGGTTAGTGACCGTAATGCATTTGTAAGCAATGACCATTTCAATGTATACTAACTTCTTTTTCAGAATCACTGTCTTCTTTTCTACTGATAATTTGTGGCAATGTTTGCTGTCTTCTTTCAGGCTTCTGTTGCTCAATGAAGTCATCTAAATCAGATTCTTCTGAAGATGATGCACCTTGTGCATAATCTGGCTTTTTACCAGATATGTACCTCTGTACCTTCACCTTTTGCATAGATATCTCACCTGTAAACATATGAACAAATATAACAAATGATGGGAATTGAAAAAAAGGATTATTTTCATTATCCTGGGGCAACAAGGCTTGTTTAGATTTTTTTTCCTTTTACATACCTACCACACTCTCTACAATGAAGGATTAATGTATATATGGATACCTGGCCTAATGGTAACCCGAAAGCAAAGTCTCAAGGAAGTGGATCATCATTATAGATATCAAGAATGTTACAATTGTGTCGTTCAGCTTGAGGTCCTCATCAGATGATTTCTCACGCCTCGCTTACGGGACTGTGGGTAAAAGGATAGGCGGTAGAACTCATCAAAATATTGAAAATGTCTCACCCTTCTCATTACGAATAGGCACAGCTCCCGCCGTGCTCTGGATTCCAATCGGTTGAGCAGGTAACGCGTTCATTTTCACCAACCTCTCAAATGAAGTGTTTAAGTAATTAGTTATTATTGAGCTATCTCAACATATGTTTATGTGATATTGTTGGTATTTATGTCGCAAAATCCACCCACGATTCCTTTCAGACGGGCTATTTGACTGGACAAAACAAATTGATTTGATTGAGTTGACAATGCTAGTTGACTTGACAATTGACATATGGTTGACATTGATTTGCATTGATTGCTTTGACAATTTGAGATTATTTTCTTTGGCCATAGATATTTATAGAACGGAACCACAGATATTACACAAATCTAGTGGAATCACTCAATATTGTATGAATGAATACTTGACTTTCTTGATAATTTGCAACTACCACTAAGTACTTACCTACTAACTATTCCTTTTAAATTATTTAACATTGATGTATAAGGGGGGGGATGGGCCCTACCTACAAAACGCTGTGTCCTACCTACGTTCCATTTTTATGAATGGACGTTTTACTACGTTAGTGCTGTGCCTTCTACTATCGCAGAAGTGGTCGATTTACGTATACTAATACGATTGGGTTTACTTATCTTTTAACGTGTATTAACTTAACAAGACCGGTAACATGCTACACTCATGAGATAATATTATAATTCTTATTTTTATTATAATTTATAGATTCCTTACTATTCCAAATTACTTTTATTTTTTAATTAATCATACACGTAAACACAACAAAACACAACCGGGACCGAGATAAATGCAATATTTTCTTGCACTTCATGCATTTGCACTACTTACTAAGAAGTCATGCCGTCACTCACACAAAAACTGTTTTCTAGCTGCTTGTTTCAATTTTCGAAATCAAATATCTTCAAAACTACATATTTGTGTTAAGAAAATTCACTTTAGCAATTCTTTATAATCATTATGGATATTAAATTTTAAATAAGCAGTCATCGGCCCATCGTTCGTCGATAAATCTTTTTCTTGAAGTACGTCACTAGTATGCTAGTTGTAGTAAAAGACTAGAAAAAAATATGAATGACGGGGCGCAAAGCATTCATAGATTTTGGTGACCTTGGCACGCTGTCCTTCCTTATAATAGTGCGTTAGGGCCGCCCTGTGTTATTTAAGGACAGACATGATGTGCGCAAGTAACATAATAACATCAATCCGCCTCATTCCATCTTCAATCATTATCACAGAGTATATTTCACAGAATAGAAAAAATAAGGAACATCTATGATCATTGATCTCTGACATTGACATGTTTATTTTTATATTATTACTTTAATTAGTTTAATTATCTGTAGGCCGGCCGGGAGGGGTCTTTGCTGTGGGTCTTTGTTGTTTGGTTTTTGTCATTTCTTTCTATTTATTTTTCTCTTATCAACATCCCTAAAGACGTCTGTGCTGTTATCTTATCTCAAGTTGTGATAAGAGGAACCTGCGGTATAAAAAACTGATCTTATATACTTATTGTTCATATCTTAAGTATAGCGTATAGTGGAACCACTAGACTGTTATCAAAGAAATGGCAGATTCATCGGAATTCGCAAGTTTGGATAAACTTATATCAAAGGCGTTATCGGGTAAAGATTTAAAAGAATTCAATAGAATACACTATGGAAGAACTTCCCATGAGGAGTTGGATATTAAAAAGACTAATTTAGAACAGGCCGAAGTGAATAATTTTGAAATCGCAGCCTACAACTTTCCAGCGCAAAATGAAGATACTAGGAGTCCTCGAATCGTAAGAATTGGAATAGTCCAACACTCTATTGCAACATCTACTGATAAACCCATTCCAGTGCAGAGGCAGGCTATCTTCGATAAATTGCGCCCAATCATCGACAGTGCTGCTAACGAAGGCGTAAATGTTCTATGCCTCATGGAAGCATGGAGCATGCCATTTGCATTCTGCACTAGAGAAAAATATCCTTGGTGTCAGTTTGCTGAATGTGCACTAACTGGTCCAAGTATACAATTTCTGCAAAATTTTGCAATTAAACATAACATGGTGATTATATCTCCAATATTAGAACGGGATGAAGCTCATGGTGATACCATCTGGAATACAGCTGTTATCATTAATGAAACTGGGAAAGTAATTGGTAAACATCGTAAGAATCATATTCCACGTGTTGGAGATTTTAATGAGTCCACTTATTACTTTGAAGGTAACACTGGACACCCTGTTTTCAACACCAAATATGGGAAAATTGCTGTTAATATTTGTTATGGGCGCCATCACCCACAAAATTGGCTTATGTTTGGTATCAATGGAGCTGAAATAGTGTTTAATCCATCAGCTACCGTTGGAGGACTTAGTGAGCATTTGTGGCCGATTGAAGCTCGCAATGCTGCAATCGCAAATAGCTACTTTACTTGTGCTATCAATAGAGTTGGAAGAGAGGAATTTCCAAATGAGTTCACATCTGGGGATGGTAAACCAGCTCATAAAGATTTTGGACACTTCTTTGGATCTAGTTATGTGACTGCTCCTGATGGTGCTAGGACACCAGGATTGTCACGGGTTAAAGATGGATTACTGGTAGCTCAAGTTGACTTGAATCTCTGCCGACAAGTTAAAGATAAATGGGGATTCAGAATGACTCAGCGTCTTGATCTGTATGCTGACAGTTTAGAGAAGGCTGTTCAACTTGATTATGTACCTCAAGTTGTTAATGGTAACTAAGAAAACATAGTCAGTTGCTGTATGTATATATGTATAGTAAGCATATTTTCATAAGGTTGGGTAACAATGACTATAATTTTATAACTTTTTTATAAAATTATTGTTAATAACAATACTTTTCTTTCTCTAACTAAGTCTTGTACATAGTATATGAAAACATAAATCATTGTTTTTTTTAATGTTATCATAAAACAATAAATATTTATTCCGTGTTATCACCCAAAATGTTATTTATTATATTTTTGTTACTTATTAAAATATTTTTGTATCTTAAGTTTAACCTTGGATATGGATACACAATAGGTGAATTATGATATTATGTTATCAGTTACAAATTTTACTGATGGTATCTTTACATATTTGAATTACACTTTAATTCCCTGAGCCACTGCAGTTCAAACTTTTGCATTTATATAATCTATAAATTAGCAATCACTGACCTGAGCTTCAGGTAGCAGCCCTATGTACCTTACCTCTTTCAATATACATTTCATTTATAGTGTGCAGAGGTGCAAAGGGTAAAAATATGACACTATTATTAAAACTCCAATGTCCATCTGTCACCAGGCTTTAGGACATAGTAGACCATACAAGTATCTCATGAACTGTGATAGTGGAGGAATATAATAAAAAAATATGTTATCATTTTATTGTTAAGTTTTAATCATATTTTATTTTATATTGATTGTAATTTTCGAACAGATTATACAGCTTTTAATATTGTTTTAAGATCAATGTTATTTTTATACACATTTATAATTAAAAAATATGTACCTACATTATAGTATATTACTTACTTTTTTTTTTATTGAAATTAATAAACATCCAAGCAAATCTTACGTTCCCCATTCTGCATTAGCAGCCTGCTGCCTTTTCAAGCCGTTAACAGTGTGTAAGGTGGTGCCGGATTCACCACCAATAAGATGTTTTTATATAGATTTTCTTAGCCACCAAAAAGAGCAATAACTCCTACTCTCAATGTGAGTCCCCATTCAGTGCCAGTCAGTGCGTCATTACTAATATGTATATAATAAGGTCATATATGTACTTAAATGTAGATACTTAGTTTTCGTATGCCAAATGTGATCAACAGTGGTAGGTACCTATACACCTATTTTAAATTTTAAATCAATGCGTACAACTTCGTCTGTTGGACGAGTTGCCGGGCTTGATGCTACTACTTAGCATTTCGAACAGATAAGGTAAGTACACTAGCCCGACCCGACCCCACAATTTGGACATAGATTACCAGTAGGCAGTAGGTACCAGTATTTCGAACAGATAAATCAAACCAATTAGGCAATTAGATAAAGCAAACCAATTACACTAGCCCGACCCGACCCCACAATTTTGACATAGATTACCAGTAGGCCTAGTACCTATATAGTAGTAGTAGTATAGTAGTACCTACCTAGATACCTATTTAAAGGGTAATGACCTCCGTCCTCCATGAGTGCGGGCCTGAGGGTGACGGGTGAAGCCGCCTGTCACCCTAGCAGAAGCAGGCCGCGCCAACTGCGCCTCCCCATACTCGGGGGTTAGATGGGGACCCCGTAGTCCCTATACCCGACGGGGGTCGTCTCAAAATAGAGGGCCCAGGTCTGCCGGGGTGCGAGGGCTATGTTGGCTACTATCTCACCTTCGGCAACTAAAGACCCAAAGACGGCGTGCGTTTTAGTCGGTTCGAGTCCGATAACCTACCCAACCGGCTCCGGTGGGGGGTATGAGTGCGGATTTTTCGCACGATAAAAAAAGTAGCAACAGATTATTTGGTAGGTAACATACTGGTAGTTAGCACTGTGAGCAAACACAATTTGTAAAGCAAAACGCCATCGACAAGAGAATAAAAAAAGAATCGAAACAGAGAGCAAGAGGAGTCTGCAGCTTACCACCAGGCGCAGTGAAGTCATTTAATAAAATATATCAAATAAGGAACATATTGGTTAAGTAAATTCCGTTTCTATGGTTAATCCATTCTGGAAGCCTATCATATCATCATCATCCTTGCAACAGTCCCGTTCGCATCTAAGGTCTTCATAGTAGAGGCGGCCGGTATGCTTAATGCTACTTGTATTATAAGTCTGTAGCTTAATGTGGGGTGCGATTATTACTTCATACCTTGTAGTTCGGGTTTGTTTCTGGATACTAAACGAAGTGCAAATAAAATATTTTCAAGTTTCTTGGAAGCAAAGAGATAGATGATGATTCGTTGATGAGGGCATAGGACGTAGCAATGCACACTGATGCAATCTACAATATGCAAGGCAAATAAATAGCTTTACTCTTTATCTTTGCAATATGTAATATTTTACTAGGTCAATGCCTGTACCCGTAGGCATAGGACGTACCAATGCGCACTGATGCAAGCTACAATATGCAAGTCAAACATAGCTTTACTCTTTATCTTTGCAATATGTAATATTTTAATAGGTCATTGCCTGTACCACAGCATATGACGTAGTAATGCACACTGATGCAATCTACAATATGCAAGTCGAAATTTAGCTTTACTCCTTCTTTATCTTTGCAATATGTAATATTTTAATAGGTCATTGCCTGTACCTACCTGTAATCAATTAGCTATGGTCTGGGTAGATTTCGGAATCAAAGACTCTCCTCAATAGTGTGATAATATATATAACCTATGATACTCAAATGTGACTTTTATAGGTGAAAGATTTTTCTAATTTCATTCAGTTGATTCAGGGAATTACCCTTACACTGTCACAAACTTCTTTCTTCTGTTCGTCATAATAAGAGTATAGATGGAGAATAATCATCTTTGTTGTAATGTTAGGGTTTGATAAAATGAAACAGCATTTTATAAAATCATTGTGTATCAATGAGACATGAACATAATAAGTGAGCTATACATAAATATAGGGTTAGAATGGGGTACATTCAGGTAATATCTTGCAACCATTTAAGCGCATCAATAATATTTTTACATTAGTCATACAATAAAACAAGTATTGAAATGTTCAAATAACAAAATAAATAATGTATTCCATTTTCAATTTGTTATTGATTTTTCTAAATATACTTACCATAACAAAACTTATATACATTTCATAATACATTTTGTTTTCATGTATGTTGTCATCTAGCTATTCACATAGTTGCACAATAATTACAAATAACATTATGGTAGGTAAGGTAAGGTATGTACCGCCATTTTAGAGAAAGCAGTTGTAATGGCAGCCACTATACTTTGCCTCAGCTTACATTTATTTACAAAAAAAAAAAAAAAAAAAAATGGAATAGCTGATGTATATTGTGACATAAATGTTACACAATTAACAAGTAGTATTACTAATGTACCCCTGATCCAAAACTGTAAAATTAGTTACCACTATTATTATTCTATGCAGTCTTAGCACGAATGGCAGCACGCTTCCCAGTGACGGCCTGGAAACCAGACTTGATGCTGGCAACAGAGCAACGTGAGCCACATGTCTCGCACTGAAGGAAGAATAATCTTGTGTCTTTCTGCAGAATCGTGTCTGGGGAACGGCATGTGTGACAAGTTACGTATTCCTTGATATACCGCCGTAGTACATTCTCAATTTGTTTCTGCTGGAATCGTCCTTTGATGATAAGTTGACTGTTGCCATCTACAGATCCACTTGTTCCCAATTCAGCCAGTAAAAAGTCTAGTAAATGTTTAGGCTGTCTGTGAAGAGTTTTACAGATTTCTGTGAAATTAGCAAATGATGTTTTCTTGGTACCGATTCGTACTACTTGTGGAGGCCTCATAATGAATTTCTGTTTCTTACCAGAGACCATACTAGGGTTCTTCTCGCGCATAATGTCGAACACTCTGTCTAGAAGCTCATCATATGTATAATCGCGATCAGTACCTGTCCAATCACTTGTAGGGTCTTCTATGTTCTCTTGATCCTCACCTCTCACATCATCGTCAATGACGAGTTCTTCAATGTTTTTCTTCTTCTTCTTTTTCTTAGTTTTAGAGAAGTCAATATCAAGAACTAAGTCATCAATAACGTCGTCTTCCTGAGGTTCTTGTTCTTCTGCTGGTGGCGTTTCCGGCATGGTATTTTCGAGATCTTCCATATTAAAGACTCCCTTCTTTTTCTTCTTCTTTTTCTTTCCAAAATTATCCAAATCAAGGTCGTCATCTTCGGGCAAGTCGACGTCACCCGATCCAGCGGGTGCCTCCACGTTCATGCTCTCACTTTGATCGCCTGCAAGGGCCGCATCGATGTCAAATCCAGTCTTCTTCTTCTTTTTTTTCTTTAAAGAAGGATCGAACACCATATCTTCATCCATGATTACACGTAAAATTGGTCACTAATGTGTTATAAAATACTCAATGAATGGTTATATTTCAAGATTTCGAAGTGTATTTGCCATTTGGCACTTGGCAGGTGGCTTCAGTCAGTCGACTCAAATCAAAGTTGCATCAGCATTTCGTTCAGAAACGAGTCATAAAAAAACCATTGTCATTTTTAATGAATAAACGTATTTTTATACATTTATATTTGATATATTTCCAACAAAATAATTTATTATTGCAATAGAGTAGAATAATACATTATATTGTTTATATTTTTACATCTATCACGCAAAAGACTCTAAAATTCACAGTAGCTATTATGTAATACAATACCGATAACTGACAGAATGTTCTCGGATCAATTTCCGAACGGAGCGTAACCTAACCTCAAATCGTATTGAATAATAACCTCTGATTGTATCCTTTAAATTTTTTATGTTGTATTTGGATAAACTATAAGATTGACTATGTCCTAGATATTTATAATTTTAGGTTTTCAAGCAATAATTTCTTAACTTTGTTTGCCATTTGAAAACGATAATGTATTCAGATAGAGTTCAGAGAACTGTACCAAGACTCAAAAAGATTTTTACAAGGCATCAGTCACAAGTAGCAAAATTAAAAAAAAATGAATTTACCGAAACTCCAAAATATCCACCTATTTTGGACTTGTCCATTGAAGCTAGAAAGTTACGGGAAAGAGAGACTCTTCACATGAAAATTCAACGTCTAGGAACTGTAGAACAGAAGCAGATTGCGTTAAATATGCCAAAATATTATGGCTGGAAATGCATTATGTTAAATGAAAACAGAGTACCGTATAATGCTTTGCCTTTAGTTCAATTTTATACTAGGACTCACTTCATTCCTACTGATAAACTGCCCGAGATATACACTGAAACAACTTCCAATGCAGATACTGTTTCTCAAGAAATTAAGTCGCTTGTTGAAGAAGCTATTGCTTTAGAAAGCTATGGTATAAAGTATGTATATTTATATTATCAGTTGATTCAATGGTTTTTAATTCTTTCCCATAAACTGTGGTACCACTGGCCCTGAGAGTTGGAAGGTACTTGGGGAGGCCTTTGTGCCAAAGGGGCAGATTGAATGAGAGGACAGCTGTGCCCCACTTAATAATAAAAATATATAGTGTACTATGTAAACTCTTATTCAATTAATAAAAGGCTTGAATTTGAATTCGGATTTGAAAAGCTGTGGTATATTCTAATGAAATCATCTCTTTATGTATGGTCACCTCTTTTTCTGATTATCAAGGTAGCCAACAATAATATGGCTCTCCTGAAAGTGCTTATGAATTAAATACTTAGGTATTATGTGTACTTCTTACTACCAGTAAACTCAACCCCATTTAGTTAGGAATTTAACTATAAATAAACAAACTTGATGACCTTTTACATGTGTTAATGTATTATATTAAACTATCTGACCCATGCCCACTTCGTTGGGCATAATGTAGGCATTTTAAAGCTCCACATATTTTCTCCAGAACTCAAAAATATATCTTTCATAGTTAAGGCAGCGTTCGTAAGAAACACTTTCATTTGACAGTTTTTTCTCCGATTCACTTTGCAAAACGGACTACCACGTAAAAGCCTTTTTATTTTTCGGTTTTTTATATAACCTATGACACTCAGCAATAATGTGGCTTTCTATTGGTGAAAGAATTTTTTAATTCAGTTCAGAAGATCCCGAGATTACCCCTTACAATTTAACAAATATACAAACTTGTATAGATGTAGATAAAAGCACTTAAACTCGTTAGGTTAAAAAAAATACCCCAGACACAAAAAGAACCTTTGAGAAAGTAAATAATTAATCATTCAAGCATTGTTGTGTCGGGATACCTCTAACTGCTGTGCTATAGCACCACGTGTTTTTGATATGACTTGTTTGTTGCATCCAGATGATTTACCTTTAGTTAACCACCTAAAAACAAAGTATAGATATCAATACCCGTAATAACTATTCTGGTTTATTGTTTCAGACAAAACTTCACACCGTTACCTGATAAACAAGAAGCTACACAGAGAGAGGATGCTTTAACCAAACGTATTGTGAGGCAGATAAACAGAATCATCACAAATAATTTGACAGATAAAGTACCTCATATCTTGTCTTCTCAAGTTAGTGATATTTTTTTTATGCATACTTAGTTGCTAAATGTTGTATCATGTATGCAAGAAAGAGTTTGTATCATTAAATTGCAATTTACTTTAATTTTTATTATCATCTATAAATCTTCCACTTTTTTTAATGTGCCTCTCTAGAAGTCTAGTTAGGAAGTAAATAAGAAAATTATTTTTAATGGAGGTAGGACATGATGGCATCTCCCATCGTAACTGAGCAGTCCAACTATGCAAGCCTCCACCCTATAGAATACCATTAATAATAACCTTATGTTGTGTTTCTGGGGAAGCCAGAGTTTACTAGAGAGGATTTGTGTTGTCAGTGGGAAGACCAAGGGCTTAAATTGTCACCACTATGTGATGTTCTGAAACTCTGATTTATGTTTTACACTGACAGCTCAGAAATTCTCTTAACCTACACCCCCTCTTCCTCTCCCCCAGACTCCCCCTGCTATTTTCCCCTGCATGGTTGGCAGCATGAGCGTGACTCCACTGGTGTTATAAATGTCCATAGCCACTTTCCATAAGATTGGCCGTGTGCTTGTCTGCCACCTAGGTTGTATAAAAAAAATAAGAAAAAAAAAATTAGAGATATCAGGCTGCTCTGACAAATTTATTCAATTTATTTGTTAAAAAAAGCAGCAGCATAATCTAGGTTTCCTGGGGTAAATTTAATGACATATTTAAAGGTGTAGAGATTTATGTAAAAGCAAGGCATTACTAATCATATACGACTTTTGTAGCATAAAAAATATACCCGTTGATTTTATAGTGGTTTCGGAAAAAAAGATTTTGGCCACAATTTCGATAGTAAAATCGTAAAATTTGGCGAAAAAATTTTTTTTTTTACACTTCCCATACATTTTTCTGTTCAACTGCACATTATTGCCATACATAAAGTATTTTTTTTTCAAAATTAAAACTTCCAGTCGATTTCGCTACCGAAAGTGAAACTGTGTGTGAAACAAAATATTCTTTTTCCGAAACCACTATAAAATCACCGTGTAGATTGATGATAAACACTTTACACCCTTTTTGTTTTCTTTTTCAGGTAGATTATGATGCTCGTCATGAGGCATTTTGGTTCATAGGAGGTGTGATGCCACCCCCCAAAATAAGGGAATGGCGAATGCAATATGGTTGCTTGAGAGATAAAGCCAATGAACCTATTGACAGACCTGTCCAGTACATTGGTATGTTGTTGTAATTAGTAGTTAATTCTTACTAAGCAGGTTACAAAGTATTTTATAACACTAGCCCTATGCCCTCTCAGATGTAGGCTAGCGTTACTTTTGTTGGTCATAGTTCCGGTCCAACTTATTACTACTACTACTTACTGTGGGGACGCTATCTACCTGACGGGTGATCAGCCCTTCTGTATAGGCCATTTCACCTATTTTCCCTGTATATAACGATTGCCATAGATGTTCCTCTGACAATCGGGACCGACGTCTTAACATGCTGCATATTCATGCATACGGCTGCATGCTGCATGTTTGCATTGACCGCGGATCGAACCCGCGTCTCCCGCGCAGTCGGGTTCACCACCGTCGCGCCACAGAGGCTGTACGGGTCCTACTTAACCAATTTCGATCAAACAAACTTAAGATTTTAAATCTGACTATAACCTTCCAAACAAAAATACCGCACCGAAATCATCGCCACCAATCCATCGCGGACAAGCAGAAAAACTTTAAGATGGGACAAAGCTAAGCTTTGTTGCTTGTGCTTAGCTAGTGCGTGTTGGTCTTTAATACTCCTTTATACAGCGCAGCATAGTTACATTAATATAGTGGAGACCCTGAATACTAAATTACAGGTGATGGTGGTACAATATTAATGTTATTTATTAATGGTACTATACCTATTATATTTATTATGGTTTTCTAACATTTATTACCATGTATTTTACTGTATTTAATTGAATTTTCTTACAGGTTCACCAATGTTAACAATCAGAAATAGATCACCTTTGCGACCCCTCCTTCCATACAGTGAAGCAGAAAATCCAGCATTCAAGGTTGAAAAGTTTAGTTATTTGCCTGGAAGTGTGGGTTACTTTGAGGAATATAGACATGGTACCAACATACCAGGTAATTATTATTATATATTTATTTTTTCGCAACTAATACATGAACCTATCCAGGATTAATAAAATAATGATATAGTTCCCGCGGTCCACATCGTCCAACCCGCTAAAGATATGACTTTCAATCTCACCTTCGGCGATGTAAGACCCATAAACGGCGTACGTTTTAGTTGGTTCGAGTCCGATATAGTCACTTCTACCGACTTTGGTGGAGGCTGTATCCGCGAGGATATTGCTCATGGAAAAAAAGGGTTTGAATTTGGCCATTAGGTACTCCAGTAAACACTGAAATAAACTAATTAAATTTTCGTCTCTACAAAATAATAATTTTTGCTCTTTATAATATTAGTGTTAATTTTAAAACATGGGCTAAATATAAAAATTTCTTTACAGGATTCTGGCCTGGTGAATATGATGAGTTTGGTCTTATGTCTTTTCATGGGCGTGGACACATCCTAAATAGAAGAGAATCATATGGCTCTGAAGACCATTTGGAAGCATTACATTGCCAAGCACTAAAGGCTAGTTTCGGTTGGCTATTATCCCAAGCAAATTATCAAGGCTTCACTACATTCAATGACATTACCTACCCACTTGTTACACAAACTGTTATTACAAATGGGCAGTACTGGTCCTTATATGCTTATCAGTTGAATACTATAGAAATGCATATTGACAAAGTTGATAGCAATCCTAAACACAATGTATGCTTTGGTACACCACCCTTAAAACTGTATGATTGCATAGAAAATGGCCAAGTCAAAGGCTTAAATGAGGATGTATTGAAAATGCTGATTCAATTTTATTTGAATTCCCCTGAAGATCGTGAATATGACATGAAGCCATACTTGTCAAAGGAGGCACCGGTTGTAGCTGAGTTGGAAAACGATAATAAACGTTGTTGGTTAGAAGCCAGGTACAAGCATTTGGTAGCCAACAGACCCAAACACTTTTTAACTCCTGAAACATTCCTATGGGAAAATATATATAAAATCAAGTTTAATACTCGTTTCCACGAAGCTAAGAGACGACCATTTGAATTAGGAATTGATCCATACAAAAGACGGCTGAACGAACATTTGCCTCCCTATATACCGAAAGCCTTACGAGCTTTTCCTAAAAGTAAAAGGAGGTTCGAGACGACTTATTATCCCTCTGTGTAGAGCAACAGTACAAAATTACTCATGTAACATTATTTTAGTGTATTAGTTTAGTAATATAACATTTTTGTTTAATATCTCGTTTTATTTATAAAAATATTAAACTTAATGGTAGTAGATAAGGGTGTGATCCTACTGTGTTTAATGTAGGTACTTATATAAACTATTATGCAGGAATAGTGCGAAAAATACTAGGTTCTCGTAGTATTCCCATTATGCTAATGAGCAGTTTTCCAGTAGGTATAATCAGTTGGTTTTTAAAATCCGCCGGTAAGTAGGGTAGCCAGAGCTCACTATACCCCTCCTTCCCCTCCCCTTCCTAGCCTCCCCACCCCTTCCCAACTCTCCCCCTTTCCCTTCAGGGTGGGCAGCGCGTGTGTGACACCCTTAGTGTTGCACACGTTCATAGGCCACGGTGGCCGCTTTCCATCAGGTGGGCCGTGTGCTTGTCTGCCACCTACGTAGTATAAAAAAAAAAAAAAAAACACCAGGTGGCATAGCTTTTGGTACCTACTTTTTTAATTTACATTGTGGAGGGCAATTTAGATTGTTTTTTGTTTTGATGCAACATTGTAACCTACATAATTTTAGTTAATAATATATTGTAGTAAATAATAATCTTTGTATTCAGTGATAACTAATATTCAATATGCGGTCACGTTGTGTTATTCATACCAGCGGAAACCAAGGAAAACATTCGATTCCACAAGATATTACACTACGAAATCAATGAATTAGGGCTTAAGATTGGATATAGACAAGGCTGGTAGTCAGCTGAAAACATTTTTCCATAAATTAGGGCCGGAACACTAGATGTGACACCACACTTTTACCAAAAGTGCCGGCTGCGGCATCTAGCGCGTCTTTAGGAAAGCTATAATACCTACTAGAAAACTGCTCAGGGTTGAGATCATGTTGATGGTGATGTGATAAGGATTCGAACCAGGGATCGTCATCAGGCGACTGTCACATGATCTCAAACATCAAGAATGGAGCTTACAGCTTCTGGTCCTAGAACAGGCACTTAGCCAGAACTATAGCCTTTTAATAGTTGAGAACTTCAATTATTTTTATGCGATTTAATAGATCTATACATAATTTCTTATATTTTGTATTCTCAAGTCTTAAAATAGCGCGATGTCATGGCGATTATACGAGTAATTTTTTTTAATAAGAAAATCACGTCACAATTTGACAGTTTACTTCTGACACATGCTAACCTATAAAACGTGTTTACAAATCGCAGATTATTTATTTTGTAACAATGAAAAACTTATGTCTTTGGGACATATCAGTGAGGAATCTTGAAATTAAATCAGAAGATAAGTTAGTTGTTTGTAATGGACATGACGAAGACAGTTCTTGTAATGAGTTATTTGTTTGTACACATAACCTCATTGTAACTAAATTTAATCAGAATGGGGATAGTACATGTATAACCGATTTATCTGAGATTGCGTCTCCAAATAATAGTCCTATTAATATTACATTCCTTACTCTAACAAATGCATTGTGCGTGGGACTTGCAAATGGAGAGCTAATTACGATTGGGGTTGAAAAGAATATATGCGACTTGGCTGGCACCTGCGACAGTGGTTTACTGGTAAGTATTTTATGTACTTTAATTTTATTTTTAATAATAGCTCTACCGAATAGCTCGGACTTAACTTAAGTTGGAGTTGAAAGTATTTGTTGCCTAGTGTCTTAGTTATACTTAGTAAACAACGATCCAGGTTGCAGCACACTGGAATACAGAAGTTTAGCAGTAGAAGTGCCGTCTATTCAACAGAAGTAATAGAAGAGAGGAAGGGCTTTACTACGTAACTTGAAACTTTATTGTGGAAGCTTCTATTAATAATAGCTTAGTGTAAAAGAACTATGGACTGTGAACTCGTGGAGTGATATAATAAAGCTTAGCCTATTATATGTATGTTCAGTGTAAGTATAGTAGAAAAAAAGGTTTAAAATGTATTTACAAGTCTTGAGTTAAGATAGTACCTATCAATATCTAGCGGCAATCAAGATCTTAATATTACATTGTACATTTTGTCATTAATTGGTTTCAGGCAATGGAGTGGAGCCCAGACCAAGAACTTCTAGTTTTAGTAACTAGAGACCTGAATATGGTTCTTATGAACATGTTTGATCCCATAAATGAAGTAAATTTGTTAAATGATGAATTTGGGGAGAAACAATTCATTACTGTAGGCTGGGGGAAGAAGGAGACTCAGTTTCATGGGTCTGCTGGTAAGCAGGCTAGAGTAAAAAGTGAAGTTACTGCAGGTAAGGCTTTACTTTTTAGGTATATGTATTGTTTTTCTAAAATTTTGACAAAATAATATTAACTCAATAAAAATTGTTTATGCAGTCCATAAAGGTCCGAAATGCATTATTACACTGAAAGTCTAACAATTGATCAAACCATGACCAATGCTTTATCAAACTTAGTTAATTAAAGTAAAATAATATTTTCAGATGAAAATTTGCCAGATGATACAATCAAAATATCATGGAGGGGAGATGGTAATTTTTATGCTGTTGGATTTACAATGGATGGAATCAGAAGATTTAAAGTCTTTGACAAAGAGGGACATTTACAGTACACCAGTGAAAAACAACAAGGCTTGGAAACTAATTTAGCATGGAGACCTAGTGGCAACCTCCTTGCTACTACACAGAAAGTAAACAACAAATATATGGTATCTTTCTTTGAAAAGAATGGATTAAAACATGGGGAGTTTGATATACCTGTTAATTCCAACACAATAGTAGAGGAAATAGCTTGGAGTTTAGACTCTGAAATACTTACATTACAGTGTAGAGATACAGAGACAAATACACAGACCTTATTCCTCTATTCTATAGGCAACTATCACTGGTATCTGAAACAAACTTTGGAATTTACAAGTGACCAAAAAATAAGCAAGGTTATGTGGGATAATGATTTTGATATTGTAAATAATAAGAAATTGCATGTATTTTTATATAATGGACAGCATCTATCATACACTTGGATATGGAATGTGAACCATAGCAGGGGACAGGGAACTGAAGATGATGCAGTGGTTGGTGTTATAGATGGGAAGAAAATCCTTCTCACAGCCTTCAGACAAACTGTAGTACCACCTCCTATGTGCTCTTTGGAGATAAACCTAAATGCAAATGTTAATTCTATTGTATTTGCCCCACCAACTACAGAAATTGGTCCAAACTCTTTCTTTGTTCACACCACTGATAACAAATTTGTGTTTTATAAACACACAAATAAATTTCCTCTACAGTATGAAAATTTTAAAACTATTGAGGTTGAGAAATTAGAATATCCTTTCCAATGTTATAATTGGTTATGGGTGGACGTAAATACAATTATTTGTGTGAATGTTGACCATGCCAATTACAATATAGTAGAATATGCAATTAACAATGATAAACTTACAAAAAAATATTCCAATGATTTGCCTGTAGCGGTCACAAATATTCAGCCACATCCAATGGAAACATCATCAGTGTATTTAAGGAATATCTATGGAGATATATTCTTGTATAAATTAGGAGGGACATTAGATGTTCAGGATGTTCTAACAGACCACTTTCGCGCTTCATGTCCACAATTTAGTGTATTTTCTATAGAAAAGGATTTATATTTTATAGGTCTGTCCCACAAAGGACAATTTTACATCAATGATAAAATGGTTATGAATAATGTTAGCTCATACTATATTCATTCTCACTTCCTTCTTCTGACTACCCTGCAACATGTACTACTCTGTGTAGAACTAACTAAAGAAGGTATTGATGCTATCTCTGAATATCAGAAATCGCAATCAAGTCATGTTTATACAAGGAAAATAGAAAGAGGTGCAAAATTAATTTTAGCTGTGCCAAATGACACTAGAACAGTGTTCCAATTACCTAGAGGAAATTTAGAGACAATTCAGCCAAGACCTCTATCACTAAAAATTATTGGAGAATTTCTTGATAAATTACAATATCATGAAGCTTTTGACCTGATGAGGAAGCAGAGAATTAATTTGAATCTCATTTATGACCATGATCCAGAGAAATTCGTAAGTAATGTCGATACATTTTTGGAATCTGTACAAAACAACTCATGGTTGAATCTCTTTTTGTCAGACTTAGAAAATGTAGATGTTACACAAACTATGTATGCTAGTAGTTATGCAGGTAAGTTAGACAAACTTGCATGTGGCACTGACTTTAAAATACAAAAGATTTGTGATATTCTTAGAGAACACTTGGAAAAGAGATCAGACAGGGATACAAAGATACTACCATTATTGACAACATATGTAAAAAAAAATACAGTCCAAGATTTAGAGAAGGCTCTATTGATCATTAAAGAACTTAAAATTCAAGAAGCAAGTGGCTCGAAATTACCTGTTGGATCAGATGAAGCATTAAAGTATTTACTGTACATGGTTGATGTCAATAATCTCTTTGATGTTGCACTTGGAATGTATGATTTTGACTTAGTTCTTTTAGTTGCTAATAAATCGCAAAAGGATCCTAAAGAATATGTCCCAATGCTTGAAGAGTTAAATGAAATGGAAGAAAATTACAAGCGGTTTACGATTAATAAACATTTAAAGAGGTTTGATAGAGCAGTAGAGAGTCTTGCATTGTGTGGTGATAGCAAACATAATGAACTAAAAACATTCGTAAAATATCACAGTCTTTACAGAGAAGCATTAGCTTTATTTTCACCAAATGATGAGATCTTCAAAGAAATATCAGATGATTTTGGTTCATATTTAAAATTGAAGAAGCAATATACTGAAGCCGGTGTAATATATGAAAGAGCGAATAATGTAGAAAAGGCCATTGATTGTTACAAAGAGGCTTTGGAATGGGAACTAGCTATCAGTTTGGCAATTTCATGGCCTGAAGCAGAATTTAAGAGCTTATGTTGGTATGTTACAAATTCACTTATAAAGTTTTTAAACAATCGATTAATTTCTTTATTATGAATGGAAAAGATACCTGAATAAATTAATTACATTTATAACTGTTTTTCAGGGATTTGGTAGAAATGTTAAAGGATGATAAACGCCACAAAGAATGCCTTATCATTTTAGAGCAGCATTACTGTAACTATGAAGAAGCTATATCATATGCCACTGAGTTTGGACAGTACAAAACGGCACTGAGACTTTGTTCTCAACACAAAAAATCTGATTTAAAAGGTAATAATAATATATTCTATTAGTGTGCCAAGCCGAACTTAATAATATTTACTATCAGTTATTTATCATTAATGTGTATAATTTCATGTTTTCAGAAATTAAAATTCTACCAGCATTACTAGAAGACTATAAAAATTTAAAGGAAGTAATAGACACAAGTTCTGGTACTTTTAAAAGATACTGTGAACGACTAAAAGTTGTAAGAACAAATAAAATTAAAAACCCTGTTGACACATACGATTTTTATACAAACAAAGACAGTGATTTGTATTCAGACGCTGGAAGTACATTAGCGTCTTCTTCACGAGGATCGAGGTAAAGGTGATTTCAGAAAATATTAATCCGCAAATGTTAAATCAAGATTATATCTATGCATGGTTTCTGTAATCAAAAAAAATAAAATACAATTTTTAAATACGCGACATCGACAAATTTGCCAGAAAAACTGTTTGATTCATTTACAAAAAAAAATCTCGTAATTTTAGAATACTCCAAGGTATTGAACTTGGACCAGCATAATTTTTTAAACCTAAATTAATAAAATATAATTTTTATATACACCATATCCGCCAATGTGCTAGAAATTAAAAACTGTTTTATTTATTAGACATTTGCTTTAGTACTTTAGAATATACAAAGAGCGGCGGACTTTCGAACTAACCAAAGATGACGATGTTGAGTATAAAATTTTAAGACGCAAGGGTTCTGATGTATTATCATGCTTATTCTATTTCAGTCGATCATTCCGCTCAAGTAAGAACCGAAGGAAACATGAACGGAAAGTGGCTTCACTTAAAGAAGGTTCTCAATATGAAGATGTCGCATTGGTGATGGCATTACATAACCTAGTTGTTTCAACATTTGATCTGAGGCTGCTTGTTAAAGAGGTGGTCACAGCTCTGAGCTACTTTAGTAAAGATAAAGAAGCTTTTGTTTTACAGGTAGGTTTACACACTACTGTTACGAACTTTTTACTGTGGACTGTATGTACATTTAGTATTGGCACATTAATAAAAAAAAATATTAACAAAATCAATTACTTGTCCCGACTGATTGCTGAGGTGGGAGGTTTTGCCTTATGTGGTGTAGGCATCCACTAAGAGTACATACATACATATATGCTCACGCCCATAAACCTCGAATGGGTTGGCAGAGGTGTTTCAAACACCTACATTTCGCCAACTATGATCTTCTGTCCCACGTAATAGGGGGCGAGTCTATTGCCGCAAATTGGGCACTGTGAAAAAAAAAATGGGTGTGCCGAAAATAAATTTCTATCCAAAAATGTTACCCGATTTCTTGCTATGCGGTGTAAATCGCAAGGAAATTAACTGACGGATCCACTAAGAGATTCTTGGAAATTTCACTAATGGGGTAAATGTGTCTTTTCATATGACTGTTAGTCATGTGAAAAGTTCACATAGGCTTTTTACCAATACAAGTTAACTAATATATAAGTGTGTACTCTTAAGATAGGAGTGCTGCAGTGGATGTGCCTGCTGATCTTTACATGTGTAAAGATCAGCAGCACTCATTTACACACACACTATTTATTTCTCTTTTTACAGACATCATTGGAGAAGGTACTAAAAGATATGAAGGACAATTTCAAAGATATCTGGACAAATGAGCTAGTATTAGACGCGACTAACGCTAGCATAGCCGCCCTGGATGTTCCTGAAGGACAAAGTGTTATACCACAGGGTATAGCTACTCTTGGTAAGCATATATTATCATTTAATAAAAAAATATTCTAGAACATTCTAACATACTATAGACTCAAAGTAAGCTTAGCTTAACTAGTTTTGTGTTATGGATTCTAGAATGGTAATATCGACTTTGCACACAGGGTTTAATAAATGTTTTTATTTTCAGAACCACATATTAGAATAGCACCTGTTATTACAGAAGTCAGTTGGAAACTTGAAGGTCTTAATTAAGAAACTCTTTTAATAAATAAGTTTTTATTGTGCAATATGGTTTAAATTATTTACACACATTAATTCATACAAAGAAATTCTTAATCATCTGTTAAAGCACTTGGGTGAGCAAAAATAGCATTGGACTGTAACAGTACTTTTTCTATTACTATTAAATACAACAACTCTGAAATAATCTTTTAATTCAAACTCCTTGTTCAAGTAATAGCTATTATTTACTACGGGAGCTCCGCAGACACACATATTTGCATTGTCTAAAAACTCAACTAAAGTTCTTGGTATTATGTTTGGTGCATAGAAGAACTTTTGTTTTAAGACAACTTTGGAAGCAATGTCAACTAAGCTTCCTATGTAGAATTCCCAGGGAGTGTGTTGTCGTACAGGTTCTATTTGAGTTTCCTTCAGATCAAACTTGTTTTCTGAAAGGTCAATGTATTCTAAGCGACATTGTAGAATGCTGCAAGGGAGTGTTGCAATCTCATTTTGAGATATCGTCAGGTACCTGCAAAATATTGAAAGATTTAGTTGGTTATAATGAAGAAAGATATTGTTGCTGTATAGCTAGTGATGGTCATACAAAAAGTATGTACCTTAAACTACTCATACGGCCCAATGTTGTAGGCAATTTGTCCAACAAATTATTGTCCAACTTCAATGTAACCAACTTTTGCAATTTCCATATAGATTTTGGTAGATGTCCTAGTTTATTGCCACTTATATCCAGTAATTTCAGCATTTTTGTAATCTGAAACAATAAAGTGACAAAATACATTTTATAACACTGGCATGTTTCATTCATACAGCATATCACAAATTTTAATACATCTATAAATATCATTATTATTGTTAAAGTAAGCTGTGTATTACCTGTGGCCCTAGTAACCAACGCCAGTCCACAGTACCATTGACACCTATTAGATTGTTTGATAAATACAGTTCACACAAATTGGGCATCCTCCCTGCAAATGAAAAGGTTAGTTAAAGGGTGTACAGGGTTCTACCAACATCCTTGATATCCAAACCGACCCTCACTCACAAGTTGGGGCACCTGCAGACAACAGAAGAGGCTCAGCTGGAAAATTGCTATAATAATGATAATAAAGTTATCTCTACCTAACCGTGTTGTTAGATAGTGGAACAGACTACCAAAGGACATTGTTTTGGCACCCCATGTGAATGCCTTAAAAAAAGACTGTCAAAATCCAGATCACACAATATACTCATCAGTGCTGCTAGTGTGTTTGGCTTACCGTGTGTTTTACATAAATAATATTGAAAAACAGAATCACTTTGTACTTATTGTGTTTGTTATTACTTACCAAATTCAGGGGGTAATTTCTCAATAGCATTATTACTGAGGTCTAGAACTGTCAGTTGTTTAAGTAGCAAAATATCTCTTCGAAAGTTGCACAGTTTCAACCCATTTATGTAAAGAGATTCTAATGTTCTTGGCAGTCCTTTGATAGGAAACTCACTTCGGTCGCGTATAACGAGTTTTGTGGGCGCATTGTCCTTTTGCGTAACACTTAAACTTGTTAAGGGAGCTATCTGTATGTTCTTGGTATCACCCGTAATGCAAGACTTCAGTAAACGCATGAAACATTTCAATTGGATAGCCTCACTTTTTACACACAAATCGTGAGGCGGCTCTTCAAACCTTAGGGTAGTTTTCCCCTCATTAAGACATTTGGAAAATACTTGTTTTAGTCTCTTTACACTGTATTTCGTCCCAACCTTATTAACCGATGAAAAATGAATTATAAAATAATCTGTTTCTTGTTTGGGTTCCTTCCCTAGTGCAAGTGTTGATTTCAAATATTTTGCAGTTGATTTTAGATTCAGACTGCTGTGTAATCTATTAACAACTTCTATTTGGCATTGTAGCTTCATTTTTGTCTATTTCAATTACCGGCAACATAAATAAAGTAGAAATTGACTTCATGAATTGGAATTATAGTCTCTCTAGATCGAAATGAAAAACAGCGCACAACAAAGCAAATTATGAAATCCCAAATCCCGCGAATGTTTTTGACAGTGGCAGATTGATAGATAAAATGACACTGACAGCAATGGCAGTAGGAGTGTTTTTTGTTTTTTTAACTTCATGGCTACTAGTCTAATAGTTTCAGTAGCGGAACCGATGTCGCTTAATTCATACATACAATACAACCGTTAATAATACAATGCTTTATAGTAAGAATTGCTTTGATAAGTCGTATTTATATACAGGTAGTATAATGCTATATTAGCTCAAATTATACGCATAGTACGAAAACGCACTACCCTCATATTCTTACAAAAAGTTTCATATTGTCGAAATTATTCTTCGTTGCGTAAATACGCTTAGCAATGACACCGACTACATCACATTTTATCTTGTTTTTGGGTTTTGGGTTTTGGGTGCATTGCGCCGCAGCCATAGATATTTTATGAAAGCGAATCAAAGCGTGTAGCATTTTTTACGACATGCCGTTAAGTAAATGAGGAGGTTAAGCGGGGACGCGAAAAGTGTCATAATCATAACGCTACGAATCACGCGCAAACAAAAATCAAAACGCTATTTTTCATTTTCTAAATATGATGTAACTTCGAGTTCGTGTGGTAAAGTCCCTACTACTTTACTGAAGCAACTATCATTCGTCATCCTCATCATCATCAACAATCGATTCACCTGGATTAGTGAATAAAGTGCTACAAATTAAAATAAGACTTGACCGAAAAGTTCTAGTTACCATGTCATAAAATCCTTAAAAAAGGACATGTCATATATCTGCGTGGTTGTCAATGTTTGTGCTTTGTTTTGACGTTTTTGATTTTGTAAATAATTTTGTAATTTGCACATTAAAAATACAAGAACTATTGAAGAAAGATTCTGTTTTATAATCGATAATGTCAATTACAACATTGGTAAGTATAAGCTTTATATAGTAAATATGATACCTAAAACTTGATGAGTTGCCGGCGAATTAATATTTTGATGATTTTAGTATTATTTGCATTTGAAAAGAGAAAATGCCCACGAAGACTCCATCTGGTGCTGTGGTTGGAGTAAAATAGACCATGAAAAACCCAAAGATACCGAGAATGACGGAGACATCGAAAAATCGCAGTAAGTTTTTTCTAACCTTCATCACTTAGGAAAATTTACCTCATCTCTTCTTCTATTGTGATACTAGATAGTATGAAATTTACCTTATCATGATTTCAGGAACTCGCAAACCAGTTCTGAAAACTTCTTGATTACTGGTGGATTAGACGATTTAATAAAAGTATGGCGTTTAGAGAATGGGAAAGTTGAGGAGAAATTCCAATTGGAAGGACATTCACTTGGAGTAATCTCAGTAGCTGTTAGCCCTGATGGAAAAAGTTAGTATCTATTCATATTTTGTGATTTTTGCTGGTTCAACACTCAAGTGTGTGATTACTAATCTGACTTTATATGATTTTGATTGATATATCAGGATACAGAATATTATTTCTTTCATAATTAGTGCTTTTAAAAGTATTGAATGCATAATTACAATGTTACAAATTGTTCAACCATATTTCATAATAATATATGATAAAAAATGTATCTTAAAAATTTTCTTTTCAGTTCTTGCAAGTAGTTCTCAAGATTCCTCCCTTATCCTTTGGGACCTAACTAATGGAGAGAAACTTAAAACAATGGAAACTGGTCCCACAGATGTTTGGACCCTAGATTTCTCTCCTGATGGCAAGCATGTAATCTCAGGCAGTAATGCAGGGAAGATATTGATTTTTAGTGTTGAAAGTGGAAAACAAGAACAAACATTGGACACAAGAGGAAAATTCACATTAAGTGTTGCTTATGTAAGATACTCAATATCTTAGCTCAATAGCTTAGCTATATTATGTATATTATATGATATTTCTTCTTTATCTGTGTACTAGAAGGTATAATGGAATGGACAATACATATTCTATGGATAAGAATTCTTAAAACAAGCAGGAAATCAAAAAGATCTTGTATTTTAAAGCTCTAGATCTACTCCCCTATATCTTCGTAATTTGGTTTATATAGTAAACACAGAAGAATTGGTTGGTAGTAATTAAAAAAAAAAAAACAACATAGAAATGTTAACATTTTTGCTAAAAATGTGATTGAAGATCTCACTAGAAATGCCAATAATTTGGTGTATAACTAGCTGGTGTCCGTATATACTTCTGCCCCAATTCCCCCAGCTCCATAAAAACCTTCCATAGAGTTCAAGGAATTGGTCTAGTCATCTTTGAATTTTCTGCTTAGCAACAATTCTTTATTCATTTTTATTCATATAGATTTAATATTTGCAGAGTCCAGATGGAAAGTACATAGCAAGTGGTGCCCTGGATGGTATCATCAGTATATTTGATGTAGCACAAGGGAAGCTGGTGCACACATTGGAAGGTCATGCCATGCCCATCAGAAGCCTCTGTTTCTCACCAGACTCACAACTTCTTTTGACTGCATCTGATGATGGTCATATGAAACTTTATGATGTGTAAGTTGAGTACCCTTACTAACATTTTTGAAAGATTACACAAATATCACTAATTAGAATCATGATATTTTTGGTATTATTTTTTTATTTACTCATGGTCTGACATTTTACTGCTGAAAAGTAGCCCAAACATTGGGCTAAATGTATTTGAAGGATTTGAACCTATCACCTTTTGAGGGGGAATACTCTGATCAACTGAACCACCTGGACAAGTTCGGAGTTCACTTTTTCTACTTACAATTTTATGAATAAAAATTTGTTTAACAGATTCCGTGGTTGCAACAAAAAGTATTGAATCGGCGCGAAAAAATTAGCTAGATACCTTTATTACATTGACTAACATTGTGTAAACTTTTGACAGTACCTACCACTTAGGATAAACTGAAGCAATGTTTATTTTTGAGAAAATTTTTTTTGAGACAATGTTTATTTTATTTCTAGAGCTCACGCAAACTTGGCAGGGACACTGTCAGGCCATGCATCATGGGTACTCTCAGTTGCTTTCTCTCCAGACGGAAAACGTTTTGCATCTGGTAGTGCCGACCGAACAGTGCGTGTTTGGGATTTAGATAGTATGCAGTGCCAACATGTGTTCAAAGAACATAGTGATCAGGTAAAACATAATAAAATACAAAATACTATTACATTGAAAAATAAAGTTGTTGATAATATAAAAAAATATTCCTTGAAACCACTTCTTATTTGCAGGTCTGGGGTGTAAAGTTCAATGCAGAAAGTGACAAAATAATGTCTGTGTCAGAAGATAAAAGTATGAATATTTATGATTGTCCTTTATAGTGTATTATAGATTAATAATAATACTAAATATTGTTTCATTTTCTTGTCTCCCTAATTACAATGAAGGTGTACCCACCATAATTCAAGTAAAGTTGAGTAAAATGTTAGAAATATCTACTTATTATAAAACTTCCATGAATGTAGGTAGTACAAACTTTCTTTTAAAAACTAATTTTATTGTAGTAAGTACCTAAGTATATTAATTAAATAAAATAATATAGTTATAAAACAAAATAATTAGATGATTACTTTGTCCCGTTATTACACAATTATTGATTATTATAATAGATAGCTTCTTCTTCTTATTTTATTGAAATGGCTCCTTGCATCGGTTATTTTTGTACCGATGATTCTGCCAACATCAGGGTGGAGAATAGATTTAATCGTTTATAGAGGTCTCTAGGTAAGTACTGGATAATTTTGATTTATCGTTGTCGCTCACTGAAAAAGGACATCACATGGGTTAGTATTGTTAGTTAACGTAAAATATTATATTAATATACCTACCTAAGTTAGATTAGAGTTCACGGTTATACGCGGGTATTATAATAATAATAATGTTTAGTATTCGTGCAACATTGACATTACAATATATCCTTCAACAGGCTTCAACACCAACATAACATTATAGTTTTATGTCATTTATTGAGATAAATTTGTAGAGGATCTTTATGAAAGGAGAGGAAACTAGAGTGAGCAAGTAGGCCAAATTTACAGGTCGGGGTATTTGTTTTGGAAGAAGATCATATAATGGTACCACTAATTTTGGGCAAAAATAGAAAATATGATCAAGACTGCCTTCATCCAAGCCACACTCACACAAGGAGGAGTCCCGAACTCGTATTTTGGCCATGAATACTGGTGTGCAGACAAATCCTAAGCGAAGGCGAATTATAACTGAGGTAATTAATTTATTAATTTGTTTTCGCCTACAGAACCATGCTTTCGAAGGTATAGATGGTTGTATAGATCCATAGAATTTTCCCTTGCTCATTCTAGAGGTTTGCCATAAGTCATTCCAAGATTTATCCAAGTCAGCGCCGGATAAAGAGCGAAGATCCCGGGCGAAAGCGTAGTTGTATGTAAGGCATCCTGTATCAGCCGCCAATCTCGCGCAAGAATCCGCAGTTTCATTGCCTGATATGCCAATGTGACTGGGGATCCATGCTAAAACCACCTCAATACCAGACGTATGACATTTGAGCAATATGGCTCTTATTTTGAGGGAAAGTGGAAAATTATTCCTGGATTTAAAGGGATTTTTCAATAAGTCATTTAAACAACTCAGAGAATCCGTCAATATGAGGGCTTTGTTGAGTTTATGTGATTCTACATATGCGACAGCCTCAAGCAGAGCGATTGATTCTCCTGTAAAAATAGAATCATATTGAGAGTTTTTGAAGCTCAGAATTATCCTAAATTTGGGGATCCACACGGCAGAGCCAACTGGAGCATCTGGGGATAATTTAGAAGCATCGGTATAAAGAGTTATCCATTCCGACCAGTCACTACCTAAGATGTTTAATAATTTTTGATTAGCAGATGGGCATTTTTTTGTTATGCCAAAATCAAGAATGATTCTTGGCTGAAATATTAAAGACTGATATTCAAAATCAAAAAGGGGGTTTATAGGAGATTGGTGAATGGGGACAGAAAGGTTAACCAATTTTCTATGTGAATTTATAACGAGGGGAGGAGATTTATGCTTCCAGTAATCTGAAGAAGAGACTAAATGATTAAGTTGTTGTAATATTTGGAAAAGGGGATGAGAGCTGATTTGGAAAGCATTGAAGACAAACCGGTCGCATAAAAATTGCCGGCGTAGGTGAAGGGGAGGTTCCCTGCATTCAACTTGGAGAGCGTTGATAGGGGAGCATTTCATGGCGCCAGTTATAATGCGGAGACACTTTGATTGTATCCTTTCTAGTTTGGAAAGTGGTAATACATTGCATGGCTCAAGCAAGAAGGTACCATAGTCTATGTGACTACGTACAATGGCATTATATAAAAGTTTTTGGCAGAATGGATGAGAGCCCCATCGGACTCCTGAAAGTGATCTCATGACATTAAGGCCCCTCTCACACTTTTCTACAACATAATTTAGATGTGAAGCGCCCGATAATTTAGAATCCAGAATAAGACCTAGAAATTTTACAGAATCCAAAATTGGAATTGATTCATTAGCAACAGAAAGGTTGATGCAAGGAGTGTTACGTTTGCGGGTGAAAACAACAGCGCTACATTTAGGAACTGAGAGGGAGAGATTATGCTCTAAGAGCCAATTGTTTAGATAATAAAGTGCAGAGTTGAGATTGGCAGCGGCCTCTGAAAAAGTAGGGGAGGTAGAGTATAGAGCAACATCATCAGCATATTGAAGAATTTTACAGAAAGAGTTGACAGAAAGATCTAGGTCTAGAGTGTAAATGTTATAGAGAATTGGACTAAGAACTGAGCCTTGTGGAAGGCCTTTCCAAACAACGTGAGAAGGGAGGGTGGTGCCCTGGTAGCGAACAGATATTGTACGACACATGAACATGTTGCAAATGATATGAACCAGCCTCACAGGGATACTCAGCTGGAGCATTTTCTGCCTGAGTAGCGGAAGGTGGACATTATCATAGGCAGCACAAATATCTAGGAATAGAGCTATGGTATGCTCTTTGCGAGAAAACGCCAAACGTATTTCTGAGGTTAGGATACTGAGGCTATCCAAAGTGCCTCTACCCTTTCTGAAGCCATATTGACTAGAGGCTAATAGTTGTCGGTTTTCTAGAATCCATTCAAGGCGGTTTTTAATAAGAATTTCCATAATTTTGGCTAAGACAGAGGATAGAGCAATGGGTCGATATGATGAAGAAATTTTGGGATCCTTTCCAGGTTTAAGTATAGGAATAACAATTTGACTTTTCCAGGAATCGGGGGTTTGACCGGAGATAAAGATAGCGTTAAGAATGCTGAGGAAGAAGGTTTTCGAAGAATCAGATAGTTTACAAATGAATGAGTATGGAATACCATCAACACCTGGAGATGAATCATGAAGATGATCCAGAGCACAAGATAATTCAGCAAATGTGAATGGGTCATTCATATGGTCCTGTGTTGCACTAACATCAGCAGGATACAGGAGGGGAATACAATCAAATTCAGGTACGTATGGGGGAGCAAGGCCAGATATGAAGTCATTTAAAAAAGAATTTGGATCATTACTTGATACAGATGTATTCACTATACTTCTTCTATATGCTTTGATTCTTTTCCAGACGGAGGAAAGGGGAAATCGGGGAGATAAGGATTCACAGAAACTACGCCAGCCTAGTGATTTCTTTTTGGATAAAAGCCTAGAAGTAGAAGCCGCAGTCTTCTTGAAATTGATGTAATCTGTCATGGATAGGGTTAGTGCAAATTTATTTTCGGCCTCCGTACGTTTCTGGACACTCTCTGTGCACTCTGAATCCCACCAAGGAGGGGAGGGAGTGAGCAGTTTAGAAGGTTTTTTGTGGGGGATACAAGAGTCAGCAGCTGATTTAATTGCCGAGATCAGACAATCATATAAAAACAGAAAGTTAGATGAGCTAGTCTCAGGAAGGGCTGCCAATTCTGAATCCAGTGATGCTGAGTACATCTCCCAATTTGCTTTGTTGAGTTTGTACTTTAGTAGGGGCTCATAGGGACGGGGAGGAGGAATTGAGACTTGAGAATAAGAAATTAGGATAGGAAAATGATCGCTACCGAGGGTATTGGGAAGGGTAGACCAAGAGAGGAGTGGGGTTAGGGAACTAGAAGAGAAGGATAGGTCCGGAATACTGATGTTTTGAGTAGGAGGGACTCTGCGGGTGGCAGATCCATCATTTAAAACACATAAATTTAGATCATCTAGGATGTCAAGAATGGATGAGGAAATAGAGTCATTGCAGTGTGATCCCCATAGAGCATGACGACAGTTGAAATCACCTAATATGATCAAAGGAGAAGGAATAGATGAAAGGATAGAATTTAATTCAGAAAGGATACTAATGGATGGATGAGGAATATATACTGAAATGATAGAAATGTTCATTGTTCTAATGGCAACTATATTTAAGCCAGGATCATGGACAGGGAGGTGTATTTGTGAAAATGTGATGTTTCTATTTATCAACAGTGCACAACCTGCCCAGCCATCGTCTCTATCATCTCGCAGGCAAAAGAATCCTGGGATCCTAAAATGGGATCTAGGTGGTAGCAACGTTTCCTGAATAGCTAGGACAGCAAGTTGGTGTTGATTTATTAGATTAATGAGATTTGGTTTCCTGCGACGGATACTCTTACAATTCCATTGTAGGAGATTCAGACCCATGATTAGAATTATTTTTAGATATAATCACAAGTAGTTGTTCTACAAGAACGGCGACGTCGTGCGGTAGAGCATCTGACATTTTACTTAATATATTGATGAGGGAGCAAATTAACAGTTGGACAAGATTGTCATTGGGAGTGGCAAGTGGAGTGGTTTCTGTAGGGGGTTTAATACAGCACCCATTTGGTTGAGAAGAAGGAGGGGAATTGGTTATTAAATTATGTTCGTGGACATTGAAAGATTTCCCTGGAACAAACTTTGGGCGTTTGGGTAGGGAAATAGTTTTTCTATAGGATACAGAAGAGGGAGAGGACTGAGAAGGACCAGGGGGAGGAGTAAAAGAACGGAGCATTGGAGTTTGGAGCTTAGCAGCAGTCTCAGAATAAAGTGGTTTTTGACGCTGAGGGAATCTAGAAGAGGCTTCGGCATAACTGATGTTTTCTTCAGACATGACTATCTTTATGGATTTTTGCCTGTTATGCTCAGGGCATTTGCTGTCAGTAGCCGAGTGGCTACCGCCAGCACACAAAAAGCACGAAACTTCTGAATCACTGACAGAGCATGAGTCTCCCGAATGGGGCTGTGCACATTTATAGCAGCGAGGTTTCGACCGACATTGCTTGGCAATATGGCCAAAACGACAACAGTTCCTACATTGTATGGTTGGCAGCTGGTACAGAGACACTGGAAGTGATGCATTAAAGCAGTAGACTCTATCTGGGAGAACTTGGCCCAAGAACGTTAGCACCACAGTGTTGGATGGAACCCATACAGTGGCACCATCCCTACTGGACTTGGAATTAAGTCGTCTGGCTCTAACAACTTCACCGGCAGTAGAAGAGATACCTCCCACCAATTCCTCCATCGACCAATCGGTGGGAATATCCCTTACTACCCCCATGCGGAACAAATTATAGGTTGGGATGGTAGCAGTGTAGTTGTGATCTTTTAGTAAAACAAGATTTAAAAAGTTATTTGCCGACTCTGCCGAATCGAACTCCACGCATACCTTATTTCGTCCAACATTTTTTATTCCACCCACTTTAATGTTGTGGATATTGTTTTTGTAGAGGAACTGAGCGAACCTCAACGATTTAAAGGACAATCCGCTTGCTGGGTCCTGCTCTATTCGTGACACATATACGATGTAAGGTCCTTTGTCAGTACTTGAGTACTCGAGCTTAGAGTCCGAATCATACCCTGGTTTGGAGTAAACGGATTGTATTGATTCCGCTGGTGAACGGGTCTTCTTACTATCAGAATCTGTTGAGTCCGATGCGGCAGAGCGTTTATTGGATTTTTTGGGAAGATCCGGGGGTTTAAGTATAACTCCACCCCCATCAGGGGGTTCATCCACGCTCATTTCCGTAGAAATGAGCGTGGACATTGATATCTACAAAGAGTACTTACGCTTTAAGTGATATTCCACCACCAAAACAACACAAACACTTATTTTCCAAGAGAAAACAAGGACAATTAGTGTAAGAATGCCAAATATAACCTCAAAACGCACAACTCTCAACCGAGTGTTGGACCGAATCCCAATAGATAGCTTACACAAGCGTGTAATGTTTGACTGTTTGAGTATAACAAGTTTAGGCTTTTACGAGTATTATGCAAACTTGGCAATATTTGTGCCATTCTCAAGGGCGCAGCACGATGTTCGGCTTCTTACGTAGTATATTACTTGCTCTGTGCCGACGGTTAGCACTATTTGACTACGCTCGGGCTTTTTCCTAGACGGTTGGTTGAGTTTTCTGAACGAAACCACAAATGTCTTTCACATGTGTCATGTCAATATGCAATATGCCGATGTCAAATTGTCAAATTCACATGTCATATTCAATGCAAAACGTCAAATCAATGATCCGTTGAGTTTCAGTTCGTCATATTTTATATATTTCTAGCATTTAAATGTGTCTACTCTTTTACTTGTATGTAAGGTGATATATATTTATCTCTTTTATATCGTATAGTAAACAATGTTTTCGTTTCAAACGTTTTTTTTGTAACCTCCGTTCCTCCGTTTCAGAAGATATTGATGATAAATGGTATTTTGATTTATTTAATTGAGAATTTATCTAGGAGCAAAACATGACAATGACAGCAAAGTCAGCCAATGTGCTAGTAAGGCTTTTAAATGGTATCTGTTTATCCATTTGTGATACCAATTCGAATTTTCAAATATTTGTGCACTTCTTTTCAGTATTCTGTTCTATCAGTAAAAGAAGGTGCACACGATGATAATCCCATTTATTGCTGTGATTGGGTTAAGTCCAACACTGCAGGAGATTCTGCGTGAGTTTTACAGCGGTTATATTATTATTTCATCATCTAAATTAATATTGGAAGCATTCCATATGCAAATTTAAAATATTAAATATAATTGTAATATAAAAAACATTTTAAACTGCTTGTAACTTTATATTTACAGAAATGCATCTAAAGATTTTATAGTAACTGGAGCGCTAGACGGTTTAGTGAAGGTATGGGTATGCCACTTTAACAAACTAGAACTGCTACACACTTTAGAGGGTCATACCATGGGTGTGGTGTCTGTGGCTATAAGTCCAACTGCATTGAGTAAGTAATGCTGAGCTTGATTTAGAAAATGAAACTTGTTAATAGAATTTTAGAAACAGGCTCAAATTTGTATTGAGCAAACTAAGGATCTCACATTCTGGAACAGTGAAAGATGTAGTAACTGTTAAAAAAAAAAATTCAGTTCCCTTTTAGAAAACATGTCAAACTTTCTAGATTTTCTTCTAATTTACGAATAATAATTATAGTGTGTGCTGTGTATTCACCCAATGTCCAAGAGAGTGCTAAATGCTTCGAAAAAGGTCTCATCAAAACCCTGAGTTCACTTTTAACACAATACTATTTTCACTATTTTATGTGAATATTTTAAATATAGTACATATTTAAATTTATAGCAGTAGTGAGTGCGTCATTAGATTCAAACCTGATTCTCTGGAACTTAAGTTCAGGAAAAAAAATTACTGAAGTGCCAACTGGTGAGTCAGATGTATGGCAGGTGACATACTCCCCGACTGGAGAACACATTGCAACAGGGGGCCATACGGGAAAAATACTTATATATGGAGTAAACGATGGAGCTGTACATGGGGAATTGGACACCAGACAAAAATTCATTCTTAGTATAGATTGGGTAAGTGCCTTCTATCTTTTGTTACAACATATCACCTTGTTCCTCCCACACAATATCACTGAAGCGTGAGGGATTAGCCAGAGGCTACCTCACCCTCGAGAACTGATGGTCCAAGATGGTCATGTGGTTTTGGTTGGTTCGAGTCCTACAGTACTGCCCTCGCTTGACCATGACTTTTGACATGGAAAAAAAAGTGTCAGGCCAGTGAGAAATTATTAGGCCCAAAACCTTACAACATTGGGAGAAGCCTATGTCCACCTATGGACTGCGATAGACTAATTGGTTGCTTTGAAGTATTATTTTTGTTGATATTCCTGTTTTTACAATTCAAAATGATATCATTTTAATCTGTATCAGAGTCCAGATGGAAAATACATAGCAGCTGGATTAGAAGATGGTGTAGTCTGTATACTGGACGTGCAACAGGGCCAAGTCCTGCACACGTTGAGGGCACACACCCTGCCAGTCCGGAGCGTCGCATTCTCGCCCTGCAGCAAACGGTTGGCAAGCGCGTCTAATGATGGACTCGTCAAGATTTATGGAGTGTTAGTTTTATACCTAACTTATAAATTTTTTCCATAGAGAACTTCGTCTTCTAGTGGATATTCTGACCCCTTCATCATCATCGTCCAGGTGCATTTATTTGGTTTATATTGGCTTTCACGGGAGCGAGAGTTGTTTAGACTCACCGCCCTTAGAGTAAAGCCTGCGTCAACGTGTCGTCCATTTATATACACAGGCGAGGTAGACTTGGGCCCAGAAGCTCTTGGTGGGGCCCCATACACTATCCATTCAATGCGAAGTATAGTTTTCGGCATAAATCTTGATTTCAGTCAGGTCACACAATATATTCTAAATGCGCAGTAATTACTCGTTTTTGGGTGTTTTTTGAGGGTAGCATATATCCGACCAATCCGCGCGCGCCAGTACCTCTCGATAATCGAACTTATTTATAGAATAAGCGTAATTTTTTGTGAACGGGCATTGGCTTGAAGTAAATTCTTCCAGACAATGTGGGTAGATGAAAAATAAAAAATAATTTATAATAACAGAGTAACCGCCGGCCACCAAGGTACGTTGAAGCACGACGACACGTGGGCGGTGAGCGTATGTTTCACCCCTGACGGCACCCGGGTCGCGGCAGGAGGGGCCAACGGGCTCGTCCGGATAACATCCCGTGATCTCCGCCAACAACATGTGTTCGAAGAACATACTGATACGGTAAGACTCAATCAATTAGCCTGATTAAAAAGAAATAAAAAAAAAGTCCGCTGAGTTTCTGCCGGAGTCTTCTCAGGCCAGGGCCGATTTACATTATTATTACGATTTATATTATAAGTAATAAAAAAAAAAAATATATATTATATATTATTTTTTTTTTATTTATGGCACGTCAATTTGACTTCACCTAGCCTGATGTTAAGCTGAAGGCAAAGTCTCATGAAAGAGGGTCACCATTGCAAACACGTGCAGTGCTACAATGGTGGCGCTCTGCTTTTTTTTAATTAGTACCGTTTAGTGGTCTATGCAAAATATATATTTTTTAAATTTTGAATGGTAGCTACACACGTATGCTTGCGCAAATTTAGGCTTGCACAAATAAACTGTATGGTGTGTTGATAGATAATTATATGTACCTACACATTATGTAGGTATTAGGACTGCTGCAATTATAACACCGTGCGTAATTTTATGATGCGTTTTTACTTTGTGTACATTTCTTTTTCCAGGTATGGGGCGTCCATTTTATAGGAAATAGTAAATTGATATCCGTATCTAAAGATGGCAGTATTATCTTATACGATTGTCCGCAAACAAAAAGCTAAAAGATTAATATGTACAGCGTGTTTAGGTACTTTATAATTTGTTCTGACTACGTGACATGTGATTGAAGATATTATTCATTAATGTATTATTAAATATAACTTATGACATAAAATAAACATTTGTAAGATATCACACCAGTTTTATTTTAAGAGTAGAAACCCGCAGGAATGTCGAAGAAGTGATTAGAAAAACGTCTTAATGAAGTCAGGAACCGATTTACTACTAACTTTGGCAAAACATTCTTATATTCCTACTCAATAATTACATAGGTACACACGTGCGTACCTACTACTATGGCCAATATTCAAACCCGGAACCACGCGTTTTAAGGCAAACTCTTTAGCCGCTAAGCAAAAGATGTCTAGCGTATTCTTCAAATTACCCTTTGCCGTTGCCGCTGAAAAATAATACAGAAATATCGAGAATAAGGTGAATACAAAAATGACACAAAATATAAAAAAATAACATTACTAATCTGAACTTTTTTTTTTAACTTATCGAACATAGCAATGATTATGTCGCGTCATTACTAAACTACAATATCGATTCTGAAAAATACCTATTTAGGTACTTATTCATGGGGCAGGTAAATAGGTATTGTAGGTACTAAATAACGAAGGGTGGTCTACCCCCTATAAGACGAGGCAGTCGGCTTGATTAATTTTCGGCAGTAAGCGGATTGCGCCCACCGCATTAAATCCTTCTTTGCCTAGGATTTATGATAAATAAAAACTACGGTAGGTACACAGGTATCATTACTGTCTTGGGGATAGCCTGTTACAGTGGTGGAATAAGTTTGGAAATTGTAAATAAATATTGTAATTAAACGAAAGTAACTACATAGGTATGAAATGCCATTGTGTATATATAGTTATAAATAAATAAAAAGATATTACTAATCATAAACTTTAATTGTATTTATAAACAATCATATAACTATTCATGTTTAACACATAAATATTCTATATTAGGTAGGTAGGTATATTGATTAAAATAAGTACTATAATGCCACAAAAAGAAAGTCTACATAAAGGTATTTAAAAATGGAATAGGGGATAAAATACGAAATACTATAAAAAAAATTAAAAACTACTCTACCATTGTAAATGTTTTGATGACCTCTTCCAATTATTCCCACCCTCACCTTTCTTACACAGGACAATACGTGAAGGGCTTAAAATGTCATCCATATTCAGTGCAGAATATAAATAAATAAAAATAAGCTTAATATTCCAGGACAATTCACACAAGTATGTGTGGAGTGACTTTGAGAGATAGAGTCAGAAATAGCGTGATAAGAGAGCGATGTGGAGTGATAGAAGATGTAGTGATGAAAATTAAGAAAGGTATGTTAAGATGGTTCGGTCATATTGAGAGAATGAATGAAAGAAGACTAACGAAACAGTTATATGAGGCTAGTGTGGAAGGCGCCGTCGGAAGGGGGAGACCTAGGCGCACATACCTGGACCAAATCGGGGAAATGTTAGAAAAGGGGCAGGTCAGGAGTACCCTAAACCGACGAGCATGCATGAAAAAGGTAATGAGAGTGAATGAAGCAAAAGTAGTATGTCGGGATCGTAGCAAATGGAGATCCGTGATCTCTGCCTACCCCTACGGGAAACAGGCGTGATTTTATGTATGTATGTATGTAATTCACACAACGCCACCTAGACCCATGGTAAGCATAGCTTAACTAGCTTGTGTTACGAGTTCTAGAATGCGGATAAACTACTTCAATTCATTTTTTTTTTTGTAAATACATACATATTATACATAGAAACACTCAGACCAATACAGATACTCATATTTCATACACACATATTTGCACTGAGCGGGAATCGAACCTGCACCTCCTGCGTAGCAGTCGCGTTCACTACCGCCACGCCACGGAACCAATCCATCAAGAACCAAGTGGTTCCGTGAGTCTTTCCTTTGCCGCACCATTAAGTCTTGTAATGGCTTGCCAGCACACGTGTTTCCTTCTTCCTACAGACCCAGGTCTTTTAAGCGGGGCGTGAAAAAGCCTGAGAGACCTATGCCCTTACTCCGTCCTGAAATATAACCACTAGAAAATATCCATATCACATTAATATTATTGAGCAGTTATCGAACTAAATACATAAAGGGGAGGCATATAACAAAAATATTTACATTGGTAGCAAGTCAATTGATATCGGCTTAATTTGCGGGGAATTATGCGGCGCGCTCCGCCGGGAAATCAACTTTACATTCAATTTCCCGTCAGTGCACAGATAAAAACCAATCTCTTCATTTTTACCTGCCGCATGGAGAGTATAAATCCTCTTTTTTTAATGTTTCATGGTAACCCTATAAATCGAAATATATTGTATTTAGTTTTGGTTTGGTTTTAGTTACCTTATTTAATGTAGTTACGTAGCTCTTCTCAAACCCAGTGCTCAAACCGAGCATCCCTTGAACATCCTACTGTTTTCGACGATTTCATTGACCCAACCCACAGAGAGAAAGGCGCGTCAAAATATCACTGGTCTGTTAACCGGGATATTAATAAAACCTTTAGCACTAGTACCTAAATTTATAAAACTAGATAGCATGGGTTGCAAGATAGAGATTAATATTCCTAAATATATCAAAGTAACCAACGGCAATAACCTGCTGTATTGATTTAGATAATGTTAAGATACATTCGTTATACTTAGGCAACACTACTTAATACGTACGGTATCAAAGTACCGATATGATTGAAACTAGATTGTGTCATACCACTCGTACCACTCAAAATGACTTTGTGATTCATTTCTTTACGAAATGATAGATACCTACCTATTACAAAATGTGACATTAGCTATATTACTACTACTAGTCGTTGTTCGCGGTTCTGCCCTGTGAAATAAAAATACTGGTAAATATTCTCCAAATGAAAGCAGGCCAGATTTTATACTGTGACAATGTTAATACAGTTTCGTTCCGCTGTTTTTGCAGGTAAGAGGAACATTCATTCATTCATACATACATACGGCGGCGATTGAGAGGTCCGGGTTCGAATCCTGGCCATTACACTACCGACGTGAACCCACTCCTAACTCAAGTCTTTGAGCTTAGCTGGAGGAGTTAAAGGGAATATTAGTAACTTCGGTTGCTAATATTCTTACAAAAAAAAAACATGCAATAACAAGGTATAGGGCAAATTTGAACAGAATTAGAATGAGATATGCCGTTGATCCAGCCTGAATCATTCGGTGTCCTACAAGACCTTTAGGGCAAAGCTAACCCTATCTACATGCCGATTTACGGATTAATACCGGACACAAGCTCTCTTTTCAGGGTTGGAAACTTAGACGGTAGTCGCTCCCATAAAAGCCGTGTAAGTCAAACCAAAATAAGGCGATGTGGTAATCGGACCCTGGACTCAGAAAGCGTCAGGTACAACCGGGTTCATCACTAAGATAATGATGAGAGCGAAACACATTGTCTTAGTAACTATCAGTTTTTATTGAACTAATTGTGTGTTACGAGACTAGGGCGACATAGCCACAGTCTCGCTAATTGGGAGTTGACAAGGTGCATTGTGTAGTCTACATATTCGTGTTGCCGGTGGCGGGCGGCGGAGGTATCGATGTCGTAATCACGGCCGCGCTGCCGGCAGCTCCATTCAATGAGATGAAATCACTATGCGGCTGTATGAATAATTCAGGTGCGGTACATTGGCGACGAGGGGGGCGGTTGGTGCACCCCCACTATCGACGATATTGATATAAAGTTGACAAAATATGTATGGACACCGGTGTGACCTATGCCTACCTATGTGTTTATGAAGGAAGAAATTGTCTCTGTACATTATCGGTTTGTTTAATAGTGGGGCTATTGGGTGTAGTATTTCAAATAGGGCTTATTATTACTTTTTTTGTATAGTGGGCTCCAAAAGTTCATGGACACCTTGAGATCTTTTGACGGCCTCAAC
Source organism: Pelosia muscerda (assembly GCA_963691645.1). Classification (NCBI taxonomy): domain Eukaryota; kingdom Metazoa; phylum Arthropoda; class Insecta; order Lepidoptera; family Erebidae; genus Pelosia; species Pelosia muscerda. Next base: position 4,742,605 of record OY829114.1, on the reverse strand, counting down.
ATAGTTTAACCAGAGTAACCTAGATAGCGTTAGTAAAATAAACTATCGCTGTCTTGTTTCTTTATAAGAAAATAAGTAAACTCCTGCAAGTAGTAGCCTAAACTTAATTACATTAATAAGTAGATCTAGGTACTATCCAGTAGCTTCTGAAACTAGAAGTTGTGTAGTAGTATCACTTCATATGATTTTTTTTCAAATTATCCAGGAACTTTGTAGGCCACTGTAGTTACAAGTTAACAATTCAAAATATGAAATACGACAAGTACTATCTACTATCTTGGTTTCGTTTCGAACCCACCGAATATAGGTCATTTGAAAACACTAGACATTCAGTTCAATTGTATAATTTATTAACAACTATTAGTTTAAGTAAAGCGAAATGTTCTTATTAAATAACAATAAATGTGATCTAGTGATGGTATGAAATGGCGGGTGATGAGTATGTGACATGAGTGACGGGAGCTGCGGCGTAGGCGACCTTGGCTACGGGTGCGGCGTAGGCGACCTTTGCTACGGGTGCGGCGTAGGCAACGGGAGCAGCGTGTGCGTAGATAGGAGCGGCAGCTACGGCAATTTTGGCGGGAGCAGGGTGGACGGGAGTACCCTCGTAGCGCACGATGGCGTTGAAGCCACTGTGCTTGTTGGCGGTATACTCAACAATGCGGTGAACGCCATCGGGTTGCACCAGCGAGTAGGAGCCGTGCACAGAGTCACCGGCGCGAGACTCCTGCTGCTGTTTCACATCTCCGCTGTGTGTGTCATGTACAGAGTACGAGAAATCGTAATGAGCGGGAGCTTCGGGTTCAGCGTATACAATCTTGGCAGCAGGGAGCAAGCCAGCGTAAGCAGCGGCAGCCAGGGACAGAATGATGACGAACTGGAAAGTAATAAAATTATTAAGATTAACAGAGATGATATAATTTTAATTTAACTTAGACTTTCTCTCTTTGATTTGAGATAGCTAAGTGGAAATCCTGCACCAGAGCCTCATTAATCAGTCAACAGGTGTACCGACTTGCAGGTTAGGTTGGAGGCCCTTTTTATGTTTATTTACAAAAAATAATTACTTACTTTAGCAACCATTGTTGTTATTTTTTTTGGTATGTTGTTACTAATATGCGTCTCAGTAAGTAACTGTAAGTGTTATATGACCTGCTGCACTTTTATATGAGAGTTGTCGCCTACTGTTCGATGTGGTTGGCAGACACGCCGCGGGCGCATAAATATTAAGCTGCACGATGATTGAGAGGTGAAGGTTAACGTGCCGTTTTTTAACTTATAAATTTCACTTTAATTGATTGATTAACGTGTACTAATATTATAAATAAGCATTAGCAATAATTTGGTATAATAAAGCAGTCACCAATTTTAGAAGTCGCGTAGCAACTGGATTGGTAGGTTTAAGCCTTAGTGGGCGTAAGAATTTGTTGCATGAGTACCTTTAAGATGATCCGCATTATTGGGAGTCCTGAGGTCCAAATATCCTCGAACCATTAAGTCTTGGAATTCCTTACTGGCGCACGCTTCTTCTTACAATCCCGGGTCCTTTAAACGGGGAGTGAAAAAGTATACGAAGAGGTCGTCAAGCTGAGCGCCACCATTGTAGCACTGTAGGTACGTGTTTGCAATGGTGGCCCTCTTTCATGAGACTTTGCCTTCAGCTTAACATCAGGCGAGGTGAAGTCAAATTAACGTGCCATAAAAAACGAAGTAGTCATCATATCGACGTACAATGTTAGTTAGGTGAGAAGAGGTACCTAGGTTTGTGTCATAATTAATTCTTAACTGCCAACAAATTGCAATGCGCTTTAGTAGAGGTAAAAATAAAAATCTACCTCATCTCTTCCCATGTGGCAAGGCGACTTGACATCAGACAGATATGCACAGTCCAGACTCAGCCTCAGATGCATGGCTCGAGTCAAGAATACGGCAATAGGCTCGCCCCCTGTCACGTGGGTGTGAATACAATGGTTGGTGAAGTGCGGGTGATAGTTCACCTCTGACCATCCCGGAGGGTAATAGGCGTGAGCACATGTATGTATGTATGAAAAATAAAAGACTGTATTTTTTTATTGGAATAAATACTTTAATTTCATGTCATCATCACAGGGTTATTTACATTTTTTATAACTTCTGCTTCTTAGTGGTTTCGCTCTTGATAGAGTGGTCGTGGTCATGATGAAGCATCCTCATTAGTGTTGTAGGCGGACGCAGCTTTCTGCGCTATCTTCCGCCATCTTTCTCTGTTCACAGGCTGTCTGACACAGTCTGGCTTTAAGAGACCCATACCAACTTCACATGCAAGTCGGTACATCTGTCATTTAACGTATTAGGCACTGACGCAATCTTTACTTTAGGGTTTGGAGTCAAATGCTAGTCTGTTCAGAAACAAGCAAAATGAGTCAAATGAAAAGAAAAAATAGGGAAGGAACCTTGGGTCCAGTTTCAAAATACAAATGCAACCCCAAATGTAATTTTTAAAGGCGTAATTTTCAAAAACCGTCTTTTAGGTTAGCCTTTTTTACAATATGGTGATGCGAGCAGCAAAAATACGAGTTGTTAAAATCGTTCCCCATACCCGGAGGTTAGACGGCTTAACCGTGGTCTCTACACCCGACGGGGGTCATCGCAAAAGAAAGGAGTGTGAGGAGAGAAATGTGCGAGGGATATGTTGGCTACTATCTCACCTCCAGCACCTAAAGACCCGAAGACGGCGTGCATTTTTGTCGGTTCGAGTCCGACATAACCTCTCCAACAGGCTCCAGCGGGGAAGAGGAGAATCCGTGGGGAATTTTCGCACGATTAAAAAAATGGTAGACTATTATTCGAACCAAATGAACGGGGTAGTAGAAGCTCGTGAAATTTGAAAGGACCACTGTTCTATCTGCTAACTCATTGAAAGAAACCTATTATGTGTATTATGTGTCTAATGACTCATCACAGTGATTTCCCTGTGGCGTCGAAAGTTTGCACTTGGAACCCGGGGTCTGCTTGTTTTTGAATGTCATATCAGTTTTTCGTAAGCAACTGACGTATGACCATCCAACGCAGAGAAAAAGCATGCTCTAGAGGTGTACCTACTGACTGAGGTATACTGACAAGCAGGTCAGTTTATTTTTTATAATTGTTCTGTTAATTGACTGCACCCTGCTACATGATAAAAAGCTGAGGTGTAGTCTAGAAGAAACGGACCACTATACAGATGTTATTGACCTTAAAATGGGGCCTCTAATTTGATAGCCTTGATAGATCTTTTTCACGCCCCGCTTGAAGAAATCGGGACCACAAAACGAGAAAACGTAAGCACGCGAGCATTCCAGCTTTTTATCGTTTATTCTTCCTTGTACCAACTATCCTGCTTGTAATCAATCAATCATGTTATTAACATTGATCCCGTTTGTTTCCGAGGGTGCCCGGGAACCCTAGTTCCACTTATTATTTAGCTTTTATGAGAGCTAGGATTGGTTTATACGGCTTCTGTGGGAGCGACTGACATCAGACCTTAAAATGTGAACTATGGTCGTGGACATTCTTAAATATTAGTACAAATTACAACAAAATTCGATAAAATCTATTAATAAACTGTACTGAAAGCAATATCAGATCAGAAACTATTGACGCCCCAGTAAAAACAGTGGAAAAGGACAAGTGAGTATAGATAAGAATCTCTTGCTAGAGCACTACCATACTAGTGAGGTTGTCTATATTTACATTTACTAAGTGGTTTGGCTGCTACACATAGTACAATGCGCCTAAACCAGATTCGTTGCAGGTAGTGTGTAATATATGACAAAACAGACAAGTTTTGATGCAATTGAGGTTGCCTATCCGTAAATTAGTCTATATCAACTTTCTGAATGATAAGTCAATTCATCGTGAAGTGTATTAAGTGTTTGTCATTAAAACAAAATAATTCATTGATGTAACGACATAACTCTTGCATTATTTATGTCGAGATGATTTCACGACAGCTCAAACTTTACGTTTGAAATAATTAACACCAATCAAATTATTTGCGTTATCGAATAAAATGGACCATCCATATGCAACAATATAATTTATTAGCAACTATTTTATACATTTAAATAAATATAGCTCTCCTAACTAAATAACGACATGTTTGGTCTAGTGATGGTAAGAGATGGCCGGAGATGAGTAGGTGACGTGTGCGAGGGGTGCGGAGGCGTAGGCGAGCTTGGCAACTGGTGCGGCGTAGGCGACCTTGGCGATGGGAGCTGCGTAGGCGATCTTGGCTACGGGAGCGTGGGCGTAGGCGACGGGAGCCACGGCGACCTTAGCGGGAGCGGGGTAGACGGGAGTGCCCTCGTAGTGTACGATAGCGTTAAAGCCTTGGTGGTCATCAGCGGTGTACTCAACGATGCGGCGCACGCCATCGGGCTGCACCAGGGAATAAGAACCGTGAACGGCGTCACCAGCACGAGACTCCTGTTGTTGTTTTACATCGCCACTGTGTGTGTCATGTACGGAGTACGAGAAATCATAGTGAGCAGGAGCTTCTTGCTCTGCGTACACCACCTTGGCAGCGGGGAGCAAACCAGCGTAGGCAGCGGCAGCCAGGGACAAAACGATGACGAACTGCAATAATAGAAAAGGTATGGTAAGTAAAGGAATAACAGGATAATTATATCAGACTAAAATAAGGTTCGCTAAATTTTGATTTATTAATTCCCAGTAGAATGGATTAATCAAAATAGAAAATTTCAATTCAATATTACTATTTGAAAATGCCTGAAATATTTTTGTATAAAATAAATTAGTAACTTACTTTAGCGACCATTTTGCTGATTTGATATTTTACTACGGTGTTGTTAATTTCAATATCAGTAGTCAACTGCAATCAATGCATGGTCTGGTACAGTTTTTATACTTACATGAATTGTTACCTACACCGGTTGGCGACAATTAGCCCGGAGCGATGCCAAATAAAGTTTTAAAATGATTGAGAGGTGAAGGTCGGGCATAAACGTTGGTTCAAGCGACACGATTCGACCTACAGATTAGCACCTGTGGAGACAGTATAGTTTCGACCTTAGTCAGTTTGTAAGAATGCGTTACCGATATCAAACTAGTTTTGTAGAGCATTTTTGTCATTGTATGATTTAACATTGACATGGTCATTTACATATGCACAGTGTGAGAACGCGGACAGTGGTAGTGGCGGCGGTGGTAAACGAGTGAGAAAGAGGGTAAAACAATACGGTTCGCCACAATAAGACATAGCTTGGCGATTGTCAGTACACCGTGATTCAGGCGCTTAAACAATGCCGAAATATCGGTTGCTCCATAGATTCAACAAACATGGTAAATATCCCGAAATATTTAACAGTGCATTTGATTAAATTTTGCTCTTATTCTAACAGAATAAACAACATAATATGTTAAATGTGTTGCGGCGGTTGCTATGGAGACTGTTGTTAGGGCTGCTGTGGCCTTTGCATGACCATCTACATCTGTTGCACAAGGATCTTCTAGTGTACAGCTGCGGCCGAGCTCTCTTCGCGGTTGAAGCCTGGAAGGTAACATGCCCGAAGATGGGGTCCAATCCAACCCTCTATGCTCTTCGACCTACTGAAATATTTTATTAAATTTTACTCATTATTATCTTTACTTTAGTGCCGGTCTTATCCAAGACCTCTCACCTCGGGGTCAAGGATCTGCTTTCCGGATTTTACTTCTCCACTTCACATGATCTTGGGTATCCGTGTGATAAGGACACGCATGCCATATTTTACGACGCTAAGCTGGCACTTCACAGAAAGAAACAAAGGTTTTTGGAATCATCACTCCTACCGAGACCCCACGGCAGAGGCATGGCCAGACATTTTGTTACTGATATAACTATCATTGTTGTTTAATTTCATAAATATGCGATCCACAGTAAGTGTTTTCAACAGCCGAAAAACTCCTCTCAATTCTATTCTTCTTCAAAGAAATGAAGTGAGGAATTTTTTACGCATATTTAGCATACCCAATACTAATGTAGAGAGTAGAGCATTTGGCATTAATGCCTGTGGAAAAATATATAATGTGTTACTTCAATTAGACAAACTGATAACACTACACAGTTTAATAAGTATTAATGGTAAGTATTATACTAGTAGAAAACGTAGTGTATACTAGCGTAATTATTATATTTTACACGCCCCAAAGGACACTCTTATTCTGTATTTTGAAAATAAGTAATCTGTGGAAGATAAAGAATTTCATGAAATTATTTTCACTTCTCTTTCCCAATTATCTTCCTTCATGATTGGTATTTTCTCTCACCCGTGATATTATCTATTGGTCCAATAAGTAGGGGTAATTGAGGTATCAATCTACTATGAGATGTAATCTCCATGGCGGTCTTCCACAGCTGTACTAGCTTTAAGAATACACAAAATGGATAACATGATTGTTTAGAGATTGAATACTGCCCGTTATGGCGTTCCTTCGAATGACTTACGCAATTTCAACATTAGGTACCTACTTTAATAAAATTTTATGAAATCACTAATCCTTTCATCTAGGAATATTATTGATAGTTATTCTGATTTCGTATTAAATATAAGTCATTTTTTTTTCTGTCGCATAACAGACTGCAATAAATAATTTAATGGTGTCTATTAATTGCATGAAATTCTAATTAATCACAATATTTTCTAAGCATGAATCACAATCTTAAAATTATTTTCTTTTACACCTGTTATAGAATTGTACTTCCGATTGGATATCAAAAATTTACTTGCTGTAAAAACAGCATCCACAGTTAAATTAGAATCATTTACATAATTCGTACAATCATCAAAATTCTATCTCAATATAATCATAAAATATCACTTAGATAATTCTATGAAAAATAGTAATACTTAGAGTGCGGTAATACTTAGGTACGCAAAACCTAGGCGTGAGAAAGTGATAGAGTATAATGAACCATAAAGTTATTTTTATAAACCTAACATTTTGTTAGATATAGCCCGCTGTTATAAAAAGTGTATATTTCAATTTATTTGTCATTTGAATTTGGTGACACGGTAATGAGGATTGCTCTATTTACGCTAGTATAACTTTATGATCTTTCCTTCCAGCTTTGTACCGAGATTATTTTGGTTAATTAAATTTTATGGCACATAAGGATAACATGTGTATTTTTATTTTGGGATTCAATGCACTTGGCAATAAATAAGTATAATTTCAGTGGAAAATAATTTAATAGCAACTATTCATTTAAATTAAAATAGCTCTCCTAACTAAATAACAACTTTGGTCTAGTGGTGATAAGAGATGGCTGGTGATGAGTAGGTAACGTGTGCGAGGGGTGCGGTGGCGTAGGCAACTTTAGCTACAGGAGCAGCATAGGCGACCTTGGCGATGGGTGCAGAGTAGGCGATCTTGGTAATGGGTGCACTGTAGGCGACCTTGGCTACGGGCGCTGCGTAGGCGATCTTGGCTACGGGAGCGTGTGCGTAGGCAACAGGAGCAACGGCGACCTTAGCGGGAGCGGGGTGAACAGGAGTGCCCTCGTAGAGTACGATAGCGTTGAAACCCTGGTGGTCATCAGCGGTGTACTCGACGATGCGGTGCACACCGTCGGGTTGCACCAGCGAGTAAGAGCCGTGCACGGCGTCACCGGCGCGAGACTCCTGCTGCTGTTTCACATCTCCGCTGTGTGTGTCATGAACGGAGTACGAGAAATCGTAATGAGCGGGAGCTTCGGGTTCGGCGTATACCACCTTGGCAGCGGGGAGCAAACCGGCGTAGGCAGCGGCAGCCAGGTACAGAATGATGGCGAACTGGAACAAGAAACGATATGTGAATGATAAATTAAGTATAAAGCGAAAACCTATATAACCCTTTACAATTATTTAAGTATTTTTTTATATAAAATGGTAACTCACTTTAGCGACCATTTTTAAAAATTCAATGGTTTACACTTCCGTGTTGTTAATTTGACTAGCAGTGTACGACTGTAATAAATGCAAGATCTGGTACAGGTTTTATACAAGATTTTTGCATCTACATTAACAGCGGTTGGTGACATGTAACTGCAGAGCAATGCCAAATAAGTTTTACAATGATAGCGAGGTGAAGGTCGGCCATATGCACTGGCATATGTAATCGTATATTAACAACTACTTACTACTTAATATTCACACTATGGCACTGGTTGACTATGATTTTAAAGTTCTAATTATCTGTATAATGTAGTTTTAAATGCGGGGCTTTTTATTGCGTTAAAATATAAATTTGAAATTATAGAATCTGGCGATGTACTAGTCAGCTGATTTTTAACCGACTTTAGTAAAAGAAGAAATAGTAATCAAGTTGTCTATTTTTTTTGTGTATGTGTACAAAACGATGAGCAACCGGAAGGCACCGATTTCTGACAGATTAGAAAATCTATAAAGTCAGTTATTTTTAGATCTTTAGTGTCTTTTTTAAGTCAGCTTAATTCCCCTTTTTAGTAAATTAACTCTGCGTCCGCGTGGATGTTATAAATTTTAGCGCTCTATTCGACTCATTACCTAATCATCTCTCTATTCGCCTCTCTATCTAATATATAAAATTCTCGTGTCACAGTTTTCGTTGCCATACTCCTCCGAAACGGCTTGACCGATTCTCATGAGTAGGTCTGAGAATCGGCCAACATCTATTTTTCATACCCCTAAATGCTCGGAATGGAACAGCGGGAACGGGATCAGACGTCCACGCGGGCAGAGCCGCGGGCAACAGCTAGTCTCCTCTATATTCCACCCTCTACTCGAATTTGTAATCCACTCTAGAGAGCCCTAGACTCGACCCCTTACTCGACTTTCTACTCGTATCGTTTTTTTATTGGTTCACGAAACTGGGCATTACACTATGTCATACACAAAAGATAAATACATGAGTCTTAAAGTAATGTAAGGTCCTTCATAACGTGAACACTATATGTTTTTTAATAAATATTAAAAGAAAAGTAAATGCACAAATAAGTTATACATGTCTATTCGACTTTATAATCAACTGTTTATTCTACACACTACATGACTCCGTACTCCACTGTACTGGATTCTCTATTCGATTCTCTATTTGGATATCTATTCGAATCTATATTCCTCTTTCTCCTCGCTTCTGTGTATTCTCCTTCTCATATTTAAATTTTGCTCGCATTTACCCACTTAACACTTTCCCATTACCTATCTCTATTTCCTCATTTCTGCATCTCTTTATTTTCCTGTCTCCCCTTTTTCATTTTTCAATTATTTGACTTTTCTCCTGCTTCCTTCTATCCCTCTCCTTATCGTCAATGCTCCACTTCATCCACCCTCCCCTCCCTTTTCTCCCTCCCATCTACACCCTCTTCTTTTCCCCCTTTCACTTATGTCATACATATATTTATCATTCTATTCTATTTTACAAACGTATTGCCACTAGTCTAGAAGTGTAGCGTTCAATGTTGAATATAATTTCCCCTAGTCAAATTAGTCTTCGGCGACCTATCAAAATGAGTTGTTGAGATAATCTGTCCTTTCTCCGCATAAGTAATTAGGGTTTAAAATGTTTTTATTTCTCATAAGTACTACAAAAGTTCACTTGCATATTTCTAACAATAATAATAAAAATTTACTATTGTATACATTCAAAGATTTCATTCAAGTAGATATGTTACAATAATATCTGTTCTCGTTTGTCTATGCGTTGTAGGCTTTATCTTGAGTAAACATTTCATCTACCCTTGGCTTTATTTGAGCTTCCTATGTCCTTGAGAGTTGGCTCTACATATTGTTTAAAAGAGTACTACTGCAGTACAGTAGTACAGTAAAGTACTAGAGTACTGTACTATCGTATAGTACTAGAGTACCAACTGAACTGATCAGACGTTTCGCTAAGCAGCTAAGCTGAATTGTGTGTATTCGGAGTGAGTTCACCTCTAATGGGTAATTATTAAGATTTGAAAAAGGACAAGTTCATTCCATAGACTTCGAAAGTTGTGCCTTTGTTAGTGAACAGGTCTTAATATAGAATTATAAACGAAAAATTGCTTATTCAGTATCTAACTTGTGTTAATAAAGAAAAATCATAATAGGAACTCACTATGACACTTTGAGCACCTACCTAGACAAATCTCTGCATTATCCTAATGTTGTCTAGTAGAAAATGCCCATGGCATTAAGTTAAGTCCGCCTTTGTAGAATTATTTTGTACTAGCTGTTGACCGCGGCTCAGTCCGCGTGAATTTCTGATCCCATTCCCACTGCTCCATTCCGAGCATGTTCATATTTGTTCACCTTTTAAACCTTCTCTGGACTTCCACGAATAATTCAAGACCAAAATTAGCCAAATCGGACCAGCCGTTCTTGAGTTTTAGCGAGACTAACGAACAGCAATTCATTTTCATATATATCGAAGATTTGTGCAAACAGTCTAAATAAATAAATAAATAAAATTCTGGAGGGATAATCCATCTCGGAATCAGATATCAAGAAATAATTCCAGTTTACGTAATCTGTTTGTATTGTACCACCTAGTTGGGTATATATATTTTCTTAGGTAAGTAAACAACTAAATTAATTTGAAAATATAATTTATTTAGCAACTATTCAATTCAATAAAATAGCTCTCCTAACTAAATAACAACCTTAGTTTAATGGTGATAAGAGATGGCTGGTGATGAGTAGCTAACATGTGCGAGGGGTGCGTTGGCGTAGGCGAGTTTTGCAACGGGTGCGGCATAGGCGACCTTGGCGACAGGGGCAGAGTAGGCCACAGGGGAAGAGTAGGCCACGGGCGAAGAGTAGGCGACCTTGGCGACAGGGGCAGAGTAGGCCACAGGGGAAGAGTAGGCCACGGGCGAAGAGTAGGCGACCTTGGCGATGGGGGCAGAGTAGGCCACGGGCGCAGAGTAGGCGACCTTGGCTACGGGAGCTTGGGCGTAGGCGATCTTAGCGGGAGCAGGGTATACAGGGGAGCCCTCGTAGCGTACGATAGCGTTGAAACCATGGTGGTCATCAGCGGTGTACTCGACGATGCGGTGCACGCCGTCGGGTTGTACCAGGGAGTAAGAGCCATGCACGGCGTCACCGGAGCGAGACTCCTGTTGTTGTTTTACATCTCCGCTGTGTGTGTCATGTACGGAGTACGAGAAATCGTAGTGAGCGGGAGCTTCGGGTTCGGCGTACACCACCTTGGTAGCGGGGAGCAAACCGGCGTAAGCAGCGGCAGCCAGGGACAGAATGATGACGAACTGGAATAAAAAAAAATTGCAATAGCTTCTTGTTTGCTAATATAGGCAAAAATTACATAAAATCACTACATCATGCGTTTGGCTTTACATTTAATATTTATAAAATTAAATAAACTCACTTTAGCGACCATTTTTGCTAATGTAATGGTTGTCAGTGTTGATAATATGAGTATCAATATTAGACTGTAATAATTGTATAATCTAGCTCACTTTATATACAGGATTTTGGATCTACAGGCTATTAGCCGTGAGTGACAAATAAGCCTGGAGCGATTACAAATAGGTTTTACAATGATTTAAGAGTTGGAGGTTAAGCATAGTAGGTACGCTTCGATTCAACTGGCACGAGTCGACCTACAAGCACTTATCTTATCTGTGTATTGTGTACTTATCTGTGCGGACGACTTAATTTTTTTTTCTCTTAAGGTGCTGACAAACTTGGACATTCTATTCGTCGACAAAAACAACGAATGTTAGCTACTATCGCTGTTCTGTCAAAGCAAACATTTCTATGAACATTTTTGCTACCGAACGCTTTAGGCAATGCAAATTTACTCTCCTTTCGCGAGAATGCTCACCAGAACGCGTGATAAAATGTTCGCTAAAAGTTCATTAATTTTCCTTTATTGTAATGTTCGTTGGAATGCTCATTACATGGTCTCGTTTATCAGCAGCTTAAGTTTCTGAGGTGGAAGCATCAGATACATCCGGAACAAGCCTAAGAAGACGATGATGACACAAGATTAGAACCAAAGAAGTAGTTATGCACGTGCAATCAATTAATTTATCGCAGTCCATTGTTGGAGATAAACTTCTTCTAATGTCAGGAGCCTCTGGCCTACTATTTCTACGCTGGTCAGACAGTTTGGTATTTTTTCGTTTATCGTCTTGTTACGACATCCTTCGAATGAGATGGATGAAAGTATATAAAATTAATGACTTTGGTCAGATAATACTGGTGACTTTTAGACATTTGTCTCTAAAAGTTAGGTCATTGTACAATTTCATATTTTTTATTAATTGGTTAACATGGCTGTACAAAAATATTCGGTAGGTATTCTGCAGAAATGCTTAAAAAGCTATAACATGCTTGACAGTCCGATATAATCACCACCACCGACTTTGGTGGAGGCGACTTAAACTATTAAACATAGGTACCTAGTTATATCGCGTATCGCATCCGCTATACTTTGTCCTATGACAGCTGTCAGTGAAATCCCGCACATGAAGTCTTGAATTTTTTAATATTGAATGTAGTAGCTGTCAATGTCATACTTTATGGGCATACCGAGCGTTAGTGATGGGCGATGAATCATCGTGACCACATACTATGAACTATCCATATTTTGAATAAAGCTTAATTTAAAATTGAAATTAATATAAAAAAAAAATTGGAATTTGATCTCATTGCTTAGGTATTTTAATATCATAATAATGTTTATATTTCAATATACTTGATCCTAAATAATATTGAGTAAATAAAATTCTACATTCAATCCATCAACGCCCTGAACCTGTTTTTGGATTTCGTAAGAAGATACGCCGCGTTTGGCTCTTGGGCCATGATATAGGCATAAGATACACGCGCCAACATCTTGTTTGATATGAATTTCCACTGATCCACTCCACTCATTCTCATCAGTACGAGTGCTGAGGCCTTGAATGCTACGTATATTCCGTTCTCATTACAATTAAATACATACATACAATTAAATTAAACCTAATTATATGTAACATGCATCAATAATAGCTGGTAGTATCGATATTTTCATCGAATTTCGGACATCCCTATGAACCTCATTTTGACATCTGTCATAGGACCCAAGCTATATTTTACAAAGTATAGTTGACGGAATCTGGGTGCAAGCACCTCTGCCTACCCCTTCGGGTATATAGGCGTGAGTTTATGTTCTGTTATGTCTTAGTAAAAAGAAAGATACTATACTATAGATATTCAATACAAATTATATTATTATACATTAGTTTTATTTGCCTAATCCTAATCTAATATATTACGAGTATTACAATTTGACACTCAATTAGAACGTAAATAGATTGCAAGAATAATAAATACTTGTAACATTGTGATAGTTTTTGAAGAAACAAGTTGTTACCATTTTAATTAGACCCACAACGTCCATTTCCGTTACACATTCCAGAGGTCTGCGTAATTTGGCGTCGTGCGGTAAAGAAATTAAAAGTAGTTTGGTGGACCGGTGTGACCGCGGCCTTGACCGAATTCTTTTGGGTGTGGTCCAATGGATAATATGTGTACTGGTACTGAGTGCGAGTTATACATGCGTGCACCGATTGATTGGGAGACAAGCTTAGGAAATATGGCAAGCGTGACAGATTAGAGATAGTTAAAGGGTTACATTCCTGGCTGTATTAGTACTAACTTGATGACGATATGATACCTACCTTTTCGTTTTTTTTCTTTATTTAATTCTTGGTCTCGGAGACGAGTACACAGATTTTTAATTTTTTTCAATACAGAATATTAACAATCGGTATTACTAACGTTTCCAACTAAGTATTATTGCTTGCGTTAGGAGCAGGTGTACTTCGGTAGTGTTAGTAATGGTTAGTATTCGAACCCGGAACCTCTCGATTGTAAGGCTGACCCCTTACGTAAGAACTAATCAACCACGTCGGTGGCTGCCGACGTGGTTGATTAGTTCTTACTTTATCTCCTTACACATTATTATCATTTTAGCTTTGATCTCGCTAGCTTTCATCTTTGAGCCCAAGATCTGAATGTTATAACCTAAAAGATCTGAATAATTTTGTCATGATAATAAATTGTGAAAACGACTGTTGTTTGACCCCCAACCCCGAAAAAGGCATCGTGTCAGCAGGTGCACCATTTAACAGGTTAAGTCGGGCGAGAGTATTGCATAAAAACAATAATGTTTTAATGATTGAATGACTATTTTAAGTATGCAATTTTTTTTGTATTGAGATGTAATTTGGCTGAGGCGAATTTCAGTTATTGACAAGTCCAGAGAGCTTATCGTGTTGTGTTAACGTGTACACGTGCCAGCTATAAACCCCCCTCTACCCCCTCCCCTATATAGCTCCACCTAATATTACCCAAAAAAATTCCATCAAAAACCATGCGGTTCGGGACCTCTTTATGGCGGCACCATAAAGTCTTAGAACTCTTTTTCCTACTTCCTACAGTACCGGATTCTTTAAGCGATAAGTGAGTATTCATTTGAAGAGGCTGCCATGAAGAGGATATTAACTTGAAGACCCTCTTTCCTGAGACTCTACCTTTAGCTTCCTTTCAGGCAAAGACATCATTGACGGTTCCAATGTCAATCAGTCTGTCATGGTAAGCCTTCCGGTAGGTACCTACTGGTTATTGTGAAATAACGTGAAATTGACGACCTCTGTGGCGTGGCGGTAGTGAATGCAACTGCTACGCAGGAGGCGTGGGTTCGATTCCCACTCAGTGCAAATATTTGTATGGATGAATATGAGTATTTGCATTGGTCCAGACCAATGCAAATATTCATGGTGTGGTACACCCAGGTGTTTCTATGTATAATATGTATGTATTTACAAAAAAAATGTATCTAAGTATGTTTATCCACATTCCAGAACCCATAACACAAGCTAGTTAAACTATGTTTACCATGGGTCTGGGTGGCGTTGTGTAGAATTGCGAACTGGACAGTTAGACATTTTGCGAATTGGACATAATGCGACTAAAGGGATTGTCCTAGTGTATTTATTTAGTGTATTTAAAAGAGTTTGTTTCTTTGAGGATGAATGATTAAATTCGTCATGGATAAGAGACTCGCTCCGTCGTACTCTTAAACTGTTATTGGGTTATTGTTAGGGAAGCATTAAGTATTCTGTGCCATAATTGTCCGTGTATTTTCGAGATCACTCTAGAATGAACATGTCGTTATTATACAATATGAATTTCAATACCAAGATTGAAATCCGTAATTCATCATCCGGCCTGCAGTCGAAACTGGAATAGTTTATTTCTAGAAATAATGTCATATTACTCGTAAAGCGAATTTATGTACTTCCGAAAACATTACCGAATTAATATCATTTGTCTGCCTTTTAAGGAGAACTACAGTTGGGTAATAATGAAATATGACCACTTCCGTTGTGCCAAGATTGAACTGGTTTTGAAGGAAATCAGCAACATTTATGCCCTTTAAAGATCAGTGAATATTTAGTTTTTAGACTCACAACAACTATCATCATTCCGGTTTGATCCAAGGCGTTCACCTCAGAGCCACGGGTTTGATTGATTTTTTCGGTTTTTATCTTCACCTCGCTTGATGGTAAACAAAAGGGTAAAATCTCAGGAAAAATGCCGATAAAAATATATGCGTCCATATGGGTATCAAATGAAAAGGTTTGACTTGTTGATCAATATAAAAAGTATAAAATAAAAATTAAGATACATACTGTCCTCTAACCTCCCTGCTTAAACCTTGAGAGGAAAGCTTGCGTAAGAACCTTGTCAGTCAATCAGCAGGTTTATAAGCTTGCTTGTGATGGGTTTCGAAGCTTTTGATCAGACCTCATGTTATGCTATAATACCTTTTTAGGTACTTCCTGTTTCAAATAACTTCAACGTCAATTAATTAACTAATCTATTATTCTCCACTGCCGGACATAGACATAGATCTCTACCAATATTTAGGCTATATTTTTGTATTATTAGAACATAATGTTTCTATCTACATTATATGCAGTATTAGATTGGTATACCTATCGTCACAGATCTTGAACCTAAGTCGCAAAAGAAACATCCTTTTTTTATAGTGCGAAAAATTGGTTGGGTAGGCTATGTCGGACTCAAACCGACTAAAACGCACGCCGTCTTTGGGTCCTTAGTTGCCGGAGGTGAGATAGTAACCAACATATCTCTCGCACCCTGGCAGACCCCGGCCATCTCTTTCGAGATAACCACCTTCAGGTTTAGGGACCACGGTGTCCCAATCTAACCCCCGAAATTGGGGAGGCGCACTTTAGCACCGCCACTACGGCCTGCTTCTGCTAGGGGACAGGCGGCCACCCGTCACCCCCAGGCCCGCGCTCTAGGAGGACGGAGGTCATTCTGCGGACGCGCACTGGTTGTTTTGAGCTCGGCTGCCGCCGTGCTATCCTCAAAAGACAGGCCAAGAACGCGTACTGCGCGTATATAGCGCATTTTGAGCACAGTTTGTATCCACAACTCATGCATATATCCATACCACATATAATACTACACAGGACAACAGACTTAGATGTCACTCGCATACGGTACAGAATATTCCATCAAGAACCAAGCGGTTCGGTGAGTCTTTTCTCTGCCGCACCATTAAGTCCTGGAATTCCTTACCGGCGCACGTGTTTCCTTCTTCCTACAATCCCGAGTCCTTTAAGCGGGGCGTGAAAAAGCATCTGATGAGGCCGTCAAGCTGAGCGCCACCATTGTAGCACTGAACGTGTTTGCAATGGTGACCCTCTTTCATGAGACTTTGCCTTCAGCTTAACATCAGGCGAGGAAAAGTCAAATTGACGTGCCATAAATAAAAAAATAATAATAATTTACTATCAACATCTAACAAAGATATCAGCATTACTCAAGCTAGATTATGTAAATCAGTACTCTATTTAGCAATTTGTAAAATTGGAGCATTTACCGCTGACTAATGTCTGGTCGATTGTTACGCAGTACAACCTGTTACTACCGACAGATGTGCTTTTTAGAGTTCGGTGAACAAGAAAAAAAAAAGGATCATTTCGTATTAATGGAGTCGTTGTAGACAAAACAAAAACAGAATTCACGATAATATTTAAAGCTTCGTTTAAAGATAATTAGGTTCGAATTTTACCAGTGCAAATATAGATGATAGAGTGTAACTCTACTGGTAATGTTCGACTTAAGCTATCTTATTAGGTTGGTCGTATCAAAGTGTTCAATATTAAGACATCATATGAGGGGAAGGGAGAAGGGGGGGAACATACCACTTACCCGCGGTTTATAGGATTGTTAAACCATGGATGAGTGGTGAGTTCCCCTCTATCCCCCAATATATTATCTTATAGTGGATTTCCGCCATGTAACGCCTAATTCTATATTATAATCTTATGTTATTGAGACTATGTTAGGTGCTTGAAATCGTAGTCGTAAAACTATAAGCTCAACTTTTATTACATCATTTTCTTTACTTACTCCTTACTCCTGACTGCAATGGAGGTTTTCACCTAGAAACCTAGGGCCCGCTTATTCCTTATTGTATATTTATTTACCATTAGCTGTTGCCCCAGCTTCACCTGCTTAGTTATGATCCCGCTCCCGAGTCCATTGGAGCCAGCTAAGTGAATAATATCCAACCATATGATTTGATTAGCGTTTCGTAACTTTGTAAACATTATTCGTAACACGTGAGAAAATTCATAAATATTTGTAATTTACTTGAATTCAATGACATTATAAATCTTTAAAATAATCACTGTATCAACAGGTTATGCAAGGTGAATCAGTATTGCTTTCGCGGTTAATGTCCGCACGTGGATTTGTGACATGGTATTTTTAATTAATTTTGTGTTTTTGTAACTTTTTTTTTGACAAGGTTTACCTACTTTTTGTTCCGGGGTAAATGACTTGAGTTTGTTACCATTTCAGCTGTAGCAGTCTTGATTCTCGTAGGTACTCGACAAAACGCAGATTTGTGACGTTTTTTTAGTTCTGCCAACAGAACTACTCAACAGAACAGGTGGGAATAGACGGTTTTTTGGGCTTTGGCTTTTCCTGACATGTTTCCGAAAACATAAACTTAAACTTACAACTTTGCATTTTGCGGTTCAAGATTTCAGTCATTGTTACCGGACCGAAGACGTATATCAACGATGTAGGTAGTCTTCCTTACAAATGACTAGAGGCTGCCTTGATCTCTTGTCTTCAGATGGACCGTATGTTAGCTTACTATTTAAATATCATATAATATATGAAAAACTGATCAAATGGATAATGTATTGACAAAAGGAGCAGATCAAAAGTACTCCAGAAGGTTTCTACAGGGTAGACAGTACGAGTATAACGCTCCTGGTGTTGCAAACGTCCATAGGCGACGGTGTTCACTTTCCATCAGGTGGATCGTGTGCTTGTCTGGCAACTAAATAAACAACATAACTAAACAATAGTATAGAAGGTTTCATCATTCAGGACGTTGTCCTGAGTAGATAGAGATAACTGCCTACCCCGAAGGATTTTTTTTAAAATACCTTTATACTTATGTAGGTTATTTTGTTATGTTATAATATCACGCCTATATCCCCGAAGGGGTAGGCAGAGGTGCTAGCACCCACATTTCGCCAGTTTATATTTAGGTCCCAATGTAATAGGTGGCGAGCCTATTGCCATTAACCGGGCACTTACAAACCTGCGATAAATACACACATAACTTCGAAAAGCATCGTAGTCATTGGTGTGTGCCATGGTAAACCTGGGATCGAACCCGAGACCTCGTCTCAGCAGTCCATTACCCATACCACTAGGCTACCGTGGTCTTATGTAGGTATTTAAAATTACTTTTCTGTCGCAACATAAAAACAAGATGAATGAACTTGAGATTAGGATTACTTAAATATATTTGCTACTGATCCAGTTTTCGGCACGCGCGCCGGCGGGCATCGTGTATGTCCAGTACGCATATGTTTATATCATACGTGATGTGTACATACCACATGTGTATGCGTAACTAGTTAAGTATAAAAAGCTCCGTGCTAGAAGGAACGGTACATTCGTCAACAATAAACAAACCAATCAACATGGTCGCTAAAGTGAGTTATTTGGTTCAAATTTTAATTATATCCAAATAAATGCTTGATACTAAAACTTAGAACACACTAAGACCTTTGGTACCATGCCAATTACAAGGCGGTACATCTGGTGATAAGACGAGGATCACCTCTAATAGCAAGAGGTCAGATGGATGTCGTTTCCATAAAAACTGCGGGAGGAGAATAAGTGAGCTGAACTTGGTCTGCGACGTGAAAACCTAGGATGGAACGGGGAAATAGGCTAAGAAGTAAGGAAATATTAAAGTGGTGAATAATATTAATAATCTTTGTTACAGTTCTTGACTTTCTTCGGCCTGGTGGCTGCTGCTGCTGCTATCGCAATTCCAGTGGGCCCTGGTGCCCCCCTTTCCAAGGTGGTATATGCTGAACCTGAAGCACCCGCCCACTACCAGTATTCATACTCTGTGCAAGACTCCCACAGTGGAGACATTAAGCAGCAGCAAGAGGAACGCGCTGGAGATGCCGTCCACGGCTCCTACTCCCTGGTCCAGCCCGATGGTGTTCAACGCATCGTCGAATACACCGCTGACAAGATCAACGGTTTTAACGCCATCGTCCGCTACGAGGGTAGCCCCATCCAACACGCCGCTAAGGTCGCAGTTGCCGCTCCTGTCTACGCTCAAGCTCCCGTAGCTAAAGTGGCCTACGCTCCCGCCCCAGTTGCCAAGATCGCCTACGCGCCCGCCCCTGTTCAGAACTACGCCTACGCACCCGCCCCAGTCCAGAACTACGCCTACGCACATGCACCCGTCGCGAAGGTGGCCTACGCTGCTCCTGCTCCAGTCGCCTATGCTCAAGCTCCAGCTCAAATCAGCTACGCTCAACCTCAACTCAGCTACGCTCAACCTCAACTCGCTAAGTTGGCCTACGCTAGTGCTCCAGTCGCCAAAGTAGCTTACACCCAAAACCTCGGACAAGTCTCCTTCTCCTCCCCAGCGGTGTCCTACCACCACTAAATTGTAAGGCTGAAATTTGTTAAAAAATATTTATTTTGTTAAATATAACATAGTCAATCTAATTTCGCTGCTTTTATTTTTACCGAGGGTCAGTGGGGAAAGAACTGTGCAAGGAGGCGTTAAAACGGCGTATCCGATATCAAAACGTTCGAAACGAAGTTAGAAGGAAGCGTGCGGGTAGTGTCGGGGAATCAATTGAATTATGTAGCATTATGATGCGAGTGGGTCCGGTTACTAGGCACGTCCGCGGCGCCCTTGGGGCCGTTCTGACGCATTGCTTCTGACACCTATTCATTCGGCTAGTTTACTCACCCACAAGCAAATGTAGCTCTGTGAGAAGTGGGTGAAGGCCCCCTATGTCGTCATCCAAACTATTGGGTGCGGGGTGCGTGGCGTTCAATGTTAACTGGTTGTTTTATACAGCCGCCGGCTTTGCAAAACAGCAGAACTAGTCGACGCCTACTTTAATGATTACAGGCAAATATAAATTGACAGATCTACAGTAAAGGTGGTTGTTACTACGAAACGAGGGGATTGTACTGTGTGATGTGAATATTGAATTTTGTAACTCGTATGTGTGATGTGCGATGTAAAGGGCTGTGGATATTTTTTACACTATTTCGTCTAGCATTTCGGTCACTATTGTTAATGTCTCTTCATTCGGCTCTTCAAAGAGATGGCTACGTCTGAGGAATATGTTACTTACTATCTCATCTCCGGCAACCGAAGACCCGAAGACGATCTTCCGGTTGCGTACAAAGAATAAACATAATTTATATTTGATTGATTAGAACTGTTTTGTTTACTACTTTATTTCCTGTTGTGGTGATTTCTGCGAATATTTTTAAAGTAACGAATACCACCATATGCAGGCATGAAAAACATGAATATTTGTTTAAGAAACATTATTACACCAAAGGTCCGTACCTACTCTCTAAGTAGCTAAATCATGAAGTAAATAGTAGTAGGTTGGTGGGAGCAGGTATATTGATAGTATATTCTGCAACGGCGTTAGTAAACCTATTAGCATTTTTATTAGTATTTAGATCAAGGCTTTTTTTTAATTTTCCTAATAACATGTTTGTCTTGTTTCAAGTATCCAGTAGTCAATTTGTTTAGGTACCTACTTAAATAAACGTAAACAATGTTAGGCTGGGTTGCATGGTCTTACTTTAACATTAACAGTGCAGTTAAAGTATCGGTCAGGTATAAAACAGGTTACACCGTTTGACAATTGTTAAAATGACGTCATAACTTGATGCTAACTGTAACCGGTCACGCTTAAACTGTATCGAACCACTAGTTAGTCAGTCAGTTAGTCTAGCTTATTTGTTCAACATGTGTTGTTCAATAAGATTGTTGACCTATATTTAAGTACAAACACAAACAAATGGAGTATTGGTAAAATTTTTGTTTGTATTTTTTTTTAATAAATTAAGTGATTGTAGTACGAGAAGATTAAAAGTTGGTATTCCTGGTCCTCTACCCTCTCTATCCTGTTGAGGTTCCAATCGAGATGGAAAGTCATAGAGTAACAGAAAAAAAAACGATTTGCGATCTAATTAAATCTCGTAGAAAACCTTCTCTAATGTCAAAAAATTATAACATCTCCAATCGATTGGTGTGAATAAATATCATATTTAAAAGTTGTATTTAAATAGGTATTCACTTTAACATAAGGCTGGCCGAAACGTCAAGCAAATCAAATAAATTATTGTATTTATCATTGATCGCGTTAATATCCAGGTTTCGCTAAATACCATATACTAAATTTAAATGCCAAACCCAATTGCGGCAATCAGTACAAAATCCGTAAGTATTTACTGATATTAAAATACTATAACTTATTCACTGTTCAAATATTTAATACGCGGCAAATAAATACTTATTAATCAGTGCGGACAAACATTTTCACAATACGCCCACAAAGGGTTGTATCGTGTTAATCCCGCTATTATCGGATGATGAACTATTACCTCCCCCTGTACTATGCACCCCCGGCCCAAACCTCACCCCCTAAGCCCTGTGATGTTTATCCTACGACGGATATTACACCGAATGTTCTAATTCCTTAGAGAGCTTACCACTATAATTACGCTGTTCAAAGGGTTGTTTTATAAAAATGTTATGATAAAAATTACTGTTTTATTATTCAGTCTATAATATCAGATTTTTTATACTATACCTAACACCCGCAGAGTTACAGATAATTGTATGTTTTCAAGAGAAGATGATGTTTCTAAATTTGACCGCATATATTTTTCGCTTCAGATTTCAATTTCAATTTGTGTATATTACAAAAAACTTTAACTAATTAACCGCGGTAGCCTAGTGGTATGGGTAATGGACTGCTGAGACGAGGTCTCGAGTTCGATCCCAGGTTTACCATGGCACACACACCAATGACTTTTCGATGCTTTTCGAAGTTATGTGTGTATTTATCACAGGTTTATATGTGCCCGGTTAATGGCAATAGGCTTGCCACCTATTGGGACCTAAACATAAACTGACGAAATGTGGGTGCTACACCTCTGCCTACCCTTTCGGGGATAAAGGCCTGAGTTTGTGTTACGTTATGATTTTTACAAAACTTTATAATTTTTAACGTCAATTCTATTTAAACTAAACAGTAAGTAATACACATACACAAAATATACCTTCGGGGACGACCAGGAAGGAGAGATCACATTAAAACCATAGAAATATACAACCTAGGCGCTCTAAGATATTTTGTGTGCTTTGCAGTGATGGTGTTGCCAAAGTAAACCAACTTGGACCAAATATACTGTATATGGTGACCTTAATGTACCGATAGCAGGTACAGTAGTCCAGTTGCATACAGTTTCAGCTGTTTTAGGTACTACCGACACCTTAGTCTGCATATATCCAGGGGACTCCAAAAGTTCCTGGACACCTTAAGATCTATAAATCATTGGTCTAATTTAACCGAAAGTAATATAGATAGCGTTAATTAAATAAACTAGATCGATGATTTTTCAATAAGTTAACTCATGCAAGTAGTAGCCTAAACTTAATTGCATTATTAAGTAGATCTATTATCCAGTAGTTTCTAAGACTAGTACTTGTGTAGTGGCATCACTTCATACAAATTGTTGTTTCAAATTGTTACTGAATTTTGGAGCCCACTGTACAAAATATTCACTACTACAGTAGAATATAGTACAGTACAGTAGAAGATACAGTAGAAGATATTACAAGGGTGGAAGTAATTATGAGGAGACGAGATTGGACAGGAAAGCGTGCTAATAAATAATCTACGAGTATGTATGAATATTCTAGGACGTATTACACGGTGTCACGGTGGACATATGGGTTCTAAATGTGGATAAACTTAGTTGTCTATCTATATGTATATCTATTTGAGCTATCCCATCTCTTCCCATGCGGTGTCGTACAAGGCGACTAAGGGACAGGCCTGTTTAACATTAGACTGATATATACAGCTCAGACTCAGCCTCAGATATAATGCTCGAGTCAGCTGGCCAGAATACGGCAATAGGCTCACCCCCATTATGTGGGACCGAGTACAATGATTGGTGAAAACGTGGGTTTAAAATTCACTTTTGCCAATCCCAGAGTCAAATAGGTTTGAGCATCTGTATGGATTTATGAATATTATAGGGCTTATTTATTACACAGCGCCATCGAAGACTAACTATATATTTACTAGCAAATACATATATTTGTAATTAGCAAAAATGGAATCCCCGATCTCTGACTAACTATATTACGGTCGACAGTAATTGGAATATGAGCAGGAATCTGATTCTTCTAACTACTAACGACGAACTATGATTCAGTCGGATAATCTCTGATTATTCAAACATTGGAGCCAGTTCCCAAGTAATAATTAAATGATACCTAACAAGCGTGAATCGCTGTAGTCATAATAGAGTCGTCGGTAATTCGTCACAGTGAACAAATCGCGGGCACACGCCGCTGCACGTGCCTCTCACAATGAACATTTGATCCATTGTGCAGTTGTGCCCGATTGCTTCCGGATGACCCAAGTGTCAAGTTGCATTCGCGAAAAATGATGATATTTTGTGTGGGCCGTACCGATATGATGAGTGAACGGTGAATGATTGAATGAAATTGGGATCTTTAACTGTGATAGTTTCCAATTGTAGCGTTTATTCAAAAAAATATTTCTGATGTTTCTTTTGAAAATTTAAAATATCTATTGAAAGAGAATGCATTATATTACACAATGCAGAGAATAATTCAAGTTGAAATCTCATTAAATGTATCAAGTAAACTTAAAACTTAACTCAAAACTAAGTAGCATTTACTAAGATCTGGCCTCTTATGAAACGAACAAATATAAAATCCTTTTCCTATATTTACTGTTTGATAGACGTAGCTCGAAGTTGAGAGGTAAATAACTGGATAAGTTAAAGTTAGGATTTATGAAGCAAGTCCATAAATATCAAAGGCACACTCCCACTTATATACGTAGGTAGGTACACAAAGTGAAATATTGAAATCAAATCCAACGGTAGGTACTCAAAACATTGCAGTTTCAGACCAGCTTTCCGCTTTCCTTGTTATAGCTCGGAGCTTCAGGGAGGTGGGGGTGGCACGGGGGCCTCGAGGAGTAAGGGGAGAGGGTAAGACTCCGTCGGAAACAATTAGGGTGTGCGCACGCGCGCCAGCTTCCTGCGTCTGGCCTAATTGGCGTATCTCTGTTCCGCTCAATGTATCCCTGTTATAATTGACGTAGATGCAACAATGAGATCGGATTGCTATCTGTTTATGTAAGTTACCATATTAGCGTTGTGTTATGTAGTTGGGAGTGTTAGTGATACATTCATTTACTTAGTAGCACGTTTAGTTTATCAAAGAAAAGCTTGGTAATGTTTTTTATTTTTAGATGATTACTTTTTTTTAATGAGTCTAAGCTATTGTCGGACGACAACAGTTTTAACAGGATTTTCCTTCAAATAGTACCTATACATGTTCCTTTAGACTGGTAATAGTCACATTATAACTAGAATTAAATGAAAACATACAAAGGTTTGAAATATCTCGAGTCTTGTAAATGTAATCCTAGCTGAAAATTTTATATTTTCATGACGTTCATACAGCATTCATGACTGAATGTATGAGTTTAAATTTTGACATGACGCTTAAAAGTACTATGAAGATATTTTTATACCTACGCATTAAAAATAATTAGGAAATTGACCCACAGTATTAAGATTTTTATTTCTGTTCACGTATCCAGAAGGAAAGCCACTGGGAATCGTGTTATGTGAACCCTTAGCCACCAGTAGTGATATATATGATGATTTAGGTTTTATGACCTAAGTTCAATAGAATGAAACATAAGGGTGATTTCTTAGAAGTAGGTATTTTGAATGTTTTAGTTCAACGAAGTATTAATGTGTTATTTCCGCTTTTCACTATCATTAGATTTTTTTGTTATGTATAGTAGTAGAAATTGAACTGACAGGGAAACGAAATGATGACTCTTAACGTCTCTACAACAAAATTTCAACCACTACTACTTGTACTTACTAACAAAAACAAATTGATAACACAAGATCCCAATCCGCACATTTACGTGGTTACGTAACAAATGTCTGATATGGCGTCCTCCCCGGGTCCCGACTTCTGGCTCCCGACGTCGTACAGGGTGATATGCATGCCAATGGCTTCACTACCTTAGATGTCTAAGATTGTGAGGAACGGAGAAGGAAAAGCTGGAAGCGGACTCAGAGCTCCGTGTTCACCGGGCGTCGGATGTTATCAACAAAACACGTCTAAATATGATGGTGATAAACACGCGATCCCAATAGAAATAACATTCGAATATTTTATGCAACCCTTCATTAGCAAAACTAATGATTCGCTAAACACCCACCGCGTCCCCTACGATTTATTCCCTCGGCACCTGCTTTGTTGGAGACCAAAATCTATTTATTCATATCGTATTGCTAATTTTGGGATTAGGCGGCGCGTTCCGTCGGTGATTCAATTATCCATTCCGTTTGCGGGGACTTACTGCGGGCCACTCCCGCGGGTATACTGCGGTGCTTACCGCTCATAGATCTTTGATGTGCGAGTTGTTATGGTTATTTGTGTCAGGGTTTATTTAAAATTTATTTTATGCGAGGTAATATTTACTTACAATAGAGTTTGAAAATGTGGTACACTTATAAGTGTTTTCGAGAATTAGGTATACAAAATTGATCAGTAAATACAATCTTATTTCGGATATAAGAAAGAAGAAAGGGTACGAGAATATCAATATGTAGGATGAAATATGATTACTTATTTTAAATACCTACGTTGATATTTATACATGTCCAGCCTTCTTTCAGGGAATGTGGTTCCCTATGAGAGGTAGGAGAAATGAGTTCTGGTGAAAAATGGGTTCTGGTGCAATCGGATGTTTCTAGCATCGTCTGATCTCTCAGGTACTACTTAATATCTTAACTTTTTCGCCAAAAAGATGCATTGTAAAATAAACTATTGCTTACCTAACTAAATTGAATCTATGATTTTTCATTATATTTAATTCCTAAAATTAATTAGAATATAAACAATCTAATTAAGTTCTATTCTTTTTTGATTTCTTATTATATTGCAAATTACTTTCCGTCTAAGCTATACGAGTAAAAGCAATGTAGATCAAGATAAATACGACATTCTCTTGTACTTCATACATTTGCACTGCGCACACAATCGCATGACATTACATTATGTAACGATATTGTGCGGATCGAGAAATTGAGGTTTCATTTTTTCATAAGAATATTTCAATTTAACAATTCATTTTTCGCTTTCTCTATAGTTAGTAGGGGACATCACGGGTAAACGTCGTCGCCGAAACAATGTCGCTCGCGTTTTGAATGCGGTATTATGTTTTGGTAAATGTTTAGCGAACTCAGTTACAATTAGCGCTACGGAGAAACCATAATAATGTGGCTGTAGTGTCTATATACTGTGTACAAAGTACGAATCGACTTTTTCTTCTGAAAGAAAATGAGAGAAAGTAATCTTGATTTGAGGAAATGGTATTACATAGTAATGCCTAACCCCTCATTATTGTTAGACGCGACACATATTAAACGCTGTAGGGTTTTAGTGTCTTACTTTAAGATTTATGTAACATTGTATAGTACTAAATAAATAAATAAAAAAAAATAGTACTCGTAAGACGTTTGAAAAAGATCAATTCATTCGAATATGAATCGAATTAATTAATGAATTCATGAGTTTCCAGGAAAAGATTTAATCGATTAATGTATAAACCTTACAAATGTTCATGGTCGACATAGGGTAAGTACATGGGTTTAAGAGGGTACTCTTCATCATACACTAATATGGATAATTCAAACTTATCATATTACTATTAGTATATACAATGGGTGGTTTCATAATACACCGAAAGTGTTTTGTGGTATTCAATAGTTTAAAATAACACGCACACATGAAATAAGAACACCTTAAATAAAATGTTAAATTAGAAAATAACACAGAATAATGAATACGTATATACAGAATAATGTATTCTTTATTCCGTGGAAAATTAAATCAGTAAAAGCATAATATAGAAACGGACAAGTTTTTTCGACTCAAAATGCTGCAGAATATGTTTCGAGTTTCATTTGAAAAGAAGTAATTTTATATCTCACAGTAAAATCATTAAAAGTCATTTCACGTTGAAATTAGACTATATTTATAATTCAACAATATCTTAAAAATAATTGTAATAATGACTTTCTCAAGTGGCCTTTGAAAGCAGACGTCACTCAAAATGCTTTCACGCGTGAAACATCTATAAAACCGTAATTAATTCGCGAGCATTTAGCTCATAATTGCTTTAATGGCGTCGACAATGGATCAGTGGAGCGTCGAGTAGCCACTCAATTATGTGGTATTCAGGATCGCTTCTGTTTGCACTGGTGAAGACGGGGCCTCTTATTGGCCACCCCCGGCGTGAGGGGACGACCCCTCGCGAGCCTTTGAGCATACCGTGGTTACTTGTAACGACAATATTTGGATTGTTAAGATTTTATCTATAGGGAGACGTTTATTCGAATACTGATATTATTTAGTCTGGTATTGGTTCTGTAAGAACATTTTCAATGGTTGGCATGGAAGTATGTGCAAAGTTATGAACGAACTGTGAGTCGATGTTACTGTATACCTAATTATTTATGTCGCATAACTATATGAAAGCATACGGCTCGATCTTATTTACACTTGAATCAACATCATCGTCTCCATTGTTGGAAAGGTGATGTTACAAAGAGTAGTAAGTTAATTTTCGTAGTAGTGCACTTATATTGCGAGAATGTTTTGTTACATATAACTCACCGCACTTCATTTGGAAGGTGAACTATGGAGTTTAATAGCTCTGAGGAATGTGTTTCATGTTTTTAAACCATGATTAATTTTATGTTGATGAACTAACCAATAAATAAAACCAATACCATTGTTTAAAAACTATAAACGAAATATACTAACATGAAACTGTAAGTTGAAACAAATGTCCATTTCTGATTTTCTTAACATATTTTATAGAAAACCAGAAAGATCTATCAGAGGTAGTTATACTATACCTATCGTTTTTTAATAGTAAAACGTGAAAATTTGATAAGTATCACATTCAAGATGTTAAAAAGTCTATCACGATTGACTACACGTCTTTTGAGCCTGTTGTACCCGCCCCAGCGCCAGGCCCACGCATTAATGTTATTATTTAGCAACATTTACTAAATAATTTGCTCGTTAAATGTCTGCTGATAGTCCCCCATTCCCTAACTACCGTATTGTGCGCGGCGATTTCGCCTCCCCGGGGACTAACGACTGAATTCAACCAATATGACTCTAACATTAATTACTCGGCCGTCTTTTGTGTAGATATTTGTAGCAACATGCTCTTTTGTTGTCGATGTGAAATTAATAACGCCGTGTTATTGTGAGGGAGGATTACAAAACTATCAGCAGCTTTCAATGAAGACTTATACGTGCGGTGTATGGAGTCTTGATGAGTTTCTTTTGAGGTACAACTTTGAGGTTAGTTATTTGATAGCTACTTACTTAAATATTTGTTCCTTTGTTAAAAATATTGAATGAAGACATACAAAATATTAATGAGAATTGTTTTATAGTGAAAATGAATTATCTATATTAAAATATTCACCATCTCAGTTGTCATTACTGATATTAAAGATAGGTAGTCTTCTGGTATAAAGAGCCCTCACGCCATCGCATCTTCAAAGGTAATAATGAGCATCAACTTTTATTTTACATTTATAATGAATTTTATATACAAGCACAATCGGTGTGGGCATGCATTATTCTTAGAATATCAAGCAGTGTTAAGTACCTAACACATAACAAAACTTCCATGCTTTGCAAAATAAGTAACCGTGTGAAAATATGTAATCAGTTCTAGATACAGCGTACCTGGTATAATTATGAGTGCTAAACATAATGGGTACCACATTATTATTGTATCAATGGAGTAACTTTGCGGTGACGTAATTACCTATCTGATAAAGTTTCCGTATGGGGCAACATCACTTTTTTAAAAATTAATCGTTAGAATATTTGTAATTAGAACATTACCAAACAGGTTAGCACCTTAGGTAAGCACTTCAAAAGTAGTGCTTATCGAATCGTTTCGAGCCGAGTTCATTAGCCGTTTCTGTATTAATTGTCATTTAATAACAAAAATACACGATGTCATTTAATTTAAGACTTTAATAGCATAGCAGTATGGTATAAAATTCAAGTATTTTTTTTTTGCAATTTCAGTGTTTGGATAGTGGTTGACAATGAGTAAAATAAACGCTGGTCGTTTATTTCATTATTGTTGGAGATCTATTACCTGTATTACTGTAACCGATATCTCGTCCTTGTTCTAAGCGCTATATTCTCAACATGGTAATTATTCCGTTGACTCTTACATACATACATACATAAATATGCTCACTCTCGTAATCCCCGAAGGGCTAGGCAGAGGTGTATTATACACCCACATTTTGCCAACTAAAATATACGGTCCTTTAATGTAAGTCCTGTAATAGGGGACGAGCCTATTGCGGCCAATCGGGCACTTTTTTGACTCTTACAACCGTTTTATTTTATTTTTAATATGTGTACATATTCCTGGAATTACATTGGGAGCGAAAGTTTCTGTATTGTATTCTAGCTACCGTATAGCAAACAAGAAAAAAGTGTTTGTTATTTTAGTTTTACTTTATTAAACTTTATGAAAGGTTTGTTGAACGCTTTCTAATAGACCGGATATCTAATCGTAAAAGATTACACTAATCACTATTGTGCTACGTGGGAGTATCTTGTCCACTCAATGGCCATTGTCCCCCATAGGTGGCAACATCAGTTAACAGACAAGTTAACAAAGCCCTCTAACACTTCGCTAATCCAAGATTAAGATCGTATCTGGAACAGGACGTGATAAACACTTCACGCATAAATACATTTCATGTTTTGTGTACAGTTAGTTTTGAGCGTTGAAAAAATATTGAGATTGTCAATGGGTAGATAAATGACAGTAGTACAACATGAAATGTTTGATCTTTTATCGAAACTTCTTTCGTAAGTCCATTTAACTCTTTTTTTTAAAATAACATAACATAAACTCGCGGCTATATTCCCGAAGGGGTAGGCAGCCCTCTGCTAACTAACACCCACATGTCGCTAGTTTATGCTTAGGTCACAATGTCGGTGCCGAGCCTATTGCCCTTAACCGGGCACTTATAAACCTGCGATAAATACACACATAAATTCGAAACGCAACGAAGACTCATTGGTGTGTACCATGGTAAAACCTGGGATCGAACCAGAGATCCCTTCTCAGCAGTTTACCCATACCACTAGGCTGCCGTTTTTTTTTAACAACAACTCAGAATATTGAAGTCCTTATACTACGTGTCTTAGATATTTATATGCGTATTTTAATTTTAATAATTTATTGACACTATTTTCTATTGTAACTAAGCTGTTATTTTCTAAGCCTTTTTCCATATGACATGTTTTTGATGCACTAATGTTAATAATTGTAAACTGTAATAATAATTTGCACGCCGTATGTGGCAGGATATGCAGCAACATAAAATTATTGTAACACCTTGATTTTGTACCATATTCATGCAAATAAATTAACTTGAACTTGAACTTTAATTTGACACCAGTTGCAAATAAGAAAAACATGCACCTAAATTGAATTATTTAAAAAAAATGTTAAGAATATAGACAGATAGGTAATTGGTCAGTAAAATTTTCTTACAGTTAAACTTCTGCCATGGCCCCATACACTGTCTGGTCATCGCGTCCCAATATCGAGGAGCCTGTCGAATACAGTTATTGTTGGCAAAATAATTCCATTGTTGGCGTATAAAATGTTCGAGAGCAAAAGCTTAGTGGACAATGGTCATATAATTGAATTAAGTCCACTCAGGAGTGTTGTATGTATGTCCGTTCTTGGAATGTGCTCTGTGTGTGACTAAATAAAGTTTGCATTATATAAATTCGATGATTGAAATTTTGCAGCTGAATGTAAGTACTATCTAATTTCACACCTTTTTTCGTCTTGTGATAAATATGAACTGCTTCCGCTCTCTGCACCGTCTGTGTATACTAAGGGTCCTGTTGTGTGGTTTATAATGAATTTACTAAAGGAACTCCATCAAAGAACGAGTACCATTTAGTGGTAATGAGCTGATGACACGCGTGTCGTGATTTGTGAACATTCTGTACCTACCGAAAAACAGCGACATCAGACCTTTAGTTTAGAAGTAAGTAGGTGTAAAATCATCATACACTTATTATTTATTACTAGCTGACCCGCGCAACTTCGTCTGCGTCACCCCGTTTTTGCAACATTTTTCATTCCTGCTCCGCACCTGTTGGTCGTTACATGATGTTATATTCATATAAACCTTCCTCTCTAACCATTCTATCTATTTAAAAAAACCGCATCAAAATCCGTTGCGTAGTTTTAAAGATTCAAACATACAAAGGGACCTAGGGACAGAGAACGCGACTTTATTTTATACTATGTAGTGATGAATTATTTATACACTTATTATGTATTGGTGGCACTTGGTGGAAGTCACTGTTATACATAATTGATAACACACTTGTAGTTATAAGAAATACAAGTGTGTTATCAATTATGTCATCATATACTTATTCATTCAAAATATTACAAGGCTGTAATTTATACATTTATGGAAATAAATAAATGAATAGTAGCCATCATTATCTCGCAAGCGACCCGGGTCCTTCCGGAGCTTCCACCTCGAAGCCCGCTTTCCTACCAGTAGCATAGAGTCCTAATTACGATATTATACTTCTAAAAGGTTAATTATTAGAAATCAAAAGGCCGATATTCACTCGATGTGACAGCCCAAAGCCCATTACAGACCACAGCAATTTCAACTGCGAGTCAAATTAAATCTTTTGAATTATTTTTACTACTATCTCTTAGTAGGTTTCTCTAGTCCTTTATTACACTGGATGTAATAACGTTTCGATAGTTATAATTTATTATTAAATTAGTACCTACCTACGCTCTATCTTCTGATGTTCATTTATCAGAATTAGGTACAAATATTATTATTATATCTTACCAAAGGTTGGATGACAAGAATATTTTGAAAAGATATTTGTACAATAGTACGTTGTGCGTTAAATCTACAAGGTATCAAATAAGTATTAAATATCACTTGTACTTATCATTCAAAAAGTTAAGTATGGGTTTGTATATATTTTGTATCTAGTTGTATACCTATATTATATTTGTATTTTTGAATATTTCTTCATACTTAATCCATACATCGGTTTTTGAAAGGGAATATCTCAATTAAAAACGTCGAACACGAAAAAATACTCAATATAGTCTATTCCTACAAAAGCTCTACAATAAACTATAAATCCATATAAGATTTGAACGTTCTCGAAGCTGAATGTCTTTAGAATCAGTTAGTCCACTAATCAATACGTCGTTTTGCTCTTAAGACATTTTATATAGCGGTTAATATGACATCAAGAACGGTTGGCTTTGAGGACCTTCTACTCAACACCGCTATAATCAACTGATTCAATTACCAGTAGCGGATTATTTGCGTTCATTTTTAAATAGTAATGACATTTTTTGCAGTATCTAAGTCATCATCATCATCATCCCTGAACCTTATCAAAACTCAGTTGGGGTCGGCTATCCAGTCTAACTGTGATGCGGCTGAACTTCGATATTTTCCGTGAAGCGAGTGCCATCTGACCTCCACAACCAATGGTTCAATGACCAATGGCGATATCAAAGTTCCAAGTTATACTGGTTGGACTTTTGAAGACTCCAACTACCCGTAACGACTGCCATAGATGTTTGTGTGGCAACCGGGACCGACGGCTTAACGTACTCTCCGAGGCACGTCCAGACCAGTGCAAACAGCTATATTCATGCATACAACTTTTTGCACTGAGCGGGGATCGAACCCGCGGCCCCGTGCGTAGCAGTCGCGTGCACTACCGTCACGCCACGGAGGCTGTCAATAATCGATAATCAACTGATTCAATTACCAGTAGCGGGTTATTAGCATTCATTTCTAAATAGTAATGACATTTTTTGCAGTATCTAAGTCTTCGTGCAATAGTGTGCAGTGCAGTGTCTTCAGGTCTTTGTTTGAAATTTTTGCCTTGTCATGTCATTCACATGTCTTTGGAACATTATAATTTCAAAACTCACACTGCATTTAAAACAAGAAAAAATCATAATACACTTTCGAACAAAAAAATGACCATATTCATATCCTCAGCAAATCTAACTGTTAAACTTTAAGCTGTTTAAATATTTATAAAGTATTTACTTATTGACAAAACAGTGATGGGACACAATAGATTCTCGTGCTTTTGTCTCGATTGTTCCCGTGGGCTGATATTGAGTGGCGAACGGTCTATTGACCGCTAAGAGTTTCCGTTTTGTTGGGGCGTCAGGGTGCTTTGGGGGAAAAACTGTTGAGTGTTCACTAAGTGGAAGAGGGCTTTTAGTTTATTTAATATCAATATGAGGTCAACAGTAATGGTTGGTAAAGAAGAAGATGCTATACCTAATGAATTCGAGTGATATATATGAGGCTGTAAGCGCAATAACGACCTAATCAACTTTTTTATAATTTATTTGATAGAAATTCGAAAAAGATTTTTAAGAGAGTTAGGATATGACAGTATCCCCCATCCTAATTGAGCAGTCCGATTGGGGAAGTACCCCCGCCCTACAGAATACCGCTGCTACTAATATCGTAGTAATAGTAATAGGTGAGTAGGATAGCCAGAGGACAATGACCCTGCTTTGTATTCTACACTGCCCAGAAACTCTTTGAAACTTCACCTTAGTGTTACAATCGTCCTCAAATAAAAATAAAAACGACCTCGGTAGGCTGTTTCCGCCAGGTGGACCGTGTGCTTGTCTGACACCTAAGTGGTATTAAATAGAGGTTTGTCATTGATTCATCCATCACAATTATTTGACAGAAAAATTGATGTTTGGTCATTATTTTTCTTTAGCAGACTTTTTAATATTTTAAACTGTGCCTACAGTATATTTATCTTTAGAAGTAAAAGTAAATAAATAAAAATACAAATAATAATAAATTTTCTAGGACAATCTACACAAAGCCACCTAGACCCATGGTAAGTATAGTTTAACTAGCTTGTTCTAGAATGCGGATAAACATACATAAATATTTTTTTTGTAAATATTATACAAATTATACGTAGAAACACCCAGACCAATGCAAATATTCATATTTATGCACACAAATATTTGCACTGTGCGGGAATCGAACCAACGCCTACTGCGTAGCAGTCGCGTTACCTACCGCCACGCCACGGAGGTCGTCGTCGTCGAAAGGTGTGTTTTTTAATTAGTTGATCACTAAAACGATCACTTAAAAAGTAAATAAACCTTGTTTTACATTTTAATAAAGAAAAAAAACTATTGTAAAATAAATGACATGGTTGTAATTAGTGAACTATCAAAATTGTACCAATGATTACAAAAAAGCGTCACAAAATCGCATTAATTCAGTCATGAATCTGTTAATGTTGAGCTCAAGTGGCGACACAATGGTAGCGGAAGGGCCGCGGCAGCCTGCACCACATGTGTAATCCACTTAAGGTTGGTTAATCTTAACGCTTGGTTATCGCAATACTATTGTCCGGGCACGGGAAGTTACCTCCACTGTGACAATTTAATTCAATCACAACTGTTGTATTTAATACGATTTCACATGTTAAGTATAAGTACTTACATGACCAGTTACATTTATTTTGTCTATTATTCCTAATAGATTATCGTATAATTAATGTGATAATTTATTTATTAAAAGCAACATGTACACGTATTTGGGTTAGCACCAATTTATTTTTACTTATCTATATTTATTACAAATCATAAAACATGAAATTAAAATTATAATTAAAATGAAAATGAACATGTCCGTCATTTAAAATCAAGATTGAAGGGGGGCCCAATCAAGGTTTACTTCAGGTAACCACTACGTTGTACAGATTTTAGACAGAGGTAAGAAATAAGTATTCGTTTACAATTAATTTGTATGTTAATAATACTAGTATGTAGTTTTGTGAACTGTAGAATTTGCGAGCTCAAATTTTTCTTATAGGTATATTTAGGTCTTTTTTCACAACAGCTTGTGAGAAATCATGTCCTTGATATTTCAGCCAAAAATCATCAAAATCCATTCATAAATAACGCGAAAGCAAACATTGCCCTTTTTCTCCCCCATTTTACCCCCTATCAAAAAGCTTTCGACGACTGTTGCGTTTTCAATCGAAGAACACGTGTGCCATTGTGAAAATCGGTTAAGTAACGCGCTCTCTATACCGGAACTGATAATAACCACCGACAGATATGAACATAAGTAAAATCGGCCACCTCACCGAAACGGAAACATTCACTAGCCTCGCCGAAATTTTTATAGGTACTATTTCACAGAAAGTGATTGCGGATGTAAACCATATAGGTTTACATTCTATATTGATGGGTAATACCAGCTAGGCCAGGTAGATTATACAATCAGTTACTACATAATCATCATCATCATCACAATTAGTAAGTATATATTTCCGAAATTTAATTATGATTCATTATTTACAAAAGATAGGCACCTACATAAGCAAAGAACTATAGTAATTATGACATAACACAAATTAGTTATAATTACTAATGAAACTATCTTTTTTTGGATATATTTTGATCTGTAAACTGTCTCTTGCTAGGTAAAGGTTTAAAAATAACATAACTAAATTCTTACCAAAGCTTACTCAAGTTTCCTGTTTCTACTTTCCAAGACAATAATTGTTCCATGATTATTATCTTCCACGTGTATCTTAAACACTGACGAATATCTCTGGATCTGCACTTAGTGAATAAAGGCAGGACCCAAAAAATATTTATTGTGTTTACACAAATACGTAGGTGGTAATCCGAGTTAACACTACCTATTCAACAGTCACCGTAAAGGGGACGAACAGTGGTCCTTCCCGCGGAAAAAATGCCCTTAATAATATTATTGGGTTCTAATTTCGTATGACTGTTAATCGTGGTTATATAAAAGTGTCAACCGGCCTCAATGGAAGTGCCAATTTGTATAGAGTTACCGTACTTGAATGGGATCAAGCGTTTTCTATTACACAATGCTGGTGTGTATAGCAAAAAAACGTGAATAATATCGCGCCTTA
The DNA here is from genome assembly GCA_963691645.1 of Pelosia muscerda. Taxonomy (NCBI): domain Eukaryota; kingdom Metazoa; phylum Arthropoda; class Insecta; order Lepidoptera; family Erebidae; genus Pelosia; species Pelosia muscerda. The sequence goes on along the minus strand of OY829114.1, from coordinate 4,705,834 downwards.
ATAAGATAAGTGATTATTCAAGTGTTGCATCTTGATACGTGTATTTTTTTCATATGCCTAAATCTATGTTGGTTCTTAGAAAATATTATTAGTTTGTGTAGATTTCGAGATCGTTTTACTAAAGGATATGTTTACGTAATATCGTTTAGTATCAATATGTATTGGTTTAGGACAAGCATATAATATATATTATAAGGTAGTCACCACTAACCCACACAGTTGTTTAACAATCTCAACGATAACAACAGTAATATATTACTAATTGTCATAGAAAGGAATGCAGAACCGCCTGAAAAGCAAGTAAAAATAATTATAAAAAGTGGAATACGTAAACTCGACTTAATGTTTCACGTCTACACGAGACATCTTCAGGACTGCAAAAGAGCATAGTAAACCATACAAAACTTAACTTAAAATAACATCAACGTAACTTCACTACCTAATCTTTGAAACAGATGTATTTTATAAAGCCTATAGATACAGCTGAAAGCTCCTTACAGATTTACAGTAGTATAGATAGACGCAGACGGGGGTCAAACAGCGTCCCTCCTCCCCTCGCCACCTCCCGTGGGCTGGTCGTAATTAGCCCCCTTCGACTCCACACTTTGGCTTCCCTCCTCCCAAAAACACAGACGCAACCCGAAAACAACAAGCTATTTGTATGTGTAGAGGTTTTTACATTGTTTTGAATTTGTGTTACAGACTGAGTTTGGGAATGTAGGTACGTTTTACTGTAAGTAAATGGGTAGGTACTACGTATTTTCATGATTACCTATCTTCGTTTTATCTTACTTATCTTAAACGCTCTGATTAAGATCTTAAATGTCTGTAAACAACATAAATCTTATATTATCTCGTCATCATGTCCGCTGCAGTTACACACTTTAATAACGGGTTTTAATAACATAGTCTGCACTTAAGTTACAATAACCTGCACATTTTCCTCCTAATAAGACTTATGTTGACTTTTGCGGGCACGATTTTCATCTAACTCCTAAAGGTAATATAGCACCAGAAACTTCGTTAATCAGAATCGCAGTTTTGAATGTTTTGGCCGCAAATATCTTACTGGGTTTATACATTCTTTCATAAGAAAAGCCGACCATACATTCATAGAATAATTGAACAGAAATACCAATATGCGAAACATTATTCTCTATTCATAATATTAATAAAACATGTTGTAAACCGAGCAGTCGAACAAATCGTCCAAGGCATTCTGTAAGGGGACGAGGATTATCTTCAAATAAGCGTATTACATCGACTCGTGACTCCGTGCTTTGTGATCAAAATACGTACGGCTTCAACAGCGGTAACAAAACACGCCTTATATTACTTAGTCTACCGCATGTCTATCACAGACTTACAATAGATATTTCATACTCTGTGGCTAGTCACGTATAGATATATTTATATAGAAAAGGACACGGAAGAAATCCCTTTGGGACGTCGTCTGAGGTAGGATAGGGCTTTATTTGCAGATTTAGACATGACTAAGGTTTCGTGATACGCTTTATTTTGTGAAATACGATAATTTAAGATTTGGATAGCGTTATTTGAAGGGAATAGAAAGTGAAGTTGTACGTAGACGAATGTTGACCTTTTTCTACCAAAAAGACTTATATGTAAATACAGTATTGTAAATAAAAGAGAGATTCTAGGTGATAGAGGTTTGCGTGTGGCGTAATGTTAAGTAAATGAATAATTAGTTTGTAATTTACCTATAAGTTTCTGCGTATTTGTTGTAAACAAAAAGAAAATAATCAATAAATGTTCTTATAACAGTCTAGGAACTCACATACATTAAGTATAAATCTACATTTTTACACTACTTTGAAACACTGCAAGTATACGTACAAAATTTGAAAGCAAAGAACTCATAAAAATGGAATTCAGAAGTTTTAGCGTAATTATCATACGATTTGATTCTTCAAAAGAAAAAGTTTTCCTTCGGCTTTTTCTATCGATCGTCGGCACGAAAACACGTCAAGTTTCACAGCGTGGGTTGTTTCCCGGCAGATATAAACAAATTCAGCAGCCATCGTGAAAGTCAGCCGTTGGCGGCGGTGGTCGATTTACATAAAATTATTTGGCCCCTCCGAGTTACGGGTCTGTGAGCACTAGCTTGGATAGTCGCATCAACCCTGACTCTGCGACATGCGATGGGTTGTAACAATATGAATTTCATTTTAACATGTGTCTATTGATAAAGGTCGTCAGTCTTATGCTAAAAAATCATCGTTTATAAAGAAACTGATCAGATATCTATATACCTATGTATATATAAATGAATTGCTGTTCGTTAGTCTCGCTAAAACTCGAGAACGGCTGGACCGATTTGGCTAATTTTGGTCTTGATTCGTGCAAGTCAAGACAAGGTTTGAAAGGTGAACAAATATGAATGATGCTCGGCATGGAACAGCGGGAACGGGATCAGAAGACCACGCGGGCGGAGCAGTTTGTAGAATATAAAGATGAGGTGTATCGTATTCAATCTCGAAAGAACTATTAGATATAAAGGTCATACCTACTTCGATAATAAAACATCTGAATAGGCCGCCAGACGGCTTGAATGTTTAATCTTTTTAGTAATTAATTTGTTTATTTTTAGATAATTCGCCGTATTTCAAGACTGTCTGATTCTTTAATATTCCGATATTACTGTCTAAGTACCTAGTTAAGTAAAATACCCAGATATATATCTAGAGATATTTATCGTCAGTATAGAACAGGAACATGAACAGATTTTACTAGACTACGACGACCCGCGCAACTTCGTCTGCGTCACCCCATTTTTGCAACATTTTTCACTTCTGCACCGCACCAGTTGGTTGCAGCATGATGTTATATACATATAAACCTTTCTCTTTAATCACTCTATCTATTAAAAAAACTGCATCAAAATCTGTTGCGTAGTTTTAAAAGATTTAAGCATACAAAGGGACATAGGGACAGAAAACACGACTTTTTTTTATACTACGTAGTGATTAGACAAGATGTCAGTGTGCAAAGATCCTTATTTAAAATTATGCGGGCCCATTCGTGTCGCTCAGTTAATACCTCCTTTGTGACGTCAAAATATTTTCCGAACAGTTTTCCACACAAAGTCTCTAATTCAATATACGAGGTGGAATAAGCGAAGTTATTTTGTGTGGATAAAGTTGTCTTTTGATTCTTGTTTTACATTGCACATATGTAAGTACCTAATTAGCTATATTTTTGTGTGATTATATTAACGAAAATAACTGTAGTGATGTGGTGTACCCACACACATATCATTCTTGTTGACCACACCTACCTACTAGGTACCTAATTGTCTCTCAATTAGCACATGAACTAAACAGCAGTAGGTATATAGGTATCTTTTAACGTCGACTTAGGGTGGTAGAATGCCGGTTTCGGTTTAGTTCTTCATTCTAACCCTATATAATAATAATAAATTGTTTATTATCCAGAAAAGTACACAGTATACATACAAAGATGAATTATGAAATAAGTGCAAACACATGTATTGATTTATTATAAAGTCACCAATCATTGCGAAAGGTGTTTTGCTCGGAGATGACGCTGTTTATTTCCTGATGGGGTTGGTTAGGTACCATCTACAATTTGGCAAGTCTTGTGTGTATCGTGTGCTTGCCTGCTACATTAGTAGCAGACATAAAATTGTTTTACATAGGTGTTACATTTGCCTGCATTTTTAAACCCTTTGGGAGTCTCGATGGGGTTATTGTGTCTGAGACGGGTCACAAAAAGAAAAATGTAAAAGCCGTGTTGGACCGGTCCCTAAATACAAAACCACGCCTCACTCCAGTACAGTTAAACAAACAATACAAACACAAAATAAACTGCAGCAGTTCTAAGTACAATGAGTGTGAAAAATGTATTGACGTTGTGAAGTACAGTCACAAAGAGTTTTCGGAGCGGTGGGCGGGGCGGCCCGCCTCCGTCTTGTCCGGCAATTAGAACAACAATGAAACACTCAGGTATGAATAAATCAATCTACATAAATTGTTATTCTGCATAAATATCTGTTATATATTTTTACGCTTTCAGGTGAACAAAAAAAAAGTAATGTATGTATTTAAACATGTACTAGGATTAAACTAGGAGTGATATAGGTACTTAAGTTAAGTACTTACTGCTACTACCTATATAGGATTATTAGTAAAAATGAACGGGTACCTGCTTACATTCCTAAATGTCTGCATATCGAAGGATAAGTATGTAGAGATGTAGATATTACGTGTTAGGCACCCGGAGAGAGACGAATATTTGCTTGGTTGGGTAGGACCATAAATATAGGTAGGTAGGTACCTATACCTACTTGTTACTAAAGTATTGTTATACCTACCTTTTATATTGGTAGTGCTTGTAAGGGTAAGCACGTAATTAATTCCTTGCGATAGCATAGCAAGGAATTGGGACAAAAAAAAATCCACATTTATTTAGCTGCCACGTTTTCGTTTATGAATTTATTTGCGGCATACCCATTTTTGTACAAAGTGCCCGACTGGTGGCAATAGGCTCGCCCCCTATTACGTGGGACCGAAAACATAGTTGGCGAAATGTGGGTGTTTAATACACCTCTACCTACGCCTTCGGAGATTGCGGGCGTGAGCATATATGTATGTATGTATGTATATTTCACAAGTTTGTACTAATTGTATTTGTACAACAACACCATTCATGTAGATTCTTCACATTTATTTGAATATAGTTCCGATTGGAAATATACCAGCACGATGACTTAGCGAAAACTAGTAGGGCCCCCATCTGTTGTTAACATTCAAAGTTGCTTTTAGCTCGTGTTCAAAGTGACTCTATATTTAATTTTAATGTCACATTAACTTCAACACCTATTTATATAAATATTTGGTTTATAAACTTATGCGACATTAGTGATTAGTAGTTACTATATTCTATTTATTTAATTTGATGTACTTAGTCGTTAGATTGCAACATAATCATTTAAAAAGAAGTTAGTTAATAAGTAACTAAATAAATAATAAATATTCTAGGACAATCTACACTACGTCACCTAGACCCATGGTAAGCATAGTTTAACTAGCTTGTGTTACGGATTCTAGAATGCGGATAAACATACATAGATACATTTTTTTAAATACATATATATTACCTATACATAGAAACATCCACTTACCGATATCTACCGAATTAAGTAGGTACAATAGATAATAACACAGCTGCCCCTGTGGCGTGGCGGTAGTGAACGCGACTGCTACGCAACAGGCGCTTCCAGGGTTCGATCCCCGCTTAGTGCAAATATTTCCATGCACGAATATGGTTATTTGCACTGATCTCGTGCCTCGGAAAGCATGTTAAGACGTCGGTTCCGATTACCATACGAACATCTATGCAGTCATTACGAGTCGTAGGAGCCCTCAAAAGTCCGACAAGCCTAACAACTACTCCGATATCGTCAATCAAGAAAAGTATCAACGCTATCACTTACTATACCCATGATATCTATGCTGGAATTCTTTGGGATTAAGACTGACTCTAGACCTGTAGAGCCCAGGGTAGGTACTCGTAACAAAAGTAGGTAGGTAAGCACTACCATCTCATACCTACTCATGACAGAAAGGCGTTCCTATAATCCCGTAATGCATTAGAAGTTTTATTTAGTGGTTATAACAAAAACGGACAGACAGAAACAAGTTTATCCAACGGGCTACAACATATCTAGGCATAGGTCCCTAAAATTGATTTATTTCATGTCCAGCCGACACTAATTAAGACGTGTATTTATCATGCGGGCAACACTGACCAAACAATTGTTTTCAGCGCCAATCGCTTGTTTAAAACTGCACGCGCGTGATGCGGATTTTAAATTAAATCGACCGCGTACATTGTTCGCTTGTAAATATTTCGGTTGGAAAACGAATTTATAAATTGTTTTTAGTTTGATTGTGTTGGTGGAGGTAGTAGGTAGGTACTTACATAGTCTATTTTTTCTAGGTCTACATAGCTTTAGAATTTCGACATAAGTTTTGTACATTAATCGATTGTTCGGTTTAGTTCTTGAAGGCAATTAACATCGGAATCGAGCAACATGAAAAAATATGCATCGGTTATTGCAAGGTGATGGAATAAAACCAATACGGCAGGTGAAATAGCAGGCCATAGCGTAGCTACGAGTACGTTGTGACTTTAATAATTTAAGATTCTGCTTAGTGGTTAAGAAATTGATATCAATATCAAGAAATTCTGAGTTCGAATCCTTGTCATTACACTACCGACGTGAATCCACATTCTCCGTTGCTACTATTCTTAAAAAAAAAGAGAAAAATATTCTTAATTTAAAATTCTAGGTAGTTAAATCATTCTGTAATTGACATTGACTATATTATTATAAGTAATTAATAGGTACAGGCATTGTTCGACCGCCATTATCTACAAATCGATTAGGATCTATTTATACAATAGTTAATTAGGCAACTATTAAAAAACTGTTTCCGATATTGTAACCTTTATAGGTAGATTAAGTAACCTTTGGTATGAATGAAAAGACACCTAGTATTAATGATATTTCAATACATATAATTTGCATTGACTAGAGGTAGTTTGGAGAGACGGTCTATTTACCTAATTTTGTCATAATTGAGTTTTATTTTTCCTTTTACGGGAATTGACTATAAGAGGAACTCTGCGCAAGAGTCTCGTATGTTAATTAAAAGATATCGGCTTGACGGTGATATTGATTTAGACCTCAAAGATCTTGATTGGGCCTCATGCCACCATGTAAGCTTAATAGTAAATAAGTACATCTACGAGTTTTGGGTCAAATACATCAAATATCAGTTATGTTGATATAAAGGGGTACTTTATACCTAACTAACTGTTGCACGTGGCTCCGCTCACGTGGATATCGGTTATCGCACAGAGTATTAGGTATAACTTATGTAACTCAGGGTGAATGGAGCTTTCCTATGGTGAAAGAATTTTTGAAACCGGCATAGTAGTTTTTGAGTTTATTCATTACAAACATACGCATCCACAAAAATATTTTTTATTCCGCTTTATGATACCTATTAGTGTAGATAGGAAAAAGATTTTACACCGCGAAAGACAAACTCTTTTACCTAATCTAAAATTATTTTAAGTACCAACTTATTATAAAAGAAAATATTCCAATCGAATAACATCAGCATACAATATTATGATGATTAGCAAAAAGACCGCGTCTCGCGTCGGCATCCCGTATCCCCCTTTTGTCTACGTTGCGAACGAGTAAATATTTCCTGTAATTTACTTATTCCACAAAACACTGCTTTCTGTATAAAATACAAAAGCTGAAGCCGCCTAGCCTTGGAGACAGTAAACAAAATGGCGTATTTAAATGGGCGGCAACTGCATTGTTGGAACGCTGTGTTACACCAATATCGTTCGCTGCCCTACTCGCACTCACTGCCACGTTTGCTCTCCAAGCCTCTTTATTTTCATAGCTTATCTACTATTTTCAAAAGGAATTAAGTTCTCGTTATCTCTTCCTATTTTGAACGTTATTGCTCACGACATAAGAGATATTTTTAATTGCACCAAAGTACACGTTTACGTTATAGCATCTGTTCAAACGCCGATATGTGAAACTGTTGCACATTATTCTGTCCCTATCTGACTCTGGGGGTGATATATTTTTGTATCTGCGTCTCTTTCCAGCTTGCCTCCTGAGAAGTAATGTGTTGTTGCGTGTTGTGATATCTCTGAAATAACAGGGAAGCACTCGCTACGAAGTTGTCATTTGTAACGGTTTTGCGGAGTACAGTCAGCAGAAAATATTCATAAATTTGCACTAATTAGTAGTGATATATAAGATTATTTGATGTTTCGAAGTTCAATAAGAAGTTGACCATCTGTCCTCTACAGATCAGTAGAAAGGTCCTATGTGCAATTTAATACTTAATCAATGTTTCAATGACGAGATCGTTGATAAAAACAATTGAATTGTGTCCAGATTTCCAAACACACTGGATTACTGCGTCCATCCATCCAAAAGGGGTAAAAGGCGCCAAACACAGACAATATCAGAAGGAAAACTCGAAATAAAATTCTGTGCCAGCGTGGAAACCGTAGGCCAAAACCTCCCCATTTCCCTTAGGTACTGTCTTATGTCCAATAGTGGACTGCAATCTGCAATAGGCTCATTGATTGATGGATTGACAATATTTCAATGTTTGTGTACTAAAATGCCTATCAGTCGCGATTATCAAAAGAATTGAAATCTTGTAGAAAAAATAATTCTAATCCTTCCTAATAAGTAATACTTGAGTACCTTATCAATACCAAATGTTTATGTTTATGAAATTGGAAAAAGAGAATTGAAAGGGATTTGAACCCGCGACTAGTCTCTTACAGCGAGAATGTTCCACTTGCGCTACTAGACCATGTCTAGAGCATTCATAATTCTTTACGTCCCTTAGGTATATCATTTAGTTATACTTACTTATTTATATTAACACCTCAAAATTACAATAAAAAAATAAAGTAACTTGTAACTTTTTTAACATATATATATGGAGTATGGAGGCAATTAGATAATTCTAGTTAATATTATTTAAGGTAATTTAATTGAATCATTTAATACCTTAATTACCAATGATTTGAGTGACAGATATTTACTCGTAAGTTATATGAGAAACAATAGTATCTATAGGTACTTAAGTAGACACCTGGGTGTTACGTACCTACGTGAAATAGTTTTGACGTTATGAAAAAAATATTATGTTCTATTATATGTATGGAAAAACATTATTAGGATTAGATTAACACAATCAACAATAAGTAATAAGTAGTTACTTACCGGCATTAAATGAAAATATTTTCATATTAGAATGGGAAAATATTTTTATTAAGTAAGGATTTTTTTGTCCAGTTAGTAATTTCTTTTACTTGGTGTTAGATAATGTTGTTGCCATCGGTACGTTTAGCCTCAAGGCAGGGCGCGTGGAGTTGCGAAGCCACTGGAGTGGGGCGTCGCTAAACAAAAACACGTATACAACTAGCGGCTCAGCGGTGATTGGTCGTCGGCGGTGGAGCTCCCCGCCCCCAGGCGCGTGTCGCCGCGCGCCCACCGCTCAACGTGACACCGCACTCCGCGCCACGCTCTCCACCCGGCAACATGTGTAGCGGTGCCGAAGGAGGCTCCTGGCCGCTCGGAAAAGACGCGCCTACGGTCACAGCCGCAGCTCTCGACCATTACCGCTTACAACTGTACAACTATGCCGTTGCAGAACGGCTACGACTGTACCCACCTACTGTCGCACCATGCTACACGCCTTACGGACCCAGGCTCGCGCTCTCCATGTCACTGCTCCAGCAACGAGTTCTCCAGCCCGAGGAGCCGAAACCTCAACACAGCTACATCGGGCTCATCGCCATGGCGATTCTCAGTTCGCCGGAGCGCAAACTAGTTCTCTCCGATATCTACCAACACATCCTGGATAACTACCCATATTTCCGCAGCCGCGGACCCGGTTGGCGCAACTCGATACGACACAATCTGTCGTTGAATGACTGTTTTGTTAAAGCTGGAAGATCTGCGAATGGAAAAGGTCACTACTGGGCGATACATCCAGCCAACATTGAGGATTTTCGAAAAGGTGACTTTAGAAGACGTAAAGCGCAGAGGAAAGTGAGAAAACATATGGGATTGGCTGTTGACGACGACGGCGAAGATTCTCCATCGCCACCTCCACAGTCTCCGCCGCCGACGGCCCTACCCCTACCTTTTTGGGGTGGAGGACGGCTTCCAGGTGGAGGACAAGCCAGAAAGCGGCAATTCGATGTCGCATCTCTACTGGCGCCAGATGAAGCGCCCGAAAAACGGCAAAGACGTGATAGTAGTTGTGAGGAGGAGCCTGAAGAGGATATAGATGTGGTGGCTAGTGATCAGGAGGAGCGAGGTGGTGAAGAAGAAGTGCGTGCCCCCCTAGCGCCGGCGGCGCAGTACCCACTGCTGGGCGGCTGGTGGCCGGCGTTAGATCCCGCGCTACTGCAGCAGTTGCGACGGCATTCGGGGCTGGCACCCGCCACGTCGCCCAGCCCTACGGATCAGCACCGCCCGCCAGACACCTAAACTGTGATCTGATTGTATCAAATGTGAATAACCAGTATTAAGTCCCGTCGGTACATATTACCTAGTGAAATTATAATTCGTAAGTCTTTGTTTCAACAGTTTTGTTCTTCCATACTACTTATCTGGAGCTAGTCTCGTTGAAATCTTTTTTATAGTACTTTCTTTCCTGTGTTTCTTATTTTTACGAACTTTTCTTTCTCCTTCTATGCTTGCTAATCTATAAAGTGTAAATTATTGTATGTATAAATTCGATAAGCATTATTTGTATAATGAACAATATATTATGTAGAACAGTGATAGTTGTTATATTAAACAATTTATTGATAAAGTCTGAAAACGACCAAGCTATGTAGATAGTTTCTAGTTCTTATTGTAAATACGTAAAGTGATTGATGGTGTCTACTCTTCGTTGTTAATGACATGTAAACTACTGTTGTTTATTTACTAGATTACATTAATCGATTTAAATAATAACGATAATCTATAAAAATCTCGAAATAAATAGAAATTATAATTTAAAAACAGCTTTCATTTCATACACAAATAATATAATTTATCGTTACTGATAAATCGTAAACAGATCCCAGTGTCAACATATAGGTAGTATTATAACCGATAATATTCAACAAAGCCTGTAAAACTGATCAATCCAACTTCATAAAATATCTATGTATGCGTGCTATAATAGTACATAAAATTCTTAGGCTATCTGCCAAGGTACATGATTACAGCAGTACTAACTATTAACATGTTCTCAATTGTATCGAATAAATATTATTTCAACGACCCACGACGTTTCTCAAAATTGCTGGTGATAGGTAATGGTTAATATTATTATACCTAAACAAGTCATGTTTTGCAAAATAATTGCAGCAAACAAAACAATTATCCATAATTCATCTGAATTAGATAAATATGACTAAGGAAAATCATAAACATTTAACTGTTATCACCAAAAGATACCCACAGTAACTATAGGCGAAGATATTCTAATTTATTGTATTACATACCGGAAAAGAATATATTGGTTTACATTTTTAATTTGCGTTATGGAATAACTTAAATTAATAATATAGTCATAGGTAACGTAACTGCACCCCGACGGTCTTCGTACCAAGCAGTCTTCGGTATAGGATATTTAGTGTGAACCCAAATTGTTCATTAAGAAGCTATCAATGCGCTGATTAGGTAGTAGGTAATAGTAAACGGATATAAGTGTAACAAGTGTAATCATAGGTCAGTACTGCACTCCGACGGTCTTCGCACCTATAGGTACCCAGGCAGTCTTCTGTATAGGATATTTTAGTGTGAACCCAGTATTAAGAAGCTATCAATGCGCTGATTAGGTAGTAATAGTAAACGGATATAAACGTAACAATTGTATTCATAGATCGTATCGTACCTATTTGTATATCGATGGTTTGCATTACCTCTTATAGGTAGAATATCTTTAGAATGCAGTTAACATAAATTTAAATATTCATATATTCTCAATTTTAGTGGATAATTTGGAAGAAGATAATTTAAATCAAAACCATAGATAACAAAATAACATTATAACCATACAAAAACGCATTCGAAATTTCTTGCATTCCAGCTTTGGTTTATCGCAGCGGTTATGATTTGTGACTAAAGCAAAATAAAATAGTAATAAACCAGATTATTAGAAAACTAAATAGAACCTATAGAGCTACAATAATGGCTACACTTTTCCATTGTATTATTTATTGTTTGTTTAAGCACCTATTTAAGTAAAGCCGTCAACTGATAACATAATCAGAACTTGAATGATTCATAGATTTTAAGTACCTACGTTCTCGTGTGAACTTTTAGTTTTTAGGAAGTTATCTACGCTCTTAAGGCCTAGGGCTCATTAAATCTTCGAAAGTGAAAGAAACGTGGGTGAAGAAATGAAAACAACCAGGAATCAATCATAACTATTTAAAAATCGAATGAACCAAATTCTACGGGAAAATACACAAAGAAAGTGGGACAATACTTAAATGTATGAAAGTCAAAGAAAGTCTAAGGTGCAAAATATGAAAAAAACAAAGAGGACTCAGGCGTAAAGCATTATATATGTGTGTGTTTATGTGTGTCGTTACCTTCGCACGATTTTGCTTTGAGAGGCAACGGCCAAGTCTGAAAAAAAATCGGTCCGAAGGTACTCGTGCACCGGGGTTTGCGTACTTATTTAGCATAAGCCGCAATATATTTTGGCAGCGTTGACTTCGAAGTTTGATTTTTGCACAGTATTAAGACATTATACGCATGCCTGAGAAAAAGGACAGACGAGACGAACAGGTATTCCTAATTTTTTTTTTAAATATGCAGCGCATTGCTTTATTGTGCAATTCTTGAAAATTTCTCTGGGCAATAATTTATTGTCAAATTATTGGTAATTCTGTATCACGGTAAGTTCATGATTGTATGCGAATCGGATTTTTTAAATTAACATTGAGTTTTAAAACAAACATTATTTCAATGGGAATTCATCTGATACAGTAAACGTTATTTCTTGTAATTAAATACTATTCCGATCCCAACTATATTATGAGTGGGAGTATTTTCATCAAGGGGCAGAACTAAATAAATTTTTCAATACGAGCGTTTATGTATAAAATAAAATAAGTGTAACTGTTTTCACATTCATTTCATTGTGTGTGTTGCATCGGCATAGATTACCTGTATCCGACGGGCTTGCCCGCATTTACGCAAAATAACTTAACCTTTTAAATGACTAATTAAGTTGTTACTTATAACTTACTTTTAATTCGAGTCCACTTATGATGTCAAAATAGGACCAGTCTATAATATCCTGTGTTTCTTCCTTTATGTTTCGGCATAGAAAATCCTTTATATTACATAGTACTTATCAGTGACATCGAATAATACAATGTATACATTAATATGGTAATCGAACTTTGATCATGGATTCACTCTCACAATGAAGAATAAAATTTAAAAATAAATCTACTTGACTTCACTAAAACAAAAAAAGAGACACTGAAAAGTGAAAACGAGTGGTTAAGGAGTCGGGCTTATGCACGAGATGTTCTGGGTTCGAAATCTGGCAGTTACACTACCTACGTGAACCCACTCCTATCACAAGCCATTGAGCTTAGTTGGAGGGGTTAGTGGGAATATTAGTAATTTAATTTGCTAATATTCTTTTCTCTCTAAAAAAAAAACAGATTTATATCGAAATACCTAGTTTCAATTCGTTAGAAGTACAAGTCAGTTTTATTTATATTAATATGTTAACAACAAATATTTATTGAATGACGTGTTCAAAATAAGCGAACTAAATCAGGAAGTGAAAGATTATAAAGATAAACGTTGAAGGTACTCGTAGATACCTGTAAAATAGTGATGTCCCTCGATATATGAATGGAATATCGAAGTCTAAGCAATGCATAGTGTAAAATAGTGTTGATTACCTAATCTCCTAGCTGCTTAGGTGACGAGCGTATCAAACCAGCTAGAAGATACAAGAAAAAAATTGGGTGCATCTAGTGCAACGAAAAAATTCAATTGAAATTTTGCATATGAATTATATAAGTCCCTGTTTGTTGCAGTAATAGGCTCAGTGTTTCATAAGGGATCAGCCACGCAATGTTCAAGACTGATATCGTGATCAATACAATCCCGAAAAACTTCACTAAACGAGTTTAAAAGAACTGTTTCAGTTTAGTTACGACTATGGAAACTATGAACTAATGTCGATATAATGTACTATCGATATTGCGGGTTACAGTTTGATATCCTTACTACCTCTCAAATGTAAGGGGTAAATCCGCACTGAGTGAGCAAAGTGTCACATTCTATGATGATAACATCTAACAAGTTGATGTAGCTAGTGATAACAATGAAATTCTTGCTTTCTCACGATTGGCTTAGTGTACTTTTGGGTTCTGTCAATATCACATTTCTTTGTGTGATTTTTAATCGATGTTCCATTCCATTACATAGTTTTGACAAGAAAAGTATTTACCTACGTAGTTTTTCGACGGAAATTGGCGACACTTAAAATAATTGATTTCGTTAAGATTTGCTATCAATTTTTATAGTTTACTTTCTGAATGATGTTAACGGGAATTAATGCGATCATGGTATACGTACAGTAGAAGGCGGGTGCGCCAATCAGCCGTTCAACCTGTGGTCACGACTGGTGTAACCTGGTCGAAACCTATACCATCATGAAACGTAAAAGTTTAAAAGTCAGTATGGTTTTAAAGTTAAGGGTCAGTGTCGTCACTGTTTTTTTTAATCACTCATAAGAAGTTTGAACTGTGCCCGTGAAAGTCCCAACAATTTTTTATCCGATGCAGGAATCAAATCTCTTGATCGCTCTCACTTACATTACACTACCGAGACGTCATTATCCTTCCTATCTAATTCTTAAACTATGTAATGACCACATATAGCTACTATATTCTTAACTCATATCTTATGTTACTTGGTTATTTAATTAAGCTTGCGTCTGATATTCCTGTCAATCAAATGGACGCGAGCCTAACCAGTAATTTGCCTCTTGGCTGCGACCGCCGATATCGACGCAGCGGAACGTTTGTGTAGTGGCTATGCAAAGTAGATTTGTATTCACACTCGGTCATTATATAGACCAGTAGTTCTTAAACTTTTTATATTATTGTTAAAGATCGGTTCGGCAAATCTTTTCTTGCCCGCTTCGTAAGGCTTTGAATTCTTTACCGGTCTTTTCTTTAAAGCATCGTAAATGCTTGGAATTCTTTACCACAGTATTTTCCTTCTTTCTACAGCACCAGATCTTTTAAGCGAGGCCTGAAAATGTATCTGAAGAGACCGTCAAGCTGAGGAGTACCATTCTGACAGTTTTTTGGTTTATTGATTGATTCAAATATTTTATAAAAAGAACGTATACATAAGGAACTTTATGACACATTAACATTCATTTTGTATTTTTTCCTCGTTGATCGTTTATCGACTTAAACAATCCGGTATATTTCAGTATAACCGGGTAACCTTTGTACTCGGTGATATTACTGGTGAGACGCACGTCCTGGCACGGTAAATCTTATAACCTCATGTGCTGGCGATCTGTGTGAGTCGTCTAGTTACTTCCTTAAGATATTGTTGTAACACGCTGGGGTGGTGTATCTCACAATTTGGGGACATATGACTTAAATTTTCGACTATATACCTGTATACCTATTGTCTAAATACTAAGATTTTATATCGTACTGAATGTTAAAGACTGCTACGTAGTAGACGCGAGTTTTATTGGACTGGTATTGGTCTGGGTGCTTCTATGTATAATTTGTATAGGTATATTAAAAAACGTCTCTAAGTATATTTATCCGCATTCTAGAAACTACAACACAAACCAGCAAGCCAAGCTCACCATGGGTCTAGATGGCGTTGAGTAGACTGGTCACAAAAAAATATTTTAATAATTTACAAAAAAGTTACATTGTTCAAACTTTGCTAGTACTGGTTGGAAGTGTTGTGACCATTGGGTATGCATACTCATAGCAGTATTACTTGATTGATTTTGTAAGAAATAGAGTAAAGTTATTCAAGAATTTTGACACAACTCAAGATACGTTTTTCGAAAACAAACTCTTATCATAATGTTATCTAGGAAACAATAGCATTAGTCCGAATAACACAAACAGGTTACAGGCGTTCAAAGGAAGGGACGAATGATCGACTTCCTGACTATTTCTGGCGAGCCTATTGTATGTAACTCTAAGCTTCAGACAGGGATTACCACAGATAAAATCTAAGCAAATAATTTTATGACGATATTTTTGTTTTTATTATCTACGGTGTTTAAAATTTCATCTGTTGGTTTTCATTGTTGCGTGATAAGATATCTTTTTGTATTTTGAATATTACGTAAACAGTGCTTTTTATGAAACATCTTGTCCAGAAAAAATAGTGGAAACGTGTAATATTTTTATCATTAGCTGGCGCTTTAAAAATTTTCGTTCACATTTACAGGTACAGTTGGAAAGAGAAACATAATTAAAACGAGCGAGACTACATTTAAAATTTTTAATATTTACAATTTTCAACTTTTTCTGTCGTATCGACGGCATTTTTGAGTTGCCATCGTGGTGTAGTAATTGGTTTCACGGCAGCGCCGCTACTCACGTATTTTGATTACAGAAAGTAGTATATTTTTATACTATACTACTTTCTGTACTCAAAATAAATTAATAAAATTAAATGTAGAAATCAAAATCAAAATTGTTGTAAAGGATATTATTACGTTTCAAAGCATTTCCGTCACTGTTTATAGGTACACTTGCTTATGCAATAAACCACCTTTCTTTATAAGCCGGTTCAACTGATCTTTTTAAAAAATGTGCTCTTTTGAGTTGGTAGGTACTTATTTTTCGGAAATAAGTAAAAATGATAAGGTACAAAGTCGACTCTAAGCAGTATGACTCATAAGTACAAACTTTTTAGTGCTCCAAAATAAGTTCGGATTCTTTGCAGAGCGGGCTACAGCATTTCGTAATGATTTCTTTCCTGAGACTTTGCCTTCAACTTACCATCAGACGATGTAAAGTAAATTGACGACGACATTGTTGTTGTACGCAAGTTTGTGCTGTAGAAGAGAAGAAAATAAAGTGTGTTTTCTTTCTTTCTTTCTTCTTTTGTTTTTCTTATTTAAGACGTAATTAAGAAAAACAATGTCAGATTAATCTCATCATTTGCATTTGCATTACGTACTTTCTACTTGCTTTGAGGGGTGCCGTTTAGCATTCCTTTCTATGACAATTAGTAATAATTTGCTATTGTTATCGTTGAAATTGTTAAACCATGGATGAGTCGTGGGCTCCCCTTAATATATAATTTGCTCCTAATATCTGTCAATAGTTTAAACACAGAATTAAACTTAACGCCTACCACGGCCAGGCGAGGTGAAGTCAAATTGACGTACCACAAATCAGTAAATATAAAAAAGTTGAAACTAAATTCAACGGTTCAGCAACACCTGTATACGCATGTTCTTTCCATTAATGAACTCACTTCAATATCGATATGTCCGATGAGCTATAGAGGGCGGACGGAGGCTAAACTCATGTAAATGGCACGTAATAGCCCCTACAGGATTTCTGTCTAACGAACGTGCCAACATGACTGGGGCGCTTATTGTATGGTGGGATAAAATCTTTAGTTTATTTTTGAGAGTACTTACTGAACTTGAATTGCTTATCAAAGTTGAGCCAATAATGCAATATTTAGTTGTATGTACGTTGCCACAGATTTAGTAGACAAAACAACCACTCTGTCCACCCGGCCATTCATTCAATCGTTTTATTAAAAATTCATTTTTTTTTCATTTAACTTACAAACTAATCTGTCGCACTGTGAATGTAATACATACTGAATCTTGATTATTTCCTTTACGTTTGAAAATATAATGAACAAGCAATAATTTAGGTCATAGTTGTATGACCACGAAAATTTACACAAAGATCACATACATTGTAGGTATAAATCATGAGCAGTCAACGAAAGAGGTTGCTAGGTAATATCAAACGTGTAACACTTCTAGTATATCTACGTTTATTTAAAAGAGAAAAAACCTTTTCAAACACTGCTGAAAGCTTCCATTAGGGAGCTATTGAGGTGAGAGCGGGCTAGAATGACTGGGATGTTCGGCCATCGATAAAACGGGTCCACTCTCCGCGAATTGACTGCTGCCGAATCTAAACGTTCCCAATTCCGTCAAGTGTCGACAAAGGCCGACTTTTAGCGTCAACAATGAACGAATGAAGCAAATTACCGCTTTTTGATACTTGAAAGCGCTCATTGAACCGTGCCGGTGGACGCATTGTCCGTGGACGGTTTGCGTCGCGAAACAACCGATAACAATAAACAGTAAAAAGGAAAGTGTAGTATTTTGTGTGGAAATGCGTCTTGACAAAAGGGCACATTCGTAATAGGTGTTAATGTGTGTGATTCGCTGAGCACGGCGAATGAGAGATCGGCGGGTGGCGCCGCCGGCGGCGTGCGACTCACTCTCGGGATACTTTTGTCAATAAGTCGACGGGTCGTTTGATTGACAACATTGTATTTTGCACTGAATGTTTAATGAGCTAATGTTTTCATACACTACACAAGTTATAAGCTAAGTTTTTTTATTGTGAATTCACATGAATGGTTTCATTTCCTAACGATATTCTGCCAATAGTAGATTTACAGAGCTTATGCTGTTTTAGTTAATACCTGGTAGTAATTACACTGGCGAACATAAGTTCATTAATTTAAATTATATTAGAATTGAAAGTGATAGATTTAAAATATTTATTTATGTAACATAACATAAACTCACGCCTATATCCCCGAAGGGGTAGGCAGAAGTGTTAGCACCCACATTTCGCCAGTTTATGTTCAGGTCCCAATGTAATAGGTGGCGAGCCTATTGCCATTAACCGGGCACTTATAAACCGTTTATTTATGTCTCAATATATTATATCAATTTAATTTTATTTAAAACTTTTTTAACAAGATATGAATACTTAACTACAAAATCAATGTTAAATTTTCCCCTGTATCCACTTTCTAAGTTTATCTTTTTGTTAGAATTCGGTTCCCTAAATAACTTATGTTTACACAAATCTATCAGGATATTGTCTCTCAGGGAAGCACCCACTATCATTTGACCACGAAACCAAACACTCAGTCACCATATCGCTATAGCCCGGTCAACATTCTAGTCCAAACACAGTGTAGAGGGCGCCACTCGTCATAGTTTAAACACCAGCAAAACAAACAGTTGAAGTGCGACCGCCCGGGGATTCGCGCCGAAGGGTTCACGGACTTCACGGAATCAGGGCATACGACACCCGGTGCTGCAGTGTGCTCAGCAAATATAATGTGTGCTTTTATAAACTGATACAATAAAGGTGCGAAATGATTTCTTATTGAAATGTAAGGGTGTTTGTTTTTATAAGTAGCAATAAGAACAGAAACATTTATAGTTTAGAAATACGCGTAGTTGTTATTTGTTGTTTTGCTATTATTAGTGAGATATTTGAAATTTAACTAGCGCGGTAGCCTAGTCGTATGGGTAATGGAATGCTGAGACGAGTTCTCTCGGGTTCGATCCCAGGTTTTACCATGGCACACACCAATGACTACTATGATATTAGTATTTCGGATATATCGATGTGTGTTGAATGTTTTGATTTGGATGCAGCAAGATTCAACCCTAGCTTCTGAGCTTCTTGGGTATTTTAAACGTTCCTCAACTCTTCTGACAAGCACACGTCCATAGACCACGGCAACCACTATCCATCCAGTTGACGTGTGTTTGTCTGCCTGCAAGTTGACTTCATAAATAGAATAAAATTTCAAGTAAATAAGCATATTGCAGTCCACCACTGGTCATAGGCCTCTCCAACAAAACCACAAGAACCATTTAAAACTATTCCACATACAACTTCAAAATTACAATATTTTACAACGCGAACAACGACAATATGTTACGCGTTTTCCGGCTCAACGGTTCCGGAACAAAATAACGAATCAAATACAAATCGCGTGTACGAGTCGAATTCGCATAAAATAAAAATGTTAGTGAATAAAATAGCGATTGTGCTGCGGCGTGCAGTGATGCGAGCGTGCATTGTTACCCATTGGGGTGCGAACATTTAATTGTGGCGCGACTGCGGCGCGACCGGCGCGCGACGCGACAGGATGTAAGCAACAGATGCTGATTATGATGGGCCTAGCAAATTGAGGGGCTGTTGGCAAATTGATCGGTCTTGTCGTGTTGTTTTAAGATTCGTGAATGTACTTGTGACATCTTTTTTTTTGTGGGGGGAAAAGATCAAGTACAATTTGTAACCGTTGTTGGTAAAATTGATCAAATGTAAACGTTTGCGGATTTTTGTAATTAAGTAAGAGGAGTCTATTCGAATAATCGCAACTAAAAATAAGGTATATCTTCATTTATCAATGTAATTATGACTTAGTATTTTTAAAGTTATGTGTGTATTTATCGCTGGTTTATAAGTGCCCGGTTAATGGCAATAGGCTCGCCACCTATTACATTGGGACCTAAACATAAACTGGCGAAATGTGGGTGCTAGCACCTCTGCCCACCCCTTCTGGGATAAAGGTGTGAGTTTATGCTATCTCATCTGCTGAATAATTAATATAATATCCCCAACTTATGTAACAACTCATTAGCATCATCATCACCCTCGCGTTAATCCCGGTCGCATCCGAAGCAGTCACCCCGGATTCCAGGTCCTCTTTTGCAGTCTAACTGCGTTGCCGCTGATCTTCGATATTTTCTATGAAGCGATTGCCATCTGGCCTCAACAACCCATGGGTATAGGCGAAATCGAAGTACTGCAGTTAGATCAGTGGTTGAACTTTTTAGGGCTCCAAATACCCGTAAAACCTCATGTTCTAAGACTCCAACTGCCTGAGAGGTTCGTATGATTATGACAACCAAGACGGACGGCGTAACGTGGTCTCCGAGGCACGACCAGAGCAGTACAAATAACTATATGCATGCATGAAACGATTTGTACTGAACGGCAATCGAACCAGCGTCTCCTGGTAGCAGTTGTAATCACTACCACCACGTCACAGTTGTCACAGTAACGTAGTTGACTACTCATTCGCATTAGAGGATAAATTGAATTTTAACTTTCATAAACATACCAATTATTACAGATTTTCAAACCATTTGCGTATATTGCCGAAGGTATTAAATAGATAGAGGTGTTAAAAGTGTAAAACACACATATGTATATCACCAACTGTGTTCTGTCTCATTCAATGGGGGCTAGCATATGTAACACGTAAATGTATAAAAGAATTAAAAAGTAAAACAATTATCACATGCATAATAAGATGTCGGTGAATTCTGCGTAGTAGATATATACATATTTTACGTGTTTAATGTAGGTGAACCTATAATCCATTTGTTTAGGTACTTGAATAAACGTTTTTTGGTTTAAAAACTCACACCTTTCTGCTTAAAAACGCACTGTAAAGACTAAAAACTGGTATCGAATCACCAGTTAGTCAGTCAGTTAGCCTAGTTTATTTACTTAATATGTGTTTTTATGAAAAGTTGCCACAAGATTTATTCAAGTAACTAAACAAATGTAGTGTAGACTTAAATTCAGTGCCTATGTACACATAGGTACACAGAATTCAAAAAAAGAAAATTCTGAACATAGGCATATATTCTAAACGTAACAAAAACTCAAATCAAAATGTTTACATACAACATTGGACCACCGAGGCAACACAACAAAACGATATTAAAATATCACAGAGTTTTCTATGGCACGTTGTTATTTTGTTAAACATGGCTTTTTATAGACGATACGGCGATCAGCCGACGAGTGGGCGAGGCGATCACGCGACGATTGTTTACTTTGGCACCAACACCAAGTGATATCGGACGACAATGGACACACGCAAATCAAAATGAGTGTTAATTATATTGATGCAAGACTAATTTAAACAAAAATACACTATTGATCAGAAAAATTAACGTTTGTTTTAGTGGGTATTGGTAGCTTATATAGATTGAAAAACCAAGGGCTTTTTGTTGGAGAATGGTCAGATTGTAATGTGTGAAAGAGGTAATGGTACACGATGTTATTGATTTGTTTTTTGAAAGGGTAACGATGTATAAATAAATTATTAATATAAATACAAATTTAATATACTTTGCATACATATAAATCTGGTGCTGTAAGGACGGTTGTAAGCACATTGCATTGAGTGCTTATTCTCGCCAACAAGCGTAACAGCTTGGCGAGTATTTAGATATAAGAATCAAGTAAAATAATAATTATTAAATAAATAATAAAAAAAAACTAAGAACTTCGGAACTCAGGCAAACTTCATCTCAGCTGCAGCAGCCACAACAGTAAAAGTCGTAGTCGTAGATAAAGGGAGAAGTGCGGACCCCAGCTATAAAGAGTGAGACCCGTGATAACGTGCTGTTTTAGGCGGTTCAAGTCCAACCTAACCCTTAAAACTTAACCCCCACTGGCCGGTGAGAGGCCCCACACATACTATCTTCTACCACGTCAAGTTAGCAAATTCTTGGGTCTACCCCTTCTTATAAGAATCAAGAGGCAATATATATGAACACTTATTTAGACATAACGTAGACAAAAGTAAGTTGTTCAAAAATATATCGCGTGAAGTCCCGAAAATTATAAACACTTATTTTTTATTAACATTTCTACGAGATATGATTCTGACCATGTTCTAGCATACCAAGACACTACTTACTTCAGTAATTTTATCGAAATCTGTAAGAATTGCTAAATAGTGGGTTAAAATATTTAGAGATTGTAGATTTTCAATAAAAAAAGATATACTAAAAACTCTTTCATTAACTACAGGAGTTCCGTTCTAAAGTAGGTAAGGTAAATATGTACCTGCTATGGAGGTTACTTACCCATTAGAAAATAAAAAACGCAATAAAAAAATAGATAATCATTACATAGGTAATTTTGTTCATGATTTAGGCCAATGACTAAACTTTCACTAGGACTAGCCTAGCCTAACTATATCTTCGGAAGTTGTAGGTCGACGAATGGGAGTAATAAAAAAATATTATCATGAACGGCAGTGTTTATCTTAAGTTATTTGAATGGTTATTCTTTGGTTTTAATCCACACGATTGATTACTCTTCAAGTAAAACTTTATTTTCTCATTTATAACTGAGACCTTGAAATAGAAATTTATGAACGAATTCGCAACTTAAAGACCGATTCCATTTTGCCATAAATAAATATTTTTAAAACTTCTCCAGCATTAAGACTTGTGTAAATATAAATATTTATGTTATGTAAATATCTGCTTCTTCGAAGAAATATTCAATTCTGTCATACCTGCGTGATTTAATATTATTATTGTTCAATTTATGTCACGTATCGGTCACCAGAGCCGTGAAGTTATGAAACGGAACCTGTACAAAGCACTTCGAGGAATATCTCTGGAGTGTTGACACGGGATCCATCACAATGCAGGCAAACTATCCTCAACAGATTATTTTTAAAGGCGACCCATCTAAAGTTTGTCCAGATGACTCTTATAAATCGATCACTTAAAGTGTGACCTGTTCTGTGATTCTTGGGTTTAATGCGTTCGTGTACACAAAAAGGTGTTGGAGATAATTAATTCTGTTCGATTGTTATAGTTAAAGGTGAGATCGAAACTTGAAAGAACCTTGTTTACAGTTCCCACCAAACCAACTATGTATGTACCTTCTTACAATCAGTACATATAAATAAAAATTTATATTGCATAAAATTTGACTTCACCAAAATCTATTACGAACATGGTGCTAGCAAAACTTGTAAATATTTAAAGTAATATAAGTATTTATGTCAAGTATTTAACTGGATTCTGCAATCAATTTATGAATGCCTGTGTCAATGTTTATCTAAAATATACTTATAAAGCCATAATTACGTACACGCAAACATTTAGTGGTGAATATTCCGCGCCACTCGTATTTTGAGATCAGTGTTCAGAATATGTTTACTTTCCCATCGATGTTATTGTAGGTGAATTCTTATAAGTCCCAGGTAAGTCCACCGTAACCACAACGGAATAACAAACAACATTTCTAAATACGAAAGAAGCAAACACAGCAAACACATTATTATATTAGTTTAAGGCTTTTTTTCTTAATTGCTTTGTGAAACACGTTTTCCACTTGCATTACGCAAACATAGTTCAAAAAACTCTTGCGTACAATATCGGTAGCTCATTAATGGACGAAAGTTTTGACCAAATATTTGAGCGTTCCGGCACAATCGTAATTACTGAGTTGTGGTCGCAGGTTGCACAAAGACTGGTAGTTGGTATAACAGGGTATTTATTTATCGATGAGTTACGGGTTCATTAGATACACACCGGGGTACATGTGTAAATAAATAGGCGGAGAAGGCGGCGTCGCGGCCAAACATCTTCAACGGTCGATGCTACGGTTATAAACTCTTAGAACCAGATCGAATACTTTGAATCATCGCATCGGCATATACGAATTGCATATCGGTAATAGATATGCCTACCATAGTAAAGTAAAACATTAATTAAATATTTTACCATTATTGTAGCTATATAATTTATATTTTGAAAATTCTTCTATTATGTAAAATTCTATAAAAATACAACTTGCCAGTACAATTGTCTAGTCAGACTTACGATAAAAAGGTTCAATTTGGAATGACGCGATGTATGTGGCATAATATGGGTTTTACTATGAGATTCATTTTACTTGCCTTCCTTGAAGAAGAATAATATGAATATGAACTAAATATATTCCTTTTGAGACACTACCCGAGAAACAATTATAATAATTTTCACAATAAAATGTGTTAGAATAAAAGCTTACAGCCACTTCTGGGATCCCTAACCTCAAACCAAATGAAACATAAAATTTATTGAAATGTCAAAGTATTATTTAGTATGTATGCTAAATAATAAAATCGATTGGTCTCGACAGGTAATCCATAGACAGAATCGAATACTCAAAACTTATATATAGTTCAATTGATCAGAACATTCTCCTTATAAGGTAACTGTTCGCAGGTTCAAGTCCCGTCTTGAGCACTCACTTTATCCAATCAAAATCCTTTCAGGAAGAGTTCAATGACATACACACGTGCAGGTTTTATATATTAAGATATTCGTCAAAGGTATTATTTATCGTGTGTTTTCTGTTACGTGTCGGCGTATTCAAGTGGCCGGCGAGAGAGCACTGACAACAATCACAGAGCTATCTCAGATTACATCTCATACCATCGCAAACATACCGCAAGTATACCTCCTCTATGATAGCTGGTACTTAACCGCGGCTTTCACAGCCCACACTGACTTCGTGTTGAACAATGTGTGTATCTGTGTGTGTAATTTGCTCAAACGCAAATAACCCCTTGTTGTATTGATTCACTTGAAGATAATATATTGACTCGTATTATACTAAACATACTAAGATATAGCTTTGCAAAAATTTATGATTGGAATTTCGTATATGAGTTACGTAAGCTTGATTTGATATGCGTGATTCAAATTGAATTGGTCATATCAAAGATATTCTGTTCGAAGTTTGAAAAATATTGTCGACGTCGTGTATTAAGACTGGTCAAGAAGGGATCCTCAGATTTCTGGCAAGCTCGTGCGAAGTTTAGATGGAAAAGCCGGCAAGCGAACCAAATCTTAAATCACCTTCAATCAGGAAAACAAGTCTATATAAGGATAGTGATGAAGTAGTATTTCGCGAAACTTAATAATGCTGTATATATGTATTTATTTTATTTCATTTAAAAATTTTCACACACAGAAAAACAACATTTAAATATTGGATATTGACAAGTAGGTACAATGGCTTAAAGACAGGTCAGTTGAGTTAGTCATTCATTGCGTGAACTGTGATAGACTGTATATTGTGTAAACATAAATAGGTACTTATAATAATATCCTTCACCAATCTTTATAACTTCGAGCAATCTCACTAAATAAGCTAACAGTTATATTTGATGGCGAGAATACCATTTTATTGTCTAGAATTTAAATACCTCTTGAACACATAACTACAAGTTTGACTGTACAAAAATGAATATATTATTTGTCTAACCATTATGGCGTCATTATTTGGCATCTACCATTGTAACTTTTAAAACAGTGATTGTCAAACGCATAGCAAACTACTTGACCACTCGAGTGAAGTGAAGACGAGTTCGTGTCAAGCGATTTGTGCGTCGCGACCAAGTTATGTTGTGTACACTTACATACTATAGCCAGGGTGCGCTTAATGTTTTTAGATATGGCATCATTTATCTAGGTATTAACTTGATCAATGAATTTTATACTAGTAGTTCTGTGAACAGAAGACCTCACCAACGTCCTTTTCTTAGAACATCATCAATCTGAGGAATCCTGCAGTTCAAGTTTTAGCCAAACTTCATCAAGATCTATTCATAAATATCGCAACAACAAACTACCCCAGGCACTTTATAAAAAAATCTCTCGACAGAAATTGTTTTTTATAGATTTTTTTATTTTTTATATAGATAAATAAACAAGAACACATGTGTTAAGATTGGTAGACCGTAGATCGGAACTGACATACAGACATAAATACGGACGAAAGCAAATCGTCCACCTTGTCGATTTGGACTTGCTTCGCTGGTTCAGTCAATTAACTGCTGACGTCATCATTTTAGCATCTAGCTTTCACCTACGATCTACTAGGGTCATCCTACTCTAAACGACTGTTGTCCATTACAAGAGAAAAGTGTGCGAACAAAACGTCATTCATCATTTAACAGTTTCCAGGTGCGGCGGGCTTAGCCCCAAAGGTCTTGATGATTGAAACATATCATTTATCTATGTATATATTACCTATCTACATAGTTACAATAAATTGTTTCTTTTTTTTTAAATAATAATAATTTTGAAGCAAAATACACACACGGTAGAAAAAGACTTCAATATTGATTAGTTCCTAAGAATTAATAAACGAAATGGTACACCACTAATGGATGAAAATTTGAAGCACAACTTAAGGCACGTGTTTGTGAATGCAAGCAATTGTTATTATCGCACGTCAATTATAACCATACTTGATGATCGTCAATCTTTATTGATATTTCTGGAGACAATGAAGTTTAGACAACAATGTACATGATATGAAGAGACAAAGAGTTCTAATCGGTTTCTCTTTTTGGACACAGCAGTTATCGAATAACGCTTCTTATCTATTTAATACTAAATCTATGCGTAGTTGTGTCTTTGTTTGCCAGCTCTCGACACATGGTGTTTGCTTTCACATTCTTTTAAGACTCTCGAACTTAAACGTGACCCCAGGCCAGGTTATAAGTTTCTTAAGGACCAGTATCATGGCTCAAAACCCCGTTATAAGTATTTAAAGGATTTCATAAAGTCATTGAAGTCTGGTACGAGAAAGTTGTCAATATATTCTGAAGTTGATTTAGATTATGTTATGATTATTCTAGCTAAGGCGCCAACTTGGATTATATTATCTAAGCGTGTTATTCTATACTAATATTACATTACAAAATTAACATAACCTAAATGCTGGTGCAAATAAATAAAAACTATTATCATAAGAATATAAAACTTAATGAAATAAACTTCATGTGGCATATGAGGGCAGTGGAGTCACTTGAGACCCACACATGACCCAGTTGTTAAGGTGACACATCAAACTGCCAGCCCCAACCGTGCACTAGAAAAGTGACCTAGATAAACAGTATTACGTATAAAAATAACAATCGTTGAGCAAAAACCACAACATCTAGTATTTATTTATCAGCAGATACCAGATAAAGCTGCAGATACACGAGTGTACACAAGTTTATGGCATCGGTCTGTAAAGGACGTGGGCTATTCGTAATTTCCCAGCACGGCAACACGTATACCGTTTCACGTCTGGCATACGTCGTATTAGGTTAGCCGGCGCTCAAAGTGGAGGGTGTATGCTAATGCAGCGCCACTCGACGCCTCGGGGTGCCTCGGCGGTCGGTATACTTGCCAAGCAAACTACAGTAGTTCATGTTCAGTATTTTTATATAGTTATTTACAAAAATCAACCTGAAATAAAGTAGAATTGGTAGTATCTATGTTTGTGCTGGCAACTTTTTACCTTTTATCTTTTTTCTTTTTTTTTATCGTCCGAAAAGTCCCAATGGATGACCCCCCTTTTCTTCGAGATGACCCCCGTCGTGGCAGCCTTTTACCTGAAAAAATGTGTTACGCAACAGTTTTTGTTTTTTTTTTGTTTTTTTTTGTGTTTAAAAAGTATATTAGCACCTGAAGTTACTAATATTCCCTTTAACCCCTCCAGCTAAGTTCAAAGACTTGTATTAGGAGTGGGTTCACGTCGGTAGTGTAATGGCCAGGATTCGAACCCGGGACCTCTCGATCGTAAGGCCGGCTCCTTAACCACTAAGCTACCGCCGCTTAGTGGTTAAAGTGACAGACAATTACTAGGGACTGTATAAATCTTCTTAAAATAAAAAAACAAAAGGCTAATCTGAGTTACACAGGCTAGCCAATGCGATCCATCGCGAAAATACGTGGGTGTGCTTAGACCCGAGGCCATTTACATGACAAATGCGTGGTTGACTGCTTGATATTTCTGTATCTGTATTTAAATATAATTTTCATGTTATGTTGTATTGTTATTTTATAAATTCCAAGGTGTGCGTGAACGGGATGTGATGTCCCTCCAACACAAAGGGAAGATCCTCTGACAAGGCAAAGTGTTCATACCCCCGGCGGGCCGCAGCCCAATGGTGGTAGTTGGGTTGTTGTATTTATGTTGTACAAGCGCGAGAACTTAGCTTTCGCGATGCAGGATTCGTAGTGACGTAGTGGTTTGTCTTGCTGTCGCTTACAGATTTATTATAAAGTGGACGAATATCTTGATGAAAAAAATTTATGGTCATCCTAATCTCTTGCATTAGCACCTATTTATTACAAATAAACAAAACTATATTAAAACTGAAAAGAAAGTATAACGATAATCCAACTGAGATTCTTGCTGGTCACTTTTTGTAGATCCAACTAGCGAAAGAATCATCATCAATTGATCTATTTGTCTAATTTTATTGGGTTCTAATATTAAACAGGCTTCTTTTTGATATCATTATTCGCCCCCAAAAATGTATATTGCCTTTTAAATTACTAAATCAGCCACAATTAACGAGCATCTGAATAATATTATATAAGTAGTTATCTTCTATATAAACCACTCTAAATACAACTCAGCATGATGGTTATTTTTAGCATCTAAATTTGTAACATGCATTCTAACAGTAATTTTCTAAAATACTATTAAATGACATTAAAAAATATGTTATATATTTATCTTCTAATTTTTTAACTCAGTATTCACGTTTAAAATGTAACTCATCCCATATTAATTGATCGTAAAAATTTGCTAAAAATGTCATCAAATAGTATATTGGCCACTAATATTACCAGAAGCTATTGAGGAGACATAAAATAAAAGACTTTATTTTGAAAAATCTATTTGTTCATTGAATAACCATCATTTTACTTATAGTTTGCGCCTAGATTAATTGCATAGTGATATTTGGAGTAGCGGACCCTATGCGGCCTCGCGACAGTCAGGCGAAACTATTATGTCGGTACTTCGATAAAAATGTTACCTTGTTTTGTAAAAAAAATATATACTATTGACTTCTCGTAAAAAAAATAGTCGCATGTATTTCATATGCTTCCCCTTGTCTGGTATAACAACGTTTGGTCGAAATCACTTCGACTAATTTCAGTTACAATAAAGTCATTTCACATAATTATTAATTTGACCGAATATTTAATTGGTAGAATTTTATTAAGCATTATTATTTATTTGGAATAATGTCATTTTGCTGAATTTCATTTGCACTAATTTTTTTTTGTCTAATCCTTCATTAGACTAATAATGATTTAGTCGAGAGATCATATCGAATATTCGGTTTGGTGATAATTAGTTCCCTTTCATTGTCAATAAACTGACGATGGTTTATATACCTACCAGTGATAGCAACTTTTTACCTTTTTTTTTTTTTCTTTTTTTTATCGTGCGAAAAGTCCTAACGGATACCCCTCCCCCCCCCCCCCGGAAACGAAAACGCACGCCGACTTTGGGGCTTCGGTTGCCGGAGGTGAGGTAGTAGCTAACATATCCCTCGCACCCCGGCAGAACCGGGCCCTTATCTTCGAGATGACCCCCGTCGTGACAGCTTTTACCTGAAAAAATGTGTTTTGCAACAGTGACAGCCAATTACTAGGGACTGTATAAATCTTCTTAAAATAAAAAAAAATAAAAGGCTAACCTGTTACACAGGCTAGCCATTGCGATCCATCGCGAAAATACGGTCGGTACTCTGGGGTGGTCAACTTATTTGATATTTCTGTACTTAAATTCCAAGGAGTGCATGAACGGGATGTGATGTCCCTCCAACACAAAGGGAAGATCCTCTGACAAGGCAAAGTGTTCATACCCCCGGCGGGCCGCAGCCCAACGGTAGTCGTTGGGTTGTTGTATTTATGTTGTACAAGCGCGAGAACTTGGCTTTCGCGATGCAGGATTCGTAGTGACTTAGTGGTTTGTCTTGCTGTCGCTTACAGATTTATTATAAAGTGGACGAATATCTTGATGAAAAAATGTATGGTCATCCTAATCTCTTGCATTAGCACCTATTTATTACAAACTAGCAGCCCGTCCCGGCTTCGCACGGGGTAGACAATTATTTATTTTTGGAAATTTGGATATAAAACACTTTTTTCACAAATATTTTTATTTATTAAAAAAATATTATTTATTAATTATTATATATTAAAAAAATCCCACAGTTGTATTTGTATGTTATTTATGTTCAATTTCTTTGATGGTTTAAGTGGCGGGCACTTAAATAAGTAATATTTACCTATCTTACAGACGTGCACGCCCCACTCCTGTATTTCTGTGCCCCCTCCACCCCGCACGCCGCGATGCCCGGCGCGCTTTTCAGACTGCAAACAACGGCCACGGCGCTATGGCGGTTTTGTTTACTGTTTGAATTTTTTAATTCCTAATATCTTTTGAACGGAAAGTCCAATTTAAATAATTTTAAAATTATTTTATAGGTAGTTAAATGGTCTTGACCATAAAATAATTTATTTGGATAAGGATTAATATAAACACATAAATAGCATGGTTTGAATTTGGTTAGCATTTTCATTAATGTTTAAAATGAAAAAAGTTGTTGTAGTGACATAACTACAATAGTTGGACATAGGCTACCGCGGAGTTTTTTGTAGACATTATGATGTTCTTCAATATTGTTGTACATTATTTTGTTCTATCGCTAATAGTTTCGGCAGCGCATTCGACGAAAGACCTATTACGACTCATTTTTCTACACCTTCGGTTACATTGTTGAAATTTTACCAAGGATCTCTAATTTTTTTCAAAATGAAATGTAGCCTATGTCAAATTGGAAGAATGTAGCATTCTATTGGTGAAAGAATTTTTTAAATCGGCCCAGTACTGAATTTTGAGCCTATTCATTACAAACATACAAAAATAGGTACAAATCTTTCCTCTTTATAATATTAGTGTAGATAAACAAAACTATATTAAAACTGAAAAGAAAGTATAACGATAATCCAACTGAGATTCTTGCTGGTCACTTTTTGTAGATCCAACTAGCGAAAGAATCATCATCAATTGATCTATTTGTTTAATTTTATTGGGTTCTAATATTAAACAGGCTTCTTTTTGATATCATTATTCGCCCCCAAAAATGTATATTGCCTTTTAAATTACTAAATCAGCCACAATTAACGAGCATCTGAATAATATTATATAAGTAGTTATCTTCTATATAAACCACTCTAAATACAACTCAGCATGATGGTTATTTTTAGCATCTAAATTAGTAACATGCATTTTAACAGTAAATTTCTAAAATACTATTAAATGACATTAAAAAATATGTTATATATTTATCTTCAAATTTTTTAACTCAGTATTTACGTTTAAAATGTAACTCATCCCATATTAATTGATCGTAAAAATTTGCTAAAAATATCATCAAATAGTATATTGGCCACTAATATTACCAGAAGCTATTGAGGAGACATAAAATAAAAGACTTTATTTTGAAAAATCAATTTGTTCATTGAATAACCATCATTTTACTTATAGTTTGCGCCTAGATTAATTGCATAGTGATATTTGGAGTAGCGGACCCTATGCGGCCTCGCGACAGTCAGGCGAAACTATTATGTCGATACTTCGATAAAAATGTTACCTTGTTTTGTAAAAAAAATATATACTATTGACTTCTCGTAAAAAAAATAGTCGCATGTATTTCATATGCTTCCCCTTGTCTGGTATAACAACGTTTGGTCGAAAATCACTTCGACTAATTTCAGTTACAATAAAGTCATTTCACATAATTATTAATTTGACCGAATATTTAATTGGTAGAATTTTATTTAGCATTATTATTTATTTGGAATAATGTCATTTTGCTGAATTTTCATTTGCACTAATTTTTTTTGTCTAATCCTTCATTTGACTAATAATGATTTAGTCGAGAGATCATATCGAATATTCGGTTTGGTAATAATTAGTTCCCTTTCATTGTCAATAAACTGACGATGGTTTCATTGATTTTTTCATATTTTGTTTTTTAAAATAATAAAAACCCCCTTTACATTTGCCAAAAAATTTCCTACTTGAAAATTATACCATTAAATATTCGACGAAATACATACCAACTGAACATTGCATGAAATGAACATTGATTGACGAATCTGAAAGCTAACAGGAGCTGTATGAAACTTGTGTTGAAAACAAATATTATATATTATACAGACAAACATCTGACTGTGAAGGATCCTTGCCTTGTACCACACTGCCCGTCATGTCTCAGGAAGAGTTAACAATTCTAACACCTCACCCTATGGGTAGCCCTTGTGACAATACCTCAAAACGAAATACATCCACCGGTGCTTGCCCTGTAAGAACAGATACACATACTTTGAATAAGGGCAAGACAGTTGTTTATTGTGATGAGATCGGTAGGGGCCTGGGCTGTCATTTGGGGAACCAATTTGGTAATTCAGTCATGACTCATTCGTTTCCTGGGGCCTCCTACTCCCAAATAATTGATAGGGTTCTGTCTAGTACACATTGTCCTCATACTACACTGGTAATATTTATTGGCAGAAGAGGTGCTGCAAATATAACCAATTTCATTAGATTCTATGATCAACTGACAAAACTACAAGTCAAACAGGTAATATTGTGTGCACTACCTTATAGTAAGGGTCTTACAGATGCAGAAAACAATGTCAGATATAATATAAACAGGAAACTGCATACACTGACTACCTATGGTAGGAACATAAATTTATTTGACTGTAACTTTGTATTACAGAATAATTTTATTTTGACAAGAGATAGTTTTTCACTATCAAAATTTTTACAGCGACAGGTTGCAAATTTATTGGGCAACTTTTTATTTAACATAGCCAATTTGGCTAATATAACAGCTCCTATTGAGCTTAACAATTATTGTGACGTTGACGTTACTGACAGTATGGATAGGGATATCCAAAAAAAAAACTAAATCACTTGACAACAGATAAAAAAACATCTTGCAACTTTTCTCACACGTCCGAATGTAGCGGACATGCTAAAGCGGCTTTTGAGGCAATTGAGTTGTGTAATAATGAAATTGTCTTAAAGCCTAAATGTAATTTTAAGACTAGAAATACATTATTGTACCTGGTGCACCAGAACGTCGAAGGACTAATAAATGGTAAAGAATTGGAATTGGAGTTGCACATGACCTTGAATAATATAGATATTTTTTGTGTAACAGAACATTGGTTAAAAGACCATCAGATCATGTTCAACTTCAAAAATCACCAGGTAGCAAGCTCGTTCAGTAGAAAGAATTTCAATCGTGGAGGCTCCCTAATTATCATTAATAAGAATATAAAATGTAAGGAGCGTAAAGACATAGTAAGCCTCTCTATTGAGCGAGTGATTGAGATGGCTAGTATTGAGTTTGAGCAGTTCATTGTAATAAGCGTATACAGTCCCCCGGACGCGCCCTATGCAAGATTTGAAGAGAGGATGGAAGAAGCGCTTTTTAAATGCCGTTACTCGAAGAAATCAATAATTGTTTGTGGAGACTTTAATGTCAATATTTTAGATAATACCTTAGTGCCAATAGAGAAAAACAAAATGTTGAATCTGTTCAAGTCCTTTAATCTTATTAATATGTTTTTGGAACCTACTAGAATAACAGCAGCTAGTGCCACATGTATTGACAACATTTTCACAGATATTAGACCAATCGACAAACTTATTGTGGATGCCGTGCATTCGGATCATCGTGGTCAATTAATAACCTGTGAAAGAAATATTTGTAAGGCTAGTAAAAAAGACATTAAATTTGTACCGATTAACCAATATCGTTTGGAGAGTTTCAAAGAAAGTATAGTGAATAAACTACCTCACTTGCCCTCGTACACTGATGTCGAGGAGTCTTATAGTAACTTAATCAACCTAATCAATACTGAGTTTGGGAGAATTTTTACCTCAAAAACATTATCGATTGGTAGCCGTACGGTTTTCAGCGACTGGGCGACATCAGGGTTATATAAAAGCAGGAGGAGATTGTATGAGCTGTATTCTGAAAAATCATACAATTTCAGCCCTACTTTTCAGAATTATGTAAAAAATTACTCCAAAACATTTAAGCGAGCCTGTTCCTTGGCAAAATCAATTTTCATTAAAAACAAAATATCGAATTCTGCGAATAAAATTAAAACAACTTGGAACATAATAAATTCTGAATGTGGGAGATCTTCATCATTTGTAAGAGATTTCCATTTAAAAATAGATGATCGCCATGTCACGGAGGATTTGGCAGTTGCGACAGAGTTTGAAAGTTTCTTCACAAACATACCTTTATTAACAACAAAAACTCTTCAGTCGTCTGCTGCATCCGCCGAGTCATTGCTTACGGATTCATTTCCCAAGTGTAAGGATACTTTCGTATTCTCAGTTGTTAGTAGCTACGACATCACAAAAGCCTTTAAATCTATTGATATTAAAAAGACCGCGGATCTATGGGGATTATCTGTCAAAACTGTATCAAGTATTATTGATGTCATTGCTCCCCACCTAGCAACTGTGTTTAATGATTGTATTAGTAGCGGCATATTTCCCGATTTAATGAAACATAGCAAAGTCATACCTTTGTTCAAGGCTGGCAGCGCCACAGACCCCTCTAATTTTCGACCCGTTTCAGTGTTGCCGACCTTGAGTAAAGTATTTGAGAAATTAATTCTGGGGCAGATGCTGGCGCATTTTGGTGAAAACAAATTGTTTCATGATAAGCAGTTTGGGTTTACTAAGGGACGTTCGACAACTGATGCTGGAATAGAATTATTAAATTGTATTTATAAGGCCTGGGAGGATAAGCATGATGCATTGGGTATCTTTTGTGATCTATCCAAGGCTTTCGATTGCGTCCACCATGATACGTTAATCAGGAAATTAGAACATTATGGGATAAGGAACAAGGCTCTCGAGCTTCTGACTTCATATTTGAACAATAGAATTCAGAGGGTCGACGTTAACGGTACACGCTCAGCAGGGTCTGTGGTTTCTATGGGCGTTCCGCAGGGGTCGATACTTGGACCATTTTTATTTTTAATCTATATTAATGACCTCCCCTACTACGTAGGGGATAAAAATAATATTGTTTTATTTGCTGACGATACTTCGTTAATATTTAAAATTAAAAGACAGTTACACAATTATGACGAAGTGAATAGCGCAATCTCAAGAGTGGTTCATTGGTTTAGTACAAATAATCTTTGCCTTAATGGTAACAAAACAAAATGTATAAAATTTACACTACCTAATGTTACACAGGTGGAAACCAATGTACAGCTCAATGGACAAGTGTTGAACCTTGTGGAATCGACAGTGTTCCTAGGCTTAAGCATCGATGCTAAGCTGCAGTGGGGAACACATATTGAAAAAATAGCCAGTAGGTTAAGTTCGGCTTCGTATGCTGTAAAGAGAGTAAGGACTTTAACAGACGTGGATACGGCTAGAATAGTTTATTTCAGCTATTTTCACAGCATTATGAGCTACGGAATTCTCCTTTGGGGTAATTCCGCGGATCTAAATGCAATATTCGTTCTTCAAAAACGGGCTGTGCGAGCCATTTATAATTTGGGCCCAAGAGTCTCCCTCCGAGATAAGTTTAAGGAAATAAACATTCTTACCGTAATCTCACAATATATATTCGAAAACTTGATGTATGTTAGAAAAAATATTACAAACTTTCCAAGAGTTTGTGATAGGCATAACCTAAATACCAGACACAAAAATAATCTGGTTGTCTGTGATAGTAGACTCCACAAAATTTCAAATTCTTTTCAGGGTAATTGTATACGCTTTTTTAATAAGCTCCCCTATGAGATTAGAGATTTGCCTATCAATAAGTTTAAAAATTTAGTAAAAAATAAGCTATGTCAAAAAGCTTACTATAAAATCCAGGATTATTTGGATGATAAACAAGCCTGGAAATGAACTGTTCACTCCACTTGCTACTCAGCTAAATTTTGTATCTAGACTAAGTAAACTATTGTAAATAGACCAAAAAAAAAGAAAAGCCCGCTGAGTTTCTTGCCGGAGTCTTCTCAGGTCGGGGCCGCGTTTCGAACCGGTGGTCCATTTGCATTTGATAAAATATTGTTTGTATTGACGTTTTGTAAGTGCCGTTTACTGGTCTATGCAGAATAAATGATTTTTGATTTTGATTTTGATTTTGATTATATTATAAAATATACCAGTGATAGCAACTTTTTACCTTTTATTTCTTTTTTTCTTTTTTTTTATCGTGCGAAAAGTCCTAACGGATACCCCTCCCCCCACCCCGGAAACGAAAACGCACGCCGACTTTGGGGCTTCAGTTGCCGGAGGTGAGGTAGTAGCTAACATATCCCTCGCACCCCGGCAGAACCGGGCCCTTATCTTCGAGATGACCCCCGTCGTGACAGCTTTTACCTGAAAAAATGTGTTTTGCAACAGTGACAGCCAATTACTAGGGACTGTATAAATCTTCTTAAAATAAAAAAAAAATAAAAGGCTAACCTGTTACACAGGCTAGCCATTGCGATCCATCGCGAAAATACGGTCGGTACTCTGGGGTGGTCAACTTATTTGATATTTCTGTATTTAAATATAATTTTCATGTTATGTTGTATTGTTATTTTATAAATTCCAAGGAGTGCATGAACGGGATGTGATGTCCCTCCAACACAAAGGGAAGATCCTCTGACAAGGCAAAGTGTTCATACCCCCGGCGGGCCGCAGCCCAACGGTAGTCGTTGGGTTGTTGTATTTATGTTGTACAAGCGCGAGAACTTGGCTTTCGCGATGCAGGATTCGTAGTGACGTAGTGGTTTGTCTTGCTGTCGCTTACAGATTTATTATAAAGTGGACGAATATCTTCATGAAAAAATGTAAATCATCCATATTAATTAATTGATCGTAAAAATTTCGCTAAAAATGTCATCAAATAGTATATTGGCCACTAATATTACCTGAAGCTACTGAGGAAAGACAAAATAAAAGACTTTATATTTGAAAATCAATTTGTTCATTGAATTACAATCATTTTACTTATAGTGTCTGCGCCTAGATTAATTTCATAGTGATATTTGGAGTCTAGGACCCTATGCGGTCTCGCGCCAGTCATGTGATACTATTTGTCGGTACTTCGATAAAAATGTTACATTGTTTTGTAAAAAAAAACTCTGGACTTCTCGTAAAAAAATGGCTGTATGTACTTCATATGGTTCCCTTATTTGGTATAACAACGTTTGATCGAAAATCACTTCGACTAATTTCAGTTACAATAAAGTCATTTCACATAATTATTAATTTGACCGAATATTTAATTGGTAGAATTTTATTTAGCATAATTATTTATTTGGAATAATGTAATTTCGGCGAATTTTCATTTGCACTAATTTTATTTTAACTAATTCATTAGACTAATGATGATTCAGTCGAGAGATCATATCGAATATTCGGTTTAGGAATAATTAGTTTCCTTTCATTGTCAACAAACTGACGATGTTTTCATTGGTTTCTTCATATTTTGTAATAAAAACCCCCTTCACATTAGCGAAATTTTAACCACTTCAATATTATACCATTGAATATTCGACGGAATATATATTATACCAACTGAACATTGCATAAAATGAACATTATACTTTTTAATCAAAAACGCAAATGTTGTTATCTTTATGTATAAAAATGCTGTTCGTTAGTTCCGCTAAAACTCGAGAACGGCTGAACCGATTTGGCTAATTTTGGTCTTGAATTATTTGTGGGAGTCCAGAGAAGGTTTAAAAGGTGAATAAATATAAAATGCTCAAAATGGAGGAACGGGAAAAGGGTAAAAAAAAGTTCACGCAGGCGGAGCCGCGGGCAACAGCAAGTCGCAAATAAATATTCGATGAAATGAAATTTATGTCAATTGATATTATATAAAGTAATTATTTTCTCAAACATTGTTTGAATTAGTAACATTTGATCAAACGTTGTTATACCAAACAATGGTGAACCAATTTTGTGGCTAGACTTATAATTTCCCAATTTTATTCACTTTATATTATAATACTTTTGACAAAAAAAAATTAATCGTTGATATTCATATGTGCTCTTTATTTGCCTAAACTGAATGAACGAAACTGATTCAAAGATTACTTCTTTGATTCTATAGCAGGCGTACAAATTTTATTAAATATTAACTAACTATAACAATCACTTAAAACATATATACTAAAAGTAATAAAAAATCGACACACAAAATAGAATTTTCAGTTCATTGGAGGGTTTTGAGTGAAGTAGTTCTTCTGCGAGTTGATAGGCACGTTGTCATGGCGGAGGCTCTCTGTTTGTGTGGTAATGTTTATTATGTACCAGTGTCTACGAAGCTTTACATACATACCTCTCCCCCACACCCGCGTGAATGTGTTCGTTTCCTTTATTGGGGTGAATACATTTCACGGTTTGTTTTTAAACATACCTATATATAAAAGTATTACTCGAACTAGTCGTCTATATGAACATACTCTCAAATACCCTGCAAGTTGTTTTTGTGTATATTATTAAAGATATACATACTATTTAGAATTTCAAATACGATGATTTGAACAGTCATCACGTATTATACGACTGTCACTGAATTTGGTCATACCCTCCTCCCCTGGTTGCGTTTGCTAGCGTTTGTATCCGAAATGATTATAGGCTTAGCCCACGTCCGTGTTTTAACAGACAGCGTGACCGTGATTGGCGCTTTTGTGCCCTCAACAGTCGTACGCCGACACACTGTGCAACACATCTCGAAACATTCACTAACAAATTATCCACTATAGTAGAACTCTATCAAGCTCCAATTAAAAGTCATACTAGGCTCTCAATAAAACGGTTGTTAAGGACCTTTGTTAATTTGATTTGATTGAGTTCTTACAGAAAGCGATACCGCGGTTATTGTTTGGCCGATTTTACATAACGAGGCGGCAAACGTGGGCCCTCTTTGTGGCCGGCCCATTGTGTGGGAGTATCCAAACGTTTGAGATGTGAATTGAAAGGCGCCGCGCGATGACGAGGCGCGAGCCAGCCTGCGGTCCAAGGTTTAAGTGACCAGTGCTAATTTTTGAAGTAAACATTTTGTACGACGTTGTTTGACGAATCTGAAAACTAACAGGAGCTGTATGAAACTTTTGTTGATAACAAATACTTGTGTTTTATAAAATATACCATTGATGATGGGCAAACTATAAATAAGGTTTTAAATGTTTACAAATTTAAGTCACAAATAAACTATATACATAGAGATGCTGTAGCACTTTACCTGACTTACGTTATATACAACAGATAATTTATTTTTAAACTGAAAATATTACGAGGAACCAAATATTGTGATTTTAATTAACATCTATCGAAGGACTAACAAGACCAACACGCGTAATCTATATTATACAGAGCATACTTTTGTGCTTATATTTGTGCTGAAAAAGGCTAAATTCTTTCTTTCTTTCTTCTTTCTTTCATACAAGAAATAAATTCACATATAGGTATTCAAACACCCAAATCTCATGACTTGAACCACACTCTAACATTGCGTTACTCGGCTTCACTCTTTGAACTGTCCAAATGATTGTTTTATATTTGTAAGCGTCGAACAGTGCCCCTATTCGACTCCGCTGACGTAATGTAGCATTTCAATTAGTCGCACTGGCGTTTTGTTTTTAACAAAGCTTTTGTCGACTAACGCTACACCGAGATTTAGAAGCATTGTCAGACGGACTCGACTATTGATATTATTAATAAACATTACCCTTTTCTTAATAAACATAAGGACTATTAGAATTATTATCTGAAATTTAATTTTAGTTTCAAACGTGTAGGTAATTGTTTGATTGGATAGATGGTAAATTATTTTGAAGCAATTCTACAAAATGGTCAGTTTTTTCGTGTTACACTGTATGGTAAACCTCAATTAGTAAACATAGGTGTTTTTTCTTAAATACAAAAGATATACCTTTTATATTTTAAGAAAAGTATTCGATACTAAAACTGTCTGCAGAAAAAATAACATTATTCTCGATACATACTTATATTTTCACTACTACACTATACAAGATAGTATTGACAAGACCAAAAGAAGCAAAAAGTATATACAAATCATGGTTTACAGCAGAAGCAGATAATCATATGAAAATTATGGTAATACAGTTATATTACGAAAATTCTTCACTATTCTATTTGTTTTGATCTTAGAGAATTAAGAATTACTATTTTCTATTCAGTAGGTACGTCCTTTCCCTTCTGTTGGATAGAGAAACAGATACTCTTTATTTTTACACCATTTAAATTAAACAAACATTGAAAACTAGTAGGTATACATACTGACGACCTCAGTGGCGTGGCGGTAGTGACGCGACTGCTATGCAGAAGGCACGGGTTCGATTCCCACACAATGCAAATATGTGTGTGCATGAATATGAATATCTGCATTGATCGGGGTGTTTATGTAAATACATGTATCATGTATATACAAAAAATATCTAAGTATGTTTATCCGCATTTTAGAACCCATAGCACAAGCTAGTTAAAGTATGCTTACCATGGGTCTATGCGACGTTGTGTAGATTGTCCTAGAATATTTATTTATTATTTGTAAAATCTTGACTTGATCCACCAGATTAATAGAAGCATTGACATATTGACATGTTATATTGTAATATTTTACACCTCCATAATCTGACATTGGTTAATAGATTTCATACGATATATATAATTATAATACAATCAAATTATTATTTGTTTATTTATACATTAACATAAACATATTGTACAATGTGCGGTTTTATCACAATTGGTGATATCTTCCAAACAGACAGCTTCATGGGGCTTTACGAGAGCAACTTGGTTTTCTTTGTTAATGTAAGAATGATATACTGATGTCTGTTTCCATCTATACTTTTCCCGCTGTGTCTTTTGTTCGACGTAATTTGTCGTAGCACCGTAGACACTCCGTAGCAATAGTCTACGATATCATTTCTGTTTTACATAATTTAAAAGCTCAATCTAAAGCTTTTATATACTATTACATTGTATTTAAAGTTCTGTAGTATTTTCATAAGATCGAAACGTAGAAGATGTATCAAGCTCTCTATTGAAAACAATTTAAGTTAAATATTTCCTGAAGTAAAGGTTTGCAACCTTTACTTCAGGAAATATTTAACTTGTTTGTTGAACAGCTTGTTTTTAATTTAGAAGAAAAATGTATCATAGTTTGGGGATTACTGAAATGGGGCCAGAAATTCAGGGGCGGTAAGGGGATGAGGGTACTAACAAACTTAGACATAAGTAATGAAATAATCTGCAAAAAGTTATGGGTATACCTTTGGGTGTAGATTCTAAATATATATCACATTAGCTGTTATCTTCTAACCCCGTTTCCGCTGCTGATCTTTCCCGACAGCGTATTGATATAATATCCTATGACCCTCACAAATAATATAACTTTATATTGGTAAAATAATAAAATTTTGTTCGAAAAAATAGCAGTTACCATACTAATTGCGTTAGAAAATGTTGATCTATAAAATGTTGTTGATATTGACGTTTTGTAAGTGCTGTTCAATGGTTTAAACAGAATAAATGATTTTTGATTTGATTTGAGTTTATTAGAAAATTCTCATTAAATTGTAAAAATTTGTCACAGCTTTCAAAATCGAAAAAATTTTTACAATCGACTCAGTAAATCCAGAAATTACTCCAGATGAAGTTACATTTTTACAATATTAATATTGTTTCGCCAAGAGCGGGTGAGGGGTGCTTCATACACCCATGGCGTACATGTATATAGTAGTCCTTGAAAGCAAACTGTAACATTATTAGGCAGAATAATAGCCATAGCCTCCAAGCTGCAGCCACGCAATGAACAGTCAGATCATGATGTGGCAAGTGTGGCAACCCGTCCGCGGTGCATTAGGCGGCCTGTAATCAGCGCGCCGCGGCGGCCTCTAATCACGCCCGGCCTTGTTTTAGGACCGACGATGCACCAAGCACTACTCTAGCGGTAATTTCCGGAAGTACACACATATATACAGGCTATATGCACAGATAGATGTTATTTGAGATGTTGCTACAAAAAGATTGAGTGATTTAGAGGGTAAAGAGTACGGGCGAGATATCTAAGGTTCAGATTCTCCGTATTTCACTATTTAGGTGAATCCTTAATAATTAGCTTAGCTGAAGGAATTACTAGCACTTATTTTAAGTAAAAAGGTTTTTAGTAAAAGTGTAAGTGTATAACAAAATGCCAAAAACGCCTATATACATACATAACATAACATAACATAACAAAAACGCCTATATACCCGAAGGTATAGGCAGGGGTGCTAGCAACCACATTTCTCCAGTTTATGTTCAGGTCTTAATCTAATAGGTGGCAAGCCTATTACCATTAACTGGCCACTTATAAACCTGCGATAAATACACACATAACTTTGAAAAGCATCGAAAAGTCATTGATGTAAAGTCTTCCACTTAAAAAAAACTCTGATCTTAGTCGACGAGGATAAATTAATTCTGTAATAGTCCTTGACGTCTTAATCAATATTCTTGGCAGTGTGATTATGAAACTTACGCTAAAAAAACAAAATAAAATGAGAGCAACGAGAACATTACTCGTAATGCAAGTACAAAAAATAATATATGCTATTGCTTAAATTACGTTTAAGCAATAGCATCTACGAGTTTTATCATAATAGATGCTATTATGAATAGGGCTGTCAACTACCCGCGCTGATTTCAACGGATTTAGGGTTGGTAATAATTGTGTGATGCCTGCAAGCTCTTATATTATCATTCCATGAGCCTGCAATAGATGGGCACACCATGGTCCTCGCACCCTAAGGGGTCTGTCGGGGTGCGAGGGATATGTTCGTTACTATCTCACATCCGGCAACTAAAGACCCAAAAACGGCTTGCGTTTTTGTCGGTTCGAGTCCGACACAACCTCTCTCATCAGCTGCGGTGGGATCCACAGGGATTTCGTGTACGGAAAAAAAGGGGTCAGATGGAGACACTGTGCTCCTTGCAGCCGAAGGAGACCACCTCGTAGTGGCCGTGGGTCGGCCAGAGTGCGATGAATATGTTACCTACAATCTTACCTCCAGCAAATGAAGTCGGTCCAAGTCCGACATAACCACTCTCACCGGCTCTGGTGTAGGTGGTATTCTTGGGGACTTAGCGCTGAAAAAAAAGAAAAATACTTCTTTTTGACAACAATTGATGGCAACTTTGACTCCACTTTTTGTTGCTGCCATAGCCACAGAGTATAGTTAGTATAGTTAGTTAAATTGTGGAAAATCATCAAAATTAAAATCAACGTTATCAAAGATCCTGGAAATATGCATATTATACGTGGAAATCGAGTGATAGTATACCTATTGGACGTAGATAAGGAATACATATACATTAAACTCATTGTTAGTAACGACTCTCTTTGAGAAGAACGCTGCTTATCCACAATTCACAATCTTTGTCTTACTAGTAGAAATGAACGAATATAGATCTAAACAATCGACATAGCATCTGCTGTATTAAAATAATAAATATTTTAATGTTAACATAAGGCTGTACATCAAAGGTGCGAGCTCCGACGCTGACGTGTTAACTCTGATGAAATAATTGACACTCTACACATAGACAACAAAAAGCCAAACAAAAACTCTGTCGGCCTTTTTTGTTTTAAAGTGTATCAATTTTTTTTATTTATAATTGATATGTTTCTTCAAATAAAAAAAGTTCTCACCATTAGTTGTTAGTGCCAATAACATTAGTTTGATGAATCATCATACGCTTTCAGTTAAATATCAAATTTTCTTATACTACTAGTACTAAGATAACGAATAAGTACCGATGAAAGGAAAAGAAACACGAGAATATAAATAGGTAAGATAGTGCTCTGCTCTATGAGTAGATATAAACACCAAGTGAAAGATGATTTGTTTGCCATCTTGGAAATACAAAAAGCTGTTATAGCAATTATTTATTTGATTTCGACCTTAATGCAACAAATAAAGACTATTCACAAAGTAGTCCAGAGTAAGGTAAGACAAAAAGTCGCGGCACAAATAAATAAATACGTATCTTGGCCAATTTATGTCAAAATCACCCACTTCCAGCTAATTTCCTTTCGCCACGAAAGTACGAAATCATGTTAAAACTACTCCATATTCGCTCTATAAGCTATTACCTATAGAAAGTGTGAAATTAACTTGTAATTTCGTGCGAAGGTGTCAATTAGAGTCCGAAGTCGGCGACAG
This sequence comes from Pelosia muscerda, assembly GCA_963691645.1. Taxonomy (NCBI): domain Eukaryota; kingdom Metazoa; phylum Arthropoda; class Insecta; order Lepidoptera; family Erebidae; genus Pelosia; species Pelosia muscerda. The sequence continues at coordinate 4,661,264 of OY829114.1, read as the reverse complement.
ACGGTGGCGGTGCCGCTGGATAACACAACATCAAATTTTCCTAAAACATTTGTAGACAAAAGTGTCAAATCATGGCTTCCATTTACGTCTAAATATGCCTAGGTTGTAAACATTTGGCTGTTTTTGTTCCAGTGTTTTATAACGCTATTAGAAATAGATAACATCTCAATAATTTAGCAACTAAAGCACAAATAATTGCTGCTTATATGGTGTATCAATTAAAGTGTTTGTAGATTTTTTATTTGAAAATCAATTACAACCGTATTGTAATTGATTTTCGTACACTGAGATGATTCATTCACGATGGTTCAATTATTACATTGATTATAGGCTCTAGCCTAATGTCCAGGGTAGGTAGAGACAGCATCCTGCCATTTTGCTGCATCCTTACATACTTCAAGAGCTTCCTCCACAGTCAATTAGCCTTTCATGTTAGCCCGCTGGTTCCGAGTTCTTTCAAAATGTTTTCTTGGAAAAAATATTAATATGGTCAGTATTTGTGAGGTCGACCCTGGCTATTGGCTTTTTAATTGAATCTCACATACCTGATGGATGTGTCATTCGATTACTACATGATAAGTCATTTATAGAAAGAAAATAAATGTGTTTTAACTCTTACAGCAGAAATGATCCTCATGTTTCTCTTCGTCCAGATTAACTCGAGCTGCCATTGCATATGACATACCTAAATACATCTATATGTGCGCCTCACAGCTATACAATTAAGTAAGGTTTAAACCTAGGCATTTTCTGCTGACACAAGGAGGCCATTTATGTAGCAAATTCTTCTTGACATTCAAGTAACGCTGTTCTGGTTTGTGGACTCTCTTAGGGTAATTACTGCTACTAATTGTAAATCATTCTTTCAATTCGTTTCCATAATTTAAATTTGAAAAGTATTTTATTTGCTTATTATTAATGAGCCATAGCTTCGACAACGAAGTAGTTCACCCCTGCCCGGCGCTACAATTCCCTAATGTTTGGCTGTTTGCGCCACTTTGCTTCGAGACACGCACTACGTGATACCGATCTCTCACAATCACCAACACCGATGTTTTCTATATTTTTCGATAAGAAACTAAGTGAAACGACTACAGTTTGTATCTAGTAAAAATGTTATTTCGATAAACGTTGCATCGTAATTTTACTTCAGGTTTAAACCTAATTGCAAACGTAGGTACTTCATTGTAAGCGAATTTATACATGACATGCAAAATATTCAGGCATAATATATTGTTTTACTTTATTTAATTACACATTTTTAATTTTAATTTTATTTGACATGTATACATTCTTGACTTGTAGGTACCAAGGAAAGGGACCACTTTATTTACTGAATGTTACTGTAATTACCTATTTTCGCAATAAATGAGTTTGAATTTACTTAAATTGGACTTGCTACTGTCAAAATGCTACCAAAGAAAGACTACGTACCTTCCTAGTAACAGGCCGTAAGCCAGGGACTTAGTTGATACTAAGGCTTTTGTGTTCGCGTAAACTGAACTGGGGGCCTAGCCAAAATGCATTCGTTCCGAATCTACATACGTCATCGCTCTGAAAATGTATGGGGTTGACATTTGTTGTCGGAATCGCATCACATGACATTCGACGACAAATGTCACTCCCATACATTTTCAGAGCGATGACGAATGTAGATTCGGAACAATTGCATTTTGCCTAGAGCCCCTGAGTCCCAACTCGTAGGTACGTAGGTTGAAGAAACGTCAAAGGAAAATTAACTTATCTAGAAGTAGATAAGTAGATACCTAAATACTTCAACTGGGCTGATTACATAACATGAAATACGCCCACTCTATCGCTCCTGTCCACGTTGAATCTATAAAGCCTTTGAAGCCAGATATAATGGCAGGTCTTATTGTGATCATAATTACTAGTATTTTGTATATACTTGGATACTCTGCTTATGTAAGTATATTATGACATAATATTATTAAAGATAGTTATTAAAAATCGCGGTAACCCAGTGGTAAGGGTAATGGACTGTTGAGATGAGGTCTCGGGTTCGATCCCAGGTTTAACCATGGCACACACCAATGACTTTTCAATGCTTTTCGAAGTTATCTGTGTATTTATCGCAGGTTTACAAGTGCCCGGTTAATGGCAATAGGCTCGCCACCTATTACATTGGGACCTAAATATAAACTGGCGAAATATGGGTGCTAGCACCTCTGCCTACCCCTTCGGTGATATAAGCTTGAGTTTATGTTATGTTATTAAAACTGACATAATATTTTTCACAAACGCCGTAGGTAGATAAATCTTCATAGTAGATCGAGAATCTATGTAGTACCCTAAGTACCTAGTACCTGAGCCCTCAATTCAAGGAATCGTCAATTTTTGGAAAGACGCAATTATATCAAAAATGAATGGTTCTAAATCCAAAAGCTTATCAACTAGGCATAATGTACTGTTTCTTTGTCCCTTCCTATAACATTAGTTTGATTACAATCACACCTTGCTAAGTTATTGTTCACATAACCGTGAAGGTTCTATAAATAAAAAGATAAAAAAACCATCGCAATGAATGCTGGGCATTAGCCAGTTTGTTATTAATGTCGAGTATCTTTTTATTTAAATTTAGAATGTTACCAGTGTTACCACAAACACAATTGAGATCTCTAGATACCAGATTATGATTTTTAATTTCCATCGTAAGTCGGCTAAAACTGCCAGCAAAAGTCCAAGTCATGATAGCTCTTTGCATGTATTATGAGTTAAATTTAAGTAGTGCAAGCGAACTTTGACCGTTGAAACATTCATGGCACGTGGGCCCCATGTTAATGCACATGTAGTTTGCAATTAACTTCACACGATACTACATTATTAAGTTTTTACCTGTTCCTGAATATTTATAGAGCAATTTCACTAAAAGCAATAGATTCACTTCTCAGATTAAGGAAGAATGAGTACTTTACTTTACATAAAGTTTCGAGCTGAATTTATTAATTAAAAACTGTGGCAAAGTTATACCCTAAATAGAAAATTAATCGCCTTTGTTCTTTTTACAGCGGATGTTTCACATAACTATGTAAGTTTATATTATTAATCAATAATATTATACCCTTCGGGCGTGAGTTTATAAAAAAAAAAATATTATAATATTTATGGTCAAATATCCTATAGATTTCTTCAAAAAATTCCAAAAATTAATATTATTTTTGCAATATCAGTAAAGAAGAACACAATAATCGTGAGTTAGGTAGGTACTAGACAGTAAAATAAAGTTTACAATGTTCACGCCTAATTTCGGATATAAATTGAACAAGAATGGTCAGTCATGTTGGTACATTTCTACATTTTACTATATAAGATACTGTCGTGTCGTGTAAGAAGGCGGTGTAGTTTTAAGTGGCATGTAAGGAAGATCCATCGGCGTCGGCGCAGGCAGCCCCTCTAATTACCGCTCAGATCCGACCCAGATAGCGCAAGCTTTTATCTCGAACACTCTTCCATTAAGCAAATATACAGCTTTGTAGCCCGTTAATCATATACTACAGTATTTTCCAACTCTAAAACCAATTAAAAATATTTTGATAGACAAAAATAAATTGTAATTGCACGTTACAGAGGCCGCCATTTTGATTTGGTCTCACAACTTCCCAGGGTTCGTTGTTAATGGATGGTTTGTCAAAATATTTTTGCTTCCGCACCAAATATGTTCTCTATCTTCGTGTAATTTATTTAATGTATTTACAAAGCTTTGCTATTGTTTTGTGTTAGTTGAAATAAATGCGGAAACATGTCAATTTTGAAACGCGATGAGAGTTTTGAGTACATACCCAGTTATTATTAAGTTATTTATAGTGAAACTAATTACTTACTTTGAATTTTCAAACGGTCCTCATACCTATGTAGTGCCTACACACATACCTACTATTGCACTTACGTAAATTGAAAGTGAATTACAGTATGCACCATTTACCTAATACCTGTATCTTTATACATTACGCAGTTAGGACATTACGGTATCTCCCGTCCTAATTGAGCAGTCCGACTGGGGAAGTACATCCACCCTACAGAATATCGCGGCTAATACCTAATAACCTTGTGTTGTCTTTACGGCGGTGAGTAGGGTAGCCAAAGCTCACTGAAGAGGTTTTGTTTTGTCAGTGGGAAGACCCAAAAACTCTTCTTTGTCTTCTGTACTAACAACACAAAAACTCTCTTAACCTTCTCCCCTTCCCCCTCCTCTCTATATGGTGACGCCTCTTGTGTTGCTAACGTCCATAGGCCACGGTAACCACTTTAAATTAGGTGGGCTGCGTGCCTGTCTGCCACCTAAGTGGTATAAAAAATAAATAAATACTGGTATTGTGAAGATGTGCTAGACCATAGCAAGGGTCGCTCCCGGATTAGTCAATTGGAAGGTATAGGCAAGAGTTATTGGACCTAAAAATGTGCCCTTAATGCTCTCTAGGTATATGCGCAGTACGTCTTTGAGCTTTACGTACTTAAGGTTTGAAAATATTATCATCAGAGGATCATCATAGGATTCTCCTAGGCAAGCGTGATTCATTGTAGACCACATCGTCACTTACCCTCAGGTGAGATAGTGGTCAAACGTAAGCATATCCTCAATAAAAAAAATGTAAGTGCATATCAGTGCGTAGGCTATTCAAATTAAATTACTTGACATTATTCAGAAGCGACAAAACAGTAATCCAAATCAATTAGAAATTATGTGAAATAGATAAAACACACCAGAGCCGTAATGGAGTGAATAAAAGCCCGCTTTGTCGGGGGCTAATTTGCGAATTAGCGATGTGCAATGAGTGCTCGGCCACTCAAGCGCAGCGTGATCTAATTAATTAACCTTTGTCGCGCGTGCGAGGCGTGAAACTCGCGCGCTTTCGACGCCGCTGACACTGCCGCATCGCCCAGGAGCGATTATGTTTGGAAACTTTGTACTTATTGTTTCAGTTACTTTGTGTAGGTGCGATCCGAAATCATTTTGTAAGTAGGTAGATACAAATAAAACATTTATAGGTAACTAAAGTATATGTAGGTTTGATTCCCGCTCAGTGCAAATATTTAAATGCATGATTATCATAAACACAGCTGCCTAGACGACCTCCGTGGCGTGGCGGTAGTGAACGCGACTGCTACGCACGAGGCGTGGGTTCGATTCCCGCTCAATGCAAATATTTGTTGTACATGAATATGAATATTTGCATTGGTCTGGGTATTTCTATGTATAATATGTATGTATTTACAAAAAAAATCTTATCAAGTATAAATCGTATTCAAGCACACAAATATTTGCACTAGGCGGGAATCGAACCCGCGCCTTCTGCGTAGCAGTTGCGTTCACTATCGCCACGCCACGGAGGTCATCAGTGTGCGTCCTACCGTTGTTATACAAATATTGAATACTGAATAATTTTCTTTTTGATCTACTTACATAAGTTCCTGCCGAATATTTGTAATACACGACACAAACTATATAGAAGTAGGTACCTACGTAGCTAACAAACTCTCGCACCTACATTTCCTAACACCGCACTAAGGTACTAACATTATTTGGCGCACTAATGGAGTAAGTGCTTTGGCAAATGGCCCGTGCCACGGAGCTTTTAATGCAATTTCGTCTCCCTTTGTAGCTGGGAATTGGCGCAATCAATCCATTTACACTTTGTTTCGCCAACAGTGCCACTACCGAACAGTATCTAAGTACTTGCCTACTCCCGCCTTGCTACCGCACAAGATTCACTTTAGTAACAACTAAAATGCTTTTCATCATTTTGTGAAAATATTTTACCAAGAACTTTGTGTTTTAATCTTAGTAGATATGTTACTAAGTAGGTACTAGAAGCAATGGTGACCCTCTTTCATGGGACTTTGCCTTCAGCTTAACATCAGGCGAGGTGGAGTCAAATTGACGTGCCATAGACAAAAAAAAAAAAAAAAAAGATAGTCACAGAACATTGATGTATAAGGGGGGGGGATGGGCCCTACCTACAAAACGCTGTGTCCTACCTACGTTCCATTTTTATGAATGGACGTTTTACTACGTTAGTGCTGTGCCTTCTACTATTGCAGAAGTGGTCGATTTACGTATATTATACTATTGGGTTATATATATATATATTATATATTATACTATAATACGATTGGGTTTACTTATCTTTTAACGTGTATTAACTTAACAAGACCGGTAACATGCTACACTCATGAGATAATATTATAATTCTTATTTTTATTATAATTTATAGATTTCTTACTATTCCAAATGACTTTTTTTTTTGAATCATACACGTAAACACAACAAAACACAACCGGAACCGAGATAAATGCAATATTCTCTTGCACTTCATGCATTTAATTTTGCACTACTTACTAAGAAGTCATGCCGTCACTCACACAAAAACCGTTTTCTAGCTGCTCGTTTCAATTTTCGAAATCAAATATCTTCAAAACTACATATTTGTGTTAAGAAAATTCACTTTAGCAATTCTTTATAATCATTATGGATATTAAATTTCAAATAAGCAGTCATCGGCCCATCGTTCGTCGATAAATCTTTTTCTTGAAGTACGTCACTAGTATGCTAGTTGTAGTAAAAGACTAGAAAAAAATATGAATGACGGGGCGCAAAGCATTCATAGATTTTGGTGACCTTGGCACGCTGTCCTTCCTTATAATAGTGCGTTAGGGCCGCCCTGTGTCACAGAAGCATAGATAGGACGCCCGATCAGTCACTGCTAAGTTTTGTAGAAGTTTTTATGTACTTAGGTAAATAAGTAGGTACAATGCCGTGAAATAACCGCCCCCGTAGGCTCTACCCCTATTTCTATCTATGGGGGAAACCCCATATGAAAAACGGGGTTTTCATTTAAGTTTTGTTTTCAAGAAATTTGATTTTATTTTTTGTATGAGGATTACATAGGTATTATGGTAATGTTACTATGAAAGTGGATTTATGTGTGACTTTATTTCATTGCTATAGTGTTAAAGTTAGGTGTACCTAATTACCCCACTTTTCCCTAATAGGACCATGAAGATAATACAAAAGGTAGAAACTTTAAAGTTCGACCTACATACTGAAAATTAATAGTTGGTCAAAATGACATGATGACATCCGTCAAAAATGTACTTTGCGCTGGTAGGTACAGGAAATAATAATAACAAAGAAGTACTGAAATAAAGAGTTGTAGTTATATCTAGGTACCTACTTAGACACGATACAAACGCTTATAATGAGACGGTGCGACAATAATATTGATAACGATATATTTAATCGTAAGTAGATCTATCTCATTCTGCATCTACTAATTAGGTAGGTAAAGATTTGCTTCCACACCGGTTTAATACAATGCAAATATTCTTACCATACTATTATTTATTATTATATTGTCATTAAGAAGATTTTCCAAGAACACCCTAGGCTTAGAAGACTAAATGTCGTCTGTACTTGGTTTCTAATAAGTTTGCTAAAATTGAGCTCGGTTAAAACGTGAAAAACGCGTACCTATTTACACAGAGGAATTGACTAACTACGGTAAAGACTAACAATAATATGTTCATAAGACAACCAGAACCGATGGATTAACGTGCTTTATGAGACCCGATCAGACCAGTGCAAATAGTCATAATCATGCATACAAATATTTGTATTCAGCGGTAATCGAACCATTTACTACCGTGCCGCCATGCAACAAGGGCTATCCTTCGTACATCTATTGATCATTTATTAGAGCAAAAAGCGACTGAACATAAGTTTTAAACTTATTGATGATATCCTTTCATATTTTAGGTTTCGGTCGTCAATCTTTGCGAACAAATACTGTGACTCCAAATATTTTTGTTGGACCGATGTGGATTCCTGATGAACCACCGGCTGTGGAAATTATAGAATTAAACTCTTCAAATGAAGAACTGTCGCCTAGAGAACCAAATCGCGATGGTATGAGACATGCTTGGAGTTATGTAAATAGTGAAGTGCAACATATAGGTAATAATTACAAAATTAATAAGCAAGCAAGAGAAAGAAGACGCTTTCAAAACGCCAGTCAATCCGTGTTGACTGAGTCTAATAATTATAATAGCAATATCAAGAACGAGCTCTACAAACCTCACTCCGATACTGACCGTTTCAATATAATCAACGAGAATATAGTTGATTCCGATACTGAACTATCTGATGGAGAATATGCCAATGTTGAAATAATAACTTCAGGTGGCATAATAGTTGGTGATAGCAATAATTGGGACCAACATAATAATAACTTTTATCAAGAAGACATTATAACTTACGATACGGATTTAGATCAAGACACACGAACTATTTGGATTTATTCATTTAAAAATAAGCATTTATTAGCAGATGATGATTTCGAAGCCCTTCCTTATAAAGAAAGTTCTAGTTCTTCAGAGAGCAGTGCAGAGCCATCCAAAGATAAATCTTGTCGTGTAGGTTCACCAACTGCTACTTACATTCCGAGACTTGACCTCTCATTAGTTCCAACACTGTCTACTGTCGTAGAAATATCAGAACGTAACGCACCTACTCCAGCAAAATCCATCAAATCTACCAGTAGAAAAACCCAAACGTACGCTACCAACTGGTTCGTATCGGAAAGTGCTAAAGAGGAAGGGAGATCAATTCGTAAACATGAGAAATCTACAAATATAATTAATTGGATGGGTTTATCCCCGAGAGAACGACGACGAGTTATAAAAAATAATATAGTTAGCGATGCTTGGATTGGTTCATGTTTAAATTTATCGGATGTTTGTACAGACACAAATAAAGAAGATCGCGGTGACCAGGTAAACAAAAACGGTCAAAGTGATGGTGTTGAAGTCCAAGTAGACGTGGAGGTTCATGTAGACTATAATGAGGCAAATGGAGATAAAGCAAAAACCAAATCCAACAGTGCAAATTATGCTGTTAAAGCAAACAAAGAAGACATGAGCTCCATTCACAATATAAAATACGCTGACGCTGCTATTGAAGATTGCCAGAAAGATCGTGGCGATCATGACATTAAATTAGTAGCACCTGCAATTCGCGTCACTTCTAAATTTCAGAAAGCTTATATAACAGAACCTATCGAAAAATTAGACAATTCTAATTGGATTCAGGAAAAGAACGAAAAAGAAACCAACGTTTATGATTACGTCCTAGAAAGGTCGGAATCTGTTTTAGGTGTTACAGATAAAGTTAATGTAGTGGATCACTTATGGATGAAAAATACGGTACCGTTTTTGAAACCGTCTCATTGGAATAAATTTAAACCTATAGCAGACAGTCCAATGTCCTGCCACATATCTATAGGTAGCATAGAAGAACGCAAAACATGGTTTAAACGTCTAATCAATTTTTTTAAATGTTGTAAGTAAAATCAAATAGATATTAAATAAAAACGGCATAATTACTTAATTGGCGAATTTATTAAATTCAATCACTATCAACTTCCAGTAATTGAAGTAGGTACTTACACAAAATAAATCTGCTATTAGGTAAGGTCAAACGGGGTGAATAGGAATGCAGATGTGAATAGGAATAAAATGGTCAGCTAAATTGTGTAGTTATTTCTTTCAAGCGAAACTTTGGACTAGTTCATCGTAATAACAAAATCATCAAATATCTGATAACAGGCTTATTTGAAATTTAGTAAGAGAAATTATTTAAAATATTCCATTGACCATTTTATTCCTATTCACCCCTGCATTCCTATTCACCCCGTTTGATGGTACTTCGCAAAACAGAATTCACGACATAAATAGTCATTAGCAGTTTTATATACATACACAAGATTATACTATCATCACAATGTTTTGCACACGACGATGGTCTCGCAATGTGGTACTATTCTAGTAGCGCAAAATTAAACCATGTTTGCTATAAATTGCAAACTAAACAAAAAATAAACTATTGTTGTGACTGTTGAATAGATAATTAGTATACTTCATAGTCACTTTACTAGTGATATTCAAGTTTTTAAAATGCTGCATTTTCAAATCTTTATATACTATTTACTGTTCCGTTTCGTATAAGTTGTACAATTTCGCGCTACCATGATAGAATGTCCAAGAATAAAAAAAAGCTCACAATCCATAAGATATCGCGGGAATGTAAAGTATTTTGCAATAGTACTGCACATGGACTTTGCATCCAAACTATACATAAACCCCATGTCCATAAACTAATTATGTAAAATGCATCGTATGGCATGCTATCGACAGACTTTGAATGGTCAATCCCACTGTTGTGTTTTAAGTGTAAGTACTAATATACTTACAACTACATAATTATTTAAGTTGTTTGAGTATTGTTTTAGAACTATTTAAAATCGTTTATAATAAAACCATAAAGTTCAAAACATCAAATCATGAAAAATTGCATTTTTTATTAGTGTTAAAATCCAAAATTTTAAATAATACCCGCGTTTTTATACCACTTAGGTAGCAGACAAACACATGGCCCATCTGATGAAAGTGGTCACCGTGGCCTATGGACGTTTGCCACACCAGTGGCTTTATAATCGCGCTGCCTACCCTGTAGCAACCTTCTAATGCCCTTCGTGAAGAACCGCTAGTCCCTTGGGAAGACCACGGCAAAGAGTTCATTCACACAGCTTGAGCGAGCGCGGGATGAAGTGCCTTTCATACCGCACAGTGCGCATTGTTTCTGGTCGTAATGTGTGAGGATGAATTCCTTGCCTATGGCGAGCAGTGCGATAATAGAAAGTAGTTTTTATTATAATATTACGTTATAAATCACTATGAGGCATGTGCTATACAAATTATAGTACATCAAATATTCAAACTCCCAATATTAGAAGTAAAATTGCACCAAAAGGATATTCATTATTGCTATACATCGATGTAACCGTAGCCGCTTAGTTTACACCTATTTCATTCAGGACACATTATTTGAGCAAAAAGTGCACCGACATAATAAAAAGGCACCTACCAGATGGAGCATAAACAAAGATTATGTAGGACTATGTTTTATAGCTTACAAAAAAGTATAGATGCTAAAAAAGTTCATAGGTCGGTCGGTCGGTAGCTTAGTACTATAAAAGAAACTGCTTAGGACACTGTCCCCAGCATGAAGGATAAAATAAAATGTATAATGCCTCTTTCCAAATAAATAAATATTCTAGGACAATACATAATATGGGCAGATTGACGAAACAGATTTATGAGAGGAGAGGAAAGGGTAGGGGGGGGGGTGAATGGAAGACACCATTATGAATTTCCATATTCATTTTCTCTTTGCGTATGCTTCATACATCTAGGGTATATTTCATATTAGTTTAATTATTATACTGATATACTAATTCTATTTTCGATAAATTCCTTATAATCAGGTAAAGATTCTTCCAACCTTCTTCATATAAAGGCAGCTAATATTTGTACGAATACTACTCAGTTTGAGACCTGCTCAATATATAACACGGGAATGCTTTTATTACGATCTTTGAAATGTACAGACGGCAAAGGAGATCAGTATACACCTTTATATACATCTTTATAATTATGCAACTAACAAACCGCGGCTTTCCTCGCGTGGATATGAGTTATAGCGACTTTTGATCATATTTCCGGTAATACTCAAACAATTGCCATAAAAAGATTGAAGATTATAAGTTTGATCAAGAGTTTACTTTTTCATTTCATAAAAGTCTTCTATATCACCTTTTTAAATATAGTTTAATACAAAATAAACTTTTATTTATTATTATTATTGTATCTCTATTGCCTGACTATTAGAGTCATGGGTCTCTGGAAAGCGTGCCACGAGTCGAAGCCAAGACGTACATAGCAGTTACTTTTTATTATTAGCCTTAAACAAAAAATAACGAAACCAAATCCATTCAATAGTTACGACTTTTTTTTTTAAATACTCAAATAGATAGCTATTTCCCAAATGTAAAACCACAAAATATGTATACTTATCTTCTTTACCATATACATAATTAGTTAGGTATATAAGGTGGATATATTTTAACTACATGATTTACTTTAAATATGCTCAAAACTCTATATAATAATCACTGCGATCAAATATCACACAATAATCTCGTACGCCATATGCCATGCACACGAAATAAATAAGTTATTGTTATAAAATTGCTTGTTGATACGTAACCATGTTACATCACCGCTTCCTCTATACGAACTATTCATAATTAGTAGATTATTCATAAGAAATACTTTAGAATATGTTCCAACGTTTTGACATTGGTGTATACAGAGTGATTTTTTAAACTGAAAGCCAATTATTCAAAATTCAGTTTCTATTTCTAATGTCAATCTCCAGAATGTTAAAAACGGTATTCTTGTAACACAATTTTCGTAAAAAAAAATTGTCGCTTTTGACATTTGAGAAATTGGAATTAGATCGAGACTCAATTTTTAGAAAACTTTTATTACGAAAATTAGCCGACTGAGCATTCTTCGCTGTCATCATTTGGGCAATGGCCATCCACGTCCAGTTAAAAAAAAATCACCCTGTATATTTATTAAAGGGGTACAGCAACCAATCCTCACTTATCGTCATAAAGTCATGAAAAAGTTGACTTTTCGTAACAGTGCAATACAACTACGGAAGTCACTAAATTGAATCAGATTTCTTTTTAACTTCTTCAATTGAATTTCGACCGATCCGCGGCGTCGACCATCTAATCGAATTTTTGAGAGCTGCTAATTAGTTATTGAGAAGAGTAATTTCAATTTCGCATATCAGATTTCGGTTTCAAACTAGTCACGGATATTCGCGATTCTGGTAGCATAATGTACAAACCACCATACAAATTCAAATTTCGAATCGCCACAACACCAGTCGACAACTCGGTTTGAGTTGCTTCTTGTTAAAGGGGGATTAGGTTAGCAAATCTGTCATTTTAGTGACTAGCGTGGTATGAAATGCATCAAGTTAGTAATCCTAGCACGCACTCACCAGACCCAAGTTACAGTCCATCCGTAACTGCTGTACCGCCCAAATAGTGCGAGCGGGGTAGAGGGACACGAGGTAAAGATAGAGAAAGAAAGAGCACGAGTCGAGAGAGAGCGAGAGCGGCCAATACTCCCTCTCACCGCGCACACACTGTAGGCGCGGTACAGCGGTTACGGTCGGTCTATATTATGCGCCAAAATTTCAAAGACTGGATCCATTGGCATAGATCGCGTCGAACGTTGTTTCTCAACGCCAGTTAACGTCATGTAACGGCTCGTGACGTCAGCTCGGCAGCAGGCCCGGCACGTGACGTCACGTGTGGTTGGCGGGCGCGTCCGTGCGGATGTAGAACAGGATGTAGGGCTTGCAGCCCGCCACCGTGCCCACGTCCACGGGCCGCACGCTCTGGTCGTTGAAGTGGAACCACTGGCCCTCGTTGATCGCGAAGGCCGTGTAGTGACCTGACCCGGCGCTGTTGGAGAATATTAAATCTTAGTTTTTAGAAGAAAGAAGAACGAAAGAAAGTATCATTTATTATACTCACACTACACATAAAAAAAATATGCAAAAACAAAAATAATAATCAATAAAAAATAAAGATAACAGCAAATTTTAACATAATATTATATATAAGTTATGCGTTGTTCGCACCAATCTGATCGCTCACCGCTTTTTAATCTAATAGAGATGAGTTTTGTCCTATAGAATACAGTACTCTAACATTATGTTTAAAATCTCTTGTAAAAATGTAAGTAAATTAATGAGGCTTGTTGCGTACCTGTCTCACGCCACGAGCCTCTAATTCATTCCCTTAACACGAGTCATTGTGTCATTGGCTCTATTCACTGGCGTCGCTTTGTCAGATGGCAGTAGCTACACGGTAGGGAAAAGGCTCGGCGAAAGAATTTATATATTAAAAAGTATAATGACGATAAACAAACAAGACTATGTTATAAAATTTGAGAGTAGTGGAATGGATGGGGGGGGGAGGGATTAAATGCGGACAGTATGGTTCTCACATTAGAGGAAGGGAGTCATCTTAAGCGATGGCAGAGAGTGGTAACGGTGGGGAGTGCGTACGATAGGTAAACTAAGAGCGTGTGTGGTGCGTACCCGGAGCCGTGGTGCACGATGACGGCGGCGAGGTCGTAGCGCGCGCGCCCGCCGCCCGCGCCCAGCACGCAGCGCGACACGTCCAGCGCGCGCAGCGGGAACGAGATGCTCGTGTCCACCTTGGTCCTGCACAACCATGAGCATGAACAGTGCATTCGTGTGAACACATACTGTACAGGGGTAAGGGAAATACTCCCGAAGCCGAAGGCCCCTGGTGGTACTCCCATTCACCCCGTTATATCGTACGCTGTGCCTAAGTAAACGTTGACGAAACTCGATGTTTTTTTAACATTATGATAGCTACACACGTGCGCAAATCTAGACTGCAAAAATATACGTTATCGAAATTTGCACAAGAATCTTCCAACACGCGTTACAGTATGTTTGTGCAAGCCTAAATTTGTGCAAGTATACTGTAAAGCTAAAATTGGTAATCAAAATTACTAGTATTCCTGTTAGACCCTTCTTGTATTAGGCAACTCAAAGACTAGGCTACCAGATGGCGAATCGTACACTAGGCAACCGAAGTTACGAGTTTCTGAGACCAGTTTGAAACCAAAACGTCAAACAAGACCTACGAGACTGAAGTATATCCACCAAGTATACCAATCAATAAATAATATCGGCAAGATGCCTCGGATTGGTTAAAATTCAATTCATCATGAAATTGAAATACCTACTGTCACCTAAAGGTACGATCCTCGTCATCTCAAGTTGCGTTTCAAGGTTTCATGAAAACGCAAGTGTAGATAACTAAACTTCAACTTTTTCTAATTGTACGGATTGTCGGAATCACGGTATTTATACAGAGCAAATTTTTTTTAATTCCACCCAAAAATTAATTTCTTGACGGAGTCACCTCAGGCTGGGGGCGTGTTTTCAACTGGTCCGTATTAGATTTGCCAACCTAGTCTTAAGTTCTATACAGAGAAATGATTTTTAACTTTGAAATATGAAGAAAAGCGTTCCACAGAACAAATTGTTAGAAACTTTAATCAATAACTATGGATGTTTTAATTTGTTTTCTGAATGGCAAAGAGAATATAAACTCACCTAAAATAATTATGCCACCGGAATCTCTTCAGATGTAAACACAGTACGTTGGGTAATCTTCGTATCCAGAACTGTTTTGTTGACTTCTGTTTACACTTACAACTGCTGCAGAAATATCGCTCTGTGTCCGCTAATTCTTCCACCTGAAAATACAAACATTTAAATATAAATCGGTCTTGAAAGACAAGCAAGCTGGGTCCCATCACTGACTACGTCATCAATTATCAACAGGTGAGATGGTGGTTCGCAAATGCGTTTCATAATAAATTTTCCGAAATTTCGGGCCGCAACTTCGAATGTATAGTTAGCGTTAAAGTACAGACTTGCGCATTTTCATTTTTTTTTTATAAATGACGTCAATTTTACTTCAGATTTTGAATAGTAGTTGAAGGCAAATTAATTTCTATCTAGGTATATAAATAAAAATGAATCGTAAATATGTTGCTAAACGCATAACTGCAGCGCGCATAGCGCAGCCGTCTGGACCAATTGTAGTATTTTTTTTTTAATATATTCCTTGAACTAGGAAGGCTTATAAGTAACAGCGGAAAAGGGATCAGAGGTCCACGCGAGCGGAGTCGCAGGCAACAGTTAGTTTTTAAATATTTATACGTATTTTAAATTCAGATTGAACGTTTGCGGTTTATGGAATGCTGACAAAATTTGTATTCTTTGTATGAGAATTTAACAGTTTTTTTTAGTATTAAGGTGACTTTATGTAGGTATTTTAACAGTAAATAAAATAAAATAATAAAAAAAATATTTGTAAATTTTCATGCAAATTGTTGTAAACTGAAAATGATCATCATCATCTATATTGCCGCTGAGGGTATATTCATGTTAGGTCCACTTGTCCAACAGTGGCGTAGTGTGTGTACCTGCACGAAGCTGGCGAGGCAGTCGCTGAGCGCCACGGGTCCGTCGTGTCGGCCCGCGTCCGGCAGCTCCAGCGACAAATCCAAGAAAGGATCAAACTTTTTGCTATCCGTACCGCATGCTAAACAACGAACCTGCAATAAAAATAATTTATCACTATCACTACATAGTATAAAATAAAGTCGCGTTCTCTGTCCCTATTTTTCATGTCCCTTTGTATGCTTAAATCTTTAAAACTACGCAACGGATTTTGATGCGGTTTGTTTTAATAGATAGAATGGTTAAAGAGGAAAGTTTATATGTATATAATATTATGTTACGACCAACAAATACGGAGCAGGAATGAAAAATGTTGCAAGAACGGGGTGTCGCAGACGAAGTTGCGCGGGTCAGCTAGTTAGTAATAATACAAGAAACTCTCCCGTCCTAATTGAGCTGTCCGACTGGGGAAGAGCCTCCGCCCTACAGCGGCTACAAGAATACAGCGGCTCGGCTAGTAATAACCTTATGTTTTCGGCGGTAAGTAAGCTAGCCAGAGCTTACTGGAGAGGTTTTGTATTGTCAGTGGGAAGACCGAGTGCTTAGTTAATACTGCTAATTGATAGTATGAAACCCTGGTTTTACTTCTGCACTAAGAGCACAGAAACTCTCTTAACATTGAATTGATGAGACGACAATTGATGTATGAGACGATTTGGTATTGACCAACATTGGTTCATTATGATATATTTAGCGACACTGACTGAGCCCTGCTTCGCGGGACTCTCTAGTTCTTTGTGCATTATCTCGAGGAAACCAATCAACCAACGAAGGATACCTACCCTTCTAACCTAATCTATTCGTGTCCAGGCGACACTGGGGGTGACGGGTGGCCACCTGTCCCCTAGCAGAAGCAGGCCGCAAAAATGCTCCTCCCCCATATTCGGGGGTTAGAGTGGGACACCGTGGGCCCTACATCTGAAGGCGGTTATCTCGAATGAGTAAAGAAAACGAAAGGTATGACGGGGTGCGAGGGATATGTTAGTTACTATCTCACCTCCGGCAACTAAGGACCCAAAAACGGCGTGCGTTTTAGTCGGTTCGAGTCCGACATAACACACCGGTGTATCTACACGATAATATAAATACTAGCTTCTAGAGTTGCGTACTCACTTCGCTCTGCAGAGTGCCACCGAACACGGCCGTTACAATAGACGCAGACGGAGAGCGAGGCACGAAACCTACTTCTCGGTCAGCCGGTAGTAATTGTTGTAATTCTGTATGTAATCTGTAATGAAATAAAGGTAATGGCAATAGCAGAAATACATATTAATTATACTCTCGAACAGCCCTTGTGGCGTGGCAGTAGTAAACACAACTGCTACGCAGGAGGTGCAATTTCGATCTCTGCTCAGTGCAATAATTTTTATGCACTTTTCTCTGGTCGTGCGGCGCGCCTCGTCGTCGTCCGTCCCAGTTGCCATACGAACATCTACAACAATCTTTACGGATAGTTGGACACCTACATAATCAACGACTGGTTTAACTGCAGTACTTTGATATTGTCTATAGATTGCGGAGGCCAGATGGCAGTCGCTTCACGGAAAATATCAAAGTTCAGCCGCAGCGCAGATTGCAAGAAGCGGACTAGATTACCACATGGATGATAATGATACTTAGTATAAAACTGCAATATAATGCCTCAGTGATGTAGCAGTAGATTGATTGTTTAATAAATATTCTAGGACATTCTACACATCACTAACTAGTGAAATTTAAGGACTTATTCCCTTTGCCCCTTCGAATTACTAATGTATAGGCTGAATGGATGTATGTAATCAGTAGAAAGATAGGTAATTTATTTTCTATAGAAGGTAGCATGATATAGCGGGCTAGTTTCAGCGAGTACACGTCATGGCCCCGGTCTGCCGGGGTGCGGGGGATATGTTGACTACTATCTCACCTCCGGCAACTAAAGACCCAAAGATGGCGTGCGTTTTGGTCCGTTCGAGTCCGACATAACCTCTCCAACCGCCCCCGGCGGAGAAGGAGGGTATCCGTGGAATTTTTCGCACGAAAAAAAAACACGTCATGGCGCGGTTTATGTGTAGTAGTGTCAATGAAAAATGTTCTTACCTATCCAACATATAGCGTAAGAATTCATGTGCATCTTGCTGCTGGTACCCACGAAACCTTGGAACGACCTTCCAAATGACGAGGAACAGACATTCAGGGGATATAGCACCTTTTGTTCCGCATCCACTATTCATATTTATTAATACCTGGGAGAAAAAGAAAGAATTAAAAAAAAAAAAATGTTATTCAAAATGTGGTATAAAAAGAAAGGTATCCAGGACTGGTATAGGCAGCTAATTAGACAATGTTCCTTCTAGATTCGTGATTAGTAACGAGTTCTTATGTCAATTTACCAAACAAAATAAATTATTTTACGTGGCCTATGGACGTTTGCAACATCAGGGGGCGTAAAACTCGTGCTGTCGACCCTGTAGATGGCAGTGGAAAGGGGTATGGGGGAAGGAGGAAGGGGGAAGGGCGGAGGGGGAAATAGGAAGGGTTAATGGTTAAGAGTTTCTGTGCTGTCAGTGCAGAAGACAGGATTTCATTCTAGATTTCAATTTAACACTTGTTGAGTTGTGTTTTCATTTGCTATCAATGCAATATCTAACTTGTATAATAAAATACATAATACATGAATGCATCTAAACTTGTAAAAGTACCCTTACAACTTGTATTTACCCACCTTTCTTAATTCTTCCGCCATAACCACATCATGCATCTCTTGTCTTGTGTAACTTCTTGAATGATACACCTTCCGTCCATTTGTCTTCATTTCTAAAGATGGTAGTTGACTAAAGTAACAGCTGAACTCTTGTATATTATTTAGACTCTGAAGCACCGCATTCATGAAACATGTATTGCCTAAATTTTTTAATCCTACAATTTTCTTATCTCGTTGGCTCTTGCCATTGCATGGTGAGCTCTTTTTCTCTTTGCTCCTAGATGATTGGTTGGAGATGTTTTCTGTAGAACTACTATCACCAGAGTGAGTCCGTTTACGTGAACGAGGCCGTAAACTTCTCACGGGTTCCTCGACCTGAAATGCGAACATAATATCAGAAAATAAGAATGACGAATGACAATCAAAAATCATATTGAAGTAAATGGATAAATATGGAAACAAGCTTTTAAGTAGGCGTTATATGGCGGGGTTACCGACCATTCCTCCATGTTTTAACGATCTTATTACTTACTATTTTTTTATTCAACTGAACAGTAGAACAAGTCAAATGAACCTAAATTATAAACAAGTGACATGAATTAATGAAGTTTTCCTTTCCTATACTTCAATTTAAATCAGAAAAAGAAAATAGTGGATGAGATTTGATGTATGAAAATTATTTTTTTTACTTTGGCTTTGTCGCTTTGCAACCACATCGCCCCATGTATGGAGATTTGTGTCCGGAAGGTTCCAAGTTCCTCAAGATAGATGTGGAATTTAACTAAGTTACATTACTAAGAAACTTAAAAATTTTTACCTTAATACTTTTAGAGGGTTTACTATCAATGCATTCTGGCGCATTACTTGAAAATTCACTATATGAGCTAGTAGGCACAACGTCAGGCATTGCACAATGGTGCATACCACCGTTCGGTGACGATGGTTTATCCGTCCCCGAGTTACTTGAAGCTGTACTGTTGCCAGCATCACTGTCATCCTTGCACTCTTCACTGTTTTCCATCTTGCCATTCTCGTCTACATTATTCTGCCTTTGTATTTGCATAATATTTTTTCTTATTTTATCTATTGTTTTATACTCCAAATCATTTGAAATATAGTCATCACATTTGTAGCTAAAAAAAATAATTGCATAATAATAAATAAGGATTAATTAAAGTGCTATTAAGTTAGATTTAGATTAGATAGTAGGTAAGATGTGACAATATATATTCTGTTCCAATTGAGCAGTCTAACTGGCGAAGTATCTCTGTCTTTCAGAATGCCGCAGCTATTAATAACTCTGTGACGTGTTTCCGAAAGTGAGAAGAGCAACCAGAGCTCACTGGAGAGTTTTGTGCTCTCAGGCAAGACCAATGTCTCTCCTGCTCTGGCAGCACAGAAGTTCCTTAACCATCATGTCATCTCACCCCTCTCACCCCAAACTTTTCGAGAAAAGCAGTATAAGATTTTTATAGGGTCGACAGCACGTGTGTCATGACTCCCCTAGTGTTACAAATGTCCATACACCAGGGTAACCACGTTCGATCAGGTGGGCCATGTGCTTGTCTGCCACCTAAGTGGTGTATATAAAAAGAAGATTTTAAAATGTCTGACTGCAAAACTTATAAAACTTAATTGAACACTCAATCAACTATGAGTGACTAAAGGGGTCAATAACCTCACGAAAGCGCAGATTTGTTTTTGTAAGTACATCCTAATTGAATTTAAACCATGCGTTTTGAAAACGTTACTAAATAGGGCTACATTGTAAAGTAAAAGAGACCTTTATTGAAAAATGGTAAAATTCCAAAATGAATTGTAATGACTAATGACTGTTAGTTAAAATAGTGTGAATAATTATGCCAACATTAACACTGTCAAAATCACTGTTCGACAGAATTTATGCTTTCTTGTTGTTCTTGAGTGAACAAATAAAGTCCTGGTACAAACCAGCACCTGGCACAAAAATGGTCACTTAAAATGTTGTGGTCATATTTAGGGATAATTTTTAGCCCTTACCTTCCATTTTTAAATATGTAATGATGTGTTGCTAAATTATTTTAAATTTGGAAGAGGTTATATCATTAAATCAGCATGCTCTAACTTACACAAAAAAAACCTCAACAGTACATTGACCTTAACAAAATTATGGTTTCCTACGGAAACTAACAGTTTCAACATTATTAAACTGAAAACTATACTGAGCTATGATTCACTTTCTAAGATTAAAATAAAATCACACTAGTCATAATGACTAATCCCCATTATAAGACATTAGTTTCTGTTTACATTACATATGTTTTACATTACACAAGCGCTTGTGGCAAACCAAGGTCTTCTAGGCCAAGCCAACTTCACCAATAAGGCTGTACACCTGTTGATTGATGGACAAGACTAGACTTTCTCTCAGTGTTGGGAGGTCAGGTGATCATTCCCATAAAAATTGTAAAGGAATTGTAACCTTAAGTTCTGAGGTTAAAGTCTTGTTTGCATCGAACTAGGAACAATGCTAGGTTGATGATACTTTAGTATTGGAGTAGCAGTCTATTAAGCTTTATCAAAATGTTTACCAGTAAACAGAATAGACGTCACAGCTCATACAAAGCTGGTGATCTGAAGACTCTGCATGTTGCTTTGCATGGCCGTTTACATAACGGCCACAGTTCACAGCTCCACATTGTAGGCATAGCCAGTTCTGATCCTCTACAGCACATTCTTCAAAAAGGAGAGAATATAATTTTTATTAACTGTATTTACTACAAGAAATTCAGTCTGTGTATTTTCAAAGGGTATAGGGGCCAATTCAAATTATTTATTTAGTGTAGGTAATGGTCAGAAGTTGTGTAATACATTCACTTTTTATTAGATGTACATAAATTTACTCCCACAAACATACAAATGTAAAAGGTCCATAACAAGTCAACCCAGGCATCGAACCTGAGACCTCATGCCAAATGCACAGTCAGCACCCTCACAACTGCTGTACCACCATAACAAAACTACTTCTTAACTGAGGTTGTATAGGAATAGCCAAACTATAAGTAAGTATTTACATTGTTTGTGTTTTAAGTAACCCAAATAATTGTATGAAGGTAGGAGGTATAGCACTTCCCACTAGGGGAAGTATGAGTATAAACTTAATATTGGCAATTAAAGTCATACACCATTTAAGTTTTTATTTCATTGTAATGCGGTTCTTTTTCATTTGACATGGTTAAAATCAAAACAATTAATTATTTGCCATACATTCAGCAGGCACTCAGTGTTTAAATAAATCTGAAACTATCAAGTCAAGGAAATATGATAACAGATTTTATTTCTATCTGTACATTATATCATACAGATAGTGTGTGATATCGTTATTTTGGCCAAGTATTTTGCGACTGTACTGAGTTCGCAAGATTGCAGAAAAGATTGTCTACAGATCACTCTCAAAAGATAATAAAATCTAATAGGCACGCGAATGTGTCTCTTCCGCGTGTATCGTATAATGTAGAATAGCTATGCCAACGTATAAATGCTTTACGCGATTGTGGCTATGGTGGTCGGCAAGTTCCCAGTCTAAAATAGCCCACCGTTATGTGTTTAGAACATTATTTTAACCCACCGCGTCAGAAATGCGAC
The DNA here is from genome assembly GCA_963691645.1 of Pelosia muscerda. Lineage (NCBI taxonomy): Eukaryota > Metazoa > Arthropoda > Insecta > Lepidoptera > Erebidae > Pelosia > Pelosia muscerda. The sequence goes on along the minus strand of OY829114.1, from coordinate 4,638,951 downwards.
ATCGTCAGTCACGGTCACCTATACCGCGCCCCCCTACCCGTACCCTTCGAACAGCTGATTAATAAAGTTCACTGTATTGATTTTTGGAAACTAACCTCCCGCAATTAATACAATGCGGTGATTTTTACCCAATATGTTTAGTTTGTAAGTGATTGTAACTGTTGCTCACAAATAAATTTGTCTATTTACCTGAACAGTTGAAGTTCTTTGTGATCGTCGTGTCCTCAACGTTGAAATCATCCACCTTGACGTTATCTAATAAATGTGAACATTCCATTCTTCATAATAAATAAAGAATCGAATTAGCAACACTCCGATTTAATTCATAGATATTTCAGTAAAATTACGACTATAAAACGCAACTATGTACCTCAAGCTCAATTACTCGAAACAAGAACAAGCAGAAGCAAGCAAAGCAAGCTTGGCAAGCCTGTACTGTGCGACTGAGAGCAACATATATAATCACAATTTTACATAGGTCATCTACGTGAGAGCAAGTGAGAACGAGCGAGTACGCAAAATGTCAGAAAAACATAACACGGGCTGTGTTCGGATACACTTACATTTGGTTTAGGAGTTTAAAATAAATGTATATTTTTTATTAATGCCTAACTATGAATTGCTGATTTTGTATTAAGCTCAAAATATTGAAAAATAGACATTTGATGGTGAACTTGAGGTTATGCACAGTCAAAGGCTTTACGTTTTTAATATAATTTAGATTTTGTTTCTTTTTAATAATTCACGAATGTTGTATCAAAAACATGCGTCGTTTCCAAGTTTTCAATGAGTTTTCAGCTCCCTTCATTGTTATGGCTGCGGCTTTTATGGAAGTGACTGTTGTCCGAGTTCCCAGAGACGCCACGGCCACCATCCGTCAGATGATATCAGAGGTTCGGTACTAAAATATTGGCGCGTTTGAAATTACTCTGCCCCGTACTACTCGTAGTTTGAGATCCTTATTAATTAGAATTACCTTACAAACATACGTGGCCTTAGTTATCTGAGGGGCCACATATTTAGATAAAAATAATAGGCTCTTCACTTATCATTCACCTTTTTTATTGGGATCATGTAAAACCAATATCAGACATCTTCAGTTTCTACTGAATGAATACCTTTAGTTTCAGTCATAGATTAATATTATACATACTAGAGTATCAGTTCCAAACGAGATCCAAATGTTCCAGTACCTATACTACCATATCCAACATTGGGGATATTAATCAATTTTTATGTTTTTTTAGGTCAGTGTATTAATTTTATCACTAAACAATCAAACAACAGTTATTTAGAGAATTATTTTATTATCCTTAATTACGTCTGCCACCATAGCCTCCTGATGTGGTAGGCTGTGTGAGTTGCAGGCCATTGATGTTGTTGAAATCCAGCATCTTCAACATGTCCTTGGTGTCTGGGTCAACCTCAATGATGTCGTGCTCTAGGGCAGATACCTCAGGCACATAGTTGTCACGCCTCTCACGCTCCTCTTCTTGCAGCTTAATGGAGATTCCTCTAACCTGCGAGTGCCTGAGACGCCTCATCAAATGGGTTGCGAACCTGTAAATGAATGTTATTATTATAATTTGACAATAAAACAATTGTTAATAAAGTTTCCTCAGCATTTATTTCAGGGGATGGTTATGTATTATTTAAAAATCAAGTCCAGTGTATTTTTCTTAAGGCTTTTGTAATATTCACAGTAAAATTGGCAACTTTATTTTGTAAATACAACAGAGCTGTATATGTAGATTATTAGTACCTAAAAGAATTTAAAGGTATTGATGGATTTGAATTAAAACAACAAATTGATTTAGAAAATTAACACAAGCCTATTGGTGGTTGATATAAATTACAGTCTCTGGTACTGTCTATGTTGTAGGGCTAAAGAGGACAACAAATATATTTTAGTTAAACTAAACATAATACACAATGATCTCAACTAGTTATTACAGACACAATTACTGGAAAGGTCAATATTCTAAACCAGGCAGGGTCGAGGTGCCCAAGGACTGTTGGAACAACAATTTTCTATTATCACCAAGTAGGTTCCTAGCAAGTTGTACTAATAAGGCATTAAGAAACGTCAATGTATGTAGTGAAATAAATTTTTTTTATGATTCTACTGATGACATTTATTTATACTTTGCTGACATACTTTCTTATACAACAAACCTTCTTGGAATGTGAGAGATCCTAATGAATAAGTATAGGCAAAGTTGATTTGTTTTGTTTAGTACATGATTGACATCGAAAATATGCAATGAGCAAGACTTACCCAGCAATTTTATTGCGGAGGGGTTTGGTGGGAATGATGGCGATTTCCTCACATATTCTCTTGTTGGTATCAAAATCAAGAGTCAACCTTGTGTAGTATTTCTCAATGATAATCTTAGCCGCTTTCTTGACGGTCTTAGTCCTTACACGACCCTGGAAGAGAAGAGGTTATCATAAAAATATATCTCGCCGGATAAAGTATTCTCTACCACAAGTTACATTATGAAGCACTTAAGTCACATTTCCACAAGATTACACAGATTTAGCAAGATTATGCGCTAAATATTTTATTTACCATGGCTGAAACACTGTAGTATGTTACACTGACAGATACAAAAGACGGAAGAAAAATAATTAGTAAATAGTGTCAATAGAGTCCACAGACTATAAATGTTTGTAGTCTATGGTCATGAAAGTCGATTTATAATTATCATTCGTTATGTAAGTTTTTAAGTAAGAGTATTTTGTCTGTCTGTTTGTAGTTTGTACCTACAGCTAAAATGTACGAAATGGATGGACCGATGTTGATAGAATTTGTCTTGCTATGCTGTAAATTATATCATTCCATTTCCAAAAGTTGTACGCCATGTTATTAGGACATAGTGCACTGATATTTGATGCTAAGATCTTTTGTATTACCCGTGTTCCACAAAATGAAGCATAAATAAATAAAAGTTCATTAGGGTGCCGCACAAACACAAAATATACTTAGGTAAATATTAATTTATGCGGACGTAATTTATAAAATAAGTCTACATTATAATACTTTTGTTTGGTAGACTCATAGTCAACCAGTAATATTTTATCAAGACAGGTAGGACATGACGGTATCTCCCGCCTTAATTGAGCAGTCCGACTGGGGAATTACCTCGGCCCCACAGAATACCGCGGCTAATAATAAACTTGTATTGTCTCTCCGGCGGTGAGTTAGGTAGCTGGAGGACACTGAAGTGGTTTGTGTTGTGCATAGGCCACGGTCTCTAGTATGTTTAAATTAATCTGTGGACCACGGTAACCACTTACGATCAGGTGGGCCGCGTAGTTATCTGCCTCCTAAGTTGTATAAAATATAAAACTGGTTCTTAGACTGAAACCTTAAATCTATGAAATTCTCTCACTCAACCATACCATCATGCACTCATCTTGCACTCAACGCCGCATGGCGTATACCTCCTCTCAACGCAACTCAACTCAACGATAGAAATAAATCGTACAAAAATAATCGAATTGAATCGAACTGATAGTTGACTTTCCGTTTCCCTTTGTCTATGTTTTATGAATGGATCACGGTCCTTTGACAGACCAATAGGAGGGCGTATCGATTAAAAAAAAACTTTGAATGAAAAGATTGAAAAAAAGACACCATATTTCGTTTTTCTGCCGAGTTCCTGGATTTGCCGCGTTCGTTGTAATCCACATGTTCGGTTAATAAAGACAATTTTAATTAGAACCGACATTTATAACCCTGTGCCACTAATATTGTAGTCTTATATTGGGACTAGTTGCTTGTTATATTTGTGAAAAAGTATTCTGACATACAACAAAATGTTTTGGGGTAAGTAAAGTAATAAGCCGGTCATTACGACCACCACGTGTTTGAATCATTTAATGTAGTTAATGTTTTTTATAGTATGCAGGAATAACAAATAGTACTTGTGATTCAGCTCTAATTCTAAAACCAACGAAATGTCGGGAAATATTATTTCCACCGCCGTCCTGTGCCGGTACTGATCTATTAGATTATGTGCCTTTTCTTGGATGAATAGTAGAATACGTGGAATTGGAGCTATGAAAGTGCTCAATAACTATAGATATTGAATTGGAACAACTATAAGAATAGTGTCTCGAGCCTAAGTTATCTTATATTAACCTAGCACATGGGCCTATATAGGAGTAAACTGATGAATCCATCTGGACCAACTTAATGTAACTTAATATTGTATTTAATTACTGGAGGTGGACAGGAGGCGATTGAATACTACTACCTACAGTAATCATTGTAAATTTGTTATAAATTCAACCCACCTGTCTGTAACACAACTGGTGTTTTATGATTCAAGCTCAATGACTACTGAAGTCTTATTACACTATGTTGAGTAATATTAAAATTACATACTAATTCAAGGCCCAAGATTTTCCATTATAGAAATAAAATAAGTGAAAAGTTACATGTTTCATTCATCAAAAAATATGTCTGCTGTTAGTATATAGTATAGACATGAAGCCACTCGTAACATGAGGGATTTGTGTTAGCCAGAGGAGCTAAGGGAAATGCTAGTAATTTCAGTTCACATATCGTAAATAAAAATTGCATTCAAAAAAGGAACTGAAGAACATGTAAATTATGATTCTCAGGACTCATCATGGAACCTAACAAGCGGTACACCCAGGTGGTGGAGAAGCCGTTCCACATATCACAGGCTGCTATGGACATCTCAACGGGTGACAATGACCCTTGTCAAGTCATGGTGGTAGTAGATGGCAAAAATTTTCTAGTCTGCACACTACAGAAGGCCAAGAATATTCAAGTACCACTTGATTTATATTTCAAAACTGGTGACTCAATATCGTTTCTGACAAATGGTTAGTATATAATGTAATTACTTTTTATTACCAAAATGTTATTTCTATTCAAGGTGTGAATAAGTTTACCAAATTGAAAATCCAATAAGATGAATAGGTTGCTTTATTTTTGTCAACTGTTGAAGATATTCATGCATGAGTGAATTGTTATTCTATGCCTATATACTTATACAAATGTATAACTGTATGCTACAGTATGACCCAATTCAGTCCAGGGGATATTAAAATCTAAATTTGTACTATTTCGCAGTATGTTTTTTTTGTAGATATGTCTTCACTATACTCCATTGTTCATACCACTGACTTTGTGTTCTCAATACTACAGGCAGATGTAATGTCCATTTAACTGGATACCTGGATCCTGAATTTGAGGATGAATTAGAGGATGATGAGGATGACGAGGAAGCTGAGGAGGATGAAGAAGAAGAAGCTCCAGCACTTGTGCCTGCCAAGAATAAGAGGAAACTGGAGAACAGTAATGATACATCAGCTAGCAAGAAGGCTAAGGTATCTATTTATTTTTAAGCATTTATGTGTAACCAAATTGATCTATATATTCAATCCTCTCTAAGTAAACAAGAACATGCTTGTTTTGATGAAAGGATTAATTTTCAGTCACAGTTAGACTAGAAAGGCCATCCATGGATGATGAGGTATGAGTGAACCTTGATGGAATAATGGCCAGGAATAATGACGTTTTCATCATAAGGCTGACTATTTTTTTTTGTAGTGTCAAAGAAGTTGGAGTACTAAGATAATGATTTACTTAAAAAAATTACTGCACTAAAACCTTTAGAACCAAGCCAAACAAAGATTAACTAAGGCTCCTTTCAGTGTACCCTGGCAATTCTTTTTTTTTTTAAAAGACTGATTCTTTAAAAGGCCAGGGTGAAATCACCATAAGGTGATAGGAGCCTAATTAATAGGTTGATATTAGTATTTTAATAACACTATCATGTATTAGGCTGACAAAAAAGGCAAGAAACCTGCTGCTCCCACTGCTGACGACAGTTCAGACGAAGACGATGAGGAGGAAGACCAACTACAGAAGTTCTTGGATGGTGAAGATATAGACACAGATGACAATGATGAATCCTTCAAAGTAAACACATCAGCTGAGGCAGATGACAGGTGATTACATTATTTACATTGAAACTTCTTTATGTAAACCTTAAGCTCCATTTGACAGTCCAACAGACATTCGCACAGAATCTGTGGCATGTCAGTTATATATTCGACTTCTATGTAAGAGGTATGATTGCCAGTACAGAAGGGATGATTACCCCTCCACAAGAAGAAGTGCAATAGGTAGGGTCCCAAGCAAGTCAAAGTCAAAGGAAAAAGGTTAATGTTGTGATATCACTTTGTTAACGTTGCAGAACTATTATTGATACTCCATTATTTTAATTTAATACTGAATCATTTAAATCCATTTTATTTTATGTTAGTGATGAGGAAGATGACGATGAGGAAGAAGAAGCTTCTGAGGAGGAAGAAGATGCCTCTGATGAAGAGGAAGCCGCACCAAAGAAGAGGAAGAAGGAAGTGGCTGCTGACTCCTCAGCTGACACCACACTTGACACCAGCAAGGAGGATGGTGCCGTTGACATGTCCAAATTGTCGAAATCACAGAAGAGACGCTTGAAGAAGAAACTACAGCAGCAAAACAAACAACCTCAAGTTAACGGTGTTGATAAGACTAAGGTTAGTGTTAAGTTAGATTAGCAATAATGCTACGCAACCTTTAGCAAGGTGTGTCTGCATCAAGTGCAGTGTGCCTCGCTATGTTAAGACAATAGATGTATATTGCCTCTAGTTAATATTGGCAGAACTAAGCCAATATTTTTGGGAATAGATCAAGTTATAATTTTTTTTAAATTTTCCATTAGCATATTTTGTTCTCCCCCACATCTTTCGTGTCCATTATAATGGCGGGACCAAGTCTTGTATTCTATCAATTCATATTACAGTGTTTAGTACTAAATTGGTACTATTTGTTACCTTTGGTAAAAAAAATAGTACTTCTTCTATTTCAAAGTTATATGTAAAACAATCTGGTCCCGCCATTATAACGTTATAATGGCGGGACCAGACTGTACTACTCGTGTCGGCCATTGTTAGCTGCGATTAGTTTTATGAATATTTAGTACCTAATTAGTACTATTAAAAAATGCTTAAAAAGTGTGGCTGGGTGCATCATGTACTGGGCTGTTGTATTAAAACACTGACCCCGCCATTATAATGTTTTGTCCTTTAGTAAACAAACGTGTAACGGTCTATTATTTATAAACTTTATTAATATAGATATATAGTAACATTAATAATTCAAACTTTTTGCATAAGTATTCTTCGATTTGGTTTTGTAGTTTTTGAGTTTATTCCCTACAAGCATACCAATATTGCCTCTTTGTATTGTTAGTATAGACTAAACAAATTTATATTTATTTTTAATGCAGGAAATCTTTGAATAATTGTTTTGTGAATAATTATTTTAACCGAGGAATAAATAGGAAAATAGTCATATTTATAAGGAAAAGTTATCAATGAGGTCCTATAATCACAATATTATAAAGAATTTTAAAATACGTAATAAACTTAAATGTTAAAATAATATCAAAATATATTTATTTAAAATAATATGCATAGTTTATAGGACGTGGTCACGATGATTCATCGCCCATCACTAATTAGGTTAGCATGCCCATAAAGTATGACATTAACATGTACTGAATGTTACATTAATACATTCAGGACTTCATAGGCGTAATTTTACTGACAGCTGTCACAGAGATCAAGCTATATTTTAAGGAGTATAATTTGTTTCGTTTGGTCGTTTTCACCCGGGGGGTAATTAGTACTTACTTAGTACATACATTAAAATTGTAATTACTTTATGTTAATGAAAGACCGACTCTTGTGAACCTTGTCTTAAAAACGTAGCAAATAGGTACTAAATATCTATATTAATAAAGTTTCAAAGTAAAATTCATAACTAACCAACTAATATGCCAGTCTCAATCTTCTTAGTATCATGAACCATTTTTGGTCTTGATTCTTCAGTGACAGTAGGTGGTTGGGTACTGGTGGTTTTGACACGTCTTAGTTCTGGTGCTAGGTGAGCCAATAAATTCACAGATTTAACTCGTTCATTTTGGGAGGAGCGCTGCATAGTGGGTTTGTAATTGCGGGGTTCGGTTCCATAATCAGTGTTACTATATATCTATATATAATCGAAGAATACTTATGCAAAAAGTTTGAATTATTAATGTTACTATATATCTATATTAATAAAGTTTATAAATAATAGACCGTTACACGTTTATTTCCGAAAGGACCAAACATTATAATGGTGGGGTCAGTATTTTAATACAACAGCCCAGTACATGCTGCACCCAGCCACACTTTTTAAGCATTTTTCAAGAGTACTAATTAGGTACTAAATATTCATAAAATAATCACAGCTAACAATGGCCGACACGAGTCTGGTCCCGCTATTATAATGTTATAATGGCGGGACCAGACTGTTTTAAATATAACTTTGAAATAGAAGAGGTACAATTTTTTTTACGAAAGGTAGCAAATAGTACCAATTTAGTACTAAACACTGTAATATGAATTGACAGAATACAAGACTTGGTCCCGCCATTATAATGGACACCATCTTTCCACCTCTATTTCTATATTCCCGCCATATAGAAAGAGAGGTGGAATGTGTCAACGCTCCCACCGCTTATCTTCTTCCTTACAAAATGTATTAAAACAAAAAAAATAAGTTCATGATCTAGTACAAAAATTCGATTTCTTTTTGTAGAAAGAAGAAGGTCAACCAAAAGCTGAGAAAAAGAAGGCAGAAGCTAAGAAAGAGGCTCCCGATGCAGCAGAGAAAAAGGAGAAGAAACAACTTACTGGAGGAGTCAGTATTGAGGACCTGAAGGTTGGCACTGGGCCTGCTGCCAAAGCCGGCAAAGTTGTCATGGTAATTTTATTTTATTTTGTTATTGAAGTGGTATTAGTGAAATGTGTGAAAATTTGGTCATCCAAGGGTACAGTAATTAGCTCCTTGTACCTACTCACTCCTATTTTTGTTTGAATTTGACGCGACTATTCCCAAATCACATAAAACCTAAGACATATAGGAGACTGATGATTGCTCAAGATGTAGTTCAGTAGCTCAGTGGTCAGAGTAATCAGCTTGTAAGTGAATGGTTGTGGGTTGGTTCGAGTCCTGTCTGAGCATTCACTTTTTCGTTTCGTTCGAAACTAAATCCAATTAAAGTTTTAGATTGCAAATTATCCCATTTCAAAGCTACTATAAACAAACAACCATGTATCTTTAGGTATACTATGAGGGCCGCTTGAAGCAAAACAACAAGATGTTTGACAATTGCCTGAAAGGACCTGGTTTCAAGTTCAGGCTAGGTTCTAAAGAAGTGATCTCAGGCTGGGATGTTGGTATTGCTGGCATGAAGGTTGGAGGCAAGAGGAAGATCATCTGCCCACCTACAATGGCGTAAGTAATAATTAATTTATGTATTATAGATGATTTCGTAGATGCTGAACTTACTACCTACTACATATCCTGTAACTGCTAACCTACATTTTCTTCTTCGAACCAACATCATCTCCTAATTGACAGATAAAGAACTTCATCTGTCAATTAGCAGATGTTCTGACTAGCATTTTCTCGTAAGGTCAGCCAAAGTCCTGCTCACATAAAACCTGTCTAAAAAAAGAGCAAGGCTCTGAGCTGAAAGTCTTCAAGAGGTCAAGGTGATGAATGCTTTTAAAACTGTGTAAATTTTAATTACAGGTATGGAGCTAAAGGTTCACCCCCAGTGATTCCACCGAATTCAACCTTAGTGTTTGAAGTAGAGTTAAAGAATGTTAAATAAATGAACCAGTGATGAAGGAATGTGCCAGAATGTCAAAGACATGTTGTTTTGCTTTAAATTGAATGTTTATTGAAATGTTGACCTGGAATGGATGTTAGGATGCTACAGTACTGCATGTTTGTTTGGTTCCTTTTAATATAATGCATTTGCTCTTTGTTCAAGTTTCAAGGTCAAACATTTGCCATAGATTCATAAAAAAAAAATGTTTTCTGAATATTTAGTTTTTTTTTTTAATTAAAAAAGCAGCTACATATTTCATTGTAATGTATATGTTTGATAATATTTAATGATATGCAGCAATTTATTTAATATTGTATGACGCTATTGTTACTTTACAATGTTTTCAGGATTTATTGTTGCAAGGATTTCTATAATATAATGGAGCTTAATGCATTATATTGATAGTCTCTAGTGTAAGATCATTATTAAGTTAGGTCATAAGATTGAACAGGACACCCAAACTTGACACCACAGTTGCTGAAATGACAAATGTATTTTGAACGATTTAGATGTTTGCTTGTTTTCTTTATAAATCTGTCAGATTATGTTTATTGGAATTTCAGTAAGTCATCTCATACATTAGTTTTAAATTTCTACTTACATTAATTTGTGTAAGTACAGAATTTTAGCTAAGCTGTAATTGATTATATGATAAAACATGTTGCATTACCGATTCTTATACTTAATTAAAGATACTATTTTACGGATTCGGACTATTATTGATAAGAGAATATATTTTTAAGGTCCTAGACAGTGTAAATGTAACAAGATATGTTAGTAGACCAACATCTCTTTTATATTCATATTTCATAGTTATAGTTGGAAGTCAACACCGCATTATTAGTGGGAAAACCAGAATGAGTATAAAAAATTAGTTCTCTAATATTGATTAATAGTTACATAGGGTTCAAATAGGTAATTCAAGATAGATACTAAGTATTAAGACTTGATACTTAGTTGAACTTTTTAGTATGAAATGAAAAAGTCCATCTGCCCATATTATAACTTAGTTTCAAAAGGGTTTGAACTTATAAAGTTATAAGCCTTTTCAATTGGTTATTTAGATCTTGTTTGTATACTTATTCATGAAAAAATGAAAATAATCGAATTATCCATATATTTTATTAATAGAATACACAGATAGTTACATGTTTATATACAAGTAGACAATGTCAATAATAACATTAAAATAGACATTGCAATCATATTACTCATTTCATTTAAACACTTCAATGGTGTAACAATTCTTCTCAGTGACTGGTGCATTATTGATTAACTACTCGATGTTATAGACAGCTCAATAAAATATTTCAAATAAAATTCTCACTATATTGTTTTATTTCCATCATCAAATTAATGCTAACAATAAATGCATCACACAGTGCAATGAAGTCTGAATCATGACAGTAAAACTACAAGAGCCTTTACTAAAATAATGCAAAGATATGAGGTACCAGTTGACAAATTCGAAGTTACAATACTATTCTGTTAAAATTGGGAATGTATGATCATTGATACATTATGCATACGCAAACAGACTACATTTTAATGCATAGTAGCTGACAGGTTGTCGAAAACCAGGGTAAGAGGCATATCATGGGAGAGGCCTATGTCCAGCAGTGGACTGCCGCAGGCTGCTGATAATCATGCGAATTACGTCTAGTTTTTGAAGTCAATTAAAAATTATAAATCAATAATATATGGCTCTTCAGTTACCTGGCAATTTCGTATTAAAAAATCTAGTAATTTTGATAGCTAATATTTCTCTAATCTCGAAATACTCAATCAGTTTTTACTCTATCCGTCCCTGGGGTAGTATTCAGGTCTTTTTTCTCGGATTCTTCATTTTCCTTTTTCTCAATTTTCTTCCCGCTAAACGCGCACACTCCTCCTTCGCACTTGAAAGGGAATTCCGTCGTAACGTTGCCATCAGCGTCTTTTACAGCCCAAGGATTCCAGTACCGCAAAACATAAGGTTGGATAAACTTATGCCATAAATACAACAACACAGGAATGATGAAACAAGGAACACAAACCATTTTCACCTGAAGAATGCAAACTTGAGGTGAATTTGTTGCAAATCAATTGTTTTTGTTATAAGGAAATTATTTTTCTGTTGTTGAGTTTACATATAATTGTGAAATGCGGAATTAGTCATAAACCTTGAACACCAGCAAATAATTATTTACTCAAAAATTCAATGTCACCATGTCAGCTGACTCAACAGTATTTTGACAGTGACAGTGACAACAAATTTAAACTTTGCATATTAGTATTTTGGTATTTTGATTTTTCTCAGCAAGCAAATTGTGAATAATTTATAATTGTGTATTATAGGTATAAAAAATAAACTGATGTCTAAGTAAGCAAACTGATCGATTAAAATCTTTAGGCGCGTTGAGCACTTTTTAGAACTTACGTCATCGTCACTTAAGTGCTTGAAGAGTGGACGGAGCCTGGCGGAGCCCACACGTCACGTGGTAATTATACTTACATTGTTTTTTGATTACCGCCCAATAAAGGATGATGGGATCATATGAATGGACCCTGACCCTGGACCCAGCTCCGATTGAAATAGGTGATACATTGCTGGTACAAAATTATTTTTGAGTAAAATAAGAATATATTATACTATATAATACGCTGGGTCCAGAAGTAAGCTGGGTTTAGAAAAGGCTACAAGGCTAGTCAGGAGGACTACTAGACGGTTTGTGGACTACGTGAAAGCTTTCATCTCCATCAAAACCTGGGCAGGCAGTTGTGGATGTCCTGCAGCGGTACCGTGTAGATAAGCTGCGGCACTGCAATGCTTATCTGATACTGACACGATGCCCGTCCAGCTTCAAGTCCCGAAGACGAGGCCCACAAGCCTCTAACTTGGGGTGAGATAGGGGATGTCAGATTTTAAAAAAGTACCACCTTATTGAAAGACGTCCTCAATAGGTACTGAATGTATGATTGATTACCCTGAACCCTAAACGCGTCGGTCTCAGTGTAAACTTGGGCAAGATCGAGGTCATATTCAACTAACATGTCCCACCGAGACATGTCATCATTAAAATGGTGATAGTTGTTAAAAATATGTCGACCTGGGTTGGTTGGTACATATAAACAGCTCGGTAGAAATAACTTCTAGAAAGAACTAGCTAGAAGGATCCAATTGGGTTGTGCAGCATTACAAATTACGTTACTGAAAATAAAGGTTATCGACCAGTGCATCTTACCTGTAATATTATGCCTGTTATAAGTACCGAAGTGTGAACACTGACGTACCCGTCAGTGCGGGTGCGAAGTACCCGTTTAATACGGCAGGCCATAAAGCGAGCTTTGCTTGGAGCCTCTTTGATAGATGATGTAATGAAGTCATCCGACAAAGAACTAAACTTACAGACAGCAGATTAAGCAAGCTGAAATAATGGCAGTAGGCTGGCTGGCCACATCAGTCGTAGGACTGATGGACGCTGGAGCAAACGAGCCCTTGAATAGAGACCGTGAGAAGTTAAACGGAAGGTGAATTGCACGTTAGATAGACCGACAACCTGAAAATGGCGGCTGGGACAGGTTAAATGTGGAGGGCGAAGGATCGGGAGCAATACGCGAGGTGTGATTATCAATTTGCTTCCGAATTGATTGATAAGGCTTTGCCTGAGGCATGTTCCATGATTGAAGTAGAAATCCACCAATACAAAGTTCGATTATTACTAGACATTTTCATTTAGTTATCTCAGAACACCTAGGTGAACTATAAAAGTGAACTGCGGGCAATGATCCCCATGAATGTTTTAAGTAGTAGAACGACTGTCTCGGTAGGGGTTGGTACAGCTGGTGAGCTTGTTCTGCACGAGATCGAAGGTTCGATTCCCAGGTCAAAATACAAATTCTGTTAGTAAAAAAGTGCTTGCTTGGCAAATAACCTGTAGGTAACCTATACCCACATAAAAATACTAAAAAGGTGTAACGGTTAAAACAATAAAACGTTGAACATAGGTTTATTTAAAATATTAACAACTTGTTGGGCAAATAACATAAAATCTATAACATAGAGTAAAATCTACGACTCGTTCTCGTTTTATAAATGTAACAGTATTTCTATCTAACGCTATACCTAGCAACGAGTAAATGGTTTCGTTATTTCCGAAATTGTCATTGCTACGTAGGTATATTTTAAAAACCTTACGTTTATTCACTATCTAGTTACGTTATTACCCTGTCGTTCATTCATGTAACGATCATTATAATTTATTAACACGCACCTACATCACCTGCGATAACAGAACACAAAACAACACATTTACAATTACATAAGTCACAACCCTGACTACTTATAAATTATTTTTCAATACATAACTAAGTATAAGATTTTTCATAAAATAATATTCTCATAAAATATACAGGTTTAAAATAGATATACTGTATTACGTTATTGAGATCTTACTCACAGCACACATTAGGTATTTCGTATTCGTTAAACTAGCAACTAAATTATGGTAATGTATTTTAACTTATAAACAACAGTCGAACATCCCAGTACTTAAGTAGGTAGTCTATAAAATCGTATATAAAATAATAAATATAGTTTATTAAACTGTTTTGATTCGTCTAACAATATTTTTGCAACAAGTCTCTCATGGCACCGTTAAGCTATCACAACACAACACTTATACTGCTGATAAACGCACTTAGTCGTCAGCTCATAGCATTTTGTAATCATCTTCAACTTTCTTGAGAGCTTTCTTCAACGCCGGCGAGAGCTCCGGCGCTATATAAATAGGATCGGAGATAGGCGGCAATAGTAACCTATTCGAAGGAGGCGCTGATTTCTCATAGTTTGAGTACGAGAAATATAACTGCGACACACAATTTATCTCGTCGTCGGTCATGGTAACAGATTTGAGCTGTTTCCTAATATCGGCATAAATCGAGTTGCCGCACTTTACACAGGCTTCGTCGAATATGTACGACTTGGTCCGTTTTTTCGGTCCGTGCTTGCATGTTACGGGTTCAACGAACTTGTACTTCTTGGGGTGCGCGAGTCGGTGCGGCCTGTCGTCGCCGCTATCGGACAGCACGACGAGCAGTTTCTTGCCGCGGCGGGGCACGCCGGCGCGCGCCACGAGCTCGCCGCCGCCACTCATGAGTGCCTTGCACAACTGCTCCGACGGGTTTTCGAAGTCGTAATAGATGCAGCGCGACTCGGAACTGCTCTTGTTATTACTCTCGATCTGCAGACTGTATCGCAGTCGTATTTTCTTTGGCCTGTTGCTATATTTCAGGTACACGTGTATCGGTATATCGATGGAAGCGCAGCCAGACTCTTGGATTTCGTAAGGCGGCTCCTGGAGTACTGTAACAATATTTGTAGTAGTCAGTCGTCATTGCTCCATAAAAAACAGATATACGACAGAGGGCAAAGTCGTAGAGATAAAGCAGTAGGTTGACAACAAAATAATCATGCTAGTGTGATAAAGTCGCGGAGTTGACGTATATATGTTTGATTGTGGATATAATTAATTTATTCACGTATGTTTATAAACAGTTAGAGGGAGACAAATCATGTGCTACCACTTTTACCATTTGATAGACGTTAGTGTAGATAGATATTGCAATGCAGGATAGAACGATTCGTGAAATGTCGCAGTAAAATTTTCATCAAAAATTGTCCATCCGTTTAGGAGATTAGTGAAGTTTACAGACAGAGACAAAATGAGAAAAATAACTAGTTTAAATGTTTAGGTACCCTGTTATGTATATCTACTAGGGTAACTATTATATAGGGTACCTATGGGGTACGTTCATATCCATTTACTAAAAATCTGTTATTTTAATTTTACAAACGGACGCTTCAATATTATGAATATGTATAAAAGGCTGGACACACTCCAAAGGAATATTATAAAATACGTCAGTCAGCAGAAGTCAAGAAGCATATTTCGTTGCGTAATAGGGATGATGAGAAGGCCGTCCGATTCTACTCAATACTGCTTATATCTTAGTCATTACTGTAAAACATGCACTGAATAATTTATTATTGTCTAACCAAATTGAAACTATAACTTATCATTATTTAGAATCTTTATTAAATTTCAAATGACTTTTCTTATGCATGTAACACAGACCGAGATTAATGCGATATTGGGGATATTCTCGTGCGCTTCCAACATTTCCACTACCTACGCGCTAAAAAGGCATGACGTCACGCTTTTTTAACGATTTCTTTGAAGCGCTTTCGGGTGGCTGAAGAAATTGAATTTTCAAAATCTTAAAATTATTTGTTGTTAGATAATTTCACTTGTGCAGTTCATTATATTGTTATTAACTGGTTAGTTTTCGAGTATAAAAAGAAATAAGTAGTCGTCATCCCCATTGTTAGTGCCCTGTTTATGGCAATATTATAAGTACCATTTTTAGGTAGACAACACAGCGTGTCCGTGTTACACTACCTAGATAGATAGATATAGAATAATAAAATTTACAAGGGCGTGGCACAACGAACTACTTTTTGTAAAACATACTGTCTAGATGTGAATTAATTAAATGCAAATTTAAGTATGAACTGATTTATACAAGTTTGTTATTAGTTACATATTTTGACCACAGAAACGACAAACAGGCACCACAGCAGCATTTGCAATGTGCGCACAAAATTTCTCTAATAAGTAAGAGGGAGGCTCATCAAAAGTGTCCCTCTTAAATATATTTTATGCGTAGGGAGATAAAAAACAAACTTACCTCTCTTAGGGTAAACGAAAGCAGAGGCCGGGTGAAGGTGAAACACGACCTTGTGGACGAAAGGGCTGATGTCGCAGCCGCTAACGCCGCGCACCCACACGCTCCAGTCTAATGCTAGGGCTCGGCCTAGGGCGGATCGACGCGGTTCGCACGCGTGCCCCACCTCTAGCCATATGCGTACGCACATCTGGAACAGAAAATCAATCAATCATTATTTATTCGCTGGTTCCCTCTCCGACTTTGCACTAATTTCGAACCCTATTTTGTTTACTAATATTCTTTTAGTTCGATCAGAGATGAACCGATTAAAGTCACACGATAGTTACACAAACCTAAACTTGTGTAAATACACGTTAATGAAATTTGCACAAGTATATTTCAACACAAGTTATAATACATTTGTTTGCGTAAGCCTAAATTTGCACAAACGTATTGTAACGTATATGGCTAACATTAGGCTTACGGTTGGCTACATCACATAGGCTACTAAATAGGCAACATAGGTCACATACAGAAGGGGACTAAATAAACAACTAAATAGGCAAGTAAATAGGAAACTAAACAGGAAACTATATAGGCAACTATACCGGCAACTTTTATGTCTAGGCAACTAGTTTTTCATTGGATAAACACGAGGCGCACGTGCTCCCAAGATGGTATCACAGATTTTACTCAGCTTAATCGTAGCATAAATTGGTGTGAATATTAAATAGGTATGTATTTATGTAAGTAGGTTAACGAAGCGATAGTGACGTCATGTCATTTCTAGTTGACTACACTCGAGACGGAGGACCGAATAATGACACTCAACGACTCAATGGCTGTGCTGTTTTATTACCTACATACTCATACATTAGAAAAATTACATCTGAATCAACATATTATCCATTAAATATTGTAGTTAAGTGTATTGTTAGAGGTACCTATCTGTTACACAGTAAGCGAAGTGTTTGGGAACTTTTTCGTCCTTGGTTTCTCTTCCGACTTTTTTACTTTAGCAGATAGCATTTTCTCTTGTTATTACCTATATTAGGTCAACGAATTCACTTTACCGTGCCCCCTCCCCGCCAGAGCCGGGGGGATTGGGGAGGTTATGTCGGACTCGAACCAACTAAAACGCACGCCGTCTTTGGGTCCTTAGGTGCCGGAGGTGAGACCAACGTATCCACCCGGGCAGATCTGGCAGACTCGGGGCCATCTCTTTCCCGATTACCCCCTTCGGGACCACAATGCTCCCGACTAGCCACCGAGTATGACCTACAATGTTCTATAATGCCAGTGGGAAGTTATATGTAAGTAAGTTGAATATAATGCAGAAAATTCGACTTAACATCCCTTCATTTTACGCCTAACCATTTATATTTATTTATATTTATTTATTTATTGTTATTGTCAGCAATATAAGCTTACAGTATACACCAAGGCGCTTATATTACATTGATGTAGATTACATTAGGCATTACATTAAATTGCATTATAAACACATTAAACTTAAAAGTACTTAGTTACATTCTACAGTTCGTCAAGTAATCAGGTAAACAATCATTCGGTAATTTTTTTTTTAAATGTTCAATATAATCCAATATAAGGTTTCACCTGAGATCGTTATAGGTAAAGACACAGGTTTTGTACCCAAAATGTGCTCCACATGCGCTTTTCACGCGCAGTTTTTGCGCTGTCTTTTGAGAATAGCACGTGGAGCTACGTCGGTGGCCGAGCTCAAATCTACCAATCGATTATATCAAAACAATCTGCGCACACCAGTGTCGTTTCGCCCACGACTTACGTCAACATCTATGTCGATATGTATACATTTGATAAATAAATATTCTAGGACAATTTACGCAACGTCACCTAGACCCATAGTAAGCACAGCTTAACTAGCTTGTGTTGTGGGCTCTAGAATGCGGATAAACATACTTAGATACAATTTATTTTGTAAATATAAACCATATAGGAAACACCCAGACCAATGCAAATATTCATATTCATGCACACAAATATTTGCACGAGTGGGAATCGAAACCGTGTCGCCTGTTTAGCAGTCGCGCTCACTACCGCCACAACACAGGTCGTCAAAATTTGTTATGGGTACGTAGGAATTGTGCCCGTGAAGAATTTATTTCGCAATTGTTTAATAAAATTGTTAAATGTACTTTTTTAAGTAATATTTTTTTTATATCCTAAACAACGTCATCTAGACCCATGGTAAGTATAGCTCAACTAGCCTCCAGAATGCTGATATACATATTTAAATATTTTTGTACACACCTAGACCATTGCAAATAGACAATTATTTATACGTAAAAATATTTTAACTGAGCGGAAACCGAACCCACGCCTACTTCCGTTTCCCTACGTCCAGCAACAAATGAAAATCAGTGAAAAGTAATTTTGACTACAAACCCGTCTATTAAATTACGGAGCGCGTCAATCAAAGTCGCTTCTAACCAAAATTGTCAGCCAAAACAATCAATAAGCAGTGTTTGTCAGATAAAAGCATTTTTGAACTTTTGAACAACCTGTTTAGACAAAACCACATTCTCCTGTTTCTCAGTTAAAAAAATTCTTGTTGAGTTTTTACTCGTGCCTACTACCAAAAGCAAAACACGCATGTGAGATCGATGACTCGCAACACCAAGTTGACCCATCACCTTAAAATTGGCATCATAATTAAGCATAAAGAAAGTTGTATGTTTTTTTTATTTATATAAACTGTGGTGAGACCATAGATTATCTAATTGGGCACTTGACTCGGGTGCGCCAAAGTTCACCTAAATTTTCAACTCCGAAAATTGGAACTCCGAAAATGTTCTTCCTAACATTTTTCATCCTAACAATCACAATTCCTAACTACTCTGTCTCTAATGTTTTAATTCCGAATCATTCAACTTCATAATGTCGGTAGCAATAAACATCTATTATACTATTATTTCTTTTCCTATATTTTGTCAACATAACCATCTTTTACACTATTATTGAAAGTCATACCTTTTTTGTTTAGATTTATTTTTATTAATAATAATCAGTATTATTTACATTAATTTTGCGTAACTTTTACAGTTTTAGTTATTTACACGTACAATCACGCTGCGGTCATTCAGCCAAATTCCAGAAACGAATCGGTCATATTTATAGTTCTTGGTTTAGGTTAGGTTAGAATTGTGACCACACAACGCACGAGCCGAGCGAGCGAAGCGAGCGTGCCGCGGTAGCGGCCGGCGAAGTGCCAGAAACGAATCGAAAACGAAAAAGGTCATAAACATAACCGTAAATCAGTCGTGTTTTATGATTTTCATTCATTTAAGTGAAACAACCTTTAATCATTCTAAACAGTTTTCTAATTAATAGTAATAAGTATGTAACAACAAATAACCAAAAAAAATTAAAACTATAAATAAAATATAATTCTACCGACATATATTTTTATTACATTTGGTAGATAAATGTTTCTTTCTAAGTATGAGTGACAATATTATAGTAATTATGTTTAGGGATAAAAACGTTAGGATAAAAAACAGTAGTAGCTTTAATATTGTATGTTAACGATTTTATTGATAACAATTTTCGGGAACATGAGTGTTATGAACATCGACGGTAGCACTACAAATAGTATGAATAAAAACTTTAGGATGAAAAATTTTAGGAGGAGTGATCATTCGGATTACAAATCGTTAGGAAGAACAATTTCGGATAAAGAACTTTAGGTGAGTCAATATGGACCCCTTGACTCTCTACTATAAAATTACATAGTTACTTTTTTACTAAACGTTAAAAGTTGCATCTGTTCTTACTTTGTTGTTTTTAATTCACCTGCAGTTTATACTTAAAATTATGACGTCATTTTTTAATTCTCTCACCCTTTTTATACCACTTTGGTGACACCTGATGTAAAGCGGTTACCGTGATTTATGGACGTTTGCAACATAAGGGACACATTCGTACTACCGACCTACATAGGTACTCAAAATCAAAATGATATCGTCTAGTAATCGTACAATAAAAAATAAATACGTATATAATACTATTGTATCTATTGTTTTAATTACATTACCTGTATCATTATGAGTTAAATCTGTGTCGGTAATTATAGGTTATAATTAAATTGTTATAGGAGAATAGTTTACACTGACCTACATCTTATTTAGTCTGGGAAAGATAACTTTGTGTTTTCTATTATCAGATGCAATTTACTGTTTAAATTAAACATATATTATTATCTAAATCATCATCAGCATCTTCGCATTAGACCCGAGCACATTCATGACTCATATTTCGGCGTTCTGGATATGCTTGCTGGTTTATATTCCTCAAATTCGCACGACGTAATGCACCTATAAGTTAGCATGCATTTCATGTTCCAAGAAGTAAAACTCGTACTTCTTGGGTCTATTCCTCTGCAGAGGCTCTTCAGAGAACAGTATATACACTGTAGAACAATCTTAATAGTTCCATTGGCAACAGATTGTATTAACGTGTGGTCGTTCATTTGAAGAAGAAGAATGAGGGACATTCTGGGAAAGCGACATTTTGGGAAAGCGACATTTTGGGAAAGCGACATTTTGGGAAAGGGACATTATGGGAAAGCGACATTTTGGGAAAGGGACATTATGGGAAGTTGACATTCTGGAACCAGGGGACATTTTGGGAAGTCGACATTCTGAGTCTCAACGGTCTCATTAGACGAAGAAATTCATTACTACAGTTGATTGAACTAAAAATTGTACAACTGGGTACAGAAGATCACAAATCGTGTGATATCATTCCTACGTCACTACCGTTTTATTAATGAGATCAGAAACATTTAAGATTATATTGTGCATCAATTGAAACTATGACCGTATTTATTGTTTTGTCCTTTTCGGGGTCCTTTATGGTTATATTATACGGGATATATTATATAGGTATATTTATATTATACATGAATCAGGAACAAGCAGACAGGTAGGCTGACAATTCAACGTCTTGTTCGATTCGAAGGAATAAAAATGATGAAGTGATTATCAAAATATAGAAGCGAGTCCTTTTGTACACTTTACCCGTTTTGCAGGTGCTATCGAACAGCTTACAAGGACTAATGACAATTAGCTCATCAAATGTGGATGGTGCTTAGTGACTAAGCATTTATTTCAACATAGAGCTAAGCTTTCTCTACACATTTTACGCATAAAGTATCTTGAAGTAATGTATTGAGATTTACGTAAATAATGAATGAGAAAGAAGTATTTGTCACTGTCTTGCGTGCGTTTAGATGATTAATGCAACTTATCTATACTAGTTATTATATATAATTGTAAAATCTTTATGTTTGTCCGCGATGGACGCAAAAACTACAATACGGATTTCGATGCGGTTTTTTTGTTTAAAGTAATTTGATCCAACTTAAAATCTTACGTTTGTTTGATTGCAATCGGTTAAGTATAACCAGAGTTATGATTAGTAATATAGAATTTAAGTTGCACAGATGGCGTTTAGGTCGCGATAACGACACCCACGCGGGCGGCGCCGCGGGCATAGGCTAGTCTTATGTATGAAGGTGTGACTAGCATTTGTAGATGATGAGTGTAGTTGTAAATATGTGATAGTACTTCCAATCAATTAGTCTATCAGCAGACCTCTAAAGGACATTTGCCTCTCCCAATGTGCACCATTGTGCCCATTCCTCCGCCTTATAGACCCAGTCTCTCCTAGCCACCATTTTCAGATCGACAGCCGTTTTACCGTTTGTATTCTCGCGGTCTCCATTCTAGGACTCCTTGATTCCGACGGCCATTGGTCCTTCGACAGATGTGGCCAGCTCATTGCCACTTCAGCTTGCTTATTATATGAGCTATGTTGACAATTTTAACTGTCGGATAACCTCGACGAATTCTATCCTTCAAAGAGACTTCATAGCCGGTTACGCGACCTTTAGATTTAGATCATGATATAGATTATGTGTGTATTTATCGCAGGTTTATAAGTGCCCGGTTAATGGCAATAGGCTCGCCACCTATTACATTAGAATCTAAACATAACTAAGCACCTCTGCCTACCCCTTCGGGGATAATGGCTTGAATTTATGTTAAGTTATATTTACTGCTACCAAATCGCTAAATATTAGAGACGATAATATTAACGACGGCAGTTCTCAGTAAACTTGACTCTGTGGAAGGCCAAGCGCACTAGTTCTAATCTAGGAATATATTTATAATCATTATAAGCACTTTGCATATTTAATTACACAGACACTGTATATATTTAGTGGTAATTATGAGTTAAAATAAACTTATTTGAATACAATATTAAAATTAAACGTGAATATACACGAGACTACTCGCTTGATAATAACATTAAATAATAAAGAAATAGGGTATCCTGTAAAGAGAAAAGGTTTTAATAAACTGTGCGTTTTGTAAATTACAGTATTCAAGGATGGACGGTCCACTGAGAAAGAGGCTTCTATAAACTGTACGTTTTGCGACTTATAGGCTTCAAGGATGGTCCCGTAAGTCTTCCCCGTAGACGGCCTCAGATATAAGAAGTTGGTCACCGATGAACTATCTACCTAAATTGCGACAAGTGACATTACAGACAGAAATGTGCATAATAAACTGCCCCTTACGTGTTAGTGATTCTTTGAAAAGGCATACTTTCCCCGCTTTAATAGTAAACTAACAAAACCGGTCCTTGGTATGCCTGACAATAAATTTAAAACCTTTATAAAGAGCACCTTATGTAAATTAGTTATTTTTTTATTTAAGGTACGCTTACAGATTACTGCTAGAGAAAAGAGTTAATAAACTATTCTGCCTTCGAAAATCTCTTGCGGACCTTATAAATAATAATAAACACAAAAGTCAACGGACTCTATTTATTATATGCAAGTAGTAAAATGAAAAGTCAGCTGCTCATCAAATAATACACCCAGATCTTTAATTACGTTCTTTCTTTCTAAGACTTGACCTTCTATTAATAATATTCAAAGTTAAGTGGATTCCGCTTCCTAGTAAAAAAAATAAAACAGCACTTTTTTGCATTAAGGCACATTTTGTTGAAAGAGCACCAGTTAGCGATGTCATTTAAATCATGTTGAAGCGCTATATATTGTCTTTGGTCTGTGACGTCAGTGAGAGAGGTCGTCAGCGTACAAGAGCGTAAAAGAGCGGGACAATATATATAGCTGATTAGATCGAAAAACATACCTACCATAGTACAGATGGTCATTGTATTTTGCAGGCCCTTCCTAAAATGTCTGCCGGGGTGCGAGAGATATGTCTTGTATAATCTCACCTCCGGCAATCAAGGACCCATGGACGGCGTGCGTTTTGGTCGGTTCGAGTCCGACATAATAACCTCCATCGGTTTTGGTGGAGGATTTTGCGCACGATAAAATTCTTAAAATGCTATAATTATGCCACTTCCTAAAATGCTATAATTATGCCATAATATTGTCTTAGATATACCTACATGATGTTATTTAACAATTTTGACTTTAGTTAATTATTTTATTATAAAGCTTATATAGAAACTTGTAAATATATATTTAATGACACGAGATAAGCACACATTCGTCCATATTTCGTTTTTGTTAAGGAATAGGCTTATGTATTGTAAATTAACGTCTTAAAAATACCGCAGTGGAGCTTGTAGTGCCGTTTCTTCACCACTAACAGCTAAGAAGGGGTGGTAAGCTTAGTTTGAATATTTTTTTAAATTGACGTTGAAAAGATGTTGACAATTTGCACAACTTCGAATACCTACATGAAATTCAGTTTGAGTTAGAGAGTTTGCATACCGATGACGTCAAATAACATAAATTGTAATTTACTTGAATGAAAGAAACGCAGACAGATTTTCTTTCGGTTAAGCACGCTCCATCAGTCAGATAAAAACTGTGTGTACTGATACATGACATATCCACTTACTAGTCGAATGGAACGATACAGAATTTGCGTAACAAAGCGAATTGAGAATGCGCATATAGCTATACTATTATCATCCAGCGTATTTAATGATTACGATGCATCATTAACGCAGTGGGACGTCCACCGTTCCACAAAGACTTCCACCAGAAAGTAGTACAACGAGCGAATGACGTCGATTTCCAAGATCGACGTCATTCGCTTGATTATCGAGATCCAATGCGTCCTCCCTATTTTAACAACGTCGTAGTTGCTACTAACGGGCGGCGTCTCATACTGCACTTATAAGCCATAAAATACTTAATTTCTACATTTAGCTAGCAGCATCGATATTCAAAAGTCTAGTTATCAATAACTGGTAGACTAACTACAGGATGGTTGAGGATCTTTTACTCACCGCGATAAAGGCTAGCGTCCAGTTGAGCAATTTATTTCGAAGTGTCCGATTTACCGGACACAGGCTACAAGATTCACGGGTTTCACAACAATGGCGTTTGAATCTGAAAAGTGGACTTCGATATTCGTATTTTGTAATTCATGAACGGTAAAATATTGATTATGTGCATTTTTATCAATGAATAATGTTTCTCATTTTTTCTAATCCCTGGGGATTGGGTTGGGGAGATGTCTTTATGAGTTTTGATAGTTGCACCGTGGGTTTACATGGTAGAATCCTATTAAACTTAAAAATTGCCGACTTGGATGTGACGTTAAAACTGATACGTCAGAGGAAGTAGGTTTGTTTACCACTCATTGAAACTTAAAAATATTTACTATATTTTACGTTTTTTTAGGCTTTAAGGACTAACTTAGTTCAAGCTCTTATTGGATTTTGAGACAACGGTGTAACAGTCCCAAATTACACTATGAGTCATAATATAATTGTCCACAAGGTGGCTCGGAAAATTTGAACTGTATTTTTTATCGTAATAGCTGTCGCTGCAAAGAATACTAAAGAATGCTAATTACTTTTCACCGTGTCATTATATTTATTGAATTAGGAAGTCAAATATACTAAGACAAACGATGTTAAAAATAAACTACCTAGTATCTACCTATTTAGCATCCAAATTGAGTGATGTAAACGTAAAAAGCCTTCAAGATCGGCGTGTGAATTGTGACAAAACAGCGATGGTTTGGTTACGTCAAGTTAGCACTGACTCGGCCTTGACCATGAATGGAGATTGGCCCGCTATTGACAATACAGAACATTTACGTGCAAGAACTTTCGCCACTTCCAAATAATCACTTACTATCTCGCAGCATGTATTGATAAAGGCCTAATACAACGAGTTATTGCGTTTTATTCAACAGTACTTCTTGAATTATTCCGCCGTGCGTGGTAATTTTTAATAATTTGTAAGAAGAGTACGGGGTTATGTTCGGAATAGTTGTAATCTACCTAAGTCTTGCGGTGTTTTACAGGGTTTTGTATTAGGGCCACTTGTAGTCAACTTGGCGCTACAGTGTGTACCTACTGTGAAAAGCCTACCAAATGCTGAAACCAATTTTCATGTTTCTTTTTCTCGGTCAAAACCGGTATTAACCTGATATGTCGCAATGACTTCTGAAAAGCAACTAAAACGACAAGCATGTAAGGTAAATAATATCAAATCCGTTTAATCCGATATTTAAAAAGGTCTTATTTCAATAAATAACAAATCTGTCTACAATAAGGAATGATAAATAAGAGAATTTTGTGGAAAAGCTAGTCATGTGTTGTTGATAGTTAGATAGATACTTCAGTCATAGAAAAAATGCAGATGGAACACTATTTTCTGAAAGTATTAGAAATCTTTATTTTTAAATACTGAATATGTATTCATCTAGAAAGACGTAGGTACTTAGCTTCCTATTTTTTCTTGCCTTCAAATATAATATAAAATTGTGGTAATTTGCATACTGTTTACTTTTATCTATAGATGAGACAAAGTTAAATACCAAAATACAAGTAATAACAAATTTTAATCTGAAAATTCTCCCTTTATAAAAGTGCACTTACCTTTTATATATATTTTCGCTTTCTTGCTCATCAAAAATATCACTTTTGTAATAGCTCACTGCTTTTTGGTGTGTGTTTGTTATAAATCAAAATATTTATTTATAGCAACTGTCAACCCGTATAATGTTTCCACAATATTGCGCCAATTATAGTAGAAAAAGATAAACCTTGTTTATGGTGACCGTGACAGAATTGAAAAGAGATTGAATTGTGTTTTATTTGCATACATGTGCACTATAAAATAAAGTAGGTACAGTTGTTATTTGAGTGCGAATGTGTATTTCGCAATGTAGAAAATATTGTATTGTGTATAGTTTAAAGTACCAGTTAATGATGTGCAAGCAACTGTACAACTGTACGAGACTAGTAAAAAGTATCAATACGATCGTGCATTATGGTCTTTCATGGAGGCTACGGCCGGTTACATTTTTCAAAATATAAACATAAACATAACGTAAACTCACGCCTTTATCCCCGAAGGGGTAGGCAGAGGTGCTAGCACCCACATTTCGCCAGTTTATGTTAAGGTCCCAATGTAATAGGTGGCAAGCCGGCGATAAATACACACATAACTTCGAAAAGCATCGAAAAGTTATTGGTGTGTGTCATGGCCGACATGGGAAAACCTGGGATCGAACTCGATACCTCGTCTCAGCAGTCAATTACCCATACCACTAGGCTACTTTTTCATATTGTTCGAAACTTCCAATTAATATCAAATGAGTCAGGAACTTGGAAAAACTGAATCGAATATTACCCATTGAAATAAAACTATTACAATTTTTTATGAGCCCCCAGGGGATCGGCAATAGTCTCATGGACTGAAGACCTGTGGAATGGATGCGGAAAGCATCGAATGGCGCATATTGGGAAAGGCCAATGACCAACAGTGGGCTGTAGTAGGCTTTGCCAATAGGCTAGATAGCTTTTGCGTCATGTTGTGATAATAGAGCGTTCATTTACTACGTGCGGGGTCACAGGTTCAATTCCTAATAAGTGTAAATATTTGTATGCATGATTAAACCTAATTGTATTGGTGCTAGAAATTGTCTAATTGTCTATCTTTCGGGGGGTTGAGTTGGTGGGCCCTCGGCATATGCCCCGAATGCCCCTATGGTAAAGACGGTATTGCGTGGGAAAGTTATATTTAGGTATGGTTCTAGTGAACCATAGGAACATAGTTATTACTGGGATAAAACTACTATATACTATTCGGATCTTACTATACCAGTTTTGGGTATTTATAGCTGCGGCACGCCATGATGGTCATTTTGATACGACTGATTTTGCTCGTTTTCTCTTTTATGGTGTGTGAAGTTTATTTTCTACTGCGCCAGTCTCGCCATATTTTTCTATAGTTATTCGTCTAACAGTTCGTTATCCAAAGTTAAAGCACCAAAAAAGAGAAAACGAGTACCTAATATCAGTCGTATCAAAACGGCCATCATAGTGTGTTAGAACTATAAGTAACACAAACACACTTTTAAAATATTGGTTAGTATTTAAATGGATCTGTGCTATCACATACCTACCTACTTACAATAATGTGTTCTAGATAGAATTACGTCATTATATAAATAAGCACAGTCCAATACAATGCTTACTCATCCAATCGAAAGAATTTCGTTCTGATTGCAAATAATATAATTGTACAACCGTAACACAATCTTATCACGAGATAAACAAAGCTATTTTAAAAACGTTCCCATTTTATATAGGTTTACGACACGCACTCACCACATTTCAACCATTTAATGAACTTGAATTCAAAAACCAAATAGTAAGTAAGTAAACAAATTTACAAATTTAATTCAAAAGATAAAATTACGAGTAAGACTTATCTGTATTTGACCCGAAACATGTACCTAAGTCTATGTGTCGTACACGACGAAAGCGTGGAGTCCCCCCACTCACACAATATCATCGCTTATGAAGGGAAACACCTCTCAAAAACCCAAGAACAAATCCAACTACATCCTAAAAAATAAGAACAATTATGCCGAATCTGTCGGTAATGTAATCGATCAAGAAATGCCGCCTCTACACCGCAACTGACACACACACAGTCATAGATACGAGCGAAAGCAAAATCGGCTTTCTTATCGAAATAGAGACTCGCTCGTTTCGCTCACTCGATCAACGATCACGGAACGATTAACTAATTTCTATTCATAATCTTAATCTAAGGAACCATTTTTCTTTAGTTTCATTATTCAAGGGCCACCCATGTCTTTCCGGACTTCCGGAGAGTCTATATGTATAATGCGACAGTAATCATAGCCGCTGAAATAGTGTCCTGAGATGGTTTTATTGCAAAAGTAAACAGTATATTTCATATGTTCAGCATCCGGTGTGAGATAACCATTGCATGCAAATATCTGTAAGTCATGATGTTAATTTCAGTCATCTTGCATATATAGTTACGGTTGCATGATAATTTCCTTCTATATTTATTCAGGCCTAGCGGTGCAATCCGTCAAGATGGCTATATGAGAATAAAATGGATCAAAATAACATGGGGTTTCCTCATGGGGGTAAAATACACCCGCAACCCAAAAAGATCTATCCTACCTAACTATAGAATTTCGATATCGACAGAGCCTCGTTTTTCTTGCGAGTTAGGCTTAAGAGCCGTGCCGATACTTATATTCTTAATCAGAGCCGTCTTCACATCTGGCACACAAGACTTTATAGGCTCTTTCAGATTGTTTACATTTTTCTCAAGAGGGGCTGAGGCGGTGGGCCCTGGGCTCGTGCCCCGAGTGTCCCTATGGTAAAGACGGCCTTGTTCGTAGTCTTGATGTAGGTACATTAATTTTGTAATCCAAATGCTGTATATTTTATTTATTTTGATACTTATCGTATAAATTCTATGCTTAGTTATAAAACAAGTTTAATTACTAAACGTCTGCATCATTTACTTAAATGCTAAACATTTAATTTGTACATTACCACTGTGGCACTGTTTATCTACATCTACACTATTATTATAAAGAGGAAAAAATTGTATTGTGTGTGTGTGTGTGTGTGTGTGTGTGTGTGTGTGTGTGTGTGTGTGTGTGTGTGTGTGTGTGTGTGTGTGTGTGTGTTTGTGAGTGTGAATGCCTGTGTGTGTGTTGTATGTTTGTAAGGAATAAAGTCAAAAAGTGCTGTGCGGATTTCAAAAATTCTACCATATAAAACACCATATCAAAGCTACATTCACATTGAGTAATATAAGCTACAAATATTGCACTACACTGTGGTACTGGCGGAGACGCAGGCAACAGTTAGTGATGTATAGTAATACTTGATTAATCGTGGAGATGTTAGTGCCCGGACAGTACATTGTGGGCTCGACATGAACCGGTCGTCCCATCAATAGGTTATTGACTGCCAGTTATAATCCACCGAACTGAATGAATGAATGAAAATATATTTTTTTATTAACCGTGTAGGTACATAACATTACATAACATATAGTTCGATGGAACTTCGTAACTATTACAACGTGTCAAATGGGTTCATGACGAATCTTGAATGAGTTTCATATCAATAGAGTGATTTACATACAAAAGACGAACTCTATAAAATCAAACGTAATAACCAAGTTTAGTTTTTCAGGTCAAAACTGACTAGATACATTGAAAAACGTTTAACAAGATTATCAATATCAATAAATTCACTTCATAACTAGAATTAATTTCATCCTATCATTCCTATTGAAATTTCAATTTAAAATATAGAATTGTGAATTAGAATTTTTTTTTTTTAATTTCAAATTTGAAAAAAATTAAGTAACAGAATATTCTTTATGTGGTTGGAGAAAACTAGTTTTTTCTGTTCTGTGGGCGAAAACGACTGAACGAATAGGTCATAGGTGTCATAAATTCTTAAAATAATATAAACAATGCAATTTTAGTAGTTCTAATATTAGTTTCATACATTAAAAACAAATCCATTCACATTTACAATAATGCAATCTACCTACTGCACAAATTATCGTCATAATGTCTTTGCAAACTTCGACCTTCACAACCAGTAGGTACTAACAGTAAATATTAATAGATTACATGTTATAAAGTTTTTGTCAGTTTTGGTCTATTGTTTCAAATACAAATATGAAACGCAGCGAATATTCAACAAAATAATAAACAATTTGAGATCTTCGACTGGTTTAGAATATCATTTTTATGACCTGGGTTTCTATCAAAATCCGGTTTAAAAATAGCTATAAATACTAAGGCGGAACTTAAATTTGTTTCCAAGTGTACATTTAAAACGGAACGAAACGAAACGGAAGAGCTAGATAACTATACTTTGTAAAATGTAGCTTGGGTCCTATGACAGCTGTCAGTGAAATCCCGCACATGAAGTCTTGAATTTTATATTATTGAATGTTGTAGCTGTCAATGTCATACTTTATGGGCATACCGAGCTAATTAGTGATGGGCGATGAATCACCGTGACCACATACTATGAACTATCCATATTTTGAATAAAGCTTAATTTAAAATTGAAATTAATATAAGAAAAAATTAATTAGAATTTAATCCTATTGCTTAGGTATTTTAATATCATAATAATGTTTATATTTCAATATACTTGATCCTAAATAATATTGAGTAAAATAAAATACTACATTCAATCCATCAACGCCCTTTTTTTTTTTTTTTTTTTATCGTGCGCAAAATCCCCACGGATACCACCCCCACCAAAACCGATGGAGGTGATTATGTCGGACTCGAACCGACCAAAACGCACGCCGTCCATGGGTCCTCGATTGCCGGAGGTGAGATTATACAAGACATATCTCTCGCACCCCGGCAGACCCGGGGACATCTCTGTTGAGATGACCCTCTTCCCTAAAAGTAGGGACCATGGCGTCCCCATCTAGCCCCTGGGTATGGTGTGGCATTATGTGCCATCGCCGTGGCCTGCTTCTGCTAGGGTGACAGGCGGCTCCACCCGTCACCATCAGGCCCGCGCTCATGGGGGCGGAGGTCGTTCTGCGACCTCCGACGTCCGAATCGCCTCCGCTCATCGCGGGTAGTGCGGGCCCGGAGTCTTCTCCGGACCCGCTCCGCCTCCTCCTTTTCGAGCATAACTTGCTCGCAGAAGGAGGCGGCGGCTGCCCAAGCACTCGCGCATCGTACCATCGCCGTGAGCAAGGTGGCGAGCGAGACAACTCCCACCCCTAGGGCTGTCACTAGGGCCCGCCTTGGCGTCTCCCACGCCGGGCATTCGGTCAACGTGTGCAGCCCCGAGTCCTCGCTCGCATCACAGTGATGGCACTCGGACGTTGGCTCCTTCTGAATCCGACGCAGGTAATCCCCGAAGCACCCGTGCCCGGTGATTACCTGAGTCAGCCGGTACGAGAGCCTACCGTGTGGCCTCTCTAGCCAGTCCCCCATGATGGGTCTTACCGCCGCTAATACAGCGTGCCCTGCGCGTGATTGCCCAAGTCGTCGTTCCCACTCGGATACCATGTCCCCGTGGAGCTGGGACTTCACGGCCCGGAGCTCACCAGGCTCGGGTTCATGTCCCCGCTCCCGCGCCTCCTTTCGATACCGATATAGCACCGAAAGGGCTCTCGCATCCAGGAATCCATCAACGCCCTGAACCTGTTTTTGGATTTTGTAAGAAGACACGCCGCGTTTGGCTCTTGTGCCATGATATAGGCATAAGATACACGCGCCAACATCTTGTTTGTAATGAACTTCCACTGATCCACTCCACTCATTCTCATCAGTACGAGTGCCAACGCCTTTTATGCTACGTATATTCCGTTCTCATTACAATTAAATACACACATACAATTAAATTAAACCTAATTATATGTAACATGCATCAATAATAGCTGGTAGTATCGATATTTTCATCGAATTTCGGACATCCCTATGAACTAAATTTTGACATGTGTCATAGGACCCAAGCTATATTTTACAAAGTATAATTACTAAGGATATACTGTGGTACAGTAGGAGATGTGATGACGTTTCTCCACCAAATTTCCCTTAAGTACGTGTATTTATTTTTATTTTTATACACTTTATTTTACATCAAGTAAAATGCTTAATTAAAATGTACAAGACTACGGAAGCAGTACAATTTGCGGCCTTATCGCTTTAAGTGATCTTTGCCAAGCAGCCTTTATTATTAGATGTATATTCTACTATATAAAAATAAGTCGGGTTTTCCTTCCTGGCGCTATAACTCCAGAACGCGCGAACCGATTACCACGGTTTTGCATTCGTTGGAAAGGTCTCGGGCTCTGTGAGGTTTATAGCAAAGAAAATTCAGGAAAAACTTCAACAGAAAAGCGGGAAAATCATTATAAAACGAAGCCATCTGGTGGCGAAACGGAGTTCGCCGGGTTTGCTAGTTACATAATATATGTATATTGTTTAGAGTTTCTTCGTGATTATGGTGCTAGTACCAACAACTAAATATCGGGAAATATTTTAAAATGATTATTTTCTCAGTATATTTCATTTCCTCATTTTAGTATTACACCTATAGTTTTAATATTAGAATATTCTGTGTCTCTTTATCACAGTTTAAATAAAGAAAAAGTTTACCTTATATTGTCTTGTTGCTTTTTTCCCCTTTAATTATTTTTAAGTAATAAATGATCCAACTATTCGTGGGGATATGATGCGACCATCGAACAGGTGGTCCAATGGATGGACTTAATGATTAGATTCCAAAATAAATAAAATGTTCATGTTTGTACAATACCCATAGTAATTTGATGATGTTATCATTTATTCAAGGACGGTACATTAGTCATTCAAAAGTAATTTTAATATAATTAAAATAAGTAGGTACATATTGTATTTGTATATACAGGATGGATGCATAGGCCCTGCCTTTTTTAGACAAGGAAAATGATGATAAACTATTCTAAAGAGTCTGAAGTACTTAATTATTGTTAGATCTTGAATAGCTAAGTAGGTACTACAATTTTACAAACCGCAGGCGCAGGAAGTAACTGATTTGTTACAAAAATATATTATATATATTATATAAAATATATTATCCATCGAATTCAATAAATATATAATATATGATATATTTATTGAATTCGATTGATAAATGATAAAATTTAGAGGGATGAATGGGTGGATGCTTGTTACACAGAACAATTATACGGATTTGAAAACTGAAATAGAGGTTGCCTACTCAAGGAATATATTTCTAAATCTATTGCTAATCAAGAAATAAATTTCTGGCACTGCCTCTTTAACGCCAATAGCTTAAAAAATAGGTATATATAGCTCATTGAATAGGGTTGCGTTGTTTTATTGAATTTGTACCTACCTATATGGTTGACGACTCTAAAGACCTACGTTGGACCTACTACACGCATTCCATGTCCATACATAATAGTAGGCGAAATCTAGGACATAAGGTACCGTCTATTCGTGAATTTTGTGCCAGACAAAAAAAAATTGGCAATTGTTTTAAATATCGTGTATTATCAGCTGTTTTAGATTAATGTGTGTAGACTGATGTGTAGGTAGGCTGGTATGGTATGTCATGAAGGTCAGTTGAAACATGTATCAACAACATATGTCCCGGCACTCAAGCTTCAGACAGTATCATCAACTTAGCGTTGTTCCTAGTTGCTTAGTTTCTCGTTTTTTGACTTGTAGATACGAGGTTTTTTTTTATATACCACTTAGGAGGCAGACAGGCACACGGCCCACCTGATGGAAAGCGGTTACCGTGGCCTATGGACGTTTGCAACACCAGAGGCGTCACACACGTGCTACCCTGTAGAAACATTCTAATGCCCTTCTTGAAGAACCCCATATTGTAGTCGCCTGGGAAAACCACGGCAGGGAGCTCATTCCACAGCTTGAGCGTGCGCGGGATGAAACTCCTTTCATACCGCACAGTGCGCACCGTTTCCGGTCGTAGTGTGTGAGGATGAACTCCCTCTCTATGGCGAGCGGTGCGATGATAGAAAGTAGGTGTGGGCATCATGTCAAACAATTCATCTGAACACAGGCCGTTATACAGGCGGTAGAACACACACAGTGAGGCGAAGTCCCTCCTGATGTTCAGCGGTTCCACACCGCCTGAGAGTATGGAATTGTCGACGATCCTCAGCGCCCGCCGTTGTACCGAGTCATATAACCTCTCAACTCAGGCAGTCGTCAATTTCTGAGGGCGACTGTACATCCACTGATATAATTAAAACACTGCTAGTTATTTTTCAAGCATGAACTAATAATTATGTCATTAATCAACAATAGTCCATCGCTACCTCGTGGTGGCGTGGCTAGTTTAAACTAATTCAACTGTCAGCAGTAGATTGAAGCCTCTATCCATTATAGTTCTAATGTTAACTAGCTCCTAGCTTAACCGTTATGTTGTTAATTATCATATATAAATTATATATTATTTAAATAGTCGTGGTACTTGTGGTCAATGCACTTTGCTTATTTTTGTATGTTGTGAAGCCTCGATTTCTTGTTGTATTGTAACCATGTGCGAGAGGTTCTTGTACCATAGGGTCGTTCAAAATGTTACAAATATGTAAGCACGGATAATAAACATAAGTACAGTCAACAAATAAGATAAGTTACCACATTTATATACAATTATATGAAAAAGTGGTACCGTATCTCTTTTGTCGACTGTACACACCAAGTGTGAGACTCCCTAGGTTTCCGTGGGCAAGTGTTTTGTATTCTTATTTTAAATGACAACCATTATAGTTTCGGTAAGCAATGATGGCCGCTTTGACACGACTGGTTGTGTTCGTTTTCCTTTTTTGGTGCGCGTAATATTGGATAACGAACTGTTAGATGAATAACTAAAGAAAAATATGCTAAGACTGGCACAGAAGAAAATAAAATTCACACATCAAAAAAGCGAAAACGAACAAAACCAGTCGTGTCAAAACGGCAATCATTGCGTGCCACAACTATAATGGGAAGTGAAATATTAGGAGAATCAACTTTTCTATGATTGATATGATTTTTTATATTTGTGATAGGTGAATAATCAGAAGTTTGCATAGTACTTTCGATAACGTTATAACTAGTATAAATTCTGTGAAATTTACAACCTCACCCCTGTTCTCTTTACCTGCCTGTTCTACGCCCATTCATGGGTTTCATGGTCCTGAACGACGCCTCAGTCAGATTAAATATCAATACATCTGTATATGTACATGTGTAATAGGATATACAATCGATAATACAAATACAATATGTTATTGAAAACAGCACTCTTATGATAAGAGCATTATCATACTGGCATACATTGAAATTTGATACTATTCAGATTCGCTGTGAGCGTCAATCAGAACCCAAACAGCATTTGTTAATAGATAACATTCAAATCAAAGAATATCATCATTCTCTGAACCTTTTCCCAACTCAGTTGGGGTCGACTTTCCAGTCTAACTGTGATGCGGCTGAACTTTGATATTTTCCGTGAAGCGACTGCCATCTGACCTTCACAACCAATGGTACAATGACCAATGGCGATATCGAAGTTCCAAGTTAGACTAGAAAATCCAAATCAAAGACCGCGGTAGCCTAGTGGTATGTCTAATGGACTACTGAGACGTGGTCTCGCGTTCCATCCCAGGTTTTACCATGGCACACACCAATGACTTTTCGATGCTTCTCGAAGTTATGTGTGTATTTATCGCAGGTTTATAAGTGTCCGGTTAATGGCAATAGGCTCGCCACCAATTATATTGGGACCTAAACATAAACTGGCGATGTGAGGGTGCTAGTACCTCTGCCTACCCCTTCGAGGATATAGGCGTGAGTTTATGTATGTATGTAAAGAATATATATATGCATAGATTACATAGAGTGTAGATATGGGAAACTGCATCAAGACCTTCGAGGTCAAACTAACTTCACTGATACCGGTAGACACATCATTTGATTCACGAACGAGGCTGTAGTGTACGCTTTCCTCTCGATGTTTGAAGTCAGTCGGCAGTTGATCCCATGAAAGCTATTGTATTAAAATAAAAAAATAGAAGTAGCAGTAAGCAGAGCCCGGGAGAAAACCCTCCACTCGAGAGAAAAGCATCAAATGCAACCGGATACTTCTAAGGGAAAGATAAGCCTAGGAACTAATAATAATATTAAATATGTCTAAAAAACACAGTAATTACACTTATCTTATCTTATCTTATCTTATGTTATTGGGGTGCGTGCTCTGGAGCTTTCGCGGACACTTCGACCCTATTGGATCCTTTGTGTCGACCCCATCCTGGCTCCTAGATTAGAGGAGGGATAGCCCTCTCTATCAGGGTGGCCACTCCTCTTAATCGCAGGTGCATGTAATCCTCTGGTTTGGGGTATCCCCTCCCGAGTAGATCCATTCGATGTCTTCCTAAGGCGTGGCACTCGCACAGTATGTGCTTCATCGTTTCCACGTCCTCCTTGCAGTGTCTGCATGTTTCTTCATTTATGATACCAATCTTGCTCAAAGTGTATTTTGTGCAGTAGTGGCCAGTAAACGCTCCTATTATTTTCCGGATTCTGTCCCTGCTGAGATTAATTATTTTCTCGCTCAGCCTTCCCAATTCATTGCTTAAGAATTCCTTCGAATGTGTTAGGCCTGGTTTGGTCCTCCATTCCTTAAGCTGCCTCTTTTTGGCCTGCTCTAAAATAGCCCTTTTGAATGTGGCTACGGGGAGTCCAACGAATGGTTCGGGACCTGTAGGTATTTTAGCAGATCCCTGTCTGGCTAAATGGTCTGCTTTTTCATTTCCTTCAATCCCCTCATGACCGGGGACCCAGACGAGCCTTAATCTGTTGGCTCTTCCAACCTTGTTTAGGCTTCTTATGCAATTCAGTGTTATTTCTGAATGTACCTTTGGAGAGCTTAGCGCTTTAATAGCTGCTTGGCTGTCACTGAGAATATAAATTTCCTTTCCATGAGTTTTTCTATTTATAATCTCCTGAGCGCATTCAATAATAGCGTACACCTCTGTTTGGAATACGGAGGCGTATCTGCCGAGACTGACGCTGATGTCGCAATTTTCCGCGTGTACACCTGCTCCTGTGCCATCTAGTGTCTTAGAGCCATCGGTATACCAGATTTGTCTATTACCTTGATTGGTTCTGAGACCTTGTTTCCATTCCTGTCTGGTAGGAATTGTTACCTTGTAGTTCCTATGAAATACTAGTTTAGGCTGTATTTTGTCAGACCTCATTTCTAGTAGATCCCGAAGATCAGGTGTTATCTCCATTTTTGTATAACTCATTGGTATGCTGGTAGTATGTCCTGCATCCTTAAGTCTTTTGAGAGCTTTTATAGCCTCCATTTGTACAATTGAATGCAGCGGTAGCATGTTTAACAGTCGTTCCAACGCTGCTGTCGGTGTTGTTATAAATGTACCCGTTATAGACATGCAGGCTAGCCGTTGGATTTTGCTGAGCGTTGCCCTGCATGTTACTTTCGTGGTCCTTGGCCACCACACTATACTTCCGTATTTGATTATCGGTAGTATCATCATGTTGTATATCCAGTGCAGAATTTTTGGTTTAAGTCCCCATGTTCTGCCATACGCCCTGCGGCATATACCGAGGACTCTCATTGATTTCTTTGTGACGAAACACTTAATATAGTAATATATTGTGCCTGTGTATAATAATATGTGTGCACATAATAATGTTCTAGCGGCATATTTTTCAAATCAATTAATTGTTTCAATTCAGCTTGTAACCACGGCTAGTGCAACCTGGCCGGAACGTCAAGCAAATCAAAAGGTAAATTATTGTATTTACCATATGATCGGGTTAATACCCGGGCTTCGTTAACCATATATCATGCAACGCGAAAGTTTAAAAGTGACTAAGATGATTTGTTAAGCAAATAATAGGTATATGGTTGATGTACAATAAATATTGTTGTATCAATCTACTACGGTTAGAAAACAGTGCCCTAATATAATTATACCTACAACACTTATCATAGGTGATATTATCAGTTATTCACGAGAAATTATAGAAAACTACTCACTGGATCTCTTTGTTCTGATCTTTTTGCTGAACGAGGTTTACGTGACATATTTCTGTACGACTGTCTTCGCAATTATTAATCTGTTTAATCGGAACAGCACTGCACATAATCACACCGAATATTCTCTGTTATTAACACATGTGAATTGATAGTATGTCCGATACGGTGATTGTGGTATGAACATACCATTAATTATTTCATGCAGTGTCAAATAACGAATTATATTTGATATTTCAAATTTTTACAAGTTATAAGGTGCAGTTTAATTTAAGAGAAGATTATAGGGTTTAATTTGAGACAAGATCAAATGGGCGTATTGATGGTTGTATTCAATAACACAAACTGACCTATAGATTGTACATTTTTGGCTTAAATAATATTAAAACGTCAAATTTACTAATAGATACTGTCATTAAGTAATGATAATAAGATAATTACACAGATAAAAACTTCAGTTCGCGACACAAAACTGTTATGTTTTACAAAGAGTACTAAAAGTACGTATTGACATCTGCTGAGGAATCTACACTAGTATTATAAAGAGGAACTTTATTATTTGTGTGTGTGTATGTTTGTAATAAATAAACTCAAAAAATCTTTCACTATTGGAAAGCTACCTTCACCCTGAGTAACATACGCGCTATATTGCACTGCGCGATAAGTGATATCCACGTGGACGTAGCCGCGGGCAACAGTTAGTAACCTATAAAGTATAAAAGTGAAGTAGTATAATTTATTATTTTTAATAAGGGGTAAACCCAGAAAACAATCGTATGTGACTTAAAAGTTTTCATTGTTTTCTGCACTGTCTTAGCAATGAAAACATTGGTACGCACGTCACCTTCCACGATGTGAAACCTAGTTGAATCTACCACTCCTACTGGAACCCGATGGCTACATATAGGTACAGTCACGAGTTCTAGACCCAAAATGCGTTTTATGCGCGCAGTATCCAGGCTCTCCTTTGAAGACAGCACGGGGTGGAACAGTGATGAACGAGCTCAAATCTAGGGTCAGGTTCTCGTTTTTATAGCGGATTCGGTCCAAGATCTGTGCCGATAGGTATAACCAACCCATTCAGCCTGGCAGTTGCTACAAAACGTGTTCATAATACGAAAGCCACTCTCCTGGTTTTTGACTACAATATCACAGACATAAAATCTGCCGTGGATGCGAGATAAATAGAGGACTAGCCGTCGTTGTAACATAAGTAGTTTGGAAATGGTAACACGACTATAGGCGCCGAACTGGAGACCACCTGTAGCCAAGATCTGCTAAGATTTTTCAAGATTTAATTCCAAGGTTGTACCCGAGCACCAGTAATCTCGCTTACTCGTAGTCGGTATGAATCCGACATGGTCACTTCACCGTTAGCCGCAGTGAAAGTGGCCGTGTGTGGTTTCCACACGTCTAAATAATAAGACGTTACCTACAATCACAATTACGTTTATTGTAGAAATATTTAAATTATATTTTATTTACATGGCAATTAATTCACCTAATCAAATCGATTGTTCTTAAATAAAATCGATCATTATTTCGAATTGAATCGGTAATGTGCGGGGGTGTCACTAATTGCGAACTGACTCAAAATGTCGAAAAGAAAATAGACGAATGGACAGATTATACTCATGTCTACAAAATTTATGAACAATTGTTAAGTCTTTACTAACAAAAAATGAATCACTGTAATCTGAAAATAAATGTTTTGAATTTGAATTTATTTTAGTAGTGATGACTTTTTAAACATCTCAATCTTAACCAGAACTGGTGAAATACTTTTGTTTAAATGCACGAATGAACCGACAAACAATACTATCTACAATATTGTTGCAGTTAGGTTGCGCAATCAAGAAACAATTGAATTTATTTTTGTTTTCTTGGTATACAGCATAAAGTCCATACTCGGCCTCAGATGCATAGCTTGAGTCAACTAACTATTGTTGACTCAAGGCACTCCGGGTACTAGCCCGGCATACGGCAATAGGCTCACCCCCTATTACGTGAGCCCTAAACGACTAAAAATACAATGAATTTTTGGTGTTAATTCACCTCTATCTACGCCTGGGGGAAATAGGCATGAGCACATGCATGGATGTATATTTTTTGTACTAGAAGTCAAAATAATACGTTCACCAAAATGATAAGTCTGCCACCAAATGTTTCGGTGGTAGATTTATGATTTGAAGAACAAACCTATTATTTTGCTGAACGCTTATATTACACACTTTTATATTATTATTATTCAAATAATGAATATTTAAAATAGATTATTATTATCAGCGTTATGTTCAACAATCGGTAAAATATCATTTCCGTGTGTCAGATTTTGTGATAAGTAGTATCGTAAGTACATAATTCACGCGTCGTGGAACTCATTTTAATGAGGTTATCTTGAGAGACAAACTTAACAGTATTGAAGTTCTGACAAATTGATAACAATAAATTTATCTACAAATAAGGCACAGAAGATTAGCCGGGTAGATTAAAAACGAAAATATATTCATAAATAATAAAGGTATACATAGACAACTCAAATGAGATACATAATATTTACTGCTAATTTAAGGCAATCTTAAGAGCCTTGACTGGTTGCCAATCGAGCCGAGTCATTCATAAATACAGTCAAAAGGCGAGCTCTAATATAAATGCTACTAACTGCGCTATAGTTTTAAATATACAGTATAGGAAACATGATAATATTGTACCTATCATGCTACACTGCACATTGATGTCTATTTTAAGCAAGTAGTACAGATAATAGTTATCTGTTTTGGTCATAAAGTTATTATCACTAGCGTGAATAGAGTAACAGTCTCATCATTACCGCGTTATCGATATTAAAATGTCACATATATTACAATTTCCATTTTTTTGGATAGTCGGCTATGTTTGACTATTTGATAGGCTTATAAAAACATTTCACGGTTCATATATTCTGTCACTTTCAAATACCTAGGCTTTGTGTATAAATATGTTTGTCATTCGCACACTTTGCCCCTTTAAGTATGACTAATAAATTTATTGTTCTGGAACCCGATTCTACTAATTGTGATTTATTGTCAAACCACTGAGATTACAAAAACTGGCATTGAATTTTTAGCTTAATAAACATTGTCTTATAGTTCAAAATTAAATGAAAAGGAGTTCATGCCATTTTTTCATTCACTCTACACAATGACATTTAATTTTAGACTAATGAAGAAGACTAATTAGAAATTTAATGTTTTTCTTTATAATCAATAGTTAAACAATGGTTGCCTTGTGTTGAGCAAAAGATCATTTTGTAGAAAATCACGCACACGAAAATCATCGGGTAATTCTTAACCTAAATTGATAGCCTATATTAGCCTATACTAGAGCCATGAGACATGACGACCTCCGTGGCGTAGCGGTAGTGAACGCGACTGCTACGCAGGAGGTGCGGGTTCGATTCCCGCTCAGTGCAAATATTTGTGTGCATGAATATGAATATCTGCATTGGTGTGGGTGTTCCTATGTATAATATGTATGTATTTACAAAAAAAAAAATGTATCTATGTATGTTTATCCGCATTCTAGAACCCGTAACACAAGCTAGTTAAACTATGCTTACCACGGGTCTAGGTGACGTTGTGTAGATTGTCCTAGAATATTTATTTATTTATTTATTTATTTATGAGAGCATTAATTTAGATAAATTTTTGGCGTGTCTTTGTGTATGCCATTAATAAAAAGTGACGCATAATTGTATTTGATTCTGATCAAGTAGGAGTATTAAATGGATATCATAGAGACAGTCTAGTACTATATAACATTGTGTACGTCAATATGACTTCACCTCGGCTGATGGTAAGCCAAAGGGGAAGTCACTTTTTCCAAAATGCCAGAAATAATCAAACAATGATTTTAATTATTGCTTTTCAAATTCTCATTAAAAATAGTAATTCTCCTTGTACCCACATCACACTGATGCGATAGTTACGCATGAGATTAATTTATTTCTAATATCGCTTTTTCATGATATCAAAATGTGAATGGAATACTAATACTCGACAAGTATGTTATCAACACCTGCTAAAGAAAACATTGTACTCGTAAATCAATTTGATTAATTTAAATTTGTAGGTAAAGCTATTCAAAACATATATTAAGTGGAAATTCAAAAGATGTAAAATATTTACTGCTAGACCAGCTATTTAAAACAAATTTTATGTTTTGGTTCCAGTGTGAGGTAGAAATGAATTTTATTTGTTGAACTTTTTAC
This sequence comes from Pelosia muscerda, assembly GCA_963691645.1. Lineage (NCBI taxonomy): Eukaryota > Metazoa > Arthropoda > Insecta > Lepidoptera > Erebidae > Pelosia > Pelosia muscerda. The sequence goes on along the minus strand of OY829114.1, from coordinate 4,596,330 downwards.
CCATGCGGAAATCCGCACAGAGACCCGCCCCGCCGAAGTCAGCGAGGGGGGTTGGTTATGCCGACATGCGACTTACGATACTACTTGGTATTGAATGCAAAGACTAATTAATTGAAAGAGAGAGGGAGGGAGAGAGAGAGAGAGAGAGAGAGAGAGAGAGAAAGTTATATCTTTACGTATATAGTAGCTTACTTGACATCTCACAAAAAAAGTACTATGAAACATACAAAGCTTCGGGCCCGCACAAGTACGAACGAAATACGCAGCATATAGCCAACGAATTCAATCAATAAATTAATCTATCGCAAACCTTTGGCGGACATAGACCTCTCCCAATGTTGAGAGACTTATTGGCCTACGGTTTCCACGCTGGCCACACAGATTGGTGTAGGGTTTACTATCAAATTTTTCCTTTTCTCACTGTGATAACGTTGCGTGTTTTTCCCGTTTGTCACCTCTTACGACCCCCTTCAGATGAGTCGATGTGGTGATATTCTTTTTCCACCACTACACGAATTGGAAAAGATATTACTTCCGTTACTGCAGAAGAACTCGATACCAAAAATTTTCCAGCCATACAGTCTATTGTAGTACCAATAGATAGTGATTAACTCAGTAAAAACAATGACATCATTCACATTTAATAGCCTATTGATAAAAACTTGTTTAGAAGGCACGTGCAAATCTAACGGAGCTGACATAAATATCAAGTGCCAATACAGGTACATTATAGCATTTCCTACAAAAAATCATTTCACATCTCAAAGAGAAATATTGGAATCCTTATACGGTCTTTGTTATTCATCTGTAGCACTAGCATGAACTCCTATCAAATTCGTAATGTAAAGGTTTCAAGAGAACGAGGCATTGTGATTGGCAGTCTGCCTCTTGTGAACCTGTGTGCGTGTGTAACCCGCCAATCGCAATGCTCCGTTCTGTCGATACCTTTACATTACGAATTCGATCGTCTCTTCTCGTCAATCATCAGCCTTTATTTACTTACTGTTGAAATGTGTATGCCAGAATTATAGCAAGTGGAATCATGTGGTCTGTAACTTTCCCATTGGGAAATGCTGTAATGTAATAGATGTTCCCCAAAAGTCAATTGCTGGATACCTCCTTTTCTGTTTATTTTCCACATACTTATTATCCTTCTTCCTTCCGTAAGTTATCGTGCGAATAATACCTTATTGTCACATATGTTCATAAGCCACGGAAATCACTTGCCTTCAGTAGCACTAGCATGAACTCTTATCGAATTCGTAATGTAAAGGTTTCGAGAGAATGGAGCATTATGATTGGCAGCCTGCCTCTTGTGAACCTGTGTGCGTGTGGGCTACACACCAATCGCAATGCTCCGTTCTGTCGATACCTTTACATTACGAATTCGATAGTATTTCGTGCTAAGGCTACAGGTGGCAAGTCTGTTTGTCTACTATCTTACGCAATACGTACAAACAATACAATGTGATATACTAACCTAACACGTATAAAATTTATATATTTAATATTCATTAGATTAATACGTCATCAACATAAAAATAGTGGGTCATAAAAATAATACGTGGCGAGCCTATTGCCATTAACCGGGCACTTATAAACCTACGATAAATACACACATAACTTCGAAAAGCATCGAAAAATCATTAGTGTGTGTCATGGTAACACCTGGGATCGAACCCGAGACCTCGTCTCAGCAGTCCATTACCTATACCACTAGGCTACCGCGGTATTTTTCACATTAGAATGGAAATGGCATTATTTCTAGACATATTTTGCTGTTGGCGTTGAACTCTTTGCATTAGTGATAACTTGATCGAGCGCACGGAACAGGTCACATACAATGTATGATTTTAGATTGACATGGTCATTTACACATTCACTATTAAATTCATCGGGATATTTACCATGTTTGTTTATTTCTTCGAATTCGAAGAATATTCGAAGAAATAAACAAACATGGTAAATATCCCGATGAATTTAATAGGGAAGGTTACATACACCCTGTTCTTCACACGACACTGGTTTTTTTTCTTTTTTTTATACTACGTAGGTGGCAGACAAGCACACGGCCCACCTGATGGAAAGCGGCCACCGTGGCCTACGAACGAGTGCAACACTAAGGGTGTCACACACCCGCTGCCCACCCTGAAGGGAAAGGGGGAGAGCTGGGAAGGGGTGGGGAGGCTAGGAAGGGAAGGGGAAGGAGGGGTGTAGTGAGCTCTGGCTACCCTACTTACCGGCGGGAACACAACACGATGGTTTTTATGACCGCGGTCTTCTGTAGGGCGGAGGTACCTACTTCCCCAGTTGGACAGCTCATTTCGGATGGGAGATACCGTTGTGTCCTACCTCCGTTAATTCTGTTCGTTAATACTGGTGATCGATTGCGACGTCAAGGCATGAATTGTTGCCGGTCAAGTGGCGTGAGATAACTGGTGTCATCTGTGATCACAAAATACCGGTTGTATTAATTTCCGTTAGCGGGTAAAAGGGCAAGTTTATAAAACTATCATATCATAAGACCTATCCTTATACTCAGTTTTCAAGCATGTCCGGTACTAGAGCGATACAAAAATGTGCTGCGTGTTGCGAAAGTGTTCTCGTGGATGTATAGTCACGTGAAAAAGTCTGATGAACTACAGGAAAATAGCATTCACTGATCACTACGCTCGAAGGATATCACCAGTCTGCTTAACATGCTGTTTCTGCTGAACACAATGTCGTAAAAGAGGAATGTATGCCAGTGGTCACCGGAACCCAGAAAAAAACCGGAACACAGACCTCACTCCGAGGTGATAGGAGAGTGATAGGAGATTAATTAATACTTATTATCTATATTTGCTATAGATGTCTTTATGGGTTTAAAATAATTTTAGATATATTTAAAAGACCCCGCCCACTAGGAAACCCTGCTAAGATCCCGTCTTTTCTAGTATCACATTTCCATTCTAATGTAAAAAATACAGTAGGCTTATGTGCAACATATAACTGAAAACCGAGTTTAAAATGTTACGTTATTTATTTTTATAAAAGTCAATCAAGTCTTGAACATAATTATATCACTCGTTAACATTTAGGGAATCAAACTATTTTCGTAGTATTTGTTAATCGTGAGTTACTGCGGACCACCACATTCTCTGCGGACCAAAAGACCCAGAAACAAATGCAAACGAGCAAAGACGTATAAAGCCATACACGAAGGCTGCTGTTAAAACCTGTTTCTATTTAGTACTACCGGTTAGCGGTTTCTCTTATCAGTTGATTAATATTGATTTATTCTGTTCGTTGTGTGTTGTGATTCTTAACGTAATTTGATTCTTTTTATATATTCGATAAAAGCTGATAGTGAAAATATCTCTTATATAGTAGGATGTATAAATAATAATAACTAGCCGCTGCTCGCGGTTCCACCCGCGTGTTTGCCGGTACGAGTATCTCAAATCAGTTTTTTCATCAATTTGTGTTACCGTTATAGCTGGCAAATTATAAGCAAACTGAAGTAGGAAGGAATGGGTTAGCCATTTCAAAGGACTAATGGCCGTTGAAACAAACGAAAGGTGATGCTTTCCAGTAAGATGGATTGACCATCAGAAAACAGTGGCTACGAAGATTTGTTGCGTGCGGGTTTTCACACGCGCAATCCTTGCGTAGCTAGGGTGACAGGTGGCTCCACCCGTCATCCCCAGACCTGTGTTCATGGGGGAAGTAGGTCATTCTGTGACCTCCGACGTCCGAGTCTCCTCCGCTCATCGCGGGCTGTGCGGTTCCGGAGTCTTCTCCGAACCCGTTACGCCGTCCCCTTCTCGAGCATTACTTGCTCGCAGAAGGAGGCGGTGGCCGCTCTCTCTGAGTGTCACTGAGGCTAATGAGGTAGGTGAGATGGGTGTGCATGACTGAAACCGTACCAAGAAGATATCGCAGAGGCCTAAGCAGCACCTAGCTTTCTTCTTAAAATTCTGACTGCCATTGCATTCTTTTTTATGAGTACCTCGTTAATAGCGTCACCTCGTATAATCACAAGCTAAAGGTGAAATATCTAAGAATAAATTAAATGCCAACGGTGCCAGAATGATATTCTTCCATTTTCTTTCCTTTAATTAGATCAATCAATCATTTAACCTACTGCAGTTCAAGCATTACGCAATGGGCGCCATTGCTATTATTCCCCCACCTTCGTATATATTCCCTCCCCCCCCCCTCCGCCTTCTAATGGGTTTATTCCTGTCATCATTGTCAGGTCATCGGTCTACTTAGCTAAATCAAATGCGATTGACCACGGCGATTGACAGTAAATAATAAACGTCAATATTTTATCAGGCAAATTTCAAGGTCGATAACACTATAATACTATACGCAGGAGATAACTGTCACATGTGAATATAATAAATCAGGTTAGTAGACTGTTGACTGACTGACTGACGGTAATAAGGATGTCCATTATACAGAGGCAAATCGTCAAGACCAAGGTTCAGCGCATGGATTTATGATCGCGATTGAACGGTTCCTTAACAATAACAATGATTGTATTATCTTTATAATTATGTTTTATCGGAAAGAAAGATTTTCACTGATTTTAAAATATAAAAATGTTAAAAATCTTGTTGGAGTTTTAAAGAGTTTATTGGTAGACTATACTCACGTAGCTAATTAATTTCACTACGAATAATGTATTCAGTCAGGGTCAATAAAAATCTTGCATTTCAAATTATTTAGACGAATCCATTCATCAATGCAAGTTGATGAGACTAATAATCCTTATGGTCTCTAGTAGGTATAATGCTTTTATAAAGACATACAGCTACATTATGCTCCGAGTACTAGCCACAAATTGGGGGGTAATTAGACATAGGAATTATCGTATAGTTGTCGTATTATAGTAAAATTTTTCGAAAGCTACCCGTAACGATAGCAATGATGGATCCATGATATTGGGTTGTCTGTAAAATTACTAGGATTGGTTTTTGCTAATTCAGTTAGAATCCGTTCATCCATGCTCTATAGGTGCGAATTATATAGTAATTAATTGCTTATAAAAGTTAATCTAATTGCAAATATCCTTATGAGGGAAATAATGCAGCAGAAGAGAAATGATGACGTTGCAATATTTACTAAAATATTAATAAACAATTAGTACTCTTAGGATGTTGTAAATCTGTTGCTGACGTCTACAACTTAATAAGAGAATCTGTAATAAGGGAAATAAACTACTAAGTACTAGCAGGTATAGTCAGAATAAACGTGTTTTGAGGATTTGTGCTATTCGTTAACCGTCCACCTACACAGCTCACCTGAAGGGACGTAGGTAAATTTTTTTTACAACGATTCAACTTGTCCACTTGGGTGTACCGTGGGAAATATTTATATCCAAATGTACACCTATATTTGATAGGAAAGATGTAGGTAGTTTGAAATTGGTGTTAGATATCGTCTCCTCAATTTACAGGAACCTCCAAATATAATGCGTAACCAGATTGACTTGAAACTGATCAATTAAAAATACTAAATAAAGTAAATCTTTCCCTGAGGACTACCATACGACTTGGAGACTTTATTATAGCATGGTCGGGGACTGGTTACGCAACTAGCCAGGATATCTCCAAGTCATTTCATGGTCCCAAACCCTAAGAAACAGCCGTGTAAAAAAAATTCACTATACACCCATGTGGACGAGGTGAACTGTTTTAATAAATATTTTACCATCATCCACTCAGATGATCACTATAGGTGGACGATTGGCGAGTAGCTAAGATTTATCGTCATAGTGCCCAAAAATTCAAAGCACCAGGCAATAGTCAAAGTGCAATGCTGGTCAATAGCAATTAATATAGTTGGTAAACTTGGTATGTGCCTTTACTTTATATATCTTAGATCTATAAGAGTCCTCTGTTGGACATAGGTACCTACATTTGTGGACTGCTTTGCAGGCCTAAGTTCCTCCCATGCTCTCACCAGACCAGACCCTCCGCCTTGCGCATCAATCATCACAGTTACGCAAGGAAGATGATGATGATGACCTTTTAATCAAAATCAGTGTTATATGTTTTCCTATTACGTTAAATTATAATATCGCAGTATAATATTATCTTTACGTAACTCTTATAATGATTTTTGTGATAAAATAACGAACCGATCTATCACGAATTATGCTATCGCGAAGGTCAAATATAAGTATCCTAAGTACAGAAAAATTTGATATACGAACAGAGATTACAAGACTTTAATTGTAAGTGCCTGGACGATAAGAAGGATAATGTGACGTTTATTATTGTTGGTACGTATGTGTGCCATTAGATGCGCAACATAAAATTCTAGCAGCGTATGTGGATCCTACGTAAATATTAGATATATATTTAATTATGGACTGCAACTTAATAAATATTAAGTGTTGTTAAAAATAAATTGGAGTAGAGGAAAAAGATAAAAATAAACTTCGTCAATAACGATTACGAAAAATGTATTTTCCCAAGTAGGTAGTTGAACGGCAGTGTTCAACTAAGTAGATTCTCAAAATTCCAAGCCGCTTCGCATACAGAATATGAATCACACACCTGTCAAAGACCAGTTTTCGTATGGACAAATATTGTCATACAAGGCGATTTAGTAATTTCCACGGTAATCCACGGATTCATGGTCAATAAACGCTCTCAAACGTAACGTAATGATACTAATTCTGAAAGAATCTTTGTATTGCACAAGCAGTTATCGACTCTGAGTGTAGGTAACACTGTTTATTTTCGTGAACGATTTTCTTCGCGCTTTGAAGTAGCGTTAAATGTTCAGAATAAATGAAATTTATCATCTAACTGAGCACTTACCGGCTTATCATGGTGTAAAAAGGAACCCTCAGTCATTTTCTAAATCGTGATAAAACCGCCGTTTTTCGTGCGGCGGTGGCTGACATCTGCAACAAGAGGCCATCGAGGTCATATGATTGCTCACTCAGCAACAACACGATCGCACACACATAGTAGTATCACTGAGGCTCACTTGTGCTGTCTTGTACGTAAACAAAGATGCATGAAGGCAGCTCAAGGTTCCCGGGCGGGAAGTCAAACTTGCAGCATTTCTTACAAGGAGGCACCGGTAAGGTTTGTTTATCACTGAATCAGTTCGGGCGCGCGCGGCGGGTGAATGGGAGGCGCGGCGCGGTGCGGGACGCGTGCTGACGGCGCTCGGCGAGTGCGTGACGTGAGCGCGCGCGCACGCGCACCGCCCCGCGCGCCATTCTCACCGCCATTCTTTGACGTGTAGCCAATTACGTTCCGATTTACGAAGTAATAGTGTACACGACGTGTGCGCACTGTAATTACCATCAACTATACCTTAAGATTTTATTATAGGCCAACATTTTTAAATAAATAAATATTTATCTTCTTTAACTGCTATTATGAAGTCAGTCGTCCCTAATGAGGATGTTGTCCTTTTGTAAACTTCTAGGCGACAGATTAGTCAGTTTGCTGTAAAATAACTACTACTATAATTTTCAAAAGAATTTATCAAAGAAAAAAAAGGCACCCAACTGTAGCTGTTGTTTTCTACAGGCATTAAGGCAATAAACCAATCTTGATAGTACTACAAACCTTGAAATAATAATGAACTTTTTATCATAATAATAAAAAATACGTAACAACAATAATGAAATAATAAAAAAGGACGCCATGTCCTTTTTTTCAAATTCACTAACACTGAAACACTAGATAGGTAATTAGGGTATCTGACCTTGGCATAAACTCAAGCATTTCTGTGATTTTTTTGGCATTGAATTCAACCTGGCATTCAGAGATAGGTAATTGAGGAATGTGATTCAGGAGTCAGTAACGCTCAGTAACATTTTTGCTATTCATATAGTGCCATTATCTGCGTAGCAAATTCTGCGTTCTATTTGTCCGTGAACACCATTAATATGGAGAAGAAAGAGAATTATTAACAGATTGACCACACCAGTAGTAAGCTGCAAAAACTGAAGAAGTCATAAAGGATGCAATTGGGTGGCCAATTGCACAGTCGAGGAGGCAGAATTATTGGACAATCCAGACACATCTCTCCCTATATATAGTAATCTTATTATCATATTCATAGCGATTTTGCAGTTGCAATCAATTACTTTGGATATTCAAAAACAATCAGCGAATCCTGGATTCACTTTAAATTAGGTACTCCGTATAACACTGGTTAGTATGTAAGGTATAAACAAAAAACTCATTAAAATATCTGTATTACTCTCTAGTACACACACTCACACACATTACTCTCTAGTACACAACTCTTTGTGACACATGTAAAATGAAACAGGACTGGACATTTTTTTAAATTAAATTTACGTTCATCTACTTTTTGCTTACCAAAAATATTAAGGCGCTCACTTTCATACATACGACGAACGATGACGAAATATTATTAAAATATACGTAATCAGACTTTAATTATTCTAAAAAGTAGAATCAGGATAGTACGTAATATTAAAGAGGAAAAGAGAATTTAGAACTATTTATTCTTGACTTGAAGGTACAACTTGCTACATTGAGATAAAAAATACGAAACGCTTGTATAAGTTATACACTCTCATCTAGGCGCTCGCGCTTCTTCAATAATGGGTTCATTGACAATTTGAGCCATCTGAGCAATACCAAAATTGCTCAGATGGCACAAAAACCCATTACAAATTTATTATGTTTTGTGCGGTTTGGAAAATGTAGATACTTACCTTTCATACAAGTAGAAAATGGTATATGTATTTATACCGTTGATTAATGATAGTTACACAAATTGATAACAATTATTGGATACATATTGATTTTGAACACTTGTAATTCTCCACGATATTTATTATTGATTCTACCTAACCATCTGTGAATGAAAACCCATGAGAATGCTGCAAGGCGAAACCGGTAAGGTTCAAGTGTGTTATCAATAAGCACAGTATTTTTTTAGCAATGATTCGTATGCTTGTATACAAGAAACAATTTCTGATTTTAATATCTATAAATTCAAAGAAACATCGAGATAGTAGACAAATTTAGATCGTGTTATTTGTACTAGATACCATCCAGGTTAGAAAAAAAGCTATGGAAAATTTCGTTGTACAACAATTACCTTCGATGCCTCAAATATAACATGATGTTAGCTCTTATCCAAAATATTATGTTGAACATTGCCTGTGATTGTCATCATCCTAATCTTAATTGCTTTATTTAGGAAATACATTTCAAAATATGACAGTGTAAAATTTATGATTTTAAGTAGGTATTGAACAATGTGTAAACATCACTTGAACGTCAGCAATTACATAGTCACATTTATACATTTTGTAAATTAAAAGCCGCGGTAGCCTAGTGGTATGGGAAATGGACTGCTGAGACGAGGTCTCGGGTTCGATCCCAAGTTTTACTGGTTCGACGCCAATGACTTTTCGATGCTTTTCGAAGTTATGTGTGTATTTATGGCAGGCTTATAAGTTCCCGGGTAATGGCAATAGGCTCGCAATAACATAAACTGGCGAAATGTGGGTGCTAGCACCTCTGCCTACCCCTTCGGGGAAAAGGCGTGAGTTTATGTTATGTTATGCTATTTATTTTGTTTGGAAAAAACCAGAACAAGGCGCCAAGGAAGATAATAGAATATTTTTACAGATCTATTAGAGGTCGTATATGGGATGGGATGGGATCAACCTTGAAGTAGTTCCATCCCAATAAAAAAAGATTCAATCGCAATCGCATAACAAAATTAAAAAAAAATACTATGCAAATTCAGAACCTCCTTTTTCGAAGTGGTTAATTATAATCTTATATTTTGGGTGACAATTGTCAGGGGATATCAGCGTTCGTTAATCGAACCGACTAATACCGAAAAAAAATCATTAGTACTTTTATGACATCAATCGATAGGGTTAATTATCAGGATGAAAACTCTCCAATGAACATTGTAAATTAAATAAATCAAAATCCATAAATACTAAAATTATAAAAAATTTTAACAGGATATATATTTTATATCCTCTATATAAAAATGAATTGCTGTTTGTTAGTCTCGCCAAAACTCGAGAACGGCTGGACCGATTTGGCTAATTTTGGTCTTGAATTATTTGTGGAAATCCGGGCAAGGTTTCAAAGGTGAACAAATATGAAAATGCTCGGAATGGAGCAGCGAGAACGGCATCAGAAGTCCACACGGGTGGAGCTGCGGGTAATAGCTAGTAGGTTATAAATTAGTGTAAGTACTCAGTGTTAAGTGTGTGTTGATGTTCTTGATAGTTCAGTAACTGCTTACAAGAAAAAGCGGCATATCAATAGATGTTATACGAAGGCCGTCGTTATCATCCACCATAAAACATACATGTTAAAAGGAAATGTTTTATTTCATAATTATTATGTATAGTAAACATTTCCTCGAAGAAATATAAGTATGAGTATTATCAAAAATATCATAATTTTACATTAGATCAGATTTGAATCACAAATTATGAATGGATAATTTCAAAGCTTGAGTATAGAAGTATGTGTGTGTATGGTAAAACATTACTTCAAAATGGGGTTTTTCAAGAAGGGCATTAAAAGGTTTCTACAGTGTATGCAGCACGACGGTATGTACGCTTGGTGTTGCAAACGTCCATAGGCCACGGTGACCGCTTTCCGTCAGGTGGGTCATGTGCTTGCCACCTAAGTGGTATAACAAAACATTATTTGTACGTTTTCTACATAATAAGAGCAAATTTTAAGATTATTTTTTTTATATATAGTAGTAGTCTGCGTTTCCGATTGAAGGACATCACATTGATAAACTATTAAAAAACAATAACAGAACAAATCTGATTATATCTACTAATTACTGATATTCACTTGAAGAATATCCCAATATCATTTAATAAAATCAAAATGACAATTAATTATCGTCTACGAAATCAAGTGCCGCCGTAGCGTGCTACGAGCCTACGGTATTTGAACAAAAAATGAGTCCTGTAGCACTAGCATGAACTCCTATCGAATTCGTAATGTAAAAGGACAAGTCAATTTGATTTCATCTCTCTGAAGGCAGTTTCAGGAAATAGGGTCGTATAGTGTTACAATGGTGGCGTTCAACCATCGAATATTATTTTTAGTATGAATACTAAGGAACTACCTCGCGTCTCTGACTTCCTACGTCCCCAGGAAAAACTAGTTCCCAAGCATAACCAGATGGCAAGTATGGCGGTATCTCAACCATCTACGCACACTAGTAGCCGGTCGAGACAAAATCTATACAGGTGGGGAATGCGAGACCCGGGCTTAACCGCATGTGTCTTCAGTACCCCGCGCAGTCCATGACGCACTTGCTTTCATGTCCCTTATACCCTACCTGAGACCCTGAGATTACCTGACCTTGAGATTATCTAAATGAAACCACTAACAGTGCGGTCGCCATGGCAAAGTTTTATGCTCGTATAGTCTGATATAAGTAGTTTGTGGACACGAAAGTAGAAGAAAACGTACGTATGTTATGTGTTAAAAAGAGTTTCAAATAAGTTTGAGGTGTAATATTATCCTAGAATCTAGGATTCCACAAGTTTCGTTAAGTATACCTTAATTTAGTCATGGGACGATGGCAGTGCTCAAAACAAAACATCCGAGTCCATCATGGCCGCTTGACTTCCCACTGGCACCGGACTTCACCGGACAGTGACAGTGTTGGACGACGCTACAATTGGTCAGCTGCAGGTTTGGATTGTCTTCGTCCCAGCCATTTAAATCAGCTCACCTCTCGCTCGGCGTGAGAAAACAGACCTCGCCTTCTGAGTCGACTGATGAAGCTCATAAATTTCATGCTCGGTTGTCGGATCAACTCAGTGGTGTGATATTTGTATGGAGCATCACTTTGTGCGTTAAAAAAGAAGAACTAGGGAATGAGGTCTATTGCTATCTGTAATGTATGCGAGTGCGGGAAAGCTGGCTGCATCAGCATCAGCTGGGGTTTGGCACACGAATGGGGTATGTAGCGGCAATCCACGCTACGCGTGATACGCTATAATGATGAAAATGCAGATTGCGTTGTAGTCTACCTGGATGTCTGCAACGCCTTTGACACTCTTGACAGAGACGCCCTGTTGGGTGACGTATGTGATCTGGCTCCTTCAATCTATCCCTTCATTCACCAAATATTCTGCTATGACAAAGAACTCTTTCTGTCACAAGCTGGGGCAGGCAAGGCGGGTACGCTCACGCACCGTGAAAAAGTGGAAACACAAGTCTAGGCATAGCTAACGGCAGTGAAGCATGACTGTTTCTGTATTTATTTTGAATTTCTTAGACGATTAATATTTTTACACCATTATCATCAATCTATCCCCACAATCGCCAGACATGCTGGTTATCGAACTCCAGTTGTTACTAATTATATATTACTTGTTTTCTGGGTATGAAAAGATCAATATCTAATGAAGTCGATGGCTGATTCACAATAAGGTTAATTACTGTCATGAAACAAAATAAATTCAATTGAATAAGTCTCAATTTTTATTTGAAGATTATATCTTTCTAAAGATATAGATCCAAAGATTTATCTGAATTCACAAAAGGAGGATATTACTTGTCCTAATATACTCATACTTCGATCATCATTCCCTGAACCTTTTTCCCAACTCAGTTGGGGTCGGCTTTCCAGTCTAACTGTGATGCGGCTGAACTTCGATATTTTCCGTGAAGCGACTGCCATCTGACCTCCACAACCAATGGTCTAATGACCAATGGCGATATCGAAGTTCCAAGTTAGACTGGTTGGACTTTTGAGGGCTCCAACTACCCGTAACGACTGCCATAGATGTTTGTATGGCAACCGGGACCGACGGCTTAACGTGCTCTCCGAGGCACTTATAAACCTGCGATAAATACACACATAACTTCGAAAAGCATCGAAAAGTCATTGGTGTGTGCCATGGTAAACCTGGGATCGAACTCGAGACCTCGTCTCAGCAGTCCATTACCCATACCACTAGGCTACCGCGGCTACTCATACTTCGATATAACGAGTTAAGTAGAAGTAGTCTCCGAAAAAATTCTCTAAAATTTGCATATTATGTTGCAAGTCTACTGAAATCGATCTATCATCACTGACAGTATTATTGTAGTTAATAAGGCTAATTGGTGATAAGAAATCGATTAGGATGCCGCACAATAATGGTTCATATTATCATTATCCCCTATGGCAATAATCCTGTGAAGGCAAAAAAAGTAATTAGTACTTGACTTTGGCTTGGAATGTGGTATTGGTTGCTATTGATAGTTTATTTTAAGTTTCAGTTCATTGACTCGTTGCCAAGAACTTGGACAAGATCTTTAAAAGACTTATGTTGGGCAGCTGTTTCAAGTAATGTATTACGAGCATAGCATGCGTAGTAAATGGAACCTACGACCTATGACGTGACAGCTACGCTTCCACTCCATGCCATGCAGTTCATTTCTTAATTTCTCATCATTACACGACACTGGGGCGTCTGCATTTTATACGGTTTATTTAAAATATCATTCATGTCATAAAGTTATATTTTATATTATTATTAAGACAAAACAAGGAAAAAGACAAAAAAATACAACAAACAAATGTGTCAGTAGTAAAAATGTAAGTTAAAAATAGATTATAAGTTATCATTTAATACTGGCATCTGGGTTGGATTGATTCTTTTGTCATTCAGAAATTAATGGATAATCGTCCGAAATCGCCGTTTCCGACAAACTTATCTTATTGATAAAATCTGATAAACCATGAAGTTACAAACAGGGATGAGAGTATAAATAATGTGCAATCAACACGTATGCTATCAGTTACAGTGCAACTTTTAAGGAGACAGACATATCGCTGCTAATAAAATGAAATGTAAGTTTTGTACACAAGTTATCTTAGCATTTCAGAACTACTCGTTGGCCTCTCTTCCTCTTGTAATTATTTCAGAAATTTTTCTCAAGTAAAAATTTTTAACCCAGTGTTAATACTTTTTGGTATACATGCCATTTAATTTTATGCAAACGTCTGAACCAAGTAAATTACTCATAACAGTTTAAATTGATATTTAAGAAATTTATGATCATTTGCTTTTAGTTTTAACTATTTTCAATTAATTGCCTTATAAGTTTGATTTAGTTTGACAAGCGTTGAACATTTCGGCCCTCAGTTTAGATGCGCACGGAGCATGTGTGCTGTATATCTGTCAGTTTTCTCTCAAAGTATGGTAATTAAAAGAAGGATGATACTTTTCATCCTTATCCAAAAGTTCTTAGAAAAAGCCACCATTGTAGCACTGAACGTGTTTGCAATGGTGACCCTCTTTCATGAGACTTTGCCTTCAGCTTAACATCAGGCGAGGTGAAGTCAAATTGATGAAATAATTGGGGCATCCTTTAAAAAAATATTCATATCTTATTTATTGATAACATTATTGATAGCTTTTTTCTTAAATAAAAATGATTAACCCAGAGTTAGTTCTTTTTGAGATATATGCGACATCATTTTATGCAAATTTCTGGACTGAGGGCCCAAGTAATTCACAGACAGTTGTATCTAATATGGTAGATTCAGTTTTAACTATTTGCCATTATTTCGTTTGACAAGGTTTGAAAATTTGGGCCCTCAGTTCAAATGCACACAACCCTACCACCATATCTTAAAAGTGTTTCAATCTTACTTTACTTTTATAGTGTGATTCTGAATCGGGCCGTTGACATCCGTCGATATTTGTGTACTTGTAAGACAAGTGTGAATTTTAGCAAATTATACAAATTCATATATCCACCACAGTAAGAGACACTGTTTGACCCATTTTAACCATAAAACACTGGTATCCTGACTATCCTTAATCTCACCTCCGGCTATCAAGGACCCATGGACGACGTGCGATTTGGTCGGTTCGAGTCCGACATAATCATCTCCATCGGTCTTGGTGGAGGTGGTATCCGTGGGAATTTCCGCGCACGTTTAAAAAAAAATCCTGTCTATCGTAATGGACGATGACGATTCGAATCTTACTATGAAAATAACGTAATATTGAAATAATATTACTATCAAGAGGTAGACCCGTTGTTGAATTAACGCCAATAATAGTTACTTTAATATTTTTATTCTTTTACAGCGTCAGCTTTAACACTGTTGTGTATAGTAGCAGTAGCAACGGGCAGTAGGATTAATCTCCTCAATGATAATTTAGAACTCGTTGTTGAAAGCAATCATCTTATAGAAGCTCTGTTGGTATGCTCTAATACTAACTCTGATGATACTTTGGTCGCACACGCAAACTGTGATAAATACTATATATGTGCACATGGCGCACCTGTATCAGTAAAATGCCCAACGAATACGCTTTACAATCCCGATAAAGCAATTTGTGACTGGGCAAGCAATGTTGAGTGCGGCGATAGAGTGATCTCTGAACCTGAAGATGATAGTGACACTATTGAGGATAATAGCAACGATGGCAACGATACAACCGACAATGATAGTAGCAACAGCAATGAAAATAATGATAATGAAACATGCAACTGTAATCCCGCAGAAGCTCCTTCTATCTGCGCTAGTGCCGACTCTGATAATATACTAATTGCAAATGAGAACTGTGATAAATATTACATATGTGCACATGGCACACCTGTATCAGTAAAATGCCCTACAAATACGCTTTACAATCCCTATAAAGGAATTTGCGATTGGGCAAGTAATGTCGAGTGTGGTGATAGAGTGATCTCTGAACCTGAAAATGGAAGTGATACTGATGAGGACGATAGCAACGATGGCAACGATACAACCGACAATAATAGTAGCAACAGTAATGAAAATAATGATAATGAAACCTGCAACTGTAATCCCGCAGAAGCTCCTTCTATCTGCGCTAGTGCCGACTCTGATAACATACTAATTGCAAATGAGAACTGCGATAAATATTACATATGTGCACATGGCACACCTGTATCAGTAAAATGCCCAACAAATACGCTTTACAATCCTTATAAAGGAATTTGCGATTGGGCAAGTAATGTCGAGTGTGGTGATAGAGTGATCTCTGAACCTGAAGATGAAAGCGGTACTGATGAGAACGATAGCACCGATGGCGACGATACGACTGACAATGATAGTAGCGACAGTAATGAAAATAATAACAATGACACATGCAACTGTAATCCCGCAGAAGCTCCTTCTATCTGCGCTAGTGACGAATCTGATAACATTTTAATTGCAAATGAAAACTGTGATAAATACTACATATGTGCACATGGCGTGCCAGTTGCGTTGAAATGCCCAACAAATACACTTTACAATCCCTATAAAGGAATTTGCGACTGGGCAAGTAATGTCGAGTGTGGTGATAGAGTCATCACTGAACCTGAAGATGAAAATGACACTGATGATTAAAATGACCTTTTAAATATCAGAGCAAAATAATATGCTAGCTAAAAATAATTGGGACTTTACTCTGATTTATTACAATAATATTTTCGAATTTAAGTTAAGTTATAAAAGTGTTATAATAATGTTATATACCTGGATATAAAGACGACTTCCTCGTATATTTATTATAAGAAGTTTACCTAAAAAATGTTTCATTATTATTATATTATTATATATACTATAATGATATACGTATCGTTCATTATTGTAATGCATCGATATAACGCAAAGAAGTTTATATTGTTTTTATACCCGTGTCTGGAGCACTTCCTATACCCTTATGTGTGCTACTGTGTAGTACTTACATGCTACCACAGTTACTATCACCATGCATCTTGAACCTAAGTTGTCAGGGAAACGAAGCTCTTGCTTTGATTTGATGACAGGAATTGTTTTGATATAATCTATTTTTGGTACATTTAAGCTCGTCTATATCGCCCGTGATAACCTTCAAAATACAATTCAAAAACACGTATTCCGCGTACAGATGTATAAAATAATGTATTATAATTAACTTATAAATCAACATTTGTGTTAAAGTAAGTTTATTTGTTAAGAATAAAGATTATTTTTATACATATATTGCAGTTACTATTGCGTATTATTTATTTTATGATTAAATACATGCTGAACTGCATTAAACATGGAATATGAAGGCAGAAAATGAACCTAGGAATAATAAATAACTTGAATAAAAAGTACTGTACGAATTCAAAACCAATTAGGTAGAGCTACTAAAAGTAAAAAATACCTAACTGAATTAGAGAGAATTTGGAGCTTTTTGATATATTACAAAACGTATATCTAATATTATATTGTTAACAGATCAGAAATCTCTAAATTCAATAACTGTTATTTTTTATTCCATATGAAGTGGGTTATACTTTTTCATTAAAGGTATTTATTTGGACTTCACACAGATATCACAAATCAATTTTTTTATACCACTTAGGTGGCAGAGAAGCACACTGCCCACCTGATGGAAACTGCTACTGTGGTCTATGAACGTTTGCAACACCAGGGGTTCGTTCCAGTCATTCATCCGGGGAGAAGGTTGAGAGAGTGTCTGTGCTGTCAGTGCAAAAGATAAAGAAGGGCCGGGCTGTTCGCATTATTATGTTACAGTTCAAATAAAATCACTAGGCTTGGTTGCACCATACTACCTGCTAAAATAAGAGGTTTACGCCAAATTTAACATTCTTTCTAATGGTTACTGCTAAATGCGTTGCACCAGTGTATTTAGTAGCTCGGTCAAAGTAATCAGGGTTGCAAGTCAAATGAGACATTATTTACCTCAAATTCCTTATGGGAATTATTTTTAAAGTAATACTAGACGTAAGCTGTCATTTACTGTCAGTTCTTATGTCAGTCAATGAGCAGTTTTCCAGTAGGTATAATCGTATCGGTAATAGAGAGATGGCGCTAGCATAGCTTTTAATACTTTTTTAATTTACATTGTGGAGGTCAATTTAGTGTGTGGTAAGAAAGAACTGACCGAATGTCATTCGATTGATTACTGTTTCTGAAGCGTTGAAGTTTGTTTCTATGTACATGTAACCTCAAAAAGTTGATACCTGCATAATTTTTAGATTGTCATTGTATTTTTTCCATAAATTAGGGCACACCGAATGTGAAAACCACACTATTCTTACCAAAATTACCGGCTGCGCCATCTAGCGTGTCTTTAGAAAAGCTATAAATACCTACTAGAAAACTGCTCATTTGTTGGCGGAATCTTTGGATACATCATCGAACCTTACATCCTCTATGCATAGAAAACGAAAGTACCTAGTGTATTGAACGCGAAAAAAAAACGTGAAACGATCCGGCCTCAATAAATTACCTTTTCTTTTCCTAGAATTAGGGCTTTAAGAATGGATGTGGACATGCTCCGAAAAGCGAAGAACATTTTTTCTATAAATTAGGGAACACTGGATGTGAACACCACACTCTTCTTACCAAAATTATCGACTGCGCCATCTAGCGCGTCTTTAGGAAAGCTATAAATACCTACTAGAAAACTGCTCATTTGTTGATAATAAATTGACTCTGAAACTATCGCCAGGTACATAGACTACATAATATTTATAAAAAGGAAATTATTACTAAAACTCAAATAATGCAACTCATGATGTAAAAAAAATGACTTTCAAAATTACTTACATAAAACAAAATAATGTACAACAACTATGATTTTGTTCATAACACAATTATCAGTTTCTTCAAAAAATGTCGCCACTGCATATTATGTCTAACTAGTTAAGTACATATTATAGTTATGTCATAAAAGTTACTTGCGTTCTACGGCTTTACCTGTGGTCTATATTTTAATTATAAATTTTAGTATTTTGTTTAGTATTTTGTTGTATGGTCTAGAGATTGGAATATCCGATGTTAATAGCTCTACTTATTATTTATACTGTTGATTGTCAGCACTTGGTGGAACTTATTGTTTTACATCATCACTATCATCACTATCACTATCACTACATAGTATAAAATAAAGTCGCGTTTTCTGTCCCTATTTTTCTTGTCCCTTTGTATGCTTAAATCTTTATAACTACGCAACGGATTTTGATGCGGTTTGTTTCAATAGATAGAATGGTTAAAGAGGAAGGTTTGTATGTATATAACATCATGCTACGACTAACAGGTGCGGAGCAGGAATGAAAAATGTTGCAAAAACGGGGTGACGCAGACGAAGTCGCGCGGGTCAGCTGGTTATTGATAAAATATACTTGATTTTCTCCACTACGTTTATTATTGTACCTACCTAATCGATTTCTCTTTTCTCAAAGGTTACCATTGACAGACATAAATACAAGTGTGTTATCAATCGTAACACAACATAACATAAACTCACGCCTATATCCCCGAAAGGGTAGGTAGAGGTGCTAGCACCCATATTTCGTCAGTTTATGTTTTAGGTCCCAATGTGAACCGTGGTAATGGTGGCGAGTCTATTGCCATTAACCAGGCACTTATAAAACTGCGATAAATACACACATAACTTCGAAAAGGATCGAAAAGTCATTGGTGTGTGCCATGTAAAACTGTAAAACCTGGGATCGAACTCGAGACCTCGTCTCAGCAGTCCATTACCTAGGACACAACATATGACTAGGCTACCGCGGTACTCATATTTGTTGAAATTGTCTAGTGTATATGAGTACACCCAATGTTATGAAAAGGTCTAATTTGAAAGTAAAGATTACCATCTACGAGTACAACCTGAAGTAAAATACATCGCTGGAGACAAAACTTTAAGAATTTCAGTTCTAGTGTCACATCATTGGGCTCAGATGTGATTTTCGTGCCCCAAAATCCTCTAGGCTCCCTAAATGATGTTGTCTTACACCGATAGCTGTTCCAATAAAAAAAATATTCCCGTTTTCATTACGCACATAGATCATTAGACTTCTGCGTAGCGCTACGCGGTGAGTAGTCAAACTACAATGCAAATTACATGTCCTTTTTTTTTTTATACTACGTAGGTGGCAGACAAGCACACGGCCCACCTGATGGAAAGCGGCCACCGTGGCCTATGAACGTGTGCAATACTAAGGGTGTCACACACGCGCTGCCCACCCTGAAGGGAAAGGGGGAGAGCTGGGAAGGGGTGGGGAGGCTAGGAAGGGGAGGGGAAGGAGTGGTATAGTGAGCTCTGGCTACCCTACTTACCGGCGGGAACACAACACGATGGTTATTATGACCGCGGTCTTCTGTAGGGCGGAGGTACTTCCCCAGTTGGACTGCTCATTTTGAACATATGTCCTGTTTTTGTTTGGTTTCAATTATGTTCTGCTAAATGAATTTCTTTGTAAGAGGGTTTCACGCAGGATTTAATCACGCAACACCGCATATTTAAGATGTGCCCTATCAATAAGTTTAAAAATATAGTTAAAAAAAAGTTATGATAAAAAGTTTCTTATAAAATCCAGGATTATTATATATGATAAACAAGCCTGGAAATGAGCTGTTCACTCGACTTGCTACTCAAGCAAATTTCTGTATCTAGACTAAGTTAATGATCGTAAATAGACTAAAAAAAAAATAAAAGGCCGCTGAGTTTCCTGCCGGAATCTTCTCAGGCCGGGCGGGGCCGCGTTTCGAACCGGTGATCCATTTGCTCACTAATTTATAAAATACTAGCTGACCCGGCGAACTTCGTACCGCCTTAGCGTAGCTTTGATGTATATTTTTCAATCTTTCTGAGAGATTTTCTTTATATTTTTTTCCGTAAGAACCTTGTACAGAGTATTAGAAAACTACAAAAAAAAATCAGCCAAATCGGTTTAAGCCGTTTTCATGTTATGTCGTGACACCGAAAAACGGGTTTCATTTTTATACAGGGTGGAATTTTGTAATGCCACCTGAAGGGAAAGTACTCTTAATACTGTAGATAGAAAATTTCACTCAAAGGAAACATTCCTTTATTTTTGAAAAGAAACAAAACTGCATTCAATGATTTTGAAAAATTCGCTTGCCGCACCCGGTAATCGAATCGACTAAAATCTGTAAAAGTTGCGCCCTGTACTTTTATTGCATCGATCGTTAGGGTCAATTATAAGGATAAAATCTCTCTAACAAACTTCATAGATTAAATGAAAGGAAAACAATGAAATCCTAAATTACTTATAAAAAATGGTATAAACTAACTAATTAATTGCTCGATACAAACATTTAGTTCAAAATCGAAGTTGTTCTGCTAAAGAGATTGCCGTCGCTTTTTGAAACTACCCGTATTATTGAAATTTTCTACTATTCTTTTCAGTACAAACAGTTGGTGCCTGTCGGTCTCAATATCTCTCTCCATACCACCAATAGTAATTCGTCATTTTAATGGATAAAAGACGTCAGTGATAATAATTATTAATTATTAACATAAGTAACTAGATGGATCTTCGAGTAAAAGTGCTTTAACTTGACCCATTGAACAATTAATTTCAGATTTCATTGTTTTCCTTTCATTTAATTTATGAAGTTTGTTAGAGAGAATTCATCCTTATAATTGACCCTAATGATCGATGCAATAAAAGTACAGAGTGCAACTTTTACAGATTTTAGTCGGTTCGATTACTGGGTGCGGCAAGCGATTTTTTAAAAATCATTGAATGCAGTGTTGTTTCTTTTCAAAAATAAAGGAATGTTTCCTTTGAGTAAAATCTTCTATCTACAGTATTAAGAGTACTTCCCCTTCAGGTGGTATTACAAAATTCCACCCTGTATATATAGATTGTTGATATTGACATTTTAAGTGCCATTTGATGGCAGCAGCTGCAGAATTTTTTGAATTTTGAATCTTGTACTTTTTTTCTGGATTTTGTTTTAAAATAATATATTAGTTCAATAGTGTATTACAAGCCTACATCAAAATCAGGTCGTTGAAAAATAAAAGTCAATTTTGAGTGAATTGTGATTATTTATTTTTCAGCTCCTAAGAAAAATAATACAGCAATGTGCAAGTACTATATTTGCTTTTATCTATTAACCATACTGTCTGTGTCATCACGGAATTCTAAAGAGAAAAGGTAAGAAAGGAAGAGTTAAATAGTGGTGGGTGTATGGGGCCCATTAAAATCTGGAGCTCAAGCCAGTTTCACTTGTAATATGTACTGTTTACTATATACTATGTTGGCAGCCGGCCGAGACTCGCCTTCCTCCGATTTTTGGCGGTAAGTAGGATAGCTAGTGCTCACTGGAGAGGTTTTGTGTGGTCAGTGAGAAGACCGAGGATTTAAGTTCACACTTCTATGTGGTGGTTTTAAACCCTGACTTGTCATATGCATTGACGGCGCAGAATTTCTCCTAACCTTCACCCCTCCATAGGGTCGGCAGCTCGAAAATCACGCTCCTGGTGTTGCGAACGTCTATAGGCTACGACAAGGTGAGCAGTGTGCTTGTCTGCTATCTAAGTTGTATAAAAAGAATATAATTTAGTAGAAGAGAGTCAGTTTTATGATAAACTAGCTGACCCGAACTTTGTACCGCCACATTATTTTCCGCCCTCGTGAAATTCCGATCTCGCTCCTACTATTCATTTTTTTAATTTTCACATGTAGTTTTGAACCCGTTCCCGCTGCATCTTCCTGTACCTTCACGGAGATTCTAGCCCACGCAAGTTTTCGAATCTGTAGATATTATCGATTTCTACATTCCATCGTTTGGTTTATATTGAATTTTACGCAAACGAATTGCATTTTTAACGGAAATTCCTTTTTTGATTATTCTTTTAACCAGCCAAACACAAACCTCACTATGAGGATGCGGTAAGATGTAAATGTATTTTTGCAATTTTATAGTATACCTAATGTAATCGTTCTACTAGGTATAGATTAATAAAGACAGACATAATTAAACCTACAGACTGAGAGTCAGTGTTCCGCAGAGTTACGGTATAGCAGCCAACTCCATATTTTGTTAGTTATACTTACTAATTCATCTGCTGTAGGTCAAATGGGGTTCACTATTCTCATGGAGAGTTCCTTTAGATGTGCCTAGAAGTCGGGAAGCATTATAATCGACTTTCAAAAAGTGTTCACTGCATGTGTGCCGTTTTGATATATTAATAATATTTTTTAAAGAAAAACTTAATGGCAGACACTTGTTCCGGTTCCTACTACGAGTAAATTTTATCATCATCATTCCCTGAACCTTTTTCCCAACTCAGTTGGGGTCGGCTTTCCAGTCTAACTGTGATGCGGCTGAACATCGATATTTTCCGTGAAGCGACTGCCATCTGACCTCCACAACCAATGGTCTAATGACCAATGGCGATATCGAAGTTCCAAGTTAGGCTGGTTGGACTTTTGAGGGCTCCAACTACCCGTAACGACTGACATAGATGTTTGTATGGCAACCGGGACCGACGGCTTAACGTGCTCTCCGAGGCACTTATAAACCTGCGATAAATACACACATAACTTCGAAAAGCATCGAAAAGTCATTGGTGTGTGCCATGGTAAACCTGGGATCGAACTCGAGACCTCGTCTCAGCAGTCCATTACCCATACCACTAGGCTACCGCGGCTTCCTACGAGTAAATTTTATATAGCTTCCAAAATATATTAAAACTTACGTTATTTTGGCAAAGCTAAAGTTATACTTTATTGCAGTATATATAGCAATAATAGCCTCCGTGGCGTAGCGGTAGTGCATGCGACAGCTACGCACGGGGCGCGGGTTCGATCCCCGCTCAGTGCAAAAAGTTGTATGTATGAATATGGCTGTTTGCACTGGTCTGGTCGTGACTCGAAGAGCACGTTAAGCCGTCGGTCCCGGTTGCCATACAAACGTCTATGGCAGTCGTTACGGGTAGTTGGAGCCCTCAAAAGTCCAACCAGTCTAACTTAGAACTTCGATATCGCCATTGGTCATTGGATCATTGGTTGTGGAGGTCAGAATGGCAGTCGCTTCACGGAAAATATCGAAGTTCAGCCGCATCACAGTTGGACTGGAAAGCCGACCCCAACTGAGTTGGGAAAAGGTTCAGAGAATGATGCAATATTTTAAGATATGATGATATGAGTTTTGAAAGTCGATTTTCATGCTTTCCGACTTCTAAGCACGCCTACGCCTGTTTCTAGCCTGCATGTTGATTATAACCTAAATTGAAAAACAAAATATTATTCCGTAAAAGATAATAAATAATGTACAAAAGATGTTGGTATATCGTTTTTTGAAACATAAATACGATGTTTAAAATAAGGTAGCCTAAGTTAGACCTTACACCCTATCATCTAACTTAGGTTACCTTTATTATTAGAAAAAGCGCTAAGGTAAATTTTAAAACGCAACGAGTCCACGCGGTTGAAGTCACGCGCACAGCTAATTGTAAATAAGTGTAATCGTATTTGATTTATGTTTCGTAATCGATAAAAGGATTTGACTATAAAATATTTTTTTTTTTTGTACCACTTAGGTGGCAGACAAGCACACGGCCCACCTGATGGAAAGCGGTCACCGTGGCCTATGGACGTTTGCAACACCAGAGGCGTCACACACGCGCTGCCTACCCTTTTATATCTATATTATATAATAAACTAAGCTCCATTTTAACGACTGGAGCTTAAAACCTTATTTCATTGTGGTACCTACGGTATATATCTTAATCTCAAATACAACATTTTATATGAAGAGGGGATTGATGGCTGAATCATGCGTCATGTTCATATACACATGTTCTTTTTTGGTGATAAAGTACATACAATTTAATCCAACAAATTTTGCAACTTGATAACTGGTATTCAACTCATTAATACATTTCTCACAGGATCTGCCTTGCTAATCAAATCTAAATGACTGTATAATTATTTGATTTGATTCATCACATCGATAAGGTGCAAACGCTAGGAGTTGGCAAAGGTTCGTAGTCTATTGACAGATGAGTTTTCCTATAATTACATGCCAGCTTATCTTGAGTGTGATACATGTTTTAATGACGAATGAATCAATAAAGAAAAACTAAATCGTTTAAAAACTTGTATAATAATTTAATATAAAATAGGTAAGGGCTTATAACTTACAGGAAATAAAAAGTTCATAATCATATTTAAATAATAATATTATGCTCAATGTTCAGTATAATTCAGAATTCAGTTCAGAAAATTGTTCGAATTATCCTCAATTACGTCATTTCCACTGAGTGTACATCTTGCATCCACAGGCCAGTCGCAAACCTGGAAAATATTTATTTTTGGAATTATTGTGTGCCAATAAATTTTAAAGTACATGTGGAGGAACGGGATGTGATGTCCCTCCAACACAAAGGGAGGATCCTCCGACCAGGCAAGGTGATCACCCTGGCGGGCCGCGGCCCAACGGTTGTCGTTGGGTTGTTGTACCAGCGCGAGAACTTCACTTTCGCGATGCAGGATCCGGAGTGTCGTAGTAGTTACTCTTGCTGTCGCTAGAAGGTGCTGGGTACATGTGGTATCATATATAATATATATATATACATTATAAGAATGATATAAATAAACATGGGCTTTACTATGACGTGATATTAAGGTGCAGAGGTCTTATTAACATATTTGTCTAATATTATCTGCTGAACTATGGACAAGGCTTTGGAGCAGAGCTTTCTCTCGAGTTTGGGATTTCAGACAGCAATTGCTTCCAGAAAATGCGACATACGTACTAATCTAAACTTAGGGCGTTAATGTTAACTGGACAACATACATACACACATGGACATTATACCCCTATTCTTCGAGTCTATTACGGATAATCATCAATCATCCATTGCTACCTTAAAAAGACAGCCCGCATATCAATTACGCTTATCAAATTCTCCGGAATCGTCCACTGATTTGATAAAGCTTCCTGTCTAAACTTCTACGTCACTTCCCTCTGTGTTAGCGTTAAAAGTATTGCCAATCCTTACATAGTACAAATGAGCATAACAAGGGAGTTTTGTGTAATGTAGGGTACCTGTTTGAACTACGTCTACAAAAGTACTGCAATATACTCGAATAATTTCATGTTTTTACTGTCTTTTAATAATTTTTTATAGTTCATTGTTATGTTAGGTTTCTAGAAAAAGCGTCATACCACTCATTACGTAACAAAACAAAACAAAATCTCTACTCTGATACTCTCCAAGACGTTAATTGGTGGTGATTGTTGCGGCTAAGCACGTAATAAATTTCCTTGCGTTTTACACCGCATAGCAAAGCACCGGTCCAAATAAATTTGTTTTCCAAATTAATTTAGCTGAAATACTTTCGGTTAGGAATTTATTTTTGGCATGCCCATTTTTTTATAAAGTGCCCGATTGGCGGCAATAGGCTTGCCCCATATTACGTGGGACCGAAATTCATAGTTGGCGAAATGTGGGTGTTTAATACACCTTTGCTTACCCCTTCGGGGATTACGGGCGTGAGCATATCTATGTATGTTTCAACTCTGTAATTACTTTACTTTTCGTTTGCACTTGAATTCCGAATTCTGGTTCGGTAGTCAATTATATCGGAATCTATTGATTTACGCCCATGCATACGGTGTGTCAACATTTTAGGATTTTGGGTTCTCTAACACCCCCTAATAGGAATACGTTGAATTACCAGAAATCCTTTAGTATAATATGTCTTTTTTTTTTTTTTTATACCACTTAGGTGGCAGACAAGAGCACGGCCCACCTGATGGAAAGTGGTCACCGTGGCCTATGGACGTTTGCAACACCAGAGGCGTCACACACGTGCTGCCTACCCTGTAGAAACCTTCTAATGCCCTTCTTGAAGAACCCCATATTGAGTAAAAAGTAAAAAGTATAAGTTTTATGTAATGAAAACTAGTTTCAATAAATAAAAAGAATGCGCTTTTAGCTTTGCCGCTGTTTGTAAGAGGCGGCGGAAACTGGTTATCAATATTTTAACAAATCGGACGTGTATCGTTTATTGTCTTCTTATTTAAATATTTTTATGTAATTCCACTCATTTTTTCTACGATTACCGTAATATTTTTTACGAAATTTGTAAAGATTGCGAACGTTACCAAAATAGGTATGCGATACGGAGGAAATGCACGACTTGTTTAATTGTTATTTTATTTTTAGTTTAATTCCGTGGGATTAAGTCCACCTTTGTACTTTATTTTTACTTAAAAATTAATTAAATGTAATAAGAGAGTACTAACCATAAATAACTCTAGTTAAAAAAATCATAATTTTAGGCAAGTTAATTCATTTAAGGTAATTCTGGAGTAAGGCTTGCTAATAGAAATACATGTAGATGAAACTAAAAATCAAAAGGTCATTTACCTGTATCCTTGGGTTAAAGTGTAGGACCCTGGGACACTTCCTCAGTGCCAATTGCCCCCAAACACAATAGTAGAACAAGTTGCAGTCCGTTTCATGGGGTAAGAGCCAGTGGATGTGGGGATTTATAGGGCAGCCATTTGGTCCAAATTCGATATCTCCTGACGTGGTGGTAGTGGTAGTAGTAGTGGGAGGAGGAGGGGGTGGAGTGGTAGTTGTGGTTGTGGTGGTTGTTGTGGGAGGAGGAGTGGTGGTGGTCGTAGTAGTGGTTGTAGGTGGTGGTGTTGTAGTTGTAGTGGTAGTGGTTGTTGGTGCAGGAGTTGTGGTAGTTGTGGTAGTGGTTGTAGGTGGCGGGGTTGTAGTAGTAGTGGTAGTAGTGGTTGTGGTTGTGGGTGGTGGCGTCGTAGTCGTAGTTGTGGTGGGTGTGGTTGGATATCTCGTAGAAGTTGTAGTTGTAGGTACTATTCGATCTCCGCAGTCCACATTATGCTGCCAGTCGCATTCCCAGGTTTCGAGGTTGAACCACAAATCGCCGAAACAATATCTCTCTACAGGAATACCATGTGTGCACTGGTAGAACATGTTACAAACTTCATGTCTCATTAAATATTCTATGGACCAATCGATTTCTTGCTCGACTGGGCATCTGTCCACACCAACTGCATTCCTAGTGTCAGGCACGTCAGCACGCGCAAAGGCGGCATATACAACCAATAGGAGCACTGTTATTACTGAAACAATAACACTTTTTTATATAAAATATTACGCCACGATCTGAAGATATACTATATGAAATATTCCGGCATATGATAAGGGTTTATATTTTACATAACCAACCTTTCATGGTGAGACCTATGTACGAATGTGATGTTGTATTGTAACCGACAATTATATACCGAGAGTATAAAGTAGAAAATCATGTATTTTTTAATCTACAAGATGAGCGGCCATGATAATTGTTGTAAATCAATACCTTTTTGATGTCGTAGCACGCTATCAAACCCTTGATTTGATTATCAGAACTCATAACGAGTCACCCTAATATCAGTTTTGATAATATCTAGTTGATTCCCAGATTCCATTTTCCGCTTACTGTAAGCTTTTACTGTCTTTTCATCAGTAAGATATGAAAACTATAAAATTGTAATAGTCGATTCGTTCTTATTTATCGCTGTCAATTCTTATAAATTGACTTCAAAAACTATTTTTTTATACCACTTGCGGCAGAAGAGCACACGGCCCAGCTGATGGAAAGTCACTCCACTCCACCACACACCACACAAAAAGTCCATCGGCCACAGCCTATGGACATTTTCTAACCCCAGGGGCCTTACACTTGTGTTGCCTACCCTGTGGAAACGTTCTTAAAGATTTCCATATAAGTAGTAGGCGCTTGTGAGAACCACAGCGGTTGTAAAAAAATTGAGATACTTTGAGAAACGACTAATATGTAACGTAACTTTTTTTTTTCAAAATTTGATAAGGGTTGCAAATTGGTCCAAATTATTGTGAAAGAATTATATATGAACATACATGCTCTATTAGGATTGCCAAACAATATTATTTACATGTTTGAGTGAATCCTATATTTGAATATTGGATGGATGGAAATTTATTACTTAATCACACTAAAACGGTTGAATGGATCTGGATGAAATATGGCACAGAGAGACTATATAATTTGTGTGCAGTAAATTTCCTAACCTACGCAGGAACAGCCGCGGTCTACGGCTAGTTTACAAGGTGGCGCAAAGGTTATCACCAAAATAACTGATTACGGGTATATTGATTGATATAGGTAGGTACGTCAACTTCAAATCAAAATACGTTTTTTTTATTTCGGATACGTCAATATGACTCACCTCGCCTGATGGTAAGCTAAAGGCAAAATCTCAGACTAGAGGGTGACTATTATAAACACGTACAGTGTTACAATGGTGGCACTCAGCTTGGCGGCCTGATCAGATGCATTTTCACTCTGACTGTAGGAAGAAGGAAAGGTAATTTAGAGACTTAATTGTGCTGCAAAAAACAGACTTACCGAGCCGGTAAGTTCTTGGTGAATTATTCTGCACATAAAAAAATGCAATATCGACAACAGAACTGTGAATACAAGTGTAAACTTTTGTATATTAAGCTTATAATATACTTGATATTATAATATGATAATAAAATTATGCTACGACTCGGTTGGCTTCCTAAACATAAAAATTATACATAACATAACATAACATGAACTCACCCCTATATCCTCAAAGGGGTAGGCAGAGGTACTAGCACCCACATTTCGCCAGTTTATGATTAGGCCCCAATGTAATAGGTGGCGAACCTATTGGCATTAACCGGGCACTTATAAACCTCCGATAAATACACACATAACTTCGAAACGCATCGAAAAGTCATTGGTGTGTGTCATGATAAACCTGGGATCGAATCTGAAACCTCCCAGAGTGTTAAAAAAGGCAACCCCTTTCATCCTCTAATTTAGTGCCATATGCAGTCAGCTGGAGACGTAACACAAGAGTCCAGTGATGGAGTGGAATATCAAGATGCTTTTGAAGGTTTGTTATCTTTTCATCTGAGTATAACAATCGGTATTGCAAACAAAGTAGATTTCATCATCATCGTCAGCTCGCGGCGGCAGACCACAGCTAGACATAGGCCTCTCTAACAGCACGCCACTTAGTCCAGTATTCGGCTTTCCTCCTCCACTCCCTACAGAAAAGCAGAAAAGCAGATTTAGCTAGGTTTGATTAGATAATTTATTTATTCAGGTCCACAAACAACTGTTTACATTCACACAATTTCATGTACCTAGATGTAGATACAATACATAATGTAACAATTACTTATAGGTACAACATGCAAAAAGTAACATTGAAAAAAGAACTACCATACCATCACAACAACAAAATTATTTGAACAAAGTAGTTAACAGGCAGGCAAGTCTTATATGACAGCCAACATGGTTGGTTAGTTATGTTTTAGGTTACATAGGTACAAAATTAACGAAAATAAGAAAAATACAAAAAATCTACCTCAGATTAGGCTAAATAGCATTGAGGTAAATAGCTAAATTTAGCTTGTCTTGTATGTTAATCAGCAGGATTAATAACAAACAGATCAGATTATGTATACTGTTGATTGATGGCACTTGGTGGAGCTCATTTTTATACATTGGGAATTGGAATGTTCTTAACTGTCAGTGTAAAGGTAAATCTTTGAGAATGCCGCAAGGCGAAATCGGTTAGGTACATTAATAAACACAGTGGAGAAGTACAAGTGGATTATCAATTATGTATAAAAATAACTAGCAGATCAGGTTACCTTGGGTCACTAAGATATTAATAGGTCTTTGGGGTCTAGCCAACATTTGCTGTCGGAATCGGATCACATGACATTCGACAACAAATGTCACTCCCATACATTTTCAGAGCGATGACGAATGTAGATTCGGAACGAATGCATTTTCGCTAGGTCTCCTGATACGATGATCTCTGTAGCTAATAGTAGAGCGTTCTTAATGCTTCGATGGTGATGATGATGCTGATTATGGTGATAAACAATAAAATAATCTATCACTATTCAATATTTTATATCAAAAAAATTAGATACTTATCGAGTCCTGTCAGTAGTGGAGACCGCGACAATTCAAACGAAAGATAGGGCTCCTTAGCCAGATGGACTGATGTAATGAAAAAGGTGGCTAGGATAGACTGGATGCGGACGGCCGCGGAATTCGAGTATGGTACCTTTTTTTTATTTATGGCACGTCAATTTGACTTCACCTCGCCTGATGTTAAGCTGAAAGCCCAGTCTATGGCCAGCAGGGGACTGCAATAGGCTAATTGCTTGA
Source organism: Pelosia muscerda (assembly GCA_963691645.1). Lineage (NCBI taxonomy): Eukaryota > Metazoa > Arthropoda > Insecta > Lepidoptera > Erebidae > Pelosia > Pelosia muscerda. The sequence continues at coordinate 4,565,314 of OY829114.1, read as the reverse complement.
TTGAACTTACTTTTTGCGTTAAAGCAAATTCTGTTATTATGTAGACTAGTGTGATAGTATTAATCCATTAATTTATTACCTACTCCTGCGAAGTGATAGCTAAATCTAGAGAGATAAGATAGTAAGAGGAAGAATATTATCTCAGGAATGTTCATTCACGACGCCAAGTGTTTGTTGGTTGTTGTTTTTTTGTAGGTACCATGATTTTAAAACCCTTTTATTAGCATCACTCACGTAGTAATACTAAGAAAAGAGTTTTGAAAATCATGGCACCTACCAAAAAAAAATCATCATCATCTTCCTTCTCTTGTCCCAATTATTTGGGGTCGGCGCAACATGTCATTCTCTTCCATACATTCCTATCGGATGTCACTTCCTCAGTCACTCCCTTCCTTGCCATATCCTCTTTCATACAGTCCATCCATCTTTTTTTGGGCCGACCTCTGGTTGTAAAGCCCTCTACACTAATACCTTGGACCTACCAAAAAAAAGTATAGCAATAAAAAAACTCTGCTCTAAGTCATCGACATTGAGCAGTTCGTAAACAGCGAAACTTAGGAGTTTATTTAAAATTTGAAAAGGGGTCTTAACGAAGTCTGACTAAAAGCTACGAACTTTATGATGATTCATACGTATCTAGATGATTGCCATGGAAGACGTATCAGTCATATAACCATGAGAAGAAAATGAGTGTGAGTATCACTTCGGTTTCCCGTTTGCATAAGATACCTAGTATCACAATTATTGCCTAGCACTCAATTAAACAGAATTTATTTATACAATTTAGAAATACAATTAAACCTTATTTATTCAAATATAACTTAAAAATACATACATAAACTCACGCTTTTGTTCCCGAAGGGGTAGGCAGAGGTGCTAGCACCCACATTTCGCCAGTTTCTGTTTTAGTTACCAATGGTGGCGAGCCTATTGCCATTAACCGGGCATTTACTACACCCATACCACTTTACCCATACCACTAGGCTACCGCGGGCTGAGATTGAGTCCGAATCATGCATTAATTACCTAAAAATAACTTGGTATATAATGCATGAATCTGACTCAATCTCAGCCCTCGATTATGAGGTCTATAATATTATTAGGCATTAATTTGTTTTGTTTTAGAAACGGTTGTATCTTTTGATAGCATTTACTTAGAGGATTAGTTATTACACAACTTCTAGACATTTTAGACCTCATTATTTGTGATACGAATATGCCTGGACCTAGAGAAAAATACGGATGGAGTGAGTGAACCACCTAAAGAATACCATCGACACTGTCCATACACGAAACACACACACATTCCCCCCAAAAGTATACCATTTGGTTGTCATTAACGAAAGGAATGACTAAAGGAATGAAAATGCATCCTAAATATGCCATCCTGCGTAATTAATTTCTGCAATAACCGTAGTAATTTGTAAAGGAAATATCAGGGGATTACTATACGTGTTTACTTTGTTTGATGTTTTTATACATATTAAAATATTGTAACATTTTTTTTTGCGAAAATTTTATTAATAATAAATAAACTTGCTAAGCAATAACTTCCTACTACAAATGCTGGAGTCGAATTTTTTTGTGCTTCGGTAAATGTTCTGTGACAAAGTCTCCTTATTTTTTTGGATTCGTGCTACGACGTATTCTAGAGAAAAAGGCCCACACATACATACAGATGGACAACGAAGTAAACCTATAAGGGCTTCGTTTTCCTTTTGAACATTTCGCGCCTCAAGTTCGGCTGAAATGATATTTTAAAGTGGGCTTGTATGACCATATCCCTGTGAGTAAGGTAATGGCGCCAATAGTGGACCCTATCCCAATAGATATCACTTTCGAAAAATATCCTTTATTTTGAGAAGAGTAACCATTAGGACTGTTGACTTAAAAGATGCCTAATAGCATTTTTAAAGTATATAAAAAAACTCATAACATAACATAACATAACATAAACTCACGCCTTTATCCCCGAAGGGATTGGCAGAGGTGCTAGCACCCACATTTCGCCAGTTTATGTTTAGGTCACAATGTAATAGCTGGCGATCCTATTGCCATTAACCGGGCGCTTATAAAACTTCGATAAATACACACATAACTTCGAAAAGCATCGAAAAGTCATTGGTGTGTGTCATGGTAAACCTGGGATCGAACTCGAGACCTCGTCTCTACAGTCCAATACGTATACCACTAGGCTACCGCGGTTTTCGCGGTAAAAAAATCATGTCGTAAGATATTTAGAATTGGCAATAGTTGACAGGGTACCTACTGATTTGAAATCGATGTCATTTTTAATTTATTAATCATGATCATTAATAAATTTAGTCTGGATGTTAAAAATATACAAGCTGTTCACATACTTTGCATTAGTCAAGCTCTTTCATTTGATACCCATATTGTTGAATAGGGTTGTGAAAATTTATATTAGTACATTATTGGGAACACACTCGTCCTTCTCCACAATATTTTTTATTTTACCTAACCAGTGACATTGACAGTTAGGACACTTTCATAATTGTTAATGTAAACCTTTGAGAATGTCGAATGTGAAACCAGTTAGATACAATATTAAATAACATGGTAAAGTACAAGTGTGTTACCAACAATGTATACATAACAATAATCTGAAAATTTGTATACCGCAACTTTCTGGCGGCGGCCATCTTGGAAGATTTTCATCAAATATAGCTAGGAAAAGAACATTCTCGATTCTTTCGCTTTTCACCCAATACAAATTAAACCAAATTCGGTTCTTCTATGCGGTAGCTACAATGTCACAGACGGACTGGTCAAACTTGTAACAAACCGTTGTTTTTATGTTGGAGGTTAAAAAATATGTGTCGTTCTCTGACAAACATATATATTCATTTTTGTAGAGAGAAGTTTGATTTCTCATATAGTGTTATCTCTTGTAGTAAAAACGGTTCTTATCATATATTTTTTAATTTCTGGGTCGTTAAATGACCGCAGTTGGCCTGATCGTCAGCTTAGGCCCGGTCCAAAGAATAGTAGCCGCCAATATAAATGTTTCCTCGACAATATCGGTCCCTACTTGGACCACCTTGCCAGATGTTTTTTCACGCGGAGCTGTAGTCCTCCTACAATTCCGCGTGAAATCCATAAGCTGGCGAAGCATTACGACAGGCGGCTAAGAAAAGATTCGCCGAATCCGTTGGTTGATATTAAATAAACAAACAAAGTCATGTAACAACTTCTTTAATTTATTTTATTATAATAAGTTCATACTTAATTTAAATTTGGAAAATTATTTCTGGTCGTAATCGCCAGTCGTTTTTTCTAACATCCTGCGCGAGCTGGCCAGTCACAAACCTGGAAAATATTTCAATCACAGTTAGTTATTTGTACGGATAAAACATAGAAGAATCTTAGAAGTATACTTTTCACACAGGGATGCTGTTACGGTACTGTGAATCACCCGATTCACTGGAAGGTACTAGTAAGAGCTTTACTATAACATCAACTCCACACCCCTGATATTACGTGGGGCAGAATACAATGGTTGGAGAAATGTGGGTGTTAATTCAACTCTGCCTACTTCGGAAAGAGACTAGGTGTGAGTGTTTATGTATGTATTTTATTATTTTAGAATGGCTTAACCCTTTCGGACCGTTCCAATTTAAAGTTACGCTAATGTTATACTGATACCAAATAAATAAAACAACGACATTTGTAACACGAATAACTGACCAAACTGCAATCATCGGCACAGGAAATGACGTTGAGTGTGGACGGGATTACTCGTGGCCATATCAGCATAAGCTAGAGTTTACTGACTGCACGAATCCATCGATGATTTATTTTAAGCTGCGCTATCACACTGCTAAATAAGCCCACATAATCGAACTGACACGTGTTTTTGATACGGTCACGGTAAAATATTACGTAAATGTGGATCCGACATAATGCACCATTAATATCACTATAAGATTTGAAAAATTGCAGTCAGATGTTTCATTTTAAATGGTTGATTACTAGTAAAAAAGAATTGAAGATTTTTTCGACGTCATGCCCACTCCTATTTTCTATCATCGCATCGCTCGCCATAGGCAGGGAGTTCATCCCCATACATTACGACCAGAAACGGTGCTCACTGTGCGGTATGAAAGGAACTTTATATCGCGCACGCTATGGAATGAATTCCCTGTTGTGGTTTGTCCAAGCGACTACAATATGTGGTTCTTCAAGAAGGTTTCTATAGGTAGCACGAGTGTAGCGCCCCTAGGGTTGCAAACGTCCATAGGCCACGGTGACCACATTTAATCAGGTGGGCCGTGTGCTTGTTTGCCACTTATGTGGTATAAAAAATAGTACTCGTAGTACTAGCCGAGTTCGAGATGTATAAATTTGATCTCTTAAACATTATACGAGTACCTACTTGTCTGACTCATCAACGAAGAGCCTAAACTGCTGAAACTATAAACTTGAAATTGGACAAGTAATGCATTTTATAGTGCAAAAGCGTCTACTAAGAAGGGATTTCTAGAAATTTCTCTACTTTAGAGTTATATAAATAATGAAGAGTTGTATGGGAAGAAGGATGAAATGCCATTCAATTACTTTTCTTAGGAAATAGATGTATACATGTACCAGTCATTCTCTAAACCTTTTCCTAACTCAGTTGGGGTCGGCTTTCCAGTCCAACTGTGATGCGGCTGAACTTCGATATTTTTCATGAAGCGACTGCCATCTCACCTCCACAACCAATAATGGCGATATCGAAGTTCCAAGTTAGACTGGTTGGGCTTTTAAGGGCTCCAACTAACCATAACGTCTGCCATAGATGTTTGTATGGCAACCGGGACTGACGGCTTAACGTGCTCTCCGAGGCACGAGCATACCAATACAAACAGCCATATTCATGCAGACAATTTTTTGCACTGAGCGAGGATCGCACCTTCAGCAGTCGCGTGTTACCGCCACGCCACGGAGTGTTTATTTTTGATAAATAATTTAATGAGAAAGAAAAACAGGTGAAATAAAGCAATGACAGTGAAAAAAAAACATTTACCTGTAGTACACGGTTGAAGTGTAGTACACGAGGGCATTTCCTCTCAACCAATCGTCCCCAAACACAATAGTAGAATTTGTTGCAGTCATCTTCGTGAGGTAGTAGCCAGTGAATTTCAGGATCTACAGGGCATCCATTTGCACCCACAACTGGTGGTGTTCCAGTAGAAACTGGTGGTGACGGTGATGGTGGGGGCGCAACCGTGGTAGTACTAGGAGTGGGTGGGGTAGGAGCTGGTATAATTCTATCACCACAATCCACATCAACAGGCCATTCACATTGAGTAGTTGTAACGTTGAAAAGCAAGTTATTGGGACAAGTCCTCAACCTAGGTTCACCATGGGTACAATGGTAAAACTGGTTACAATATACATCGTGCGGATATAAGAATTCTATTGTCCAATCATATTTTTGTTCTGGAGGACATAGGTTCGCTCCAGTAAGGACAGTGTATACAACCAGAAGGAGTACTGTGGCAGCTAAAACAGAATGACATTCCTTTATAAAATACACAAATTATTTAAAAAAAGTATAAATAATAGATTTATAGGAATCACCCTAGAAAAAACTTAATAATATTGAAATAAAATTATTTTTAACCGATTAACAGAGAACTTTCGCCGTGCGTAAATAATAACACGAATTATATCACGATAGAGTCGGTTATATATTTTTATTTCCATTATGCATTGAAATATTCCCATAAATTTATGATATCAAAATTAATAATATTTTGTATTTTGCAACTAACCTTTCATGATGAGATCTTGGCACGAATGTGATTTTGAAATGCACCCGAATAATTTATATACCAAAACTGCAGTAGGAAAACACGTAATGTGTTAATCTCAGATGAGTGATTGGCATGATAATTATTTTAGATTATATCACTTTGTGCCGTAACACTTTATCAATTCTTATTAAATTATCAGGACTCTTTACAAGCAATTATAATCTTAATTTTGATATTATCTCGTTGAAATAAGGATTTAATATATTATTAGATTAGCATCTAGCTTCTATTTTTGTACTATTTTCGTCAGTTTAAAATGAAAATTATAACGTAATCATTGTCAATGCATTCTCATAATTGACAACTAACCCTTGTTTATTTCTAAAACTGCTAACTACTTCCAACTAGCCTTAAAGAGGACCTCTGTTTATAAAACTTCGTCTGCGTCACCCCGTTTTTTGCAACATTTTTCATTCCTGCTCCGCACCTGTTTGTTGTAGCATGATGTTATATACATAAAAACCTTCCTCTTTAACCATTCTATATATTAAAATAAACCGCATCAAGATCCGTTGCATAGTTTTGAAGATTTAAGCATTCAAAGGGACAAGAAAAATAGGGACAGAGAACGCGACTTTATTTTATACTATGTAGTGATAGTGATAGTGATAGTGATAAATGGACTACTGACGTTTTGATATGTGTTCAAGTTTAGTGATCCAGCTTACAACATAATTTATGAGCATGCATGAACAAAGATTATGTTACAATTTTCATTTCAGACTGACGATTATATTACAAAAATAGAAGCTAGATGCTGATATGATATATTAAATCCTGATTTCAACGAGATATTATCAAAATTAATATACAGACGCCATCACCCCATAGAACTTGCCAGTGCTGGTATAGCTGAGAGCTAGCCATAGGTCTGATCGAACACCAAAGCCGATTGATTACGAGCGCTACCTCGTAACCTTCCGTGTGAGAGAAAATCCAGATCAAAGAGATGTTTTGCTTTTCAGCAGCCGCAGCTACTGCCCCGCTCAGTCATCAGGATTCCTTCGTCCCTTTGTACGGGTTCCTTAACGTATAGAGGGATGAAGAATTCCTCACACAGCACAAATACGCCGGAGATTATTTCTATCCTCCGACGGTATTTAACGATCATCATCGTTAAATACTCTTAACAACTTAACCTCCTTGTTGCTGCACTAGCCCTTTAGTGATTCTTATTACTTTCAATTCTAGAGTAGTATTAAATAGAATTCTTTATTGCATTTGTGGATGAATAGGATCTGATGTCCCTCCAACACAAAGGGAGGATCCTCCGACCAGGCAAGGTGATCACGCCTGGCGAGCCACGGCCCAGCGGTTGTCGTTGGGTTGTTGTATATATATTGTAGTAGCGCGAGAACTTCGTTATCGCGATGCGGGATCCGTAGTGACGTAGTAGTTAGTCTTGCTGTCGCTAGATGGCGCTGGGTACATGTGGAATCACCACACACTCCCTAAGACGAGTATTACGAAAAATCTGCGGTATAATTCAATGCAGTACATACAATTAGCTGCCTTATCGCACATGAGGAAATCTCTTGCAGGCAACCATGGGACGGTATATATGGAAAAATATAATAGAAAGGATTAAGGTGTATGTAAATAATGATATAGGAGCAAGAACAGGGCAAGCAGCTGTGTGAATGATAGATACTTTCTTACTTACTTACTTACTTTTTTACGGAGGTAGGACACGACGGTATCTCCCGTCCGAAATGAGCTGTCCAACTGGGGAAGTACCTCCGCCCTACAGAAGACCGCGGTCATAATAACCATCGTGTTGTGCTCCCGCCGGTAAGTAGGGTAGCCAGAGCTCACTGTACCCCTCCTTCCTCTCCCCTTCCTAGCCTCCCCACCCCTTCCCAGCTCTCCCCCTTTCCCTTCAGGGTGGGCAGCGCGTGTGTGACACCCTTAATGTTGCACACGTTCATAGGCCACGGTGGCCGCTTTCCATCAGGTGGGCCATGTGCTTGTCTGCCACCTACGTAGTATAAAAAAAAATACTATTATAAACTTGCCTTAGCAATCTGCACGTTTGATACGCTCCCTCCCATGACCACCTATCCTCTGCAACTCTGAGGGTGTTTTGTCTGCAGGCTGTAAGCAGAAGCTAAAACACCGTCATAGAGTAATCCAAAAGCATAAGCCCGCCCACAACCTGTATTATTTTATTTTTATACTATCACGCCTATATCCCCGAAGGGGTAGGCACAGGTGCAAGCACCCACATTTCGCCAGTGTATATTTAGGTCCCAATGTAATAGGTGGCGAGCCTATTGCCATCAACCGGGCACTTATAAACCTGCGATAAATACACACATAACTTCGAAAAGCATCGCAGTCATTGGTGTGTGTCATGGTAAAAACCTGGGATCGAACCCGAGACCTCGTCTCAGCAGTCATAAAGACAAGTGTGTAAGAGGTGTTTGTATGTATCATAAATAAAACATAGCATAGATAAATGGATAAATAAAGTGTTGACTAACATTAAACTAAAAGATTAACCTTCAAAAGAAAACATCAAGCTTGGCACTTTTAGAATGTCTTCATTTCACGAATGTTAATTCCTGAAATAGTAGGTAATTTTATTCACGCAATTATTGATAATTGCGTGATCTTTCATTATCTCCCATATAATTTTAAGACACTGGTTAATGTTTATGATTATGAAAAAAAAACCAAACATTTGTTGTTTTCGACATTTGATCTTGAAATTTTTAACATAATTTGGATAATATCGACCGGTACCCCATTTTAGTGTGTCTATTTTACCGGACTTAAGCTCCAAACCTAACATACACACAACTAACAAACACACACAACCCAACTGGAACCGCCTCAACACACACAAATAGACATGATAAGCCCTTATAAACTTTCGACTCACAGTTCATTCGTTTATTGTTCATCCACATATACGTACTTCATTCACTTGGAGTTCATGCACTTATATTTCACGCATTTACAGATCATTCAGTTATAGTTTATCCCCATATTGTTTATTCACTTATAGTTCATGCACTTAAAGTTCCATCCATCTATATTTCGTACATTGATGGTTCATTCACTTATATTTCATTCACTTATACTTCATCCACTTATAATTCATGCACTTATAGTTCATCCACACTGAGACTCTGAGGTGTCTACATTTGTCAACCCGCCGCATTTGGCGCTCATGAAGGACAGAGGTCATTTTGTGACCTCTAACGCCCGAGTCGCCTCGGGTTGTACGGGCTCGTAATCTCCTCCGGGACCGCTCCGCCACACATTATCGAGCATTACTTACTCACAGAAAGAGGCAGTGGCAGCTCACGCGCTTGCACATCTCACCATCACCGTGAGCAAGATGGTGAGCGAGAGAACTCCCACTCCTATTGCCGCCACGAAGACCCTCCTAGGCGCTTCCCACGCCGGGCACTTGGTTATCATGCGCGACCTTGAGTCGTCACTCGCATCACAATGATGGCATTTGGGTGATGGCTCCTTTCGGATCCGACACAGGTAATCCCCGAAGCACCCGTGCCCGGAGATCACCTGCATTAGCCGGTACGAGAGACCCCCGTGAGGCCTCTCTAGCCAGTCCTCCATGATGGGTCTTACCGCCGCTATCACGGCGTGCCCTTGCCGTAGTATCCTTTCCCAGAAATTACTTGTAATAACTGGTACGAGAGACTCCCGTGTGATGGGTGTTTCTAACCAGTCCTTCATAATGGATTTTCCATCGCCACGGCTTGCTCTTTGTTTAAATAAACCCAAATTACGATAAACAGATCAAGCTGCATAAAACTGTTTAAAAAACTACGATCATAGTTACAAATACGGAGCTCATTGACTCAGTTGATTATAGTATTTTATGAATATTTCATGATGAATGTACAAGGAATAAAAGTCAAATTCGTGGTACCACATGTATAGATTGTATAGTATATTAGGTAAAAAACATCATTATGATTTAAATTTAGACGGTTATATAATATTCACGTGTTGAAAAGACATTCTTCTAAGGTGGACATCCTGCACGGGCTGGCCAGTCACATACCTGGAAAACATTTTATTCATAAGTTGGTTACTTTATTTACACAGCATAAACATAAAATGGACTTACGACTATAGTTTTTTGACTTCAAACTGTGCTATATAGAGTATCTGCAACAGAACCTTGTATTTTTCTACTTTCAGACCTGTTCCATACATCTTATCCTACTGTGTAATGATACTCCAGTAGAAGGTTACAACTGCAGTAGAAACCTATCTAAGTATAGGTAATATAAAATGGCTTAGTAGCAATTCCATCCATAAGGTAATCCAAACAAGAGAAAGCCACAATTCGAATTAAAGTTTTTTTTTATGTTTGGTAGCGATTTCACCGACAAGCAAAGCCTAGAGATATTTTTAGTATTGTCCAGGGAGTCAAGATCCGATGATAGGATACTGGAAAAATCAAGGGTAAAGTTTCGTTCCAGTTTCTATTGCCGTAACTTAGTATTCAAATCTAGAAATAATCTATTCACGAAGTGGATGTTAAAAATCTAAGCCATCAATGGATGGTGATCAGTGGATCGATAGATCGGTTATAGCTCACTGAAATGGGAATAGTAAATAATATTTAACCAAAAAAGATGAGCAAACTTTAAGAAACTGGATAAGAGATAAAAAGTGAAAAATAACTGAATTTTCAGATTTGCGGATCTGTTAGAAGACGGTGCCAACCTTGCTTGCTGTGATTGACCTAATTAAGGTATGGTCTGTTAGATACCACACAGGAAAGGCACAGAGAAGATACCTAAGTGATATTTGTATAAAATCGCTTATTCAGCAGTACATATATTAATAAACAAATAGTGTTTATATTTATCGGGACTTCACGCTATATATTTTTGAACACTTACTTTCTGCAGACGTTTCGGGTGCGTTGCAGCACCCGTGATCACGATAAATATAAACACTATGAGTAAACGCCGCAATAGTTTAAAAGTAATAAACAAATGTTGAAAATTAACACTAAAAATATTTTATCTGATGCTTATATGCTGATATTTGGTATTATTATAATAATAAATTCACACTAATCACAATTTCATTAGTGTTACTATTTACGCAAAAAGAACTTACAATATTGTGAACGTCTCTAGTATATTTTTATAGAGGATATACTCGTACATTTTGTATTTTATATAGTTGAATGACCGAATTCCAAGAAGATGATAGATTAAGATTATTTGAATTATTATTCCATGAAAATAAGGCGATTTTTTTTAATAAACACACGAATTATCCTAGGTATTATTGCCTAGCCCATCCACAATCGTTTATATGATATCTGCAGTTTATTGAACCTAAATAAATACTTTATTGCAAATAAAGTCGTTCACGTAAATATAATCAAACGCTTTTTTACGAGATACACGAATTGGCCGTATACAAAGAAAAAATAAATAAATAATAAGACATAAAAAAGCCAAATTAAGAACCTCATTCTTCTTTTAAATTCCAATTTAATTTTTTTTAAGCTTGTGTTAGGAGTGAGCAGACTTCGGTAGCTTAATGGCTAAGATTCGAAGTCACGTAAGGGCGACTTCTTTTTTTAACCCCTAATTCACCGACCTATGTAACTTCTTAACACATATTGTATAATAAAATCTAAATATACGATTTGTTTATAGTTAGGTCAGAAATACAGTGAATGAAAAAAAAATTACCTGCAGATAACGGTTAAAGTGTAGTACAGGGGGACACTTTCTCTCAACCAATCGTCCCCAAACGCAGTAGTAGAATTTGTTGCAGTCTTCTTCGTGAGGCAGCAACCAGTGAATATGCGGATCTACAGGGCATCCATTTGGACCCAAAATTGGTGGAGCACCGGTAGTCGATGAAGTCGAACTGGATGTAGTTGTAGATGGAGTCGTCGTGGTGGTAGTTGTGCTGGTGGTGGTGCTGGTGCTGGTGGTGGTGCTGGTGCTGGTGCTAGGGGTGGTACTGGTGGTGGTGCTGGGGGTGGTGCTACTGGTGGTGCTGGGGGTGGTGCTGCTGGTGGTGCTGGGGGTGGTGCTACTGGTGGTGCTGGAAGTAGTGCTGTTCGATGGAGGAGGAGGTAAAATCGGCTTGCCATTACAGCTCACTGTACCAGTCCAATCACATCGTTGTTGATCGTAATCGAAAGGCAAGTTATTAGGACACCACCTCATAACAGGGTAACCGTGGGTACAATGGTAAAAAACATTACAATATGTTTCATGTTCATATAAGTATTCTATTGTCCAATCAACTTTTTGGTCCTCAGGACATCGGTTTGCTCCCGCAAAGGCGGTATATACAACCAGGAAGGCGATGGTTACAGCTAAAACAATAATTATTTATTTAATAATAGTACATCATATAACATAACATCATAACATAAACTCACGCCTATATCCCCAAAGGGGTAATCAGAGGTGCTAGCACCCATATTTCGCCAGTTTATGTTTATGTATTTATGGCGAGTTTATTACCATTATCGATAAATGCACACATAACTTCGAAAAGCATCGAAAAGTCATTGGTGTGTGACATCATAGCAAATATTTATAAATTATAGAATTAATTTAATAAAATGAATAATATTTATTTGAAGCATTTTGTATGCTCTTTTTATCTGTGCGTGAAATCTCATCTCACGCATACCAATCTCACTGGAATCGGTAAGAGTGGTTAATGTCGATCTCGAACCGATTAAAACGCACGCCGTCTTTGGGTCTGGAGGTGAGATAGTAACGAACATATTCTCCCCGAATGCTAAATATTCAATATGATTTAGATTGGTAAAAGTGAATGCCCAGACAGGACTTGAACCCGCAGTCCCACTAAGTGTAGGCGAATATCAAATACTCAAGATGTGACTCCGTAGCTCAGTGGTCAGAGCACTTCACCTGTAAGGGACTGGCCGCGAGCACAAATCCCGCCTTAGAATTCACCTTTTCCAATCATCACCATCATTTCAGAACCTTTTCCCAACTCAGTTAGGGTCGGCTTTCCAGTTCCAACTGTGATGCGGGTGAACTTCGATATTTTCCGTGAAGCGACTGCCATCTGACCTTCACAACCAATGGTCCAATTACCAATGGCGATATCGAAGTTCCAAATTAGACTGGTTGGACTTTTGAGGGATCCGACTACCCGTAACGACTGCCATAGATGTTTTTATGGCAACCGGGACCGACGGCTTAACGTACTCTCCGAGGCACAATCTTCTAAAGCACAATCCAATCTTAAAAATAATTAATATTTTGTATTTTGCAACTAACCTTTCATGATGAGATCTTGGCACGACTGTAATTTTTAATTGCAACCGATTAATTTATATACCAAAACTGCAGTAGAAAAACATGTGATTGTTAATCTACAAGATGAGTGATGAGCACGATAATAGTAATGAAACAACATTATATGTGTAAATGTTATCAATTTCTAATTTAATTATCAGGACTCATAACGAGCAACTTTAATCTTAGTTTTGATAATAACCTACTCGTGGATTTGATTATCAGATTACCTTCTAGTTTCAACTATGTAGTGTTCACGTCTGTCTGCAAAAAAAATTATAACATTGCGATCGTCAATGCGTCAATTTATTTATTTTATTTATTCTTCTATTCGCATAACATAGTCATAATAAACAATTCATAGTTCGGTTAAAATTTTGTGATAAGTATCTACATACTGTTAAAATATAATGAAAGTAACAGTCAATAATAAATTATTTATTTAAAATTTAATTAAGCTGAAAGAAAAATATTACTTAATAATTTGTAATAATTAAAAACTAAACAAAATAAACTATTCAACCAATAACTGAGAAAGTAGTCCAATAAAAAAATTGCATTGTTTTGAGCTTTGCTTGCAATTGACAGATCAAATCAAATCAAATTTATTTATTGTTTGCCACACGTACCTAAAAGTAGATGTTGTCATTACAACGTAGGTTAAGTAGGTAACCCTGTAAAATGCCTGGTAAGACTTACACGTATTCGTAGGGAACCCTTGGTCACCTACTTTTTTTTTCTCTTTTTTTTCGTGCGCCACGGATACCAATCCGTCGGACTCGAACCGGCTAAAAGTCACACCGTCTCTAGGTCCTTGGTTGCCGAAGGTGAGGTAGTACCTAACATATCCCTCGCACCCCGGCAGACTCGGGGCCATCTCTTCTGAGATGACCCCCTTCGAGTGTAGGGACCACGGTCACGGAGTCACGGGACTCGCGCATCGTACCATCACCGTGAGCAAGACGGCTAGCTAAAGCACTCGCACTCCAAGGGCCGCCACTAGGACCCACCTCGGCGTCTCCCACGCCGGGCACTCGGTCAGCGTGTGCAGCCCTGTTTCTTCGCTAGCATCGCAGTGATGGCACTCTGACGTTGGCTCCTTCTGGATCCGATGCAGGTAATCCCCAAAACGCCCGTGCCCGGTGATCACCTGCGTCAGCCGGGGATGGGTCTCAGCTCTGCGTGTGATCGCCTAAGTCACTGCTCTCAATCCGCTACCATGTTTCTGTGGAGATGGAACTTCACGGCCCAGATCTCATTCGTGGGTTCCCACTTGCTTTTCTTGCAGTGACTTTTTTATGAAATTCTCGTTTCATTTAGCTTTACTGATACGATGGAGAGTAAATAATGCGAATAAAAATGAATAAATAAAAAAATGCAATTCCGTAATTTATTTTAATGCCTAAATGATATGTATGTGCTCAAATTCAAATTTATTTATTTCTTGAAGCTTGGGTAACCAGCTATGTTCCGCCGAACGCTTACTAAATATTGAAATTAAATCTTATTCAAACAAAATATATAAACATGTACTTGTCAAATTAAATTACATTAGTTAATTAGGTCAGAATGTAATTTAAATACAATTTAAATACAAAAGTACTACCAGAGACCTTCGGCTTCGGAAGTGTTCTCCTTACACTCTGTATATTGGATCTTAACAAATAGTTAGGTACGGTGGTACCGCTTATTTCTCCAAAAAAATCTCACAGCAAACCGGCGCGCGCGGCGAGAGGACATCATGAAAAACAAGAAAAGAAGTATAAATGTATAATGGTAACTAGTGAATACAACTAGACACACATACCTATATGGCAATAATAAATATAAATATAGATATATATTATATTTAATTCAATATCATATGAAAATGTATACTAAACATATACGATATAAACTGTTAGTGTACCATATACACATAAACATACATAATAAAATAAATAAGTATATATTTATGCATACGGCACGAGTGTCAGAGAGTCACCACTCTTCCTCCACTGAGCGACTTAACATCACAAACAATTATTATTAACTATACTGTAAACTTTATAAAAGTTGTAAGCCGTTGAAATGAATGAATGAATGAATATGGCTGTTTGCACTGATCTGGTCGTGCCTCGGAGAGCACGTTAAGCCGTCGGTCCCGGTTGCCATAAAAACATCTAGGGGAGTCGTTACGGGTAGTTGGAGCCCTCAAAGGTCCAACCAGTCTAAATTGAAACATCGATATCGCCATTGGTTATTGGACCATTGGTTGTGAAGGTCAGTGGTAGTCGCTTCACGGAAAATATCGAAATTCAGCCACATCACACTTAGACTGGAGAGCCGACCCCAACTGAGTTGGGAAAAGGTTCAGAGAATGATGACTGTGAACTGTATATTTAAATTCCGTTCTCTGTAGAGAACAGTTCACGATCTAAGATGTCACAGCCAACCTATGTTGTAAAGTAGTCTTGTTCAACGCCGAAAGCTCTATAGCTTTCGGCGTTGAACAAGACTACTGTTTATTTGTAAAGTATAGTTTACTTGTTTAATACCATCCCATGTTTATGTCAAATTCATACTATGGAGTTTACTACAAAGTAATCTCCAGTGTATAATACTACTACCAACATTTTCGAGCTGAACACTTCTTCAGTCTCATTATTTTCATTAACATTATTGGAATTAACTTTATTAAAAAATATTTTACAGTTATTATCATCATAAATTCATTATTAAATAAAATAACAAATCTTCTGGCGAATCGACATCGACATCGACATCGGCATTTTTGAGTTGTAATTGTGGCGTAGTAATTTCGAAGTTTCACGGCAGCGTCGCTACTCACAGGGAGGGCCTGAGCATAGGTTTCGCTGTACGGGTAGGCTTACTACATCCCTCCCATTACAAATAATAATTAATCAAAACAAAGACTTAAATTTAAACGCGTTTTTCAATTCGTTTACACGACGTTGTTACACTTGCTTGCGTTCATTCTTTACATATACCAAGCACCGTCTTTGTCGTACAAAAACATAACATAAACTTAATCCAATAGTATATTGAGAAAGTCCATATAAATAAATCAATATCAAAACTAACACATTTACTTACCTTGATACAGATTCTAAAAAATTTCTTCTACAGCATAGTGAATATAATCATAACTGCCTACTAAGTTACTAATAGTTACTTTATTATAGCTAAAAATATTCTAGCCATAAAGGTTCATAATATGCCAATTGTATAGCGTTTATATTATAAAAGGTCTACAAATTCTTCACAAATTGAAGTTTTTATATTATAAGACATATGTTAAAGAGTAAACCCACACACATCATCCCATCTTTTTCTAAGTAACACACTTATAAAATTACATACAGTAGATTTGAGTTTTTTTTAATTAATATGGTTCTAGATAAGCCTTGCCCGTATATACGACAACTTGGTCGAACGCACCGAACAGGTAAAGGAACGCACGGACCAGGTTAGGTACCTAAGACCGGTACCCCACGCAACTAGTGTCATCGACTACGACGTCAAGGGCTGCATGGGTTAAGAGGCGCGAGGTAACTGGCGTCATTTGTGATCCCAGCATGTCAGTCAGGCTAAAGGGGTAGGTCTACAAAACTATCATTAGACCTGTCACACGGCTGCGAAAAATGGTCTTTGCTAGAGCGACGCAAGCAGGAGCTGTGTGTCGCGGAGATAAATATGCTGCGGTGCATGAGTGGAGTCACGCATAAGATCTGCGTGAGGAACTCTCGCAGCCGACGTTGCTTCCATCTCCGTAATAGTGCAGACAAAATTCAGGAGAGTCGCCTTCACTTGTGCTGGCATGTTCTGCGGCGATCGGCTAGCCTTAAGACTATTATTAGATTCAATGTTTGTTTATCTATTTGACATCTAAGATTTATGTCAGTTCATTCCTTTGATACTATACAAGAGATAGCATCGATATGTAGCTAGAAATAATTGTTGTACCTACCTAAAGTGATAGACGCACCCTGTTGGATTTAAGGAGCGGTTGTAGATATCCATCTACATCAATTCGACATTCCGTGTTTAGTAGTTGGGTAGGTAACTTTAGAAGTTGCGTAACTTTTGTGGACGGTTAAAAAATTGCGTAACTTTTGTGGACGGTTAAAAAGTTGCGTTACTTTTGTGGACGGATGAAGAGCTGCGTAAATTTTGTGGACGAATAAAGGTTTCTTTTATTTTTTTTACTTACTTAAATTTTCCATTATCCGACTATTCACATATCCACCATCTGTGGGGTGCATTCGACAGAGATTAATAGGCACTGCATGTGCAAATCGGATTAATTAATAATACGTACTTTAGTTAGCCTAGTGGTATGGGTAATGGACTGCTGAGACGATCTCGGGTTCCATCTCAGGTTTTACCATGGCACACACCAATGACTTTTCGATGCTTTTCGAAGTTATATGTGTGTTTGTCGCAGATTTTTAAGTGCCTGGTTAATGGCAATAGGCTCGCATTTACATTAGGACCTAAACATAAACTGATGAAATGTGGGTGCTAGCCTTTCCTTCGGGGATATCGGCGTGAGTTTATGTTATGTTATGTACTTTAGTTATTTTGTATCTAGAAAAGTACATTACAATTTATCTGATTTGGTTAAGGTGTGCCGTATCTATTGTTCTCTATGGAATGCATACCCAGATTGTTAGGTAAGCACTTTGAAATATTTACCCTTTGCACGCCACTCTCACATACGTTCAATCTCTGAAATTAACTTTCTACTGGAGGGGACGTAGTAAGCCTTTCCGAAGAGCGAAACCTATGCTCAGGCCCTCTCCGTGAGTAGCGGCGCTGCCGCCGTGAAACAAATTACTACACCACGATGATAACTCAAAAATGCCGTCGATTCGACAGAAGACTTTCTACTGTTTTAAGTAGGTAAGTTAAAAAAAAGTTAAGTGTTGTAAGCGACTAGAGCATGAGATTCATCAAGATGGGCATTAGAAGCTTGCTTCAGGATCGATAGTACACATCCGTAGGCCACGGTGAGTACTTTTCATCAGGTGATCCATGAGCTTATCTGCCAACTAAATGGTATAAAAAATTAAACAAAAGCGTGGAGCTTTGATATCGTTCCCGAAACCCACCTATTTTAGTAGAGAAAGGATTATTCTAGCTAGACTATAAATTATCCTTGTACTGAATTTCAGATACATCTTTTAGCCCGCTTGCGCCTCATTGATATTGATAACAAACATCGAAACATCTTCACAAACTTTAACATTAAGGTATAGGGTACATTCCGTAACAAGCAAACCAAAACAATTGATACAGCGTACAGTGATATAGGTATGTAAATATGAATGTATATAATATTGTTTATTATTTTTTAACACCCTTGCTCATAAATTAAATAAATAAATAAATATTCTAGGACAATCTACACAACGCCACCTAGACCCATGGTAAGCATAGTTTAACTAGCTTGTATTATGGGTTCTAGAATGCGGATAAACATACTTAAATATTTTTTTTGTAAATATGTACATATTATATATAGAAACACCCAGACCAATGCAAATATTCATATTCATGTACACAAATATTTGCATTGAGCGGGAATCGAACCCGGCGTGGGTTGCCGCTACGCCACGGAGGACGTCGAATAAATTGGTTGGTTCGTATAAATTGGTTTTTAGCACACGGCTTTTACACTCATAAACCATGGTATTAAAAACTTGTGCTTTTTTACATGGACCTTAATGTGCTGTGCGCCTTAGATGCAAGTGTGGCCGAAGGTAACCAGGCTGCAGTGGTCGCTGCATGCTATGGTAGCCTCGTAGTGGCCGAAAGTGCTGGAACTTGATTACCGATCATATGGTAGTAGTGAATAGGATAGATGGCTCCTATCGCCACTACCCTATTCACTTCTTCCACATGATTGCTGCGGCGATATGCTGCTGATATTGCTCAACGAAGGTTACGTGATCAGATCAAGTCGGGGTCACTGTAGAGGAACGGGATGGGATGTACCTCCAACACAAAGGGAGGATCCTCCGACCGGGCAAGGTGATTATGCCTGGCGGGCCGCGACCCAACGGTTGTCGTTGGGTTGTTGTATATATGATGCACCAGCGCGAGATCTTCGCTTTCGCGATGCAGGATCCGGAGTGACGTAATAGTCACTCTTCCTATCGCTGAATGGCACTGGGCACATGTGGTATCACCACAATATTATCATAAACAATCCTATTCCACGGTTCGCTATATCTGCTGTATGCGTCTGCACTTGCAGTGTGTGTACCTTTATAATATTACTAGCTGACCCGGTGAACTTCGTACCGCCTTAGCGTAGCTTTGATGCAAAATTAAATGTATATTTTTCAATCTTTCTGAGAGATTTTCTTTATATTTTTTTCCGTAAGAATCTTGTACAGAGTATTAGAAAACTACGAAAAAAAAATCAGCCAAATCGGTCAAGCCGTTTTCATGTTATGTCGTGACAACGGAAAACGGGTTTCATTTTTATACACTGACGGACTCATAAACTGCATCAAAGTTCAGGTTTACTCTAAAAGGATTTTTTATAATAAGTTTGTAAACTTTTTAGATTAAATTATATAAATATGGAAAGACTGGCTCTTAATCTTAAAAAAAAATTAAATTTAAAAATAGAACTGCAGTAAAACAAATGAATATAGCCGGGAAAAGAAAATTTACTTGTAGTATCAGATTTGCGTGTTATTTATAGCAAAGTTTTAAATTGATTCTCATTGATTTTTTTTGTTTTGTCAATTGAATTATTGTTACCAGCATAATTGTTGGGTTAGTTTTTTAACACATCGAGAGTTTTTGAACCATAATATGGATACTTCGTCCGAACAAGCGGCACAAATTGTAGCATTGGTGCGGGGGGAGGGCTTGGATCAACGAACGATTGGTAGAAATTTAAATTTAAACCAGTCTACGGTTTCTAGAATATACAGAAGGTTTGTAGAGACAGGTTCTTACAGGAGGAGACGTGGTACAGGCAGAACTCGAGCAACCACAGGTCGTGATGACCGATTTATTGTTATAACTTCCCTGCGAAAATCGTTTCCTCACGTCAGTTAACATCAAAACCGAGCTTAATGAAGTGCGTGGAGTAAACGTGTGTGCACGAACAATAAGAAGAAGGTTAAAGGAAGCGGATATCACCCCTTTTAGACCAGCAAATGGTCCAAAGTTGTCTACAGCTCACAGACAAGCTCGCTTAAGATTTGTGCGTCATCACCTGAATTGGACAGAAGAGCAGTGGGCCTCTGTATTGTTCACGGACGAGTGTAGGACATGTTTATATGGTGCAGATGGTCGCAGAAGAGTCTATCGTTGACGTGGGGAGCGATATGCTCAAAGTTGCATTGAGGAGCGTGTTCCTTTTGGAGGCGGTTCATGTATGGTCTGGGGTGGCATATCGATGAACGGGCGAACAGAACTTGTGTTCATAGACATGGTCCGTCAAAACGGTAATAGAGGGGGTTTGACAGCACATCGCTACATAACAGAGATATTAGAAGATCACGTGGTGCCTTACATGGGATTCGTAGGCGAAAATTTTACTTTAATGCAGGATAATGCCCGGCCGCATGCAGCTGCACAAGTTCAACATTATTGCGAAGAGGTTGGGATACGTACAATGAATTGGCCAGCACGCAGCCCGGATCTTAATCCCATCAAGCATGTTTGGGACAATTTAAAAAGAGCTGTATATGCGAGAAACCCTTCGCCCACGACAGTGGCAGCACTAAGAACAGCACTTTCAGAAGAATGGGACAATATTCCGCAAGATCTTTTAAAAACCCTTATAAAATCTATGCGGAACCGATTAGAATCCGTAATAAGGGCACGTGGGGGTAATACACCTTATTAAAACACAAATAAACCCTTGCATAAAGTTTGTGTCTATTGTTAAAACCAATTTTTTAATTAAACCAATTTTTCTTAAATTTCTGTTTTTTCTTCAAAAAAAGTCTTAAGGTCCTTTCCAGTACATAAACTTAAACTTAAAGATATGACCCTACGCTGTTTTAAAGTTCACGAACCAATCTAGAGGTTTCAATTTAAATCTGTATAGAAAGTATGCATACTTGGTTAAAATATTTATTTCAAAGTCGTCTATTACTTTGATGCAGTTTATGAGTCCGTCAGTGTATATATAGACTAGGATAATGTTTTAATAACAAAATTAAGGGTTCAATTCAATCTTGATTACATATTAGTCAAGGGGTACCGATATTAAGAAAATAGATACCTTTAATAAAACTCTATATCCAATAGATGACATAGTGATCTCAATTAAGCACACTACCCACCTGTTGTAAGTGGTTATAGTGGCCTGTGAAGGTTTGCAACACCGGAGGCGTCACGCTCGTGCTGCCGATTATGTAAAGGGAGGGGTGAAGGTCAAAAAAGTTTCAGTGCAGAAGACAAATATGGGATTCTGGGTCTTCCCACTAACATCACAAAACCTCTCCAGTGAGCTCTATTTCGCTACCTAATGTAAGCAGGTACCTGCGCATATTAAACTCGTTTATTTATTACATAATAAAAATTTCGTGATAATAGTGTCAATTTGTAATGCCACCGTCTTTCACCGTTTACATTTTGTCGTGTCAATATAGATTAGAATATTTATAGCTTTATTTTTGATAAATTCATAACTCTAGTAGAAATCAGAAAGGTTTCCCAAAATATTGTCGCCGTCTAGTAACGACGTATGCGGATCGAGGTATTTCGAGGTATTTTTGTGACTGGGGTTTTTGAAATTTTTACCCTTCGGTTGCGGAACTTCTGTGCAACTGATTATCGTCGAACGATGTACACTCACACTCCGGTCAGTGCACACACTTGGAAACGATCACCCGATATATAAGGCCAAGGCTGCGTCTCTGGTAGTGCTGTTCTGGTGATATTGCTTAAGGCACGCGACGTTTCCACAGCTGAATGAAACAAGTTAACTATGTTAACCGAAAAGAAATTGCTAAATTATCACTTCTTCAAAAATCCGCTTAATTTGATTTACCAAATTATTACTTAGTAAAAAATCTCTTCACAAATAAATGTAACACAAACGTTATGGTCAGGTGGGAACGTTTAAACAATAACTTGTTCACCAACTAGTACTTTTACCAATTTTTATTTAATCAAATGTTTCAATTGGAATAGCACAGTTTATGCAAAATGAACTTAGGTAAATATTTCAAATCGTCAATCGTCAAAAATTAATTTGGATGGTTATAAAAAAATAGCATTCAACTTGGAACCGTTTTCTCTCTCGAAGTGTGATGGGTATTTTTACACCGGTGCGGTCATGGTCGGACGGATAATTATATATTTAATTCATTATATTAATCAAATTCATATATCTTATATATATAGACAGATATATATTTATTTTACAACCTAAAATCACCATTCTCTGAACCTTTTCCCAACTCAGTTGGGGTCGGCTTTCCAGTCTAACTGTGATGCGGCTGAACTTCGATATTTTCCGTGAAGCGACTATCATCTGACCTCCACAAATATTAGTCCAATGACCAATGGCGATATCGAAGTTCCAAGTTAGACTGGTTGGACTTTTGAGTGCTCCAACTACCCGTAACGACTGCCATAGATGTTTGTATGGCAACCGGGACCGACGGCTTAACGTGCTCTCTGAGGCACGACCAGACCAGTACAAACAGCCATATTCATGCTTACAACTTTCTGCACTGAGCGGGGATCAAACCCGCAGTAGCAGTCGCGTGCACTACCGCCACGCCACGGAGGCTATCAATACTAGGCTTGCTAGGCTAGGCTAGGCAATAGATACAGTATCACTACATAGTATAAAATAAAGTCGCGTTCTCTGTCCCTATTTGTCTTGTCCCTTTGTATGCTTAAATCTTCAAAACTATGCAACGGATTTTGATGCAGTTTGTTTTAATAGATAGAATGGTTAAAGAGGAAGGTTTATATGTATATAACATTATGCTACAACAAACAGGTGCGGAGCAGGAATGAAAAATGTTGCAAAAACGGGGTGACGCAGACGAAGTTGCGCGGGTCAGCTAGTTAAATATACCTAAACAAATAATACGTTGTTGCACTAGCGGTGACCGCGGGTTCGTTCACGCGGAGTTTTGCACATTGTTTTAAATTTTGCTCTAAAGAGCATCATAGGCACCTTACCTGGTGACAGATACTATCAGCATTATTGTACCTGAGAGCAGGACGTGACGTCGACATGTTATAACATGTTCATATGCAAAAATGCCACAAGCATGGTTGTTTTTGCTTAAGAAATCATACTGAAGTTAATGAAGCAGATTTTTTATGAGAAAATATATTAGAGGATAGAGGAACCCTAGTGGTAGCCGCGGTAGCCTAGTGGTATTGGTACAGGACTGCTGAGACGAGGTCTCGAGTTCGATCCCAGGTTACCATGGCACACACCAATGACTTTTCGATGCTTTTCGAAGTTATGTGTGTATTTATCGCAGGTTTATAAGTGCCTCGGAGAGCACGTTAAGCTGTCGGTCCCGGTTGCCATAAAAACATCTATGGCAGTCGTTACGGGTAGTTGGAGCCCTCAAAAGTCCAACCAGCCTAACTTGGAACTTCGATATCGCCATTGGTCATTGTACCATTGGTTGTGAAGGTCAGATGGCAGTCGCTTCACGGAAAATATCGAAGTTCAGCCGCATCACAGTTAGACTGGAAAGCCGACCCCAACTGAGTTGGGAAAAAAGATACAGGGAATGATGAGAGGGAATCCCACCACTCACCCACGGTTTAACAATCCCAACGATATACAAAACAAACATACATAACCTGACGCCTATATCCCCGAAGATAATATTCTATTGCTATTTTTCGGAATGTTAAATTGTGGGTGAATGTTGGGTTCACCTCCCTCCCCCAATATTTCCTGTCATGAATTTCCGCCATGTGACCTCTACTTCAATACGAGTATCTGATTTTTATGAGGCACTATATTTTTTTAGTATTAGCAACCAAAATTACTAATAATTCCCCTAACCACTTCAGCTAATCTCAACGACTTGTGTTAGGATTGGGTTCACGTCGGTAGTGTAATGGCCAGAATTTGAACCCGGGACCTCTCCATCGAAAGGCCGATTCCTTGACCACTAAGCTACAGACGCTGTTCCGATATTCATTCATAAAAAGTAATACAGTTTCTTTTCTTTATATACAGCTTCTTCTATATCTATATAAGTAAATGCGGTACTGGGAGAGATCTTTTAAGACGTCAACAACTATGAAATTAGAAGGGTACATTAGTGAATGTGGAAATGGTGAGTTTACGGAGTGCCTCAGGGCATTATTATCGGCCCCACCCTCTTATGTTATATTATGTTTCCAGGGGACGAACTTACGAGTACCTATGTACGTAGGTATTTAGAAATGAAGTTCCGGTGAAAAATTATATATCTCTGTTAACCCTGACATGCCTATATTGATTTATGGCAATAGGCTCGCCACCTATTATATTGGGACCTAAAACATAAACTGGTGTAATGTGGGTGCTAGCACTAGCCTACCCTTCGGGGATATCGGTGTGAGTTTATGTTATGTTATGTTATGTTATTATTATGTGCTATATGTCTTTATATTATATCAGCATTTGTATATATCATAATATATGTTTAAAAATTTAATATAATGCTATTGTATATAGATTTAAACATAGGTATAATAAATTTGTAATACCTATATCTATATATTTAAAAATGAATCGCGAAATATGTTGGTAAGCGCATAACTCGAAGACGGCTGGACCAATTCGAGTAATTCTTTTTTATTTGTTCTTTGAACTCTACGGAAGGTTTTTATGGAGTAGCGGTAATGGGATCAGAAGTCCAACTAGCGAGAACGGGATCAGAAATCCACGCGTGCGGAGCCGCTGGCAATAGCAAGTTTATAATATGAATATGATTCGAACAAAGTGAGAGGCAAGAGGAGAAAATTTTAAATATCAAAGTTCAGCTGAAAATTATTTACTTTGGTTAACCTTGACATACCTACATTGACTTATAACCTATTATAAATATTATAGCATTGAAGTGCTATATATCCTTATATATATCAGGATTACAAATATAACAGTAACTCTGCATATCAGATAAATTACGTATAGGTACATACATTGTTTGTAATAAGCACTAAATTGCTTTTAGACACTAGTCCAACATATTTTGCTATCACAACCAGAGATATATTCTTAATATTACAGTACTTACACTTCTTTAATATTTATTTAATACATGTATAACATCTTTTAGGCATACACTTAAATAATAAAAAAAGGTACGATCTAAATTATATCACTGTTCAATTTACTTAGTTCCAAAATATAATTCAACAATGTATTGGTTTTGTAATCATTTACTGCGAAGTGTGCATCCAGCGTCTACTGGCCAGTCACAAACCTGGAATAATGAATGATTAAAAAATTAGTATTGCTGCTTAGCATTTTTAGATATATAGCGCAGTCGTGCGAAAAATCCCCACAGATACCTGCCCCGCTGGAGCCGGTTGGGGAGATACGCCGTCCCAGGGACGGCGTATCTTTTGGTCGGTTCGAGTTCACAACTAAAGACCCAGGTCTTTAGTTGCTGGAGGTGAGATAGTAACCAACATATCCCTCGCACCCCGGCAGACCCGGGGTCCTCTCTTTCGAGATGACCCCCCTCGGGTGTAGGGACCACGGTGTCCCCGACTACCCCCGGGTATGGGGAGGCGCATTGTGCGTCGCCGTGGAGGCCTGCTTCTACTAGGGTGACAGACGGCTCCACCCGTCACCCCCAGGCACGCGCTCATAGAGGACGGACGGTCATTCTGCGCCCGCATGAGTTCTACCCTGCGTTACTATGAGTACCTATGTCAAGTACTCTTTGCGAAATAGAGTATCTCTATATCACTCATGGCTAATTTTGTGATTTCTATAAATGAATTCTTGTCCTCCACTACTATTTTCATGCTATATTTATGATATTACGCTACATATTTAATACAAGATCTTGGCGCTTACGAGTGCCTAATGAAGTGGATTTATGGGTTAAGTCTGAAGTCAATCTGAAAGAAAAAACTAAAAATATCTGCTCCTAATAATACCTAGGAATTGTCTTGACTGATTCATCAAAGTAGAGCCGAAACCGCTGGAGTTACAAACTTGAAATTAGCAGTCGACTTTTTATACTAATTCAATTGTACCTTTTTACCTATGAACCTATGGTACATTATTTTGGAAATTTAATCATCTTCAAGTGGGTAAAGTAATAATTATGAAAGAATGTTTTAGAAATAAATAAATGTCGGTCTTTTTTACATCTAAGATTGATTGAATTGAAGAAGAGAGATTGGAGGTAAAAACTTATTTGGGCAGTTCGTCAATTAGGAGAAGCAGAAATTTAGGAAAGAAGCATGTAAATAATTCAATATTATTTTTACATTGATATCCCAGGCGATATTTCATATATGACAGCGTATAATTCAAATCTACGCCGCATAATTATTTAAAACAGTCTTTATTATTTATGCATATCCTGAAGGGACAGGCAGTTCCTCTCCGCTCACTTTCAAGAAAAGTGAAACTGTGTATTGAAACAGAACATAAATAAGTATATGAATCGAAAAATAATTTCGAGTTTTGCCTAAATGTTAATGTTAATACTTTTGAACTAAATACGCCTAGAGTTCACAAAGCTTTGTTGTATAAGTGTATTTATATGTTTCTTACATGTACGCTTATATAACCACAAGGCTTTATCTTGTTTGTACCCGCAGAGAGAAATATTTTACGTCACAATTTCTTTCAAAGTATTTTTTCATATTACGTAGGGATTATGTAACGACACGGGTTTTGCATGGTAATTTTACCTCATTACCGATAACAAATTTCAATGTAAATCATTATAACATAAGAATGTAAAACTTAAGATTTGCGTTGATGAATCAATCAAGAGAAGATTTTTATATATGACTACCCGTAGTATAGGTGAATAGTGAATTGCGAAGAAATTAATATTAGTCATGAAAATAAGCAGCAGACACTCACCTGCAGTTTAGTGTTGAAATGTAATACACTAGGGCACTTCCTTTCCACCAGTTTTCCCCAAACACAATAGTAGAACAAGTTGCATTCAGTCTCGTGGGGTAAGAGCCAGTGAATATGTGGGTCTACTGGACAACCATTTTCTAAGAAATCCATGTCCCCGGTAGTTGTGGATGATGTTGTTGTGGGGCGAGGGGTTGTAGTTGTGCTTGTGGTGGTTGTTGGGGGTGGTGTTGTGGTGGTTGTGGTTGTAGTTGTAGTGGTTGTAGGAGGTGGCGTTGTGGTTGTTGTGGTTGTCGTTGTAGTGGTTGTGGGAGGTGGAGTTGTCGTGGTAGTGGTGCTTGTGGTTGTGGATGTTGTAGTTGTGGGTGTCGTTGTTGTGGGTGTCGTTGTTGTCGGTGTAGTTGTCGAAGGAGTTGTGCTAGTCGTAGTTGTCGGTGACGGTGTCGTTGAAGTTGTCGAAGTGGTAGTAGTAGGTACAATTCTATCTTGGCAGTCCACGTTGTGAGGCCAATCGCATTGCCAAGTGTCGAGATTGAACCATAAGTTGCCGTAGCAATACCTTTCCACAGGTTTACCATGCGTACACTGGTAGTACATGTTGCAGACCTCATGCCTCATTAAATATTCTATTGACCAATCAGTTTCTTGTTCCACTGGACATTCATCTACTCCGATTGGATTTGATCTTCTCCTGCAGGTCTTGCCAGCTTCCGTAAGCTGCACGGATGCAACGTATACGAAGAACAATAGCAGTACCAGGCCTGCAATGACGTAAGAATATATTATTATTTTTATATTGATAAAGAATATTGTATCGCACATTAATCACTAATTAGTTGTTCATAGATATAAATGTTCAAATATGTTTTAAAACTAACCTTTCATGGTGATGTTCGGATTTCAACAGACAATAATCAAATACCAATAATAAGTTATATACCTCAGCAAAAGTAGGAAATCGTATTAATTTAATCTGGTCTCAAGATAACTGTTAAGGGCTGCCAATAATCGGATCATGGACGTCATTAATACTCAGCGGTGACAAATATTTACAAGAATTAAGTACGTAATTATCAATATTAATCCTGATAACACCGAAATATACTTAATTCAAACACAATAAACAAATTCTGATTTATTGAATTCCGAATATGTGCAACCTCGGTAAAAAACTGAATACCTACTTATAATAATAATCTAGATCTTTATCTGAATGCTATGATTTGTAATATATCCAGACTTTTATTTTAAAATGTAATGATCGGGTTAAGCAATGTGGTAAAAAAATATCTCCACTAGTTCAGTCGCATCTTAGATTATACTGCCGAACCCAACCGGTTTGGTAAAAAGTTCAGAAAATGATGAGTATTTAAAACATCAACTGTTAGGGAAAAGTCCCGGATGTAAAATGAATGAATAATATTAAATAACCGGATAGGTCAACATCTAGTACGATAGTGGTACTTTCCCGGTCTAGATTAAGTAGGTCAACTACTTCTATTTAAATAAGCTTGGCACTGTTATGGTCATAATATCTTAGATATTGTACACAAAGCCTTTGATGTTGCCGTTTCTCATAAAAATACTACAATCAATTTCAATATCGGACAGATAACCGTGATTTTCAATATAATTTTGACATTGATTTTATTATTATGTGATATAATATTCTTGAC
This sequence comes from Pelosia muscerda, assembly GCA_963691645.1. Classification (NCBI taxonomy): domain Eukaryota; kingdom Metazoa; phylum Arthropoda; class Insecta; order Lepidoptera; family Erebidae; genus Pelosia; species Pelosia muscerda. The sequence goes on along the minus strand of OY829114.1, from coordinate 4,536,453 downwards.
CAACGAAAACACTTAAGATAACCTTGATTCAGAGGCAGGATATAATGATAATAATAGTTTAGTGCGAAATTAAAATTATTCATAAGTGATATTGTTTCATAAATAAATGACCAACATTATGTAATCTCTAAATTATAAGCGGAAAAATGCACGTTTCACAGTTCTAGTCACAAAATCAATGAAATAATCAATTATCCTGGATTCGTTCATGTATTTATTTGATCAGTATACTCTCCCCATAGTGAGGGACTGTAACAGAAGTCAGTTAAATAAGTGTGATGTTATAACAAATCAAAGAGTACCCTACCATTTATCTGGTTATAAGTTCAACAAAAGAGTGCTTTCACAGACCAATATTAAAAATAGCATGTAATTATAACCTTACTCTTGCCAATACATTGAAGCTATCTAGACGGTATTGCTACCATAGAAGGGTTTACTCCTAATTTACCTACATAACATCATAACTCACCTATTTTTGGGATAGTCAACCTTCTAAAATCGATCGAAGTAAAAACGTGCAAATATATTCCTTGTCTTGTTCTATTGTTCCCCCATAATTTGAAATTGTAATATGAAATTTGAATTCCATTACCAGATTAATAGATCAAGGTCAGCTGTTATAGGAGTAACATCGATGAGAAGTTGGCGCCAAGTAGGATGCGGTGGCGCCAGGATGTCGGGAGCCGAGCGTTGCCCGTCGCTTCAAGAGCAGAGCTTGCACAGTCCGCCCTACGCGCGCGATCTACCCGCCCACTGCGCACACAGCCTCCATTATGGCAGGCTTTCAAACATAAAACATACATTAAAATTTATAACATACAAACATGAATTTACTACCAATATTTCTTCTTACGTTAATTTATGTAACAAACTGTATAAAAACTAAACCTAAAAATATTACATCTACAGGAGAAATAAAAAAGAAAATTATGTTGGAACATGAAGAAGTTCTATTGAAAAAAGTTACTACAAACAAAAGTGAAGTTAAACCGGTCAAAATTACCAATGTTGTTATACCTAAGCTTCATCCCATGACACCTCCGATGGTAGAAACCCCTCCTGTAATGATTCCACCGGACACGTAAGTGTTACCTGTTTTGAATTTAAGTGAATATTTTTACGTGAATTGATTTCGAATAGAAAGAGAGAACGATAGAAAGCTCACTCTCACTAATTATCTGGAAATGAATCTATGTTAGTCCATGCGAGTAACATCAAGTTATTTAATTGGTCTTAGCATTCATTCAATAAATTAGCCTATGTCAGCCCACTGCTGGACATAGACCTCTCCCAATATTGGGAAGATCTAGCCTACTGTTGTCCACGCTGCCCAGACGGGTTGGTACAGGGTTTTATTTCGAGTTTTCCTTCTCTCACAGTGATATTGTTTGCGTATTTTTCCATTAGCATTATCAACATTTTGTATGTCTCCTAGCGAAGTAATATATTAGATTTACCTAGTCTTATTATAAATTGATGGTCTCATTAGACTGCCTAGGAATTCACATTCCATTATCCATTTATGAATCATATTCGTCAAAATTTATCTACCATTACTAAGTATGCAATGATTTTATTGATGCACATATTATCATAATCAGAAAGAATCTCATTTTTATATCTCGAATATCAGGTTGACTACCAAATCACTGTTGCTGTTGAGATTTAATTTTAAATAGGTAGCAAATGAGGAATTTTATTGTTGTCTTTATTCAAATAGCAATAATAAAATCATATTATAATACCAATATCACGTACACAGAATACAAAAATGGGCAAACGAATTAAGTAAAGGTCTGTACGAGATCGATGAGCGAGTTGTGAGGAGACGTGAACTAGCTGCAAGTTTTATCGACATAAAAAGCGAAGAAAGGAATGGTACAGCTATTGTAAACAAGATGGCAGATGATGTGGAGGAATTGCTCTCGAGTCGTGCTCGCGCTGCTGAAGAAATTATGCGGAAAGCTGAAGAACTGGCCAAATCGGAGACTTACCCAAGTCCTACCTACACTTTTGATCGCAGTATTGTACGTATAAGTTGCAATTGGTTTTAGTAATTATTAGATAAGAAAGTTAGGACCTATATATTTATCTGCACTAGCTACAAACCCATCGCGTTTTAATTCAAGTTAACCGGTTGCGCATATTTTTAAAATACAATAGACACATACCCTTATACTTCCTCATAAACCTGTTTCGTTAATCTTTTGTCCATACACTTGTATCGGAACTGAACAATATTATTGCATTTATAATAATACATAGACACACTTACCCTTAAATATTTTCTTGATTAAAATAAATAAATCATTATATTAATTCGGATTATGTTGATATTTTAGGAATTAAATGAATTAAAGATGAAAATAAACCCAGATGATTTAGAAGAATGTGAAATAGGTCTCTATTGCAGAAGTTTGAGAAAAATCGTACTTAATCATCGGAAGCATTTTGATGCCCAAGTGTCATTGGAACACAGCAGCGTCCATGTCGCAGTTGAAGTTTTTGATTGCAGTAAGACATATATTCTTTTAGCTTACTAACACGACGGCATAAAAAGAAAAACTCAGCTCCTACATGTGTTCAGACTTTTGTATGGTCACTTTGTTACAGATCCCAAAGTACTGAAACATTTGTACTGGTCCGAGGGCCTACTATCTGTTTTTCAGAAGAATTATGCCCAAGATTCATCAATTGACTTCCAATATTTCTGCAGCGCCCAAGGATTTCTCAGACATTATCCAGGTAACTGTCTTCCTATTTATGGAATGCTTGTATGTATATGTTGTATAGTTTTAGATACCTAGTGTTGAAAAATTTACAGGTTTCACGTATGCAGGAAAATACCTACATATTAGCTGCAAATTAATTTTAACTGTATTGTATTGGTATACCTTTGAGAATGCCGCAACGCGAAACCGATTAAGTTCTACAATAAATATTGTGGAGAAGTACAGGCGTTTTATCAATACGTATAACTATGGAAATTCTTTACCGCCTCATAACATCTTGGAATTTTCTACTAGCACATATGTTTCCTTCTTCCTACAGTCCCGGGTTCTTTAAGCGTAGAGTGTAAAAGCATCTGTCGAAACCGTCAAGGCCGCAGACCGCCATTCTAAGAACAGCATTTACATATAATGTCGGTTACTGTTCTATTGACTGCATCTTAACTTATCATCAGACAGGTCGCGGTCGATTGACTACCTAAACATAAAAAGTATGTCAATAATTACTATACTAATAGAAAATGTTATATTTTCAGCGGCTTTATGGGATGATATGTTTAAGCTGAAGCTTTCACCTGATAACGATGCTGATATATATGACTGTCGCCTTCGTCCTTGGTACGTGAGTGCCAGTGGAGCCCCCCGTGATGTTCTCATTCTAGTAGACGCTTCGGGTTCTATGTACAACTCTTCGAATAAGCAGACGGCTGCACAGTTCACACAAGCGCTTCTTAACGCGCTAACTGATGACGACAGAGTCAACGTGCTAAGATTCAATGTCGAAGTACTGTCTCCTATTAGCTGTTTCAATGAGAAACTTGTACCGGTGAGTAAGGCTGTTATTTACAAAGCTCGAAACCAAACTCGAGGGGTCAATTAGAGTCATAATTACATACATTAGTAAATACGGCCTAACAAAAATACACTTGTTTAAATGTAATTATGTATGATCGCCATGTAAGCGTAATCTAAAGCGTAAGCTAAAACGTAAGATAAAACGTAAGATAAAACGTAAGATAAAACGTAAGCTAAAGTACAAATTTTAAAATGCGTTTAGCATTAGCGTTGTACTTTAGCTTACGCCTGGTTATATAAATTTATCTAACAGAAAATCTAAACAACGTTTTATCTCACTCAAAATAGAGTCAGTTAAAATCATAATTCAACTTCTTCATCGATTTATCCATAATAAAAATCACATCCATGAGACTTTTCATGGATGTGATTTTTATTACTTTTTTATTACTTATGGACAGAATTCTTAGAAGTCATCGACGTAATTGGAAAATTAGTATTTTTTTATGTTATTTAGTATAGTACTTATATATCCTCATAATTTTCAATGATCACAGGCAAACCACGTGAACACAGCAGCCATGATGGCAGCTATGCCGCTATATAAGATGCATAACGAAACTGAAATGGATGATGTTCTAACTTATGCAGTAAGGCTGCTCAAAAAGCAAAAAGTAGCTAAAGATAGGCCAATCGCTTGCCAGCAGGCGATTGTACTGCTTACTGATAGTTTGTACGGAAACTATACAGAGCTCATGAGGGAACTGGACCCCGAAGGACACATCAGGTATGACAAGTAAACACATAAACATTTCTGCCCCTTTTGCATCTGCATTATTACGAGTAGCAACAGATTTGCGAAATACTTTTGGGATAACTAGAGGAGCTTCATCCCGCGCACGGTAAAGCTGTGGAATGAACTCCCTGCCATAGTTTTCTCAAGCGACTACAATATGGGCTTCTGCAAGAAGGGCAAAAAAGGTTACTATAGGGTAGACAGCATGAGTAACGCCCCTGGTATTGAAAACGTCCATAGGTCACAAAGACCACTGTCCAGCAGGTGGGCCGTGTACTTGACTGTCACCTAAGTGCTAAAAAAAAATAGACAAAATTTAAGGTGAACAAATATAACGTAAGCGTTATTCAAAGCCCTTTCAGCGCTAGGAACAACCAACATCGAAAATTGTTGTAGCATATTGTCAATTACGCGGTTTTTTTTATTCCGCCTTGAAACCTTACATTCTTTGCGTGTATTGTATTTTTAAAAAAATATCAAACTAGTTAATATCTTTTCTTTGACCTCTGATATCTGTTCTGAGCTCAAAAAAGACTATTTTATGTCACATTGGTGCTATTGCGTTTAGCGTTAATCAATATTACTTTCAATCCATCCTATAATCGGATTGTGATTGTACTCATAGCTTACAATCTAGATAAACGTAAATGTAAATTAGGTGATATGTGCATAATTATGTTGAACATGCATCCATTAGTGAATAATCGAAAAACATTTACATGTGTTTGTACAAAAGCATTCGTGATGCGATACAAAATCCCTAATAGGATTAAATGAAATTATGTTATCATCAAAAAAGAACAGCGACAATATCGTAAGGAGCCATCTTTGAGTCTTAGTTGGAAATACCCATTTGTTAATTTTCATAACAATGGTTTCTGATGACTGTGTAAGAATGTAACAAACGTATTAACACACTGTATAAATATGATATAGAAGTAGACGTTACATGGCAGAAATCCATTACAAGAAAATATATATTGTAGAAGGGAGGGTAACCCACCAACCACTCACGGTTTAACATTAGCAAGTTATTACTAATTGTCATTGTACTAATATTTTATCAATTTGTTCAAATTGATGAGACACGAACGAGTGTTATCTCTAACACTGATACCTCTGCTCGTATCTTTTTGACGGCCCAACGAAATACCACCAGTAAGCGCCTATTGCCTCTAGATGTCACACTAGTACTGCCGATCTTATAGGAACCTTTTATTGCCCTTCTTGAAGAGGTGATAGTGTGATGATGTTAGAAACCTGTGCGCTACTAATTCTAACGTCTAGAAATAATTGTTATTATCTCCAGTTTCATTGCTACTGCCTGCTTCATGAAAAGGGTGCAAAATCATGAATAAACCTTGGTCTATATTGTGTGGCCTTCACCACAGAGAACAAAGTCCCCTGCATTGATTAAAGGTCATTTCCGTTCTGTTTGATATTTAATCAAATGAAATTTTATATTGTTTTGCGCAATATCAATCAATACTCTTTTAAAGATAACAGCATATTTACGATACATTAGCTAGTTCGTACTTGTGCGGAAATGATAACATCGTCATCATTTTATGCCACCGCCGGTCATTGTATTAAGACTGTTATTAGATTATGAATGTAATGTGACAAGAGGAACGCTTTGCAATTTCAAGGAGGCTCTAAAATGCTTCATGGATGATAAAAACATAATGACAATAAACTGATTCAAATATACGATATAAGTGTAGAGTTACCCGGAGAAAATCCATTATAAGAAGTTATGTATTGGGTGAGAGAGGGACGAGGGTACCCACCACTCACCCACGGTTCAACAATTTCAACCATAACAATAGCAAATTATTACTAATTATCATAGTAAGTAATGTCAAACCGCACCTCTCAATGTAAGTAACTTCTTACCGAGGAGAGATGTTGTCTTATGTGCAATATTCCGTAAGTGCAAAGGACAAACTTCAACACGTGTTTCGCCTCTGTACGAGGCATCTTCAGGAGCGCAGAGCGAAGAATGAGTACATAACCATTAAATTTTAAAAAATATTAAATGTTATTTCTATTGTCTGAAAACATAACATGTTGTGGCTTCCAGTAGCAAAGGCTAAATAAAAATAAAAAAGATCTAATATTTTATTTCTATTTGTTCTTCTGCAGGCTCTTTACTCTATGGCTACACGATCAGTACGGGTTGCGTGATGACACTCGGAGTTACGGCGAATTTTTGAGCTGCGATCGCGATGGTTACTTTGCAGAACTCATCACACAATACGACGTGACGCAGCAAGTCTTCAAGATATTGCAAACTATGGAAAGGCCGCTTGTTTCGCAGAGAAAGGACAGACCAGCTGTGTTCAGCGATATTTATGCACATGCAGAGGTATTTCCGATGTGAAACTGCATTAAAACCTGTTCAGTAATTTTGAAGATTTAAGGGACAGACAGACAAAGCGAAGGGACTTTGTTTTATAATATGTAGCGATGATCTCCCTTATTGTTAATGAATTGAAACATTGCCAACTTATGGTATACGCGGTACATAACTATGAGTTTATAAGTCCAGGACTCCATGTTTAGTTACAGTCAACTACAAAAGTAGCTTAACTAAATTTATTAGACATCTTTAACGATGTACAAAATGGTCCTCCAAAGCTACCTATATTAATAAAATATAAATATCTTCTTGTTGGACGTATTTAAAGTTAAAAAACATTTGTAGTGTACAGTATATATTAGTGTTATAGCACTTTTGTTGTTGACACTACCGTAAATAATGCGAGCGTTAAACACATTATGTTCATAATTGTTTAGTAAAGTAAAGTAATAAGACGGTACATTGCAGGATCCCAGAAGAAGTGAGTTCTATTGGCGTAGTAAAGAAAATACAGAACAAGGGAATCGGTACAGAGAGCTGAAACGTCATAAGAAGGAACTACTTAGCAGTGAACGGCTTTTGAAAGATCATATGCGCCAAGAGGCCCTTGTGAGTATTTATTTAAGAAAATATGAGAATGTGTACCTACTTAACGCAATCTTAGTAGTTTGTATGTTTGTTACTTAATTCAAAATTGTACACAAAAGTGACGACCTCCGTGGCGTGGCGGCAGTGAACGCGACCGCTACGCAGGAGGCGTGGGTTCGATTCCTGCTCAGTGCAAATGTTTGTGTGCATGAATATAAATATATCTGGTGGTCTGTAGTCTGGGTGTTTCTATGTATAATATGTATATATTTACAAAAAAAAGTATCTAAGTATGTTTATCCGCATTCTAGAACCCATAACACAAGCTAGTTAAACTATGCTTACCAAGGGTCTAGATATCGTTGTGTAAATTGTCCTAGAATATTTATTAATTTATTTATTATATTTTTCTAGATAGACACAAGGTTAGATAATAATCTGGATTGACACATTGGATCATTTCTATTGTAAGATTAGAATGGAGGTTCTCATTGAATCCGTAGTCATATAATATTAAAGAGTTAATTAATAGACTCTGAGTCATACTTATATCGAAGTATTAGTCATATAATCGATTTCTGTTTATCATCCGCTATATGTGCAGAATGTTTTCTTTCAAATGCCAAAAATTAAGTATTTCGCTAGGATGAATCTCTTCATCTAATCCCGCGTAGACACAACCACCGCGTAGCACCTTCTAATTGCTACGTCGTGCTACAACCGTAGCAGTATGACTTTGGTTTTATTATTCTTGTCTATGTTTAAGCTATTAAAGTTTCATATCAGATCATACACTTCTATTGATTATTAAAACCCAATTGGTTGTGGAGGTCAGATGGCAGTCGCTTCTCGGAAAATATCGAAGTTCACCCGCATCACAGATAGACTGGGAAGCCGACCTCAACTGAGTTGGAAAAAAGGTTCAGAGAATGATGATATTGAAACCCAATACACTAGGATAAATTGCCTAGAACATTGCACGCCAATAGATTCATGATATACTTAAGTAACTATACTTAGATGAGTATACTTAAGTTTACATAACATAACATAACATAAACTCACGCCTATATCCCCGAAGAGGTAGGCAGAGGTGCTAGCCCCCACATTTCGCCAGTTTATGTTTACGTGTGTATGTGGCGAGCCTAATGCCATTAACCGGGCACTTATAAACCTGCGATAAATACACACATAACTTCGAAAAGTCATTGGTGTGTGTCATGGTAAAACCTGGGATCGAACCCGAGACCTCGTTTCAGCAGTCCATTATCCATACCACTAGGCTACCGCAGTGTTACGGTTAAATTTACTTAAGAAAGTATACTTAGGTGTTTATAGAATATGAGTTATTAAGCGCTTTCACTCTATATTTGAAACATGCTTTCTATTTTTAAAATTTATTTAATTTATATTTAGTCTAATCCTACCAATATCTAAGATCTAACTATCTAGATATTTGTTATTCAATCACTCTCTAATCATTGAACTATTCTGACTGAAATGTGGTATAGAAATGATTTTCAATCTGGAATAGTACATAGCTGTGGCACACAGGCGAAGCCGCGGACAACAGTTACTTTACAATATTTAAGTCCTTGGCGTCAGTCTCGGTCACCGGAACGAAATCAAATAATCTTATTAATTTTTGCGGATGGCTTTAGATAAGCATTTTTTTAATCAACTACGTATAACTTGATAACGATTGTTTATCGAAAACTATTCGTTAAAAATATTGAGATTGTTGAACAAATTCTGTTCCAAGTATATCCATGTTTACGAACAGATAAAGGGACATCCGGTTGTACCGTCCGGTAGCCTCGACAAATGTTTAAACAATCATAAGGGTCCATATTGACTCACCTAAAGTTCTTTATCCGAAATTGTTCTTCCTACCGATTTGTAATCCGAATAATCACTCCTCCTAAAATTTTTCATCCTAAAGTTTTTATTCATACTATTTGTAGTGCTACCGTCGATGTTCATAACACTCATGTTTCCGAAAATTGTTATCAATAAAATCGTTAACATACAATATTAAAGCTACTACTGTTTTTTATCCTAACGTTTTTATTCCTAAACATAATTACCATAATATTGTCACTCATACTTAGAAACAAACATTTATCTACCAAATGTAATAAAAATATAATGTCGGTAGAATTATATTTTATTTATAGTTTTAAATTTTTTTTTTGTTTATTTGTTGTTACATACTTATTACTATTAATTAGACAACTGTTTGGAATGATTAAAGGTTGTTTCACTGATTTTTTGGCTTAAATGAATGAAAATCATAAAATACGACTGATTTACGGTTATGTTTATGACCTTTTTCGTTTTCGATTCGTTTCTGGCACTTCGCCGGCCGCTACCGCGGCACGCTCGCTTCGCTCGCTCGGCTCGTGCGTTGTTTGGCCACAATTCTAACCTAACCTAAACCAAGAACTATAAATATGACCGATTCGTTTCTGGAACTTGGCTGAATGACCGCAGCGAGATTGTACGTGTAAATAACTAAAACTGTAACATTTACGCAAAATTAATGTAAATAATACTGATTATTATTAAAAAAAAATCTAAACAAAAAAGGTATGACTTTCAATAATAGTGTAAAAGATGGTTATGTTGACAAAATATAGGAAAAGAAATAAAAGTATAATAGATGTTTATTGCTACCGACATTATGAAGTTGTATGATTCGGAATTAAAACATTAGAGACAGAGTAGTTAGGAATTGTGATTGTTAGGATGAAAAATGTTAGGAAGAACATTTTCGGAGTTCCGATTTTCGGAGTTAAAATTTTAGGTGAACTTTGGCGCACCCCAATCATAAGTATGTAGGTACCTACTTAGTAGGGATTATTGAAAGAGGAAGAAGCCCGTATCTATTCAGCAAAATACATTCAGCCGTTAGATAAGTATTGATGAACACACGTCTTCTCAAAATTTCATAACATAAACATAAACATAAACTGACGCATATATCTCCGAAGGAGTAGGCAGAGGTACTAGCACCCACATTTCGCCAGTTTATGTTTTAGGTCCCGATGTTATAGGTTGCGAGCCTATTGCCATTAACCAAAGACTTGTGTTAGGAGTAGGTTCACGTCAGTAGTGTAATGGCCAGGATTCGAACCCGGGACCTCTCGATCGTAAGGCCGACTCCTTAACCACTAAGCTACCGCCGCTTCGATTGAAAAGTCATTGCTGTGTGCCATGGTAAACCTGGGATCGAACCGGAGACCACGTCTCAGCAGTCCTATACCCATAGTATTATTAGAATAGTTAAGAAATGTAGCACAATTATGCAATTACTACTGTTTTTCCTAGGACAAGTTTGGACATTATTACGAGGGTCAGGACTTGAACTACAGATTGCAAATCAGCGTCTCAGTGCCAGTATTTGAACACACAACCAGTGAAGTAAGTCATTATGTTAAAATAACGATACATCATCACTTTGAGTCCCAGTTACATCCACAAGGAGAGGAGAGAGAAGGAAATCTTGAAATAAAACCCTGTACTATTAAGTAAGAAATAAAGAAAGAAACATTAATTTAGTACTAAGTGGTCACAAATACAGGAAATTATATAAAAACAAAACTAACAATAATGTCATTGGAAGTACTGGAAGCATGTATATTTTAATAATGAAGCAAATGTAACTTGAGTAATCGTAAGAGGTACCCACAGGACAGGCTTGCCTAGTGTGGGGCCAACGGACACTGTTAAAAAACTGTACTCATATTGACAATAATTATTTTCTATTTCTATTTCTAATATGCTTTCAAACTCCAAGCGCAACAAGCATGCAGTCAGTGCGACACACAAATGCACCAAAATGGGGGTCCAGTTCAGTGGGTAGCGCAGAAACAGAAGACTACTATCCACTATTGGGTGAGGTCCAGTAGTGGTGTGATAAGCTGATTAATTGGTACATTCGAGACTTTCACTAGGAGCTTGGTCCACTTTCAGGGCTTTACTTCTCACCTAATACATACTATTATTATACTTGAAATCAATAACAAGGAAATTTTTATTATTAATATTATCTTTCTGATTTCAGAATATCACGATAACGCTGAACGAGGTAAGTTTTGTGCACTTTTAAGCGATAAATGTAATTAACATATTATTGCAAAATATTATGTTCAAAGTAGGTATTAAACATTATGGCTATACCACAATCTAATCATATATATTGTCCACAGGAAAAACAAAGGAATGCAACGAGAACGGTAATAGAACGTTAAATATCTAAAAGAATAATGTATAAGTACATAGTATATGTATAAGTATAGGTATATACCGGTTGATTTTATAGTCATTTCGGAAAAAAAGATTTTAGCCACAATTTCGATAGTAAAATCGTAAGGAAGTCCTAATTTTTTTTTACACGTCCCATACAATTTTCTGTTCACCTGTACATTATTGCCATACATAAAGTATTTTTTTTTTCTCAATTAAAACTTCCAGTCAAATTTGCTATTGAAACTGTGTGTCAAACAAAATATTCTTTTTCCGAAACAACTATAAAATCACCGTGTACAGTAAAAACTTATATAGTTTTTAATAATGGCAAAGTCAATTTAGCAAAGCGGTGCTTGATTTAAAAAGATTCTTCAAGTTGCGCCATACACAACAGAAGACGCAACACTTTTCTTTCTTTTATCGTAGTGTTATTCTCCTGTTTAATATTTGACAGCCATGTCCGGGCTCAGGTGTTCACGTTACTAGGGAATTCAGAATAGATATAAAGAATTCAGAATAGACAGATACAGGTTGTACAAAACTAATGAGGATCTTGACTGCAGATGGCCTCATCTTTGTCCTTCATCAAGGAACAAATAGTATATGTCATACACCCCATCAGGATTATTGCGCTGTGCGAGAGATATGTCAGCGAGGATTCGTGTAGATTTTGTACATGATCTATTCCACTAGGACTATAAGCCCTGGGCCGCAAAAATGCAATTGCGACAAAACAGAGACGGGCCTAGACAAAATGCATTCGTTCCGAAGCTACATTCGCCATCACTCTGAAAATATATGGGAGTGACATTTATTGTTGTCCGAATGTCACGTGATCCGATTCCGATAACAAATGTCACTCCCATACATTTTCACAGCGATGGCGAATGTAACTTCGGAGTGAATGCATTTTGTCTAGGCTCTCTGGACCTCTACCGACCTGAAACTGTTCAGTTGACGAGACGTTCATATTTTACATTGTTCCGAGTTGGATGATAAGGCATTCATTACTGACCAAATTCAAAAACAATACATATACCTGTCTTTATATCTACCTACCGCTAATTGGTCACGTAATACTAATTTGGCGTAGTTTACTTACAGATAAAGTTTTGCAATCTTAAAAAAAACATTCTTATAAATCTAATTTGATGTGCATATCAATTTAATTGGTTTCCGGGTACCTAATGTTTCCATCAGCCTATTGGCAGCCTATCATAATATTGATCAATAATAGAGATAAGTGATGTATCCATTTATATTATACTAGCTGACCCGCGCAACTACGTCTGCGTCACCCCGTTTTTGCAACATTTTTAACTTCTGCTCCTCACCAGTTGGTTGTAGCATGTTATTATATACATATAAACTTTCCTCTTCAATCACTCTTTATCTATTAAAAAACCGCATCAAAATTTGTTGCGTAGTTTTAAAGATTTAAGCATACAAAGGGACATAAGGACATAGGGATATAGGGACAGAGAACGCGACTTTGTTGTATACTAAGTATTGATTTTACTCGACGTATCTATCGTAGTGGTAGTCTGAAATCTAGCTATGAGATGTTAATCAAAGTCCTCCTCATTTTCGATGGAATCAATTCATTAGCCTATCGCAGTCCATTGGACATAGGCCTCTCCTAATGTTGGGAGGCTTTGGCCTACTGTTTCCAAGTTGGTCAGACGGGTTGTTAGAAGGTTTTATTTCGACTTTTCCTTCTCGACACGACACTGTTCGGATGGAAAAGGATTCTCAATCTTGAAAACTCTTGTTATATACAGTTTCGGTGGTTCAATGCTCACATGAGTAGTGATTTATGTGGAGGATAAGAATCAGATACAGGGTTTATTAAAAACTCTTTGCTATGCCCTGCATTATGTTTATTATTCCCTAGTGTTATGTCTTTTTAAGTCGAAATAGAATGATTTCAATAATAACAATTGAAATGTATTGCTTATCAAATTAATGGAATGCGCCAATCTTATTCAAAATCTTTAAATTCAAGATACCACTTTAGGATTACAATTGTATATCTATACGTCATCAGTTTTAAAGATCAACGTGCAAAACGCACATAACTGTGAACCAAAATGTATATGACGTATGTTCTATACCTAACCCCTTGTTATAACCTAGAATCTAGTTGTAAACATGTTTGATTCAAAACTGGTTGCAAATTTGCCAAAAACTTGTAGAATACCTGCCACAACACAATAACTTCCTTTCATACATGTATTGAGTGAGACTGTCTCAAACAAGTTTAAAACGTATTTGTGTTCACACTGAAGTTTTCTACATGTTTTCGAAATGTAACTTTCAAATACATGTTTTAAACCTTGCTAAAACGAGGGGTTACAGTATGATATACGGCAGACTTATAGCAAACAAATAGTAATATATTATAGCAATATATCAATAACAATCATTGGAAAGAAGGTCTAAATTGCAAATAATCGAAAACCGAAGAGGAAAGATGATGGGCCACCTGATAAGACGTGACTTGTTTTTAACAAATATATCATAGAAGGGAAGGTAGAAGGAAAGAGTGGAAGAAGTACCAAAAGGACAATTAATAGCCCAAATAAAGGAAATGATACCAGTCACATCGTATCAGGAGGTCAAGGGATTTGCAGGGGACAGGAAAGAGTGGGCAGCCGCCGCCTCCTTCTGCGAGCAAGTAATGCTCGAAAAGGAGGAGGCTGATCGGGTCCGGAGAAGACCCCGGGTCCGCACTGCCCGCGATGAGCGGAGGCGACTCGGACGTCGGAGGTCGCAGAATGACCTCCGTCCCCCATGAGCGCGGGCCTGGGGGTGACGGGTGGAGCCGCCTGTCACCCTAGCAGAAGCAGGCCACGGCGATGGCACATAATGCCACACCATACCCAGGGGCTAGATGGGGACACCATGGTCCCCACATTTAGGGAAGAGGGTCATCTCAACAGAGATGTCCCCGGGCGTGCCGGGGTGCGAGAGATATGTCTTGTATAATCTCACCTCCGGCAATCGAGGACCCATGGACGGAGTGCGTTTTGGTCGGTTTGAGTCCGACATAATCACCTCCATCGGTTTTGGTGGAGGTGGTATCCGTGGGGATTTTGCGCACGATAAAAAAAAGGGGGACAGGAAATAGTGGCGATAACTCCACCAACAAGAGTCATTGTATTTTAATATATTATTTATACCAGTGCAATATCGGCCTTGTGTTAATAAGTCATTAATTTTATCATGTTTTAACGTGAAATGGTTTTGTTATTGAATTGTACAGTATCCAGTAAATCGACTACTGGGTGTGGCTGGCGTCGACATTCCCATCGATCACTTGAAATTGCGGCTGCCTTATCATCAGGTAATAAACCTGTGTTGATTATTGTTACGTATTAGATAATGCAGGATAGATTTTTAATATAAATTATAATAAAAAGTTATGGGTGTATGAAGCCTTCGCCTGTACGTGGGTACGCCTACTAAATGACGGCAGTGGGTCTAGCGCAGACTTCTATAAGAGCTCCCATAAAACTCATATAAAATAATTACTTTTATTTGATCTAAGTATAGTTACCGGTTGATTTTATAGTGGTTTTGGAAAAAAAAGATTTTGGCCACAATTTCGATAGTAAAATCGTAAGGAAGTCCTAATTTGGCGAAAAAAAAATTATTTTTTACACGTCCCATACATTTCTCTGTTCACCTGCACATTATTGCCATACATAAAGTATTTTATTTATTTTTTCAAAATTAAGTCGATTTTGCTACCGAAACTATGTGTGCAACAAAATATTCTTTTTCTGAAACCACTATAAAATCACCGTGTATAATAAAAATGAATCGTGAAATATGTTGCTTAGCGCTAAATTCAAAGAATTGCTGGACCAATTCAAGTAATTCCTTTTTTATTCGTTCCTTCAGACTCTATGGAATGTTTTTATAGAGCAGCGGGAACGAGACCAAAAGTCTACACGGGTGGAGCCACGGGCAACAGCTAGTTAATAATAATAACCACAAGCCAGTGGGGTTGTTATACACATACATATACTCACGTTTATTTTCTTTCGGGGTAGGTAGAGACAAACAGCCTTCTGCTCCTTCTGCTTTACTTACATAATAGCTAGCTTCTTTGTGTGCGTCCTTTATTGAATTAAGGATTCATATCTACGTATTTAATAAAAACTAAATTCTAATCTATGAATAGGGACTTTCCCTTCCATCTATATCATTACAGAGGTAAGGTTGAGCTTGCTAACCTTGTAGTAATATCAATGTCCATCTACTATGGAAGTAACCTACATACACGCATGATAAGAAACAAATTAACCTTGTGTTGTACACGTACTCTTAAAAATATACATGATAGATTTTAGTGTCGTTTTTAGTTTCGCAAATTTCTTCTAACGTGTACACAAACTACGATTATATGAATTTATTTAGGATCAAATTTATATTAAGGCGGGTCTCTGTCACGAGCGGACGGAATCAGAAGTAATATCATCAACTTTGGCCAATACCTGCCAAGACCCGGTGGGCATTTCGCACTGTTAAACCTTTTCAATAAATATGCTTTAACAAGTCACCACATTCGTCGCTGTTATTAACAAAAACTTGAGCTGTTCAAAAATTTTATTTTTATTTTATTGTGGAAAATATATACTTTCGTCTAAAAATATATACTGTGATCCGTTAATTATACAAATGACTTACCAAATATTATACTATACGCCTAGGTTATAAATATAATAACCTAATTTTATATTTAACCTCGCATATAAATATAAAAGGGTTTTGAGAGATATGTGCAACCATACATAGGCAATGGAGTGGAGATAAATTAACTTCAGGCAAGCTGTTGCCTCATCCATGAAGTGTGTTGTAATTACTAACTTGCAAAATATGACAACAGAGAGACAACGAGATCAATAAATATGTGAAGTGGAAAATTAATAATATTGTTGTTTTAATTTCAGCTGGGGGCAGGGGGATCTTTGATGCTACTAGATCATCGTGGGAATGTCGTTATACATGACAACTTGAACCCTTCGGTAAGCATTTAGCACATTGTAGCACTGAACGTGTTTGCAATGGTGACTCTCTTTCATGAGACTTTCAGCTTAACATCAGGCGAGGTGAAGTCAAATTGAATAAAAAAACAGCCATATATAGGTATAAAGAGGGCTTTTGTGCATTATGACAATCGATAACCAAACATATATATTTTTTTGTTAATGGCAGCCCGAACTACCAACATAAAATTATAATGTAAGATATTGTCCGTTTTCAGTTCGATGGTGATGTTTTAAAACCTGGGTACAGAACCGTAGATTTCTTAGACTTAGAACAAGCTGCTGAGGTACACACACCTCGGCGTTACCCTGACGAATGGATTAAGGTTCGTACCACTCACGTTTGTAGACTTATTTTCCATACTTTCCTAATGGTAGCCACACACGGTCCAGTAGAACTGCGCGCTTACACGTTAATCAAATTTGCACAAGCATCTTCCAACACACACTATAATAAATTTGTGCAAGCCTGAATTTGCGCAAGCCTATTGTACCGTGTACGGCTAAAGTAATACTTTTCTTTCAGTTGTTTCTAATATGTTTTCATTTTCAGTTCCGTAAAATGATGATAATAGACAAAAAAAGTGGAAATAAAACGATGTATGGAAAAGATATTTTTGAAAGTGGAATGAGAACGCTTTTGGAACATAGAGAATATCATTGGAAGCGGATTTTAAACCACTATACAGCTGTGGTAGTTATACCAACATATAATCGGTACCGTAAAGTACCTGGATCAAAATATACCAAAGAATTAGCTCAGGAAGCATTGAAATCACTTTCCCAAACTGACTTCGTGCTACAACCAGACTGGTATGTTCTTATCAAATACTGAAATAATATCTTGCCTAGAATTGTAAATTGGAAATTTATTTATCTTACCATTTCCGTTGAACATATCTAAATGATAAAGCAAACGATTTGGGAAAATTCCTTTGTAATAATTAATAATTTGTTTACGAAGATTATTATACCTATGTGTTGTATTGATGTAATCTCCCATTATGATGGCCATATGTAAGAGGTTACGTTGTGAGTATTTCAAAAAGACTCGTTACAATATGTTTATGGAAATTTGGGCTTCTTTTTATACCACTTAAATGGCAGATAAGCACATGGCCCACCAGATGAAAAATGGTCTCCGTGATCTATGGACGTTTGCAACATCAAAGGCATCACACTCGTGCTGCCAACTGTTGATCCTCATATTGTAGTCGCTTGGAAACACCACAGCATGGAGCTCATCCCATAGCTTGAGCGTGCGCAAAATGAAACACAAATATATTGAAACGTGTGTGTGTGTAAATTTCATGAACGAGTATTTACACAATCCTAGATTTCGAAAACCGCGGTAGCCTAGTGGCATGGGTAATGGACTGCTGAGACGAGGTCTCGGGTTCGATTATACCATTGCACACACCAATGACTTTTCGATGCTTTTCGAAGTTAGAATTATGTACGTATTTATCGCAGGTTTATGAGTGCCCGGTTAATGACAATAGGCTCGCCACCTATTACATTGGGACCTAAACCCTAAACTGGGGAAATGTGGGTGCTAGCACCTCTGCCTACCTCTTCGGGATATAGGCGTGAGTTTATGTTATGTATGTTAGCTTTTGCGCAGTTATACTTGAACGAAGACTATAAAACATTATTTAAAAAGAAGTTAATATTATGAATGTATTCTGTAGGTTATATTGTCAACATATCGAACCTCACTTCGAGACTCGAGAGGCGGAGGTGCGACATTTCATCAGACGTCGAAGCGATGAACCGAACTTTGCGATGAAGAAACTAAAACATCATTTGTCTCCTATCAAACCTGCTTTACTGGAGAAAAACTATATATGTTAGTACCCACTTGTTTTCTAAGTAATCAAGAAACTATCAAAAGATAAGTACATTGATGAGGTATGAATATATTCAATGATTTCAAAATCATAAACCATATTTCACAATATTTACAATATTTCATGAAATAGTAAAAATATATACATATATTAAACTTGCCCTAAGATCACAATGGTTCTGAGAATTATCAATAGTATCAAACATAATTAAACTATGAGAAGACATATTGACGTAAACGTGATGTGAAGAGTGTAGTCTACTCTATGTTGTACTTCTATCTTTTTATGTTGCTAAGCGTAAACTCGAAAACGGCTGGACCAATTCGAGTATGTTTTTTGTTATATCTTCCTTGAACTCTAAGGAAGGTTTTGTATGGGAATAGGATCAGAAGCCTTTACGAAATAGGAAGTATCACATAGCATTACCAGTGTACGTAATACAATTGCCGCCGCGGTAGCCTAGTGGTATGGGTAATGGACTGCTCAGACGAGGTCTCGAGTTCGATCCCAGGTTTACCACGGCACACACCAATGACTTTTCGATGCTTTTTGAAGTTATGTGTGTATTTATCGCAGGTTTATAAGTGCCTCGGAGAGCACGTTAAGCCGTCGGTCCTGGTTGCCATACAAACATCTATGGCAGTCGTTACGGGTAGTTGGAGCCCTCAAAAGTCGAACCAGCCTAACTTGGAACTTCGATATCGCTATTGGTCATTAGACCATTGGTTGTGGAGGTCAGATGGCAGTCGCTTCACGGAAAATATCGAAGTTCAGCCGCATCACAGTTAGACTGGAAAGCCGACCCCAACTGAGTTGAGAAAAAGGTTCAGGGAATGAAGAGGAGTATGTCTGAAGTGATGTATGAGGTGATGTCTGATGGTGCCCTTTTTTACGTCCATTGCCAGTGGCACTACTGCTTGACACTACCAGTAGTGTCATTACTGTATGAGTTATGTGGTCTGCATTTAGGTATTTTTATACCACTTAGGTGGCAGACAAGCACTTAACCCGCATTGTGTATGAATAATTTTGTTGGTCTCTATATATTTTGTATAGATTGGTGATTGAAGAGAAAAATACGTGCGAAATGGCAGGCGGGCAGGGCAACGGTCACATCACGGTTAGTTTGAAGCTGATTGCTTGGATCACTGATCGCTTTCCCTGCACGGACCGCCGACCGATTGCTTGTCTTAACCTTTGACCGTTTGTTCTGACGAACAATGTTCATTCCCTGAACCTTTTTCCCAACTCAGTTGGGGTCGGCTTTCCAGTCTAACTGTGATGCGGCTGAACTTCGATATTTTCCGTGAAGCGACTGCCATCTGACCTCCACAACCAATGGTCTAATGACCAATGGCGATATCGAAGTTCCAAGTTAGGCTGGTTGGACTTTTGAGGGCTCCAACTACCCGTAACGACTGCCATAGATGTTTGTATGGCAACCAGGACCGATGGCTTAACGTGCTCTCCGAGGCACTTATAAACCTGCGATAAATACACACATAACTTCGAAAAGCATCGAAAAGTCATTGGTGTGTGCCATGGTAAACCTGGGATCGAACTCGAGACTTCGTCTCAGCAGTCCATTACGCATACCACTAGGCTACCGCGGCTGATCTGCTGATGGCTGATTCTGACGAACAATGTTATTCATACATAATGCGGAACCGACCGTAGGCCACAGAACACTTACGGTGTGGCAAATACTATGCCGTATGTTTTCATATAATTTTGATAAACAATTTATCTATAAAATTGGATATATGTCTTTCTTTCATAATTTGATTATTCATCCCAAGCACTATCATTTTCTTTGTTGAAACGCACAAGTAGGTATACCTACACAGCCCTAAAAGTAATGGGAATTGAGTACTTCAATTATCTAACAGGTGAATGTACTGTGCGTGTAATATAAGAACCTATATTGATCCATAGTCTTATCATTTGTTATCTAGGACTGGACACAGAGATAACGATTAATACTTTACTAGTGGAGAAATTAAGGATTAGGTTTACGCGCCAATAAATAACATCACTATTAGTAATAATGGATTCTGTTGTATAGAAACAATATAGTATAGTAAAATTAACAGTCCCGTCAACCGAAGGAGGCCTTGACTTTGTTTTCAATAACTATAATATTAATATAGCGATAAAATTAATCTATGTTTAATGTTTTCAATAACGTTAAACATAGATTAATAGATACATATTAGATGTTAAATTGTGCTACATTTTCTTTGATTTCCAATAAAACGACAATTGACAGTGACAGCCGTATTTCCTATTATTATTATTTTGTGTTTCTTGGATCACCCATTATTACTATTCTTTCTATAGTTTTATTTTTATATTTCCATAGATTTTTCCATTGACTTGCATAATTTTTTTTCATTATTGTATGCGTTTGCTAAAACTCATCGGTTAAGGTTTATGTGATATGTGTATTTAACGTCTTTTTGAATGCTCGAGGGAATGCATGCCCATGATATCCAATCATGTTTTCCTAAGTCATAAAGTATTTGTAAATCGCTTTGACCTTATTAGGGTTTTAATTTCCAAAAATTATCCATAAGTGTTTTAACGCTGATTACTTTTTTATTACATGAGTTTTTTCCTCTCCATCCAATCCATCAAATATTTCATTAGGCACTCCCTCGATAATTAATCTTATCGACATTTGTTTTACTTCAGAATCACTTACTTACATAAGACATGGTTGCTACTCATGTTTCAATGATTACCATCACAAGATAATGCTAAATTAACTACCTTTCTTACATAACTAGTCATAGTTCAAGTTTGGGGAGATTATTATCAGTGGTAATGAATAACCGTTTATCGAGCGACTGATACTGAAGATGGTTGCTGTAGCACTAGTATAAACTCCAATTGAATTCGTAATATAAAGGTTTCGAGAGAACGGAGCATTGTGATTGGCAGTCTGCCTCTTGTGAACCTGTGTGCGTGTGTAGCCCTCCAATCGAAATGCTCCGTTCTGTCGATACCTTTACATTACGAATTCGATAGGAGTTTGTGCTAAGGCTACTGATGATTTCACAAAAAAAATCGAATTAAGCAATAGAAAAACAAATGTCATGCTCTATGTACTATATAAAAAATTTAAAAAACCCCTGACACAAAATACCTCGAAATAGTAAAAAAAAGTAATAATTCCAGTGATGTCGTGTCGAAAGTCCTCAAATGGTAAAGCACTCCCACATTGTTTTCGAAACGTTCTAGTTCCCCGATTCAATTTAATTTTTATTTTATATTTTTTGAATAGATTTCCTAGTGAAGCCCTTACATTTGATACCTATATTGAGTGACTAGTCAAATACAAACAGATAATTCTAGATTTTATGGTGGCAGCCATCTAGAATTCGAATATCAACAAAAATCTGCACACTTCAGACGAAATTTAATACGTTTTTAGGTAATTAGTGTAAAGATAACATAACTCCATTTGTGTTCGCTATATAGCGTTTGATGTATCCTTTTTTCCCCGTGCGGAAATCCCCACGGATACCTTCTTCCGAAGTCAGCGAGGGTGGTTATGTCGGACTCGAACTGACCAAAACCGCACGGCCGCATAGCACGTGAATTAGCCTCTGGTAGATCCATCATGCCTCGGCTATTGTTTGATGTATCCGCCGATTGTCTGCCGATTGTAGTGTCGCCGCTATATCAAGATTTAAAACTTTGAAACGTATTAGCTATGACTATGCTTTTTCTGTATGTATGGTCGGACATAAAAATTGATTTTAATACCTTGCATTCATGTATGTTTAACACGTGTTTTGATTTGATTTAGGGTGCTGCATATTAATCCTCTCATTATAATGGTTATTGTTCACAGGTAATGAGGAACTAATGGCTCGCCTATGCAAAGAAGTGATAGTGACCCACAAATGGGCGAAAGAACACGAAAAGCCCGGCACCGACCGCGACTGTTCTACTTGCGAATTGGGATCCATCACTGCTTTCTTTGCTAGTGGTAATATTACTTCGCTATCTTTTCTTCCTATATAAAAAAGTATTAGTAAGATACGTCATCAGCAATCCTGCTTGTTAGCTGATTGCCTAACTAGCTAAGCTATGTGATAAAAAAAATTCAATCGGAAAAATGAATGCTTCGACGGATATATAGGAAAGATGAATGTATAGGAGAATTTGGAATGCTTCAGGTGTGGCTTCAGCCTAACTGTGATGCCACTGAAATTCGATATTTTTCCGAGAAGTGACTGTCATCTGACCTCTACAACCAATTGGCGATATCAAAGTTCTGTAGTTAAATAGTTGGACTTTTGAGGACTTCAACTACACATAACATCTGCCATAGATGTAGGTAGAGGCACGGAAATACCTATACCAATACAAATACTCATATTCATGCATAAAAGTTATTTTCACCGAGCAGGAATCGAACCCGCGCACACTGCGTTATGCCGCCTCTATCCCTAATTCACATCCGCGTCTCAGAGGCTATCATTGTAATTAATAGTAGCCCTTTGTAAAATTATCAATAATTTATCATAATAGGTGTGGTGTATCGTTGACATATTACAAGCAACAAGGTAACATTAAAGGTTAATTATTTGATAAAAATACGCTGGTATTAGTGGTATTCCCCGCATCTATCAATGTTACCAGGGGTTATCTTCACTGGAAGGAACGTTGGGGAAGGAAGGAAACTAGAATATGGGCCAGGATTGGGCCTATGACTGTCAATATGACGAGAAAGCCTTCTATGGCCGACATTATACATATTTAATAGGATGTGATTTTCTGGATTACATTACAGAGCCTAGACCTAGTGCAGCTAAAGTCGTATTAAACGTGGATTTGAAATGCGAAAAAGTGAATGTCCAGACGGGACTTGAATCTGCAACCAGTCTCTTATCAGAGACGCCTTGACCACTGAGCTACCGGACCACATTATAAAACATTCAAAATTGAAAAGAGTGCAACGCTGGAACCGACAATTTACGATTTAATAATCATAAAAGGCCATCATTAAACGGCCAATCAAAACTTTTTGAAGTTATTCAAATAAATTATTATTATAATAAAAAACGTTCAAAACATAAAAAAATACTAATGAAAAAAAATATATATATATAATGATTAATGAGTATATTCTTGGGTATTATAAAAAACAACAGTTTAATTCTACGAAAGGAAAATGATTTTTCAGTTCAACAATAAATTACTGAACATTCTTATTGTGTGACACTACACACCTTAATGAAAGGAGATCCAGGGTTCAATGAGGACGTCATCATCATTATCAAAAAATATTCAATTTCAAATTATTAGTTAATTATGTGTAATCAAGCGATGAAATCAATATATCAATGAACGTAGTTAATTGCTAATAGCCGGAAAAGATAAATCTGACGTATCTTTTAGGTACCTTTGAATTAGCCGCAAAGCGAAAATGTAAAACATAAACATATTGTATTAATATGTTTTGATTCAAATATCTATTTAAACGGCGACTCGTGTACAGATTGTACAGTCAATAAAATAGATACGGTACCACATTTACATTCAACGTTATATGGAAAAAGTGGTACCATATCTTCTTTGTCGACTGTAGGTACAATAGGTTGTTAGTAGGTACTAAGGACGAGTGTAAATAAATTACCTACTACAGTGATTGTGCAAATAAACAGGATTTGTACTTTATTTTTGTTTATTTGTCTCAATTCTCAAGTACATAACAACAAAATCATAAAAATTAACTTATCAAGACTTGATTCATGCTTCTATTTTTATAATTTATTTTTATCGGGAATAGTCAGACGTCCAACGAAATTTGAACCCGCAACCAGTCCCTTTTTGAGAGAATACTCTGAACTTCATCCGTAGTCAAAATTCTTCTCTCAAGAAAAAATAATATAGGTACTGTTTATGTACTTCAAAACTTCATTCTTTAGCTAATCGCTATATTCACCAAATATTAACATTCAGCATAATATTGAAACGCACACGAGTAGACATAACACTGATAATAGAGTCCAATGTTTAATTATTGCAATCTTAACACAAAAGTTATGATCTAACAATAGTAATCAAATCAAATTCAATGCTACGCTTATTGCTGCTACGTGCTACGCTTGCGTAGCTTCTGCAAGCGTAGCAATAACTTCTACACCCTGTATAGCGCTCTCTCGTTATCGCGGTTCAAACACAATTCCTTATTTCATGTCATGGTAGACCCACTGACCATCGTTGCGCGAGGTTGCACGATATATTGTAACATAATTATGACCGAGCGGGATTTAAGCGCGATTCACACGTAGCGCGGTTGCGAGTCGGGGGTGGGTTATTCAGTCATTCATCGCCGTTTACAAAAAAAAGTAAATAATAACTATATAAAGAAAACGGTAATGGATGGTAAAACAACCCGCGCTATGTGTGAGTCGCTCGCGTTTGTATATTTATCGCGTCTTTTCCGATGTGGCGTTACGTTCATTGTCTCAAGAGGATTGATGAATCCATGAAAATCATGTAAATTTAAATCCACATATTATTATAACGGTGCAAAGTGAACTTAGCACGAAATACTATCGAAATCGTAATGTAAAGGCATCGACAGGATCGGAGCATTGCCATTGACAGATTTCATGCGCACACAGGTTCTCAGAAGGCAGACTGCCAATCGCAATGCTCTGCTTTTCCGATTCTTTTACAGTACGAATTCGATAGCTTTTCGTGTTAAGGGCACAGAGCATAAATCCCTCATAATCTCCTTAACCCCCTCCAACTACACGAAATTGCGTGCGTTAAGAATTAATTCACGTTGGTAATGAATCCCTTGATACGGACCCGAAAGTTGACTCTTTAACCACTAAGCTTTTTCTTATCGGTACTGCGGTTGTTATCACAAGACGACTGTAACACAGGAACATACAATAAAGTTACAAATTACTAGAATGTTCTTCTACCGGATCATTTATTGTGTTCGTTGGCAGAAAATGGTTTGACCCGCTGGCAGCAGTACCACGCCACGGGCTCGCACGCGTCTCCGCCCAACGCGTCGTGGTGGTCGCACGGGCCCACGGACCCCTATTACCGAAGAGCCACGGCTTCACCACAAAAACTCGTGGTACATGCTCCCGTGTCACCCATGAGGATTATGAGAATTGGTGAAGAACAACCAAAAGCAGTGAGTACATTTTAGTGAGTCCAGCTAAAATTTATAACATAACATAAACTCATGTCCATTGACTATCCGTGTAGTGAGGAAGAAAGAATAACACCACATCATCTCATCCGAAGGGTGTCGTAAGAGGCGACTAACGGAAAAATACTCAAACGATATTACTGCGAGAGAATCAAAACTTGAAATCTTCTTCTTCTCTCGAATTGATGGCATTTTTGAGTTGCTATCGTAATTTGTTCCACGGCAGCGACGCTACTCACGGAGAGGGCCCGAGCATAGGTAACCCTATACCCGTCGTCTAGTCATCGTGGGAACAGTAGGCGAAAAACTCCCAAGAGTGCCAGAGGCCTATGTCCGTGGACTGCAATAGACTAATGGATTAAATTATGACTAATCTCAGAAATTTTAGCATACGCTAATGGATTATTCAGGACTCCGGGTTCATCGAAGGAGTTTCATGACACTCCCCAAGGGAGTAGAGCCGTAATCATTAATGTCAAAATATCCGGTAGGATCCTATACATTATGAAATGTGACACGGGGTTTTGAAGTATACCAATGACCCTGAATGAACTGGCAACATTGTCAATAATGGCCGATTCACAATCTTAATCGTTTTATCTTTATCCGTTTAATTATAAACATGTCTACATAAAAAAATCACACATCAAGTAGTCTATCTTGATCTTTTAAAGTATCTATTGGCCTTAATTTGTTGAGTGGATTACTTCTGTTTGCCTAAAGATGAATTGTAATAACTTCTAAATTAATAAAGCCCGTATTTTGAATACATATAATGAGATATAAGTAGGTAACATGTATCAACTCCATTGTAAATAAAATTGCAAACGAATGTTCTGAGACCAGTATTTTTTTATACCAAGTACCTATCTAAATATTATGATACATATGCTCAATCCTATTTTCCTCCGGGGTAGGCATAGGTGAATTAACACGAACATTTTACCAATCATTGTATTCGGTCCCACGTAATAGGGGGTGAGCCTATTGCCATGATGAACCATGCATTTGAGGCTGACTCTCGGCTCCATATCTGATGTTAAACAGCCCTATCCCTTAATCGCCTAGTACGACGCCGCATGAGAAAAGATGGTGTGTGGGTCACCCCATTTTACTCTACCGGGAACCACGCGAATTTTATTTATAGCTACATCGTTCTAGTCCACTAGCCATTTTATTTTTGTTTTTTTGTGTCTATTACCCACGAAAGCGATTACTGCTGATCTCCCAAATCCTAGAAGGAAACCTGCACCAGAGCCTTAATTCTCGTCCCTTAATTTAGGTTAGAGGTTAATCCAACGCAGCCACAGTTATTGTTGACAATTTGTTTTAATTTTTAGTTCGACGTCCATTCCGAGTGGTATACGGCTGCGCGAGTGCTGGGCTCGCCAAAGGACGGCATCATTGGCGTGGCTGGCTTCCATTTCCACCCACATCACTTCAAGAACTTGTTCTCATCGATCACGAATTTTCCTGTAAGTATTTTATGTCATAAATGATTCAAATGATATAATATGAACGAATGGAAGATTTTATTTCGTGTACATTGCTAATCTTCATACAAATTGTCTTCTCGAAAAAATTGTATGCTGACGGGACACAAACCCGCAAACAGTGTTTTACAGGGGGTAATGCTCTGACCTGAAATTCTCCTATACAACAACTATCTAGGGACGATGCTTTAAAATTCCATTACAAAAGTACCCATTATTTATAACTCATCAAGAGATGTATATATACTTGCATTTGGTTACTAACTATAAATTAACTTTTAACAGGTCAAAGTTTGTTTACAATATATCATCAGGAAGTTCTAGAAGTTTATTTTTATGACTTTATGCACATTTATAAAGACGTTAAAGCCGTGCTTTGCAGCGTGAATAGATTGACTGGCTATTTTTCCCACTTTTTTTCCCACTTCAGTATCCTCTGTTAAAAGCATTCCCACAGTTATCACTCACTTATTTACGTAAGTAGTGTCAGTTTGCTACTTAAGAAGTATTAAAAAACACGCACAATTATTTCTAACGGTATAATGTTTCTTGTTATTGTTATCTTGTACAAGTTTTGTTACTTAGGTTCCATTACGTGATGGTATCAGAGTTCATGGAAAAGGTTTATCAAAACCATTAGGTAATTTGTAAACAATACACAAAAGGGGTTCGCAATACGGAAACAGTAAGTACGCAATAAAAAGCATTACGCAGATAAGTCAACATTCTTGTTGTGTCATGGCAAATTGACTAATTAGCAAGTGACGTAGGTAATAATAATAATTACTCATCAGCGTGACGTAATAATTTCAAACTGTATGTTGAGCAAATATACATAATAAGGCCTGATTGGGCTGAGGGGCACGCTCATTTTCGGGAGCGTTCCTCTTAGGTGGTAGACAAGCACACAGTGGTCAACGTGCCTAAGGACGTTTGCAACAGAATGAGTATATATGTATATATAGAAGAATGATATAAGTACATAAGAATATACATCAGAACAATAGTTATTTTCACTACAGCAGCTCAAACAAGTAGGTTTTGCTGCGTAAAAACAGTGTGCAAAATGCGATTTTGCTCACTGAGTGAGACAAAGTAACTTTTTAATTTATTTATTTTTTCAAAATATTTACAGTGCCAGCACTACATTTAAAAGAATTGTTTCGCGACGAACTTTCGAACTACATAATCTGACAAAGTAACTTTTTAATTTTTTTTTTTTCAATAAACAGTGCCAACCATAGGTACCTACCTATATTTAAAAAGAATTGTTCCGGACGAATTTTCGAACTACATAATCTGCACTCTGTTTCTTGGTCGTCCTTTAAAAAGTCCTTTAAAATATGAAGGTCCAATTTCGAAATTCTAAATTTGAAAGATATTTATTTGTAAAACGAATAACCATGTCATTTATTTAAATTATTTAATAATGATTTCTATTTTCAACATTTAAAAAATAACATGTCACAGACGTTGTTTCTGAACGCACCTTAAAAATTGCGGGAATAAAATTTTACAGTTAAACTTGTTAAATAGATAATATTTAAAATATTAAAGGAATCAGATAAGACCAGCGATACTAGTGATGAAGACAGTATTTTAATACTAGAAGAGTTTCAGTCTATTCCTGTTCTATGTGTTATCTTGTAAGTAATACTTAAGGTTATGTGTTCTCGCTGCTGAAGTGAAAAGTAATGTGTGCCACACGAGAGCAAAATTATTTGCATCTCGTGTGCTCTCTTGTTGCACAATAGTTATTTGTGCAACAAGTGAGCAAAACTGTTTTTTGCTGCGAGTGCTGATTTTGAATCCTGAGCAAGCGAGGGATTCTAGGATTGAATCACGAGCGTAGCGAGTGATTCTACTGTAGAATCCTGAGCGTAGTGAGGGATTCAAATGCACGAGATGCAAATAATTTTGCTCTCGTGTGGCACACATTACTTTTCACTTCAACAGCGAGAACACATAAGAAATATTACTTAGAAGATAATGCAACACTTATTAACAGAACAGAACACCTATTATTAATTAAAGTAATGCTGAAAATTTTAAAAGTTAATAATTATTAATTATTAACTTTTAAAATTTAGCAACAATTACTTATTGCTGTTCTGCAAATTTAAAGTTGAAAGTTAAAAGTTAAATTTTATACCCCTTATTTTTAAGGTGTGTTCAGAAACAGCGTACGTGACATTTTATTTTTCAAATGTTGATAATAGTAATCATTATAAATACTTATGCATTACTTATATTATTTTATTTTATTATAAATAATGTAAATAAAATACATGGTTATTCTTTTACAAATATCTTTCAAATTTAGAATTTCGAAATAGGACCTTTGACGTGCCATAAATTAAAAAAAAAAACCTTCAAAATACTTGTGTTTGTCACTCGAACTTTTTTATGGACGGCCAAGAGACAGAGTGCAGTGTATGTAGTTCGAAAGTTATTCGCGGAACAATTCTTTTTGAATCTATGGTTGGCACTCTTTATTGAAAATTAAAAAAAAATAATTAAAAAGTTACTTTGTCTCACTGAGTGAGCAAAATCGCATTTTGCACACTGTTTTTACGCAGCAAAACTCACTTGTTTGAGCTGCTGTGGTGAAAAATGAATTATGTAAAGTATCATGAATAAAAGTTTTTATGGGTAGCCTAACTTCTTATACAGTACGATATATACCTATAGTATACATACATATGCTTATGCCTAGTTAACTTTGGAGAAGGCAGAGGTGAATTAACACCCATATTTCACCAATCATTGTGTTCTGTCCCACGTAATAGAGGATAAGCCTATTGCCGTACTCCGGGCAATATTGCTGACTCAAGCCATGCATCTGAAGTTGAGTCTGGACTGTATATATTTTTGATGTTAAACAGCCCTATCCCTTAGTCGCCCTGTTGATCCTGCACTGACCGGGGATCGAACCCACGCCTTTTGCGTAGCAGTCGCGTTCACTATCGCTACGCCACAGACACCGTCTAAAGTGCGGAGGTGTTTATTCTTAAGTTGATGTATGGAATATAATTAGTATATGTATAAGTACTTATTTGTGTTTTAGGCAGAGGATGAAACTATCCCACGTTGCGACGGCATAGTATGGTCATGTGTGCTAGTAGACGAGTACGGATGGGTAATGGTCCATGAAGGCAACAACTACACGGAGACGCCCAAGGACCCTCTGAGAGAACATCTCTCGACTCTGTTCCCCGCAGTAATGGAAGCTTTACTTCGCGAAGGTGTGTTCGTACTGAACTGGGTGCACGATTATCAAGCTGTGTGCTTCGCTCCTGAAGATGAAGTGATGAAGATGTCTTCCGCAGTAACTGTGCGTTTGAATTATTCCTGAGTTAATTATACGTGCCTACTTTAGTTGCAATCATCATAATCATCATCCTTGTGTTAGTCTCGGTCACGTTCGAGCTTTTCACCTCGGAGTCTTGGCTCGGCATTCTGGCTTTTTCTTATCCCCTTCGGATGGTCTTGCGAATCCAGGACAGCAAGCCAATTGGCACGCATGTCATCCTACACAACGCCAAGTCATCACCCAGGGTCGACCCCTCCTGCCAGGGCACGGGGGAGCAGCATGGCAAGACATTTGTCACCCACGAATCCTGGTATCCTCGCAGAACATATATCGCGCCAGCGAACCGAAACTTTAGTTGCAAAAAAACTTATAATTAGGTATACCTAGTCACATTTTGATTAAAATTTCATGCGTTTAAAATTTATCAAAAGATTGGCTTTGTTTAGACTGTGTGACCACCAGTAAACTGTCTGCTGTTTCTTCAGTTTTATGTAAAATAAAAGTACAATCGTCATGAAAATATATTATTTTGCAGATAGTGCCTTCAATATTAAAATCTCTTTGGCAAGCAGTAAACTTAGCGTTTTGGATGGCCCACGAAATGGTATTCTTCGTAACGATGCTATGCACAGGTAAGAAAATTACCTAACATGAATAATCCTGTCGAAATAGACCTTCAAATAATAAAATAGAGCTGAAATGGAATGGAAACATGGGATTTTTTTTAATTTTTTTTATTGACCGTTATATTTGTTGTATTAAAACATTTTCCAGTATTGCCTTAACATTTTATTCCTGCCTAGGGTCAGTGGTAGCAGCGGAAACAGAGAAGGAGAAGCAGAAGCGTCGGAAGAGACTGTGGCGCGATTCGCAGCGCGAGGCGTACGAACGCCTGTACGAGGACGGCGTTCTCGTCAACCGGACGAAGTACGCGGCGTGCGACAGATCGCGACCTGTGTACTTGTTACAGGTCATTTACTAAACTAATACACTGATATACCTTTCAACTTATAGAAACGAAAAAAAACTATGACGCTCGCTGATTGTTTTTATATTATTACCTATCTATAATTGCCCAAAAAGTCAAGTCAAGTCCAGATTTGAGCTCGTCCACAACCGCTGCACTCCATACTATCTTCAAAAGACAGCCCAAAACACGTATAGAGCGTATTTTGAGCAGATTTTGTGTTTATACCTCATACCTGTACTAAGTATTCTTAAATGGTAAATGGTTTAATAGTCACAATATCGATAAATTTTTAAACAAATTTTGTACATCTACATTAATCAAATGTTGCCGCTGCAATTAGCATAGCCTATATATTTACTTATACTTATGTTTACAGGATACACCAAAAGCTAAAGAAATACTGAGACGGCCTGCGAGTCCGTGCAGTTGGCCGCTAGTGGCCGCCATGGTCCCCGGCACCAATCTCCTCCTCATCGCCGTGTTCAACGACTGTAAATACAAGGAAAAAGAAAATAAGACCATACCAGATCCATTAAATAACGTAGTGGTAAGTATGTCTTTTGACACGTCTTATTAAATAATATTCCGTTACGGCTTGGTCATTGGTTGCGTATAGATTGGCCACATGTGCAAACCTGTTAACGTTTCTTCGCGAAATTTGCCGGTTACTGCACCTAAATGGATCCTAAGTAATGAATTCGCATCAGTTAGGTACTTATTCGATTGGATCGTTTGATTCCAGTACGTGGAAGACGAGGAGCTGGTCCCGGGCAGCATGCAGGGCTCGGCCAGCAAGTTGGCGTGTTGGCGCAACCACCGCCAGCTGCCAGACCGCGCGCCACACGTGCCCTGCTTCCCGCACAACTACGGCAAGGTATTTCTTTTGACCTACAGAACCCAAATCCTATTTTAGTAAATTTGCGCTAAACGGGCTGTACGGTTGGTAATATGAAACAAAAAATCGTATCGTAAACTTACAATTAATTCATATAAAATTCTCTAGCACACGAAGTACAGGAACACAAATCTACTAACCATAGACTATAACAAAACAATCGAAGTGCCAGGTCACCCAAGGCCGCGTTTCTCTCGTGACTTGAGTTCAAGATATGTGACCAACGACAATACTTAATTTTTTTATAACTATTTATTTTTTTATTTATTTAACTTCATGCACAAGCACATTGGCGGACTTAATGCTGTAGGCATTCTCTACCAGTCAACCATAGGGTGGTGCAGAGCTATAGCGGGGTAGGCACTAGCGAGGTCTACATTTAATGTTTAAATAATAGCAAAAGGAAAGACCATCCTACAGATGACATTACAAAAAAGGCGCGCTTACATACTATTTTCTTATACTCATAAATTTCAAATATCAATAACTCACATATCTAGTTGATATACCCAGTTCCAAATTCTAAATACAAAATTAATTCAGGATATTTGTAGGTACCTATTATGGTAACAATGTGTCCTAAATTTTCAGGAAAACGGCTATAGGCAGTGCGGTCCATGGCTTCCAGACCCAGAACCAAGCGGTGCTTCGTATATTAAAGCTTCTAACACATTGCTAATCGGGATTCTATTGTTGTTAATCGAAACTCACTTATCATCTTAATCTTGTTCCAACATTTTTTAAAGAACCCCTCCAGTTAAAGTAAATTGTTAATGATAGGAGTAAGTTGTCTTCACTAGTGTTATGGCCAGAACTCGAACTCGTGGCCTCTCGATCGTAAAGCAAGACTCTATTATTGCTTTTTACACGTTATAGTCGCTACTTACGACCCTTAATAATCTCCCAGTAATTAGGTACCTACTCAGCTTACGATGATACGATCTAAAGAATAGTTTGTCCACAAATCAAAAGTGACAGAAGGTTGTATAGATCAGATGGCAGTCGCTTCATGGAAAATATCGAAGCTCAGACAAAGCCTGCAGTTAGACTGAATATAGCGGACTCTGGACTACGAGGTAGGTAAAACCTTCAGAAGCGATGGGAATTAACGCAAGAGAAGAGAAAAGGTGATAATTATAATCCCATGTTTATGCAAATATTTAAGAATATCTCTAAAAGCAGATACCTAATTGTTAAGCTTAGATTTTATAAGATTACATTTTGATACCTATAATATATGTTCTAGTTGTGCTCTTAATATCGATTTACTCATTTTAAATTCAATGTACTGCAGTATTTGCGAAAAGTTTCCTAAGTTCCCTATAGCAGTGTTATATAGTATTGTATTCTGTAATAAACCGTGTAAGCCTGTACTGGAGGTACTTATATTATAACAAATTATTAATTCTGTGTTCTAATATACCGAAATCAGAATTTGAATTATGTAATACCGACATTACCTACCCTATAACTAAATTTAAAACAGCAGAATCACGTAGACAATGCAAATATTTGCTGACATTTTATTTCACATTCCATTTCGACGATCTCTGTGGTGTGGCGGTAGTGAACGCAACTACTATACGTAGGAGGCGCAGGTTCGATTCCCGCTCAGTGCAAACGTTTGTGTATGTCAGTGCATGAATAAGAATTTTACATTGGTTGGGGTGTTTCTATGTATAATATGTATGTATTTACAAAAAAAAAGTATATAATTATCTGCATTATAGGATCCATAACACAAGCTACCGGGTAAAACGGGGTGAATAGAGATCGAAGAGTGAATAAAAATAAAATGGTCAGCTAATTTCTGTAGTTATTTTCTTTTAAGCGAAACTTTGGACTTGTTCATTGTAATAATAGAATGATTAAATATCTGATAATGGGCTCAAATGTTAAAGAAATTATTTAAAATAATCCATTTGACCATTTCATCTCTTTCCATTATCTCTACTACGACTCTACCACACGGATCCCTATTCACCCCGTTTTACGGTAATTGAGCTATGCTTACGATGGATCTAGGTAGCGGTATCGTATTGTACAAATAAGTAGATACACAAATAATACAAACAGCCACAATTAACTTGTTTATTTCAATCATTTGAACAGGTATTTGGTTCGGAAATGTTGACAGTACTGTACACTTCGATACATTTGTTAAGATAATACTTCGATTCAATCAGTAATTGGCAAATATTTTGGAACAAACAGGAATATTTACGGACGCACAACCTCGCTGTTGACTGTGAAGCTTTGTAACCCAGACGAATTAGGATTTGGCCTAGTAACAATTTTCTTTGAGAATTCGTAGGTAAAGTCACTGGTAGTCTAAATTATGTTTTACGTGGTATTAGGTGTGACGCATTTTTCGCCATCTTGAATTTCCGTAATAATTTATCGCCCCGTTGTATCAGTAGTCTGATTGTTGCTCAGTAGTCCGATGATGCAGATGATTCTAAATCATCGGACTACTGAGACTTTTAGTCCGATTCGACATTCCGAAATAAGAAATGAATGGAGTAGTATTAACATCGCACTATATAAATGGGGTATGTGACTTATGAGCTAATTCGCCTGGGCTATTTTCATAAACAACGTTACTACTTTTAATAAAACAATTAAGTACGTTATACTTGGTTTTATTTCAAAACCTATTTGTGTTGAAGTTACATAAGACTTACGGTGTTTTTTTACAAGTACACCATTTATGAAGTTGTCAAGTAACAAAAGTAAGTTGTAAAAATCACTTAAGTACGTTCTTCATTGAAAATTCAAAAGGACCACTTAAATGTGGGTAATGACGTCAACAATAAGAGCGAGCAACAAACCAACAGAATTGAACAATAACACGACATCACAGATGATAACGGAATTACAGTTATAATGAGGTAGTACTAACATGTCTTGAATAGTTTAGTACTATTTACAGTGTTTATTGGTGGCACTTGGTGGCACTTATCGTTATATATATATTTATAACACACTTTTACTTCTCCACGATATTTATTATTGTACCTAACCTGTTTATCCTTGTGGCATTTTCAAAAGTATTAAGATCGTGGAGAAGTACAAGTATGTGATCAATATACATATAATTGTTTAGTAAATACCAGTAATAAAAATTATAACAACGAGCCTGTGCGTCGAGATTCCTCGCTAATCTATCCCAAGAGAATATTGTAACAAACAAAGAACATATTTAACGTTATATATACACAAAGTTCACTATCACCCTTAGAGTTTCCGTACTAACACTATTAACGGTCAAAATATCGCTACTTGGTGGATTGGGAATATGCAGGTATTTTAATTGATATTGTTAACATAGCTCGAATATGTAAACGGAAGGCTGTTACAACGGAAGGCTGTAACGTAACGGTAACGTAACCCAGTCCTTCAATTTATATACCAGGTGTATCCTTTAACCCTTTCTACGCCACATAATAAAACTGTTTTTATATTTATCTGGGTATACTTATATTCTTTTATCGATATAATACTCTTGCAACCCCTAATATTTTGTAGGTATAAAACATGGTATATATTGCTTGGCGCTGAAAAAAATTTTTTCGCTATCTACGTGGCGGGGAAAGGGTTAGACTGTTACTATTTACGAAGTTTTACTTGTATATTGATTTCACGTATCATCTGACTACCTGTTTATTTAAATTACCACCATTGATATACAAAAACCCAAGACGCACAGTCAGGGTGTCAAAACTGTCTGAATGCAATGAGCGCTCTATTCGAAATTGAGCGCTCATTTCAAATAGTCTCGCATCGCTCGTGTTCATACACGCACTTTTTACACTGCTTTGTAAAAAGAGCTTTAAGTCATGTTCGTAAGGTGGAATTTCTAAAAAAATATGTTTATAACATAACTATAACTACTTATGTGTGATTGCGGACAGATTTGAATGCTACTTTTGTTCGAGAATGTATCTAGGTTGTGCTGGTTTTTTGTAGGTAAGTATATCAATGATTACCACCCATTTTTAAGACTTTACATTGAATTACTTTTAATAAATAACTCGAAAGCTAAGTGTTGTTCAGCAGATAACAAAATAAACTGCATATTCCTTGTTTCAATAAAATAATACTATAGACCACATACATTTCACTCATTCGCACATTGGAGTACTTTAGAAGGGAATACATTTTTCAATGATAGTTGAATGTGGATGTCTAATAATACAGGTAAGTTTATTATACTTTTGTGTACTGATTCGTACTGCAACAAGCTACCTTAATATACAGTATACAAGGTGTTTTCATCACTACATAGTATAAAATAAAGTCGCGTTCTCTGTCCCTATTTTTCTTGTCCCTTTGTATGCTTAAATTTTCAAAACTGTGCAACGGATTTTGATGCGGTTTGTTTTAATAGATAGAATGGTTAAAGAGGAAAGTTTAAATGTATATAACATCGTGCTACAACAAACAGGTGCGGAGCAGGAATGAAAAATGTTGCAAAAACGGGGTGACGCAGACGAAGTTGCGCGGGTCAGCTAGTAATAAATAAATAGATATTTTGATCTGTAACTGGTATTGTTTGCACTGTTCCGCTCATCCTAGTTTAATACAGTACCATCTAAGATTTGTCACTGTGGGAAAAGTAATAGCCTCATTAGGAGCGATTTCCACTGCTAAAATATTGAAGTAGGCGGTACATTGCGAAATCCATTATTAAAAAATATATTAAGGGGGATGGGGGATACAATGGGTTTAACAATCCCAACAATTAAATTTCTACTTAATTAGTTGGAATAGTTAAACCGAAGGTAAGTGGTATGTGTATCATTTCATTTGCACTGGTTTTCTTTTCTTCGCATGTTATTACAGAGGCGACAGTTACTTTTTTTTATAAACACATACAGAGAGAACGCTTTACAGAACCAGTGTGAGTTGATCTTTACTTTTCTCACTGACGAACCTATTTTAAAACTGGATACATCTATACTAATATTATAAAAAGGAAAGATTTGTACCTATTTTTGTATGTTTGTAATGAATAGGCTCAAAAAGTACTGGGCCGATTTAAACAATTCTTTCACCTCTAAAAGGCTACAATATCTAGGAGTAACATAGGCTATATATCATCACGCTACCATACAAGGGAGCGGAGTAATAATCATAAATCTCAATTGATCCGGTAAATTTCTATACATTGGCGCTAATATCGCTAACA
This sequence comes from Pelosia muscerda, assembly GCA_963691645.1. NCBI lineage: Eukaryota > Metazoa > Arthropoda > Insecta > Lepidoptera > Erebidae > Pelosia > Pelosia muscerda. Next base: position 4,498,971 of record OY829114.1, on the reverse strand, counting down.
ATTTCCGTTGTCATGACAGCAAGAAAAAGTAGTATAGAGAGGCAAGTAGTGAATCGAGTAGAGTCGTACAACGCGATAATCGACATCCACGCGGGCGGAGCCGCGGGCAACAGCTAGTTATATATAATTTGGTTCAGTATCTTTGTATTTTAAATGTCTTTGAACAAGAACTAAAATATAATAAGTACATTTCAGGAGCATTTAGGCAACACCTTGTATACAGAAAATAAGGGTAGGTACAATTGGAGAACTAAAAGGCTTGAAACAAGTATGTATGAAATAATAATATTCACCCCCACTTAACATCCTAAAACAAAAAGCTCGTTGGTTCTCTATTGTTTTTTTTTTATCTATGGCACGTCAATTTAACTTCACCTCGCGTGATGTTAAGCTAAAGACAAACTCTCATGAAAGAGGGTCACCATTGCAAACACGTTCAGTGCTACAATGGTGGCGCTCAGCTTGACGGCCTCATCAGATGCTTTTTCACGCCCCGCTTAAAGGACCCGGGACTGTAGGAAGAAGGAAACACGTGCGCCGGCAAGGAATTCCAGGACTTAATGGTGCGGCAGAGAAAAGACTCAACGAACCGCTTGGTTCTTGATGGAATATTCTGTACCGTATGCTAATGCGTTTGAAGATTATTTTAAACCCCTGAGCGTACGGCTTTTCTCTCGGTTTATTCATGTCAATATATGAAATCCTGTACGTGCGTTATATAGGATAGCTGATCAATAGGCAACTAATGAGCTTTTTGATGGATTCGATTATTTGTTAGGTCATGGGCTTAGCCAGGGTGCTTTGCCCCCTGAAACAAACACGCGACTAAATCTTTGTGGCAAATTTAATATTCTAGAAACTGGAGGTTACTCTACTTGGCTTTCAACAGAACATGTTAACACAAAGCATGATCAATCAATAATAATGCTCCCAATAATTTAACACTAATAGTTATACACATGCTATTTAATACTTACAACCCTGGAAAGTCAGACTATTAAAATGTTCTATTCATTTTCAACGGTCTACGGAATTTTATAACGTCACACAATATTTTAAGGCGATGTTAGATAAATGGAAATTAATGTAACTTACTTCAATATAACTCTAAGTATCTCTTATTATTATATGAATAATATCTAACCTCCCCATAATTTTATCTCGACAAAAATAGGTAACTAGTTAATCAGTTTGGATAAATCTTTAACTTCATTCATAGCTGTTTCTTTTAACACTATAATATCTTTGAGCGTAAATTTTAAATACTAAATTATTGATGTATAATAATAACCACAAAAAAATCCAACTTGCATTTTTAAACAAGACGCATTCCACAAGTGACGTGAAGTTGTCGCTTGTAGAATGCGACTTGTCTGTTTTCTTTGGTGAATAATGTTTCAAGAATCATGATCGTGAGGTCAATTCTTTTCTTAACTAATATATAAAAGAGTACAATATCAAATGATAAATGTCAAACATGACATAACTGCGCAATAAGTTCCCACGTCACTTGGTACCCTCTCATTCACTTGCACACATGGATATGATTATTGCTTTTACTATACATCAATCTACTAAACCGAATTCAATGATATAACATCATTATTAACTTACTGTTTACTTTCTTTGGTGAGACATTAGCTGCAAATATAACGTTTACTAAATTGAGTTCCGTGTCTCACTGCCCTTAATGTACACAGAGTGATATTCCAAAAAAACAGATGCACGAAAACGTATAAAAATATGAATAACACAGGTTTGTTTACTTCCTTTCTTCATTGTATGATAATTACTTAAGGTAACGAAAAAGTAAAATATGTTACTATTGGCATAGTGAGCGCTTTACCTGAAAGTTTTTATATTTATCCGAACTGTTTATGCAAATATAGAACAACAGGTCTATAAGCCACGGATAGGACATAAACCGTTCATTAACATAAGCTGACATCAGGCAAAATATAAAAAAAATCAAAATAATAGACGTTTAGCTCCAATTATAATACATATTTTTTAATTTATACATCAAACTATGCCTTTTAAAATATCAACGTGTATGTGTAATGCATATTAAATTATATAACAATGAAGTTATTACTCGTCAATCGGTGACCTTGGAATACATTCAATAGACTAAGGGCAACTAAACACACTCCTCAATTCATCATTCCAATTCAGAAATTATGACAATTTGGAGATGTAAGCGAAATTCACAATTTTGGCACGATATTATACTAAAGTATTTCACACTAGAGAGCTTTGAATCAAATCTGAACAAGATGATATCACCCAAAATATGTGATATCGCTATTAATAAAATACTGTCATTATTACTTATTAAATACTTATAACTATTATAAAATTATTATGTACAGTCCGGTCAAAATAGATATAAAAATAGTGGTAAGTTTGCAATAATTCCCACAATGCTGAAAATTGGTAATCTTGACTAAACTCTACATTAAATATCAAGTCTCCATCGATTCATGTTATAAATGCAAGAGAACGATGGGAACTTGTACCTAACGTCTTAATTAAAATTCAGCTTTGTGCGGAATTTTGCAATTTAAAATGTCTATTTAGATCGGACTAATCTTATCTTCACAAATCATGTCACTTGCAAAAAACGAACAACAAACAATTATATTTGAAAATTATACTCATACAACAAAATAGATAATACAACAAATCTTTGGTATTAAATAAATAGGCGAAGTGCATTATGAAGCGAATAAATAATTATACAAAAACATAAAAAACACATTACATGTGGCTAACAAAATATATCTATGTATCATCGAGATGTGATGTGATTTACAAAAAGAACATTAAATTTACGGAATGTTAATAATACATTTTAGGTACATATAAAATAAACATTCAAGGCGCTTTAGAAGCAAAACAAAAAATGTATAATAATGTTATTCTAATAATAGTTATCGAAATAATAAGCCATCTTCAAAAAAAATATTGGCTTATTCGATTGACATAAAGGAATGACGTAAATATCTAAACGGTTTAAACGTGAACTTCTTAAACATAAATATATCGTGGATCGTTCGAGCGATTGAACGTCGATGAAATATCGATAGTATCGACACTGGTGGATTATTATTCCTCTTCAGATTCGGTGTCGGAGTCCGGGATCGTGTTGAACCAGTTCTCCCAGTTCGATGGAGGACCCATCACCGTCCGCCTGAAAAAGATACACTCATAGTTATTATGGAAATACATACTATGTTTTTGAATTTGACTTTTTGTGTACGAAGGCGATTGGCTATTTTTATTTTTTATTTCTGAGGGCATCTTTATGCCCAGAACTACTAAAAATGGTTTTGTTAGATTAAGTTAAAAGAACATTGTGATATAGTCGAATATGTAGAAATTGATCAAGAGAGAGAAAGCTATGCTCGGTAGGTCGGCGAGAAAAGATTGACAAATATCTAAGGGGATTCGACAAGTTAAACCAAAAAGAAGGGTAGGAGTAAACAGATCCCTAGCTCTAGAAGAAAGCATCGGTTACAATCGTGACCCACGCTACTGATGATGATGATGATGATGATGATGGTGATGATGATGGTGATGATGATGATGGTGATGATGATGATGATGATGATGATAATGATAATGTTGATGACGCAAGGCTCAGCGAGGGGTGTGTGAGTACTCACGCCTGCTTGGTGACGGGCTGCGGCAGCGTGGCGGTGGCGGGCGGCGGCTGCGCGGGCGGCGGCGCGCGGCGCTGCAGCGTCTGCGTGCCCTCGCCCTCCTCCGCCGCCCAGCCCTCCTGCAGCACCCACCTGCGCCACAGCACCACGCGCGCTACAGCCTACCGCCACCCCCCGACCCCCCGACCCCCCGGCCCGGGGGAGGAGCACTACGCGCTCATCTGCCTATTGTGGCTCCCCCGACCGACTACAATATGCGGTCCTTCTACAAGGTTTATATAGGGACCGGCAGTGCGAGTGCGACGCCCCAGGGGCTCCAGTAATTGGTTCCTCTCAGGTAGGCCCGGTGCTTATCTGCCACCTGGTATACCCTGTCCGTTGACGGACGAGATATTGACACGAATTTGCGGGCGAAATTGCGGGTACGCGCTAAACACCCCTAACAAATATTCTTCCCCATTCTTTAAGTTTCCAAAACTCAAGGGTGGCGGTTTTTCAATGTTGACCATTATAATAAAAAATTGCTAGTGGGGCTCTAATACTATATTTTTTGATCGGCATTTTTAATTTTTACCGAAAATGACAGACATAAATTACATGACATCATATACATACGTGATATTCTTTTGACATGTTTTATATAATGGACTATCGAAAACTATCTTTACCGGATTAGTTTACATTTCAATGTGTAATATTCGGGTAAAGTTTCGACAACATGACATTGATAATAAAATATTAAATGAACATACCTGGAACTGCTGGCCGACTTACAGTTTTCACACTCGCTGCGATAATCGTCCGCTTCCTCGGTCCCTGGTGCGTTCGTTTGCTCGTAGCTGCACACGCACGATGGCTGCAAATTGATAATTTATTTTCATGACAGCAAAGTAATGAATGCTAGTTGGAAATATACAGATAAGTGTCGAAATTCATTTACTCATATACTGAATATCAAGTTTTTATAAAAAAAGAAAAAAGACGCATCGAAATTGTACTCTACTTGTTTGAGTACCAACATTTGATGACAAAATAGAATCTTAGACGACCTAAAATATATTTCACCTTATTTATTAGTAAGTATTCTAGGTATTATATATAATATTCCATCTTCAAATCACAGAATTTATAATATTATAAAATATTTCTTTTAATAACTTACTAAACAAAGTACGAACAGAATGAACATAATTTAAATTATATTATTGGTTGGCGCCAATATGCATGTCATTCTATTTTTTTTTTCCTATAGAAGAAAAAAAATTGAAATTGGAACGCAATTAAAATTGAGATTATGTTCTAATTTAAAATTTTACCAGCCTTTAAAACACGCAACACGCTATAGTTACGATCTTTTCTGGGATTTCGAACGAAATAAATTATGATACAACATTTAGGAAATATGCGTGAAATATGTATGAATTTTAATAAAATGAATGAATGAACATCACTTTACTGTACACATAGCTCATTGAGTACAATTGGCGTTCTTATCGCAGACTGTGATCTCTACCAGACAACCATATCATGGTCTCCTTGGCGTCTTATATTCCAAGTTTCCTTTTTTATATTAGCCGTATATCATTACTTCGTAGAATTTAATTCTTAACAGTGACACTATCGTATGGTGTAATAATAAAGGGTATGTTTTAATCAACGAGTTCTATTCCCAACTGGGATTATTGGTTTACAAAAATTAATGATGAGGTTTTAAGTTTCATCAAAAGCGGGGTCGTAACTCCTTTGAGCATTTTTCACTATTCTTTAGTTTCAGATTTCGCAATACAGGTCCTTTTCAAATATCACTCGGTATACCTAGAATACTTACTAATAAACAAAGGTAAATATTTTATTTTTTGGGATGGCTACCCGAAAGTCTGTCTCATATCTACCAACCATAGATAATATCAAAACAATATGCGCGCTTCAGGTCCTCGTTTCCAGGGACTTAGGTCCAAGGTCCGTGACGGTAAGCATACCTTGTCCACGGTGAGGGGCAGCGTGTTAGGCGCGTGCGGCGCGGGCGGCGCGGAGGGCACAGGGTGCGCGTGCGGAGCGGGCTGCGCGTGCGGAGCGAGCTGTGCGTGCGGCGCGGTGTGCGCGTGCGACGCGGGTTGCGCGTGCGGCGCGGCGGGCGCGTCGGCGCGCACGAGCTCGTCGCTGTGCGTGCGCGCGCGCCAGCCCGCACTGCCGTTTAGGCGCGTGCCGCCCCTGTTGTAATACAAACTGAATCAGCTTCTCCGGAAAACACAGTAATAGTAATTATGTAGCAATGAAAAAAATGTAAAACGAAAATAAAGGATAACGATAATCTACCTGAGTTTCTTGCCGGTCTCTTCTCAGGAGATTTAACTACCGAACCGGCGAAAGAATTATTTTCAAATGATTTATTTACTGAGTATTTTATTTATTATAAATTATAATATTTTTTTGACAAATGTAGGTACATAATTATTGTAAAACTTTGACATTCATAAGTGCTCTTTATGTGCCTAAACTGAATAAACGAAATTGATTCTTTGATTCTTTGAATTTATTTTTTATTGGGAGTTATTTTATTTCACTTAATCGTAACCACTCGATTGGCCGGCAAGCGTAGTAAGGTGCATGGTGAATATTTTTCGTGCGCCCACCTTCTATTACTTTTATTATGAATGGCAAGGCTGACAATACACCACATTCGCTATGTCAGTTTTTAATAGAACTTTGGGTTGGTTTTTGTGTTGAAGTATTTTAATCACTGGATTCCACGTCTCAGATAGATATATTAAGTATGAACAAACACCGCGATAGTTTAAAAATAAAATAAGTGCTCTCATAAGAACAAAAGCGCCGGAAATAGCTAACTTCTACTTACGTATCATCCAGCGGAGTATCAATATTCCTAGTAATATCGTTGGTAGAGGCCAGGTTCAGGTTGCGGGGCATGCTGCGGCCCGTGTCGGCCATGTTGTGCCGCGTGGCGTCGCTCGGCTTGTGGAACGAGCGCCGGATCTCGTTGTGCAGCGAGCGGTCGGCGCGGTTGAACCCCGAGATCGGCGTGTCGAGGAGCGTCGTGTCCACCGCGGTGGATATGCGAGGGATAGTTCGATGGCTGGAATTATAAATGGAGTATGGTCATAATAAAAGTTGCAAATTTTGAAGAAAAAAGGGTCCTGTACCCAACTGGTACATTGGAAAGAAGAGTGACGTACGTAAACTAAAATCGTAACCTCGTAAACGTTTTGATTACCGACTCACTCGAGAAGACTTCAAGGCGTGCCTCGATATTTCTTTTTACCACTTAGGCACAAACATACGGCCCACCTGATGGAAAGTGGTCACCGTGGTCTATAGCCGTTAGGAATATCGTGCTATCGACCCTGTAGAAATCTTCTAATGCCCTTTTTGAAGAACCCTATGTTATAGTCGCTTAAAAAATTAATTGATGAGTTGCAAAATGACCTCCGTTCTCCATGAGCGCGGGCCTGTGCGGGTGGAGCCGCCTGTCACTCTAGCAGAAGCAGGCCGCGGCGGCAGTCCAAAGTGCGCCTCCCCATACCCGGGGGCTAGACGGGGACACCGCGGTCCCTACACCCGACGGGGGTCATCTCGAACAGAAGGCCCCGGGCTACTACCTCACCTCCGGCAACCAAAGACCCAAGACAGCGTGCGTTTTAGTCGGTTCGAGTCCAACATAACCTACACAAACGGCTCCGGTGGGGGGTATCCGTGGGGATTTTTCGCACGATAAAAAAAAGTACTCACAGAGATGTGTGAATGTTGTGCGTGTTGGTGTAGAAGCCGGGCACGTTGTGCGGCCGCTCGTGGTCGGGCTCGCGGTGCAGCACCGACAGCAGGCCGCGGTTGCTGATGGCGCCCAGCGACCCAGTGAGGCGAATCGCACTGGGGAACCCCACCACTGCCACAAACAACACTCTTTGTTACGTTATACCCGCGTGACTGTCGGTTATCGCGACCTAAGCGCCATCTGTGCAACTTATATTCTATACTAGCTGACCCGCGCAACTTCGTCTGTGTCCGTTTTTGCGACATTTTTCATTTCTGCACCGCACCTGTTAGTCGTAGCATGATATTATATACATATAAACCTTCCTCTTTAACCATTCTATCTACTAAAAAAACCGCATCAAAATCCGTTGCGTAGTTTAAAAGATTTAAGCATACAAAGGGATATAAGGACATGAAAAATAGGGGCAAAGAACGCGACTTTGTTTTATACTATGGTGATTACTGTACAGTGATTACTAATCATAAAGATTTTAAGATAGACCAAACCCTTTCAACCAAAAAAACCCTATATATATATATAATAGTATAGATAGATAGATAATACGTGTAGCAACTGAAACCAGTGAGTCACATTTCGTTTCAGTTTGCTAAATAAACATAAAACTACAAAACAATTCGATTCAAATATAACGTCCTTTTTTATTATCTTTGATTTATTGACACGTTAACACAGACTACGAATAAAATATGCGTCCGGTATTCGAATTGATTTCATGGGAATATTTCTAACAATAGCAGTGTGGTCATATCTGCATCATACAAAGACGTGAGAGGATGATGGAGGTACCTGACATTTTCAAAATGTTGAGATTTCGTGTGCTTGTGTTCCAACATATTAAATAACATTATAGTGCCCGGTTAATAGCAATAGGCTCGCCACCTATTACATTGGGACCTAAACATAAACCGGCGAAATGTGGGTGCTAGTACCTCTGCATACCTCTTCGGGGATATAGGTGTGAGTTTATGTAGTGTTTTTTTATAACATTAAATAGGTCAGTTATTACAAATTTTCTTTTTAAAAATGTATACCTAGCTATTGTCACACGGGAATATTGGCGTAAGGAAAATCACAGGGCGACAAGATCGTATCGTTGCAAAACGACGTAATGTTCAGCTATATACAAAACATTTAACACTTCCTAATACAAGAATGGAATTGTAAAAGCGTTTATTCTGTAGCACTAGCATGAACTCCTATCGATTTCGTAATGTAAAAGTTTCGAGAGAACGGAGCATTGTGACTGGCAGTCTGCCTCTTGCGAACCTATGTGCGTGTGTAGCCCACCAATCGCAATGCTCCGTTCTGTCGATACCTTTACATTTCGAATTCGATAGTATTTCGTGCTAAGGCTACTGGTCTCTTAGTTTAGGTAAGGTATACTTACTATTAGGAGCAAGTGGGTGGTGCGGCATTGGCGCAGGCTCCCTATTCTCCACCTGGTGAACTGGCTGCAGCAGTGGGGCGTTATAGCAATTCTGTGTATTCGCGATCTAGATAATAAAAGCAGTTTTAGATCCTCACGATTCAATTCCGAAAATTAAAAAAAAAAGAAAGACAACTCCTGCACTAGGGAACAAGCCCTGTATCGCGGGGGACTTTACAAAAATACAACTAACGGACACAAAGTGCACCCAGACTCAGAAAGTCAGAACAACTATTTGTGGATCACACAAATTTTTGTCCTGTGTGGGAATCGAACCCATAACCTCGTGCCCAGCCGGCGCATACTAGGGCACGGAGGCAGTCCAGTCTTATTATATTTATTCAATACGACGTCTCCAATGACTAAACATTATTGACATATTGTCAATATCATTTTTTATTGATTGCTGTGCCCATTTTTTTCTTCCAAAACGACCTCCTGGGGAAGTACCTCCGCCCTTCCCCTCCCCTTCCTAGCCTCCCCACCCCTTCCCAACTCTCTCCCTTTCCCTTCAGGGTGAGCAGCGCGTGTGTGACACCCTTAGTGTTGCACACGTTCATAGGCCACGGTGGCCGCTTTCCATCAGGTGGGCCGTGTGCTTGTCTGCCACCTACGTAGTATAAAGACTATAAAATTAGCTCGTACAAAAACTTACTTGTGTAACAGGCCGCTGTATATTGACATAGCCATGGCCCCCACACTGCACGGAGTCGTCGGTTCTCGCGAGTGTTTCCATTGTAGTGGGGTACGTGCGGTGGTACGTCATCTCGTTTGCAAGCCTGGAACGGGGATTTGAATAATTATTAGTTGCGCAAATGTGCGTTTGCGCAATTACTACTAGTTCACTTTTGTACACTTTAAGTGCAAATTATGGATGCTGTTAATTTTTTGTGTTAAATAAGTGTCTGACGTAACCACCTTTTCTTTAAATTTTCAGTTCAAGTACAGCACACAGGATTCGTTTTAAAGAATATTAGTAACCTAATTTTCTTTTTCTTATACCACGTAGGTGGCAGACAAGCACACGGCCCACCTGATGGAAAGCGGCCACCGTGGCCTATGAATGTGTGCAACACTAAGGGTGTCACACACGCGCTGCCCACCCTGAAGGGAAAGGGGGAGAGCGGGGAAGGGGTGGGGAGGCTAGGAAGGGGAGGTGAAGGAGGGGTATAGTGAGCTCTGGCTACCCTACTTACCGGCGGGAACACAACACGATGGTTATTATGACCGCGGTCTTCTGTAGGGCGGAGGTACTTCCCCAGTTGGACAGCTCATTTCGGACGGGAGATACCGTCGTGTCCTATCTCCGTTACTAATAAGATCTCTAACCCCTCCAGCTAAGCTCAGAATTCGAATCTCGGAACTTTCGATTGTGAGGCTCACTCCTTAACCACTGAGATATCCGATGCTTTTTCTATGCAGTGTATCTATTATATCACGTTAAATTTTTTATCACGCTCTGCCTCTGTTGCGTCTAGTCCAGATGGCACTATGTAATATGTCCTAGAACTTTTATTTACATTTACCTGATGTTCTCCTGCCTCGTTTGCGCCACAGCCTCGTCGTAAGGCGGAGGCGCCTCGCCGCGCGGCAGGTAATTGGTGGGCGGCTTCCACGCTGCCAGAGCTGTCTCGCACGTGCCGCCCATATACCCCATACTGCCACTGATATATCTGAAAATTTATATACCTATTAGTAACAGAAATAACATAGGCAACGTTACCTAACATTAGATACATCAGAAGTGAATCTGATACAGGAAAGGTCTAAAGGAAAATCAACCGGTATAAGAACAAACAAAAAATTATGTTTTTAATTTTTTTGCATTTCTCGAGCTTTATTTGATTTTTCTGACGGATTGCATTATGTCCGCGTAACATCGAGGGCGCGCGAGCATATTTTGTTAGGTTCAACCGTATAATCAATAATCTTAAAGTTGATTTTCTAGTGCCTTATTAAAATCATCTCCTATGTGCTCCTCTCTGTTTGGGCTGACCTTAATTCACACCTCAAGAGAATCCATCATCCATCCATCACTCTGTTAGCAATAAAAAGCGTTCAAGTAACATTGTCTAATGAGTCTTCTTGAGTGAAATGTTGTAACGCAATTTAATTCGTCTTGTAGCACTAGCATGAACTCCTATCGAATTCGTAATGTAAAGGTTTCGAGAGAACGGAGCATTTTGATTGGCAGTCTGCCTCTTGTGAACCTGTGTGCGTGTGTAGCCCGCCAATCGCAATGCTCCGTTCTGTCGACACCTTTACATTACGAATTCGATAGTATTTCGTGCTAAGGCTACTGATCTCTATCATGTTGAAATCCAGATAGTGCTTCTATAAATGTTAGGGCCGTCGTTGGCGAACGCATCGGTCAACACATGTCGGCGAACATGTAGAGCGTGTAGCGTGTGGCGTGTAGGGTTTATATTAATGTGTGTGATGTGATGTGGTCAACGAGTACGCCATTGTGTAAAGCGAACATTATTTAATTAATTTTATAGTTCCAATAAGCTTGTGAGTACAGAGCGATGACAACTTATTCATCAATCAATCCTCGCTAAAAACATCTAAGACCTAGAATAGTTCTACTATCACGCGGTAGGTACTCGTATAAGTAGGTCACATTAGATAATATTACTCATGGTAACTAATTGAATTCCATAATATAATTATATTTAAATCTTTCGTGTCAGTGGCTGCTCCAGCTTTCTATACCCACCAGGCCTATATAGTAACCTGACCTGACCTGACCTGACCTCCGTGGCGTGGCAGTAGTGAACGCGACTGCTACGCAGGAGGCGCGGGTTCGAATCCCGCTCAATGCAAATATTTGTGTGCTTGAATATGAATATGTGCATTGGTCTGGGTGTTTCCATGTATAATATGTATGTATTTACAAAGAAAAAGTATTTAAGTAAGTTTATCCGCATTCTAGAACCCGTAACACAAACTAGTTAAGCTATGCTTACCATGGATCTAGGTGACGTTGTGTAGATAGTCCTAGAATATTTATTTATTATAGTACGTCCAAATAAAGCACTTAGCACCAACTTAATGAAAACTTTAAATCATGACATCATTACCTCATGGGTTTGTTACTTCTAGCATTTTACTATCCAATACAATTGAAAAACAGTAATTATAGTTACGAGCTGTTGAAAAAGAGAGGTTGAAATATAGGCGAATCTTGTCTTACAAATCTGCCCGTAAGCGTAAATAAATGCATTAATCTTGACCTAAATGAACAACGATATCGGATTGATTGATAACAGATATACAAATTCACAGTATTGAACGAGAAAATAGAAACTGTTGCTATATAACTAGTTCATTTAAACAAGAACTACAAACGCCACTGGATTTGTTTACAATAAAATTAAAACTCACGCTGTCGAGGGCTCTTGGAATATGCATAAAATTTTATATCGAATGATTCCACCTGCTATTTTTATGCTCCACCGAATATCTAACATAAAAAATAGTAATAATGTGCTCTGTATTCTGACTGCTCAATTCGTAATATAAGAATTCTATTTGCACACAGAAGACTCACTCATCGAACAGGAAAATAGAAGTTCATGCATGTTAAGCTGGCATAGAATTAATTGAAATGATCATAAAAAATTATATCAAACGGTTAACAATGGATGCCAACGTCATTTATTGATGACAAATCCGCACACAAATTCCTATTTGCTAATATCGTCTTTACTTACAAGACTTGTAGGTACTCTGATTATGTAGAGCCTACTGAGCAATTTAGACGCATTATCCAACAGGTAAGTGAGAGTGCGAAGTAGAGAAGGACTTTAAAATAAATACTTCACTATCAAAAGACAGCATGCCCTTGATATGCATCAGAATCCGCAATAGGGACAGTTCTGGAATATCTGGGTAACCCAGAACAGCATTTTAAGGTATAGGGAAGCTATGAAGCGCCTCCGGGAGGCCTGCGCTCTTTGCTATGTCAAGAATATTGTAATGCTTCTCTTCAATTCTTAAAAGCCCATACCTTTGGTTGCGTATCTACGATTTATCACAAGGTTCCAAGTGAAGCGTCCGAGAAGGAAATCAGGACTGTCACTCAGTTGTGTTCTTCATAGTATTTCAGTAGCTCTACCTACACGTTACAATTACTTTAAGAAAAATATGTCTATAACAGGCAGAACTTCCTTTGTATACCCCCTGCCCGAGAGGACAAATTAGTCAGTAAAAAGAGAGCCATGTAACGCTATGTCTTCTGTATTGAATCATCTAAAACCATCAAAACTGCTCAAATGGCTGTATCTGTCAACAGTTGCCTATCAAAATATCTATTAACAGTTATGCTACGATTCGATAAGTGGTTCTGCACTCAAGTCAATAATAAAATCTATATGACTCATATTCACTATGTTGGTTTAGTGCCAAAACGTTTATTTAACACTATATGTTGTCCGTGGCTCCGCTCAATTCATGACCATCTATTCCAATCAGATTCCTGTGTTTTGCCCATCCATTACAATCTAGTACTTATATGTCATAAAATGATGAAACATGAACCTCGCTAATACTTTTACGATTCAATAATCAATCCATATATTACTAACTTTCTCACAGGAAATATTCACTTGACACTTCGAATATGATACTTCCGCACTATTCTGCAGAGACTGTATGATATGTGAACGGATTAGGTCAGACCACCCTAATGGCCCCTAGACTAATGTGTTATGACAGACTTTATACTCGCACTCCACCTTCGAGAACAAAAGGTCATTCAAGTTTGCAGGTTATTCCATGACTATGGTTCAAACTTGAACCGACCAGCGCGTTATGTTCATCAAAGTAAGGTCAACATAATTGCCAGTATTTGTTACTTGTTTGGGTTTTACTGGATGAGGGGAATTCCCTTGCTTTTCTGTGTCGACTTTATATAATAAAGTGTATTCTGACCTTATTTTAACAGTACACCTGCTCTCACCCGTGATTATAAGAATATGTGAACACAAATATTTGTAAAGAATTCCAAGTCTCATTCAATATAATAATACTTTATCCTTTTACATTACATTTATCATTTAGATGCCTACAGTTGAGTCATGGAGCTGCGTATTCGCAGTCGTTCCCATTGTTTCCCTTGTGTGAACCATTATGTCTGTCTGAATCTAAATTCGCAGCTAATCGGTAACAATTACATGAACTAAGATGCGGACGCCTTAAGCATAGGTAATCATCTAATCATGCGTTGTGACTTGTAGCACGCGTTCGCATTTCTCGCTCATTGCGTTCATTACGCATTTTCTAACATGCGAAATTGAATATAGTGATTCAACTTCGTGTTTATGTATGTAAATGTAAATGATGAATCGATTCCAAATGAAAATGTAGGTTTCTAATACTTACTGTTTTCATATAGGTAGGTAAAATTCTCATCAAAAAAATGTGAATAAATACGTTATTTTCCAAAAAGCGCCTTCCCAAAACATCATTTTGTACATTTACGCATCTTTTGTCAGATATTTATAATCAAATCTAGTCACATGCTTCTTGAGTCATACATTTATAATTCGCTCAATTAGATTAGATTAAACATGTTTAGGTACTACACCAAATACTACTGTTTGTAAACGTAAGATAATTGAATTATGTGAATTATGACTGTCTAATACGAGAAAAAAATGTGTATGTCATAGTGTGTCTACATCTAACAGTTTCAATAACCAAAACGGCTTATCTTAGGGTTTATGTAGACTGTCAGTACAAAATTGTAGTTCATGCACAGTATCGTAATCGACGGCGATGGCATAATCCATTTTGCAGTAAAGTATAGTTAGCATGTGTACTGCATATTATGTACTCAAGCAGTTGTATTTAGTTACAGTTATAGCAATGTTTTCGAAGTGACTATCTACGTGTGACCACGGCCAGTGCAACCTGTCGGAACGCCACGCCTATAGCATGATCGCGTTAATTCCCGTTAATGAACGATGAACGATATCACGGAACGCGATATTATAATTTACCTTTTTTTACTTACTTGTCTATTAAACTATTGAATCTCATGTACTGAATGATACAGAAAAAGAACCCAACAACAGTCGCTAACATAATACGTTTACGTAAACGCTAGCTTGACATTGAGACTTAACATATCCTGTTCTTTATCTACTGTAGAAACTACTGCATTTTGAAAAGATTTGAAACTAAGTAACTAAGATTAATATTTTGAAACTACTGCAACTCCACCATGGCATGATATACTTAACCATGCAAGTTGCAAGATAGACCAACAAATCTTGAGGAGGAAAGTGAAGCTCTCGACAAGAAGTGTCATCCCTTGTTTTCAAAAACTCTCAGTTTCCTTCATATACAAATAAAGACCAAGTACTTTTTTTAGATCTTACAGTAATTATGCAGTATTTGTAGGTAATTAGATGAGCCAGGGTGGGCACAACACACCCCATACCCGGGAGCTAGACGGGGCACCGTGGTCCCTACACCCGAAAGGGGTTATCTCGAAAGAGAGGGCCCCAGGTCTGCTGAGGTGCGAGGTATATGTTCGCTACTATCACACCACCCTGCGTGCAACCCAAGCGTGGGTTTTAGTCGGTTCGAGTCCGACATAACCTCTCTCCACTCACGTGGGAGTCATACGAACAATGAAACTAAAATATTACTAAGGATAGTTATTTTCATATTGAGAGTATTAAGAATTTTAAAATGTAAATGTTGTTAAACATTTTGAAGCAAGTGAGAAATCATTGTGCCTATGAGTAGAGACAAGCACAGACGAGTGCTACGACTAGTGTGTCTTGTTACATTTAACAGTTGTAATTAATATTAGGCTTTGTTTAGTTTTAGAACAATTAGGTACGTTCTATAAAAAGCTATATTACGTAGTGCTGAAAACGCCTTAAAACATTAAACCTAATTTTTAATCGACGTCAAAACAGATTATTTAAGAGATTGATTTTGGCAGGATTACATAACTAACCCAAATATTTTTATGTACGGAAATAATATCAATAGGTACAATGCAATTGTCTAACGCTATACGTTCTATTGTTAATCGTGGCTGACATTATTGTGTCCCAAACAATAAGCGGGTGATAAACAACCTTGTTATTACAAAAACGACAAATACTATAGGCACTCAACCATATCCTTATTTTTTTTCTACTTAACTGTCCTAAAGTTTGATGTTTAGGTTTAATGTTGTAGGATCAATTAAGTCTCATATTCACAGACCCACGGATTTTTTTACCTTGGACACGACAATTTAAACTCATCTCCCCTGATTGTAAGCTGAAGATCCACCATTACAAACACGTACAGTGTTACACTGGTGGCACTCAGCTTGACTGCCTCATCAGATGCTTTTTCACGCCCTACTTAATGGACCCGGGACTTTATTATCTGTCGGCGAATACCCTACGGCAACTAAAGCCTACATGAACTATGAGTGAGGCAATAGAATACGTTGTGTTCTTTTTTTCAATTTTCTTCATTTTTTTGAGTTTACACGTGCAGCTGACCGATAAGTTATCATAGGACATGAAAGCGCAAAATAAATAATATATGTAAATAACTCGCCTTCGTTAAGACCGAAAGCGATAACAGTGGTAAAGTGGTATTACTGTACCCCGTGTTTGATATAGCTAGTTGCGGGAAGGAGAGTGAGACGGTGAAACTTCAGTAATATAAACTCTGTATGGATGATAACATCTCTATATGGATTTAGTTCAGTTTTGTAGAACGTTTTCTCTTCTATAAAGACACGGTAATAGATAGTATTACCGTGATAAAGCGCATGTCAAGCTTGATATCTTTTTTATTATTTAGCTATACCTACATTTAAAATTGCCTTATCCCTGACTTAGTGACTCATCAAGCAGACCGTTGACCGCTGGAACTATATACCTACTTGAACATTTTTGGCAGGCTTTAAACCTTCACCTTTTATGGTATAAGCATCCATTTTGATAATTTCACTACTAAAGAATTAAAATAGGCACTAAACAGTGAACGGAAAAACATTAATTCTTTAAATAGGAAGCTTAATAAATTTAATTTAGCTGCTTTTGGTCGGTAATGTCGTTATTTTTAAAACGAGAAAAGTTTGCATGAAAAATTGGTATCAGGATTCATATAGGTACGTAAATGAATCCTGATCTATTTGTTTTTTCGATTTTATTTCCGAGACACGAGCCGCTAGTAGGCTTATAAAATGTTGTGTACGTACTTGCTCACTTACCTACGTTAAAGTAGGTACTTAGTGATAGTGAACTATACACTCATGCACGCCTCACGAAATCACGTCTTTTTCTTTATTCGCGTTTATCTGGTCTAATAATCTAATTATAAACTATATTTAAAATAAAAAAGTATCTAATACACACACGGAAATTCTAAATTCTAAAAAAAATATCACAGAATATTGTTGACGTCAGCCTTGGCACTACAATAGAGGTTTGTAACTTAAATTAAGGCTGGCCTTCTGAATCTATTTATTTTGCGATAACACCAAGTTCCACTGAATGTGATTACGTGCAGTACCTAGTACCTACAGCATGTTGTTAATAAAAGCTGACAATATAATATCTGTATAAATAAAAATAAATTGCCTCAAATATTCGTCCGCACATCACGTGAGAAAGGGACGATCGATTTATTTAATTTTTTTTGGCTGGCTTCGCAATTGACAGGTTCGGCTTAGGTAAAGACCAGTTTCGCTCACTATAAAACTATCCTGACATACATCGTTTTTTTCTCTACTTCAAATACTACCGGCCGGCTTAGACAAGGTTTGATTGCAAGGAAATAGGACTCAACCCGAATGCGATATATATCACTTTAAAAATTCTAAATTCAATAATCATTTATTCTATTCTGTAAAGACCATTAAAAGCCACTTACAAAACGTCAAAAGTAATCAAATAGCCAACCGCACCGGTTCGAAAGGCAGTCCCGGACTGAGAAGTCACCGGCAAGAAACTAAGCAGATTTTTCTCTTTTTTTGGTCAAACATTTACAATAATTTGCAGGAGTAGCAAGTTGAATGAACAGCTCATTTCCTTGCTTTTCATTCAAATAATTCTGGATTTTATAATAGCCTTTTTGGCATATAATAACTTTCTTTCGATTAAATTAATTGCAAGTCATATGGCCAAACAATCTCTGCTCGGATACACTAGGTATACCCTGTATACTTAAATACAAATAAAATTGTGCGCGTTATGTAGTTTTAGTCAGTTGTTCGCGAGTTTGTGACATAGGAAATATTCCCAGGGTCTTTAAATGTGACATATACTAGTGCAATTATTATTAAATTCTAGGCGACACCCATTCATTTGCTACAAGGACGTCGGGGCACACTAAACCGACTATAGAGCAATTTGCGACATCCGGCACAAGTAGTAATGAAATGTTAAACACGTTTTATTTATTCGTTTTTTATTGCTTTGGATTACAAACTACTTACCGATAGAAGAGCTTCAATAGCGATCATCGCAGTACATACAATTTTTGTAACCATGTGTCAGTAAAGATGCGCACGCGCATGGTTATGGTAAGCGGTGATCCTAACCCATAACAATCGCGGCCGGCTTGGGCCATCAGTTGCCGAGGGTGAGGTAGCATATCCCTCACTTCTCGGCTGACCCAGGGCCATCGAAGGCCTCTCGGGTGTGGGACTACGGTGTTCAAATCTTTCAGCTTCCTTCGCAAATGGTCTTACCGAAATGATAACAGTACTGAAATCGAAATTTATCGTGATGTGCCCCACATGATATATTCGTATTAAAACTAGCTGTATCAGCAATGACCCGCGTGAACTTGTCTTGTTTTTTATAATTTTACGCAGAAATCTATTTTTATTTTATAACATACAAGTGGATCAGGTTAATCCTTGTAACATCCAATATCTCCCATTGAAAGTCCCGTTCAAATAGCAGAGCCCCATCAGCTCCTAAACGGGGAATTCAAATACTATAAATGATTACAAATCATTCAGAAAAGCATCATGCATTGTTACTCAGATGATATCTCTGCCTGAGCGGTATCAGGCACATCCTGTGCCCATACAGGTCGACAATGAGTGAGTGAAAGAGACGGCATATCAGCGAGTCCTGAATCTTATTTCTGGATAGGGCTCTAACACCACCGCTACCCTATATGAACCGTATATTTATAGCCAATATTGAAGAACATGCTGTCCTAACTTAGTAAGTCGCGAGAGAAACGAAGCCTGAACACATGCGGATCGTATTGATATACTATATGACTGGGACCGGGCACATTCTGAGTCTAAGATACAGATATAATTAGAGCACATACTAACTCCGAGTCAGGTAAATTGTTTTTGGATACAACTAAAGGAAAAATGTCACTACTAAAAATTGTATAAAAAATGTCAAGCCTAGCTTGGGAACCACTTGTAATTTCGAATACAGCATAGATTAAGACATATTATTATGTTTGTAAAATGTTTCTGTTTTTTCAAAACATTCATTAAAATAAAACGAAAATTACTTACCCAATGCTCGTTAAGCTTCTCTGATCATCAGCGTGAGGAGGTCTTCGTCTCTTCTGTTTCCTGACTCTGTATACCACGAGAGCGATGGTTAACAGTACGACGACCAGCGCGCCGCCTGCCGCCATGCGCACATTGGCTTCACCGCCCTCCACCGGTTTGACGACGTCGTCGAGGCAGATGAACTCGCAGCATGTGGTGCCCACCCGGAAGGAACGGCAGTCCTATGAAATGATAATTATTCTATTTACTAGCTGTTGTCCGCGGCTCCGCCCGCGTGGATGTCGATTATCGCGTTGTATAACTCTACTCGATTCTCTATTTGCCTCTCTATACTACTTCTCCTTGCT
Source organism: Pelosia muscerda (assembly GCA_963691645.1). NCBI lineage: Eukaryota > Metazoa > Arthropoda > Insecta > Lepidoptera > Erebidae > Pelosia > Pelosia muscerda. Next base: position 4,479,224 of record OY829114.1, on the reverse strand, counting down.
GCGATATTAGCGCCAAAGTATAGAAATCTTACGGATCTATATAGCCTATGTTACTTCTAGATATTGTAGCTTTTTAAAGGTGAAAGAATTGTTGAAATCGGTCCAGTAGTTTCGGAGCCTACTTGTACAATGTCTAAGGTCTTATTTAAAATAGTGCCAATTACGTATACTACGGCGTTATCCACATGTTACCTAGAACTACTAGATCTATTTTGCTGACGAATTTTCGACTTTGAACAATTCGCCGACATAACGATTTACTCATAGGCGAATCGACGATAGAACCTTCCTCCTTTTAAAGTTTCGCTGAAAAACTATGTTTTGGTTACTATAATATCTACATATTTTTATATTACTTTCATAATAATTAATTATTATGAAAGTAATTAATTCATAACAAATAATTAATTATTATGTAATCCTCGTATATTACCGGCACATATCTTGACTCCAATCACGCCTAAAATGCAATCTATGTGTACGCACAAGCACAGTACCTACACACGTTTTGGGTCTATTTTGAGGCGAGCTCATGGGACTAAGGGGCTCCAATCCACCAATTAATCCACTTGGTTCAATATCATTTATTATATCGAACCAAGCCGCGCTCACGAGAGCCTCATTTCTGTCGCGATCTATGGTCAACATAAATATATACTGGCAACTATATCAGTTGTAGTTGAATGGTTTTATGGTTGAATAACTCTGAATAACTTGATTCATATTATAGGGCCCCTACAGCACTGTAGCCAATGCCTTAAAAATCAATACATATTATTATCACTAGCTGCAACTTTGTTGGCATGGACTTAGATCTGGGTTATACTTATAGTTACACTTTATGATGTCAGTCAGTGAGACAACCAATCAAAATCAGTTCAACCAGTCAAGTTCAATCAGTTTCAGAGACTAGCCATTACATATAACAGACAGATAAAGTTATTAACAAAAAATTGTTTTGAGACCTGGATTGTATAGGTACTTAAGGTTAAAATATATTATAATTATTCATTGGTCAGTAATTATTATTTATCAACAGGAACCCTGGTAGATACTGGCTGCCTATCAAAGAGCTCACAGCTTTACAATGTTGTTCAGAAAAGCACTGCAGTCTAATTACAAAAAAAAGTATAGAATACACAAAAGAATCAAAAACATGGCAATTCAATGCAAATGTAATTAGGAAAGGGAACAATAAATAAAGTTTGCTTTGCAGATCTCTGTTCTCTATTTTCTGAGACCATAAATATTCTATTCTATATATTCTATACCGTAAAATGGGGTGAATAGGGATCCAAGGGTGAATAGGAATAAAATGGTCAGCTAAATTCTGTAGTTATTTTCTTTCAACCGAAATTTTGGACTAGTTCATTGTAATAACAGAATCTTCGAAAATCTGATAAGAGGCCTATTTGAAATCTAGTAAAAGAAATTATGTAAAATATTCCATTAACCATTTTGTCCCTATTCACCCTTGGATCCCTATTCACTCTGTTATACCGTTATATTCCAGGACAATCTACACAATGTCACCTAGACCCATGGTAAGCATAGCTTGTATTACATTAAAGAAATCTCTTTTTTGCATCTGTACATCTATGATTTATAATTTCAGTTACAAATTCCATTAAAATAATGCCGTGGAAGTGGCATTATCATAATAATTCATTAATTTGCATTGCATTGATGTTCATGAATATGTAATTTGTTTTAATATGTATCTATCTACCCATTACTGTTGATAGTGACAATGATTTTCAACCTTTTTTATTAACTCAGAACCTCAAAACTCAACCATTTATAAAATATTATTTTATTTTTTTTAAATATTGCAGTTAATATAAATATTTATAAAAAATACTGTGTACCATTAATTTTCATAACAGAAAGTAAAGGAGTTTTTCGAAGAAAACTTAAGCAAGAATTTACCTGTGGAGGCGAGCATAATACTGCTTTGCATACTTTCGGTAATCCATTGTCACAAACGCAGAGCGTACAAGTATCTGGTCCGGGTACGTAATGATGGCCATGGGAAATCAGTTGACCACGCAAGTCTGTGCACTGCTCCTGAGCACCTACATCAGCAATTAACGCCACACAGAACATCCAGGGCACGAGCTTCACACACATATCTACTATTATTCACTAAACTATCATTTAACAAAATAATTACTGTAGAATTGTAACGTTGATGAACACAATACAAAATTTCCTAACATAATGAATTCATCAATTCAATCAAATCTATTCAAAAATGTAAGACGCATTGTTGTTGGAGAACTTTTGTCCTATTTTATAATCGATATTCACTCGTATAAAATCTTTTTGATCATGCGTCTTGGCTGTTTTGCTCCGCTTTGCGTTTGCGTATGTCTGTGTCTGTCAAATGATCAAATCGTTAAACGTCAAACAAGAAATGTCAAGGTCTAATTTTCGGATACACATTACAACAGAATTGAATTCATATTTCTATAAACATTACATAATGATGATTAGATTAGATTATTCCATGTAAAGTAAACTATTTAAATACATTGAATACGATTAAATATAATGTAAAAATCAATTTAGAAAAAAATTAAGTAAAACATCTCGCTGGACCCCAGTCCTACTCATTCAGAAATCATTTGTCTAACTTTCTCTCACTAGAAATTTTGACATTTTTTATGCCTAATTTATTTTACACATTTATGTACTATTCGAAGGAAATAAGGCAAGGTAGGTATCTTCTTTGTTGATTTTGTTTGCCATTACATTCCTTCAATAAGACTGGGGAAGCTTGCATTGTAATAAAGATATAATTTGTAAACCAACATAACTATGTAAAAGAACGATTTATGTTTTCAGGATAATCGGTTTTTCTAAGTGGTATTTTATTTTTATCCACTATTTCAGCCGAAAACTATGTACTAAGTGAGTGAAAATGGCTGGGTTTGGTGAATATTCAGGATATAATAGGCCTTTTGGACTGGATCCTAATAGAGAAACGAATGACTTGTATGATACGCGCTATCAGCAAATTTATGGCTATCATACTCCTGTAACCGAAGAATTTCAGGGTCCTCCTCTGGTTATGGATGACATTCCCGAAGAAGGTATGTACACTTTTCTAATTATATTTTTTTGTGTATTGTAGAAGACCAAATACATTGAAAATAATGACTTTTGGGTTACAGATAATAATGCCTATGTGACAACAGCTATTAGTGTAGCAAGTTTAATAACAGAGAACTTGTTAAGCCATCCGTTTATTGTCCTAAGAAGACAATGTCAGGTATGATTTTGGTATTGGCACTTTGTTTTACATAAACACTGTTATCATCACTGTTAAAAAAACAGGTAAAAGCTGTAAAAAAAATTATAACTCTTTTAAACTTTTGTTTTTAATTTCTAGGTCCACAATGGGTTAAAAAACTATCACATAGTACCATACACTATGTTGCCTGTGGTAGCTAGACTGCACAGACGGCAGGATGTCACAACTTTATGGAAGGGCATTGGTTCAACATGCATAGTTAAAGGCCTTAATTTAGCTGTTGAGGATATTGTGTCTAAAGGCACTGGATGGCCTAAGTGAGTTGAAATAGAATATTGGTGAACCATCTTTATTTTTCAAGAGTACTTGTATACCTATTAACTCTTCTAGCTAAGTTGTTAAGTAGTTAAGTGAGTTTATATGTTCAAATAATGTAATACCCAGGATTCAAACCTCTGCTATATAATTTCTGTCATCTAAAGTAAAGCTAAACTTGAGCTAAGTTAAAGTACACATTATTGGTGTACATTTCAAGTATCAAGAAATTGTATATATATGAATTCCCATTTAAAAATGATTTGTTAAAGGAATTGTAACTTGTAGTATTCATTTGGGATTTTGCCTAGCCATTATACACCTTCAATAAACAATTTTCGCTTAAACATGGTCACCTAACACAAACCTATAATATCCAACCTCCTGCACTAAAGAGCGACCAGAACAGTCACTAACAATGTGGTCGACATAGCAAACATTTATTCTCGAATAGTCTAAGCATAAATGGATCATTGACATGAAAGAAGTACTATATTATTATATTATGGTATTATTATCTTTTCTAGGGAAATTGGAAAGTGTAATTCTGTCCTGCAGTTCCTACAACATGTTACTGTGAAATGGTGAGAATGATATTGAAGTAGTATGTCAATCTATTTTCTCATTTTTTATTAACTTTGCACTCACAAGTTTGTTACATTTTTTTGCAGTGTAAGCTTAGCAATAATCACGCCATTCTACTCAGCGAGCTTAGTAGAAACAGTCCAGAGTGATATTGCAAGTGATAAACCAGCCTTATTTGATGTGTTCAGAGAAGGATTCATGCGCATTTTGGAGTGGGGTACTCCTAGCAGAGGCAGAATGCTTCCAATATGGGCTATTGTATTGCCAACAGTTGCATTAGGCATCACTAAATATCTTACACAGTATGTATAGAGTACAAAACTTTAAAAAATCTATAGTTTTGAATAGAAATCATATATAAATTTATTTCTTTTCCAGCATAACTCTGAAGAAAATAACGGAAAAAGTTATTCGTTTCCAACAAAGGCACAAACACGAACTCAGTGAATCATACAATATGAACTACAGCAAAAATTCACAGAACCCTCTACTAGAGGACATCAGTCTTAAAGCAAACATATTTGCTTTTATTTCTATGGAGGTTTTATTCTTCCCAGTTGAAACTATTATTCATAGGCTTCACATACAGGTGAATATAAAAACATTGATTTATATATGCGGTTCTTCCTCATAGTCAAACTGCTTTGACTATGAGGAATTACGTTTCCTCATAGTCAAACTTCATTGACATTGCACCTTTTTATCTCCCTGTATCAAAATAATCATCATCATCTTGGACATAATTTCATGTGATATTAGATATATTATGACATTCGCAAAGTATCAAGAATACTTTTTAATAGGGAATCAGCCAAATCAGCTTGTTTTTCAAAGCACCAGTAAAGTACTATCTTATTAGACAAGCACTTACTGTATTATATTATTATGTACCTAATTATTATTGGTTTATTTATTCAAATCAAATGTATTTATTTGCGAAAATGGGTATGTACAATGCAAATATTGGATGAATTAATTTTATTGGAGATAAGGTCTAACTAATAAAATAATAATTATATTAAGAATTACATAACATAACATTAACTCACGCCTATATCCCCGGAGGGGTAGGCAGAGGTGCTAGCACCTATATGACATGTCAGCCAAATATGTTTTGTCTCATCTCACTATTTTATATGACCTCTTTTCAGGGAACTAGGACAATTATAGACAACCTAGATACCGGTACATCTGTGATACCTATACTTACTGGATATGAAGGATTCATGGACTGTTACAACAGTACCATTGCTAAAGAGGGTGTATCCGGCTTATACAAGGGCTTTGGAGCACTAGTATTACAATTAGCGGCACACTTGGCAATTATCAAACTGACCACATTAGTAGTTTCTGAAATCTCCAATCTTCTTAAACCGGCCAAGTCTCCAACAAACTCTGATGACTCTGTTCACTCACAACCAAAATATCTTTTCAATTAGTCTGGTACTTATTGATGAAATTTTAACATGTAAGTGTAATTTATAAATGTGTTGTTGACCTATTGAGGGTTTTGAAAAGTTATTAAATTGCATAGAACAAGTGGTTTTTATTACATTTCCAAAACAGTGGGTATCAATTTGTGTGATATAGGTAGTTTAAGTAGCCAAAAGAGTTACCAATTGCAATCATGGTAACTAATGCACACATAGATCAGATTAGCAGATCATAGAAATGCATAGATTTTGTTATTTTTTACAAAGTTTAGTTCTTAAGTGAAATATGTAGTTTAAATGAGTTAACTGTTAACAAATGAAGCTCATAAATAAATCATTAGTATTTGGCTTTTTTATTTTAATTTATATTTCTAAGATTACACTAAAACATATTACAATAGACAATAATAACAATACCGCAGGTACAATAAATTTATTAGTGAGTTAAAACAAATCTTCCTTTTAATAATCTCCTCATAATAACTTTACGGCCATTCGGAGTAGACATTCTAGTCTCCCAGCCATGTCTCCGGACCCGTCTTACTTCATTTGGCCGAGGAAAATAGCAGCGGACTTTAGTTCTGATTGAGGATAGTGAAACACATTCCGGTACTACCAAACTATTACTGTTGATAAGAGTAGCCTGCACACATTGTCTTACGGTTCTGTAATTTAAAAATAAAACGAGATTAACTTGATACAAACATGTAGCTACCAACTTCGAATTTCGACGACTTGATCGATGCAGTATTTTCATGATTGTATCAATAAATACTTACTTGAGGGGTTGAAAGATTGCTGACATAATGCCTGACATGTCTATTGATTAAAATTCTAATGTTTTGATGATAATCTTCCTTATGATTACCTTTAGATAATTTAATTATACCCAAACAAAATTGAGGCTTTATTAACTTTTTAGGTTAATTGATAATCAACTGTCATGGTCATGTCAAATCCATTGTTGTTATTACACACAGGGCGGCCCTAACGCACTATTATAAGGAAGGACAGCGTGCCAAGGTCACCAAAATCTATGAATGCTTTGCGCCCCGTCATTCATAATTTTTTCTAGTCTTTTACTACAACTAGCATACTAGTGACGTACTTCAAGAAAAAGATTTATCGACGAACGATGGGCCGATGACTGCTTATTTGAAATTTAATATCCATAATGATTATAAAGAATTGCTAAAGTGAATTTTCTTAACATTAAATATGTAGTTTTGAAGATATTTGATTTCGAAAATTGAAACGAGCTGCTAGAAAACGGTTTTTGTGTGAGTGACGGCATGACTTCTTAGTAAGTAGTGCAAATGCATGAAGTGCAAGAGAATATTGCATTTATCTCGGTTCCGGTTGTGTTTTGTTGTGTTTACGTGTATGATTCATTAAAAAATAAAAGTCATTTGGAATAGTAAGAAATCTATAAATTATAATAAAAATAAGAATTATAATATTATCTCATGAGTGTAGCATGTTACCGGTCTTGTTAAGTTAATACACGTTAAAAGATAAGTAAACCCAATCGTATTAGTATACGTAAATCGACCACTTCTGCGATAGTAGAAGGCACAGCACTAACGTAGTAAAACGTCCATTCATAAAAATGGAACATAGGTAGGACACAGCGTTTTGTAGGTAGGGCCCATCCCCCCCCTTATACATCAATGTTATTACATGACAGATCAGACCACAGATAGAAAACTCCGGAATTTGGAACCTTGTATATAAAAGATTTTTTTTAGTTTTGAGTACCTACTTATTAGAAGTATACTACCTACGAAGTAACCACTATAATCCGTTCTGTTTTAGAAAATGTATTTGGGTTCCACGTCATTACCCCCATCTTTGCGTTAGTCCCGGTCGCATTCAAATCTCAGAATCCGATGACGTCTGTATTCCGTCTTTTACGTTTTCTCTCATGTTTCCAGTTTGCATGGGCTTGCGCATCCATGATCATAGATTAATATATACATACATGATAGTGCGACCACACATATCATCGTTCACGTAGTTCCTTACGGCTTCTGCAGGTCAAAACGTTAAAACCCATAATAAGTCCACGCGGGCAAAACTTAGAAAACGAAATCGACGGCTAGGTGAATGGTGCTCACTCAGCTCTTCCTCTACCTACGGCGGTAAGACCCATCATGGGGGACTGGCTAGAGAGGCCGCACGGTAGTCTCTCGTACCGGCTGACGCAGTGATCACCGGGCATTGATGCTTCGGGGATTACCTGCATCGGATCCGGAAGGAGCCAACGTCCGAGTGCCATCACTGTGATGCGAGCGAGGACTCGGGGCTGCATACGCTGACCGGGTGCCCGGCGTGGGAGACGTCGAGGCGGGTCCTAGTGGCGGCCCTAGGAGTGCGGGTTCTTTCGCTCGCCACATAGCTCACGGCGATGGTACGATGCGCAAACGCTTGGGCTGCCGGCGCCTCCTTCTGCGAGCAAGTAATGCTCGAGAAGGAGACGGCGGAACGAGTTCGGAGAAGACTCCGGACGCGCACAGCCCGCGATGAGTGGAGGCGACTCGGACGTCGGAGGTCGCAGAATGACCTCCGTCCTCCGTGAGCGCGGGCCTGGGAGTGACGGGTGGAGCCGCCTGTCACGATAGCAGAAGCAGGCCGCGGCGGCGGCGCAAAGTGCGCCTCCCCATACCCGGGGGCTAGTTGGGGACACCGTGGTCCCTACACTCGACGACGGGGGTCATCTCAAAGAGAAAGCCCCGGGTCTGCCGGGGTGCGAGGGATATGTTGGCTACTACCTCACCTCCGGCAACTGAAGACCCAAAGACGGCGTGCGTTTTAGTCGGTTCGAGTCCGACATAACCTTTCCCAACCGGCTCCGGTGTATCCGTGGGGATTTCTCGCACGATAAAAAAAAAAGCTCTTCCTCTACGTACCAATATTTATTTACATAATATTAGTCGTAACAAATAAAAAGTATTGAAAAACATACCTACTATAAGTAAATACTTAAATATTTATTTCATTACTTACTTACCTGCATAAAATCATAAAATAGATATTTTGTGGCACAGGTAGTACTACTTAGGTCAGTATTTATTTATTTTATCTAAGAAGCATTTTTGATTAATATAGGAAAAGATGTTCTTTAGTCTATGAAAGATGTTATGATGGTCTATGATTAACTTCGTTCGACTTAGAATAATATGGCGGACCAAAATAACAAGGGCGCTAAAAGATTATTTTGGATTTTTGTTATATCTATCAAATAGTGATTTGTTAAGACTTTAAATTGCACTTGATATGTTTTTACTATAGTATCAGGCAGTAGTGGCTCATGAAAGTAAGCACATACGTTAGGAAGTGATGTTTTTGTGGCTTGTTATTTTTTCGCGCAGAACAGTACAGTGAAGTCAGTTTCTTTAATTTATAAATACTATTTTTGTTACAGATTCAGAATGTCTTCTGCCATAAAAGTGAGTTTCGAAATAGGACATGTAGCGTCTCTAAGATCCAAGCAAACACCAGAAGGATTTACCCATGATTGGGAAGTTTTTCTTCGCGGCGCGGAAGGAGCTGAAATTAGCCACTTCGTAGAAAAAGTTGTCTTTCATCTACACACGACTTTTAAAAAGCCAAGAAGAGGTAACAATTTGTATTACTATTATTTATGTAGGTCATATAAATGTACTTAAGCTATTTGTTTATTTTTAAAGTCAAAGTATCCATTTTCCTGTTGTTATTTACAATGTCTTCATCTAATCTTTGATTTTATTTCTGACAAATTATTATAGTTCTTAAATGAATGATGCCACATTTTAATATTTTGTATGCTTTTATTTTACAGTTGTAAAGGAGCCACCATTTTCGGTGAAAGAATCGGGCTATGCAGGATTCACATTTCCTATAGAGATATATCTAAAAAATAAAGATGAACCCAAGAAAATTCAGTTCTCCTATGACTTCACGTTGCAACAAAGTGGGTTGCTGAGGGATCGTTACATCTTTCAGAACCCTAATGATGATTTCAGGAAAAAGCTTTTCAAGGGTGGTGGAATTCCCGTAAGTAATGAAGCGTATTATACCAACCCAGACCAGGAAAGTAGAAGTAGAGATTCATTTACAGAAGAGAAGCAGCAGCTTGTGAGTAAGCCTAAGCTATCATCAGAAAATATTAAAAAACACAAATTGAAAGAGCACAAGGATGAAGTGCCACACAGAACAAGTAGTTTTGAGAATTTATTTGGACCTCCCATTCAAAAACCACCAAAGGTATCTCCAGATCCTAAAAAGAATGAAAAAGTTGCACCTCCTATTAAAATAGATAAAAAAGAGAAGGAAAGGTCTAGTTCAGATAAGAAACCAAAACATGAACACAAAGAAATCAAACAAGATAAGATAAAAATTAAAGAAGAAAAAGATAAAGGAAGATCGGAAAAAAATAAAATCCATAAAGAACTGGAAAAGTCAAAAGAGAAATCAAATAAAAGACCCAATGATAGGCCTATCTCTCCAGATGTCATTAAAAAGCAACGTGCTGGCAGTCCAGTTAGAAGAGCACCTAGTCCACCACATTCCAGTAGTGTCTCTAGTATTAAAGAAGAATACAAGCAACCTAAGCACAATTCTGAGGGAATTGATCAAAAAAAATCTAAACTCGAAGAAAAAGTTCCTGATATCAAAATAGAAAAAGAAATTAAAGAGAAAAAGAAAAAGGATAAAAAAAGCCATGTCAGGGACAAAGAACGAAAGGAGAAAAAGGAACACAAAAAAGAAAGCCATAAAATGAAAGAATCACCTAAAGAACCTCCTAAAGAAGTAGCTAAAGAAATACCTAAAAGCAGAGATATTATGAAAGAAAGAGAACCATCAAAAGATTCACCAACAGTAAAAAATAAATCCATGAAACCAGAAAAGATCATAAATAAATTCTCTATGGAAAACCTTAGAAAATCTCCTACCACAGAAAATGAAGATCGACCTGAGAACCACAAGCAGAAAGACAAATCGGATCCCAGAAAACATAAACATAAAAAGAAAGACAAAAAAAGAGATGAGTCTAAAGATAAACACAAGGAATCCAGCAAAGAGAAGAAGCACAAACACGATAAAGTTAGGGATATACCACAAGAAAAAATTGAAGTTATGGAGCATAGAGAAACTCCCATACCAAAAGAGCGTCCCATGCCTGAACCAGCTTCGCCTATTTCAATAGATACAGCATCCCAATGTAGTTCAAAAAGTGGTTTAGCCAAAACTTCACATATTGGTAATGAAAATGCTAATAGTAGTCATTCAGATTCAGAAGGTTCTATTATTGGGGATGATGAAGATATCAAAGTCAAAATTGAAAATCCATCTCCAGAACATATTAAACATGAGCCTTCACCAGAACCTGAGCCAGAGATTGACCCTGATCCTGAAATAGATCCCGAACCAGAGCCGGAACCTGAGCCCATAGCAGAGCCTCCACCACCACACAAAGAGAAATCTAAAAAGCATAAGGATAAATCTGCTAAAAGAGAAGAAAAGCGGCGCAAACGAAAAGCAGCTGAAGAAGAAAGGGACAGCATAGAAAACATAGAACATAGGAAATCCGCAAAAACTACAGAAACAAATGTAGGCCCGCCTGCATTTAATGACACCGAACGTGGAGAAAGCAGCGGCTCCACATCTGCAGAAACAAAAGTTCAAGATAATGGAGTTTCTAGTAGTCTTGGAGAAGATGCAGAACCTGGTGATCTCTCTCCTGACTACATGGTACAACTACGTGATTTACAACAACGTATTATGAAGATTAAAAACAATGAAGATTTAGAGAGGGTAGTGAATCTAATCGCTGAAACAGGTCGATATGAAGTAACAACACAAACATTTGATTTTGACTTGTGTTTATTGGACCGCTCCACAGTTCAACAGCTCATACAGCTAGTGGGTTGCTAGCGGGAATGTGTTGTGAATATATAGTGACTGTAAATAAAGCCTCTTAATCTTGTGAACCTTGGCATTTATACAACTCAATGTATCTGCCTGTATATATTACTCTGGCAGCATAATAGATATGGCATTCTTTTATTTACGATGTTGCATAGAATAAGTTAGAAATAATCTCATAAAGTTTTATGTATTGATGATATCTTCACATTACTCTACACTTGAGTTTTAAGTGCAATACTGTATAGATATATAAAGTTATAAGACTGTTGAAAGATTGTTAAAAGTAATGTATATTTTGTACATTATTGTATTGATTCATTATTTTGTAAGTTAATGACTTTTTTTTTAATAACCTCCATTGATCCAGGAAGGATCCAGAGAGGCTATATTAATAGTATATTATTAATATATTATAGTTGTAACATCAAGTCTTCTACTTATAATATTAGATAATAACCAATGCCTGAAAAACTGGTAGTGGTTATATAAAGTTATCAAGTTTGTGCACCACATTTTACGTTAAGTTTAACACATCCCTTGCTGCTTAGTGGCAATACTGCAGTTTTTGCATAATTTTAATGATACCCATTGTAATTAAACCATCACTGATTTAGATAATATGACATTCGTTCTCTGTCTTGTGCTGTCGCAGGTTGATAGAACTTGGGGTGCCTTTAAAATTATATGAAATTTTATTAAATTATTTTAGTGCTCGTTTTGGCTTAGTTTGATCTTGTACATTATATTTGTTACATAACTTATTTTTTTATTTATCTCGTATTTTAGGATCATTTTAAATAATAATAAATAGTGTACAATTAACTGATTGTTTTTTTTTTGCTTTATTAGGTCACGCCTCGTGACTCCCATACCCCCGGCTCGGACCTGTCATCATCATTATGCCATGCGAGAATGGGTGGGATGGTCCCAAACAAATCAATTTGTCCTCTTTAACTATTCTTGTAATACGGAGGTTACGTTACGATACGACAGATGTAAAAATGCTAAAGGAACCACGTTTTTCACGATATATTTAGAAGTTTCCATTGCACCCGAGAAGCGAAGCGTGGGCGGGTTGTAGTGATTAAATAAAATAGATTCTCGAGCTGCTATGTTGCGATTGATGTTTAGTGTGACAATTCGGGATAGAAAAAATACAAGTTGTTATAGTGATAACGTTTTTATTCCAATGAGAAATGTAATCAATAAAGAACCAATTATTTTTGAACACAAGTAGGTAAAAGAAAATTAATGAACTTTAACTATTAATTAAAATGGATGATAAACGACAAGCTATAGGTGAAAAATAAGAATAGTGGATGTTCATGCATGAATGATGAATGTATGTCTTGAAAATGTAATGATTAGGTACGAAAATAAAATAAAAATGACCTAATGAAGTGTGAAAAACCATATTATCTAAACTTATAACAGCTAGGTAAAGTACCCACCATTAATTTTAAATCCCTGCGAAAACAAATACCAATTACGATATTTATTTTATTACATTTTGCATTACGCTCAGCTTTAGTAAGCACGCAAATATGCCATTCTGACTCTCTCAAAGAGTGGTTTCAATTCTTTATACTGAAACCGTTGACCATCTTTGTCCGTCTGTTTGCTGCAGTCGAGTCCTGAAGTCTATGATGCGGTGTTCATCTCTTTTTGCCATTCTTGTGGATACTTTGACGCCATTTAGTATAAAAGTCTCCGAAAAACTCCACTGAAATCCCAGCAGCGTGTGCAGCACCAGTTACACTGAATTCTTTGTACTGCTCTTCTTCACTAACCCTCTCATTCCCAACCAGCAATATCAGCAATGGTGTAGATTTGCCTTGTAGTGAGCTGTCGGGATCACCATTACCTCCCTGAATTTGTTTATCTTCAGCGATAAGGTGATTACAGAATTCCAATATTTGAATAAAGTTGTGAATATGTGGAGGTGCTTTTCGAGGGTACTTCAACAATGGTAATGGTTTAGATTGGCCAGGCCTCTGAGCGCGTAAGAAACGAGAACCACTGCGCAGTTGAACTTCTAGCCAGCGAATTGCATCGCGAGCGGAACTTTCCTCCCGTTTCAAGTTATCCAGTTCTTGAAGCACTAAACGTAAAATTTTATTAATTATGTTATCTATAAAGGTTTTCATAGACTCGAGCATTCACTTATATTGTAACAGAACATCGAGCATTCGCCGTTTTTAAACTAGTCGAACTGAATAACGAACAGAGTCAAACATTGTAACAAACGTTTTCATGATCATTCTAGTGAATGTTTATTCTAGTTAATATTTTCTGTCGTTTCGCGAGAAAGCTCGTAAGAATGCTCGCTAAAACGTACTTTTTTTTTATTTAATGTATGACATTAGTCAGAATACTCATTACAAGTGATTGCTAAAGGTTTTTGAGTACCTTAGGAATTTAAAAGAATTCGATGGCATTATGCCATAACATACTTACCAACAGAAGGAATAAGTAGTATAAAATGTCGGGCGCGTAATAGTTGCTTGACTCGACGCAAGTGTTTGTGTAGAGTGGCCGTGTCAAGAGCGAGGAGTGCTGGTACAGGAGCCTGTCCAGTGCGTTCTAACTCACGCACTTGTGATGTAAGCCATAATCTTCCCAATCGTTGTATTAATCCACCTTCATTTGAGTCAGCCTGCATAAAACATACAAAATAGATTACTTGAAATTCAATGTTTCTACATTTTGTATATAAGTTAGTACACTTACATGAGGTTTCTTGGAATTGTGCCACTCTCTGCTTCTCTTGTGGTTGACTTTTACGCTAACTTTAGGTATAGGAGTTTTCTTCAAATAAAAAACCTTGAGTGACCGGTTGTATTTTATACGTGGTATTATCTTTGCAATATGGTTTCCAAAGTCAATAAAATTTAAAATTCTTATTACATTTTCATCATACAGACACAGATTATATCTATCTAAAACTTGCCATTCAGCAGCATCTTTGTCAAATTTACAGATGTTAGTACCACGTAAATTAATATCTTCGGGTAGCGGTATAGTTTTATATTCTAATTTCAATTTTTTTGCAGTTCTTCTACAATATTCCAAAACTTGACAATCTTTAGCTTCAGTACTCTTGGGATTAAAATAAAATGTTAATATATTCAGTACATCTACTACACATTGAAAAAGTGACTCCCCACTATCCCCACAAGATAAGATTAAATCTTTTTCATTGAGAGCCCAATCCTGCAGTAATTTGATACTTGGTAAGAAATTATCACCAAGCAAGAAATTTTGAAGACCATTTACATTTAATACATTGTTCATGTCAGTATGCGAAGTTGAGTCATTTTTGTCCGGTACCTTTGCATTCAAGTCACCATTTGGTTTGTTATCTTTTTCTACTTTCTTTAAATCCACTGTACCATCAACATTGTTTAACTCAATAACATGTTCATTATCTGAAGGTTCATAACAGGACTCATCACTAAGACCGATATCATCTGACTGACTTTGACTCGAGTCAGAAAAATCTTCTTCATCTGAACATGATTCAAAGGTTTCTGTCTCACCACTTTCTGTATCATCATCTGATAAATCAGAACTGCCTGAGGATGCAAGACGTCGTCTTCGTCGACGTTTAGCTATGGCTTTTTTGCCACTTGTTTTAGTATCACCATTTTGTGTTATTTCATTATTTTCTTCAGATATATTTTCCTTTAACAGTGGCACGTCATTCTCTTGGCTGTTTTCGGTACCATTATTTTTCACTGTTTCAGACATTTCAACTGTTACAGAAGGCTCTTTTTCAGAATGATCCTGTTCTGTATTTGTATCGGGTGTAGTTAACTGCTGTACGTAATGTTTTGGTTTGTATTTACTGGCTGGATTTTTAAGACCAAGGTTTTGTAATTGTTGCAATAGCTTTTGAAGCAGTTGTGACAACAAGGCTAAGGTAAAAGCTTTGCAAGCGAAGGCTTTCACTTCATCAGTTTCAGTTATCTTTGTCATTGTAAATAGACAAATAAGCACAATTTTGTGAACAAGATTAGCATTCAAGCAGGATGGATTGGAGTCTTCTTCTTCAATAGCTTGTGTATATTCATTATAATTTTTATCAAACACTGGCAATGGTGTTTTGACAAAATCCATAGCTACTTTTAGCTCCTGAGCAATAGTACCACATCTCTGTGGTATATTAGTATCATTCTTCCCCATGTACCATATTTCTATCAAAGCCAGAAAGTCTGATATTGTATTTTGAATGTGTTCTGCTTGGGTCAATGTTTCAGGATGATTATTAGAATCAAAGTATTGACCATTCTTCTCAAATATTTTAGTAAGATTACCAATTGCCCCATCAAATGGTGTTGTGCAACTTAAACATTGTATATAGTAGCAAACTGAATCTAAGTTATAATTCTTGTCCAGATATAAATTTCCAAGTTGATTGTAGGGCATTCCTGAGGCCATGTCTACATTGGCAGCCTGAAGATAGTAACGAGCTGCGATTGATGGATCAAAATCATGAAATATTTCAACCTGGTAGCGACATAAATCTCCAAGGTATATTAAACATGAATGTAAAGCTATGCGGCTAAATTGAATCTCATCGTCACTTGGAGTATCAGAAATTTCACGAAATTCTTCATCTTTGTGCAAATGAGTATAGTCTAGCTTTTTCAACTGTACTTTCATGTCAGTTTCCAACCTAGAAATGAAGTGATGGAAATGGCCAATACCACAAACAATATGAGTTAATAAATAGCTATCATTCTCGGTGTCCGTTTCTTTGAACTTCTTTGCTGATGTTACAGTGTCATAATACACTTTTCTCCATAGCAACTCAAGAGATTTCTTTCCATAATTTGCGGGATCGAGAAATACTAATTTCTCGCAATTATCACGAAGTTTTTGTCGCTGAACTTCAAGCTGAGTCGAGAAAAGATCGTGGATGGACCGACTTGCTGTTGTCATTTCGCCAATACGTCTTCCTACATCGCTAACATACCTGTAAACGAAAAGCAATGCATAATATTATCATATGATGCAAATTACGCACTTTGTAAGACCGTTTACAAGTAAACAAAACATGTAAGCTGTCAGTTTATTTTATATTACGTTTCACCTTTGACCTTAGCATCTAATTATTTTTTTGAATATAAGGCAAAATTACAAGATGATTAGGTCTTGAGAACGAGTTACTTGAAATATTTAAAAGCAAGTAACAATAAATAATTGATCTTTATCCTTTACCGATAGAGTTTTTTGGCACGTTCAGCGCGCTCGGCAACTTTAGCCTCCAAATGTTCATTACAGCCGTTCTTCATCTTCAAGTCATTTTATCAACTTGTCAAGATATTAATTGAAATAAACTCTTCCTTTCATGGCTCACATTTATTCCATTCAACCCAGAAACCATTTCGATAACATCATTTTCACAATAAAATCAGCAGAATGACATTAGTGTAGCCACATGGAAATTTTTCATGTCAAGTCTGTCAGTTCTTATGTTCTGTGATTCACGATCATAGATGTATAAGAGAGGGGATTGGTCTTACCTACAAAATACTGTGTCCAGTACGTTCTTTTTTCATGAATGGACGTTTTACTACGTTAGTGCTGTGCCTTCTACTGTCGTAGAAGTTTTTGATTTACGTATATGTTTTCAACTCCCAAAGTAGATAGATCAAAATATAAACAATCAAGAATAGTTCTTGAATTTCTACTAAAATTTCAAATGACTCTTATTTTTTACGTGTGTAAACGTAACAAAACATAACCGGGATCGAGATAAATGCGATACTCTCTTGCAGTCCACGCATTTGCACTACTTACTAAGAAGCCATGCCATCACTCACACAAAGACGTTTTTCCTATAATCATTCATCATTCTCTGAACCTTTTCCCAACACAGTTGGGGTCGGCTTTTCAGTCTAACTGTGATACGGCTGAACTTCGATATTTCCCGTGAAGCGACTGCCATCTGACCTCCACAACCAAAGACCAATGGCGATATCGAAGTTCCAAGTCAGACTGGTTGGACTTTTGAGGGCTCCAACTACCCGTAATGACTGCCGTAGATGTTTGTATGGCAACCGGGACTGACGGCTTAACGCGCTCTCCGAGGCACGACCAGACCTTCTTTATAATCATTATGAATAGTTAATGTTAAATAAGTGGTTATCGTCCCATCGTTTGTTGATAAATCTTCTTTTGAAGTACGTCACGAGTATGCTAGTTGTAGTAAAAGTCTAGAAAAATTTATTAATGACGGGGCGTAAAGCATTCATAGATTTTTGTTGACCTTGTTGTCGTTGACATGAAGTGCAAGAGAATATCGCATTTATCTCGGTGTTTTGTTGCGTTTACGTGTATGATTCATTAAAAAATAAAAGTAATTTGAAATGTAGAAGTAAACTCAATCGTATTAGTATACTTAAATCGACAACTTCTACGATAGTAGAAGACACAGCACTAACGTAGTAAAACGTCTATTCATAAAAATGGAACGTGAGTTTTGACATGGCGTTTTGTAGGTAGGTACGATCCCCTCCATTATACATTGATGGTTTTTCGCCTCTCTTATTAGTCTGTGGCTGTGGCCTTCTCTATGGTGCTACGCGACGCGCAATAATCACGTCAGTCATTTTAGATGGTCACAGACCAAGCTTTTTCATTTTCACATTATATTATCATTATTTAGACGAGTAGAGTATATTTATAGGCTAGAAATAAAAAACAATAAGTGTTACTGCCTGTTATCTGTTATAAATATATATAGCTTAATGTTTCTTTATTCGTTGTGATGGCTGTGTCAAAGTCAACAAATACTTACAATCGTCAAAATTGGGAAGATTCGGTAAGATATTATCATATTGCATATATTTTTCCTATCTACTAAATTCACTGTAATGTAACGCGTTTTCTTTTTCACAGGATTTTCCAATTTTGTGTCAAACATGTCTTGGAGATAACCCCTACATTCGTATGGTAAATAGCAAATTTTTTTACTAATAATGTACTGAAGGATAAAAAATTACTTGTATTGTTGGTAATTGGTAAGAACAATAAGAACGTGAACATGCTTTTTTACAGACTAAAGAGAAATATGGGAAGGAATGCAAAATATGCGCTAGACCATTCACTGTATTTCGCTGGTGCCCAGGAGCACGAATGCGTTTTAAGAAGACGGAGATATGCCAGACATGTTCTAAGCTTAAGAATGTGTGTCAAACTTGTCTTTTAGATCTCGAATATGGTTTACCAATCCAAGTAAGAGATGCTGCGCTTAAAATACAAGATGACTTACCACGTAATGAAGTCAATAAGGAGTATTATATCCAAAACTTAGATAGTCAAATGTCTAAGTTTGATTCAACACAACCCAGCAATTCAGCATTGAAATCTAAAGGAGCTTCGGATTTGTTGTTGCGCTTAGCTAGAACTGCACCATATTATAAGAGAAATAGACCACATGTGTGTTCATTCTGGGTGAAAGGAGAGTGCAGACGTGGTGAGGAATGCCCGTATCGCCATGAGAAACCAACTGACCCTGATGATCCATTGGCCGATCAAAATATTAAAGACAGGTATGTGTATATCTACTGGTTGGATTGTATCTTCTTTCTCATGAAAACACATAGGAGATAGTAGATTTTTTTTCAATTCTTAAGTATTTTCTCTGTAGCAGTCATGATTATTGAGCCCACTTTTACTGTTTACCTTTATTTAAGTACCTAAACAAATGGAGTTTAGGTACATTGGGGAAGATGTATGCCCTGCTGTGGACTGTAATGGATTAATAGATTGATAAAGGTATATTTTTGTTCATTTTATTACTTAGATACTATGGAGTGAATGATCCTGTGGCTGAGAAGCTGATGCGACGTGCTGCTGCTATGCCTGCATTACCTCCACCAGAAGATAAATCTGTCACCACTTTGTACATAGGCAACTTACCAGATAATATCTCTGAAGATGAGTTGAGAGGTCACTTTTATCAATATGGCGAAATAAGGTATGTTGAAAACACAATATTGTGAAATTTAATAATAACAAATTGTGAATGAATAGGAACTTTTCCGATCAAACTTAGATTGGAAATAATTATTCCAATCTAAGTTTGATTATACATACATGCATACAAATAGAAAATTAGTTGAAATAAATAGGAATAATAACAATTCTTAGCTTAGTGTTTAACGAGTCTCTATAGTTTGGATCCTGGCCATTGCACTGAGGTGAATCAACAATGATGCAAAGTAGCTTAGCTTTATACAAAAGATGCAAATAAAAGAAGTATACAATTTGTGATTGCCAACTAGAAATAGATATTCAGTTATATTGTATATAACTGTGTTGGGACTCCTTTTTCCGCACTTAGCCTCCCTTTTTGGGCCATTGCACGTGCAGAGATTCAGTTATTTGAGACGCAACAATATACAACATAACATAACATGTATGTTATGTTATACATATATCTAACCTGAGATGGCAACTCTATAGTCATTAAAAAGATAAAAAATATGTATGTAAAAAGGTGTTAAAACTGAAACTTAACATAATTATTGTGTAAATGTATCGATGAAGTTTTCTGACATAAACTTTCCAATCCAATTTCCTACTGATCAATTTAATCCGAAAGTGAAGTGACACATGCTTCTCTTGAGGCTCAAGAATTTATTTTTATTTTGAATATTAGTCTCCCTTTTTTTCAAGTTTTATTACTTCCCTGGTATCCAATAACTACTGATTGTTAATGCTGTCATAACTAAGAATGAAGTCAGACCTTACTTCCTACAAGATGAGGAATTTCATACAAAAAAAGATGAATATATATTTATTTTCACAATGCTCTATCAATAATTTGTATTTCCAGATCGTTGACACTAGTTCCTAGAGCTCAGTGTGCATTTGTACAGTATACTACCAGGAGCGCTGCAGAGCATGCTGCAGAGAAGACTTTCAATAGACTGGTTATAGGAGGCAAGAGACTCACCATTAAGTGGGGCAAATCACAAGGTTTGTTGATCCAGGAATATTTTGTTAATATCACAAGAATATGCTATGTTTCGTTTAATTTGATTTCTGTTATTTATTTTATAAGTTTAGCTCATTTGGGATTATTGCAGTTGTCTTACTTGATATTAATTTCTTTGCAGGTCGCCAGGGTCCCAACGATAAAAACGAAATGATGCCTTCATTGGAACCAGTACCTGGTCTCCCGGGAACTTTACCACCACCGCCTGCTTACTTGCATCCTTTCCCACCTCAGGTATGTTTAAAAATTCGCATTTGATTGATATCATATAATATAAGGGAAATATATTTTTGGTACTCGAATTACATGGTACATGTGCCGTCAAATACATGTGTTGATTAGTCTCCATCTAAACGACGTGATAAATATAGGTTAGGAGAGATATAGGAGGTTTCTTGTGGGAACGTGCGAAAATAAAGTCCTCCAACAATGTCGCTCGAAGCCGAATAGTATGTTTACCACAATAATAAATCTACCACCAAATATTTTGGTGGTGGGTTTACTATTTTCATGACAAACCCCTCAAATCACACCCATATTGAATAAGAGCATAAGCATAAAATACAATTTCGGAAAATTTAATATTGACCTTTTCTTACAGATGCCACCGCCTCCAAATCGTCCTAACGACTTCTTTAACCTTCATCACTATGGAGGTCCAAGCTGGGGCCCGTGGGGCGGAGGTGTGGGTCCAGTAGGCCCCGTGGGTCCCCTCGGACCCGTTGGTCCCATTGAACCTGTGGGTCCTATAGGACACGTAGATCCCATCGGGTCCGTGGGCCCCGTGCCACCGCCGCCTGCGCCGCTTGCACTGCACTACCCGAGCCAGGATCCTGCGAGGCTCGGCGCTCATGCTCATGCCAATGCGCCGCAGACATAATGCTAAGATATAGTAAGCATTTACATGACTAGAAAAAGTTTGTTCAAGTATTCATTCAAGACAACGCAAATAAGTTAATTCTTATTGCATAGAAACTACAAAGTTCTGTACAGACAGAAGCATAGGTTTAGGTACAAGTGTCCATGCAATATGGTATATATCTTAGGTATGACCTAATAGAATGCGACTTCGTACGAACATAATTCACGCGATCTACGCGGATCACGCGAATTCTTTTCATACGTAAGCGCGATCCATGAATATTGAATACGTGTTCTAATTGACATTCGCGCGAAAAACTAATGGTCGTATCGCTTTCTCGCGCGATGATCGCGTATTTGCGCTCTGTTAGGACAACGCCTAAAAGATACATACATAATATACGCATTGAAAAGCAACTTATCCAGGATGGTTAATCCTCATATGCATATAATAATGGACTGAACAGAACGGAATAGAACATTGAGTATAGATCGTTTTTATTATACTTCACTTAGACCTTGTAAGTAAATCAGTTGAATATAGAATGAATTATGACAAATTTCATTTAGTTTATCCTGTAAATAAAAAAATAAAAGTAATTTTACAAGAACATGTGTTATGTCAACCCTCATTTTTTCACGCCCATTTTCAAGACGCAGGCCTGATAGCACAGCACGTTAAGCCGTCAGTCAGTGCATATGCATATCACAACCGCTATGGCAGATGGAATAACAGTAATTAGAGCTTGAAAGTCCTATATACATATACGATATATAGAAGAAGCAATAGCCGCGGTAGCCTAGTGGTATGGGTAATGGACTGCTGAGACAAGGTCTCGGGTTCGATCCCAGGTTTTACCATAGCACACACCAATGACTTTTCGAAGTTATGTGTGTAAGGTATTAAGTGCCCGGTTAATGGCATAAGGCTCGCCACCTATTACATTGTGACCTAAACATAAACTGGCAAATTGTGGGTGCTAGCACCTCTGACTACTCCTTCGGGGATATAGGCGTGAGTTTATGTTATGTTATGTTATAACAGAACTTCGATTTAGCCAGTAGGTATTTTAAAGTCACAGAAATATAATCGAAGTTTAGACGTATAGATCAACGGAGTTGGTAAAGCGCTTAGAAGAAGTATTCGTAAGTAAAAAAGTAAATAAAAGGTTATTTTCTGAAACTATATTTATTATTATTAATTATAAGTTTATAACATGACTTAATCGTTACAAAACAGTTTAAACATTTAGATAAATCTACACGCCTTCGCTTACCGTTTATCTGGGGTAAGGACGGTCTGGTAAATAATTTACATTATGCTAGGCCCAGATTATATAATATTACGGTAGTGTGCCCTGACGCCTAGCGCTGTCACGGACTACAACTTTATATTGGTTTAGATACAATTTCGTAAGCGGTCATCTGTTTAGTCAGTTTCCAAAGACTAGTTAATAAATATGCTTAAACGTTTATAAACTTACACTATTATATTTATACAACGATAAATACTAAAATTGAAGTCTTGTGCATCTAATAAGTAGTCTCAACGCAGGGCAAGAGGGGATCACACGCATGGAAATTCTACATGATTAAGTAAATGGTCCAAATACATACATTTAAGAGCAACATTACGTGATTTTAATGTTTATATAATAGAAATGGTATTCAAATTCAATATTTATTACACCGTTAGTATTCAAATTTTATTAATTAAAAGATATTTACATTTTTTGGAATGTCTACACAGGAGAGTAACACAGATATATAAATATAGTTAACAATAAAATTATATATCGCAAATAATACCAGAAGTGCTCATACCACGTCGAGTGTTGTAACATTTCATATTATGATATAAGTACTTGAATGTTTTGTCTGTAAGTGATAAGTGACAACTTTTCGACCATCTAAATCAAAAACTAAACCCTGGTTTTTCACTGTTAGAAATTATTATGAAGACTCCACAATTTTAGTAGGTACGTAAATCTTAAAGCGTTTGTAAGCTCATGTCGATTTAAAATAATCATTATAGCTAGCAATAAACTAAATCGTGGCGTTCAATAATCTTAATTTTATAAATATAGTGATATTAGAATACCAAAAATGCTGTTTGATAAGTACAGTGCTACGAAGAATAGAGGTGAACACTACATAAGATTAAAATAAAAATAATATATAAATATAGGCTTTAACAAAATAAAATACTTATGAAAATGTTTGGTTATTTTTAGTAAAAAGCTTTTATTTGTTTACAAAAACTCTATTTTTAGTTGCACTATACATTTTAACGCCAAATTGATATCAATTAATATTGTTATAATTGTTATACTACTTTTCATACACAGCCATTATGACTTTTGGCTGTTAAATTGATACTTATCATCTCCAACATCTGAGTACACAGCAAAAGGTAAGTCATTGAACGGGCCGACATACTGATGTCACTTGACGAAATGTAGTAAAACCAACAATTCCACGAAATGAGGGAGGAACACAATTAAGCACAATTCGACATTATTGAAGAATAATACGTCACAATGTCAAATTGTGCTAAATTGTGTGATTTGTAATAAAACAGAATACATTTGACAGAAACATCCGTAGTTCTTATCTTCACCATTTCGCTGAACCGTTGGCTGTACTATAGATTATAAATATAAATAATATTATTATTGTAATATAACGGTTGAAAAGTAAAAGGTTGCAAGTGACCTGTTACAATAGAAAAAGGCCTAATCAATATTCTGAAAACTTTACCGGACAGAGATTTTCCTGTATACTTAGCTGTAAAATTTACCATTTCTTATTCAACCATTGTATATTACTGCTTATATTCAATATATATTTGTCAAGCGTCACATAATCGTATTTAAACACTTTCTATGTACAGTAACTGATAACGTAAATAATCGTTATGTGAAGAACATTGTCCCCAAGTTATAATATTTGATCATACTTGAGGTAGAAAAACGATATTGATATTAACTTGATCAAACGTGTGTCAGAGAAAAATATGTAATACAAGAAAGCCTTAATACTTATGAATTTAATGCGTAATCTCCCGATGTGCACAATCAGAACGATCCATTAGTCAGTACATTCACACCTGAAATTAAAAAAAAATACATGTACAAATAGTACAATCTCATTAAGGAGCAATATATGTAATAAACTTCGTGCAAATTAAACTATAATTCACTATATTTCTACCTAGAAGTGATGTTGTTTAAGAAAGTTAATATTTGAGTAACCCTACTTAAGGTGTATCCATATTCATGAAAATAGAAGAATCCGCTTAAAATGACAATGGAGGGAATTTACAAACACGGCATACTAAGCGGATGTCATAAAAACAGTTTTTTTCCTTTCCCTTCAGTTCGTTAGATATAATGGTGTTTAGTCAAAATAGAAATTGCAAATAATTAATTCATTTTTCTATTTAATAAGACATTAAATACAAGAACGTCGTCGAACGAAATCATGTATTGTTCACTATAACCGGACATATTATCATAAAAATATGTAGCATCCAGTAAATAAGTTAAGTCATGATATTATACTTAGTTATAATCAAAGTTCAGACTGTAATCTTTTAAGCGGTCGATCACCGTCACTATAACCGGAGTCGTAACTAACGGAGTCTACAGTGGGTATACGGGGGGCTACGACCGGTACTCACGCTAGTAGCGGTTGGCGTTGGCGATCTGCTGGTTGACGGCGGCGGCGGCGGCGCTGGAGGCGGCGGTCTGCACGTGCTGGTTGCGCAGGATCTCCGTCGTGAACTCCGCCTGCGCCTTCGCCATCGACGCGCCCGTCGAGCGGTAGATGCGGTGCACCTGTCGGCACAAGTACTAGCGGGTCAGGGCTTCGCCTTACACAGGTCAGACAGCTACTACTACGACTACTACGCAGGAGGCACCAGTTCGATTCTCAGTGCAAATAATATTTGGGTGACGGGTGGAGCCGTCCGTCACCCTAGCAGAAGCAGGCAGGCTATCCGGGGGCTAGATGGGGACACCATGGTTCCCACATTAGGGGAAGGCGGTCAACTCAAAGATATGTCAATGATTAAAGACGGCTTGCGTTTTAGTTGGTTCGAGTCCGACATAATCACCTCCAACGACTTTGGTGGGGGTAATATCCGTGAGGATTTTGCGCACAGAAAAAAAGTGCAAATTATATTTGTAGGCAGAAATATTGTTGCAGCACGTTAAACCGTCGGTTCCGGTTGCCGTGTAAACATATATGTCAGTTGTTACGTGTAGTTGGGAGCTCTAGAAAGTCTAACTAGTCTAACTACAGAACCTCGATAATTAGTTGTGGCCAATTGGCTGTGGGGCCAATCGGGTGCGGTATTCAGATGGCAGTCATGTGATAGCAGTATAGTTAGGTTAGGAACCCACCTGAGACCAGTCGAGATACGAGTGATATTATGATTAGACCATTTCACACCCTAAAAACCCATGACGGCCTCGGGCCGTGAAAGGGTTTATAAGAGGATTCTCGCGCGAAAAAATAAATTCAATAAATGCTAGGCAGCGTATATTTGCAATGGTCCATCGAGGTCTATTGCTTTATAAACATAACGGGCTTTTTTGGGAGTTTTAACTGTGTACATAATGGAGCATTACCTTTGCGATTAACAGGATGTCTGCTACGACGCAAGTGATGAATCCTATGGTGACCATTAATGTAATGATGCCCACTGCAATGTTCACCTTGAACACGCCAATGCTGGTGATCAGTCCGCTGCAAAATTTCAATAAATATAAGTACACATGAATCACACAATAAATCGACGATATGCATGTACGCACATAACTAACGAACGACTCTGTATAATTTATTTCTAGAATTCAGAGCTGAAAGGCTAAAACGGAACCACATTTCCATGGACCTATAGTCTATTTGTTTAGATACTTAAAAAAAAAGTAAACAATCTTGGTAGGTACCTATGGCTTTTGAATAAGTTCTGTTAAAAAACTCAGGATAAAAACACTTTTCTGCTTAGAAACGTATTATAAACCTACCTAAATATAGATATCGAACCACTAGTTAGTCTAGTTTATTTGTTTAACATGGTGTTTTTATAAAAAGTTGCCACAACCTAACCAAATGGAGTACCTATAGATAATCGGCACTGTCCATACACGAAACACGCACACATTCAAAAGTTTACTCGGTTGTCATTAATAAAAGGAATGACTAAGAAAACACATCTTAAATATGCCGTCCTGTGTGATCGAACACTACTATAACCGGAGTGGTTTGCAAAAGGAAATTCAAGACATAATACTAAAACCAGATAGGTACGGAACCCTTCGAGCGCAACAACGACTCGGACTTGGCCGATTTTCTATTGTATTCGTAAGTGCAGCTAGTAATAGATATAATAATACGTCCATAAAGTTTTATCTCTTGTGTTGATGTTTTAATTTCATCAAAACTTTCCATTGAACCTACGTAATTATCAGTCTGTCTACGATCTACGACACAATTGATATTTTTAATATTATTTTCCTATCGAACGGAAACTAAATTTTGTTTTGTTATAATTATCAATAGCTAAGTAAAAGTAGGTCTTGCTTTTGTTTGGCTTAATCGTTTTATCGGAGAAACAAGATAACAATAATGTATAATGTCGATGTTTATAGGAAGTTTAATATCTTATCTTGATATTTGCAAGATAATATAGCCAGGTTTTATAGGAACTTTCTTTGTTAATGCAAAATTTGTTTAACTATCGTATTTATTGTCAATATGGGTAAAGAACGAAGTCGTTTTATAGAGGGTCCGACCCCTCTCCGAGGTAATGCAGGGTCTAATCTTTTTAGTTTCATCGGTAATACATTCAGATAAATGCATATTTTACATTTCCTTACACTTTAGAGGTTTCTGTGAAATTTCAGTAATACATACATACAGTCACGCCTCTTTCCCAGTGGGGCAGGCAGAGACCACCTGGTTTTTATTATTGAATACATTTCTTTTCCAAAATTAATGTAAACAAGTATAACATCCTCTTAGTAAATCATATATTCAGAATTTTCATAAAACAATCAACTCACCAAGAGCCTCCACCGCTGAACCCAATCGACTGTACGAGCGTTATGATCGTTTGGAACAGGAATATGAAGAAGAAGACCATGAAATTGAACGAGGAGTCGCTCCTGAAGGCCTTGTAGATAGGCCTGTACCAGCACACGAAGCTAAATGGCGTCAGCAGGATGAAGTACAGTATGGAGAGGCCGAATATCGTGAAACCTTCGCCAACGAACATTAGGGACATTGCCCCAATGATGTTGATGGCTAGCACGAGCGCGTGGACTGGAAAAAAAACGAAGATGTTTTAATTGTGGACCCCTAAGACTTTTTAGAAAATTAAAGTAGTAAAACGTAGAAGAACGGGTATTTGGAGCTCTCAAAAGTCCAACTAGTCTAACTTAGAACTTCGATATCGCCATTGGTCATTGGACCATTGGTTGTGGAGGTCTGATGGCAGTCGCTTCACGGAAAATATCGAAGTTCAGCCGCATCACAGTTAGACTGAAAAGCCGACCCCAACTGAGTTGGGAAAAGGTTCATAAAATGATGAAAGTAGTCTTAGGAAAACATCTGCTATCTCTAGTAAAAGTCTCGCCAAAAGAGTTTCAGCCTCGTCGGACATTACCCGGCGCACATAGACCAACAAATATTTTAAAAATTTTGGTTACATGTATCATGTAGACTATACATTCAACCTTAATTGATAAATCTGTTAACACACACTCATTCATATTATTCCAATTATTTTGTATTTGACTAGTTACAGCTAATATTATTGTAATCTAATAGATAAAGCGATCATAGCGCGAGTAAGCGACCATTGAGTGTCCTGAACCTAAACTCGTCCAGAGAACCTAAATTGCTTGTGTTAAGAGTGGGTTCACTTCGCTAATGCTATGGCCAGGATTCAAACCCAAGGACCTCGAGAAAGCAGACTCTTTAATCAATAAGCTAACGACACGAAAAATGACTGCACGCTATTCGTTGTTAATGCTTATTTAATATTGTATTTAGAAGTTGTTTTTAGGTAGGTATATTTAAATAATAGGTAGTCTTATACACCAGGAAAACATGTTTATAATACGAGCACAACAACAATAATAATAAATAAAAAAAGAATAAATCTAATAGTATTAAATAAAGAGTTATTTAGTACTTTAGATGAATTTAGATTGGATCCATATGTATCATTGGCAATGAATTATTTTTAATAACGTAACATAGATATAACGATATTATATTTCGGATACACTGCTTTGAATAATATGCAATAACTAATTATATTAATATACACAAGGACCTGCATATGGCTAAACGTGTATAATCTACGTGAATAAGTCATTAGGACATTTGAAAATAAAGAAATATTAATAAAACTAGGTGACCCACGCAACTTCGTCTGCGTCAACCTGTTTTTGCAACATTTTTCATGCCTGCTTCCTTTTTAACCATTCTATCTATTAAAAAAAACCACATCAAAATCCGTTGCGTAGTTTTAAAGATTTAAGCATACAAAGGGACATAGGGACAGAAAACGCGACTTTGTTTTATACTATGTAGTGATAGTGATACTCACACAGCCACAAGTGATAAAGGTGACGAACAATCCTTTGGAACTCCAGCGGTATATCAACATTGATGTCTTGGTAGAAGCAAGGTTGTATGGGGCAAAAGGAAGGCAAAGGCGGCCAGTTGTTCCGCCTGCCTGCAGATCCGGCGCGGAGTTCCGCCTCCCTCCGCGCTAACTCCTCAGCTTTACGCTCCAACTCCTCTTGCCTCTTCTGTAGTTCATTCACATTCATATTTAGAACAGTTTTAAAACAACACTACACTGTGAGTTCGTGGTACAATGTACAACGGATGGCATCACACCCACATGTGCAATTTTAATTTAAGAATGTGTAGCTGTATTATTCAACTCAGTATACAGTTAAACAAGTTTGGTCAGTACTGTTTTAGAATAGATAAACGTGTGTATTTCATTATATTAACACCATTTAGTAGTGTATGCAAATCTATTTTGACATGACAAGTTTAATATGTAAGTAAGATATTTCATTTTCATTTCATTCATTTGGAGGTCGTGGTGTTACATTTTAGTGGAAGTAATCCAATTTAGTTTTTAACAAATTAATGTTTGTTTGCCAGTGTAGCTCGTTTAAAAACTATGATTATTTTTAAAACCAGGGACCTTCGGCTTCGGGAGTGTTTACCTCCCCGTAAGGTAAACACTCCCGAAGCCGAAGGTCCCTGGCTGTACTCCTGGTACACTAAATATTGACATAAAAAAATACGTTTTGGCAATGTTATTTTTTTTATTGTGATTTTATTTTATCATTCGCATTATTTACTTTTCGTCGTATCAGTAAACCTACATGTAACGATAACTTTCATAAAAAATCGCCACTGCATATAAAACAAATGGCGCAGAAAATCCAAATTGTATTTTTTTTTTGCCAATATGTAGTATACCAGGAGTACTAGGTACCAAGCGGCCTCTGGTTCAGGTAATGTTTCCCTAACACCCTGTACTATACCTAAGCATACACAATGTACCTAATATTCTAAATTATATGAGAAGGAGTTACAACGGATTTCATAGATGATAGGAAACCATAGTTATGTAACATAATTAGGTATTCTTTCTTCAGTCATCATCATCATCTTAGTATTGACCCCGGTTACATCCGAGTTTTTTAATTTGGAGTTCAGGGTCCGCTTACTACTACTTCTAGTGGGGACACCGTTGACCGGACGGATGATAAGCCATTCTGTTGGGACCATTCCCTATATAAGGACTGCGAAAATGTAACGTGCGTAGAGCAGGTACATAAACACCCAGACCAATACAATGACATTTTCATTCATACAGATATTGGTAGTGAGCAGGAATTGAACCCACGCCTCTTGCCTAATGCGTAACAATTGCGTTCGCTCCCACCACGCCACAGAAGCTGCCGTGATGGGCCTCCCCTCTCATAAGTAACAAATATTTTATATCTTCACATTTATTTGTAATAAAGTGTGTAGGTAGGTAGGTACTATAAAACTTGATGGTTAATCTAAAGCTATATAGATAACACGTGATAACGATGATAATTCTGTGAATCACTAATAATAGAATACATATTCAAATTATGTGTTTACCTTCAGCTCCTTTTGTGAGATTTAAAAAAAAAAGCAAAGTGCAAATTAGTCTACATGCAATGACTTAGGCGATTGGCACATCACCCCACATTAAGCAGCGTAGGGCGAGAGCGCGAGGTCTTACGCTGCTTCTAAGTACATCTCTCTCTTTATATTATATATTGGGGGAGGGAGAGTGACCTACCACTCACCCACTATATAGTATCTCTTTATATTGAAAACACGCGTAGTTGTTCTGAAGATGCATTCACGCACAGTTTATTTCATAGTATAAACACGCACTGGGGCGATGAGGGATAGTGTGCCAACCGCATTTTAGAACTACAGATTACAGTAAACAAAAGTACATACGAGTATATATGTTCTTATTTCAAATAAATATAATCAAGTTTATCAAAACTCTATGTTGGAAACTCAGTTCATTCTAAAAATTTCGATATTCTCCATAGTTTGCTCATATAAAAAAGTTCGGTATCTTAGACAGTCGGCATTAGCAGTTGCATTCGCGTCTATGACCATGGAGCCCAGGTTATGTCTACCATTGTTTCCTATTTATTTGGCTTTTTGGGAGCGATCATCACCCGAACTCCTTGAAAGAAGAATCTAGTATTGCCTTTACTTTCCTGATCGAGCCGGGAACGGAAACCAAAATTTCACCATTTATGTAAACTTGCCAAGAATGCCATGAGCTCATCAGAATTCTTTATTCTGCAATAATTTAAAAATTCTAGACCAATGACTACTAAAATCTCTTTCCATATTAACATATTAAACTAAACCTATTAACATACATTATTATTCAAATAATGTCTCACATTCTGGATAGAGCGCAACCAACTTAAATACATAAACACATAATATATAATCACGCCTTTATGACCGGAGGGTTAGGCAGAGGTGAATTAGCACCCACATTTCACCAATCATTATTTCGGTCCCACGTAATAGGGGATGTGTTTATTGCCATACTCCGGCACTATTTTGACTCGAGCCATGCATCAACAGCTGAGTTTAGGCTGTATACATCTGTATAATGTTAAATAGCCCTCCACAATAATTGTTTTGACACTTGACACCGTCTATAATTAGCATTTGAATAACGGAATGCAAAAATATAATTGGCCAATGTGTTTTATGCAGTAAGGAACCATCTAATATGTATAAGTATGGACAGATATTTTAATCGACATTCGCAATTTCGAAAGTAGAATTTTTATTATTATTTAGCAACTAAATATTTTTTTACATAATACAAAACTAGTTGCGTAAATTGTTTTTTTTCTATCTTTTAATTAAACCCTCCATCTAACTAGACGGTTTGTGTTAGGAGTGAGTTCACATTCGAACTTAGGACCTCTTGATGGCTACTAAACCACCACTGACATTTCATAAGGTCTAAATGTAATAGAAGATTGCTTTGGAAACGGATTGCAACCACCATTTGTGAATTAAAGTGCAGTTTGATTTTGTCAATGAATGATGTAGAATTCTCAACAAAATACATAATTTTCTGAGATAAGGTTTTCTGTATAAGCCTGAAGAATTAAATCTCAATATGGCTTCTGATTTTTTTTTTCATAAACTCACGCCTATATCCCCAAAGGGGTAGGCAGAGGTGCTAGCACGAAAAGTCATTGGTGTGTTCCATGGTCTCACATACATATTGTAATCTGGCACCCACAGGACAGGCTTTGCCTCGTGTGGGGTCACAGTATAAAACTCAACATTATTGTACATTTTTTGGTAATAAACGAATTTTTATTATTATTATTTCATGGTAAAACTTAGGATCGAACCCGAGACTTCGTCTCAGCAGTCCATTACCCATACCACTAGGCTACCACGATATAATATTTTTTCATGGTATAATAAAATTACATCAGCAGTACTAGACAGCTATTGTATTCTACTTGCAACAATTGGCAGAAACTACTGAGATTCTGTCAATATTTGTAACAATTTGTTCTTATTTATTCAGAAACTTTACAGCAAAGCTTTATTGCAATATTGTCGAATACTTGCAAAAAATGTATTTTATAAATATAAATTTCTTGATTGCAACGATTGGCAGAAACTCTGTTACCAGCATTTAAATTTTAAGCAGGAGGACTGTATCCTTGCCTGCCACATTAGCAGTGTAGCATGGGGCCAAATTAATCTCTTGTACAAAGATAACCGCAAAAATAAAGAATATATTTATCATCTAGTAATGTTAAAGAACTTTTATCTTTGTTTATCCAAAAAGCAAATTAAGATAGATAAACCATATCTTTTTCATACGTCACATTTTACATTTGTCTATATCAAAAAGAAATTATTGTGTAATAGACTGATCACATAGACTAGTAGCCTAACTATAGAACTTTGATATCATGGAAAATATCGAAGTTTAGCTGCATCTTAGTTAAACTAGAGAGCCGACCCCAACCAAGTTGGGAATAGGCTCAGAGAATGAAATGAACTCAGCAGAAAACATTTTTTTTATTACTGTTAGCGCCTAACTTAATGGACACATATTCAAGGATGTCATTATATTAATGGACCACTGATCCGAAACGCTTGAGAAAACTGCGGCAGGAAACACAGCAGGATTTTTTCTTAGTCTATTTACAAATATTAAATAGTTCAAGCTTAAGATATTCCCATAGTCACCCACTGACTCTATGGTACTGCTGCCTGCAGGCTTAGTATATCAAGATATAGATATGAATGTGATAATATTGTTAATTGTTCTAATTCATTGTGGCCAAGTCATCCAACTATTGTCTAAAAGGAATGTCACTTCTGCAGTTTGTTTATTTGTCTGTATCTACACATTTTTATTATTTCACATAAATTACTTGTTAAGCATGATATGGTTATATGACCTCATTGAGAAGCCAATAAACAATATAATCATTTTCGAGCATATTTCATTATTCTTTGTCTCAACTATATGTATGTATATGCAGTTATCTTATGGATCAGCTACGGAATCATACTTTTATGTTGATTAAAAAAGAATAACTAAATACATAAAATATTGTGATATTCCTCTAAAACTTGGCATGTAACATAGTCCATAACAATTCAACAGCTTGTTGCAATGTCATGAGTAATGTGCCTTCAGACTGGTAATTCAATGACTATAATGATGTTATGGGATACACATATTGATAACACACTTGTACTTCTCCATGACATATTGTAGAGAAGTACAAGTGTCTTATCAACATGTGTAACAGTAAGGTCCACCAAGTGCTATCAATCAACATAAAAATAGTAGAGTACAAATAGTAGAGGGATATAATTCTAATTTCAAATTTTTGATGTCAATTTGTAGGGACTGGCAATTGGTCCAATAATATTTTTTTTTTTACTACTTCAACATCCTTACAAATCCTAAAAGAGGTCTGTTCTGATTGAGAGTGCAAGTGCACAATATAATCTTCTAAATATGGGTGTTTACCTGAAAGTCTGCAGTTGTGAAATTCTGTGGTGGCTGGTTCTGTGGCTGGGGCTGTGTGGTTCGGGTGTACTGACCACTGACTGGTGGTGATACCGCTTGCATGATCGCTGGCTGTGACGGTTGCGGTGGTTGTTGCTGGAAAAGTAATGATGTTCATATTAGAAATGGATGTATTGAAATACATAAGTTAAGATGTTATCTCTAAATAAAGGATACTGCTGTGATTAAACTACACTTGATTTTAGTAGCTTAATACTTATACTTGAGACTAGGTATTAAGGATTGAGTAGCAGATGGAGAGCTGTGGACTCAGCTTATAGGACTCACTAGTAGAAATTGAAGTGCTGATCATGGTTTCAAACAAGGCTTAGACTTTGTAGCCTTGTATCTGTTCGCCTACACCTTCTTTATTTGGTTTATTTTGGTGTTTATGTGTTGCAACTGCCGTTTGACCTCCATTCTAGAGAAAAACCTGTACCAGTGTTATCCTTTAATCACTGGGTGAATAGGCTTGCAGGCGAGGTTGACTTGGCCACCAAATATATTGGCTAGCCCATACACCATAAATTTAAATAGTTTTAATTGTGATAGAAGAGTAATGACCCATAAGCATTATTGAAGTTCAGTTATAGTCATAAGACATCAAAGTATTCAAGACATTTCTTAAATTTTAGTTGTATTTGTCCATATTGATTTGTGAAACAATTTATTTGTCAAGAATGATTCATATATCAATTTAGAAGATGTGGTCTTATGATTACAATGATAAAATCAAAGAGGACTAGTATTAACGTGTATAAATTACTTTAAGTATATTATACATTTGAAATATTTCATTTGGTCATACACAGAAAGTTAGTCATAGTCTTCTAGGTCTACATATTGACTTGAAAAGAGAATGAGCATGACAAATGATACTTAATAGTGATGAAAGCAGAGAAAAAGCTATTATCAATTATAACAAGTTCGTTCCGGTATAACGATATCTATCAAAGATACCGTTGTTTCGACGTATGTACACCTACAAAATACCATCAAATGACTAATAAGAACTTTTTACCGCAGTTGGATTTGCATTTTGTTGTCCGTCAAAAGGATTGTAATCATCGAGGCCGCGTGTTGCATTGTTTGTACTTCTGGCGACCTGCTGTACCGCAGGATCCTAGAATTAACGAATTTATTATAATCACATCTTTGAAAATATATAAATTTCGTATCACTTGAAGGGCCACATACTGCGAACGGGTTGTCTATGGTTGGGTCACTAAACGGATTATCTTCGAATTTCGACATATTTATGCAGTTATTCACGCCACTTTATATTTTGCTAAGCACTGTAATCACAAAGGAAAGTGTTTCTCAGGTCTCGATATATATTTTTAGCACGAAAATAGAGATAACAATCAACTAAATTGACAGATTACTGATGACGACGAAAATGACAGCTGCTACAGTGTTGCAAGTATATTATTCTACTGATTGCGCGTTTGTGCCTACAGTTATAAAAATAATTAAAATTTCAATGATTATAGATCGTAAGTAACTTATTAATTATAACACAGTATAAATAGGTAAGTTCAGGGTACCTATTGTACTGTATCTAATAGTACGAGTTAAATATTTCTATTTCAACAACTATAATAAACTACTGAGTCGTTTGATTACGAGACAAAGTAAAAGCATCTTTTTGTGATAGACAAAACATGACTATCAATAGACCTTAAGCTAGCTAGTTTTATAGCGTGGGAATTGGGATGACATAAATGTAGTTAAGTACTGAAAGTATGTTCACTTTCAAGTGTTTAGAATTTCAGAGTGCATTGTACATTAAGTAAGTATATCCTACACATTTTTCCTCTCAATCATCTAATGGTGCCTTTGGCTTTGATAACTTTTAAAGTTAATTATTGAACTTACATAAATACATACACATCTATATAGACTGGATCTAGGTTACTAGAAAATATTAAAAAATATAATAAAATATAAGTGCCATATTGTACTTACTATACTATACGCGATTCTTGTACGTCGTTATGTCTGAATGTTGGTAGCATGCATTCGATTTTGAAGGCGAAAGTGGTTTTAGAGTTGGCAACTGTAGAAGTGTCAGTTTCTTGGATGTTTCTGTCAAAGTAGGTAGCTGTTTACGTTTTGTATCGTTATTTTGCGATCGTTTTGCTCAACTTTTGTTATATCTTATTGTTTTTATGATAACACTTTATCCCTGCGTCTTAATGGTGAAATATATAAGTGGTATTATTTTATGTTTTTATGTACAATGTCAGATGTCAAGAGGTGAATAGTCTGTGTTTTGTGTTGTAACGTGTGAGTGACAGTTTTTATATTGTTTGGGATTTGGAGCGATAAACATATCGGTGAGTATTTCCTCTTTAATTCACCCACAGTATACTCGTAAACAGACAATTTTTAGTTACGTGGAATGTGATATAAATAGTGACTTGGGACTGGTTTTAATTACTGAGTGAGCTCTGGTCATGTTTCCAGGCTTGCATAATGGTGCTGTAATAGACATTGAGGTGCTGGTAATGAGTACACTTGAATGATTTATCATTAAGGAGTACGCGTGCGTCAGCTGGTAAAGGCGGGCCAGCGCGCGCGCAGCCGGTGGCCGCAGCGAAAGTTGTTTGTTCTTGATATTAAGGAAGTAACTGCAGAGTTACAGAATCCGGCCTTACTGCTTTACACATAACACTTAATTAATATATTCCATGAGAATTTAGTCCAGTATTCATGATCTGCAAATATAAATTCTCGTAATAAAATATATTGTACTTACACAGTTTTTACATTAAATTATTGTCTCTATAAATTAGGTATTTATAGTTGGACAGTGATTGATAGTGATGGTCAGAGGCTAATGTAACACAGCAAATTATCATTGTTTGACTTGACCCTGGGTTACTTGGAATATTTAGTATTACTAAGTTATACAGACCTGATAGTTCAATGCCACCTTACTCATTATTTAAATATTACCTGCTATTGAAAATAAAATAATCAATAACAACTACTATACTTTGTAGTTGTATAGCCAAATGTAATTGCTTAGTTCATTAAAAAAAAAAATTGTCTCTGAATTGTTTTTTTTTTTCAACTACATCTTTATATTTTGTTAGTTAGCAAAGGAAGTCTATTTTGAATAAATCCAATAAGATACACATGTGCCAAAGATTGTAATCTATTGTTAACAGTTACTAAATAATGAATAAGTATAACCAATTTAAGTTACTTGGTATTAAGTCACACATATTACCAATGAGTATGCATACAATATTGATTATACAATTTAATTTTATTGAAGTGCTACTTTATTACTCTTTTTGCAATTTATCTAAGTACCTACATATAAATAATAAATGCCAATGAGAGAAATTGATTTCAGTCACATTCAAATTGATGCTGTGATTTTCACATCAATTTAACAATGTGTTCAATGTTAGCATACTATGAGCTACTATTCAACTGTTCACATGCTAATCAAAACATGAAGCTATGTGTGTAAAAACAAAACACTACAGCAAAATCTATCAGCACACACATACAATTATGGCCTCTAAACTCTAAGGACATAAGGACTACAGTTCAAAAGAATTTGGTGATCATTCAAGATTGTCATTTAGTGTTATATTAATTCAGTACTTAGATGTAAGTAATCCTTTCTTATTAGATTCTCATAGGGTTGCCCTATACAATAAGATTGTTATTGGTTTTAACATCAAAGTATGTAGTACTTACTATAAAAATATAATCATATATGATTCAATTGACTTCTGCCCAGTATCACTGCTATTTAGGGGAGTCTTAGTGTTCATTAATGATTTGTTAGTTGACTTCAGACATGAAATATTTTTTTACATAGTCGGGTATGTAGGATAATAATCTGATTCTTCTCTTCAACTAACTTCAAAGTCTTTCGAACAACCTTTACAAAGAGTTCAGATGATCTATTAAATGATTAAAGAATGTCTTGATCAATAGCATACTAGGGAATAATATTAAGTAGTTTATTTAGATTAATTATTTAATTTTGTGGAATTTTCAGAACACTTACAGAACAGGTTTCAATATAAAATTCGAAGTTCAGATTTTTTCTGAAGCGCGTCAAAACCCGTCTATTTTAAAGCTATGATGAGCGTGACTGACAAACTACTGACCTAACCTTTGACTGTCTTTGACCGCGTTCAAAATGTATCTGGTACGACGTTTTTGCGGTTAGTTGAGCATTATCTGTTTACAAATACTTAAGCCTCGAAACCTCGTTTTATATTTCTTTTTTCCGAAATCGCGATAACATTCTTAGCCTCTTTGTATAGGTTTTACATAAAAGAAAACTCATGGTTTTTTCATTCGTTATTGTAAAACCTCATGCGTAATGATGTTTTCGTAACCGTTTATCTCTGTATTGCTATTTAGGGACGTGTGTTAGCATCTGGTTTTACGGTTTAACTTGATAAATACGTTGTTACTGTTTTTTTTGCTATAAAAATTGCTTACGTACCTAGGTCGGAAAAAAAAACTGTAGACATAACATAACATAAACTCACGCCTATATCCCCGAAGGGATAAGCAGAGGTGCTAACACCCACATTTCGCCAGATTATTTTTAGGTCCCAATGTTATAGGTGGCGAGCCTATTGCCATTAACGGGGCACTTATAAACCTGCGATAAATACACACATAACTTCGAGAACCATCGAAAAGTCATTGGTGTGTACCATGGTAAAACCTGAGACCTCGGCTCAGCAGTCCATTACCCATACCACTAGGCTACCGCGATACACGTTCAAAAAAACAGTAGATTATTCGAAATTATTTTGAGAATGATAAAGATGAAGCGAGAAGAGAGACATGACAGAAGAATGACATAATGAAGCGAGCTCTTGGAAGTATCTGGGTCGTCATCGTCAGCACGAATGTGACGGCCCTTGGTACGCGCACGGCATTAGGTCATGGTAACCACTTTCTATCAGGTGGACCGTGTGCTTATCTAACAACTGAGCCTCATAAAAAATGTATGTGACGGAATAAGTAGATGGCGGGCTATGGCGCCTCATGCTTGCCTTTGATGGAGAACAATCTCCTTTAGTTCGGAAAAAGTGAATGCCTCGACGGGATTCGAACCCCGAACAACAAAAAAATAACAAATCTTTATAAATAGTGTATTATATTACATAGTCTCAACTTAAATAAATTTAGAGATATAATATATTATGTATGTATATAAATTGAATAATTTGAGAGGTTTAAAATCACCTATTTATCAGTATGTATAGTATATCTACGTGCAAATGACCCTGAATTTCATTACTATTATTCACTGACTTGATTATAATTTTTAATTATTATTTTCCGACATCAAAACTTTATCGTAGTATTTATAATAATAATCCTTATCTATGTATTATTATAAAATAACCGATGCTCGCCCTCGTGGATTTCTGATTCCGTCCCGCAACCTATGGGAACGTTTTCCCGTGATAAAACGTGGTGCATGTGTTAATCAAAGCTCTAATATAAATGTACCAATTTTTAGCCAGATCCGTTCAGTCGTTAGAGCATGATTGAGTAACAAACATCCAAACAAATATTAGTAGAATTAAATTGAGAATTACTAAATACGAATACAATATCCAAAAGGATTTAAAACTGTTAGTCCCATTAGGATATCTCATAAGGCAAGCAGTAACTATTTCTGCACAGACTGTATATTCTAACTTAAGTATTTACCTATTCAACTAATTATGTTGTTATTGTTTGTTATGTAATATAATTTTCCTGTAATATTCCCACTCATCATTCTCATTCGCTTAACCTTTTCCCAACTCAGTTGTGGTCGACTTTTCAGATTTTTTTTCCAACTATACAAAACAATATTATTTATTATAAATTCAATGGTTTTTATTGTTATTAATTTGATTTAATCGTAATAAAATCTATTGTGTAAAGCTGTTCGTGAAATACTTCAATTGAAATTAAAATTATTTGTAGGTAGCTCTCGCAATATTAATTAAATAAAAATTGACTTATCTGTTCCAAGGAGAACTATAATATATAACCTTCTATCGAGTTTCGAAGTACGAACCTACGACTACAATAAATACGGTTTTTCTTCGAAATCTAAATAAAACTTGACAAAGACAATTTGCAAGAGGTCAGTTTTACGATCTGCCCGGGCATAATGAATGAGCGCGAAAATGCGTTATGTGGGCCGCGTTACGTAAAAGAACCTCGAACTTTCCGTTCCACTGCACTTGTATAGTTCAACTTTGACTATAAACTGACTGGTTCGGCGTCATGGTGACGCTATCACCGTCGAACCTACTTGTAGTTTCAACCAATTTACCTCACCCTGACTACACTGTTGTATTTAAGCTAGAAAAGGGTTAAACCCCAAGACCCCAACTGAAATAATTGGGGTTAACTTGGCAATTAGCTTGAGTACGGGAATTTTTATAGCCTATAGCTTACTCTTTCCACGTTTTTTTGCGTTTTCCATTTATTGAATCGAAAATTACTTTAGACGCGTTGTGCAGTTGTCATAGAAAATTTTGTGCCTAGAAAACTTTAAGCAAATAAAATTTGACACTCATGTTAT
Source organism: Pelosia muscerda (assembly GCA_963691645.1). NCBI lineage: Eukaryota > Metazoa > Arthropoda > Insecta > Lepidoptera > Erebidae > Pelosia > Pelosia muscerda. The sequence continues at coordinate 4,438,592 of OY829114.1, read as the reverse complement.
CTAACCTATCGTCACGCTCCGATAGACGACAGGATGCGATACATAAAAGGTATTCAAAGGTAAGGTCTTAAAGGTATTAAATATCAAGGATTACCGAGGTCGTAAGCCACTTACTCTAACAAATCAATACATTCTAAGGAAAAGTAGCTTTATGACTACGGCTATCCTTGATATTTTCTTGTTTAATACCTTTTAGAGCGTGCGCGATTGTTCAATAGTCGGGTTTTAGTTTTTTAATCTATTTATTTTTTGTCTGATAAATAACAATTTTTGTTGTAGGTAGGTAGGTAGGTAGGTACATACAGCATCATACATTTACAATACTTAATAATATCAAATTCTTCGCAGCACGAATCGTGTATTGCTTGTCAGCAAAACCTAGTTTTTGTTACTGGTATATAAGAACTGTCCTTCGTTTCTTTGGATTATATGCAAACTTCATGTGAAAACTAGTTTTGTATTAGCCAATTTTGAACATAACTTATTTTATTGAAGGCGGATATAAAAACAGTTAATTTTTAGAGGTAGTGAACGTTTAGCCTTGTCAGCCACTCACTTAGAATATAGTGATTTGCCTGTGGTGATTGTGAAACGAGATATTTTTCATAATCACACTACGTATCGAATAGCCATTACGCCTGCAATCGTAACAGAGCATCAGCACCGTGTAGATATTTAAATAGCAACGGGCGAGATTTTCTTCGCGAATACACCCGATATTTGTTGCATTTCGCAGGTGCAGTTGAAATCTATTTTGTTTTCACTCTATTCTTCCATTCCGTGGATCGTTTCACCCAAAATAGCTACATTGAAGGTATATTAGTAACGTATTGTAGGCATTTCTATAAGCATAACTCATGCATGATAATGACATGGACAACAATAAGTAAATTGAATACATTTCAATAGGTAGCTAACATTGATAATTTGTAAAGACACTCATGGCCGTGTGTAATTCTCAGATGTATGGGTGGAGAAGAAAAAATAAAATCTGTGTAAGGCCTTGTCGTTGGAATAGGAAAAGATACGCTATTTAACAGCTGGGAGAGTATCTTCGAGGCTATTCTCATGAATAAAATTAATTAGTTCCAAAACATATTGAAACACTAACAAAACAAATTAGATGTGGCCGTTGGCTTCTGAACAAAGTAGGTACAGTAGCCCCCAAAAGGGTATATAACTACATGAAAAAGTTCAGTAAGAAAAAATATTTTAAGTTTTAGACCAAGGAGTGTACTAACTTAGGTACTATTTAACAAAAATATAGACAAATAACCTTACAAATAAACCTAAAAAATATAGTTACAACATTATCAACACACGGTCAACACTGAATATGTTTTATATTGTTATCATGACTGACATAGGATTAATCTGAATCGTATGCTCTGTCCTGATTTACCAACCTTGAACTGTACTTGTATCGGGCTGATAGGCCTCGGTACAAAAATTGTAAATAAGTGCCCGGTTAATGGCAATAGGCTCGCCACCTATTACATTGGGACCTAAACATAAACTGGCGAAATGTGGGTGCTAGCACCTCTGCCTGCCCCTTCGGGGATAAAGGCGTGAGTTTATGTTATGTAAAGTCATGGTAGACATATTTTACACATTTGAACAATGATGAACGGTTGGGTTAGTTATTCATTATTTTTCACACGAATTTTTCACATTTGAACACATCTCAGCTCGTGATCTGAGCGAATATTTTCCCAGAAATAAAATATGTTATGGAATAGCACATAAGCTATGCTAACTATGAAAGTAAATATAAAATGATCGCGTTAATTCTCATACCTTTGAATTGGCCCACTGGTTACACTGCTCAAATGTCGGGCAAATTTAAGATATATAATGTACCTACACCATGATTACAGTTAATTCCCGTTAACATTACAGCACATAAACATCTTTCTATCCCAGGAACACTTTCCTGTAGGTAAGGGGAACGGGTAGTATGCTATTATCAGATCCCTTGAAATCGAATAATATCTGCGTATTAGATGGTTTTCTAACAATGGCGTGCATTAATTCAATATTAAATAAATAAAGTAGCTACTAAATAAGCGTTTTCACCTTTCAATAATTTAGCCAGTTACCAGCCTATCAATAAATTATTCTAAGATTTTATGTACATAATCAAGTCAAGGTGAAGTTACTTTAACGTGCGATTTAACTAAATCTATTGGACGTTGGCCTTTATTATTTATTTGTTGATAATCGTTTGTTTTACTTTAATATTTGTAAACACACACTTCCGTGACATCCACAGGATGAAGTTTACGTATATGAAGATTGTTTGACTTAATTTATTACTCGAGCGAACTGTAGAAAATACCAATCATAGATTATATCAAAACAATCCGCCGTGGCCTCGTTTATTTCGCCATTTAGGTCCAAGACATGTGTCTCAAGGTATACACTGTCGATCTAATCGCGGGCTTGTAGGATTATCATCAAGCGCTTTTCGCTGATACCACAATATTATTGTCTCGGTAATAGTCTGCCGACCACATGTGGTAATCACTGCCCGTATACGTTTCCCTAGTCGATTTATGGCGTTTTCTGATGACTTAACTTCGTTACCAATTGCCCTATAAAAGTTATTTGTGTGATCGCCACTTTTTTTCTTACCTAAATGTTTCAGGTTAATGAATTACCTAATTGAATACTCTCTCGTAAGAATGTAGTAAAATACGCTTTTGCAGATCCTTCAATTATGACTATAGAATATAGATTGTTAATTACGAGTATTTTATACTTATTCCAGATTCCCGACAATACTTCTTTGAACTTCTTTGGTTTGATGGCTCTCCGCCTCTTTAATAATATTTTTTATACCTTCACACCATGGAGGTGTGCAACACCACTAGCTTTTTGATAACCTATCGTAATTCCAATTACACTTCAACTGGGCACTGTTATTGACTTGAACAAATAATTATATTATTAAAATTGATTTCATAACACAATACTCGTATATTATGTACGAAACATCATCGTACATTGCATATCTGGCTATCTACTCGAAAACCAATATATTACGGTTGTTTGTTTATTTTCGGCTTGCCGATGATGTACGTAGCAATTATCTCACGGAACTAACTAATCTACTCTAAACTATGCTAAAGCCGCAATTTGGAGGTTTGTCACGGAGGTCGTTGCATGCTAAATGCGACTTTCCTTTGATATCAGAACCATATTAAATAATGCTTCATTTCCCCATGTTTTCTGAAAAACTTCATTCAGCCGATGGAAACGTTCATTGTATTGAAATGTTGAGTAGATAAAATACGAGATAAGATGATTCGTATTAAGAAGACTAACTACTTTTTGAATAGTGTAAGTAAAGCGTTGTACGGCCGAGTTAACTTGTAAACTGAGATCTAGCACGAACACAATGAAAAGACTGCAGAGAAAGAAACTTAACCAAAGTTATTTGTAAATAAATACTTCTCTTACAAAGGATTGCTGTTTAAAGCAGACAGCGCAGCTCGTCTATTATAGCAGATGAGATCTTCACTCGCTTAGTTACGTTTTTGTTTCAAGAAGGGTTTAATTCTGATTGTAAATTTCTTTTCAAGAAAGTTAATATAGTGAATATTAACTTACCTTATTTGGGAAAAAACAAAAGTCTCAAAACCCTGCATATTTGCCGTAAAAAACTTATAATTTACTAGTTGACCCGCGCAACTTCGTATGCGTCACCCCGTGTTTGCAACATTATTCACTTTTTAATACCGCATCAAAATACGTTGCATAGTTTTAAAGATTTAAGCATACAAAGGGACATAGGGATATACGAGTAGGAACAGAGAACATGACTTTGTTTCATACTATGTAGTGATTGTACGTATGGTTTCTGTTGGTTAACAATGTTAAGTTAGTCTCTATTCCCGCTCTCTGTACATTTGCAATGTGGAGTATTTAGGAGTAATCTAATTTGAATGTCTGCTTTGATTCAACTAACCTTAGTTGCTATGAAAACGTACTTAATGCTAATGATGACACGACTCTGTACTCGCGGCTTACCGCTTCAGGACTCGGAATAATTGAGTCTTTATTCGCCTTGTTTGTAATCATAGTGAGCTTTTATTCAAATATGAAGTACAGTGGGCCTCAAAAGTTCCTGGACACCTTAATATCTATAATCCTCTGAGAGCTTAAGTCAATTTAACCAAAAGTAACATAGATAGCGTTAATAAAATAAAGCAAATCGATGTATTGTTTAAAAAAAATCGTTTAAAAATATGTTATGAAAAATAAGTGAACGCATGCAAGTAGTATCCTGAACTTTATTACATTCATAAGTAGATCTATTATCAAGTAGCTTCTAAGACTAGTAATTTTGTTGTGGCATCACTTCATACAATTTTTATTTCGAATTGTCCTAGAACTTTTGAGGCCCACTGTACATTATGTAAGGTGCAGTCATCTTCTTTTATGGGTGTTCTTACTTTGATACTGAAAAATACTACCTTAATGACCAATTTACTTGACTTGACTTCCTTTGACATAGGTACAGCATACAGCTACGCATTCTGTCTTCGCACATTAAAGCACCATATTTTAGTTTTAGTAATAAAATATAGTTATTTAGTGACAATAATACAATCAAGGGTCTTTCTCATAGTTAGGGGATAACTTGATATAGTTTTGTAGTTCCAACTGTCATAGTTGTTAGAGATAAGTTCAAAGTTGCCTTTGACTTTGAGCAAGACTAGAATTCGTATCGGATATAGATGTCTGAGTGTCTAAGTTACAATTCTTAACTAGGTCGTAACTGTATCCGTCAAGTATGGAGTACGGTAAATGGATGACAAGTAACCTAAGCAACTTGCCTAGTTAACAAGTTGCAATCAGAGGACCGAGAACACGACGAGATCTAGATAGTCAACATTTACACAATTCGAATCTCTCTAGGATTACGTTTTATGATATTCCATTAGTATTGTTAGCGTTTTGCCTTCGGTCCGCCTGCAAAGTGCGTTGTTTGATGCTTTATTTTATTTTAAAGCTGTCCAGAGAATTCATCTTATTAAACTAATCGTCGGTGGTTACAGTTCGTGGTATAATTTCATACCAAGAAACCCTTCATACATGTTGCACACCAAAAATGTTAATTACTTTCAATATAGAAAGCCGGTACATATTTATATACGGGCTATATCAATTGACTGGGGCGATTTGTTTCGACTATTCTCACTGCTTCTAATTCTCTATGTAATCAGTGTTCACGGTCATGTTTAATGGAGGTTAATTTTGAGCGTAATTGATGCGAGTAATTAATCTCATAATGGAACTATGCTAAAGTAAAAAAAATAAGTTAAATAAATTACATGCTTTTGAACTGTTCGAATGAGCGTGTGCGTTTACCCTCTAGCGCGTGATCGTATCTTAACCATTATCAAGTTTACGCAGAGTTCGATAGGCCTCATTTCGTTTGCCACTAATTGGCTCATAAACACTTATCTGGAACATTCTGTCCCGGTTCATTGCTACTCGGAGCCAAATAGCCAACAACTTGAAGTTATTGACCTATAATCGCAAAAGTTAATATAGGTATTGAATTTACTTATTTGAGGACGTGTAATTGAAGAGATATGAAATTGCACCGGGGTTTCGTTGTATTCTGATCCGGCCGCATGTGTATCGTTATTATTTTCAACGAAATATAGCAGAGATACTGCATGGAATGACCCCAGAAACTGGAACGCAGTGTAGCAACATATCATAAATTCAACAATATAAGGTTTCCCCGCAGCTAGTTGCCTTTTCTAGTGAACTTCCTTTCAGCTCCGGGAATATGTTCGCTTTGTTTTGTTGTGTTTGCGAGTTAGGAACGGCAAATTGTCGGATTACCCAACTCGTAAGTTGCTAGGTCAACATTACTGTGGAAACCTTCTTAGTGCCGGCTTTACTAACGGTTTTTGTGTTATGGTACTTAATTAGCTTATTGGCATAATATGAGTAAACAACATGGGTAGTAAGACCCAAGTATACTGTCTGTTGATACAGTACATACAGTTTTGTTATTTGTCGAATTAAAAGTTTTCAATGTTTGTTCCGTAAACAAAGCTTAATTTCCCAAATTGCCTATTAGGCGAACCTTTCGAGGCGCGAATTCAACTTGTTTGTAGAACCTGTTTTTCTTTTTAAATTATAACAGCGATTCCGATGTTGTCGTAAATTTGGTGATTTATGTTTTATTTCCTTTACTAGCGCACCATCAGTCGGGTCGGACTTCCTTTCGGCATCGCTGTGCAAAATAAGCTACTGGCATTTTGTTTGCCAGTTTAACGGTTGTAAATTGTATAAGAAAAAAAAAGGAACAGGCGAGCGACAACGTCGTACAGCAAGTCGGACGGCGGACTGCAAGCGGCGAGTCGACAACTTTACTTCTTACATACATATTTATGAGAGTGAACACAAAATGTCACTTGATGTAAAACGCTGAGCTTTTTTTTTGAACCGTAATGTGTTCACGTGAATTAATATATACACGTATCTGCAAGATATTTATATAAAGAACCGTTGTTCAAACACAAAGACGATATTTGCTGTCAGTTATCACTGTTACCTTTAAAAGTAGTTTCTTTGAAAGGTGAGTATTGCACTTGGATGTAATTGAACGGAACAAACCGATGGAGGTAGGACGTGGCGCAATCTCCCGTCTCAATTGAGCAGTCCGACTGTTCTTCACTGTACCTTCTGCCAACAGAATACCGCGGCTAATAATAACCATGTGCTGTGTTCCATACGGTGAATAGGGTAGTCAGAGCTCACTGGGCAGTTTTTGTGCTGTTGCTGGGAAGAGCTATTTGTCTCCTTCGCTGGCGGCACAGAAGCTTTCTTATCACCTCTTCAATAGGATCGGCAGCATGACCTGGTGTTATGAACGTTCATAGGCCGTGTGCTAATCTGTCACCAAGTAATATAAAAAAGCAAGTTCTGTTTTAGAATTTTGCATAAACGTGCTTTGTGCTCGTGTGACTTTTTCCGCACCATTAACGTTTATCGCTGCCTCTTAAGAATTTTGTGAATTGTGGGAACTTACCTATAGGTTTTTTTATCACGAAAAGTACTTTATAGAAATCTTTATTTCCCTTTAGATCATTCATCATGTTTGTTACAGAGATTTCTACTTCTTTTTGGTCCAAGACCAATTATTACCTATATATTGGCAACCAAAAATGTTAAGTCATTTTTTTGTGATATAATTCTTTTTTCCAAGATGACGGCCGTGGGACTAGGGTTCCAACCCCACTAACTTGGATTTAACTTTAAACTCTCCGTATTTAAACAAGAAAATTGCATCCTATGACAAATGCAACACCAAATGTAACTTTTCGATGGCCTACATAGCCAACAGGGCGGAAGTAATCAGATCACTGGATGTGAAAGTTAAAGCTGTGATTTTAAAATCTCTTCAGATACCGATGCCTATAGATATTGCAAAAGAAAGTGTGTGTTGCAGTAGGTATTCAATATTTATAAACGTTGGAATTTGTTTGCGATCTCGATAGTGAAAATATTTAAATTAAACATATTCAGTAGCTCCTATGTAGTAGTGATGCAAGGTTCTTATGACAACCACAAACTTAATTATCATAATCATATTTCCTTATTATTAAACGAGGAACAAGTTCAAAACGTGTAATGGAATTAAAACCAACAAACCTTTTGAATCCAAGGTGAAACTTTAATGTTAGCAAACTACAGTGTACACCGCTGTGCAGTGCTGAGTCAAACTTCATTAAAGTCAGTCAGTTAGGCAGTTTGTGATGTCGCTGGGCAGCTAGCTCCGCCGTCGTTGCCAGGCTGGTCACGTGCGGAGCCGTCACGACGGGACGAGTTTTTCCGTGGTCGATACCCGCGTGTTACGAGCTGCCGGGTTCTTATGCAACGTGTGACTTTGTGTTTAATGCACTTGTTTCAACGCAGTCTTGTTATGAATTTAAATTATACAAAATTTGTCATATTTTTACTTTAGGATTTGACTCTATTTAAAACTACTTAATAAAGTATGAGGTTTGAATAAGATGTCATATTTTCAGAATACGAAATCGTAGAAATGAATTTTCATTGAAGTTCCAGACACATTTCTGCAGCTCCGTTGTAGAATAGCGATCATGTGTCCCACAGATTCATGTGTCCCCCTTTCATCCTCTCCTGATGCAGCACGGGTTTGACTTACCTAGTGTTGCAAACGTCCATGGTCACGGTATCCACTTTCCATCAGGTAGACCATGTGCTTGTATGTCAGCTAAATGCTAGTAAGTTTTGATAGCTGACTCTTTAAAGTAGAAATGAACATCACGCCAACGACATTTATTTTGTAACCAGCTTCCAATACTAGAATACAGCTCACAATTATTCCAGTAGTTTGCACTTCACAAAGACAGTAGTTTGCACGACAAAAGTATCTGAAGTAGGTACTGTTCATTATGATCGTTAGTGAAAAATCGAGAAGATTTTTTACCTGAACACTTTCACTTGCGAATCCTCCAAACAAACTATTTTTTTTCTTTTGTGATACCAACAATTAAATCAGTTGAGCTTAGAGTTCTCCATTTGTTATTTGTGAAAGGAAAAAGTGCTGAAGAATGGTTAAAGGGTTTGGGGCTAAGCCGATGTCATCTGAATGTTAGTGCACTTGCTGTTTGACGGACGAGATGATACCCTTCTCGGGGTTAAAAACCTAACCTAACCTAACCTCAGAATCAAAAGCCTCACAACCAATAATGATGATAATTAGACTTATCTCTTATCACTTTTCGGGTGGGTAGTCAAAAAGTGGTTGATTTAAGTTGAGAAGCAAAACAATTTATATAGAACGTACAGTAGAAACGTAGTTTACGTCTCCCAAATGCTTTCTTGAACTTATACAATAAAACAACTTCTCGCTCTCGAATGTTTACAACGCAACCAGAGAGCTATTTTATGACTTGGATGTCTCATCCTTGCATACAAATTTCACTACGACACTTTTAAGTTTTACTAGGTACGTCGTTATCATACCCACCTTAGTATTATGTGGTTAAAACCTCTCTTCGGTGAATAGAAAAACCGAATGTGTGGTTCCACGTGTGACGTAATTAAATTTCGAAAGAAATCGTTACACTGAATGTGTCTAACCTCTCGTTTACGTGTTTGATATAAAACTGGTTGAATGATTGTCAAAAACTTGTAGAAGACCTGACAGAACTCAATTACTTATTTTATAAATACATAGTATTGAGACTGTCTTAAACAAGTTTGAAATACATTTACGTTCAGACTTAAGTTTGCGACATATTGCAACTTGTCAAGTACATGTTATAAACCTTGGTGTAAACGAAAAGAGACAAGAAGAAGAGTTGCATTTATGCATGCAATGAGGTAGGCTAATTAGATTTGATTTGGGTAATTGTTTATGTTAGTACTAGTGCTGTGTTTACCTCGTTGGCAATACGTTCTAAGGGCTAATAAGTAATGATAAAGCAAACTCGCTAGGATTGACGTTAGCAATTTACTTACTTACTAATGTTGTTTTTAAGCCGGGTACAATGTTTACAAAGCTTACTCTTTATGCTTTGGATACTTTTGTATTTTATTAAACTTCGCATACTGTTTCCAAAGTATGACTTAAATTCAGCTTTATTTTACTCGAAATTCTTGAAGTTTAATAAAACATTGCAACAAATATGAAATTGAAAGGAGCCTGTTAAGTAACTCATAACATAACACAACTCGTGTAAATTATCTCAAGTGTGTTCTGACTAGTTGAAATATTATTTTGAGTGGATGGGGGCGAACGTTTATGTAAATATAATGAACACGCTTGAGTGTGACAAAACCCAAATTAGTGTTAATTGAGTGGCGAATGATTCATTACTCCGTTTGTGTATCGGTGACTAATTAACCGAGCAATTTGAACATTTAGAACTTGCATTTTACGTCTGTCACGTAAACGCTACTTACGAAGTTACGAAACGTAAAGCTGTTTAATATAAAACTACTTTTTATTGTTGTTAAATACCCGTAACACGTGGGTGGCATTGTTATTAATGTTGCACATACATCACAGTGAAATTGATTATAAAACTAATATTGTGATTAAAACATGTAATATGTTTGAATGTTTCCATAGATTATAGTCTAAAACAATACATAGGCCTTTTTATGCATGGAATAGGTTCCCATGGGTACATATTACATATTATTTGTTGGAAATACCATGGATTGCGGTAACGGTACCTACCTATCAGAAATTCAAGCGAGCGAATAAAATTAATTTGACTCGAATTTCCTGGAACTTGTCCTTAATTTAGTTAGCAAAATAATAATAATTCTACTTTGCGTACCACCTCAGCAGTGATATAATTACACAAAGTAATAAAAATGTTGTACCAAACCTACAGCGTTATGAAGCTAAAATTCAGTCACATTTCGCCTCTTTGCTTCTATAATGTGACATATCCGAAATTTCGTTTTTTTTTTTATTTGATAATTAAAACCGCCGTGATCGATTTTATTTTCTCAAAAAACGTGGTATTTTTTACGCGGTAAATAGCGAATCTGTGGGCGAAAGAGATAGCGTCATTGTGTCAGATCACAATATGGCACTGTCTCTTACTGCATCAAGGATTTTTGCGAGAACGTAACATAACAGTAACCACTACGCACTTACAGAGGAAGGAGCTCTTGATTTTCTGCGAAAACGTGACATAACGTGTTTATCACGTTTTGATTGTAAAGATAAGTCTTAATTCAATTATGATTTTAAATTTTATAATGTGATATATGGATGTGACACATTAATACTGAAAAATAGTGTGGCATGTTAATTGTTATATATACCGTACATGTCACATTGCTGTCGAAAGTATGAATGTTTTATTTGGAGTTAACTTAGGATGTAACGTTGTAGGTGATGAAACTTTTTCCAAATTAAAATTCAAGCGATGGATAATTATAGATGTTTCGTTTTTGAACAAAAACAAATGTATTTATTTAGGAATATTCTAATATAGTCCGTTGTAAATACTAAAAGTAATAGCCGTTGGTACTTTAATTTTTCAGATGGAATCTAGATGTAAGACAAGTGACAAGTGAATATCATACTTTTTACTATTTGCCGTATCTTAGTTTAATAAGAAACTACTTATCTTAGCAAATATTTAAAATAATAAAACTGATTTTTAGAAAACGACTCTTCATTAAGCGTAGCGGGGGTGATTTTATAAAAATATAGGCTGCTATGAAAACTGATTATTAATATTTGCGCCAAATAATACCAAGACTATCTCTGATTACTGTGTAAGATCATTATTGATTTTTAATTTTGTAATTTTGTCTTAACTTAGAAGTAGATTTATTCTAATTTGATTACCTACTTATTTCCAAAGGACTATTTTGTATTCATGTTTTGACTAAGTCTAGTCCGTTACATTTGTATTACAATATTGGTTAGTTAAGTATTTTTTTTAATTTTGTATTTTGTTTGAAATTGCTAACACTTATGATGCTATTGTCAAGCCCTCTTTAAAAAGTAGGAAGTGTCCAGGTCTCCCTAACACCGCGACGCGTACAATGAAGCAAAGCGCGCCACTAAGAAAGCTGTAGCCAGAGCCAGACGAGACCACTTACAACCTCTCTATGATAAGTTGGAATCGCCTGAGGGGCGCAAGCTTATCTATAAGTTGGCGCGTTCCAGGGTCAAAGCGGCACAGGATATAATTGTCACGGAGAAAAACAGAACGAAGAATACGCCACTGCACTGTCTGTTTGTAGACATGCAGAAGGATTTCGACTGTGTTCCGCACGCGGTGATCTGGTGGGTACTGCGGATTCTAGAGTTCTATATTGACACTATCCGAAAAATGTACTACAATTCCGGTCCAGACCGCTGTTGGCGACCCAAACCCCCTCCCCATCAACCTCGGAGTACACCAAGGATCTGTTCTTAGCCCGTATCTGCTCAGCGTGGTGGTAGACGCTCTGTCGGATAGCATCAGAAACTCATATGAGCAGCCCCCGTGGGTGTTCATGTATGCTGATGACATCGCCCTGGTGGATTCGTATCTCGCATCCGGGGCCGCCTCCATTTCCATGACATTGCAGACAAAATGCAGGAGAGTCGCCTTCGCTGGTACGGCCATGTTCAGCGACGACCACCCGGCTACGTGGGTAACAGATGTCTGGCCATTACACCTCCACCGGGTCCCGGTAGGAGGAATAGACCCAAGCAGTGCTGGCTTGGCGTCGTAGAGGATGACATGCGTGCCAATGGACTCACCACCATGGATGCGCCAGACCGTGCGAAGTGGATGAGAAAAAGCCGGAAAGCAGACCCCGGACGCCGAGGCGAAGGCTTCGAATACGACCGCGACTAACGCAAGGATGATGATGATGAATGTTATAATTGTTAGATTTTTTAGAAACTATTGCTGCCGAAGACTGATTGTTTTTAGGTATAACTATTTTATATTAACCTAAATATGCTGTAATATAGAAGTCAAATGCGATTTTCATTAGGCCTACCAATTGTCATTATTTATAGTATTAATTTGTTTCTGGTTTTTAATTTTTATAGAATTAATTATTAAGTGTGGTTGTAGTTTCCCTCTTTCTAATAAAAAAATATTCTCGAAACCAAAAGTTTTTATTTCAACAATGATTGTTTGTGGCAAAACTCAGTGTCATAAGAAACGTAATATCATCAACAACGTGACGACTCAGGTTGTAACACTCATAATACTCACTATTTGCAAGAAAAACGTGATATATGTTCCCCTTTTTTTAAATTGATGCTAATTCCACGTTAAAATTTCAAATTGCCAGGGTTTTAAGAACTACTCCGATAGTTTATTTACTATATCAAATAATAAATTAAGGATCGACAGTAAAAAAGTTATTAGTTTTGTCACAGTTTTATTTTGTAAGTTTAAAATCACTCTCCTGTAAAATCACAGTTTTCGAGATAACACATTATAGAAGCAAAGAGGCGATTTATTACATTTTACAGAATGCTTATATAATAGCAGCCGGCTCTCGCTAATGAGGACTGTAATCAAAATCTTCCACATTGTAGAGCACGAGGTAAATTCATTGAAAACTAGTAATTTCCCATAATATTATGTAATTCACAGTTTAAAAATACTTTGGAGACTCAGATAAAAGTGATCATGTTTAGTTCAGAAAAACTTCATTCCGTTCAATTCAGGTCAACATTAAGTACTTGAATTATATTAATCACTTTATTGTAACTACAGGCTTCTTCTATCTTATCTTATCGTGTTGGGGTGCGTGCTTTGGAGCTTACACGGACACTTCGACCCTATTGGATCCTTTGTGTCAACCCCACCCTGGCTACAACTACAGGCTAAGGTCGCGTTTTAACGACGCCGACGTTTTGAGCAGAGGCTGCGCATACGCGGCGTTTGTAGAAGTGTTTCAGAATAAACTTTATGAAACTATCATAGCATTCAAAATAGCAATGACCTGGAAATGCTAGTTTATCTACTTTCTAACTATGGGGCTTAAAACGCGGAATACCATGCTTATATCCATTTGACAAATTTACATGTGACATTTTTTGAAGGGGAAACTTTTTAAGCGCTTTGTATTTTCTGCCATGTCATTAAGTTCTGAACCATCTTTCTAAGTTGAATTCCGTCTAAAACGAGAGAATTTTTTTTCATACACATAACCATCAGTCTTCCAAATTATTGCATGCATCCTATATATTTAATTTGTTAAATTGAAAAGAAACATCGTATTGTTCTGACAGAATTAGGTTTATTTGTGAAACCCATTCGATCGTAACAGGAGATCCCTTCGACGGAAATAAGTGAATGGAATAAATGAAATGACCTATAAAGTGGATCGGATGCGGCAGTTTCCACAGAGCTCAGTGTATTTTATTTTCCCGTCTTGTAATTTATTTCAATTCTAAAGTAATGTTAAAATGCTAGTCTTCTTGTCAATGTTCTTTTATTTTATTTTACGTGTGTTGTGACATTTTAACTAAGAAAATTGTAGTACCTAGTTTTTTTGTAGTACCTACACATAGTAGTAGGGGTTCAAAGGATTGATAGTGGAGAGAGAAGAATGTCGTTTACTTCACCGACAATAGCGCAGTTCGTAAGTTTAAAAAGAGTGAATATACACGTAAAGGGTTGAACTCACGAATGGTATCATCATGATAGTCCGAAGAAATATACATCTGAAGTCGCGTTTCAAGAAATTGCTCCACGAAATATATTATTCCTGCAATCGGGCCCCAAAATCGCACGTTATTCTTCTTTCGGCTTAAACTGTACTGTCACGTCTGGCTATCGTGGATGCAGTAGACCAAAGCCTCCAAACATTGGGAAAAGTCTATGTCCGGCAGTGAACTGTGATAGGCTAATTAATTGCCTGATTAAGTGCAGAGAAGTTTAGAAGTCAGATACGCAGTGAGTGATGCCATGCTGAAGAAACATTGCATATTTATTAGCTGGGAATTGTTAGCGCGCAGTTGTGCATGGGCAACTAGCGGCTATTCATACCATAATCATTAGATATATTCGTACTTAGTGCGGGGTTTCTCCCCGCGGCCGTCTCACGTCGCTCTCACCGGGACCATCGTTAATCTCTGCAATACTCGTCTATTTCAACATATTTACATGAATACCACTTAAATGCCAGTTCTTGTTCATTATGATGTAACGGATTTAGGAGTTTTTAGAAAGTGCATTTTACTTTGGAAGGTCCTTTGTAAAATATATGTAAATAAGTCTCTGGAAGTGGACATGTTTTAATTAGACTATTAATTTCATTCGTTCATTCATTCATATTAAGCATAATATTCCAAATAGTGCCTTTGTACAGAATGTTGTTGTCAAATTTTCTACAAATCTTGAATGCAAACAGAAGATTATATGTCAAAATCCCGAAGTTCTTAATACCGATTTTTATAAGACCACAATGTACGAAAAACCGAGGTTTTCAGACAGAGATTTCATTCGACATTTTGATACGTAACCAAGATTCAAAAGAGTAACAAGCGTTCTTTTAAAATTCGCAATTTTGACCCTGGACTATAGATTAGACTTGGTTAGATTAGATTAGGGTCAATCAGATTTATTTTATATATCCCTTTGCTGTGAGTAATGTCTTGGCAATAATTAGATTTTTGCGAGCATTGGTATATGACCATGTTAATAATAACACCCACACGCTATGCTAGAAGAGGTCGTTGTAACACTTGTAACATAGGTTAGTTAACATACTCGCTTACCTTGGCATATTTTCTGAATTTGGAACATATTGTTTAGGTAGTCTTTTAGTTGTTCCACTCCTTAAATGGTTTGTAACATATAATTCGGTCATTGCTCTGCGGAGGAAGTAAGAAAAAAAAATATTTTGTTCCAAAGAAGAAACTATTTGTTACGATTGTAGCTCTCAGTGCAACTCTAATCTAATGGAAAATGTACTTTCATTCTAGTTTACATTTATTACACGAAATGTATCCATCTGGATCATTTCTGTCAATACTACAGCTAATTAAACTTGAGTGGGTCCACACACATTGTTGTCATTTTTATTATTAAGTTTATTCTCTGTTGACAATTTTGACCATTCATGCCCTTGTTTTATGTGATATGATTAGTCATATTATATAATTAGTCATATTATATGGCGGTTTGGACACTAGGTCCATACTAATGACGTTAGCTATATACTTCCTCAAGAGATTATTTGTATTTCATATAGTTGGTGCGATTCGTTTCAATTAAAGCGAAAATGATAATAGCGTAGTTATTATTTACAAAGCCACTTCTAAGAACTTGTATTTAAATAGAAATAGCTGATGAATAGCTTTACAGTAAATTTTAAAGTGTGCTTGGTAATGATGTGATTAACATGCTTTATGTACACATTCGATAACCACTGGTAGGTTTAGATGTATGAATATTTAATACCATGGTACACCTTTTGTGACTACGAACACCAATGGTGTTTGGACTATTTATATACTGTTGATGGATGGTCCTTGGTGTAAGTTTTTGTTATTCATATTGTTAACACACTTGTACTTCTTCACGATATTTATTATTTAACCTAACCGGTTTCACCTTGAGGTGTTCCCAAAGTTTACATTCACAGAATGCCACAAAGCGAATTACATGTTGTGTATTACCTACAAATATAACAATGGTATTTGGGTTCAATTGGGTAGGCGAATATCCTGGCGGAGCACTCTCCATTATTTAGTATTATTTACTTACAACTGTTACAAATAACAAAATAAAATAATATTTAATTAGTTAATTTTGAATTTAGTCAAAACTAACCCATCATAGAATCTCTCGGTTAGTTTACGAGTTGATAAACTATATGGCATTGCTTCCGATGGCGTAATCGATTTATGTAATTGAAAATAACTATTTTATGTTATCTCATAAGTTCATAACATTAATTCTTGAACTTGAATACGCTCATGAAGTACTGTTCACTATCTCATTATTTTTTTATTGAAATAGTGCACTCATAGGTAAATAGCAAAGGACAATGAACATGGTAGTATCTTTTGAGGATTGCACTAGCGGCGGAGGAGCTAAATCCAGCAATAGTCGACATTTTCGGTAGTAAACAGATATTGTATTGTATTAAGAACCTACACGACACCCCTGGTGTTGCAAACGTCCATAAGCCACGGTAACCACTTTCCTTTAGATGGGCCGCGTGCTTGTTTGCCAATTAAGTGGTATAAAAGAATGGTCAGTTTTCTCATACAAAATTAAATTCAAAGTTTCTACCTAACCACGTCAAAATATAATTACAAAGCACCGAATTTCATATTTTACAAGATTTAAAATAAAACCTCAGTTCAAAACTAGCCTTGGATGCCGAGTGGATTAAAAAATTAATAAAAATTATTTTAATATCATTTGTATTTTGAAGATTGAGATATATCAGTACCATTGGTGTATATCCTTTCACAATATGTTGAATTGAAATTGAAATTTCTGTGAAAAGAAAAGCAAATAAGTTGTTCTGGCGGAAGATATGTATGACACACAAGTGATCTGTGGCACATTGACTCTGACTGGCTGATCTTACTGATAAGAGGTTAAATGCGATCAGAGAACAAGAGATCTCCAAAAGACGGTAGCCTAACTTACTAGTTTTGGAGCGGTTTTACGATGTAGAGGATGTGAACACAAGGAATCGAGCTTACCTTTACAAATAATTAGGGTTGTTAGTTGGTACTCGTTATTAAAAAAAAGTTTGGGCACATTTCAATAACCTCATAACTCCATATGAATTATACAATACATCGTTTATAATATAATATTGCTTTGTTACAGGTACGTCATCAATTTCCTCCAAACCGCGCGGTGAGGCGTTGACTTTTTTACTCCATCATACGAGGTCGTCGCTCTCCGAATGTATTGTCAATGTAAATAAGGTCGATGGGTTACACTATGTTTATACATCTATTAGATGAGAAATGAGCCGTGTGAATCATGACACAATCGCGGCACAAACAATCATTGTGTCACTGAAGATGGTGCAAAGGTTTGTACTACGATGCAACCTGCCTCAATTAAGACGAATCTTGTTTTTATCAATGTGTATTAGCATTGATTCACTGTATGAGAAAATAACGGAAGTAAATAACATGA
Source organism: Pelosia muscerda (assembly GCA_963691645.1). Classification (NCBI taxonomy): domain Eukaryota; kingdom Metazoa; phylum Arthropoda; class Insecta; order Lepidoptera; family Erebidae; genus Pelosia; species Pelosia muscerda. The sequence continues at coordinate 4,420,935 of OY829114.1, read as the reverse complement.
TATGAACCTTGTAGTAATGAGAATCTCGATTAAGTATCTTCTTCATCATTCAATCTCCAATATCGTTTGAATCGAAATCTTGCACTTTGAAACCCATGGTCGGCTTTCCTATTTATTTCGACTTTTACAATAGTGACTATAATCTTGCCGAGTGGACAGCCAGCCACAGGCCTCGTCCGTCAATTTTCTAGTGTACAGGAATACCCTTTATTTTCAAACTGATAATCCTCAATTACATTGTTATATAATGTACTAGCTGACCCGCGCAACTTCGTCTGCGTCACCTCGTTTTTGCAACATTTTTCAATTCTGCTTCGTTGGTTATAGCATGATGTTATATTACATATAAACGTTCCTCTTCAATCAATCTATCTACTAAAAACTCTGCTTCCTGCTGCCTGAGTGTGGCCTCAGCCCCAGGGCCGTAGGTCTTCTGCATGGGTGTTGGCAACTGTAAGTTGACGGCGGGAGCGGGTATTGGCGCTGGAGTACGTTGCTTCAAATCCGCATACGCATCAAAATCCGTTGCGTAGTTTTAAAGATTAAAGGATATATAGGGATATAGGGACAAAGAAAGCGTCTTTGTTTTATACTATGTAGTGATGTATTAATTCCGGTCGTCTGAAACTGTCACCTCGACATTCGGGGTCCGCTTTTTTTCCAGTCTGTGTTGCTTCGATATTTTCCGAGAAGTGACTGCTATCTGACCTTCACAGCCTGAAACACACAGATATAGACGATATCGAAGCAGCTAGTTCAGTTTTGAACTTTTTAGGGCTCCAAGTACCCGTCTGCTATAGATGTTCGTATGGTAACCGAGTCCGACAGCTTAAGCTGCGATGCGACCAGACCAGGCTAGTACAAATAGCCATATTCATGCATGCACATATTTACACTGAGCGGGATCCGAACCCTCCTGCGTAGCTACGTAGCAGTCGCGTTCACTATCGCCACACTACAGCGGCGCTCACAATAACTTTACATAGGTAAATTTTGTAAAAATAATCTATGTTTCGATTGTAGCGCTACATCAGTATTAAGCGCTACAATCGAAATATAGAATTAATAATATATCTAAATATAGACTCAATAGTACATTTCAAGCCAATCCATCCATTACTTTAAATTTTTGGACCACCAACTGCTGCTGTTTATTTATACATACGTACGTTTCAGTAACAATTTATTTGGAGGAGTAGGCATACGCCATGAATCGTGTTTACATAATCCACTGTGTCAATTGCGGAACTGGCCGGAAACGTGAGTTTAGCACCGCATCGGATATACTCCGTCCTGCGACGCTATTGTATTGTTCGTCAGCTGCATGTGCAATTGGCCGATTTCATACAGTGTAACAAGTAGATGCATTGAAGAATATGCCCTGAAGAATGTTAGTATTCGTATTTCTTGGGCGTGACTTGTACCCGGAAAAAACGGGACACGAATAAAAAAAAATTGACGCTAGTAAGTTAACCTGTACACAAATTCTTGAGGAAGAAAGTGAAACATAACTGAAATAGATTGGAGCAGCGAGATGGATTGGAGCTTACTTCATATATCTTCCGTAACAGTGATGTGTTTTCTTTCTTGGTAAATCTAAATTATATATAATTTAGAAACATTATTCCATTAAAATATTTGTTATGTAGAGTTAAATAATAAAGAAAAATGAAAAATTAGAGATTTCACTAAATTTCCATCATCTAAAATCTTCTCCTAATACTAATCCTTGACCCTATATGTTTCTTTATATTGGATTTATTCTCCAGACAATCACGATAAAACCATTAGAAGAACGACTTTGTCCCTAACTTTTATCAATGCCCGTACCATGAACTCCTAAAACAGGTCAAAAATTGAACGACTGTCATCCCATCAACTGTAAATGTAACTTTGTAATGCTATATATTTATATGGGATTACAAAGTTATATATTATAGTAGTGTGACAGCCTGTCAAATATTTTGACCTGTTTTAAGAGTTTATGTTAGGCCTGCAGTTTTAACTCTTTTACTCTTTATTCTAAATGTTTATAGCAGCCTGTTTTATGATGTTAATTCTCCTAAAAGACGATTGCTTTTCGGCAACTTGTCACGTCAGGTTTTTGTTCGTACATTTTCACAATCCAAGACGTATTTTCCTTTTTTAAATTTCACTATGATGTTTTTCAACCTTTACGGGTCATCAATTTTAAAGAGCTATATCATGAAATTGGATTCGTTAGTAAAATTGCTAACAATTGGCACTTTAACATGTAAATTTGAATCGACCGAATATTTGGGAAATACAAGGGTAATTGTGTAATATTTGATGAAGTATCAAAGTTTCGATGTTTGTCAGCTGTGATTTATGTGTCTAACTCCGTATCTACGAAAATGACAGGGGTAAGATAAACAGTGTTTAATTAACAAATTCTTAGCTAATTGAGTATGTGACATAATCGGCATCTTCGTAAGAGATTATGTTAAGTTTATATAGATGGCGGCTGCGAGAGATAAGATACCAGTTTACTCTTGCAACGTGTCGTTGATATCAACGTCTTCGCCAGCCGTGACGGCCGTCGGAAGCATGTAGCTGACGCCGTTCTGCGCTCCATTCACCGAGCTATATCGACATAGTCTTCTACTGCACGTGTATTGACTCTTACTGAACACAGTTAAGGTTTATAATTGTTTAAGAAGTTGCAGTTGCAAGTTAGTGCAATTGTAACTAGTGTCGATTGTGCGCCATGTTGTTTGGACGTACCCTTTGTTTACATTGACGTACGTCGTGCTCTAGGATATGGTGCATTGCCCGCAACTATCTGACACTTAGCTAAGTGTTGCTGTTTACTGCATTGATAGTTATATTTAATTTTAGTACATACGTCATGTGGTCTCTAATTATGTGATTTGAATATAACTCATTCACAAATAACTGCATCACAAATAACGTAGTCGCTAGTTACTCAGCAGTGTTTTTCCGTGTAGACTTGGCGTTCGGCTATTGTATCTATTGTTTATCACGAGGATAATGTAATTACTTAATTAATAAGTAAGTAGGTACTTGCTTGTTTTTGCGTTTTCGCAGATGAACTCACAGTTTCTACAATAAGTAGCGGTACCTACTGCGGTTTAATTTCGAGCTAACTTTTTGGTTTTCTCTTAAGTTTGCTTTTTTAAATAAGAGGTTCCTCTGCATAGGTATTAACAGTTTGTTGCTTTATTTTTTCAAACTACACGTAGTAGGTAGTTTAGCTGTTGGACGGAAGGTAGGTATATACACACATAACAGATAATTATAGCAATTATATTGTCAATATGAAGTAAGTAGAGTTGGCTACTGTCTGCTGTATGGTGGAAGTGCATCCTCGTTCGGGCGATTTCATTGTCAAAAATAAGATTGCAGAATAGTTTACAATAAATGTTCTTTGTATCACGAGTTTATTCCACTGTAATAGGTTGGATCTGATCCAAGAAACGCCGGATGCGTAAACAGCTATTGCGATTTTAATCATCGCAGATGTTTTCTTGTCGTATAAATAGTTTATCGATTACTACCGAAACTAGTCAGGAAGGACTAGTACCTTCACGTATGAGTGCGAGTAGAAAATAAAAAATGTATTAAATCTTATTCAATGATGTCAGTCAATTTAGTTATTTGTAGTTTGTATGAGGTAGAGGTTTTGAGGAAGATCAATAGATAGGATGTGATGCAAGCACAATATGTGAGCACTAGAGCTCAGGACCTGGGATTCGGAGGTGTGAGTTCAAATGCGACTAGCTCGAAGGTAATGATGATGATGACGTTAGCAGTGTGTCTTGAATGTATAGAGGAGAAAATTCAAACTTAGGCGACGTGCAGTGAATAAGTACTGAACGAAATGGGAAGTGAATGAATGTACAGTCGTGAAAAGATATAGGACTTTTTTATATATTGTTGTATATCACATTTTATACCGTATCTTTTTGTTGACTGCAAATTTGAAAAATCGTAATAACCCTAATTATGGCAAATGCACTCGAAACGAACTAGCGGCAGGACGAGTTACATGCATTCTTTTTTCTATGATATTACGATCAACACTTGTATAATCCTATGCATAATACACTTGTAGGTATTCGATGTCACGACTGCAATAGAAATATTATGATATACATCTACTTGTATACATAATAAAAACAATAAGAAAATGAATAAATAAAAAATATCCATGATATACAAATCTATTGTATTACTCTAGCTTGTTAAATGAACTGTTAGGCCTTCATAAATAAATCAATAATAATATAGATACTTAACAATAATTAGTTATTTTTTACTCTTATTGGTTTCCGTAGAAAAAAACTAATACAACCGAATAGGTTGTTCAGAAGCTACATGACTACTAACATATCCACCAACTGTTATATAAGAATACATTACTTTTACAGAAACATTCTAAAAAGAAAGTTGCTAACATGTACCGACGCTTTTATTTATATTTCGCATGAATATATTGATGCAACAAAAGTGAATTAGCGTCATAACCGGATAAATCCGGTTGGACTATCACTATAATGTAACGCGTAATGTCGGCAATAATTTATTGAATGTGTGTTGTAATTGCGCAAAGAGCGCACTCGGGGGCAGAAGGAACATTAAGCGAAACGGGCATGGCCTATCAACCGTGTTGAACTTTCTCGTTGCGCTTGTATCTAGGAACTTCGCCGTTTAAACAATTGAGGCCGGTTCCGTGCCTGGGGGAACAGATATTGCGACTCCAAATGGCTACTGAACGTTCTCCCGCTCCAATGTTCAAGTCTAGTTTAGCGAATTATGCTCTTGTGAATCAAATGCTGATGTTGTATTACAAAGCACAGAACCTACTTCTTCCCATAAGGTACTCTTTGTGTTTACTTTCTAAATACATGAGTCAAAAAAGGTTTGATAACTAAATTATATTTCTGATAGTAAAATGTCTTCTTGAATAGGAAATCGAACCTATAACAGTAGCAGTCGCGTTCACTCTCGTTACGAGTTGCTCCACCGAGGCAGATTCTATCATTCAATAAAGAAAATATTTTGACATCAATAAAGACAAACCACGTTGACCTGTCGCTATAGTTATGTTAAATCGACGTCAATAATCTAAAACTCTTCGTGTGTGATTATTGGATTACGGATATTACGTTGTTTGCTCCTCACCTCCTAAGGCTCTAAATCGAAGGGACTGTCACGCGTCGATGTACCTATATCTACTTCTTAGATTCATCATACGTATAGATAGTACGTATGTTTGAACTGAGAATAGGTCATACAATTGTTTGTGTTGATATAGATATAGAAAAAGCAAGTTATCAAAGACATAATACAGTTATCTATACTAATATTATAAAAGATCTTAAGTTTGTGAGGTTTAACGGCCTGGTCACGACTTCGGTCTTAGCGGGGCGCGGCGGGGCTCGTCGGTAAGCGGTGCGTTTTGCACGCCACGTACCCTCAGTAGCGGTTAGTTGCAGCGGCCGCAGTGGACGTATTTAGGTCGTCAAAACGTGCTCAATACAAGATATATTAATTAATATGAGAGAAGGAGTACACGATCTAAATATGCCAATACTTTAATTTTGACTTCATCCATTCGCCGTGCTAAAACTAATCAAAAAGACACCAACACTGGTATAATATATAGTTAAATTACACTCGGTCAAAAAATAATTATCCTGTTTCCAGAACCCACTACACTTGACACGGTGGCAGTTATTAAGGTTATCAATTAAACCGATACGCCACTCAGTCACATAACAGCTGTAATCAAGCACTAAAAATGTACTATTTGATATACGGTGTAGTACACCATTTAATACACTAGTCGGTTTATTTAACACGTGTTATAACTTATACACTCATTAATCGCTCTAGGTACCTATGAGGTTCGAGTTAAGCATGTTATTAAAATGCTTGCGTGATCGTTGCTCGATTTGCGTGTGGCGATTCGGAAGTAATTTTCCTCCAACACCAATCTTGCTCGATCATCAGGACAATGAGTTAGAGGTAAAATTCAGTAATTCGCTGAATTAGATGGAAGAGAACTCGTGTTGTCTGTCGAATGCACAACGAATTTGGGCTCAGGTTAACGTTATAAAGGTATTTAAATCATCGCGGTCACTCACATTACTATTAGAGCTATTGGGATATTTATCATTATTGTTTGTTGTTTCCGATATTTCGGCGCTGTTGCAAGCACCATTATCACGGAGGAACTGGAATGTTGGTGGTACCCAGGCCGCGTTTCGAACCGGTGCGGTGGTCCATTTTCTCACTAACTTATAAAATACTAGCTGACCCGCGCAACTTCGTCTGCGTCACCCGTTTTTGCAACATTTTTCACTTCTGCTCTGCACTAGTTGGTTGTAGCATGATGTTATAAATATAAACCTTCCTCAACATCTAAAACCGCATCGTAGTTTTAAATATTTGAGCATACAAAGGGACATAAGGACATAGGGACAGACAACGCGACTTTGGTTTGTACAGATATTTATACAAAAAAAATTATTCTAGAATTTAGATTTTTTGTAATTGGTGAAAAAGTTTTCTAATAATAAATGTATCGATCTATCCTCTTTCAAGTTCTTTGACTACGAGTATCAACACTACCATTGGTTTTACTTTCACTACAAACTCGAACTCGATCCAATCCATTGAAATATCGGAAACTCTAAACAATACATGATAAATATCTCGATAAATCAAATAGAAATGTTATAAATTTGGTTTCGTTTGTTGTCGTGCTATAATCACGTATTACATTCATCTGTATGATAAGTTAGCATGCATTGGATCTAAGGGATTGTGTCTATGTGCGATTGACAATTGACAACATCAGAGCCTAAGGCAAGACGTGAACGGACGTGGTTCTAGTGCAGGGTTGGTTCTCAGAATTTCCTTTTTAATACTTGAGCAATCGGCTCTCTAAGTTGAAATATTATGTTCATTTCTATTTGATACTGTTTCTCGGAAAGATAGTATCTTCTTTAAGACGGTATACTTCACAAAGTCGACAGTTTTATGACAAAATATAACAAGTCTATTTAAATGTTCATTCATCATGCTGATAGTATCGGAGGGGGATGTCGTGTCTTGGGAACCAACGGCTTTACCTCATCAGGTAAATTGCAATAATGGATTGTTCGTGTTTCAAAACTTTTCAAACAAAAGATAAGGATTGATTACGCTGACGGCTTTTTACTTGGACAAGTTCAGGTGATGTAGATGATCATTTTGATTAAGAATACTCAAGTTGAACAGATGCTATAAGTATATGGTATATGGTGAAATATATTATATTATAAATTTAAAGTACATGATACCATGAAAGGTTTTTAATTTAACGTACTTATGAATGACCAATCTGATTCACTGAGAGAGCTTGCCGTGACGTGTTAGGACGTCCGTGATCCGTGCACGCAAGATGGATGGAGCTATACCAATATGTGTTCGTCATTATTTATATATATGCACGCCAGTTACGAGGGCTCTTGACCTAATCTATTTTCATAATTTATTTAATCTGATGATCAAATAGAAGCTTTAATAATTTCTATTGTCATTCGATTTTTTATTATCATTAGTAGGGTTATCAATAGTACAAATTACCTTAGTACCTTAATAGTATAATATAACATAATTTAACTGAATAGTATAAATTGACGTAGTTACACAAATAGATAAATAATGCAATGATTTATACACCATGACATCAGAAGGTCTGTAGCTACATATCAATACAGATGAACGAACGAGATGTGTTGCATACTTAACATGTATAGATCAAAATGTACATATATATTAGTCATTGAAAAGTTACATGTCTTTTTTATTTTTTATACCACTTAGGTGGCAGACAAGCTTTGGGATCGCCTTGATATCTTAAACAGAAAATTGCCTCTGACAAATGCACGTTAAGCCCAAATAATGTCAGATTTTAATGGACTAACAATACTACATTTGACTAACACTCACTCACTAACACTCAGTCCAGCGTAGCAATATAATAAAGCGCACATAATTAAATTGTATAAATTTTGTTACACTCACGTCATCATTTACATTTGCTTGCATTTTTTAAAATAAATTGCGTAATCATAAATGAGTATTTTATATAAGATTATTACAACATTAAATCTGAATATTTACCAGCAGAAATCAGTTTACATGAACTTTTTTTTTTATCGTGCGCAATATCCCCACGGATACCATCCGGACAACACCGGTGGAGGTGATTATGTCGGACTCGAACCGACCAAAACGCACGCCGTTCATGGGTCCTTGATTGCCGGAGGTGAGATTATACAAGACATATCTCTCGCTCCCAAGCAGACCCGGGGACATCACTTTCGAGACGACCCTCTTGAGTTTTCAGTTTACATATGTTCATCCAACAGGGCCATCTATGTCGATGTCCCTGGGTCAGCCGGGAATCAAGGGATATGCTAGAGACTACCTCACCTTAACTGACCCAAGATGGTGAGCGGTTTCAGTCGGTTTGAATCCGACATATCCACCACCGCCGGCTCCGGCAGACGTGGCACCCGTGGAGATATCCGCACTATAAAAAAACTGATCCTACATTTTACAAAGTACTCCCTGTCATTGGTGAAATCCACTCTAAATGGCATTAGTTGAATCAGGAAATTTATTTCCTGTACTTATCCCTGAGTTGATTCTCCTTGGCACTTGGCTCATGGCCAGTGAAGTCTGATGACATGTTCCACACTTTAAATTGATATTGGAACTCGCGTCGCAATCGTTGTCGCTGAACGTGCTTTAAAAGTTTTATATTTTTCGACATGCGTTACGATTTACGACTTTCCTCTCTATCTTGATTTTTCGAAAGCAAATTAACATTCTTGTTTTATGTGGGATTTTTTTATACATACCTAATTTATGATCTACCAGTAAGCGTAACTCACCAAAACCTAACCTAGTCTACGATGACTGGATTACGTGCGGTCCGGATCTGGTAAACAAACTTGTGGTATTTGTAGATCAATTCCGTACCTTACCCGATCGTTGCAAGCTTACTCGACTGAAGAAACACCACTGTCACACTTAATATAATTGCGACGTTTAGTAGTAACATTCTGAATGGACTATCTGTGAAAGTACTGAAAGTTTAGGTTCCCTCACTTTTCCTGTTCCTAGTATTCTCTTTATACCTCTTTTCCCTTCAACGTATTTACAGGCAACGCCAAATCGCTGCTGTATATAATCAGAAAATTATTTTTATTTCAATCAACCGATCCATCAATGCCCTGCCTATCCTATGCCTTTCGCAGTCCATTAGACATTTATTAATGTTGCACTATTTACTTTACTCACCTGCAGCTACAATATCACATTACAACGATAACATAGGAAATTATAAATACAACAGTAGTGAACTTCATTTATAAAGTAACATTGAAGTTTATGGTCTGTGTTATATAAGCAACATTAAAGAGGCAGTAAATGTGGCACATACAGCAAAGGTCACGGTTTCGTGTATAAGTGTTACGCAAACTGCTCTACGAAGATATGCTATTCCACATGCTGATCGTGACGGACTGACAAACACCTAACCATATAACATCTCCAAGCGACCAATGAATAATGCTGACAAAACATTGTTTACAAGATTTTCCTTGAGACTACTCTAGCCATATTCAACTTAATATAAATTGCAAATTGGTTGCGCTGCATCGTTGCGCATTCTGACACAGATTATATTATGAAATGAAATGTTCGCCAATTATTGTCCAAGCTATAAGTCCTTGCAATCTCTGGCTTGTTTGCTAAACGAAACCGGTACCTACCTGCATATGTGACGTTATTTCCTAGTTCTTTGTTCTAAAGAAAGTGAATGCGATGCCTAGCTGGAGCTGCTAATGGCCGGAACTTGCTTCCATACAAAGCGTTTTTTTTCTTTCGTCGCTTCTCTATTTATCTCAAAATTGTAATTTTTATATGGGTTTGTGTAAAGTTTATGTATCAATTATGATGTTCTCTAACTTCCTGTTAGATATTTGTGGCAGAAGCAAAAAAATCAAAGCATATTTCCGAGATCCTTTTTTCTTAGAAGCCTCTTTATTTTTCTATCGTTGAACATATTGGCATTCTGATATCCCGTTTATATCAAAGTTAAACTGGCATGTGGAAAGACCCTGTTTCTTATCAAACATCCGGATATATTCCGGTGGAATTTGGTGAAACTTAGGTCGGTCGGACGGTCGGGCTGGAGGCGGCGATCGTTGGAATTTTGCCAGTAGCTGGTGCATTGTTGGTCCGCTATGTTAGTAAATTAATATTGCCAATAGAGCTGCACTCTACATGGCAAGTTTCATCTAGTTTTGTAGGGTCACCATGTTATGTTTAGCTAGTTTTCGTGGGAACCACAGGTACAGTCCGAAACACGAATTGTATTATTAATGAAATATACTTTATTGGTAATTGATGTGATTTTAGGATACACATTTATATATTTTATGGTAAAGCTTGTTTAAACTGAAACACACACTCACATCATCTGTGTACAAACATGATTGTCTATAATGATTTGCGTGTATGTATAAAAGAGGTGGTGCGGCGCGGCAATTGGGCTTAACAAGCTTTTCAATTTCAATAGTTTTACGACCAGTAAGTCTGAGTACTAAAACTTTAATCTGAAAGGTATGACAACTCGTTTAAGTAACAAATTATCTTAATAGGAAAATGTCAAACATACGTAACTTGGTGTCTAAAATAGAAAACTCACATTTATTAATAGCTACAATGTAATTTCGTTTTAACACGTAGGTATAAACTACTCATACATTGTTCAACTTGTCAGCATTTAGAAAATCAGCGTTAGTAAATATTGCATCTGTAGTTAATTATTTAATTACACACTTGAGGCATGCGCGTACGCACCTACGTGCTATGTAATTGTTTATTATTACAAAACACCACTTTAAAAATTGAGGAGATTGGTTTTAATTTACGCACGTATTAATTTGTTTACTTATTTTGTAAAGTTTACATAACATTTAAGTATTATATAAAAAGTTAATTCAGTATATAGTTACGTGTATAACGTGTGGGTTAAATTTTTGTAATGCATAACTCGGTATAAATGTATTTAGGAAGTGGTAATCTCTTTTGAATTAACCAATTAATCCGGTCATGTCGCATAACAGGGTTTCTACAGATTTTCAAAATTATTAATAAACTTGGTAATCATTGAAATCATAAGGTTGGTCTATATTGAAAATAAATAAAGTAATTACAAATAAATTATCTGGTAAAGAGTTGTCTGAGATGAGGGTTGATTTGGGCCTCAAAGGCCTTTGTGGGCCAGCTTTTGGGTGATCCGTCGACGAGAGCGTAGTGTTTCCGACGGTTCACTCACTAAGTCGTGGCGTAAGGCATTCGGCAGTTTGTATTAGTGAGATGGGAGCCCCACGTACTCACGCGGCTTCCCCGAGCTCGCGGAATGCGGCAACAAAAAGAGGGCCTCAAAGATTTAGATGCGAATTCTCACTCAGCGTGGTGCTTCTATATTAACTCATTCAAATCTACCAGTTACTCACGTTACGACTGTGATTAAAACTCGTTTCCATACAAAATAATGCCTTGAGGGTAGAATAGATGATAATGTCACGACTTTCCTTTTCCGTATCCGCCATACTCGTCAGCTGAAGGTCATTGTGCAATATAATACCGTTGACCTTCGGTGAAATAAACGCTTTCTTTATTTAATTGTGGTGGTGTATAAAGAATTTTAATATTGAGCGAGAGTTTTCGTTTTGACATGGTCGCCGATTTTGTCCGTATGTCTGTGGGTGTTAAAATGGGAGAGAAAAGAGAGGAAGTTTGCTTTTTAGCTCAAAAATCAAGGATAGAATTCTTCATAGGTGTGCTAAGTTTAGTTAAAATTGGTAAGTAAATACACCGCCTCCTTTGTACACCACACTCTCAGACAAAAACAAAATTGCCCGTCCTCGCGAGATCTACTGTTCACAGAACTACTAGTTGTTTCGTACTTTGACTTCTCCAGAGTGGGATCAAAGTAAGAGAAAATACATCCATTTACCAGTTTCTAGGAAAAGTAAGTTGAAAGCTTACTTTCGATGACTAATAAATCGGACGAAAATAATAGTAAATTTTATTTATGTCCAGGAAGTAAAACTTATCGTGGTCACAATGACCGACCATGTTTGTCTGGCTTGTTGTATCTAAACGTTTGCTTTATGGCACTTGAGACGTCATATTTCTTAACTAATGTCGTGCTCTCCCGACCATTCTAGAACATGTTCTAGATCATCTTCTTCGATGTCAATCAATCAAACGAAAATTGAACTGGATGTCGTAAATGGCATGGAGTTTTACATACATACCTAATTGCATTAGATTGGTATCTTCGATTCGGTTGGGTAGTTCTATGTAGTTAGAATTAGAGCATTTGTATTAGAGTTACAAGAGAGCCATTATAGTTAGAAATTGAAAAATAGACTTGATTTTTTTTCTACATTTTTGCTACTTGGGGAAAAAACACATTAAATTTTTAATGAGGTGGAACAGGAAATTTTAGTGAAGTGGGGTGAAAATGTAACAAATATTTTATGAACACACTTTTGGAGTTTTCGTTTTTTAGTTGCTCCATAATCTCCTCGTTTTTCAACCCAGATGTGCTTACCTACGCTTATAGTAGTGTTCAAACGTGACGTGTTTAAGATCCATGGTATCGATAATTTCTTTATGTTAGTTTCAATACACATTATGATTTTTTCTGAAGTTCTTACGAGGATATTATACGTTTTTTGATACAGTGTTGCTAATACTACAAACATAATCCCGCATCTATGAAGTAAGCAAGGATCTATTTGTCAATCTAAGTTATGCAGAATTTAACCTTTATAGATATCGGTTGTAGCGAAACCGAGACAGATGCAATTAAGACTAAATAAAAGATAGGTATATTGTGTCATAGAACTCATAGACACAAATTAAAAAAGTTAGAAAGGTTTCGAGATGATTAGTAATGTTATGATATCTCGAATATCGACAGCTTCACAGAGCGGTAGTGTGTGAACTCGTCTGCTACGCAGGAGTCGCGAGGTCGATTCCCGATCAGTGTAATTATTGGCAATGAGAAATGTCGCACATTGGAGGGACTAAGGTCCAGCAGTAGACTGCTATAGGCTAATTGAATTGAGTCAAGATGATCGTGATAGTGATAATAGCAACATTTATTATTACTTACAAGTGGCACTTAAGTCTTCTTTACTCTACACTGGTAGTTATTCACTCGCTTTTGGGTTCGCATTGAAAATATTTAAAAGAGGTATTACAGTAAATTATTTAGGGTCCTTTTGATAGTATCGGGCTTAAGTACGGTGCCGAGTACGAGTCAATTAAGTTATGTTGGGTATAAATTTTACAACACTTTCTCTGTGCACTTAAAATATTTTCTACTTTCATATCACGAAGTCATTCATTGCACAACCGGCATGGCTTTGTGGTTTTGAATTCGTAAACAGGGCCTTATATGATCTTTTAGAGTAATTCACTTGTTCATAAATGCAGATCAAGTTGTTTTTGAGTGACGAAAATACAAGTAATGGACATTAGTTCGGCATAATGAACTAACAACTGTATTATAATTAGATGTCTTACTATCATGACTACATAGATACCACCCCGGTCAAAGCCGAAAGAGGTGGTTATATTGGACTCGAACTGATCAAAACGCCACGCACGCCGTCTTTGTGGCTTGGACTGCCGGAGGTAAGCTGATACAAGATATCTCTCGTACGTACACAGACCCGCGACCATCTCTTTTGAGATGACTCCCTTCTGGTGTGGTCCCCATCTAGCCCCGAGGTATAGGGAGACACTGCGCCGCCATCGCACCGCCGCGGTCTGCTTCTGCTGGACCAGAAATGTCAGATCATTTACAAGCTCAACGTAAGCAGTTCGTAAAACGTAATCACAACAACAGCGACGGCTGTACTTCTCCTTTTCATAAGTTGGCTTAGTTAGATCGAGAAGAAAATCTGCGCTAGAACTTCATCGGTCTATCAACGGGTTTTCACCACGATGAGCCCTGCTTATAATAAATTATTGTTACGAAAATATGCGATTTGAAGAATGCATTCAATTACTTTTGCTACATATTCGACTAATTGCTAAATACTGAACATAGTCGAATACAATTACTCGTAATACTTTCATCATTATTCCGAATAGTTTGCAATGAATGGAATTTCTGAGATTGCCTTTTAAGATTACAGTATGTGAGTACGTAGGAAGTTTAGATAGTAGTGTTTAACCTTTGATTGTCTTTGACCTCCTCTCCGAAACTGCGGCGTATTGAGATTGATGCATAGGTACTCATCTCTATAACTAAACAAACATTAACCAGCTCGCACGTCTGCGGGATTGATGGCCTATACGCTCTTTAGATCTGTTTGCATAAATTTGTCAATGCGTAGTCAAATAATAAGCGGATAGAATACCAATGAACTTGAGTTGAGTTATAAGTTGTATTTTTTATCCTATTTTTTTTATTAACACAAACACAATCGTGCTATTAAAACTCACCTCGATATCAAATTTGTGTGGTTCATTGCCTTTTGATATCAATATTCTGAATATTTTTCCTCTCCAAGCAATCGGGAAAAGGCTAGGTAATAGGAAAAAAGCCAATGAAGTGCGAGGCAAACTCGTGCACTAAGTAGTTCCATACAAAATTGAATTCAGGGACGAACTTCATAAACCGCAATGTATTGTGACTGCGTTAACTTAGTTTAATTTGCACCTTACTCACTGGTATGAATTTCAAATTAATACCTGAGAAAAAAGTCATTACAGATAGACGGTCAGATGAATAACGAAGCGATCCTGTAAAGGTAATTTTTTTGCCTTTTGAGGAACCTTACAAAAGAAAGCAGTGTTCACTCAAGTTCGAATTTCTTCTCGAAGTCTGTATAGGTGTCAAAATATTTGATCACTGCTACAAAATGAGAATACATAATCTTTTCTTCTCTCCGTTAACTGCAAATTGTTGACATTTGAGCGAAGTGTTCATTGAGATGCAGGGCAAAATGGTAAATTTAAAAAAACCATTTGTCCTCATTCGATGCGGTTGGTGACTGTTGAAATCGAAGATTTCAAGGCTCTTGCTATGCTATGTTCTTGACACTTATTGAATAATAATTAATGTCCCGCGAATCGTGCACTTCGATTGTACATTCGATTTGTAATAAGTATGTCTAATACGAGTTTGTATGGTAGTAAAACGATAATAATAATTTGTACAAACAATTCTTAGTAGTGTTAACATTTCATTACATTATTTAATATTTAAACGTAAAAATATGATCGTATAAAACCTTTTTTTTTTTTTTTTTTTTTTTTTTTTTTATCGTGCGCAAAATCCCCACGGATACCACCCCCACCAAAACCGATGGAGGTGATTATGTCGGACTCGAACCGACCAAAACGCACGCCGTCCATGGATCCTCGATTGCCGGAGGTGAGATTATACAAGACATATCTCTCGCACCCCGGCAGACCCGGGGACATCTCTGTTGAGATGACCCTCTTCCCTAAAAGTAGGGACCATGGCGTCCCCATCTGAACCGACATGCTATATGCTAAGTAAATGTAGCGTTGTTAATTTTATCTTCAGATATCTGAATTAGATAGGATGTTGGCATCCGGCCAAAATGATACAATTAAAGGAATAGATTCTTTATCATACGAGTGTTTGAAAAGCCTTGTTGCTTGATTACGTATCGTAATGAACTTTTTTTATAAGGAAACGTTTATTTAAATTAAAAGCTCTTCGAATTAAGAGGTCTGTTTAAAAAAGTAAGGTAATGAAATACATTAACAAGTTTATCGGTGGAGGTTATATGGTACAGGTAACTCATGGCCACTGTAATAAGCAGTAATTAGGAACGCTAAGACCAGCACTTAATTATAGATTATTATCATCAAAAATGAATGTTTCTTTGTATGTTTTTCCTTTATGTATTTATTCGATTGCAATTTAACTTTGGTTAGTAGTAGCGCATGCCAGTGAAGGTTATTTACGTAGAAAAGGCACAATACATGCCGGATTTTGGCTAATATCTACTATAAAAAATGTAATCAGAAATTCTACACCGCATAAAACTAAGTCGCTTGTTTGCTATTCTAATGGTTGCATTATAAGTATAAATGTATTTCTAAACATAATATGTAATCTATCACTAGAGGGATATCAATTCCCATATTTCACCAAGTAAGGCCCCACATTCGGAGGATTCAAGGTTCCGATTTCCTGGGTATAATTTAATTTGTGCAGATTCGCCAATTCCAAATGTTTCTGTGAAAGTACTTAATATAATTATTTACCCCCAATTTTTCTATTGTTTAACATTGAAATATGTACACTACATGCTGAGTGCAATATACTCGTTATAGCCAGTGAACTCATGCTACCGAGATCTATCAGTATCTATATAAAATGTGATTGTAGATTGTGCCAGTAAATATCAACAATTACGCTCATTGTGGGCTCGTGAAATGAGATCGAGATAATCGAAAAAATGGAATATTCTTACCATAGCATCTACGAATATAATCACAAGTTAGCAAACATTTTCAAAATTCGTTTTCCATCTTGTGACATTCTTTATAGTATGAAAACAGAACGAACTTAGTTTGCAAGAATAAATCAACGACCTTTTCACTCCAGTTTAAAAACTTTAGTTCCAGAAGCTAAATGTTACCACGAAGTGCAGCATCTATCATGTGACTTACCAGAACACACGTAATTTTATGCAGTCGGTTACAAATGTTCGTGTTGTATGAGTAGGTATGTGTGTGTATGTTTACGTAGTGTCGACGAGGTGTTGTCGCGTCACGTCAGGGCATATGCAATTAAGAACTGACCACGTGACGCCGACGACACGACTTGTACAGTTGCTAACTAGAGCGCAACCATCACGCAACGTTTCAAGGTCGTTGTGACTGCATGCACTTTATGTATGTGTGTGTATGTGTACGACTTCTCTAGATGTTGGTGTAGAAACGTTTAAAATATCATAAGATAAATACTAAAATATATTAAGTATAAGGCCAAAAGGGATTTGTAGCGCGGTGGTACACGGCACTTGTGTGACTGCTGTATGTAAGGTTTCGGGTTCTCCACCATAAGGTTTCGTTTCAAAGATTCCAAAATAGTTTTCTCGAAGTTTTCTGTCCTAATTACCAAGTAAGCAACGAATAGTCTGTCAGTCGCTTCACGGAAGACGCGACGCAGTTAATCTGGAGAAGCGGACCCCGGTCTCCAAGATAACAGCTTCGGATGCGACCGGTATTTTAACGCAAAGATGATGATGATACATAATATAACCGGTCGATAGATACATAAAAATGGCGCATATAAGCATTTTGTGTTCGAGACGAAACTAGTAGGGCGATTGCAGGAGAATACACTTAAATCATTGATTTTTTAAGTATAAGTATTATATAATAGTATAGTAGCCGCGGTACCTATTGGTATGGGTAATGGACTGCTGAGACGAGGTCTCGGGTTCGATCCCAGGTTATCATGGCACACATCAATAACTGCGATGCTTTTCGAAGTTATGTGTGTATTTATCGCAGGTTTATAAGAGCCCGGTTAATGGCAATAGTCTCGCCACCTATTACATTGGGACCTAAAATATAAACTCGCGAAATGTGGGTGTTAGCACCTCTGCCTACCCCTTCGGGGATATAGGCGTGATATTATGAATGATGAATGAAAGTACTATATGTAGATATTCCTGTAAATTATCTCAATGTAATCTAAATGTCTGGACAACGAACAATTGGCAGTGAAATGAGTAAATATCTACTAGATATTGAAACAAAACACGCGTCGTTGACGACGCTATCAATTTCTGAGAATATTCACTTGCAATTACGCAACTGGGTTAACAACTGTTCATTATCCGTTAAAGTGTTTAAGATTAGAAAAAAAAACTGCCGCTTTACCCTTCACCTCACAAACAAAATGGCGTTGTTTCTTCATGACACGCAAGAGGTCATTGTGTCAATCGTAATTCACATCGTACATCCGTTTGTGCTACTAGAGGTAACATTTAACTTAATGTTTAGCTTTGCCTGCGCCTTCACTCAATAATAATACGACACTTATTTTGCAATCTATGGCCGTGGGATCCAAACGAAAATACATACTTTACGGCAAAGTAAAGGAAAAAAAAACAACTCCATCTAGGCCCAAACTAAAAGCTTACAATGCTTGTTTATAAATAATATTGGTTTCACAATTTTATTGCAAATTTTGTAACACTACAAATTTGTGGATATGACGAAATTTCTTGATACTGAAATCAAAATTAATTCAGGGTCAATTTTAACAATTCACATTTTTTTAATCTGATACATCACAAGTCACAACTGATAGGTATAAATTGATCGCGTCAGGATTGACTAAGAAACGCTGAGATGTGGCTATACTTTACATTAATATAATAAATTAAATAAATAAGTAAGTATAAACACAATGCTCCTAATTTTGTGGACTAGTTACTTATTCAAAGTAGTTCATTTAAATAGCAAGTTGTAATTCACTAGGTCTCTTTCCAAAACTAGTTTTATTAAAGTAGTTCATTTAAAAAGCAATTTGTAATTCACTAGTTTTATCTTCATGACATTCATTCCATTCGATTCGAAGTACCAATGTGCTTAAGTAGGTACTCGTGTGTAATTCCTATTCGCAATTATTTGCTTGATGTAGCCATTAGTAATTGGACGGTACTATACATTTTAGAAACAGATCTGCTTTCACAAATTTAAAACATAGCGTATAACTACTCGATGATACCATATTTTTTTGAAGGATTTCCTCGTGGGCAGATTGAGGATAATGATGTGGTTACGTCAGAATAGAAAGATCGTAAGAGTATATATACATACAATAAACAGGCTTAAAGAGAGGCCACAGGTGCAATCTCGGGTTGTCAATGTTAGGTATCTACCGATTTATTTATTTATTAAAGCTTAATAAGCAACAATTTACTGAGTATACATTAGAAAAGTTTTACGTATCTACAAGTTAGCTCATTATTGTAACATAGATACATACACGCACAATACATGTATAGGTACATACATATTACGAAATTGTAATACCTCCCCAAAACTTGTTAATATCTAACAACTAGTTGCTACTACTAGCTGTGTGCCCCCCACACAGCAAACAACACAGTTCCCGGTCGCAACTGAACTGAGCAATTTATAATTCCAGTGTGTAATCAGCAATCATAGTGCGAGCCATTAACCTCGTTTAACTCGGGTGGAAGTCAAACGTGGCTCCTGCGGCTACGTCGCAGCACTAGTTTTACCGATATGTGCTCATGCTCACACCCAATATGTGTTAAACTTTATCAATTATCGAGTAATGTGGCGAAGTTTCGCGGCCCGTCATCGTCTAGTTCACGCATATTCTCCTCCCCAAACTCTTAAGTGATAAGACATAATATATTTCGCGTTATTTCCGAGGTGCTTAGAATATGAATGAATCCAGAGTTGTCAGATTTTTATGTAGTAAAATATTCTGTTGTTGTTGCTGAAAATCCTTTCTTGACGGTTATTCATTCTCATTCTAGAAACAATACCTAAATGAAAAAGTTTGAAAAAAGCTAATCTGACGGTTCCTTGTGAAATATTTGGTGTTCCAGCACAATGGAATTAGAAGTGAGTTTAGGTCAACTGGGTGTGTGTGGTCATAAAGTTTTGTTTAAACAACCTGTAACATATACCTATCAGATCCTGTCTTAATTACTGGGTTATTTCAAAATAAGAAAACATAAGTAAGTATATGTATGCCAATATTCGAAGCTATAATTATGTCTGTCCATTTAAAAAATTCACCATTATGCATTCTAATCAGCTGTCAACGAAGCCAAAGGATTACATGTCCCGCTTTAATATAAAATCCTAATACCAGACTGGTGCTTATTGAGTTGATGTTATAGAAAATCTCATCACGAGGCGAGTCAGGTTTGCTTTCTCCTCGCGTGTGGCTGTTATATAAATACTGTCGAAATGCTGTCGTCTGCAAATCTGCACGAGATTATACTGTAGAGAAAACAGAAGATTTCTCGTGACATTATTATAGGTGTTTTCAGCATAAATTGCAGAGCTTTTTCGTTATATTGAAGTACCTCAACTGATCATGAAATTTTACTGTTATTAATGATAATACCAAAAGCAGATCTCTCCATTCGGTGTTAATAACAATTTGATTAATTACTGTCATTACTTGTCTACAGTTTTGAAAATGAAAAAACATTTATTTGAATCTCTTATTCAAGTTTTAATTAAGGAATCATGAAATTCTTCAATTATTATTTACAATTAATTTAATCACAATCTGTTTTTTTTATTATCATGGTGTCTGCGATTCATAAATAAAAGATTTTCGATGAAACTGTGTTTGGAACATCCCAGTTTCGTCCAAACCAAATATCTAAGAGGACAATGAATGGATAGTTCGTGTCGGATCACCTGTCCAAGTGTCTCGACCACTGAGGCGTCGTTTGTCAACGTCACTCGACAAGACTCAGAGAATGCTCGGAAGGCGTCCATTGTCCGTTTGTCTAGTCTTTTTTATTTTTAACCCACAGAATTGGAATACTAAACAAAGAATTTCCAGTAATATTAAAAGGTTACTTGGCACAATGGTTACGTATCTAAATCTCAAATTTATAAATCCTGAAATTCAAAATCTCGAAATGCCTAAGTTCAGAATCCCGAAAGTTTTCACGGAGTACACGTGCAGTTCATATTATTTACGGTTTTGGTCAGTTCGAGTCCGATATCCACCCACGCTACTTTCGGATTTCGGCGGGGGGTATCTGTGGCGATTGCCGCACAGGAAAAAAGGCACTTCCGTCAAGTAATGGTGCGCAGTGTTCACTACTCGCAATTTTGAATAGATTAGTTAAGAAGCCTAAGGCGAGGTCAGGGCGGAGCTGAGTTCCTGCATTAGCCTTCGTGGTTATTTTTTATAACCACCCAAAGATAGTGGTTATTTTCTTAATACCACCTACGAATCTAATTTTCGCGGTTATGAACCTCGGAATTTTGTACTTCGAGAAAAATACCGAAAGTTCTTTTGAACTTTGAACATTCGATCAAACGAATATTCGGGGTTTTGATGTGTTTTCCGTCAAATATTTGATACGGTAAATGATTGTAATATAAGTTGTAGCTTTCAGAAATACACATTCCGATAGGACCAACAGCATATTATCCCACGCATTAGAGACATGACATTAGATAATGTGGCAGTCTTTTGTTCATCGTTGTCACGCACTTTTATTGTAAGGAATATTTCTTTTCGTAACATCTAAACGTGTTATAAAGTTAGGCTGTTAGGTGTATGCCTAATATCATTCCATCAAATATTTTGATAGAAACAGTTTTATTGAACGATGAATCAATATCGAAGTTAGTATGAAACTTGAGATGATATTTCATATATCATGTCTATGTAATGGATTTTATTTCTTAATTTCTTTATCATAACATAACATAATATAAACTCAGTTCCCAGTTTATATTTAGATCCCAATGTAATAGGTGGCGAGCCTATTGCAATTAACCGGGCACTTAAACCTGCGATAAATACACACGTAACTTCGAAAAGCATCGAAAAGTCATTGGTGTGTGCCATGGTAAAACCTGGGATCGAACCCGAGACCTCGTCTCAGCAGTCCACCACTAGGCTACCGCGGTTTCTTTATCAAGTATTAGACAATCTTGTGTTAGGACCAAGATACACTTTTCAGTGGAGCACGCGATTGTGGAGCAAGTGAAAAAAATGATGAAGGAGTACACAGCAGTCACACTTATTTTGGCATATAAATGCTATACTTCATGTTAAACTTTTCCGAAGCAAAACAAATTGTATAAATAGTTACCATCCGTAGAAATATTTCTAAGAGACAAAATCTCTGCATATTACACCATGGTTTACTTTGGCATAGGAGCTTTTATTGCTGATTGTACTTTAAATGCTTCGTCTCCAAATCCCACATGGCACTTTCAATCGCGAAGTTGCACCTCCTTCAACACTCAAACAATTAGCTAGTTACTTATTGTCTCATTTAAGTTCTGCTCGCTTGAATAACTCCACAAGTTTACAGGAGTGTGTCGCAACTTGTTTAGAGTGTCAATGGCAGTTCTCAGCTTCTGCACAACCGTTATTCACTCCACAAGTCTGCAACTTTATTGTGTTGTGTTGAATTACAATGGATGCATTTTGGTATGCATGCGACGAAAAGTCGCCGACTTCTTCATAACTGAATTTGCTAATTTTGTACGTCATGTTGAGAGTTTGTTTATGTTTTTTATTCTTGCGCTGTTCTTAGATCTATTTTTAATTTTTCTGCGAAAATTAATAAACTTCATATCAAAAAGTATTAATAGACAAGCTCAAAGGGAAAATATATAAATCGATTATTAGACCTGCCGTATTGTATGGATCGTCATGTTTGGCCTTGAAAGCGACGGATGAAAGAAAACTGCATGTAGCGGAGATGCGAATGTTAAGATGGATGTGTGGTGTGACGAGAATGGATAGAATAAGGAATGAGTATATTAGAGAACGTTTGAAGGTAGCACCTGTAGATGAAAAATTGAGAAGTGAACGTCTGGCGTGGTATGGACATACTATGAGAAGAGATGATAGCAACATTATAAAAAAGGTCCAAAGTATTAGTGTAGAGGGCTTTACAACCAGAGGTCGGCCCAAAAAAAAGATGGATGGACTGTGTGAAAGATGATATGGAAAGGAAGGGAGTGACTGAGGAAATGACATCCGATAGGAATGTATGGAAGAGAATGACATGTTGCGCCGACCCCAAATAATTGGGACAAGGGCAGGAAGATGATATCAAAAAGTATTAATGTTATGTAAAGTTACTATGTACCTATTAATGAACTGAACCGATAGCGACGGTAGAGTCGGTAGACGTGAATTAGTGAACTGAAAGTTTGAACTTCCCTATACAAGAGTGTGTGTATATTATTATTAAAAACTGTTCTAAGTACCTACGCAATAATTTATTAAAACTAGATTTCAAAATTCATTTATTTATTTTGTTTACTTATTTAGTCTCTGAATAGTCTATGAATATCACATTCGGTAATCTCAGTGAATCTTGTTAATTTTGGTTCCAATTGGGTTAACCGTTTTAGGAGTACGCGCTTAGTGTGTTAATTAATTATTCTTGTTATCACAGATTGTACATATGTGTTTAGCGTAAGATTGGTGTTTGACTACCTAGTCAAAGGTAACGCATATGTCACTTGCATTTGTATCCAGAAATGCATGTTGAATATTAGATTAGAATCCTAGCTACTAAACGTTGAATGTATGTAGTATGTTGTTTTCTTAATACAAAATTATACACAGTTAGTATGTGCGCATCTGTATACACTCTAATATACATATAAGGGGTATTATAGGGTCACACTGGTCGCACTACACTAAAATAGTGAAACAGGGTGGTCAGTAGTAAAACTGTTGATTCTGATAGTCCACTTGACAATTGCCTGCAATGCTTTGTGTTCTAACTGGAAGAATAGGAGGGCTCTACTACTGGCAGAGAGCAAATATTGTCTCATACATCCGCGATCTTCAGAAGTAAACAAGTTATTATTAAATTCACTAAAGACAACCTGATACTTTGAAGTAACATTAAAGGTTTTATAGAGTATAATATAGAGATCATAAAACCTAGTTTAGTTTTATGATCACCCATTACAGAGTTATCATTTAATCTCATCCGTAAACAACTGTCAAATAATAACACCATACTTTTGTGTCAAATTTTCCCTTAATTTTGTAGGTATGTATCACAGAAGACATTAATATTTTAGGAAACCTGAAATCTACCAACAACTTATCTGATCAAATACTACATTTGAAATTGCGGGAAAAGATTTCTTTAATGCAATAGACCGAATGAATCCGCCCGACTACAAGATATTAATAAGTCAACTCTCAAGGAATAGGTATTGGCAATATACGCCAATTGTATTATGACAATGCGCTGTTCCATGGAGCAATTACACAGTTCGATCCCATTGTCAGGAGCCGTTCGTTCTCATTTCTTTTTACCATCCACTCAACGGTGAAATGTATGGAGATTGATTTTGTTCGTGTCGTCGGATGTCTATTCTTTGGCATGGGCATGTTCAAGATTGGATATCGCGTGCAGTAGTTATTATGAAAATATTTTATGGTTTAACTACTAACAATAATTACATAATACGAAGATCTTGGACTTAAGATATGTTTTTAGCTATACATCCAAAGTTTTCATTTGAATTTTGGATGCATTATACGTATAATGTGTCATAACCAGGTTTTGGGAGAGATATATCTTTTCATAATAGAATGTCATATATCTCTTCATGGAATTAGTGAAAGTAATAGTGAGGTTGTTTTGCTATGTTGTATATCAGCATAAATATTAGTATTATTAATTACTTATAGCTATTTAATTTACGTCTGGTCGTGCCTCAGAGAGCACGTTGAGTCGTCGGTCCTGGTTGTCATACGAACATATGGCAGACGTTACGGGGATTGGAGTTCAACAACTGCAGTCTAAAAATTCTTAGATATTGCCTATACCTATAGGTTGCAGAGATCAGATAGCGATCGCTTCACGGAAAATATCGAGGTTCAGTCGCATTGCAGTTAGACTGGAAAAATGCAGGCCTTGGACTCTTGATGACAGCTTTGGGTACGTCCGGGATTAGCGCACAGATGATGACGCAGGCAGGTCCAGGGTTCCTCCTAAATAATCAATCAATCACTAGGCTTGTCTAATTGTAGAGGCTAGTGGCATTACCGATGGTTATGACGACCACCACCACGAGCTAATGTCAGGTGCGTATCAAACATAAAACTTGACTTGACAATATGTGTACGTGTCAAGGTGAACGGAACATCATGTAAATGAGTTGATTGTTACGGTGTAATGGCTAAGTCCTCAACAATTCAGCATACATTACAATACAGTAATGTATTGTGTTGAAAATAATTATAAAATGACTGTTAATACCACTGTCTACATTTAATGTTTTTTTTTCTGCAAAATTTTTCAAAGATGTCAAAAGTTCAGAATATCGTACATGGCAGGTATCTGTAATTGTGAATGGTGTTGTGACTTCTTCCTGAGATTTATCACAAGGTAGGGTGAAGTCAAATTGACGTATCCATAATAAAAAGCGAACTACTTACCGTAAATTGGGCTATGGCACCTTATCTTTGACCCGTGGTCCAACTGATTAAAATTAGACTGATTAACGGTTACAATTAATAATAAGCTTACAGATTCATCATTCCCTGAACCTTTTTCCCAACTCAGTTGGGGTCGGCTTTCCAGCCTAACTGTGATGCGGCTGAACTTCGATATTTTTCCGTGAAGCGACTGCCATCTGACCTCCACAACCAATGGTCACAAGCTTACAGATTATACCTGTTATTTGTTGCAGACGGCACATGTAATAGTTATCCATTCTTTTTGATTAACCTAATAAATGTTTTCAGTTTTATCAGCATCGTAGGGCGTGTATGGTATCTTGTGACATTTGATGTTATCACATTTTGTACATATTCTCACTCAAAAAGCTGATTTTATATCATCGACGGAATTTTCCCGAAAGCAAAAATAAAACTTGGAGAAAGAAATATTCGTATGTAGGCTATTCATTCAGTATGCTAGCGAAATCCATTGTTATTCAGCATGTTCCAAACTTTTGTATTTACTTGGCATTTTGCGTTGGATGTTCATCAACCTAGAAACATAACGTAATATTTTTCATCTTGCTATAGCAAAAATCAGAATAATCTTGCTGCCAATTACTTTCGATTCAGCCTAGATTGAAATACTCGATTCTAAAATATTTTATGTATCTAGGTCATATCTAGATCATAACGTTACGCTTATGAAAGCCAGATGCCAAATATAATAATTACCGAACAGTGATGTAACGTAGGCATATTCATCATCATTCCCTGAACCTTTTTCCCAACTCAGTTGGGGTCGGCTTTCCAGTCTAACTGTGATGCGGCTGAACTTCGATATTTTCCGTGAAGCGACTGCCATCTGACCTCCACAACCAATGGTCTAATGACCAATGGCGATATCGAAGTTCCAAGTTAGGCTGGTTGGACTTTTGAGGGCTACAATAATGAGGACTGCCATAGATGTTTGTATGGCAACCGGGACCGACGGCTTAACGTGCTCTCCGAGGCACTTATAAACCTGCGATAAATACACACATAACTTCGAAAAGCATCGAAAAGTCATTGGTGTGTGCCATAGTAAACCTGGGATCGAACTCGAGACCTCGTCTCAGCAGTCCATTACCCATACCACTAGGCTACCGCGGCTTTTTACGTAGGCATATTATAACATTTAATAAATAGGGCTCAACATAGGCTTGGCTTCTATTTATCAGCTATAGCCATCCATCACTATATGTTGTTTCATCCATCTAATTACGTATTCGAATTGGAAGCCATTATGGCTAGTGATATATGAACCCTTCACTAATGTTACCTATAATTGTCCAGCGACATCATTTCTTAAGGTGCATATTATAGTCGGATCCGTTGTTTTGAAATATTTTAACACTTAGGTGATGGAGAGTGGTTACTGTGGCCTATGGAGAATTGCAACATCACGGGCATCTCACTAGTGTTGTGCCGACTCTGTAGAAACCTAATGCCTTTCTTTAAGAACTCCAAATTGTTGTCGCTTAGAAAACCCGTTGCAGCTGCCACCTAAAATGTTATAATAAAAATATAATGAAACCTTGTTTATTATTCATTTTTATTTTCTTTCGTTGACATGCTCTCTGATTGATGATGACTACTGTAGATCAAGGGACACAAAATATCTTTCCCAATATCGTTTTTTCAAATTCTGTAGCTTTACACTACTCTTCAGGCAAACGAAGGGTGTTGCAAACTTAATTATATTTGTGATACGTTTATTTGTAATGGAATACTGTATTATGCAGAGGTTGTAATTGAGTCTTGATGAAATACTGATTGAACCTAGGCGCGGACCTGACGGCATACGGGATAACTGCGAGTGAAGTCCATTCAAAATTAATTCAGGCACGTTCCCGAACATTAAATTATAATAACAACTTTGTAAATTTGCTACATCTGGTAACGACCATCATTATTTTTAATTATAGAGATTACAATGACTCTATAAAATTCAAGTTACAGTGTAATAAGTACTAATAAAAAGTTTGTAATGGCAATTTAACTGCAAGAATGTACATTGCAGTTCTACCCACTTTATCAACGAAAACGAAATGGGTTTCATTTTACAGTTGAGGATTTTGTTTATCGCATATTTTTTTATTCAAAACAGTACATAGCATTATCCAGAACCAAACTAAACAGCAATTGTGACATAGGCTCTAGAATGCGGATAAACGTACGTACTATATATACATAGATATATTTATGCACCACCACGCCATAGTGGACTGTGAATATGTCATGTGTTCAGCATTATTAGAGGTTTTTATACCACTGATTTCATGATACCTCCTGGCAATGTACGATACCGCTTCTTCAGTAGGCTACGCAGTTTTTTTCTCTTGGAATGATGACGTCTGCGTATGTTTTCGTTCCGCCCTCCGGATGAGATGCGGTGATGATATTCTTCACCACACGGATAATACCAAAATCCATAAACACCAACAATAAAAAAAAAGAAAAAGACTTCTGAAAGCGACACGTAACTATATAATCGGCCAACAAGTTACTATCTAAATAATGCTTGACATTACTACAATTACGTACTTACATAAATTAGCATAATGTTAGCGTAAGTATGTAAAATTAAATGTTGTAACATTTTTTTATCTATTAAATTTCACTCTAGTCTACCTCACCTCAGTAAATATCCCGTATGTTATACTAAACGTCATTTGACGTCATATCAAACTGCGATTACACGGGAAAATCGATAGATAGTGAACACGGAACAGCCGGTCCCTGAACGATTTGCTCGTAAAAGGTGCTCTGTGCCAAGTCCCAATTACGAGACCCTGATTGAGTGGCGTCGTCAGTCTGGTCCGTCATTAAACGTTCTCATCGCTAATAGTGCCATTCGCATGCTTACGGACATGCTGAATGTGACAACTGCAGTGATTCATAGTATGGAATTGTTAGGCACATAGCTTGCAGCTTGCACAACGATATTACAATGCGTTACTTAATTGTGCTATGTTGTTTAAAGCGATAGCAATTCCCCTTATCTACACCTAGTTAGTTATGCTTTGGAGTGGTTTATTTTTCCTGTTGAGTAGTTTCCCTATGGATTAATACACGTGACCTACTCTGTTTGCCTTATATTTTAATACTTTATCCTTGGTAGTCTTGCCCATTTGTATAAAAAGGTACAATTAAGCAAACGAGCCGCTTAATAAGAAGAGGGTATCAGCTTCCTCTAACATTTCCAATCCTGAAGACATCGACTCAGCACTATTTCTCTTTTCATTTTTTCCTACCGCACACAATTAGCTATTTTCTCTAGACATATAGTCTAGAGATGGCTGCTACTGTTGCCTAATAAAAAAACTAATGAGGCTTCCCTATTCACTTCCTAAGATATCATAAATGATCGAACCCGAGACTTCACGCACAACCAGACTTGCTTCCGCTATGCCACTGAGCCAGTCATTAAGTAATCAGAAATTAAAGATACGCGACCTACTTTCGTTTCACTTAAGAAGTGCGACGGCGTATAATCGATAACAAAATCATTTGGTGATGTTACCCTTGTACCTACCAGTTCGTTCCCTTTACGTATGTTTACTTTATCGAACTGGTAATCTCCTTGCCATCGGCGCTCCGACAAACTTCATAATCTGTTAAAATACAATTTGCTTTAAGTTTCGATCGCGTGAGTGGGTATTATACTCTCAGTCCTACTAGGCCGAATTTACTTTGCCAAATGGATTGGTAATTTGTTATATAATCCACTTATATCTTACTTGCTTGTTGTTATTTACGCATATTCTTTGCTGGATTGTTTGGTTTCTGAATTGCTGCTGCTGCTGCATGCTGTTAAATTTATTCAGTGAACAAATATCCTGTGATGTTGTATTTTCATACGACATACACAATTTATTATGATTATCTGCACGACACAAACTTGATTAGTGATCCTTATTAGTGTTCTGGTAAATACACATACTGGTAATACACATAAACGATGCAATTTCATATTCAATTCGTTTTGGATCAATTTGTTGGAGACGATATTGACTGTAAAAATTACCAATGACTCTACTAGTCTCTATTTTATTTGGGCCACGTCAATTTGCCTCGCCTAGTAGTAAGCTGAAGGTAAAGTCCCAGGAAAGAGGGTCAATATTACAAACATCAATAACAATGGTGGTGCTAAGCTCGATGGCCTCATCAGATGCTTTTTTACATCCCATCTAAGGACACAGGACTGTTGAAAAAAAAAACACATGAGCTGGTGAGGAACTCTAAGACTTAGTGTTGCGGCAAAGGAAAGACTCACCGAACCGCTTGGTTCTTGATGGAATATTCTGCACCGTATGCGGGTGTCATATAAGCCCAGAACGCCTCTTCAGAACATTCACCATGGTAAATACTGTAAAATACTGCCAAGGCCACAAATCAATCCCGCTCGACATAAGACTACTTCAATCGATTGAATCAACTCAACTTGATAAACAGATTGAATATAAAACCGCATTGTGTGTATGCACTTTGTCGTCGACTGTACTAAACGCATCAGCAGTAGTTCCTATTTAGTGCTTACATTTCAACGAAAGTCGTTTTATTATTTCCTATCTGCTTACATAATTATTATTTGTGAAACTAAACCTGGGTCTGACCGGATTAGGTTTTAGTATACCTGATATATTATTACAGTACGTATTTAGTATGATCGTTTCGTAACATTAGAATGTAAAGAGCAGACTTGCATTCACTTATTTGGAAATGCTATTTAATTTAGTACTTCGATGGTACTCTGATGTAATTGTTGCCAAAGATTGTTTTAATATATTTTGTTCCACTTAAGTGTTAAACAATCTGCTTGAAGGCTCGTTACCAAGAAATTAAAACAAGGTACATCAGAAGAACTGTTTGTCACGGTATGGTTTCATTTGCATCATTGGCTAGCACCTTCAATGGTGCAAATGAATCTAATATGTACCGTTTGCACCGAACATGAAAATATCACATTTGAATCGAAAGGATCAACTCTATGTGAAAATAAATAACGTAAAATTATTCAATAGAACGTAGAGTGTACCTAATCAAATATACCATAAGGCGCGGTTCGACTACATAAAATAATATTTTTTTTTTTATAATATCACGCCTATATCACCGAAGGGGTAGGCAGAGGTGCTAGCACCCACATTTCGCCAGTTTATGTTTAGGTCCCAATGTGGCGAGCCTATTGCTATTAACCGGGCATACACACATAACTTCGAAAAGCATCGAAAAGTCATTGGTATGTGCCATGGTGAAACCTGGGATCGAACCTGAGACCTCGTCTCAGCAGTCCACTACCCATACCACTAGGCTACCGCGGCACCAAAGCAAAGGCAGCAAAAAGAAAAATTCAATGTATCTTTCAACAATAAGTTCAACGTTTTTCAAATTCAACGTGATCATGACACAACTGTGTATATGCATATATTCAACCTCAATAGTGCCAAGGTGTAGATAAAGACTTACAGACTTAATTAAAAATGTGGTACCGCTGAATTTAACCCAGATGTTATAATTTAATTTAAAAAAAAAATTCAAAGTCCATTACAAAAATTCAACGACCGAGTTCTCTATATTATTTATCTATATAATTTATTTTATTCAAGAATTATGTAGATATAGAACTGTAGGTATTAAAACGTAGATAGTGTTATCAAATAATTAATTTAAATTGTACACATATTGCGCATGAAATACCGAAAACAACAAAAACGTCTTATTAAAATAAGAAAAGTTATGCAATTTTAAATTCTATGACCCAATTGTAGATTAGGACCGCGTGTTTTAAATGCAAAAATGCCGCGTAATTCAACACATCATAGCATTAATAAAACTTCTTACTGCAAAGACATTGAAAATGCTTATCTCACGAGTTAGTGCTCGTACCTATTACGTATTACTAGTTAGTTAATAACGATTAAATAATACGGGCACAGTTCATACATAAATACATATAATTCTGTTTAGGTCATACAGTAGATTATCAGAAATTTTTGTCACTGTTGGACTTTCTAGCGCTATTTAGACCCAAATTAGGCATAGCTTAATTACCTTGTGAAGGTAGCTTATTGCGTAAACGAAGCGAAAGGCCAGGGTTGTAACAAGTGTAAATACGTATCTTATATCTTCTCTCTTCTCTTCTAGTCTCTTATTTCTTATTGAAAATATGAATATGACTTCACTTCGCCTTAAGGTAAGCTGAAGGTAAAGTATCTGAAAAGAAGTTCAATATTACAGATACGTGCCAACATGAAAACAGTTGTGACCCTTAATTTGAGGGTCTTATCCTGATGCAGGACATCAGGAAAAGGAAGAAGGAAATACGTTCGCTGGCAAATAACTGGTAAAATGAAAACTGTGAATGTCTACGCAATAACGGTAGACATACGAAAGAAGTTATCACCTCATAGTTCATACCGTAGCGGTTTAACGAAGCGACAACTTCGTCGGTGTAAGGTTTTGACTCATGAATTGGCACGACAGCCTGGATCTGCGCCCGGATGCTGTAACATATCTTTCTTTATCCTGTAATAAATAACACAGCACCACATATGTGCTTTCTATTTTAACACCGGATTTTACCAACAAAGAATTTAGCTTAAGTGCTTTAATGTAATAACACAATACATAATATTATTCATTCTGTGAGTCTATTTTCAGCTTAGTTGGGGTCGGATTTCTAGTCTAAC
The DNA here is from genome assembly GCA_963691645.1 of Pelosia muscerda. Lineage (NCBI taxonomy): Eukaryota > Metazoa > Arthropoda > Insecta > Lepidoptera > Erebidae > Pelosia > Pelosia muscerda. The sequence continues at coordinate 4,388,901 of OY829114.1, read as the reverse complement.
TAAGATGTGGGTGAAATTCTGCCTGCCATCGGACCTCCACAGCCAAATTGGCGATATCGTAATTCTGTAAACAGGCTAGCCGGGCTTTTGAGGGCTCGACTACCCGTAACGACTGCTATAGATGTTCCTATGGCGACCAGGACCGTTAAATTGACAACACCTTACGTGATGGTCAGCAAGGGTGTAGTCCATAGCACAGTTGCTGCTGGTACAGTAGTGTCTATGAATCGGCGATCCATAGTTGTTTGTTCACACCCCGCTTAATGAACCCGAGACTGAAGGAAAAAGAAACACGTGTGCTGGTAAAGAATTCCAGGATATAATAAAGCGACAAAGAATAGAGTCGCCCAAAAGATCACGTATGTAAATAATAATGAAAGTAAAAGAAGCGAAAGGGTCAATGATGTATTACGTGGAAAGATGTTGTGTCTATATGTATTTGTATATGTTCAAATTGTGCTTACTAATGCGCTATCACGAATTAGTGGAGAGATAGGCAGAGGTCTATTAAAAGTACATACATAAGTACATACATAAAATCACGCCTGTCTCCCATAGGGGTAGGCAGAGATCACGGATCTCCATTTGCTACGATCGCGACATACTACTCTCGCTTCATTCACTCTCATTTTCTAAAGTAACACCCACATTTCGCAAGTATGATTATCAGTCCCACGCGTAATTAGGTACCTATGTATGTATGCCGTCGATGGAGTTACTATTGATATTTTGATATTATGTACACAATTTTGTTAACATTACCTTTTACTAAACAACTGATTTTGAATCCTTACTAAGCAATTTGTCTATTAGTTCTAGAAATATGTGCGAAGAGGCACGAACTTGATTCGAACGCACGTCCCCCGGCCGCAGTAACTTGTGATCAGAGTTCGGACTAGTTAGATTGAGGTCTTAATCCAATTTGATGTTCATGAACTACTGTTGATATACGACCCGCGGGGGTCGCTACGACATTAAGTAACTTATGTTTGGCATGTTTGCATGTCTTCTTGTCTGGTTCTGATATGATTAGTAGCTGACCCGGTAAAGATTGTCTAGTGTGAAGGTTGTAAGGAAACAAACAGTTAAATATTGTGATAGGCTTGAAGAAAAAACCGGGGCAATCACTACATAGTATAAAACAAAGTCGCGTTCTCTGTCCCTGTCCTTATGTCCCTTTGTATGCTTACATCTTTAAAGCTACGCAACGAATTTTGATGCGGGTTTTTTAATAGATAGGGTAATTGAAGAAGAAGGTTTATATGTATATAACATCATGCTACAACTAACTGGTGCAGAGCAGAAATGAAAAATGTTGCAAAAACGGAGTGACGCAGACGAAGTTGCGCGGGTCAGCTAATAAATTATAAGCCGTAAAGTATAATCAAAACAAAATTGTACGTATCATCACGATGTGCTTGTCTTTCGCACGCTTTTTGTATAATAACGCCATACCTACATAATATAATCATGTGAAACACATCTTAATAACCTCGGTGACGCATTATTGAATGCAATTATAAACTATTGTCTGTGAAGACGACTTATAAAGCCGGATATTAACAGCAAAATTTTAATTAGGTAGTGAACGTTTAGCCTTGTCAACCACTCATAACAATTTGCCAGTGGTAGTTAATTGTATACCAAGATAATTTTTTTCACTATAATATCAAGGTACTCGTTGCCCACCTGTTCATAAAATAGCTTACATTTTTACGGTAGGAAATTTTAATTACACCGTACCTACTGCACTGGAACTTATGAAATATTCGATTGACAGTTCATATTTCAACTAAACCTCATGGTGTAAGTGTAATATATGGATCTTCCCATGCGATGTCTCATAGGGCGGTTTAATATCATACATAATTATTAAACGGAGGTAGGACACGACGGTATCTCCCGTCCGAAACGAGCTGTCCAACTTGGAAAGTACCTCCGCCCTACAGAAGACCGCGGTCATAATAACCATCGTGTTGTGTTCCCGCCGGTAAGTAGGGTAGCCAGAGCTGTACCCCTCCTTCCCCTCCCCTTCCTAGCCTCCCTACCCCTTCTCAGCTCTCCCCCTTTCCCTTCAGGGTGAGCAGCGCGTGTGTATATAGGCCACGGTGGCCGCTTTCCATCAGGTGGGCCGTGTGCTTGTCTGCCAGCTACGTAGTATAAAAAAAAAATGTACAGTCCAGAGACAGCCTCATATACGGGAATCGAGTCAACGATAGTGCCCACTTGGGACCGAGTATTCGGTGTAATGTGCGTGTAAATGCACCTCTGCCTACCACGGAGAGAAATAGGCGTGATCATATTTATGTTTGTAGTTCCTATTGCGTGGTAATTGGGTGGAATATGGGTGCTAACACAGCTCTATCTTGCCAAATTAATAATAATACCTACCTACCTGTTTAATTTGATGCATTATGTTAAAACTTAAACGTAATTTTTTTGGCCAAATGTTTTGTACCTATTGAGTTAAAATGAAACTATTTTCTATTTTTTTTTTCGGAATTTATTTAATAGTCACAGATACTTCCGACAATATAATCAAATTATGGTTTGAAAAATATAGGAAGCATTTTTTTGAAGTTGATAACAAGAAAAATATATGTATTATAAATCTGCATGAAAGTAAAAAGAAATTGGTATTCAGCCAGCAAATTAATTGTCATTGACATACTTTTCAGAGACGGTCGGTTGCCAACGCAATGCTTGTAAATAAAGCTTCACTCATTCATTAAATTCCTTTATTCACTCGGCAACTCTCAATGGAATTGTTGATGTAATACGTGGAAATAGTTTTTTATAATGGTTGTGATAATGTGCGGAAACATTTTGAGGAAGAAGTGAATTATATAACGACAGAACTGGAATAAATGTAGCCAGTAGAGATTACGAATTCCCAGAACATTCTTGATAGAATGAGAGATTTGAAAAAGGAATAAGGATGCTTTCCTTGTTCGATGGTCTCACTAAAAAGGGTTTAAACTACTCTCACGTATATTAAATACTAGCTGTTGCCCGCGACTCCGCCCGCGTGGACTTCTGATCCCGTTCCTGCTGCTCCATTTCGAGTATTTTCATATTTATTCACCTTTTAAACCTTCCCTAGACTTCCACGAATAATTCAAGACCAAAATTAACCAAATCCGTTCTTGAGTTTTAGCGAGACTAACGAGCAGCAATTCATTTTTATATATTTATAATAAATTAAATTAAATTAAATATTATTATTTAATTAAATTATATATCTATAGCAACGACGCCAATAAATGGTGATGACTATAAAACTCAAATAAAACTGGACTCCAATAGATTAATCGACTGATCGATTGTATGTTTGACATGTACCTACTGTGCTAACATTTTTACTTCCACTTTGTATTGATTGCAATCGAAACTAACCAATCAATCCCGTGAAAAATAAATAATTGACATCATTGGCGATGTATAAACCAATTGATGAATATACAATTCAGTTGAATACATATTTGCGATTGTGTAAAAATTTACATTTATGATTGGAGACGTCCGTTAAAACGAATGTAAACGTTCAATAAAATCCGCGTTGATTTTGTTCATAAACTAATTGGATACATTTTAAATTCAAAGTGAGCGTTAGTTGTAAGAGTATAAGATGATGCCCGGGGGTCCGTCCGCGTGATGTTTCTCCTCATAGAAACCTGTATTTCCACATAGGAATGTTCAAATCAATTTAATAATAATGAACTAAGAACAAGAACTAAGAATAAATCATCAATTTTCCATCGAACATTTTAAATGCACTCTGTGTATAAAGATTATGTATTTATATATTTTTTATATTAAGATAATTTATCTTTGCATCTTAACATAAAATTTTCATATCGCTCGATAGCTTAAGAGGTCTAATGTGAGAATTTGAAGTGCTTTGCCCTTTGTATTAGCTTAAACAAAATGTATAGGTAGTGAGCATAATTTGTCAGTGGGACGACCGAGAAACCCTTCTTTGTCTTCTGCACTGACAGCACGGATACTCTTAACCTTTTTCCCTCCCCCTTCCCCTTCCACTCTTGTCTCTATACGGTCGGCAGCACGAATGTGGCACCCCTGGTGTTGCAAACTTCCATAGGCCACGGTAACTACTTTCCATCAGGTGGGCTGCATGCTTGTCTGCCACTTAAGTGGTATAAAAATACGACCAAGGGGTTAAGCCAATATGACAATGTTATCGCACATCAATGACTAATCCACGTTATTGTGCGGTACATGTGAGAGCTCATAATTAACGTACTATCTCCACCTGTGAATATCGTTAGCGAAGTTTGTGACACACAATAATTCAATGGCATTAATTATAACGCTGTTGCAAACTTTGATATGGAGTCCCTGCGATCTAACGTGACGTCATAACACTCACAACTTGATTATAATTTGCGAATGTTGTGTTAGTTAGGTACGCTTACTACATTAGAAGGAAATAGAGTACGGGTTGCTTTCGCAGTGTAACCACCAACGGAGGAAATATTTGTAAATTATTGTAAGCTATTCATCTGTTTAGTTAGTAGAGACTGATATATATATACCATAGTATGAAGTATTCTACCATAGTATGGGTAATGGACTACGGAGACGAGGTCTCGAGTTCGATCCCAGGTTTACCATGGCACACACCAATGACTTTTCGATGCTTTTCGATGTTATGTGTGTATTTATCGCAGGTTTATAAATGCCTCGAAGAGCACGTTAAGCCGTCGGTCCCGGTTGCCATACAAACATCTATGGCAGTCGTTACGGGTAGTTGGAGCCCTCAAAAGTCCAAACAGCCTAACTTGGAACTTCGATATCGCCATTGGTCATTAGACCATTGGTTGTGGAGGTCAGATGGCAGTCGCTTCACGGAAAATATCGAAGTTCAGCCGCATCACAGTTAGACTGGAAAGCCGACCCCAACTGAGTTGGGAAAAAGGTTCAGGGAATGATGAGTATCAAGTATTCTACAGGTATAGTTGTAGAACGAAAATTTAATAATCAAAATCAAAACGCAAGTTAACAGTAATACTTGTAAAAAAAAGAATACGTTCAAAAATTTTAAGTGATTACATACACGCGTCTGCAGTAAATGCATGAATTAATTTTCAAGGATAGAGAGAGAATTTTGTAACTCTAGTTGGCTATGAAATTTTGACAGTTCTAAATTTTATCTATAGCATAACGTGATGAATACGATGAGTATACTATGGCACAATGATGATTGATCATGGTCATCATATTTATCTAATTTAATATGGTATAATAATATACTTAAGTTAAATAGTATCAAACTTTCCTTTTGGTAGGTATATTAAGCTCATAGATAAATTAGGCCGGAGGTAGATCACGACGGTATCTGCCGTCCTATGAGCAGTCCGACTGGAGAAGTACCTCCTCGGCCCTATAGAATACAGCGGTTATTAATAACTTTATGATATGTTTCCGGTGGTAAGTAGATTTCTTAACCTTCACTCCTCCATCACCTGTTCAAGAAGGGCATGTCAAGGTTTCTCTGGGGCCGGCTTTTGTGTGACGGCCTTGGTGTTGGAAACATCCATAGGCCACGGTAACCGCGTTTCGTCAGTTGGGCCGTGTGCTTGTCTGCCACCTTAATGGTGTACAAAAATGAGATCCAATCTCGGAATGTTCTAAACTATTCATGAAAATTTCCATAACTACTAACATATTTCGAATTTTAAAATTACTAGATGCAGTTATTAAAGGGCATATTTATTTAATAGCTTGCGCGTAAAGTTTTTATGAATGCAACCACAAGTGAACTGCGAATTTAGGCAGTAGGCAGCCTATTGTCCCGTCCGCGCCATGGGAAAGTCATTTTAGTGAATATTAATGAACGGCGTAGAAAACAAAAGCTGCTTCCACTTTAATTTTTTACAGGTTTTAGCGAATCTTGATTTTAAGCTAGATCTATAACAGCCAATGCCGATATAAATGACTTTATTTTTTAATGCTTCGTGGACTAAGCCCTATTCTATGTACCTATATGAATATTGGTTTTAAATTTATTTACTACTGGAACAAAAATTATATTGTTATTACGCTTATTTCAGTCATTTGTAGATGTGCTGTGAATACTGGGTTGTATTCTCGATCATGTCACATTTATTCTGCGGTCTGCGGTCCTTCCACCTAACCTAACCGTAATATTATTTTCTTTAATTGTTATTCGTTCGCGAAACTCATTCGCAGTATATTTTTTCGCACAAGTTCCGACGTAAGCTTATTGACGATGCTTGTCAAACACGAGCGCGACGATATTTATGCTCTGTTTGTTTTTCGATTAAACGTATCATCTGTCGAACGCCACGTCTCATATCCTTTGGAACGGGACGCATGGACGGTTCTTCTAGCTGTTAAGGGTCAAAACAGACAAGCTCCCTAGCTTCCCAAGGTTTAAGAGGGCATCACAATTTTTTTCAGTAGAGCTAAAGTTCATATTTATTTACTTTTTTATGTAAAGCTCATCAATGTAACTTCACCTCGCCTGATAGTAAGCTGAAGGCTAAAGCGCAAAACACACACAGCGCGGGTGCGGCGCGGGTCGGGCCCGCGACGGGTAATTTTTTTTTGTATTCCTTATAATTGAATGGACGACAACACACATAACGCGGGCGCGGGTCGTGTCAAGCGCGGGTCAAGCGCGGGTGCCGCGGGTGTCACCCGCTTTACAAACCATGGCGCGGGTGCGGCGGGTGGGCGCGGGCTAGCGGCGTTTGTTTTCGTCGTAATGTACGCATTCTCCTATAACCGTTCACACATACGGCGGGTGCGGGTCGTGTGCGACGCGGGTCGCGCGGGTGCCATTTTGCTTTTGTAATTATTTACAAAAACTAGTACATTTTCGCTATGAATCTCAATGAAAAAATTATTGAATGTGGTCCTAATCATGATTGCTTGTTTGTAATTCTCTAGAAGTTATGAAACTATTCGTTTTCTAGTCTTTTTTTATTGATTTTGTCTATTCACGGCCATTTTCTTTTTCGAGCTATTCTTTTCAAAACAAATAGAAACAATTCAGTTCTTGCCTAATAGTGTTATTTTAGCTTCAACCATTTTTCATTTTTTTATACCATTTAGGTGGCAGAGAAGCACGCAGCCCACCTGGTGGACAGCGGTTACCGTGGCCTATGGAGGTTTGCAACACCAACGTACCTACGTGCCGCCGACCATATAGAGAAGAGGGTGGAAGGGGGAGGGGAGAGGGGGGGAGTGGAAGTGTGGACCTCGGAGCAATCCGCATTTTTCAGTCTAACTACGTGTTTGGCTGAACTTCAGTATTTTCCGTGAAGCTATTGATATCACAAACGCTGACCTCACAATCCCTTGGCGATAATGAAGATTGAAGTTGGCCCAGTTGTTGTATTTTTACCTCTCCACCTACACGTAATGATTGCCATGCATGCAATGGCACTGAATGAAATCGAACCCGCGTCTCCTGCGTAGCAATCTCGTTCACTACAGTTATGCCACAGTAGCTGTCAAGTTCTTCATCTGTGTCTGAATTTCCCGACATTTTCAATCACTGAAACGGGCGGCTTCATTGCTTTTGGATGGAATGCTAGAAGTATCATAATCGTTGCAGTGTTTCATTATCTTAATTAGATGGAAAAATACAGTAATTTCATAAGAATTATACACTAAAGAAAAGCAGAAGAAGCCACCCGCGCCCGCTCGACCCGCGCCCGCACGACCCGCGCTCTGTGTGAAGGCACTGACACCAGCGGCGGGTGGCGCGTGTGCGGCGCGGGCCCGACCCGCACCGCACACGCGTTGTGTGTGTTTTGCGCTTAAGTCTCAGAAAGAAAGGCCACCATTACCATTATTTCAAATCTGGCATTACTGAGCCAATGTGTTTGAACCCCTTCTCTTTATTTGAATATAGAACGCGTATATTTCGCGTTGATTTGTTTGTTTAGATTGAATCTGAAACGCTCGCGTGTAGAGCGATCTCATTTCAATATGATCGTTACGATGATTGCCAATAAACTGAATTATACTCGTAAATGTTTCCGCTAGTACACTTTTGAATAGCAGCTCTAATGTTAAACATGTTTACATTTTAAAATTCGATTTTTTTCCTTCTAAAAAGTAGGTAAATATATGTTAGTACAGAATTATAAATAAGCAACAATTCACACATCAAACTTCTAACCATTCTTTCACAACCTAATAATCTATTTTTATTGTTTCAGGTATGTACACAACATCACCCTACAAATCGAGTTGTACCCGTAAAGTATCAGACTTTTGAGATGTTAGCGCAGATCGGCGTTCCATTTCGCTTGAGGAAGTTGTGGCCAATTCCGCCGGGCATCGGGCTCGAACAAAAAGTAGCTTGAAGTGCAATAAGTGCCGCCATCAATGTCGCGTTAGCGCCAACACAATAAAATAGAAAGTCAATTGGCTCTGTGGAAAAAGTCACCGCTACCTCGACGTTCGAGAGGTCTGAAGGAATGCCACGAGCGCCTCTGTGGCTTCAATCGAATTGCTTTTCTGTTATTGTTTCCCTATTGCATTAGCTCTCCTTTTATTGTTCAGATGTATTTTGTAGATCTAACCTTATAGGTTTGATTGAATTTGACTATAGAGACAAAACACAGAAATAAGCGACAAACATTGTTATCTTGCAAAACAAGTCAGTCAAAAACCATTTAGTCGGAGCCGGATCGAGGGTGGAATCCACTTTACCGATTTGAATCCACTCCTAACCCAGAAATTCAACTCAACTGGAGGGTTTGGTGGGCATACTAGTAAATTCCGGTTTAATAAAATTGTGCGGTCAGAGGACCCTGTCAGGATCCAAGTTCCTTTCATAACATAATATTAAGTACCTACCCAAAATGCACCAAATTTGCCTCTGTTTTTTCTATTTGGCCCCAATTTAACAATTAAGTACCTACTAAATTTCCCCATCTCAATTTTTCCAAACTCCCGATCTCCCTGTCTTCCTTTCTCACAATCTCATTGTCACACACTCGTACTGTATTTCGTTACGTGATGATTTCTACAAATTCACACCTCTGTCGCATTTCCCGTAAGCCACATAAAGGCACTTCATGCCTAAAAGTATTTTGCCGCGTTTAGCATGAAAACTAAAACAAAAATGGAATAAAATTTCATTTTAAAACGTGCAGTCATAAAAGTTTTCACTTATTATGGATATGTGAAAGCTCCAAATGGATAGTGATGGCAGAGAGGTAAAGGCATTATCGTTTTAAGTGGCTATTTCGCGAAATACCATTGCGTTCAAGTTATGGGTTCGAGTCCTGGGGCAATTATTTACTTGTTTCTTTTGACTTTGGACACTTACCGATCTATTTTTCGTTTCGTGTAGGCAGACCACATATTTCCACTTGCTATTTCACTACCTTGTGCCTGTTAATAAATGTATATGATATATGTATATGTATATAATAAAGGTATATGGTGTCACATAATGAGAGGTGCAACTACACACAACAACAACAGTCGGAAAACGTCAACTTTATCCCGTGCCAAACTATCATGTTGCATTGTCTTACATTGTGTTGTAATGGCACTTGCATTCACTTTGTAAAACCTGTACATAACATCAATTAGATAGGAAGACTGACTATGGTTTTGGACTCATTATTAGCTCCCTGCTGTGGCTTTTTAAAGCGACTAAAATAGGAGTTCTTCAATAAGTACATTAAAGGGTGTCTACAGAGTCGGCGGCAGAAGTCTAGTGTCGCAAACGTCCACAGGCCACGGTGACCACTTTCCCTTAGGTGGGCAGTGTGCTTGTCTTCCACCTAAGAGGTATAAAACTACTTTTAGCATTTTTATGTTATCTCCTTATTTATACCATAATTTAGGTATATGTACTTGCTTATAATTTTTGGACAAATATTTTTTTGTAAGATTACTATAAAATCTACAAAGTTGTAAACATTATTCAACAAATAACTTTATTTCAATACTTGTTTGCTAGCTAGGAACGCACTTGCAAAAATGCACAAGTTCCAATCTCATATCGATGCGCAAGCAAAAATTACCATAATGTAACTGTAGCGAAATCCGTTGGTTATACGGCTATACGTGTTGACATAAAGTGTTGCATAATTTCACTTTACGTGACACAATTTACATTTGGCCAGTAGGTACCTACTCGTGACCGTAAGTAAAGCCAACGCTGACTTACTGACGTCACAAGGCTTTATATTTCCTGGACGTGTTAACTCCATTAAATCCTCGCGCGTTGATGCCGAATGATTACTTGGCTTACAACGGTCTTGATAAATTTTGTAATTATACACATTAATATTGTATGCAAAATTATATTTCTATTATGAATTGCAACTGCAATTACATCGTGTCCATAATTTTGTCGTGGTCGTGCAGTGCTGGTTTCTAGTTCTCTTGGATACCTATTTTCGCCTATGGACAGTCACTCTCGACGATGGAAGTGAGCACCATAAATAAATAAGAAGTAAGTATTTATTTCTCGTTCTGGATCGATTTCACAGAAAGAAAGTTCTGTTTCCCACGTATCTTACGTAAATTTTCAAAAACTACGCGATCAAATTTTGTAACTAATTAGTATTAACTTATATTACATAATGGAAGTTCCTCTATAATGTATACTAAAAACTTCCTCTTCTAAGTTAAAATGATTTAAAATAAAAAGTAAATCCTAAATCCTTAAATTTAGGCACTTACTTCACAATAAAACAGCTGACAAGAATCTAATTGGAACGATTCCATTAATAATAATGAGCATATTTGTGTAATCGAGTGATTAGGATTACTCACATTTTGTAAAGGTAATCGTTCATGCCCTCGTCTGCTTTTTTTATTTATATGTACGTCATATTGCTAAACAAGAAACACGCACTGCCTTAATAGCTGGCACGAGACCTCGAATCGTGCGAAATCGAGAGTGCGACCGAATCTGGTTAGCCGTTCACTTTCACTATACTATAAAGGCATTTAAATGTTGTCTTTTAACTTGTCCATACTGTTACCGTTTGTTTTTGACGTCTCGTTTTGTATCCAATTATAGCTATCGGATTGCGATATAGACCGTGTCGTGGAAACTGGGACATGTAGTTTGGACTACTTTTCTGAAGGTTTTTGGCTAGCTTATTGGCTAAATGCTTTAAAACTTTTGTCTATAACTATATAATCTAGAACAAACACGTGTTGTAAGTTTTGACACGCACGCAAAGAGCTTTTTGTTACACATGTTTCTTTACGAGTTCTTATACTGTCCTAGTGAGTGATTATAACTTTCTAATACCAACCTGTCTTCAACGAAGGAGGACCGAACTAAATTTTCTATTGTCTTGTCTCTAACATGTAAGCGATTAATATTCTGTGCTAACATTATTTGGAGCCAGAACGGTTACATACATATTCATCTCATCGTAAACGGCGACTAGTGCCCATGGGCGCTTACTTACAGGAGATACGTTTACGTTTTACCCAATCATTAATATCCTTAAATAGTTTAGATTTAGAAGGTGTTGAAATTGAAGAGATTTTATCGTGATATATTTTAAAAGCCACCCAACATCAAAATTTTAATACAGAATTCTACATACATACATACAATTCATCATAGTTCGGGATACTTTGAGATAACTTATATTTCTAACTATGCGACAACTACCATCTCTAGTCACCCCGCGATCATTGTTGTTGCTGAAAAGTAGATCTGAAAAGAAGATCTTACCCATTAACTATAATATTTATTTAAATGAAATACATATAAGTTACGCAAATAATTGTAATATTTTTTTTAACTATAACTATAAAATAAATACAAATATTCCCCGTCAATATGAGTTCGTACTACGATGCGTTCAGGTTTGTACCCTGTACAAAGGTGCCCATCACACAGGCCGCATTGCCTCTTTGAACGGCAAAGACCAACATTTGCATCAGGTACGACCCGATGCGGGAGTCTCTTGACTTCTACCTCAAGGGAACGATCTACCGACCAAGCAATGTTGACCACTTTGCGGCTCAGCAATTACCTTAATGATGTATTTAGTCAACACAACATAATTAATATTATATATGGGAATTTGGTGACATTACTTTCTATATTATACTAGCTGTTGCCGGCGGCTCCGCCCGCGTGAACTTCTGACCCCGTTCCCGCTGTCGAGCATTTTCATATTTATTCACCTTTTAACCTTCTAACAAATAATTCAAGACCATAATTAGCCAAATCGGTCCAGACGTTCTCGAGTTTTAGCAAGACTAACGAACAGCAATTTATTTTTATATATTATAGAAAATAGGAATAGCAGACGAAGACGTGTCGGCTCAAACGTAATGTTTACTATGTATTTCTATGACGCACCTTCCGTAACTAGCGACTCGACCGACTACACACAGTTATGTCAGACATCTTGTCACAGAAAACTCGGTACCAACTAGACCATATTCTAGTTGCTGCCTCCTGTATTGCTGTCTGCGGTCAGCTACGAATTCCTACACTTTAACTTTACCTACTTTTGATTTTATATTTCGTGGTCAGAAAGCGCGTCCCTACCGTTCCTCGTGTGTTTGAAAAGAATTCACGTATTTGTATCTTGTCAGCTCTACAATAATATGAACCAAACAATGCATATTGTTTTGGTTCGGTGCATTGTAGTTTGGTCTAAAGGTACCGCGAAACAATTTTGTTTATAATTTTCTTGTTACGCGTAGCCGTAGATTGTAGTAGTAATACGGTTGGGACTACATACATGTAGGTTTAATTGACAAACACATATCGACATCCTTTATTGTTGTTTCCGTATCAGGAAATAATTGGCAACGTTTTTGAATAGAAAGTAGGAAGAGGGTAGTTTGGGAAGCATTAAAGTCTTACTTAGTTCCGTGAAAAGTTGAACTCGCGATCATCTTTTTTTACAGTAACCTGTGAGAAATCATGTCCTTTGTATTTTAGCCAAATATAACAAAATAGCCCTCTTTTCTCTCCCACTTTCCCTCTTATCGAAAAAAGCTATCGACAAAATTTATGTTTCAAATCAATGAACAGAACACGTCTCCCAAGTTTGGTGAAAATCGGGTCAAAATTGGCCACCTTCTCGAAACGGACACTTCTATGTGATAGTATGAAATCCTGTTTTTCTTTTGCACTGACAACACAGAAGCTCACTTAACCTTCAACCCTTCCCTCCCTCCCCCATCCAGGGCTGTGCAGCACGAGTGTGAAGCCCCCCGGTGGCCGTGCAGCGGTCTTGCAAAAATTTTATAGGCCATGGTAACCAGTTTCCGTCAGATGAGGCGTGTGCTTTTCTGCCACCTAAGTGGTATAAAAGAAGTATTTAATGACATAAACTGTTCTTACAAATTATTTCGCAAAATATTGACAGATTTATTTCGACATTGTACGTGTACTTACAATCACTGACGAAAAGCAGTTAATTTCAGTATTAAGAGTAATAAACTTTCATAATAATTATTGTGATTGCTATATCAAAGGAAATAAATCTAATTGATTTTATGAAACTTAAATTGTGTAGCCACTTCGCCTTCGGTTTATTTTAGCTATATTTCTTATGAAAATACAATAGTAGGTATATTGTACTATAAATAGTACAATTCTTGTACTTGCATATTCGGTATATGTTGTACATACACACTGTTAGCTTCAATGGTTTGAATGCAAAGCTCTATTTAAGTAAGGCTACTGTTTCTTCTTTCCTGAAGGATAAATAAAATATCCCGAGCACAATGCTGTCACTGGAATACCTTTTATAGTTAGGTATGTTAGCGAAAACGCGATTGCGTACAAAAAACACTAGGTTACAATACAAAGTAATACTATTATTTCATATGAAATAATCATAGACCGATTATGATAACGTTAAAATTTATGCGTCTATGGTTCGACTATGAGAAAAAGACAGAAAAATTACGATTAGATTAGGCACCTACTGTTCTACTTTGTACTTTCCAGTTTGTAGTAGCCACTTGAGCCTTGACACCATACCGCACAATAAGGTCTCATCTTTCTTTGAATGAAGATAAATGACCATATCAGTAAATAATAGTTACTTTCGTCAAATTTAATGTCAATTACGTAAACTCCAATGTTTCCAAGAACTGTTAGTAACCTTTTATTGTGTGTTGCGCAACTAAATGTCAATAAAGTTGAAATGTTGGGGACGCTGTTCGTTCGAAACTATAAGCTATCAAATTTATTGTACGCGAGGACTTTGCAATACATTGTTGGCATTTGAGACGGGTCACGATTTAACTTGTGCCTCCACGCAAGTTTAAATACAAATAGTTCAAGCATTTAAATTTTAATTATAAATTCAGAGACGCTCGAGGGCGCAAAGATTGCCGTTTCGTCTATAGAAAGGCTAACTAATGCCTTGCGTGTAATTCTGCTTGCACAGTTTTCATTTGCTCATTTTCATTTCACTTCATAACTTTCAAATAGAATAAATAACAAAATGCTGTAGATTTTGTTTTGTATTACTAACTTATTCTTTAAACTCAAAATGATTATTTCTGTTTATATTTTTTGGGGTTGTAGGTATTATATCAAATGTTTAGGACGCGACTAGAATCTACGAGAGTGATAATGTCGGGATCCTCTGTCTGTGTTGACCTAAATAGTAGCCTGGTGCTCTTTGCTGGCTATTATGTCTTTACCATGCGTTTTGGCTGTTCCTCGAACCCCACTACCTATCTGTATGTTTAGTGATAATACCCAAGCCTCACCACTGGTATTATCTTCGCGATAACTATGTAAGGTCAGGTACACCGTGAATTTTTTCATGTTGTGTCCTAACGTCAGCGTCACTCTGCTTCACCTTTAGAATTCTAGCTCGACTAATGAGTTCGCTACGTAACTTCTTTAATTCTAGATTAAAAATTGGAGAAAACCAATGTCCAAACGGTGATGGGAAGGCTAATGTAACTCCGCGACTAGTCTGTTACAGGAAGAACGCTCTTACCACTGAGTCACCACTGACTACGTCTAAAGCATTCGAAATTTTACTTTACGCCTTAAAAAAAGGTGATGTTGGAGCCATCTACCGACTATTGGACAAACTATCGGAAACAAAGAACGAATTGAAAAAAAAATGCTTTCATGCTTATAACAACATGATCAAATGGTGTCAATACTATTTTTTCAACTAGAAAGTTCTCAAAAAGAAACAATGTATTTTCAGGTTGAAGTCTGAAAAAGTTTCTCCGACCATGTGTGACCTGGTTTCGAATGCTGACAATAGGCTAACACTGACTTATTTTGGAAAATTGTTGTAAATTTTGTGCTGTATTTGAACAGTTATATATTTACATAATGTATATCTATGTAATACATCCACTTAAAATATTACGTGTTCCCAAATAATAGCGTACAATCTTACAATTTACAATACTACGTACTACTGAAAAAATAATAATCCCTTTAGGTTGGGACCTCTTGAGCAGCTAGCCTTAGGTATATGTCTATTACATTTCATTTATTGGGACGTGAATATTCGTCCTTCAAAGCAGGATATCACACAATAGTGTCAGGTAGCTGACACCTTGTTAGAGAGGTCGCCCCTTTTGAATGTTACCTTCATTGTGTTGAGATGGGTCGCCTGGATTCAGTTTCAAACGTGTCTCATTCCTTGTCTGACAAATGAGACACCTACTTAATTGAAATCACCCGCCAACCGATCTACGAATCACTCATGCGTATTAAGATCAAAAGGTCTATCCATACTGACTATATTTTTATTTGATCCTGAATTGTGCACAGCTGGAAGTTGCTCTCAGTGAAGTTAGTCGTCGGCTGGAAATATATTCCCCCTATGTCATGTGTAGTCGCTTGTGTGTGGAGGAAGCTGTCTAAAACATGCCAGACTCCAGTCTATAATTCACGCTCGGACAAGCGCCCGACCGGCGCGGGCGGCTTCAATCGCTCAATGTCAATTGGACCACCCCCGCCCGCGATCTTGCGCTCTCAATGGCACCTCGACAAAGAAATGTACGCCATTTTTCTTCGAGAAATGCAATTAGAACGGATGCATTTCTCTTTCGCTGCTTGTGTTGTGCAACAACGGATAACTCTTGGATTTTTAATTTAGGGTTTTATTTTCTCGGTTTATGTAACTTGACATCACACAATTGTATAAAGAGAAACAGGAGGCACGAGCACTGACAGATTTAGCACCTACGTACTTTATTGCTCAGCTAACAAACAGCTGGGAAAGTTATTGGTTTGGTAAACTCTAGTTTGACTTTATTTGGCCTGATAAAAAAGTAAGTTGACTTCAAATGTGGTTTAGACAAGGTACGCGTAAGGAGATGTACCCCCTTTAGTTTGTAATCATTGATGTAATTGCGCCTGAACGAGGCGTTCTTGAACACAACAGACAATGTTTTGAAGGCAATAACGCTTGTGAATTAGTTGGGGATGCATGTTGTGTAAGTGTGTGTCTGAGGATTGTACTCGTTAATCAACCCGGTTGTTCAGAACCATTACGCAACCGACCGCTTTAGAATTGGCAACTTCGCTAATTGTTTCTATAAAAGTTAAATACCTTGTGCTTAGATCGATTCTGTCTAGTGGTGCTTGTTCTCAGAGATCTACAGGTGTATTTTACTTTCTAAATAATCGATATTTAACTAATGGGAGTAGAAAATAAATATATTTTATAACTAGCTTTCCGCTAGTGGTTCCGCCCACGCGAATGACGAATAAAACGACTTTTGCTCATATCTATGGTTCCAATCAACTGATTGCGATCAAGCTAACGAAAGTATAAGTCTGACCAAGACCTTTCTTATAAATCATTCAGTAGTTTTTGCGGGGGCAAATTAACTAGAAATTCTCGTGCTGTCGATTCTTCTAATGCTTTTCTTGAAGAGGTAGTTTTGGGGGAGGGGGTTAAGAGAGCGCAGGAGATAGATTGGTCTACTCACTGACAGCACAGAAACTTTCCAGTAAGCTCTGATTATTGCACTCAGCGCCAGAAACATAACACAAGGATATTATTGACCGCGCCATTCTGTAGGCCGGAAGCAGTTGAACTGCTCAATTGGCACGGGAGATACCGTCGCGTCATATCTTCGTTTTTTTAATATCTCCTATGTATTTACAATCATATAACATTATACCTTTCTGAATCATCATAGCAACGTTGATACGTAGTGCCTTAATATTGTTTAATGCAAAAAATGAATTTGTATATCCAGTGGCTATCTCGCGCTGGTCATGGGTGAATTACGAGTTAAATTAAACTCCACCCGTAGCTTGCGAAATTCATCCAGCCTTTTGAATAATGCATACGCTTTATTGGGCTGCCGTTGATACCTATGTTGTGTAATGCTATCTGTATCGCTTTTTTTTAAATCAATTTAGTACCTACCTACCTACTACAGGCATGTGTGTAATATAGTCGATCGATTGTTTAGAACACTTTCCAATCGTCATGAATCACAATCGTATAAAGCTCGCGTCAAAATGAATACATTTTTCATATTTTTAGAATATAAAACCTATGAATTATAAAAAATAAAATTTATTTTTGACTGTCGAATATGTTTCAGATTACAGGCCATATATCATGCGTCAGGCCGTTAAACCTAAGCGGCATGAATATTTCAGGCTCGAGGGACCAATGTATGGTTGTGCGTTTTTATTAACACAAGACATTAACGCTAACGGTTGGCTGCACTCGGCTACGCTCCACTTGGTATAAATCCATCTGAATTAGCGCACCGACAATGCGAGGACATTACGTTGTTCGCAAGTCCTTGCACTAAATCAAGCGCACTCTGTTAGAGAAATAACAGCTGTACCTGACTGCTGCAATAAAGGCAGCCAACACATTGATAACCACCACTGTGTAACATTGTGAACTGCGGATGTCGTTTGAATCAAAGTCCATAAATAAGTTATGTGGTGTGATAGTAAAACTGCTGCTATGTTAGACATCGTGTGTTCGATTACCTTTCAGTGCAAATATTTGTGCGTAGTACCCGCATTGGTTTGAGTACTTGCTTTTTATTTTGAATCTCCATTTGCCACATTGAAGTTCATTATTCTTCTTTCCCAAAATTCGGCTAATCAATTTGAAAAAAAAAAGTCAATTTGAAATAAAAACTTCATAGTTCCCCAACTATCATTAAGTAAACGAGATTTGCTGAAGGTTTGTTTGAATCAAAATGATGTTGAAGGAAAGATTCACAAGCGTAAACTAGTACAAGGTTTGTATGTGTGGTCACATGCGAGTGATATCCCTTGTGTTGTAAACGGTCATAGACGAGGATAATACTGTTGACCATCAGGCGTGCGAAATGCTGTAAGTTTTGTAGTATAGGCAAAGATAAACCTCATACCTCCCTATGCTGTAAATTACAATGTGCATACTAATAGCAAACAGAATAATTTTCTTCAAACTGGAAAGGTTTCTCTATCTGATCTTTGGCCAACTTTTCTAATATTATAGATTTTTCATTCTATCGGCATTTTCTCCATCAGTTAGTTTCGGTATTGTATTGACATTAATTAGGACACTAAGCATAATACAAGCATTTAAACAATGCTAGGTAGATAAGATTACAAACATGGTCACCTTCACTTAAAGCCTTTTAAGGCTGTGTTCACATTCAAATATTACAAAATCTCCCAATGCGCGCGTTTTGGTTTTTGTATCTACGGAGTACTGAGCGCAGTATCGATATCACTTTAAAACCGAGTTTTATGATTTTGTCGATTGCATAACTATGCATGACTGGTCTGGTCATGTTCCGGTTTTTAGGAAATGTGTCACCAGTGACAGTCAAACGAGGTTTCCAGTGTTTTGTTTTTATGTGTGTGTGCGTGTGTGTATATGTCACTTTCCTATCTGCAATATGACATATGGCGGATTGCGAATAAATAATAGGTACGTTATATGTGACAACGCACGTGGTTCACTTTTTTATTCGCGATACGGCTTGTTTTTGACGATGGATAACGTTACAGTGTGTTTGCAGCTGAACAGTGAACGTGCGTCATTTACGTAAACGACTTTTTATTTATGGATTTATAATACTTTTCATATACAATATATTTCGTACTATCGCGAATGTCGGGCCACATTTTTGACGTTGTGAGTTATCTCCCAAAACATTTTCGGCATGAAATCACACTAAGTAATCCGAAACGCGACTGGTTTGATTCATGATTTGATACCAACTTTAATATGGCCGGCATATATTAGAGTTGTTTTAGTCGGATAATCCATAATTATTGGTATAATGTATTGCGGCCACTGCTTGTTTGTTAGCTCGCGTTTACCGTAATTACAAATTGTGGTTGTGTTTGATATTGTTTGCCCTGTCTACATGGACCTAAAATTTAAACCTGACAAGCTATTCCACACTATTCCAAATTTAGTTTATATGAAGGTAAACTAATTTACGGTATTCATTGGCATTACAATGAGGATTATTTATTATATAATGTATATTCATCTAGACAATACTGGCAGTGTCTTCGCGTTCCCAAGAGCTTAAGATCCTCTTCAGGTAATGCTTACGACGTATTTATCTTTGTCGTCATAACAATAAGGGTCGTCGGCCACCCCTACTCCAATTTTCATAACAACATAACAATTTATTAATCATAGTCGTACGTAACATCATTAATAATGTTGTATACACCCACCATTATATTACACCGTTATATAGTTATACAAAACCGCATTACTAGGAGTCTTAACTTAAGTTAAAATTTATAAATTGCTCTTTAACAAACAGTGCTCCTGGTACTCGGTTTAAAGTATGCCCCGGAACCGGGTCAACCTAAGTTATAATATAGCAGTATATTATACAATGAATTCCCGGTAGAAATTTCTTGTTGGTCGTGAAAATGGTCTGTGGCCCATGAGAGATAAAGCTTACCTGGGTGTTAGATTGGGCCACTAGAACAGCGGTTCTCTCGCACTCAGTTGCGGCTGCGAGGCGCTCTAATCGAATTTGGTGCAAATTGTATTACCAGTCCTTCAAAGCATAGATCAAACTAGAGAGTGAAACGGTGCGTGAGTAGAATGTATCGTCTATATTCGGTAGTAACGTGTCCATTACTTCATGGAATTGTAGTTTCTTACTTACGAAAGATGACAGTTTGAGACAAGTTATATTGGTATTGACAATGACACGTATCTGAAATAAAAGTTTTGTGTGGGTTGTAGGTAGGTACATAAATATTGTCTTATAAAAGATATTCATTCATATGTAATATATCTAGTTTCCTATAGTATGACCAAGACTGCTCTACCGCTTCCATGGCTCCCCCGCCAAGAGTTTGTAAAGAAAGAGAAAGAAGCAAAATGAGAATAAAGAAAGAAAAAAGAATGAAATGAGAGCGAGCGAGTGAAATGAAATGAAGAATGAAATGGTCGTACTCCGCCCGCCACGCTGAGCGCTTCATGGGAGCGGTACAGCGATCGCCGACGTAGCAAACATTATTATAAGTTTTGCCTTTGATGAGGTTCCTAATTTTCATTTAGAAGTTTGACGTAACCACCTTTTGAACATGATTGTTATAACTAAGCTTATTACATGGCCTAAGTATCAGTGAAATTTGAATTCCTTGAAGGAATCTTGTGGAATCTTCTTGACCTTACTTGGGATGTGTTCAACGTCGTACGATACGAAATCACGGGCCATGATTTTCACGCGTCAACTATTTATTGATTTAAAGGGGTTGCTTCCATATATACGAGAGTTTCCTCTGTACAGTCAACGATAATAGTAGCATAGCAAATTCTGATTTATTTATGAAGTTGGCACGTAAACCTTTCATGAAATGATTAACAAAACATGAAGTAAGTGTATTAACTCTCGAGGCACTGAGGATTATTATCAATGTGAAAGGGGTTTGTAAATATTTTAGCGCCAGCAACAAGCAACTTTTGTCGATGTCAGTACCTACATACAAACGACAAAGTCCGAATTTATATCTTGTAATCTATCGTTACAAAGCGAACTATCACGTATTGTTGTGTAAAACCGTTGCTTTCCTGTTTAATTAAACACTCGCCCGGGTCTTAGTGGAGGACTCGAACAACTGTTTGTGAAGCTTACCTTCATTACCCGAGCTTTATTTATCTTAATCTATTTAAACTCAACAAAGAGTACCTGTTAAATGTGTCTAAGGAAATAAATTAACTCGAAACATTTCCAGATAGCACGAAGATTGATAGCCGTGTCGAAATGGTTAGATTTCTAAAAAAATATTACTTGTGGTTTATCCTTCGTAGATTTTCATCAGAGCGGAAACGTCCGTGCTAAAGTATCGTGTACGAAATTGCCTCGAAGGGAGCTCTGAAAAAAAAGGGAAAATAAGGCGACATCCGCCAGGGCCGACGGTCATTACGTTAATGCGAGACTAAACTTGATTGATGATCCTGTGCTCTACGAAATCCGTTGACCTGCTACTAGAATCTTTGTCGTTGTCTCCGCGAGCCTTAAAAACGTGTTACTCCGCTCCATTACGAGGAGCGTCGATGAGTGTCACATGTTCTTTTCTACTACTATTTGTGGTATTCGTATTGTACTTACAAGCAAAAGCAAGAACTTTTGTGGAGAGCAGTCTTGAATGGAAGCATGTACTTTACTTGTTTTATAGATAAATTGGCGGTAGTGAACGCGACTGCTACGCAGGAGGCGTGGGTTCGATTCCCGCTCAGTGCAAATATTTGTGCGCATGAATATGAATATTTGCATTGGTCTGAGTGTTTCTATGTATAATATGCATGTATTTAAGAAAAAAGTATCTTTGTATGTTTATCCGCATTCTAGAACCCATAACACAAGCTAGTTAAACTATGCGTACCATGGGTCTAAGTGGCGATGTGTAGATTGTCCTAGAATATTTATTTATATTTATTATTATATACAAGATCGTAATACGAGATATTGCCCGTAATTTATGCCAATTCAACCAGAGTGTTTTAAATTGTATAACAATATTAAAAATTTTAGTAAGGCACGTAATTAATACACATTGCTGAACATATCCTGTGACACAACTTTTATTAAAAAATATAATTCTTTGAGGA
Source organism: Pelosia muscerda (assembly GCA_963691645.1). Lineage (NCBI taxonomy): Eukaryota > Metazoa > Arthropoda > Insecta > Lepidoptera > Erebidae > Pelosia > Pelosia muscerda. The sequence continues at coordinate 4,366,837 of OY829114.1, read as the reverse complement.
ATAATAAAACATTTACATCCGACACTAAATTTATTTGAGTAACTACTACATAAATGAAATATGAATATCCCCTTTCAACTATGACACTCGTTGAAGTTCCAGCACGTAGCTACGTAGGTACTAATTTAGTTTTATAAAAGTAACAATTTAGTTAACACTTTCATTTTAACAAGCCTGAAATTATTATGTTATGTAAAAAGGAACGTTCTTTGTTTCATATATTATTACCTTGGCTTTACCTGTTTAAACTATGATTATGCAAAGAATGCCCTTAATACCTACTAATCTAATGGTACCCTGACTAATGCAGTAGGAAGTACTGAACTTTTTGAATCGAGACAGTATTTTACGTATGTATACGGTAAATGTACCTATAGCTAACTCATACATTAAACTATTAAGTCATTTATTTCCTGCGTTCTTCGTAGATATCGTCTGTAGGTGGTAGAGATGTGGTAAAACGTACTTTACATACTGATGACCGAGTCTTCTTTTCATATGAGATGTATTTTAATAACCAGTGTATAATAAGACTAAGGCTAAGACATGTTTTTTTAAATACTATAAATGAATAAATTAAATATAAAATACTCTAACATATTTAGTTTAACGTAGCCTTTTGTGTTAAAAAAAATACTGTAAAATTTCATTAGAGTTTGCTGAAATCGATTTTTTTTTCTGAAAGAGATGTCAATATAAACCTTTAAGATAACCACAAGGCGAAACCGTTTAGATTCAATAACAAAAAAAATGTTGTGGAGAAACACAAGTGTGTTATCAACATGTAATAAATAAGTGCCATAAAATTACAGTATAAATAGGTGAACTTACTTACTTAAAATCACGTTAAGTTAGTAGAAGATATAAACAAGGAACACAAACGCCAACGTGACGTCACTTCTAGTTTCTCACGTCAGACACTCAAACTCATCAACTGCCACGTAAATTAGGTGAGAATGCGAAATACGGTGTTACATAATAAAATTGTCCATCAGTGTTAGTTAGTCCGCTTATAGGTTATAACCATTTTGGCATTATGTTCCTACGTGTGATAATATTTGCGCTTCGTTAGAACAAGTGATCTCCGTTAACCGATGAAAAATAAACCGCGTATAATCATGCTACTTCCGACATAAGGCCATTGAAATTAAAATGTTGGGGTTATGTATCCTAATCTAACACAGGCTATTCAACTTATCAGGGGGCGTACAAGACTACAAAACATAATGTGGGAAGTGTCGCACGTATACTGTTGCAGTCAGTTCTAATTCTAGATAAAAAATAAAAATGTCATTCTAAAAAAGTTCTTATCCACAAGAAAAAGGCTGATCTATAACTACACTACGGTATCGTCACGTACTTAGTGTATTGTCCCAGCTGGTGTCCTAATTAGTTCATGATGCATATATAGCAGTAATGGACCGACCGTGTACTAAGCAATGGACATCGGTTGCCTGGACTAAATTTAGGTCCCACCTGCCTGTTACGGTATTATGAGCCTTTGTTAAGCGTCCGGCTCGGTGAATAGTGCTCCTCGAGTGGATTATTAGCTGTTGAAGCTCAAGATTAGATTAGAATTGATAAATTTGTTCGGATTATTGCTAATTGACCGTTAGGGCTTTGATTGAATTGATTGACGTACAAATGACGCGTCGATGTACATATGATACGTCATGACGTATTTGTATGTACCTATGTGTATAAAATGTTATATTTGTGAAGTTTTTGAGTTTGTATATTTTATACAATCTATATTTGATCCTGGGTTCAAATTCCGGGTGTGCCTATCCCAAGAGTAATAATAATAAGAATAGTCGTGAAAATGGATGTAAATTAAATTTGATGATTTTCTAGTGGATCTCATCAGTAGCTGTATTGACTAAATTTATATAGGATAACTAACTTTTTAAGATTCGTGTCCCATATACAATAAGGCTAACGGGAGTTTTTTGAAAAGCTGATATCAGCCTACTATTTTAAAACTTTTTAAGCCAAATATTACTTGGCTGTCGTGACACTATTTCTAAAAAAAATATTGCCTATTAGAAGTATAATTATTATTAATTTTAAGTTTAATATAAGCTTGTCTAATATAATATAAGCTTGTATAATCTAATATAATTTAATATCGATAAAAGTTGAAAATGAAATTTACGATTTGTTACAAAATATCGGATAACGATTTAATACTTTCATTAACGTAGACGATATAGTAATTGTAACGTCTATTATGATAAAGTTCAATGTTATTTTTAATGAACACTTACTAAGTTATTATTGTCGTAATCGTAAATATATACAAAGCGCCGACTGAGAAAAGCGAAATCTTACAAAGTGGTAAAATTTTCTAATTTAGTTACTTACAGTAGAACCGTGGTAGCCTAGTGGTATGGGTAATGAACTGCTGAGACAAGGTCTCGGGTTTGATCTCAGCCAACTATTACGATGGGACCTAAACATAAACTGGCGAAATGTGGGTGCTAGCACCAGGATTAGATGTCACCCACATACGAAACAAACAATTCCATCAAGAACCATGCGGTACGTCGACGCTTTTTTATGTCGCGCCATTTAGTCCTGAATTATCTGCCAGCTCACGTGTTTTCTTCATCTTACAGTGTCGGGTCCTTAAAAAACAACTGTTGAGTCTGTCAGAGTGGAGCCCGCAATATGTTTTTAACTGCACCCCTGCTTACCATGAGGCGAAGTGCAGCTCAGCTATTTTTTGTATCTAGACTAAGTTAATGATTGTAAAAAGACCAAAAAAAAAGAACAGCCCGCTGAGTGTCTTGTGGAGTCTTCTCAGGTCAGGGTTGCGTTTCGAACCGGTGCGCTGGTCCATTTGCTCACTAATCTATAAAATGTTGTGATATTGACGGTTTTTAAGTGCCGTTTTCTGGTCTATGCAGAATAAATGATTTTTAATTTGATTTGATAAAAAATAGATATAAATAAAAGGAAAGAAATAGCTCAACTTGTCAAAGGATACTAAAGACCACTGAATGACCCCAGGTGTACATCAGCATTGCCCTAATACCGGGTATTACAGGACGGATACTGTGACTGATTCCTAAGACATTAAGTAATAAGAATAGGTGTATCATCAGGGACATATTATTGACTAATATATGTAATATGCAGTTAAAACGGTTGAAATGCATGTTATTATTTACGTTCTAAACTGTCGTAACAAATGACATTAGATTATTGTGATTGCGGCTGACATCTCTCAGGAATGTTGTTTGAAAGTGAAAGGACGATGCATAGTCAGTAGGCTTAATATATAATCAATTTTGAAACTGGCTGATATTCTGAACCGTACCTAACGATCATAATCAAAAATAGCTCTCTATATTGGAACACAGTGATATAAACTTTTGTAGCCTTAGAGCAATTTATCATTAAATAGTACAAAATAGAATCCCGGTGACTAACAGGCTAAGTCTGTCACCTACTTTACGTCGTCTCAATTATTATTATTTAATAAGATACAATGAAACGTTTGCATTATTCGAAAACACAATTTAACATTTAAATTTGATCATCATTTTATAATAATAAAATAAGCAATTAATGAGTACGAGTACTCTTCACCTGAAATATTTTTCATAATTTCATAATAAATTGTAAAACTTCCCAGAAAATGTTTGAAATGAAAACTTCCCAGAAAATTTTATACGTATAAAAATTTTAAGTGAGGATAAAATTACGAACTAGCTTTTGTGTTACCACGCTCCGGAGAGTGGTTATGTTGGACTCGAACCGTCTAAAACGCACTGCTTCTTCGAGTCTTCGGTTGCCAGAGGTGAGATAGCAAGCAACATATCTTTCTTACACTCCGGTCGACTCCGATAGGCACAGCACAACTATAAAAAGTTATAGTCATTAAATTTATATGGCCATTTGACAAAAAAAATTGATTCTGAAATATTTTTTAGGCTCGTTGAACACTTTTTTGGTCATGTAAAATACTTTTAGCTTTTTGCACACACTGTTCTCCCACCAGGTGCGGACTTGAAGTAAGAACAGTGTCTAGCGCACCGCCAGAATTTGTTTTTTCTGTTAGAAATAAGCACGAATGCAATCTACATAAACGTGCGTGATATCGTCCTAATAAATATTATGAAGTCACGCGTATGCTATGAAATATTGATAAAATTGTTTGTAGTTTGAGAAAGTTTCAATGTAAAATGCATTTTTAAAAACAATAGGAATCGTAGGTATGTCAATTCGTTTTTGATGGTATTGATGTCAAAGCATTAGGGCGACGAGATCACCCCTCTCCTAAAATTCCTATGTGCTACTACTGCAATATTTTATGTATTTTTTATGTTATTGTAACAAGTTACTATACATTTATACAATTACAATACTAGATGCTATTTCTTTTATTCTTTTACCAAACCTTAATTATCGTTAAATAAGGTTTAGTAAAAGAAGATTAGTACTCAATTCAGTATCATCTAGAGTAATCTAGAGATACAATTAGTAGTGTACCTATATACGTAAAATCTAACTGATACTGGAACCTTTAATAGCAATTTTCCATTTAAATTTTGCAATAGCGTTTCCCTGACAATCGTGAATCACCTCATTTTTTTCAATTCGTCCATTCATTTTACTCGATCTGGCTAAAGCAATTTTATCTGTCGATCGTCGGGACCTTATTTTTCAAACCACACCAATGATTCACTTACGTTCGTCCCCTTTACTATTTACTGCGTCGAAGAAGTGCCAATAGACTTTATAGGCTTTATTATGCATGGGTAAACTTCAATAAATGTAGGGTCTTCGTTTATCCACTTGTACCCTTTTGCTTTTACCTTCAAGTGGAGCTTTTTGTGAAGAAATGATTGTTCCATTTATTCCATTTGAATATCTAATGCCTTCAAAAATACTTTGCGTGAACAATATTTGAGTAAAAACATTCAGCGAAATAAACAATTTAAAATAATATCTGAAGGTAGTCGACTGTTTCAAAAGTTTTTAAGGTATTATTTATTTATATGAGGGATGGATGCCAAACGACTCAACGTTGCGTTTTATAATTTTATGATGGAATATTTATTTACCGTGTTATGTCAGAACTACCTGACGGAGTTAAACATCCTTATTCTCCATTAGGCCGTATTATTTATGGTAGCAGTTTGTCCTAGGGGTGCCACGTATTTTAAATATAGCTTGGGAGATTATATACCTAGATGATGTTTTTGGTTAATCGTTTACCATCGAAGCTGACCAACGCTTTTTTCCAATGAAGAGTGACTAAATGACCGCACAATCAATCTTAGGATTGCGAATTTTAGATTTTGCACGGTACGCTATTTTTACCATGACAATTACAGTAATCAATATAATATATGTTTAATCAATATAATATGTACATTGTTCATGCAGTTTGATGTCGAATTCAGTACACTCTATATAAATTTATTAAATTCAACATAGGTATAATAATGATCATAAGATAGCAAAAACAAACAAAATACAAGCATAGGTACCTAGACTCTATATAACTAGGATTATCACCTTTCTGGTGCAAACATATTGAATTTGCGATATTCTCCTAACAAAGAGTTAAGTTTAGATAGAACTTGTAACAGCAATAGTGTCGTAAAAGGAAACTATTTTCTTTGAAAACAGTACCATCATTCCAAATGTCGTCAGTTCAGGAAGACCTGCTATCTTTATTTGCTCCAAAGCCCTCTAGAAGCGACATATTTGTGGCAATTATTAATCCTGATCCCTCACGCCGTCAGTTAGATCCACTCTTACGAGCTTAATAAATCGACCACTGTAGAGTTACCTAGGAAATGCAGTCGAATTGAGGTTAACTAATCATGTTTCCTTCCGATTTATTTAAAGAGTTAGAGGTATGACTCATTCATCAACAAGTATTCTGGATAACCTTTCCACTATTTGTTACGCAATCATGCTAGAATATCTAGACGGTTCTGGATGAAATTATATATTAGAGTCTGAAATGTACATTAGCTTAGGGTTTAGACATAATATATGGCTTTTTATCACAGGAAAAGGTACGTGTGGATATCGGGATTAGTAAATATTTTAAACGATTCTGGGTAACAGCCAAATACAACTAATATTGAATATTTCTGTATACCCACAGAGTCCTTTCTATTCCTTAGTGTGTGATATTATGTAGATATCGGTTATGTTCACACACTTATGTTACCGTAAAAAAGGGCTGAGTGTAACTTGGTGTGGGAAACAAAGTTGTTAACGAGCTTCCGAAATTGTTCGATGTTGGTTTCGTAGCCGTCGGCGAATGCTTCCTTTATTTGCCCCCTAGGAGCCCTAAAATGTGAATTGGTCCGTATTAATCAAAATTGTACCACATTGCCATAAATTTAATATAAACAAGAGCAATAGTCGGTTCATTTAGATTAGTTGCGTGAGTTGATGATAGATGGCGTAACATGTACCGGACGCAAAATACCATTGCTTATTTAACAAGCTAGAGTAACTCGACTCGACAGGTAGGGGTAGAATGGCCTCGCCATTGCGTGACTTATTGTTACGAGCTTTCATGCATACCGGTAACCGTGTATTATTAGTCAGACCGGATGCTATTTACCACCTTAGTATTAAAGAAATCTATCAAATGATATTCAAATTCGAACATGTTTTATTCCATCGTATAACATAATATCGTATGAACTTTTTGAATAATTTTATAAGTCACGAGATAGAGGCTATAACGTTGATGTTAAAGTTAGATGGTGCAAAAACAATAACATTATTATTGTATGTTCTGTTATTGCAATACCGTGTTAAGATAAATGTTTTATTATTTGTTGTAAAAGTGACACACCACGTACTGATAGGCGAAGCGTAGGACGGTCCCCCACTATATGGATGGTCGCGGGTACCCGTTGGACGTAGACCGCCTTCAACCGGGCGGATTGGAGGTCGTTGGGGGAGGCCTATGTTCAGTAGTGAACGTCATATGTCTGGAATGATAATGATGAGTGACAATAGTCATACGTAGTCTATTAACATTTTAACTCGTCAAGTGTCTGCTAGTTATGAGATGCTAGCTGACGCTCGCGTCTTCGCTCGCGTGGAGTTTTGATCCCGTACCCGCCACCCATACCGAACTTCAACCAAATCCGTTTAGCTGTTAGAGCATGATTGAGTAACAGACATCCAAACATTTTCACGAATTCTAACATTTATCATTATTTAGTAGGACTAGTGGGATAGAAAATATATCATGTAACTAGGTGTAGGGTTCTTAGTCTCGCGGCACTAAAAATGAATCATCCGTCTTGTGAATCATGTCTCCAATCTCGTTAAGTGTTGACGTTACTAGTTTAATATGGTTTCTGTGAAGTGCACTTTATATTCTTTCTAAGAAATAATAATGTAGAGTAATCGCATTGCTAGTAAAGGATGGTAAATCGCCTTCTGATGAATTATTACTGACAAGCACAGATCCGTACAGTATTCTCTGAAGCTTACTGTACGTATCTGTTCTGTCTGACAGTCGCGTTGAGCCACAATTTTTGACACATTCGTAATTTTAGATTTTTTCATTATACATACTTTCAAGAAACGTAGCGTTAAGTTATGCTCCTTAATATAAAAATAATAAAAAATGGCTGCTTGTCCAGATACTGAGCCATGCAGACATCCTTGAAATCCAAATTTCACCTGCAAATCCACTTCAGTCGCGATTACCCACGTATATCGATGTTAAATTACGAATACCACCAATGGACTGTTATTTGTGTGTGCAGGTTAATGTAATTAACTCGTAGTATTTATGACCGCGACACATTAGTTAGCAGCCTAGTTGAACTTTTGTTAGGTCTAAATGTGGTTAGCCAAACATTGTGGTGGTAATGGTCATTTATACTTACGTTTTTTAATGTTTGCCGCACCGTTAACGACTTTCACAGAATAAAAACGTACCGCGTTTGTAAATACTAAACGTAGTACGTAGGCATTTAAATGTAAATGTACACGGAGTAGTACACAAACTGGTGTAATCATAGAGGCGACAAAATAAAATGAAAACCGTGCAAACTGGGTGTATAATATCAGGTTATTTGAAAAAACGAACTCTAATTTGGTTTGAACTTTTAGCCAACCAATATTACCATATTAAAGAGTGCTTATTTCGGATTTATATTATTAAGTAACTGTTGCTCGCGTTAAAAAGTTACCTGCTTTACTATAAGAAATGTGACAATAACAATACAACAGAAAACAATATCTAGTGCCAAAGCCAAGATCTTAACAAAGGCGGCTGCCCCCGCAGCGCTCGTTACCGTACTGCGAGACTAAACTTGATGGATACAGCCGTACCGTGCCGCTTACAGCGACGCCTGTTACTTTTATCCTAACTAAAAGCTCAAGACGACGGACCGAGGTTGTTCACCCCGAACAGAAGTGATTGAGATAAAGGATCTTAGAAGCCGCGAGAAAAAACGATGCGCTTACGAACTATCAGCTGCTTAAAGTACTTCGATTACAATCATAATGATTCGATTGTAAACATTTGAAATTAGATGTATTATGGAAGGAAGCAATTTTGAAAACGTTCTAACTTTAACTTTCTAAGGTTTATTGACCCTTTGTTAAGATTACCTAACCATCAATCAATCAAGGGAGAAGGGTAACAAAGTCTCTGCGCTGTCAGTGCAAAAGACAAAGAAGGGCTTCGCGATCTTCCCACTGACAACACAAAACCTGGCTCTGGCTACCCTACTCACCGCTGGAAACAATAACACAGGGTTATTTTTAGCCGCAGTATTCTGCTAAAGCCGCAGTTAAAGCCGCGGTAGCCTAGTGGTATGGGTGGTGGACTGCTGAGACGAGGTCTCGGGTTCGATCCCAGGTTTACCATGGCACACACCAATGACTACGATGCTTTTCGAAGTTATGTGTGTATTTATCGCAGGTTTATAAGTGCCCGGTTGATGGCAATAGGCTCGCCCCCTATTACATTGGGACCTAAATATACACTGGTGAAATGTGGGTGCTAGCACCTCTGCCTACCCCTTCGGGGATATAGGCGTGATAGTATAAAAAAAAAAAAAAAGTATTCTGTAGGGCGGAGGTACTTCCCCAGTCGGACTACTCAATTACTACCTATGTCCTATTGAACTTTTTCTTGCCTGCAAGATGTGATCTCGCATTTATCGAATTATCTTTAATGCAAAATCGCTCCTTTCAGGGGTTTTCAAATTGCATTTTACACTACATTTACTTTTTTTCTGCCTACTTTTATGCTATATTTATTAGGGTTCGTTGCGACGTGTGTGTTTTCCCATTCATCTCTGATAATGTGAACAGAAATATATCTTTCTAAATGAAAGTAAGTAGGTGTGATAGAATGAGTGATAGTGTTCGTTGCAGAAGGAACGAGCAGTGCCGTTGTATTGTGTATTCTGTGTCATAGCATGTGAAAATAAGTTTCATTATTTTATTTAGAGAAAGTACAAGTTTACCAAGTTGTAATTAATTTTAAACTAATCCTGTTGAATTTTAGTTAGATTTTATACATCTTCACAGTCTTTACATAAGCATAAGTTATTGAATACAGGGTGATCAAATTCAAGAGCGGATCACCATTTCTAACTGACTTAATTTTAAATACGACTCACGTAAATTTATTTAGTACTTATGATCCCAACAATCCCAAAAATGATACCGATTAGTATAACAACAACTACCCGAAACACACACAAACGATCGGAGTCACATAAATTGGTATTATGTAAATGACCTCGTGCAGAATTCAATTTGTGTGAATCAATCCACTTTGTAGACACAAACTCAACTTTAGGGTTATTTGGGTGTGGTGTGGCGTATGCACATACATATTTTAAATGAAGGGACCAACATATAACACGGGCGCTTCGTCCGGACTTTCTTTTAGTCAAATGAGGCATAATAAAATAATGGTACGAAAAAGGTTTCTCAAAAAAGTTATGAAAGGGAGATCCAAAAGTTTTAGTAGCGTCCGCCCTTTTACGTTTTATACATTCTACTCTCTGTTGCCCTTGTGTTATTATTTACGTTACATTTTCGTCTGACCGCAGCCCCTCGACTGCGGTGCTGTTTTTAATTAATGCTACCCATTCCACGTACCTTCCTAGTGTTACAGCAATTATTTTACCAACCTCATTAAGAAGTTTAATGTCGAGAAGAAAAATATTCTCCGTGATGTTTCCAACTCCATGTTTTTCTTTCATTCCTGAGACTCTTCTTTTTACTTTTTTGCTATTGTCATACAGTCACGACAATTTCCGTCGCTTTTTTGTTTATTCGATCTCTTCTATCGGTGTTTCTTTCGCTTGGCGCTTTTACGTACCTGTTACAAAGAAATTGATACGACTGAATGATTTTCTTTCCTTATAAAGTTACGATTAAAAACAAAGGTATCAGTATTGTAGAGAACATTATTTTGAACGTTTATCTGTTGAGAAAAATTGGACGTATGAAACATGTGATGGCCGGTATCGGGATCGTTAGTGGAACGGTTAGGTCGTTCCGTTATTTACCATCGGTCGTCCATCATATTTAATCGCATCGTGTCGGTTCGTTTTTGCTCTTCGTGTGTTTGTTTCGTCCAGTGCAAACTGCGACACGTGTCAGAGTGACGTTTTGTTTCTGTTGACGGCCGGATGATGGATTACATACAGAGATTTTTCTAGATTAGTACAGGACGTACATATCAAAACACTCTGGATATTAAAAAAAACAGTTGATGGGAGAAGGCTGCGATGTTTGGTAGAGAACGTCAACTTTTTCACAGACTGTATTGTTACTGATGGATGAACATCAGCCCTATATCTAAAGTGGCCTTGCACAACACCCACAGGAAGAGATAGCATGGTCCTTGTACTTCGTCAGTAACCGAGAACTTGATCACAAAACTGTCAATGTGTTCCTTAATGTCTTAATGCTCTCTGAAATTACTTGGAATCTTCGCATCGTACAGCAGTAAGGAAACGGTCATTGCTTATATTAAATAAGGAAGCCGGATCTTGTCAGTTTGGGCCTAATGTCTGCGGATTTCGTGATCCCGCTTGCTAACAGGGGCCTTTAAAGTAATCACCTCAAACATTTGGAGACACGTTCTACTTAATTCAGACAATCTAATATGTTCCGTCATTACGACCTTTCATACGGCTTTAATGTTAATCCATTTGGACTTGTATGTGGAACGACAATCATTGAGGTTAGACTTTAAATAAGTGGATTTTGAATAATCTCCGCTAATGTAATCGTGATGATTTTAAGGAATCTGAGCGGTTTCTACGAATTGTTTATATCTTTATATCTGCATTGTCTCAGTAATAGGTATTCTATCATCTATGAATCATTGACATACTCTTTCAAATTAATACTGATGTCATCAGCATATCTACAACATTCAAACTTTATAATATTAATGATAATAATTACTTATTATCAGAATACAGAATGTCTCTGTTCTTACAGGGGTTGCGGCACGAGTGTTATTCTCTGGTGTTACACTCGCCCATAGGCCACGGTAACCACTTACCATCAGGTGGGCCGCGTGCTTGTCTGCGACCTAAGTTGTATACAAAAAAAAATATTAAAATCTATTATATCCGTTACGTAATGAAACAAACCAAAATGAACCGAAATTAATTTTATTATATTATACTTGAATAGTATAAGTATAGTACTTGAACATATTTATTTTTGAAGTGCAGTTGATCTGTTCACGAAATAGGAAAATTTTACATGTTTATTATGTTCAAAATTATCCTGGGGCGATGGTACTTTCGTTAGTTCAATATAGTAATACTTGTTTGATAGGGTTGTTAGTAAATAAAAAAAAAACATTATTTTTATGAAATCTTAATAATATGAATTTTATAACGATTAAATAAACTGTATTCTACTGATAACAAAGAATATTTTAAAATCAGTGGGATTCGAATCCGCCGTCTGACTTGGCACTCGAACGGTAGGGCCTCTACGATACAGAGATTGTCTAAATATGACTGATAATAGAGGTCACAGGTTTCAATTCTCCGTTATAATCCTCAAGGTGGAATGAAAATATATATTTATTGCTTTTATTGTAAAAGTAAAACTACTCAATGCTCCCACCGACTCGACGGAGAAACGGCTCGCTGCTCGAGTACCGATGAATGCAACAGTCTTAGGTCGAGCAACTTTGAATATAATAATTGAAAACGTGACAAGTAGACGCGATTGATTTATCGCTAGGGATGGCCAAAACGTCGTGAGGAGAAGGCTACTTCACCCTCGGCGGTTCGAATCCGACATTATAATCACCCTCCCTGATTTTGACTGAAAAAAGAGATGGCCAAAACAACGAAGCAATAAACCTTTTGTGATAACTCATCCTCATAGTGACTTCTCAGTTACGTCCTAAGTTTGCACTGTGGAAGTTGGATCCGCAGTTGTCGTCTGACCTCACAAATCCGTGAGAGGAGCATGCTCCAGGCATTCAACAGTGTATCAGCTTGCAGGTTAACTTTTTTATCGTGCTGAGGTGCCGAAGATTACCACCCATCGCCTTGCGAGCCAACTTAAACCGCAACTGTCTTTTATGCACTTAGCTTGGGCCCGTAAGACTTTAGAAGGCATAGGAATGAATAAATTCTTTCTTTCTTTCAAAATTTGATGCTATACTGTTGCCTCCCTATACCTGGCCGCTTAATTTGATAAGTATCCGTGGGGTTTGAGCACGAAAATAAAAGAAAACCATACCAAACGCTTTTAATTGCAGTTTTATTATTTGTTAAATTTTAAAGAACGTCTACCTATATACCCTTTACATTTCTGAATAGATTTTTTACAATTATTCAAGTAATAGTTCAAACGTAATTTTTCAAATTATAGTGAGTAACTTTGCTTTAACACTATTAGAATTATATCTATCTATCTATATCTAGTCTAATGAAAATGTGCAATTTACAAGCCGTATTATTTACTATTAAATTATTTTATCCATAGGTAATTAAAAGTAACTATACTAAACTGTTTTCAGACATAAGTGCTCAATGTAAAGGTAAATGGTGTAGAACTAAAAGCTTCATCCGAGTATATTAAAAAGCCAATATCAATCGGTTCAGTGGATACAGCGTCATAAGCGAAACCAACTGAACGTTGAATTTTATGAAACACTACCAATGCGCGCGACCGTGATTAAATTCCCTCGTACCGAGCTATTTAGGTTGAAGTTGAATGAACTATAATAACCAAACTACGAAGTATGAAGAAAAAAATTCTGTATGCAATTTTATATTTTTGCTATCAAAAGAAGTCTTATCAACGTTCAATAAAAGAATGCGCTGGACTGATTGTCACACAGAGTGATGTCCAAATAAACCATAAATTTTTCCGTAGAGGAACAAAGTGTGCAAGTGACATACGTATCTTTACACAAAACCTAGGCGTGAGAAAGTGACAGAGTATATGAACCGTGAAACGTTTTTTTATAATCTAAGATGATAACTTTGACAGAAATATTTATGCACTAAAAGTCACTGACTGACATTGTAAATTCGGTTACGCGGTAATGAAGCAGTCTGTGGGTCTATTGACGCTATTATTAATGTCTATACCTCAAACAGTAAGTAGTTGTAAAGACCGACACTCAAAATCTAGACAACCGATAGAATCCGTATAAGATTTTAGGTAACTTCACGTTGCAACTTAGCACTAACTTCACTGTGAAAACAAAGTTACAAACTTCTAACGTGATGTGTTTTCTCTTTACTGCATTTGATCGGCCTGGTTGCACAAAAACCCAGTGGGCCGCTTGTTGCGAATGACTGGAAATATTAATTCTAATTTCACTCAGTTATACTTTTTGATAACACACTTGTACTTCTCCACAAAATTTATTACTGTTCACCTAACCGGTTTCCCCGCCAATATGCCGGTTATCAATATATATAACAATACATTCGACCAAGTGCTATCTTCACACACATTTTAAAGTTTCACGTAAAGGTATTCCACGGTCACACAGCTTAGAAAACGATCTATAACTACACTCTGCTTGTGGAATGCAGTCTTATTTTCAAACAAGTGTTTCGGTGACTTTTTTGAATAGTTTGAGGTGAAAGGTTATAAAGAAGATAATATAATAAATTCATTAAAAGTAAATAATGTTATGCAAAAGGTGAATATTGGTATTATCAGGTCGAAGGCGTATTAGTAGCCGTTTCAGCTTATAAGATATTCTGAGCTCTGCGGCACAACTATAGGTAGGTACTATTTGTGTGTATGTAGGAAATGTATGAACATTCTAGGCAATAAATAGATCGAAAGTAAGGGCACTTTGTTCCAATATAGCATTTATCTTATTACTGACAGTTGACGAAGCATTGCAATTTAGAAACCTTATAATTATGCGTCCTTTCTATATTGCTATGGGTTTCCAGTTATTCATTTGCATACTATCTATTTGAGGTCAACGTGGCATCATGTACAATTAGTGCGGTTGGTTACAATATGTAGGATCAGACGGCCCAAAGGTCCGATTTCCCAATCCGGAACATGAGCGTTTATTAACAGTCTTGTCACTAATTAGGGTCTAGGCTTACTTTGCATCTGTATGTGTGCTGTTTTACATGTACGCTATATGTGCGCTACTATTGCACACGCTTTAATGGATTCGACATCAAATGAGTATGTATGGAAGTAATAGTGTGCGTGTGTGACACCCAGTATATGATTAATAGTGTGTTAGACTCGTAATGGCATGAGTACCGCGTTGGGTGCCCATTACTGCTAGCCATAATAATAGGTGGTACGCTGACTATCGATCTTACAGCCTTTGTTGATTATCTTTTATCAAAACTAAAGGAAAATGGACTTTCTTATCCAATGAATACACACAATTTTCCACATAATGTCGCTTTCATTCCAGTACTGTAAAGAGAGAAGTACTTGCTTCCTGCCTTTAGTACTTTTAAAGTGCAACTTCACCGCTAGATACATCTTTGTGGATCCTTTCTAGGTTTTATGATGACACTGGAACTTGAGCGTGACTTGGTGTGAACTGCGAATTGTATTTTTTGTGCGACTGTATCGGAGCTCGAACGAACTATAAAAGGAACCAGGAATATCTAATATATTTTCTCAACTTCTTCTTACTTATGCCTCGAGTAGATATTCCGCCGCAAAACTATACTTGGAATGTAAAGTATTAACTGTTCGACAGCTCTTTGAAAACATATCTGCGCTGAGAAAACATTCAGAACAGAATTCTCGTCTAAATATTCTTGGGTATTCTCAAATTATTTTGAGAGTCCTAAACTTGTAAGCAATTATAAAATTGTTATTTAAATGCGTAATAGAATTATGCTCAGTAAATCATTTCATCACCGCAGTCTACTGCTAGATATATACCTCTCCCAATGTTGGAAGGCTTTGGCCAAACATTTCCACGGTGAGCAGACGGGTTGGTAAGGGCTTTATTTAAAAGTTTTCTCCTCTCGCAGTGATATCGTCTGCATATATTTCTCTTAGCCGCTTTTAGTATAGATTGATACAATTCATTATGTGACTATTATTACTACACATCTTATGATAGTATATTTTTTAGGGTTCTGTAGCTTATGTTACAGCCCCTAAAAATCGAAACCTTTGTGTTATAGGATTACTACGTATGTACCCGTCTGTCTGTCTGTCAAGACCTTTTTTTCAAGCATGCGTAGTATCTAGTTGAAATTCATACCAAATACTCTAGTCTCCAACGCCTTGAGGCTGTGAAAAAATGATACTCGATGTTTGAGCCTGACTTGCACTTGAGCAGCTTTCATTGGTTAGTTAACCAAAAAAAATGACGTTCTCTATTCAATTCGATTATAGCATTGCGACTCATAGCATAATATACATTTGTATTACCATCCGAGCAAAAAACATGAAAAATATTTTCATGAATACGAATTCCGAGTACAGATTAGTAATATACATTGAACGGCGGACGGCCAGTATCCGGCTTTCCATACAAATGATGGACATTACAGCATGTATATCAGCAATATATTGAACGAGGGCAACAGTATCGGAAATAGCTGTACAAGGATGATGACCGATGGAGAGTTTAGCTTCAAGTGGCCATCCGGAACGAGATGTTGTTTTGGTAACGTTAACGGCATATATCTTTACCCCAAAATGAATCAAAATGTGCCCTATGTGATGATACGTATTGGTACGACGGTGGACGTGTTCAGATTCACCAATTATAGATTATATTAAACCAGTACAAACGAGCGCCAGTGTCATGTTTATCTCACGATTTGTGGTGAAGATATATACCGGGCACTATACGAACTATGGCACTCGTTATGGAGATGGCTACTTGAGAATGTTTAAATGAACTTTAAAATATATACGTTGAAATATATGAAGTCGGTTAAAGATAGAGAGGTATGGTAATAACTTTCTACGTAATTAAGTACGTTCTAAATTGGTTCTGTGTATATCTGACAATAAATTAATATGTTGTAGTTTACTAGTAATTATTGCTAGATATTATATATTGAGTGAGGGAGGGGGACCCACCGCTCACCCACGGTTTAGCAATTACAACAATAACAATAGTAAATTATTACTATTTGTCATAGAAAGGAATGTCAAACCGCACCCCTCAAAAGCAAGTAAAAAGACTTCTTAACTGAGGTAGGAGAGATGTTATCGTATGTGCAATATTACACAAGTGCGAAGGACAAACCTCGACATGTGTTTCGCCTCTACACGTGGCATCTTCAGGAGTGCTCTCAAGCGAAATTATTTTTTTGTAATAGATGCTTTCTTGTAATGGATTTCCGCCAGGTAACGCCTACATCCGTATCGTGTCTTAATTTCTGTTTTCAGTATCCGTTGAATTTACTTCTTCAACTACAATGTTATGCTCTATTGATACTAATTACATAGTTAATCTCTGATAAGACTGTTCTGCAATCATAACATATATTATGTCACTTTACATTCACAAGTAGCCTAGTGATATGGGTAATGGACTGCTAAGACAAGGTTTCGGTTTCGATCCCAGGTTTTTCTATGGCACACAACTATGACTTTTCGATGCTTTTCGAAGTTATGTGTGTATTTATCGCAGGTTCATAAGTGCCCGGTTAATGGCAATAGGCTCACCATCTATTACATTGGGACCTAAACATAAACTGCCGAAATGTGGGTGCTAGCACCTATGCCTACCCCTTCGGGGATATAGGTGTGAGTTTATGTTATGTTATGTTACATTCACAAGTTCGATTCCTGGATCAGTCCGGGCATTATTGAATTTTCTGTAACAGCACCACGAATTTTCATAAAAGTTCTTGTAACAATAGATAGACATCATTGAATAAATATAAGTATTGTTACATCTGCCTACCCAACAAGGATATACTGGTATAAACATTCAAAACAGCTTTAACATTTAGATCAATAAAATCAAACATAAATTACAGTCAACTAACATTCATAGTTAAACATTAATTGACAGTCGTCTTCATTAATCTAAATTAAACTAGTGGTTACACAGCCTTCATATTAGCAGACAGTTATTAACAACAATGTACCTAAATAAATTTATGTATACATTGGGGCATATATCTTGAACCTTAAATGTATTCAATACGCGCAGTGTGCGTTTTTTTTGAGTGTCTTTAAGAATAGTACGGGTTGCTATGGCGGCGGTGGGCGAGCTCAAATTCACCGATCATTCGGTTATATCAGTACAAACCTTTAACGGCAGGGCATCGTTTTTTCGTGAATTGGGTCCAAGATATGTGGCCCGAGGTATATAAACGAGATGTGCCTCGAGTGGATTGTACCCTGAATATTAGGCAGACGAGGGTTGACACGTGTCCGTCCATCCGTGGTTATTGTCACTGCCTACCGTGATCATACACCGATACTCCCTGCCTTCTGCTGCATACGTAACGGCTTTTTGGATATTGGTTCGGCGTATTTTTGCTGATATTACCGTAGAGGTTTTCGTTTTAGGTCCAGTCACGTGACCAATCCTTTTTGTCATTACAAAAGGCGAGTATACGTTACGTTGAGATTTTTATTTTGTGTGTTGTTACGTGCACAAGGGGTTTTTTTAGCTTTACATTGTAGCATCATGCCGCACCATTAAGTCTTGGAATACCTTACCAGCTCCGCGTGTTTCCTTCTTCCTACAGTCCCGGGTCCTTTTAGCGGGGCGTGAAAAAGCATCTGATGAGGCCGTCAAGCTGAGTGCCACCATTTTAACACTTTACGTGTTTGTAATGGTGACCCACTTTCCTAAGACTTTGCCTTCAGCTTACCATCAGGAGGTGTGAAGTTAAATTAACGTATCCTAAATAAAAAAGCATACATAATCACTCATACCTCAAATGGTTTTATATTCTTCAGAGGACTAAGTACTAAGGCAAACTATTTTAAAGCCCGTCAGCAGTTAAACGCTTTACTGTTACGCCTACATTACGTTTACGTGTTATATTATTTTGTATATAATTTTATGAACGTTTCAAGAGCTATGGGTTCATTCCTAAATTAACATATGTTAATCTATTTTTTTGTTGACTGTACTTGTCATTCATTGAACATTGTATTTTTCTCCGCTAGTTAGTCTTCGCTTTGTATTAATACATGTATGAAAGTATGATTTATGTTCAGAAAAATATTAACATATTCTTATTCTAAGATAAATAGCGTACACAACGTAAACATGCCAAATAGACAACCTTCCTGTAGCCTCCAGGCAAAAAATAAATGACGTAAGTCGTTTAAAGGCGCTTTTGATGTATGCGTTTCTTCTTAGTATTAATAAAAAATGAGGAAAAATAGACGTGTAGACTATGCTATGAAATTTAACTAGGTACTTTAAAATGTTTATTACGAAGCTTGTATATTATTTTCGTTGAATAAAGAAAAATTATGTCCTAAAAGCTATTTTCATTTTGCTATAACGTCATTATGGCCCAGTGGGCACTAGAATTGAAGGATCCATAGCCTATGTATAATATTGTAACTGCATTGCTTACGTACGTTTTTGAATTGGGATTTTCTGGAAAATATTTTTAAACATTAGCAAATTACGTAAGAAATTATTTTATCTACATTTGTTCTTCATAAAGCGTTTTGTATACAAGCGTATTATAACAAACATAACCCAACTTTACAGTGAAGGTGTTATTTCAACTTTCTGTAAAGTAGTAGAAGTCCCTTCAGCCAGATTGGAAACCAAAGTTTGGAAACCGATTTCCACAACAGAAAAATGTTGTTTTTAACGAACCTGGTTTCCAAGAAAGAATAATATTCCTATTTCTGAAACTGATTTCAGAGAATAGATATACAAGTAGATTAGAACTTTCTATTTGAGTTTGGAACGAAGTTCCAGTCTTCTGTTTTGGAAATCAGTTTCGAAAATAGTTTTATTATTCTTTATTGGAAACCAGGTTTCGTTAAAAGATAAATAAAGAGGTTTTGGAAATCGGTTTCCATACCTTAGTTTCCAATTTGGCCTAAGGGGTAGAAGTTATATGGACCACCTTTATTGTAAAGGGTCTAATGTGAGTTGAATTCGCACATTTATACTACAACTCAACGAAATGAGAACGTGTTTAGTTTTATCCATTACTAAGTTTTTTTTCCTTTTTGTTTCAGGTAAGCGGGTATCATTAACGCAAGAATTATTTTCTGGAAGTCATTATATCCCTGTAAGTTTTATTCTGCAAGCAAATACTGATGTCAAAGCTGCACAAATCCCTCGTTATCCGAACAAAATACCATCTCTAATGGTTCTTTGCGAGCAAATCTGTTCCATTACACGTTAAAATAAGGTTTTGTTGTACAGTACTATTACGCGTTTGTCCCTGTAGGGCTCGGTAGAGTTATATTTTTATAGATTTGTTTTTCTTAAATTTCAAGTTGAAATACTTAATATTTATAAATTGGCGTTATAAACCATGTCGTCATTGACACATTTCTAATACCTACAAGTATTACGTCTAATTGATTCTAAAATATGTAGCTATTTACCTACTTATTTATAAAAAAAATAACTTTTAATTGCACTTGTAACCGATTTTATGAAACAGTGTAATTCTGTTCATTATGAACAGATATCTTTCTCTAAAATTAATGGTAAGTATTATGTATAGTTTTTTTAGGGAAAAATAACACCATTATATGTTACCCGTGCCTGTACTACTTGCTACTCCTCAGGTTCTTCTAACAATTTCTATAGGGTGAAAGTGCGTTCCCGGTCGGATGACTCCTAACAGCGGCCGCAATGTTTACAAATACTGGCAGGAACATTTTAAGCGCTTCCTGATAAGATCGCATCGCGTGAGAACCCCGTTCCGTTGATCGCTGGAACACGAAAAAGTGCGTCGTAAAATAGCGTTGAATTATCTGATAGCAAAAAGCGCGGACGCCAACATTAGCGCGAGGCAACAAAAAGAGCGATTTTTAAAAACCGACTTTTATTGTTTTTTTATTGTTGGGGTACCTACTAGCAAAGCTACAAATAGCCAGTCTTTATTTTTTTTCTGTTCTTAAAATCACTTAGAGGTTTTATCTTCCTCGGCATCTCCATAGGGACAAGATACCATTTAATTTCAAACTTTAACAACATTATAGTGGATTCTAAAATGATTTTTTTTAGTTTCATTAGTATTAATTGATATAATCGGGGTTCTGGTCTAAAAAGTAATGCTTTTACTTAACAATCATTAACAGTCATTCAAACCAATACCACTAGATACAAATGACCATTTCGCATCGGTCCTGCGGCAAATCTACACCATCATTTAATTTAAAAATTCTACACATAATTTAATAGTACACACAATACATACAAGATGATGTGCAAGTGTAAATCTACTCCAAATTCAACATATCAGGTTCTCGGCAGCGCATCTCCGCATCAACCTCCATTTACATAAGCCAAGTGAAACTAAATTACATTATAGGGTATTGAAGCGATTTCACTCGACATCGTGCATTACTTAGGTTACAAACGCTCACTTCGAGACCTCCTTCCTAAAGCGCTGTATACGGAGACAAAGCGTCGTTCGCTTTAGGAGTCCCATTACAGTAATACGGAGCTAAAACTTGACTGATTACTGGCCTGCCTGGATGAATTTTTCCAGTCTTACCATCCCGGCGCTGGTTTAGACAGACATTAACAGTATTAGAGGGATTTTCTCGTCTCTGTAATCGAAATTCGTGGTTAAAGGATACCTCTGACATTAATCTTAGTGTTGGAGTGTGAATAATTGTGTCCAGCAAGACGATAGTGGTATAGTCCAATGTAGAAATATCTATTTTCGTAGTTTATATACTGCCTCTCCGTTTATTCTACTTGAGCTAAGGTTACAGGTATACAAATACAATTATTAAAAGATGTAGATTTACGGTTGCAATTAGTTTATAGAATTTTCTCGTTCGAAGTCGCGGTGGGTTAGGAAATCGCAGCAGTTGTCTTGTCCGACCACATACTTTGCATCACACTGATTTTCTCAAGATAACGAATGTAAACATATTTCCTTTTAGTTCAAAAAGTTATGTAATACGAAAACGAAAGTGAAAATCATAATGAGGGAAAGTAAATGTGAATAATTTGTTCTCTGTCAAACGTTGAACTGTGATTATTCAGCCTCTCAAATTAAGATAAACAAAACTTTGAACTGTTAAAATAACATTTGAAATATTCTTACAAGAAGTTCCAGAAAATAAATTCCTTCGTAACGTACTGTTGAGTGGCGCATCAGCACTATTCCTTCGTATTTCCATATTCAAATGTGAACATCAAGTTAATTTACTGTAGGATCTTAAATTACCTTTGAAATTAGATATATTTCGCTGTCACTGCGGATGTAATTTACATTTATTATTGGCCTTGTTGAATATTCATTAATGCGTAACTACGCATTATTCCTGTTATTTGGGTCGTGCACGCGAAAAATACTTTACGACTGTCGTTAACTAGATACTATCTGCACTCAATGGTAATGCATTTGCGTTAGTACTTCTAAACATGTTTCTATATTAATTATTATTTCTCATTTAGTTCGCTTATGATTTGTTAAGTAGACTCTGACCCAGTTATTATTTTGACCTGATTTGATTTCTTTACGTTGTCATTTTTTGCGAAACTGTGAGAAATAAGCGGTTACTTGATTACAGTGTACAGCTTTTATAATTCTGTATATAGTACAGGAATAGGATACCGGGTTAGGATTTGGTATATGTCTGCCAGTGATTATTAAGTAGGTACTACTCGTACTCGTACTCTATCTGCAAAGGGCAGTAAATAATAAGTTTTATTGTTTTGTCACAGCCGTATTTTATAGCAAGCTATTAAAATCACTAAACATGGAACTAGAAGCAATGATCTATTCTTTTTGATAAAGAAAAAGACGAAATTTATTTTAGGTTAACTCTTCTTCGCAGTACGATATGTGAAATTATATTGTCATGAAAAGGAACATAAATTATGACAAAACAGGAATAAACTAATAAACATTTACATAGTATTTTCATAGTGAAATAACCATAACATTTCGATTAAGTAAGGACTTTTTGAAATGGTACTACTTCGTAGGAGGAATGCGGAACAACTAATCGAGATTGGAATACATTCTAGTATCATCAGACTAGTTTAACTAGATAAACTTTGTATCAGTAGAATTAACAGCAATGTCAAATTTATTTATGTGCTTAAGTTGTTGAACATGTATATGAATAGCAATGTCATGTGCGGCACCGTATGTAAAGATATCATTACTACATTATGTTATAAAAAAGATTATGGATTGGGACTCATTTGTCTACACCTAGCCTCCCTTTTTGGGTCAACGTGCGTGTATAAAAAGATTAATTAATACATTATGTATTTAATTCAAATATATAATCATTTATATTTTGAACTTGTTTTTGTGATTGTATATATACTTCGAAGTTGTTTCAACTCAATTATCGTCGGAAAAAGGTTATTACTATACATATAAATACACTCTGCAATACAAATTACAAGTATATTTAATACTAGGTATCATATAATTTGCCAATAATTAAAACTCGTGTACGTAAAAACTAAACCTACCACGAGTTTGAGGTGGTAACTATTATAGTAAATAATACTTGGCATATTTTTTTATCGTTTTGTAGAAATCTCTGTTTCCTGTTACTTAGTTACGAGTGTTTGACGGCCATAGCAGTGCTCAGACGGGTTTCACTTGCTGTGATTAATACGAGTAGCAGAGAACTGACAGGTTTCTGATTTCCTATATTATAATTGCTTATTTCAATTGATAATGTATTAAACGTTCAGCTAATTTGAATTTAGGGCACAAAAATAATGTACCATATTGATTATTACAATCAATAGGTACAGTAATTTATTTTTACAGTTAGATTTCCTGTAAGGTATAGATATAAATCTGTAAGGTTATTAGTATAATTTAAGTTAGGCAAGTAGCTCTCGCAGCACAATGGAATGAGATAAATATATTTGAGAGGTTCATCAGCCGTTGTATGTGGCAGTGCGCAGAACTTGAGGAGGTTAGATCATCATTTTTATGGAACTATTTCCTAATATAAACGTATCATCATTCAGTTCTCGTCTCGCGCCCTTCTCGCTGCCGATACAACGATGAGACTTGAATTACCATGCTTGTGGTTTTTTAATACCACTTAGGTGGCAGACAAGCGCATGACCCAGTTGATGGAAAGAGGTTACCGTGACATCGCACACCTGCTTCCTACCCTGTAGAGGGAGGAGAGACGAAGAAGACAAGAGATTTTTTGTGCTATCAGTACAGAAAGTTGTCTCTTTGTCCGGTCAAATACCTATTAACAACTAATTATGACACAACTAGACTTATTCGTGAACTATAAATAAATGGCAGGACATGACGGTATCTCCCGTCCTAATTGAGCAGTACGACAGTGGAAGTACCTCCGCCCTACAGAATTCCGCGGCTAATAATAACCTTGTGTTGTGTTTCCGGCGGTGAGTAGGGTAGGCAGAGCTCACTGGAGAGGTTTTAAGATGTCAGTGGGAAGACTCAGATACCTTCTTTGTCTTTTGCAGTGACAGCACAGAGACTCTCTTACCCTTCTCTCCTCCACCATTCCCATTATAAGAATAAGTTACGTTCTGTCATAATTATGAGTGTGAAAATTGTGTAAGTTTAAGTCAACATATAAACCAACACAGTACACTACAGTGAATAAAGTTTACTATACCCCTTTTAGGAACTCGTAGTAGGTCCTGAATTATTTGTGACTATTGTTTTCGATGCTATTATCATTCGGTACGTATCCTGGTCGTGTCTGCTGCAGTCACGTCAGGGAGCAATTATAATTAAAATGGCTTGTTCAACGACAACGGCGTGCCGCCATCGAGGTCGTGTGGCTCATTGTTTATTGTAATGTGCTATGTCATTATATCCAGCGCTTGTACTTCTGTGCCTACGTTTCTAATATAATTTTCATACATTTTTGGTGGTTTCCTGTATTTGGAAAGTGACGTTCTGCGTCAAGACCGTTGTAACTAATAGCGCCATGGCTATTCTTCTTAATTGTAACATTACCAGCCATAGAATGTTCTTGAGGTCTGCACAATTGCCGACCTTTTTTTGTCGTGCGGCAATCCCCACGGATATGGCAAAATCCCCACGGATTGCGCAAAATCCCCACGGATACGATTGCCGACCTGAATGAAGCGACGGAAGGTGCGGCCATTGTAGCTGAGTTTTGAACTGGGCTTATCTAACTCAATTCTATGGAAGAAGATTTTAAACTACATAATGGCGTACATAGAGTTACTATTCTAATTGTTGTCACTGACGTGAGGAAGAATAAGATTTAAACTACATATGTAATTAAAAAAAGAGATCGTCAGAATATGTTGAATATTTATTAGGAATGATACGGTAGAAACATAGTTAATCAAAGTTAGAAACAATTTGCATTGTAGCTTTCGAAATAAATTTTAATCGGAAAAATCAACATGCAGTACAGGTTTTTTACCCGCGACTGTCGTTTTCTAATACAAATCCTCTGCCACCTCAGTTACTTAGATAAATAAAAATTGTCATCTATTCCTATCGTATAGAATATTATTGGTACTACTATTTGGTAGTAAATATTAGTGTAAAAAAGCAAGTACAATCTATTTGCCATAACTGTAGGCTTGTGGACAGTACCAGAGCCAATCTGAACCTTCTAACCGAGATCCGAGTTGCGATTGCTTGTCCATACATATTCAAGCCCTCATACATCACGGCATAACCAGCGAGCTCTGAGCCCTGTAATAACATGCAACGCGTGAGACGATCGTGCATTCCTATTTATTCAGATACCCAGCTTTGCTTTCTGCGTCGAGGGAGCTGGTATAATGCGGTTGTGTTTTTACAATGCAGACTATTGTGTCATAGTAATATGGATTATGTAATTTTAGTTTGTACGTCGCGTGGTTCTCGACAGAGTAGAATTTGGGCTACCCCATGCGATGTCGTGCAAGGCGGCTAAGAGATAGGGCAAATATATACAGCCTAGACTCAGTCTCACATGCAGGGTTCGAGTCCGGCAATAGGCTCTCCTCCTATTAAGTGGGACCGAATACATGTATGGTGAAATGTGGGTGTTAACTTAGCTCTGCCTATCCGGGAGGAAAATAGGCGTGAGCATATGTATGTATGTATGGTTCTAGGCCTTAACATGAAAACTATTTAGTATACTAACTATTCTACAATTTCTTTATTAGCTATTTCCAATAGAAGTCCATTTGAACACCTTTTTCCAAGTTGGTGGACGTGAGACAAGGGTTGCAAGTTGGCAGCCCTGCACACTTAGATTTAAATTGAATTTTCCCACCCCCCCCCCCCCCCCCATTTATAACAAAACACCAAATGTAACTTTTTAATGGATAATTCATTAAATTGCATTACAATAATCAGTATTGTATGAAGGCATTAACTATATCATTGACAGAGAAGGCGTTAAACGCATTCCTAAGAGATTTTATTACTCTCTTTTTTGCGTTGGGCTCTATTCGTTACTTACTTTATCTTAAAAGTACGTAACCTTGTCTGCCCGCACTGGTATCCAGTAACAAATCCCTAGACATCATTATTTTGAAAAAATCACCTTGTTGTTAAACATGAATCAAAAGAAAAATAACCCAAGTTCATTATTATCCTTTGAAACCAAAGCCATTCTTGCAGCCTAGCCAATCCTATTAGCTGTCGGTCATTTACTTTCTTATAGAGATATGCAGACTTTGGAGAGGAGCCCCAGGCGAAGCTGGTATTAGATAAATGAAGTACCTTGTTCACGTTCTAATTGAAGTAGTTTCTCTTTGTTCCAAGACTGATAGATAACTTGACTCTTTGTTGACTTTGAATTACAATGAAACTTTAAGAGAAGTAATAATTGAAGTTTAAAAATAAGGCATCACCTTGAGCCAAATAATTTGGAATAACTCAATTATTATTTTCTTCAATACAATTACAAAATGGTTGGAAGAATAAAATGAGGACAGTAGCAGTTAGTAAAATTAAATTTGAATTAAATTTTGTATCTTATGAACATAACATCAAAGTCCGTGAAAGTGTGTACTTATACAAATAATTTCAATAATAAATTGTAAAGGAACCATCAAGTAAGTACCTATTATTAAAATATAACCATAAATGATTATGCCATGAACCATGTTATAATAATACTTGCTAATAAATATGTAAGCACTCAGTACACGTAGTTTTTGCTGTGTTTACCTTGAGTCTGGTTTTGCAATTTAATAGGTAGCTATATTGTAGACAAAAAATGTGGTAGTCTAGAAGAATCGGTCAAGTACGATCTTATATGACATTGTTCGTATAATTTTGACAAAACTAATTACATTTATAACTGATATTGTTAATCAATTTAGGCTTCCTACATAATTGAGATTTACTGTATTTTATTTCCAAAATTTGATTGAAAATTTGCATATCCATTGGATTTTCGTACGAAAGAAGGAACCCTCATACTAGAGTAACCTCTGCCACTTCAGTAACCTTTATATTACGTTCCAACTTGAAGGTTATACATAAGCCTGTTATTATTAGCTATTAATGAGATAAGGCACAAGAGAGATACAATCGAAGAATATATATGAACCTAATTACTCGTAATGAAATATAAACGGACTCATCGAGGACATTACCTATTAATTTTAGTTTTAGATATAGCTTGGACTGTGGCGTGTACACACCAGAAAACACAGGAACATTTGGTTATTATAGTAGCTGATTATTGGGTTACATTAACAATAATCCTATCTCTAACTGCAATTATTCTTAAACACGGAAGATAAACAATAAACATATAGATTTACTAAAGGTGTTTGTTTATATTGGTTTCGCGTTGCTAATCTTAAACAATCCTAAAAAGGTAGTCATTTGGATGGCTTAGCAAGGCTAGCTCCTTTGATAGTACTAGACTTCCTAACAAAGCTTTAAAGACGGAACTCATACTATCTAACAGGTATATAATGTACGGTGTATGCTTCTCCTTTATCGTACTTAGGCATACGCTTATGTATGCCTAAGTAGGATAAAGGAGGTACGATATCTTGTTATACTCATGCAGCAGACTCAGCGAATCACGCGTAAGATTATTATGCCGGGGTAACACAACATATTCCCGAGCAAATCATGTGCTCGGATGACACATGAATATTGTACACGAAAACAAATAGGCTCATGATATAGACGTGCACTATCGGATAGCCAATAACACTACGTAATCTGATGCGACGTGACAGGCGGGTTTGACGAGGTTCCGAATTAATCCAATACGTACAACTGTCGGCCTGCTTTTGGGGCTTTGTTTCAATACCAATAAACTGGCGTATTTAAAGATCGTATCTGTAAGGCAATAAAACTATAGAATGTGACAGATTATGATTATTTTCATTTATAAGTGACAATACTGTATTTTCGCCAATTAGATAGCTTAGATGAAAGACCTAAAAGATCACCTAGGTAATCTACGGTTACTATTTCATACCGGTGAGTCATCTAATATTTAACTTATGATTTTTTGAATTAAAAACTTTTAGGGGTGTTGTGCACTTTTAGTAAGTACCTAAATACTTTTTATACAGAGTGTTGTCACTTTGACCAACAGTGCAGTGGAGCATTTTTTATTGGGTAGGTTTATCTGGGAAGTATAGTTTTTGCAGGTAGAAAGAGGGCTTATCTTCTCGAGATATGATGATACTCGTATTGTACGAGTATAAAGCTTCTTCAGAGTTTCACATTATACGAGTATGTATACATGTAAAGAAAAAAAAACTTAGCAATTGCGTGAATTCTCACATAAAGCTCGACATACCAAACCAATCCGATCTTACCTGGGTTGGCATCGTCTAATCTCAGTTGGTTGTATTGAGGGTGAATACTTCCATGTGTAAATTGAACAGCCTCATGGTTTCTCGGGATTTATCGTATCCTGTCAGCGTATGTCGACTGCAGTGAACGTTGAACATGCTGCGTGACTCGTGAAACGGTTGCACCTTTAATGGAAACGTTTGAAGGTAGGGATTTAGTTCAAGGCACTCGTCTTTAAGCGTATTATGAAAACATGCAATGGCATGTCAATTCTAATCACCGTATCGTAATATTAGAAGGTTACATTTTGTTTATTTTTGTTGTTTTACACTGTTATTGCTAAACTAAAAATCGGGCTACGAGCCTTAGCAGGTGAGCAATGAGCAAATAATAAAATCTGTGCGGGGTGGGGGAATCCACTTTTCCAACTTTTCAACTTGGCCATCGCAGGATTTTCGCTGGATTAAGGAACTTCATTCCAAAAAGAGGAGAAAAGTTCTACGTAATGAAATATAACTGACTACGGCGAAAGAAAAACGTGGCACAACTAGTCACCTTTACATACTGTGGATACATTACAATGAAGTATGTATGTTCATAAAATATTCATTCTGGAATGTTCGATTTTCGATTGTTATTATTTAGATCACTTAATATTCCTTATTTGTCGATGACAACTCTGGCAAACAGTGGTTGAATATTCTATTATGTAAGTCACACAAACTACTAGTAGTTATATAACTATGAGATAAGCTAGGATGATGGATTGATGAATGTTTGCACTTAAGAATGACTTTGTAAGTTATCAGTGATTTGCATCCCTCAGTTCTGTTGGGAGCAGCTCTAGATTTGAAAATTTGAGTTTGGGACTAGAATCACATTTAAATTTACAGGTGTGTGTACAGTGTTAGATTATCCTACAGGCAGAGTAGACACAAAGGAAATGAATGCGAGGGCAGAATTGGTATAGGAAGAAGCGGGCCCGGTGTCGGCCCCCGGGGTGGCTCAGCGTTTTCGTCGTCGTACATCGTCACAATGATGGAGTAGACCGCGACCTCTTTCTGCAAGCAAGTAATGTTCGAGAAGAAGGCGATGAAGCAGGTCCGGAAGGTATACGAGGCAATTTACCGTGGCTTATGAACATTTCACACTTGTGCTACCGACCTTATAGAAATTTTCTAATGTTTTTCTTGAACAGTTGTTGAGGGGTAGGGGGTGAAAGTTTAGAGAATTTCTGTGCTGCCAGCGCAGGGGACAAATTGGTCTTCTCACTGACAGCACAGAAACTCTTCAGTAAGTTCTGGCCACCCTACTCACCGCTAAGAATGCATCATCTCATAACTCATAAACACACGTAAGTTCTGGCCACCCTACTCACCGCTAAGAATGCATCATCTCATAACTCATAAACTCACGCCTTTATCCCCGAAGGGGTAGGCAGAGGTGCTAGCACCCACATTTCGCCAGTTTATGTTATGTCCCAATGTAATAGGTGGCGAGCTTATTGCCATTAACCGGGCACTTATAAACCTGCGATAAATGAGAATGCAATACATGGTTATTATGAGCTGCGGTATTCTTTAGGGCCCGGAGGTACTACCTCAGTTGGACTGCTCATTGGGATCGGATCGCGTTTTACCTCATCTATATTTGTGTATCATGTTGTATAATTGTTCCAACACGAGATACCACATGATGGTGATATATAACTTGTTCCTATATCATCATTATTTTATATCTTCCACAAATCCATTCCACATATATCTACGCTTGTACAGATGTGTATAAACTCCAACATCAGCTATTTTTAATCGTCGCTGTTGGTCGTGCGGAAATGCCTTCATTTGGCAGTTTGTAGCTCGATCGTCTGATTCGTTTACCTGTCACGTCCGTCATTGCGATGCGTGTTTTAATCAAGTCACGATTATATAATGCTTATTCTTTGAAACAGGTTCAAGAATCACGTACGAATGGATCATGTAGGGCTATCAACGCAAAATAATATATTTATTTCCTCTTGATGGTAAATTTTACTGATTCTTTATAAACTCTTTAAAAAGGTGAAAGACTTCATAACATGATCTGATAAGCGCTATTAATTTTCCACCTAACTTGGAATGTTCAAGGAACATGAAAAATTTAAAATCGAAGTACCTACTTGAAGAAATATTTGTTAGGTAGCCCTATTAAAGTGGCAATCTGCTATAATTTGGTGCGTGACTTTGAGCCGCGAGACGGCGACATCCAAACCAATTACTCTCACTTGTTATGTTAATTAGTCGCTGCGTTTGTATACTGCCTACTTCAACATCTGTACGACACTATTAAATTAATACATCGTATATCGCGAGCAATAGAAACGGACAGGGTTGTCACTAGCTATTAAAATATTTCACTTTTTATGTTTGGTATTATTGATTTACTTACTCATGGCTATTTCCACCGTCGCGTTAGCCTAGTGGTATGGGTAATGGACTGCTGAGACGAGGTCTCGGGTTCGATCCCAGGTTTTACCATGGCACACACCAATGACTTTTCGATGCTTTTCGAAGTTATGTGTGTATTTACCGCAGGTTTATAGGTGCGCGGGTAATGGCAATAGGTTCGCCAACTATTACATTGGGACTTAAACATAAATTGGTGAAATGTGGGTGCTAGCACCTCTGCCTACCCCTTCGGGGATATAGGTTTGAGTTTATGTTATGTTATTTTCACCGCTTGGTATACTTATGGTAAGAGTATAATAACTATTATGTTTTTACTTTTGTCATCGGTCTTTATGACTTTGATAGTTTTAGTTGACACACTATATATCATCATCTCCCTGCCTTTGTCCCAATTAATTGGTGTCGATACAACATGTCATTTCCTCAGTCACTCCTTTCTTTGCCATATGTTCTTTCAAACTATCCATCTTTCCCATCTATTCATGTAAAATTGTAAAGATCTGTTATCATCCATCCACGAATAGTTCATTTGATCAATATGTACCTACTTTATTTACGGATATAACTCCCATGTACACGTAATTTATGGATTGAACACAACGGTTAATACCCAATTCTATTTATTACAAGCTGCATTTAAACAGCAGAAGTTTGTGAGTAAAACGAACTAAAAAAGTCAATAGCTTTGCTCTGAAATATTTTGATTTCCCGAGGGATTCTTAGCTTTTTAATTGTTATACAGTCGTACATAATTTATATGTATTTATTTTTCATATTAGTCAGTGTTTGTTTCATTATTGTATATTGACTACTCTTCTACTGTATATACTGAAGGTTTACACAGTATTTTTATCCTTACTTCATAGGTGATACTGGTGTGATAATTTACTTGCGGAGACAGTTAGGGAGTATTTCTATGTAACAGTGTAACAATGTGTATTACTATAGAATAATGCAAGATGAATTCAATTATTATACTCGATAAAATTGATAATAATAATACACTCTACTACCTCGCATGTTTTTTTGACAGCCCTGATCCTCACGACCATGCGAGTAGAAGTAATTACATGTTCATTAAGGTGCCGGGTATGACACGCCACCTCGCGTGACAATGTATACATTCAGCGTATTGTACTTAGTACCAAATTATATACCTATATATTCAACACTTGAATTTCATCTGACAGATGAGGGTGATTCGTCTCTTCAGCAACATTTGTTAGAGATACATTCAGTAATCTGAAAAAAATCATAAAGGCTTAATTGAGACCGTTATTAATCTTCATCATCACCCTTGCGTTAGACCTGGTCGCATACGAAACTGCCACCTCGGAATCCGTGGTAAGCTTTTTCCAGTCTAACTGCGTTGCTTCGTTTCGATATTTTCCGCGAAGCGATTCAACTTATGGTTACGAGTATTAGCGGTATCGAAATACTGTAGTTACACCAGTTCTTAAACTTTTTAGACTCCAACTAATAACGACTGCCATAGATGTTCATATCACGCAAGTTCCGACAGCTTTACGTGCTTTCCGAGGCACGTCCAGACCAATACTAATAGCCATATTCAAGCATACAAATATTTGCACTGAGCGGGGATCTAACCCGCGTCTCCTGGGCAGCAGTCGCATACCGTTACTAACCTTATTAAACGTTTATATTTTTGACGATTTCGGTAGCATAGCGAAAGAGTGTGTTGCGCCGGCAATTCTCAATAGTTCCTCGAAGTGAAGACCCTATGAGGTGGTTTGATCCAACTCCACATCAAGAGGTTTCCACTTCGCCTCCTCGTAGATCTTGGCCATCATTGTTGATGAAGTGCTGACCTATCGCCTCCTTTCGAGGTATGAGATATAACTCCTCATCTCGCCCTTCAATAGACTGACGGGCTGCCTGTTCTTTTCTTATAATCAGTCGCTTTGATATGAGAAAATCGTCGAATGTGACGTTCAAAATGATTTGATTTCTGATAACACGTGACTGTGACTTACACCTCGTACTACAAAATCAGGTTTATTCACGCGAGCTGAACCAACCACGAGCACGTGTGTATCGCTACCAATGTTACGTATTAATTCACGTTCATAACATCAGCACGTGTAAGTCACGATTACATAATGCTTTTATTTCTTCGAACTAGTTATTTATATTTGAACCATATTCGATACGGTTTAGCGTGTTTTGCGATTCGTTGCGTTAGAAAATTATTGTT
The DNA here is from genome assembly GCA_963691645.1 of Pelosia muscerda. NCBI lineage: Eukaryota > Metazoa > Arthropoda > Insecta > Lepidoptera > Erebidae > Pelosia > Pelosia muscerda. Next base: position 4,333,799 of record OY829114.1, on the reverse strand, counting down.
TGTATTAATTTAAATTGATTTACTACAATTATTTGAACTCAGTATTCTACGCGAAAGCAATGGTAAAACACAAAATATATAGGAATAGGTATTAGTGTCAGTAAGTACAAAGTTAAGATGTCCTTTGGTGGTACAGTTATGTTTACGTTTTCCAAAATGATGTTGGTTGCAGATGTTTGACTTGTCTCCAACTGAGCAGACAGGCAAAAACCGTGAAAGTTATAAGTAACAGAATTGAAAGTAAATACAATAAGTAAACTGGAACCGACCTGTTATTACGTTATAGTTGGTACATTTTGTTTCCAATTGGTCAAAGCAATTTAGACAATTATGTAAAAAGCCCCACGACCACATGCCGTTCGTGTTTTTAGGAGACCTATCTGTAACTTCGTAATAAATCTTAGATTTTTGTGAAAATATAGACAGACAGACATCATGGTAACTGTATAACATTAGCAAGCCGACGTGCGAGCCAAAGTCTTGGTCACGAACAACCTTGAATACGGGCTATGAGGTGGAAATTTCAGTTACAACTGGGACAATGTGCTAGGATGTAAAAAAGACAGCAATCTAGACCAAAAATGAACGTCATTCTAGTTTAACCCTTTTATGTCTCAGACTTGTTGTTCTCTGATCCTCTCAGAAACCTTTTCTCATAAAATTTTCTCATATCGAAATCGTCATAAAACAGTTGAAGCGCACAGTTGTGAACGGAAACACTAATGTGAATAGCTGTCATAAAAAAATTGTGGCTTTCGAAATTCAAACATATTATTACCAGCCAAAATAAAAAATTGAAGTATTTTTAATGTTACACAACTTCCCAAAAAGGAATGCTTTAATGGTTCATATACGAAGAGTGTATAAGTTTCTTAATTTCGCCGTAACTTCTTAGTCCCTGTAGGTACAGATTTTAATTGGAGGACGAGTCTTATAAACTATTGGTTCGCATCAACATCATCCTAAGTGACACTGGCTGTAATATTTGTACATATTTGAATAATAAACAATATGAGGTATGTAGTGACAGCATGGTTCCATTTTCAAATGTAAAAAATATTTTTATTAAATTTAATTTGCAAGCGAAATGTCTAATTACACTTGGAAGGACGGTCGATCGCTCGGTATTAAGGCGAGGTTGCAGTGAGACAAGTAGGTATTTTACGTCGCCTCAGTACCTCAGTCCCCGCAGCCGAATCGAGTGTAATCGACGCAACGAGCGGGCAGCGCGGGCGGCGCGCAGGCGCGCGCCGTCCTCTAGTATAACCCGGTACGCGAAAAGTTGAGACTCGCGTTTGTTACAAAAACTAAGAAACTTTGATGGAGTCCAAAAGCTGACAAAGGGTGACACCTAAGACCTGAACATATAGGTCATAGGCCACCGTGACCCTCTTCGCATCAGGTGGGCCGTATGCTTGTCTGCCACATAAGTGATATGAAAAAACATGTTGTTCTGGATAAATGATTGATTGTTGGGATTGATTGTAAGAATTCATCGGAATACTCACTATAGGCTATGTGTACCTTTTTCACTTACATGAAAAAAAATCACTTAAATTTTACATACATATTTTTGTATTTTCATTTCATTGGAACACATGAACATACAGAAAAAATAAAAGCGTCTTCCAAAAACAAAACCTATTGAAAAGTGAAACAAATAAACACATTACCACTTCTTTGCGTCGCGCAGTCGGGTAAAAAAGATATTTTGTGCTTTGTTGCTGCCTACTGATCTGTTAGTAGATAGATAGTTAGTAGAAAATGCACGCCGTCACATGCAATCCTAAAATCAAGTCAAGTTTCTTTCAACTTGACTGGCATTTTAGGGTTTAGGTTTAGGGAGACGCCCAAGATCGTGTGAAGTGGAAGAGGAAGAGCCGGAAGGCGGACCCTGAGCGAGTTCACCTTGGCCTTGGATGCAGTCAGGAAAATAAGTCTCTATGAGGATGGTGATGATGAAAACGCACAATTCAAAAGTGCTACAAACAGAGAGTATAATAATACTCTCTGTTTGTAGCACTAGAGCCAGCCTCAACTAGATTGGATTGATGCTGATGTGAAGTGATCGAAGGAACATGGTTTTCTTTATTTTCTTTCTCTTCGTTCAAGACGATGCTTCTAATAGGCATACCACGGATATGCCTTGGATCAACTAACTCCGGCAGCAGACTCTTCATATAAAACTGAATTATTCGTTGTTCCATTTTATCAGTCCAGAACTGGTCATCTCTCTCTATATATTCTATATACACTGGTTCTGTTTGAGACACCCATAAACCAAAAATACACATTTTGCGCCCCGTCACATGCAACTGACCTTGAATTTGGTAAAACCAATTACTATTTTTATTTATGGTAAATTGTTAAATTGGATTTTATTATTTTCTAGAGACTTTTCTAAACCATTTTTTGACGCAATCAAAGAGCACTTGACTTCGACAATTTTGTCATTTCCAACAAGACCATCTGCATCACCATTTGCGGTCAATAAAAAGTTCACACTGATCTATTTTTATGTTTTTCTGTTGTTCCATTTGCTGTATGGAATGTTTCTCGTTTTCAATGCCGTGAGCTACTGAAACCACTTGGTTTAGATTTTTTTATATAGGATTATTTTTTACTAATGGTGCACTATCTATTGTAACTTTTCGTTTACAAATGGGACCGAAGTTTGAAGCTGTTGTTATTTTTTTTCTTAGTTCGAGCCATTTACTTGAATCTCTTTGTAAAATCGTTGATCGTTCAATACGATTCCTGTCTGCTGTTTCATCAGGTTTATGAGATATTTTTTTGTTACAAGTTATATAATATTCAAATATGTCACAGATTTTAGTAAAAGTACTGACAGTTACGTGGCAATTTGCAAACTAGAATTAGAAACGTCTACGGGCTGTTCAACACCAGCGGCTTTTCGTCTTCTCATTGCAGCACTGTAACATAAAATATGTATAATTATACTCAGCCGCGGTAGCCTAGTGACTAAGGCAATCTATTCAATAAAAAATAATAACTCCGACCAACTACTGACGTGAACCCATTTGTAATTTAGCTAAGAGTTAGGGGTTAAGAAGACTAGAGTCTAGAGTCATCAATAAAAGCCTACCAAAATTTTTAGAGCCATAGATATAGACTAGTTATTGTACACCAAATTCAAATTTTTATATACCTACTGTACATTTTTTGTACAGTGGCACAAAAGAAAAAAATAAATAGACATAAATTAAAAAATAAATTACTTAAATTAAATTGACAGCACAATTGTGCGAGCGAGAGAAAGTGATAAGCTCCGCCATTTTAGAATTCTTCCTTTAATGAACCGAGTTATACCCATTTTTTCAGCGAAACCGAATTTACGTAATAACGTGCGGGGGTGAAGCTCGCAGAAACAAACAGCACACGTCCTACCTTGAACGCGCCTCGGCGGGTACTGACTCAACTGACTGACCGCTGCGAGTGCTCAAATGCAAAGATTTTGAGGTTTTATAAATTTTTGAAAAAAATAATAATTGCTTGATAAAATATAATTTTACCAGTCGCTAGATATTTTTATGCTCTTTATAATGATATCAATCTCGGCATTATTTGATGATGGCATCTTAGTGAAAAACGTGTTTGAAATATCGATTTGGAGCGTTTTAGACCCATGTTTGACGCTAATTTCTATCGAGGCAATTATCATGAATCGTGTTTCTGTTTTCACAGGACCCTAGAAGGTATAGTCTATTTTATGAATATGCTTTTTATTTAACGCAATTTGCTATATTACTTGATATCCAGACGTTTAAAAATTTTAAAAATTACTGCAACCTGGCCTTAAGCTAAGTTGGTGCGGTGTCTTAAATACTACCTCTATGCAGAAGCTTTGAAACAGCTATTGTTTACACGCATTATCACACTTGAACGTTCGAATGAGAATTGACGGCACGCTGCATTTGACGTAACCAAATGACGTTGAATTTCGATCAGAGATTCGGTTGTGCGCAATTTCATATGTTTGTTTCCTGATAACCTGTATTTCATACGTTATAGCCAGTCGCGTCTGTAAGTCGCTCCCCCTGTGTCGAATGGTTTGAATGTGTAGCGTACCCATTGAGCTTGTTTGATTAGGTCTTTGCCTGTTAATGTAATGCGGAGCTTAGGATTTTGTTTTTGAATACAAATATGAAGTTATTTGATAATGCATAACAAGTTGTATTGACTATTTAATTTAGTAGGAATTACACTAAACATGAGGTTCATGCTCCGAAATAGCATAAGTTATTCATTGCTTCGAATTCATTGAATAATAATAAAATATACTGCTTGCCACGGAACAGAAAAAACGTACAATTTTTGACATACTTACCTACGTGAAAATTATCTTTATGTGCAAACTTATGTATTCCTACTAAAGTGTGTCCCATCTTATCCGAAGAGGCTGCAAGGGGCGATCATTGCGAGAGAAGATAAACTTGAAATAAAACCTTGTACCGGGTGTCTGGCTATAGTGGAAACAGTAGACAAAAGCCTCCCAACATTCAGAGAAGCCTATGTCCAGCAGTGAACTTCGGTAGGCTAGTTGATTGATCTAGCTATATTAACAGTGAACCTTAATGACATATTATCATTAATTCTTCTACAATTAAATCCCGTATTTCCACTTAATTATTATATGGAACCTTTAGTGTGCGAATCAGGCAGATTTTCTGGTATTTTAGTTACAATGGAGTTCAATGTAAATTAGTGCTTGTTCTTAACGTCACAAGATTGTATTTTACTCAGCATAACATAAACATTAGTATCTAACATGCAATGCAGAGTATGATTTAGGCTGGCAAAAATATTATGACGGATAGTTATCTATTATAATTTGGCTTCTATTGTTTTTGCAGATCTGTTGAGATAACTTTCAACATCTATCCGAACAATGGTTGTTAATATATGTGAACCGCACTAGCACTGAACGGCGAAATAAATCGTCTCGAATTATAAACAGCCTCTTTAAACTTTTCAAACGTTGTTGTATTGGTATATAAATAGTTGTATAAATCAATTATTTCTTTTATTAAATTTGTATCTCAAAAGTAATTTACTCGGACACTTCTGATACGGTATTGTCAATCTTAATTACTATTGTATGGTTTTAGATTGACTGACATGGTCATTTATAAATTCATTATTACATTTATCGAGATATTAATAAGAACTAGCTCGGCGGTGCCAAAATATCGGTTACAAAAAGAAAGCTACAAACACGATGAATATCTTGATAAATGTAATAGCGAATCTTAATATTACAAAAATAGTAGGTACTACCAAGTAATACCACCATAATCGACTCGCGAGTATGTTAGTAATCGCTACGGTTTGTCATATCTCCGGTTGTGGTCAATCAATTAAATCAAATTATAAATTATAATATAACACGTAATATACATATACATACACATAATCATTCAACATATTAATTTACAAATTGTCTTAGTATTCAATCTTATGGTTTCAAAGCTTTTGATTCACCACAAGATTAGGTAATAGTATCTCAAAGGTCTAATGTAAATATAGTTGATAAGTCAGCCTTCACTGCAATTCATTATTATTTACATTACATATCCATTATTATTTATATTATATTACATAATTTGTAAAGTTTTACGAGTTGGATCATAGAAGTTTCAATTATACGGATTACTTCCCAATATTTTAAAGAAAGGTTTTCCTTTGCTCTGTTTAACTTAAATTATCCCACAACTAACTACATAAAGGTACTAGTTTGTGAGGTATGTTTAGGAGTACTTATTATTTATACCAAATGCGTTTGTAAATTGTTTTTCATGTTCCACAGCGCAGTGCGCCCGTGTCCGTAACATGTTTATAAAGTACAGTTTCGGAACTAAAACTATACTTTGCTTCAACTGTAATGTTCCTATTGTCATTGCATGCGGGGTACAACTAGAAACTTCAAAACTGTTGAGTCGATATTTTGTTGTAGTTCTGTAGCAAACTCTTTTCATCCGACTGCCGTGGAGTTGAAAATGAGAGTTACTGTTCAGAGAATAACTTATATTTGGTTGGTTTAAGTAACCATCACGTCATAATAATAAAGTTTTGTGTCTTCAACATAAAAGTATATTATTGAGAATTCAGTGACAAAAGCTTTGGACTTACAGTTACGAGGTTAATGGTATTTCAAAAAATAATCGTCAAATCATAGAACATCATGATACCCGCCCAGAAACATTTTTCTCATATTCTTTCTCTGTATCCTGAGGTTACCCGTAGGAGATTGCTGCAGAGCGATAAAGTTGCCAATTGTATTTACCTCATTTAAACTTTATTTCCTTGTTGTATTCTTTCATCCTTGATGTTCAATAAATACATATTATTATTATTCCTCTTATTAAAAACTATTCTTATTTTATTACATTTTTAAATAATACTATAATAATATAAAATAAGTACAAAATAGAGCACTGCCATTATTACTATTACCTGCTTATCAAATACTTCTAAAATCAACAGGCTAATGCCAACTATTACATTTCAAAGACTCAGACATCATAATAACTTAAAGAAGGGCACACTTAAAAATCTAAAAAGTAGTAAGTTATTGCATAAGTTTGCGTCGCAATATTCTACAAATGATAAATCGAAAACAAATAGCATTGTTTATTGTCGAGCATGGTATATGTTTGATGTCAATCCTTTATGCTGATTCCAATATTAAAATGCTCTCTTTTATAGCGAGTTGCCTTTGTTGCCGTTTGAGCAATAGTTCTTTTACACAAAGATTTATACGATTATATTCCTTTTTAGGGTTGCCTAGTAAAAGGAGAACCCTATAATACCGTCTTGTCCGTCTGTCTTTATGACATTGCCATTTTACAGGCAGACTTATTCATACGATATAACCCGTATAAAGTGACAATAAGATTCCCCACCTAAGTATATTTTATATTACATTTGAATGTTACTTTATTTCAAACCGCGTATATATTTTGTTCTACAGTGAGGGTCGTCATAATATCTATGTGTTTCTATACATAAGAATGATCTAAGACCTCTAATCTATATTTATTAATAAATTAGTACAAGTGTTAATACATGGCATGCATTTGCATTACGCGCTAAGAAAGCATAAGGGTCACGCTTTTTTCAACGATTTTATATAGAGGGTTTGCCTGTGGCAATTCACTATATTGTTATATTCTGGTTATTATTCGAGAATAAAAAAGTTCTCATCTTCCCTATTTCCAGATCGATTGAGAGTAATTGAAATCCCCAAACATACATCAATAGATTAAAAAGAATTTTAATTAGTCCAATAATCATATTGTGTTGCGTTTACAAACACAACATAATTATATTATACATAAATATAATTGCCATTCGAGCATAATTCTTAGTTAGATTAATTTGTTATTCGCTCGAGTCCCCCGTGAACAAACTAATACCAATAAACTAATTTCATATTGACGATCATTAATCTTGCCTCGCCTATCCCGGTTTATCGATTCAATTGACTGGTTATATTCATACGTCATGGATAAATTATGAAGTTCGTTTCTTGTATAGACCAACGATGATAAGGCACGATTGTTGAAAAGCGAAATATTAGCAATAACTTTGACCATGTCCTCTATACAACATCGAATTTTTTGTACCGTCATGAACGAGCTTTGTATAACATGTACCCTACCCAACCCGTAATGTATCGGTTACAAAGTGTATATGTAGTCTTTTTGTATACAGTTAAATGTTCTGCTCGAGTTTCCATTTCTCGCATATCATCATTATTAAAGTTCAAAAGTGCCTTAACAGTGATGCCCTAGCGGTTAGAAGCCATAATTAAAAGTTGCCGGCTAGTTTCACCTTAAACTTCTCTCATTAAAACTTAGCACCTGAAAGGAACAAACATTCTTCACATGCACCGTAAACGAAATCCTAAACCGCGAGTATAAACCTGAAACTTTTTGCCTTTTTAGTGTTAATAGTTGAACCTAACATGTGTCACAAACAACATTTCATAGCAATATCATTTCAATTTCATACACGTTTGTTTCATGTTATATTTACTATGAATAAAATTGAAATATTTCAGTATTTAAATTTCATACTAGCTGTTTATGAAAGCTAATAATGAACGTGTATGTCAAAATTTCCAAGTAACACATTTACAGGCTAGACACAGCGGGAAAATGATAATGCCAACATAATTTGGGTACGAACAGCCAGAGAGAATGGGTATCCACGTCGGGAGGTAGGAGGTATCATTCTTCGCATTTTTGCGGCTTCTTTGTTGTCGCGCAAGGAAATACTCTCGAATTTTTAGTCTCAGTCTCGCTAAAAAGGTACGTACGCTTTGTACTTTGACACGTTTCAAGCCGGCTCTATGCCATTTTCTCTACAGGTGGCCCGTATCTATTTAACAGGGGGTCACAATATTACTTGAAATCCTCCGTAATTTCAATTGATATCTAAAAAATCTGTTACTTGGACGCCTTTTGGAATTCTGTATTTACGGTTCGTCGTAGTTAATTAACTTTTGATTAGATTCTTAATAATTAATTTGAAAAAATATTGATCATAAAATAATACAGTGTGGTATAGAACCACAGTTGTAGGTCGGAGGTTTGATTCGGCGATAGTGCAATCAGTGCATATTATTATTTGGATGGATGAAATTACATTGCTTTGATTCTAGTAAATAGTAATAGTAATTACCTACGAATTTACAAAAAAGGAACCATGTTTCGAAAGCTATGTTTTGTTTGCTCGTAAGTTACACTAGATATCCTAAAATATTTAACATGGAAAATTTAAGTGTAGTTACTTATTAATCAGTTTATTATGTTATTTCATTAACATATTGATTGATATAAAAATAATTTAGTATTCATTTGAATATATTAATGCAAATGAAACAACAAGGAAAGTGTTGATGCTAGCTTCCCTCTATTTCACGTTATATGTTTGAACTAACTGTGAAACTAGCCCAAACGAGAATTATAGAGGTCACGTTGTTTTTGGCACAATCCGTGAGGATTTATGCCACGGGGAGACATCAACTGCACTCATAAACAGGGCATGCGAGCTCACTGTGGCTTGATTCATGATTCCACTCTTGTTTTGAATACACAGTTTGTTGTGCGTCTCGACGACATTGTGTGCTGGAAAACACTATTCTGTGTTTGCAATTTAATGGCGTAGTATAATTAAATTAATGCATTCAAATCTGCTCAAACTTTCGCCCAACTGTGGTGAACTCAAAAGTTGGATTATGATTTTAATTCTAGTATCTTTAAGCCAACCTCACTTTCTTTTGTCAAATCATTATTACGCTATGACATCGGTACTCATTGAAACACGATTACCAAGGCGAAACGTAATAATTAACCTTGATTCGTGTATCAAAGGGCCGGTCCACATCGACGGCGCACTTTATTAGGGATAGTATTCTGAAGTCCGAAGTTACTAAGTCACGTAATTGGCCGGAAATGGTATAGCGCCGCTCAAGATTACGTTCGATCACGTCCACCCGTAAACAGTTTAGCGCTGATTTTTTTTATACGACGACCTTTGTGGAGAGGTCAATGGATCTAGTATCGAGTTTATTTTATTGACAAATGGGTAAGAATCTCCGCAGTTTCATAGGAACGTCTGTCAAGTCTTGATGTTTATACATTTAATACGATTGGTGGAATTCTCTTTGATGTCAGTGTCGTGATGTGTAGCTATTGTTTTTTCTTCAATAACAAGCTTTTATACGCGACTTTGCCTATGAGGTATACTGTACATACTGAACCTTCTCCTCAACCTAAAGGAACCTATTCTCACAGTAAGAGTAGTCTCAATACTATTCCAGATTATAAATCTATCCCTGTTTTAAATTTCATCCAGAACCATTCAGTCAAACTAACGCGTTTATTATAATTAACTAGGTATTTATTTTTTATGTCACTTAGGCGACAGACAAGCACACGGCCCACCTAATGAAAAGTGGTTACCGTGCGTTACGTTTGTAACAGCAGGAGCATCACACTACTACTGCCAACACTGTAGAGGGGAGGAGTAGGAGGAGGAGGAAGGTTTGAAGGTTAAGCTAATTTGTGCTGTAATGTAATGTAATTGTGCTGTTAGTACAGAGGACAAAGCAGGGTTTCATACCATCACAAAGCAGTATCAACTAGTCGGTCTTCACACTGATACACAATACCTCTCTTTAGATTTCTGGTTACCCTACTCACCGCCGGAAACATGATACAAGGTAATTGTTAACCGCGATATTCTGTAGGGTAGGGGTACAGTCGGACTGCTCAATTAGATTGGGAGATACCATTATCTACCTACCTCCGTGTAGTTTATAGCCATCAATGTCCTACCTTCTGAAATGTTACCATTGTATCACCTGTAAGGATAAATGTATTCAACGGATATATTTCAGTACCCCAAAAACCACTAAACAAGTTGAACATCCGACGAGTGTGATTTCATTATCAAATTTTAAAGGCAAAGCAATCGAAGTTTATATTTGGTTAACCCGATGAATGTCCGCCGTAGTTATAATAGTAGATAAATCCCCACCGTATTCTGGACATCTGTCGAGGAAAATATGACATTAATAACTAAGTCAATTTCCACTCGAGCCGGCCATTTGGGCACTGGCTAATAAATTAATCTCGCGTCGGATCAACGTCAATGTTACATTAGGGTCAGTGACGGAGTTCGTAAGGCGCAAGATAAAGCTGTCTAGCAATTAATGAAAAGCTGATTTTGGGGAATGTCTCGCCAGATAACGACTCCTTAGAGGGGTACTGTTATTGGATTAAAAGAGATATTTGGCACTGTCCCTCACATCTCGACGCCCCATCATACTACATCAAGTTAATTATAGTTAAAAGATTGTTAGCATTCTCCTTAATAAGTTTTTTGTAATATTATTTGTTTTTTTTGGAGCAAGACCATGACTGGTTTACAATCATCATTCTCTGAACCTTTTCCCAACTCAGTTGGCTTCGGCTTTCCAGTCTAACTGTGATGCTCTCATCCGAAAGGCGGGGCGTCCAGCGGACTCGCCATCCGCCTACCGGCCCATAGTGTTGCTCGACGAGGTGTGCAAACTCTTTGAAAGAGTTATCGCGAAGCGCCTCGTCGAGCACCTTTCCAGAGTGGGGCCAGACTTGGCGGATGGCCAATATGGCTTTCGCCAAAGGCGCTCCACGGTGGATGCCATCATGCGCGTGAGAAGCCTGGCGGGGGATGCGGTTGCTCGGGGCGAGGTAATGTTGGCGGTGTCCCTGGACATCGCCAACGCGTTCAACACCTTGCCCTGGAGTTGCATTAGAGAGGCGCTCGTGTATCACGAAGTGCCTCTCTACCTTCGCCGCATAGTCGGGGCGTACTTGACAGAGAGAGCTGTCATCTACCCAACCGCGACCGGCCTCGGTCGGCGAGAGATGTCGTGCGGTGTTCCGCAGGGTTCGGTCCTGGGGCCACTCCTGTGGAACATCGGATACGACTGGGCGCTTCGCGGTGAACTTGAGGGTGGTGCCGCCGTCACGTGTTACGCGGATGACACATTAGTGACGGCGTGCGGCGTTACACACCGCGAGGCGAACCTGAAGGCCACGACCGCGGTTGCCCAAGTCGTGGAACGGATCCGGCGGCTGGGTCTCGAGGTGGCTTTGCATAAAACCGAGGCCATGTACTTTCATGGCCCCCGGCGCGCGCCACCAGAGGGATCCAGTCTCACAGTGGGGGACATCTCCATCGGCATCAAGCCTCAGATGAAGTATCTGGGGCTCGTGCTCGACGGCCGGTGGGACTTCGGGGAGCATCTCCGAAGTTTGGCCCCCAAATTGAAGGGCACAGCTAATGCTCTGGCACGGCTGCTGCCCAACATGAGGGGGCCTGATGACTCCTGCAGGAGACTCTACGCGGGAATCGTGCGGTCCATGGCCCTATATGGGTGCCCAATATGGGCGGAGACCCTGAAGGCCAGACATGTGCAGAAGCTGCACGCCCCGCAGCGCACAATGGCCATCAGGGTCATCAGGGGGTACCGCACGATATCTTTCGACGCGGCGAGTCTCCTAGCCGGATCGATACCATGGATCCTGGATGCGAGAGCCCTTTCGGTGCTTTATCGGTATCGAAAGGAGGCGCGGGAGCGGGGACATGAACCCGAGCCTGGTGAGCTCCGGGCCGTGAAGTCCCAGCTCCACAGGGACATGGTAGCTGAGTGGAATCGACGACTTGGGCAACCACGCGCAGGGCACGCTGTAGTAGCGGCGGTAAGACCCATCATGGAGGACTGGCTAGAGAGGCCACACGGTAGCCTCTCATACCGGCTGACGCAGGTGATCTCCGGGCACGGGTGCTTTGGGGATTACCTGCTACGGATTCAGAAGGAGCCAACGTCCGAGTGCCATCACTGTGATGCGAGCGAGGACTCGGGTCTCCACACGCTGACCGGGTGTCCGGCGTGGGAGACGCCGAGGCGGGTCCTAGTGGCGGCCCTAGGAGTGCGGATTCTCTCGCTCACCGCATTGATCACGGCGATGGTACGGTGCGCGAACGCTTGGGCTGCCGGCGCCTCCTTCTGCGAGCAAGTAATGCTCGAGAAGGAGACGGCGGAACGAGTTCGGAGAAGACTCCGGACCCGCACAGCCCGCGACGAGCGGAGGCGACTCGGACGTCGGAGGTCGCAGAATGACCTCCGTCCTCCATGAGCGCGGGCCTGAGGGTGACGGGTGGAGCCGCCTGTCACCCTAGCAGAAGCAGGCCGCGGCGGTGGCGCTAAGCGCGCCTCCCCATACCCGGGGACTGGACGGGGACACCGTGGTCCCTACACCCGACGGGGGTCATCTTGAAAGAGACGGCCCCGGGTCTGCCGGGGTGCGAGAGATATGTTGACTACTATCTCACCTCCGGCAACTAAAGACCCAAAGACGGCGTGCGTTTTGGTCGGTTCGAGTCCGACATAACCTCTCCAACCGCCCTCGGCGGAGAAGGGGGGTATCCGTGGGGATTTTTCGCACGAAAAAAAAAAAAAAAAAAAAAAAAAAGTCTAACTGTGATGCGGCTGTCCTTCGATATTTTCTGTGAAGCGACTGCCATCTGACCTCCACAACCAATGGTGCAATAACCAATGGCGATAATAACCATGACTGGTTTACAATGCGTGAAATAATTGCGTTCAAGTTCAATTAAACTAACTTATGATAGTTTGAAAAGATTTTTTCTAAACTTCAATTTCTATGGGTCTACTGTTTTGTTCACTTAACGTATATACGTATTGAATTTCAAAAATGAATAACGTACAGTCATAAATATTATATAAAACGTACATATTGACTAATTAACTGAATCTAAATAAATGAACAGCGTTCCGTCTGACAGTCTTCATTTACACTTAATTTGCGATCGTTTACAATCTCAACTTTGGAGAAAACTTTCACATTGTTCTGAAAGCGGTAGTTCTCAATTAAAGCCATCCTTTGAACAAAGACTTGAAAGTACTAAATAAACTGGAGTTTTTGTGCCAGATGTAAGTGGGATTATAGCACAGGTATTAGGTACTTCTGAGGGCGCAGAAGGCGGGAACAGGAAAAAGTGTGGCGCCCTCTATGTTGATACATGTCGGCCAGCACTCGTGTAAGTTGTTCTTTGACAAGCCAACTTTCTTTTGTGGGCGCCACAGTAATTAATATTGGGCGACGAACGCTCTCTGTTCCTAGTTTTTCTTATCGTGTAGTATTTTGCTATTATTCGCTTATGTGCAACTTTTCTTTTACTTTCGAAAGGCTTCATTAACACAATGACTAAGACGTATGTACCTACATTGGTTTTGTTGTCGAGAATAGTAGATATACCACGATTATTATAGCGGTATAGCGGTAGGTAATGTCTAGCTTGATACAATAATGTCAACGTAAGTTTAGAATAAGCCTATTATCGTACTTGTATTACAGGGTTTTGCTCGCAACGTACCGACATTAAACTAGATGAAAATTAGTAAATGAGCTTACAGAGCCCTTGTGCGTTTATAACGTTAATATATCCAACAGATCTTACCTTTGAAATTTCGTATCGTATCTTGAGTTTATATTCCGTTAGTGCTTCTGGGTTCCACATGATCCTTCTGGATCATGTGGAACCCAGAAGCACACACACTCACATTACATTCTTGTAATGCAAGCAGAATTATTTGCCTCAGTGCTGCGGATGCAGTTATTCATATCCTCATATATATAAAAGAAAAATCTTGGGACATAATATCGTCATCGACCAGCTTTAGGTGTACGATATTACACCCCCAAATGGACCTTGGGGAATTTTCGTCCTCAGTATTATTACATATGAAACTCTTATAAAAGAAATATAATGCTGAATAATATGAAACCTGTACGCTCGGTTGGTCTCAAATAGACGTGATGTGGAAGTTCCCTATTGAGTTAGCAAGACAACAATGCGTAATAATATTCGCTCACACATTTATTTCAAATTTTTGCATCAAACAATGTAATTACAGTCAGAAGAGGTTGCACGGGGCTGATGGAGACGTTATCGCGAGCCGCGACGTTATTTCAACATGGAAGTGAACGTCGGGCGATCACAATCACGTAATTGGCTTGTCACCATGTCTAATTTCAGATCCTAATAAATGTATTACATTGTTAGCCTCTTTAGATACTGATCCCAAGTTGCAATTTCTATTTTTGATTTGCAATCTTAACAGTAACTGATCCAACTAGTTCGTTCCTTATAGTAGTTGTTTTGAGTATTTAGTACTAGTTGTTAATTATTTGGCTACGCTGACATATTCTGATATTTTTATTTTACTGCTACAGGTACGTACTCGTAAAACAGAGTAAAAGATTCTCGACTCGACTCTTCGACTCTCTCAATACAGCCAAGTTGCGTTCAACTCTCACAAGTAAAGGTATGTGAGTGATATAAAATATTTGCAGGACACAATCAACAAAAGTTTTGCTTTTCCAAAATGCTATGATGGGCACTCCCTCGGACAAAAGGAAATAACAAATCGTACTAGTTCCTCCACAAACAGATACCAACACGAAACAAAAGCCTAACGTCGAGTCAACATCCATTGACACTTTTTAATTGAACCGAACCTTGGTTCGAACAAAGCGAGCATCGGATGCACAAATTGTTCGTAAATCATTCCTCCAGTCAGTCCTTCTAGTCGACTATCTCGTTCTGTGCCAACTAACGATTCGCGTTCGGAAATTGCAATACTCATATGTCACTGACTGCACTACTGAAGTACTTGTGTGGACGCAGAATACATTGCTCTCCCTGCGAGTTGACCGACCTAATGTGACCCGCGTCATCTCCAGCGTTACATTGCTGTGCAAATCGGCACGTGATATTTCCTTTTATGCCTATGTGTCAAACGTAATTGGTCGCATTGAGTCTGTTCCACATATGGAATATCGTTAGGATTACCATTTCATATTTGAAATGTAACCAATCCGACGTTTAGTTGTACTCCATTAAAGTCTCTTATTTGCATTCGAATTGTAAGATCGATTTGTTGATTAGATGTCTAATTTTCTTTCCTCCATATCAAATTTAAAGTAAAATTGATATTGATGAGCTTTATTATGGCATCAAAATACACAATTCTGGCGTGGTCATCATCATCTGGCGTGGTCATAATCAGTTGGACACGCTCGAGCGAAGACAGCATTTGTAGCATGACATAAAAAAAGATAATGCACGTCACGAAATTTGAGCACAGATCTAATTATTTAGTAAATTATTTCGCTATAGTTACTAATTGAATTGACAATAATTGAAACAGAAAACAATAAAATAAAATTACAGTGCTGTCCTAAGTTCGTAACACCATAGGGTTCGAACTAAGAATCGCCGTAGTAGCGGCGCGGCGGTAAAACCAATCATGGAGGATTTGCTAGTCACATAGTTGTCAAATATAATATAACATCTAAAAGGTCTGACGTTTTAATCTATTATTACTAATTCACAGCAAATAACTGACAGGATAATACTCATATATATAATCGAATAACTCGCATCGCCATTATATCGACTACTAACAATCGTACCTATTACCAATGTATAGTACCTACTCGCCACTGTTATTAACCACTCGCTCGCAGCCAGCACTGTGCCATCTCCAGACATTTCATTGTTATCAGCCTGCATATTATGTGACATGTGTCATAGCTACAGATTTTGCTTGCCATGTTGTATTCAATCTAAACGTCGCATAATTTTGTCGGTATTAGACGTCAATCATTTAATTACAGTTGATTGTTAGATGTGAATTATACGTTTTTGGTGGGTATATGATTTTCGGTAATGTATTATTATGTTTATTTGTGGTAAATAAACCATTTCAAAATTTAGGACGGTAAATAGGGGGGCGGTAACTGGATTTCAATTGTTATGAACATCAACGCTTCTTTTTATTTTGGTCTCTTCTGACTGATGTACTATTGAGGTGGGAGTGGTCCACGTTCTGACTTAGTTCCTCGATGTGTCTCAGCTCGGTATTCAGCCGTGCCCTACTCCTAACCAACAATAGACAGTATGAAAAATAAAGTAGGGGTACTTTAATCTACCAGAAATAAAAGCAAGATAATAACCTCGTTCAGTTTGACTTGATCGTCTGCTCATATATTAAACATCAAACATTAATTCATGAATAAAATTTTAAATTATTTTGTTTTAGTAAACAACAATACAATTTTGCACATAAGTAAAATAATTTAATTTAAAACGCTTGCCCAATAAAACGAATGCCAAGAATTTGTATAATTAAAATTTTCCAAATTAAACGATTAAAATATTTCAATAAATTAATATTTTGAACCACAATAAAATTGATTTCACCGCTGCCAAGTTTTATCTCTATTGTACATTGTATTGAGATGACATATTCAAAGTAAGTAATATTGAAGTAAGTTTTCCTTGCCAAGTCTTGTGCCCATCCTCTTGCCTCCAATCGTTCCATACGTTTTGTACCCTTTTCACAGAATTCTATTTGCCATATGCTTGTAATAAATAATAATCCTTCTCAACCTTTTTGTCACTATCAGAATTTCTCAACCCATCGACACAGTTTTATAAAAGTACCCTAATATTCTTATATTTTTTTAAGAATATAAAGCGTGTACTTTTACACTTTATTAACCTAGTGCCTTGATCCCATACGACCAGAAAATGTAACGACTAGATAAATGATATAATTTAAATACAAAAATATAAATATGCACCCATTAATTGATTTGCAGTCGACAAAAGAGATACAATACCACTTTTTCATACAAGTTTGTATTTGTTTGTACCAAATATATTTTGTTCACTGTACATGCTTTACTATTAAATAGAGTCTACGAATTGCAATCCACACAATGTTTATTAGTGTTACTCAGTGTCGAATACCGTTAGTACAAATGTTTCCCGAAAATTCATTAAACTAACACGAATTTTCGCATAGACATGAGCAGTATAACCGGGGAGCCGCAATTAAAAGTTTGCTTAGAGAATATACACTAACATTCTGATTTAAAGTTAGAAGGTTTATTTAGCTCGACACACTTATTCAGTGTCTACTGACTACTTTTTACAATCGACAGTCGTTATTGGTACGCCCATATTGCCTTATAATTTCTCCTATTTCATGCAGACCGATGAGTTAACAGACAAACTTTCGACAGATTTTTGCTTGAATGTTTCTGACCGGCTTCTGACTGTCTGACTTATAGTTTTTCAGTATATATTAACCTTCATGAAAATTATTATTAATTATATTAATATTTCGTGCCTGCACATATCTATACATCTAATGCGCTATGCTTTTGTTTGATTCTGTTAAGATATGATTTCATTGCCGACTGCCGACAGCGATTCATTCAATATTGTTAATTGTTTTAATTCCTTGTGGTTTCTCCTTGAATCCATTTAATCATATTGATGTTTAACAAGTAATGCAAGTGAATAATGAAAATATGTAGATATAGAGAAATGAGCGGGTTGCAGGACTGTCATTCGTTTATTTCTATGGAATTGTCCATTGATTATATTATTGATTGATCCACCCTTCATATTGATGTGCGGTAGATGGCGCATTATTTCTTAAACGGTAGCCGCAATAAAATGAAACAATAAAGGTCTGCGGTCAGTTACAGAATCATACCTTAATACTTCTTTATATATCTATATATATATCAAGGAATATAAATGAAGAATATGTTATACGAGTAAGTATAAGTATGTGTTAACCTTATCTTATGGAATCGGTCTATTTAAACACAAAATGTTCTGCGAAATCTACAGTTGTTTAGAATATTAACTGTCACCCACTGTCTAGTGCTATAAGTGGTAAGTGTCGTGACATTTAAATTAGATATCCTAAACTAGATGCTAGTAAAATTCCGAGAATCGAACCCGTGACCTCTGACCTAGCAGTCAAACGCTCTACCGCAACGCCACACAGTAGATTACGTACCTGCCTGCCATAGATAATACTCTAATCGATATTCTAGTTACCATGAAATATAGAAACCGCATTCGGAACACAAATGTTCACTATATTTCCTTTTGTTTTGCACAATATGAGGTTGTGTTTGTTCGAAAAGTTGGCAGTGGACAGCATTCATTCCATTAGTATGGAACGGAAAGTTTGTGGTTATTTTTAATTAATACTGAGGCGGCGCTGTTGCGCCGGCGGCGGCTTCAGGGAATTCACTGTGAGTAATATCTGGGGTTTAGCAGAGTGAGCACCTACTAAGTACTGGCAACCTTACAGTTTTGTACTTTATTGTGTTGGCTAGGGTGTGCGGTGTATAATATGAATTGTGTACACGAACTATTGTCGTTTCTATGGGTTATGGAGGTTAATGGGGTAGTTCTGTTTGAGTAGTGGGTTTACTTTTTTACTTGTATTTTTGTTTGATATTCGGTTTAATCTCTTCTTTTCCTTTGCCTTTTCCCATTATATAGGGTTGGCTCTCGTTACTCAGCGCTTCTTCTGGGTTCAGGATTCTGGGTTTTCTGGTTTTGAATATAGAAGGTATTCAGGTGGCGAGTGGTCGACCTGGACTATGCTTATTCCCAGGTATGGTTAATGCTAGACTCACAGAATGGTTGGATTCTCTCCTCTTTATATGTACGGACCGTCTTGATGACTTTGTCGAAGCTTATCTGTAATAGAAGCGACTTTGATACCTTCACTGATGTATTCGTTTCGTACATTGTCAAGTCCAGTTATTACGCCGAACCATCTACATTTCTAGTTAGTAGAAGTAGTTAGAAGGTAGAGGAAGAGAGAATAATTAGTAGAGGTAGTTAGTAGATGACTTACAGACCGTTTGTTATCATGGCTGAATGGCCTGTGGAGGAATGTATTTTGGGGATATGTTCCTGTGTTGCGATCAATATTCCCCGCGATTGAAGCTGCAAACAAAAGCTAGTTAATATCTATAATTCATTCCTCTACGGTAATGGGAACCGGTAATACAGAAATTTTCTCTTATGTAGTTAACATTTTCAAATATTAATGTAACAACACTTTCCTGCAATTTCTGCACTATCAATACAAAAGCCATTAGAGTTCTCAACGTAATTGAACTACAAAGATAATTGCAGGTACAGCAAGAACGGAATACATAGATGTTCACAGTGTTCATACTACACAAGTTTTCATTGCGTATGTTTGAACTGAACACTTCGTAATAGCTGATGTGTTCCACTCATTAGCACTGAAAGAGAACGCTAGTGTGAGTTCAGCGCAATGTGCAATTTTCTTCGGCTCATTATGTTCGAGTTCGGCTAGGCAAATGTTGATGTTGGAAAAGTTATCAGCAATTTCGATGTTCGAATGATACGAACATTTAGATAGAAGAGAATATTTTCATTACTTAGCAGTTATATTTTTTTATTTGAATAAAAAATATAACAGTGATAGGGCTTTTTTCCGTGTCAATGATTCACTTTATTGAATATATCTAGAATTTTGTAAGTTAATTTGTTAACAAATAAAATTCTGCCATCTCCACTGCGCTGTTTGTATGATTGTCTTTGTTCAGATCATCAAGAGGGAAATAGGTGTGAGTATCTATGCATGTATTTTTGTGTCTAATTTAATATTGATTTTCTTCTATTAAAATGTCAAAAAGGCGAAATATGTTCACTAAATATGAACCCCAACAGATAAGCTAAACTAATAATGTATGATTTTAGATTGACATGGTCATTTACGAATTCACTATTAAATCGATCGGGATATTTACCATGTATAATATCGGTTACGCGAAGAAATCAACAAACATGGTAAATATCCCGATCGATTTAATAGTAAACTAATCATGTTTGCGATACACCGGTAATATTATGGTTATGACATAAGCCTAAGTATACATTTTTAGAATGTATTAAAATTTATATTGTTCTTACTGTTGACGTTAGGGACTAATCGCTAACGTCCCTAACGTCAATAGTAAGTTAAAACTTGTATGCCACATCCAAATTCACTTCAGCTCAAAATGACACTTCATTCAAATCTAGCATCATTACGTAAGTAAAACAAGTATGAATACTAACTTCCTCTGAAAAGTGGGTGGTATATTCGGGTGCGGTGCTCTGAGCCGCTAATATTGCAAGTGGCGCGGAATGTCCCAACTTCTCTTAATCAACCGAGAGATGTCTCTTATAATAGGGCGACTCCAAACAAGCGCCGACAGAGACAAATTTACGTTAAATTAATCTTCTGTAAAGGTCCACTCTGTTAAACGGAAGGTATTTTTTATTAAAACGTAAGAAGAAAGTAAAATTGAAGGGAGAATTTGCAGTTGTGCTCATGTTTTGTCAAAGTTAATAAAACCTTAAATATTTCAATTTGTTATCTTTTCCATGGAAGCTTCAAAAAGGAAAAGGTTGCAATTTGTCGGATACTTTTATTATTATTATTAAAGTACTTACTTTAGTTTCGTATCTTAGTGACAAAGGTAGGGCAAGGGGGGCCCACTTTATAATCCTAAACAAATAGTTGGAACTTACATGCTGGATGATAGTACTTTGCATTCTGAAGAAATTTGCTCGTATTAAGAACGCAAGCAATATAGTCTATATTTTTATATATTTAAAACCCACAGCGATACCGTAAGTAGTTCTGTAAACTAGACGTAAGGTTACTAATAAGTTTTTCATTGCTGTCACATAAAGTAAAATTCGGCTTATGATCGGACAATATTTTTTTAAACATAACTAAATATCTTTAATCAGATATAAAATGTCAGCGAACAGCGAATCGCCGTGACGATAACACATTGACAGGGACCCCGCGGTAGCAACCCACTGACCGTTTCAGTATTATGAAGTTTATATGAATAAAAATAAGAAGAAAATAAGAATAAGGTATTATCTTCTACAGTACTTCTTAATTGTTGTTCCTCCTCCTCCTAAAACATGAAAATAGGTGAATTTCATTAAAGTACATTCGAATTCGATATGAATTAGATATGAGTCATGTCAAAAATCAAGAGAATACGAAATATGAAATTTTGGTTAAAACGTAGCTAAACGTGTTTAGTTTATTGTATGATACAGTATAAAACCATCAAATGTTTTAATTTTTAAAACACTCATTTAACGGTTTTCACGAGATATAAAAAAATTGCCCAACAAAGTAAAAATATGTTAAAGGTATTGTAGGTAGCATCCGAGATACAACTTTTTAAAATTAAAACGTTTTAATATCCGAGACTTATCTTAAAATATTAGTCTCTCGTAGTGACGCTAGTGTTCATAAAAGCTACATTTGGGATTAACGTTCCACGCCAGCGGAACTTAGTACTACGTGGTGTGTAATATTGTGCTGGTGTCACAATCCTACTAAGTTTTCACTTGATATTCAGCTAGTTTGAGTTATATTCTGACAACGACTAACCAATACGACGCAAACCCTGTTTTGTCGTTGTAGAAACGAATACAGTAAGTCCACAACTAGTTATTATCTATTTTTGGTTATTAATTCCTTCCTCGTGGGCAATTAAACTAATTTTTATTTTTTTAATCTTGAAGTAGAATATATCAAGGCCGTGAACAAACAGTAGATAAATATTTTTAATTTAATGTAATTATGCACGTGGATAAATAAATTGATAAATAATTATTTAGTCTTATAAAGCTACATGTTACATTAAATTATGCCCTGGATTTTACATTAGGATTTCGTGCATCATGGCATCTAGGCTCTTTCGATCCACTAGTAAAAAGTGCTCACTCGGGCTTAGCTAGTTCAGTTCGAATGCAACAGGAACAACGTTAAATTAATTATGATATATTTTTAGGGATTTCATTTTTATCGATTTAAATTGGAATAAGTGACTGTGAATTGAAAACGGAACTTGAAACCGTGTCCTCACAAGGGTAATGCAGACCAACTAAGTTACCTAGACACGTTTGGAGCATACGAAATTCTCCTATACGTCTTAGGTAACGACGTTGGAGCTATTTACCGATATTTTTACAAAATATCGGAAACAATGAACGATTTTATGATCATTTGTAAACATTTTTTTTATTTTATTCGATATTTTAAAATTTCATGAATATAAAATCATTTACTATTAAGTGGAGACTCTTTTCGTGCTGTGCTAACAACACTCAATAGAAGCCAAAGGATGGGTTATTTAGAATATCGTGTGCTTCTTCAATGGTTAAGTGAAACTATATCACTGCTGTTTTTGCATATAATATGACGCTTTCATGTTTGTTACTACCCACTATTACATTGTTTGTATGCTGCCAAAGTAAGTGTTGTGGAAGGTTTATTTTAAAACTAGATATAAAGTTACACATCTAAATTTATGACGTTTGTTTTGTGACTCCTCAACTATGTTACCATATTTTGAAATATTGAAGGAATTTACTAAATGTGACTTCATTTTAGCTGCCTCCTTGGTTCCAAGAAATTAATTTGAACTTGTTTGTTGTATTACCCAGTAGATCAATATAATGCTCCATCACGTGACGATTTTCGTGGGTATTGAACGTGACTGATACGCAGAAGGCATAGGTTCGATTCCAGTCAGTGCAAATATTTGTGTGCATGAATATGAATATGGTCTGAATATGTATGGATTTACAAAAAAAATATCTCAGTATGTTTATTCGCCTTCTAGAATCCATAACACAAGCTAGTTGAGCTATGTTTACCACGGGTCTAGGAGGCGTTGTGTAGATTGTCCTAGAATATTCATTTATTTTTTTATCAAGTTCTTCGTGGCTCGAGTCAACTTCTACCTGCAAGCTGGTACTTCTACTGAGTGATTGACAATTAATACTCTGACTTAGACTTTGTTTCTGAGAAGTATTATGAGTTTGTAATCCTGCGGTATATTTACTTGTTCGTGCCAAACACCACGACTGTGACCTTGTCGAACGCAACACGAAAAAGGCATGTTGGAGGTAAAGCGATTATAGAACATAGTATTTTTGTCTTGGTCATCTTGCGGTCATATTGCCCGCCCTCGACAGACCTTGCTGAACTGTTCGTACTTAACCTTGTTAAGGATATTGTTTGCCATGACTATTATCGTTGTCGTGAGGCAAAGAGCGATTAGGTTACGTTTATGTATCGGGCTGCCGTCTCCTAGTGTTCCAAGGGTAAATAGGTTACGGACCGGCTCTATCAATACAATAAATATTCGGAATGTTTGCGATGCGATTTACACGATTCGAAACCAGGACCTTTTAATCGTAAGGCCGACTCCTTAACCACTAAGCTACCGACGCTTCTGAATATATTAATCAAAATGTAATATTATTCTAAATATAATAAACTAGACATTTCTTAAATTGCAGAGACCGTGGCAGTGCTAGGTATTTATGAGATTATTGAGTCACGTAACGGAACATAAAGAACGTTGACTATATTAAAGTTCTTTGAAATATTCTCTATCACATTACCTATCTACGAAGAATAACGTCCTTATCTCAACGACGGGGGCGGCAGCAAGCTCACAAACATCCCTATTTTATTAAAAAGTATAATTGTAGACGGTAAATAAAATCTGTTCTCAATTTACGGCAATTAAACAATACGAGCGCTATTACAAAAAACGGCTCGGTAGACTTTGCGTTAGTTTTGTAGGTCTTAATTGAAATAATATTCCTTTGTCTTCGAGCCAAAGGAGATTGAGGCTGGGACGTGCGGTATTTTCGTTGTTTTTCCCCTCTCTAGCAAATGAGAAATACTTTTCTCTTTGTGACATACGATGCCGACTGCCCGCCGCGCTAGCTAAGTACCAACAAAATAGAAAAAGATCGCCACACGTAACACTGGCATTAAATTCTTATACAACATAATATTTAACCCGTTCCCGTTTCTGTGTAGTTAATTAACTTTTTAAAATTTTTAAAAGTTAGTCTCAAAATAGAACATAGTTGCTTATGTTGTCATGAAACCGTATTTACCTACTGGTTTTTATGCAAGCGTTAAGTTTATTAACCCAAAAGTGATATAGGCTACTTTTTACCGTAGAAAATCATAACTCCAGTGGGTTAAATAAAACCAAACCAAACAGGATCCACTATATTTTCATGAAAAGACATAGAGCTTTTCGTGCGGTCTTCCAACAAATTCCTGCACTAAAATTTTTCCATTCAAAAAAATTAAAACGCTGCTTCTATTTCCCAACAAAATGAAGAGGAACCGTTTAAATTAATTCCTTCCAAACTTTATAAGTTCATATTTTTTCTGCTAGGCACAGAAGTTTCAATCGAAAGTTGGCCTGTATCGCTGCTGTGGGCTATACTTAAAATCGCATTTACTCAGTCAAAGATTAAAAACAGGAAGGAAACAAAAGTTCGCTGCCGAATACAAATTAAGAAGAAATTTAAAAAAAGCAGACAATAAACAATGAACTGCTATTCAACTGTTTATTAGCTTTGGGAGTTGCGATTTTGGGTATAATAAGCTTCAATTGAACCTCAACCACAGTAAACTTAAAATAGTATACCACGCTCGTCATAGAGGTAGGTGATTGTCGGTATCTGCCCAAAGAAGTTCTAAGAGAGGACTTTACGCATTTCACTAAAGTGATCATATTTATCTTTGGTAATATCTCAGACTTAGATTCAAAAATACGAGTGAGTGAAGTCTTAACCAAACTGGGTTCCCACGCTTGGAACTTACGACACCTAAGTATTCATCAACAAATTGGTTGCGATTATAGACATAAACATAACATAAACTCACGCCTATATCGCCGAAGTGGTAGGTAGATATGCTAACACCCACATTTCGCCAGTTTATGTTTAGGTCCCAATAATAGGTGGCGAGCCTAAATATGTACCTACTGAAATTTACTTCACTCATAAATAAAATCTACAACAGACGATTCATTTTATTTATTGTTACTGATGAACTTCTGTTCAGCCAGGGCCAGATACACTCTAAAAATATTCGAAATATACCCTTCGTCGCTTTATCGTAGTGTTTCTATAGTAAATATTTCCTCGGCTATAATATAAATATGGGGCGTTTGTGTAATATAATCTTATTGCGGTAATGGTATAACGGGCGGTCGTAATACTATACTTTCGCCAGCGAAGCCTCTGGATCAGACGGGATGTATTAAATTTATGCACGTTCACCCAAAATGTGGTTTAGACACGTATGGGTATGATATACGGCGCTTAGTGTTGTAAATATTAGCTGAATCTAGGCCGCCACTGACCGCAGACGTGACGACGACAACACGTCGACACGGTGACGATACGATACGACACGACACGACACGACGGATAGCCCCCGCTCGTCAGATCTCATCTCACGGTCAACGTGTTCACACATAAATCGCTCCAGTTCCTCCACCATTACGTACCATTCCACAGACCGAAATTGAATTACACGAAGCCCCGGATTTTATATCTATTAGGAAAACGCTCAACAGTCCCCAGGGCGAGGATTTAGATACCGATAACTTTCTCATTTCCTTCGGACAGTACCAACCGTTACTTACATTCGTATATAAAGCAGCTTTTCATGACAAAAGTCGTATACGGCACGAGCCCTGCGTGTTTTTTATAGATTAAATAATGCATAATAAATTCGTTGCAGTGCATGACGCTAAGGCTTTTCTAAGTAAAAGTTTTAACCTCGCTCAGTACATTCATGTCTTGTACTGAGTGAGTCTGTTAACCAACACTTAATACACATTTATACAATTGGAAAACACTTGGTAAAAGTTGCTGGACAGCCATGTCTATTGGAAGTAACCTAAAAAAACACAGTCACATTCACACCCTACCGCTGGCTTTCTTGGTAAATAAGTTTTAGCACGAAAGCATATAAAACTATAAATGAATTATACTTATAACCGTACCTAAACAGTGGTTAGGATCAACGAAATTAGAAACTGATATCAATGTCACGGGACCCTTTAATATTATGTAACAGCAACGTGTGAAATGAAAGCGTTGTTGAAACGTTGGCTTCTCCCAAAGCGCTACCAAGGAGTATTGAGTATGAGTGCCTATCGTACAGAGAATACCGAATACATGACTTGTGCCAGCTAAAATCCCTCTAGAAAATTCTCAAGTGAGCTTGAATAAACATCTATTGTACATAGTCACGACAAAGTTGTAGTGAATTATAATAATATTTTAAGGGTGCGACTGCAAGCGCAGTGAAGCTCAGACGCGCGATTCATATGTCTAATCCGCAGGAGCTTCGAAACGTGTTTGTGTAAAGTTTTCCATTACATTAGAGTGAGCGGGCTGCAGTGCACAGCCTCCGGAACTAGAACAAATGGACGGCGGAGCGCGCTCGGATATCGTAACTGCGACTGTTATTGTAACGGATGTAACTTTGGATAAATGTCAACTATTCTCGAATTTACTGCGCCACCGGGGCGACTCGCGTTTTATTAGCTCGCTTTGCATACATTACACAAAGTGAACCGATACACGAGCGGACGAGAGAACTTCCGACAAGAATTGGTCCCGGACACACTTTATGTTTCAACGGGGGAAATACTTACTGACACATTTCGCCAAAAACGTTGCACATTTGTAATGTGCTAAAGAATAATCATGAAAGGTATGTGTCAGAATGACATGTATGGTTTGTGTTAATGTTTCACAGTTCAATTTACCAGGAACTGTACTGATTTTCCCTAACCTTAGTAAAGAAATAGGATTTTGCACAGAGAAATATTTCATTTCGCTGCATATATTCTGGATACATATCGGACGACGCTTATGCAGCTCTTAAAGATCTCAAACATTTTTAAAACTATGAAATCTGCATTATGATGGCGGGCATCTGACGTTCCAGTAATAAATATTCAATGTGGATACTTTATAGTTATTGAATTAATCCAAATATCCACGAATTATAAATAGTATTGTTCTTATTACCACCCGATGCCCAAGTCACTATTCAAAGGCATTATGGTTACCTGCATTCTGTCTGAGCGTTTGATTCGAATAGAGCGGTAAGTGCACGCAGCCACATTTCGACGTCGGTCACGTCATGTCGTCGTTGCCTCCGTTCTACCTTTGATCTTGTTACCCGGTAGCTTGCTAGCTCACCGTGTCAATCTATGCATGACTGTACATCGGCCTGACTGCTTGTATTTTATCAAAGATTGCACCTTATATACATATACCTAGGAAACATTCAACGTTTAAGACGGTATTGGAACTCACGATAGTCTTTTTCTAAGGGGTATTTATTATCCCTATCCAACTAAACTACCTCTATCTTGTATAACTGAAATTGTCATCCACTTACCATTTTTTTTCTATATCTGTGAAATCACTACATAGTATAAAACAAAGTTGCGTTCTCTGTCCCTATTTTTCATGTCCTTATGTCTCTTTGTATGCTTAAATCTTTAAAACTACGCATCGGATTTTGATGCGGTTTTCTTAATAGATAAAATGGTTAAAGAGAAAGGTTTATATGTATATAACATCATGCTACGACTAACAGGTGCGGAGCAGGAATGAAAAATGTTGCAAAAACGAGATGTTGCAGACGAAGTTGCGCGGGTCATCTTTATAACTACACAACGGATTTTGATGCCGGTTTTTAAATAGATACAATGGTTAAAGAGGAAGGTTTATATGTAATAGCATCATGCTACAACCAACAGGTGCGGAACAGAAATGAAAAATGTTGCAAAAATGGGGTGACGCAAACGAAGTTGCGCGGGTTAGAGTAAGTAGTAGTAGTAAAAAATATAACGTAAATAAAATGCGATCGGAATTGCGGGTAACTGAAACTACCTATATAGTAAATCTATATGTACGTGACTTCATATCAAGCGCCTTTCCTCCAGATAATAGAGCGAATATTACTTAGCCATCTAATTCAGGTCGTAATATGTATTCATTTCTGATTATTAATTCATAACCAATTAAGTTCGGATGACAGTCTAAGCACTAAACAATTCATAGTAATAAGCTGCTATTTGCAACGTACATATAATAATGTTACTTTGTATATTTAAGGGTTTACGTTCTGTACGGTCTCAAAGCATTCTAATTGTTATTTTAAGATGGAAGTTATTGTATTAATTTAATATGAGATAAACATAATACTATATTGAGATTGAGGTTTGAGAACTTGATTCTAAGTCACTCGTTACATGTTAACTAAAACGATGTTTACAGATAGTCAGCTCTACAGATTACATTTTTTTTTATTCGTATATCTATACGGTAAATTAAAAAAGTAATCTGTAAAAGCGTACGTGTCTGCGTAAATGGGCTTAAGGCTCACAATAATACAATAAGTTACTAGTTTCCACATTTAAAAATGGCCGTTTCCTAAATAGCCTGTTTCCCATAATGTCTGTTTCTGACAATGTCTGCTTCTCACAATATCTACTTCCGACAAAGTCCGCTTCAGCCCATTATATTCACATCCCGGAATGTTCGTTTTCCATAATATCTGTTTTTCATAATGTTCGTTTATGTGACCCTCTTTAGATTTTTCCACTTTGCTTCATTTTGTGCTATTATCATCAGTCATCAGTGCTTGTAACAGTCAAATAGACGGACTTTCATAAGTCTCATAAAACTACGATTTAATAACTTCTGCATAATTTACTTTATCAGAGAAGTAAATGGATCCAAAACGAATATTATTATTTAACCCTGGTGGAGGCAGTGACAAACAACGGCGTCCCTTTCGGCAATTCGGCATTACTTACGTACTGTTATTTTAAGCGTTCTGTTTTTTATGAGAAAATCATGTAACCTTAACAAAGGTATACTGTTAAGGTTATAAAATTTGCAAAAAAAAAGTTTATTGAAATCCATTTTTCTTGTGTTACATAGTATACTGATCGGTGTATGGTTTAGCAAATTTAAAAGCCTATAGACAAGCCTTTGAAATTTGCTGACAACATTGGCTTAAACATCCAATCAATAAAAAAATCTTTTGCTCAGCAGTTTACTTTCGTACTGCTGCTGAAATATTAGTCTTTTAAATGGAATCTGTTCTTTTTACAGCGCTCAAACATTATCTGACAGGTATTTTGTCAGGCGGGGTGCTTATATCGAGTCTACCCCGGAGACGAATTAGGACGACGCGCGGGCATTACACTGTAATCGGTGCAATTTGTGAGAAGATCACGTCTACGTTGTATTTTTACACTGGCCGTTTAAAAAATGTCCAGACTGTATTTATTTTTGTCTGCATCGCTAAATTTTTTCTTTGGATTTAAAATTTACCAAATGTTCTTTTAAACTTACTTGTAAAGATTTTCACAATGACTACTTCCCAAAATGACTAGTTTTAATAAGACCACATTTTAAAATGGACGTTTTCTAAATAGTCTGTTTACTATAACATCTGCTTCTCACAATGTCTCTTCCCCATTAAGACCGCTGCATCCCATAATGTTACCTATTCATATTTATCTCAACAGAGGGAGCAGTTCGTAAATGCTAATATTCTACTGCAAATTTTATACATACCACGAACAAGAGTGCAACAAAACATTGTGATTTTAGTCCAACAAATATGAAATACTGGGTTGTAAAATTCAAATTGGAAGTTGTTCAAACAAACGCCCGATATCTATTGAATTGGACGTATAACGTGGTTAT
Organism: Pelosia muscerda; assembly: GCA_963691645.1. NCBI lineage: Eukaryota > Metazoa > Arthropoda > Insecta > Lepidoptera > Erebidae > Pelosia > Pelosia muscerda. The sequence continues at coordinate 4,303,694 of OY829114.1, read as the reverse complement.
TTACGTTTTAAACTCACTTGTTTACTTTCACTTTGTGTTTATTCCTCAAAGGTTTTAGTGTTTGATTAACGGGTACTCTGTGAACTAATATCCGACTTTGTTGATTTATTAGATATTCAATTGACAATGTTAGACATGCAACCTGATGGTTGGTTTACAGGTCATTCTCGTGTATCGATTTCTGTTTCGAGTTGTGTCATGTAGGTTCGCGAGCTGTGCTGTGGTGATATTTGTCAGTTATGTGATTCTTTTGTTTGCCTCTCATCGTCAATCCCGATAGTATTCAACGATAGAAACAAAAAAAGGGCAAACAAATATATAAAAGAGGAACAGTAGAGGGCCACTCTACAAAGTACATGCCCTTTTTTATTTTTGTGGGCAATCCGTGGGGGATACCACCTCCCCAAAAATCGGTGAAGGTAATTATGTCGGACTCGAACAGAATTAAACGCTCGCCGTCTATGGGTCTTTGATTGCAGAAGGTGAGAATACAAGACATATCTCTCACATTATATTTGTTTGCCCTGACTTTTGTGGGCGTGATGGACGTTTGAGCCGCAAGAGTGAAGTCTGCACCAGATTCTCGTTTATCGGCAGGTGTATCGGCTATCAGGTAATATTGCTTGAGCACCTTGTTGAAATCCGCTCATTGGAGGAAATATAATGAGTGTGAGTAAAATATTAAAATATGGTATAATACGAGTATGTTGTGAAAAAATATTATTTATCGATATTTTTTTGAATAACCCTAGCTGTAAATCATGTAAGTAGGTCGTCGTTTTCCCAGTAAAATGGTGATAGGTTAACAATCTACACAATATATAACTCATACGTTAAACTGACACATTACAATGACACATGTATATTCGTACGTTTGTAAACAATAACACTTTGTTACATATAGGGTTCGCCAACAAATCAAAAAGTCAAGTCAAGTCACTTTGTTACATTTTGAAATGAGAACTATATTTATTTTCTCTATTATTATATTTCTCTCTTATTTTATCTACAACACTTAATATGAACTCTAATAAATGAAAACACTAAAATTAGTCAAATGGTTTTGAAATCTTTCGTAATAGGTTTTCCATATTTTCGAACAGGTTTGTTCTGTAATAATTACTTTAACTAAACTCACAAACTTATTATACATCCAAGTTCTATACCCTCATACCTATAGCGATTTTAGTTTTAATATAAGATATTTTGTCATAGATTAAAAATAAGTTATTTTTAACATCAATTTATTTATCAATCACTGGTTGCTTTTAAAATGTTTAAATTGAAAATGTTTTCAAAATGCTGTTGAGTTGATTGATAGACAAAGCTCTGGCCTCCTCTTGGTTGGGAGGTCAAACGAGGCAGACGACAAAGGTGACAGTGGACCCCCCTTTTCCACGTGGGTAATCCCCTCGAATGTCACCGCGAAAAACGTTATAATCTAAGTTAATCCATTAAACCATTGGCATGTTATGTTGCGTGTGTTTATGTGTAATTAAGTGCACCCCACTGTGACCATAAAATGCGATATTAAGCATAAAACATGGTTTCATGAATTGAGCAATTAATTCTAGTAATAACTTCTGTTTTACACACAATAAGCAAGGTTATTGAATACGCATGCGTTAGTAATTATGGCAGAAAAAAAATAAGTTGGAGGATAATTTGTGAGAATGGTTTTTCCATAGTGTCTAAATTTATAAATTTTTAGAAGAAAAGTATATTTACCAATATAATTTTTGAAAACATTTTACACATTTCGACTTAGATTGGAAAAAGTGAATGCACAGACGGAACTTGAACCCGCACCAGTCCACGGGTAATGCTCTGACTAATAACTACAAAAGAAATATGCCAAAATTGGGAATTACTTAACTAGGTTAGTGGATATAGAATTTACTGCTTACTATTTATGGACTGTCTCAAGTAAACGTCCTTGAATTGGGTCACTTATTTTTCATAACGATCCTCATACGCGATTAAATATCAAACATTTCTGGTCTATTTAAAATACTTATTCAGCCTAATGTACTAAGCTGACTTATAAATTTAATATCGATTTCGCTTCAATGATCGGTATTATCGTGTGAGATATAATACAAGTGAGGTACGGAACCCAGTCGAGAGCCTCTATTGTGGTCGCCTTAAGGGCTTCCACTCCACGCTCGTGCAAGTGGCCGGCAGATCGCGCTCTTACAATGTGCACGGGCGTATAAAGCCTACCTGATATCGACAGTTCTATGCGACATGCAAGGTACATGCATAGATGTGTAGTCTGTAATATACCTATTGTACATTTGGTTTTCTGATTTTCAAAACGATTAGATGATTCAGTTTAGTAGTTTAGTTTAGTGGAGGTCCGTGGGCAGTCGCTTCACGGAATATGTCGAAGTTCAGCCGCATCTTAGTTAGGCTAGAAGGCGGACAATGTTGGGAATAGGCTTAGAGAAAGATGATGATAGATGTTTTGGTTGGACTGATAAATTGATTTTGATTCAATAAAGTTATGGACATTTCTATCTAAAGCAACATAATCTTTAACAAAACTTGATCACCTTGACTGGTCGTAAAGTATTGCATTTGTCTGGATGTTTCTCTAAAAAAACATTCCAAAAGTTAATTAAAAATCTACTTACTTTGGGTCTAGACAACGTTGTGTAGTAGCTGTAGCTGTGTCTCAATATTTTATTGTAGTTTTATTGTTTCATTGCATAAAAGTTAAGGTTTTTTATTCACTTTCAACGCATTTACTTTGATAACTATTCAAACTGATTTCTATTGGAGTAAATGAATACTCAGACAGTAATCGAACCCGCGGCCAGTCCGTCAGTCGTCATGAACGTTCGAAATTCTCCTATACCTCTTAGGGGGATCGTTGGATGAAATCTTTCATAGTTTCCGATAGATCATAAATAGTATCGGCAGATGGCTCTAACGTCGCACTCTAAGATCAGTAGCCAGAGCACCCCCCGTTTTCTTCTAAATATTTTTCAAAATATTGTCTATTATTGTAAGTACCTACTACCGCTCCGTAGAATGACACAAAGCAATCTAATATTAACTGCTTTAATTTTTACTCCTTCAGGAATATTAACGATCATTAACCAATCTTTACAACGATTTAAGAAAAGCACAAGAGAGTGAAGACCGAAATGTGATTGTAATGGGAGATTTCAATGCTAGGGTAGGACAACCTAAAAAATATGAAAAAATTATAATGGGAAAATTTGGGTACGGAAAACGAAATGAAAGAGGTAACAAACTTGTACAGTACGCCTGCGAACAAAAACTGAGCATAATGAACACTTATTTTAAAAAGGACGCAGATCGCAGATGGATCTGGATATCTCCAGACCAAAAGACAAAAAACGAAATTGATTACATTATGTGCAACAAACCAAAGCAAATAACTAACATAGAAGTACTAAATAATGTGCCATTCCCATCGGACCACAGACTACTAAGATCATCCTTTAGTTTGAAATCACCAAAGAAAAGCAGAAAAACTTACAGCTCATTACCTAGAATACCTAAAACTGACGAAGAAAAATTATTGTATTTAACAAGCCTTAACGAAAACCTGGAGACACAATTCTGTGTACCACCTGAAGAAAATAATGTACAAAATTACTATGATAAAATGGAACATGCAATTACAAGCAGCCTAAAAATAAAATATAACAATTCAAAAGATGAGACAAATATCCTAAGCAGAACAACAAAAGACTTAATGGATAAACGCACTAAACTAATGCAAACCAAACACAAAACCAAAGAAATGAAAGAAGAGCTAAAGAATCTGTTCAAGATGTGCAGTAAGGCTATAAGAAATGATTACAATAAATACAAAAGAGAAGTTATAGAGAGAAACTTAAATAAATATAGAAGTTCGAAAAGAGCTTATAAAGAATTAATGACACATAGAAACTGGATAGGAAAATTCAAAACAGATTTTGGAGAAACGAAAACAAGGCAAGAGGTAATCAACCATGCTACCGAGTTTTACAAGGAGTTGTATAAAAAATATTCAGAAACATATGAGATAGAAGACAATCACATAGATTTTGAAGAGGAAGAAGAAACAGTAAAACCTATTGATGAGTGTGAAGTTCTTGAACATCTCAAAAAACTCAAAACAGAGAAAAGTCCAGGTCCGGACAACATCACTAATGAAATTTTAAAAATTGGGGCACCCCTTTTGCTCTCACACTTAACACAAGTTTTTAACCTATCCCTCCAAACAGAAAAGGTCCCCAAACAATGGTGTAATTCCGATATAGTTCTGTTATACAAAAAAGGAGACCCACTGGACATTGGAAACTATAGACCAATTAGTCTATTGCCGAGTATTTATAAACTTTTCACAACAATACTCTTGAACAGAATCACACCAATCATAGACGCATCACAACCAATCGAACAAGCAGGCTTTCGCTCAGGGTTTTCAACAATAGATCATATCCACACCTTGGAACAAATAATAGAAAAATACAAAGAATTCAATCAACCTCTCTATGTGGCTTATGTGGACTACATAAAGGCATTTGATACTATAACTCACTCTTCTATCTGGAAAGCCCTGAATGTCTGTGGCGTAAGTAAGACATACATCAACATCATAAAAAACATCTATTCTCAAAGTACAAGCAGAATCAAGATGGAAAATAAAGGAGAACAGATTACAATAGAGAAAGGTGTTAAACAAGGGGATCCTCTATCACCGAAACTCTTTATAGCAGTACTGGAATGTGTCTTCAGAAACCTTGATTGGAGCCAGAATGGCCTATGCGTACTAGGGCACCACCTTAGTCATCTGAGATTTGCAGACGATATCATTTTGTTTGCCAAATCTGCCAAAGAATTAGAACAAATGATGCAATCTCTTGCAGATGAAAGTAAAGAATGTGGTCTACAAATGAACGCAAACAAGACTAAGGTGATGACAAACAGCATACAAAGACCTATAAAGGTCTTCGGGCAACAGATTGATTATGCACAAGAATATGTGTACCTCGGAAAACAAGTTTCATTCAACAAAAACAGTAATAAAGAGGAAGTGAACAGAAGGATCAACAGCACATGGAAGAAGTATTGGCTACATAAGGATATTTTGAAGGGAGACTATCATCTAAAATTAAAGAAAATTGTCATGGAAACATGTATAGTTCCAAGCCTAACTTATGGCAGCCAAACATGGACATTTACAAATGAAATAAAAAGTAAAATCAAAACATGCCAGCGATCAATGGAACGAAGCATGCTTAAAATAAGAAAAATACAAAAAACTCGCAGTGAAGACATAAGGAGGAAAACCAGGCTTACAGATGCACTTGAACAAGCTTTGCGACTTAAGTGGAAATGGGCTGGTCACTTGTCAAGATACACAGATAAGAGATGGTCTCTACAAACTACCAAATGGGCAGGGCCTGCTGGAAAAAGAAGCAAAGGCAGACCATTTAAACGTTGGGCTGACGATATTAAAGAATTAGCAGGCAAAGACTGGTTGACAGTCTCCCAAAATAGGGACAAATGGAAGGAATTAGAGGAGGCTTTTACCCGAAAGGGGTTCGTGTAAAGGAACAGCTAGAAATATATTATATAACAAACATAATCATAAACTAACCTAGTTTAAGTAATCTACTAACACTCTGAAATGTGAACATACTTTGCACTGAAAATAAAAAGCTTTATTATTATTATTATTAACCAATCTTTACAACCACGGTAACTGGTAATTACCTACGTTCAATAATAAATTAGAAAACACGTAATATGAACAGGCAGTAATCCGGTAATTAAATAGTTATTGCTTGTAACGATTAATTTTATGTTGCTATTCATATTAGTAGGTAGCAATAGAAACGATGACAATGCCATTCGATTCCACACAACACTACATATTTATAACTTTGGAAGGCACGTCCATATTATCTACCTCCATTACTCCTTTAGGAAAATAGGCGTAAGTAATATGTAATTGTGTATGTCAATCATCTAGACTGAAGCAGTCTTATTCGTGTAAAACAATTTGGTCCTCGTATTCGTACTTTGTGCCCACTGACATAATTCTTCGTTTGACCTCATTATAGGTACTTGTTCGACCCAAAGAATAAATTACAAATGCTCACTAGGAATATGTATTGACTTTAGTTCCTAATAATTTTATCCAATTCATTCCAATTTTTGAGGTTACGTTTGATCCACGTTTCAAAGCCGTCGCCTATCCGGTGTTAATGGGCTATAAACGGGAACTCTTGCCGAGCGTGTGTCGTGTTTGCCAACAATTGGGTCACGTGCGTGCTAGTGTTACATCTAGCACCTAGGTCATCTGACTTCACACATATGGAAGTTCTGGTACCCTCGTTGTATTAAGGTGACAAAATAATACACCCAAGGTACATTCATTGTATATTCTGCCATATATTCATGTCCATAGTGTAAATTTTTATTTTAATGTGTACAATAAAAATTTGTCTATCTATCTATCTATTAAGGTTTTAATGTTAACCGACAATTAATTGTTCATTAAAGTGTAAAACTTAATGTTTTTTTCGTATACTAGCTAATTTGTCCGGGGCTCTGTCTGTGTGAAATACTGATTGAGTCTCAGAATGAAAAATTATTGCGACCTATATTATCCTTTTGTTATGTCATTCAACTTTAGCATGTATAGGACGATAAATAATTTTATGTAAGGAAGAATATTAATGCTGGATACAAAAATCTCAATTCATCAGAATACTCGTATTTACCGTTTTAGGAGCTAAGGTATTAGAAATGAATATCGGTTAATAAATGAGTTCATACAAAAGTAACTGAAATAATCACAAGATAATTCATTCTTATACCATGAAATTGTTTGTTGAATAACTGAAGACAGCTTTTGTAGTTGGATTCAAAGTTTCGTAGAGCTTCCAAATGTTGTAGAACCGAAGTCTGTAGCGCTAACGGAGTGTAGCACTTCGTAGTACTCCGTAGAGCATATTGTGCTACGCCGACCGCACATGCCGGCTGAGTGTGCCGCGTGCCACAGCATAATAAGCAGACTTGATAATACTTATTGTTTTAAAAGGAATAAGGTTTTTATTCTGTGTATTACTTGTTTGAATATTTTATCCTACAAAACGTGAATGTCAATAATAAGTTAGTTAGCAAATCGACCACCCCGGTTTGAAACGCGGCCCTGGCCTGAGAAGACTCCAGCAAGAAACTCAATGGGCTTTTCTATTTTTTTGGTCTATTTACAAACATAATATTTTTTTTTTTTCATTTACCTTTTTTTTACCCCTTTTTACCTATTTAAGCAGCAATTTGAGTGAACAGTTCGTTTCTTAGCCTGCTTATCATCCAAATAATCCTGGATTTTTTAGTACTTTCTTTTGATTACATTTATAATTTTTTTGTAATTGTTAGCATATTTTCATCAACTATAGTTCACTCCTGGTCATAAACTTTCCCACGCAATAATACCGGTCAATTATCGTCGGTATATTATAAAACTTCAACCGTGTACAGATTACTTTTCATGGATTCCATCATCAAATTTAAAAACAAATTATGTGTTTTATACGTGTTGTTAGGTATACCTCGACATTGGTACACCTAACAAAAGGATTTTAAATGTAACAGCGGTAAATAAAGAATGAACAGGGAACGAAGTGAAAACCTTTTATCGGGGAAGCCCCATAGGTGAAGATCTATTCCGATGTCTAATAAAATCTTTCATGTTGAATGTCATCGATTTCCCGGTGTTTGATTGAGCAGCAATTTAGCTATTATGTAAGTGAGATGTATCTCATTTACGCAAAGACGCGGTAGCCTAGTGGTATGGGTAAAGGACTGCTGAGACGCGGTCTCGGGTTCGATTCTAGGTTTTACCATGGCACACACCAATGACTTGAAGTTATGTGTGTATTTATTGCAGGTTTGTGTTTGTTTGGTTAATGGCAATAGGTTCGCCACCTATTCATTGGGATTGAAACTGGCGAAATGTGGGTGCTAGCACCTCTGCCTACCCCTTCGGGGATATAGGCGTGAGTTTATGTTTCCTTGAATTTTATCACCATCAGTGATATCAACGTGATACCATCTCGGTGTACGTAATATAACCTCACTTTTTGTGGTTTGATTGGTTTCAATAAATAAAACGCAAGTAAGCCAGGTAATATCCCAGCCACGTTTTGTTCTATTTCTCTGAACCTATGGAAACGTCAATCAATCAATTAGCCTATATAGCGAAGTCCACCGCTGGACATATTTCACTCGCCCAATATTGGGATACTTTAGCCTACTCACTGGCCAAATGAGTTGGTTTAAGGTTTTTCTTTCGAGTTTTCCTTCTCTTGCAGTGATATCAAATGCGTTTTTCGTTAGTCGTTCTTATGACACCTTTCAGATGAGATGGGATGTTGTGTATTCTTTCTCACACTGCTGTCACCACACGGATGATGGTTCTCCTGGCTATTCATGATGATACACTATTTTAGTGCAAATTATGTTGTTCGTTCATATCCGTATAGCCGTTCTGTGGTGATTAAGTAACAAATATAATAAGTAAGAACAACACTAAGTATCCACAAAATAGAGATAATAACACAAACATGTGATTTAATTTTTACTACTACTACTAGTACTGTTACTAGTTTACTACTAGCATATTAAAGATTACGTAGATTACTGAACAGTACCAACAAGCAATGCATTATAATTAATCCTGTTATCGGTAATAGTGGTCTATGTTAGCCACGTCACCGTTTATTTGCCCGGGGCTTGTTTGGTTTGGCCCGTGCACTCGATGGCCCCGTAAATCAAAGCCAGATTTGCTTGACCTATCAATATTACCGCTCCTTCCCTTCACATGTTCTACATCGTCTTCAGAAGAAAGGGAGGGGTGGCTCAAATTAGATTGGACATAATAATAGCACTTGTGTTTCGCAAACGATGTTTTATTCATGCCGCGATGCTCGACTGCTGCGAATAACCGTCTAATTATTGAGGTGTTCGGTTGCGAGATTTAGCGCTCGGAGAAATCCATCGACACAGCTTATTATGAATGTGCCACTTCACTTGTCAGGTTAATAAAGTCTCGCTACGTATTTTCAATATGCTTGCTGAAGGAGTTTCGTATAACTGGGTAGAATATGATATTGTCTACGACTTTGATGTACGTTAACGCTGGGTGAGCTTGAATATCATTTGCATGTACTCGAACTAATCTTTGTTTTCTGATCTGAAATGAATTTTGGTTCTTCTGAAGAGTATAACCATAACCATAGACATGTTGATATTTTACAGAAGTTGTAAGTCCGGAAATACATTTGCGAATAAAAATATCTGAGCAAGATCCAAGATTTCAGATTCTTACTATCGCGCCGCTCGAACAAATCCTCCGTGGCCATGTCTAAAAGATTACAATCCTGTTAAACCATTAGTTTCGCATTACAAGCAAAACTCTCATAATTTATGCGAGTAACTTCCACCTTATCTAAACTATTACAAAGTTAGATCCTGGAACAAATTGTCGAACAAATATACTATCAGAATAAATACTTCGGTGCGTTATTAAGTCGTAAATATCACGGCTCCTCCGTGTCCACAATGTAACGATTACGAAGGCTAATAGAATTAGCCAAGCTATGGCTCCAAATTAATTCGAACGACCCTTTAGACCTCTTAAATATTATCCCGAAGGGCAAAAGCATGACGCGATAAAAATACAACTTAATACCCACCCAACGTTGCCGTGTTGATATGTTTGCCAGATTACGGACCTAAATTTAAAAGATTCCAACCCTAATCTGTACTTTAGATTATACATTTAGCAGTGTGCCAGTTAAACGTGAAAAATTATACTAAATGTAGAAATATGAATACATAATTTAGTAACCTTAAGTTAGTTTATGTATTTTTGTAAATTAGTTGTGAAACTGCTAAAGTTAATAAAATGTGGACATTTCATCTGTAATCTAAATCTTGGCATGAATGTACAGAATCTTAGCTCAAATGAGGGAACTTTGTTGCGTGTTTTCTAAGCTCCGTTCGTATATTTTATTTGAGTTTCTTTGCGTAAGTCGTTACTTGTTTTAATATTTAATTTAACGCAACAAAATTGTTCCACAAGTGTGTTATAACACCAGGTTGAGAATCAACCCGAAGATTTCCTTTGAACTACGTATATATATGAAATCTTGGCTATAATAACTCCTCAAGTGAGATATAACAAAGGTTGTGTGTGAAATTTCGGTTACCTTGTGAGAGACGTGATATGCGAATTCTAATATCCTGTTCGGGAATATCGTCGTAAACTTGGGGATAGCATCTTGAGTAGTATTTTTCTTGAAACTCATAAATATTTCAATATACATACATAAATGGTGCGCATATGGTTTGATATTTCCTCCAAGTAAAAGGTGTATGAAATAGTGTCGGCTTGCTTTGATCGATTTCCTTTGTAATGTATGGGGCTTCTTCGAATATATATTAAGTACCATAGGGTCCCATGTACAAAATAGTGTTACAAAAATATAAATTAAAAAAAAAATCGTACTCTACATTAGACCTCTTTAGCGTGAATGTTATTAAAAATATTTCCAAATTTATTATTCATTTGGATCCATTGGTTTACATGTCAGAGTGAACAATTTTCATTACATTGCTGGCGCATGTTTAAATAACGAGCCACGACCATACTGCACACCCAGGTATGCACAAATAATTCAACGTTATGGAATTGCATGACACGTTGTAAATTGTAGATTTGATGAGAGTTTCTGACAAGGACTTATTTAATTGTTTTTTAAGAAGGTCATGTTTTAAATAAAATTCTAGGACAATCTATACAACGCCACCTAGACCCAATGTATAACTTAACTAGCTCCTGTTACGGGTTCTAGAATGCGAATACACATACTTAGGTATTTTTTTCTAAATACTCATAGAAGGGTAGTATGTAAGGAGTGGCTTTAAAATACCTCTATCGAGACCTCGTTTTCCATTGAGAATATCTTCTTAAACATGCGAGACGGCAGGTTGTTGTCGTAACCTCGATTACGTACGAAGTGCTGAAGTTTAATTTTAATATCGTATTACCTACTCGTATGTAGGTAATAATCTATATAACTTTTGTTTCGTTTTTCAATCAGGTGGCTCTAGCCGCTGGCTGGATTTGCCCTTGCAAGTTGAACCATTGTTATATATTTATTTTAAATTGTTCGTACGTACTACCAACATCTATATAATTATTGATTTATTTCTTTATTATACAGAAATTAGTTTTATCATGTGTTTCAACAAATGTCTAGGGAGTATCTACGTCAGCCGTTACGAGAGACTACTTCCTTATATAGAAACTCACTTTGTAATTGTGAGCACTTTTGAATCGAGTTTTACCGAGAATAGCTATCTCTATGTTTCAAAACAAATATTTACCATAAATTACCATCAAAACTATGATCTTTGCTGTCACATTATACCTACTTTTAAAACAATTATGACTTACAGTACAGCTGTAAACTAAACTACAACATTATCCAATAAAATTATAAGGCATATAAACTTTTTAAAAGGCTCTTCCGGCATTTCTATAATACTCTTGATAAAGTGGCTGGTTTAACGTATTGCCCCACTCAACAATGTCAGAAGCATATTTCGCTTCAAATTGCGAAAAAAGTTTTTATAGCTGTCACATTTTATTGCAGTCGCAAGGCCGTTGGAAAGGCGTAATTGTTACCGTGTTTAATGTAACTCACGTAATTTGACGTCACACGGACCTTGATTCTATCTCTCGTCTGACCTCTAATTTATTCAAAAAGATAGCTATAAAATAAAAAGACAGGTTCACAAAGCAAAACCGGTGTAGGTCACAAAGAATTCCGTTCAAAGGTTTTACTTTCACTCGAAGCGGACGTCAGATAAATTTCCAAATAAAATTTCATAAATATTTTTGATATATTCACGGTCAGGCTTTTCATACTTTGCCCGCGTGGCTTATCTGGATTATCTCGGGATTTCCCACGGATTTTTTTAACTTGTTCGCGTTTGTGCGTCCGCTTATTGCGTTTTATCTGGTGCGTGATTCGCCGTGGTGCCGCCCGCGCTCCGCCGAATATGTTTATCGCATCCTAAATTCGCCTTTATATTTATGGAGTTCGTTCGAACGCAAAAAATGATGCTAAATAAAGAGCGAGGCCACTGGCGCCGCCGCGGGACTCACGCTTTATTAAAATTTAATATCTCTCAAGCACCCTTTGTGTTCGAGAGCAGTACATGTTACAATAACCTTTAATTAGTCTATGGTACATTAATGCGTTATTTTATTATTCGACTGTGGCGAAGCCATAAATGGAAGATTATATATATTTGTCCTGCACGTGTATTTGTCCAGCCCTGCGTTGCCTCGTAACTACTAAACGGCAAATTACTGGATGATATAGCGGTTTTGGGTGCCATAAGCTTATTTAAAAAAAGTACATACACAAGTCGAGTTGTTTTGTTTTGGAACAGTTTAACAAATTCATCTATTTTTGTTTCAGGTAATACAAGGTGGGATGCCACAGTATTCGCACGAGTCAACATTTAAGACGCATACCGTTAAGTTTTAGTGCGAACGTGCCCGTGACAAGTGTGTGCACGCCCTTATGTCAAGCACTGATCATAGTTAAACGAGTGTTGCGTATTGTTGCGTGAGTCGCAGATGCGGTTGTGATTGTGTGTTGTCGAATCATTGTCATGGTGGTGTCATGGCGCGCGCTAGCGCTGCTGGCGACGCTGCACGTGTGCGCGGGGCTCCCGGAGCCGGTGTACCACAACGAGTTCGCCGTGCACGTGCCGGCGGGACCCAACCACGTGGACGAGATCGCGCGGAGGCACGGCTTCGTCAACCACGGACAGGTCAGTCGCCGTCTTTACTATTTTACGTACTTTTCCCGAGCGCAAAATCCCCACGGATACCGGCCTCACCAAAGTCGGTGGAGCTGATTATTGGTTTTGGTTTTATTTGATAGGAAAGGGCAAGCACAATGCTTTTTGTCGCTATAGATTATGTGTAGCTGGTGATAATAGATTTATTATTCGAATATTGTTATCACACGGGCTATTCTATAAATTCGGAAATTGTGCTTTTTATTTCATTTTATTCCAATTTATATTTTTTTTCTATTACATATTTACTAATATCTGTTGTAATTAGTAATATACATAAACCTCCCACTTACAAACTTTCTCATATTAATATTACGCATGTAAATTACATACCTACTATATTAGTGGAATATTACAACGATACTATTATGTCTCGTTGCCAACCGTAACCAATTAGAAAGCAGTTAAGTTTCGAATTTCGAAGGTTTCTTTTATTCTTAACGGAGAGCGGTGTGGGTGACATTGGACTTGTTACGTTGCCAAAAGAAATCCATTACAATTAAAGTTACATTGTGTTCATCAAATATTTTTGTTTAAGCAATCCATTAGGGCTACAGTATTAATTCTCGATTTAGAATATTGAGATACATTATTTTGTAAGTAAAGCTCAGTTGTAGGATTTTCTTAGTTAACTACAGAATTTGTAACAAAAACGCACGATCGTACTTTAACATTAACATTGCAGTTAAAGTACCGGTCAGGTATAAAACAGGTTGCACCATTTGACAATTGTTAGAAATCACGTCATAACTTGACGCTAACTTTAACCGACCACGCTCAAACGTCAAATTCTATCAAAAAGATAAATATAACAGAGCTACTAAAAATACACTGATGCAACACATTTAGCCAAACCATTAGAATCAATGTTACTGTTCCTGGTAAATTTTTGACGGAAACCTTAACTTTAACTGGTAGTTGCAGCAACTAAGCCTAAGAGATGAAAAAAGTATTCAACTGTTAAAATATAGTCAATAAAATTACAACCTCTGTTATGTGAATTCTTTGCTTCCTTTATATGCAATGTAAATTTGTATTCATTATATTTCAAAACAAAAGAAGTATTAACAAAAACATACATTAGAAACACAAACAGTGCGGTGTATGATATAATAGCTTTTCATAAAATTGCTCCTAAGTCGAGCCAATTACGGTCATTATATAAACAACCTCAAAAGTTGTTTATACAATCGTTATATTAAAACAATTATAGAAGAAATATATACGAGTCAAATGTTAGACCAGGAAATATTGATACACAATTAAATGAACGAAGTTATGAATTTATTCATACATGTATATTAAGCACTCGACTAAAAATAAATATTTATTTTGTGTGATCTATGTAGGTAGCTTAATATTGAATAAGTTTGTATATACAAATGTCTGAAGTATTCTGCATGCGTCCTACGAATTATGGTTGCACTAAAACAAAACATTATTAATTTACACCTGAAAAATGAGTTGCGGTTCAAGTATTTGTTTGAGAGAAGTACCGTTGAACATCATTACCATAGAAACTGGTGGCGCCACACTATTACAAGTTATGCACAAACACCAATCATTTAATGTAATTTAAACAGAGAACAAGCTTAAATGTAAATATGTAAAATGTAAACAGTTAATATGTAAAAACATATTAACTGTTTAGCTCATCGCTGTGCGGTTTTTCTATTCGGCTTATGAAATATTTTGGACGAATGATTAAGTAGGAGGCATTAGATATACCTACTTAAACTAGCAGGGCTACCGCTGTCAGACAATTACAGTTTCACCGTAAAGGTAATATTCTAAAGTCCACTAAGTCCAAATTGTAATTCCAAAGTTCTTACATAATTTTAGGCTGGAGCCCAAACTCTAATTGCTTTAGGTACGAACTGTACTAACAGAATACTATTACCACAGAATAGATAGTAATACTATTATTAAACGTCTATTGCTAAGGTCGATTCTAAGTAGAAGGTTATTCCTGTCGAATCGGGACGACCTATTCGAACTTCCCCTTCCTTGACAGTCAGCTATTACAAAAATCTTTTTCCATATATAATTTGTTATCCTACTGTACTGTCTCTAGATAGTTCAGATTCACGATTAAATCCAGTTGGTAGGACTAATTAGGTTTTGCAATTCTCCTTGAAGAAATGAAGAAATAGGCCTACATACACCTGTCAAGTTGGCAAATCTTATACATTGTATAACACGTAATCGCTTTTCACTGTCTGTCCCTATGTACGCTTAAATCTTTTAAACTACACAATAGATATTGTCGTATTCACTGTAAATTAAATAATTTTTCTCACGGAAGGTTTGTAAGCGTATGTTGTGTGCTCACCGCATGGACAATTTTATGAATCTTTAAACATTATGATTATACTAGTATTACTTAGTTATGTGCGTATTTCCACTTTAAACATTATGATTATACTAGTATTACTTAGCTATGTGCGTATTTATCGCAGGTTTATAAGTGCCCGGTTAATGGCAATAGGCTCGCCCCCTATTACATAACACATAAACTGGCGTAATGTGGGTGCTAGCACCTCTGCCTACCCCTTCGGGGACATAGGCGTGAGATTATGTTATGTTAGTAGGTTAATTAGGTCAAATTAAAATCTACCAACAAAACCCTCTTGTGTACGTTTTAGTTAAGATACTTTACGTAGCCGTAACTATATCCAAGTTGTTCGCGTGACTGTCTGTCCAGTAGACGTCCAATTAAGTTTTCTCCGGTGATTAATGGCTCCAACTAAGTCTGTGAGGTTGAGTTTACCTTCCACCCAGCGTTTTGTTTCAAAGTATCTCCCTTGTTGTTGTTTTACTATGAGAGGTATAAGATACTCCGCCTCGCTGAAAGATAATCTTCACTCTGTCTCAGCATTAACCTCAGATCCGGATCTTACGCTTATTCATTTGGGTCGGTACTACATGTATACTATAAATACATCTATATTCTGCTGGTAGTCATTTCAATATTTCCTGCCCACCTTGCCAGTCATATATTATCTTCCGATCCCCTATCTTGGAGCTAAGTCACCCTGAAAGGAGGCCCTGGCACGTGCTGATGCATCCGTAATATCCTCACAAGACAGCCCAAAAGCGCGTACAGAGCATCTGAACACATTTCAGTTCCATAACTCTTGTCTGTAAGACCATGTGCCTATAATTTTTAAAGTTGATACATTTATAACGGCATACCCACTACTATTATAGTAGGTAGGTATATAAAAGTTCAGTAAAAAAATATGAATGAAAACTATATCAAAATCGTTGTATACTCGTATTTTGGAAGAAGTATGAGGAGATACATTCAGATAATGATAGTAATATCAGAGCTGTTTACTACATTGAACTAGTTTTTATGACCCTGATAAGAATCGCTTTAAGCGATTAGACCACCCCTTATACTGTTTCCATATCCTTTAAGTTTCGGGCACCAATTTACTAACTTTTCAAAGTGTGTAATAAATAAAAATAAACAGTCCCCCTGCTGGAAACATGGCCCCTCTCGTTATGAGATGGGTTAGGCCCATAGTCCACCTCGATTGTACACATAGTACAAGGTAATGCCGTGTTTCCCAAATTGAGTTGGGTTTTATTTATGACCTTGTCGGGATGCTGGTTTAATGTTAAACACCTTTTTATTTCCCGCCGGTGCTGGATTATCAGCCAGTACGAGCTCCAATTACGCAGACTTTGTATTTCGCTAGGTAAGCTTTGTCTAGTGACAAAGGACTAGGTGAAATTAGCCCACTACCAAGAGACAAATGGTTCAATAATGCTTGTAATATATGAGTGTTTCAGAGAAATATATGGACAATATCTGGCTTTAGGCGTTTTTTTGAGAAAATAATTTAAAGGACTAACTTTTAATGTAATTAGAATACGGTCCGAAACTGAAAAAATATAACAGCTACTTGGCCCCAAAACCATTGTTGATCAGTGTAATTTGTTATGAATTCTACTGCAGAATTTAATGTAGGGGGACTGGTATAATCTAATTTACGTGGCAATTTAATGTGCATCTATAATAATCCTAACTAATCTCGAATAAAAACATGCAGGACAGTCTTTGACGACTGCTAGTAGAAGTGAAAACTAATTTGTGAGACGTTCGGCGACGATGACGCGTGTTCCAAAATTTGTTCACCCAAAATTGCTCACTTTAACAAATTTTCACTTCAATAAATAATGTAATAACAATAAAAACCATTTCGTTTATATAATCTTAGGCTCAAAATTTGATACTTGAGTGTGTTCCAACGTGAATACTTCCCACACAAAAACAAATAATATGATATCTGTGTAGTTACACATTTTTGTATTATAATTGAATGTTACCAAATCCTCACGTTGAATGTATAATATAATTTAGTGCGACAGTTGTCTAAGGATAAAATAAAAATGCGAAAGTACGTAATATAATTTTTCGTAATCAGCAAAACAAAATATCTCCTTATTCACTAATGGGTGGTACGAAAATATCTTGACATTATTTCACATCATAACATTATTTAGTCTCATTAATTATATCTGATAATATCGCTTCGTTGAATACAAGACCGTACGTTTTGATGTCCCAATTACAGCATAATTATGTCGCACCAATGAATAATCGTTGTATTGATATTAATTAATTGTTATTTCGTTATAATATTTCTTCATGAGATACAGTAAATATGCTATTAGTGATGTATTTTCTCTTCTGCGTTTCCTTTTCCCCTTGTCGTATTATGTCTGAGAGCTGATAAACGATGTCGTTAATCATACTAATATTATAAAGAGGAAACTTCTGTTTGTCTATTATTCTATCGGTCTTGTATAACATATTATTACATAATTTACTCTCTTATCGAGTATGATTTATAAGCTATTAAATAAGAAGTTCAATATGATATTGATGTTTAAAATGTGACCTCAAAATACCTTATTTTATATTAAGAATCCGTAATCCAAAGACACAGGATACGAACGCTGGGGTTGTTTCATAATATTATTCTTATTCATTGCTAATATAAATTGAATTGGTACCCTGAAACAAAAGACTTTTCTTTTCCGTATTTACGTACGGTTAAACATCGAGCATCTGATGGTGATAGTTTCAAAATTCCTTTTTATTTTCCTTCAACGAAGTGTTAAAAGGTTAACAACGGTAACGGCACGACCATAATGATTAATAGTTCCGAGGAGTGTTATCAAAACATAGTCAAAACGCCATAATTACATCATTTATATCCATCAATTTATTACAACTAAGATATCAGGGTGAAAATCTGATAAAGCCGTTAGTGATTTATTGCGAAAAGGACCTTTAAAGTTAAACTACAGCTTACTTTCAACGGAAACTAGAAACTTTTTAGTAAAGTTCTTATTGCAAGTCCGTAATCCTCTGTGCATACTTTCATTCTAAAAAGTTACTCTGCAATGTAGTGTAGGAAGAGCTGTTTGTTTTACTTGTACGCTGTATAGCGAATATCTCGGTCGAGGTTTAAAGTATTCATTCACGTCTTGTGCAACATAAACGGCACTGTGTAACTTTTATGACTGACGTCCGGACACTTTACTAACTTTCCGTCTACCCATTTCAATGTCCATACTCATTGCAATCTTCGATCGTTTCATCGTTGCGATCGCACCGACCGATCTCAAATGTCATACGCTGTCCAAAAACTGTTGACGCGAACGTTTTCCCAAATTAGATTTTTATCTCCAATGCGAACCGATGATCGGAACGAATGGAATTGAATTCGAAACCGGGAAACGTATCGCAGAGCAGGTTGAGTGCTCCGCTCCCGACTCAGCTGGGAATAACCAGGGAGTGTTCCATGAAACACATTTGAAACATTTCCTGTCGCATTATCGACTGTTTGACTTCACTACGAGGAACATAAAGATATACGCACATACGCGGCACGTCTTGGGAATGGATGAATGGTAGGACTAGTGCTTTCAATTCTGAATAGTATGAATTAATAATTTGACGGCGGCAAGCACAGTTACTGTTACTACGCGATATTATCTAAGGAATATGTTTTTTCAAGAAATGTATTTCTCATTTACAGAACATCAAAATTTATAAGGTTCTGATGATTCTATACTCCGTTGGTATACAGCGATTAAAAAGTAATTAGTATTTTAGTAGTTTATAAAATGTTTTATATATTTGTTCGTTTCGATGCATTCTTACGAAGAATATTTGAACAGTTTTAAAAATAATATGCTTTGAAATTTGTTTTAGAAAAGTGATTGTAGTCTAAAACCTAGGAAAGATTCAGTTTAAAAATCCGCTGACATAATTTTCTTATTCTACAGTAAAAAGTTTGATAAAAAAGATACCTTTACTAAAAAAGTTTTATATGAAAATGTTTTTCACCGTCGAAAATGAAAAAGAATATATGTAACAACATATTATATTTTGGAATAAAAAAAGTAAAAACTATAACCCAACTACGACAAAAATGACGCCAAAAAACAATATTTTCAGGTCAATGGATTAAACAACGTTACTGAAGGAGCAAGATAATCGACACATAGACTCTAGTAAGATGCCTCTGTTGCATGTTGACAATACTATCATAGGATACGATACTATAGTACACATTTATCAGTGTGCAGAGATACACATATTCAAGTTTAAAGAGCCGTAGCCATTCATTGTCAGATATGTTTGTAGTTACATATTTGTAATATTACTAACCATAACGTGCTTTCACTATTATGTAGGTATGTACGTTAGCAAGTAATTTACTATTGAACCCGAACAAAACTAAATAGAAAAAAAATATTAGTTTCCTTTTCATTATTACTCTTTCTTTTAGGTATTTTACTTAAGTATATTAATACTAGAAGTACAGAACGGTAACATTTTGACTTTTCATTAATATAACTAGTATAGCAGTATTAACTATAACAAAAACTAGTACCGTTCATGTGAGTTCGTGTGGCATACCACTTGACCCTTTGTATCACCCGGTGAACAAAACAAGGGTACGTAATCCCAAAACAGGGTCGGCTAGCTAATTCACCGGCAACAGGCAAAAAAGATTTGTAGCTAGATAACTAATTTACTCGCAGTCACTGAGCGTTTCTTGTCCCCCAACTCGAACACGTCGTTAGCGAGGGAAAACCTCTGTAGCAACTTTAATTTGGATCGTAAAAAGTGTTCATGATGTGAAAATAATAGTTTTCATTCACTGCCCTTTTTACGTTAGTCAATTTGTGAGGTCTGTAGTCATGCAATATATAGTTAAGACTAGCTGACCCGCGCAACTTGGTTTGCGTCACTCCATTTTTGCAACATTTTTCATTTTTGTTCCACGCCAGTTGGTTGTAGCATGATGTTATATACATATAAACTTTCCTCTTTAATCACTCTATCTATTAAAAACCGCTTAAAAAAAAATTGGTTGCCTGTAAAGTCGGTATACGGGCGAAAGTTTTACGTGACAACGACTTTGAGTGGTATGTCTGTCTCTCTCGCTCTTAGGCGGGCTAACCATGCCCGAGTGGAAGGGACGCGTGCCTCTCACTCGCTCTCATTGTGAGCGCATAACGTGAGCGGAGCGTAACGCAGTTTCTTGAAGTGTCACCCGGCAAGCCAATTTATAAGACGTTGTCACGTCAAAATCCGTTGCGTAACTTTAAAGATTTAAGCATACAAAGGGACATAAGGACATAGGGATATAGGTATAGAGAACGCGACTATGTAGTGATGCAGCGTATCGTTTGTGCGCTAAAATGCTGTGTACATAAAAACACACAATGAAATACTTAATGTATTCGGTTTCCTTTGTAATAGGTTCATAAAAAGAATACCTTTAAACAACAATGATTACCTCGCAAGTTTGCTGAAAGGAGCCAGGTTCAGCTTGTGTTAAGTTGATGCCTAGCGCCGATTTTCACCACCACCACAAATACACTACCAACAATGCAATTCACTATTCCTCCAAACTACCAACATTTTATAACTGTGATACGCATGACATCACAGAAAGACGAATTAATTCACTAACTTATCTAGTCTGCATCCCGTACTAATTTTGAAATTATAAAGTCATCTCTCAACTCATTACGGCTCTTGGGGACCTTTCCCAGGAACCCATCACACCTTTTGTTCTAAATAACTTGTCATATACATAAAAATCAAAGAGTAATAATGCTTTATTGCTGTACTTCTTAATAAGATATTTCGTCTTTTTTTTGTTCAATTATCTCACCTCTTGACAAGTAAGTAACTCAGGATAGGGTATCTCACGAATAGGCCCAAAAACGACTGCAGGTCATTTTGCGAATAAGTCCTTTGTCTACTAAGCCGGATAACATAATAGATATCTTTCACTCTGTCTAATATTAAATTGTAAATGTCAATCCGATTCCACAATGCGATGGCGTTTGGGAATTATGAATATTTTATTATCAGTGTTTTCCAATAACTGTTGCTGGTCTAGTTTCAATCACGAACACAGTGTTAGCATTTAATTTAGAAATTCAAATATGGGTGCACGTGTGACGGGAGGTTTTAACAGCTTAACTTCCATTTCGCGTAATACCTGCGGGATTGTGTAGACTATATTGTTATTTCTACCGTTATTTTGCATACTATGTGCCAGAAAGCATTTAGCAATTAAGATGGTAAGCTGTTACCGGTGCCTATAATTACCGTAGTACTATTTGCGTGATGTCAACTTTTTCTTCCCCAAGGAGGTTTCGCTGACAGTAAAAAGTCAACTTTGCGCAAGAGTTGTTCTTATTTCTAAGGCTGACATGGGTTGTGTTGAGAGAGACAAATTTTGATAGGCTAATTGACTGATTGATGTATATCCCCTATTTTATTCGGATCCGGTACCTATTCCGAATTCAGACAAAAACGTGTATGAAAAAGGTAGGTTTCTTATCCTACTTCATATTAATATTATGCTACTTTGTGAGGATGGATGACTGAATCGATGAATGTATGTTTGTTACACTTTTAGGCTCAAACTTCTAAACTACTCTGAATGAATTTTGGCACAGACATAGATTAGTCTAGATTACATACCTTTTCATCACGAGAATAGGTTCCTATGCGTCTTGAGAAACGATATTAGTATGTCACACGTATTTATCCAATCTCCCAAGTATTTATCCAGCCTTTTCATTTATTATTATAGTACCTACTACGGAAATAGTATCTCTATTACTCGTAGGCCGACACATAAAATTATTGAAACTATTACTTACACAGTAAAAACAATCTTATTGATATGATGTGAATCTTAGTCACACGAGTGTGTGTGCGGACTTGGTCCGGGCTGGTGTGTTCAAACACTCTAGTGTGCTGTCATTGTCGAGTGTAAGTGTCGCCAAACACTCCCTCTATTCGCGAGACGTCCCGAACCGCCTGTATTTGAAGTACTCCACCAAATCGACCCACGAGCACCCTTACCCTGTGTTGTTGTACCTAACAGTGTTACATCGATAACACAGAGTCCAAACCGTGACACTGTGCCGTAATGTGTCATCCAACACTAACGCAATTCTTGGCTAACATGTAATTTAGTTACGCAGTTGGAATACTTCTGAACACGCGGGCCCACGTCATAAGTTAAGGAATGATTAAGGGGGTTTTGATCGAATTATTGCGGAAAGTGTTCCGTTTATCATCGAAATATTGTTTCCTTTTGTGTGTGTTGTAATACCAAGGGAATTTCCCGAATATGTTTGTGCAACGTGTGGTATTTGTACAGGCTGTATTGACGTTATTTCAGAAAATATTTTAATTGCCAATGTTTTCATCAAATTGCAGAAACTCACCTTGAATTGTTAATTATGTTTGATCTTTGGAATTTGGCGGGAATTCGTAGCGAGTGCAATATTTATTTATTTATTGCCTCAATTTTACTCCAGTCCACAATTTTGTACTACTACTGAATTTTATTTTGTACTCATAAAATAAAATTAAATGAATAAAACCACAATTTCATCAAGGGACAACCAACATCCCCGTGGCTCAAGCTACCCTTACCTGCTAAACAGACAGGCTGCAGCGCAGACATTCCATCTAGTAGGGCGCCTTTTGTAGGCCATGGTAGCCATGGTGTATGTTCAGACTTTTCATTACCACTTGGACCTACGAGTATCATACCACGAGTAGTATGGCCGGTGGTACAGTAGTCCCGAAACGGATGTATTTAATGACTTTTGTTGAAACACTTAACGTGTCATAGCGTAATACCGTACTCTCTTCGCCTATAACTCGCGGCACAACCCACAAACCACCACTGAACCCCGCGCGTTTACGTTAAGTTTGCGTTTCGCGTCACGTAGTGCCCGTTGATGGCTCTCTGAGGAGGCCCATTCTTCCTATTCGATTTATAAGTATTCAATAGTGTTCACACTTTGTACTTATTCGTTGGAATGAATCGTGACTTCTGTATATTATAGTCTTTTCTTACTGAATTTATTGAGCAGCTACTGTTCTGTAATAAAACAAAAAAGAAGGTCATAATATTATATTTATAGATATTTCCGTTTTGTAAATGCCGTGTTTGTAAGTGGGCTAATTATTTTTGAATTTTGAATTTCTTCTCACAGTATTTTGGAAGGCATTTAACCAGCTTTAGCTCTTACCGTGTCTCTGGGGTGAAAGATTGACAGACGTAAAACTTCGAAATGAACGATGATCACAGAACATTTCAGACTTTTACGGTTATGAGTTTGTAAATCTAAAGTTTTACTGTAGAATATTTGAATTAACTGTAATCACTGGGGTTTACGGTCACATGCTTAACTCAAAGAACTGAAACAGGTTTATTATTTAATATAATTTAGCAATTGGTTCACAATCTGTACGGTATTAGTAATGTAGCATGTGATGATTAGGGTCGACCTAGACATTTTAAGGACCAGAGTACTTTCAACAATATTTTCAAGAGAAGATGAAGAGGATCGTAATAAGTAGAAGTATGAGGCGTTACCTATTTCAACCCAGAGGTCACTTCGATTTCTACCCGTGAAAATATTCAATTGTTTATTCCGTATTCTTCCCAATCGTTTTCTGGTTCCATCCCTTCTGCCTTTTACCACTATTTCTAATAATTTTGTAGGTACAGACAGAAAATAACTTCGCCTAATATAATACTTCGAAAGACGTTGCCTCTGCCTATCTTAATAGTAAAAAGTTGTTACTGTTTGCTTTACATACCTCAACAATAAGATAGCAAATAGTACCTACTAATAAATAGATATAGCTACATTAATTATAAACAAACAAACATGTTAAGTAATATCTTGAATAGGTAGCGAGCACTAAGCCGTATGTCAGCAGTGAAGACTACCCCATCATTTGCCGCGAGGGTAGTAAGAGGCGATTAAAGGATTATATGGAGAGCACGGGCTATAACGTCTCACCTGTGTATCTCATAACTCCTCACTGCGATTATATCCTGCGATATGAGGTGACTATTGTCTATGAGGATGAGTACCTACTATGAGTCTCGGTGAATACGGTTCTATTCGGATAATGAGCTTTAACGGGGTTTTTGTTACATTTTTGTTTTCGTTTTATGTTATTGGAGATAATATTATCTACTTATATACCTTTATAAGCCCACACACGCCTTTTCCTTTTCGTAAACATTGATAACAGCCCATCAGCTGCTTCTATCATTCACACTTCACGAACATCTCCTGTATCACCTTTCATTAAATTTAAATATAAATGTATTGTTAGTTGCATAGCAATTTTATAGTATTGTAAGTTGCATAATAATGCAAGTAGAGATTCATGCATATTGATATTTGATATGAGCAGGAATCGAAGCCAACACCTAATAATATTGAAGAACTATGAAGGATAAAACTGGTTCACGTAATAACACTGTAAATCGTTGTCTACACGTATAAAGCATGAATTTGATAACCTATTTAAGTTCTGTGGCTCCATGCAGAGCCCAGCAAGTTCTGCTTTCGTAACTGTTAACAGTCTTGTCTTGGTTACCATATTATAACTTCAGTGTTGGATGAAATTAACTTAGATTGGCGTTCGCCAGACAACTTAGATACTGTGTGCCTCATGGGGTGTGATCCCAATCGTTTATGTATTCACATCCTTAACTTAGCTATAGGTTAATATGATTGTAGAATTAGTTTGTGTGCAATACACAATTTTTGAACGGATCACGGTAATGTATGGGAGTGACTTGTGTTTACGCCTGTCATTAACGTCAAAATAAAGGTTAATGCCATTCTTCGAACATTCTATTCTATTCTATTCAACAGAACGACGATCAACTAATTACTATTTGTCTAGTCTAAGGTGAAAATGTACTAAGATTGACTTGCAATGGTTTTGTGCGGCGGTTCCTTGCAAATTCGTTAGTTGCTAATGCTTCTGACCTGTAATTGTGTAATTACATGAACAGAGTATGGTCTTGACCCCGGCTTTCTTGTTACCTTGTTTTTAAAAGTCCCCTCGGATAGTTCCTCGGAGCTATTATGTTGGACTCGAACCAACTAAATCCATCACCAGCCATCTTGGGCCTATAGATACACTCCGGCATCTGTAGACCCAAGATGGCTGTCGTTGAAGTTTGTCGGCGGAACCAGAACCAGCTCTGGTTTAACTTTCCAGTTCTCTTAGATGTAGGTACCTTACATATGGTGTATGATACACATCTATGCATTAAGCACATAGGTGAGTCTCTCAAACCAAATATATAATAGTCCAACCACTATGATGATATCGGAGTCACATACGAATTCGGTATCGGAGCAGTAGCCTGTATTACATTATAGAAGAACAATCTAATTTTTATTGTTAACTTTTATTTTACACATAGCAAAAGTGCAATTTCTCGGCAGGACTGCTTATAAAACGAGGCTGTTCAAAAACTATAAAGCAAGTTATTCATTATTAACAGCCCAACGTGAGTGGTTTATTACTTGACGCGGTAAAGTGTGAAGCTATGAAGTTATTAATTATGCTCACTAATTGCGTTCAAACTTGGCCTAATGTGGGCACAAGTTATTTATGTAGTGGCGAACTTGCGCGATCAATGTTGCCACCGCAAATACTGTACGAGTTTGTTTGACTTTTGGATGGAACATGTTGTAATGACAAGTAACTTTGCACGATTAAAAATAATCTTTCTTTTAAACTTATGCTTAAATTACTGTCTTTATGTATGCTTAGACCGTTGAATGAGTTTTTTGAAATTAGACAAAATATAGCTTTGAAATCTTATATTCTGTTCTCAATAACTCTTTTGAGGTTCTCTCTCACTCTTTGGGTAAAGTAAATCCCTGCACTGTACGAGTATGTAGGAACTTAATGGTTTTCGATCCACGATTTCACTAAAAATGGCTCTAAAACATTTCTAATTATTTCATACACTTTTGTTATTTGTTCAGCTACCGCCAACAAAGAGCAAATTATTTGCTTATGCAACTTGCTGAAAGAGAAATCGCATAGGCATAATATTTATTTGGTTTATAAATCACGTAGCAATTAGTTATATTTTTATAAAACTACGACGTAATTGACGCAACCTCGTCACGGTCCATGGTATGCACACACGAGGTTCTATTATCTTGCATTATCTGAGTCTACCATCACGATACACGATGTAGTGTCATCACAATCGAGGCTTTGACAACGTGCCGAGCCGATGTGCCGATGTGCCGTTGTACCGGTTGTGCCCCACCGGCTCTTTGAAAGGCGTAATCTAATATTCCTTTCTCAAAATAGAACACTGACAGGTGTGCGCAGCGTACACTTGAAATCTCGCTATGAAAAATGCGCACAGCTCTCAGCTGAATTACATAATGCAGGAATGTGTCAAGAAGCGGCGCGACACGGCACCACACGGCATACACTTTTGAGATTCTTTGTGCACGTAATAAAAGGAGGATTTTGCTATTGCTCGTGTGATAGACAGAGACGGGACTATCTAAAAATTTCATGCATAAGAGCGGCGTTCCTGCCATACTTCACCCGCATGTGTTTATTACGAGTTCTTCTATCTTGGTAAATATAATTTTCATTGTGCGTAATAAAGCCATAATATAGGCGGTCCCGAAATGGGACGGAAGGAAGCCTCGACCTTTCCTGTTGGACGGGGGTTGGCGGGATATCACCACGAATATGGTTAATATTCGGCCTGTCAAATGAAAATATAGACCTCCGATAGACCAGATACCAGAATTGTTTTTGAATTAACTTGTTCGAATCGTTAGGACCGATTTATAGTATAATATTAAAAAAAAACTACCTCTTAAAACTGTGTTGGTACTAATACATATTATCGTTAAAATTGTATGAAGATATATGGTTGTGATTTCTGTTAGTCTTTCAAAAAACAATTACACAGATTGAATGACATTTGACGCAGATAGACCCGCGCAACAGATGTGTATATTTAATCTGTTTAAATAAACATATCTGTTGATAAAATACTTTTGCAACTATTATTACGAACTTTTGTTACACAAATACCAACCGTAATGTAGTCCATTATCCAAGTCTGTACCTAATAGTACATTAATAAAGTCAAAGTTTGGCAATATACCTATCAGTTTCATTTAAAAACATGTCTGTATTGTTAACAGACTAAACGAGATTCGTTATTAAAACTTTAGGTTCAATGGAACAATACAATGCTTTTAGCAAACCACGCTTCGGCTTTTGTTCAATTAATTTTCTATTTGAGTAATTTCATCTTTATTTTAAGTTGACTGTGCGGATTTACTATTTTAACACCCATTGTATTTATGCGGGTACATATTCATTAATTTAATTTGTTTGCGGGTGACACTCACTGTTCATGATTATATCATTAGTGTCATTACACTGGTTGTATTGTTCAGTTCCATTTTTTGAGGTTCGCTCTTCACTTTGGCGAACACAGTGGCGCACGTGTTGGTCAACACACCCTTCCGACGCCAAGACACATCTAGAATGACACAAACCCCCACTCTACACAGTCACAACTCACAAACGGGTGTGTTACCAATGCCTTCGCCAAGAAGTAGTGAGGACCTAATACTCTTTATAAGTAACTAGTTATTGCGCCCAGTTTCGGTCCAAGTTTCGTGTAAACAATAGCAATGACATCTTCTTCTAAAATTGTACTTCTGAAACAGATTCTTGTACCTATCAGAATTTTTCTCGCACCGTTTTCCATCAGGTGGCCCGTGTGGATGTCTGCCACATAACTGGTATTAAAAAAATCCTTGGGATATTTTTTCTTTTATCTAACACCAGGAATTTACTCACTTTAAAAACAATATAAATATTTTGTTGATTCACAATACCTCACTTTTAATTTTCTAATACTTTCGTTATTATATTTGATCAAAATGGATTAAGATATGAAAGCTTTTATTTTTTATTTTATGTATAAAATTATTGGATTCCGCCGCGTGGTACCTACTCGGCAAAGTTGAATTTGGGCCACCCCATCTCTTCACGTAGGTACGGTGTCGTTCAAGGCGACGGATGGGACTATTTAATATCAGCCAGATATATAATCAACCACAGATGGATGGTTAAAGTCAACAATAGTGCAGGATGCAGGATTACGTCAGTATAATAAACCCAGAGTAACCTGGAATATGGCGATGTATCGTGTACAATGGTTGGCAAAATGTGGATAGCATTCTCCTCAGTCTACTCCGTAAAAAATAGGCGTGAGCATATGCATGTAGTATATAAGTATTGTATGTTAAGTATCTAGCTTTAGCATGGCTTAAGATATATTTTAAAATCTAAGTTTCCTAATATGCAAAAAGGGCAATCAGTTCATAAATCGAACATGCACGAAAAAAATTCCGTTCATTTTGGACACAACGATCCAATTTATGAGTCAGCCAAAACGTCAAAACAGCGCACCTTTTTAAGTGTCCGACAAGTGGAGTCGATCGGTTACCAACAAAACTAGAGGCTAATTGAATTAGGCGGCCCTTCTGTTGCGGGGGCCGGCATTGGGGCGGTTCGCGATATCCTTTGGCGGGGAATAAGTACCATTTATTATACTTTGTAAAATGTAGCTTGGGTTCTATGACAGATAATATGGCGTAGAGGAGTATGGCGATAGAGTATCGATGCATGTGTTCGTCAAGATAGACTAAGGACGTTTTTTTCTATGACTGTATAGATTAATTTAAAAAACACCACACATCTACCTTCCATGAGGGTCTTCACTAATTAAGCTACTCATAATAATAATACTCATAATAAGGTAATAAGCCAGTAGCACCATAATAGGCCGGGGAGACTTCTGAGCCTATCTTAACTATTTTGAATTGAATTGAAATCAAATGAAATTTATTCATTGTAAACACCGTGATGAAAGATGTTACATTTTTATACTTTATCTGCGGTTTAGTACAGTGTAGTAAGAACCTTACTGCTTCTTGTGTAAACAGAGCCTTATGCTTTTAAATCCGAACACAAGCGGGAAGGTTAAATACGTGCATCAAGCTCGTAAGGCATTCCTTCAGGTTTAACGGGAATTAAATTGACCTAATTTTCCTCTGACCTCCTTTGTAGAGTAGATAACAGGCCTGATGAAACATGAGAGCGAGGGTTCAACTTTTGTAGATGTGGTGATTAGTACTCATGGCTGTATTATATCAAATGAATGTTATGTAAGGAATCTCTCGAGATGTTTCTCTTAATGCGTAGAGATTGGGTATGCCTTTAATGTAATGGTCGTACTTATAGCCCTAATTTTATAAACTAATAAGATACCAAAACCAAATATTTATTTAGTATATCTGTTACGACTACGCTAGGTTTAACACTAACATGGGTAAACGAAACTGAACTATGTCGAGGTTCACACTATCTACATCACGACACCTTATGGACACCTAGTTTTCTATATGCAAACACGCAAACTATTGTTTGATCTGAGACAGACAAGTCTTACGAAAATCGTAGTTTGTTTAGTTAGTAAGTTATTTATTTATTATTAAACTTTATGCACAATCAAATTGAACAAAGGTGGACTTAATACCAAAGGTATTATATGACAGTCAACCTTATGGTGATGCAGAGATACATTAAGGTACGTGCAGGAAGAAGAAGTAATCTGAATATGATGACGATATGATATATATAATTATGTCTACTACGATAATAATGTTATTGTTTACTACTAAAGAATATTACTAATCTATGAACTAAGACAGTAAAAAAACCTACAAGACTAAGGAACTTGTACTAAGGTTCAATGTGAAACGCGTTATTTTAACTACTGTGAAATAAAATTATATACTTGGTAAATTCTTGACGGGTGTGAAGGCTGAAATATAGGTCGGGTTGCTAGTTACCACAAAAGTTGCGTGAAGGTCCTCTGGGGTGGGGTGGTATGACCTTTTACATTTCTCAACTCCTATCATTAGTATTTCAAACTGACGCCACTCCTCATTATATGATGACAGCTAAATTACTGCCACATTGTCCACAAAGCCATAATCAATCATGGTGTGGGACAAAACCAAGCTGGTCATGGTCACCTTCGAAAGTTACTTAACAAAGGACATAATAAAACCAAAAGCAATGGACCGAAACCTTCGGTGCCTAAATAAAACAAAAATTATGACGCCCCCTAAATAAAAAAGTTCCTTATGAATGAAATCCTCTCTTTTTCTTCTTCTTCTTGCTAAGGAGGTATGGCTAAGGAGATTAAGTACCGAAAAGTGAATATACTTTTGAAACGGTCTCTGTTACAATTCCATTAAGAACCAAGCGGGCGGTGACTCCTTTTTATGTTTTACCATTAAGTTTTGAAATTCTTTACCAGCACAAGTAATCCCACACACCCGACACTGTAAAGGCAACTCTACAGTATCGGGTTCTTAAAGCGGGACGTGAAAAAGCAACTGTCTGAAGCCGTGACGTCAGGATATGGACCGTCTTTCGAGGGACTGCACCTGTAACAGCAACTGCCGTACTTTGAACTTCATTCCTGATAGGAGAGCCATATATAAAATAACTAATAAAACATACAATGACCAGCTGTGGCAGTGGCTTATTAGAAGCAGTTAAATGGGAAAGCCAACCATTTTACCAATCACTAAATTATTGCATAATGAACTAAATCAACACATTACAAGTCCATCTATTGTCTTAATGGTAGTCAGTAATATCTGGGCTACATCAATCTTTTATAATCGTCCGTCAATTTAATAAAACAAATCAACAAAATCGCGTGTTTTGACTTATTTGTTGCTTCCGTGATCGGGCCGTTTGACACAGACACCTGTAAATATTCCACATTCAACACTGATCTATAATATTTAATTTACCCTGCCGATAATAAAATAAACTCGCGGAACTGTTAAATATTCATATATTAATAGTGGGCTAATTTCATTGGGGCGCGTGTAATGGAGAAGAATGTTTTAGAGTGTTCCATGTGCATGTTTCGCATAGAATTTGATTATGTTCAATGATACTGAAGAGATTTTGAGGCTCGATATGGTTTTATTGTAGCTATAAAAGCTATACTAGCTTTTGTTCGGGACTTTACTCGTGTAATTATTGTCTGGATTTTGTATCGTATCTAAATCACTACATAGTATAAAACAAAGTCGCGTTCTCTGTCCCTATATCCCTATGTCCCTTTGTATGCTTACATCTTCAAAACTACGCGACGGATTTTGATATAGATAGAGTGATTGAAGAGGAAGGTTTATATGTATATAACATCATGCTACGACCAACAGGTGCGAAGCAGGAATGAGAAATGTTGCAAAAAGGGGGTGACGCATACGAAGTAGCGCGGGTCAGCTAGTAAACTATAAACCTGAACCCCGATTTTACTAATTGGTCTGGCAATAATTGACAATTAGTAGAATCAGGGCCCTGTTAGTCGTAACTGTGAAATACTAGTTCCCAGTAGAGTGAGTGTAACGTGTGTCGAAATAATAATCTTCGTAGTAGCAATTCCCAAATTAGGAATTGTACACAAGGTATATATTTCCGTAAAAAATGCGCCAAATATCCACAATTTCAAAGCAAACTCTGAATATGGATACCGACAGTTGATTTTTGATGTTTTTCCCTATGGAACATACGGAGTTTCCCGATAATCAATGTATTGAGAGGTTGCACTCATCCGCGCTACGCTTTGCATTCGTTATTCCACCATTTCTGTATTTTTACTGGTGTTTGCTATTTACATTGGACGCACTACGGATTGGTCGAATATGTATCCATCGTAGGGCTGCACAGCCGCATATGTCTTCTTTATTTAAAATCAAGAATATTTTATATCTAACGTGTTTTTATGCCATTTAGGAGGTGACACATGATCCACCTTATAGAAAGTGGTTACCATGGCCTATGGACGTTTGTTACACCAGGCTATAGAAACCTTTTAAATTAGGGGTGAAGCTTAAGAGAACTTTTGCGTCGCCAGCGCAGGTGACAAATTTCTCTTCTCCCTGATAACACAAAAACTTAAAAGCCGCGGTATTCTGTAGGGTGGAGGACCTTGCCAGACTGCTCAATTGGGACGGTGTCGATGTATTCTAACTGGATTACACGATTTACTTTTTCCACCCCAGACCTCTTCTCAACCACAATAGTAGCTATGGATTTCAATATTCAAACTTCCTATACTATGTCGTATGTGATTCATAACATAGCATAGTACCGTAATAAGGTTCTACCTATCCTATACATTTTCATCACTTTACTAGACTAGCAATTATGACGACGCCTGCTAGCGGTCACCACCTTCTCATCTTATGCAGTGTTTACCTCAAATTGAAGCAATAAAACATTATTCCTCATAAAGCACAACCCTATCACCAATCAATATTCACACAGAACATCCAGTATTGATATGTTTGGCTGGAAGTGTGCATTTGGGATTATGTAAGGTAGCGCATATAACAAGCCGCGTGGGAAATAAGCGAGTTGGTATTTTTTCTACGAGTATCAATTAAATATTGATTTGCTTTCGAACCGTGCAAGCGACCGATACACCGCGCAGCGTATTATTGATATGTGATTAATGACAGGCGTTCTTTTTGGTACGACTAATGTAACCGGCTAGTACCTATTTATTATATTTACATCAATCAACCAATGTGTAAACATCACAGAAATGTACTTTACTAAATTAAAACCCTGTCAGTTAAGTAACACTATTAAGGTAAACAAAAAACTGCTGCTTTTTGTTTGAAACTAAAAATTGATGATGAACAGACGAAACTTTCGTCGTTATTTGTATTAGTTTTGCAGCTATAATTATGCTATGAAATATGTAGAGTACAAAGTTGTTTCATGTCTATACTTTAGTATTTCAGCACGCTATCTAGTTTGAAATAGTTTCCTGGAATAGATTACAACGTTGTGAAAATTTACTTTTTAAAGTTAATTAACGTATTTTAAATTAAAGCCACGACTTTTTCGCCTATTATAGAATATATTCAGTAAATATCATAACGATAAGCCTTATTAGTCACGAAAAGCGTTCCGCATTTATATTGCAAAACGGATTTTTGTAAAACAACACAACTCATTACTTCACGCCACCAAACGGGCGAAATTTACCTGGTTCTAATTTCTTGAGACAAGGCTCTTAAACAGCGGTGTCGCTAGCATTTGAGGTTATTTTTATTTTCCGGGTGTCTTATAATGTGATATTCATTTATTTTATTTCCCGGCGGATGGACGCGCGCCTGTGGCTCGGCGAGAGGAAACAAAGCCATTTCCTAGCCGTCGCCAATCTGTGGCCACTAGAGACGCGACTGTACCGTCGCCCACCCCGCCTCACCCCGCCCCACCCTGACATGTGACGTCTTACGTTATTAAATCTCGGTGTTTTATTTATTTCATTCCTTTACCTTTCTTGTGCTTCTTTTGTCTAACCGGCTTTGGAATAATTAGGTTATGTCAGTGAGATATTGGGGGAAAACGTGTGGGTGCGGTGCGATTTAGAAATGTTGGAGCCGTACGAAGCGGTATTCATTCTAAATACCTATATAGGTACTATATAGTCAAAGTGTATGTGTTCGCTTATTTAAAATCTTTGAATCATTGAAGCTATCTAGTTTTTAGCTAGAAATAGTTAATAAAATTTAAACATGTATTTGATCAAAAATCTTTATATTTTAACAAAAATCACAGAAGTCTATAAAGTTTGAAAAAGAATAGTATCTAACGCTACCTAATAGTGGATGTGAAAGACAGTTCAATGTCTTTGTGTTATTATTCATATTATCATTTAGGAAGGAGTTCGAAAGAGAGCCAAGTTTAGCATAATATACCTACAAAAGATAGTAGGTACAAAAAATATCTAAGATAAAAAAATATTAATGTAAGTAATGCATGGAAAGTCGTTGTCCTTCACCGTATTATATCCCAAACAGGGACGCGCTGTCTAAGACGTGTCGATTTAGCATTCCGACTGAATTTGACATTCGCAATGTTTATTGCCATCCCATTCGGCGGGCCTCTTTTGTGGGAATCTTTTTGTGGTATAATTTATCTAATTTGGAACAAAGCGGATTATATGCGGGGATGTTCACTCAATTCACGCTAGAGGCAGTCTTGAATTTTTATTAGAACATTTTATTTTTCTGGTTTGAAAGCGAAATTTAAGAAACCTGGTCTGAAATCTCAATTTCTTTTGTATTCGGGATAATTTAGTAACTTAATTTAAAAAAAAAAATAACGTTTTGTTGCATTTTACTTGTAATATCATATTCATTTTTTTACTAACTGCTTAACTTAGTTAATTTTTGCGTAAGGTTCGGGTTTACTACATAAAATATCAATAATAAAAACAATATTTTGGTCATAAAATAAATCTCAATAAAAAATCCGACGAGGATGGGATTCGAACCCACGCGTGCAGAGCACATTGGATTAGCAGTCCAACGCCTTAACCACTCGGCCACCTCGTCATGTGTAAAGATTGTGTAAATAACAATCCACTTGCATTTTGCGATCTACTTCAGATTTTACTTTCGGATTGTATTTTTGTATCATTTTAATTCATGAAAACCTCATGTACAGCTGTCGCAAGATGCGCACATTTCGTTTATAAAAATACATTAAACTTGTGTATAAACTGTTGCCTATAATTATATATTGTTACATATATTATTTCCGATATGTATTAATATAGTATTTAGTGTTGATTCTTTGAATTAATTCAAGTATCAGAATTTTTACCTGTAGGTTCTCGGTATATTACGATGTTGTCTTATTAATTAATTGAAGTTATATATATATATATATATATATATATATATATATATATATATATATATATATATATATATATATATATATATATATAAAAGTTTTGTTATTTTAAGCGTGCTCGGTTGGTTCCAAAAGTATAAGAGTTAAAATTTTTGAATTATTCACTTCTAGAACCATCAGGTGTGCCGCTTGCTTGTCTGCCATCTAAGTGGTGTAAAAAGAAAAAAAATAGAATGACTTTTTAGGGTATACGGGATAGAGACTAATGTCGTCGATAGATTAATGTTCTACCTCAGACTAAATATAAAGCATAGACGAAACATATAGAATTAGCACGTGAAGCCTCCAAAAGTAATATTAAAGTACGCCATTTCGCTTGCAGCCTTTGTCTTCGCCGCACGCCCCGTACGGGTGCGAAACAGTACTACGTTAGTACCTATTACTTTAGGCGGCTTCACTCGCTAGTTCTATGAGTTCTGTCTATGTTTTTTTTACTCTGAGTATAACACGTATTTTTTTTTATCTGGAATCTTTAACGTACCTTGTAAACACACTATAAGTATAATATAGAATGTGTAATCAACTGTGTAAACTTTACGTGCGATTCAAGTTAGGCGCTCTAGCGTGATTAAGTAATCATTTGTTCAGCCGCGCTTTAGTTTCACATTTATAACAGTAGTAAGATTTATAAGACTACTTCTTTATACTTACCACTTTTTTATTTAGGACACGTCATAGTGACTTCACCTTATCTGATGAAAAGCTGAAGGCAAGGTCCCAGGAAAGAGGGTCACTATTACAAACACATACAGTGTTACAATGGTGGCGCTTAGCTTGACGGCCTCATTAGATACTTTTTCATGCTCCGTTTAAAGGTCCCAGGATCGTAGGTAGTTAGGTGGCAAACAAATATACCACCCACCTAATTCGCAGTCTATGAATGTGTGTAATAACAATAATAACATATCTAGCAATGAACCGAAGTACCCTGTAATCATAATTATGGGCACTGTTATTTTTAACTCCATGTGTAAAACTAAATTTATAGGTATCGTTTTAAATGTCAAATGAAATATCAATAGCTGAATGTCACGTTCGGCGTTCGTCCACATAACGACACAGTAGTGTGGACGAAATGCAACGTCCCATAATGGTCTGTTGTGACCGTTCCTAAAGCCGAGTATAAAACCGGAGGATTTGTTCGATGCGCTCACCCGAATACGAAATACACCTGGAGCCAGTTCCTACGCCTTTTCATATGTTGATATTTTCAGCCAGAAGTTTTGTAGATAGGTAGGTGTACTTTTTATAGATTACACAAGCTGACCCGCGCGACTTCGTCTGCGTCACCCCGTTTTTGCAACATTTTTCATTCCTGCTCCGCACCTGTTAGTCGTAGCATGATGTTATATACATATAAACCTTCCTCTTTAACCATTCTATTTATTGAAACAAACCGCATCAAAATCCGATGCGTAGTTCTAAAGATTTAAGCATACAAAGGGACAAGAAAAATAGGGACAGAAAACGCGACTTTATTTTATACTATGTAGTGATATCCCAAAGTAAATATGTCTTTGCTGTCTAGCTGCCCCTACAAGATTAATGAAATGCAGGTGATGAATGCCTTTTAAAACCCTCCC
Source organism: Pelosia muscerda (assembly GCA_963691645.1). Classification (NCBI taxonomy): domain Eukaryota; kingdom Metazoa; phylum Arthropoda; class Insecta; order Lepidoptera; family Erebidae; genus Pelosia; species Pelosia muscerda. Next base: position 4,266,929 of record OY829114.1, on the reverse strand, counting down.
TGCCGTGGTTTTCCCAAGCGACTACAATATGGGGTTCTTCAAGGGCGTTAGAAGGTTTCTATAGGGTAGGCAGAACGTGTGTGTCGCCCCTGGTATTGCAAACGTCCATAGGCCACGGTGACCGCTTCCCATCAGGTGGGCCGTGTGCTTGTGTGCCACCTAAGTGGTATAAAAAAAACTAATCTTTGCGCACAATATCTAATATTATCCAATCTCGTCGTTCGTCGTAAATTATCCAATCTAATCGTTTTTAACGCCTATTAGGTACCCTCTATGGTAAACTCTTTTTAATACCTAAAGATACTGTGTCTGGTTCGGGAATTAAAACCAGTAGATACCTCACGATCGCAAAAGTATGAACCTACTAATTTTGATCAAAAGCGTTGTACCGAAACCGCGTCGTAATGTTATAAATTTATCTACCAAGTTTAATTTAAGCAAAAGTGAGCTCTATCTAAATACATTGCTTCCGTCGCGATGGCCGGGCGCTCATTAAGTATTATAACTTAAACGTCACTGTGATGCCGACCCATGTAGCAAATTGTGCTCGTAGAATTAATTCAGCTTACATAGAAGCTATAACAATAACTGGATATCATTATTATTCGTGCGGGGGCAGGGCTGCCACTCGCAAGGAAATGAATATTCCATTCGAAATGGACCTGTACTTTCTTACATTAAAACTTACATTATGTGCCCCACTCCACTGTTGAATAATTACAACACTTCTTCGGAATTTGAATGAGTCGACGCGTCGGTAATGAATCGAGAATTTCATAGCAATCGCTGCAGTCTGTTTGTTCGCTGAATAATTCATCTTCGTCTTATCGTTTTACTACGTGCCGGGTCACGGACAAACTCTGTGTCCCCCGCTCTTCTTTTTACCATTGAGGTAGCATACATACATAAAATAAGTATTTCCTCCTTCGGGGTAGTCAGGCAAACAACGTCACTAATATCACTAGTGCTTAAATTTTTTACCTCAGAACCGTTTAAAGGATCCCTACTGCTTAATTTTTTTTTTCTGTATCATGAAAGAACGAGTGATGAATCTTTCCGGTGGGTACTAATGAAAAAATTAACTTTGATCTACATAATATAATAAGCACATTCTTATTCTATATTACACCAACAGCGTAAGCTTACAAAAGTAGAGATTCTTCTGGTCAAAAAATCCTGATAGGTACCTACTCTTGCTTGAAAAGTGAGACATTTATTTTATCTGGTACTTTCGGCAAGCAATTTCGTTTCTATCGGCGCAAATTATTTTATATGGCTCTCTTTCAGCCGTATGCCTATTATAAACGAAAGTATATAATTAGTTATCTACTTGGAAACCTTTGTAAGAAGCAGCATTACCTCCAAGGAGGTAGTTTACTACCATAAAGAGATCTTAAGGCTGTACCTCCTTTAATAAACACAGCCACGAGGCAAGTAACTACCATTTCTATACATATTAATGTTCTTTAATTCTAAGTCCTAAAGTCCTACCTGTGGAAGAATAAACTGTCTATTAATTGAACAAAAGCTTACGGTTGAAGAACGGTGTTATTTTTGTTACGACTTCGAAGAGACGTCACTTAACTTCAGATATTAACGAGGTTTTACGATGAACTGTCGTACCAGTATTATAGTATAGCAGGAGATTAATCACGAAGACTATATCAAGTGTGAAAATCCTACTAATATTAAAAATGTTATTTTCTTGTACCACACAAAACAAAAAATGTTGTAGGTAGCATAAGGACAAACCGCTTTGGTTTTTTATTCTACAATTTATCGATATATATTTTTTATAACCTGTAATATAAAAAATGTGAAAGTTTGTGAAGATGTTTATATATTTGCATATTTATTACGCCATCACTCTCTAACGGATCAATAGATCGGGCCAAAGGCATAGAATAGAGCCTGGAATAACACACATGCTACTGGTTATTTCGGGAAATAGGTTCCCACGGGTTGTGGAAACAAAATCGTAATTCTACTTTGTACGCTGAAACCGCGGGCTAATGTTATTTGGATATAAGAATGACATACAATAATCTAATCAATTAGTCTCCTGTTGACCACTAATGAATATAAGCCTCATGTACCATCAGCAATATGTACCATACCATCCGACCGTTAATCGCGGAATACAACATTCGCGTGGCGTGACGGTAGTGGGGTCGATTTCCGCTCAGTGCAAATATTTATGTGCATGAATATGAATATCTGCATTGGTCTGGGTATTTCTATGTATAATCTGTACATCTTTACAAAAAAAGATGTATCTAAATATGTTTGTCCGCATTTTAGAACCCGTAACACAAGCTAGTTAAGCTATGCTTATCATGGGTCTAGGTGACGTTGTGTAGATTGTCCTAGAATATTCATTTATTTTATTATCATTCATTCAAATTAGTTTGACTATCTGCAATTATGTAGTTTTGTTTATAAAATGTTATTAAATGATATCTGGGCTTAATTATAATTTTTTTACTGATAATAATTAGTCGTAGATAAGAGATAAAATAATTTTATAATCTTATCTACCTTAAAAATTGACAAAATAGTACAAATCAACTGCCAAAGTAGGTAACCTGCAGTGATATTTTATGATTTTTTGAATCATTTAGTACACCTACTTATTAGTAGGTTCCTAAAGGTACCTATATTTTGTAATACAAACTAGTATTTACGAATATTAATAACAATTTCATTATGTATCTATTAATTAAAACATCTTTTTACTTTGACAATTACATTATATCATACGTAAATATATTTGAATAAAGGAAAATGGTAACTCTTCATGGCTAAAGAAATCCTAAGCAATACCCTGTCTGAAAATCCAACCATATATTCGAATGAAAGTTCTGAGACAATATGGCGTTTAACTCCACAAACAGAAAATTATGTTCTATTATTTCTTTGTTATTCTATTAAAACTTTATAAGCCTAAGAAAATGTTCAATGTTTTCCTATAAAAGGGCTTGACTGTTGTTCATGATCCAAGTTAATTCAAACAGAACACAAGAACACATTTGTTCAACTTAAGTTCCTCGTGTGAAGAAAATTATCACTTTTATATGAATGAAAGAAAAACTTAGCGTATTTATTACTAGTAAAGTTGTTGAGTTTACAAGGAAACGTGTATCGTTGTGGTGAGCAACATCTCCAGTTAAGAGAATGACAACGTTTTCCATTGTGGAACGATTTGTTTACTTCACATAATTACATTGCAAGAAAAACAGCGAGGAAACCTTAATGCTTAAGACTGTCATTATTATCAATGTTAGAGTTTCTTAGAACGTTGAAACAGCACTACCTGTGCGATTCAAAAAGTCATTTCTAAATTCTAATTTGACGTCACCCTGCGATTTTTAGTTGTTGATTATATGGGTTCGTGACGTAGGCCCCCAATGGTGGATGCCCCCGTGATCGAGACCTATATATTTTACTTGCTTTTTTTTCTTAACTTTCGCGATAGTACTTTTTGCTCTGTACAGCCAGTCCTGTAGTATATATACATAGTCATTGGGAAATATATTGCGACTTTTCGTAATATCCGTTCTACACGTTAGCGAACAAAGTGGCGAATACGTTGGTCAAATAACCCGTTAGGTTTGTGCCATTTTTGATGTGTCGCGGATCGAGAGGGTGTGTAGGCTGTTTTCGCCATTGTGTACGCCAACGTGTAGAGAGGACATGTAATAAGATTATGGAGTAAATGTGATTTATTGGTAGTGAATACTTGCCACGCCTTTGTGTGTATTCATACTGCTAAGTGACAGTTGCGACAACTACCTACTGTCGTTCGCATAACAAGTGATACTAATCCATCGTGAACTTGTCATACAGATAGCTTTATTTTCATAATAGTTCTAATAAAATAATTTCTTCAAGTAACCTTCAAATATTTAAAGTAGGTATATTCTCAAATTATGTTCGCAAATTAATTATTTCAACAAGGCTTATTTCATTAGATAATGAACTATAATGCGGATATTAATTAAATTTGAAGAGTCTTAATAAGTAAATACGTGATGAAAATTAAAAGATATCTGTAAATGTTCCGTTTTCTGAATAAGGATATTATTAATTAGATACATAAATATCATATTTATAAATGAAAGGAATGAATAAAAACATTTCAAACATACTAATTTTGTTTATACCAAATTTAATGTATTATAGCAAGTTATTTTATTTATACCAAACCACATTTTATGATACCAAATCCTAGTGATTCCGGTTATTGAACAATAGCAGGACTACTCCATCTTATCATATGGGTGTCGTACCAAAGTTTCGTTTATTTAATGCATCGTTAATGGATAAACCAATTCAAATGCACGCACAACAAACACATTGTATAGTCCAATATTGGACATGAGCGCAAATTATCGATTCCGTTTGCCGTCACGACTGTCAATGTGCCATTTACATGTGCATGGGTGGCGGCTGATTGGCCTCTCATTTGGGCCGATTGTACCCACGAATACATAATTTGTGTTCAATGTCGTCACCATTAAGATAATGTACCATTGGGGTGGATTGATTCGGACAACTGCAGATTGTGTCGACTGTTGAAATTTTTTTGGTTTTGTGGTGTGTACAAGGTTAACCTTAAACCAAGTAGACCAGAACCGAGTACCCTGATTTTTTTTTATCAGGACATCGTTTTAAAATGGTGGCAATGTTGAGCACAGAAAATATACTATAGTTTATGTAAGTTTAATTAATAAAAAAAAATAAAAATAAAGTCCATACTGATTGGATGATTTGACACAGTAGTATCATTAAAAATATGACTAAAAATAATGAAACACTCTTCAAGTATATTAATAAGACCAAAAAGTAAAAAAGTATGCGAACAAAGAATATTCGTATCATTGAGCTTCATAGCTACGAACCATTTCTCGCGCAAATAGGAATATTGTGTAAATATGAGCTCGTTCAAGCAAACAGTTCAAAGTCACTCAAATATAAACTTCCGTAGCAAAGATGTTGCTGACGACTTTTTTAAGTTTTGTAGACTATTAGATATAAGAACTGTACTCTTTATTTTATTCTCTTTTTATTCTTTATTCTCTAAAAGAAGCAACGCGCAAGTATACACTACTGATATAACAAAACCGTTCCCAAGTATGATTGTTTTATGGTTGGTGGTATAAAAAATTAGGCTGCGTATAATTTTAAAGGAAAGTTATTGAAAATATTCAATTTAACGCATAAGCACTTGACGCAGCACAGATTTTCGTTAAAAAGGGAACATGAAGTTAATAGTCAGATTCTTGTAAATTCAGGAATACGGTGACTTTATCATGGCACGGCAAATTATGAATTATATTAATTTATCCATCAGTACCTATGGAGTAACAGACATCAAATACATGACATTTTAGCAACCTAGGGTATTAGAAGGTTGATACAGGGAAGCAGCACGAGTGTAACGCCCCTGGTGTTGCAAAAGTCCATAGGCCACAATTACCACTTTCCATCTGTTGGGTCGTGTGCTTGTCTGCCACCTAATCATTCATCATTCTCTGAACCTACTCCAAACTAAGATGTGGCTGAACTTCAATATTTTCCGTTAACTAAATTGGCGATATCGAAGTCTGCCACCTAAGTGGTATAAAACAAAACCTAGCACATGTTTGCATATTACATAAAATTGTTATTTCAACGCTTCTGAAAAGGAACTGACACCATTTAATATTAACATTTGAATAATTAAACGGTAAGGGGGGTCTCAGTAAAATGCCCGCATTTGTGCGCTTCAAAACCACGTAACTTCACGAACCGACAAGCACCGTCCACCATTAAAACTTAGTTCGGTGCCACACAACGAACCACACAGGGCGTGCGGGCGTCGTCGATGCGAAAGTAATCTCACTCAGGTCGACAAAATCGCTTTTAAAAGTTTCCCTTATTGCTAGAAGTGAACTGGAGGGTTACCACGAAACGTACATCCGAAATTTCCAACCGGCACTAGTGGAGCCAAGCTATGGAACTTCATCATCGTACCTGAGTCTGTGTTTCTAGAAACTTGTAATGTGACGACTGTCCGAAATTTCGGTCCGCAACTTTGGAACATCAGCTTCATAGTAGGCCAACTGGACTTAGTTACGTAACAGACCTTTAAAATACAATTGCTGAGAGTTTCTTTGAACTTTTTGAAAATTTATATATAAGTAAGTACTGTCTCTTCTCACTCTTGGACATTGCATTATATTTTTATTCTGAAAGCTTACCCGTAAAACTAGTTTACACATGAAAGGATTTTAGTTTTAGTACTCGTAACATCAGAAATTAAATCATTGAGTTCAGGTAGTATTGTTAAGTGACATATTAGCAAACACTTTTTAATAGAAGTGTTTATTTTAAATGAAAGTGTTTATTTTTAATAGAAGTGTCTATTTGTAATGTAACTGGTATATAGGTACCATCCAGGTGATATAAAAATTATAATTTTGCGATTCGCTACGAATACATACTATACATATCATTCAAAATTAGCATAATAACAATTACGTTCGTAATAGCACATAGTTCTGTATCGGTAATGCCGCTATGATTTATGGCATGGCTCGTACCCGGCGCACTGCATCGGGTTATCAGCTCCGGGCTATCGAACGTTTAGTCCAAGTAGCTTATGTGACACCCGTACGTATCTGATACTAGAGACGTACTATTTGCATCGATATATCCGAGTGCCTGCGTCACCAACTCGATTTGAAATCGAAACTAGTATTTATACAATATTTAGACCAGATATTGGTAGTGACTCTAGTCCGTGTGGAACTCTGAATCAAAGATTTTATTGAAATTTCTTTTGTACCAAACGTATTCTAATGTTAACGAATAAAATATAATAAAACGAAAAGTATTTTTCAAATTGATACAGTCTGTATATGATTCTACTGTGATTCAAATCTGTCCACAACATGTTGATAATTCCTCACATATATGTGTAGTATTAGCACATCAGAATTAATACGTATCTCAGATATGCTATGGTATAAATTTTCACACGCCTCGAAGCTTAGTACTTTTTATCAGGCGTACGTAAATGGCATCTCCACTTACTTCAGTGTACTTACCAATAAAAATAATAGACACAGGCTGTACGATATACCAGAATATATAACATTCCCTTTTCATATCACGCAGGTGTTAAGTTCCAATAAAATAGAGGAGGAGGCGAGGCCACCCCCGTGGCGTTACTAATGCAGATTGCGTTGAGAAGGTCATATCTAAATCACAGGATAGAGCATAACGTCAGTACTTTATCTTAACTCAGCACCTGACGCTCCCCCTCTGCTTGAGTTATAACATCGGTTCTCATTTTGTTGTTTACGAATGAGTTTTTCGCGCCTTCCTTCGGCCGCGGACCGGTTCTTCGACACACCTGCGATTCTCCCCTGTTATTATATTTATTGTACTCATTCTATGTATATTGTGAAGAATAGTACGCGATATAGCGAACTTATCGTATATTTTTTCTCACGCCCTCAGACTAGGGGATGATGTTTTTATTATAAACACGTGTCAAGACTTGGAAATATTTGCGAATGTTAACGTGTAGTGATGTGTTCGAGTCGTTCACGTGTGCGCGTTTCTATTATGAGCGAGGATGTTTGACTGAAGAAATAACATGTTATTATATTTTGCTGTGTTCCCTTGGTTACGTAATATTCGGGAGCATATACCTTTCTATAGGAAAAGATGTGCTAACCCGCTTTTCTAGAGATAATATTGGTAAACATAATAATTTTGAACTTTTATACATTTTAAAAAGCGGCGTTTTCAATTATTTTGGTACAAAAAAATTGATTGGATTAAGTAAAAGAAGCACCATCTATCGAAGGCAAAACAGAGATAAGGATTCCATTTAATTCCAATTATTTCGAAACATAATTAACACCAATCAAAGTTAGTTTGTCCATCGAAATAATATTCTGTTTATCAAACGTAACGACCTTCTGGGAATCGATCTCCAAATTGTAGATGACCACATTGTAACATTGGCGTTATTGAATGAGCCCAGAGGAACTAGCGATAGCGATGGCTTAGGTAGATATTGAATTAGCCTGTTTGCGGTTATGCCGTTGCCAATTCTACAATTCGATAAATCTCTCTAGAATTTAGTAAGTAAACGACAAAATGGCAACTCCTTCTCAGGAGTTCATCTAAACAATGCATCGATAACGCTTCGCAAGAATCTTATGGAACATCACTTTATGAATTGACTTTACCAAATACCATTAAGATTGTAATTTTGTCTTTTGTAAAATGAAAAAAATATCGTAAACTTTTGCTAAACATGAGAAATAGCCATATATTTCATACTCGTTGAAATATATAAAGATATCATATCGGTAGTAGAAAAAATAGATTAACAAATATGTAAATGCCTTGCGTGCTTCTCTGGTAGCGGTTTTGATTGAATTCTGACAGCCTTATGGGCTATTGGCGGGCGGCCAATCGGGGACAGAGGCTCTCGTTTTGCGAATGACGCGTGTTGACTCCCAACCCAATGCAAATGAGGGAGTTTATTGAAAATGTAATAAGCGGTTTACATGCGATTGAAAATGCGATACGTGACGTTGTTGTGAGTTTTGTTTTTAAACGTTTAATTGTTTTGGTATTAAGTGTTGTTGTTTGACGTTGTATGTCACCAATGTAGATTTATTGAATTTTATTTGTATATTTTATTTGAGTTTCCAGAAATGCCTTTTTACAATAAACCTCGAAGCACGTTGTTCTTTCAGTTTTTTTATGATTTGTTTTCTTTTGTTGCAGGTCAGTATAACTTCATCCTGCCTGATGATAAGCTGTAAGTGAAATATGGTGATCAGTTTTACGGCCTTGAGAAATGATTTTAAGCCCTGCTTAAAGAAATCCGGGACGGGAAAGTAAGTAGGAAAAATTATACTGGTTTTGCATGAAGTTTCATACAGAAAAATATGACCGCAAAGCTGTTTTTGTTCGAGTAATTATTACGTATTGTGAATAATGCATACAGTGACGATAGCTCTAGTATTAAAAGAGCATTATTGTATTACCTGGATTGTAGGCTTTGTAGCAATATAGAAAAGAACGAATGACCGGTAGCTTTTCGAGTGAGTTGCTTGTACGTTAGTGGATATACGTATTTTCAAGACGATAACACACGTATACCATTACACTAATCCTACGGTTAGTAGGGATTTCCGAGCTTCGGGACTTTATTTAATTGCAGTGGTATAAGTTCTAACAGATTAGTGGAATGCTGTCCTTTATTTTACATCTCGGGTAGTTTATTTTATGTTTTGCGATATATTTATTGACGGCTGACTTTATGGTAAATCTTCTTTGCCTGTGGAGATCTTACTCCATCGATCGATCGATAATCTTTATCAGACAGTAAAGTAACTAGGAATGAAGAGGTCGAGGCTAGTTAGTCTATGACTACAAATTTTAAATCGGCAAATCGGCCATCTTAACGTGCCGTAACTATATGTAGCAGATAAGCACACGGAGTGCTTATTCTCCTACCTATAGTTGTGGTTACCGTGACCAATGTACGTTTGCAACACCAGTGACGTGCTGCCGACCATGTATAGGCTAGGAGGGAGGAGGGAGGAGGGGAGGGGTGAAGTTTAGGATAGTTTCTGAATGATCAGTGCAGAAGGCAGAACAGCGTTTCGCGGCCTTCTCACTGATAATACAAAGCCTCCGTAGTGAGCTCTACTTACCATACTCACCCCCAGTTATAATATACGTGCTACTCTGACAAAGTAACTTCCCTAGTCGGACTGCTCAATTAGGACGTGAATACCGTCATGTTAGTTAGGACATGACAGTGAGGTAGGTCTCTCGCTAAAGATAAAATGCGCGCTTTAAATGCGAAAGCCAACAACTAAATTTAATAAGTACTATAAATTGTATACGTAATGACATTAATGACTATTATTACATTTAATATATTAGGCAATTTAGGCTATCGTCCCGGAATTGGCGTTCCGTACTTTACATACCAACAATATCGCCAATGCAATAAAATCAACCTTTAAGTGACGTGAATTATAGACCGTAGAATGTTATTGAAATTAAATGTATTTACTAAATTCCATCGCGATTTATTATAATCCACTACACCCGACGTTTTGGCTTCGTTCTAGCAACCATCGTCATGACTATTACAGCTGAAAAGGAGCCGTAACGTCGGGCTAAGTATAAATAATAAAATATCACCAAATAAACGCAATTGAATCCGTCGAATATACTTTTATTTCTAATTGCGTAATACTAGTTTAATTCCAGTATGACTTCTACCTACGATTTAGAATATTGGTGTTGCCGTTTTGCGGTAACGTTATCGTTTTAATTTTAGTAAGTACCGGCTGTTAACTGGTGGAATGGAGTTTCTGCAAAATGTTGCCAGTGCATAATGTAAATAAATGAATATGGCAAGCTGGTACGAAGTGCAAACACAATGCCACTCCGCTCTAGAGTGTATGAGTAGGTACATGTACGTTCTGTTGTGCGTTAATTAATTAATATGCATTGCATTCGATAACATGGGTTCGTGTTCTGTTGGCTTTTGCTAGAATGCTTTCGTCAAATAACATAACATAACATAAACTCACGCCTTTATCCCCGAAGGGGTAGACAGAGGTGCTAGTACCCACATTTCGCCAGTTTATGTTCGTGAAATAATTGGTGTTATATTTGATGTGTTGATTATATTATGATGCGGTTTGTGAAGTGTTTACCGTTCCTGTTATATAAGTTTTGTTTGGAATTGTATGATGAAGCCAAACCTCAAAAAAGCCAAAGCTAAACCTGCTGCTTAACGGTGACGTAAAAGCAATAGGCTATTACGTGAGACCGAAATATCGAATACAATTTTTTGTGAAGTGTGGGTATTAATTCTCCTCTGCTCACCCCGGAAGGAAATCTTGTATAAAATGCATGACCACTGAAAACTTATATTTTATTATTAGTTATCACATAGGTACCCAATTTGAAAACATCGTTCGCTATATTAATATAAAATATAATATAACTTATAACAAGTTTTATTTACAGTTTTCCCAACCGTATCACATAATTACGTTCGTCTGTGCCCGACGGTGGCCTCCACAAAATATTTCACTAATTTACACCAACCGACGAAAAAGTTTAGTCTGAAATCCCTCTTTTAGCATAAAATTTAAATAAAATTCTGTGACATACAAACATCCCTTTTGGTTTGAAAACGAAGCTGTGTGGACCAAAATATAAAGTATAATTAGATTATGTTACTAGGGTAGATACATCTCTATATACCAAAAATAATATAAACTTCTTAGAATACTACTAGCCGGGGAAGCCTAGTCGTATGGGTAATGGACTGCTGAGACGAGGTCTCGGGTTTGATCCCAGGTTTTACCATAGTACACTCCAATGACTTTTAGATGCTTTTAGAAGTTATGTGTGTTTTATCACAGGTTTATAAGTGCCCGGTTAATGGCAATAGACTCGCCACCTATTACATTGGCATCAAGGAAAGGACTTGGGCCATCTTACAATCTTATATTTGTTTGATTGTAATCGGCTGTATAGTATAACTATTGTAATCATCCGATGGCGATAAACGGAAAACTGAAAACGAATGATATCACAGTGAGAGAAGGAGAACTCGAAATAAAGCCATGTACCAGTTCTGGCCAGCGTGGTAACAGTAGGCCAAATCAGGGAGGCTTTGGCCTACTGTTGTCAGTAAATAAAATATGAATGTCGCTTATGTGCTTGGGACTATTCTCATGTCTGAATTTTTGTAGCTTAATATATTGTATACATTAATTATGACTACTAAACGGTTTCAATTTTTTTTGATGCCGTTTATTGGTTTGAAAGGTCTTGACCGCGATAACTGACATTCACGCGAACGCAGCCGCGAGAATGGGCTCGTTTTTAGATAAACATGAAATGTGTATGTTTGATTTATAAACGAGCCTGCGACAATTTAAGTCGTATACAATATATCATTGTCATCATCGTTCAAAGTCCGAAGTTCCTATTTGTACGCCTCTGTACTTAGGCGTAACATTTAACGTGCACGTAATCCCACGTTATGTATATAAACACTAGCTGTAGAACGCGGCTTCACCCGCAATCATTCCGCTCCCACAACCGAATCTACCAAATTTCAGCCAGCTTCAATAGAAAAACAAGCATAGAACTGAATATAAACATAGAATTATGGCCATCTTCTCATGCGGTGTCGTACAAGGCGACTAAGGGATAGAGCTGTTTAACATCAGACAGATATATACAATCCAGACTCAGGTGCATTCTGATGATGCTCGAGTAAATAATAGTGTCCGGAATACAGCAATAGGCGCATCCCCCATTACATGCGACCGAATGCAATGGTTGGTAAAATGTGGGTGTTAACTCAACTCTGTATATACCGACTTGCTTGCTTGGCACTTGTACTTGTTACTCAGGTACTGTAATAATATTCACTTTTTAAAAATCCAATGTTTTCATGTTAATGTACCGTGCACACGACATAATATTGCTAAGAGCATAAAAAACGGTACACTATATTTAGTTAAACTATGCGCTACGCCTACCTTTTCCACTGAACTACTTTCAAAGCGGGCTTAAAACTTATTAACTGAAGTGGCGCACCGTTAAAACAAGCGTTTGTATATGTTTCGGTGCAATTTGCGGCGATATTGTCGCGGCTCGTAGAAGAATGTCGGCTAATGCCCACGCTATTAAGCCTGAAGATTATCTGGATAATGCTTGCGGTATAGTTACAGTAGTCATTTGAGATGTCTGTTAAACAATTTTTTAGTTTTCTTTTTCCGTCGAGGTCTACTCCAACATTACCAGCTGACCTGTACAACTGCTGATAAACAGATGTGGGCCTGGTGGTATTTGTGGGGATGGTGACATGGAAAAAAGGGTACCTATGAAATAAACCGCGGTAGCCTAGTGGAATGGGTAGTGGACTGCTGAGACGAGGTCTCGGGTTCGATCCGAGGTTTTACCATGGCACACACCAATGACTTTTCGATGCTATTCGAAGTTATGTGTGTATTTATCGCAGGTTTACAAGTGCCCAGTTAATGGCAATAGGCTCGCCACCTATTCCATAGGGACCTAAACATAAACTGGCGAAATGTAGGTGCTAGAACCTCGACATACCCCTTCCCGGATACACGAGTGAATTTATGTTATGTTATGAAACAAAAGAAAAAATACAATCCAAAACAGATTCAGAATTTAGGAACTATTTTCACTGAAATATACTCAATACTTCAAAACCCTCCCGGATCGGGGCTGTCACTAATCCCGGGTAACATAAAATTGATATTCTCCTAACAAAGCCCTTTAAACCACATGAAAGGCGGATGATGAATGGTGATCGCGCTATTATGTACCATAGTACGCGTTCAGCGCTAATAGAAATAAAGAGCGGCGGCGGCGGCGGGGCGTCGCGATGCACTTTGCGTCCGAGTCCCATTTTAAAGTCTGCGGTTCAGCGATGAGAGGAAACTGCGTGAAAATCTTTTGACCGCAACACTGGAAAAAAAATCACAATAGCTCTTTGTGCAGAGGATTAAACTTTGAACGAATTACTGCGAAATTGTGCATATTTCATCGTCTTATTAAAAGCACGAAGTCTGACAAAGTTTTGTTATTGACTGGGTTTTTTAAAGTTCTTTTTCGTTCTCTTGATATGTTTTAATACCAGTTGGCCTTTGTGGTTTTATTCGTTATAAGTTTTAAATACATTTATGGTGGAATTGGTTTTGATGTTCATGTAAAATGCCTGCGACCTAGTGAGCTGCTTTCCCCTGCACCGTGTGATCACCTTGCTTCAAATTTTATTCCATAGCGGTGACCCCGATGTGATCGAAGCAACCAGCAGATTGTCAACATCAAATCAAGAACACTGATCAAATTGGTCAGATTATGAAAACACGACTGCATAGAAATAGCATCTGAAACTGTCGTACCTCTTTCATTTTAATAACACTAGTAATAAATTAATAATGTTTAAATGTTTTACCTTTACACTTAAAATACTACATACATTTATTTGTATATAAATATTACGTTTGCAGTAAGTTCAGGCGAGTATTTCACCACTGCATTCTCAATGATTGCAGATTCACATTTGTATTCGTAAGCATTTACATATTATTCATTAGCTAATGTAAACGTGGACAAATGATTAGTCGTACATTTTATCGCTAAACAATGAATAACAGACGCAGCATATTCAGTTTACACGTCAAAATATGTGTTTAGTTGTGAATAACTAGGTAATTATGCAAATCGAACCGTACTTACGAGAGTCGGCAGTTTATATGAATACAAACGCGGAAGGTTTTACGATTGTATTGGTATTTATTACGATAGAAGATCACACTTTTATGCAGTAACCGAAGTCTGTAACCATTTTAGAATCATGAAAACCCCTGTAGAATCTTCTCAACAGTTTCCTTTTCACATCAAGATATATCTAATATACTAGTTGGTTCTAGACATTAATTTTTGAACAGTGATGAGAATATAAGTTGTCAAAAGTCATGACATAATCTAATTAATGATGTATTATTTAATTAACTTCTGTATTTTAACTTGACATAACCAATGATATTTCTCTGTTTATTATACATTTTATAATTTACTATTGACCTTATAATAATCAGCATCTATTTATTTAATTTGAGATTTCGACACAAAATATGTTTAAGAAACAAATTGAATTGAATTGAATTGATAGCTGCTATTAATAAAGATCTTCATTATTAAGATTCAATCATTTTAATGAATCCTTCAAAGGAATTTGATTTTATAGTAGACCAGATTAACATTTTTTAGGTCTAACCGAGTCTCGATTTACTTCAGATTCGAATACGCGTTAACTCAAAGCCGAATCACGGCAAAGGAAAATTGGTTTCTTACCATAAAAATATTCTGTTATATTTAAATAAGGGTGAAGTTGCGAAATAAAGTAACATTTCAGCCTCAGGTTTAAGCAAAAACTTGGGCACCACCGATCACGGAACAAAAAAGCGATTTCATGTATAAAATCTCTTTTATTTCTGCATGTATCCAATACTATCGGATTTCGCTACAAGCGCGTTTCGCCTCAGTTGTACAGTATCACGAATTTTCCCAGCTGCATGTCACACCTGTTCCGAAGTGAAAAGTAAATTTTTAAAGTCCTCCTCTTCATTTCACAAGTCCACTAATTTGGCGTTTCACTTATTATGTCAAAAGTTACGATTTTTTGTCTACCTCCAAATTTGTTCCGGAATATAATATATTTTGAAAAAGTTATTCATAAAAAAAATCCTGACTTGAAATTCACTCGTCTTTTGACTGTTGCCATTCCTCATAACTTCAGTTATTCATAGCAACGCCGACTAATGCCAAGAGCTCTTCTCGCGAGGGTTGCCTTTGAAATCGACTCACTCACGGCCTCTTTGCTACTAAAAAGTAAATGATGTTGTGTTGTGAGCCTAGGCCATGCAGCTCGACGTTGTATTCACAGGGCGTCCCGCCCTACTTTTGTCACTTCGCTTTCCACCTGAATTGGCTCAATCATTCCTTCAAATAGTCGTCAGCTCCTAGACTAGACTAGTACCTCATTACTTTTAGTGGTTATTCATTTGAAATGCTCATTTCGTTAATAAGAATCATTCGTACATTCATTTAATAATCTAATGATGAAACCCAAAGTACAAAGAAGACATTGGATTGAATGGTGTACACAAACAGACAGTTCAGCACATTTTACTTTTTAAAGGGGAACTGCTATAACATAGCATAGAATTTATTGTCAACAATGTTCATTATTCATATTATTTGGATAACATTTCAAAAAACTGATGAAAAAAGATTTTATCAATAATCCACAGTCAATATATACACGCACCGCCATCGCTTGTAGATAGAGCAAACACCGAAATCCTGATATACGTTTTATTTATTGACATGCGGCTTCCACGACGCTTCGTGGGATAAGCCACATTACTTTTCTCCAATCTCATACCGATATCCCGTTACTCTAGTATAGTTACAGTCTGTAATTTTTTCATTTCTTTTTCCTTTCAGCTGACAGTCTTGGTCCTTGTCTTAGCTATTCAATATTCGTTTATTTATTCTCTCGATAAAGAGATTTCTGTACTTTGTAATTTGACGCCGGCAGCTTTGTAGGCGACATTCTTTTTCAACCTGTCTATTTTACAAGTAGTGAAATATTTTACGATGTAAACAAATTGAGCAAAATGACTTGAAACTTCAGTTTTTTGCACGAATGGCACAAAGGTTTTTGAAATTGTTGTCAGCTTTGAGTTTGCTTTTTGAAATGAACACGCCTTATTTATGAAAATAACAGCGTTTGAACTAGTTTGTTAGCCGGGCGCAATCCATTGAAAGCTGGAGGATCACGTCCATCATATTGAAGTGAGCATTGAACGAGTTCAGATATCGGAAATAAAGCGTTGTCGGGAACGAGAGCGGTTTCCGATATCGGGCGATGCGTCATACACGCGCACATTTGTAATGTATTCATCGCAGAACGACCTACTACCGACTTCTACCGCGGTAATTCGAACGGAGCCTGATTTATATTGAGTTATACGTTACAGATGGCGCCTTAGCCCTTTGTTTTGCATTGAGAGTTGAGGAACAGAATGACTTTACTTCCGGTTTACTGGAATATTCTGGAAGAGATAAGATATATGGCGATTAGCTGTTTGAATTTTGAGCTCCTTCCAGTTGTTGTAATACCTACTTTCCCTTTGCTGAAAGACGTCACACACTTAATTTGTACCGTGTTCTTTCTATCGATTAACAACTTTGTGTTTGTGGCATGAATGAAACTTATCAGATAAATTCTTATTATATCAAATCAGGAGCCCTACCACCACCTGATTTGGGCTCCGACCGTGGTCGTCCATCGATATTTTTGTATTGTATAATAGGACAAGTGTAAAATCTAACAATTAAAAAAAATAAATGTATCCAGTATAGTAAGATAATTGACAACATTTCAAAATTTTAACTTGCTGATATTATTAACGCAATTGAAAGTAAATGTAAAATAACGAGACCCGTATTTTTTATTTTCCTTTAATATTTTAATTTTCATTCAACTTTTTAACTTTAAAAACCATTTTATTTCAAAAAGACGTAAGTGCCATGTGACGTCATTCATTCGGTAGAATTGACGAGTTGCTGTTGCCTAGTTGGTGCATCTTAAAAAAAAAAAATGTCTGCAGATTGTCAGTTTTGACATTTCAATTGTAAATATAAATAATCATCCGTTTGTGCTCAGGATCACACTTTATTCACTCAACAGCTGAATTCGAATCTATTCTTCGTCTTTTAATTACTCCAACCATGAAAGTTTCCGAAGGCTATCATATTGCAGATAGCAGAAATCTACCTAAAGTAGATTATTTGATGTTATTGGAGTACATGCATGAAACAGACTGTTACAATGTTGCGGAAACCCGAAGTGCTAAGGCATTGTTGGCGTCACGTGAGGCTTACGTTGATACTGCGGTGGGATACGTAGAAGTACAGCGAGAAGGTACATTGTGCAATGTTAAGTGCCGAGTAACACCCGAACACAAAATTAAGGGGAAGTTGTACATTGTGACGGCCACCATTGAAGAAACATTGAATAAGATCATTAAAGTGGAGTGCAACGACTGTGCATCATCTGCAGGTGGATGCAAACATGCCATTTGTTTTGCAATGTGGCTCATTAAGCGTTCAGATGAACCATCAGTTACTTCAACTGTATGTTACTGGACTAAACCAAAATTAGCAGGAGCCATAAGTGATAAGAAGCATGTTATGGGTAAGAACTTAGGCAGAGTAAAAAAGAATACTAGGACTACTAATATTATGGTTCCGTCATTATCAATGTTCCTAGAAGAATGCAGACAGCAGAACATGTCTCAAGGCCTTATTTTAAAGCACACTTTAGTGCCTAAGCCTAATTTACATGATGCAACAATTTTTAATTTAATGTTGCAATTTGTGAATGAAAATCAGAATAATTTAACTTGTTCTGCTTTTAAAGTGTATACTAAAAACATTGTAACTACAGAAATCATTGATGAAATCACCAGTAAAACAAAGGAACAAGCAAATTCAAAGTTATGGCATGCTATGCGTCAAGGAAGAGTGACTGGTTCCAAAATTCATGAAGCAGTTCATTGTACGACAGCAAATGGTGCCTTAGTACAAAGCATCTTAGGAGGATACAAAGTGCCCGAGACTACGGCTATTAAAAGAGGCAAGAGGTTGGAGCAAAAAGTGCTTGAAGAACTGGCAAATGACTTTGGTAGCATAGAGAGGACTGGATTAATTTTAATATCACCTATCATAGGTGTGTCCACTGACGGGATTACAAATGACTTTGTTGTTGAGGTGAAATGCCCTATAAGCCAAAGAACTATGAAAACCTATGTCAAAGATGGCCAACTGCAAGACAAATTCAAAGCTCAAATTATGGTGCAAATGTATGCTGCAAATAAGCTTAAAGGCCTGTTTTGTATAGCAGACCCTACTTTTGAGCAATCAAAGTTATTACACAAATACTGGGTGCATTACGATGAAGAGTATGTTAAGAAAATATTAGCTGCTGCTGAAGATTTTTGGGCAAATTATATATTTCCTATAATTTTAAACAGTGCAAAATAAAAATACATTTATGATTTTATTCAGTTTTTTATTACATTATTTAGAGGTTATTTACATAAAATACTACGCCATAGGAATCGGAAGGTGAAAAATGAAGTGTGTATACAGGGTGGAATTTTGTAATGCCACCTGAAGGGGAAGTACTCTTAATACTGTAGATAGAAGATTTTACTCAAAGGAAACATTCCTTTATTTTTAAAAAGAAATAAAACTGCATTCAATGATTTTTGAAAATTTGCTTGCCGCACCCGGTAATCGAACCAACTAAAATCTGTAAAAGTTGCACCCTGTACTTTTATTGCATTGATCGTTGGGGTCAGTTATAAGGATCAAATCTCTCTAACAAACTTCATAAATTAAATAAAAGGAAAACAATGAAATCTTAAATTATGTACAAAAAAATGGTAAACTGACTGATTAATTACTCGATACAAACATTTAGATCAAAATCAAAATAGAATTGCTGAAGAAATTGCCGTCGCTTTTTGGAACTACCCGTATTCTTGAAATTTTTCTATTATTATTTTCAGTACAAACCGAGTTTGTGCCTGTCGGTCTCGATATCTCTCTCAATGCCACCAATAGTAATTTGTCATTTTAATGTATAAAATACGTCAGTGATAATAATTATTTATTAATAACACAATTAAATAGATGGATCTTTGAGTAAAAGTGCTTTAACTTGACCCATGGAACTATTAATTTAAGATTTCAATGTTTTCCTTTCATTTAATTTATAAAGTTTGTTAGAGAGATTTCGTCCTTATAATTGACCCTAACGATATAGATCGTTAGGGTCAATTATAAGGACGAAATCTCATAGCATATATTGCATAGGCAATAAAAGTACAGGGTGCAACTTTTACAGATTTTAGTCGGTTCGATTACCGGGTGCGGCAAGCGAATTTTGAAAAATCGTTGAATGCAGTTTTGTTTCTTTTCAAAAATAAAGGAATGTTTCCTTTGAGTAAAATTTTCTATCTGCAGTATTAAAAGTACTTTCCCTTCAGGTGGCATTACAAAATTCCATCCTGTATATAACACACAACTTTAAGCTTATACTATACAATAATATCTTATATCCTTGATATATATAAAACTAATCAAACACATTGATTCACCAGTTCTGATGTGAATTGGAAGTTAATTCCAGTCCAGGCATTTTTATATTGCGACCATGTCAGAGACTGGTCTATGGGATTAGCTGGTTTTTCTATTTCAATCTCGAAACAGTCAATAATACAGAAGATGTTAGTGTACTCCTTATTTGTTCTAAAAGAAGTTGGTAAATTCCTTTTAACAGTTAATCGTGGAGGACAAAAAATTAATTGGTTAAAAAACTTAGCCAGCACACACAAAGTCTTGTAAAATAATCTCCACAATGTGGTAAGAGATATTCCAAACATATCAGATATTTGACTGAATGGAACATAATTTTAGATTTTATATAATGTAATAATTATATCACTGGCCTTTATGCCTTCACACTTGGACTCTAAAAAGTTAATGATCCAATAATAACTTTTTGTCAATCCTATGTAGTCTTGTGGCCTTCTTGCTATTAAATCTAGCATAAAAGTTTTTTTTGTGGTCCTATGTTCTTGTACATCAAATGGTTTAGACATATCTGCAGAGGTAATTGTCGTAGTACTTCCTTGTGAGGAAGGTAAAGCTTCTTCCTCAGATATACTTTCATTTATAAATAGATGTTCTTCATTGGGCTTGGTCTTTTTGCAAGGATGAATACAACAATATGTAGTTCTGTCTGCTGTTTTGGGTTTTACTTGCACAGCTTTGTTGCTTAGATTGCGATTTTCAATATTTGTCCTATTATCTATTTTCACAGGAAGAGATGAGGATGATGACGTAGGTTCGGATTCACTAGTTTGTTGTACTAGAGTTGCTAGTGACTTTGGTAATGTAGACCTTAGCTTAGGCCTACCTTTCATAGTGGTCCAAAATAAATAATTTTCAACATCTTCTTCCAACTGAAACATAGAAATTGTTGCTATATTGATATTGTAAAGAGTTGCGAAGGCAGGGACAAGAACTGGCTCCTCGAGAAGTCGAGGTTGTTAAGTTTTAGCTGTATCAGGAGAGTGTAATGGCGGGTGTGGACGAATAATATGCAGGGCACGCTGTGGTAGCAACAGTAAGCCCCATCTTGAAAGACTGGCTAGAGAAGCAATACGAGAACCTCTTGTGTTGTAAGTGACCTTCAGGTAATAATCAAATGACGGATCACTTGTGTCCTGAAGGAGCTAATGTCCGAGGGCAACACACAAATATGGTCTATTACTTAGGAAATTCAACTATCTGGGGTGAAAGCTCCAAAGTCCAGGGTTTTTATGCTTCTTGATCTTGTTGACGGATTTTGAAGATAACCCTTAGTCTAAATATTTAAGTTATAGTTATAGTAATATAGGTAATGAATACTCACATTAAGGTGTGCTTCACATATATAAAGGGCTCGCTTGGGGCACCCAATACCCAGCGACTTACACCACTCGAATTTCGCTGAACTAGGTACAACAAAGAACATCGTGTTGTTGTCTTTTTGCGAGTTATTTTTGCATGTCGGAACACAGCAATATTTTGGATCTTTCATCGGTACGTAGTTTTGATTAGGATTCATTTTGTGTTAAAATTTAAATTCAAATACAAACAAAAACCAAGTTTCTATGTTTAACTGTTTTACGAAATGCACGTCAAGTGACAATCTGTCAAATTCTGACATGACAATAGTGACAATACCGACACTGACATCTTTATTAAATGATTTATAAAACAGATTTGGCAAAGGCAAACAACTCATACAGGCGTATGAATGACGTCACAGCCCGATTTTCAGTTTTTATTATTTTTCTTTAAAAATAAGTCCAAGAAAAATAAAATAAAATCAGTTTCAGAACCAAAATAGAAAACTGAAGAAACGGTATTTTTATTTTCAGCACTTTTAAATTTTGAAATGTTGTCAATTATACTATTTGACCCAGTTAAACCATATAACATTACTATTCTGACGGACGCTGAATGTACTATGAAAGTAAAGTTAGATTGAAATAATATTGCTATTAAGAGATGGTGGTAGGACCTCAGGTTGCTGTATACCTAAAGCGGTTACTTAAACATGTATAACGTCCATATTACATCAATTAACTAAGTTTTGAATCACATATAATAGACGAGTCTATTGCCGTCAACTGTGCACTTTTTTTCACTAAAACATTCCTAACAATGTAATTAAATACTCAGAGGCGAAGTATTTAATTTCATTGTTAGGAACTAGAATCAAACTTAGAAACTCTTGCTTATTAGTTACACTCGCTCCGCTACGCCACAGAACTTATTACGTAATAATCCCTTATGTATGACACTGTCAAAGCCTCAATGAGAATTGGCTCTAATTACAATCGCGTAATTTGGCAGCTGATATAATAACCCTAATAATTGAACACCAGATCATACGTCGCATTAATATGATTTTATCAAAATCACAATATTAATATCACAATATCAATATACCTATTGGTTCAGTGATATTACATTCACGTTCTTACCTAATCTTTGATGCATATTTTCCTTCTTTATTCAGTAGCCTGGTTCGGCACGTTTCAATTCGAAGTCTAGATTTCATATCTCAAGATGAATACTAATGAGATGTAGGACTTGGAAACAATCTCAGGTATCTACGGAGTTTTCAATAGTGTGGTGTAGACACTATTTTATTTATCGTCTGCAATTTTAAATATTGTGCCAACGCCAACGTCTTCTAGTCAATTGAATTTAGCATTTTATTGAATTATCTCCTTATTAATAATCAAAACAATTTTGTAAAGAGTCAGGTAGGACTTAGTACTGGTTATAATTTGTCATTTAGAAATTATTTCTTCCAAATTCTCAAAAACAAACTCTATGGCATAACGGACTGTTGCACGGCGTATAGGTAATGGGTACGTTTCCCACAATGTAAATATTTTTTGTATAAATTAATAAGTGAAGTGAATACTTGTGTATTTTTTAACTGTTACTACCCTATTCTGTAATTTTTTAATAAAGTATTATTTATTAAAACGTTAGTCTTTATGTAGAAATTTACCCATGAGCTGCTAATTTGAATTTGAAATGACCTATTGTTCTTTATACTAGATGCTAATATTACACTCATATACGTGGACGTTAAGGTAACGGCTTGACTAATTTAACATTTAATTAATAAACATTAAAGGAGACAGAAATGATTTCATACAATCTTGGGCCCAGGGTGTAAGAAGATGAAAGTGGTGTCAATTAATAGCTTATATATATTATCAACCTTTTACTGAATATTCTGCGGATTTTGTCAGTCTGAGAACAGAGATATAAGAGATTATGTAAAAGTGACATTATGTTACTATCTTTAACCAACAGCTGATTCCTGAAGTGCAAAATGTGTTCTTTTGCACTCATAATTATTATATTTACTAGAAAATGTTTGAAAAATCATATGAACTTCAAGCTATAGGTAGGTAACAGGTGAAAAGATAGGGAAAGGATGTCTAAAATAAAATAAAAAATCATTTAATATAGTGTTTTATTCGCCTTATATTATAATTAAAATGTCGTCTAGAATATGAGCCCATCAGCCTATAGGTCGTTTCCCTACAATACAATTCAGTACCAGTAACGCATTACTATAGCCTCCCTTCTTCTACGAGAGCCGTCGACTAAAATATTAATAAAATAAGTTTTATTAATCTTCAGCTACATTAAACAATACATAATTAACTGTTCCGTATTAGGGTAATAAAACATTGTTTGACAAATAAATAATTCTTTGCCATAACTGTAAACAATCTCCATAGGCCTTCTAAATATATATGTATGTATTTTACACCTGCCAGGATGGTAGCTGGTTAGATGAGGTTATATTTACTCACAGACTGAGGTGCAAGCCATTGCCGGATCACTGACAGAATTGTTTCATCGTGTAAGGGTGGTCTACCCAGTGTATTGCAATGAGCAGTGGATATCCCACAATTCACACAGAAATCCATAGTTTCAATAATATCCAATTCACAAGCCGGCGGTAAAATCAAAAATAACAATCAAAATTAAATCAAGTCAAACGTGTGAGCGATCTTCGGTGTCCAACGTAGTATAAGGTAGGCAGGGTCAGAATCCGTAAAATACAAAGCAGTGGTCGTAAAAAATTACAAATAATCGGGAAAGCAATCAAAACGCATTGGAAAATACGAAACTAGAGATGAAGTGAATATATTAATATTAGTTAAAAGATTACTTTCAAGATTCAGGTATTAGGAATCCGACCGACTATGATATGGTAATATTGCTGATATCAGTAATATTTCAGATCTTGTTTACTATCTGACATGGTCGTGTAATATCATTCTGTTTTTGATTGGTGAATATTAGTCTATGGAATGGATTAGTGTGTGATGTATTCGCTCGGATCGTATTAACTTCGTTGCTGATTGGTTGCTGACTGAGAATAAATATTCATTACTTGGTACCATTTTTATAAACAATAATTTGAAACGTGCCATCGCAAACCATGTTGGTTAGACTATTCTTATACACAGACATAACTTATATTCTAAGTATCAAGCAAGTCTTATATTGGAAGCCGAGGGCAACAGCTACTAGAAACTAATTTACTTACTTACAAAAAGAAACACAACTGGTCCTAACCTACCTATATCTGTATTTAAAATATAAGAAAAATGTGCCACCGACTTCAAGTAGGTACTGTAACTATGTTTGTTATTATTATTATTCCAGTCCTCAATCACGATGTGTTAAAGTATGCTGTACCTACTATCATACATAAATCAAAATCATTATTAAAAATATATCAATCTTTCATATCTTCAGCGATAATAATAGGTACCTACCTAATCAGTCTATTCAGCGCAAGAAGATTGACCTATATTTATTAGTGCAATAATATGTCAATATTAATACGATCATAGACCACCGCGGTATTTGACGATTGGTGGTCGGTAAAATATTACTAATATTCAAATATTAGTGAAGATATTATAATATCATGAAACTAATATATTAAGATTAGCTAATACCAAAGAATATCGGTACTAACCCATCTCTACACGAAACGAATGAGCAAACAAAACGGCAACTGTCAGTGTCAATGCTATTATTATATTTTTATTTTTTTACTGTCATGCCAGTGACAGCCTAAAAATATAAGAGAGATTTGAATCGATATTAAATCGATAATCTTTAATATTGGTTTTTCAGTAATTAATTGATATTTGGTTTAATAATATGACTGTAATTATATGCACTATATTGCATGTAAGTATATTATAGTGCATTTAATCGATAATCTACCGAAAACTATTTTCTCATATTTCTCCGCTTCCAGACTGAGAATTGAGGTAATTTTTCATATTCTAAGACACAAAAATATGACTGATTTTTTAGATCATATCTCAACTTATTCCATTTTGGGCCCACCGATTTCCGTCTCCTTTCCTCACAAATGCTGTGTAGTTGAAACAAAAAACATTAATTAATTACTGACCATTGAAAATGATTGAATTCATCGTAAGACCGTGAGTTAAACTGTTAGATTTTCTCACAAGCTAACCTATTGCATTGTGACTAGTTAATATTTAACACGCCAAAGTATTATTTTGTAATTTAAATAATGTTTGACCTCCTCTGTCTGTTAGGGCCATGCTCTCGAAGCCGACGGCATATGGAAGTACTGCAGGAAAACTACTCATTGGCATAAAAATTACGTATTAATACCACCATTTTGAGTGCTAAAATAATATTTCCTATGAATTTTAGATGAGCCATTCCATTCATTCAAATCATGGAGTAGTAGTAGGAAATTTAATGTCGCGTATTACAGCTAGAAGAGAATTCATTCCCAACCTTCTTCGTTCGCCGAATTCGTGAGTAACTGTTGAGTTATTCACCGAGTAGACCATACTGCTTTTAACTAATTACTGCACGCCTGTGACAACCTACTCGTAGGATGAATTGCAATCACTTATTCAACATTTTGATAAGCCACTCACTCGCTTGCAGCGTTCGCTTGAACGAGATTGACATCATTCTATAAATATTACGTACATGTTACTTACCTTACTCCGTGTGTCGACGGTTTTAACTGAGCAGTCTGACTGGGGAAGTACCTCCGCCCTACAGAATATCTCGGCTAATAATAACCTTGTGTTGTGTTTCCGACTGTGAGAGCCAGAGCTCACTGGAGAGGTATTGTGTTGTCAGTGGGAAGACCCAGAAACCCTTCTTTGTCTTCCGCACTGACAGCACATAAACTCTCTTACCTTTCTACTCTCCCTCTTCCCCTTCCCCCCTCTTTTCTATATGTCGGCAGCACGAATGTGTCGCCCCTGGTGTTGCAAATATCCATAGGTCACGGTAACCACTTTCCATCAGGTGGGCCGCGTGCTTGTCTGCCACCTAAGTAGTATAAAAAAAAGAAAGTATCTAAAGAATCTCCGGTAAAAATTCTTCTGGTAGTGAAGGGTTCATACGACGGTAACGATCGATTTGCCAGTGACAGTTTTATTTATTATATCTAAAGAGCTCATAAAACAGCAACGATGAGTTTTGTGCTTCAAAGTGCTTTAAATGAAATTAATCCTTAAAAATAATGTCAAATTCCTTATTAATCAAGTTAAAGATGCAATTGCAGTATTTGAATTTTATTACCTTACTATTATGAATAAACAAATACAGAAATTATACAAAAAAGAAACAAGAATTTTATAGCATACTTTATTTGACTAGGACAGAACAAGTTTCCTCGTAAACCTAGACAGATCTTATTTGAAACTTTTTTCTTTATTGGACAGCAGCTGTCGCAAAATGCAACATGAAAACTAGAAAATTGCATACATAGTTGTTACGGAGACAATTTTTCTTGCTTCTTGCGTCACTTACCTGCACTAATAAGTAATGTGCAACTTGAATAGCAATACATGTAGTTTGAGAGCTAGAGAAAATATTACAGGAATTTCATATTGTTAGTTATGTCACCCGATTGCAGATGAACCTTCCTATTTTTGATAATAATGTTTGTGGACAAAATTTTTTCGAACAGGCCGATCAGATTTTTTACCCTGAATCGGGAATTATGCTGAATATGTGATGAAAGTTCTTGAGAATTGTTTCTTGGCCTAATCATAGGTACTCTTCAATTTTGAATACGTTTCATAGACCTTGCACCCATGAACAGTAAGTAGTCTTAGCACGAAATACTATCGAATTCGTAATGTAAAGGTATCGACAGAACGGAGCATTGCGATTGGCGAGCTACACACGCACACAGGTTCACAAGAGGCAGATTGCCAATCACAATGCTCCGTTCTCTCGAAACCTTTACCTTTAGTTCATTCTACTGCTGCTACTGTACCTTTTTCTTTTTATGTTCGACATGCTCGCATTTGACCACTATGTCACCATAACTATCCGAAAAAAGGATTCAGGCAGGGCGTTCCAGTTTTTACACAGAATGCCGTCACATTATCACTTACACTAAATTTCTATTAACTCTTAGCAACAATCTTTTTTACAACAGTTTTTCGACGCATAAAAACTCTGACCACTAAGAGGATTATAAAACGATAGCACTATATATTTTCTACTTGTTGTACTAGCTTTTCAATGATTTATATGTTAAATCTTCGAAATTTCGTTTTCCAAACCTAATTTTGCAGGAACTTGCTTTAATGAATATTTTGGTGGCGAATCTAGTTCCTCGCCTGGCTCACTGCTCTCTACGTGTTTGAATGTGTTGTGTACTAAATATTCTATGAAATATGTATCATCTTGTATTCTATGAATATTTACTTTTCCAAATCCATTGCTGAGGCAGTTGTAATAAATTTTACACAAAAATGTTATAATTTATTGAGTGAAACATCCTTAGTAAATTTAATCTAAAAATAAACAATTTTATTCTGAATCAAAGGTAAATATAATGATTTATCGTTGTGTTTTAAAAGAAAAAATACCACAAAAAGAATTGCATCGGCCGGGAATCGAACCCGGGCCGCCCGCGTGGCAGGCGAGCATTCTACCACTGAACCACCGATGCTTGTTTATCATACCTGAATTTTCTTATTAGTACTTACTCTGCAAATATTAATGGCTCTATTATTTATTTATTTATTTATTTATTTATTTATAACGTTAACACTATCATTACAGGTACATATTAAACCTAATACAATAGTGACGCTAGTGTAAATATAAATTACATAAGTCGAAGACATACAGTTGCCCAATATCAAACGACCCATCCAATTTACATTTTTAAACATTGTATCTAATTTCATATAATAAATAATATAGCAATCAACAATAATCATAGCAAACAATCATCATTATCAAGTAGCTGTTTTATAATATATCGTTCAAAACGATACATATCAAAAGACCTTCGAGAAATTTACCGAAGTACATATTTTATGAGATTCTTTGATTTTCATTTGTATTATAGTTCAAAAACCGCTAAATCACGTTTTGTTGGCACATCTATTTCTTTTTTGCCTTATCATCGTTAATATTAAATGAAAATCTGTGACTAATAATAAATCGTGCTAGGTTTAGGTCTTATAGTACGTCATATATTACCACATTTCGTGTATAATTATATAGTAGAATGCGTACATCTGTTTTTCTTCATCAAACCATTTTGTACCATCCGTGTATAAGCTTACGATTGAAAATATCAAGACGTCACAGATCTGTTGAGACGCAGAATACTTAGAATAACTTGAGTATTCAAAGACCCGGCGCTCGGTAATAGTGGTGTTATTACTCTCAATTCACTGATATTTGTCTTGAACAAGCCAGGGTATGCTATACGTCACTGGCTAAATATTAAAGCTAGAACATCCCAGTAGAGATTAATATGTCGTCACTCGCACTTTACGAATGCGTCGCGTACCAGATGTAATAGATGGTGCATGCTATAAGCGACAGCGGCACTGCACATCCTATTAATATGCAAATAAATGAATCTTGAATCTTGAATTATTTATGTTGAATTTAACATATTACTGAGGTAGTAACCTACTTTAAACGATATGTATTTAATTGTACCTAAAGCAATAAATAATTGGCAATAGGCTCACCACCTATTACATTGGGACCTAAACATAATCTGGCGAAATATGGGTGCTAGCAGAGGTGCTAGCACCCATTCAGAGGTGCCTATCTTTTCGGGGATATTGGCGTGAGTTTATGTTATGTTATGTTAAATAATTATCATTATTTACATTGATACTAACTATGCTACATGTTGTCTTGCGTTGACTGTACATTTTGCCTGGCAAGCAGTACCTATCTCTAATAAATTGTGAGGCCATAAGCGATTACGCAAAGTAGGATAAGTTGAAACACTTTTATAGGAAACGAAGATAACACTACTATGTCTTTGACTTACACCAACCATTGATACTGTAATTCTGTGGCGCATAGCTCTTCCACCTTGCGGCAAGCCCCAAACACGGGAAAGGTCTTCGTCGTTGGCCCCTGCTGACAAGGGTTCAAATCAGAGATATTAATTTGTTGGGTGCGCTGTAAATTAACAGTCGCGAGTTCGTGTAACCGAGTTACATCACACAGTCCACGGAGGGCCGGATAATTTGTAACGCGAGCGAGTAATAATTTCCGGTGGTTGTCCCTTTAGTACTACGCGTGTTGGATTAGAAGTTAAGAAGGATATATTGTGCTCACTTCACTCTCGCGTATGTAGTTTCGTTTGAAAATTAATCATGGCTTTAAATGGCTTATGGAGTTTGGTGACCTAGAATGTGAGTTAAGGTCGTTACGCCGCATAAAGTCTGATTGATATCTTAAATCAGAATCGCGATTGTGTTAGGACTAAACTTTACACTAGTCAGATTTTTTAATATCTAGTTATGAGATCGATCCTTATTAGAGTACCCTGTTAGAATGGAGAAAATTCCTTGTAAAAGGCTTAGGAACAGGTAAGGTAAATAAAAGATGGATAAATTGTAAGTCAATGACAGAAGTGACTAAGGAGAATGTTTGGGAGTATTACGCCGCTCCAGATATCTTGAACAAAGGTAGACAGATAATGGTGATTCTTTGATATCGGTTCTTTTAAAGAGTCCTACTACCGTCAATATTGCGGTTGCTATACTGTCTGCATACTTTTAGGGTTCTGTACCCCAAAAGGAAAAAATGGAACCCTTATAGGATCACTTCGTTGACCGTCTGTCCGTTTATCTGTCAAAACTTTTTACTCAGACATGCTTGGCGGTATCAAGTTGAAATTCATACCAAATACTCAAATCTAGAACGCCAATAAGTTGTGAATAAATCATACTTCTACCTCCAATACGATAACCGCCACTTTCATCTTCGTGCTTCTACCATTCCAATTTTGAAAACGAATAAAACGAACTTCTTTAAATATTTCTTGCAAGCGCAATCTATGACGCAATAAATATAAATTGCGCTTATCAAACTTCCAAAGAGTATGAGTTAACTGGCTTGAAATAAATCCTATACGAGTATAATGATACTTTTTGACGGAGGTCGTCATTAGGTACTACGAATAAATTATGAAGACGATTAAAATGCTGAATATTCGTGTGTGTGCTCGTAGATGTACTGAAACATATAAAATAATTGTGCTTAATAACTTCAAGGTTACGGGTACGGAACCTTCGGTGAGCGGGTCCGGCTCGTACTTGATCGGCTGTTTTCATAACGAAATAATTTTTTCACGAACGTATTTTTTTATTATAAATGAAAAAGAAAAAAGAATTTCTTTACGATATCTATAGAATTTA
Organism: Pelosia muscerda; assembly: GCA_963691645.1. NCBI lineage: Eukaryota > Metazoa > Arthropoda > Insecta > Lepidoptera > Erebidae > Pelosia > Pelosia muscerda. The sequence goes on along the minus strand of OY829114.1, from coordinate 4,236,396 downwards.
GAGACGAGTTAAATTAAAATCGACTAGCAATATTTTATTATTCGAGAAAAGATTAGTGTTATTCAGTGAGGCGCATGAAAAGTGAGCTTTGAGACTTCCTTTGAAATATTTTACGGAATATTTATTATACCTAGAAACATTCCACCAATCTTAACTTTACTCAATTCTTAAGTAGAACGAATCGTGTATTCCATTATTTTAATTGAAATATTATTTCTTTAAATAATATAAATCAAACATCAAAGTGCTATAAAGTTTCATCGTGTTGTTTTGGTAGCGAACAATTTGAGTTATGCTCAGTGACTTGGAATTCTTGGAATGTAATGCGAATGCCCCTTCGAGCTCAGTCTGGAACTTCGACAATTAATTAAAAGTTTTAAGAAGAGTTCCTCCCTCAGCCTCACCAGCTTGTGACTGATGGGTAGCTCCAACTATATACACTTTATTTCGAGGACATATTTACGATCAAAAGTTTAAATGAGTGATAAAAAGTTTAGATTATGTTGAGCATCTTTTATTATATCCTTGGTGAGAGAGTGAAATGAGAATTAAGCCTGTAACAGCATTAAATACTGCTAATGTACTCATCATCATCGTCCTTGGAAGAGGTAGGAAGTAACGATATCTCCCGTCCCAATTGAGCAGTCCGACATCCGAGTACTTCCCTAAAGTACTTCCGCACTACAGAATACCGCGGCTAATAATGATCTTGTGTTGTGTTTCCGACGGTGAGCCAGTCAGTAGCCAGAGCTCACTGGAGGGTTTTTGTGCTGTCAGTCCAACACCAATTTGTGTCTGCTCTGGCGACACAGAAGCTCTTTTATCCTTCAACGTCTCTCCCCCACCAACTCTTCAAGAAGGGCATTTGAAAGTTTCTACTTACTAGTACTTACTTCTTGATCTGTTTTCGTCTTCCCTGATAGTAAATCCATTGAAATCTGTACTCATCGAAAGCGCTTGATTGGACACTGATACTCATCAGACGGTTGCTGTAAAATAAAGTGAATTATTTCATTACTCCACTTCCAACAGTGTAAAGGTCAACTTAGTTGTATATTATTCGATGATGGGTTAAATACATGATAAGTAGTTGGCATGAAGCAATAATTAATAAATAGTTACATCTCATAGCGCATAATACTTAATGGAATTATAAAGGGAAGAACTTTTTAATTAAGTAAGTAACATTCAAATGCTATTAATACAGTAAACAAGTTCCTACGAAATTGAATCTCGCAACTTAATATTCGATCGGTACATTTCTTAACGAATGATTGACGATAAATACACTGGCCCTTGTAGTAAGTATTCGAATAGAAGTTCAAAGGACCAACATTTCAGTTCAATATTATTGATATTAATTTCTAATTTTGATTACAACTTCCTTCGAAGGGTACTCGGCCTGAGAACTGCCCACTTGATATTGTTCCAGTTTATTGGCTATTGGCTACACATTTAGAAGGTCGCAGCGACTTTAATTAGTCTTTATTCAACTTTAAAATTGTGAATTTATTTTTATGACCGTTTTATTTTGTGCCAGCTGTACGCTTTAACTTTTTAATAACTGCGTCATTTGGCAATACTAATCTGGAAAAGTTGATAATTAACTAATATCAGAATACTTACTTCATTATTTTATAAAGGACAAGCCATACAAACCATTGCTAGTCCATTAGCCAATCAATCATCCATGTAAAGAGATTATAATTATTTCCCCCTTTTCAGCTCTTCATTTACTGTCTAATCACAAATATCTTGCCACCCTAGGTCTGGGCTTAGTTGGTCTTAGGGGTAATCTGCCCCTAATAGTACAGCCAGTATGGGTTACACAGAGACCGTGACATGCCCGAGCTAAAGCTAGGTAAGGTACCTAGCTTTTCTTTTCATCTCATTTTCCAAATAACATCAATAAGCTTACCTTATATTACAACGCTGTTTATCACTGGTAGGATACCAATTTGCGTCAAATATCTAAATACGGCGGGTAATTAACGTGTGTTTGACATCGTTAACTTCTTAGTCTGTGGAATGGGTAATGGACTGCTGAAAAAAGGTCTCGGGTTCGATCCCAAGTTTTACCATGGCACCCACCAATGACTTTTTGATGCTTTCCGAAGATATGTGTGTATTTATCGCAGGTTTATAAGTGCCCGGTTAATCGCAATAGGCTTTCCACCTATTACATTGGGACCTAAACATAATCTGGCGAAATGTGGGTTGCACCCCTGCCTACCCCTTCGAGGATATAGCCGTGAGTTTATGTTATGTTATGTAAACTTTAAAAATGACTACATAAATCTATGTATGTAAAACACTCCATTGGTTATGTTAGTAACTACCTATGCGATTAACGACCCTGTTGAGATGTTACCCAAAGAAAAGAAAGAAATCACTTTGACAAAACAACAAAAAACTTTCTCTTGGCGAGTATTTTTTGTCCGGCACAAGTTTCCATTGGCAGCTAAATAGTTCCTGGCTGTATTCCATCTTGCAAATTTCGAACAATCTCCATAGTATTACGCTACGAGGGGGCTTAACTGTAATCAAACTTTAACGTCGCTTTAGCACAAAACGGATAACAGCGCAACAACAGTTTTAAGCAGATAATAAGTTAATCTTGCCATCATACATTCGCTGCGGCGTTTTCAAACGAGGTACATAAATTGTGGGCGATGTGAAAAATAGACCTGACTGCGGTGTGCCAGGCCGCCGGCCCGCGCCCGCCGCGTGTAGCCGGCACGAATATATGATCTTGAAATTTACAGGTAAACTGCTGAAACTATGTTATATTTAAAGGGTTTTAATACGATTGGATGAGTTCTTTTAGGTGTGCGGAATGCTTAGTCGTGGGGAATGTTTTACGATGGACCTACCAGCCGGTTTGGATAGTTTTATTCGGGTATTGAAAAATTATATTCTACCCGATTCTATTGAATAATTTTACGTTCACTTGAAACCCTTGCATTTTCAATTAGAGAAGGGAATTTGCAAAGAAAGCTGTCAAGGAAAAGTACAAACCAGGTTTACAGCGGTTCGTATACTCTGAATCTCTTTCTAATTCTCTTGTTATTAGGTATTGAAGAGGTATACTTCGCAGGTTAGTTGTGAAAAGAAACCGTAATGTCATGTTATGATGTTTATGAACACTATGCACTATTAAATGTGTTTTCATTCATTCTTTGTGTCTATCAAAGTAAAAGAAACATAAGGTATATGCCAGAATTGTAACAAGTGGAAACATGTGGTCTTTGCTAACCCCAAATGTGTCTTGGCACTTACTCGTATTTCATGTTAGCAAAACATATAGCTCATAATTTTATAATATAATCATTAAATACATACGTAAAACATAGCAACAAAGGTTGTTACTTCTATATTAAATATAGCGAACTCCCTCTCGGTAATAAACGTTTGAATATGAATCGTAAAGCTGTCTTATCTTGTGTGCTTAACATAAAATTTTGTCTTGAGCTCAATCTATAACTGGACGTAATAGCGCTGTGTAACCAAGCATGATGTAAAGTCGTACAATAACACTTCGATACTCTAGATATGAAGAATGGAGTCGACGAAGTGAGGAATTTTGAATAAGTAATATAACAAAGCTTAAGTGTCACTGTACTTAATTAAGGACTACATTGTTGAGGTTGGATTTGGGGTGCAATTAAAAGTAATACTTGTTTTTCCTTTTAACAAAAACTTCCAGTTATGATTAAAGACTTTTTACTTTTTAAAAGTAAACTGTTGTAGGTACAAGATTAAGTTACATCTTGTTTTCATGATGGAGGTGCATTTTTTATGGAAATTAACCGGAATGTGTTTATTTGCAAGAAACATTGTACTTATAAATTGTGTTAGAGATTATTTTTGTGGCATTTTATATTTTTTTAGTCTGGTTTATCAGATTTTGAGTTTTTTGTGTAGATAATCGGCATTCATATTACAAATTGCGTAGCATGTAGTGAGACTAAGAATGCAATACCTATGTATAGGAATACTGAGCCAGAAAATTGTGTTAGATAGACTGATGAGATACTTTTCCTTATCAACTTTCTTTGCAATTTCCCTTTCCTAATTGAAAATGCTATTATTACTGAACATACATAGTCTAAACTACATGCGACTTAAGTCTTTGGAGTATAGAGAAACCTCACAAGAAACTATGTGAAAATTTTCCAAAACTTCCACTATACGCTTCCTCCTGACATTTGGTATACACTTCATCCTTAACTTGCTACAACATGTACCAAGTAACTATGCAACGTTTATTAGTCTTACGAACTTTACAGTCTAATGCGTTCTATCTGTACCTATTATTATTAAAGTACCAACTGAAAACGCAATGGAATGTGAAAAGGTAACCGGGAGTTCGTGTTTCGCACTTCGCACATTTGCTGCAGATATCGGATTCCTGCCGGTATATTCAGTTCAATAAGAATTTATGTCCTCATATTTCGTATCATCAATACCATTTATTTTCCACACGTTTTCCTTGTCGGTTCAGTCGGGCGGCGGAAATACATTTCAGCGAATTTTTCTCGTGCAAGAGATAGAGCTAATTTTGCATGAGTGTATCTTCAATCTTTGTAATATTAAATTCCCGGTATTTTATAATTTTGTTTGTCTTTCAATATTGTTGGTATTAAATATTTGCTATTAGATTTGGTAATTATTTATAATTTGATAACATTTTATGGGTACGCTATTTTGTAGGGATGAAATACGTATTTGGCGACCTACAGCATTGATAGCATTTCTCCGAACGCCATCTCCACCTTCCTTTATAAAATACAGACGTAAGTCTGTATTTTTTTCCCATGCGTAAAATCCCCACGGCTACCACTCGCACCAGAGCCGGTGAGAGTACTCCGTATCCCCACCTAGCACCCGAGTACGCAATCATATCATCCTGCCAAAACTTTTTTTGTGCGAAATATCCCCATAGATACACCCTCGTCAGAACCGGTTGGGGTGGTTATGTCGGACTCAAACCGACGTCTCGGGGCTCTTAATTGCCGGAGGTGAGACATTAGCCAACATGTCCCTCGCACCCCGGCAGACCCGAGGCCTCCTTCGTGTGTAGGAACCATGGTGCCGTCTAGCCCCGGGGTATGGGGTGGCGCATATTGCTCCACCGCCATGGCCTGCTTCTGGTAGCGTCATGGAGGACGGAGGTCATTCTGCCATCTCCGACTCCCGAGTCACCTCCGCTCATCGCCGGCTGTGGAGGCAAGAGAGGACATAAGTCCATGTGTTTTGTGTGTGGCTTATCATAAGAATACTGTTGTATAATATTAATATTTATGAATTAATGCAAATGGCAATGGCACTACCATAAAACCACAAACCCATTAAATTTACAAGTATTTTACGGACAACGGAGGTAATTTCCTTTTATTATTCTTAAATTCCTTGTAAATTCATCAGTGAAATGAAAAAAAGCTGCATTAACGGCACGCGTCTGAAACGAGGGCTTTATAGTCATAGTTATGGGCCAATAAACGTAATAGAGCTTTAGTTTTCCACATGAAAAATCCTGGTGTACCTAAATGTTGCTAGTTAAATATTTTATGTTCACTAGAAAATATTATATACATACATTTAAATGCTCGTGGAGTAATAGCATTAGGTAGTACATAATGGTAGAAAACAGGGGAGTTTTGATACCCAACATGGGTAAGGTTGAATTAATCTTGTGAATCCGAAACGATTTGAAATTCATATGCATAGAATTTGAGAACTTTCCTCTTTCCAGTTAGACTCTAGTTCTAAGTATATGTGGTTATTCAAGAAGGATAAGAAAGTTTATTGGTATAGGTAATGGACTGCTGAGACGAGGTCTCGGGTTCGATCCCAGGTTTACCATGGCACACACCAATGACTGTGATGCTTTTCGAAGTTATGTGTGTATGTATTTAAAGTGTCCGGTTAATGGCAATAGGCTCGCCACCTATTACATTGGAACCTAAATATGAACTGGCGAACTGTGGGTGCTAGCACTTCTGCCTACCCCTTCGGGTATATAGGCGTGATATTATAAAAAAAGAAAGTTCTTAAAGGTCGGGAGTGATGTCCGTGGGTTTGCACGCCTTCATATGCCATGGTAACCATATCCCATTACGTGGACTGTGTGCTTGTCTGCCACTTGAAGACTAACGATGATCCTGACTTGAAGGTGATACCAGAAACTTAACTTAAGTATTCTCAATCAAATTGACGGTAGTACAATAAAATTATCTACATCATGAATGGATGTAACATTTGGTCTGGTGCTTCGGGTGCGGTAACGCTGGACATATACTCTAAGATTAATTGTTATGTCTGTGTTGCCAGAACCGTGACTTTTTGTTTCGTTGCGGTTAAGGATAATGGTTGCAGGCCTCTTGGGATGTTTCTAGTGCTTCATGATTGAGGTTGTAACTTGGAATTAATGATAGCGAATGTCTCCCTCGGGTATATGTTGTGTAGGTAGTTCCTATTTGTATAAACAGGAAAGAATATTTTTCTGTAATGTAATGAAAATATACTATATTACTGTATACTGCACTAATTATACTATGCTGCCAAGTATATCGACTACTTACCTGGTTCCTCGACTAATTAACGCATTTCCCCCGGAATTGCGCATTGATGACATTGGACCCCGCAGTGTCAAATTGCATTTCTTAAAATCACTTGTTTAACTTTCTTTAACTTTGTTTTGTTTTGTAAATGCTTATGTATCCTTTTACTATATGTAAATGTTTAAATGATAAATAAATTTAAAAAAATAATAATATGAAGAATTATTTTAATTATTAAGTTATTTCTTAACTACAACCAACTACCTATAGTTACATATATACCTACATAAGGTAGAGGGACGTGTTCAATAGGATATATACCTTTCATTTCTTCTATTTTCATAATTATATCGTAACAAACATATATTTTCAAGCACTCTCGAATCTCTTTCGAAGTATTTAATTTACGACACAACGCTTCGACGTAACTGATTGTTGAAGCTAATTGGAAAATATAAGGGCACACCTACTGACTATTTGTCTGATTAAGGCCCTTTAAGGTGCGTTAGGGCTGAATGTTAGTTAATAGTCAAAGTAAAAGCTCCCGACCTCGTAAAATAGAGGTACGTGAGCCGCCAAATGATTTAATCCCGCTTCTATTTCGGTCAAAGACTGTCAAGCGAGACGAATTTCACCTGAATCTAAATATTTGGGGCAAAATTTTATGTGTGAGGTCGCCTCAGGTTAGATATTCATATACATAGTATATTTAAAAGTGTATTTTAAATAAAAATAAATAGACGATCAATATATACAGGGTAATTAAAAAATAGATCACATTATATTACGAGTATATAACGACTCCGTTCTCTATGAACGCAGGTCTGGGGGTGATAAGTGGAGCCGCATGTTACTCTAGAAGATGCAGGCCGAGACGGCATCTTTATATCACATAATAAATAAATAGCACTACGTACCGATGCGCGCCTTTTTTTCATACGACAACAATGGTAACGCTGTGTTTCCCACACCCGATGTCATTTTGGGTCAGTCGGGGTGCGAGGGCAATACTTTATGGGTCACTTTACAGGCCATCAGAAAGTACATGGCACTACTTGTACTATTTTTTTACACTCCTTTAGTTAGAAGTTTGATTATGTATAAACAATTCATTGAAGCCCAAACCAATTTGTTTATTAATGAACAATCACCCCTAACTTTAACGGCTGCCTATAAGACTCTCAAAAAGCCTGCCATCAAATTAATTTTCTCGACCTTTTCTCTTTGAAGTAAGTTTATTAATGTACCTGCCTACACGTAGTGCTAACCACAGAATACAATTTGTGCCTACCTGATTTAATAAATTCGTCTCAGTTTTGTACCTTTTTAACTTGGGTTAACACTAAACGAACCTTGTTCTCAGTTTCGACTATCATTTTGATGTTTTTTTAAATAACGAAATACAAACTTGTTATGTTAAATGTAACTCAGTTTATTTAAAATAGTATCATTTTGATTATTAAAATTTGCCTTAAGGAATAAAATAAGCAAAAATAGGTTACGATTGATATACCTATAGGAAAGTATATGGCTCACTAACTCAACTAAATCAGAAGCGACACTAAACTTCTTCGTGATCGAAGAGGAAGAGTGAAATAGAAGAAATGAATAGCAGTTTTTCAGTGCTGGATAAGGGTATGACCTTCACAGAATTTTAACCAACTAAATTTTTTTATAACCTATAAATATGATCGTTGATATTATATGGCTACATTTTTTTGCGATGAGCCAGAATATTAAACTTTAGATATAACTTTAAGTACGCACGCAAAAAATATGATTCCTATGATAATGATAACTCGTAACAGTGCTCGATATTAAACTGTAACGATTGCTTATCAGGGCTATTGCTGTTTTAACGCCCCTCTGAGGTGGATCCGATCGCGTGCTCTCGATTTATTAGAGTCAGTAAAATATTTACCGAAAATAGTACCGCCGAAAAACGTACTAATTCAGAAAAGCAATAGGAATAAATTACTAGGCTAATGTTTCATACAGCAAAAGCCTTCAGCGGCCCTTGATCGTTGTGCAGGAAATAAAGTTGCGATAAGGCTCGGATAGTTGGGCTAGGTCGTTACGAAATTCGAACAGCCCTCGCATAAATGTCATTTAGGGCGAACGTAGACTTGCCGTGTACGAAATTGGTACGAAAATAGGACCACCCTTCGCAAATAAAAAGAGATTTTTTTAGATATGGAATAAGTAGCCTTTATTTTTTTGCTTAATATTTTGATAGCCCGAATTAGTACAACTTCTAAATTATGCTAAACCAGTTTATTTCTCGTTATGTTTACAGGGTCAAAGAGATTTAGTTAGACTATTATTAGTACTGCTATCATTAACTTATGCTCAATGTTAACATTGCTTATGCATTGTTAACATTGCGCGAAAGATTGAGAGGGAGAGATTGATTGATTTGTAAAATAAAACCAAACATATTTATTCAATTTTTGAATGTATATTATATCTTTTCTGACATCATCTGTTGCACCCAAACCTGATACAAAACTTAAATGATAATTACTTCCTAAAATTAATCATCTAACAAATTATATGGCTCCCAACATGTATTATTATTTGTCAGATATTAATCAACAATAAATTAATTGTTTTTTTTTTTATTTCAGATTGGTTCACTAAAGAATTTCTACTTACTGTCACATCACGAAATCCACAAGAGGTCTACGGAGCCGAGCCACAAGCACCATCTCAAATTAAATGATGAACCCGAGGTAAGAGTTGAACACTTGATGATTACTACCGTTACTTACTAACCCATTAGGAGAACCTTCAGAAACTAGTCAAGTTGCGTTTGGAATACTTTACGTCTGATTAATATTGTACGAAGCTAAAGTTGAATTTGAATTAAGTGATCCTGATCTTATCCTCATATTTAACTTTTCTTCATTGATATGAATACTAAACGAGGACGGCATAATCATGTTTTAATTCTGCAACATGGAAGTAATGAGTACCTACATTCGAATATTTTTGCTATTTCTAATTGGCGCTTTTATTTCACATCATATGTTATCTTTATAAATAGGTGTGTTATATGCATTTTATTGCAATAATTTTTTGCTGTAAAACTTATTTAAAAATGTTCTTGTAAAACTTGAACCTGCTTTGAAATCCATTCCATCCTACATACAGCAATGCAGAAGCCATTTCTCGTGTAATAGCAAGCTTAGAGTTATTATTTATGAAATTCTGATACAAGTGAAATAATTTCACCTTATAGGAACTTGTATGAGTTCTACAACCGGTACAAGCTGCTGACGAGAAAAAATCAAAGAAACTTAACTTCAAGTTCTTAGAAATTGCTACTTTCTTTTACGGATATATTAATATCCGTAAAAGTAATTCCGTAAAATAATTTCCTGTGGGTATTTTATAAATATTACAATAATCTCTGGTAAAATCTATCACCCTGAAATGTGTCAATAACTCTAGTATAATATCTTAATCAAAGGCATATGCAGCGTGTAAAAGCAAGATGTCCTTATAATGGAAAAAATTATAATCTTTGTGCATTATACCTCCTTTAGTTTTTGTGCTAGTAAAAAAACACATGCAAATGCTTACGGACTTGCAATTGTATGCACTTTACCCAAGGAGTACTGGCAATTATTTTCATTATTGATAGGCTTACTTGACCTCTTTCTCACTTGCTGATAAGTCATAAAGTGTTTTACGATGGGACGCCTGATTTCTAAATTATAGTTTTACAAAAACTTTAAATGATACATTTTGTCATAATTCTTCCAGGTAAACACCTAAAGTTCTAATTATTCAATTGCTCGCAGTAAACAGTCCTGCGAAATATAACCGACAAATCCGTCCAACTGTATTCATACTCGTGTCCGCGTAGTAAATATTTCACGAGCATAATGGTGCGTGAGTGGCGAGGGTGCGCAAGATGGCGAGTATGTATTCTTGTGTAGTGGTATTGTCGGAAGTTGGCCGCCCACCCAACCCTTCTGCTAATCCGCGACCTCACTTAATCTTTTTGTCATCCAACGCGCCTGCTGCGTTTCAGTCACTTTATCTTGTTCCACTCACACAATGTGTTTCCGCGTTCTGGTAATTCCACCCTATTTCTATATGCATCACTCCAAATCCAATTTTGTGTACGCTTGTGTTATTTATGAGTTTATATAAAATATTCAGATTATAAAGACGATTCGTAATAGGTACAATTTCTTATGAGACGACAACGTGAAGTCAGTGCGGACGTCGTAACATTTTTATGGTTTGCTTTGTGAGAGACGAGTGTGTTTTTCTCAGCTTTTTATCGTTGAGCAGAACAAGGGTTTAGACTTCAGTCATATTCCTATAAGTATCATGTAATGTTGAATTCTATATAAAGTTGTTGACTTATTCAGCCAAATTGTTATGATCAATTTTATTTTGATCATAAAATTACTTATAACGGAGTTTCAATTCATGTATTTATTAGAATCTCTTTGTTTGCGCTTTAATACCTTCAATGTTAATCTAAATACAAAATCCTTTGTGTAAGAGGTATCCAAAATTGCGTTTCATGTTTTCTTTTAGACTCATTCATTAATTAATTCCGCCAGTGAAATTAAAATGGTAGATTTAGTTATAGCTCGTGTTTCCTTTGCCAACGTGATCGTTGTAATCATGTTCTGTATTTGATACAAAGTTTTAATTTCATTCGGATTTACTCCTACATTCTACTAGAGGAATACTAATTAAAAAATTCTATTAGTGTCCTGTACAAAGTCATAGGTGTTCGGGGAGCGAGTGTATAATAAAATATTCCTTTGTTTTTGAGTTATCAAATTATATCTAGCCAATAGATCTTTATTTCTTATATCTTTATTATTTCTTGTCCAAATATTTAAGCGACAATTTAGCACCAATATCTTTATCTGTAACTGTATATTTAGTTCAGCAAAAGTTTCCGGCAACAGTATTGATCCAGAAAATCCTCAGAGTAACAGATAAACTAGTGGATTGCGGAGATAACGCATCAAAAACTTATTACTTAGTCCCATTCGGATTATAGGCTTTTTTCTTTGATGTAGCCCCGTAGTGCGTGACAAAGCAAAGAGGCCGAATATCAGCGATCTACATTAGTGGCGAGACGGCATGCTTCACTGACTTTTTGTGTTTTTTTTACCCAAGCTCATAGCCGTCGCTGCATTATTGTCCTCTGTATCCAGCGGACCAGCTTCTTGAAATTCTGTTCTTAACATCATTCAACGAATGTGACATTTATTACTATTATAGTGTCGGGAGCACGCTGCCTTCAGCGCTCCGAGAATATGCAAGCTGTGTTCAAGAACGTCTTGGACGAAATATCCTTGAAGCATGTGCCGCCTTTTCGTTTCGCGCTCGCTCTGAAACTGACTTGAGCATTTTTCATTCGTATAAAATTAAACTCTATATATGCTGAATAGAAAATGTAAAGATTGTTTAGAAAACTGAATGTCTTTGTTCAATACAATAAATCATTCGCAGTAGTATTATAAGTTTATGTCATGGAATTCAAATATTTATTTAAATATTACTCTTACAATTTATATCACACACAATAAACTAAGGTGATTCTTCCAAAAAGGTGTGCTCTTGAATACATGATAGAATATTAAATTCGAGGTGTGATTTTTAAAGACTGTGTGCGACGAGCCTTACGTTGATAGGAAGAGATGAACTTTCGACCGGCAAGTTCCTTTTTGCTGATAACGTTTCCTAATAACGCGAAACAAAGAAAGCTTTATTTTCTCCCCTATTTTTTCATAGTGACAGTATTAGAAGCGCAGGGGTTACTTGGAATAAGGTGGCGAACCCTGAACCTATTGGGAACGAATCAACCTTTGACCTTTTTAGATGTGGTCTTCAAGTTGATTTATTTTGTAAATATATGTATATATTCCGAAAGGATACATAGATGTGAACAAATACATAACAGCTGCGAGATGAGTCTATTGCCGTCAAACTGAACACTTCTCTATGCAGGAGGAAATAAGGTAAAAATTTAACTTGGTGTCATTAACCGGCAGATTGATGATAGGAAGTTGTCGAGTTCATCATTTCCAGATTTTCAAAAAGGTTAAGTAACACGTTAGATGCTCAGTACGTACATAATTTTTCGAATAGAATGGTGCATGATAGTGATTAAAAGTCTACTCTTATGTACTGCTATTTCAATAAAGTACTTGTGAAGTTTGAAATTCCAAAATAATTTAGGTAAACATGTTAAGAGAAAATTTAGTAAGTATATAAAGTTATTGATTAGTTATGAATGATTTAGATCGAAAAAAGGGAATGTTCCGACGGGACTGAATACGCGACCTTCCCTTGCAGGAAGAACGCTTTGATCACTGAGCTGGTTTCATTACATATATTGACATGTAAACGCTTACAATGGAACAAAAAAACTAAGAGGGGATGGACCGTGTGAAGACCGTGTGAAGATGAATCGGTCAGGGAGGCAGTGATTGCTGAATGGGAAAACACATATGTTCCGCTCCAAATAAATACGGGCCTTTATGTTAAAAAGATGAAGTTGAATCACAGTTTCGAGAAAACAAATATATCGTGTAAATATAATCTCAATAGTCGAGCCCTTTAGAAGTTAGTCGATAACTTAAAAGACTCACAAACGATTATTATATAAGTGTAAAACTTTTCTCCCTTCGGGTTTCCCCTATCGTGGGCTTCTTCAGTAAGTGTTCAAATACTCGCTGCCCCTACACGTTAGGTATTTACTTCCGCACACATTAACAACTTAAGTATGAGTCAAATTATTGTAATATGAGGTACAAGTCAATTTTATATTTACACGCGTTTATGAGGTTTATCTGTAATGAACTATGTTTGTAAACGAATCTTTTAAATAGGTTAATCAAATTTGAAATGTCGTATCGAATTTTTTTTTTTAATTTAAGGAGGTCCCATTGCCCATTAAACTGATCTGTTAGGAGAGTCAGGATATGACTAGTGCCAACACTTTTTTACAACACGCCTGAAGCTTTCGAATTGTGGCATACATTATATTGTTTATTTATCCAATGCCTGTATTGCACTAAGCAATCGTGTTTCTATCTAAGTTGTTTAAACTGCAATCGGCTCACTCCCTATCACGTAGGACCGAAATTCCTCCCGAAAATCGCCTTACAGGATTTACAAGCGTAAATATATGTTAGTATGAAAACTATATTTATTATTTTCTAGATCATGTAAAATATTTCTCAAAATGATATAGGTATAGTTCTTAACGATTTTTATACTCACTCCCAGGTCCCAGGTGTAAACTGTGACACAGTGCACAGTGTACTGACACCCTTTCATGTTTCTTCTTGCTAATACAGCTTATAAACAACCATTGTAATTTTATTGGAAACCGAAATAGATTATGCTTTACTTTAATCTACTGTATTGAAGTATACGGTAGATTAAAGTATATACCGTAGTAGTAGTAATAGTATTTCGTAGTACTTTTATATAATGCTTCTTTATGTAGTAATAAGGCATCTATCAGTGGTTAGATGGATTATGTAAAATGAATAAAAACAAAAAGTAAGTTTAAATGTTATTTACACAGCTCTTTTACTATTCACTATTCATTAGGTTCAGTTAAAAATATTTCGATCCAGAAAAATACCCAATGCCATCCCAACATATTTGATTCATCCTATTTTACGATATAAGCGCTCGCTAAACAAATATTTCATCACCACTCCAAAACAATCTCGAACTTTTTAATTTCAATTTTACTTATCCATTTTTTCACGCCACATATTCATCTCAACGTTCTAGCTTGCGCGTTTTCTGTGTTCTACCAATCGGTATTTAATTTCAAACATATCGCTTGAGAGCAATTTTAAACTCACTAGATCGACTGGACCAAATGAAATCTAGTTCTCCAAATCAAATTCCCAATTGGTAAGCTGAACTAGTCTCTAAAACTATTTATTAACGGCCGACTATACCAATAGGTACTATGATATTCTTTCGCTAAAAACAAATTAGATGTTTTCGAATCATATTTTAAATCTATTTTAATTCTTTCAATTATAATATTTTGATGTAACATTTTAGTCCTTAGTCCTTCGGACAGTTACACAAGCCCTTTGACCCCTTTTCCCAACTTAGTTGGGGTTGACTTTAAAGTGCTTAGTTTATTATTTCATAGTGAAACTGCTCTTGAGGGCTCGTTATTGAGCCGTAATAAAATATTTGAAAATGTTGATTCAATTAATCATTTTCACATTTTTAACAAGTAAACGGTCCTCATTGGGAAGTTACAAGTATATAAAACAATAAAAATAGTAATGTGTGTAAACAGTTGTATGCGGTCGGCTACGGAACGATACCTTAACTATGCATATGTATGTACCTTCCTAAATGGTTTTAATGAAATTTTGTGTATGTTTTCATATTATATAAGGCACACTTCGTTTCTAACCCACTCTATATCATTGAGGTAGGTAGGTATATGTATGTGTATATACTCGTACCTATGTGATATTTTTACATACCGTGCGCCACGACTTTACACGTGACTGGGGTTATCCTTAAGGGCACGACGCGAGAATACTAATGCTATCCGCTGTTGAACAGAAAAACGTATGTTCACTACCCGCTGAAAAGGACTCTGTAGCCATTTTTAACCGACTATGACTGCGCGAAGTTTTGAACTACGTGTTCATTATATTTTAGTAAGGTTTAGGATTTAAACCTCCGGAATCGTCTCTTAAAACAAACATAACATAAACTTACGCCTGTATCCCCGAAACGGTAGACAGAGATGCTAGCACCCACATTTCGCCTGTTTATGTTTAGGTCACAATGTAATAGGAGGCTAGTCTATTGACACTAACCAGACACTTATAAACCTGCGATAAATATATAAAAATACACTGAAAAAAATAATTAAAAAAGAAATATAAATACACTCTTAAAACTTATAGTTAATGGAAAAACATTGAAATAGTATTTGACACTGAAAGATATAATTATAATAAAAATAGTTTATATACGTCAATTGTTAAATAAAAGGTATTTATCATCTTAACTTCAATTTTAATAGAGCCTATGCTCATATTTGCGTGATCAATGAATTGTCATCTACCAATTATTGACACGCTATACTATATTCTTATGTAATGCCATGTTTGACCACATATGTGCAAATAAATGATTTGTTTGAAATAGGTATCCGAATGATGCGATGCAAATCTATCGTAAGAGTATCAATGAATCAATTAGCCTATTTTAATTCACTGTTGGACATAGGCCTCACTGTGCGCCACTGCTCTGCTGCTTACTTGACAGTGGTGTGCGTAATGCTAACGATGTTTCTATATTTTAAGTACTTCATGTCACAGCATTTAAAATAACTCAAATATCTGGTCTAGTTTGTCCAAAAAATCAATATCGAAGCGGTTTCTTTTAATAGATAGAGTGATTAAAGAGGAAGGTTTATATGTATATAACATATTATGTATGACCAACTGGAGAGCAGAAGTGAAAAATGTTGCAAAAACGGGGTGACGCTGACGAAGTTTTGCGGGTCAGCTAGTATAATAATACAAATATAAATAAATTTATCCGAAAAGTAATGAGTAAAAATTACCTGTCCAATGAAGTCACGTGCGATTGACTAGATGACAAGCGTACGCGTTAAGTTGTCAAATAATGCAAGGTTTCAGGCAATGTTCAAGGCAGCGTTTTACTTATAAAATGTAACTTCTAATAATGCTAACCCTTTTGTGTTGCTCAGGTGACAGCTTTTCTTGAAAATGCGATATTAGACAAGATGAAAAATATTATCTGAATGTAAAATCTTCTGTAAAAATATGAATTTTTCGTTGCAAATATGTTGAAATTGTATTAGAAAACAAAGAGGAGACACTAGATCTCTCCTGTTAAACTTTGTAAATCTTCTTTATCGAGTTAATCTTTTTGAGATGAAATTTTTAGTGTGTTTATGATACGTGTGTATGCCGTAGTGTAGAAAATCAAGCAATTTTGGTGTGCTTATGTACTTATACTTACTTATTGAAAACTAACTGACGGTTTTGGATTCATGCTGTATGTCGAAGGGTATAGCCCGATAACAGCGCCACCTACTGAATCTAAATTATACTTACAACCTTTTTACTAGATATAATTTAACAAATTTTATCGCATTTGGATAAACGGGTACAGAAACGCGTGAATAACAAAAAAAAAATCATTGATTTTTATTTAGCAGTTAATGTATCTCTTTATGCAATTATTATACTGTATATTCCACGTAGAAGCCATTGCCTTGTAATGTCTTGAAATGGTAAACAAAAGTCTGACGGCCACCAATGTGACGGTTGAATAAAAATGTAAAGTGGATTTTGCTATTGAGATCTTCATAAGGAACTAAATCCGTACAATTCCTATGCATGTACCACTCGCATTCTAAACGGCATTCACATTTGGTGGATACCTTCGTATACTGAAAACGGGACATGTAAACATTTCAATACGCAATTTGATGAAAATATCAAGTATTAAACTTAAGAGTATAACGCAAACACACGAGCTGAGCATCATTTTCAGTATCATATTTAGCTTCCGTTGAACGAGCTGCAATAATAACGAGATTTCTCTTCGGTAATGGGCCTTTTAACCTTTTTTTCTGGGAGAAATGACATCATTCCGTCGAATAGCTTATATTGTTATAAGCCTCTATATGTTTTGCCAGTGAATCTGTTGAAATTGTACCCACATGTCATTTACATTTTAGGCAATGGTCACATGAAGCAAATTTCGTCATAAACGACATCGTTTACGTTTTGGTTTCGTGCCTTTTTTACTCTTTATTAGTAGTTAATTAGTGCATGATTCTGATTGTTTACGATAGAATTTACAGTAGTTGGTACAGTTTTTGGTGATATAGAGGTATTCCCTTCCTTATACCATATTTTTCTCCACAAATATCTTTGATAGGTACTATTGCCAATTCTGATATAACAAGCGTCCATACGCCATAGTAATCTCTTATTGTCAAGTGAACAATGTGCTTGATTTCTACCATAGCTATAGAAAAAGCTACTTCAAAAGAAAATAATCTTTGTTCAATATCAACAAACCCAAAAGCCTTTACAAAGCAACAAAGCCAGCACTTCAATATTAACTCACATGTTACGAATACGTGACCATTTGTACGAGTTAAACAAAATTTGCGAGATATTATTAGCTCCGGTTTATTTGTATCACTGGTCAGATTTATTACGAACAGAACTTTCGTTTACCAACGTACCGTGACGGTTTTGTGTCTTTGTGGCTGTAACAAGGCGAGTTCGGGTCCACTAGGGCGGGGGACTGTGGACTAATAAAACTGCGGGGCGTGCCAGACCCCTCCGTCCGGCCTTTCTCATGTTGATGAGACCAACACCAATATACACTGTCGCATATCACTATAGTTTGTTAATCCCTGTGTGGACAGTCTTACTTTATTGGAACAAGATTGGTGCTTTATTGAGACATGACTTATTTCCTTTTTTAATCACTTGGTGGCAGACAAACAAATGCCTGCCTGCCATGGTATACTGAAGGATCTACTAAAGGACTGTTCAGTTGGAACGGGATACCGATGGGATACTGTCGCGTCTTGCCTCCATAAAACTTCATAAAAATTCTAAAATTGATTTATTTTGAAAACGTATTGGGGTAGTAGGCATACAAAAATAAAATTTCAAATCCACGCGAACGAAGTTTAGGGGGCAGCTAGTCTAATCTGTTTTGTTTTTATCAGCTTCACCTACAACGGTCATACTAACATAGGTTGGTGCTGAAGCTCTGCTCATGACAATTGGTATGTTCAAATTTCTGTAATGTTTAGTATGTAGCTTAAAGTCATTGTATCTGCTTATATTGTCTTATTTTACAAAAAAAAAAAAACATTCAGTAATTCATAATTTTTTCAGTTGTGGATGAAACAATATTAGTCCTATCTGAATCACCTTACCTTTGTCTTACACCATGCCGGCATTCGTTCAAATTATTATAACAATAAGCTCTTAATTAAGAATCTACATCATTATAATAAACCACAAGAAAGATTTTTAATTGGGTTTGTAAACAAATACGCTCGCGTTTGCAAATAAGGTTTCGCTTTAAAAGAAAAGGGTCAACCTTGTGGATGAGCTGCAACTTTCGGCATTACTCTGTGTGCCTACCATGAAACATATATCCGAAATTTCGGACTATTGGCACCATGAAATATATTTATCCCATAGTGGCGTCTGTAGTATGCACTTAAGGAAATCCAATGTAACTTCGCAGTACGTATATGCTATGCTTACCTTGGGTCCAAAGTTTCGGATGTCCATTTCATAGTAAACCGTGTTTAAACCTCCCTGTGCCGTAGACTTGCGGCGTCGTCCGTAATATACCCCTCAGTCTATTAGTTTAGGACCCTATTACGTGGTGTGCTGCTACAAAGGAGCTTTACTAAACCTCATTCGGTACGTTTGGTTCTAGTGTCGACTTTTTGTTAGTCCCAAGTCGAAGGATAACTATGTTTGGTTTGTGCGACATCTGCTATTTGTTCAACTGAATGTACGCGCAAAAAAACAATATGTGAGGCACGAATGTTTGTATGAAGCGAAAAACTGATTTTTATCAACGTCAGCAGAATAAAAAATACTATTTACCCGACGAATAGAAGTTTCCATGCCTCATACGTGCCCCCTAGTATTCTAACGTGTTGATATGAAGGTAAAACTTTATTTAATCCATATAGAAAAAACTTTTACTTTTCTTATAAGATTCAGAGGTAGTACCTACTTACTATTATTATCTTCAGAATATTTTCTTAAGTGAAATGGAAAAAAATATTTGTCTCTTCTATCAAAGTAATTTTATCTAATATGAGCAGAAAGGTGAATAGTTTCTAGAATAGAAGCGTGTGAAAAAAATATGCTTTCTTTTCTGTGTACATAGTTAATATAAAACAACGGGGAATTTTATTAAATTATCTAGCGCTGCGGTGTTGTGACAAATAGTCAGTGTTTTGCTCCTGAGTCGTTCATATGCTGTGGCGACCGCTCCTATAAAATACGTGTGACATCTCGCTCCACGCTCCCCCCAGCGGCAGCCACAAACCACGTAATGCTTTTTGTAAATTTTCAATTGTATGTGTAAGCATTTTTCAGACGTATTTCGCTCGAATAGCTTAATAAATAAGAATTTAAATTGTCATAACAATTCACAGTTAAAACTGGCTGAATTGTAACCTTTTATAAGCAAAAGTAACGTTAATATTCTAAATTCTGTGTTGTATTTTCCGGTTAGTTTTTGGCAGAGCACAATTTAGGCCTTCCTATCAATATCCATGCAGTGTCTTACAATGCGAATAAGGGATATGACTGTTTAAAAACAGAGATATATATACAACCTAGACTTAGCCCCAAATACTTGGCCCAAGTCAACTAAAGTGCCCCGGAATACGGCAATAGGCTCACCCTCTATTACGTGAGACCGAATACAATGGTTGGTGAAGCGTGGGTGTACCACCTCTACCTACCCCGGAGGAATGAGTATGTTATGTACGTTTTCGTTACCTGTTTTCAATAAGTTAAAAATATGCTACATGTGATGCTTATTAAGCCTAATTACGAAAACAGCGTATTAAAAATCTTAAACGCTTTCTCAGAATTTTTCACACGTCAAAATATTAATTTACTTTTTGCAATATTTATAGACAAGCTAAAAGAGCAAATTTGTTTTGCTTCTTTTGTTTGTGTACATATTTCTATTCTCTGTGCAACTATTACGTGGCTTATGAACACCCTCTCCATTTGCACTCACGACAGTACTAATGAAATTACACTACCACAGCTAAGACAATACAATTTACAACTAGGAATCTTTTTATTATTATTTTTTTATTTGGTTTCGCCATATGAATTGTGGCGTTTGTGTGTTGACTGATTCTTTTCTGAAATAAAAATTGATTCAAACTTTTAAGAATAACATTTACCATCGCTGTGTAGTAATTTGTTAGCCGCTACTCACGGAAAGAGACCGAGCATAGGTTTCGCTCTTCGGGAAAACTTACTACGTCCCCCTCAAAAACTTTACATATCTAGATAAATCTGTGGTCTTTTAAATCTGTTCCTTAAGACCCAAACCCATGCGTCACAATACCCACACGGTGAATAAAGCACCGCATCTAATTTCTTCGTTGTTTGCTCTATTTACACTGTTCCAATTACACAATGTATGAATACGTCCACATTCTTTACAATTTTGGTGTCATTTCGGGGAGAATTATACAATTTTCCACAATTTTTTTCTTGATATCATTAAGAACTTGCCCGGATAAAGCTTCTCCGTACCTTGTTTCGGTCGCTGGTATTAAGACTCAAATTCATATGTGAAGGCATCCCACTTGCCCTTCAATAGTGGGTCAATTCAATAGTGGTTTGAATTGTGATAATAGTTGAATGGTTTGGTAATAGTAGTTGAATAGTTTGATAAATTGTTAGATACAACATGATCAAATCTGACTGAGTCTCAGGAGTTAGAAACTCGATTAAAACGTTCTATCCAGTCAGGTCAGCACAAAGATCTTTGTTTCTTTGTTTGGCGTTCATCCAAACGAGTTTAAGAGAACCGTAATTACATCTTTATGGCGTGCTAATTGCTTTTACCGATAAGAAGGAAAGACAAGGAACAGCTTTTCTAAATTTTCACGAACTAATGACTGTATAGGTATTGACACGAGTTGTGTACCTAAAATGAGCTTAAAACGCGCTCTATACGCGCAGTACACGTTTTTGGACAACAGTCGAGGTTAAATGTTTCAATCATAGATTATATCAAATCAATCTGCACGCGCTAGGGACTCGTTTCTCTAGCGAATCAGCTCCAAAATCCGTCCCGATGGGTTAAGTGGTTACCGGTATCTATAAAGACTCCCAGTACTAGAAATTATACACTCATGCTTGGAAAGATAGCATCTTTCCAAGAATTGTTGTCACCTAAACAATGTACATTACTGATCGTTTGCAAAACATACCTAGTGACAAGCTAACCGTATATGCGAAACTTCGGGCATGCACGAAACACGAACAAAACCGTATCACCTGGCTACCATGAAGTTACTTCAGGTTTTTCCCTAAAATTATACCCGAAAAGTCACGTGCCGTCCTCGGGTCCGATTGCGGAGTAACTATTCCTACTGTTCGAGGAAAGAGTTCAATAGGTAGTTATTTTTCCTTTTATAAGATGTAAAGTACCGTAGTTTGATTGTTATGTATAAAGAAATCTTGTAACCCATCGTTTTCACCGAGGTTTAAAACATGTATTTGTCAATAATTATGCAATATGTCGTTAACTTTTTTGGACAAGTTTTTGACGAATCTTCAACCAGTTATCTATCAAACTTGTTTATTACTTGTCTCTTGGTGAAAACGAGAAGTTAGAGTTTTAAGATTTACAGTATATAATATTTAACAGGTAACAGAAAAAGGGAAGGTTTTTGAAAGAGTTAACTTAAATGATTTTATTTATTAATAGTAAAGATAAAATAATCTAAAACCCTGCCAAGTGTGCAAGTTCCATCACCGCTTGCAATACAAGATACATCTCATGTTCTTATGTTTTCTTAGGAAACTCTGGTAACCTTATCAGTTACCAAATACACAGCAAGTTACAATGTTATTCCTGTGAACCTACTCTTATGGGAAAATATCGAATGGTAAAAAAATTATAGAAGAGAAATCTTGTTATATCTCCTTTTGTGCTCATTATATCCGAGACATTCAGAACCTATTTCTTCTTACTTTCCACACATATATGTGGACTTTTATAACTTGAGACTCAATCCTTTGATATATTTCAGGTCCGATGGTTCGAGCAACAACGCGAGAAGCGGCGAGTGAAACGCGACTACTCGCCGTACGAACGCGCGTCATTTTCCCAGCTGTCGCGGCGCTTGCAGACACACCGGCCGCATTATCGCGCTTTGAGTTCCGGATCGTTCTTCCCTGACCCACTTTTCAAGGAGCAGTGGTACCTGGTACGTTGATATACTCTTACATATTTCGTTCAATACATTAAGATTTAATAATAATATATATGTCTTTATTGTACACCAAAGAATTACATCATGATATGGAAATGCAGATTATTGGGTAGATACAATAGGCGGCCTTATCGCTTGGTCTCTCTGCTATATAAGTGTAAATCTTTGAGATTTACACTTATATAACAGAATAATTGTACTATTACATGATACAATTATCGGTATGTGGGGTTAAGACCTTTGGAGCCAAGTTAACTAGGTATATCAGCTAACTAATGAGGTGAATGGAAACGGTTATGGGGAAGTATTTCCTCTCGGAGGAAGAAAAAGTTCGGACTCCGGGTTCCGAGAAAGCTTCGGATGCAACTGGGGAAAACGCTAAGAGGATGATGAATAATACAAATATAATATTTACTATTTGCCTGTCCTTGTCTTGCTTATTAGAGGGTTGCAATTTCATTTTCCCAGTTCTCTCCCTTTCTCCTCTGAAACACGAAGAGAATTTACATAAAACCAGAAAGATTGTTCCTTAACTCTTCCCCTACTGGTAAGTATTTATGTTATGGACCAGGTGATTAATGTGGGCATTAATAATAATGTGCGAGCATATGAATAATGTCTAGCTCTATCGGGCTAAGTGATTAATTAATGTCTAAACTTCATTATAATATTGCTACTCGACAATTGGGAAATTTTATAATAAAGCTACATTTAACGCGGTGTGGGGAAGAATTATGTTTTTTTTTTAAGTTTTAAATGCTAATCTAGTGAATTTGCAATCCCAATAATATGTTTGGTTATTTAATTTAGTTAATTACCTTTACCTGACAATAATAAAAATGTAGTAACTAAATATGTTTTTATTAATCTGCCCAAAAGGTGATGGATAAAGCTAATGTAATATTTATTGTTATTACGTATAATACCTAATTCATATTACTTACAAGACATTGATGTACTCACATTATAGAGTTTTGTTTCAAAATATCTTGTTGCCTACAGAATGGAGGTGCGAAAGACGGTCTAGACATGAACGTATCACCGGCGTGGCAGAAAGGGTACACAGGGAAAGGGATCGTAGTGTCCATCCTAGATGACGGCATACAGACCAATCACCCCGATTTGTTGCAGAACTATGTAAGTACCTATTTATGATATTCATTCGTTACTGTAAGTATATACATTTAAATTAGTAGTAGCCTTAGTGTCTGACTGCGAGAGAGATTTTAGCTTAATTCTCGATACGGACTAATTGTTAGCCCTACAAAAATATTTGAAAAACCATATTTTTTTGTAATAATTTCACGCCTATATCCCCGAAGGGGTAGGCAGAGGTGCTAGCACCCACATTTCGCCAGTTTATATTTAGGTCCCAATGTAATAGGTGGCGAGCCTATTGCCATTAACCGGGCACTTATAAACCTGCGTTAAATACACACATAACTTCGAAAAGCATCGCAGTCATTGGTGTGTGCCATGGTAAACCTGGGATCGAACCCGAGACCTCGTCTCAGCAGTCCATTATCCATACCACTAGGCTACCGCGGTTATTTAACAAGAACGTTAACACAAAGAATATTAATTACCGAAATTAACCAAGTAATATTGACACCTCTGTGGCGTCCGTGGCGGTCCCCGCTCAGTGCAAATATTTATATGCATGAGTCTATGCAGAGATACCTATTTGCATTTATCTCATCGTGCCTCGGGTAACACGTTGAGCCCTAAAAAGTTAGACAACTAATCTAACTGCAACGCTTCGATATCACCAATGTGTTTCGCATCACGGAAAATACCGAAATTCCTGAAAACCCGTAGTTAACCTCGAAAAAGTGGAGCCTAAATGGTATAATAAAGAAGAAATTGCTCATGTTAGACACTGCTATCATAAGCAATCTCTTCTTCATCCTACTATTTATCCTAGTGGATTAGCTCTCGTCGTAAGACTAACTCCTCGGCCACTCTAAAAAGTTCTTTTTACATTGACCACAATAGTTATGTCGCTTTTATTCAAAATTAATGATCACCACCACGACCATCAATTCTAGTTCGCTACTACTGTCGCATCGAACCAGTTATATTGTAACTGCGTTATAGTAAATAGCAACTTTACTAACTTGTCCACGTTCACTCGTTGCTGTGTCGTAAAACTGTCACAATAACTACCCATTTTTAATCCCTGTACCACTAGTTTCCGATATCCAACCGATATTGACCAGCCAACTGAAACTATACGCAAAGGAAGCAAATACTAACTCTACACACGTGTAAATTACACTCTATGAATTATGTATGCAGCTGGTTGCGACGACCTCCGAGGCGTGGCGGTAGTGAACGCAAGAGGCGTGGGTTGGATTCCCGCTCAATGCAAATGTTTGTGTACATGAATATGAATATTTGCATTGGTCTGGGTGTTTCTATGTATGTATTTACAAAAAAAAAGGTATGTAAGTATGTTTATCCGCATTCTAGAACCCATAATACAAGCTAGTTAAACTATGCTTGCCATGGGTCTAGGTGGCGTTGTGTAGATTGTCCTAGAATATTTATTTATTATTATTATTATTTCTCCTATTACATCTCATTTGTATGAATGTGGATATTTTGACTATTACACGGGCTACGGTTGCCTGAGTGAAAGAAAGTCTCCTGCTTAGTCAGTTAATTAGGAGAGGAATCGCCTGGCAGATAAGGTTGGCTTAACCCCTAAGATCGTGGTATGGTCATATTATACTTCCTTTCTTTTTGCCAGAGAGAAGTGAACGCATATTAACATGTCCAACTTAACAAAAATCATTGCATGCCATGTCATCTTTTATACAATCCATTAATATTTTCTTACCCCTATTCCTAAAGCTCAAAACAAGGTATGAAGATGACACTCATACTTTGAACCTTTCTAAACACTTTGCTCTCATCCTTCTTATGTGTTTCATACTATAATGCCTCATTCAAAACAGAGCTAGTCAGATTTTTATGATACCGTTTTGTTGAAAGGCTCACACTCGTAAGTACAGTAACATAAACAATAACTTGAAGCCATTACACGAGGAAAAAGAGCGATGAAAAAGTTGTATTTTTTATTTAGCCGTATTTCATTCGAAATTGCGAAAATCGCGACGCCTATCGCGCCTAAAATATAACATTACGCGAATGTCGAAACGCACAATTTTATGAAATGTATGTTCAAATTTTAACTACTTTATGGGCATGTTTAGCTATGACTGCGATAAAAAAGCGTAAACCGTCTCGTAAGATGGTTGTCAGTAGTAGACTAGTTTTTCCAAAGAAAAATCTTTCACATATATAACGTATGTAGGTTGCATTTGCAGTTTGAATCGGTTATTTCCTAAGAAATACTTAGTCGTGATCTTACCGAAATACTGTAATATCGTTAATATATAGATAAAATTGTGCCCAAGGGTCGTTTAAACATACGGGTAATGCGATCAGCGTTGGACTAACAACGGTTGTAAACGCGTAGCACTAAATATAAACTGAACGCGTAGTACAACAAGAACAGACTTGATAGACTACGATAGTTGAAATAATGTCTGGTCTGGTATTGGTAGATAACCTGTAGCATATATGTAGTATGTGTGTATCAGTGTGGGCTCCACAAGATTGAAATCAAAGTATTATAAAATATCTAATACTTGACAGGCAGATTAGAATCTCTGAGTTTAATTGCTTCACCCCTGTTTAAAGCCGGCGATATAAAAACATCACCTCATAATTCTATGTCGGTGTTCAATTTCCCTACGAGCAAAATTAACATATATTTTCATATGTATCGTAATACCGACGACGTCATAAATTCGTCTGTCATAGTATAATTTTCATAGCATACTTTTGTTCACCTTGTCTTTTTATATTCTCACCTGTATAGGATTGAGTATTAGATGGAGTTGTATTGAAGTTGTATTTCAGCAGGTAGAAATTATCTAGTACGTATTTTGTAACCGGGAAATATTCTATAGAATGCTCACAATTTTGTTAGTTAAAGAAAAACAGATTCGGAATTTTATCAAGATTACGATTACGATTCAGTGAGTTGTGCGACATTTCTTGAGTTTAATTACCAAAAACAAATGCTTGACGGAATGGGTTGCGTTTATGGAATTTGTTGTTGAAATTCAACAAATCACGAAATTGAATATTGACAACGTATAAATAATGGCTTTTTGCAAACATTTGCAAATTACCGAGTGTATTTTTAGCGAAATTCCTTTAACAGTGTAATAGAATTACAGTCCAAATAATATACGTTTTATTTTGTTTGAAATGTTTTTCAGTATTAATGTGTCGTTAAAACCGTTAATAGGGATAAAACATTCGTATTTTCACCTACAGTAACAATAATTATATTAGATTTAAATCAAGGTGTAAAAAAATTGAGTCATCGCAAATATTTTGTTCAATGTTAATTTGTTTCAGGACCCCAACGCGTCAACAGATATCAACGGTAATGATGACGATCCTATGCCTCAAGACAACGGAGACAATAAACATGGGACAAGATGTGCAGGAGAGGTCGCTGCAGTTGCATACAATCAGTATTGTGGCGTTGGAATTGCTTATAATGCTAGCATTGGTGGCGTAAGAATGTTAGACGGGGTTGTCAATGACGCTGTCGAAGCCAGAGCCTTAGGACTCAATCCTGATCACATCGATATCTACAGCGCGTCTTGGGGACCTGAAGATGATGGCAAAACGGTTGATGGTCCAGGACCATTAGCCAGGAGGTAACATATTTACTAATTTTCAACAAATGTAATGATTCTTCATGTCATAGTCTAAAAAAATTAAATTTATTTTTAGAGCTTTCATTTACGGAGTTACCAGTGGACGTCGTGGCAAAGGATCTATTTTCGTGTGGGCATCAGGCAACGGTGGAAGGCATACAGACTCATGCAACTGTGATGGTTACACGAACAGTATATTTACATTATCAATCTCTAGTGCAACACAGGGTGGATACAAACCTTGGTATCTAGAAGAATGTTCATCTACATTAGCCACTACCTACAGTTCGGGAACACCAGGACACGATAAAAGCGTAGCTACCGTTGACATGGATGGCAGATTGCGTTCCGATCATATTTGTACAGTAGAACATACAGGGACTTCAGCTTCAGCTCCTCTAGCTGCTGGAATTTGCGCGTTAGCGTTAGAAGCAAACCCGAACTTGACTTGGAGAGATATGCAATACTTAGTGGTGATGACATCACGCCCACAGCCTTTAGAAAAAGAGGGAGGTTGGATCGTAAACGGAGTCAAAAGAAAAGTTAGTCACAAATTTGGTTATGGTCTTATGGATGCCTCAGAAATGGTTAACTTAGCAGAGCAATGGGTAACTGTCCCACCGCAACATATTTGTAAATCACAAGAAATTAATGAAGATAAGCAAATAGAATCAACGTTTGGTTACACATTGTCCACGCACATGGATGTAAACGGTTGCAGTTCAACAGTCAATGAAGTGCGTCATCTGGAACATGTTCAATGTAAAATCTCTTTGAGGTTCTTCCCTAGGGGTAATTTACGTATATTATTAACGTCACCGATGGGAACTGTGTCAACGCTTTTGTTCGAAAGACCACGTGATGTCGTCAGTTCTAATTTTGATGATTGGCCTTTCCTCAGTGTCCATTTCTGGGGTGAACACGCTGAAGGCAGGTGGACGCTACAGATTGTTAACGGCGGTAACAGGCATGTTAACCAACCTGGTATTCTGAAGAAATGGCAACTGATCTTCTACGGTACCGCTGTTGAACCTGTAAGACTAAAATCAAAAAGACCGTCGCAAGCAGCCCCACCATTTGCGTTCCCCACAGCTGCTGACGGTTATGAAACTATCGGGGATTCTTTTTACAACACTGACGCGTTTGCTAATTACCAGAACTTTCCTAATTTATTCGCCGCGGGTTCAGACCCGGAAAAGGCGGTAGCTCGTCTCGATGGACACAATGTCCCTTCTCCGCATGGGGAAAATGTCCTCGCTGATAGTAATGATAAGCGCGTCATACACGACTGTGATCCCGAGTGCGATTCTCAAGGATGCTATGGAAAAGGACCTACTCAATGTATAGCTTGTAAAAACTGCCGGCTAGATGATGCTTGTGTTTCTCGATGTCCGCCAAGGAGTTACGCAAACAAAGGCGGTGTATGCTGGCCATGTCATGAGTCTTGTGAAACTTGTGTCGGACCAGGACAAGACTCCTGCTTAACATGCGCGCCAGCACACCTATTAGTTGCTGATTTAGCCGTGTGCCTTCAACAATGTCCAGATGGCTACTGGGAGGATAGTGAATCTTCTGTCTGTCGGCCATGTGCCGCGCACTGTGCTACATGTTCCGAACGGGCAGATGGCTGTACATCTTGCGAGCACCACTTAGTTCTTCAAGACGGAACCTGTCTAGCTTCATGCCCAGCTTCACACTATGAAACTGAAGATTATATGTGCGCGAAATGCCATG
This sequence comes from Pelosia muscerda, assembly GCA_963691645.1. Classification (NCBI taxonomy): domain Eukaryota; kingdom Metazoa; phylum Arthropoda; class Insecta; order Lepidoptera; family Erebidae; genus Pelosia; species Pelosia muscerda. The sequence goes on along the minus strand of OY829114.1, from coordinate 4,207,309 downwards.
AATCTTGTGATACTTGTGAAGGGCCCGGGGAAACGCAGTGTGTGACTTGTCACCCATCGACTTACGCACTAGACGGACGCTGTGTTTCATCATGTCCATCTGGATATTATCCTGACAAAAAGAGGAAAGAATGCATGAGGTTTGTATTTTTGTAATATAAATTGTTTTTGATTACACGATCCAATTTCAATATACCGAAATATCTCATTTTTAGGTGTCCTGTTGGTTGTTCAACGTGTACGAGTGCGTTCTGTCTCACGTGTGAAGATAATTGGGAACTAAATAAAAAGGGCAAATGCGTGCGTGTTGGTACCGAAAAATGCAGTTCGAGTGAATTCTCAGAGGGACAAAAATGCAAAAGATGTAACGATGCCTGTGATTCCTGTTACGGGGATAACGATGACGCTTGTTTGACTTGTCCAAGCCCCAATTTCCTCGAGAACTACAAGTGAGTGTAACTAACTATCACTAATACACTTTATTACTCAGCACGTATGATATTCTATTGAGTCCCTTCTCACATTAGGTAACTCAAACGAAATTAGAGTTTTTAAACTAGAGTTCCCGCGATTTAAAATTAGTGCTACGCACGTACATTTGTATAGCGACTCTCATACTAGGCAACCGGATCTACAAGTTTCTATGACTAGTTTTAAACTGAAACGCGTAACCCGACGTGCCAAACTGGAGTTACTTGCAACTCGAGTTACGCGTCTAGATATCAGCAGCTTTCAAAAAGTATCGGTAAGATGGCGGTTGCCGCGGCTTGGTCGAATTACAATTTGTGCAACAAATTGTGCTATTGGAACAAAAAACCGAGTTGTTGAAGATTATGGAAAAGCAACTCGACTTGACGAAACTCCAGTCTTTTGCTAGTTGCCTAATATAAGAAAAGCTTGATTCACATCAACTCTCGAATGAGCCAGTCTTTAGCATCAATGTAACTGATTTATAAATGAAACTTCTTTTTCCACCGGGGAGTTCACGCTAAAGCACTTTACATTATTCTATTTAATTTTCACAGTAACCTTAACAGCCCGCTTTTCCATGCACATGGATGTAACCGGGTTTTTTTTGTTTGTTTTCATTTAATGAGGAAGGTCAACTTTAAATTTTTGCAACGGTGTGTAATTTTTGAGTAAAGGATTTTTAAGTGGAGATTATTTTTACTAAGTGCTTCTTTTAGCGTTTTCCATATTAAAACAATGTCAACAACATGTTTTTTTTCGTTCTTTATTGTATTAGGTTTAAATAAGACATGCTATCGCATTAGGCGAATATCTTGTAATGGTAGCGATAAGATATATAAATAAATAAATAGACAAATGTTAGCCAGTTCTGTAATTTTGAACATCATTCATTCGCTTTTATGTAGGTATCCCAAGACACGATTTGTGATCAAATTCTAGATTTATTTTAGATTATGAAGTCTATCTTCCTCTACTTACTTGATTGATGAGTTATATCGGTGAGTCACGCCTATAAGTTACACCGATAAAACAAAACGACGGCTCACATTTAAAGATGGTAGGAATGGGCATTATGAGTAGAATTTATGAATTTTTGTCATAGGATTTACGAGTTCTTCCAACTTTAATAAATATCCTTTCAGCCTTAGTCCCGTTTGCATACAAAACTTGTACTTCACGTCTTCTGTTCGAATCACTCGTATTTTTTTATCTTGATTTGACTTATTTTGACTTTTCCATGAGTAACTACCGTTTACCTTTTCAACAGTGAAAGGGAAGCCTGTACTAAGGTCTCGTCCGTTGATAAGTCGGTGTACGTGTAGGTAGGATATTTTTATTTTGACTGGGAACTCGAGTTTCCTTCTAGTTGCCTTATGCAAGAAAGGGTTAATATGTGTCATGTTTCTGTAGATGCGTGTCGGAGTGCAGCAGAGGCTATTACCCTGAAGCGGGTCGCTGCGCGCGCTGTATGCACGGCTGTTCTGAATGCGTGTCGCGGTTGAACTGCACGCTGTGCGGGGGCTCTCTACGCTTGCAGTCCGGGGCCTGTCGGACATCCTGTGCTGATGGGTATGTACACACTCACATAATGTATATCTTTAATTAGGAAATCGTTTGTGAAAAAATTGACAAATGAGAGTATTAGCTCATTGGATATTTTGATAGTCGTGTTGCTAAACAAAACGATGCAGCATTAATTATATAAAGTTCCTACTAATATAGATAAAGAAGAAAAATGTGTTTCTTCAATGTAATACTAAAAAGATATGGGCCTTGTTGTGTGAAATAAAAAAGATTATTGTATTATTATTATAAACATCTATTTACCAAAAGTTATGTAAAATTTCGTGAGCCACCTACCCTAAACAGACTTGGAGATGGATTACCAGTGCAGAGGTTAAAGGCATAGAAAAGACCTTGACCGGAACAAAGCGCGAAGTTCAACACACAAGGTTGGCGACGCACTGTGGACGCCCTGTCATATTTAGGGGATACCTTAAATGAAGTTTTAAAATTGAACGACTGATTTTTATTTTCTATAGTTTAAAGCTTGCGCAAATTTTGGCTTTCACTGCATACACACACAAATGTATTGTAACGTGTGTCAAAAGATACTTGCGCAAATTTCATTAGTGTGTGAATTTCATTAATTTCCACAAGCCTAACGTCGTTCATGTGCGTGATAATAAACAGTTAATAGTAATTAAATCCTCGTAACATCAAAGAAGTAATTTTATTTCTTTTGACACTACTCCAAAACTCTTGCTAAAATAATCATAAATATTTTTCGAACCATAAAAAGCAATGTCGCCACTACGCTTAATTTTCACTCAGCGCGGTCCTTAACAATGCGCTCTAATAAATGTTTCTAAGAGTTATTTTAGCCGTTTTCCTCAAATATGTTTTTGTTCGACTTTCATTCCCATCTACAGTACGTTTCACTTCAATCAGATCCTTAGTTTACTTTTTATTTTTTTGATGAATGGTCGTACATTTTTTTGCCCAAAATAGAGATCGATTCGTACTGCGTTAGAATTAAAATTTAGGATAAATAAGTACAGTACAGTTACAGTAGGTACTTATTTTGGATCTCCAACGATGAAACAATGACTTCAATGTTTCCCTAGATTGACATAAAAGAACATTACTACTCTGTAATGACGCGAAGTATATTGCAGTTCTTGCTGTAACTGACTCGACTGAAGTGAAACATAAAGTCATGAAATCAGACATTTCACATTCTGATAAATCATATTTTTAGAATCCGATTTAAGTAAGTCTAGATACGCCCTTCAGTCTTCTACATCTGCGCTCAAGGACATAGGCTACAATTTGCTATTTATTTGCTGTTCATCTTATAAAGAAGAAAAAACGAAGCGAAAGTGTTCAGCGTTCACTTTATGTACATTCGTTTGGATTATGTAACAGTGGATCGATCACACAGCAACAGTAAAAAGGTGAACTAGAAGAAAGGATGCAATTTTGACATATATATCAAGATGACAGGATAAAGCTTAGGACACGTGTTGCAGTTTAGCATAATGATTAAAAAAGAATGAATTCAAAGCAATTAGTGGCAATAAATGAGTAAAAATAAATAGAGTTTATGAATAGATCTTAATTTCTGGAATATATTTCATATATGACAACACATAGCGTTGACATAGCTTTTGTCTGTTGCCCGAGTTATATTTGCACATAAAATAAAAAGGTCACCGCTACAGTTTTCCCTGAAGACCTAATGGGATTCTGAGTTTAAATTTTAAGTCCTGGATTGGAAGCTTGAATGCTTTATTTAATATTTAATGCGACAAAGCGACTCTTTTGTGCGATTATCGTTTTAAAAGGGACAAATCAAATATAACCTTTCTAAATCACCTCTGTAGGACCACCACTGAACATAAAAGACATTTATACTACCAAGGTCGCAGAAAAGGTAGAAACATGATTGTAAGCAGTCACTGTGGCCTATGAATATTAACTTGAACAAGTATTACATATACCAGACTGTTTAATAGTAGATATAATTCCGTCTACAGAATACAAAATCGAGTTAGCGATAACGATACGTCGCGTCTCGTTCATTTCCCTACATTTTATTTTCTTACATAAACAAATCCTGACAATTCTTAATACTTTATTTTGTAAACGTTTTCATGCCATTATTTAGGTCAGTGCAGTAATAAAAAGTTCGCAAGTAACTTTAAACGTTTTGTATGTAAAACCGTGAAACTTTATTACGGACTGCTGTGCTGACGTTCTTTTTTCATGGATTATTTTTCCGCACTAATTTTGTTCTGTGTAATTCTGTTTAAGAACGAAAACTTCTAGAGGTTTTCCCCGGCTTTATAACGTCATAAGTTGTTAATTAGTATATTTTACGGTTAAAAGTTACACTAAAACCCTATTGAAATGGTGCGATGCTCTAACTTTTAAATTTTCGTTTTCCATCATATACATCCATGTTCCATATTCCATGATATATGGTATTAATGGGGATTAAGCCTGTGGCCACGGCCGGTGTAACCCGGCGGTTTACAAAAAACGTCAGGCAAATTGAAGGTTTTAGATTATGGATACCAATATCATGGTCACGTTAATTCCCGTTAATTATTGTTATGAATTAAAACTAGCATGGTGCAGTGCAACATCTGAAAAATGTAAAAAAAAAATATAGTCATGACTTTATATTTAAACACTATATTAAATATTGTAAAAAGTTAGTAACCTGAAGAAATATAATAATAAAATACGGCAAATCTGGCGAGTTGTTTTAGTCGTTAAATAAAAGGTCAAAGAACATTCCTTTTGACCTTTCATTTAAGTTTAAATGTTTTATCTTACTCAATTTTTTTCATTGGGTTGTAGGTTATAGTACGTGTGCTTCACGAAGGAATTTAAAATAACATTAAATTCATTATTATGTATCATTATCTTCATTATAGCGGAGTTAGCGTGTGTGTAGGTAATGTATGATTAAAATTCCATACTTATAAGTCTGAAGTTTCATGTTGGAAGGTTTTATGTCCGTAGATGAATTCCTACGTAATTATATTAAGGTGGGGTTTGACATTTCAGTTCAGGTCGACCTTAAAAATCGATTAGTAGATTACCATTGATTATGACCTCTTTTTTGTCTATGCAGATATTATGCTGACCGGGGCACTTGTTCGAAGTGCTACCTATCTTGCAGCACATGCATCGGGCCACGGAGGGATCAGTGTGCTTCCTGTCCTGAAGGATGGAGACTCGCGGCGGGCGAGTGCCATCCTGAGTGTCCACAAGGTTCGTATTACTATGGTGATCAGCCCTTTCTGTATAGGCCGTTTCGCCCATTTCCCCTGTACCGACTGCCGTAGACGTTCCAATCACAACTGAAACTGACGGCTTAGCGTGCTCTCCGAAGAAAAAACAGAGCAATACAAATATTCATATTCATTCATACAAGTATTTTCACTGGCGCCTCCTGCGTAGCGTTCACTACCGCCACGCCACAGAGGCTATCACAAGGCTAGTACCTATAGTCAAAGTTTGATTTACCAAATATTTATACCCTATAACTACTCTGTTAGGTATAGGTGGCCAGTCACTCATGATTTTCCGTATTACTTATTAAAGCGTTAGAAAGGTAAAATAGACGAAACACCAGTTTACTATAGTGGATAATGTGTGTAAGGTTTATAGAAAGTGGAGATGTAACCTGTGCTAATTTCAATGAAAAATTTGTCCAAAAGTTGAGAACCGATTGACTAGAATCGAAGGGGACAGATATTAGAAGCTCCTTTCAAGCTCAAAATTTACAGTAGTACTCAATCTGAATGGACTTTTGTGGCAGCAGTTTTTGTTCCACAATGAAGTATAACATCGCTTTCACCCCAACACCCAAACCATGAATATTATAATACATGTAGGTGGAAAGATAAATATAATCAATGATTTCCTCATTACTCTCAATCTAACAATGGCCAAAGGTTCAAGCTAGTCCCTACAAGCTATTGTTGAAGGGCATATTACGTAATAAATATGTGTTTATCCTGGGTTAACCGAATGATTAGCGGTCGATACGGAACACAATAGATTAAATTAATGGAGATGTTACGAGAAACGAACAAAGAGGATTATGATATAAGTATATAAATAAATGGGCAGCTTGGCGTGGGAAAGGTGAAACCTGCGTTGGAGTCAATGTAATCCTAAAAACACACTATATTATTTATTGGACATTGATCTGGGCAAAATTGAGTTATATGTCTAGTCTAAGGATAATAGGGATAAGAGAGAGAGAACAATAGAGTTACTATTTGCAAAATAAGAGTTCAATGAAGTATCCCAGTGATACAGATCTATCAGAAGAGTATCAATCAATCAATTAGCCTAGTGCATTTCACCTATGAACATAGGGCTACCCCAATACTGGAAGACTTTAGCCTACTGTTTTCACGCTGATTAAACGGGTAGGTACAGGGTTTTTTCGTTTGCGTTCTCTCGCAGTGATGAGAAGGGGAAGGAGGGGTGGGGGTGATATGCTTTCTTCTGCACCACCAAAAGGGTATGATCTAATGTTTATGTTGTATTACTATATAGCATGATACACATACGTATAATTATGAGAATAAAGTGGCAAAGGTAAAAAGGCATGCATAATTATGCATTACATATATGTTAATCTGATATGGGACGTATTATGAAAAGCCCGGTGGTCAAGGGAACTGTAGGTATAATTCATGTATGAAAAAAAGAAAAACAAAATACGTATGGTCCTGCCGTGGCTAGTGGAAAGATGTTATCTCTACCAATGAAAAACAAAAATAAGTCAAAGTATAAAGTAGGTAGTGCACGCGTGTCATTACTGTGCGTTTTTACGCAACCTAGGTAAATTTTAACAATATTAACATTAATGTAAGAAGTTATAGTTCCAAATAGCTTCTATTCAATGTACCTATGAATGTCTATTTTGGACGGTTAAGGTTTGTTCTCGTTCTCATTATGATTTTAATATGTAATATACTATACCAATAACTATTACAATGCTATCTGCCGTCTTGTATAATATTATGATAATTACTATACCTATGCGAAAACTTATAATTGGCCATTTTAGGTATATTACAATTGTTCCTAATCTGTGTTCTAGCTGTAAGTATTTTTTTAAAGTAAAATGATAATAAAAAAAAGCAAGTCTAATTAACTACCAGTATTTAAATACAACCAATCAAAACAGTTATTTATTAGTAATGCACACTATTATTAACGGTTGCATGTGTGACTTTGGTAACATCGCGAGTTCAATTTCTACTATTTATTTCTGTTCTGTCTGTCTGTACATATTTCAATACTAATGTTCCGTAACTTGTAATTTATGTATAAAAATCATTTAAAAATGTTCTTTTCTTTACACTTAGGTTTCTACCAAAGTCTTGGCGGTTGTCGACACTGTCATCACTACTGCCGAGAATGCGACGGTTCAGGGCCCCTCCACTGCAAGTCCTGCCCGCCCCGCTTCATGTTAGACGGCGGTGTTTGTATGGAGTGCCTCGGCTCCCAATACTACGAAGGCAGTAGTGCGAGGTGTAAAAGCTGTGATGGGAGTTGTCGAACATGTTCAGGACCGGGGAAATTTAGTTGTACAACTTGTTCGAGACCGCTTAGATTAGACAGGTGAGTTGTGTTACGATTAAAGTTCTGTATCATGATTTATTATAAACTAGAGAGAAATTTCGTATTCGATTCTTTCTGAGTCGTTATGCAAATTATAGGATTAGGGCTTTTACTAGATATTCTATTTTTTTAAACGGAGATCCGTTTAAAAAAAATAGAATATCTAATAAAATCCCGGTTAGTATTTTTTTTATCACTTACGTGGCAGCCAAACACACGGCCCACCTCATGGAGTGGACCTGGACTATGACTATGTGGTCTATGGACGTTTCCAACACCACGGTCTTTCCACTCGGTGTTGCATATAGTATTATCCATTAATTTATCAATCAAAGAAGAATCAAAGAATCAATTCCGTTTATTCTATATTATTTTATCACTTTAGGCACTTAAAGAGTGTGAAATGTCAAAGTTTTACAATTACATTTACATCAAAAATATTATTATTTATAATAAATAAAATAATAAAAAAAAATCCGACCTAGATTCGGTAGTTAGATCTACTGAGAAGATACCAGTAAGCAACTCAAGTTGATTATCGTTATCATTTATTTTGTTTTTTAATATATAGTTTTGTTTATTTATAATAAATAGGTAGCAAGAGCAACAGTTTAGGATGACCATGCATTTTTATCATTAAGATATTCGTCTACTTTATAAATCATAATACATAGTGACTGGTAGAAAATGCCCATGGCATTAAGTCCGCCTTTGTACAATTATTTTGTATTTGTGCAAAAAGTTTAAATAAATAAATAGTCATACACAACCTATTTTGTATCAAAGAAGATGATAGTGATGTACTGAAATATCACTGGATGGTCCCACGTAAGTGGCATTTAAAAAGTGCCTATTTGATATTAATTTCAACGCGTATTAATAGATTGATACAGAAAGGAAAAAAATAAGTGACTCTATAGAATATAAGAATTAGGGAGGGTAAGTTTAAAACCATTCAAGGTCTTACTCAAAGCGAGAATTACAAACGAACGAACACGATACGAAATGTTGGACTCACACGTCTTGGCAGCGCAGCCGCTTAGAGCTCGACAGGTGGCCTATAACTTTGCTGTTTAACTTTTAAGGCAATGTATGAATTTCAGAAGACTTTCATGTGGAATCTTAGCGGGACACGCGTTCGAGTGCCCAATAAACTCAAGACTTGCGTTTGGAAAAGATAACAAAAAAATCTATTCTGTACTCACATAAAACGAAATTGAAACTAAACTTGCATTATTGGTTTTGATTTCCGTGTTGAGCAATAGTTGAAAGTAATAAGTAGCATTGAGCATGAAGACTGTAAATGTCATTAAGATGGCTATAGTTTCATCCTCTGGTGCTTTTATACCGGATACTATTTAGTATACTCCTCTAATTATGCCGGTGTGAGTATATCAAAGAACACAACAGACTAATATGGGGAATCGCAACACATTATATTTTTGTAACTTTAGCAAAAGCATGTCCATAATTTAACTGGTATTACTGACCGATATTGTAAGGTTTAATATACATAAGTCGTTACGAAACGAGCATTTCTTCAGTTCGTAATAGGAAGTAAGCAAGCAACAATGTGCACAAGATTTTAGCATACAGCTAAGCGACATACTCGCCTTATGCTGGTTTGTACTCACCTCAAGATTTTCCTACTAAACCGCCTCGATAAATAATCAAATGCAACTAAATGATGAAACTATCTTTGTGGCTAAACACTGAAAAAGTTACACAATCAGTGTAGGTACAACTCACAGGGTACCACAATTATGTTGGGCATAAAACTGACTATTTTAACCGCAGAAATCCGTTCTAGTTCAAATACACGAGTGAATTAAACCTACAAGTTTTCAGACACGCGGTAATTAGATATAATTAGTTTGAAAACACGTTGAAAGGTTGTGCGGTTTGTTTTACAGTGTTAGAACTAGTTCTACTTTGTGCAATAAATGTTTATACGACAGATCAAACGGTGTAAGTTCAGAGTAGTCTTACCCCTCTATACAAGTGACAAAACGTTTAGAGAATAGAATGATTAATGTCATCTGTAGATCATCTTTGTACATACACGAAACAGTAATTTAAGGTTGCTGCCAAGTGTAAAGGAATATAATATTCCGAAAACTATAAATGTATATGGCACCCGAACTTGTCCGAAATTTTTAATAGTTTAACTGAAGAAATAGTGCAAAAATATGTAACAAAGCAACTCTTTATAAAAAGCTTACAAAGTCATGTATAAACAATATATCTGACTCGCTTACCTTGTATTAATTATTTAATCATCAATAATTCATGTCCTGTAATTGTAAGTGTAGGTAAAAATTGAATTGTTACGTTCATTAGGTGAACCGTTAAAGCGGGTGGTTTGAATGTTATAAATTAAAAAAAATGTATGTGGTTGATGTATGTTTACGACTGTCATAAATGTGAAAATACGAGTCAATCCCAGGCATTGATCATTCTATTCTATTCTAAAAACAATTGCTACTTGTTAAACTGGTATTGCGTGATGTGTTGAAATTATTATAACTTTACGAAGCAATTATTATGTATTAAGTTGATAGTCACTTTCTTTTTTAATGGTACTTTCCTGGTTTGAAAGAAGTTCGACGAAAGTGCCACTTTTCTATCTATAATTAAATAAATAACTTAAATGTATTTTCTGTTTGAGCTGGTTCCTATCCAAATCGAAACGTGTCCTTACGAGCCTAAAAATCGTAAAACAAGAACCGATGGTTTTAACACTTGTGAAGAGTCCTCGGTGATTGAGGGGCCGTCCTCAAGTGGTGTACGTGAAAGGGAAGTGTAACAAGGAATGCTCTGAAGGGTCTTAAGAACTCTAAGCTACACCCATCTTCCTGTTGTACTATGGTTGTTTTAAATTCAACCAAAACAAGTTGAAATTTAAAACCAAAATGTTCTGAAATATCAATAACTATGATCTTGACTTCGATTTACCACTACCGAGTTCGTGATTGCAGGGGCCCACCCACCACCTCTTAAAAATAATATTACTTCAATCTTACTTTACTTCCATAGTACAAGCGTCGGTAGCTTAGTGGTTAAGGAGTCGGCCTTACGATTGAGAGGTCCCGGGCTCGAATCCTGGCCATTACACTACCGACGTGAACCCACTTCTATCACAAGCCATTGCGCTTTGTTGGAAGGGTTTAGAGAGAATAGTAGTAATTTGCGTTGCTAATATTCTTTTTCAAAAAAAAAAAAAAATTTAAAAAAGTAGTGAGATTCGGACCGTGAGCGTCTGTTAGGATCCAAAAGATACGTTCGTTATATAAATCTTTTACTGTAGTGGATTATGTATTTATTTGAAAATACTGACCTACTACTAAAATCTTACTCAAGACAGTGTGAATTGCAATTTTAAGTGGCTGTTAAGATTTATATTTGACTACTTTCTCTTATAAAGAAATTGAATATATATAAAAAGTTAGAAAATTAAAAAAGTAACGATATTTAGAACATACATTCGCTAAAAATGCATAACGTCGTTGTCAAACCAATATCTGCTATGTGCATATTTTTGTGATTTCGACATTTTGACCATTTTGATTAGTTCACTAACCAATCTTTCGTATAAAAGAACTGCTATGTGCTTCTAAGCAATATACGACGAGTCATAGCCAGTTCATAAAATATGCCTACAGTATTTTACCGTCTCTACCATGGTGAATGTTCTGATGAGCTCTTCCAACTAATCCCACCCTCCCCTTTCCTACACAGGACAACGCGTGCAGGGCTTAGGTGTCACTCGCATACGGTACAGAATATTCCATCAAGAACCAAGCGGTTCGGTGAGTCTTTTCTCTGCCGTACCATTAAGTCCTGGAATTCCTTGCCGGCGCACGTGTTTCCTTCTTCCTACAGTCCCGGGTCCTTTAAGCGGGGCGTGAAAAAGCATCTGATGAGGCCGTCAAGCTGAGCGCCACCATTGTAGCACTGAACGTGTTTGCAATGGTGACCCTCTTTCATGGGACTTTGCCTTCAGCTTAACATCAGGCGAGGTGAAGTCAAATTGACGTGCCATAGATAAAAAAAAAAAAAAAAAAAAAAAAAAAATGCTATGTGCCGCAGCTAGAATATTGTCAAATAAAAGCTGCTATGTAGCAACAATGCACATAGTATTTTTTCCACTCCACGATCGAACATTATATAAAGCCTCCTATTTATGCACCTCAAGATTACGTTACAAGAATGAGCCAAGCGCGCCCCAAACAACCTTATGACATTAGAGCAGTTCATTTTGATTTTCTCAAAAATTATGAGCATTTAACTACCAATTATCAATCCATCAGACCAGGTAAAAGGAAGGGTGATCCCACTGTGAATGATGTCAGAGCATTTTTGTATAAGTCTACGGGTGAAGTGTGCTTCAAACTTCGTCATCCACATGATTTCATTATTCTTCCGCAGCGAAGGTGTCTTCCTCAAGAGTACCCCAAGCCCTCAAATATGTATGACGGTCCTTTAGCAATAATTCAATCTAAGTTCAATCAATTGCAAGAACTAAAACCATTTATAGACCGTGACTATCATCCATTTTATGATTCTTTAAAACATGTCATTGATTAAAACTTTCCTTTATGTATGTTTCGTATTCATTAATACCTGTTATGTGCTAATAATTGACCATTTAAAATCTGCTATGTGCAATAATTGGCTTAATTTGAAAATATTAAATAAACTAATAAACTTTAATAGCAATACAACTAACAGCGTTACGTCTTACATATATTTACGATAATTTAATACAGTTATAACATACACATTCAAGTAAAATTTTACAGGAGAACTTTTTTTTTCATTATCTCAAAACTATAGTTTTTGCACATAGCAGGTATTGGTTTGACAACGACGATAAGTTGCAATCACTTTGACGATGTAAACTGTACTACTTAATACTAATGTCACAGCGGGTTTACAGGATGGGAATGGTTTACACACTTAATGTTTTCATCCTTGTTACGTGCCGATGTATCTAAGCCCTTACACCGCGACGATGTATCGAACCCTTACAGCGCATGGATACCGCGAGGTGCCGACTCAACAGAATTGGGCAACGCTTAGCGCTAAATCGGGCGACATGAACATCACGCCACGAAGTGTCACAATTCAATAAGCATTCAATATGACTAAGTTAATTTTAGGGATCACTAGCTGACCCGCGTAACTTCGTCTGCGTCACCCCGTTTTTGCAACATTTTTCACTTCTGCTCCACACCTGTTGGTTGTAGCATGATGTTATATACATATAAACCTTCCTCTTCAATCACTATATCTATTAAAAACCGCATCAAAATCCGTTCCGTACTTTTAAAGATTTAAGCATACATAGGGATATAGGGACAGAGAAAGCTACTTTGTTAAAACGAAGTGATTATAAATACTATGTAGTGATTCCTGGTACAACCATCGACCAATTATCACTCCAATGTAATTTAATTTAATTATAATTTAATTTTGGAATCAAATTGTTTCTTTTTGCATCCTCCGGCTCCAACTTCTATAATTTTCTATATACATAAGGGTCCTTCAAGTATATTTTGATGTCAATTTTACCACTCAATCGTTTCATAGACATAAAACAAATTTTCAGGACAATAAGCTATATAACGAATGTCGAGTCTTTTAAAACACAAGAGAATATTTTCCTGATACAAAAAGATCATAAAGTTATCGTGCATTGCAGCGTACATTGCAGGAAATATTGCCGAGTATTGGGTGAAAACTCGTATAAATATTGAAAATATTGAAATACGGCGGAGTGCTTTGACTAGGGATTTTGTGTTTATTGAAATTGACTGTCATTCGTCGCATCAGACAAATAGTCTATTGGGTTTTTCTGTTTTGAAGTTTTGTTTGGCAATAGGCACAAATATTAGCTGCATTGGACTAAATAATTCTGGCAGTTGTTTACGCCTAGATATAGCAATAGATACTAGCAATTTGCGCGTACTACTGTATTAATTTCACGCAAGATGTTTATAGCGGTGAATATCAAAGGACAGCCATACAACACAAATCTGTAACTATTGTAATAGTTTTACTTAAACATTTCATCAATTTGATTTGATCTACATAATATTTTGATTTAAAGTTTTCATCCTAACCGGGAGTATATGGGATTTAGGCTAGATATCACAGGGTATGCCAATATTCTGAGTTAAGTACAATACCGGTCACATCTTTTCCGGCAGGGTAGAATTTGGGCCACCCCATTTTTTCCCTAACTAAGGGACTAAGGGCTTGATCTGTTTTAATGTTGATGTTCAGATATATACACAAAGTCCAGACTATACCTCAGATGCATGACTCGGGTCAACAATATTGCACGGAATACGGCAATAGTCTCACCCCCTGTTACGTGGGACCGAATACAATGATTGGTGAAATGTGGGTGTTAATTCACCTCTGCCTTACCCTCCGACGATAAAAGCGTATTTTTATGCGTGTACATACATCTGTTCAAATATTTGGTAATGATTTGATTATTTGTCCACAGATTAAATAACCAATGCGTGCCATGTTGCCCCGATCGCGGTGCAACCAACACCACATCAGAGAATGAATGCTGCCATTGCCATCCAGAGTCTGGTATGATTTATAAGTTAATGTTTAATATTATATAGAGTGAGTGCAATGTTTTTGATATTTTATTTATTTACTTATGCACTAAGGCTGTGCGCACTCCTACACCTTACCCTTACAAACAGTAGCTCATCTACTTTCGTATCCAATGTGCCTCAATACTTGCGCAACTGAGGATTTCAACAAAGTGACTGCGAGACCTTCAGTATCGTTGATTTTTGATCTGGAAACTGATAGTAGTAAAAATTGTCATCGACTCTACAAAGAAGAAGAATCCTGTACGAAAGTAATGAAGATCTGAAAGATTATTAAGTTTGATTTAAATGAATGGTTTCATGTTTTTGAGTATGTGTGTGTGTGTGTGTGTGTATATATGCATAACTGTGCGAGCGCGTGATGCTTGCACGAACTGTAAGTGGATTATATGTGAATCGTATAATCAGCGTCCATACAGAAAATCTTTTCTATTATGAGAGTTTAGTTTCAAGAAAATGCGAATCTTAATATGGATGTTGTGTTGTTTCCTCATTCTATCCCTTCTCGTCACACTGACAAGAAGGGATAGAATGAGGAATGAGTATATTATACAACGTTTGAAAGTGGCACCTGTAAATGAAAAATTGAGAATTGAACGACTATCGTGGTATGGATAGGTATACTCTGAGTAGAGATGCAAGTACCTACCTAATATTGTAAAATAGATTCGGGTGCATGTGTAGTGTATGGTGCATGGTCGGTTCAAGAAAAGATGTATGAATGACATGTTACACCGACCCCAATTAATTAGTACAAGGGCAGGGAGATGATGAGTTTTAACAGAACAGAAACAGAGAGTCGTATCTACCTAGTTTGAACGTAATGTCATTGTCTAACCGCTCGACCTCCGCAGGTGAGTGTATAAACTCGGTAGTGGCGGGCAAGCGGCGCATCGCCGAGTGGAGCGCGTACCACGCGGCGCCGGCGCCGGGCGGGCCGAGCGCGGCCGCCGTGACGCTGGGCGTGTGCGCCGCCGCCGTCGCGCTCTTCGTGGCCGTACTCACTGTGCTGCAGGTGAGCCGCCGACATTGGACATCTTAGACTTATCGTATTAGGACTCTTTTGTCCGCACCTAGCCTCCCTTTTTTGACCATTGTGCGTGCAGAGTTACTGGCTAGAGCAGCCAGCCTAACTCCGCCCAGAAACGTGTTTCCTTCTTCCTACAGTCCCGGGTCCTTTAAGCGGGGCGTGAAAAAGCATCTAATGAGGCCGCCACCATTGTAGCACTGAACGGGTTTGCAATGGTGACCCTCTTTCATGAGACTTTGCCTTCAGCTTAACATCAGGCGAGGTGAAATCAAATTGACGTGCTATAGATAAAAAAAAAGAAACGTAGAAGCTTACTGGGGATTTCACAGACTTCGCGGATCTTAGACCTAAGTCGTGAGGTCCGATTGGACGGTGCACTACCTCCGTGCTCTGTATTTTTATGCAAAAAGCAGCTTCTTCTGTCAAATCGATGGCATTTTTGAGTTGATATCGTGGTGTAGTAATTTGTTTGACAGCAGCGCAGCGCCGCTACTCACGAAGAGGGCTCGAGCATAGGTTTTGCTCTTCGAAAAGGCTTACTAAGTCCCCTCCTGTAAGCAGCTGTTCATCCAAAACATCGTATTCATGATTTTGATTATATTTAATAAGAAAACGAGTGTGCTACGCGTATACAGCACAAATGCGCTGTATTGTGTCGTCGGTGGGCAGACCGAGAAACCCTTCTTTGTTTTCTGCTCTGACAGCACAGAAACTCCCTTAACTTTCTTCCCTCCCCTTTATATATATATATCGTTCACGAATACAAATTTAGGATCGTGTGCTATAGGTATAATAATCTCGTCTGTGATAGTAGACTCCACAAAATTGTGAATTCTTTTCAGGGTAATTGTGTACGCTTTTTTAACAAGGTCCCTAATGAAATTAGGGATTTGCCTGTCAATAAATTTAAAAAAATAATCAAAGAAAGTTATGCCCAAAGCTTATTATAAAATACAGGATTATTTGAATGATAAACAAGCCTGGAAATGAGCTGTTCACCCATCTTGCTACTCAAGAAAATTTCTGTATCTAGGCTGAATGTTTATAACTAGACCAATAAAAAGATAAGTTTGCTGAGTTTCTTGCCGGAGCATTCTCAGGCCGGGGCCGCGTTTCGAACCAGTGCGGTGGTCATTAACTTATAAAATATTGTTGATATTGACTTAAATCTGTGGTCAAATTTACATATAATAACTTTCAAATGAAATGGTTTGTATGTTGTATGTGTTGAAATGATTGTATTGTATTGTGTAATCCTTTGTTTTTCTAATGTGAGCAAAAACAAAACAGCTAACTGTCATTCTGTTCACTGATATATGGTTTGGTTTAGCCTATTTACTCCCCCATCACAAATAAGACGAGTCAAACGGACAGGTCGCTAGGGCCTCGTCCCAAGTTGTTACGAAAGCGTTCTGGACGCAAATTAGTGTCGGTCAAAAGGGTTAACTATCGTATTAAAATCTAATGAGGTATTTTAAGCAAGTTAGATAGTGAAGTGAGGGTTGAAAATACCATTACCTCTTTATATAACAAAATACCACATCGGAACTAGAAAGGAGAAACACACACACATAATCATAGATTTGGTGTATTGAAAATAACATCAGTGCAATAGCAATAGCCAAATCTCACAAATTTTTTACCAATTTTTTTTACTAAATGTAGTTCTTGAAGGACTTAGGGCCGTTGTCTAAGAGGTTAAAGGTATGATTCCATAGCCTACCGCATATCGCAATTATTTTATCGTGCGTATAATCTTCACGGATAAACCGGAGCTGGTTGGGTATGTTATGTCGGACTCGAACCGACTAAAACACACGCCGTCTTTGGATCTTTAGCTGTCGGAGATTTTTCATGTGTTCCATAACGATACTCAGCACTAATTATAAATCAAAATTTTTTATACCAGTAGGTGGCAGACAAGCACACGGCCCACCTGATGAAAAGAGGTTATCGTGGCATTTTCTGAGCTGTCAACACTAAACTTCCTTCAGTGAGCCTCTCCCTACTTAACACACAAACACAGGGGTAATTGTTAACCCCAGTATCTTGTGGGGTATTCTGTAGGGCGGTAATATTTTCCCCGTCGGACTGCTCAATTAGGACGGGAGATACCGTCATATCCTACCTCCGTAAAATTGGAGAAAGATTCAGGACTGAGTATCGTTCTGAAACACAAACCCTAGTTCTCTGAATCGTCATATCAGCCTCGGAACTGGAATGTCACCTAAAAAGTAATTACTTCTTATCATAAAAATAAAACACGTAAAAGTAAGGACGGTGGCACACACGGCGCGATGAACTCGTCCGGTAATGAAATTGTGGCTTATCTATGATCAGAAGTATTGAGCGTCGGCGCCCACCGTACGAGATTAATTTAGATCCTGATAGCTTACTTTTAATGGAGCCTTTATATTTTCATACAAACATTTTAGCAAAAGGAGACGGAAATCGGTGGGCCCAAAATGGAATAAGTTGAGATATGATCTAAAAAATCAGTCATATTTTTGTGTCTTAGAATATGAAAAATCACCTCAATTCTCAGTCTGGAAGCGGAGAAATATGAGAAAATAGTTTTCGGTAGATTATCGATTAAGTAATCGATTACACATTTGCAGTAAATAATTAACTCAAAGTAATTAAATGCACTATATATACTTACATGCAATATAGTGCATATAATTACAGTCATATTATTAAACCAAATATCAATTAATTACTGAAAAACCAATATTAAAGATTATCGATTTAATATCGATTCAAATCTCTCTTATATTTTTAGGCTGTCACTGGCATGACAGTAAAAAAATAAAAATATAATAATAGCATTGACACTGACAGTTGCCGTTTTGTTTGCTCATTCGTTTCGTGTAGAGATGGGTTAGTACCGATATTCGTTGGTATTAGCTAATCTTAATATATTAGTTTCATGATATTATAATATCTTTACTAATATTTGAATATTAGTAATATTTTACCGACAATCAATCGTCAAATACCGCGGTGATCTATGATCGTATTAATATTGACATATTATTGCACTAATAAATATAGGTCAATCTTCTTGCGCTGAATAGACTGATTAGGTAGGTACCTATTATTATCGCTGAAGATATGAAAGATTGATATATTTTTAATAATGATTTTGATTTATGTATGATAGTAGGTACAGCATACTTTAACACATCGTGATTGAGGACTGGAATAATAATAATAACAAATATAGTTACAGTCCTTCTCTGAACCTTTTTCCCAACTCAGTTGGGGTCGGCTTTCCAGTCTAACTGTGATGCGGCTGAACTTCGATATTTTCCGTGAAGCGACTGCCATCTGACCTCCACAACCAATGGTCTAATGACCAATGGCGATATCGAAGTTCCAAGTTAGGCTGGTTGGACTTTTGAGGGCTCCAACTACCCGTAACGACTGCCATAGATGTTTGTATGACAACCGGGACCGACGGCTTAACGTGCTCTCCGAGGCACTTACAACTATATACACAATATATACAAAAATATATACAAATATAGTTACAGTACCTACTTGAAGTCGGTGGCACATTTTTCTTATATTAAAATGGTATCAAGTAATGAATATTTATTCTCAGTCAGCAACCAATCAGCAACGAAGTTAATACGATCCGAGCGAATACATCACACACTAATCCATTCCATAGACTAATATTCACCAATCGAAAACAGAATGATATTACACGACCATGTCAGATAGTAAACAAGATCTGAAATATTACTGATATCAGCAATATTACCATATCATAGTCGGTCGGATTACTAATACCTGAATCTTGAAAGTAATCTTTTAACTAATATTAATAGGTATATTCACTTCATCTCTAGTTTCGTATTTTCCAATGCGTTTTGATTGCTTTCCCGATTATTTGTAATTTTTTACGACCACTGCTTTGTATTTTATGGATTCTGACCCTGCCTACTTTATACTACGTTGGACACCGAAGATCGCTCACACGTTTGACTTGATTTAATTTTGATTGTTATTTTGAATCGCGCCGGCTTGTGAATTGGATATTATTGAAACTATGGATTTCTGTGTGAATTGTGGGATATCCACTGGTCATTGCAATACACTGGGTAGACCACCCTTACACGATGAAACAATTCTGTCAGTGATCCGGCAATGGCTTGCACCTCAGTCTGTGAGTAAATATAACCTCATCTAACCAGCTACCATCCTGGCAGGTGTAAAATACATACATATATATTTAGAAGGCCTATGGAGATTGTTTACAGTTATGGCAAAGAATTATTTATTTATCAAACAATGTTTTATTACCCTAATACGGAACAGTTAATTATGTATTGTTTAATGTAGCTGAAGATTAATAAAACTTATTTTATTAATATTTTAGTCGACGGCTCTCGTAGAAGAAGGGAGGCTATAGTAATGCGTTACTGGTACTGAATTGTATTGTAGGGAAACGACCTATAGGCTGCTGCGCTCATATTCTAGACGACATTTTAATTTATAATATAAGGCGAATAAAACACTATATTAAATGATTTTTTTATTTTATTTTAGACATCCTTTCCCTATCTTTTCACCTGTTACCTACCTATAGCTTGAAGTTCATATGATTTTTCAAACATTTTCTAGTAAATATAATAATTATGAGTGCAAAAGAACACATTTTGCACTTCAGGAATCAGCTGTTGGTTAAAGATTGTAACATAATGTCACTTTTACATAATCTCTTATATCTCTGTTCTCAGACTGACAAAATCCGCGGAATATTCAGTAAAAGGTTGATAATATATATAAGCTATTAATTGACACCACTTTCATCTTCTTACACCCTGGGCCCAAGATTGTATGAAATCATTTCAGTCTCCTTTGTTGAGCGATTTCAATGGAATACTTTGTAGACACCGTGTCTATATTTCAAAAAAATCAAATAGTTAATCTTTATGAAAAAGCAAAGAGTGCATACTCTTTGTTTTAGAAAATATACACATAATGGACTGACAATGCTTAACTTTTTATTAGTCTAGACCTGAAGGGCGTCTCATTTAAATTTCAGAAAAAAATGGACCCTTAAAGCTTGTTAAAGTTCGATATTGTTTGCAGTTTCATTTGAGCCGTTTTTTTCATCAACGTGTAAAATATTTTGAGATAAATGTAAAATACTATATACTCCATTTGTTTTGGTACTTACTTAAATAAAGGTAAACAATCTTGTGGCATTTTTTTTTATAGAAACACGTGTTAAACAAATAAACTAGTCTAACTAACTGACTAACTAGTGGTTCGACACAGGTTTTCAGTCTTCAAAATGCGTTGCTAAGTACAAAAGTATTTTATACTAAGTTTTTATACAAAACATAAAAAGACACGCTAAGATTGTTTACGTTTTTTAAGTCCTAAACAAATGGACTATAGTAGTAGTACGCGTATATCTATACTAATATTATAAAGAGGAAAGATTTGTACCTATTTTTGTATGTTTGTATGTTTGTAATGAATAGGCTCAAAAAGTACTGGGCCGATTTAAACAATTCTTTCACCTCTAAAAGGCTACAATATCTAGGAGTAACATAGGCTATATATCATCACGCTACCATACAAGGGAGCAGAGTAATAATCATAAATCTCAATTGATCCGGTAAATTTCTATACATTGGCGCTAATATCGCTAACAATTTCCGTTGTCATGACAGCAAGGCGGAGCCGCGGGCAACAGCTAGTATTATTTAAAGAGAAACAAATGGACAACATATATTAAACACTAATCAAATAAGTAATAAACTTCATAACCGCCATAAACTCAAATCATATAGCAACATTAATCCAGTGTTGCCAACACAAATAAAAGATGATCGATAAAACATGTTATTATTATGTGTCATAGATAGTCAGCCATCATGTTTTCCCCATAACGCCTTGTTTGATAAAGTATATGACATTCTCTGTACATAAACATTTTGTCTTTACTACGTATGTTCTCATTATACTTTTCGTATCGACATTCTCATTCTGCCGAACGACATAACAAATGACACGATTTCATGCCACATAAATAAATGTTTTACTATCGTACGAATAATAAAATGACTAAACATCAACCCTGTTGTGGTTTTATATCTATAAATAAAACATTTCTAGGACTTCGGATGATGTTGTGAAGGCATCTCGAATATGTTTTACGGTCGTGTTGACTACAAACCTAAGCGAATTAGGTTTGTAGTCCATTTAGTTTTAGAAGACTTCTTATGGTTTGTTATATAGCTTATTATTTGACGTTATATTTTGAAATAATTATAATTTCGAATAAATATCATCTTATAGCAATATTATGGCCGTGACACAGCTCGTCGTTAATACAGAAGAGACTGTCATAATTTCAAATGCATGAGATATTTATTATAGAACAAACTCTGGTTAAGACATGCAGACAATCACAAGACATAAGGACATCAGACGAACATCTGTCCGTATGTGTGCACACACACATAAGGACGTGCATATGTGTGTACACACATTCACGTACGCAAACACACGCACACTTACGCACAAACACGCACACGTACTCATATATGCTTGCACGTACTCATGTATTAAATAACATAAATAACTATTGGGGATTTGTACGTAAAGATAAATATGAAGAGTAAATTGTTATTTACTTTTACCAAAGCCTAGATGGAACTTCCTTTACAATATTTTCTAGTATTATTTCATATTTAATCCTTGTATTTGTCACCAGGCACGCAGCCCTCGGGAACAGCCTAAGAAAACGCGTGCCCGAGGTGTCGTGTACTCCCCATTGTCCTGCACCGACGACGATGTCACCGTCCTGCCATCGCGAATTACCTACTCTGTGAGTGAGAGAGAGACAGAGAGAGACCAGCTACTCGAACATTCCACATAGCGCGCGCTGTGATTGTAGACGTAAGTTATGACTAATGTGTGTAGTGAGCTATAGTTACGCGATTGACAAAAATATATCTCCACAATTTACTAATTATTGTATTTGAATTTGACTCTTAGCTTCTTTGCCGTCTGTACATTAAACATCGAGTAATAAAAGAATTCGTTGCACATCACTATTCATATATTTTGTTATCTTTGAATTATCGAATTTTTAATTGCTCGATCGTGTAACAATAGCCTAATATCAGTCTTTGTAGTGGTAAAGTAACTTATTAGGTGATGTACGGTCAGAACTTCCTAGTTACCTACAGAAATTTATTCTTGTTTTCGATTTGTTGAAAGATAGCCAGCACGTCAACTTACGTCGATGTTCGGAAGTTGAAATACTGAATATTTCTTTATTGTGATAGGAGGAGGACCATTACTATCGTGTTGATTGTTGTAGCACATTTTATCGTAGGTTCTAAACCTGTATTTATCCAACCAAAACGCGGATGTTCTATCGATATAGTTAACGCGATAAACTTATTTCGGTTTGTTATTTATTCACTGTATAATGTCCATCGACCGATAAAACGTCCGTGTGTACTTTGGTTCATACTAAAATAATTACCTATTTACAGTATGGCTTTACTTTGCAGTTACCATCGCCGGCGTATTGTAAATGCCGTTGTATAGATGCTTCAAACTTTATAACTCGACCGTGATACCGACAAAGAATAATTCAACTTAGATTAGTAATTGAAACAAATACGTAGTTAATGGTAATTCATATTCGTATGAGTTATATAGGTTTTTAAGTTTTAAGGTATGTTATTTTCTTCGGGAAATAGTTCGGTTGGAATACTATCATTTATCTGTATCATGGTCGATATAATTTAATTCGCATCACCAGTCGATGTACTGAAGTCTTATATTTAAAATGACTATGTATTATGTATGTAATATAGCTAGTTTTAAAATTATAAGTTGAACAAATAGTTCTCGTAACGCATTTGCCGCATGTTACACGATGATACTTGAACTATAAAAACATGGATTTCTCAAACTTAGAGTCACAAAAATATCGAATATCATATCGAATATAAACGATTTACTCAATCCCTTCAGTTTTATCGAACTGAAGTTTCGATTCTGCCAACACGGAGCTGTACGGAAAGTTGTTCATTCCGATATTAGATATCTAATTGATAGGCGATTCATTAAAGTTATAATTAATATTATCGATTCGCACCAGTTCCGAGGACGTATCGAGTATCAAGTCCTTATTTAGTGGTGGCGTGTTTGCTATTACCTCTCCCACTAGTGCGCACTTCACTTAATCAAACTCGCCTTTGATGTTAGCCATCTGTAATTTACCTAGATTACGCAATGGCCGAACTGCCACACACACACACCTAGATACTGATGTAATATAAATCGGTATTAGTTCATTAAGTGGCGAACTTATATTTAATGTGTCCAAAAAATGACTTATTATTATTCCTGTTCCGGACAAAAATGTGAATGAGGGTGTAGCAGTAAACATGTTTCCATAAAGCTGTGTACAGATAACGAGTGGGTCAGTGTGTCCCTAGCATTTCGTCCCATCCGATGTGTGAACACAGCCTTAAATGAAAGCCATAATTCATGCCACAATATGTTATAATATGATCTGTGGGGCTCTCTCAGTAATGGCGTTATAGTAATTATATTGTTTAATCGTAGGTTAGTACAAAGGCCGAAAGTTACCATAGCGTTTTAAAAATTGTACAATTTTTACTTCAACCCGTTCAAGTCGACTAAAATAGTATAAAATATATTGATTCTATTAGGCAATTTTAATAGTCCTAAAATACATTTTGACTTGTCATAATTTTAACATTATCTTTAAGTAGTAAAGCTTCTTAGGTTTTAATAATTATTGTAATTAGTAAAGATAATCATTCATTTATTTCTGCCGATTTAGATATATTTTTAGACTAGATTTTTATATTTAAATAAAATTGTCACAAATTTCAATAAAGTCTCGAATGTATAAAGTCGCAAATTTACATGTTCTATATTAACTGGTACGTTGATAAATATAATATAATGTGATATATACCGTAGTTTCATATAAAAACGCACGGAGTGTGTCGTGCGGGGTGCATCGCGACGTCGACGTCGTGCGTCGCGTTGCGTTGCGTTGCGTTAGATGAAATACTTGAAGTCAAAGATGAAATGTTACCATATACCATCACAATTGTATATAAATGTTAGATAGATTGTTGAATTGTTAACAAATAAATATTGTCAATAAAATCTTAATGGTATTTTAAATAATAAATATCACGATTTACTTTGACTTGAAGTTTTGGTCAATTAGGTACTTGAAAAATAATTTATTACGATTTTTTTTGTAACTGTATAGCCAAATTTCTGTTTTGTAAAACTTCTTGACATCTGAAATGTTAGGAATATAATGCGTTTCCACTATTTTAAAGTTGGATGTTAATCAAAATTTTCTAAATATGTATTTATGTAATTATCTATTTGTATTGCGGTTTTCTAGTTTGTTTTAGTGGGAATCTTTTTAATTAAGAATCTATTTTTGTATGAAATGTTCTTATGTGCAATTAATATTTGTAATAAAAAGGAGTTATGTGTCAACAATAAAATGTTTTGGTTATTTTGTATCACCTACCAACACACACACTAAAACACACTAAAATTATTCATCCAAATGAAGTCATGAATCAAAATGAAAACTTTCATGCGTGTGCCTGATTGGCACTAAGCCGATTCTGAAATATTCGGGTACCACTAATATTAATAAATAATCTTTTCATCGACAATCATCAGTTCACATCAGCATCTACACTTCCCACTAATCGTTAATTGAAACAACAATCATAAACCTCCTTTGGTTTTGCAGTAGTCGGGTAAACTGTTAAAGGTATTTACTGCTGGCAGTACGTAGGTACCTAAGTAATATACTAAAATGTTATGCTGAGACGAGGTCTCGGGTTCGAAGCAAGGTTTTACCATAGCACCCACCAATGACTTTTCGATGCTTTTCGAAGTTATGTGTGTATATTTATCGCAGGTTTATAAAGTGCCCGGTTCATGTCAAGCCCATCTATTACATTGGGACCTAAACATAAACTGGCGAAATGTGTGTGCTAGCACCTCTGCCTACCCCTTAGGAGTGAGTTTATGTATGTATGTATGGAATGAACCAAAATAAAGACATTTCCCAGTAAAACTAAAAAATCCACCCTTAGTACACGTATCAATACATTCCCGACATAGGCGCGACTCAGGTATCGCAAGTATTAGTTCGGGCAGCCGCCGTGTTATCCGAACTCGCATACATTACCGCGCCGATATCAAGGGATGTTATTTGCATAGTATTGTCCCGTGGTCGACGCATTAACATTTAGACTACAAATTCGCAGAAAGCAGTTGGCTGTATGTACGTGCTTACAATAGGATTTGGTGAATATTTATCTTAATAGGCGGCTAGGTGGACAAAGTTACTCTTACTCAGGAAGTATTATAAATACCTAATATTATCTTAAAGTATAATTGACTCGATTCGGTTTACAAATATTTTTTGTATACATTGTTGTGATTTTATTTATGTAAGCCTTGCTAAAAAAATAAAAATTCAGAGGCGTACCTACTAGCAATCCTGTAGAAACCTTCTTATACCCTTCTTGAGGAAACCCATAGCGTAGTTGCTTGGGAAAACAAGAACAGAACTGAAACAGTACGCACTGTACGGTATGATCGAAACTTCATCCCGTGAGGCTGTGGACTACTGTGATTTTCCCGGGTCTGCCGGGGTGCAGGGGTATGTTCGCTACTATCTCACCTCCGGCAACTAAAGACCAAAAGACGGCGTGCGTTTTAGTCGGTTCGAGTCCGACATTATCTCACCAGAGACACCGGTGATTTCACGCATGGAAAAGAAGGGTCGTCAGCGCTGTATATATAATTTGTTTTTTTAAGGATATCTTTATGGTTTGCAATAATTTTATAGAACTAGTAACTGGCAGCGGAGTTACCTGAAAATTTTATCGTAAAAAATTATTGCAGAAATAAAAAATAGAAATAAAATAAAGAGTATTCTCCTTTAAATTATAAGCAAGAAGCAGTAAGAAGCTAAGTTTAAGATAATTTGACGACACACTGCAAGCAACAGTTTATTCTTTAACTCATAATTGTGACACCAACCACAATCACCGGTAATTTACATGTAAAATAACGCTAGCAAGAGCAACAATGTTGTTACAACAAAAAATACGTAGTTATTTTTGAAGATATTCTGTAAGCCGGGTAATGCACCATTAAAACACCTAACTAAGTCAGGTAATTTTGTCCGAAGAAAAAGTAATAAACCGCAGTAATGTCCTCCCTTTGTTTGTTAAAATGTATGAAAGTGGAATAAGGTATTTTCTTCACAAAACCTTCATAAGTAAAGCGTTAACAACGTTTATGGTGGACTATAAAAAGTCGTTCTTTAAAAGGGACCAGAAGACTAACTTCAGTTTGTCTTTTAACATTTTAAAGAAAAGGACCAATTGCCAAGTTTCACATCGGTTGAGTAAACTGAAATGACCAAAGATGGCCGTGCGGTTTTGGTCGGTTCGAGTCCAACATGACCACCCTCGATGACTTTTTTTTATAGTGCCAAAAATCGCCACGGAGAGACAGTTGAGGAAGTTATGTCGGACTCGAACTGACTAAATCGCACGCCGTCTTTGGGTCCTTAGTTGCCGGAGGTCAGATAGTAACCATCATATCCCACGCACTCCGGCCATCTCTTTCGTGATAACCCCCTTCAGGTGTAGGGACTACGGTGTCACAGTCTAGCCCCCGAATGTGGGGAGGCACATTTTTGCACCACCGACCTGGTTCTGTTATTATGATTTGGTATTTTTTATAATTTTAATTTTATTGTACTATCAGGATCCTTCTTTCGTCCTTATCAGGACGCTTCGGGAGCGTTTCCCTTACACGCTGTTTATAGACTCTATATTTGTATATATTATTATCTAACAAAATAGAAAAAAAAAGGATTAACATATATACACTATTTCTAAACACATAAAAGGTCACCTTGTAAATAGGAAGTCATATACGCCCGTATCAACGACGTCGACAAACAATCAAGTACCTATGGTTCGGATTTTTTTCACAAAGGAAAGGAAAATATTAGCAGAAAGGAAAACCCACACGTATACAATAAATTGCAACGTGCGCAATGTCCTAGGAGTACAGCGGAGCCGTCACGTTTGGGTTTCAACCAAGTAACCATTGATTATGTCACTTTTATGTTACGGACAAAGTAAGGAACTGAAAATGAAATATCGAAAGAAATTGGCAATTTTCGTACACGAATATACAACCTACATAACATAATAAATGTTAAACTGAACTGAAAGTGGTTTCTTCAAAATTGACTTGGCTCATTCATTCTCTGAGCCTCTCTCTGAGTTGGGGACGGCTTTCTAGTCTAAGATGCGGCTGAATTTCGATATTTTCCGTGAAGCGACTGCCATTGGACCTCCGGTCTCGGAAGTTCTGTAGTTAGACTAGATGGAGTTTTGAGGGGTTCAACTACCCGTAACGACTGCCATAGATGTTTGTATGGCAACCGGGACCGACGGCTTAACGTGCTCTCCGATGCACGAGCAGACCAGTGCAAACAGCCATATTCATGCATACAAATATTTCCAATTAAAATCAATAAAAATAAATAGATTTATATAAAATTCAAATTGGGTTTTCTGAGATCCGTTAGAGATTGTTTATGCTGATAGAAAAAATACATAAATACATGAAAAAATAGAAAAAGTACATAATATTTAAGAATTAAGACACACAATTCTGAATTGATTCGAGTTTTACGCATAAAGGCGCGTGGGCTAAAGAATAAAAACATTTCGTATTTCGTTGGAGCAAGTTTCGCCGAACATAACTATTAGCGTGCTCGACTTGCGTCGCTATTTACGAAGTTTTAACTTCTGCACATTTTCTTGTAACCAAATTCTTCAAGTTTTATAAGTACGTAGTATATAATAATAAACATTTCAATTTCACAAAATGTTGTATGAAGTTGTGCCAGTAATTTGGTTAAAAAGCTATTAAAAGCATCTGGATTGCGTTGTAGCGGAGTGCTGGTAGTCCCCATTTGTTAACGATGCTTAAGGGAGTCGGCTAACGACTGATTAAAACTAACCGTGAATTATACTCACGAGTTGTTGGTTTGTTGCAATTGTGTTGTGATGATATTAAACTTACATAGGATTCAGTGGTATGAATATAGTGACCGCGATAGACAAAGGGTTGTTTAGCCGCTATGGACACTAACTCCTCGTTTAAACTAAGGTTGCGACAAATTGCAACTTGTCAAATACACGTTGTATTTATAATGTTCGGGACTTCACGCGATATATTATTGAACAACTTACTTTTGCCGACGTTTCGGGTGCGTTGCAGCACCCGTGGTCACGATTCGACTGGCCTGCGATGCGAGCGTCGCGCGGTGTGTAGGAAACATTTTTTGTGTGCCTACCCTCCATTACTTTCATATTGAGTGTAAGGCTGGCGACAAACCTGTTCTGTTCTGTTCTAACTGTTCAAAAAATTTATCGCGTGAAGTCCCAAACATTATAAACACTATGAGTAAACGCCGCGATAGTTTAAAAGTTACACGTTGTATTTGTCAAGTTGCAATTTGTCGCAACCGGTCGTTGCAACCGTGACCGTGTCTGTCACGTATTCAACTGCCTGATACCTGATCTTAAATGAAACCATCAATCGACTGGTGGCCGTGTCAGCACAACTATAGTTTGTGTGCCCATGTGCCACAAGTTGTTACGTCCACACACATTGTTATGTCTTGACGTCACGCTGTCTAGTCTGCTATTCATGTCACAACTCTGGACGCACCTTAACACGTGACTTGAACCCACAATTATATTAGACCAGACATAATCGTTTATTTTTTAATTTTGGTTATTCATTTAGGTACTTAAAGAGGCGTGAGTCATCATCATCATCCTTGCATTAATCCCAGTCGCATCCGATGTTGTCAGCTCGGATTCCGGTGACCGCATTTCCAAGTCTAACTGCGTCGCAATAACACACCATACCCGAGGGCTAGACGGGGACATCGTGGTTCCCTATATCCTAAGGGGTCATCTCAAAAGAGAGGACCCCGGGTCTGCCGGGATGCGAGAGATATGTTCGCTACTATCTCACCGCCGGCAACTAAAGACCCAAACACGGGGTGCGTTTTGGTCGGTTCGAGTCCGACATAACCTCTCTTACCGGCTCCGATGGGATATGTATACTTGGGGATTTCGCGCACGGAAAAAAAAGTCTAGATGCGTCGCTATTGAACTTCGATATTGTTCCTGAAGCGACTGCCATTTGTCCTCCACAACCTATAGGTATATGCGATATTGAAGTCCTGCAGTTAGATTAATCGTTGAACTTTATTACGGCTTCAACTGCCCGTAACGACTGCCATAGATGTTTATATGACAAGCGGGATCGTCGGTATGTTTATATGACAAGCGGGATCGCCGATGGCCGACAGTTTAACCAAATGCAAGTAGCATATTCATGCATACAAATGTTTGCACTGAGCGGGGATCGTAGCCGCGCCTTCTGGGCAGCAGTCGCGTTCACTATCGCCACGCCACAGTAACTGTTCAAGAGGCGTGAATATTATATGTAATGTATTGCTATAGAATTAATGTAGAGCTTTTATATTTCCGCCTGTAAAAAGCTCGCTTGGAAACACAGCTTTGAATTTAGTAGTTTATTTTGCAAGTATACTTACTTATTACCCGGGTTTAAGTTGATGCTAAAATAAACGATATATTAAAGTATTCGCGTCAGTTTAAATTATTCTAGTAAATTGTTTAAGGCGCTATTTATACGCAGTGTAACTTGGTTTATTTTTTAAGTTTGGTGAGATTTGGAGCAAGATATCATTAAGCTGGCTTACAGTGCATCTTGAATTCACTTGCTAGAGTATTACTTTTCAAAAAAGGACAGTAGATACAACCCTTTCTCTATAAAAGCTCATTTAATCATTTTTACGATTTTATATGTGAGGTAACATAACGTTTCCCAGCTCAAATTGAACGCCGGAGGCGACGCGGACATCAGAGGTCGCAGAATGACCTCCGTCCCCCATGAGCGCAGGCCTGGAGGTGACGGCTGGAGCCGTCTGTCACCCTAGCAGAAGAAGGCCGCGACGGCTGCGCATAGTATGTCTCCCCATATCCGGGGGCTAGATGGGTGGTTAATGGTTCTCACATTAGAGGAAGGGGGTCATCTCAAAGCGATGTCCCCGAGTCTGCTGGGATGCGAGAGATATGTGTTGTATAATCTCACCTCCGGCAGTCAAAGACCAATGGGTCTTTCGTCTAATGAGACGGCGTGCGTTTTAGTCGGTTTGAGTCCGACATAATCACCTCCACCGACTTTGGTGAGGGCGATATCCGTGGGGATTCTGCGCACGGAAGAAAAAAACTCGAATTGAACGCTACGATGTAGGAATTATCACTCTGTTAATACTGTAAAATGTAAAGTAGTATTTGCTGGATTTTCTGATGATAGCAATCAGTAAATTAATCAATTAGCCCATTGCAGTCCACTACTGGGCATAGGTCTCTCCCAATGTTGGGTAGCTGGCAGGCCGGAAATACCGAAACACTGTGTGCGTTTTAGTCCGTTCGAGTCTGACATAACCATCTGAAGCTACTTTGGCAGGTGTGGTATCCGTAGGAATCTTGCGACGATAAAAGAAAAGGTCTCCAACAATAGTAGCAAAAGTATAAAGAGCATAACTCCTCTACCGTTCAGAGCTAACCTAACAGGTTCAGAAAAACCCAGTAACACTTTGTGAAACTTAGAGGAGGTAGGACACGACGGTATATCCGTCCCAATCGAGCAGTCCGACTGGGGAAGTACCTCCACCCTACAGAATATCGCCGTTTAATAACCTTGTGTTGTGTTTTCGGTGGTGAGTAAGGTAGCCAGAGCTCACTAGAGAGGTTTTGTGTTGTCCGTGGGAAAACCAAAGGCTTATCCTACATCTTTTGCGCTGACGACACAGAATGTCTCTGTTCTTACAGGGGTTGCGGCACGAGTGTTTTTCCTCTGGTGTTACACTCGCCCATAGGTCATGGTAACCACTTACCATCAGGTGGGCCGCGTGCTTGTCTGCGACTAAGTTGCATAAAAAAAACTCAGATATTGAACCTCCCTTATACAGTAGTTACTCTAACAAACCACTGTACTACCGAGGCAGTCCTAATCAAATAATGTACCTTAACGTACTGTGTGTATAGTACCGTCGACATTGACATTACCTAAACCCATTCCATTAATACTACTTCGGGTTAAATACATTAGGAGAGCACACTCCTTCCCTACTCCCGTAAGTAAATTACAGCTTATGGTGGTCATTGACCTCGTTTAGTGCCTCATATGAAATAGTATGTCGTGTTCCCTGACCATTAAATACCCCACTTAGACTTATTTGAAATCGAGTCGATAGAATGGAGTAATTTATTCGGGGAAATTGCTTAGGAAATAAAAAAAGCGATTTCATTTTAATGTATTTTCTTTTCATTATGTTTATTTTAATAAAAAATATAAAGATATAGTGAATTTATGATATAAGCCGAACAACCGCACGATTCACAGGTTTGGTTTAAGTAAAAATTAAAATAAGGTACGAATCAAAGTGTATGAAAATCACTCATTTTCAAGGTTAGTACATAAAATTTCGAGTACCTGCGTCAGACTATAAATAACTCTTCACTCTTCTCTTAAAAATTCACTCCCATGACAGTGAATTAGGAGTTGACAGTTCCAATTATGATGAAGTGGTCTAGAACCATTCAAAATATATCTTTGAAACGGTCCAGGTATGCTTGACGTTCACAATTAGAGGTTGGGTTTCAAGTGGGGAGGTATATATTTGTGTAATTTTCTGAACACAAGTCTAATAATTATATTTCGTGTTTTGCTTAAAACAAGGGTTCGAAACAAAGGTGATCGATAACTTGAAATCTGTTAAACTACAATGAAATTTGAAGCATTATTAAGTAGGTACTACCAGTCCTTTTCAATGTTCAGACGAACGATTACATTTTAGGAGGTGACTTTCGTGTCATCTACAGATAGTCTTACTAACTATCGGAATGAATGATTTGACAATCATTTTCAAACATTGTTTTTTGATTACTCCACCCAATTAATTTAATTGAAAATTTGAAGAAACTTTTTCAAATCGATTTAAAATTAGAAAACGTGACTAGATAGTGAAGACGGAACTTGTAAAAACGACTGTACCCGTCCTCCTTTTATGTAGTTTTGCAAAAAAATGTAAATAATATCTGGCCTTTCTCACAAGATACTCACGCTCACTTTTATTATTTTATTTATTCTTCGGCATACAGAATGAAACCCCAGGAACTGTCTCCTGCGGGATACGTCGCATCTATATACAGCCATAAATTAAATTATCGGCCTCACGAAGCGTCGTCTGACAACCCTGTGTCCAGGGGACAAAGTTATTGAATTTATTTACATACATACATAAGCGGGAAAAAAGGTTTGGAACAAAAACTGTGGGTTATCATATATCAACGTCGGTGAGAGTTAGGTGTTCGAGAGATCCGACTGGTGTGAGGTGATATTTTACCGCGTCGATACAATGTTACGTAGCTGCTTAATAATCGCGCTGAATACATCAAGTATGGCAACAGAACACTTATTTTGGATAAATTTATTTAAATTTATAAGTATTGTATGCTGGGGTGCAAGGGAAATGCCGTATTAGATAATCAGACACCTCGATATTTAAGAGTTAAGACAGCGTGCGGTTTTCGCCGGTATGGGACTGAAAGAGATTATGTACACTACTATCACACGTTCCCGTGAATTTTTCGCTTTGTGATAGTAGGCGTGAAAATAGAATAAACCAAACAAAAATCAATAAAATCAGTAGAGCTACTTTGAGCGAGTGCAACTATAACCTTTTACCTATGACCCTCGGGGTTCAAGTCAATCTTACTCGACAGTTCACATGTTAACGCACGCGGCTCTGGCGCTGGCTCACCTTTCAGTTTTAAAAAGACAAGTTAGCAGTAGCTTTTATAAATCCCGAAAAATCAATAAATCTAATAATTGAACTTCGAACTCCAAACTTTCGCGTCCAAAGTTCGAAGGTGGCTGATGACGGGTGCCACTATTTTTAAAAGCAAAATAACTAAGTTTTAGAATGTACCGATACCTATATTTAAAAACCACATAAGTTGTACCTGCAAGTTCTAGCAGCTACGAAGTAAACAAAAGCTCGACTTTACAGTGTTTTTGTTTACTACAAAGAGCTGAGAAAAACACCGTCATAACCAACACACTGGCAATGGGAACTTTGAAATTTATAATTCTTGAACAACAACAGCCGTAAAATAGTTCCATCTGTTGATGAGCCACATGATGTCCTATAGAAGAAATAATCAATTTCGTTTATTCAGTTTAGGTAAAGTGATATCCATATGAATGTCAAAAAAGTTTACAGTTTTATTTGTCAAAAGCATTAATAGAAATTTAAAAAAACATTTGAAAATATTTCTTTCGCTGGTTCCGTAAGTAAGACCTACTAATTGGGTAAGAATATAATGCGATAGATGGTCGTTATATAAGTTTATAAATCATTGTAAGGTCTGTAATTTCGGGAGTGAGTTTGTATAAAAAAATCTGTCGTGGCGTTGCTTGGTCCGTGTGCAAGATGGTAATGCACTTAGTTGGTTGACACCGGGGCTGATGATGGGCCGGCATTCCAGGGACCCCGCTAGGTGTGCCTCAAGGCTGACGTTAAGTCCGGTGCAAAGACCTTGAAATTCGAAATAAGTGCGGGTCAATACGTCACAAGATAATAATCTCATTGCGACTCGCTGAAAATTGGAAGGTAACGGTAATCTCCCTAACAGTAAGAAGTCTTCACCTGTAAAAATAAGAGGCAATGTTAATGTCAAACTTACCCGCAACCGACAGCAAGG
Source organism: Pelosia muscerda (assembly GCA_963691645.1). Taxonomy (NCBI): domain Eukaryota; kingdom Metazoa; phylum Arthropoda; class Insecta; order Lepidoptera; family Erebidae; genus Pelosia; species Pelosia muscerda. The sequence goes on along the minus strand of OY829114.1, from coordinate 4,173,048 downwards.
TAGCCACCGGGGTCAAAGTGACGTTCCTCGGCAGAGGTTGCCGAAGAAGCGCCTAAACTAGTGATGTACAATTTCGCTCACTCACCATAGATAAGAAAAGTTGTAGTATCGATATTGTACAGAAATATCGACTATGTTAGAAAAAAATCTTTGAAATCGTTTATTAAGTAAATCCACAACGTAACATGGGAACTATTGTAAAATGATGAAAGATTTAAAAACTAAGCAAATGTCCATTTTAGGGATTTTCTTCTTCTCCCTTTGCCTCTGCAAGTGGCAGCACCTTTGATATTGCAAGCTTTCATAGCCTACCGTAACAACTTACTCATCAGCAAAGATGACAAATTGGTTATCCTAGTACCTATTTTCTATCTTAATAATAATTGTAATCAGTTGCCAGCGTATTTAATGAGACAAATGAGAGCTAATCTTCGGTTTCTGTCTTACACCCGCTATATTATCATCCAATAAATTATCTTGAGCGAGGATAGAATAGCAAGCATTTCATTTCAAAGAATAAAGAAAACCGATGTTGAGAGCGAAAAGAACAATGGAACCCACTTATTTATGTAACTACGTTTTATTAAAACTACCCACTTCATTCACAAAAGATAACAACTTAGCAAGGTATCTCTGAATATTTAAGTCTTTGAAATATTAGATCTCTCATTAACAATGCTAATAAATTAAAGGTACACATTTAACGCGAACATTTAATAAAACAAGGCCATTGTAAAACAAAAGTTTAATTAACAAAAAGTACAAAGGTACTCAAACCGCGAAACAAAAAGTGGGACCCTTGCACAGGCTAATCAAGTTTCCGACGAAATAATTAACCTGAGCTACTGGGAATCTTCAATACCTTCGTGTAATGTATACAGAACCCAAATGAATGTCTCGAATCCGCCCCAGTGGTCACAGGACCAACAAAAAAGCCCTTAATTTATCTTCGGCAAGAGCCTGAAGGGACAAAAAGGGAAGGTACAATTTGGATAGCGAATTTTTCGGGACCCTATCTATATGTTAATGAGACGGTTGATCAAATGTATGTTAAAACGAGTGATATTATTGAGTTCAGATACTACGAATGGAATTCAGATAAATTGAAATAACAGGGATCGTATTAATTATCAATATTGATGGAGAAGGGTGGCATTTCTGAAGCGGCATTCCTCGTCTCTTTGTTTTTGTGTTGCAATTGCAATTGTCTCATTGCTTGATATTATTCTGTTGTTTTATTGTTAAAAATGTAAATTGCCAGTTATTTAGGTATAAGAATTATTTGCTTACGATTGTTTGTATTATAGACAAAATTCTTCCTTATTACTGCATTACAATTATCATCTAAGACTTTAACTTCGGAACCTAGGGTTCGTTTGTTACTTCTTGGTACTCTTCTTATTTTGGCTTATAGGACTTTTTATACAAGTGGTCGTCATTTGATCACTTTTCTTTTAAGAGGGCTAAACTACTCGTATATCTGAATAACAATTTGATTGGTCTATAGCGTTGTGGATTTTCTGACTAAACTTAATGAAAGTTATATATTATTGATAATACACTTGAACTTCTTCACGATATTTATAATTGTACCTAACCGGTTTCACCTTGCGGATTTCTTAAAGATTTAAATTGACAGATATGAACATTTCAATTCTTAAACATCTTTCATAGTACTAAAATAAAGCATATCTGCACATACTTTTTCCCCAGATTTTGGGGGTTTATCGGAAGTTTTTCTGACAAACACTTAGTCAGACAAGCACACCCACCGTGATCAACGTGGTCTATGGACATTAGCAACACCAGCTGCCTACCCATGCAGAACCCCATATTATAGTCGCTTGGGAAAAGTAGGGAGTACATTCCACAGCTGTATTTTACATAAGTGCGTACATACATAGTGTAAGACATCAAGTAACTTTAGTAAAAAACCTAAGGCTATGCGTGAAGTATAATGCAGGCCTTAACGCTCAAAGCAATTTTCAATAGGCATATTTAGCTGTTCTAAAATTACTTCGTGAATTTCTTAGAATTATAAGAATTGTTTCGCTTAAAGGTAGTGTAAAGACGTATTTCCAAGAATTTCGTCACTAAAACCTCATTAACCAAACTCCCGCTAGTAGGTACTTTCTAAACATAAACCTTAGAGCTTAATGTTAAGCTAAAATTCAATTATACTGTGTTGTTTCGTTGGTACCTATTGTGTGTCTTTAACAGTTTCTAGTTTAATTTTCACTCAATTGAATCGAGGAAATTCTCCACCTTCGCCAGTTAAAGGTATTGTTCTTTATTACCAAGTAGTCAAAATAATATTGCCAATCCTCAAAAATAATATGTTGGATTATTAACTATATAATATTTCCGTTTTCAAAACCATAAGTCGTGCGAGAGATATGTCTTCTATTATTTCACCTCTGGTAATCAAAGACCCTTAGACGGCGTCTGTTTTAGTCGATTCGAGTCCGACCTCCATCGGATTTGATGAAGGTGGTAACGAAAGCCTATCGCAATTCACTACTAAACATAGGCCTCTCCTACTAGTTTCCTGTTCCACGCTGGCCCGACGGGTTGGTACAGGGTTTTATTTCGATTTTTTCTCGCAGTGATATCGTCTGCCTATTTTTCCCCTTGTCGCTTCTTACGACTCCCTACAGATTAGATAATGTGGTGATTTTTTTATCCATAACCACACTGAGTACTGCTTGATCTCCTAACAGGCGTACCCTACTGGAAGGCGTAGCCTGCGTTTGAACCAACACATATCTTTACCTACTAAACTTAAGGAGAAAAAAAATTCTACAGTGCGTAATAGTGGTTGGCTTACAAACCGCTGAACAAAGTGTCTACTCATCGTCCGTCAAGTGTAAGCGATAACATTCTGGCCAGTGTGCACCCAGCGTGCTCAGTGACGTCATCGCATTCACAACGTTACCCGGAGTCGACGTCGAAACACCTACCTCAATTTACTTCCAAATATGGTTTCTTTTGCAAAACGAACCCAATTTTACGGCCGGTTACACATAGGAGTTAGGCGTTTTGAACAAAAATGTTCAATTTTGTGGAGGTTTAGAAATTCTGGAATATAAATATTTGTAAAATAAAAACAGCTTTACTTCATCAGGTCTTTCGTATATCATTCAGTACCTAATACTAAATTATCTTTATTTTGGGATCATCATTATATTTCATCCAAAATCTAAATAGTGGTATGTGTAATGGACTGCTGAGACGAGGTCTTGGGTTTGATCCCAGGTTCTGCCATGGCACACACCAATGACATTTCGATGCTTTTCGAAGTTATGTGTGTATGTATTGCAGGTTTATTAAGTGCCCGGTTAATGACAATAGGCTCGCCACCTATTACATTGGGACCTAAACATATACTGGCGAAATGTGGGTGCTAGCACCTCGGTCTACCACTTCGGGGATATAAGCGTGAGTTTGTGTTATGTTATGTAATCTACATATGGCTTCGCTCTCTTATTTTTTATGAAAAATAAAAGACCAATGTGTCTCCTGTGCTGGGGGCACAGAAACTTTCTTAACCTTCTTCACAGTCCTCGCCCCACCTTTTCAAGAAGGAAAGAACCTCAGCACTCATGTATTAAAGCTTATACTCGGATTTATAACACTCACTATTGTCCAAAGACAACCTGCTTCCGGTTACAATAACACTCTAGAGATTACTCCGACTAACTACAAACCTCGTTAGTACTAAAACTCAAAGTTACCTTCTGTACGGGTATTCCCCGGAGATATATAATGTGTTATGTGGACTGCCCCGTAAGTGGAGAACAGTCGTTGGCCGTGAAATTGCAAGCTTATTGTTAGATAGGATGATATAATATATAATAGTGTTAGGTATAGTGCGATTGGCAGACCCAAGTTCAAGTCCCAAGTCGGGCCAAAAAGTAAATTGGGCCAAATATATTTAGGTAAGGTTTCCAGCTCACACACTTTTTGGGACTGGTATGAAATATGGAAATAAGAAATAATCTCAACTATCTATAACATATATATGTATTTAATTAATGACACCAGCTTGTTGGTGATAATTATTCCCTTTGTCGGTTAGTAAAGTGTACCTACAAATTAATATTTAAACAAAAATAGGTACTTCTGCTCTTGCCTGCTCTGTAAAACTAACTAGAAACTATCATTGACCGAACTTTAGACTAAAAGTGTTGAATCGGTTCAACTTTTCTACTTCCATTCAAAGATTCAAACAACAAAAAACTCGTTGAGGAAGTAATTAGTATTTTTTCTTTTCTTCACATACGTAGTCTTCAACAATATATTTAGTGAAACGTTAAAATTATATTCTTATAAACTACGGTGTTACAATATTTTTAAACTTAGATAAAAAGTCGCCTTCTATGACGTATACAAGAATTTTGAATGCACATGATATATCCATGTAACTCAGTTGGATAGAGCAATCTACCTGTAAAGTACTGACTTCAAGTTCCGTCTTGGGCATTCAGATACATAGATAGATAGATAGATATTTGGGACTCTTTTGTCCGCACCTAGCCCCTCTTTTTGGGCCATTGTACCTGCAGAGTTACCGGCTAAATCAGGCAGTCTAGTTCCACCCAGAAACGCAGAAGCCTACTGGGGACTTCACAGACTTCGTGTCGAGGATTTGTGATGGTTGGACGCATTCATTATTAAATAGAAAAAACCGTTTTACAGTGATTTATAGTATTGTGAACTTTAAAAATATAACTCGAGTGTTACTTTGTTTTGTGTCAGCTTACTAGAACGCGCTACGTACTAAATTAATTACAATTTAAGGCTTGTGCACACTAAAGACAACACGTTTTTTACACGCTAATTGATTTTTCGCTAAGTGTTTCCATTTGGCCGATTTTTAAGCACTATAATGTATAATCACGTATTTTTTGTAGTATCTACATATTTCATTAAATAATAACAAGTGGAAAGTTTTCAAGTCCATTTTTTAACATTTATGGGGGGTCTACGGTCTAACCTCCAACCGCAAAAGTTATAAAAGTGATCCACAAATCCTTGTCCATTAATCATCAGCTGTGCCATCCGTTCGCAAGTTAGGTTAGCGATAATAGCATCCTATAAACTCTAAAAATCTCGTAAAAGCAAAACCCTTTCAGGTATATAAAAAGGCCGTTATCCCACCGACAAAATAGAGGCAAAAACATAGGCACGTGCTGTAATCCTAAGTGGATCACTGGCTTACAGGGCCGCCCACTGAAAAATAAATTGCACCATAGATGAATGAGAGTAGTGGGAATTGCACGATAAATATTTGAAACGCCGGTACTACGAACTCTGCTTTGCATGTACAGTCGGCAAAGGAAATACGTATACACCTTTACATTTAATTGAAATGAAAATGTGTATCTGATATTTATCTCTTTTATCGCCTGGATGTTCCCTGAATTTTATTATGCTAGTAAATCATGGTTTCTGTAAAATACCTAATGGTAAGTAAAATAATGACGATAATATAATACTATGCTATAAGGTGATTAAATTGTCCGGAATGGAATGTTGTCAGTAGATATTCAATGAGAGGGTGGGAATTATTTCTCGTCCGGACAGCCTATTTGTACTTTCGCATGATTTATAAAGATAAACCACCTTAGTGGTTCAACATTTATTGTAATATGAGTTACAACTTATTCAACGTTATAGTACTAATGCTATATTTTGCTATAGGGTGATGGGTGGAGCCGCCTATCAGCCTAACAGAAGCAGGCCACGGTGACGGCGCAAAGTGCCACCCCATACCCAGGGGCTAGATGGGGACGCCATGGTCTCACATTGGGGCAAGATGGTCATTTTAAAAGAGATGTCCCCGGGTCTGCCGGGCTGCGAGAGATTTGTCTTGTATAATCTCACCTCCAGCAATCAAGGACTCATGGACGGCCGTGCGGCTTAGTCGGTTCGAGTCCGACATAATCACCTCCACCGGTTTTGGCGGAAGTGGTATCCGTGGGGATTTTGCACACGATAAAAAAGGGGTCACGTTTCAAACCGGTGGTCCATTGGCTAACTTACATACGTCTACACAGAGTAAATGAGTTTAGAAATTTAAATTTCTGTTTTTTGAAATTTATTTTGTGTACGAGGTAGATAGATCAAAATTCACATTGAAATCCGTCATCATCACTTTATTCTGGTATCTATTTCATAAGCACAGTGAGCACCACTTTCTGGAGAAAAAAGTCTTAGGTCTACATCTGTTCTTAAACCCCAAATGTAACTCAATAAACATGCTTTCAACCAAATTTCACATAACACAGTTTTATTTCTGTGGCACATTTAACAGGAAATTGTATGCAGAGCGGTGTCGTCGCAATCAAGGAGAGCGGACGGGTGTCGTAATCCCCTGGAATTTAATTCAAATTAGTGCTATACCACTTTTCAAGACTCTCTTATCTTAGCACAAGATGTCCTCTCAGAAATTCACCCTCTTAGTCACTTGTTATTTGAGCGATTAACGAAAAATGTTTTATTTTTTCTCGGATCGTAAATTATATAAGGATAAAATGGAAGATGGTGAAATTGGATAAAATCATTTTCGTCTTTGCTGGCATTAACATTGGAAATGTAATATGGGTCTGGGATGTAGGAAATATGAATATTCATTTTATGTTTCTTTGTAATTTTGTATATACCTAATCGGTATGATAATGAACCGAATGAAGCGAGGTTGAATTTGTTTTGTCCACAGGATACTTTTGCTGATGAAAACTACGCAATGAAACGACACGAAGTATGAAATTCTGAATGTAATAGGGGGTGTGCCTATTGCCGTATTCCGGGTTCGATTGTTGACTTGACCCATGTATCTGAGACTGAGTCTGGGCTGTGATCTTTCTGATGTGTAATTTGTGTTATACGGACCTATTCCTTAGTTGCCTTAGGAAAAGATGGTGTGGTCCAAATTCTACTCTACCAGGATCCATGCGGCTGTATCAACACTGGGAAATTAGCTTTCATAAACAACGGTAACTTCTCACTATCTGTGGTGCGCAGTTACCATTCATCCATTTTTTACTACCTTAGTAACCTAAAAGTTATAGTGATTTCGATTCTTGTAATATTTGTAAGCAAATTGTGATTCTTCATACCGTTATATTAAAAGTACAGTCACGTACTACGTGTTTCTAGAGAAATTTCCTTTCGCTGATGCTCAAATTGTGGAATGACCTCCTTTGGGTTTTATAAAAAGGGCATGAAAAGTTTTTTTTGCATTATCGACAACACGTGAGTTCGGTACCTACACATGAGTAAAATTTAAAATCGTTGTTCAATTAATTTATTGAATTATAGTCAGGGACAAATGTGTTTTACCACTAAGATAGAGTATTTGTAGCGGAGTATTTGCATATAAATATTTGCATTGGTCTGGATCTTTGCGGTAGTTCTAGCCTTAGTTCCGTTTAGGTCTTAACCTTGAAATCAAAAAATTCAATCAAAATCAATAATCATTTATTCTGTATAGACCAGTAAACAGCACTTACAAAACGTCAATATCAACAACATTTTATAAATCAGTAAGCAAATGGACCACCGATTCGGAACGCGGCCCCGACCTAAGAAGACTCCGGCAAGAAACTCAGTTGGGGTCTGCAGTATCATGTATCTTTAATATGTAAATAAGTAGGTGTACTAACTGAAGTATGTGTAGGTACTACTAATTGAAGGATTTTAATCCGATTTCTATAATCTACAATACAAGCTAGTTAAGCCATGCCTGCTATACCAATCGACATGGATTTTGGAGAGATACGAGACAATGGGGCGCGCGGATCGTTTTGATATAATCTATTGTTGATAGATTTGAGCTCGTCCACCACAGTTGCAGAGGACAAAACACTACGCATATACAGCATACTAGCTGACCCGCGCAACTTCGTCTGCGTCACCCCGTTTTTGCAACATTTTTCATTCCTGCTCCGCACCTGTTTGTTGTAGCATGATGTTATATACATATAAACCTTCCTCTTTAACCATTCTATCTATTAAAACAAACCGCATCAAAATCCGTTGCATAGTTTTGAAGATTTAAGCATACAAAGGGACAAGAAAAATAGGGACAGAGAACGCGACTTCATTTTATACTATGTAGTGTACTCAAAATGATCATCATCATTATTTTTCATTGTCTGAGCTTATTCCCAACTCAATTGGGGTCGGCTTTCTAGTCTAACTAAGATGCGACTAAACTCCGATATTTTCCGTGAAGCTCCCATCGGACCTCCCATCGGACCTCCACAACCAAATTGGCTCTATCGAAGTTGTGTAGTTAGGCTAAACGGACTTTAGGCACCAACTATCAGCAACGACTGCCATAGATGATGATAACTGTGACCGACGGCTTAACGTGCTCTTCGAGGCACAATGACCATCATCGTCATCCGTGTGTAAAAATAAGTTATAGGATCTGTAGCTATGTACCTGATAGATATGCCTGTGAAACATTCGTTCATCGGAACAATGTAAGTGTCATAACATAAAAACCGTTCCGTATGAATCAAAATGAGATGCTAAATAATTTTTCTCGGCAGGTACATGTGTGCTTGTCAAACCAAATATGATGGATGTACCGCCGAACAGTAGGTACATGTACAGAGACGGATTGTAGCTAAACAGAATGGCGCCCCTTTAAAATAGATACCACTGCGGTCCAATTCATCTGTTGTAAATAAAATTATTATTATTAATATTATTTGTAGCTAGCTTTACGGGGGGAGAACATGACGGTTTCTCCCGTCCTAATTGAGCAGTCCGACTGGGGAAGTACCTCCGCCTCACAGAATGCCGCGGCTAATAATAACCTTGTGTTGTGTTTTCGGTGGTGAGTAGAGCCAGAGCTCACTGGAGAGGTTTTGCGTTGTCAGTGGGAAGACCAAGAAGCCCTTTGTCTTCTGCACTGACAGCACAGAGACTCTCATAACTTTCTACGCTCCCCTACTTCCTTTCTCTATAGGTCCGCAGCACGAATGTGACGCCCCTGGTGTTGCAAACGTCCATAGGCCACGGTAATCACTTTCCATCAGGTAGATTGCGTGCTTGTCTGCTACCTAAGTAATATGAAAATAAGCTAATATTGCGTCAGTACTGAAACAGCAAAAGCTTCGTTTTGATAGCAAAAGTTTGTCTCCGTAGTACCTAGAACGTTGTACGTAGAAGAGTTTGAACTCTTTGCCAACCACTGTGGCGTGGCAGTAGGCGCGGGTTTCCACTCTGTGCAAATATTTGTGTGCATAAATATAATATTTGCATTGGTGCTTGAAGGCATTCTTTGCATAGTATTTAAAAAAATATATAAGCAATATATCTATGATAGGCTTTGCTTACCATGAGTCAAGGTGGCGATAAATGTTCTAGTATAGTCTTTCCCAGAACATAAGTATATTTTAATTACAAGGTATTAGCTGACCCGCGCAATTTCATCTGCGTAACCCCGTTTTTGCAACATTTTTGACTGCTATTCTGCACCAGTAGGTTGTAGTATGATATTATATAGATATAAACCTCCCTCTTCAATAACTCTATCTATATAAAAAGGCACGTAAAAATCTGTAGCGTCGTTTTAAAGATTTAAGCGTACAAAGGGACAGAAGGATATAGGGACAGAGAACGCGACTTTGTTTTATATTATGTAGTGATTTTTAAACTTGAAACCACTCGATCACTAGGCCGACTCCTTTACCTCTAAGCGACTATTCATAACTGATATTTCTGATACTAAATAAATAAGGTCTATAGATGATTTACCTATTATAATTCTATTTTGATTATAATCCCTGAGTATTACCTGCCGTACACCGCGGACCGGCCCGGACTAAGTATTACGTAAATCGCGCTTAAAACATCGACATTGTGGCGCTAGGATTAACGGGGGACAGCGTTCAAGAAATTAATTCTGTTTTAATAGATATTACCGCTAACATTTACTTGAAAACGTATTAGCGGTAATTACTATTGAATTTTGAGCTAATCCGGCTCTGTGCGGTAGGAGCGAAAGCTATCAGTAACCGAGGGGTGAACCGTTCATGTTGTGTCTACAGTTCGGTAACCAGATATGTGTTTGCTCTAGCTAGTTATTATATATAATTATATAGATATAGAAAGTCTTTGTTTAACTTATTGTCTATCTCTGATCGATGTTCTAGCCACAACTTAAGACGAAATCGGAGAGTATAGGTAATTGTCCTATGTCTGAAATGATGATGATGATGATAGTGTTGTATGTCGGCGGTGAGTAGGGTAGCCAGAGCTCACTCGAGAGGTTTTGTGTTGTCAATAGGACGACTGAGAAACAGACACAAACAGTACCGAAACTCTCTTAACTTTCTCCTTCCCGTTTCTCAACTTCCCTCCCCAATGCCCCTGGTGTTGCAAATCACAGTTGCAATTTACGGAAACCACTTTTTATCAGGTGAGCCGCGTGTTTATTAGTAACCTAAGTGTTATAAAATAAATGATTATGTAAAAATGTACGCTTGTGGATGCTCAGCAAGGATGCCATAGTCAAATAAGAGATTTCACGAACTGTTTAAACTCTTTTCCTCACAGATAGTTTTTTTATGGACAGTGAACGGTACCAACCCATAAAATATTCACATACAAACATATAAGTAGTATGAGATTCTACACACACAAAGGAGCCGAAAAGAAATGAACAAAATGTTACACAAATAGCACGGGAACTAATGGTCCCGTAAGCGAAGCGTTCTATCTGCGCGTCCGTCCGTATCAAGACATCGTGAAAAGCTGTGCAGCTTTCTATTTTGAGATTGCAGTTACGTGAACATTTTCAAGCCAGAATGTTTTTTTTAAATCACTTTGTTTGCCTTCTCAAAATAAGTTTAGGCGATCTTTATCAAAATTGGGCACAAGTATGGCGTGTAATTGCGATCAAATTCTAATTTATAAATAAGTAAATATAAATTTAAGTAAATAATTTAAAATAAACGAATTATTCAAATAAAAGAGGCATGCGATGCTGAGGAATTCCACGACGCTTTTTAATTTAAGTCTTTTTTGTTTTTCTTTATCAAAATTTAAATAGAATTTTAATTTTATTTGAATCAGGACATGTCATCATCAGTCTCTGAGCCTATTCCCAACTTAGTTGGGGTTGGTTTTTTAGTTTAACTAATATGCGGCTGAACTTCGATATTTTGTGTGTGTGTGAAGCGACTGCCATCGAAACTCCGCCCATATTGACGATATCAAAGTTTTGTAGTTAGGCTAGTTGGACTTTTGAGCGCACCAGCTACCTGTAACTACTGCCATAGATGTTTGTATGGCAACCGGGACCGGTGCCTGTCGTGTTCTCAGATCAGTGCAAATAGCCATATTCAATTATTCATGCATACAAATTACCAATTAGCAACAAATAAACAACCCTTACCTCTTATATTTATATACCCCTTGTCAATCATTGCAAACATTAAACTTTTGTAATCATATTTTGTAATAATTTACAATTTATATTAAAATCTATAGCATTAATATTTTAACCTAAAATTAAAAACCTAAACCGAATAAACTAAATTGATTCTTCTTTGATTTTATATCATACATTACTAAGCAATTCCACTAGCGTTATCGTCATTGGAATGTTACCTTGTCTAGAGGTCTAGTACTTTGCAGAACTAACATTAAATCTCCTCTTCATATTTACTATTTACTATCCATATTTACTATCCACCTTTTGATCACCGTGAAGTCTAACTTCTATCCTCCCGGTTTGCAGTTAGGCGAATGAACAGACCACCTAGCTGAATTAGTCAGATAATTGAAGTTAAACTAAGTTTATCAAGGAACTATGAATTACGTTAACTAAACTTGGTTAGCCGAATATTGTATGTCTTTGTTCATAATATACTTGCATCTTCTTGATGCTAGTCAAAAATCAAAATCAAAATCAAAAATCATTTATTCTGCATAGACCAGTAAACGGCACTTACAAAACGTCAATACAAACAATATTTTATCAAATGCAAATGGACCACCGGTTCGAAACGCGGCCCCGACCTGAGAAGACTCCGGCAAGAAACTCAGCGGGCTTTTCTTTTTTTTGGTCTATTTACAATAGTTTACTTAGTCTAGATACAAAATTTAGCTGAGTAGCAAGTGGAGTGAACAGTTCATTTCCAGGCTTGTTTATCATCCAAATAATCCTGGATTTTATAGTAAGCTTTTTGACATAACTTATTTTTTACTAAATTTTTAAACTTATTGATAGGCAAATCTCTAATTTCATAGGGGAGCTTATTAAAAAAGCGTATACAATTACCCTGAAAAGAATTTGAAATTTTGTGGAGTCTACTATCACAGACAACGAGATTATTTTTGTGTCTGGTATTTAGGTTATGCCTATCACAAACTCTTGGAAAGTTTGTAATATTTTTTCTAACATACATCAAGTTTTCGAATATATATTGTGAGATTACGGTAAGAATGCTTATTTCCTTAAACTTATCTCGGAGGGAGACTCTTGGGCCCAAATTATAAATGGCTCGCACAGCCCGTTTTTGAAGAACGAATATTGCATTTAGATCCGCGGAATTACCCCAAAGGAGAATTCCGTAGCTCATAATGCTGTGAAAATAGCTGAAATAAACTATTCTAGCCGTATCCACGTCTGTTAAAGTCCTTACTCTCTTTACAGCATACGAAGCCGAACTTAACCTACTGGCTATTTTTTCAATATGTTTTCCCCACTGCAGCTTAGCATCGATGCTTAAGCCTAGGAACACTGTCAATTCCACAAGGTTCAACACTTGTCCATTGAGCTGTACATTGGTTTCCACCTGTGTAACATTAGGTAGTGTAAATTTTATACATTTTGTTTTGTTACCATTAAGGCAAAGATTATTTGTACTAAACCAATGAACCACTCTTGAGATTGCGCTATTCACTTCGTCATAATTGTGTAACTGTCTTTTAATTTTAAATATTAACGAAGTATCGTCAGCAAATAAAACAATATTATTTTTATCCCCTACGTAGTAGGGGAGGTCATTAATATAAATTAAAAATAAAAATGGTCCAAGTATCGACCCCTGCGGAACGCCCATAGAAACCACAGACCCTGCTGAGCGTGTACCGTTAACGTCGACCCTCTGAATTCTATTGTTCAAATATGAAGTCAGAAGCTCGAGAGCCTTGTTCCTTATCCCATAATGTTCTAATTTCCTGATTAACGTATCATGGTGGACGCAATCGAAAGCCTTGGATAGATCACAAAAGATACCCAATGCATCATGCTTATGCTCCCAGGCCTTATAAATACAATTTAATAATTCTATTCCAGCATCAGTTGTCGAACGCCCCTTAGTAAACCCAAACTGCTTATCATGAAACAATTTGTTTTCACCAAAATGCGCCAGCATCTGCCCCAGAATTAATTTCTCAAATACTTTACTCAAGGTCGGCAACACTGAAACGGGTCGAAAATTAGAGGGGTCTGTGGCGCTGCCAGCCTTGAACAAAGGTATGACTTTGCTATGTTTCATTAAATCAGGAAATATGCCGCTACTAATACAATCATTAAACACAGTTGCTAGGTGGGGAGCAATGACATCAATAATACTTGATACAGTTTTGACAGATAATCCCCATAGATCCGCGGTCTTTTTAATATCAATAGATTTAAAGGCTTTTGTGATGTCGTAGCTACTAACAACTGAGAATACGAAAGTATCCTTACACTTGGGAAATGAATCCGTAAGCAACGACTCGGCGGATGCAGCAGACGACTGAAGAGTTTTTGTTGTTAATAAAGGTATGTTTGTGAAGAAACTTTCAAACTCTGTCGCAACTGCCAAATCCTCCGTGACATGGCGATCATCTATTTTTAAATGGAAATCTCTTACAAATGATGAAGATCTCCCACATTCCGAATTTATTATGTTCCAAGTTGTTTTAATTTTATTCGCAGAATTCGATATTTTGTTTTTAATGAAAATTGATTTTGCCAAGGAACAGGCTCGCTTAAATGTTTTGGAGTAATTTTTTACATAATTCTGAAAAGCAGGGCTGAAATTGTATGATTTTTCAGAATACAGCTCATACAATCTCCTCCTGCTTTTATATAACCCTGATGTCGCCCAGTCGCTGAAAACCGTACGGCTACCAATCGATAATGTTTTTGAGGTAAAAATTCTCCCAAACTCAGTATTGATTAGGTTGATTAAGTTACTATAAGACTCCTCGACATCAGTGTACGAGGGCAAGTGAGGTAGTTTATTCACTATACTTTCTTTGAAACTCTCCAAACGATATTGGTTAATCGGTACAAATTTAATGTCTTTTTTACTAGCCTTACAAATATTTCTTTCACAGGTTATTAATTGACCACGATGATCCGAATGCACGGCATCCACAATAAGTTTGTCGATTGGTCTAATATCTGTGAAAATGTTGTCAATACATGTGGCACTAGCTGCTGTTATTCTAGTAGGTTCCAAAAACATATTAATAAGATTAAAGGACTTAAACAGATTCAACATTTTGTTTTTCTCTATTGGCACTAAGGTATTTTCTAAAATATTGACATTAAAGTCTCCACAAACAATTATTGATTTCTTCGAGTAACGGCATTTAAAAAGCGCTTCTTCCATCCTCTCTTCAAATCTTGCATAGGGCGCGTCCGGGGGACTGTATACGCTTATTACAATGAACTGCTCAAACTCAATACTAGCCATCTCAATCACTCGCTCAATAGAGAGGCTTACTATGTCTTTACGCTCCTTACATTTTATATTCTTATTAATGATAATTAGGGAGCCTCCACGATTGAAATTCTTTCTACTGAACGAGCTTGCTACCTGGTGATTTTTGAAGTTGAACATGATCTGATGGTCTTTTAACCAATGTTCTGTTACACAAAAAATATCTATATTATTCAAGGTCATGTGCAACTCCAATTCCAATTCTTTACCATTTATTAGTCCTTCGACGTTCTGGTGCACCAGGTACAATAATGTATTTCTAGTCTTAAAATTACATTTAGGCTTTAAGACAATTTCATTATTACACAACTCAATTGCCTCAAAAGCCGCTTTAGCATGTCCGCTACATTCGGACGTGTGAGAAAAGTTGCAAGATGTTTTTTTATCTGTTGTCAAGTGATTTAGTTTTTTTTTTGGATATCCCTATCCATACTGTCAGTAACGTCAACGTCACAATAATTGTTAAGCTCAATAGGAGCTGTTATATTAGCCAAATTGGCTATGTTAAATAAAAAGTTGCCCAATAAATTTGCAACCTGTCGCTGTAAAAATTTTGATAGTGAAAAACTATCTCTTGTCAAAATAAAATTATTCTGTAATACAAAGTTACAGTCAAATAAATCTATGTTCCTACCATAGGTAGTCAGTGTATGCAGTTTCCTGTTTATATTATATCTGACATTGTTTTCTGCATCTGTAAGACCCTTACTATAAGGTAGTGCACACAATATTACCTGTTTGACTTGTAGTTTTGTCAGTTGATCATAGAATCTAATGAAATTGGTTATATTTGCAGCACCTCTTCTGCCAATAAATATTACTAGTGTAGTATGTGGACAATGTGTACTAGACAGAACCCTATCAATTATTTGGGAGTAGGAGGCCCCAGGAAACGAATGAGTCATGACTGAATTACCAAATTGGTTCCCCAAATGACAGCCCAGGCCCCTACCGATCTCATCACAATAAACAACTGTCTTGCCCTTATTCAAAGTATGTGTATCTGTTCTTACAGGGCAGGCACCGGTGGATGTACTTCGTTTTGAGGTATTGTCACTAGGGCTACCCATAGAGTGAGGTGTTAGAATTGTTAACTCTTCCCGAGACATGACGGGCAGGGTGGTACAAGGCAAGGATCCTTCACAGTCAGATGTTTGTCTGTATAATTTCTCAAGTGAATAAAACCTTTCCTCATTGCTGTTAATCCAAGTCACAACCGAAGCTGGCTTAGCCTGGTTTGCCACTTAGGTGGCAGACAGGGATATGCTGGCTACTACTCCGACATAACAAGCCAAACCAGCTCCGGCGAGGGTTATCCATGGGGATTTTCTGCACGATAAATAATAAAAAAGCAAACAATTGTTCTACCGTCGTACTATACACTTACTCAAAAGTATATAGATATGTAAGTATAGATTCTATCGTCATAAATACCTATGTCATATATTACAATAACATAAAATAAATGAATCTATCTATCTTTCCGCTGTTACACTCAAAAAATCTGTTATTATCGTACAATAATATCCTCGAAATATCGGCTATCGGATATTCACGGCTCTGGGTCAAGAATAATTACACAAATTGTCACTTATCCCTACACAAACATATGGTACACAAAATAAAACAATAATATTTTTAAGAATTCCGACTTCAAGTTCTTCTGTCCAATCAACGACATTTTTGAGTTGCCATCGTTGTGTAGTAATTTGTTTCACGGTAGCACCGCTACTCACGGAGAGGCCCCAAGCATAGGTTTCGGTATACTTGAAGGCTTACTATGTCCCCTCTCGACTTCCAAGTAACCTAAATGATACTACTCCAACGAGAAAAGGGTGTATCTATTTATATGTAGGTATATATGATTTCAAATTCAACATACATACATACATATGCTCACGCCCGTAATTCCAAAGGGGTGGGCAGAGGTGTATTAAACACCCACATTTTGCCAACTATGATTTCGGTACCACGTAATAGGCGGCGAGCCTATTGCGGGCAATTGGGCACTTTATAAAAGAATGGGTATACGAAAAATAAATTCCTAACCGAAAATAGCAACCGAAAATAGCAGCTAAATAAATTTGGAAAAAAATTGACCCGATTCCTTGCAGTAATTATGACACAACTTTATTTGATTTGTGACGAAGTTCTAATTGAGCAGTCCGACAGGACAAGTACCTCTACCCAACAGAATACCGCGGCTAATAATAACTTTGTGTTGTGTTTCCGGTGCGTGCTGCTGTGTCTTCAGAAAAACTCTCGTGTAATATAAAAGTATTACGTAGGTACCTATAAAATGATTTACAAACGCTGCCGGTGTGATATTTCAATATAAATCTGATTAGTCTCGCGTACGTGGAGTTTATCCGATGTTAATGAATACAACGTCGTCGCCGTAAATAGCCACTTTATTGCGTACTTCTTCACGTAATATCAACTTCTATACTTGTTTATTTTAGAAGTACTTATATTAATCACTAGCTGGTAGATGCGACTCCATCCGCGTCGATTACTGTAGTAGTTATATTATCTGACCACCAATTTCAATAATTGTTATTCATTGTCAAACCACACATATTGCAAAAAATACCCTTTAATTTTAACTTTAGGTAATCTCCTGCACTAGCGGCACAAAGCTCTCTTAACCTTTACCCCACCACCATCTCCTCCAGAATGGGCATTAGAATTTTACTATAGAGTCGGTATCACGAGTGTAATGCCCATGGTGTTACGAATGTCAAAGAACAAATAAACTTGGAGAGCCTCTGAGGTCTCTTCAAGGCCGTTACCGCGGTCGTATAAGACCGAACGTACGTGAAAGAGGCGCAGTTATCTCCGTTGCTCAGGGTGCGTCATACGGAGGTTCCGAACCAAGCACTCCGTAGCCTTAAACACCCTAGAGATATATATATATAGATATTAAATACTTTGTACATACCTATGTACAAAGCATTTAATATTATTAAATAAGTAAAATTTACAAATTATAAAGGTACATGTACGTACGAGTAATAATCAAACGCTTACCCACATCTGTTATTTTCGACGAAGACTAAATATATCAAGTTAATTATACATTTTGTATGTAATTAATAGAAGCGAGGCACTTCAGAGCAGCTCTTTAATAAAATCTATTGTAATATATAATTTGAAGGCACTTTCATTATTCTAATTACCTGTCAACAGAGCTACAGTACTTACGATATTACACGACGCAGTAGAGGTTTATACTAATGAAATGAAATGAACTGGTCGACTTGCTATTCAATAAAATTATAACTGGACTAAGTATCTAGACTTAGTACCTAAATGTTTGTAAATGTACCAAAAGAAAGAAAAGTCCCCTGAGTTTCTTGCCGGAGTCTTCTCAGGACGTGACCGTATTTCGAACCATTTCCAACCATCATGAACCATGGTCCATTTGCTAAACTAACCTATATTACTTAGGGTACCTAGCTACTTCAAATTCTATTTCAATGTCCCTTCTGCTGCAGTCAGTGTGCTACGAAATCATACCTTTATGAAGTAAATATAAGTTCAACATTGTCCTACTGTATCAACTTACACTGTGTCCCCAAATGCTCGTTAAACATAGGGTGGGGGGAAATTGAACATGTTTAAACAATATCGCTTCAGTAAATCTTACAAATTTTAATGAATTTTGTAAACGACTTAATCACTGACATAAACAGAAAATTGTTAATTTTACTCGAACAGTTATTAATTATCAAAATGATTGCTTATTTTAGGCTTGCGGTACTACATGTTGTTAATTACAATTATTAAAATGTCAATGAAGAGCACGGGAACGGCGTTTGTGCACGACATATTTCAATAATGTTTTAATAATTTAAGGTCTGATTATAATATTTTCAATGGAAATAAGTTAACTTTGAAAGGGGAAAGAATAACCTGTGGCATCCAAATATAATCTTGTTCAGTTTTAGTAGAATTTGATATGATATTGCAGAATAATATGCAGCTTGACTAATAAAAGCAGAATATTCCATCAAGAACCAAGCGGTTTGGTGAGTCTTTTCTCTGCCGCAACATTAAGTCCTGGAATTCCTTACCGGCGCACGTGTTTCCTTCTTCCTACAGTCCCGGGTCCTTTAAGCGGGGCGTGAAAAAGTGTTTGCATTGGTGACCCTCTTTCATGAGACTTTGCCTTCAGCTTAACATCAGGCGAGGTGAAGTCAAATTGACGTGCCATAAATAAATAAAAAATGCACAGATGATAAAAAAGTGGCGACAATGCTAAAAATGCCGGGGTTGTTCATATGAATATAATGCAAGAAAATAATACAAATACGCGTAACTCTTGCTTGTTACATTAGTCTCGCTAAAACTCGAGAACGGCTGGATCGATTTGGCTAATTTTGGTTGAATTATTCGTTGAAGTCCAGACAAGGTTTAAAAGGTGAACAAATATGAAAATGCTCGGAATGGAGCAGCCGGAAGGGGATCAGAAGTCCACGCGGGTGGAGCTGCGGGCAACAGCTAGTTTTCTTATAAAGAAACAAAACACCGGTAGTTTATTTTATTAACGCTAGGTATCTATGTTACTTTGGTTGAATTACACTAAGGCTGTCAAAAATAGACCATAAGGTGTCCAGTAACTTTTAAGAGCACACTTGTATAAATAAATATGCATTTTCAAAACCAGATAAAACTTAACCTGCTTCAGCACGTTTTTATCCCGAAGAAATGCACGGTTCCTGTAAGACAGTTACCTACTTAGCATAATTCTGTAATTCCCTCTTCACTTACCGTTCAGACTATGCTATCATCTGGTTGCGATACCATCGATTCGAAGTTTGCTGAGAAAACATTTACCGCTTTATACTTCGCCGAAGTGTAGTTATTGTGATTATTTTAAATGATCTTAGACTTAAATTTCACCTAAATGATAATCTGACAAAATTTTAAAATTCAGTTCTATACTTGTGTAATCATGTAGAACGCTATTCCTATTGGCTTCTTTGTCTACTCGGAACTTTGTTATGCTTGAATGTTGTTGTAAAAAGTAAACAGCTTGAGTAGCAATTATCATCTTCCCAAATTCAAATTTCAAGTTTCCGGCAGAGTAGAGTTTGGGCCACTTCTTACCATGTGGTGCCGTAAGACGACTAAGGAATAGGGCTCCTGACCCAGCCTAACCTCAAATACATGGCTTGAGTCAACAATAGTGTCCAGAATACGGCAATACGCTCACCCCCCATTAGGTGGGACCCAATACCACGCGATCCACAGATACAGGGTTAACCAAACAAAATATCACTTTCTACTTAGTTTAGCAAGATTAGCGTTAACGGCAATAGTTTTCAACTGTTTGGTAGAAAAAATCCAGAGGATATGCCGCTGTTGTCGTTGAACAAAACCAAAGTTTAACCCGAAATAAATGGCACATAAAGGTTACGGGCAAAATATCTTAGAAAGTCGGGCCTAATGTCACGTTAACTAATGCTTCACCGTTCTTGGAAAATAAAATTAGAAAAATAAACCTTGCACCACGCTATTGCTGAAGGAAAGAACAAGTAATCATAATTTTATGAAGCCACCATACGAGCGGTGAGAATGTTATCTGTGAATGCGGGAACCCTAAAAAGTCGCCGTTCAGTACTTCAAGAAGAAGACTTCGTTATTCGTCTGTCTGACTGTCTATCAAGAGAATGAAATGACAATTTTTGGATATATTCAGTGAGTTTAGAGAGTATACTATCAGAATCACAGCGTTTCCCAGTTACCACCAAAGCTTGAAGTTTGTAGCTCTTAATTTTTTTTATCCACTTCTCTGGCAAGAATAATGAAGTGCAAAACCCTATAATAACCTGACCGGACGCATGGACAAACTGGACAAACTACGCTCTTCGAAAGAAAAGAACTGAAGAAATTGATGAATGACATCGCAGCGCATTTGTTGGTGTCTCTCATGGTTACGTCGGACTCGAACAGACTAAAACCGCATGTGTTCTCGGTTCGGTAAGGTAGTTCATAAGACCACACTGCAAATAATAAAATCTAACCCTCCACCACCAGCATTTGATTCGAATAACACAAAAGTGCGCAGAAACTAATTACGTACGTACTATGAGTGAAAATGCGGTGATAGTTGTCAACAGTCTAGCTACTGAAACAAATATGGTACATTCCTGTATATATTCACATTGAAGCTACAAAGTACAATCGCCTTATGGCCGACCATCACCGCAGATGGCTATTATAATTAGGACGACGGCGTCGACCTGCACTACCATCAGTTTAATTGGAGTTGAGTTACATCCTCCCGGATAACCCTTCGCTCGCCAACTAATTAGTCGAGGATGAATTTATCATGTTTAAGAAATTTTACCTCCTTAAATATGATTTATTGAGAATAAAGGGTTTATGGGACAATAGATTGCGCTTATAAAGGAACTGCGGGTGCTGTTCTAAGAAAATTCTAATTGTATTTGATGTTTTTCTTATGAACATAAATTTTGGGTAAGAGTAATTGTAAATGAAATATATCTGGAAGACAATTATGAGTAAATATAATGTGATATATTATTGTATGTACGATAGCAGCTGATGCCCAGGGCTTCGCATGTGTGGATGTCGATTTGCAACCAAATATACGACAATTTTTAAGTCTTTTTGTATTAATTTGCCAGCACACGTGTTTTCTTCATCCTACAGTCTCGGGTCTTTCAAGCGGGGCGTGAAAAAACATTAGGGCCCACCCTGATGACCTCGACAGTTCCCCAGATCGTCGTTGCAGGGACAGCACCTGTAACGGCGGCCACCATTTTCTGGACTGCTTACCATCAGGCGTGGCGAAGCCAATTTGACGATGTAAACATGAAAAATAAATAAAAAGAACAGCTTTTAACCGGTTGTCCATTTTTCTCTAAAACATTTTGATATTTGAAACTCCATCGAAATTAGTGCTCTATTAAATCTTATAAAGTAGTTTGCTCTCAAAGCAGTTCGGAATTCTCCAAGGTAAACATTAATTAATTAATATCCAAAACTTATAATCGCCAGTAGCGCCAATTTAATCAGAACAACGCACTAACTCACAAAGTATGTAAGGTACAAAAGTTATTGAAGTAAGAACGAGCGGCAAACTTTAATTCTTTACTGATTGAACTTCACGTGGGTACAGTCTGACTAGATGAGCCTTTGAAGATGACAAAGAGAATCTACATTACATACATATGCTCACGACTGGGTAGATAGAAAGTCTCTTAGTTCAGTGTGCCTCTTGGCATAGGCCTCCTCTAACATTTTCCATTGCTTTCTCTCCTCCAATTGGGCCCAGCTGTTAGATTTATTTCGTCTTCCCATCTTTTTCCTTGCTTTCCTCTATTTCTTTTTCCATCTCCAGATTACTATTCAGTAACTATCTTGCTCCATTTTTTCTGAGCGCATCGTAGTAGATGGCCTGTCCACCTCCACTTTAGTTGGTCTATCTTATCTAGCACATCTGTTACTTTAGTTTTTGATCTTATGAAGGTGTTTCTTATCCTATCTTGTATTTTGACGCCGATCATGCTCCTCTCCATGACTCTTTAAAAGCGTTTTATAGACAAATAAACTTACATAAATATATATCTAATTTCGCTACTTTTCCATTTGGGTAAGTAGAGACCATATTATGGTCTCTACTTACCCAAATGGAAAAGTAGCGAGCAAGTGGAACCATATTATGGTTCCACTTGCTACAATCTTGTCATACACCTTTCGCTTTCAAATTGATTTTTAAATTATGTTTGCCTGCAATATTCCTATACAACTTTATTTTCATACTTTACTTTCGACTATTAATTTGCTTCAACACATCTCTAGGGATATCACCTTTAATCCTGAAGAAAATCCTTCTTTCGTTAGGCAACTTGAGTTTTTCGTCTCAACAACCAGTCCGTAGTACTCAAAAAGTACTCTGAGTAGGACAGCAGTATCCGAGGATTGGTTGTGGATGAAACGCCAGTTTCCTTCCAGTTGTCTAATGTAAGAACTCGCTAATACCTACTACAGAATCGTGACTAAATCCTCGCTGAACGTCTTGATGTATGAAGCGTTTAACGACTATGGAAACGGACAAGAAGTGCTTCTGGAAATATACTATACAGAAGTTATTTTAACATAAGATTCATTTATATACTTTTTTCATGGTTCAATCTCTTTTCAATATAAAATCTTGGTGCGACTGCAAGCGGTCGCGATCTTGAAGTAATTGTTAATCGTTTACCTATTTCACTCTTCTGCTTGTTTATTGATCTATCCCGTATAAGAAAAAACTAGTTGCAGTTTGTTTCTTACCCAGGCCTGCAAAACCTGCTACAGTGGAAATTTGACAAAACGAGATATGCAGTTAACACAACCGGGTCAGGCTGTGGGCGTACCAGTGAGGATTTCTCGTACGAAAAAAAAATGGACGACAGAAAACGCAGTACAAAAAATAGCAATTCCACTACTAGCAGTCAGTATTAGCTCAGAAAAATCTGTCGCAATTTGAAGATATTAATGCTTCATTTAATCTAAAACTTTTTCCGATTTCCGCCAGTAACAGATTTTTATGTTACCAAGTATCATTTGCAGTTATTAGGTACAAAAGCCAGAATAAACAAGAATAAGAGTACCCTTTTACTTATCCAAAGCATACGCGATTCAATATCCGGTATGTCCTCTTTCTATTATTTCGCATGAATATGGAACTGACAGATCGCTGTTATTCCAATCGCACTACAGCTCTATATCCGCGCTTTGAGATTGAATTGCCTAAAATGTATATAAAGCCAATACGGATATCGTGAGCCGCGAGATATACCCTGTAATCATGTACCAACATTAGATCTATGTGGCGCTACAGATAAATGTACATGTGGAGTGGAAATAAAATTGCCTTTGGATGCTTACGAAATATGGAATAGTGTGCAATTTCTTTTCAAGTTTTCTTAGGATACGACCCATATATTTGGTTATATTTCACTGTGTATTCATAGTTACTGTATAATTTTAACTAGTAAAATACGAAAGTGAGTTTGTTCTGTATCATTCTGAACGGATGAAGGTTCTTTAAATATGGGTATTTCATATAGAAAAAGTTGATTACTGTTCTTAAGGGAAAAAAAACTTACTTTGAGGCGATTGAAATGTTATGCTACCTCCACACGTTGACGAACACAGTGCCGAATGCATTCGCAAACATGCGATGGCGATGGTGTAGAACGTTGGTTTGTGCCATTTTTGAGGTGTAGTGGGGCGTTGGAAGGATGTCTTGGCCAACGATTTCACCACAGTGTTTGCCAACGTATAGAGCGGACATTATATGATTGCTAAATACCAGGATTGAGATTTGCAATCATTCGAGATTGACGTACGAATCGTATGTAGTTGAACCGCGAATGACCATTCCTTTAAGAGTCTTGATTGCCTGTGATTAATATAATGGGCTTGGCGGAGACTAACAGCTACATTTCCTGTATTTTTTGTTGTTGTTAGACAATACTTAGTTAGTATTTTTATTGAACGCGCCGAATTCAACGTATGGTCAGAGATAGAGATAAAAAACAATATTATAATAATATAATTTATAATGTGTTGCTACTCTGTCAATATGGTTTGAATTTTGGTTTTTATAACATTAAATGAATGAATTATGGTATTATATGTATTGTTATGAAATTTGTACAATTTTTTTTTAAATTGATTATGTAATTTTTAATAATTGTGTTGCTATTCTGTCGCATTGGGTTTGCCTGTAATGACAGAGATATGTAAGGAATAAATAAATAAATAAATGAATAAATAAATAAATATGTATCAAAAACTTGTTTATGGTTACATCTATAAGTACTTAAACCAAAAATGATAGAACCAATTTTATTCACGTAATTTTATTCAGTCACAATGATTTTTCCCTGTAGTTACTAATACCTCACCTGACTTTAAATCATCTGAGCGTTTGTAAAATCGTCAATCAAATTTAGTTCTAGATTACAATTTATAGTTAGAACTAGTTTTAATCGGAATTTTATGACTGACACAGATCTAGGATTTGGACATAAGTCTGCTTTGTGACATCAGACTGGTATCATCGCAGCTTCAAGTGACAAACTTCGAAATACGGCGACGTGTGACCGAGAATTAAACTTAATCCCTCAACATCAGATTTTGACGACTTGGCTCTCACTGCTTACTTATAACTATTAGCCAAAGTATTTCATCACGCAAGATTATCCGCTAAGACTCGTATACCGAAGTGTGGAACTTATGAACTGCAAGCCAAAGACGTTAACCGAATTGAGTATCTAAATTCACAACTATTTTAGGAACGACAGCTTCAACTATTGTTGAAATATTGATCAAATATTTTGAATTTTATGAGCGTGTATGGAACCTACTAAGATCGTTATAGCCCTAGTCAACATTACTATGCTGTTAAAGGTATGTTATCGTAGCCGACAGCAGTCTGCAGCAGCAGACGCAGCGTACCATGACATAGACAATATGATCATTTTGTTTATTATGTAAATTCTTTAGGACTTCCCATTGGTGCCTTTAATCCACATGAAAGTTTGACAAGCAATGCACGACATGTTATCCGATCGCAAATATTGTCAATAGAAATAAAACCGCAAGTAACCGCAATGAGCTCGTTTGACTATATCGGATTTGTTTAATTTTAGCGCATACATTACTTGTTAAACCTCGTTATGGGCAAATTGCCCCAATGAGAAACCGCAAGCAACTGAAATATTAAACAATGTTATCATATTCAGTCCTATTTTACGGTACGCTGTATCTCATGCATGCAACTTCATTTATCGTATGCGATCGGCTACGGAATCACATCTTTAGAAAATATTCACATCTAGTTAAAAGACGTCTGTGTCCATCGAGGCATCCGATACAATTTCATAGAAAGTTTACCGGAGTAAACTCAGGAGCGATTACGGCTCCAGCATCAGGCCCGCGGATGTGAGAGTATACCTCTTAATAAATCATGTCGATGTTATTAAGTAACACGTCACCCAATAATAAGTTTATATTCTGTGCTTATAACACGAACATTTTTGAAGAACGTTCACGGGAAAGTTTTTGTATAGGAAGTATTGCTTGTGGAGTGAAAGAATTTCTATTATTGAATCTCACCTATTATTCATTTCATATAGGTAGTAGACAAGCACACGGCCCTTCTGATGGAAAGTGGTTACTATGGCGTATGAACGTATGTGACAACAGGGCAGCTGGCCCGATAAATAGCAGGAGATATTCAGGTATGTGTGTCATCTTTCAATAGTTCATGTTCTGAATTAACATGTGAAACTAAAGTGATGCCACTGCAATTACTTTTCTAAGAAGTTACTCATTAATTTAATTATATTTAGGATACTAAAAGGGGCCTTGTGTGATTCACACCGCGGTCCGAACAGTTTGTGGTGTGAATCGACAAAGTACCCTTTGCATGAGTTTACTTATTTTCTTATAATAAAACATGATATCGATCGAGTTTATTTTATTAAGGCTACTATTAAGGCTATGTTCATTTTGGTTAAATTACACTTAAGCGTCAAAGAATTGAAGATCTTTAGGTGTCCAGGAACTTTTGGAGCTCACTATACTAGTTCTTGCGGGTAAAGAAAACAGAAACACCACCCGTGAGGAGCTACGGGTCGCGGTCATATTTATTTTTTCAACCAATTTTACATACCATAACATATCGCTTCAACCTCAGTAACATGTACTCAACCATCTAGGTATATTTTAAAGCCAATAACTTAATGTACTTCAACAATATAGAAACTGGCATTTTGTTATTTTATTTGCCTCTCAATTTAGCAAATTTGTTTGCAATATTGAAGTGCTATCACCAACAAAGTTGTTTAAAAGCCGATTCGTCTTATGAATAAATAGATTCAGATTTGTGAATTTGTATCCATTTGGTAATCCTTAATGGATAAAGTTGTTTGAACCTTTTGCGAATTGAATTTGCCCAAATTGATACACACTTTTTCAAATTTAAGGTTTATTTAATTGGAATTGTTCAAAAAATTGGAATGTGTGCTAATTTTATTTATTGGGAATTTGTAAGGTGTTTTATCTGTACATTTATTAATATGTGATGAGATAACTTTAGATCCCTTTTTATGTTGATTATGTGCACTGAGGATGGATGTTATTTACCATTGTTTAGGTTTATGTGGGGAAGAATTGCAGAAAACTAAAATCTATTAGGTACACTTCTATACGCTACACACGCACGGGTTCTAGAAGGCTAATAAGAAAGATATATAATCTTTTTTGCTGTAGTAAATACACACCTAATATATATGTGTATTTATTTTATTGGAACACCCAGATCAATGCAAAAGAAGTAGACCGATTTATGCACTCAAAATTACAGTGAATCAAAATTTTGGTAATCAAAACCACGGCCGGTGTAGCCTCCACAGAAAAATGAAACGATGAAAAACATGAAACATAGTGCCAACTACACTTGCTGCAATAACGTCATAAGCAGTACTAACTCTTACGTGAGCTGAATGCCCAATCCAACTATATTAAACAAGTAAAATAATGTTGCCCACAATAAGAGATTGTCACCAGCCTAAACAGTTCAGCCCAAATCTGAATGAAAGAATTTGTGAAGACGAGAAACACTTGAAAATCGGTGTTATGTGCTAAGAATAAAATAAATGTGGCTACGCCTAAATTTTTGCCTTCTGCTATGAATTTTTACCTGTATTGTGAATCTTCATGGACATAGTGATGAGATGTGAATTGAGAATTTGTTGGGGCTCACTATTGTTGTAGCACTTTTTTGCTACGAAGCATAGACTTAGGCAACTCAAACGAAATTCATGGGTGCGCCAAAGTTCACCTAAATTTTCAACTCCGAAAATTGGAACTCCGAAAATGTTCTTCCTAACATTTTTCATCCTAACAATCACAATTCCTAACTACTCTGTCTCTAATGTTTTAATTCCGAATCATTCAACTTCATAATGTCGGTAGCAATAAACATCTTTTATACTATTATTTCTTTTCCTATATTTTGTCAACATAACCATGTTTTACACTATTATTGAAAGTCATAACTTTTTTGTTTAGATTTATTTTTATTAATAATAATCAGTATTGTTTACATTAATTTTGCGTATTTTTTACAGTTTTAGTTATTTACACGTACAATCTCGCTGCGGTCATTCAGCCAAGTTCCAGAAACGAATCGGTCATATTTATAGTTCTTGGTTTAGGTTAGGTTAGAATTGTGCCAGAAACGAATGGAAAACGAAAAAGGTCTAAACATAACCGTAAATCAGTCGTATTTTATGATTTTCATTCATTTAAGCCAAAAAATCAGTGAAACAATCTTCAATCATTCTAAACAGTTTTCTAATTAATAGTAATAAGTATGTAACAACAAATAACCAAAAAAAAAAAACTATAAATAAAATATAATTCTACCGACTTATATTTTTATTACATTTGGTAGATAAATGTTTCTTTCTAAGTATGAGGGACAATATTATGGTAATTATGTTTAGGGATAAAAACGTTAGGATAAAAAACAGTAGTAGCTTTAATATTGTATGTTAACGATTTTATTGATAACAATTTTCGGAAACATGAGTGTTATGAACATCGACGGTAGCACTACAAATAGTATGAATAAAAACTTTAGGATGAAAAATTTTAGGAGGAGTGATCATTCGGATTACAAATCGTTAGGAAGAACAATTTCGGATAAAGAACTTTAGGTGAGTCAATATGGACCCGAAATTCATAGCCTCAACTGTGTGATGACTCATACACCATACAACCGGAGTTACAGGGTTATTTTTATTTAATAAATACATTGGCAACAATATTTATGAAGGATTATAAAATTATGTACAGGTACCCATGAAACAAAGTATGGATTCCTAAAAAAATGTCTTGATAGACATAAGGACAGACAGGCGAACTACAATGTGATCCCAAAAAATATTTCAATCCTATAAAAGTAAAATAATCGAATGAATGAATGAATGAATGAATCAAATGAATGAAATGAATTTTTTTTTTAAAATGAAATAAATGTTTATTTACGAACATTACTGCTGATGTTTACATTTAACTTCTATAGTTATTATCTATACTTAAGTCTATAATTACATTTTGGCACGCACTCACATCTTAATCTTTTTTTGGTAGGCAGATACAACAGCCAATCGATGTGCTAGTAATAGCAAAATACAAGTCAATAAAATTTACTCTTTACTCCAATAATGTAATAAAAGCTACGTCTGAATAGTAAACATGCTTTTACATTATAGATGACACACTTGTACAAGGTTTACATGGACCGTCAATGTAAACCATTGAGAATGCCGCAAGGCGAAACTGGTTAGGTAAAATAATAAATATATTTTTGGTCCATCAAGTACCATCATACAACAGTTTAAATAAACTTTCTTTTAACCATAAATATTACCCATTAGATTAGGTATATTAAAGAAATCCTTTCTTTTAATTAGATAAAAAATTCACTAGAACACATTTTAATTCAACGAAAAATACATGTAAAAACCCGATGTCGCATCTTTTTGGTTGATGGTTTTTAACTAGGAAATGACATTTTAAATTTCAATAACACGTTTAATTTCATAATTAACCTTTGGATCCCTTTGGGATAGGGTCTATAAATTATTCCTTGTATAGGTATCTAAAATACGTTTAAACAGAAATACAAAATGAACGTATTATAACAACTCATCCGATGGAATTATACGAAAACATTCTAATATTTAAATAAATAATTTCATGTTTTTAGAATTAATTACATACGCCAGATCAAAGCAGCCACTCGAGAGATGAAAATTGTACAATAAACATCTGTTGTACGTATACTTCAAAAGGTTCTAATAACCCGCTAGGCTTTATGGCCGCATTTCTGTTAAATTAATGCATTTTCACTGTTTCAAACGTCGTCGTTATATCGCGTTCCATACATTAGTCGAATTATGAACGCAACACCTTTTAATAAGAGCGTTTTGTATAAGGCTGTGGACACACCAGAGAGTTTTTACTTTGACAGTATTGAGAGAACTGTGGAGAACGAGCTCAATAGCCTCAATTTCACCACGTAAAACCAGCAAACTTATAAAAATTTAAGAATCACAAAATGTAACAAAAGTTATGTGAGGATCGTATGAAGAGGTGTCTTTACACTAAGCTTAGTTTATAAGTAGGGACGTCGCATATCCCGGTATAATTGGCGAATAAATCATAATAAATAGCTAAGTATTTAAAAATATCCTTTTAAAGTTTGTGATGTTCTACGGTCTTATCGAGGACATGATAAACTGCAGTATCGGAATTGAGGCAATTTAAAAACCAGTACTCCATCACGTTTCGGCGCGTGTCGTAATAGTTTCCTTGTAACAGTTTCGCTCCCATAAATATCTCCCGTTTCCCATAAATTTCTCAATTTTCGTACGTAGAACCTTGCTACTGCCTGTTAAGAGGCGCATAGAACAAATTGCTTCATCGTGTTGGGCTGGCTTTGACCTTCAGATCCTTTCGAGTTTATGGAAGCTCATTTTACTTGTGAATTAATTCTCATCAATTTCTTTCGCAGTTCACTCTTCCTACCGAAAAGCGATATGGTTAGAGTAAATGGTTGATATATTGTTATTTCCCTTATGCAATTTTTCTTTGCCTTTATGAAACCTTTACAATTTAGACCTTGCAGTGAATGATGAAATACCCATTGCATAAATTTAGTATAAATAGAGGGTCCCTCGTGGGCACCTATTTTCGGGATAAAAAGTGGCTTATGCGAAATCAAGATTCTAAAGTTTGAGTAGGATGAAGTCGCAAACAAATAAACATGTTTAAAAATGTGAGATTATAATAATATGTCTTTATTGTACACCAAAAAATGACATCATAATATGGCAATATGTTAATATTATAGTATTAATATGTTTAAGAGGTACATACAATTGGCGGCCTTATCGCTCTGTGGCAATCTCTTACAGGCAACCATTAGTCATAATATCAATCATTATGCAAATTTTTTACAACGTTTTTGCTAAAATTTACAAAAATAACATATAAATGAATACTGAATTAGTAATGTTGATAACGCGTCACTTCTCAAACCATTACGATAACGAGTTTAGTTTTAGCTCAAAATTCAAATCAGACAATCTTATTCGAATATTATTCGAAACTCGAAATTGTGTTCGCAGCCTACGAATTGTTCGCATAAAGTTCTGAATTTCTCAAGTAAACATTTTGAGGTCGCTATGACGATATTATATTTGTGAAACATTATTGACGTCGCATGTGATGTTTGAGCAATTACGTACAGGTGAGGTTTTACTGCCTCTGATCTGCGTGATTTATACGGCGTGGTTTTTCCGCGTGTATTAGAATATTGAACTTTATTCTGTTCTTGCTAAAGTAATTATTTCAGAAATAATATGTGCTAGTATTAATTAGATGGGAATTTTAATTATAATGATATATGATAATTATGTTTTATATTGATATATAAATTTACTAGTTATATGTGCAAGTGTAAATTAGGTTTAATAATTTTCGTTTACTTCTCGATATTAGTGTAGGTATTATTAGTAATTTAATCACAAGTTGATAATTAACCATGTTTAGCATGCTGATTGAGTAATGCGTCTGCGAGTGATGTCTTGTATTAACCTAACCCACCTCCGACAGCCAAAGACTCAAAAATGGCGTGTGTTTTCTGACATAATCACTTCCACTGACTCTGGCGGAGTTGGTATTCGTGGGCATTCTGCGCACATTAGGATTAGATACAGGGTGGATTCCCGCTTAGTGCAGAAATATGTCGTGTAATTAAAATGTTGTCTGTTTTTGTTTATACCTAAACACAACAATATATCGCAGTCTATAAACTTTATAATTCTTAAAACACATTCGGTGATACCGATAACAGTAAAAAATAAATTCAAAAACCCAAGGTCCTTGAAAAATTCAAGTCTTGTTCCAAAAAATAAACTTATACACTTGACACGTAGTCAATTTTCTCAGTCAGGAAGTGCCGGCCACATTCCCGTCTATCTGAAGAAGGGGGGTGGCATGAGGGGGGTTAATGGCGGACAGGATCATCCATCATATTCAGTTTGACAAGCACATGTGTTCTCTGAATTGAACAGTTTCTCTTCTCTTCGGGC
Source organism: Pelosia muscerda (assembly GCA_963691645.1). NCBI lineage: Eukaryota > Metazoa > Arthropoda > Insecta > Lepidoptera > Erebidae > Pelosia > Pelosia muscerda. The sequence goes on along the minus strand of OY829114.1, from coordinate 4,141,109 downwards.
GTTAAATTGGTGCAAGGTGGAAGAGGTGACGGGTGGATTTTTTCAAGTGATTGATAACGACGGAAGAAGTCTTTTTTGTGTCTATAGAATCTATTCTTTTGATATTTTCTGGGGAAATGAGGATGCCATTAAGTCGATGTTTATGAGAGGATAAATATTGTTTCCCTAATATGAATTCAATTTATGTTTTCGCAAATAATATTTCAAGTTAATGTAGATTACATTATTAATAACTTATTATATACGAGTATGTGTGTATACGTGTACCTATAATGCTTTGCTCTTTACTGTAATTTTTCGTTTTTTTTGTGTACAATAAAGACTTATCTATCTATCTACATTGAAATTGATTGGAAAACTAGTGTCAATATTACAATAATTACGAAGGTTTGTAATTACTACAAGGCCGTTCCAAACCATGAAAATTGTGATTTTGAAACAAATCTGATATCACTGATCACAGTGTCACAGTGATCACAAAGTCACATTAAAATATAGCATAATTGAGACATGATACCTATAACAACCATTGCGAAGTAACGACTGCCGTTACAACACGCTATGCTATAAGTATAATAAGGAATTCTGATCCATACAAGTACATTCAATTATTCATTTCAATTTTATTTATGACTAGCTGACCCGCGCAACTTCGTCTGCGTCACCCCGTTTTTGCAACATTTTTCATTCCTGCTCCGCAGTTGGATGTAACGCCTATTGCTTTATTGTTATTAAATTGAAACAACACAAGTACATTATGGGATCTTTGTCCTCTAGAGTTCATCACTTGTACCATAGACTACATCCGCCTAGGTTTGTTTGCGTGTAATCTTTCACGCCACGAGACGGATTTAGATTTTAAGTATCAACCTTTTATCTTCATTACGATCATCACATTTCTGCCGACGAATGTACGTGTGTGTGGTAGCAAACGATGTTTTAATTTAACTGCTCTTTGAATATTCAAATGACGACGTCTTGGAGACATTGCACATAATGGAAATTACTCAAGAACGTTCAGTGATATTACAACTTAGTTAAATTTTCTGTAACTGTGACTAAAAATGTAACTGGATTGTAATGTAATTTCTATTAATGATAGTGATTTTTACAAATGCGATGTAGCAAATGTCTATTTATATAGAGACTTATATATATGGCTGTGGAGGTCAGATGTCAGTTGCTTCACGCAAATATCGAAGTTCAGCCGCATCACAGTTAGACTGGAAAGCCGACCCCAACTGAGTTGGGAAAAGGTTCAGAGAATGATGATGATAATCTTTGTACCAAAGTATTCGATGTTAACGGCAATTAACTGACAAAATATTATGTCTCTGAGTACCCCTTGAAAGATAAACAGTAATGAATTACGTGCTGTGTGCTGTATATGATCTTGATTAAAAATCCGAGTACCACACACACTAGAAGGAAATTTTACGAGTGAAGCTTATTGACTTGCTCGTTTTATGTGACTTGAGTAAAATCTTATATAGCTGACTCCATTTAGTACTTTAATAACAATAAAATTGAGTGTTCTATTTTTGTGAGAGAACGCTTAAACACTTCTGAGTGTGGTGCAGATCAAATTCACAAATACGAGCCCAATAAAACGTTGGATGGAAAAATAGGGGATTTCTGGTTAATGTGACTGGAATCTGCCACTAATAGCACAAAACGGAAATAGCTTCCTTTGACAGTGGCACAAAAACGGAAAAATGGATGCGACGGTGGCATAAAAAGGAAGATTTTTCTGTCTTGTGATTTAGATTCCAGTGGCATAAACCGAAATAAACCGAAAAATTACATTTGACACACAAGTTGATTTTCAAAGTCAGTGTCATATCACTAGTTTTGTAGTAGACTAGAATACTTTTCCTTCTGAAGGAACTATATTATCCTGTAATTTCGGTGATATGTAATAATGCATGTGAATTCGTATATTCTAGGGAGGACCATTATCATTAGAACAAAGCATTGATGGAATATTAGTGAAAATATACACCAGTCATTTCCCCGATTCTAACTAGCTAGTATCATTTTGAATTTTTCTTCTGATTGTAAACACTCTTTCTTTTTTAAGGTTCCGTATCTACAGGATATCCCTTACAACTCACTCTAGAGTACCACGGTTTACGAGATACCGCCTTTTCTCATGAATCGTGGTGGTCTAGTCAAACAGATGAAATTTATTTATGATATAGATACTTCTCTGTCTCACAGATGATGTACTTCTGTTGCCGCTATAATAGCAAATAATAAATATGTACAGAACGCATCGTGCATGAACCTGACTCATACTTGATCAGTTTTTATTTTGTGTAGCTCCGTACAACATAATAATACAATATAATGCATTTTTATCAACAATATGAAATACTACGTAATAAATAGATTCCATTCATTTATGCATCATAACTCATATCTGTTCTGGCCGACAGAGTACTTTCATGAGGTATAAAGATAACAGTAGTTATGTATTTCACAGCAACATCGAATAAATCACGGAGGTGGTTGAAAAGGTCCGTATCTCGGTAGAATAATGAACTCACAGTACAGTTGGCTATAGCGAAATGTGCTCGACTTGCAACTACGTCACATAATATATAAGTGAAAATGTGTGTATGTGAAGCAACGCCGCAGACTATGCCCCACCTTTTTTATCGTGCGCAAAATCCTCACGGATATCGCCAAAACCGGTGGAGGTGATTATGTTCGCCTAAAATGCACGCCGTCCATGGGTCCTTAATTGCCGGAGGTGAGATTATACAAGACATATCTCTCGCACCCCGGCAGACCCGGGGAGACTGTGACCCACCTGTCTTGCTACTTGCCCAAACACATGTACATCAGAGGAACTCATGAGTGCCTCTGAGAACGCAATCAGGATGGCTGCACACTGAGCTAATAAAATAGGACATGCCGTCGACTCGACAGAAGAAAAAGTGAAAATGTTAACGATTGTTTTATATGTTTCAATTTTAACGATTGTTGGCAATTAGACTTGCCAACTATTGCAAGTAAGCAAGTAGCAAGTGTTTAATACTACCAGATTTGATGCTGGCTTTACCAGCATTATCCACATATAAAACACATAACATAACATAAACTCACGCCTATATCCCCGAAAGGGTAGGCAGAGGTTCTAGGTCCCAATGTAATAGGCCTATTGTCATTAATAAAAAGAAAAAAAAAACTCTCCAAGATTACTTACTTATTCAGGTAACCCATCGTCCATGAAACGATAACACCGTGTAACCTGGCCTACTCCTGTTGAAAGTATCCTCGAACAAAATTGACTGTCCTAATCTCCTATATAAACTTAATTTCAACGTTCCGTGTAGATTTATTAGGCATAATTTTCCCATTATTCCTCTCCTTCATTTTCAAATTATGGCATGAGTGGTGCGAGCAAGTTGATTTTATTAAGTAGGCCAACGAACTTTCGTTTGATTCATGTTGATAGGTACGGGTACATTTCCTCTATTGCATAATATATATATACATACCGTCGTGTAGATTTATTATACACATTAATAACTTTACTTCTGATGAATTTCGATGTGGTTTTCAAGGCCGTTTTAACTATTCCCGAGACTATTTGAGATTGCTGTGTCGGTTTTGTAAGTGTACTGATGATTCTGGTGTGCAGAAGTTACTGTAGTAGGAATGTGGAAGGGATTTGTCCTCTAAAATACGATCAGGCCTCTTTCATAATGGAGTAGGTAGTCCAGTTACTGTGATCTTGTTACTCATTTTTCCGTCATAAATCTGTTTCGTAACAGAACCATAGCGTCTCTTTCTCTATTTTGGTCTCAACCATATCATATTTTCATGATCAAAAAAAAAATCATAAGCTCACGCCTATATCCCCAAAGGGGTAGGCAGAGGTGCTAGCACCCACATTTCGCCAGTTTATGTTTAGGTCCCAATGTAATGGCGAGTCTATTGCCATTAATCATCATTTTCATGATCAGGTTGTTCATAATCATTCTTATAATAGCAAATAGAATAGTTTATTCAATATCCAACTTACAAGAATACGCTCAAGATAAAATTAATTTAAAAGGAATAAAGATTGGAACGGAAACATTCATAAGTCATCAATTAAAACGAGCATTACGACGTTTTCCGTGACGATTTTAGTAACTTTTTTGTACATAAAACTCAACGATAATATTATTTCTGAATAAAATATACATATACTTTACAAGTTTCATATGTTTAAACATTCAGTAACATAAATAGGTGCGTTACCCTCACCCAAATCTTTAAAAAGAAGGCTTCGGGATTGTGGGGTGCGAAGAATAAATGTTGGCTACTATCTCCAGATAGTTGCCAACATTTATGTGCCGGCACCTAAAGACCCAGAGAGTAGGTTCAAAGTCCAATATAACTCCCCAACCGTCCGACGCACGGGGAGTTTACGGATACTCATCCGTGGGGACTTTTCACACGAAAAAAAAAGCAAGGAATACATTGGACAAGCAAGTCATCGGCATTATCTTCAAGGATTGATGGCATACAGTGGCATACGATCGACCATCGTGGGTTTAATCCATTTATTTAATTAAATATCACAGCTTCTCATTCTGTCGAATCGACGGCATTTTTGAGTTGCCTCGTTGTGTAGTAATTCGTTTCACGGCAGCACCGCTACTCACAGAGGTCCCGATAGGTTTCACTCTTCGGAATAGCTTACTACGTCCCTTCTAACTTTTACTCATGTAAAGGAACATATAAGTTATAAAATATTTATTAAAATACTTATTAAATAAACTTAAATTTAAAACGATCCGGTGATTTCGAATTATTCCAATCAGGCGTAAAAAAAATTACGTTATAATAATCTATGGTTCCTTTACGTCTTAAAATTTTCATTTTATTAAATACAGTAGTGCCAGCTATTGAGTATAAACCGTATTTATACGATGAAGTGTTGTAATAAAAACGTTATTTATATTATGCACGAAGATTTTGTAGTCGTTTCGGTAATATTTTTTATTTTTTGTTAGAGTTTCAATAGCAAAACCGCCTGAAAGTCGAATTAATAAATTTGTCTAAAGAAAAAAATTACACGTCCCATACATTTTTCTCTTCACCTGTACGTTATGCCCATATGCCCAAATGTATAATAATAAAAAAATCGGCTAAATAAAACTTCCAGACGATTTTGTTATTGAAACGGTGTGTTCAAAATCGCACTTTTTTCGAAACGATTTTACAAAATCACCGTGTATATATTATGCCACTGCATTTTTGGAGTATCTGTTATATTGATGTTAAAAGTAGAAGGCTATTGCACCTTCAACATGATAATGTATCCACAGACACCACATTCGTTAAAATCAATTTAGTACTTTAGAAGCTACAGTGGAACGTAAATACTTACCTAAACTGTAAACCACAATACCTTTACTATGTATTCATACATAACCTTTTTGCTATAATAATAATGTATGTCTTTATTGTACACCAAGGTGATTATAACATATATGTAATATGGAGATACAGTTTATGTGGCATACACAATTTAGTATCATGGTCTTGTAAAAATACAAGTAATATTTATATAATAAACATTAAAATAAAAAAGGTGAAAAGGTCCAAAGTATGAATGTAGAGGGCTTTACAACCAGAGGTCGGCCTAAAAAAAGGTGGATGGATTGTGTGAAAGAAGATATGGCAAGGAAGGGAGTGACTGAGGAAATGACATCCAATAGGTATGTATGGAAGAGAATGAAATGTTGCGCCGACCCCATATAATTGGGACGAGGGCAGGAAGATGATGATGAACATTAAAATAAAACACTTACTCTTACAGCTCAAATTCTTTTATTTCTCTTATTCTGATCGAATACAGCTTTAACAATTTCTGCTTGTCTCTTCGCGGCACATTTTATGTAATGATAGCTATATACCGGCAGCTTATATCTTTGCCCATCTGTAGGGCATATGGGGTAATAATTTACAGGGTACAATAGATCATCGAAGAGGTCTTCTTCACTTATAAGGGATGCGTTATCAATTGTAGTTACGACCATTAAAAATATTGCTATGAATAACTTCATTGTGAGTGGTAGTTCGAGAACTCTAGCATAATCCAATTTCTGATTCTCAACAAGAATTTTTTGACTTTTTTTGGTCTTCTTGTTAAATATAGTCTTCAGTGTTTATGGCGTGTGCTATTGTCGATGTACTTAAAATAATTATACATTAAAGACTCCAAGCATTTTACGTCGTTTGCAAAACGGTACAGTCGCCAACAAAAATCATGAGCTGATTTCGTTGATACACTTAAGGTTACCGACCATCTTAACTCCAATAGTAGCCATATACGTTACAGTACGATTGTGTAAATTCTGGCTTGCACTAATTTATTGAAACATGTTTTGGAAGATACTTGTGCAAATTTCAAAATAGTGTATTTATGTCGATGTCGATATACGACGATGTATACTTGAACGTGTATGGCTGCCATAAAACTTCATATAAAGAAGCAATAAATACTTGGAATTAGCCACCCGTATCAGTTCTCTCAGTAGTATTATCAGGTATCATCAGTAGGTACATGAGTTGCCTTCTTCCTATAGGCCCAGAGGGCCTAGACAAAGTGCATTTCTATAGGCAACATAGTCAATAGAAAGGTCAAAAATGTATGGGAGTGACAGTTGTCGGAATGTCATGTGATTCTAACTTTGTCTGACAATCCAATATCGCTACATTTAGGGCCCTAACACGAACCACATATTATGAAGGTTTCGAGTCCTCGATACGATAACGGAGTAATACGTTAGACAGTAGCACAAAGTCAATAATCCTAGCGTTCGAGGACTCGATAGTGACGTCATCCTAACGTAAATTAATATTTGACATTAAATTCAATATGAATAGTTATTCACAAGTGGTCCGTGCTAGAGGCACAGAGCAGTAGCTAATGTAGCTGTGGTTTCGCTTCGGAGGGAATACATTTCGTTTAGACCCTCAGGTCCTTTAAGCGGGGTGTGTCAAGCGTCTAATGAGATCGTCCTATTGAGGGTCATCGTTCGATTGTAGCTTATAATGGTGATCCTCATTCTAGAGACACTGTCTTCAGATGTCTGTCAGGCGAGGTGAATGCGTTACTTAACCTCAAGTACAACCTCAGAAATTAAACCTCGTTAATAAATGGGTCATAAAATAATGATCGAACGGGTGTTCTTGTGATCGAACCCCTTTATTTTTCAAGTTATTAGCCTTAAATTTATCCTCTGATGATTACCAAAATAAGCCGATTACTTATTGATTTTTTCTATGTAAGAGCTACCGTAGGTGACTGTACTTTTAAGCAATTTAATAATAAGTTATCGTAACCGTCACGTTTCATGTACATGCTGTTAAATTCAATTATTATAACAAAAGTTCAAACATGTAATAGTTAATAGTTACACAATACTAGTTAGAAATTACAATTACAGCTCAATTAGCATTTTTATACCGCTTTATTGTCGCTTACTTCTGCTCGCGGCTTTGCTCGCGTAATTTTTTTATTGAGTATGTCAATAGAATTTAGGTAGGTTCAGTAAAACCAACGGTTTTTGAAATGACAAAAATAGGAAATACGATTGTCATTGACAAAATGCGTGCTGTTTTATTGCAAATAAAAAAATTGCATTATTTGACATTATTGAAGCTATAGTGGTGGCCTTCCTCAGCTTACGGGCATGTTGGTTTTAGTAAAGAGTTCCTCGGACCCTGTGAAATCACGTACCGTGTCACTACTATAAGGTTCATTCGTTTTTGGGCAAAAGAATGTACCTAGAAGCGAAAGATCACGGGTTCAAGTCCCGTCAGAGAATTCTCTTTTTCCGATGTAAATTGATTTTAAACAGAATACTAATTGCCTTTTATAATTTCAATACGCCTTCTAGAGGATATATTAATATGTGTCAACTGTGTAACGACATTTTGTTCAGAAACCTATATTGGCATCTTCCCAATAGGACATCAAAGTGTCGTTATTTAGTATTTCAGCATCAGCCATCCCATTTTATAACTACAAATAAAATATTTATTTTGTCTTATAACTCTATTCGATACATCGAATGATATCATATAAATGTGTAATGTGCACAGTGCCGCCTCTCAAGCTCTCTCCACTTACACTAAAATTTTCATATCCTCGCATAAAATCTTTGAGAATGTCTCCGCTCGTCTAAAATATAATTCTCTAGAATAAAAGACAGAATCGTAAAGAAACCTTTTTAGAACGGATAATATCGTCCCCTGGTGCTATTCAGGAATGTTTCAACGTTGCCTTGAGTCAGTTGATAGATTGAAAAAAGATGATATGCCTATACATCAATAGGGTTCCTTGATGTAACAGTGACCTCGAGGATTGAAGGATCAATTCAGATAACAGGCTTTACAATAGGAGCGTGATCGATTTTGCCAGGGTGGTGATAAAGGCATCGTTATTAGTCATCTATAGTATTGTAAGAATTTTGTAGCCTAATGGTATGGGTAATGGACTGCTGAGGCGAGGTCTCGGGTTCGATCCCAGGTTTACCATGGCATATACCAATGACTTCGATGCTTTTCGAAGTTAAGTGTGTGTTTATCGCAGGTTTATCAGTGACCAGTTAATGGCAATAGGCTCGCCACCTATTGGGACTTAAACATAAACTGGCGGAATATGGGTGCTAGCACCTCTGCCTACCCCTTCGGGGATAAAGGCGTGAGTTTATGTGATATGTTATGTTATGTAGATCGAATTTCAGCAAACGTGTATATTATAGTAGTCTAGCCACCAACCAGTTCAATTGGATACTGCACTAGCTCTCTCGCTATGTAGCGGTCCTGAAGATACCTCGTGCAGAGGCGAAACACGTGTCGAAGTTTATTCTTCGCACTTGCAGAATAATTCACATACGATATCATATCTCTTCAGGTAAGAAATCTTTTTACTTGTTTTGAGGGGTGCGGCTTGGCGTTCCTTTCTATGACAATTACTGATATTTTGCTATTAGGTACTATCGTCGGAATTGTTAAAACGCAGAATGTGGTGGATTTCCCTCCATCCTCCAATATATTTTTTTAAACTAGCTCTAGCTTCATCTACTTCATTTATCCGCCTAAAACTCACATTTCAAAATCTCTAACTAATTCTCAATTCAACTCAACTCTTGGTGGCCTTTTCACATTTCGAATATATCTATATGAGGTACTAGAGTTCTGGTAGGCGGGATAGATCCAATAAACACTGGATTGGTGTCGTGGTGGGTGACATGCGTGCCTGTGGTCTCACGTGGAATTAAAGTAGTAAATGCCGGAAAACTTGACAGCACGAATGTGACGCCTCTGGTGTTGCAAACATCGATAGGCCAAGGTAACCACTTACTATCAGGTGGACCGACTGCTTATCTGCCGCCTAAGATGTATATAAAAAAGGTAGAGGTAAGGTATTAATGCAAGGATAATGATAACTTCAACTTTTACTGGAAAAATGAATGTGTAAAGAAATCAGCACCATTCTTGCAAGTCATTATCAAAGTAAAAAACTTGGTTTAAATTCGACGATCGTTGTAAAACTTCTCGAATTATTCTCGAATGAAAATTGCCTCCTAATAGAAATGTCAGTCGACGCGTATAGAGCGGTCCCTCGTCAGCCAAACTGTCACTCTGAAACTTGAGGATTAGAAAATGTAGATTATATTTTATTTAGGAAGTTATTATGTTGAAGATATTTTGCTGTTATTTCCTGTTTGTGATTCTGTTTAATGAATTCATTCGACTGTATATTAGCCCTTTCGGACGGGTCGCAATTTAAATGAATAGGATTGTACCTGTCGAGTTTTGAGTTACTTATCCTGCTAATCCTGGAGAGTGGCAAGTTTAAACGTTTTTATTAGCGTTTAATAATTAATTGATAGCTGGATTTGTCCTACCAATATTATAGAAATAAAAATAAATAAAACTCATTTACTTCAGGCCACTTAAACTCAAATATTAAATTGATTATAAATATGGAACAATTTTTTATTTCAGTTTTCTTTTGTGGACAATCACACAACGTGACCTAGACTCATGGTAAGCATAGCTTAACTAGTTTGTGTTACGGGTTCTAGAATGCGGATAAACATACTTAAATACATTTTTTTGTAAATACATACATATGATACATAGAAACATCCAGACCAATGCAGATATTCATATTTCATACACACAAATATTTGCACTGAGCGGGAATCGAACCCGCACCTCCTGCGTACCAATCGTATGCACTATCGCCACGCCACGGAGGTCTTTTGAAGATATTTGAACGATCGAACGGCTTTTTTTCTGGCTGGAATTTGGTACTGGGGTAGATCGTAGTCTGCAATAGCACATAGTTTTTTCCCGGATATAGGTTTCCAGGTGATGCTTGAATGGGATTAACACACCGCAGGCGTCAGCTGGTTAATCACAAAAACATCTGTGATTATGCTTTAATTATCATTTTATCTCTGTTAAGACCTCAATACATAAATGAAGTATTTGAAAACCATTGTTTTACGATAGGTATTTGGTATTGACCAAGATTATTGCGACCGTGTCCTGGTAATCTGCTTACATTGAATGAAAACCGACAATCATAGCTGTTTATTTTTCTATAACTAGATTATGATCTTAGCCGTGGTAGCCCAGTGGTGTGGTGGTAATGGACTGCATTTATTTCGTGTAGGTAATCAAGCTTCTACACTTGACGTACATTATACTACAAATGCTATATCGCAACATTCAGAGTCAATTTAAAGGGGGCAGAGGAGAGTTAACAGCCAGTTTTCTCGTGCTAAAATATTGGACGCTCAAAACAATATATGATAAAAATCTCACGTTGAATCTAATACTAATAGTAGTGACCATAATAGTTTGAATACCTACTGTTTCACACTGCTACAACAGTGTAGCAGTGCGGAATAGTAGTAACAGTAGAAAAATACGTCCACAGTACAGACTGTGGAGGTTTTTTTAAACTTTTGATTTTTATTTTTACACTGTTTAAATTGATCACCTAGTCAAGTCCTTTGATTGAGGGAACAGTGCAATTTGAAAACGTAATATGTCATTCACTGGTCGCAGTCATCTTGGATTTAATTTGACATTCATTTGTTATAGCGTAGTCTACTAGCCAAGCCCTTTCATTTTATATCCACATTGAGGAAGTTGTGCTACGAGTATTTTGTGACGACGGCCATCTGGGACCGATTTTCATCAAACATAGTTATGATCCGGACCCTAAAAATTGCATCAAAAGCAGTTCATCTGTTCGTGACCTATGATGCTACACACACACACACTCTTGCACAGACACAGCCACGTTAAACTTAAAACACCCCGTCGTTTTCGTCGGATGTTAAAAGCGAAATGGCTTAGACATTATTCTTCTATTGTGTTTCTTAACATACCTTTAACTCGATTTAATGCTCCAAAAGAATGTTCTCCGTTGCACTTGGTGAACATTAAATTCGAGTTTATGCGACTAGAGTTTACACTATATTATTTGCAAGAAATCCTACTACTGAATTTATCCTTCAATCTGGTTGCACGAGGGGATACCTATTTCATACACTTTAGGTAGTAGGAAAGTAGTTACCGTAGCCGTAGCGATTGTAACATCAGGAACGTCTAATTCGTGCGCCCGACCATGTAGAGGGGTGTGCGGAAGGTGGAGGAGTGAAGGACAGGAGAGTTTCTGTGTCTCAGCCCAGAAGATAAAGTGGGGTTTCTCAGTCTTCCCACTGACAACATAAAACTTCTCCTGGGAGTTCTGGTTTCCCTACTCACAGCCGGAAGCTCAATTTATGGTTATTGTTAGCAGCGGTATTCTGTAGGGCCTGTAAGTACCTCCACTTCCCCAGTCGGACTGCTCAAATAGGACGGGAGGTACCGTCATGTCGTACCTCCATCTAAACCGTTTCTAAAAAGGAAGCCTATTTTCACAGTCAGACGCGGTTCTGAATTTGTCTATGTCTATTAAAGAGAATTGGATTGCTTGGTTATATCTACTCGTGCCATTCATAAACTGTGTAGCATGTATTAAAACTCAGCCAGTCGTCTGCAGAAAAATGTAACTCGCTTGCAAATATTCCTTCTGGAATGCTTGAATACTGGAATGAATACTACGTGGAACCATATTCTTATGGTTCCACGTAGTATTCATTCTTTCTGGACTGACAAAATTGGATTTTTCTGATATTTTGAGACTAGTATCTTTGATAAAACGACCCTATCTATCTATTTAGTTTAAGTGATAAATTTAAATTGGTTAAAGCAGAAAAATATTAGATGTATCTCTGCAAAGAATCACATTGCATCATCATCACTACTTAGTATAAAACAAAGTTTGCCTGTCTGTCTGTCTTTCCCTATGTAAGCTTAGATTTTTAAGTTACACGACATAAATAAACTATTATTTGCAAACTAACTCATTTGTATATCCTTACTAAAGCAGCAGTTAAACGAAATAATTTTTTGTCCCTGAATAATAACATCATCATCAACATTCTTGCGTTCACCCTAGTTACATCCGAAGCTGTCACCTCGAAGTCCAGGGTCCAGCCTAACATCGTCACGACTAAAATTTGATGTTTTCCGTGAAACGACTGTCATATTATGGCCTCCGCAACCTATGGACGATTTTGAAGTACTGCAGTTAGACTAGTTGTTGGACTTCTTGGCTAGGGATACCCGTAACAACTGCCATATATGTTTGTATGCCAACGGGGACCGACCAGCCAGAACAATGCAAAAAGCTATATTCATGTGTACAAATATTTGCACTAAGTAATCGAACTCACGACACCTGCGTAGCAGCCGCGTTACTTCAAACTCGCCACAGAGGCTGTCATAATAATAACATACTTGTATCAATAATATGTAATTATCAACTAGTTATTTGAACACCATGGTAGTACTCGCAATATTTATGCAAAATCGGAACGGAAAATCATAACCGAAACTAATTATCCTCTCGTCATTATTTAAATCAGACACCTCAAAATTATTTGCACTATAAACTAAAAAATATACAACCAAAAGAATCCTTCCGAATGTTTACTAGCCCATATTTCACAGTAGTTTTAGAACGACAATTTTTCCCGGTGTCGCCGGATTTGGCCCGCTCCAACATGGATCAAACATAGCGGAATCCGCTCGTATTAGATTCTTGAGATTTTTCTGGGACCCGGGCTAGTTGCTATTATCAACACCTATTCTCAAAACAGGTTCGCCTTCCAATTTTAGAGGGATATAAGGATAACTAGGCTTTTAAAGTAATACGAGTAGCAAGTGTTGTGGAGTAATATATAACGTTTTAAAATAGATTCTATAACACTTTCATGGTCTTAGTCCATTAATATTGGTTCAATATTTTTTGTAACAGTGCCAACTAGTGGCTCGCCCAACGAACTTACTAAGATGCTGCTGCAGTGTGGATAGGTGATGTTATCCCTTAAATTATTAACCAATACTTAGGAGAACATCTTCCAGACACGTAATTGAACTAGATGGGGATTAAATATAGACGATGAAAACATCTCTCATATTCGGTTCACCGACTACATAGTTGCGGAATCGCCGCAGCAGCTGGGCCAGAATCAGCATAGCCTCTCGACGCGTCGTTGGTCTTTTGTGAACCTGGAAGGAACCAAGATTATATTCAATAAATTTGTCACATCGAGGCCAATTAACGTCGGCCAACACTCGAAGTTGTTCAGGAATGTTGCTGTTACAAATTATTGAACCTTGATCAGATTATTCAGTTTGATAGAAACAACTTTGAGAAAGATGAATCCGGTTAGGTTGGGCAGCATTTGCCAACCTAAGTCCCAACATAAACGTGTCCTATGATCCCGAGTGTGTATGTTATTTGAAGCTTTCGTTAAAAAAATTGTTAAAAACAAAGATTTGGTGAAAACTGAAATTCGAACATTACCCTGATCCTTCAAATGCCAGCGTAAATTGAAAAAAAAAAACCTTTCGGTTTCAGAAAATGACCCTCTGAAATAGAATCGAACTCTGTTGGGGCCATCACTCACTGCAGTATTGCCAAGTTGGCTTCCCACGTCAAACAGTCTGAAAAAAATACCTGTAACAGACAGATGGACGGACAGGCATCGAGGTGATTGCATAATGTTCTTTTGAACCGATTTTCTTCGAAATACATTATACTCGTATCTATACTTGCGATTGTTTAGTAACGGAAGGATGTGCAGAGGTATACTAATGAGTACCATTTTGTAAATTATGGTTTTCAAACCCACGTATATATACGTTTTGTGAAAAAAACTTTACAGTAGAGGTACATTGAAAATGAAATAACTATATATGCTTGTCTCAAAAAGTACGATAGATTGATACACGACTCAACACCAAATTTAGTAGAGCCCAGTCAGCCTGACGTACATTTTTTTTTGATTACAATACTTGAAAAAAGTGCATTCAGGCATTTTTTATCGTGCAAAAAATCCCCACGGATACCTCCCTCGCCGGTTGGGGAGGTTATGTTGGACTCGAACCGACCAAAACGCACGCCGTCTTTGGATCTTTAGTTGCTGGAGGTGAGGTAGTAGACAACATATCCCTGGCACCCGGCAGACGTGTACGTCAGGCTAGCTAGACCATAATCTCATTCAGGTCGTACCTCTTGTTTTGATAATTCCATTCATCTGATCGCGTGTAATCTTACTCCGTTATATACCTAGCCTTTGTTGTGTTTGATCCGTCAATTTGACTGCACTGCCGTCTGATGGTAATCAGAGGTGAAGTAGTGGCTACAATTCCAGATGCCATCCCTCGAATGGTCTCTTTCTCGATTGCCTTACACCTGCATTGTAGGAAGAAGGGAACACGTGTGTGGGTAAAACATTCTAGCTCGTTACCGTACGACATAAAAGATAATTCTACTACTTAGGAAACCTTCGTATACTAAGGTACTCGTACATTGCAGAAAATTCTAGAACTCCATTAAGGTGTGCAGGTTTCAGTTTACTGATAAAGTTATCGTAAATTAAATGTCAAATACATATTAATTTTAGTATGAACTTGCATAACTAATTACAGGGTTGTGATCAGAACAGAAATGGCTGTGTTTAATTAAATATTAAATAGAGCGGTAACTACAGCAGGTTGTTTTTGATTGTGAATTAGTTTTTGCATTCAGTTTGTAGAGTCGCACAACGCTTGGTGAATTACGGCTTAATATTTTGATTCTTTTTTTATATACTACTTAGGTGGCAGACAAGCACACGGCCCACCTGATGGGAAGCGGCTCCGTGGCCTATGGACTTGAAATAAAATACTTTCCGAGAAGAGATTAAGAGATTAATTTCTAAGATTTTCTAACACATTAGGTACAATGCAATGCATATTATAGCTAATGGTCACAAAATTAAAGCGCAAAGTTGGTTGTCAACAATTATGTCAACATTTTGACAGTTGAACTTTTGGCATTGAACACAGAATGCCAGTGACGTCATACGTTTGCTGTAAATTCTGTTGTCGCTACACTTGCTACACGAGCGAACATTGTATTCCTGACCTTATTAGTACTTAGTACTTCAACGCCACTGAAATTTCAGAACTGGGACATCGGAATAATGGAATTTGAGCTATGCAGCGAATCGAGCTTTACGTGTCGCGAATATTACAGGCCATTTTGAATAAAATGGTTCAGTAATTTTGAGTTTAGCCGTCACACAATTGCCATGCACTAAAGCACTATTAGGTCGTACCCGAGGGGAACATCTATTCTCGTATTAATATAGACTTAAGAGAGACTGCCTTTCGTAGGAAATACCTAAGATTCTCACCTCATTTTTTTTAGTTCCTCGTTATTTAATGTTTGTTTGTAAGTTTTTGTTCCAGTTAGTGAGTGCCTGGCCTATATGACGGATCCTGGTCATAAAAGTTTATGTTGCTAAGGTATTTTTTTTGCTTAGGCGGCAGACAAGGACACGGCTCACCTATTGGAAAATGGTTACCGTGGCTTGTGAGCATTTACACATTTGTCTTTGGATGAAATTTGTTTTCTTACAACAGAAAATTTTGTGTCCCGAGACCAATGCAACGCCATAAAACTACTATACCGTTTAACCGAAAACTAATGAGAGTTTAGTTTGGACCTTTCAAGTGCAACGAAATATTCACTGTATAATATGTTGACGAAACCATAATAGAAGGTATGGGCAGCCTAGCATAAAGGTAGTTTATATCCTAACTAAAACAGTTAGGTAAACAGATTTAATAAAAGTTGTGGAGCCATATTAGTACTTTCTATATGGTTTGTGTTTGGTGTGTGGATGGTTATTAAAGCTACATTTATTCTGGGCAAAATTTTCAGCTAACGGCATAAGTTTTTTACGCGCCACTAGTTAAATGTGGGTGTTAATAAGGGTGACCAGGACCAGACAGCCATAGGACGTCCATTGTAGAACAAAAGCCTTCCCATCGACCTCTAATCCGACTGGTTTGAGGTGGGCACCCACGAGTGACTTCTGACTTGGGTTTGGACAATGTCCCCACTCTGGTCAAGTGCAGGTTGGTGTGTAGTCAGAGCGTCTTTCGTTGATCGGCAGAGATAGTGGAGGACGGTATCCTTTCCCAGATGGGATAGGGAGGGCATCGTGCCGCCACCGCCGCCTGCTTCTCCCAGGGTGACAGAAAGTTCATTTGTCACGTCTAGGCAGATTCTCATGAAAAACGATGGTCATTTTGCATTTTGATTATTAAAAAACGTCGCTCAAGCGGAAAAAGATCCATATCGATTTCTCCATATCTGTAGTAAGTTATTATTGCCGCATAATGATCAAACTTGCACTAAAAAAAAGCCTACTTCTAAGTTATTCTCCCTGTGCTTGTATATGTCACTTCACATGAGTAATAAAGTTTTCTTATGATCCTATCCTAAGCTGAGCGCCACCATTGTAGCACTGTACGTGTTTGCAATGGTGACCCTCTTTCATGAGACTTTGCCTTCAGTTTAACATCAGGCGAGGTGTAGTCAAATTGACGTGCCATAAATAAAAAAAAAATATATACGAGTCCACTAATAATTATGTATGTGAAACATTTTAACAGGACTTAGGACTGTAAAGAATTATACATTTGAAAAAATCTATTGATGTCCTGACATTTTATTTGTCCAACTGTATAAAGAACTAATCGGACTAAAAGTCTTACTAGTGTACAGAAGAACAGCAATGGGTTCAATTTACCGCTATTTCGTGTTGCGACAAACAGCGTATAGTATTATTGTTGCCAATATCCAGTAAAATGTTGTAAATATATTCATATTCCTAACCAAACAACTACCATATACCCAAATATGGGCCAATATGGGCCAAATTGCATGACCTTAATAACATGCCTTCATACTTATTGGAGCTAAAGCTTCCCTCGAGGGCTATATACATTAGTCTTGCGGCCACTAGGGCTGCAATATATATGTATAGGCTAAATTTGAGTTAATTGCTTGAGCAGCGGAAAAAGTTTGTTTTTGTTGTAACGCCTGAATAGAGCTTTTAGAATGTTAAAATATTTCAAGAAAGAAAGAAAGAAAGAAAAATGTGTTTATTTTCAAATCTGCTGCAGCGCATAACAAGAAAACACAAACCATAAACCGAAACCAAAAAATCCTTATAAAATAAAAATAAAATAAAATAAAACTTGCAACGGCTACACTGCCCATAGATAATCTATGATGCAACTGTTGAGGTCGACATAAGTTTTTTTTCTTTCGTTACATAATATAGGTATACATTATACAAACTAAACTATTATATGAGTAATTGCAACAAATAAATAATGCAGTGCAGTGGTATTATGTGCTGCAGCGGCCAAAAATTGGTCGCTTCTCAGCATATTGCTGGATGGGGAGTAGTGTTCTGTGATAAACAAAACATCCACACCAGCGCTGTTTTTCGTCAACGGCCATTTTCGCGATTATGCGACTTTCTCAGGGTTAAGTGGAGAGACATGAATTTTATGTCAAAAAGAATATCATTTTTTCACGTATTGTTTAGTTAAAGGGTTGACAGGTCTAACAGGCTATCTAAAGTATTTATTTTTATAAAAAATGTTGAAGTGAAAATGTTTATAAGAGTCTAAAATGGGACCTTTTAGTCTGTAAGCTATACTGAATACCACAAATTAATCTTTCACATTTTTGCTGAACTGAACTGGGTCAAATTTATTTAGCTGCAACATGTTCGGTAGGAATCTATTTTGGGCATACCCATTTTTTTACAAAATTGGTGAGCGATTGGCGAGCTGATTGGCGGCAATAGGCTCACCTCCTATGACGTGGAACCGCAAATCATAGTTGCCTCTGCCTACTCCTTTGGGGATTACGGGCGTGAGCACATAGTTTTGTACTTATAGTAGTATAGTAGTTAGAGTAATTTAAACATTTATCCAGATGTTTTTCGCATTGATTAAATAATATTGTAAATGTGAAGATTAATGAAAGTTATTAAAACAAAAAGAGTATTTATTAGTAAAATTATATTTCTGTTGCCTTCTATAAACAAAGTGCTAAGTGAAAACGTCACAACAACTTAGTAAGACATTTAAAGAGCCCCAGCGTGACACATACACACTCACTAACACATAGAGGGGCCCATTAGTGTAACAAGTGCAACGGAAGGTCCATTGTAATGGACTTCTCGTGTCCCAAGGTTCACACTTTAATTCCAGAAAGTGCTACTTGTGATTTGTGTTCGCCGAGAATATGTTTTTAATTCAAACGTACCTAGTGTGTAAATTATTAAGTAATGAATTTAATATAACTATTTTGGGATAACTTTTGCCGTATTTTCTTTGTGCATTTCTAACTGTAACCATTCTTGAGATGTGACATTCCAGGCTCAAAGTTCTCTTTTGAAAATGTTATCCATGCCATTGTTGAGTACCTATCTACCAAATATCTATGTAAACTATTCAGGGACGCTGTTAAATGGACTATATTCGAAGATTTTGGACATGATTAGTTCCCAAGCCTCAAAGTGCAGGTACGATTAACACTGGGATTATATTGACGCACCACCACAACCACACCCTGCAAAATGCTCCGACGAAACCACTCATTACCAACAGTTATTTGCATTTAACCGTGTCTTCAGTTGAGTGGCGGAACTAAGCAAGTATAAAAAAGGATAAAGCGTTTTACTCTTTGTGCACGATTGTACTTTAACTTTCAATACAAAAATGTATCAGAGGTTCAACAAAACACGGTGTTTGATAGGTCTGACGGCCAGCAAAGTATAAGCAAAATCAAAGTTTGAAGTTACGAACTGTATAAATGGTCCAAAGGCTTCTATTTACGTATAGATGAGGTCCAAATTGTGAGGTCGTACGGGTGAGTGGCCAGAAATAAATATATATGAAGATGTAATTTAAAACAAAAAAATGTTAAAGTTATCTTTTAACGCCAATTTGCGGGCACATGGACGCGATCATCGCACGGAACCGGCATTAACCGCGGGTGTTTCGAACGCATTTTTCATCGGTACCCTGCTGAGTACTTAAGTGCTTTTGTAGAAAAGAAAAATATCATTTCGCTAAGTTTGTTTGTATTTAATAAAGTTGTTCATTTACTGAGATAAAAAGAACAAAGAATAAAACTCGTGTCTCGTTTGTAGTTTCACTTATTATTTAGAAAACATTCTTATAAATATAGAAAAAATGTAAAATTTTCTTTTGTTTTTGGCCTACTATTTGCTACAAATAAAATATATCTTAAATACAATAATTCCAAAAAGCGTTTTGCCATTAATTATGTTTATTGTAGTACAATAATTTACTCTACAGAAGATGAATAAGTAGGTACGTATATCAATTTCACTATCATTTAAATAATAAAAATTAACTATATACGAACAGGCCCTTCATTCAAATATATAGAAAAGGCTTTCTATATAATCGCAGTTGATTAGAATGATCTGAGAACAGGTGCATTGCAATACCGAATGACATCAGAGCACAAATATTTTGCACATAAATACTATCTCACACACAACTATAAAGACATATATGGAATGTTATTCCCACTACTCGTATAAATAATAACAGTAGAATCGTATTTCTCGATAGGGCGCCATAACGGTTTGTTAGGAACCTTAGCCAGATATGGATTGTCTTCGCTATTACCACTTATTTATTTAACATAATTGTACTGATTTAGTGTGTGATATTTCGATATGGGAATTCAAGAATTTAAGATTTTTTGTAATACTGGATTTTAAATTTTGTCAAAGTGATTAAGGAAAGTCATCATTATTGTCCATTACCTATTAAAGATGATGGCCGATCCATACTAGATCAATTAATCCAGGATTACCTTTAGCCATACACGTTCAAGTATAACTGCGCAAGCTTAGGCTTGTGCAAATACAAGTTAATGAAATGTGCAATAGCATCTTCCACATACGTTACGAAATATTAGTGCAAGTCTAAATTTGTATATTATAGCGTGTGTGAATATTGTAACGTGTGTGGCTACCGTAGGGTTGAGGTTTTCTAACTGAAAAAGAAGAGGTTTCTGTCGGTTCTTGCAAAAAAACATCACGTATACCTCCACTACCGGAGTCGGTTGGGGAGGTTATGTCGAACTCGATCCGATTATGGGGAGGAGCAGTATGCGCCGCCGTCGCGGCCTGCTTCTGAACTGAACTGAACTGAACTTTGATCAGAATAATCACATAGCCATATTTCTCTTTCAAATTATTCTTCAACATAATAGGTATTAATATCCGTACTAAAGTTTGAATCATCAAAATAGGAGGTTAAGTTACAAACGAATTTATCAGGAACGGAAACGAATAGAATTATTTTCTTCTCCTTTAAAAGCTTTCCTTTGTTATGTCTTGCTCTAATTAGAGCGGAAAATTGATTTATGCTCTGAATTATTCTGTTTATTTGAGTGCCGACTGCTTCCTACCAATATTTGTTAAAAACGGAAAGAAAAATATGCTTGTTGGATGAAGTTTAATCTTAAAATATGTAGGTACTTACAAGCGTTACGCTGCGTAATGTAACATGTTAGCAAGCATTCGTGCAGTTAGAGCTGGAAAAACATGAATTAATAATACTAAAAAATACAAAGGTAAGATTATTGTTATAGTATATGACCATTTGTAATAGAACAGCCTAGAAGGATGTGATATTTTAAGAAACAATTGATTTTTCTTTTACTCAAGCAAGATACACGTTAACTAGGTATATGTATACCGGCAGTACCTACGTTATCACACTTGGCAATATTTTACAGGCAACCATTGGATGGAGGGCATAAACTAGAAGTTATTGCGCAGTTTCTGGCGCACTTAATAGCTGCGTTAACGTGTTGAAGTGTACACATTGCACCACCACATAGAGTTGCAATGTCGCAAACTAAATACCACTACTGAACTGTTTAGAATTGGAATGGGCACACAATATTCGTAGGCACCCAATGACAATCTTATTCTTAAAATAAAAAATAACATAACGTGTGGTGACGTAAAAAGAATTCTCACCAACCCATCTCATCCGTATATCTTAAGAGGTAACTTACGGAAAACGCAAACGATATCATTGCGAGAGAAGAAAAACGCGAAATAAAACCGTGTACCTACCAACCAGTGTGGTCAGCGTCCAAAGTCTCCCAATATTGGAATTGATAGTAGGAGTATCATTAGAAGGATATTAAAAAAATTACAATTCATTAATCATAATCATTATCATCATAGAATTAGTCACGGATGCATTCAAAGCTTAGATTTTATAATCCAGTGTCCGTTTTACCTCGATTTCATTTAATTTGACTTATTTTTGTTATTCATACTTTTTATATGTATTCAGATTATGAAACTTACTATTACCGATGTTTTGGATGCATTGCTGCACCTGTGATTTGCGGGGAACATTTTTTGTACAGCTACCTCCATTATTATAATGAATAGTAAGGCTGGCAACACATAACACTCACTATGTCTGTTTATAATGACATTGTGTTTTTGGGTTTGAGCATTTCAATCACCAGTTGCCTGGAACTTCATTTAGAGTTCGGTTTTACGGAAGTGATTTCCGACGCTGAGTCGCAAGCCTAGACCCGAGCTTCATCTGCTGTTTTGCGGCTGCATTGAAACTGAAGTGAGGTTGGTTAAGCAGGCAAGGCCCCGCAGAACCTATTAATACAACTGTATTAGTTGTTTTTAATTTATATGAATACCCGCAGAATGGTACATAAAATAGCTGCAAGTTCCGGCCCGCAATTATGTGGCAAGCGAGCCATGTCAGTTCTTGTAGTTAAGGCACGACCGAATTACGAACAAAATTACAGCTGTTAAACTGAGGTATAACCATTAATGAAACTGAAAACGAGTTAAAGTTTTAAATGCCGCAATGAATGCAAGCTGTTTCTCAATTTTGTTGGAGGCGCAGTTTTATGCGGAACCAGTGTTCATGTACTTGATATTTAAATACGAACTACGTAAATGCTATTTATTTTATTCTACATACTCGAAAAATACTTGATTCTTTTTCATGCAGAAATCTGACGGATTACCCTTACCCTTATCTACCTACCTGATCTTACCCCATTAAACTTATCGACATAGCTGAAAGAATTAGCAAGCTAAAGTGGCAGTGGGCTAGTAATGATATTTGCCGTAGGATCGATAACCGTTGAAGTAGATGAGCCCTTTAGTGGTGACCACGAACCGGCAAACATAGTGTATGGTGCCCTGCGACGACATGAAACGTCGATATACGCAGAGTAGCTGATACGGAGTGGAGGAGGACACTCAAAGAGCGGGCAAAGTGGCGTGTCATGGTAGAGACCTATGTCCAACTGTAAACTGCCGCGGGCTGATGATGATGACCACCCCCACCGTCGGGGGTAGTTATATCGAATTCGGACTCCGTCTCAGGTTCAATATGGTTATCTATACCCATAAGGCATTTTCTTTGCAGCCCGTCCGAACCTGGGCCATAACAGTTTTAAGATGGCCTATGGCCATATGGGCCTGGCCCCTCGAATGTGGGAAACATGGTGACCCCATTGAACCCCTTTTAAGGAAGAATGTGCGTTAGTATTAGATCAGTCCAACTGTTAGTGTACTCGTTATGGTATTTGAAAGGGAACATATTTCAGTACAAATAAGTATTAGGTATAAGTAGGTACTCCGTAAAGAACCACAATTACCATTACTAATTCAGTCTACCAGAATTCAAGAACTGTTAGACTAAATAGAAGCATTTTCTTTCGTTTTCCACGACTTGAAATTGTAAGTTTTCTTGCATAATAAAGGAGGATTTAACTTCAAAATGCAAATTTACAAATAACTTGTTCTAAATTGTTCCAAAATGTCCTAAATTAACCAAATGATGGAACAACTTTGAATTGAGTGGAACAAGTAAAGTAGGGTACTAAATGCACTCATACTCAGCTATTATCTTTAAAATATAGGCTAGGTTTTACTTTTGGTATATTTATTTTAAGTATTCTGTAAGTCAATGTAAAGAATAAAGTACCTAAAGTTTGCCCGTTAAGGCAAGTGCCGACGGCGATGAACGAGTAAGAAGTATTGAAAGCAACTACAAACGAGGCAGCGAGTATTTTGGGGGAGTTTATAGATATACTTGTGACAAGTATTAAATGGCAGTCGATAAAGTACATCAAAGTTAAATTCTCTCCATATGGATAAGTTGTAACATCGCGAAAGCATTACAAAACTTTTATACGACGATCAATCACGCGTTGTCTCACATTGTTAGTAGGAGAGGCGAGATTGCCAAACTTTTAGTTACTCGAGCGTTGTAGAAACCTTTTAGAATTGATAGATTAAATAATAGACAGAATAACAGTAATAATGTTTGCATTTTCAGTTGCAGCGGAAGCTTTTACATAACATTATTGTAAGTACATACCTACATCATATTATACTTTAATTAAAGTTTACTTATTATTTGACCTTATTTATTTTCCTTGTTACTCTCAAATAAAATAAAAATCGTCTGCGCTCAAGTACATTCATTAACCGTTATTTTGCAACTTTGCTACATTTCCACACGCTTGAGTTTAACTCGAATATAAATTAACACACAGCCTTTTTATCTGTATCTGATGCATAGATTAAATAATAGACAGAATAACAGTAATAATGTTTGCATTTTCAGTTGCAGCGGAAGCTTTTACATAACATCATTGTAAGTACATACCTACATCATATTATACTTTAATTAAAGTTTACTTATTATTTTGACCTTATTTATTTTCCTTGTTACTCTCAAGTAAAATAAAAATCGTCTGCGCTCAAGTAAATTCATTAACCGTTATTTTGCAACTTTGCTACATTTCCACACGCTTGAGTTTAACTCGAATATAAATTAACACACAGCCTTTTTATCTGTATCTGATGCATACGTGTAAACTGTTAAACAATTTTTATTTTTGCGACCGACTCTATTTTAATTACTCATTCTAGCTGAAGGTACTTATCAATATTAAGGTTTCTCGCTTATAGTCTAACGCGCACAAGTTACTTTAAAAATTCCTTCTAGGCCTCCCCTACCACTAGCTATGTCCGCGATTTCTCAAGCTCGGTTTTTTTTTCTGTACCCTATTACTTTTTTAAAAAAAGAAGCACAAAGCCTAAATTCAGCATTATACCTCAGCTTAGAACTACCAATTCAAAAATAAATACAACAGAATAAGATCATGGCATGTAGATATCTTCAAGAAGAAACAAAAGAGTATAGCTTTTTCGGCACGCAAACTTTGTATTAGATTGTATTGGCCACATCCCAAGTTCTGAACCGACGATGTCTATTTTGCGACCAAAATAGACTCTAGAGCTGATGTAGTAGATTGAGCGAATATGAAGGATCTTTGCTTAGTTTGAACCAGAAGATTGGAGTTTTGCCTTTCTTTGTAAAAATAAGTTTCTTTACACATCGATAGGCGAGAATAGTTTTAGTTTGCTGCTTATTTAGTATTAGTTTTACACTACTTTAAAATTATTTTCCTACCGATTGGGGTGGGCAGAAATAACGTTCACCTACTATCTTTCACCTCTTTTCACAAGTCTCTGGAGTGGGGTTTGATATTCCTTTTTATTGTAATTAGTTATATTTTACAATTGCTATCGTTGAGACCATTAAACCGCGGGTATATAGTGGAGAGAGAGAGAGGGGGAGGAGGGGTTTTTTGTAATAAAAGGAAAAAGCACAAAAGCATCTGATGAGATCGTTACACCGCCAAGTGTCACTATTGTAACATTGTGGGTGTTTGTAAAGTTGACCCTCTTTCTTCAGACTTTGACTTCAGCTTACCATCAGGCAAGGTGAAGTCATATTGAAAATTTTTGATTGAAAATATAGAAAATTGTCCTATATTAAAAAAATGCCAGATATATTTATATATCGTCATAACCAAATGTTATTTCATATTTCGCATACAGTCTCGAGGTTTTTATTTAAGTATATCAAAATATGGTAATTCCTTTATTGTAGACCAATCCCTAAGGGATTTGAAGGTTAATATTGTTTATAATGAAAAGAAAACGTTGACAATGTGAATCAGTTATGAAGATATTAAATATTTCATGAAATTGTGATACAGACTTCCTCTGTGGCGTGACGAGAGTGACGCAAATGTTACGAATGGGACTCCAGTTGTCGGACTTTCAAGTACATAAATGTATACCCATACCAAATACCACAGATATTCATATGGAACTGGGACTGATGGTTTCACACTGTGTCACACTGTGTCTACCGTCCTGGACTGACCTTTGTATTTTTTTGTCGTGCCAATAATCCCCACGGATACCTCCCCAGCCGTAGCCGGTTGGTTATGTCGGACTCGAACCGATCAAAACACACACCGTCTTTGAGTCTTTAGTTACCGGAGGTGAGGTAGTAGACAACATATCCCTCGCACCCCGGCAGACCCGGGGCCCTCTTTCTCGAGATGACCCCCTGACGACCTACTCCATTACGTTGTAATGGGGTTACCCACATAGTTATTACTTAGCAGCTTATTACTTACCACGCCTCCAAATTTGTCTATTTTGTCTAGTTTCATTAAAAAGAACACAAAACACAAAAACGTACAAATTTTTCGGATCTATCATTTCATCATTCTGTGAGTCTATTCCCAACTCTGTTGGGGACAACTGAGTTGAGAATAAGCTTTCTAGTCTAACGAAGATGCGGCTGAGCTTCGATATATTTTGTGAAGCGACTGCCATCGAATCTCCACAACCAAATTGGCGATATCGAAGTTCTGTATTTAGGCTAGTTGAACTTTTGATGGCCAATTACCAATAACGACTGCCATAGATGTTTGTATGGCAACCGGGACAGACAGCTTAATGTGCCCTCCGAGACACGACCAGACCAGTGCAAATAGCCATATTGAGGTATACAAATATTTGCACTGAGCAGGAATCGAACTTGTGTCTCTGCGTAGTAGTCGCGTTCACTACCGCCACACCACAGAGCTTATCAAACTTTTCTGAACAAATTTATCTAATCTATATTCACCCTTTAAATTTTATTTACCATTTGAAACCGAATCACGCCGTTTTCCCCAGCACTATTTCACAGTGAATAAAAAGCAATAACCTCTTATTTATCTGTGAAGTGATAGGCGAGTCTATAAAATAATTTGCTCTGGAACTTAGATCTCGTCACAGCCGATCCTCGCGGTAACGAACTTGGAAATTTATTCATAGCTTCCTTCGGTCTTGTAAATACGACGCGGGAACACAATCGGAATTTCGTTTTGATTTTATAACTAATCTACGGACGTGTCGTCGCTGTGAAATGAGTTTTCGATTACGTACCTAGACTAATTCTCACGTTAAATCGTATTTTACTTAATCACTACATAGTTTAAAACAAAGTCGCATTTTCTGTTCCTATGTCCCTTTGTATGCTTAAATCTTTAAAACTACACAATGGATATGATGATGGACAATGGACATCCACGACAACTCACTGACACGACTGTCAATTAAATACAGCGCGGCCAGAATGGTTGAAACGTTTTGGTTAGTAACTGTCAAAAGATGCAAAACTATATTCAGCTGAGTACTCATTCTTAGTTGAGGTTGGCAGCTTACATATAATATTGAGAATGTTACTTATAATATGCACTGTGTTTTATGTAGTGTAGAGAAATATAAATATGTATAGCCATTCGCCAGGTAGAAGAAGACACGTTAACAACATACGTCATCTCAGGGGATCTTAATAACGCATCACCTGCTCAATGAGTTTAAGCGGGGCGGTAGTCACAGTAAAAAAAGTGTAATGTCACTTGTTCAATGTTACTTTTGTTATTATCATTTGTTATTATTATTTGTTTACATACACACACACACACACACACATGAACACAATGCTTATACAATAACCACAAAGACTATATTGCGTTCAAACAAAATGAAGTAGAAACAGTAAATAACATATCAACGACTTAACTCTGTTTACCTAAAATACAGGCAATAGCCTAGTTTAAGAAACAGTTTTCGTACTGAAATATACAGTGTTAACTATAAGCCAACTTAAAATAAATACAGCCTGTAAGTTTTTGTGACAATAAACATTTTTTATTATTTATTTGTGTGCAATAAACAAATAAACAACTTTCTGTCTTCTTTCTTTTGTTGATGAGCGCCGCCTTTTTTACGTTGAGGTCGGAAGCTTTTCAAACCACTCTAATACATTTTTTTGATTATACCAACGGTAATCTCAATAATCGTGTCGATGAAACCCGCACCCAAACGCACGCCCCGTCTACGGAACGGAACAACTTATCACAGCCAGGAACACACTGAATTATGAATGAGGAATATCGCCATTTTGTTACTTTTTTTCTCCTGAAGCTAAAATGTCCGTAATTATTCAAAAAGATGAATGCTGTATAAGATAATTTTGGTCACGTTGCTTGTTATCTGGTTGACAAATTGCCGGTGAACGGAGCTGTGTTCAAGTATCTAATAATACTATCTAAGGTTTAAAGGCCACGAAAGAATTTTTCTTAATTCTTAAGTTTCTTAATCTGAATAGTTCTTAAGTTTTGTTCGTCACTTTTCTTAATAATGTCTTTTTTACGTTCACTCACAGCAAAGTGACGAACTATGTAAATTTACTATTTTTATAAAGATTGCTATTGGTTAGTACAAAAATCTTTGATTCAATAATTATTATTTCACAAATACCTTTTTACATACAGACATGTATGTCATGTCTGCTCAACGCATTTTTGCCATTGGGGTAGATATCATTTCATTACATCTTTGCACTTGATTTTGAAGTTGAATTTCTAAACAGATAATGTAATGAGACGTAAGTTAGACCACTTTTACTTTAAAGAAGAAAAATATGTCTTTGGTTTGCCGCCAAATATTAAATTTATTTGCAGCAGAAAATGACATCGTGCACCCTGATATGTTTCGAAGAGATTGCTGATCTTTTCATGTTAGGTTTTTAACGTCAGAGTTGCTATTTTACGGACAAACCCGTTTTTGAGGGCACCTTTGAAAATAGTATTAAGGAGACGCGCGAAAAATTAAAACCAGATTTAAGTTTCTGTGGATGTAGTAGATGCGGCAACTGCTGTTTATAAAATAAAATGTGAATCTTATGCATATCTCTACCAGTTTCGTCTTTTATAAGGCAGTGTAGTCTGTGGTCTAATACAAACCTGTGGTCTCGAGGAAATAGCGAAACATTAAAACTGTATTTTATAAGATAACCCAGAAAACCTGTGGTATATAATATATACTGATTCTTTTAAAAAGCAGGTAGCAATTTACTCCAAAAGCATCGTCTTGGAGAGAAGGCACAAAGAATACGTATGGTTTTATTCACAAGCTTTTGATATTAAAATGTTGGGGCTTATAAATATGTAATGCAATCTCATTTTAAGTACCGAGTGTGATGTAACTCGGTTGAACTTGTTTCTGTTGAGTTTTATAACGATTGCAGGCACCAAACTGATATTTCTTATGGTTTTCTTTGCTTAAAACCATCGATATGTTATTTGTACTTCTTTCAGACGACTCTTTATCATCATCTTTGTGTTGGTTTTGGCTGTATTTATAGTATTATAATTATCACAGTTTACGCGTTCTCCTTCTTTTGGTGTAACTTACATAACTTTTATAATAGAACTACTGCCTTCTAATCTCTGAACACTAAATTTAATAGTACACAAATCTCTGAACAGTAAATTTTACAGAATAATTTACAGTAAACCCTTCATAATTAGTTTACAAATTAATCAAAACAATCTTGTAGTCTCTGTATAGTAAAACATATTTTAAGGCATGAGTCCGCCCGAGTTATTCTACTGTATTTATTGTGGTCTGTCTGAGTGCAGTGATTGGGCGGCGTGACTGGTTTGTTAATGTTAGGATTGAGTTGCTTTCGTCTGTGTGTAGGTGACCATCCATAGATATATTTTAATAAAGTAATAATAGCGGTAGCCTAGTGGTAAGGGTAATGGACTGCTGAGACGAGGTCTCGGGTTCAATCCCAGGCTTACCATGGCACACACCAATGACTTTTCGAAGTAATGTGTGTATTTATCGCAGGTTTATAAGTCCCAATGTAATAGGCTCGCCACCTATTACATTGGGACCTAAACATAAACTGGCGAAATGTGGGTGCTAGCCTCTCTGCCTACCCCTACGGGGATATAGGCGTGAGTTTATAAAAAAAAATATATTAATAACATTTATGAACATTTGTATGCGATATACTAAGCTAAATTGTTGGTTCCAGTAATGGATTCACGTCAAGTGGCCGGTATTAATGGCTCGAATTTTTTGATCGGTTTATGGTAGCTGAATAAGAATATTCACCACGTATGTGACGTGGTGAATATTCTTATTCGGAGCGATTTTCTACTGACTTTGCCGACGACAGCCTATGTGGCGTGGTGGTAGTGAACGCGACTGTAACACAGGAGGTGCGGGTTAGATCCCTATGCATGAATAGGGTTATTGCATTGGTTTGGTCGCGCCTCGGAGAGCACGTTAAGCCATAGGTCCCAGTTGTTATACGAGCATCTATAACTGTGGTTATGGGTAGTTAGAACCCTAGAGAAAGTCTACCAACTGGTCTAACTCCAGTACTTCTATACATATAGATAGTGGAGGCCAGATGGCTGTCACTTCACAAAAAATATCCAGTTCAGCCGCGATACAGTTAGATTGGAAAAAGAAGACTCTCACTCAGAGTCCGAAGTGACAGCTTCGAATATGACCAAGATTAACGCACAGATGATGATGATCATACTACTGATATTGGTCCTATAAGCATAAGTTTGTGTGACCTATTTCTATGCTTGTAAGTTCTTTTGAAACAGCAATACATCTTTTACTCTTTAGTATAAGCTTTCCCTACGGTAAAAAACAATTTATTTTCTATAAAATCATAGTTTTTAAATCAACAAAGAAAATATGATGTAAATATTATGTATTATTGGATGCTCAACTAGCCAGCTAGTGCTTCTGAAATAGCTTGTATACTGCTATTGTATGGCTTCCATTCTTAGATACTGTGTTGACTATAATGCTGAAAGATAATAGCACAAATGATATCTTGTAATAACGTACAATACTTGTAGCTGGAGAGAACAGAAAAGTACTTAGAGCTTGAAGGTAGCAATTGTTTATAGAATTTTATTGTTTATCTAAATTATAGAACCTTCTAGAAGGTATTGTTATGAATATGCTTGTATTTGTTGTCTTTATAGTTGATGTGAAATGAATAGGTTGTTGGTTGATGTGGAAATGTTTCCTAAAATTAAATTCACGTTGGCTGAAATTAAAGTACCGACTCAAAATGATTCTTATACTGTATAAAATTTAGTAACAATATGCATTTATCAATTAGCTCGCAATCTACTGCTAGATATAGGACGATATAGGAAGAAAGTCTTATATCCAGCTGTGGGCTACGACAAACTTTAGAAGGGAGAGGCTTTGGCACACAGCTTCTTGCTACTGTTGGCTATAGCCTCCCAATATTGGAAGAGGCCTACGTCCAGCAGCGATAAGGCTAATTGATTAAGTCGCGTCTTCTTTAGCTCACACTAAATGTCATGAAAATTAGAATTCAGTAATGCTAAAATACAATTCACCTCATGGATAGTATAAAAGTACTTATATAAACAAAATACTTATTTAAAACAACATAAAGCAATTGCAGTCTACCAGGTCCCTGATCAAGCAACAAAAGCCCTGATTGTAATGCCCGCGATAATAACCAACCGGACACGGAAACGCGTCAGATATTTCAACCGGACCGGTTTTAATATGGCCGGCCGGTGATCGAAAACAATGGTAATGTGTTTACATTGTTTTGCGACATATGTAGGTACACAAAGCAAAAATGATAGCCTAACCATCTAATACAATCTATTTATGATTTGAGTCAAGTGGAAGAAGCACCCGTATGTTTTACATATGTGTGAGAACAGTCAATATCAATAACAATAACTCATTTCTTCTGTCACATATGTGTGCGTTTTTGTGTTTATGTGTGCCAGTGAATTGTGAACGATTGAATATGTGTTAGTGAGTGATTTGCCTGCCATCGAATGAGAAGGTAAATTTCACCAATACAGCACAGGCTCACGTAGTTGAGTGGTATTATAGGCGTAATGGCAATGCGAAGGTTGCGAGTTCGAACCGCAGCTATATTGATATAGGCGGTTTGATTAATTAATAGTTTTATTTTAGTTCTTTATTTTGTTTGTGATATTAAAGAACCATACAGTCGACTTTTATACTAAGTGTTCCGTAATCTCAAAAATAATAATAATATGGAAAATAAAACAACATCATTTATTTATTTATTTATTTAGTTATTTATTTATTTAGTAGACCTAAGAATAGTCATATACTATTGTGCGGGATAATTGAAATCCAAGCGGGCGTAGCCGAGTGCAATACGTTTAGGTTTATACATTAAACATTCTTTATATAATGAATAGGTTATTCAATATTATCCTTCTGGATGTTTAAATCAGACAAGTATGGACGCAGGTAAACTAATTAACTTTCAGTAACTAAAGTGTAGTGAATCACCATGTTAACGTTTAGAAATTATACTATATGCAAATATAATAACTTCTCATTTCGTTAACAATAACATCACTCACTTATTTACAGTTCAATTTCTTTATTTGTCAAAATGATGCCACATAATTACCTACATCTTTTAGTTCCTAGGCACTAGTGCGAAGAAATGGCGCAACATATTCCAACTTTTATTATAAATAGTAATAATAGTCATTTATTTGCTTAAATTTGCCTATATATTAGATAGTAAGTATATAGGTATAAGTATATAGTATATAATAGGTATATAGGTATAAGTATATAGGTATAAGTATATAGTATATAATAGGTATATAGGTATAAGTATATAGTATATAATAGGTATATAGGTATAAGTATATAGGTTTTAATTATTCCAAGTTATCTATACCGGAGTATATATACCTAAGTATAATTGAAACCACTAAAATACAGACTTACAATGTAATTAAACAGAGATAATAATAATAAGAGGACATCCAACTCCAGTACCCTAAAGTAATATGACCACTAGACCTGCACGGTAGAATATTTTTTGGCAATATCGCTCACCTGCTTTTCTCCATAAAATTTTGCGTCTATCCTTGTCTGATTTAAAACATTTTTCGTCACTAAATATTACTATATTGTTGCACCAGTCAAAATTTAAATAGTCCCTGACAAAACTTAACCTACTTCGACGATGAAGATCCGACATCAAAATTTTTCTTGCCGGTCTGCGACATTTGATCCCAGCCGCCCGAAGATGGTTCCTTACGGTTTGCAATGTAACATGGTGTTTGGTGGTCATAACACGGGTGGACATAAAGGGGTTTTCTACCTAGGTATATGTTTTTCCACCACCTCTTTATGCAAAGAACACGCATCGGTGTAGGCAAAGGCTTTGGGGCCAGGCTGAAGACGGTCTATGGTGCCTGAATCGCCATATCGGCGCACCCACTGCTGCACAGCTTCCATCTGTAATGAAAATAAAGTAATAAAATTCCTTGTTAAAATTCTGTAAAATTTATCTACTTAAGTATATATTTTTGTTCATTATTAATATTGGAAGAAATAATAGATTATCCAGGATTATAAAATCAAATAACTTTCATAATAATAAATTGCAGAAAATACTACTTACCGATATGTTCAATTTTCGAGATATTTCATGTATTGAAATATTTTACTCATGCAAAGTAATAATATGCGCTCTCATAATAGTTGTAAGTTGTTGATTCATTTTTATAAATAAAAAAGTTGTTATTAACCGTGTGGAAAGCACAACGAATCCAATTGTTGACAGATAAAATTAAAATTATCATGTTATTTTAATCATGAGAATGAGGGTAGCATAAATTCCAATACATACGAGAAACATTCATGCAATCATGTGTGTGCAACAATACTCGCTCAGTAATAATAAAAATACTACTGATTTAAGTTGCTATAAAATTATAACTAAAATATCAAGATACTTTTGTAATGTTACCTAAACATTCCCTTAATAGGTAAATAATTAACATAAAGATATACAAAAACAAATATTAAAAGTTCAAAAAGTAAAATTCGACTGGGAATCGAACTCAAAACCTTACGATGTTTAAACTTTACAAAAACGTATCTGTAAACCCCGGGGTCACAAAGGCTTACTATCATGATATCAAAAACCACGTTCATATAGTAGTAATAAGAATTTTATGAGTACTATTATTGAAGAAAATGTAAACTGATGATTGAAGATAAATAAATACGAATGGTTTTGAATCAATTGTAATTTGCAAGTGTGTAGGTGTGTGTGAGTGAGGAAACGAGTTATTGTTACACACACATACATGTCGAACACTGGTGACCTTTTCTGCTTGCCAAAATCAATATAAAGATCTGTATAATATCTACTTATATCACTAGACAGGCTATCGTTGTTGTCTTGTGTACATACACATTATTTATTAAAGGGTCGTTTAAAAACCTTTTTATTTCGGACGGCTTAACATTGGTTTTTTTTATTATATACTTTGTTATGATTTGCGTAATGGGGGGTTGTGTAAGTGGGATTTATAATTTATTAAATGATTAAAGGTAAGCTTTATAATTATTAAACGGTAAACAGTAAAAAAACGTGTTGGTATTCTCCCCATTGTACTAGCTGACAACTTGTATGAAAAACATTTATACCTTTAAACACGCATACATATATACTCAATTCTGTTAAAGCCTGAAAAATTTGGCAGTGGCGTAATAAAAAGGTCTTTTAAAAATTCAAATAAACAATTTTTATTAAAATTACTAACGTGACCTAATCGCCAATTGCGAGTGCTTGAAGGGATAACCATGAAAAATAAAATATTTTGTTTTTATGTTGACTGTACCTACAAAAAAATACACATGCGACTGATATTGTAATAATATTTTAATATTGACTCTAGTTGACTGTAGTTGACTGCAGTTTGAAAGAATCGTTTCGTTTTTAATTGACGTAGTAAAAACCGGTTAAATAGATTGTTTCAAAACTGTCGTTATAAACGTTTACAGCTTAATTCACAAATTTTGTACATACTGGCAGGTTATTAAAAAAGTTGTATTCTAATTTCAAATTTTATTGTTGCGCGTTTTTATGGATAGATAAAACCGGTCATGGGAATATAAATTACTTTTTAAAACTGGATATTGTAAGCAGGGTTGTTAGTAAGAAAAATGTCTCTGTTCTAGGGTAATGTGAGCAAATTTGAGAGCCCGTTAGTATATTGTACTACGAGTAACTCTCTTATGAAATACCACCTCCATGTCTCCGTGGTAGCCTAGTGGTATGGGTGATGGACTGCTGAGACGAGGTCTCGAGTTCAATCCCAAGTTTTACCATGGCACACACCAATAATTTTTCGATGCTTTTCGAAGTTATGTGTGTATTTATCGCAGGTTTATAAGTGCTCAGTTTATGGCAATAGGCTCGCCACCTATTACATTGGGATCTAAACATAAACTGGCGAAATGTGGGTGCTAGCACCTTTGCCTATGGTGGTGGTACTTCCCCATTCGGACAGCTCAATTAGGGTTACTTTCACTGTATAATTTTAGTATGAATATCTTATAAAGGCACGATAAACTGATTAAAAATCATTCACTACTAAAATCCGCCGTAAGCTACAGTAATTAGCACGGGAAGAATCTAATATATTCCAGAATAATCAACTTGGCTTACGGCAGAGAAGCTCACAGTGAAATATTTAAAATATGCAAAATGATTAAGAATTGAAAGTATTAAAAACAAATTTAGTACTTTGTGCGCTAACGATAATTACTGGGAAATGTTCTTTTAAAATTTTTCCATCGTCGGACGGAAGAAATCATTCTCGTTTTAGGCCTACCCATTAGGTACGGTTGGGCACTAAAGGAGTTAATTCCTTCCGACGAAAATTCGCAGAAAAATGTGGGTATTTTTTAATCACCGTATTGCGCACCGCAGAGTTTATTACCGTTTTATGTAAGAGATGTATATCGGTTGGTTGTTATTTTTGTTACAATTTGTTATTTAATATTTGTATGGTAAGATGGAAGTGATTTTTTTAATAACAGTCTAAAAAAGTTGTCCTCTCAATTTCATATTGACGGCGACAAAATACTCGCTCGCTATGAAGTGGGATCAAAAATCATAGTTGGCGAAATGTGGGTGTTAATACTCCTCTGCCTACCCTTAAGGATTTACAGGTGTGAATAGTATGTATAGATATATGTATGAATTCTATGTATATTTCTAAACTGAATAGCATAAAATTTTTAGTTAGTAGTCTCCGAAAAACGTTTTCAAAGAAATACTTTCTGGTGAAAGAAGGATAGATAATATTGAAAACATACACAGTCACGTTCTTGAAAAGTTGCCAAACTTATACATAAAACATGGTGATTATGTAAAGAGTAACTTTTGATCAACTATGTATGAACATGGAGTAATTAATCTGATTAAAAGAGGATAAACTTATGTATTATATCATAGATCAGTATTTAGCTGAACTAAATTCAGCTATACTATCATAAAATTGAAAATTAGTCGTGTCTGTAGGTATGTTGTAGGTATTATAAAGACATGCTAGGCAGTCTTTGAAGACTGCCTATAGAATTGAAAACTAAATATATACCAAACTTGTCATGAAGTATGGAACTAAAACTTTTTGTTCACCTTACAAGTGCAAATCGGGCCTAAAGAATTTTAATACTTCAAAAATTAACTACTTGTCTTATGTTATGTTCAGTATATATTCTGAACATATAAATCGTTTTAATTTCTGTTATTAAATATTACAGACTTGACTATTGTTCCGTATTTTAACAATTTGTACTTTTTCTATGTTTACAATAATATTCCTTGTGAAAACTGTATTAAGGTTAAAAAACTGCGTTATATTATTTTTAATATGACTTATTTCTTTTCATTCAAGACTCCAAAAAAAAATATTGTATGTTTTTTTTTATTATTTTTGGTTTGTTTTATTTTTCACTATAAAGCGAAAACTTCTTAATAGATTTTGATACAACTTTTTTATTACAAAAGGACTTGGTCACACTTAAAATCTGCCGTATGATTGATCGCAATCGGTTGATTAGAAGCGATATAATAAATAATCATGATTATCGATATTCATTCGAGCGGATCCGCGCGTATCAGTTAGTTTATTAATAATAATTCCAGCACACCCAAACACATAATCAGCAGCTTTATTTACTCAAACACGCTTAATTTCATTCATTACTCTTCATCTAATTATATGCCTTGTGCCATATGCATAGAGACTATAATCATGGAATTTGATGCGTGTTGTTAATGACCGTATTTGTTTTTGTCACTAAAGGCTTAGGGTACATATTCGGCAAGCCAATTATTTGTCTCATAAGCTTGTTTACATAGTAGACTTTTATAATCTATTATTCAAAATGTATGTACCTGTGACGATTTTCAGGTATCGGAGACAATACCAGGTACGAGTATATAACTCAGTGGAAAAAATATTCCTTCAGATAGGCTATATTACTACTCATTTGAATTTAAATTCAAACTCTTTTCGCGTGGCGATGCGTCAAACTGAAAAATTGCATCCATCAATCAATTACCCTATCACAGTTCACTGCTAGATATAGGCTTCTTCCAATGTTGTGAGGATTTGGCCTAATGTTTGTTCGCTGGCCAGGTTGGTACAGGGTTTTATTTCGAATTCTCCTTCTTTCGCAGTGATACCGTTGGAATATTTTTCCTTTTTTCAAAAATTGCTTAACATGTATATTAAGTAGTAAAAGTTCGAGTATATAAAAATTTAGTCAAATTGCGGGCTGTTGTCTCTACCTATGTCGTTAGAAAATAGGCGTGACAATAGGTCATAGGTATGTCTGTACCTAAATTTATTATAATTCAAACGTTTAAAACATATTGCATTTCTTTGAGGGAAGAGATACCACAGGAAAAACATATTCTGGTTTAAGCAAAGCAATTCTAACAATTTTGTTTAAAGCAAACAGTTTTCCACAAACCTTACGCTCAGTCAGAAGTTAATGTTGCCCTTCGAAATGATTAAATCGATACAACGTGTCGTTGTAACGCCTGTAATTTGGGCCTGTTTTTGTTTCATTGAATTACCAATTAGTCTTTGATTGGAAATAATTGGTTGTCACGGATAAATGGCTGTATTGTTTTGAGACCGTATTTTGTATATTTGATTGACCGTACTAGGTATTATAGGAATATTTGATACACTAGGTATGAAGTGTAAACAGTTTACCACGTATTACCACGTATTACCACGACCAAGACTGTGTCATCCATCATGATAGTAGTATTTGGTATATATTTTAATGGGTAACATTGATCAATTGATAAAAAAGATAACTGAATATTTTTTTATTTTTGGAAATTAACCAGTTCATAATAATATAATGAACTGCTAAATTTAAATTCCCCTTCTACATACTTACTATTTTTACACCCCATCTTACATCCAGGGTACCTTCCTACATCCAAAGCGTTGGAAAAGCGTGACTTAATAGTGGATTAATAAATGTTAACAAGCTAAACAATCATTAATTACAATTGATACTTGATACTTCGTGAGCCAAATGCAAAATTTCCATGAATTCATACCGAAACGTTAATTATTTATAGAAAACAAGAAATACAATATGACATGATACCGTGCTATTGTCAATTATTTAACTGTCAGTGGATGTATAGATAATTAAAAAATATCATTCACGTTGAGTGCTTGTAATTTCACTGTTTTATTAATTTAAATGTACGAATTATGTAGAGTGGTTAATGCCTACGCGCATGCAATCGCTGGCCTTGTGATCTTAATGTACTTACACTAGGTATATTGGTGTAAATATTAGGTTGTTACATATGTAATTGCCATTTTGTTTGAAGAAATTGGAGAAAACCCAATTTTCAGTACTAACATTTTTGCATTTTTTTCAGGAATGACTAATCCAAATTCTATGATTATTTTGTGTGTGAATGAGACAACATCAAGCAAACAGCAACTTTTATTACATTTTGAAAAGTAACAGCTGTAAAAAAATAATACGAAATTTATCATCAAAATGGATAGCATTTAGGAAGTACTGTTTTTAAAGACCGAATATCATTTATCAAGCGGCCAATAAAAACTATATTAATAGTATAGTCAAAATGCCATTGGCAATAACCAAGATCAACGTCATTGAGCCTATTCCCAACTCAGTTGGGGTTGGCTTTCTAACTAAAATGCATGAACTTCGATATTTTCCGTGAAGTGACTGCCATCGGACCTTAACAACCAAATTGGCGATATCGTAGTTCTGTAGTTATGCTCAAACTACACGTAACGGCCACAAATGTTCGTAAGGCAACCGTGACCGACGGCTTAGCTCTCCGAGGCACTACCAGACCAGTGCAATAGCCATATTCATGCATACAAATATTTGCACTGAGCGGGGATCGAAACTGCGTCTCCTGCGTAACAATCGCTTTCATTATCGCCACGCCACAAGACAATAACCAAGATAACCAAATCAAAAGATATAACATGAAAAAAAAAGCCACTACCAAAAGCAAATGAGCATAGAGTAACATCGACACAACTGTCACATGAGCATCATTCGAAACTGACAGTAATGACAGTTGTGTCGTTAGCGCTCTAAATGAACAGAAACAATACTTACTACCCGTAAAAATCATAAGTTTGAAATTCAATTCCATTTTTAAATAACAAAGTCGTCGGGGAGTGTTCGAGCCCGATTCTGTCATCTAGAACGGGATGAGTCGCCGCACTAAGAGATTTATTTCACACATTCTCTACCACATGGCTAGCCAGTAAGGGAGATGACACTGTTACAGCGGAACTAGCTGCTAGATATATTTTATTAAATTTCTGCAAATTGGTGATGACAATTCAATTTATTTTTAGCTTTAAGTAGCTCCTAATACTCGTATAGGTGCCTCCATGTAGGTATGAAATTGAAGCTATTTTGGAGGTGAGCGAGGAAATGAATATTCTATGTCGTTATAGTGGATTATATAAGTACATAATTATTATTATTTTACCTGCAACTCATGGGAATATATCCCTGGAAAAAATATCCCAGTCAATGAATTAATTCCACGTTATAATCTATCCCTGTGCTAAATTTTTGCCTAATTTGTCCAGGTTGATCACACGATAGAATGTGATTAAACGACCAAACATCTTTACGGACTTTCAAATTTATAATATAGAATAGTAAATTAATAATATTGTTATTTTCCCTGTCTTTTGGACCAAATGCGTTAACAAAGCCTAATATACTATTAACGACAAAACATTATTAGTTAAGCTACACTTCCAAGAAATATTTAGAGGGTAAAATCAAACACTGTAGGTAAATCTCTTTAAAGACGGATCGCAACGTAAAGCTGCGATTAATGCCAAGGTTTTAGTGTACGACACAGAACCGAAGGTATTCCGTTATCCAGAGTATGTTCACAAGTGCGGGTACAGGGAGAGGAATATATTCAACGTTTCGCTCTTGAGGCATCAATAACAAATACGATTGAAGTTCAACACAGGATCTGTTGGAATACCTCGAGAATACTTCAGCTTCGATCGGAACTATTCGTGTGAAATTACTTAATGTTGACTACCTTCTTGTAGTTTATATTGCTACTAGTTTGGGTTATCGCTACAGAGCAATTTCCTTTATTAATGACTTAAGTAATGATGACAAGTCACTACCATAAAAGCAGTATGAGTAAAATAAAAAGTAGGAGAACCTTATTCAGGTTTATGCACTTAAGGTTATTTTAAATGTCGCAAATAAATACATTGTAGTTGTTAAAATAAAATGTACACTAAAGCCATTTTTCATACGCACACACACACACACACACACGCATGTCACTCACGTGTTCATACATTATTAGGCTTAGGTGATCAGTGTGATCACACACAGTCCCTTAACTATTGGAAATATTCACAGCTGACAAATAAAGAAAAGATCCAGAAAATTAAAAATATGGAGTTTTAACTTAATATATATTTAAAAATGAATAGGTCATTTTCTAATCAATTTTTAGGATAGGTACATTACTAGGAAAATTTCACAGGCGGAAGAGTATGAAATTAATTTACCTTTAATAATGTTCAAACTTGTAATATTGTAATTACTTAATTGTGCTTGAATTTAGAAGTAGTGGTAGCCTAGTGGCGACCGCTATTTATACCAAAACTTTCTTTGTTATAAGTGTTTCCAAAGCCAAGCTAGTTTCGAAGAGTTATGAATAAAATAGTAGCCTATAAATGTATTTTCTGTGCAACTAGAAAAATAGAGTTTTCATCCTTCGCAAATAATGCACTAATACTTTTCTAAACTCGAATGATTTTCTTACTAGATATTTTTTTATGTTCAATATGCTCGCGTTTGTGGTCAATGGTGGAGCACGCTTGTCTAGAACTAATCTTGAAGACTTCCAAATTATAGCTATCACTCATTTTTCAAAATTACCGTCACACTGAATCACTTAATAGGTATGAGTGGAATGTCTACCATGTAGCGATACTGATAGTCTGCCGACGATTAATTGGTCTTCAATTGCTAAACCATTAACTGAAGTATCAACCTCATTGGTTATAACCCAAGTATAACATATACTTCTGTACTACTGGGTGTATGTTGTCAAAGTAGTGTGTGTACATTGTTTTTATAAACGAATATCATCTTCACATGTTGTTAGGATGCAAAAGTAATAGTACTAGAACGGAGGGGACGTAGCAAGCCTTTCCGAAGAGCAAAACCTATGCTCGGGCCCTCTCCGTGATGGCAACTCAAAAAAGAAGAAGAAGTGCTGAATTTCTTTCGCAACGAGGCTAACGAAATTATTCTTTATTGCACCATGAAGTCTTGGCATTCCTTGCCAGCATACGTACGTGTTTCATACTTCCTATAGGTAAATATCTGATGAGGCCGTCTAGCTGAGCGCCACCATTGTAACATTGTAGTTGTATATAATGGTGACCCTATTTCCTAAATACTTTTTCTGGTTTTCGTCAAGCGAGGTGTCGTCACAGTGCACTCGAACAAACTGGTTACAATGGTGAATAATACATATTATTTTAATGTTCTCATCTCACTCATTTTAGCTTCCTCTGTGCTTGCCTTAAATGGACAGAGGTAAGTGGATTTCTGGTCTCTCTTGATAAGTTATGTTCACCGCCTTTCTGCTTCGCTTTTGTTACTCATAGTTTACTGTACTATTCTGTGATCATTCAAAATATTTTAAGTTCTAAATTTGTAATGGAAATAACTTTATACTCGTACTAATTTAAATTCATACTGATATCATTAACCCAAAAGAAAACGACTACAATATGGGTTTTTTTCTGAAGGGCATCGAAGGTTTCTGGCCTGCAGGATCGGCAGCGCGAGTGTAACACCCCAGGCTCGCAAACGCCCACGGTAACCACTTTCCATCAGGTGGACCGTGTACAGGTCTGCCACCTTAGTGGTATAAAATGTACATATTAGAGCGGTATAGTGGGTCCCAAAAGTTCCTGGACAATTTGTAACTCAAATGGTATAAAGTAATTCCAATACACCACTATTACTTGTAGAAGCTACTGGATATAATAGATTAATTGACTGATTAATGTAATTAAGTTTAGGCCATTACTGGCATCGGTTTATTTTTTGTATCAATTATAAATCAAAACTATCCACGCAAGGCCATAAGCTGGTACAACTAGGTACAAATTTATTAATTTTGCTCTCCTGTTATTTAGGTGAATGTAAAAGTTTCGATGGATTTGTTACTCAATCACGTCAGAACGGCCACATGGATCTCGTTGAAATTTGGCACAGTGATAGATTTATTGACTAGGATAACTATTTATCCCGGGAATAGGTAATCCCGTGGGTTGCGGAAACAGGATCATTTTGTCATGTGGGAAAAATCTAATGTACAAAAATCAAGGTTGAAATTTGGTTGTCGCAGAATGACCTCTGTCCTCCATGAGCGCGAGCCTGGAGGTGACAAGTAAAGCCGCCTATCACCCTAACAGAAGCAGGCTGTGACGGCGGCGCTAAAATGCGCCTCCTCATACCCGGGGGCTAGACGGGGACACCGTGGTCCCTACACCCGAAGGGGGTCAACACTTAATATGTTAAAAATATTAGAAGTTTTCTCATCACAGTGGGGGTATGCTTAGTCCTCCTCTATTTGTGGGAGCTTGTGAGGCTTCAAGTGACTTCCGCCTGACCCCACAATCACGAGAGGAAAACCTGCGTCAGAGCCTTGTTTGTCACCCAGCTGGTCCCAACTTGCAGATGAAGTTTACTCGAAGACTTGGTCCCTCGGGTCTTGGTCCCCACCAAGACGCTAGGCCTTCCTAAAGTTCCAAATAATAATTGAGTATACCTACTTCGTCAAAAAGGGATCGAAGTGTCCGCAAAAGCTCCAGAGTACGCACCCGAACATGATACGATACGATAAGATAAGATAAGATAAGATAAAATAAGATATGATAAGATAAGATGACTAATTCTAGTTAACATCGATATTAAATAACTGGG
The DNA here is from genome assembly GCA_963691645.1 of Pelosia muscerda. Lineage (NCBI taxonomy): Eukaryota > Metazoa > Arthropoda > Insecta > Lepidoptera > Erebidae > Pelosia > Pelosia muscerda. Next base: position 4,097,946 of record OY829114.1, on the reverse strand, counting down.
ATTCCGAAGATTTGTTTGTACTGAAACATAACTCTACCACCTGAGATAAAGTAGGTATGTAAAGCAAAATACAAGAAAACAGAAGCGCAACTACAATGAATGGTGTATGCAACACAGCGGTGGTGTATCCCAACATTTACAATGTCGTATTTGGTACCTTATTGCGTTCGTAATGCTTGTTAGGCATCGTCTTTTCACTGTGTGGTGTAAGTCGTAAGCAGAAGCTAGGTAGAGCACTAACTCACGAAAGGTATGCCAAAAATTTAGGTAGCAAAAATTATACTGCTTGTGAATATTATGTGATAAATACCGTGACTATTCATTGCAATGACCTCCTAAGAGCTGCGGAAACGGGACCAGAATCTCAAGCAGGCAAAATGTCTCATTCAATAAGACACTATTAAACTTCACAACTTTTTATCAGAGATCCATTTATGATAAAATCATAATCCAAAAATATAACTAAACTTGTCTCAAGTTACGGCACGCTATGATGACCATTTTGACACGACTAAATTTGCTGATCTTCTGTTCTTTGGTGTGTGAAGCAATTTTCAGTTCGTCGTCCAAAATTAAGGTCACCAAAAAAGAGAAACCGAGCAAAAACAGTCGTATCAAAACGGCTATCATGGCGTACCGTAACTATAACAAAATAATATCGGAAAATTCTAAAAAATCGCCACCGTTTTAATCTTAAAATCATCGTAGTATATCCCGGGGCAGCAATAGGACACAATGCTGGTTCGTATCGTAGTTTCCTGCATTTGTTACCCTGTACAATTGTCGCTGCGACCGATCGATCGACTTTAATATTAGCAAATTGCGTTCTCTGCTTAGTGGAGTATTGTAATATTAAGTGTACTTCGTGAAACTATTTGAACATGCCGTGCTGATCTGAAAGGGCTTATTGTGCTAGAACGATCGAGTGAGATGGAATGAAGTCTGGAGCTAGTGATTGAAGTTAACGATGCGAGATTTGAAAGCGTGATGAATGCTGAACTGAGAGTGAACAGCCAACTTGGTACGGGTCGACTTATTAGGTGTACGTACCTATACATCAATTAAATTGGGGTAAAGGGACAACATTGAGAACAAAGATACAAGTATCTGTTAGTAAGTGGCTATCATAAAATATTATATCACTAGCAGTCACATCAGCTTTTTTTGTTTTAAATCGATCCAATTTTTTCGCTTAAAGGAGTATTGATAATTCAAGCCATGAAGTCGACAGCTAGATTTCAAAAAGGTTGAAATTATGAGTATGTGCAGGCATCTCAAATTTTAACAATAAAATGTGAAGATTTAGACAACGGCCGCAAACAGGCGAGATTGCACTTGTTTGCTACGAGTGGAAATTTAAAGACAGATTAGGTCAGGAGTACCTACTACTTCTCGATGTCAGAGGGCAACACCGATAAAATAAGAGTTGGAGAAAAAAATTGCTTTGCCGTTAATTTTTTTCATGCCAATGTGTTGTGTACCATGAGTACTACTAAGGGCCATCGGCTTCGGGAGCATTCCCCTTACACCCTGTATAAAAATAGGGTGCCGTCTATTTGGTAGAAACTTGATACTCCGAAACCTATTTGGGATAACTCACTTCGCAGAAACTTCTTTAATCGATCATTTATTAGGCATAAAAAATATTTGACATAAATATTTTTAGGCATAATGTGCTTATGACCGAATTTAGAATGGCATACATTTAAGATAGTAGAATTTTATTTGGCATAATTACCTTTGGCATAGTTAAAATTTTGTATAACTTCATTTAGCATAACGTTCATTTAGAGTACAGATTATTTGGCATAATTTGACTAGGCATACTATAAAAAGCATAGAATTTCAATTAGAATAATATAGATTGGGTTACTTTCTTCTTTAAAAATAGGTAGGTTAGGTTAGGTTAGAACTGTGATGATAGAATAGATAGTTGTTTACACACCGACACAGAGTACCCCGACTCGGATAGGTTAGGTTAGGTTAGAACTGTGACCCCAACAGCGCGAGCCGAGCGAGCGTAGCGAGCGTGCCGCGGTAGCGGCCGGCGATGCGCCAGAATAGATAGTTGCTTACACCCCGACACAGAGTACCCCGACTCGGATAGGTTAGGTTAGGTTAGAACTGTGACCCCAACAGCGCGCGCCGAGCGAGCGAAGCGAGCGTGCCGCGGCAGCGGCCGGCGAAGCGCCAGAATAGATAGTTGTTAACACCCCGACACAGAGTACACCGACTCGTATAGGTTAGATTAGGTTAGAACAGTGACCTCTTATGCCAGAAACGAGCATGCTCTCATAGGCAAGGATATAAAAACCAAATAATTATCATTAAATCAACTTTATAACATACATAAGTGTTGCAATAATCATAAAAGATGATTCTTGCTGTAAAAATTATGCGAAATGATGGTTCTACTTTTAAAAAGTTGTGGATAAGAAATATATACCAAAAGATGAATCTGGTTTTGAACTTTCTGCGATGTGATGGTTATACATTGTGATTATTATGCATACAAAAATTATGCGTACCTACAGATGATTCTGACTTACAAAATTATGGGTTTCAATGTATGCAAAATGAGTTTATGCCAAACTATATTCTGCGAAAAGAGGTTTATGCTATTAGTTGTTATGCAATATAAAATTATTACTTAAAAAGTTCTACTATATGAGGTGTACCCATAAAAATAATACACTATATGGGTTTGAAGTTGTCTGCGGAAAGAAATCGTTATTTGGAGCATAAATTCGTCAGGTTACCAGATAACACAAAAGAGTTGAAGAAAATTCAAGGTTTCTAAATAGAAATCATTGGATGAATCAATAAAGACGATGATATTAATAGTTTACTTGACGAACCACAGATGAATGATAATGAGTGTCTTAGAAAAAATATGGTACCTAGCTCCTATCATGATGAACCGTGTGATGGTACAATAACAGCAGTATTACAAGCACGTAGTCCAAATTTATGGCATAAGTATAGGCCATAAATAATGCTGCAAATATAAAAATATCGCACTATATCAGTTTGACGTTGTCCGCGCGGAAGGAAATCGTAATTTGGAGCATAAATTCGCCAACGTGGCGATTTGGCTGCGAATGGACCAGACATTCAGTCCACGAAGTAAGCAATCTTACACCGGCGAACTTAAAAAAATACTTCACTTTTTTCTTTTCATCTTTTCACTCGTTAGTGCTGGAATTCTCTCTTAGTTCAAAAAGGACTAATTATGTAATGAAAGCAAATCTTTATTTCGTTCGAACTTTAAGAAAATTAAGTTCTCCGTTTGCGTTTCTGAGTGTATTTTTATTTAATTACCAGAACACGCCTTAAAAACTGAATAGACTACCTTGATAGTGAAGTGTTGTAGGACACTTTTGTATAGATTGTTTCTTGATTTTTATATCTATTGATTAATGATGACGGTGGGACGAAGGGGACGGCCTCCTGCGAGGTGGACGGACGACATAGTCAAAGTCGCGGGTACCCATTGGATACAGACCGCCTCCAACCGGTCGAATTAGAGGCCGATGGGGGAGGCCTATGTTCAGCAGTGGACGTCCTGTGGCTGAAATGATGATGATGACAGTGGGTAACGTAAATTTTATTTTCGGATGTCAAAGTTGAACCCCATTGTAATTATGTAACTAGCTTGCCTATTTACACTTGTAACGAACAAGTGCAATCTCGCTTGTTTTGCGGCCGTTATCTAAATCTTCACATTTTATTGGCAAAATTTGAAACGCTTGCAGACGTTTAGAATTTTAACGGTTTTCAAATTTAGCTATTGACTTCATGGCTCGTAGATCAACACTTCTTTTTTTGTATACCACTTATGTGATAGGCTAGCATACGGCCCAACTGATAAAATGCGGTCACCGTGGCCTATGAACGTTTACAACACCAGGGGCGCTACACTCGTACTGCCCACCCTGTTGAAAACTTCTAATAACTTCTTAAAGAATCCCATATTGTGGTCGCTTGGGAAAACCACGGCAGGGAATCATTCTACATTTTGAGTGTGCGTGGGATAGAGTTCCTTTCATACCGCACAATGCGCACCATTTCCGGTCGCAATGTGTGAAGATGAACTCCCTGACTATGGCGAGTGGTGCGAATATAGAAAGAAGCCGTGAGCATCAAGCCGAATAGTTAAAGTCTTTAAGCGAAATAATCAGACCGGTTCATACAAAAAAGTAACGTGACTTTTTGTTTTAATTTATTTACTTTTAGTGATGTAATATTTCATGATAACCACTTAACAGATACCTAGTATCTTTGTTTACTAATTCAAAATATTTTTTTAGATCATTGCACCCTCTAAGTGCATGCAGTCATAATATGTATGCAGACAGTGTCCACAATAACAGAACTACACAATTTTAAATTCCTTTTAGCTGTAACATCTCCAGACTGGGAGTGAACTCCATTGCATTACGTAGGTATCAACATAAAGAAGCTTTTACCATTCCCAGGTATTTTTGACGTCAAGTTCATGACTTAAGTGGTTTATGTTGTAATGATTTCAAAGAAGAATTTTATGAATTTGAGAGTCGTGAGATTTTTGTCTCTAATGTAGTTTCGTTGACGAAATGGATTTGGTTTATTTTAGATCTTATTGTTTCTGTATTTAGATTTTTTTTGAAAAGAACTTTACTTAAGTACCTATATTAGATTTGCTTGTGATGTTCAGAGATTGAAAATGTTTAAAAGTCTTTTGTGTCTATTACTTTATTTTTGTTGCTTTTATTATTCATGTGCATTTGCTTCATAGATTTAAGGTGGTCTGAATAAAATTTCAGTGTCAGTTATTGGCAATTCGGGAAGTGTGTCAATGTTTCTACACTAAAAGTCACTAGTCACTACCACTGACATTTTAAACTCGGTAACGCGGTAATGAAGGTCTCTGTGGGGTCTATTTACGTTAGTAATACATATTAATGTATATAATCCCATTACCAACTTCAACTTTCCCTTTGTGGGAAACCACTACAATTTCGCCAAGCCATTACCATGTTACAGACTTTAATATATGAAATTCCAATGTCATTAAGACAGCCGGCTGTCAATTATGACAGACGGCTATATCTAGTTTCGGCCAAGTTGATGAGTTTTTACAAAATGTTTCACGGTTCATTTATGTCACTTTCTCACATGCAGGCCTTATACCCTAATTCCTTAGGCAATCTCTACCAGTCAACCTTGTAGGTGGAGCAGAGAATAAAAATTGAAGTTTGAATGACAAAGTACACACAACAGCACAATAATATAATATAATCTGTAAACTGTAATACCTTTAGGTAAGTACCTAGATGAATTGAGAACTCACTTGTACTTTTCCACAGTATTTTTATTTTTTAATAGACCTGACCGGTTTCGCCTTACGGCATCCTCAAAGGTTTACGATGACATACAAGCCTATTCCCTTGTCAACATTGCGGCAGACAATTGACAATTTGACACAGTTGACGTGAAGAGACAAGAAGATATTTGCCTTCCGAACTACTGTTTCTGGTGATTTGATCGCTAACCGAGTATCTTCTGAGCTGACTTCAAAAGGTGACGTATAAACCTTTCCGAAGAGCAAAACCTATTAAAGCTCGATACCTCTTCGTGAGTAGCGGCGCTGCCGTAGGGGAGTGTGTGTGCTCTTAACTCGATCAAATTTAAAACCAAACTAATATTGACATAGGCGAGTCAGTGTAACTTTGATAAAACTTTGTTTTACGTTCATTTTGTTTTCTTATGGTAATAACATTTTTTTAAACAATGGTCTTTATACAAACTATCAAGAATCAGCGGAATATTCACCATGTTTGTTTGAGTATGCGTTTATCCGCGCTGTTTCAACGCTGTTTTAAGCAGATCATGTCACGGATGTTCTGAAGATCGCTGAGCTAGTTCTTAATGAGGCCAATCATATCGGTCTACCCTCTTTCTCACTCGTTTTTTACGCACATTGCCCAAAAGCCAATAGCAATAACAAATACATGTATCCACTCCAGTAAGAGATATAGTTTAACCTATTTTAACCACTAATAATCTGATAAATCGCTGATATCGCTGATAACCGCGATAGCCTAGTGGTATGGGTGGTGGATTGCTGAGACGAGGTCTCGGGTTCGATCCCAGGTTTACCATGGCACACACCAATGACTGCGATGCTTTTCGAAGTTATGTGTGTATTTATCGCAGGTTTATAAGTGCCCGGTTGATGGTAATAGGCTCGCCACCTATTACATTGGGACCTAAATTTTACCTATTTACACTACAGATTACAGAACGACAATATTGAGATCGCCTCCGACAATAAGGTCGCCAATTGTACAGTCGACAAAAGACATACGGTATTACTTTTTCATATAATACTGTATATGTAATCTATGCATACCAATATAATTATGAAGGTAAAATGTAGAATTTAAATTAAAAGCAATATTTTCCCGGCAACCTAATATACTTATAAATCTACTTTCCGTACTGTATAAGAAAATATAACTTCATAAGAGAATAACAAGCGCGACCTAAATAAGCCCACTAGTGAGTCGATGGCCTCTAGCATAACCAGATTGGTCTGACTAACAGTGCATACGTCTGACATTTGAACTTCGAAATCCAAACTAACTATGATAATTAAGGGTTGAAACTAGTTTTATCTGGATTGTTGAATTGAATCTGGATTGAAGAGCGTCGATTCGACGCTTCAAAAGTCAAAGGTGTTCGAGATAGCTCTGTAAAACTTTGTCTTATTAAAGGAACGCACAGTTCCATGATCTTCATCTTCCGTCATTGTCTATTCGAAACAGATGTCCGGGAAAAGTAGGTACTGTTTCGAAATAACTTCCTCCATTTCCTACTTTCCTTCCTCTCTTCATTCCTCCTCCTCCAAGCCCCTTCCACCTGCCAGCCCAGCGACCAGACGGACTGCGACACGCCATCGCTACATGGTGGACATTACATAACGTTTATCAAACGTACAGCCAAAGAGTGGAACGCCCTGCCCGAGTCTGTGTTTCCGGATAGCTACAACTTGGAAGTCTTCAAGACTAGAGTGAATAGGTTGCTTCTAGGCAAGCATGCTCTACCGTCGACCGCATCATCAATTACCATCAGGTGTGACAGCGGTCAAACGCGAGCCTATCGAATATATACATATATATTAAAAAAGAACTGCTTATTTTACTTGTTCCACTTCGGTGACAGATAATCTCACGGACCTCGACAACTTGTGACGTAGCGATAATGGAATGTTTGTATGCATAAATATGGTTATTTGCACTGGTATGATCGTGTCTCGGAGTGCACGTTGAGCCGTCGGTCCTAGTTGTTATACGAACCGGCAGTGGTTACCGGTAGTTGGAGCCCTGAACAGTCCAACAACTGGTTTAACTGTAGCACATTGATATCGACTGTAGTTTGTGGAAAATATCGTTAAACAAGATTGGGGAAAAGCAGACCCCGAACTTCGTGATGAACCTTCCAATTCAAACTAATAAAATAGGTATACTTTTCAAGCGATTTCATACAGTTGATGGTACGAGAATATGATTGTTTTTTAAACCTACCGTCACAATCTATAGGATAGTTTTAAGGAAAATTTCATTTTTATAATAGCCTTTAGAATGGTGCTTGTACCTTTATATACCCGATTTATAAGAGTATAAATAGGGTACATTAGAGTTAAATTAAATTATTTATACTGTTAATTGAAGTGTGTTATCAATAACACATAACATAACATAAACTCACGCCTATATCCCCGAAAAGGTAGGTAGAGGTGCTAGCATCCACATTTCGCCAGTTTATGTTTAGGTCCCAATGTGGTGGCGAGCCTATTGCCATTAACCGGGCACTTATAAATCTGCGATAACTACACACATAACTTCGAAAAGCATCGTCATTGATGTGTGCCACGGTAAAACCTGGGATCGAACCCGAGACTTCGTCTCAGCAGTCCATTACCCATACCACTAGGCTCATCGTCGGAGGTCGCAGAATGACCTCCATCCCCCATGAGCGCGGGCCTGGGGCTGACGGGTGGAGCCGCCGGTTACCCTAGCAGAAGCAGACCACGGCGATGGCGCAAAATGCCACTCCACACCTAGGGGCTAGATGGGGACACCATGGTCCCTACATTGGGGGAAGAGGGTCATCTCAACAGAGATGTCCCCGGGTCTGCCGGGGTGCGAGAGATATGTCTTGTATAATCTCACCTCCGGCAATCAAGGACCCATGGACGGCGTGCGTTTTGGTCGGTTCGAGTCCGACATAATCACCTCCATCGGTTTTGGTGGAGGTGGTATCCGTGGGAATTATGCGCACGATTAAAATAAAAATAAAAATCTCATCATGTATTAAATTCAATTCTTTCTGGGTTAATAAAAACACAAATAGCTGTATCGTACTCTAACCCAGTTGGGTTTTACGCGTAGTTGGGCACTAATAAGTTTATTGTCGCCACTCGGCTGCACTTAATACGTGGTAAGGGTGCATATCAAATGAGTTGTGTACCCTTATCTTTCGTAAACATTCAGTAGGCAGGAACTTGTTAGCGGGAAAGGGTTAGATGTACTTATATTGTCTTTGCTTTGTTCGAACACAGGGCGAGAGGATCACTTTCAGGTTTATGATCAAAGAATGTGCCTTCACCTCAGAAGGGCTATTGATATCAGTGGTATTAAAATCCATGCCTGTCCTGCGTAGGCAGCCTGATTGGGACCATGAATAGTGCCTATTTGGTCTACGACTGTCCAGTGAGTGGACGAAATCTTTTCAGGTTTCATATTATCAATTACTACAGATAATCATAGCTGCAGAAAATGAAATATCGAGTTTATTTCAAATAACTATTGAATGGTTTTGAAATCGCGATCCGTATCTAACAGAAAACTACCTACTAGATCACGTCTAGAGCGTTCGAAATTCTCCTTAAAATCTTACGTACGGTAACGTTGGAACCATGTGCCGACAATCCTACTAGTTAGTAGGTACCTTCTCCAATTTCAAATCAGTTAACTAATTTAAAAATTAAAATACCTACGTTTATTTTTGTGTAAATTTCAGGTAAACTTACATCAATATTACGTTTACAACATTGCTCATGAATATCTATTTTGACCGACTGTACAATGTACATACATACATACATACAATACTTATGGCCATCAGCTTACTCTTATTTAGTCCGAGATTAACTAAAATAGATATACCAACTAAAGGCACACATACGACATACATCCTTTCTCTTGACGAATAATAAGATTACGTAGATTGCCAACCATACTAATTGAGACCCTTGCCATACATTTACTTCATTAAGATCCTCTACAGGGACATACCGACAATTACTTTTATTGCCATCCCTCATAATTAGTTGACGAACCGGTTTCACGAATTCGCTTGTGAATCCCGTTTTCTGTGACTTTGTTGACTAAATTAGTCTGACCATACATTAAAAGATATTGACTTAGTTATAATGTAGTTAAGTACTTTTAGTTTTGTTGGCGCTAAGTTTTGCCACGGTACCTACAGGTATATCTTTACTGTGGTTTAGCGATACATTTACGTATTTTTTTATAAGTGTATGAAACCTTGTTTGCTTACTTAACACTTTACTTAACTGAGTCCATGTTGATGATGTGTACCTTGTACTTTAAGCAGGGCGTGAAAAAATACTGTCGTGGCCGTCAGGGAGATAACTTGAGGGCTGCCGGGTTGCAGGGATGGCACCTGTAACGGCAGTCATCATAAATGGACTGTACCTCTGCTTAGCTACCAATAGACTTATCAAAATATAAAATAATTTGCAGACAATCGGAGGCACAAGTGAACATTCATACTGAAAAGTTTCATTAACGAATCACATTTTTGTTTTTATTAAAAACAAAAGAACACATAATTCCAAGTTACTCACATTATTTATGTACCGAATAAGTTAACTCCTAAATAATAGTTACTAAGATTATACCAGCCCCTATTTGGACGTAGACAGGCTTTATACAACTAAATTAGACGTCTAAATTACAGAAATGTCTAAATGTTCCAGGGGATTAGCTTCGGACTTAATTATAATATAAAATAGGCTACAAGTTGACCATTCAACGAAAACTAAGTATTTTTTATTAAAACACTTTTTTCTTTATTTATAACACGTCAATCTGATTTCCCCTCGCCTGATGTTAAGCTGAAGTAAAAGTCTCATGAAAGAGGGTCACCAATGCAAACAAGTATTGTGCTACAATGGTGACTCTCAGCTTGACGGCTTCACCAGATACTTTGTCACGCCCCGCTTAAAGGACCCGGGACTGTAGGAAGAAGGAAACGTGTGCACCGGTAACGAATTCCAAGACTTAATGGTGCGGCAGAAAGACTGCCCGCTTGGTTCTTGATGGAATATTCTACACCGTATGTGGTAGATATCTAAGCTAGCCTATAAGAAACCGGTAAATAACTACAACATATTGCACAACTGTTTGTGTTTAACGTAAATGATAACATATAAAAAAAACGCAAAAACATTGTCTAACGCAATATTGTTCACACGCAGTACAGACATGTAGCTATTGTTATCTTGTAGACCCGGCAACGACAACGGCGTGTTGTTTTTTAAAGATAAATTTATGGTTGTCAACCGGAACATTTCTTATTCTGTCCGAATGTGGAGAGTTTCAGAAAATTTCAAATCTTCGGTCAACATGTTCCTTCAGTCATGCGAACATGTTTTATGGTTTACCATATCGTCACTGAAAACATTGTGATGGTCAAACGTAAGCTTATTTTATATCTATCTATCTATACTATTATATAATTGTAAAAAGTATATGTTTATTCGCGGTAGATGCAAAAACTACTAAAATTTCGATGTGGTTTTTTAGGTTTGAAGGTTTTTGGTGCAACTTAAAATCTTGCAATCGGTTAAGTAGAACCAGAGTTATGATTAGTGACAGTAGACAGCGAGCGGTGCCGCGGTCATAAGTTAGTCATAAATAAAGTTGAATGGATGAATGTAGAAAGGGGTAGATGGTTGTAATATTATGGCGATAAAGATGGTTGGCTGTTAGTTACATGCAACCATTGTTAACGAAACCAAAGGTTCGAAACGCACATTTGTACATGCTCTCTCCTAATAGTTGATGTCTCCTAATGTTTTTTAATATTTTTCAAAGTTTTGTAAAATATCATTTTTGTATCTTTTGCCTAATAAAAATATAATAACATATATTTTGTTTTATTTACTTACTCATCAACAATTGATGTATTGATTAAGTTATAAAATAGTGTGCATATCTATATATGCACATATACAGTACGCTGATCGGATCTTCATAAATTTTATCACAGACCTTTAATATAGTCTGCAATCGAATCGTTCTCGGATGTGGCTTCAAAGATTTTATTAATAGATTTCCAGTATCAATGCGGAGTTTTAAAATGTGTCCGGTTCACGACTCATGTAATCAGATTTTCTCAATCTGGCCAATTTTATTCCATTACCGTGTAAAGGTCTCCCCAAATTTGACACATCTGTTACTCTCCTTTGTTTTATCACTCAATATCGGTCAAATGAGTCAACTCCTTTATAGACAACTCTATAAAGGAGTCACTAATCTATCTCAACAGATAGATTAGTGAAATGAGATCATATATATATCATTCTATTAATGTTTTCTAGGTTGACCTCTAGACCAATTGGCATCTAATTAGCGATAACACCAGTGGAAAAGTTCAGCAATGTACCTACCTATCGATATTAATCACAATTTACTACGTAAATTTAATTAGTAAGTGAACCTAACTTAATCAGAGTACAGCTAATGGGCGAACAAGAGTTTGAAATAAATCGACTCAAATTGCATAAGATTTTAACCATTTTGAAGATATCTAAGTAACAAAGGTCACAGCCAAAAATACCTAAAAATCACTCCAGGGGGCCGTAGTATCGGACGTTAACACATATTAAAAACAAATGACGCGCAAAATATTATCGCATAGACATACGCCTTCATTTGACGTAAATCGTGAAGACGTGCCTGGGTATTGACGCTTTGGGATTCGTGGAATAATTTACAAGATATGCCAATAATATGCATAACTTGTGTACTTTTATGTCAACAGGTGTATCTGTCCTAGGGTTGCGTGGTCTAGACTAAATGTGAAGTTGTTGATGTGGGGTGTAGAAAGCTGTATCTTAAGCTACAAGGCTATTGCTGTATAACATTTCTTACTGTGATGGACTTTTTTCTCCCGTGCGCAAAATCCTCATGGACACCAATACCACCGGAGCCGATGAGAGAGGTTATATCGGAGAGAGGTTATATTATACCGTCTTTGGATCTTTAGTTGCTGGAGGTGAGATAGTAACGTACATATCCCTCGCAAGTATTACTGGGTGGCCTGAGAATAAATTCCAAACAGAACTACTCAGTCTTTTAAACGTGATTTAGTACCAATCATCCAAATCTTTATAAACGAGAGGATCTTTGTCTGTCCATAGTCTGTGTCATATTAAATTTGTAAATTTTGCTCTTGCCCATTGTGCCCCTCCAACTGTATCACTGAAAACTTGTGTGGGGATTGGACAACGCGGTGACTGTGGCCAAGTATATAAATCCCCAGCCAATAACCCGATGAAGAAGAAGTAGGATAAGCTTGTAACACTGGACGATCTTTATCATTATAGATACTTTGTGGAAAACACAGGGAATAACCGTTTCACTGGAGTGCGAATTGAAAATTTGGTGATAATTTGTAATATTTATTGACTTCAGTGATTCTTGGTATGACGTAATTTAAACCGGGATTGTTCATATATTGAATGTAAGATCTTGGTACCGCCTCACCGTACACAAAATGTTTTGTCACCGCAAGTAATTTACTTCTAATTACGTAGTGGTAACCATAACCACGAAACTGAGAATTTACAGTGTGGTGTGTACAGATGTGAAATTGTTTTACTGCTTATTTGGATGATAGATCATGAAGTACTTGTTTTAAAAAGGTGTAGAATATTGGTAGTCATAAATGGTTATGCTTATCAGGTGCAACCTACTATTTCAATCTTACTATACTTTCATAGTGTGATTCAGACCCGAACCGTAGTCGTAAAGTCTAAGAAATTAAACAAATAAAAGTGTTGATTGTAGTAAGAGATATTGTTTGACCATTTAAACTATATTAAGACTAGCATCAGTGGTAGAAGACTAGACTAGTAGAATTAAAGTAAAAGTGCGTCCAGATTTGTGACATGAATCCTAAGATCCCAAGAAATGCCCGTAAGATTTGTATGTTTTTCTTCTTTGTGTTGATAATTTAAAGGGAACGGCACCTGCAGGGCACAAACAGCCATTACCTACGTAGAAACTATTTTAGCAGTCTACCCACCAATTCTCCTCGAAGTACCCACATTAAGACCCTGTTCCATTCTAATTGCCCACCAAGACGCCATGAACACAACTCACCTTTATATATTAACACGAGGTGGATGTTAATTATTAATTCGCGTCTTCCGAAATATACTAGACCGCGGCACATTTCACTCTCACTCGTACATTACAACGGTTTGTGGTATTCTACCTAACCAAATTTTATGTTATATGCCTACGCCTTCCAACTCACAAGCCCTCGGTAGCTGCTTTGATTAAATTTTGATAGGTAATGGATTTTTAAGATGGCAGTATTTTACTACGAGTTGAATATTTGAATATGGGTTTAGTTACGAATGGTGTAAATTCAGAAGAAGCAAACATCATTTTTAAACTATCACGGTATAATTCATACTTTTTAAATCGGTTCGAGACTTAACGCGAATAATTGATACTAAAGCGCGATTCACACATAGCGCGGGTGCGGGTCGGACGCGGGTCCTTTTGGCATCCACTTGCTTACAGAATAATGAAAAAATATATTAAGAAAACGACCCGCACCCGACCCGCACCGCGCTATGTGTGAATCGCGCTTTACTTGTGCCAACGGTTCGGATACGTTTCTGCTGTTCTGCATCTTTAGTCACGACTTGACTGGTCGGCGAGCGTCGAGAGGTATGCAGAAAACATTTTTTGTGTCCCTACCCTACATTATCATAATGTACTCGTAATTTCCTGATTGCATTCGAGGCCATTTGCTGTGGCCTCGAATGCAATCCGCTCCAAAGTTTCGCGCCGCAAAGCTTGCCTATCATTTTGCATGCGAGGTTGACTTTAATCCCGAAGATTTTGGTTGGGTCCCAAAAATCTCAATCATCTCATTTTAATAAAAATAAAAAAGGAAGATTTATTTACCAAACCAAATGATTTAAACGATGCTGAAATTAACTCCTCAATTATCTTAAAACCTCAAAGTAGACTAATTTTGGAAATGACAAAATGTAGGTACCATTGACTCTGAAATTCGTTAATAAAATTAGATAAGAACAAATTAATTTCAATTAGTAAAATGTATAAAATCTACGCGCCTGACATTTCAGAAGGCCATCAATGGTAAATTTCATAGTAACTATTTCAAATTAGTTCCTTAGTTAATTGTATTTGTGCTATTTAAACTTTGCTTATTAAAGTTTATTGATATTCTGACTATTCGGGCTTGTTTGACTTGGCTTTTAATGTAAGTGTTACATAGTTCATAGGTGCTTGAGTTAACAACTTCTGACTGTTTTCACTGATACGCAATGAGAGGATCCGTCCTCAGTGCAAATATTTGTATGCATTAATATGGCTATTTGCACTAGTCTGGTCGCACCTCGGCGAGCACGTAAGCCGTTGGGCCCGGTTGTCATAGAAACAATTAAAGGCAGTTGTTACGTCGTGATCTGGCGGTAGTGACCGCGACTGCTACGCAGGAGACGCGGGTTCCCGTGGTTCTCATTTATTGCAAATATATATGAGTTCGATTTGTTTACCTGCATTGGTCTGAGTGTGCCTATGTATTATATTATGTATGTATTAACATACAAAAAAAATGTGTCCAAGTATGTTTATCCTCATTCTAGGACCACAAGCTGGTTAAGCTATGCTTACCATAGGTCTAGGTGGGGTTGTCTAGATTGTCCTAGAATATTGATTTATTCGATATCAAATAAGGCATATTTGATAGGTTGTGGAAGCCAAATGGCAGTCGCTTCATGGATAGTATCAAAGTTCAATCACAACTCAGTTAGACTGGAAAAAAGCAGACTCCGAGGTAACAGCTTCGGGTTACCGGGATTAAAGCAAGGATAATGATGAAGATGATGATCATGTTATCATTCTTAGCTATAGTTATGTGACTAGGCGTAACTATAGGTATGTAGTTATGTTCAATTGAAGACAAAATCCGTGAAGTAGCTTGCGTCATCGAGTTGTTTGTGAGGCGTATCTCATTGACGCACGATACGAACCGATAACGATG
Source organism: Pelosia muscerda (assembly GCA_963691645.1). Taxonomy (NCBI): domain Eukaryota; kingdom Metazoa; phylum Arthropoda; class Insecta; order Lepidoptera; family Erebidae; genus Pelosia; species Pelosia muscerda. The sequence goes on along the minus strand of OY829114.1, from coordinate 4,082,562 downwards.
TGTCCAAGCCCAGGGGGGTCAAGTGGACCTTGTCTCATGTCTGTACTTCACACGTAATATCTATTTAATAAAGATATACTTAGGTACTAAATCAATTTACGCTATCTAGACTAAGAACTCGACTTACTTTATGCCTCTTAGGTGGCAGACATGCTCACGGCCCACCTGATGGAAAGTGGTTATCATGGACTATGGATTTTGCAACACGCATGATTTTCTCTACCATGTTTGAATGTTCTGATGACCTTTTCCAATTAGTCCCACCGTCTGTCTTCCTACACATGACAACACGTGTAGGGCTTAAATATCACCCACATAGGGTGCAGAATTTTCCACGCCGAGCACCACCATTGTAAGAGACGATGCGAGTTTGGAATGGTGGTCCTCTTTCCTGAGATTTTGCTTACAGCTTACTATAAGGCGAGGTGAAGTCAAATTGAAAAAAAAGTATGAGTTCCAGAATTAAGTAATGCAACATAAACCCTGCTAGGAATTAACTTTCGTGCCTATTTTGATCGAATGTGATAGTTAGAAACATCAAATATTAAAAACATTAGCAGCCCCTTATATCTGGCCACCCTAGGCCGGCCCTAATCAGCTTTATGGGAAATTTGCCCCTGGTTTTAATTAATATTTTTATTATGCCGTGGTTTCCGATGAGTCATTTCATTTCCAGTAACTATTCAACCACAGGCGACGTATGTAGGAATATTCTTAGGTACTTTTTGCGTTCCGTGTGCATAAGTACCGACTATTATTTCATCATTTTTAAAGGCAAAACTGATACGGAATCTGTATCGTTTATAGCATCACGTCCTTATAGAAATTAAGGAAAAATATTGCGTCATAGGATCATAATCAATGAATTCTGCGTTTGTGTTAGGTACGTAACTGAAGGCCTGCATATAGGTAGATACATATATTATATGAACCAATAAATTTTGAGTGTACCGAAGTGGGTACATATTCTTACAGGCTGTAACTATATACCCTAGCAGAAGCAGGCCACGGCGGTGGCGCAGTGCCACTCCATACCCAGGGGCTAGATGGGGACACAACAGTCCCCACATTAGGGGAAGAGGGTCATCTCAATAGAGATGTCCCCGGGTCTGCCGGGGTGCGAGAGATATGTCTTGTATAATCTCACCTCCGGCATTTAAGTACCCATGGACGGCGTGCGTTTTAGTCGGTTCGAGTCCGACATAATCACCTTCACCGGTTTTGGCGGAGGTGGTATCCATGGGGATTTTGCGCACACAGTAGGCGCGGGTTCGATCCCCGCTCACTGAAAGTATTTGTGATGCATGAATATGGCTATTTGCACTGATCTAGTCTCGGTTGCCATACGAACATCTAAGGCAGTCGTTACAGCTAGTTAGAGCCCTCAAAAGTTCGACTAGCCTAACTACATAACTTCGATATCACCAATTTGGTTGTGGAAGTCCGATGGCAGTCACTTCACAGAAAATATAAAAGTCCAGCCGCAGACTATAAAGTCGAGCCCAACTGAGTTGGGAATAGGCTCAGAGAATGATTTTGTTTGTTGTTTGAATGCATTTTTTTTTCAAATCTATCATTTGTGTATCATTGTACCTATCTACCTATGTCTCTATTCGGAAATGTAACTAAATAAAGGGTGTATTCCACCAATAGAAGGTAGGTACAGAAATATAGTATTTAGTAAGCAAAATGAAAGTAGGTAAGTATATACAATAAAGAAGTTTATTTACAAGTTCATCAGTTGCTATAATATTAATTAAAAATCTTATACTAAATTACACGTATCCATTCCTTAACAAGGTATCTCTTAAGTATACCTAGGTACTTACAAACAGAAAATAATTTAACCGATATTATAATAACAGAATCTAATTGGTCTGGAAAAAGATTATCAATAACACTTACGCCTATTTTTATATACAATCGTTACACAAAGCTATACAACCTTAAATCGAACTCTGTTTACAATACATTACAATTTTATGTCGTATTTTATCGCTGCAGATGTTCATTAAAACATATTTGCGATATTGTATTCTATTGCTTGGACACAAAGTTCAATATCAAACATTGTTCTCTACGTTATATATGACTCACAATCACAGTCTTAAATCGTGGATAGTATTATACGAGAACACTTGTGTTATAATAATTTATTAAGTAATTACAATTTTACAATTTACTACCTATCTAATTTAATACTTAATGAGCCTTACAATACAAGTACTTAATACAGTACAATGTTCTCTACAATACAAAATATATTTTAATAATAATAATTATTACTGTTTAATGTTTATTTTTTAACTTAGAAGACTTCTCTCGGAGGTATCTGGCCGCTTGGAAGGTATTTTGCATAAGCATAGCAACAGTCATTGGGCCGACACCGCCGGGCACTGGCGTAATTGCTCCAGCAACTTTACTTACTTCTATTAGACAAAAAAAAGTTTATATTGAAAAAAGGAAGTTGACATTTCAATCAATTGAAGGGAAAAACCGTCCACAAAGTTAAAAGTACCATTATCGGAAGAGGATATCAACAGTACTGAGGTATTTGTTGAAGAAAACATAACTAGTAATGAAGAAATGACATGCCGGAATGTAAAACAGAAGGTTATAGGAATACATATTAACAATAGATTAATAAGCATAATAAACTTACCATCATAATCGACATCACCAACTAGCCTTGACTTTCCATTTGAATCTGTGACTTTAGTGATACCGACATCGATGACCGTCGCCCCAGGTTTAACCATATCAGCCCGGATTAAGTTTGGTAGTCCTAAACAGAATATATAAATATTATTAATTATGTGGAAGTTAAAGTAGATAATATAAACTTAAATGAAGACAAAAAGCTAAGTTAAGTCACGCTAAATGAAACAGTAACAATAATGTTCTTAAAAATGTTAAGTTATTAAGTTGGAAATTATGTCAGTGTTAAATTGAATTCTACTGAAACAATAACGCAATGGAAAGTACAATACAAATTCAAATGAAACCAACCTGTAGCACTTATAATGATATCAGCATTCTGACAAAAGAAGGCCAATTTGTCTCTAGGTGTATGCCGATGGCAAATGGTAACAGTTGCGTCCATTCCTAGTCTGTTTTCGTGAAGGTTGTCACTGTGCATCATCATAGCGATGGGCATGCCTACGTTTTTGGAGCGTCCAATAACCACCGCATTACGTCCCTTAGTTTCAATTTTGAACCTAAAAATATAGAATTTATCAGATGTTATTTTGGTCTTTCAGGAAATGATGGAAATAATATTATAGGCCCTCAGATAGGACCCGTATTTACGGTAGCATTAGGTAATTTTCTGGATTTTTTTAACAATCATAGCTGATATATATAGATTGAATATCTGATCATAAACTATTAAGATGTATTTGCTTCACATAGTTAATTTTGTCATGTTAAATGGAAATTTTCGTTTGATAGATTTCTAAATTAAGAAGTGGAAAATCCTACCTCTTCAGCATCTCTACAACCGCTAGAGCTGTAGCAGGAACAAGGGTTGACATATCAACACAAAGCTGGCCAATATTAGTGACATGGAATCCATCAACATCCTTCTCAGGAGCAACCGCACAACACACTTTTCTCTCATTCATACTTTCAGGCAGTGGTAATTGTATCAAAATGCCATCCACAAAATCGTCTTCATTTAGATCTTCAATTTCAGCTATCAGCTGCTCTTCAGAAAAGTCAATGTCATGACGTATTACTTCAGCATCAATTCCAACATTTCTTGCCGCTAGGATTTTCTTATTGACATAAGTGTGGCTTGCAGGGTCATCACCGACTAAGATGCAACGAATGCTAGGCGCCCTGTTACCAAGGCTTACCCAGTTGGTGATGTTTTCTTTCAACTCTCTTTGGATTTCAGCAGCAAGAGCCTTTCCATTGAGGACTCGGGCCATTAAGCTGTGAAGAGAATATTACTTAGATAGGTATTTCATTGAAATTTCATTAAAAAAAACTAAATGAATGCAAAAAATATTTTTTAACTGTGATTACAAAAGTGCTTAGGTAGGTGAAGCTATTTGACTACAATCTAGATTTCATTTAAAAAATGTCAGTAATTATAAAACAAAATTGCAGAAAAACTTAAAATGAAAATGAAATACAATTCATAAGTAAATGAAATTGTACATAAAATTTCTAAAACTTATACAGAATTTTACTAAGCACCTATGTAAGTAGCAACAAATATTTCAAAAATAAAATAGAAATATGTTCAAAAAATCTACCTGGCCGATCCCAAAGAATCAATGAAGGCGTGGCTTCTCATTGTCGATCACGTAAAATAATAAAAATGTTTTCCAAGTTGGAGATATTAGTCCTAATATGTCTGTGGTACACTGTTCACTATAATGACAGACTCGCCTCATCGGGTATATATACGCTACAAGTCGTTAGGTCAACTTTACTCGAGATAAAGTTCAGTGAAGATAAGAAACCAAATCATTCAGAGTATTTGTGAATATCCAAATTAAACTAGTTGCTCACGTTTTAATGTGGAAACTTCGAAGGTTAAGAAGTTCAAGAAATCCGTCGTTATAATTAGGTGAAAACTGGTTCAAACTGACTGAGAATGTAATTGGCCATGTCATTACAAACAAAATTATTGATAGTTTGAAATAATTACATGACACGCTTTCATGATACTCTTGGAGGTGAATTATTGAGCACTATGTAAACCAGGTTAAAGTTGTTATATACTTGGTATACATAATGATAATATCTTTGGTGATATTGTCCAATAAGGTGAAATACTTCAACGGATGAAGGGTGTATGAGATTACTTTTGTCGGCACTGACAACGTAGAAGGCGTGTAAGTTGGACCATAGGTTTAAAATAATAAGTTTCCTTGTTAGCTTCTGAATGCTCATCTCATACTATTTCAAAGCAGTTACAGGAAATACCGTTCTCATACAAATATGGACGTGACTAGAATCAAACTGCATAGTAGAGGATCAGATCCGTTATCTAATGAAGTAGAGCAAGGTTCGTTTGAGATGAGATATGTAGTGCAGTGTTCCACAGGGTACATTGTTGGGGCCACTACCATGAAATATCGGTTATTAGAGTTCTAAATAAAACACTTAAGTTATGGTAATAGCACTGTATTTCAAAAATGGAACAACAACAAAAAATAATTAAAGAAATTAATACAAAATATCCTCTTGGATGTATATTTTTATAACCATTTCTTACAACTACAGAAAAATAAAAAATAAAACAATACTATAATGCACTTGGTATCTTAGTTAACAAATCTGGGTATAAAATTTTCTCTTACATTTGCACATACACCGAAACGATAGGTCATTTGACATTAAGCTCTATAAACAACAGCTTTAGATATATATCACATTGTATGTTATACATATGCAGTAGCTATACAAATAATTAAAAAAATGCATGCAGCAAGTTTCGTTGAATATAAAGTGTCATTTCAAACATTGTCTTTAATATGTTATACACGTAAGTAACAGTCTTAAAATAGAGGAATGAATTAAACTTATTTGTAATGTTTTGACACAACAAATTATAATAATAATAATACTTACAAAAATGATAGTTTCACTATGCCAAATACATTTAAGTAGATAAGTGATTTTTCAGTTTGGTGAGAACTGATTCTAAGGCACTGATACGTTTCAATTATATTTTATTGTAGTATTATTATATAATAAAAATTTAAAAAAACAGCTTAATGTATTTTTTAAATCATATACCTAAATAATACTTACTAACCATATCAAAAACCCCTTTACAGATCAGATAAAATTTAGACATTAGTTATAAATCAGGATTTTCGAGATTCAAAAAATTTCAAAATATCTATTAAAACCAATAATTTAACAAGTTTCTTACAAGAATACTACCTAAATTGGTACCAAAATATAAATTGAGTTTTCAAAAATTATTCAAAATTTTTATTTATTTGATGTACCTAAGTCAATCACTGGTTATATTTTAATATTATAGAACATTTTATTAGAAAAGATTATCATTATTATTTTACTAGAAGTAATACTTTTAGAATACCTCATTGTGTTTTTTTTTATTTTGACATATTCAGTCAACAAAATAGTTACTCTGAAGTTTTCAACTTTAAGGAACTATCACGGAGGCCTTTGGCCGCTTGGAAAGTATTCTGCATGAGCATAGCAACAGTCATTGGACCGACGCCGCCTGGTACTGGAGTGATTGCTCCAGCAACCTTACTTACAGCTGTGTAAAGAAAAAAAAACTAGTGTCCATCATCCAGAAGTCAAGCAAGCAAACAGGCAAACTTCTTAACAATGTACTCTAATTGTGCAGTAATAGGTCTTTGGTAATAAGATAACTCTAATGAAACTCGCGTAGTCAACAGTTGACGCGTCTGTACAACCAATCAGCAGCCCTCAATAATCATAGGAAAGATATTAGGATAGGAAGAAAGATAGGAAATTAAGAAAAATTGTACGATATGATGCCCATGTCTACTTTTTATCATCGCACCGCTCGCCACAGACAGGGAGTTCATCCTCACACATTACGACCGGAAACGGTATGAAAGGAACTTCATTCCGCGCACGCTCAAGCTGTGGAATGTAGTCCGCGAGTGTGACGCCTTTGGTGTTGCAAACGTCCATAGGAAAGTCTGTGCAGACAACCACCTAAGTAGTATAAAACATTAAAGCTGATTCCGCAGAGTCATTAGAATTAGAGTTGTCTAAACTGTAGTTTTTTTTTAATTTATTTTGAACTAATTAAGGGCGGATAATATGTCGTGAGCCTGGCTTCCTTTTCGTTGTTGTTTGCATAGAAAAACGAATCATTATTTTGTGTTTGTTTATTGATTGCATTTTCACAAGCATGTTCATTATACGGATATAATGAACTTGCGCAAGCTCTAAGGAAAGGTTCATACAAGTACGGGGCCCCACCAAAATCTCAAGCCAATCTCACATGCATCTTTTTTATTTTGTTAATCAGTCTAGACAATAGGTAGGTACAATTAAACTACACTAGCTAATTAATAGAGGCTCTGAAGGTGAGAGGTAAGATACAGTTGCTCTGATACAAACTATGTAAATAAAATCAGAGAAATCGCGAATAAACAGAAACAATCATATTATATACTTACCATCATAATCGACATCTCCAACCATCTTCGACTTGCCATTCCCATCTGGAACCCTTGTGATTCCCACATCAATGACAGTTGCACCAGATTTCACCATGTCTGCTTTGATCAGGTTTGGAATTCCTAAATTAGAGAGTTTTCTTAAGTTAAGTTAGTGGTATGGGTAATGGACTGCTGAGACGAGGTCTCGAGTTCGATGCCAAGTTTACCATGGCACACACCAATGACTTTTCGATGCTTTTCGAAGTTATGTGTGTATTTTACGATTAATGTCAATAGGCTCATCACCTATTACATTGGGACCTAAACATAAACTGGTGAAATGTGGGTGCTAGCACCACTGCCTGCTTCGGGGATAAAGGCGTGAGTTTATGTTATGTTATGTTACGTTAAGTTTCAGTTATAATAAAATAAACTCAGCTTCAGATGCATGGGTCGAGTGAACAATAGTGCCGGGAATACGGTAATAGACTAACCCCCAATCACGTGGAACCGAATTGGTAAAATGTGGGTATTAATTCACTTGTCTAACTCAAACGGCATTATATGTATGTATAGATTTAGATCGGAAAGAAATTGTACGTAATTTCTGGTAAAAAGAATACGTCGTATCTGTGTAACTGGCGCGGGTGTATGCCTCTAGTGTTGCCCATAGGTTGCAAATACTACTTCCCGTATGTTGGGTAATCTTTTTAGTCGGTTCGAGTTCGATAATTACCACCACCAGCTTTGGCGAGGGGATACATGGGGAATTTTTGCACGATAATTATAGATACGATAGATAATAGGGTGAATAGAAATAAAATGGTCAGCTAATTGCTGTAGGTAGTTATTTTTTTTCAAGCGAATCTATGGACTAGTTTATTGTTACAACAGTTTCATTATATATCTGGTAATGGGCTTATATAAAATTTTGTAAAATAAATTATTTAAAATATTTCATTGACCATTTTATCTCTATCCATCCCTATTCACCCCGTTTTACTGTACTTTAACATAAAATAAACAAACCTGTAGCTGTGACAATGATATCGGCATTCTGGCAAAAAGCTGTTAATTGCTCCTTAGGTGTGTAACGGTGGCAAATAGTTACTGTTGCATCCATTCCTAATCTGTTTTCATGTCTGTTATCACTGTGTAAAATCATGGCTATAGGCATGCCTACGTTCTTTGAGCGGCTAACTACTACGGCATTACGTCCGAAGGTATCAATTTTGAACCTAAAAATGTATGAAACAATTATACCTTTTTTTAAGTCATCTGTCTTCAATAGTGATCATTTATAAAGATTAGGGTATAAGTTTCATTATGCTGCTTAACAAGAACTTGGGATCGGCTTTCCAGTCTAACTGTGATGCGGCTGAACTTCGATGTTTTCTGTGAAGCGACTGCCATTTGACCTCCACAACCGATGGTCCAATGACCAATGGCGATATCGAAGTACCAAGTTAGGCTGGTTGAACTTCTGAGGGCTCCAACTACACGTAACGACTGCCATAGATATAGTATTACTGTTCGTATGGCAACCGGGACCGACAGACACAACTTTTTTCACTGAGCGGGGATTGAACCCGCGCCCCGTGGATAGCTGTCGCATGCACTACCGCCACGCCACTGTTAAGGTATTCATGTTGATATACCTAAAGTAGATGGTAGGAACATTATTCATGTATACTATATACTACCCTAAGACAGTACAAATATCTACCAAAAAGAGAATTACAGAAAAACCTAAGATATACCATTAATACCTAAACCCAGAGCCTGGTAAATGAGAAATGTAAGCTGCTTGCCTTTTTAACATCTCTATGACACCCAGAGCTGTGGCCGGAACTAAAGTTGGCAGGTCAACACACAGCTTCCCAATATTGGTTATGTGGAATCCATCCACATCTTTCTCAGGAGTAACTGCACAACACACTTTTCTTTCATTCATATTCTCTGGTATCGGTAACTGTACCAGAATACCATCAACATTACTGTCTTGATTAAGTTTTTCAATTTCAGATATTAGCTGTTCTTCAGAAATATTACTGTCATGACGTATAACTGCAGCATCGATTCCAACATCCTTTGCTGCTGTTATTTTATGGTTGACATAAGTTTTACTTGCAGGGTCTTCACCGACTAAGATGCAACGGATGCTGGGTGCTCTATGACCAAGGTTTACCCAGCTGGCAATGTTTTCTTTTAATTCTTTCTGGATTTCAGCTGCAAGAGCTTTACCGTTGAGCACTCGGGCCATTGTACTGTAGATTAAAGTTTGATTTAAAACACATGCTGTGCATAATATTGTCTGTGTCTATTTCTTAATATGTTTCATTGAAAACTAAGATAATCATTTAAGTAATAATTAGTCTTATTATTGAAACTGATTTGAAACATCCATTATACCATTTCTATATTTTTTTAAATGTGTAATATACTATATTAGTTTCTATCTATGGTTTGTGATAGTGATAAGAATGAATAATAGGAAAGTATTTTGCAGTTTGTTAAGAAAAGTCAAAACACAATTGAAGACAATGATGTAAGATGCTACAGAAACCACACAAAGTAACATAAAGATTATTCTAGAACATAAATGCACAGAACAAATTTTAAGTTATGACAAAAGGTAAGAGCAAAAGCCACAACACAATTCTTTATCATTTTTACCTGGTGGATCGCAAAGAATCTATATATGAATAGCTTCTCATTGTGGATGTCAGTAGGACACTGAATTCTTTGAAAGGGAGTATTCGTCTCATCGCCCGCTGTTAACATGTACAGGTCACTCAGTCAGCATGGCACAATATTATAATTAACCTACTGTTAGTGATAACAAACACTAACATTCAGTGTATTCTTGAATATTTGATTTTAACCGGTTTCTTAGTGTTGTAATGAAACATGTACAGTTCAAAAGTTCAATAAATCTCTGAACATCAGGTGCATACTGGTTTGGAATTACTGATAATTTGACGTTAACAAAATAGATACCCGGAATAATTACATGAGACGTCTTCATGACAGTTCAGTAGTAATTTACTGATAGCAATCTTGTTATTCATTTTTTTGTTTACAGTTTGCATATAATCTTTCTATTTCACAGCTAATCTGGGTGGGAGCATAGAACAATGGAAGAATTTGGATTTGATCTGATATGGTAAAGAATCTATTTATTTATTTAGCATCATGCCTAACCAATGAATTGAATAATAGACATACATACCAAAACTGAAGAGGTACCTATGTATTGAGATAACTCAAGCACAATTCCACACAATGTATGTGTGTCCAAATTGATGAAATATGTCATTGAAGGTGAATATTGTGTTGATTAAACAATGTTCTGAATAATGGATATAAACTTCCTTGTTTACTAATGAAAGATAAACCTAATTCTCTTATGCACGTTGAAAAATTAAAATCACCTAATTAAGTATGAACTCCTAATATTTTTAGACTTTATTCCAGAGAGTTCTTAATTTGAAAACACAAGTACCAAAAATTTTATTATGAGTCATCACATACATTTGATGAGTTCAGGTTTACGTTGAAATATTGTAAGAACAATGAAATACTGTTGTAAAATAAATAATATAATAAATAAGTAAGTAATAAAATGTTTTCACTCACGTTTAAAATTGAACAAGCTGGCGCTAATTGCTTTTAACAACACCACGTGTACACAACGTATCTATTGGAAAAGAGAAAACGTAATGGCCCTTTATAATGAAAATTGCATATCGGCTACTTTTTATTAGCACTGTTGCACTGATTGCACAGAATCAATCAAAAGCAAAACTTCGCTGACTGAAGTGACTGAAAGCATGGCAAAGTTTTTTTAAAGATTCGTCGCAACCTAAAATTTTTGAATTTATTACTAGATTGTTTAAGTTATTTTGATATTGTAAAAAGAGGAATATTGATAAATATTATTTTATTTCACTTTTAGTGTTTTACTTTGTACACTTTTTTGCTTTTAATTCATTTAAAAATATATTATTCGACTGACATAAAAAAATAGTAGGTATCAGAACGCGCAAAACCTGTTTTGATTTGACAAATGACAGGTCAATGACAGTGACATTGAATGCGTTTAGGTTTTGCCTTATGCCTAGAGATCACTGAACATTGGCAGAATCGTTGGGATCGCCATAGAGGAGAAAATAATAATAATAACAATATGTAATGCCTAGGGATGAGTTCTTTCTAATTTGATATAATTTTTGCACCTTGATCTACTCCCGTAAGTGCTGAAGTATTAAGGAAGTTTTCTGAACCATACTGTGCAAACAATAATAATATATTAGACCAAACTAGGTGTAAAAAGCCATCTTTTGAATCATTTTGACACTGTAACTTCTTCTGCTACTGAATTTATAGATTTTTTAGCGATTTACAATATTACAAGTTATAGATACAGGTAGGTATATCTACGAGTTGTGGATCCAAATACGCTCTATGATACGCAGTACGGGGTACATCGATGGGTGGAGGAGCTCAAATTAAATCATAGATTATTACAAAACAATTCATGCGCATTTGTATTCGTAAAATTTTATTCGGTAACTAAAAATAGGTATACAACATTAGCTAGTGATTGGCGCCTTCTTTTATCCAAGGAAACTAAATTAGCACTATTCTTTGTAATTCTCAAGTAGTTGCTATTGCTGGTGTTTATGGACTAACTCGCCCCTTAACTGTGCCCTCAGTTGCTAGAAAGAATAATGAGTGGGACACGTGAAAAGTCACCGAGAAGCCCTCTGTAGGGCCGCCCACATTTCAAATTATCTCCCCTTCGTGAATGAAACGCTGACGATTTCCAGACCAAATACTCTGATCGTATTTTATTGTAATTATTATTTATTGTAACTTTTAAACTATCGCGGCGTTTACTCATAGTGTTTATAATGTTCCGGACTTAGCCTTACATTCGATATGAAAATAATGGAGGGTAGGCACACAAAAAAGGTTCCCTGCACACCGCGCGACGCTCGCAGGCCAGTCAAGTCGTGACCACGGGTGCTGCAACGCACCCGAAACGTCGGCAAAAGTACCTAAGTGCTTAAAAATAATTATATCGCGTGAAGTCCCGAACATTATAAATGTATGAGTTATTGCCTAAGCATTCAGGGTTTTTATACTTAAGCTCATTTTTGTTCCGTATTCGAATCATACCTACAATATTTACGATTACCTACGGAGAACAAACTAAGTAACTGGCTGGATACGGTTAAACTGAGATAATGACATCGAATGATCAGTGTGTTTAAAAATAATGAAGATAAGTTGGACAGTGAACTATAAAAAGTTTTAATTAAAGGCTTGTAAAGAGTTCGCTTAGGTAGTTCCGATTGTATTCGAGGCCGGGGTTCAGTTTTCGACTTCTACTTGTCCATTTCATACTGTGTGGGGCATTCGAAATCTTTTAACATGGTCTTCATAAATTTTAATAAATCTAGTAGGTACCTACCTAGGTACCTAAAGTCTATATAGGTAGATACTTGCACTAGTTAACATACAATTACGCCTCCTACCTCCGGATATTACCTAATTTTATTTACAATTTTCATATAGGTATTTGCACACGATATTGAACAAACAGTGATGTAAATAGGTATTACTTACCATTAAATTGGATGACGCAATAACAATTAGCGATAATAGTAGTAATATTACAATTAATAACATCATATTATATGTTGTTACTTACTGAAATAAATCGCACCCCCAGTGCAAAATAGGCATAAGTGATTTTATTTTGATTTATCGATTTTATCATATTTGAAAAGTACGTTTAAAGATACATATACTAAATTTTTTTCATATTGTTCTTGTTAAATTTGACGAATTAAAACAAGAAATTCGTTTTGAGAGTTTTTGTTCCATTACATTTTTTCTTACGGATTAGTAGATTAAGTGATATAACGCAAAGAATAAATTGAGAAATATGACGTATTACTTTTTACTACGTTTGTCCCTAATATTTTATGTAGAAGATTAATAGTAACAATTATTATGACTTAAATGCGTATGTTTTTTTTACATCGCTAGTCTTGTATACACGATTATCTTTTTATTCGTTATAAGGAAATTATCTTAAATGCGCTTACTTAGCCAAAAAGATACCTCTCCACCGAAAGTCACTTCTATTCAAGAGCTGTACGTGAAGCTATTGAAATCAAGAAGTACAAGAATTTCAATCGGGAAGACGAGACGGTTTCAAGTTATCTGCGACATGGAATCCAGTGATAAAAAACTTGCTGCCTCGCTTTTCTGCGTGGTCGGATAGACACCGAGCCATTTGCACAGATAATAGGGACCCTGTGAGTGTGGTATGTGATGGTACCTGGAGAGAAAATAATATAAAAAATGTCGAAAATGTGTGGGTAAATGTACAACCGGCTACCTCACGGACTCGACGACGAAGGGCGTGCGCGGCTGAGACAGTCAGCCTGTGACCACGGCCGGTGCAACCTGGTTGAAACGTCAGGCATTCCAAAGGTTTGTATTACCTATACGATGATCGTGTTAATTCCCGTTTACATATTATAATAGACTGAATTTGTTGAATTACACTCTGTTCTGTTTCGCTGGCTGGTTTATGAGGTCTATTGGTATGTTGTCCTCGAAGGTCTGTTATTTGGTCGCCATTAGCATATTTATCAATGGCAGTGTAAACTGTTCTTTCTTTAATATCTAGCGTATTAAGAAACATGGTTTTGCACACTTTTCAATCAGTCACAAGACATGCATCGCTTTTTGACAGCAAATAATATACCAATGTACGATTTTGTTCACGTTTTTTGTTCACATTTTCATAACTTTAGGTTCTATAATCTCGGCCTATAACTTCTGACCCTTCACTTATAGCCTGTTACGCTGAAACTATACCAGCTGGAAATAATTCCACCACAGAATCTGAAGCAATGACATCTCGTCCAGTGTTAGTAACTGAAGCTAATACAAACCCTAGAAAAAGGTTGGGAATATTTAAGCAATTTTGGACTTCTAGTAACCATGAAACTCAATGGCAGTTCATTTTGAAAAACACTGAGATTATAGAACCTAAAGTTATGAAAATGCAGCGTAAACGTGAACGAAATCGTACATTGGTTTATTATTTGCCGTCATAAAGCGATGCATGTCTTGTGACTGATTGAAAAGTGTGCAAAACCATGTTTCTTAATACGCTAGATATTAAAGAAAGAACAGTTTACACTGCCATTGATAAATATGCTAATGGTGACCAAATAACAAACCTTCGAGGACAGCATACCAATAGACCTCATAAACCAGCCAGAGAAACAGAACAGAGTGTAATTCAACAAATTCAGTCTTATAATAATATGTAAAAGGGAATTAACGCGATCATCGTATAGGTAATACAAAACTCTTTCAATATCTTCAAAATCTTTCATGAGACTTTGCCTTCAGCTTAACATCAGGCGAGGTCAAGTCAAATTGACGTGCCATAGATAAAAAAAAACCTTTGGAATGCCTGACATTTCGAACAGGTTGCACCGGCCGTGGTCATAGGCTGACTGTCTCAGCCGCGCAGGCCCTCCGTCGTCGAGTTCGTGAGGTAGCCGGTTATACATTTACCCGCACATTTTCGACATTTTTTATATTATTTTCTCTGCAGGTACCATCACATACCACACTGACAGGGTCCCTATTATCTGTGCAAATGGCTTGGTGTCTATCTGACCGCGCAGAAAAGCGAGGCAGCAAGTTTTTTATCACTGGATTCCATGTCGCAGATAACTTGAAACCGTCTCGTCTTCCCGATTGCAATTCTTGTACTTCTAGATTTCAATAGCTTCACGTACAGCTCTCGAATAAAAGTGACGTTCGGTGGAGAGAACTTGCGTATTGTGCAATACAATCCAGTGATTCGTGCCTGCTACTAAAAGGTGTTCTGCAATCGCTGATTTGCTCGTCCGGCGGTTCTTTACAGTTGCAATGTGTTCTTTGACCCTATCAGCAATAGTCCGCTTTGTTTGGCCTATATATGAACTACCGCAGCTGCAATCGATCTTGTAGACCCCTGGCGTCTGAAGCGGCAAGATATCCTTCGGTGTGCCCACGATGTTGTTTACTTTAATGCCTGGTGCGTAAACTGTCGGGATGGAATACTTTTTTAGTACGGAGCCGATTTTATCCGTTATTCCCCTGACATAATTGAATTTCGCTTACTGAGAGAACATAAATATTTTATTGTACGGAGCCAATAAAAACTTAATTCGTTAATTGTTACAAGTTTAGTCTTATCAAATTATCTACTTACTGATTATTTAAGAATTCATGAAAAAAATCAATAGTGGCAGTAATCTTCACCGAAACTCTAAATTACTGAATATTATTGTGCAATTTTATTGTTGATAGTAGGAACTTTAATTGTTACCAAAACTATAATTAGTATTTTGCCTAAAATAAAAAATAATGCATAAAAAAAATGCATTCTCTGTTTTTCCCTGTAGTCATAAATAATAACTCTAAGTAATATGTGTTAATATGCAGCTAACTTTTCTAAAACATATAATGAAATAAGGAATTATTATTGTTTACTTAAGTTATCTTAACAAGCCCCTATATTGAAAAAAGGGGTAAATATTGCTTGTGCATCACAAACATAATTTTTATAAAGGAAAAAATGCAGTAATCTTACATAATCTACCAAAAATGTTCATATTCACGAGTTCATTACTGCTTTAATTTACATTACATTACAGTTTTTGAAATATATTTTACTTTTCTAGCAAAGTCTGGCATAAATTTTGATACTCAGAATGCTTTATTTTATTGTATTCTGAAAAATAGCATAATAATTTATTTTTACAATTCCTAATAAACTATAAACATTAGTACTAACTTAAATACAACACGAAGTGCAATATTTTTTTCTCCTTTTTTTGATATAAGAATAATTCTTCTACGTTTGGAAATAAAGTAAATATGCCCATAAATTCAGTTTTTTCGCCATACTGAAAAATCAGCATTTCCGTCTTATGCTTTTTTTTCCCTGAGGGTACGAAATATTCTGGGACTTTTTTTTATTTTATATCACTTAGGTGGCAGACAAGCACACGGCCCACCTGATAGAAAGTGGTCACCGTGGCCTATGAACGTTTGCAACACCAGTGGCGTCACACTCGCGCTGCCGACCCTATGGAAACCTTTTTTTTGCACTGAGTAGGAAGCAAATGCTCAACCCTCGCGCCACAGAGGACATAGGTACAGTCAATAAAAGAGATACGATACCGCATTTACATTCAACATTAATATGTAAAAGTGGTACCGTATCTTTTTTGTCGACTGTACATAAAATTATTCTTGTTAGATAACTGCGACCATAGGCCTCACCGCAAGCCACACGTATCAGTGATGTTATATTTTATCATTAGTATAGGTATGTCACTGATAGGTATGTAGCGCCACGATTCCTTTCAGTGTCCCAAAAACCTACATGTTGTAGGTAGATATCTCCGCCATATACCTAATCTTGGTTCCAAAATGTGGTTTCGGGTCCAAGATAATTATATTGCGGGAGGTATACCTGAATCTAATTATGTTATTAATTCGCGCTTTATAAGCCAACAGGATACATGTTTGCCAGTAGCGTGCACAAGGTTTTTAGACGGGATAGGTAGTAATAGGTAGATATTTTTTCAAACTCACCTAACTATCATGGGCTTGCATTAGTCACCTATTAGTCACCATGAAATGGCTCGCCACTGAGATTTGTTCGTTTGTCCGCGTTCCCATTGGCTCTTATAAGGATACACACAAAATACCATCGTCATTCTCTGGGCCTACTCCAAACTCAGTTGGCGTTGGCTTTCTAGTCTAACTAAAATACGGCTGAACTTCGATATTATCCGTGAAGCGACTACCATCGGGTCTCCACAATCAAATTGGCCATATCGAAGCTACCTACCTATGTAGTTAGGTTAGTCGGACTTTTGAGGGCTCCAACTACCCGTAACAACTGCCTTAGATGTTCGTATGGTAACCGGAACCGAGGCACAACCAGACTAGTGCAAATAGCAATATTCATTCATACAAATATTTAGACTGAGCGAGGATCGAACTCGCGCCTCCTGCGTAGTTGTCGCATTCAATACCACGATTCACGCCACCATTTCAATCTAAAATCATACATAATATCTTATTCATTATTAATCTTATTAATCTTGGCCCATAAATACTTATTCTATACCACTTTAGTAGGTGGCAGACAAGCACACAGCCCATCTAATGGAGAGTAATTACCCTGGCCTTTGGACATTATGCATCGTTAGAGGCGTCACATTCGTGCTATCGGTCCTACATTACAAGTATTTCAAAACATATAAATAACTACTGATGTTTTATTACAATTATGTTGCGTAGTAACAGATAATTTTTTATAGAAGCAAAAATTACGATAATATAAATAGTAACTACGCAGTAACGTTTCGAGTCACGTGCTTTAAATGTGATAAGTAGGTACTTAGGCTTTTTTCAGGGGCTAGTGAAATTTCTGCCTTTTACTGTCTATCCTACCTATATGTTATTCTAGTTTTGAATTTTCCACCAGATTTGTACTGACCTTAGGGTGAACATCTTTTCCCTGAGTTAATTTGCTTTCGTCTCAGACTGAAACCGTGTCACTAGCTTTTTCTAAACTGCATATTATTGCTTACCGTGGCCCAGTGGACTGGACCAGGGCCACCCCGTCTCTTCCTGTAGGTGTGGTAGAAAACAGCTAAGGGATAGGGCTGTTCTTCATCCGCCTGTAAACTTGCAACCCATGACATCACTCTCGATAACGAAGATTTTACTTGGTGAACTTACTAAGACCACAACCTAGTCAGTTGAACTTGTTATTGGACAGCAATGCATTGGAATTGTATAGAAACACTAAACTATAACTCTCATACGTACACCGGGGGTGTGTTGATGACGCAAGTAGGTATTGACTCGGACATGTTCTTATCGAGAGAAGATAAGCTAAATGTCAATGTCTCGGTACTGGAACATTGATTAAAATACTACAAAGACGTAATTGTAGTAATTAGTGCTATAATTAAACAGCTGTACGCAATAAAAACATGTTATTTCACTTGTTAAAAGTATGCTAACTTATTGGCACGGAACTTAGAATTTGGAATTAGTCGCCAGAGTAACGAGGCAAGGAACGCGCAGTTAGTTTAGTTGTTTTGATCTAATCTATGACTGAAAATTGACGGTGAAGTTGGTTCACCAATTGAAAGTCGCGCTGTGGGCCATGCGCTCCATGGCCCGCAGCCGACTGCTTTGCTTGGAGTCTCTTTGAACGATAAAATTAGCAATGAGGTCATCTGACAAAGCATCAAAGTTACCGACATGGCTCGCAGTATAATTATGCTATAGTGGCAGTGGACTGGCCACATCTGCCGAATTACCGATGGCCGCTGGACCAAAAGAGTTCTTGAGTGGAGACCGCAAGATGGTAAACGGAAAGTAGGACATGACAAAGATGGGTGGGACAGACTGGATGTGGAGGGCGGAGGATAAAAAATAGAGGCGCCCATTGCCTACACCATAGGCTATTTATTGAATCTATGATTGGGTAAAAAAAAATGATTTAAAAGAAATTAAAAAGTAAAATAAAAATTTAAAAACCCCCGATGCAAAAATACCTCTGAAAAGTAAATAAAACATGCGTTGTCCTCTAACTAGTATGCACCCACGTATGCACGCACGCACGCACACCGAACAGGTGGGAAAAATTAAGACAAATCCGGTATAAAGCATAGTCTTATAAGACACAGTATTCATGGGAAAAAAATTACCAGTAGTTCTACCAATAGAACTAATCATCAGAACAGGTGGGAATAGACGCTTTATTGAGCTAGTCCACCACCGTTGCACCCCGAGCTATCCTTAAAAGTTATTCCAAGAACGCGTACTGCGCGTAGGTATAGATCTTATATTTTGAGCACATTTGGAGTACTGAAGAACATAATTAGCAGGGGTTACCGTAAAATTCGTCTGCTGTTGTTTTTATAGGTGCTGGTCTTGCGATAAAAAGCATCTCATATTTATTACTCTCTGTTATTTTAGTTTTCTGTAGATGCAAGATTTTTTTCAATCAGTCTTTTACTTTCAGTTTATTTCTTACCAATCATACTAACTAATTTTACTGCTTTATCATATAAGTGTACACTCATTGATAACTGTATCGGCGAATGCAGGATTGAGATAAGATGTAAATAATGCAAGTGTAGACATTGTTGTAACCCTTAAGACAATTTGTTCACTTAAAGTTGCGTGGTACGATAAGCTACCTTCTGGGGAAATTCCTGTAGTGTGGCACTTGAATATGTAAATGTAGAATGTCTTTAGAATAGCTATGCGTTTGTAAAAAAGTAAAACTAATAAGCAAGAAATAAGCATTGCTCTTTCCATTTATGAATATAATTTGTGAGTTCAAAATAAGCACTTCAATAGCTACTTGACCAAGACAACATCATTCACAGATGACAGAAAGAAGTCAGGGGCCACCTCTTAAAAGAAATATTATTACCATATTACATTATTTTCATAGTGTTATACAGACTCGGGCCGTTGTCGTTTACGACGTTTGTGTTCTGTATATTGTAGAACGATTGTAAATTCAATCAAATTAAATAAATAAATGTACATTAAGAGATACCTACTGTTTAACCTACAGTATGACCAACAATACAATGGTATCCTGTACCAAAAGTATCCTTTGTATCCTGGTACTTCATTGTTCTGACGTTGACAGTCCGAATCTCATTATGGTAATAAAATAAGATTGAAATAATAATATTACGTACTCTTTCGAGGTGGTGATAGGGCCCCAGTTCAATGCTAATTACTGTCCTCTGTAAATAAAATTTTCTTTGTATTTAGTAGTAATGTGACTACTACTGTAATTACCTATTGGACATAAAGAATATAATAAATGTTGTCTACCTAAACAAGATAATATCAAGAGAGCATAGCTATAATATAATCGCTATTTCATAGCGTCGATAGCTTAGTGGTTAATAGGTCAGCTTTACGAATGAGTGGTCCCGAGTTTGAAGCTTGCAAGTAATTAAAATAATTCATTCCTAATTGTATAACAGAACCGATATTTTAATTCTATTTTGACTGAAATTCTAACTTATATTCTGACTTTATTTCACTGTTATGTTTTGACTATATTCAGTGTATGAGTGCATGATTGACAGGTTTTCGATATTTTCTATGCCTAAATTGTAGAATGTATCAGGAACCTTATTGTTAGAATGTAACACCTCAAGTAATACCTACATTCCATGCAAATAAATAAATATACTATATTCAATGCATAAATCAATAATTTAAACTAGACCACTCCGAAAAGTTGAAAATCGTTCTTGAAGATTTTCAGTTACAAGTTATTTACAACGTGGTTACGTAAAACTTTCCATTTTAATAATAATGAAAAAAAAAGTTTTTATACAGGCACTTTTTTCATTCTCGTCTTTGCTCCCTAAAAAGTTCATAATTATTTCCAGAAAAAAATTCAGGGTTTACTCAAAGCAGACTTTATAACCTCCTAGAACTTTTACCCTTGAAATTTAATTACTTCTTACAGACCTGAGGGCTACCATACAACATCCGAAATTTCGGACCAGCAAGAAACTCGATCGAAATATTGTAGCAGTTAGCCATGTAAAGACACCATGAATTCACTTCGATTTTCATAAGCCGAAACAGTATCGGTACATATCGGTACCGAATCGGATCTTCGGTTCCGATATTGGAATAAATGTATTTCATGGAACCGATTCCCCGAAATTTCGATCCGTAATTGCACATGTTTCATGGTAGACTTACTGTATTTTCGGTTGCGTAACTCGAATATCAGTATGTTCTCACTAAGTGTGTGTTCAGATAGCTCCTATAAACAAAATACCTTTCCACAATCGCTCAACTGGCTAAGGCTAATATTCAATTAAAACTTCTTGATTTCTCTGACAGACCCATAGCAATATTTCCTGTTTACGCCTCACTCTGTGAAAAATAAACATTTATTATAAAACATTGGAGTTGGACTTGAGAAAAAACTTATTTGTTGCAGATTGTTTGTGACTTTTATTTGTCAAATTTATTATACTCTTGCCGTTTGGAGAGAAACATTTTGATAAATTACTTCGCAAATTAAAGAACCGAAACTCTATTATGCTCATTTGACAGCTAAAATAAAAAAAAACTGTATATTTCGATCACAAAATTAGAGGCAATCGCCACACGATCGTAGTATGATTTTTTAGCATATTCTAACCAAAGTCACTAATTATATCATCTCTATTAACCAGCTCTAGCTAAAACCAAAATTTAATGCAAGCAGTACAAAACTAAATCGATAAGAAATCACTGTCAATTCAATCAATAAACTATTAAAACATAGTATGATAATACAGAGAGTTATCCCAATTTAATCCCAAAAAATAACGGATAAAACTAAATATTAGCTTTACAATTACTTTCAACATGCACAAACTATACAATAATTCAAAACCGCAATTCATACAAGACGGTTCCAGTACAAGAGGGCACATACATAAAATACCTTTATTTATCAAGTTGGCAATGTTCCATAACCAAACCTAGAATTTGGCCCTAAGTCAGAGCTAAAACTCAATTTTGTGTAACTTACGTTAAGTGCGTAGTAATTTTGAGACCTCTGTCATGGGAGCGTTCGACTGGAACTGCTCTGAACCACAGCTGTATACGGGCTCTTAAATGAGCGATAGGAGCAGCGAATTATTTTAGTCCGACGGTAGGACGCGACGGTATCTCCATTCTCAATTGAGAAGCCCGACTAGATAAGCACCTCCATTCTACAGAATACTACGGCTACTAATAAGCTTGTGTTGTGTTTCCGGCGGTGAGTAGGGCAGTCAGAGCTCACTGGAGACTTTTTTGCCGTCAGTTGGAAGACCAATTTGTCTCCTGCACTGGCTGCACATATACTTACTGAAGCTCTTTTAACCGTGCCGTGTAAAATACAAGGGGAAAAACCGCAGAGTGGACACCAGGCTCAGAGGTAAAAGTCTCAAATGCAATCGTGACATAACATTGACATGTTATGATGATGAGGAGAGGATAATTTCTATAGACAAAATGTTACAGTAAATAATATTAAATCTGTTTAAGGTTCGGATAAGAGTGTACTATGGGTTCTTACAAAGAACCATAAACCACAAACCAACCTTATCTGTGAGTGGGAATGGTTTATATTCCACCTCGCACGCAAGCAAATGAAATTATATTGTTGAACAAATTCATGAATCGAATTTTAGATTGATTGATGATAGATTAGACAAGTTACACTTGTAGACAGACTTAACGGCGGAGAGTAAATAGGAAGAGAACGTCATTCGATGCCCTGATGCAGACTTTCCCTTGCAGTAAAGTAAGATCTATATTTCTTACAATACTAAAAAGGTCTAATGTTGAAAGTGTTAATAAGTTTCGATCGACTGCTACGCAGGAGGCGCGGGTTCGATCACCGCTCAATGCAAATATTTATCTGCATGAATATGACTATTTGCACTTGTCTGGTCGTGCCTCGGAGAGCATGTTAAGCCATCGGTCCCGGTTGCCATACGAACATCTATGGCAGTCGTTACGGGTAGTTGGAGCCCTCAAAAGTCCGACTAGCCTAACTACAGAACTTCGATATCGCCAATTTGGTTGTGGAGGTCCGATGGCAGTCACTTCACGGAAAATATCGAAGTTCAGCCGCAACTTAGACTAGAAAGCCGACCCTTTTTTTTATCGTGCGCAAAATCCCCACGAATACCACCTCCACCAAAACCGATGGAGGTGATTATGTCGGACTCGAACCGACCAAAACGCACGCCGTCCATGGGTCCTTGATTGCCGGAGGTGAGATTATACAAGACATATCTCTCGCACCCCGGCAGACCCGGGGACATCTCTGTTGAGATGCCCCTCTTCCCCCAATGTGATTTAGCCCCTGGGTATGGGGTGGCATTTTGCGCCATCGCCGTGGCCTGCTTCTGCTAGGGAGCCGACCCTAACTGAGTGGGGAATTGGCTCAGAGAACGAGTTGAAAGTGTTCATAAGTTACCTACTATTGAACCGCGTATTTCGTGGCCCAACGTGTTAAACTTGTCATTGCTCATGTTTATTCTAACACACAACGGGCGGTGATTAACTAGAAGTCATACTCGGATTTATGTGACGTGCATTTGTGACTTTACTACCCTTTTAACGTCATAAGTTCCTAACGGAATAGGTACATGGTTCTTCATTGGATGTTAGCCCCGGTTACATCGAAAGCTTGCACTTTGAAACCCGGGTCAACTTTCTTACACTATCTTGCGAATGGGCTTATTTGCCAATTCCTTGAGGAAAGTACTTATGCACCAGGTAAAGTGGGCTTTGAAATGAATTGTCTTGAGATTTTTAAAAATATTGCGTGTCTGGTGTTGCATAAAATTGAATTCATTTTTTAATGTTTCTACGTGTTTGTGCCGAGCAACGTCTGAAATGGCTAAGCCGATTTTGATAAGATTTTTACTGCAGATACCTGATGTCTATCCAATGCATAGTTAACGTCAATATAGTTCTTCTCTGCTGAGAGCCACAAGATAGATTTAAATATTTCTCAACAAAAATTATAGTTACGCAAATAAAAATCCAAACGGCTGATTATACGGCCATTTTAATTGTAAACGACTATCATCCGTCTTGCTATGTTATTTTAGGACCGCCGTTTAAAGGAATTTATTAGGGATCGACGCTGTTCATTGAACCATAGATTTACAAACTTTGTCAAAACACAAAAGTAATATATATAATAGCAACACTAGAAATATGTAGGTATTGGTTTGATATCGTACTATTTTCCGAATGACTAGTATTGATTATAGTTTATTCAAGAATAAAGTCTCGAATCTAGGCGAAGCTAAGTATTCTTGGAGCCTCTGTGCCTCTGATATAGCATTGTGGCAGCGCATTCGACTCAAATGTTGCGGATTCTATTACCGGTTAGTACAAATGTTTATAATATTATGTAAATTTGCATTAATTTGGGTGTCACGACGTATGTAAGTAGTACGTACGTAAGTACGTAAAAACATGTGTTTTTCTGCATTCTAGATACTAGGTATAACACTAGCTAGTTAAGCTGTCTACTTTGAATATAAATAGCACAGTAGAATAAACTTACATAAAAAAACAAACTTAGAATAATCAAAAAAATATAATAGTTAAGTACTTTGGCATAGAGATTTTACAAAGAAAACAAAAATTTCCAGTTCAAAAACCTCATTAAAAACGAATTTTGTAAAAAGCTATAACTATGTCTTTCATATCGATATACATTCGGTGTTGAGGAAATATATAGTGCCAACATAAAGATTTATGCGTCTGTGAAACTGCCAAGGGTGCCAACATCACAGAGAGCCAGTGGTAGGTAGATGCCTACTTCCTGTAAGAAAAAATATTATGTAACGATTTATTGATGTGTTTGTGGTCGCACTTAGCATTTGCGTTGCGGTTTCTAAGTTATAGTATGTCTTTGTATTTTAAAATAGTACTTATTGTTGACTGTTATGAATGTCTTTCGCAACTAGTAAACATCCTGTATAAACATCCTTAATGTTTATTGCTTCAGTCGATCATAAATATCTAATCATTATAATAAATCCCAGTTGC
Organism: Pelosia muscerda; assembly: GCA_963691645.1. Classification (NCBI taxonomy): domain Eukaryota; kingdom Metazoa; phylum Arthropoda; class Insecta; order Lepidoptera; family Erebidae; genus Pelosia; species Pelosia muscerda. The sequence goes on along the minus strand of OY829114.1, from coordinate 4,057,708 downwards.
AGGTCGCAGAATAACCTCCGTCCTCCATCGCGGGTCCAGCGCGGGTCTGGGGGTGACGGGTGGAGCCGCCTGTCAACCTAACAGAAGCTGGCAGCGACGGCAGGGGCTAGACGGGGTCAGTGGTCACTACACCCGACGGGGGTCATCTCGAAAGAGAGGGCCCCGAGTCTGCCGGGGTGCGAGGGATATGTTGTCTATTATCTCACCTCCGACAACTAAAGACCCAAAGACGGTGTGCGTTTTGGTCCGTTTAAGTCCGACATCACCTCCGGTTCCGGCGGGGAAGTAGGTATCCGTGGGGATTTCACGATAGTAAAAAGAAAAAAGTTGCTACTAAAATTTCACTTACCCATTCTTGACTATGCGGACATCAGTTATCTTAATATAACTAAAAGCCAGTTGGATAAACTTGAGCGTCTCCAAAATATCTGTATAAGTATATATACATAATTGGTTTACGCAACTATGATCATGTTTCGCAATTTCGAGCAAAGCTCACGTGGTTACCCATACGACTTCCCCGGAATGCTCACATCCTCGCTTTGCTGCACAATATATTGTTCAAACCTTCAACTCCGTCGTATCTTAAGGAACGTTTTGAATTCCTACACGATACTCACACGAGATATTTAAGGTCAACAGAAAAGTTGAGACTAAGGATAGCGTTGCATAAAACGTCATTTTATGACAACTACTTCATAGTTACGACTATCTTTTATACTTCAGTCTATGAAATAAGCTAAGAACTAAAAATAAAGTTCAAAAGTAAGGGTACATCATTTATTGCTGTGATAAATGCTCTCTTAGATCAAGTTTCCATCTATATTATTTATGTATATGTATTTGTATATATTATGTATATGTGTATGTGTATATTGCATGTATGCTTATAAATGAAATTGATATGTCATATTTAAGTATTGGATACATTCTGCATTATGTGTACCTATTTATGTGAATGGAGATTTGTGTGTATATATGTACATATTGTACATTAGGTGTGAATTTACCTGTGCAATATGGATATAACTAATAAACTGAGATTATAAAAGTACGCCCAAACAACTACCACTCAATACTACGACCATAATTACCATCCAAAGGTTGTCTTGCAGAAGAATCAAAGCATCAAAGAATCAATATCGTTTATTCGTTTCGTTTATTAAAAATACACTATAAGTTTTCCACTAGTTAAAGCATCATAATTTAGGGTCATAATTCAGTTGCTTTTTGAACTTTCACTATTGTTGTTGTATGTACCTTCTCACTTTTTAGACTAGCTCCGAGCTTGCAGATGTTAGCTGTCTTCGTTATAATTCCAGCTAAGGGTATATTCACACTACTATAAATTGCAAATAAATTCCTATTACTAATAACGTTAATTTCTAATGATGTCTGATCGATTTTAAGCTTTTAATAACAATGTTAGCATATTTTGTGACTTTAACAATCCAAACTAGATTTAGATCAGATACATTATATAATGAGGATAAGTTGTATAAATATATTTATTTTATATTTATACCTAGAAAAACATCTGAGACGGTAGTGAACGCGACTGCTACGCAAGACGCGCGGAATTTATGTTCTTTTTAATATATATATGTAGTTTTCTTTCTTTATAATAAGTAGGTGCAAGAGCAAGAGATTCGTATGACCATGCATTTTTATCATCAACATATTCGTTTACTTTATAAATACCTAAATAAATCGTCACATGTTTAATCACAAATGGGTGTAGTGACTAGGTAGTGAATAACACCGAAGATGGGCAGTTTGAAAAGCAAAAAATCCGATTTTAAAAATGATTCCTACCTACAAATTACCCATGTAATGTGAACTCAGCATTAGAACAGTAAACAAGTAAAATCGCGTGCATTTTCTTCGCGCGTGTAAAAAAGGGGAGAAAATGATGTACGGTTATTACTTTGGTTTATTATACATAAAATATAATATTAAACTGGAACTGGGTGATATAGGAGCGGAATTAAAAACAAAACTGTCTGTGTTCAAACAGCTTGGGTTTAAAAAAAATATTTCGTTTATCCACGGAAATACTGAGGACATAAAAGTAACAAATGAAAACCATATACAGACCTCTATAAATTACTTGCTATTACTATATTCAAACGAATAATGCTATTAAGGCGATAAGCATCATGTGAAAAAATATTACTTACCTTTCCATAATGACCACTAGATGGTATTAATAGAATCACCAAAGTCGCAGTTAACTTTTACGCAGTCAAATAGATAAAAATATCTCACACTTCGTATTCAGTGCGAAGAGATGAATCCATACTTAAATTTTTTTACAGTAGTAATTTCTAAAGGAAACAAAATTGTCAAAAATCGCTCTTATCTAAGCCCTACGCATTCTAAGGTTAGGTAAATTACTTCCTAAAACAGTATTTAAAATAATAAAAATGAACAAGAAGATATTTTATAAATTCAAGACTTACGTGACAATATTTGGAAAAATTACACTCTTTCGTAATCGTATGTATGTATTTACAAAAAAAAAGTAATTTTAGTACGGTCATCTCCAAAGGGCCCAAGGTGGTTTGTCCATGTCCAAGTCGGTGTGGTTATGGCGCAAATCCAACCTACTTCAACGAGTCATCACAAAATTGATGACGTTTTATAAGGTAGGTCATCCAACCGTAAGAGTGTAGAGCTGTTATCTTTATCTAGAAGTGTCAGGACAGAGAAAGGTTTGAATAATAACATGTTAGTATGATACGTGTGGTTTCTTTGTATACAATTTCTTTGTAGAAAAATAGTAAATGAGAACTCACAGAAAACAACACTTACAAAACAAACGTACAAATTTACAATGTATGTTTTCTATATTTTTAAGTGGGCACCAAAATTGCCGGTATTTCGTCGTGGGTTCCACACTAAGCGGTTTTTAATGTCATCCGTTCCGAGTGCAATAAACGTTGGAATATATCACTGTACGGAACTCCGTTCTACGCGAATGGAAAACATGCTTGCCAAGGGGTATTTATTCTGTAAGTGATGGCATTGTTAGCCTTTGCGACTGTTCGATAAATGTGTCGACACGAAGTTATAATTACTAAAAATATTACCCAGGTAGAGGCGACCTTAATAATTTTTTTAATGCAAAATAAACATAGGTATAAGTAACTGATTTCTGGCAGTAAGGTCCACACACTGGTTGTCTGGAAGAGGTCGCAGACAGCGATAAGACCGCACACTGTACAACTATCTAACTATATATCCATCGTATGTATGCTATGTTTGGTGTGCAATAAAGAGTATTTATCTTTATCTTTAATTAGCAAATAAATATTTATCAATTGGTTGTTGGTTGTCCTAACATATCTTCAAGTATTTTTTGCAAATATTGTACCTATTCGTTTTATAAACTGCTATGGTACACATATATCTCGCCTGCGTCTCTGGCAACGTAACATTATGTTTTGGCAGCCCATGAGTGCCTATTCCATCACCATCAGATATGAAAAATGGTAGTATCATTCTAACCCTGTCCAAATACTAGCCAGATCCGTTCAGCTTTTTGCACGTGATTGAGTTTGTGGCTCCAAATATTTTATTAAATAATAACTAGTAGGCACCCACCCAATGGTCGTAATTCGACCTTATTTAATTAAAAGAAATATAAGTTTGAACATTATTATAAATCGCGCAGATTGAGTAGTACAAAATTTATGAAAATACAGAAATTTCGTACTACTACATCTGTCCAACTTTCGTAAAAAAGTTTCCAAAATTTTTGCTTCACGCATTAACGTATAGATTAGGTAGAAGTAGGACAAAAATTGTATATATTTTTCTTTGTCACATTCGCCTATTTAATAGCCTGTGCACTGTGCAGGCTAATAAATAAACGAATGTGGCCATTATCGCCGCGGTAAAGTTTAGGGTGGTGACATTTGTGCAGATAAACGTAAGTCGCGCTAAAAGTTATTTATAAGGAGCCACTTTCGTTATCTTTCCGCCTAGTAGTAGTGTTTTTTTTCCTATGGTTGATTCACAGGATGTTTTATGCTGATTACATTTATTTCTTTTCAATTTTTAACCATATTTACTTCCTTTTAAGTTTACTTTTTTCATCAATTCACATTCATATTATGTAAATGGAAAAGTGCTCCTTTGGAATAATTTCTGACAAAGCCTGTATTTTGAGACTGACGTAATAAAACATGTATTTTACTTTTTTTGCACTTGTAAGTAACTGATTATCAAACTGTAACACTTGTACACTAGAATCAATAGTACCTACCTCTAAAGTATGACACTTTTAATATAATGTAATCTTGTTCAAGAAATAAGTAAATAAATAAATTCAGAAAGTAAATTACAAGTGAATAAGAGACGTTGGAATGTATTTGTACGTATATCATTAACATACATTTCTATTGTAAAAACTTGAAATAATACCAAGGTGTGGAACTATAATAGGGAGTGCTAAATATGCATCCATAATACGGAATACATCGAGAATATTATGCCCAAAGCTACATTTATAGTGGAAACTGTTATTAACTACGAAAAACAAAAATAATACCCTGCATTTACCCCATTCTCCCTTTAATAGCGTCAGAAATTACCCCCCGGCGAAGTGGCCGTAGTTTGATAACTTGGATAAGTACTATATAAATAACCGGTAATAATAGCTGAACTTATAAAAATAGTATTTGCCTGACTAGTTCAGGGGTTTTTTTATCATTTAATGAAACGGTACGAAATAAAGTGTTGAGTCTAATAGTGTCTGAATGTGTTATTATGTACTTAAAAGAGCTTATTTACGGTCTACTTTTTGTGTGATTCCACGTAAGTATATGTTGTACTGTTTGGTTTGAGGCGTATATTTATTTATTCAACCATTTTGATTTTTTTTTTCTTAATTTTGTAGAAAATATTAAATTATGAATTCAGATTTTGTGTACAGAGACAAGCAAGTGTTAAGTTTTTGTACCTACGTTATATAGTTATATCGCACCCCCAGTGCAAAATAGGCATAAGTGATTTTATTTTGATTTATCGATTTTATCATATTTGAAAATTACGTTTAAAGATACAATATACTAAATTTTTTTCATATTTTTCTTGTTAAATTTGACGAATTAAAACAAGAAATTCGTTTTGAGAGTTTTTGTTCCATTACATTTTTTCTTACGGATTAGTAGATTAAGTGATATAACGCAAAGAATAAATTGAGAAATATGACGTATTACTTTTTACTACGTTTATCCCTAATATTTTATGTAGAAGATTAATAGTAACAATTATTATGATTTAAATGCGTATGTTTTTTTTACATCGCTAGTCTTGTATACACGATTATCTTTTTATTCGTTATAAGGAAATTATCTTAAATGCGCTTACTTAGCCAAAAAGATACCTCTCCACCGAAAGTCACTTCTATTCAAGAGCTGTACGTGAAGCTATTGAAATCAAGAAGTACAAGAATTTCAATCGGGAAGACGAGACGGTTTCAAGTTATCTGCGACATGGAATCCAGGGATGAAAAACTTGCTGTCTCGCTTTTCTGCGTGGTCGGATAGACACCGAGCCATTTGCACAGATAATAGGGACCCTGTGAGTGTGGTATGTGATGGTACCTGCAGAGAAAATAATATAAAAAATGTCGAAAATGTGTGGGTAAATGTACAACCGGCTACCTCACGGACTCGACGACGAAGGGCGTGCGCGGCTGAGACAGTCAGCCTGTGACCACGGCCGGTGCAACCTGGTTGAAACGTCAGGCATTCCAAAGGTTTGTATTACCTATACGATGATCGTGTTAATTCCCGTTTCCATAATTATTATTATAAGACTGAATTTGTTGAATTACCCTCTGTTCTGTTTCGCTGGCTGGTTTATGAGGTCTATTGGTATGTTGTCCTCGAAGGTCTGTTATTTGGTCGCCATTAGCATATTTATCAATGGCAGTGTAAACTGTTCTTTCTTTAATATCTAGCGTATTAAGAAACATGGTTTTGCACACTTTTCAATCAGTCACAAGACATGCATCGCTTTTTGAACGCAAATAATATACCAATGTACGATTTCGTTCACGTTTACGCTGCATTTTCATAACTTTAGGTTCTATAATCTCGGCCTATAACTTCTGACCCTTCACTTATAGCCTGTCACGCTGAAACTATACCAGCTGGAAATAATTTCACCACAGAATCTGAAGCAATGACATCTCGTCCAGTGTTAGTAACTGAAGCTAATACAAACCCTAGAAAAAGGTTAGGAATATTTAAGCAATTTTGGACTTCTAGTAACCATGAAACTCAATGGCAGTTCATTTTGAAAAACACCGAGATTATAGAACCTAAAGTTATGAAAATGCAGCGTAAACGTGAACCAAATCGTACATTGGTTTATTATTTGCCGTCATAAAGCGATGCATGTCTTGTGACTGATTGAAAAGTGTGCAAAACCATGTTTCTTAATACGCTAGATATTAAAGAAAGAACAGTTTACACTGCCATTGATAAATATGCTAATGGTGACCAAATAACAAACTTTCGAGGACAACCTACCAATAGACCTCATAAACCAGCCAGCGAAACAGAACAGAGTGTAATTCAACAAATTCAGTCTTATAATAATATGTAAACGGGAATTAACGCGATCATCGTATAGGTAATACAAAACTCTTTCAATATCTTCAAAATCTTTCATGAGACTTTGCCTTCAGCTTAACATCAGGCGAGGTGAAGTCAAATTGACGTGCCATAGATAAAAAAAAACCTTTGGAATGCCTGACATTTCGACCAGGTAGCACCGGCCGTGGTCATAGGCTGACTGTCTCAGCCGCGCACGCCCTCCGTCGTCGAGTTCGTGAGGTAGCCGGTTATACATTTACCCACACATTTTCGACATTTTTTATATTATTTTCTCTGCAGGTACCATCACATACCACACTCACAGGGTCCCTATTATCTGTGCAAATGGCTTGGTGTCTATCCGACCACGCAGAAAAGCGAGGCAGCAAGTTTTTTATCACTGGATTCCATGTCGCAGATAACTTGAAACCGTCTTCTTGTACTTCTAGATTTCAATAGCTTCACGTACAGCTCTCGAATAAAAGTGACGTTCGGTGGAGAGAACTTGCGTATTGTGCAATACAATCCAGTGATTCGTGCCTGCTACTAAAAGGTGTTCTGCAATCGCTGATTTGCTCGTCCGGCGGTTCTTTACAGTTGCAATGTGTTCTTTGACCCTATCAGCAATAGTCCTCTTTGTTTGGCCTATATATGAACTACCGCAGCTGCAATCTATCTTGTAGACCCCTGGCGTCTGAAGCGGCAAGATATCCTTCGGTGTGCCAACGATGTTGTTTACTTTAATGCCTGGTGCGTAAACTGTCGGGATGGAATACTTTTTTAGTACGGAGCCGATTTTATCCGTTATTCCCCTGACATAATTGAATTTCGTTTACTGAGAGAACATAAATATTTTATTGTACGGAGCCAATAAAAACTTAATTCGTTAATTGTTACAAGTTTAGTCTTATCAAATTATCTACTTACTGATCATTTAAGAATTCATAAAAAAAATCAATAGTGGTAGTAATCTTCACCGAAACTCTAAATTACTGAATATTATTGTGCAAATTTATTGTTGATAGTACGAACTTTAATTGTTACCAAAACTATAATTAGTATTTTGCCTAAAATAAAAAATAATGCATAAAAAAATGCATTCTCTGTTTTTCCCTGTAGTCATAAATAATAACTCTAAGTAATATGTGTTAATATGCAGCTAACTTTTCTAAAACATATAATGAAATAAGTAATTATTATTGTTTACTTAAGTTATCTTAACAAGCCCCTATATTGAAAAAAGGGGTAAATATTGCTTGTGCATTACAAACATAATTTTTATAAAGGAAATAATGCAGTAATCTTACTTATACTACCAAAAATGTTCATAGTCACGAGTTCATTACTGCTTTAATATAACATACTTTTTGAAATATATTTTACTTTTCTAGCAAAGTCTGGCATAAATTTTGATACTCAGAATGCTTTATTTTATTGTATTCTGAAAAATAGCATAATAATTTATTTTTACAATTCCTAATAAACTATAAACATTAGTACTAACTTAAATACAACACGAAGTGCAATATTTTTTTCTCCTTTTTTTGATATAAGAATAATTCTTCTACGTTTGGAAATAAAGTAAATATGCCCATAAATTCAGTTTTTTCGCCATACTGAAAAATCAGCATTTCCGTCTTATGCTTTTTTTTCCCTGAGGGTACGATATGGATCATACATCAAGTAATTATCACAATTAATTTGATGAATCTCTATTTATATCTAATTACTGATTTAGACAGATAAATTACATTCTGACAAAGAAAAAAATGGAGGTGCCATTATTGTGTTGTATTAAATTGCCACATAAACAACTTTTGATTGCATTCACGTAAAAGTTTGATTCTTTGCACAGTTTCAAGATGTTGCCGACCTGTCTTCGGTATGAATTTCAACTTGATACCTATAAGCCCTCCAGCCTCACTATTACAAACGGGTATAGTGCTACAATGGTGGTGCTCAGCTTGATGGCCTTATCAGATGCTTTATCACGCCCCGCTTATAGGACCTGCGACTGTAGGAAGAAGGAAACACGTGCGCCGGTAAGGAATTCCAAGACTTAATGGTGCGGGAGAGGAAAGACTCACCGAACCGCTTGGTTCTTGATGGAATATTCTGCACCGTATGCGGGTGACATCTAAGCCCTGCACGTGAGTGAGTGACGAAACCCAAAAAATAGAAAATAGAATTGTGTTTAATAGGTACTAAAGAAATTTTATTCAAAACTTTGCTTACGTTAATAAATAAAGTACCTACTAAAGAAGAAAGGTTCACTTAAACCAAAACTACTTTGAATAACACAGGGCTATTCAGCAATGCTAAAAACATTCTATTCATTATTCTTAGTTTAGAGTGCAAACTTAGCTCCTTGCCAGTGTATAGGGGTCCTACTGTACAACGATATAGCGTATAGATAGTATAGATTGATTTGATTACGATAAAATTTAAAAAATGATGCTGCAATCGACTTACACAAGTTGCCCATGCGAAGTTGAGTTTTATATTATAAAATAAGTTATTATACACTATATAAAACACATTCTCAACAATTTATATTTTTAGATTCTTCTTAGAGGAAATTTTCAGAGGAAACTCGAGTTGTGAACTGGAGTTGCCGTGATGCGCAACCAGCGTTTCGCTTGATATAGCAACTTGCACACCAGACAACCGGAATCACGAGTCTCCGTGACTAGTTTAACTGACACGTGAAATCCGACAAACGAAACTGGAGTTGTACGATAACTCAAAAACTACGTGCTAACTCAAACAGTATAAGCAAGATAGCGGATGGATCGAAATTCAATTTGTCAATAACTTGAGAAAACGGGTGATTCATCAACTCGCTAAGAAAAAACTCGCCAAATGCCGCGAGTTGGTACCTTTCGGTTTTACCTATTTTTGTTGTCGTCAATTCGCAGCATACTACAATCGCGTAATGTAAGAGCCTTGTCAACCCCAGTTGCGTTTTATGGATACATAATTACTAACTGTAGTTAACGATGCTGGAGTTTTTTCTACTTGCCTAATAATAACCTTATTAATATCAGCCAGATACAATCAATTGTTCGTGCATGATTAAGTACATATTAATGATTAAGTATAGATGTAGGCGTTACCTGGCGGAAATCCATTACAAAAAATATATATATTGGGGGAGGGAGGAGGGCCCACCACTCACCCGCGGTTCAACACTCCAACAATATATATTGGAATGTCAAACCACCCTCTTCAAAGCATCTTCATTCACTTGAGAGCGCTCCTGAAGATGTCTCGTGTAGAGGCGAAACACGTGTCGAGGTTTGTCCTTCGCACTAGCGGAATACTGCACAGGTTACAACATCTCCTCTCTGGTAAGATTTTTTTGTTTTACTTGCTTTGTAGAGGGTGGTTTGACATTCCAATATATATTGTTGGCGAGTTGAACCGCGGGTGAGCGGTGGGCCCTCCTCCCTCCCCTAATATTTATTTTTTGTCATGATTAAGTAGTAAACATTAAAAACATCCAAACAGCAATCAGCACAACAGATTAATAATCTTCAGCTAAAATCTATTTTTATTCTATTAAACTGATGACTGTCCCACTTTAGTCAATAAATTAACAACTGCGGTCCTTTGATTTGGTTGAACGGTTCACCGAAGGGGATGGGATTATTTAATCATGTGTTCGAATTTTGTTTGAAGTCAATTCGTATAACTTCAAAGAAGAGTCTGGCACTAAAAATTAGACCGCGGCATGAATTACCCCAAGATAACTTTTGAATTGTTTTGCACCTCGTGAGTAAATTACGAATGAACCAATATATTTTAATGGTATGGATTGATTCAATCTACATAAAATCCATCCAGAATTACAGTAGTTACATAAGAAATATAAGTAGGTAACGTAGTTAATGTAATGAACAGTTGTTTATATGGCTAACCATCATCTTCAGGACCTAAACCAACCACACCAGTAAGCAAATACACCAGATTAATGGACTAAGTTCTAGTCGGCCCTAAAAGTCAATACAAGAGAAAAGTGCGATCCAAAACGCAAGTAGTGGATGCGAGCTGAGGCATGAAACGGTGTAATGATTAGTTAATCGTAATTAAGAATGCCCATAAACGATATTGCGATGTCATAATGACATGAAGAATGCTCATCAATGATATGACAGTGACATGGGGAATGCCTATCAATGACTTTTTTTTTATTTATGGCATGTCAATTTGACATCACCTCGCCTGATGTTAAGCTGAAGGCAAAGTCTCAGAAAGAGGGCACGATAGCAGGAGACCTGGGATTTACTGGATGCGGTAATTCGACAAAGCATATCTAGCAGTGGATTTGTAATAGCCTCATTGGTTTATTTCACAAACTTTCTTTCCTTTTTCTCTCTATTATCGGCCGGCTTGTAGTTTGTATGAAGTGTAAAGTTTCTAGTGGGGGTTTGAATAAAAATGCAGTGAGTTAGTTTAATGATTGGGTTCGCTATTTTAGGTATTATGTGAAAGGCGTCAAAATAGGACAGAAAGTGTTATTTTTCTAAGTTTAGTAATGTAGCAGTAGCAGAAACGCCGGTTTTTGTTGAAAGTTTTGCGAATATTACACATTGATATAGAACTATTTTGAGCGAATCTTGTCTTACTTTTTATGAGCAATAAAACAATATGAAATAAATCACAATACATAATTTATTTCAAGAAGGCACTCACGCACATGACTGCTTTGCCTAGAGTTCGGTCACTTTTTTTTTTTCAACCAGGTGGTATTTTACTTACATACATTTTTAATCAGATTGTAAAATTAAGATAAAGAATAGGCACAATGTGATTTTACAGTAGTATGTGTCTAAAGACAGAAGTAGAAGTAGTAGGTACTCAGTGAAAGTAGTAGTAGAGTATATTTATATTAGGGATGTAGGGATCAAAGGCTGATTGATGTACCCATGTAAATAGCACATCCCGTACATTATTGTCACCACATTGAGCAAATATGGGTTTCCGACATTTTTAAAACTCAAGTAGGGACCAAATTAAAAGTCAACAACTCTTTCAACACTGTTAAATGAATACAAGAACAATATTTAAGGCGGACTCCCTAACCTCCCTCATAAAGGAAACTCTTTGAGAGTCAACTAATTAAAAAAAGTTATTAAAAAGCTAAAAAAAGCGAGTTGTCGAACTCAATGAATTAATTTTGTTAAAATATTGAACCTTTTTATGTCACTGCTGTTTTTCTCCGGAAAGTTTTTTCAAGGGAATATTTTATGATGCTTAATTAATAAAATTGTGAAATAGCTGTCTGTTTATTAATAATTGCTTTGATCTTTGATAATTGTTTTGTATTTCGATGATGTAACGCTCGTTAAGTACTTCAAACACAATTTTAGAGAAATATCCTACGTACCACTGTATTCACTATACCTATGCTTTACAGCGGGTAAATATTCATGTACCGGGCAGGTGAATATCGCAAAGTATAACTTAATTTTGGAAGCATAAGGGAATCGTTAGTTGGATGACGATGAAATATAAAAGAAAAGCGTACAATCATTCAAATTATCTTCCATACATCTTTGTATATCTCTAATACGTATGTAAACTTCTATCCATAAGATAATAAACACATTAATCTTTCTTATTGTATTTCCGCAGAATTTACGCATTACGCACGAAAATAAGTTGAAACACATCTTCCTTAAGAAACGCCTTCACTGTAACGAGATTTTCCTCAGGCGTCATTTATACAAACATGCACAGTGTTTCTCAACGTGAAGATCAATGTTATACCCTGTGGCATTATCACTTAGTATGAGGGCAACTGAATTTTATGGGGTGTATTTGTTTTTACAAGTTTTTCCAAGAACAGGACACCGAATAGATGAACTTATAACAAAGCCTCATCTAAAAAAATATCGACTAACTCATTAGAGCGGTACAATATTATGCACTACCAATACTACACGAAAAGATTAGATTTAATTGTCATTAAAATAGTCTTAGATTACTTAGGTATCTATCAATACTAACTATCATGTGCCCTACTTATGCTCATATATTATCCGATTCTACTCAACAATTTGCGATCAAAATTAACGTGAGATCAAATCTGACCGGCAAACAAAAAAAATACATCAAAATTAGGTCAGTAGTAAATTCAAAAAAAATATTTCGTGTAACATAACCCAAGTATTTTGAATTTTCCTTTTAATTAGCTCTAATGTACATACATACGACCACTTCTTAATTATACAATAGTATTAAATTGTACGGAAATATAAAAACAGGGGGGTCACTCAATATTCAATTTGAGAAACGTTGACTTAAAGGGATGAATAATACGTAAGATGAAACAAATGTGGCATAAACGAAGCGTATGAACGTGATTACTTCAAGATTAGCCTACGTCGCGTTCAGTGAACTTACTAGTTAAGTGACTGACGTATCTTTGAAACTCCGATAGCATTAACACATATCAACACTAAATAACAGACTCATAATTCTCTGAACCTTTTCCCAACTCAGTTGGGGTCGGCTTTCGAGTCCAACTGTGATGCGGCTGAACTTCGATATTTTCCGTAAAGCGACTGCCATCTGAACTCCTCAACCAATGGTCCAATGACCAATGGCGATATCGAAGTTCCAAGTTAGACTGGTTGGACTTTTGATGACTCCAACTACCCGTAACGACTGCCATAGATGTTTGTATGGCAACCGGGACCGACGGCTTAACGTGCTCTCCGAGGCACGACCAGACCAGTGCAAACAGCCATATTCATGCATACAACTTTTTGCACTGAGCGGGGATCGAACCCGCGCCCAGTGCGTAGCACCAACATCAACACTAAGTAACAAACTAATACCTTAATATCGGTAGAGTAACACAGTTTTTAGGAAAGACGATCCTATTCTCTGGTCCACAGAAACCTATTAAATTTCAAAGCGGAGTTTGTAAGTTCGCGTTATAACACAATTTTAACATACCTAACATTTAGCCTTTCGATCCAGTTTAGAAGTAGCAGTTTGTTCAAACTGTAAACTGATTCTAGAGTTTGTTTAACAGCGCCCAGTCTAGATACGTCGAACATTCATGCTTAAATAAATATAATGGTGCAGTAAATAGAGTCACTCAAGCTTTTTAAGAAAATATTATCGTCTGGTATATTATTTTGGACATGTTTTTTCATCTTTGCGTTAATTCCAGTTGTATCCCAAACTTTTATCTCAAAGGTCAGGAACGATGTTTTTCAGTCTAATTGTGTGTTACTAAGATATTTTCCATAAAGCAATTACCACCAGATCTGCCCAATCTTTGGCGACTACGCAGTACTGTCTCTGTGTCGTCGCGGTAGTGAATGCGACTGCAACGCAGGAGCCGCGGGTTCGATCTCCGCTCAGTGCAAATATTTGTATGCATGAATATGGCTATTTACACTGGTCTTGTCGTGCTTCGGAGAGTACGTTAATCCGTCGGTCCTGGTTGCCATACGAACATTTGTTGCAGTCGTTACGGGTAGTTGGAGCCCCCAAAAGTCCGACTAGCCTAACTACAGAACTTCATTTTCGCCAATTTGGTTGTGGAGGTCCGACGGCAGTCGCAAAATATCGCAGTTCAGCCACATCTTAGACTAGAAAAGCCGACCCCAACTGAGTTAGAAATAGGCTCAGAGAATGATGATGATCATCGCAGTATTGCTGAGCAGTTAGACCATTAATTGTACTTTTGAGGGCTCTAACTACCCGTCACGATTGTCATAGCTGTTCGACGACGGCTTGATGTGCTTTCCGCTGGAGCTCCCCGCGCGCCTTTCGTGGATATGCTATGATCTTTAGAAATAATTTATCTATTTCTCGCTTTATTATTTCAGTCTCAACCATAGGATGTCCACTACTGAACATAGGCCTCCCTGATCACCATCAGGGGATTAGTGATCAGCGGGGATGCAGTTTATCGGTCCAAAGCTAGTGAACTGCATCCCCGCCACGCTGATACAATGCAGATTGGCGGGTAGCCAGAGTGAAGTTGGCTTGGGTTTTTCTCTCCCTTTTCCCTCATTTCCTGCTTAGTTTACTGTAAATTACCTGCCGCCTGTACATCTGTGTTACCGATGTATCTGATGGGCCGATAGACACATACACGTCTCACTGAGCACTCGCTTTGATACTGTCCTTGTGTTTTTATACGAATTTATCTTCAATCAATCAGTGTTAGGGAGACACGCTGATCCCTGTATGTTTGTTTTGATTCGCGTTTTATTTATTAGCCTCGTTTGCGATATATCACATAAATGAGGTTGGATGATGCCCGTGTTTTATGGTACAGTTTTTTTCCGAGTTTTGAATAGGTATTTGTTTGCATTTTGAGGAAAAAAAATTGGAAATTTTAACGGATTTCAAAAACATATGATGATGAACATGTGTGTTACATTCATAAATGTATGTTTAAATAATGTATACGTTATTTTTTTAAAGCTTATAAATAATTTTTCATAAAATTTAAATTTAAAAAAATTTACAAGAGTACTATACACCAATAATATTAATGGAGCTGTTAATAATGGAACCCAAAAGCTATATGAACAGCTAGAAAATTTCACAGATCATTCTACCTGTCTAGTTTTCAAATAATAATAATACAAGTACCTAAGAGGAATGTTGAAAATAATGTAATGCTTTCACAGATTCATTCTGATTTCAAATATTATTTATTTTAGCCTAATAGACAGGTCCAAAGTATGGATGTAGAGGCTTCAGAAGTAGAAGTCGGCCCGAAAAAAAGATGGATTGTGTGAGAAGAGATATGGCAAAGAAGGGAATGACTGAGGAAATGACATCTGACAGCGATGTGTGGAGGAGAATGGCAATTGCACCGGAATTGCACCGACCCCAATTATTTGAGAAAAAGGCAGAGAAAAGACGATGAGAAAGCTTAAAAAATAAAGTAGGTACTATGTAAACGTATTGTTGTTGTGAATTACGAATGAGTGCGGGTAGTTCTGTTGATACCATATGCAAGTGCAGCAAGTTCCACCAAGTGCCCCTGATCAATAGTATGAATAGTTTAACGATAGCTCGGCATGAAAGTGGTCCAATAGGAAATTCTATTATTCGCTGTCGAAACTCTCGAAACATGGTCGATTTTCAGTGAATCAGCGCACTTCGAAATTTCAACATTTTTATTTCATTCGCGCCGCGTGTGACTATGTTTGGCCAATAAAGTTTGAAATATTTTTACATTGCTCTGTTTGGTGATACAATTAGTTATATTTGCCTAGTTCAATTATTTGAAATGTACAGATGGTGCACTGGTAACGAACTTGTACAATGGTCATTCAACCCAAGTATATAATATTCTCATAATAATAAATATTCTAGGACAATAAAACGCCACCTAGACCCATGGTAAGCATATTTTAACTAGCTTGTGTTATGGGTTCTAGAATGCGGATAAACATACTTAGATACTTTTTTGTAAATACATACATATTATACATAGAGACACCCAGACCAATGCAAAAATTCATATTCATGCACACAAATATTTGCACTGAGCGGGAATCGAACTCACGCCTCCTACGTAGCAGTCGCGTTCACTACCGCCACGCCACGGAGGTTGTCGAAGTATAGTGCACTGCATCTAACTTGGAAAGGTTTTGTAGTAGTTGGGGTAAATTTGCGCATCGTACACTTACGAGGCACAAAAAGTGTTTGTCATTATTCTATTCATTCAATAGCATGCCATAATTTATTTTGAATTATCTTTACCTACTGCAAAAGAAACCCAAAAATCGTGTCCGATGCGCTGACGGTTCTTGCCAAGTTACGTGCCGATTTCTGTACTACAGTTTTGTTGTAAAATTGTTGTACGTGTACATTGTGTACAGCGGTACATTGTAAGTACAACATGTTTGGGACTGTTGGTTAGATTTAATTAGTTTACAGAATTAAACTATGTTTTGGCACTGTAATTGAACTAATAGTGATCCCATAGGTATGTACAATTCCTCAAAAGTTCCTGAACAATTCGAAACTAAAATTGTATGAAGTGATGCCACACCACTATTATTCATAGAAGCTACTGAATAATAGATAATATGATATAATGATAAATCTTATTAAGTTTAGGATACTATTTGCATGAGTATACCTACTTATTTTTTTATAAAAAAACAATAAATACACGAAAAAAAATATTTTTTTACGCCGTACTTTGAATAATAGCTATGTTTTTGATCGAATTCAATCTCGGATAATTCAATCAAACAAGTGTAGGTATTCTTAATGAAGAATTTTCCTCATAAGCGCCTCCAAGGATACCACTTTGGTGGCGTTCTGTCGCAAGTCTTAAATTGTGGTTTCTCAGATTTTCAGTGAGAAACCACAATTTAAGAGTCGAAACACCATTCACATGTTAGAAGAAAAAGTGTTATAGAGGAACATTAAATATATTATCCTTTTACCCTCATATTGCAAAAATACTATATTCAAAGTCTGTAAAGCCTAAATAAAACGTCTTCGATATTCAATCACACAACCGATCGCATGTTCTCCACAGTGATACAAAAAATAACGTTATTGAAAACGTACATAAGGAATTGTCGAAAAGGTTGCGTTGTTCTACGGAGTAATGAATTATTGAACAACTGGTGCTTCTTCGATAGACACGCAAAGGTTACTCGTTACCCACTCCGGGATCGTTCAAATGTTCTAGTAATATAACGTTTGACGATTACATTTGTTGGATAGAAGATATATCTTGACTCCAAGTCGCGATAGAAAGGGAGCCTTGGCGGAGAGGCAGAGGTGCTAGCACCCACATTTCGCCAGTTTATGATTAGGTTCCAATGTAAAAGGTGGCGAGCCTTTTGCCATTAAGCGGGCACTTATAAACCTGCGATAAATATACACATAACTTCGAAAAGCATCGAAAAGTCATTGGTGTGTGGCTTGGGAAAACTTGGGATCGAACCTAAGACTTCGTTCAGCAGTCCATTACACATACCATTAGACTATGATTGGTGGGTTTACGACTTAGGTGACATTTCATCCGCAAAAATTTCATCTGCGGATGAAACGTCACCCTTTTTAAATTATTAGGGGACGAATCATCCGCAAAATATTTCATCTTCGGATAAGATGTCACCGTCTCAAACTTTGAGGTGTCAGCTCATCCGAAAAATATTTAATCTAATTAACTACTAATAATAGAAAAAACAATGATAAGAACAATTTGATTTTTATATACACGTGAGAATAAATTATTAGGTTGAATCATTTGGTAAATCAAAATATTAAAACATAAATTTAGTTATTGTAAAAAGTTCTTCTAAAATAAAAAAAAATCATATGAAAACAAGTACTTAAATAATGTATGAATAAATCACTGTAGGTTCTTCTATATAAATATAATTTAAATTGAATATTGATTTAAAATTGAATCTGAAAGAAAATATTCAAGTCAAATTAAACAATTGTTAACAAAAACTGAGTTATAAAATATAAATGTAAAAAGTTCTTCAATAATAATTTATGAAGTCATGTCAATCAAAAACCAATATTGTAAACTAACGTAAAAAATACCACATAAAATAAATCACATTATTATAAATCAAGCAACAGTACTATTGGACGAAAGATTCTTCTAAAATAAAATAAATAAGTGTCAGTAAAAAATGTGAAGTAAATAAATGTTGATGGGAGCATTAAAAAAACAAAAAATTGCGACTCAATAAGCTAACTTTTCGATGCAGTGTCCGAGACTAATTTCATTATCAATTAGTTCTCTTAAGATTTTAGAATTTTTTTCTTCTTTCAGTTTACTTTCTTCAGTTCTCTTTGAAATATAGCCTTGCCTTCTGTGTAAATTGGAATAATACGAACTATCATTTTTAAGAGTTTTCAATAGTACATTAATGTTAGGTTTAGTAGCTTTTAAGGTCCTATTGAGTCTTGAATTCCACCATTCGATAGCATTATTAGTTTTATGTCGTACGTTATAAAAACACCATTTATCTGATAATATGGACTTATATTTTATCCAGGTATTATAGAAATATTTGTTGAATGCAGTTATATTATTATCTTTTTGTATACATTCATTCAATACATACTGCCAACCATCTGATACCATTGCCTTTGGCAAATACGCCAATGCCATACAACGCCTGACATGAGCTCTTGACAGGTTTGATTTTTTATTGATTTGCAGTGATTTGGCTTTTTTCTGAACGGCTTTTTTAAAATGAAAGAGACACCCACGCGTGGTAACATTGGGGAACACTGATTTAGCTGCTAGCATCGCGCTAGTTTCAAAATCCGTTGTAATTAATTCGGGATTAAATTCTGGAATCTGGCTTTTTATAAGATAAAAGAAAAGCTCGTAAGTTCTTTGCTTTTTATTCGGCAATAATCCATATACTACTGGGATAACATTGGTATGTGTATCAGTACTGTCCACGTCAATATGTAAGGTATATAATTGCTTAAATGGATGGACTGCAGCCTTAAAAGTCCCATCACAAAAAACATATTTAGCATTTTTCAGGAGTTCTTTAGATTCTTTAGTGGCAAACAACAATATTTTTCCTTTGTTTCCAGTGTAATCTGCTAGCAAAAAGTCTTTGTATACACCTGGAACGTTTACATCCTTAAATTTCGAAAATCGTATATTCTTAGTTTGCAACTCTTTATTACGTAGTCTATACATTCTTTTCTTTAAATTGTTGTATTTTGGAATCTTTGAGCTTAAGTCTGATCCTGTAGCATCTAATTTTTCCACCATTTCTTTATAAATAGTAGGCATAGGGGTAGTCTCTGTTGATGTTAGATAATTGAACTGAAAGAATCAGTTGTCGCGATGTCGTGTGCGACAACTGATTCTTTCACATGCCTAAAATATCGTTTACCAAACTACCCTCAAAACTTACATTATTGTTTGTATGTTTATAATTTGATTATAGGGTAGTTTACAAAAACATTCAGATATCACAATACGGTTTTGTACTGTAGTGTGTGTTTTGTTTGTGTTGACGTATCTACACAAAGTGTAACATTATTGTATTTGATATTTATTACATTAAAATTCAAATAGCACCTCATTTAGTTCGAGAGTTCAATTATTTGTAGGTAATTCTGCTACTTTGGGGTAAGTGAGATATAGTTTTAAAATAAGAAATGTCATTTCTGATATTTCAAACTAACGCCGTCATTAATTTTAACTTCAGAATTCCAATTATGAACGCAGAAACATCAGAAATTAAATTGATTTCATCGCAAAGAGGAGGAACCCTTGTTATGATAGGAAAGTACAAATATTATAAAAAGCGTACAAATAAAAACGGGCACAAAGTGTGGCATTGTGTGTCCAGTCATTGTAAATCTAATTTAGTTACAGACTTTGATTGTAAATTAGTATTAAAACAGCAAGAACACAGTTATGACTCTAATAATGTAAATATTGAGATAAGGGACCAAATTGATGAATGTTTAGAACGAGCAAAAACAGAGACTACCCCTATGCCTACTATTTATAAAGAAATGGTGGAAAAATTAGATGCTACAGGATCAGACTTAAGCTCAAAGATTCCAAAATACAACAATTTAAAGAAAAGAATGTATAGACTACGTAATAAAGAGTTGCAAACTAAGAATATACGATTTTCGAAATTTAAGGATGTAAACGTTCCAGGTGTATACAAAGACTTTTTGCTAGCAGATTACACTGGAAACAAAGGAAAAATATTGTTGTTTGCCACTAAAGAATCTAAAGAACTTCTGAAAAATGCTAAATATGTTTTTTGTGATGGGACTTTTAAGGCTGCAGTCCATCCATTTAAGCAATTATATACCTTACATATTGACGTGGACAGTACTGATACACATACCAATGTTATTCCACTAGTATATGGATTATTGCCGAATAAAAAGCAAAGAACTTACGAGCTTTTCTTTAATCTTATAAAAAGCCAGATTCCAGAATTTAATCCCGAATTAATTACAACGGATTTTGAAACTAGCGCGATGCTAGCAGCTAAATCAGTGTTCCCCAATGTTACCACGCGTGGGTGTCTCTTTCATTTTAAAAAAGCCGTTCAGAAAAAAGCCAAATCACTGCAAATCAATAAAAAATCAAACCTGTCAAGAGCTCATGTCAGGCGTTGCATGGCATTGGCGTATTTGCCAAAGGCAATGGTATCAGATGGTTGGCAGTATGTATTGGATGAATGTATACAAAAAGATAATAATATAACTGCATTCAACAAATATTTCTATAATACCTGGATAAAATATAAGTCCATATTATCAGATAAATGGTGTTTTTATAACGTACGACATAAAACTAATAATGCTATCGAATGGTGGAATTCAAGACTCAATAGGACCTTAAAAGCTACTAAACCTAACATTAATGTACTATTGAAAACTCTTAAAAATGATAGTTCGTATTATTCCAATTTACACAGAAGGCAAGGCTATATTTCAAAGAGAACTGAAGAAAGTAAACTGAAAGAAGAAAAAAATTCTAAAATCTTAAGAGAACTAATTGATAATGAAATTAGTCTCGGACACTGCATCGAAAAGTTAGCTTATTGAGTCGCAATTTTTTGTTTTTTTAATGCTCCCATCAACATTTATTTACTTCACATTTTTTACTGACACTTATTTATTTTATTTTAGAAGAATCTTTCGTCCAATAGTACTGTTGCTTGATTTATAATAATGTGATTTATTTTATGTGGTATTTTTTACGTTAGTTTACAATATTGGTTTTTGATTGACATGACTTCATAAATTATTATTGAAGAACTTTTTACATTTATATTTTATAACTCAGTTTTTGTTAACAATTGTTTAATTTGACTTGAATATTTTCTTTCAGATTCAATTTTAAATCAATATTCAATTTAAATTATATTTATATAGAAGAACCTACAGTGATTTATTCATACATTATTTAAGTACTTGTTTTCATATGATTTTTTTTTATTTTAGAAGAACTTTTTACAATAACTAAATTTATGTTTTAATATTTTGATTTACCAAATGATTCAACCTAATAATTTATTCTCACGTGTATATAAAAATCAAATTGTTCTTATCATTGTTTTTTCTATTATTAGTAGTTAATTAGATTAAATATTTTTCGGATGAGCTGACACCTCAAAGTTTGAGACGGTGACATCTTATCCGAAGATGAAATATTTTGCGGATGATTCGTCCCCTAATAATTTAAAAAGGGTGACGTTTCATCCGCAGATGAAATTTTTGCGGATGAAATGTCACCTAAGTCGGTTTACGCACCTCTCCGCCACAGTATCACCCCGTACTGTCCTTAA
Source organism: Pelosia muscerda (assembly GCA_963691645.1). Taxonomy (NCBI): domain Eukaryota; kingdom Metazoa; phylum Arthropoda; class Insecta; order Lepidoptera; family Erebidae; genus Pelosia; species Pelosia muscerda. Next base: position 4,035,780 of record OY829114.1, on the reverse strand, counting down.
AAAATACCTAAAAAGCGCATACTACATAAAGAGAATATTTTGTAAAGTTATTGCGGTTAAAAGATATGTATGTACCGGTAACGTGAATGTGAGTTGAATCCAGTCAAGAACATATTATGTTCATGTTACTGATCTGGATAGCTATTACTTGTTCCTAAGCATAGATGGGCTGGTCACATCGGTCAAAGAACCGATGGCCGCTGAAGCGAACGAGTGAGTCCTTAAGTGAAAACCACGAGAAGGTAAACGGAAGGTAGGACGTCCCCTCGTCAGATGTCCCCTTATGATGACAACCTTAAAAAGATGGCTGGGAGAGACTGTATGCGGAGGGCGGAAGATCGAGAATAATGGCACACATTGCGCGGGGCCTACATTCAGCAGTAGACTGCATAAGCGACAGGTGGTATGACCTAAAAGTTAAGGGTACAGACTCAGTGCTCCTAATTGTTTCAAATATCAGAGAAAATTACCATGGATAAGTACAGGGTAGATAAATTCTAATACGAAAATACTATAACACTTATAGTTTTGTTTTTGACAGCCCAATAATCAGAATTTTACAACCCGTTAGGTAAATTGTTATTCATGAAACGTTCGTCACAACGTTTTGCTCGTTTTATCTTTTTTTGGTGTGTGAAGTTTATTTTCTTTTATGCCAGTCTCACCATATTATTATTTAGTTAGTCATCCAAAAACCAGTCGTGTCAAAACGGCCATCACAATATGCCACAATCATAATTACTGCACAGTATTTTGTTTTATGCAGCACATCACTATCACTACATAGTATAAAATAAAGTCGCGTTCTCTGTCCCTATGTTCCTTTGTATGCTTAAATCTTTAAAACTACACAACGGATTTCAAAGCTTTTTTTAATAGATAGAGTGATTAAAGAGGAAGGTTTAAATGCATATAACATCATGCTAGAACCAACTGGTGCGGAGCAGAAGTGAAAAATGTTGCAAAAACGGGGTGACGCAGACGAAGTTGCGCGGGTCATCTAGTAATAAATAAATGCATTCTGTTGGATATCGCAGCATTTGCCACTTCGAAGAAAACTTTTTATCTATGTTAGTGATCCTCTAATATAGTTATACGAGTCATTTCTAAAGTTTTCTTCGTCGTCATTCACACATTACAACATTCACAACACAGTGAACTCTGATAAAGTTATAAAACAGTACTTAGTTACGCTCAAATAGATGGACGGTAAAATAAACTGCTGCTACGTCGTTTGCAGTTTGCGTGATATGATTCTTTGACATAACAGATTCATGGTGATTTAAATTAAAAAAAGAAGGAATTGTTAGATACATGATTTCTAATAATGAATACCTACTCGCATTTTCCTATCTTCAATCAACTAGCCTATTGTAATTCACGAGGCCTACCCAATGTTAGGAGGTTTTGAGCTACCGTTTCCAGACTGGCCAGACGGCTCGGTACTTTTTTTTTAACGTGTGCAAAGCCCCACAGATACCACCTCCACCAAAACCGGTGGAGGTGATTATGTCGGACTTGAACCGACCAAAACGCACGCCGTCCATGGGTCCTTGATTGCCGGAGGTGTATCTCTCGCACAGTCGGCTCGGGGGCTGGGTCTCATTTCGAGGTTTCCTTGTCTCGCAGTGATACCGTCTGCGTTTTCCATTAGTCATCTCTTACGATATCCTTCGGATGTGATTAATTCACCACCATCACAAGGGTAAAATATCATTACCTATATTACTTGTTGAGGAACGGGATGTGATGTCCCTCCAATACAAAGGTAGGATCTTCCGACCAGGCAAGGTGATCACGCCTGGCGCGCCGCGGCCCAACGTTTGTCGTTGGCTTGTTGTATGTATATTGTATCAGCGCGAGTACTTCGATTTCGCGATGCAAGATCCGAAGTGTCGTAGTAGTTACTCTTGCTGTCGCTGGGTACATATTATTATGGTATCGCCACATACTATTTCTAATTTCTTTCTTATCTTATCTATTATCCTATTTTACTATTTTTATATATTTGGAAGTTTATGAAGATATTTGTTACTAGGTACTCATAGTAATGTATAATATTCTGGAATAACACATTTTTTATACATCGAAATGGGGTTGTGAGATCGGTATCTTTTATTTTTATAAAGGATACTTTAATGACTTCAACACGACTCGATGGTAAGCTAAAGGCACTCAGCGTGACGGCTCTTTCAGATGCTTTTTCACGCCCCACTTAAGTGACCCGGGACTATAGGGAGAAAGAAATATAACAACATTTTATGTAGTTAAAGCCACGGGTTAGCTAGTTTATTAATAGTTAACCAGTTTAGGTTACGCGCGGGAAAATTTCATAAACTTCTATAAGGCTTTAGGCTTTCCCCTCAGTGTTTGAGCGGTAAAAAATATCTTTCAAAGCTCAGACGGTAGTAATTCATTATCAATCAAATCTCTTAACAAATCAATCAAATAACCGTAGGAAACGTCTTAAATGAAATTTCGGAGTCAAACGATAATGAACCGTATTTCAATGAGAGAATACTATTTGCTTGAAATATTTTTGTTTTATTTCAATTTTCTGTGGCTCCATTATTTCTTTTTATCACAATACAGTAAATTACGATAAGGATATAAAAACTGCACTTAGCCACATTGAAATGGTGGGCAAAACGAAGGTATATTAATTGAATTATATCATTAATTACACCATCCAATGGATTTGGAGTCTAATTCAGAAGCAATAATGATTTACTTTGGGCTTGGATATAAAAACCAAAAGTGTTTTATGTACCTACCTACGTATTTTAAAAACGATTTTTTACTATGAAAGTACTACACTGATCAAATTAATTATATACCTAATGAAGAAAAGGCAGGTACAAAATACGTTTTCGCCATAGTATTTCTATCCCTGAGACCTCAATCAGCAGTGGTCACCAACATTGCTGACCCCTACGTTGTCATCAAGATACCCCATCCCCATAGAAGAACGCGAATCGCCACGCGATGACTAGATGCTATCGTTGGCCTGCTTCCCTAACCTCGACCTAACCTAAGCATCTGATAAGGTCGTCAAGCTGAACGCCACCATTGTAATACTGTACGTGTTTGTAATGGCGACCCTCTTTCCTGAGACTTTTCTTTCAGTTTACTATCAGGCGAAGTGAAGTTAAACTGACGTGCCATAAATAAAAACAAAACCGGCAAAATTCTCATAGATATAACCGCAGCCAGCAGTGGTCATCAGTAGTCGAAGGAAAGCTAGACTCTGTCATAATCATCACTCTTTGGCTGACCTTTGGAGGCCTCGGTATTAAAGTTTACTTTTATTATAGCATCAAAAAATAGTAGTTACCGTAAAACGGGGTGAATAAAGATGGGGTGGATAGAAATAAAATAATCAATGGGATATTTTAAATAATTTCTTTCACAAAATTTTTATTAAGCTTATTACCAAATATTTCATGATTCTGGTATTACAATGAACTAGTCCAAATTTTCGCTTGAAAAAAAATAACTACAGGATTTAACTGACCATTTTATTTCTATTCACCCTTCGATCTCTACTTATATTTATCCCGTTTTACCCGGTAATTTGAAACTTACAAACTACTAAATGGTGAAATGAGTTACGATAGTAGGTACATGCTATAACTAAGTTACTAAAATGTTGAACAGTTTAATATTTTATAACTCGTTAGTATTCGACCGGCGTAACGCGCTTCAAGGACTTAAACCTAAATAAAAGGAACACCGAGCACTTTAATTCTCAAAAGGTTGGTACTTATTTTTATTGCCAACATTGAAATATTTTATTCTACCTGTTTGTGGTACGAAATTAATTTGAGATTTATGAGTAATTTTACTTTCGTTTGATTGGTGGAGAGGCTCGTTCCCCGAATCAAATAAGAATGGCTATATTGCTTTCCTTGAAGCGGTTTTGCTTTTGTGATAAAAGAGAGTAATACCACAGAATAAAATATAGTGCTTCCAGCGTTACCGTGAATAGGAATCATTCGCGGAAATTCATACAAAACCTTCTAATATTGTGCTTAACATAACATTCTTAATTTATTCATCATTTTATAACCTAACCGCGGTTGCTTAGTGATATGAGTAATGAACTGCTGAGACGAGGTCTCGAGTTCGATCCCAGGCCTTACACACACCAATGACTTTTCGATGCTTTTTAAAGTTATGTGTTGCAGGTTTATAAGTGCCCTGTTAATGGCAGTAGGCTCGCCACCTATTACAGTGGGACCTAAACATAAACTGGCGAAATGTGGGTGCTAGCACCTCTGCCTAATTTATGTTATGTTATGTTATCATTATATAATAAGTGGTCGACAACCCACCACGGTGGTGGTTGTGTCAAGTTAATACCAATAGCGACTGTACCTGTTCGCAGAAACTCTTTCGAGGAAGTAATAGGTACAATGAGTTATACTCGTACAATATAATAATTATTAATACTGATAGTTGTACAGTCGCAAGTAGCAGTATTGTACGCTAAACAATGTTAACATCGAAATAAACCAACCAATATGTATTTTATGACAGCCTCCGTGGCATGGCGGTAGTGCACGCGACTGCTACGCACGGTGCGCGGGTTCGATCCCCGCTCAGTGCAAAAAGTTTTATGCATGAATATGGCTCTTTGCACTGGTCTGGTCGTGCCTCGGAGAGCATGTTAAGCCGTCGGTCCCGGTTGCCATACAAACATCTATGGCAGTCGTTACGGAAAATATCGAAGTTCAGCCGCATCACAGTTAGACTGGAAGGCCGACCCCAACTGAGTTGGGAAAAGGTTCAGAGAATGATGATGTATTTTATTTGTAATGTGCATAAAAATACTACTTTTTTTTGAGTTATTTAGGGCACAAACTGCGGTAGACGATATGGAATAGATTAATTAAGGTCTCAGGATGGGTGCTATAGAGTGAAACTTAAGAAAAGCTAGACGCGCATTTCAACAAACAATTGCTCATCTCCTATCGAGTCATGTCTGCTGTGCCCAAAATACCTGCACAACTGAGAATCCCACTGTCGACAAATCTTGGGCTGCACACCATCAATCACATCACACACATCATAATAGCAGTAAAAATTGACATCGACTCTACAAAATATTCCATCAAGAACCAAGCGGTTCGGTGCGTCTTTTCTCTGCCGCACCATTAAGTCCTGGAATTCCTTACCGGCGCACGTGTTTCCTTCTTCCTACATTCCCGGGTCCTTTAAACGGGGCGTGACAAAGCATCTGATGAGGCCGTCAAGCTGAGCGCCACCATTGTAGCACTGAACGTGTTTGCAATGGTGACCCTCTTTCATGAGACTTTCCCTTCAGCTTAACATCAGGCGAGGTAAAGTCAAATTGACGTGCCATAAAAAAACATAAAAAAACAACAAAGAAGAAGACTGAGATTCAACAACAGGGCAATCGAAATTATATTGTCAATCATTATCAATATATTATTTAACGTAGTTGATCAATGGTGCGGTTTCCCACAATCATCAAACAAATAGCATATTTGCTTTCATGTGGTTACTTTAATACGCTCAGTATTGAAACCTCAAATAATTTGAGGTAAGGACCACTATGTAACAGTTTCACATTATTATCATTTCGATAATTTTATATACCTATATATTCACACCTGTAAAGCCCTGAAGGGGTAAAAAGAGATATATAACCTATATGATTAACATTTTATCAACTATGTTTATCGGTACTCGCACCACATAATACGAGTAAATAGCGTCAAGTGTCTGTTTGTCACCTATCTTACTAGTTAAACTCATTTCAAACATTAAAACATATTATGATACTCCACATAATAGATTTACCAACAAATATAGTAGATTTGTCGCTAAATATGGTCGAGTAGGTATTCTCCATCTAGAATGACACTTCGCGCGGTATTTTATACTTGATGGTAGATTTACCACTTTGATGACAAACTCTTTTATTTTGGTGCTTAAATCAACACATTTACAGTGCCAAGGTATTAAGACAGTACTCCTGAAGAGGGTCATCTCGAAAGAGAGGTCGCCGGGTCTGTCGGGGTGCGAGGGATATGTTGTCTACTATCTCACCTTCGGCAACTAAAGACCCAAAGATGGCGTGCGTTTTGGTCGGTTCGAGTTCGATATAACCAACGATATAACCCAACCGGCTCCGGCAAAAAAGGTATTAAGACAGAACTGTACAATCATCAGTTGAACATCTTTATTGCTCAATTATTGTGTTCCGTTTTTCTTGTTTTCTAACGATTCGAAAACTATAGGCAAGCAACTAAAGGCATTACCAGCAAGCAACTGAAACGAGTAATATTCATTTATTTTTCTGTACCTATGTATGGTCGAAGTGTGAGTCTCATTCTTCTGCATGCCATTTGATTTCACGCTGTATTGACAATATTATATGATTACTAATAAGAACAAGCCGCAGTAGCCTAGTGGTATGGGTGACTGCTGAGATGAGATCTCGGGTTCGATCCCAGATTTACTATGGCACACACCAATGACTTTTGATGCTTTTCGAAGTTATGTGTGTATTTATATCGCAGGTTTCTAAGCGCCCGATTAATGGCAATAGGATCGCCAACTATTACATTGGGACCTAAACATAAACTGGCGAAATGTGGGTGCTAGCACCTCTGCCTCCTCATCGGGGATATAGGCGTGAGGTTATGTTATGTTATGTTATGTTATATAGATTACTATTGTAGGCGTTACATAATTTTGTTTCAATATGGGTGGTTCGTAGCTCATTTGCTAAAGTCTAGTGGATAGATAGATAACTCTTAATTGTACACCAAGAAATTCATATCAAAGGCAAGTAATAAGAGTTACAGTTATTCTAATGTACCTACATAAGGCAAGGCAGTTCTTATCGCTGGTAACGATCTCTTCCAGACAACCTTAGGATGGGCATAGCGTGTCGTAATAATTTCTTATAGTGTAGTTATTATAATTTATTCCATAATAATAATATATTAAAAACATGTTAATGGTAAACACAGAAAAAAATGTCTATAATGTAGTTCTCAGTGTAAATATTTGAACGCCAGCATATTTTATACACATATGTTATATTATTATGCATAAGTATGTATTTACAAATCAACACATTTTATTAAGCTATGCCTGCTTTGGGTTCCCAGAGACTCATAGAGGCCACTGGTGACTCCCGTTCCGGATCGTTCCTGGTGCAGAGGCTGGCCATCGCAATCCTGCGTGGAAACGCGGTAAGTGTGATGGGCACCTTTGCACCGGGAGTGATCAGAGGTGGGTTATTCGAATTGCATTTTTTTTTAAATCTAATGACCGATTTTATTCCTACTTATTCGTATGTTAAATAAATTACCCTTTGGGTTTAGAACAGTGCTAAAAGACATTCCATGATATTATATTTATATTCATTCAGTCAAAGTATCGGATTATTAATAATAATAGTTACATAATATATTAAATGATACGCCTAAAACAAAACTCTACAACTACTAACGAAGTTAACTACTTGTCAATGAACACAAACGAGGCATAGAAAAACGAAGTGTTCAGCAGTTGCTCGAAACTCATAAAATATAATATGAGTTGTGGGAAAGCTATTTTTATTCATTTTATCGCTTCATAACTTGCTATACTTCATTAAGATGCACTGTTATTGTTCTAGTAAAGAGATTGATCAATCAATCAATCTTATTTCTTCTCTTCTATAAGTTGCCAGATTGCATCAGAGCGTTCCCTGTAAGGAAACATCGCGGGTTCAAATCCCGTCGAAGCATTCATTTTTCCTATCTAAATTAGATTGGACCAGTCAGCTTACTAAAATTGCTTTTCAAAATAATTTTCACCAGCCTAAATTAAGTTAATTTGCATAGTAAGTAAAATAAAGTTTGTGTGTTTAAAAAATCGCTCACTTTATCGAAACGGAGGCTCTTGGTCGCTGCGCTAGCTTTGTCAATATTTCAAATTAGTTAAAAGTACCTTCATTTAAAAAATGTCACAGCAATCAACGTCAATACAAAAGAAGCCATTCAAAATTTAAAAGCATTTTAAATGAAATTCAGGTCAACTCAAGAGCTGGTGAAGCCTCTTAGATTAAAAAAATATGTTATAAACGTAATAAGAAAACTTTTATTACTAAATGCAATATAATTGGAATGTATTCTAAAGATTATTTGTAAATGTAATTTACGATTTTTGTCATTTAAAGATTCATGACAAACTTTCATAGGTAAGTATATATTATTATATTAATATAGATTTCTGGTTGTATCTTTGTGATTCATAATTAAACACTGAAAGGTGCTGATTTCTCGGGGATTTGTATTTTGGACTTCATTTATTTGACAGAACAGCAAATACAAACTTATAATTTTATTTTCGTCCAACGAAAGTTCGTCAAACCAAGTGAGCTCTGGCTATCATACTCACCACCGCAGCAGACACAACACAAGTTTATTATTAGCCGCGGTATTCTGTAGGGCGGAGGCACTTCCCCAGTTGGACTGCTCAATTAGCAGGGGCGATACCAACAGGTCCTACCTCCTAATATATTTAACACGACCTATGTAGCGTGGCGGTAGTAAAAACGATTGCTGGCTCGGGTTCGATGCCCGCTCAGTACAAATATTTTTCCGTTTATAAACTTCCAATGTGTTGAGGTGTGGTGTGGTGATATTTTCTTCGCCAATAACCAAATTCTGTAACAAACAGGTCCATAATTTCGACGATTACACGTCTTTTCTTTTTTCAAAAATTAAAGTTAACAAATAATATTTTCAATACTCTAGACATCAACCCGTCGAAGATACAAATAGTATTAATTAAAGCAAGCTTGCCTTCGGAAGCTGTTCAAATTTCTTTATAGTTTTTATCACTTCAATATTGAAATTATTCGTCCCAGTCGCTGTGATTTAATTTCCTTTCATTATTATAACGGTACACTGAGTATAGAGAATATTGAAACTGGCAGTTTTAGTGCACGAAGAGTTTCTACGATGTTCTGCGACTATTATGTTTAGTTAAATTGATAAGAAGAAGAAATTCGTAGCGTTCTCCTTCCGTATATCCTTATGATATGGAAGAAAGACAAGTTTTAGAGATATGTTAGAACCCATAACACAAACTAGTTAAACTATGCTCACCATGAGTCTAGAATATTTGAACAATTTGGACAATTTTATGTCTATGTTTAAACCATACAAAATTTTACTGTTTCGCCCACTAATATTATAAACATGAAAATAGCCCCTCACATAACACAAAAAGCTTTTTTAAATAAATCAAAAACTAATTCAAACGACTTCCCACATAAAATTGAAGCCCAAATAACATGAATAGGTAAATATTATTTCCAGGGAAGTTAAAACAAACTGGGTTTTGATATGAAACTGATTTAATGAACCAATGAATGGATATTCATTCGGTCGTGAATGTAACGTTCGGCATCACATACACTTCATTAATTCTATTATCGTTCAATGTAGTGCCCGGTTTTCAAAGATCGATCTATGCTTTTGTGCATGAACCATTTTTGAATACGACCAATTTTTGTGAGACCAGATTTAAAACATATTTGCTTTCATTCCACTTTTGACTAATATTCACGAAGGCATTGGAGAAGTCTTTTTGCATTTTTTTCTCTTATAACAGTTTAAACCTTATGACAGTTCTACACCTACGAATACAAGTCGAATCTTGGTAGACCACCATTGTGTATTTGTTATAATGTCACACACGTTTCTTATAATGGTTCTATTAATATTGATTAATTATTTCATTACAATGCTTTTTATAATCACTTTTTTTTTGTTTAACAGGAGACTAAAGTACTTTCATATGTATTTAAATTTTAAGAAATCACTTATTGTAGATTGACATCTTGAGAAATCCGTAGTGGTGTTTGTCACACTGTTTCTTTTCTACTAGCGCCAAACGGTGGTGAACGTAGTTTGAAGACTATTTCAAATACATGACTTGTCTTTGCCTTTTCTTATTATACATAAACTGTACACCTTACATATGTTTTAGTGTAAAACTTCTTGGATCAAAATAAATAATAAGTTTTTATGTCCATCAATCCGCTCAATATTTTGCAAATGTAAAAAAAAAATTGTTTCATTGATGAACAAAAAATCACGGCCTAACTTTGTCAAAAGTAATCAACACTCTGTTAGTACCGATTCACACGATACACGGTGTAATCAAGTCAGACAAAAAGGTGCACATTAGGTAAATGTTTTATGCCATGCCGTGACCTAAATACGAACTCCTAATGTACAAATAAGTACGAACTCGGAATTAGTTGAAAACTTCTAACTAAGGATGCGTTTTATTATCTAACTTACTTGTATTTATCGTAGGTTTTGTTGGAGCGTGAGGTTCTAAAGGTTGTTATCAAAATGCGTTTACGACACGGGTAATTATGTACGTCAGTTGGTGAATATGCTTGCGTTATATACTGCCTACGTGTGCTTGTATACAGGGTGACTTTGAATTCGTGTTAACATTTAGATTAGGTAATCTCCTTCTAGGAAAAGGTCCTTGGTTATTTTGGATTACTACAATTTGGTTTGTAATTGCTGTAATAATTACAATACGAAAGGGGAGAGCTAGTCTTGAAGAAAAATATAGAATACAGAAAGGAAAGCTCATATTACCTCCTTACCGGTTTGCAATAACAATGACATACTCGGCAAATGCTGTTATTTTCAGCAAGTCTCAAATTAGATTTGCGCTAGGAAAGAGAAAAGAAAAATTTATCAAGAAAGATTAAAAAAAAAGGCTCTAACTTTAACAAGTTTGTTTACTTATTGTCAATTCACATCTACGGGTTTCACAAAGAAATTGCAAAGCTCTGCCGTCACTGATTGTGACCACGTTGAACCAAGATTCCTATGCATGCCTTTATTATAAGTCATTGTACTTATGAAAAGTCTCATTGGTGTGGCGGTATTGAAAGCGACAGTTACGCAGTGGGCTCGGCTTCGTCTAGTCATGACTCGAAGAGACCATTAAGCCGTCGGTCTCGACTGCCATAAGAATATCTATAGCAATCGTTACGGGAAGCTTGGAGCCTAAAAAGTCTAACACTGGTCTAACTTCATTTCTTCGATATGAGAGCTCGGGGTACGCCTTCCAACTTTTACTCCTTCACTTCGCACGATCTTGGACGTCTATGATAGTACGAAATTGAGCTATTTTCAGTTTTAGCTTACTAAACTAAATAAAAGTATACTTTTAATTCACGGACAACGCATTGGTTTAATGGTTCAGTTTGTGGCGTGGTCACATGAGGTCATGCGTTTGCTTTATGGCTATTCATTACTAGGTTTGGTAAACATAACGATGCTTCACTGGGTCCTTTTAAAATTATAGTGCTGCTATTACATGTGTTATTGATTAGTATAGATAGTTATGTTTAATGAAATTAACGTAAGCATTATAAAAAACCTATAGTCACGCTAAAATATATCGTTGACCTCTCAATTTTACAAAACGATGTTGAAATTTTCACACATTATGATAATGTTGAAATTATGTCGATTGAAGTACATCAATAAATATTACACACAACATTATTAGTCAGAAGACTTAAAAAAATTACGAAATAATTATGTATTTATTGATGAATAAATCAAACAAAATTGTTACTTCATTTTTTAGTCTTAGATTTCTTCTTACAAATTTAGAATTTAGAAAATCTTAAAAAATGAGTAACAAAAAATAGAAACATCTGTAGTAGGATATATTAGGTAAAATAGACTCTTTCGATCATTTGAGTTTGTTAAAATAACAGAACTATTATACTAATTCTTCGTCTTCCTTCAGAAGTGTTGATTAGCGACCGACTTGACGTAGAAAACTAATACACAAGAAAATATAGCGATAAAACTATTTGAGTAAAAAAATAAAAAAAATCAATGTTTGTATATTGTTTTAAATAAAGTTTCACAATTACACCCAGTAAAAAGGACGTATATTTTAAATTTCCAAAAATTTGTAATGAAATTCCTGGTATTTATTTTCTCTTTTTTACTTTTGTTAGATCCGTCTTTCTTATTGTCAAAGACTATTATCCCTGACAATAATAAAAGACGTCAGTGGTCGGCAAATTGTAATACGCTAAGCTACTTCCGATTGCGAATGTACATATTATTAATCAAGAATCTTTATTAACTTAATGCCAATTTCCTGTATGTAATTGTCCGATAGCGAATGTACATTATTAATCAAGAATCTTTATTAACTTATGCCAATTTCCTCAAGTTACTACAGTATCTTTGTAGCAAAGCATTACATTATCTTACCAAATATAACAGGCACCCTGCCGCCTTCAGGCTGGAAGACGATCCTTACGATAAAACCGTGGCATGCGAGACGACACAGCAGTCGCCCCGGGCGATCACGTTGCGTCTACAATGTCCGCAAAGGAAATAACTCGAGACTGTAGAATTACAAAATTATATTTCGCCAGCGTGTTTTCGTTATGAATATTATTTCTGGGTGTTTATTCATAGGGTTACGGGTAGGTTTCATTAGTATGAGGGTTGAATGAAAGAGGGCCTTTAAGCGGGGCGTGGAAAAGCATCTGATGAGGTCGTCAAGCTGAGCGCCACCATTGTAGCACTGTACGTGTTTGCAATGGTGACCCTCTTTCATGAGACTTGCCTCTAGCTTAACATCAGGCGAGGTGAATTCAAATTGACTAGCCGTAAAATAAAAAAGAAAAAGGAATAAGGATAGATTTTGATTATTCATATTATATAATTACCGTATTAATCTTGTGAATTACTTTTTGGCGTGGGGGTTGTGAACGCGACTGCTACGTAGAAGGCGCCGTTTTGATAGGGAGGGATTTGATAAACGACGCTCAAGCACAGGTTTTTATCGCAAATATGCATCAGTCCACTGCTGGACATGAACCTCTGACTCACCCAATGACTGACTACCTAATAGTCAGAGGGTCAGTAGTTGTCTTCAATTAACAATTATATCTACAATTCATTATATTAGATAGATAGATAGATAGATAGATAGATAGATAACTCTTTATTGTACATCAAAAACAAAACAAAAATAAATACGAGAAAACACCATGGACAAGTATATTAATCAAATAACTCACTCCTGATCGCCGTGAGGCGCAAAAGTGCCCATCAAATTTCTTGCGTTTCCACGCTGTATTGCGATGGCCACCCTATGTTCCAGGAACAATTCCGAAGGGGAATCACCACTCTAGGTGTTTTACCTATTTGCCTTACAAGGCCTTTGGCCTCCCAGCTCCAGCACCCCAGGATCTTCAGCGCTACCGACATGTTTCCAATCAACCTTACTTCAGTTGAGTTGTTTTCAGGGCTCAGCATCTGCATAGCCAGGTGACCGGGGCATCTCAGTGGAGTCGAGTGTGGTGAAAAGTGTCCTGCAAAATAAATTAGATAGTATTTTAATGCATTTCTCTATTCCTGAATAGTGAACCAGCAACAAATACTGCGAGTTTCTAACTTTTATAATCACAAGTCATAAGTGATAGCGACTTTTAATTCGATCAGTTACAAAATCTTTTGAGGTATGATTTCGTAATCGACTGCAGAAGGTAACAAATAGTTATTGTTCATTGTTTTAGATGTTTACGACTATTCAATGGTGTCATTCATCCGTATCAAAGTTTAACAAGCTGCGGTCTTATACTAACACAAGTTTATTTTATCGAGTACCGGAAAAGAAGGACGACTTGACAAATTTACTTTACTTTAATTAATTATTAATTTAATTTACTTTACTCGTGTACCTATTTATTTGATAATTTTCTTCACAATTTCTAGCTAGATTACCTTTATGTTTAGACAGCTCTCATATTTCAACAAATATTTGAGAAAAATGTCAAGATATATGATTACTTCCAACTTGGAGTACAGTATAGCTCTACTATTAATTTTCTTAACATTTATGAGAGCGACTGCTAACAGTTGATACTAAATCCCCAGAGAAACGCCTGCGATAGAGTTTCGTGTATCAAACAGCTTAAACCCCGAAGAACTTGGTGACTCTTTCGATGACTTGTAATTTTGTATCAAAATATTTAGATGTTCTCTGTATGCAAATAGTAAAATTGATTTTATATTGACAACATCAACAAATCGTTAGCCTATCTCTCGTCACTTCCACCAAGTGTCCAGTAATTGGATCGTGGCACCGGCCACAGTTAAAGCCAGCATTAATTGCAGGAACCAAGCCAAGATTCGGCCCGAATCACCGGTCGTGCGGCCACTGTAATTAAACTATGTACTAATTACACTTTATACAGATAAACTGTTTTTATTGTACACTAGCTATTGTCCACACTCGGGCTCAAAACGGAATATAAGCTGAGGAATTAAAGTATGTGTGTGTAGCACGCTCAGGCACATAGTAAAATCTTTTCTTTGTTGCATCGACTTTTTAGGTATTTCAAAAATATATATTCCAACCACTATATTAATTCTAATACCAGCAATTTAGGTTATCTGGAGGGGTTAATGGTAATGCTAGTGACTTTGGTTAGTAGATAAGTTTTAAATCCAAAATGAAACTTTGTGAGTATGAATAGATTTTTCTAAATCAATTGCATTCGAGCAGCTGAACGGATGGTACTGAAATTTGATACAGGTAATAGGTTATGTTCTATTGGTTATCGTGCGCGAAATCCCCATGTATACTACCCCCGCCGAAGCTAGTAGAGGTGGTTATGTCGGACTCGATCCGACTAATACTCACGCCGTCATTAGATCTTTGGTCACGGCAGGTGATATGATACAAGAAATATTTTTGGTACCCCGTCAGACCCGTGGCCAACTCTTTTGAGATGGCTTCCTTCGAGTGAGAAAACTACGGTTCCCATCCAGCCCACGGGTATGAAGAACTGTCGTAGCTTGCTTCCGCTAAGGTGGCTCTCTCTGTCACACTCCGACCTGTGCTCATGAAAAACGAAGGTCATTCTGCGACATCTGACGCTCGAGTCGCCTCCGCTCATTGGGGGCTATACAGGCCTGGAGTCTTCTTTGGCGCTAATCCACCGTCTCTTTCTCGAGAATTACTTGCTTGCAAAAAGAGCGGTGGCAGCTAACGAATGGATACAGTCTGAAATTAGACGTAGGCTAAGTTTTGCCCGTAGAAATAAGTTCCCAAAAAGACCATAATAATCTGTTCCCGAATCAATTGGTAGCCAGAACGTTAGGGAGAATCTGCGCGGACAACGGCTACCTAAGTATATAATAATTAACAGTGAGGGCTCCAAAACTTGCATAAAAGACTAATAATTGTGACTAATAAAGACTAGTAATTCTCAGGTTCTTTTCACTAAAGTTTACAATCTGTGTTTGACAAGTTGCAATATGTTGCGAACTTCAGCGTGAATGTGTTTTAAACTTGTTTACAACTTGTGTCAGATACTCAATATACGTATAAAACAGGTAATTGTGTTCTGGCAGGTCTTTTAGAAGTTTTTGACGAATCTTCAACCAGTTTTGTGTTTCCAACTTGCTTTTTGGTGAAAACAACGGTTTTTTTAAAATTTAGGACACGTCAATTTGATGCTTACCATCAAGGCAAAGTCTCAGGAAAGAGGGTCACCATTACAAACACGTAAAGTGTTACAATGGTGGAACTCAGCTTGACGGCCTTATCAGATGCCTTTTCACGCCCGCTTATAGAATCCGGCACTGTAGGAGGAAGGAAACACATGAGCTGGTAAGGAATTCCAAGACTTCAGATGACATAACTGTGAATGATTCCCAAGAATTTGATTCAATGAATGAGCATAATTCACTGAGGCTGTAGGATGCATCAGGAAATTTTACACCTGGATGCATATCTCCCTCGCCTTTGATGCTATGTTCTTCAACTACGTATTTGGTTAATATACGGTTTAGCATTTATATATCTGACTATAATCCACGGCTCCATCCGTGTGTAATATTGATTCCGAACGTGCAACCCTTGTGAGCTTATTAGAGGAATAAAAAAGCCCATGTGCTATTTCAGACTTCAGTTACATATCCCGTGTATGTACACAAGACAACAACGATAGCCTGTCTGGTGATATAAGTATTATACAGATCTTTATATTGATTTTGGCAAGCAGAAAAGGTCACCAGTATGTTCTACATATATGTGTGTGTAACAATAACTCGTTTCCTCACTCACACACACCTACACACTTGCAAATTACAATTGATTCAAAACCATTCGTATTTATTTATCTTCAATCATCAGTTTACAATTTCTTCAATAATAAGAATAACTCATAAAATTCTTATTACTAGTATATGAACGTGGTTTTTGACATTATATTAGTAAGCCTTTGTGACCCCGGGGTTTACAGATACGCTTTTGAAAAGTTTAAATATCGTAAGGTTTTGAGTTCGATTCCTGGTCGAATTTTACTTTTTGAACTTTTAATATTTGTATATCTTTATGTTAATTACTTACCTATTAAGGGAATGTTTAGGTAACATCACAAAAGTATCTTGATATTTTAGTTATAATTTTATAGCAACTTAAATCAGTAGTATTTTTATTATTACTGAGCGAGTATTGTTGCACACACATGATTGCATGAATGTTTCTCGTATGTATTGGAATTTATGCTACCCTCATTCTCATGATTAAAATAACATGATAATTTTAATTTTATCTGTCAACAATTGGATTCGTTGTGCTTTCCACACGGCTAATAACACCTTTTTTATTTATAAAAATGAATCAACAACTTACAACTATTATGAGAGCGCATATTATTACTTTGCATGAGTAAAATATTTCAATACATGAAATATCTCGAAAATTGAACATATCGGTAAGTAGTATTTTCTGCAATTTATTATTATGAAAGTTATTTGATTTTATAATCCTGGATAATCTATTATTTCTTCCAAAACTAATAATGAACAAAAATATATGAGTAGATAAATTTTACAGAATTTTAACAAGGAATTTTATTACTTTTTTTCATTATAGAGGGAAGCTGTGCAGCGGTGGGTGCGCCGATATGGCGATTCAGGCACCATAGACCGTCTTCAGCCTGGCCCCAAAGTCTTTGCCTACACCGATGCGTGTTCTTTGCATAAAGAGGTGGTGGAAAAACATATAGGTAGAAAACCCCTTTATGTCCACCCGTGTTATGACCACCAAATACCATGTTACATCGCAAACAGTAAGGAACCATCTTCGGGCGGCTGGGATCAAATGTCGCAGACCGGCAAGAAAAATTTTGATGTCGGATCTTCATCGTCGAAGTAGGTTAAGTTTTGCCAGGGACTATTTAAATTTTGACTGGTGCAACAATATAGTAATATTTAGTGACGAAAAATGTTTTAAATCAGACAAGGATGGACGCAAAATTTTATGGAGAAAAGCAGGTGAGCGATATTGCCAAAAAATATTCTACCGTGCAGGTCTAGTGGTCATATTACTTTAGGGTACTGGGGTTGGATGTCCTCGATGGGTCCTGGTGGGTTGGTTGAAGTAGGTGCTCTTATTATTATTATCTCTGTTTAATTACATTGTAAGTCTGTATTTTAGTGGTTTCAATTATACTTAGGTATATATACTCCGGTATAGATAACTTGGAATAATTAAAACCTATATACTTATACCTATATACCTACCTATTATATACTATATACTTATACCTATATACTTACTATCTAATATACAGACAAATTTAAGCAAATAAATGACTATTATTACTATTTATAATAAAAGTTGGAATATGTTGCGCCATTTCTTCGCACTAGTGCCTAGGAACTAAAAGATGTAGGTAATTATGTGGCATCATTTTGAGAAATAAAGAAATTGAACTGTAAATAAGTGAGTGATGTTATTGTTAACGAAATGAGAAGTTATTATATTTGCATATAGTATAATTTCTAAACGTTAACATGGTGATTCACTACACTTTAGTTACTGAAAGTTAATTAGTTTACCTGCGTCCATACTTGTCTGATTTAAACATCCAGAAGGATAATATTGAATAACATATTCATTATAAAAGAATGTTTAATGTATAAACCTAAACGTATTGCACTCGGCTACGCCCGCTTGGATTTCAATCATCCCGCACAATAGTATATGACTATTCTTAGGTCTACTAAATACTATTTAGCAAAAATATTTAACAAAATCTGTTTAACTGTTTAGAATTAGTTTAGTTACAAACATTGTGACTTGAGATTTTTTAGATACTTATAAATATATATATAATACCTATATAGTTCTACGACGCAACACAACTAAATTATTTATTTACTGAACAATCTTATTTTATAATTATATCATTGAAACAATGATGTTGTTTTATTTTCCATATTATTTTTGAGATTACGGAACACTTAGTATAAAAGTCGACTGTATGGTTCTTTAATATCACAAACAAAATAAAGAACTAAAATAAAACTATTAATTAATCAAACCGCCTATATCAATTTAGCTGCGGTTCGAACTCGCAACCTTCGCATTGTCATAACGCGTATAATACCACTCAACTACGTGAGCCTATGCTGTATTGGTGAAATTTACCTTCTCATTCGATGGCAGGCAAATCACTCACTAACACATATTCAATCGTTCACAATTCACTGGCACACATAAACGTAATACACTAATACGCCTGTAACGATGACGCACACATATGTGACTTCAAAGAAATGAGTTATTGTTATTGATATTGACTGTTCTCACACATATGTAAAACATACGGGTGCTTCTTCCACTTGACTCAAATCATAAATAGATTGTATTAGATGGTTAGGCTATCATTTTTGCTTTGTGTACAGTGGGCTCTAAAAGTTCCTGAACAATTTGAAACTAAAATTTTAGGAAGCATTGCCACTACACAACTCAGAAAGTTAACGTATGAAACTTACACGTCTTAGAAAGTACTGGATAATAGATATACTTATTAATGTAATTAAGTTTGGGGTAATACTTGCATGAGTTTACTTATTTCATTATACACCACCACCACCATCGATGTAGTTTATGTTATTAATGTTGACTATGTTAGTAAATAAATAATAAATAAAAATAATTTTATTCAGGCATTGCCCATAGAATGTTAGTAACAAAAGAGCTTAAGAACTATGTTAGTAGTAAAACTATTATATTATTGTAAAAACAGATGAAATTAGAATTATTTGGATATAATTAATTTTTGTGTCAAACGTCAAAACGTTAGTTTTGGTTGAAATAGACTTAGGTTGTCAAAGCATTATGGATCTTCCTCTGTACCAAATATCAGCTCGCTCCGTTCATTTTTTTATCGTTATTACCTATCTCACAAATATACGATCATCCAAACATGTTATGTTTACTATATTAATAGGATAATAAGTAAATATCCATATACTACGTGTACTTTATAGTTTAAACCATCTCCGGTATTTGCCAACGTAATACCTACTACATAGGTTATGTTTTTCAAGTATATGTAATACTGGTTTTATCTCAATATATCGGGTAGTACGTGCTCTATACGAAGGTGCCCCAGGCCTCGTATACGACGCTCGGAGCTTGTACACGGATCTTAAACTTACCCTCGATATCTGAGCTTGAGATCAACGAACTTTGATTTTACACTTTTATATTTTAGATACTGCATGTTTGAGATTGATATTGCAATATATTTTTATATGTAAACGCAAAGAATATAGATTTTTATGATAGAATTTAGATGTTTTGTTTGTCTTCCTGGGCAACGATCAGGACAACCTTGGAATATTTTCACATAGGAAGTATATATAAATAGAGATAAAAACTATTTTATGATTATTTTAATATTTATAAAGACAACCGAAACATCGGAATATTTCGGTTGCCTTTCGGTAGTGATACAGGACAATAATATCTAGCCCTACACCCGAAAGGGGTCACCTCCAAAGAGATGGCTCTGGGTCCCACGGGGTGGAAGGGTATGTTGGCTACTACCTCAAATCTCCGACAACTAAGAAGTCAAAGACGACATGCGTTTTAGTCGGTTGGAGTTCGACGAAAAATAGTATAGGTAATTTCAATGTGTCTCATACCAGTACAATTTCAATAAACAAGAAAGAGGTAGCGCTGTAACGCAACGTAATATTCTTACATCATTCCTGTTCGATGTCATTTTCTCTAGTCAATACCTTCCTTGCCATATCTTATTTCATGCTTTCACTTTACATTCAGCTTACAATCAGGGTAGGTGAAGTCATATTGACGTTATCTTTTCACTTACTTCGGGTTTAGTTTTTCCAAACTCATACTTCAATGCCACCACACTGTTTTTTTTCTTCTACTAGGACATCGTACCTGTTATGATCTGCAGTGCCGAAACATGGACACTGACGGTGAGGTTAGTGTACCAAATTAAGAGTCGCGCAGTGGGACATGGAGCGCGCTATGCTTGGAGTCTCTTTAAAAGATAAAATTCACAATGAGGACATCCGCCAAAGAACTAAAACCGACATGATTCGCTGAGTAAGCAACCAGTAGTGCCAGTGGGCTGGCCACATCTGCCGAAGGACTAATGGCCACTGGAGCAAATGAGTCCTTAAAGTGGAGACCGCGAGAAGGTAAACGGAAGGTAGGACATGACAACTCTTAGGCAGACGGACCGATAACCTGAAACAGGCGACTTGGATAGAATACATGTGAAGGGCTGAGGAATGTGCATCTATACTCACATAGGTGCACATTTGGCTTTCACTCCAGTATAGTGGACTGTGATAGGCTAATTGATTGATCATCATCATCATCATCCTCGCCTTAGTCCTGGTCATAACCGCTCCCACTTTATACAATATCTGGTATAAATAATATACATTACGAATCCATTTCTTTATTAGTGTACCCCAAGTCTAGCTTAGTTTACAAGGAAGAATAAATCTCAAAAATAAATAACCAATGACGTTTGAATATTTTTCCTTATTCTTATTTATGTACTTATATTGTTTCCCCCTTATTTTATCTCGTTATTTTTGAACGTTTCTTTATTCATCGTTGGATTTCAAAGGGTTTGGGTATAAAAAGTCCCCATTACCAGCGGCTTATGTGTCGTGTGTGCGAGCATGCGGTAGTCTGGGAATATTTTTAGAAAATAAATATATTGTATTTTTTAAAATGTATTTTTCAAAGGAATATTTTGCGTATTCTATCATAAATAATATTGACAAATTTATTCAGATGCGACAGCTATTTTGTAATGGGTGGTAATGATTCAGTACCTTTAAATTTTCCTACATATACAGCCATTTTCCATTAGGTGGGCTGTAAGTTTGTCTGCCACCTAAAAAGAATTAAATCTCTTCAACACAGTTCATGTATTCGCTTATTTATCACTGAAATAGTATACATTACATATAGTTATCCATAGAGGAATAAAGTGTGCGGCTGACACATCATATTAAATGTTTACACAAAATCTAGGCGTGAGAAAGTGTCATTTATCATCTATGACAGAAATAGATATTGCAGTAACTTCAATATCTCTACACTACCTAAGTGACTAGTCACTGTCACTAATATTTAAACTACGGTAACGTGGCACTGAGCAGATTGTAGCTCTATTTACGCCAGTAATAATAACTTCATGTAATACGACATTAATACAGGTATGTAAGAAAATGATGCCAAGGCCTCCTAAAGCCCTAAAAGTGGCATCAAAAGGTTCATGTCAATCCTTGTCAAGAACTATGTGTTTGAAACATTATACCTAGTACCCATCTCAGAATTTTATATTGACATTAATCCTCACAGGATTCTATTCAAGGTTAATAGGCACACAAAAAGGCTGGGAAGAGGGCTAACATTTCAAATATTATACGACTATGTTACCTTTAGTGGGTATTCCCTACCCGACCACACAATTCAGTGTGAAGAAATCACGAAATGACAAGCGATTGTAGTAAGTTCGAGTCCTATATACTCACCTCATCGTTAGGTAAAAAGACGGAAGGAATAGTAGACCTTCTGAAAGACCATATAGCTGCAATAAATTGAAATTCATCAAGACTAGACTGCATAAAACACTTTTAGGAAAGCGAGCCTCACCGTCGACCACAAATTACTTACCAACATGAGAAATAGTGTTCAAACGCAAGCCTATCGAATATATAACAAAAAAATACTACATTTTTCTGCTATCGCAGAAGGGCAACTTATTTTCTTTTTAATTGCTGGTACAAATGTTAGATAAAAAAAAGTATAAAAGCGTTCTAAATATGAATAAAACTTTGAGGTCTCCTCGCAAAATAGCACACAATGGCACAATGAGCATTAATCACGCTAGTTTGAATCGCGTGGAAAGTTTACCAGCTATCTGAAGCGTGAGGTTCATGCTGTATTATACCCATTATATTATGCTTTCACGTATTATCTGAGAATGTTCCATTTTTAATTTTATGCAAATATATTTTATGATGCCATGACAAGTATGTTGTTACGAGTATATCCATTTTTGTCGTTATATAAATGTATAGCGATTAGTGTTACATAAAATTCGCTTCAAGGCAAAATTGGTGGGTGATAGTTTGAATAAACCTCCGAATATCTCCGAAAAGGTTGACTGGTAGAAAATACCCATGGCATTGAGTCTGCCTTTGTACAGTATTTATGCAAAATGTTTAAATAAATAAATAATAATAAAATATCACCTATTCTGATTGATGGACAAGGCTTTATTGTAGGCTTCCTTCTCAGACTGGAAAAGTAAGATAGTTGCTCCCTTTAAAATCTAGTCACTAAAATGAGGAGCACGGAAGCAGGTCCCGAAATGTAAGCCTTGAATGCGATGCGCTTGGATGAATAAGAAAATAGTGCTGGCATCTCATTTCGTATCATCTGAGACGCTAGGAGTATCAATGTAATATTATTGCGTTCGAATTAGGATATTATTATTTTATTAAATAGTTCATTCTTTTACCTGACCCTAAAAAACCTCTGTATCACTGATATATGAATTTAAAACTACGAGCTTTTTAAATTTCAAAATATGCAATGATATGGATATCCTTGAATAATTGGTTAATTTTTGATATACGTTTAAATAACCTGTTGATCTACAAAGTCAACCAACACGGCAAATATCCTAACTATTAGGAACGCACAGTACTATCCCAACGTTTTCAGTGTAGATATTATTCTTTGTAAACTGATGAATAAAACTGTACTACGGTAAAAGTTTACGTAAACAGAGAGTTTTGAACAAGGTGTGAAAGTATTTTACACTGAAAGTAGCGGTATCTTTTGCATAAGACATACGTTCGCTATGCTTGGAATAGGTACTTCTACGAGGGTTATACAATACTCAATATTCGCAGTACTGGGGTTACCAACATCATACAGAAACATTATCTCACTGGCAGTATTTTAAAGCCTCTAGACTGGTGATATTTCTAACGAGCTCTTCCAATTATCTTCTTGGTATGTTCTTTTTTATTTAGGACAGGTCAATTTGACTTCACTCCACCTGATGATAAGCTGAAGGCAAGGTCTCAGGAAAGAGGGTCACCATTACAAACACGTAAAGTGTTACAATGGTGGCACTCAGCTTGACGGCCTCATCAGATGCTTTTTCACGCTCCGCTTAAAGGACCCGGGACTGTAGGAAGAAGGAAACACGTGAGCTGGTAAGGAATTCCAAGACTTAATGGTTTTTCTACTCTGTACCATAAATGTAAAAATAACATAATAAATATACGATACAAATAAAGTCACCTTCTAATGAAATAGAATAATTTACACACACGCGAGTTTTCTTCTTTATACTGAAAGAACCGTGGTCGAAGCCATTAAACTGAGAACCAACGTTTTAGTTTTGATAGCTTCTGGAATCTCCCTTAGTTTTTAGACTTCACCAAGAATACAGTACAGTGCATCAACTGGCGCCTAATTAATACTAATACAGTATTGAACATAACATAACACACAAATTTCGCCAGTTTAGCATCGAAAAGACATTAATGTGTATAACCATAGTAAACCCTGGGATCGAATCCGAGACCTCGTCTCAGCAGTCCATAACCCATACCACTAGGCTACCGCGGTTTTTAGTATTGAAAAAAAAGACAGATTTATTTTCTTCTTCTTCAAGCTATATAGTATAATACTGTTTGTGTTACATACACTTTTTGTTTTCAGTTAATAATAATTACGATAACTACACAGAATGATAATTGTTATGATGCGATACTGTACATTCTAAGGTTGCTTGGAAGAGATCACTACCATCGATAAGGTCGCCCATTGTACAATAGAACAATTGTAAAACCCACTACTTGTCTTTGAAAAAACTTGATGTACGAGTTATCTATATCTATTTCTAATACGAGTAATTTTTAAACGGTTGCAAAATAATCAAAAAGACAAGTAGTAAAATAATCAATTAGAATGAACTGATGTTGAATTGCATTATACCTAACTGAGAAATACTATACAATTGATTTATACTATATAAGCAATTACATATTAGGTAGACTCAAACTTATAGAACTTAACTCTCTAGATAGTAAATGTAGAAGTTTCCAGAACATCTAACAACTTAGCAAAGGAACTTAAGAATCTTTTCCACACTGTTTACAATGCCCGACTTTGGTTTACACCTTCATACTATAACTGTGAACTTTGTACCCATTAATTGTTATATTATCGTAAGTTCTAAGCAGAAGTGATACTAGTAAAAGCCTTATCGTGTATCAAAAGTTGCCTTGTCGTTGAAACTTGAGGCCAGGTGGAACTTCCCCCAGAAACTCTTATGAGTACCCACTTAGAATTTAAAATCAAATGTTCTAATGGATTTGTGAGGGATCTATTTTAAATTCTTTACTATCGTATAGTTTGGGAAGAAGTCGTTTTTTTAGTAGTATTTTCTCTCTCATTATGTAAGTGTATTACATTATGAGAGAAAAACATTGTACTTTTGTGTGTGCATGTTTGTAATGAATAAACTCAAAAACGAATGTATCGATTACGAAAATTCTTTCACCATTCATAAGCTACATTTACCGTGAGTAACATTATGTATGCTATATTGTACTGTGCGATAATCGACATTCACACCGTGTTGGCCATGTACATGTCTGCCACTCAAGTAGGCTGAAAAAAAAATGTAACACTAAACTTAGATACTTTCCCTTAAAGTGAAAAAAAATATCGCATCAATTTAGGAAACTAGTCAAGATCCAGTAACATTATATAAGGATGGATGTCATAACCATCTTGTATTCGTATTTGTAGAATACTTTTTTTTGCTAGCTGTTAGCCGCTTATATATTATTATTATTATTATTGGCCACTTATAATCCCGTTCCCGCTGCTCCATAAAAACCTTCCGTAGAGTGCAAGGAAGGAAGGAGCTTAGCTTATTTTTATTTATATAAATTTGGAACGTAATAAACAAATGAGTTGATTACTATAAATATTATAAACCACAGTGTTGTTTGCAAAGTCACAATATTAAAGTTTGAAAATTGTCTGATTGTAGTCACAACCTCACAATCGAAAATTGTGTAAAATGAAGTTCATAATAATAATTTATCTGTAGATTTTATCTCGGAATTAAACAATCAGTTAATTATTCACTTGGCAGGACAAGACCTCAATGGTCCGAATTTTAAATTATCCATTATAAAGTGCGAACATGTCAATCTCACTAATGTATATGTTGTAGGTTTCAACGAGGTGATGAATAGCTGTGCGGATCCATTGCGTGGGTTGCAAATCGCTTCTAAATGGGGCAATAATTTTAGTGTACCTAGGTACAGTCAGAGCTCATAAGTGCATTAGCACATCAAGGCTCAAAATGGTTTAGCGTGCGGCCGGCGCGCTTATATGTGTGTGTAATGTTACTATGCAATACGAGGCGACGCTGGCTTGTCTTAAAAGAAAAAGGTCACAAGTAGCGTTAGAATTTTGACTCTATAGTTGCGTAGGATTGCTACTGCACTTTTGAGTTCTACTGTACATAGGCGCTAAGCATTCATATATACTCATAATACTGAAACTGTTACTGGTTTCTGTTATAGACCAATAAGCATAAATCCCAGATTAGTTTTAGCTGAATTATTGTCAATATCGCAAAACCACTTTGCCTAGCGCTCCATTTTACATGCAAAAATAATCTAGGTATTTTTTATGAAGTCAATTTTTCTATGACATATAACATTCATAACGGAAATATTCCATGGTGGTCATTTTATTTAAATGAATGAAAAAATAACATGTAAATAACAAGGTTAAAATTTTATATTTTTAATTATCTTCTCTGGCCTTTCATTTTAAATCTGTCATTATCAGTTTTCGAACATTGATAAATTAGCAAGTAATTTACAGTGAAATGCTCAGGATTCGAAATACATTTACTCCCACCTATAGCAATGCCCGCCACGGGTGAACGAAATACAAAATGATGCGAACGGAATGTTACGGTTCATTGCTTTATTTTTACAGCCAGCATTAAAGTGACCCAATTCAAATATAAAGTCAATTTTGGAATTCGAATTTAGTGTAACGATCATAAAGCATTGAAAGTAAAATATCGCTTCGATTATCCAATTACGATTACAACGAGCTACAGTCGATTTATTTTGATGTAACACTTTATATTCAAATGCGATATACGTGTTTCTTCATGTTTTACAACTTTGTTTTTACAGAAAATAAAAAAACAATGGCGCTAAGCGACTAAATTAAGAAGACACACACCAAAGCACCAAATGCACTAGAGCAGCAAACTAGAGCACCCACTTTCACGCACTTCTTGACATTAACACTTTTCTTGGCAATAAACATGTCCAACCTAAGTCATCAGTCTCGTTGCAACACTAAATTCTGCAATATTCTATCAGCCCGTTAAACTCCGTTTCGCAAATTAGGAATAAACAAGTTAAACGAATAGGATACTTGGGTCCGTTTCATTCGAAATGCAAAACACAAACTTGGGTACTAGTACTAGTTTTAATTGATTCAATTGCATTAGCTTTCGGGTGATTGCATTACACGGACGCCTGGCTAATGACCCATGCAATTGAGTGCCAATTATGGAGTCAACTGGTGTGGTGTGGTCGAGATAACCCGATCAGGTGGCGAGTATCTACTTGTTTGTATTATAAGTAGTATCGGTAAGTAGTAATAGTATCTACTAAAAGTTGGTTTATATTATTGTTTTAGTTAAGTATTGTTCAATAGGGAACTTTATTTTTTGTATATATAATATTGCCCCTAGATGGATCTTCCCCTATCTATTAGTTATTCTTCATAAGTCTTTATTACTTATTTTAGGTGTTTTGAAGACAGAGGTTTTTGAAAAACCTACTTATTTTGGGGTCTAACATTATCCAAAGCAAGTTTCTTCAAATTATTTTACCCAGAATATTTTAAAGCCATCGTTCAATCTATTAGAGACTATATCTAACTATACATACGGCAGTTAGCGATAAAGAATTCCGCCAACTTATCCGGACATGGGCTTATACCAACTAAGGCTTCTCAGAGCAGCTTACCAATGGCTTTCACGGGGATATGAGATTGATGTAACAAGCTCCGATACTCTATTCGCGAAAATGGAGTATATTCTACCAGTAGGGCGAGTTTTATTTTTTATTTTCCGACTAAAGAAACGGAGAATACGGTAAACGGAGGTTTATAATTTTAAAATTTGACAGTCAGGGCTCTGTATGTATAAATGTATGTACGTATGTAGGTTCATCTGTTCCATCATAACTCCTTAACTAATTTTTAATCGAAGAAGATCAAATCGAGAAGCGTCTTAATCGTTCGCTAGTATGTAGTGTACGTGTACGTCATTGAATCTAATGTGGCGCCCTCTAGCGATGATTGATTCCGCTTTTAAAAATACATTTGGGATAAATACGTTGTGTTTGATTTCATTGAAAAGTGTTTAATTAGTGTATTTAGTAACTTTTGCTTGTCCCAAAATAATAAAAAAAATTAAGCTTAAAAACTAAAACCCAACAAATGAACAAATATCAAGCATAAAAGTGGGTCATAAGTCAGTTTCACAAAACAATACAAATTGGCTTGGCTATTTTGGATATTTTTTTGTTCAGTACAGTTTGGAGGTGGTCCTGTTCTATGAAGTTAATCCAGTGTTTGGGGAACTAGCCACAAAGTAGTCGGCTTTTAGTTTTAAAGACTTAACTGTATAGAGTTGATTACACCAAAAATATTATTTTCATCTCTCCAGCACGAAAAGGGAGTATTCACTGCGTAAAACCTGACTGTAAAATCATATTTTGCAGTGAGTGTCAGAAGAAATGATTGAATTTTGTACACCAGCACGGGGATTTACCTACAGCATCGAAAAAGAATTCAGTCACAGAAAAAGTTCTGACTAATTTTTTGATGTTATTATATATTGGAATAATTATGATGTTTTATATGAGTAACAAAGTTAAGTCAATCAACTGCTCGCCACATGATGGGAGTTCATATTCATACATCGTAAGATCGGAAATGGTGTGCACTGTGCAATATGAAAGGAACTTCAACCCGCGCACGCTCAAGCTGTGGAATAAACTCCCTACTGTGGTTTTGTCTTGTCTTGGAATTCTTTACCAGCTCGCATGTTTTCTTCCTCCTATAGTCCCGGGTAGCCTAGTGGTATGGATAATGGACAGCTGAGACGCGGTTTCAGGTCCGATTCCAGGTTTTACCATGGTACAATGAATTTCAATATTGTTTTCGACTGAAATAATTTTTTTTCCGCTGAATGGAGATTATTTTTATTTTTTTTAATTTTATTCTAACTTGTATTTTCTGTATTTCATGAATGAAACCCATGTCTGTTTTGGCTTTTATGTGTTCACATAGCATAGCCCTAATTATAGAACTACATTTCAGCGTGATCAAATTCATAACAAAAAAAAATCCCGCTGGCTGGAGGTTTGGTTTCAACCATCATTTATTCTGAAAATAATACGGAACAAATTCTAGTTCTATTACCATTCGATAGCCCAAATATACCGGCATATTACCTATAGGAACTTAGGCCTACAGGGCAACTGTTCCCGTTGAATATAGTTACGTGGTGACTGTAGCACCTTTTGCAATATCGTAAGTCGTAAGTATTTGTATCGGTGACTCTCTTTCCTGAGATTTTTCGTTCAGTTTACCAACAGGCTAGATGAAATGGTATTGACGCGGCTACATAAAAAAGTAAGACAGATTGAATTGTATATACACTATGTACTCAGTTTGTCGCTTCGAGGAATGTCTGAATTAAACGGGCTGCACACAACCGGAAACTCCGGATGGATTCGAAATCCGATTTCCACAAGGTTGCACCATAGATTTATTATGTGTGCACACCACACATCCGTTCAAACTTCGTTTACATGCGCATGGAATGTACCAGTGGTTGTAATGTCTTGTGTAAAATGTAACTTCTCGTAATGGAAATAAGATAAATTTCAAAGCATTTAAATCCATTACTTGAACATTTTGTTCAATGCTCTACTTAGCGTGAATCTTACCAATAAAAGCAATTACGATCAAATCAAAATAAACTAGGTTACCACGTTTAACTCAATTAATTTTATTAAGCGAAATTCGCCCTAGGGCTCTCCTTCCAATACCTACTTCACCCTTTTCAAGTAAAATCGTAAAACACAAAAGTATGTAATTAAAGGTTGAAAGCACCCACAGTGGTGCTTATTTGGGAGCATAAGAAACACGCCTAAGTACATCCCTGGGCTATCCAGTTGATTAAATCAGCGCATGTTAGAGTGATGGTAGACCAACATTATAGCTAATTCGCATAATTTTCTCTGGACTAATCAAGCAAGTGCTCTGAAGTGGTGCGCTTATTAGCGAGCGTCTTGATTATGGATCTGTTTTCTTGGTTTATACAGACCGGCGGTTTTTCTTTTTTTTTTCATCTACCCATACAGATTTAATCATTATGTAATCTAATAGTCAGTTGTGGTACCGGTTCTTCAACTGAGATTAAACTATATAAACTTTTCAGTCGGACTTTTATTTTATGGCTATCGATCTCCTAGAGTAACGAATATTTTTACTCACTTTCAGAGGTGCGTGGTATTCCTTTCTATTACAATTAGTATTATATTTATATATATATTTACTACTGCTTTAGTTGGAATTATTAAATCGTGGGTGCGTGGTGAATAATTCCCCTCCCAATTATATAATTAATTTCATTTTTGAAATAACCTTCATTTTGATAGTCAACTCGATAGCATTCAGTGAAATAAAATTGACGACATTATACATAATGTAGTATAGCTTTTATTTACATTATGTAGCCTTTGATATTCGGAAGACTAAAACCTTTCATTCGAGACTCGTCAAGAAACATACATACACACCCTCGTAAGTCATTACCCTCCCTAGCAGAATCGGTTAAAAAGCTACCATAATATTAGTGCCTTTTCTTAAATTGTTGGCTATTTACTAGCTTACAAACTGTACAGAATCTTCTAAGTGGTAAGACTTTACGTTTCTGCTTTCGAATTTTTCTGTAAATTTTATTAGACTTGTGGTTTAGTAGCAAAATTAGATTGCGTTGGGTTACGCCCTTGTAACATTGGGAATATATTGATACTCTGAGTTCATTAGAATCGGCCAATATTGTCTAAAAGGGTTTACCTTTTTCTCAAAGAAAATTAGATTCGGTTGAGATAGTATATGAAAGAATTGAATTGAGATAGTATATGATCGAATTTTCGAAAACTGGAAAATAATTGAATTAAATTCTGTACCTATCATGATATAAATGCAAAATGGGATTGAAAAATTATTTTCATTTAACAAGTTAGCTATTCAATGACAATCATTTCAATACTTTTGATGCCAAATTATCTACGTTTTTAGTGAATTCTCTGACGTCATTTGTGATCCCAAAATGCCGGTCAGGCTGAAGGTTACAGGTCTATAAAACCATCATTAGACCTGTCGTATTATACGGTTGCGAAGCATCGCTATTTTAATCGACACAAGCAGAAGCTGTGTGTCACGGCGATGAATACGCTGCGGTGAATTCCTCACGCAGTGCAATCTTGAGCCTTGCATGTCCTTGACATTCGAGAGTGGCCTTCGCATTAGCGGCCCGGTTTGGCAACGACCACCTAGTTACGTGGGTAAGAACTCCACCTCTGTCGGTGCCTCCGCCTCCGTCTCCGCTGGGCCTCGATGGGAGGGGTAGACTCAAGATATGGCTGGCTTGGCGTCCTAAAGAATGATATACGTGCCAATGGTTTCACTATCATAGATGTGAAGTGGACACGTATAAGTCGGAAAGTGGATCTCAGACTTGGGACTATCGTAAGAATGATGAATATGACTCCTTTAGTTCTGAAACCTTTGAATAACAAATATTTCCTTATAATTATTGACTATGGGGAGTGGAGGAGGCAGTGAACAGCCGCGGGCTGATGATGATAATGATGAAGAATTGACTAAAAAAATGACCTATTTATAAGCACTTATTTAAATGTATGTTTTTTTTTGTAAATAAATCATCTATTATACTGTGATACAACCATTACAATACCAATTTCTTTGAACGTTCTCTAAGGGGAACTCGAGCTCTTTATTTATAGATTTGCGTGTTTTATATAACAAAAATGGTTTTTCTATGAGGGGCCTGGCCCCACAGCTCTACGGTGTAACATTACATCGCATCGAGAAAAATTTACTGCATGCCGAAATACTAAGGAATGATAAGGTGTAATTCCAGTAGGACTATCCCAAGATCTATCTATCCTCTTGGATACATAGATGTTTGAGACCGTAAAACTGTTTTATGAATTTACTAGAATTTTAGTAATACATTTTTGAAATTCACTAAAAGTTTTTGTACAGATTCGAATTCAACATTCATTTATTTTGCATTGGTAGTTCAAACGGAACTTACAAAATAGTATTTTGAATTAGGTATTCAAAATATTATTTTGTCTTAATAACAGACAACATAATTGAAGCGCCGAGGTGAGGGGTCTCTCTAAACCGATTCCTGCCGACTTGCTCTACACAGGTCTTCCCTGGTGATAAAGATCGTTAAATATATATAAGAGGTACCTATTTTTTTTTTCAAATATGAATTTGAAAATGGTATGGTATGGTAACGCTGCATTGGTTTTATGGACTTTTTAGAAAACGGAATAAATGTTATAACTGTATATAATATCTGATAGTGACGTTAGTGCTATATAATATTTATTTTATGTACACTTGATTTTCATATAGGTTATACTTGTTCATTTTATGTTAGTATTTATTCTATCCTTCCTACTTCTCTTATAGTTTTGTATAATACTGCTTGTGTTAATTGTCTTGCCTTATTATGTATTAATTATTACATAAACTACACCAGAACCAACATATTGTTATATCACGCTACTGTCCATCCCAAGGTTGCCTGGAAGAGATCGCTTCCAGCGATAAGGCCGCCCATTGTACATTAGAACAACTGTAACTCTCACTACTTGTCCTAGGTGTTTTCTTGTATTTATGTTTTGTTTTGTTTTTGGTGTACAATAAAGAGTAATCTATCTATATATCTATTTCAATAAGGTTATAGTGTAGTAATATAGGTATAGTTTAATGGTGATTTATTTGGTACATAGCATGCGTATATCAGTCTGAATATTTTTATATAGTGTATAAATATACTAACACAGGTTAGTTTTCGATACAAAAAATACAACAAAATCAGATAAAATCTGACTGACTTTAACAAATTGGCAGAACCTATCCTTTCTTGAATCATAAGTAAACCTGTACAAGTTTCAGTGGCCGCAGTCTCGAACCAAATCTAGTGGACAACCAAGCTACGTGACATAACTTCTAAGCTTTGCCTAAGTTTAGGTATAGGGATGAAGGATGAAGCCACTTACTGAGTAGAATATCTGGAAATTACATTACCGCCTCCTTTTTTTATCGTACGCAAAAACCCTACGGGTACCACAGAAACAGAAACCGGTGGAGGTGATTATGTCGGACTCGAACCGACGAAAATGCACACCGTTTATGGGTCTTTGATTTCCGAAGGTGAGATTATACAAGACATATCTCTCGCTCCCCTGTAAACCCGGGGCATCTCTATTGAGATGATCATCACTTCCGCCAAACGCGTTTAATTTTTGTTGTCTATTTATTAATTAACTGAGATTCTGAGCTTTGTCTTTTATACTGACGGCACAGAAACTCTCTTATCCTTCACCTTTCCTTCCTCTCCCTTCCTCTCCACAGAGTCACTCCGCCCACGTGGAATGATAATCCCATTCCCGTAGCCCATGGGAAAAAGTATTCCCTGGATAAAAGTAGCCTATGTGTTATCACAGACTATGGTCTATTCCTGTACCAAATTTCAGTCTAATTTGTTTAGCCATTAGATCGTAATTGAATAATAAACATTCAAACATCAGCACAAACTATCACATTTATAATATTACTAGCTGACCCAACAAGACAAACGTTGTTTTGCCTTATAAATTTTAAGGGTGAACAACCCTTATCACTTAGGGGTATGAAAAAATAGAGGTTGGCCGATTCTCAGACCTACTCAATATGCTCACAAAATTTCATGAGAATCGGTCAAGCCGTTTCGGAGGAGTACGGGAACGAACATTGTGACACGAGAATTTTGTATATAAGATTAAGGTAAATTATTATTTCTAATAAGGTAGGTATAAAAGCAGCCCGTTTGTACACAATAATAATTATTGTTAGAGTTATGGAGTCTGTTGTCGACTAACCAACGTGGACGGTAATATTAATTTTAAGTAGCACCCGTTGTTATTTGCAAGTTGAATATTACTGGCAATTGTATTGCGTGAATTATTACTGGGTAAATACAGCTTAATGTGCGACTGAATTTAGATGAAATAAGAACATTCAGTTCCTTTGAAGTGCCGCCATTTTGTGTCACATAAATCATTATCATAAATCTCGTAAAATAATGTAACGTTAAATGCTATTTTTAAAATATTTTCTGAAAAGATAATATTTGTAGGTTTGCATGAAACGTTTCAGTTAGAGGAAACTGTATGTAAGGTCTGTAACCAAACGTTTTCATAAAGAAACAAATTGTATACTTGTCTCATACAAAACTTGTTGAAAACTTGTCAAAACGTAATTTCTTGTTTTATTCATGTTGTATTTAGACTGTCTCAAACCTTCTGTTGCTCACACTGTGAAACCTACAAGTATATACCTATATAAGTATAAAACAAACATGCATTTGTGACTTTTAAAATACATGTATTATATATACCTTGACGAAAACAAGGAGGTAGGACGCGACGGTAGCTCCAGTCCCAATTGAGCAGTTTGACTGGGGAAGTGTCTACCTCCACCCTACAGATTACTACGGCTCATAATAACCATGTGGTTGGGGATTGGGTTTCGGTGGTGATTAGGGCACTCAGGGGTCACTGGAGAGTTTTTGTGCTATCAGTAGGAAAACCAATTTGTCTCCTGTGCTGGCGGCACAGAAGTTCTCTTAGCCTTCTCCTCTCCCTCCCCTCTTCACTAACCTGGTGTAGCAAAACGTCCATGGGTAACCACTTCCATCCCTACTGGAGTAGTACCAGGGGCCTTCAGCTTCGGGAGTGTTTCCCTTACACCCTGTGTTTTAATCCTAACTGTGGTCCGAAGCTCTTAAAAGTAATTTATTATTTCAATCTTACTTTACCTCTATAGTGAGTGTGGGTACCTGTCTTAGGGCTCTACGGTCTCTGTCTAAGGCCTCACAAGGCATTTTACCTCTTTAAAAGTAGAGACATTATAAGTACAGATATTCAGGTTGCAAAATAAGAAGATCTTTTATCCAAGAGGATATAATTCATTCTTAGAAATTAAATTTAGGTATTTTTAGTCAAACATTATACAAAATCGGTACCGAAAAATAATTTTCATCAATAATTCAGTTCCGCGTAAAAGGGTTTCATCAAAGTATGAATAAATAAATTCGAGCAAATAAGAAATGCAGCTTTTGGTAAATATAATATTGTATTATTTTAATTTTGTTCATCTTTTTCATATTATAATCTCATCATTCGTAGTAACAACATGAATGCGAAATATGGCTGATATAGCAATTCGGTTTAATATTTATATTAAGTATAATAAAAAGTAATGTTATACGAATAATGTATGATTTATTGTAGAATACTTTTATAAGAATAACAGACATACACAGACAATAAAACAATAGACTATAACATTTACTATTCATTAATACATTGTATATATGTATAACATAAATGTACCATTTATTTATACAGAGAAAGTCTCATAACAATACATCCCTTTTTTTCGTGTGGCTTTGGAAGCAGTTTCCACAAGAAAAAATAACCTTAATATTTTAAAAGTATGTAGTAAAATTAAGTTTAAAAAATACTTAGGTAATAATTGATGCCCACTGTATTCGACTCCATTGTTTAAGAAACGAACACAAAATTACTATTCTGAAGTATACGCGCTGTACATATAATAGAAACGTTTTGACATAAGGTTTTGGTAAGGTCACTTTAGTTTTTACTGAACCTGTCCTTACTTTTTTATATTATTTTAAATTAGAAACAAAATATGTTTTTTTATAACAGTCTCTAACTAGAATTGCTTAAAAAAAATGTATGTCACTCAGATGGCAAAGAAGTACACGGCCCACCTAACAGAAAAGTACTCACCGTGGCTTATGAACGTTTGCAACACCAGAGATGGCACACTCATGCTGCTGAACATGTAGAAACCTTCTAATGTCCTTCTAGAAGAAACTCATATTGTAGTCGCTTCGTAAAACCACAGCAGGAAGTTCATTCCAAGACTAGAATGTACGCGGGATAAAGTTCCTTTCATAACGCACAGTGCACGCCGTTTCCGGTCGCAATGCGTGAGGGTGAACTCCCTGCACATACACAGGCCCCTACATATATTATATACAGGCATATTCTATCAGTAAAACTTATAGTTTGTAGAGATATTTAAGAGAATAATATGTTACTTATAAACATTACAAGCTAAATAAAATCTTGTAAAAAGATAGACTTTTTAAACAAAATAAAAAAGACATAAAACTATGACGCATCACTTCATAAAAGGCACTAAAGTTGCATCAAATCGGAGCTAATTTAATTTAAGATGGAGATATCGATGACGTCAGTTAATTAGGTCTAGTGGTGCCGAGGAATATTTAATGAAGCACTGTTTTGTATCAAGCGCTTCGGGGAATTGAGACTCTGCAGCAAGATTATTTATTTATGAAGACGATCGATTTGTTCACAGATACACGTTTTAGTGATCCATTTGGTTTTAGCTGAGTGAAATGGGGTAAAGATTTATGGGTTGTGGTGTAACACACAGGTTGTATCGCAATCACTCAGATTGTGATATAATCAGCGTTTTCAATTAGGTCCATACATATATATGCCCGTAATCCCCGAAGGGGTAGCCAGAGGTGTATTAACCACGCACATTTTGCCAAATATGATTTTCGGTCCCGCGTAATATGGGGCGATCCTATTACCACCAATCGGGTTCTTTGTAAAATAATGGGTATGTCGAAAATAAATTCGGGATTTGGGAAAAAAAATTTGATCCGAATCCTTGCTATGTGATGATCGCAAGGAAATTAATTACAAGCTTAGCCGCACAGCACCACCAAATACCATCTTGGAGAGAAATTTGTCTACCCGACACCTGAATACCCGCGGCTGAGCCCACGTGAAAATTCGATCCCGTTTCCTTAATCTATGGGAATCCTTTCTCGAGAAGAAAAATTACCCATATTTCAGCTGTGTTCCATTTTTAAAAATTAATGTGTGGTGAACGATAAAGAATAACAACTTTATCTCATCCGAAGAGTGTCGTAAGAGACGACTGAAGGAAAAATGCACAAACGATATCACAGCGAGAAAAAGAAAACTCAAAATAAATCTCTGTACCCACCCATCTTGCCAGCGTGGACCAAAGCCTCCCAAAATTAGGAGAGGTGTGCTAAGCGCTGCAATAGGCTAATTAATTGATAATTTATTTATAAAATAAACAATTTAATCTTATTTTATTATCTTGATTTCAAAACAGTCAATTCAATTACACATTACATGGTTATAATAGGGACACGTTAAACAAAGCTGTTCCCAAAACTTTTTAATCTAATAACGATGCAAAAGGTCTGCCATCAACGAATCTGCTATCGAGTCCATATTTCACAGCTTAATTTCTATTGCTCGGCCCCATTGATTTTATAAATTCGCTCTACCCTACTGAGAATTTAATGAAAAACGTGCGTAGAAAGTTTCTGGTCCATTACTTGGCGCGGTTATTAATGACAGCCCCCGGTATTCCGCGCACCTACTGCTTTGATAGATCGTCTCGTGCAAACAAAGCTTATGGAGTAAAATGTTTAAATGTATTCTATTTTTTGAATTTGAAAATCGGTGGAAGGAATCACTGTTCATTTGGTTTGACAGCATCTGTCAAAATTTTTGTTAGCGATGCTCACAGACTACTTAGGGTTGCATGCGGTCTAGGCTAGGTGCTATTCACATGACCCTCAATCTCAAGATTAAAACTTGCGATACTCCGAATGTCTCTTAAATAAAAAACAAATCCCCCTAGAAATCTTCATGATTCCATGATATGAATGAAGCCACACTGACCCGTCTCCCGAAAATGTATAGTACCCACAAGCACTAGTCTTTAGTGCGAACAAGCTTAAAGATAGTAATTTAAGGATAAACAGGAGTAGGCAGGAAATAAATAACAGGTCATTAATCTCTGTCAATCAGCGATCCTTTCTCTGTTTCTCATTATAATATTCACCTAATGACATACAGCCAAATTAGGAGCAAAAATCTAAACACAAAATATTTTACTCACATACCTACTTGCGGAGTTCAATTTTCCGATATTATTTCATTTATTCATCATTCTCTGAACCTTTTCCCAACTCGGTTGGGGTCGGCTTTTCAGTCTAACTGTGATGCAGCTGAACTTCGATATTTTATTTCGTTTAAATATTATCCTGTTCAAAAAATATTGTATAACTATTTTATTCTGTACAAAAGTTTTAGTTTCATACATTTCAACTATTTTACGTTAGCAGTTCTGTGTTAAATACTAATGAATAATTACGAATTGCTACCTACCACATTTATTATTTATTATATGGAAATGTATAGAATAATGTGTCATCCGTGTGTGACAGAAAGAATACTCATCACCTTAACTTATCCACAGGGTATGAAGACGAGTACGAGGCGACTTAATGGAAAACGCAGATGATATCACTGTAAGAGAAGAAAAACTCGAAATGATATCTGGAGAAGAAATTTGGGAGAGGCCTATGTCCTATGTGAAATGGTTGATGCGTAAATTCCTTAACTAGCTATCAGTATAATAATCATAATAATATCCATCGAATAAAAACATTTAGTACTCCAGAAATTAAAATAATGTGGAATGGTTACCGTGTAATAGGAATAGACAAAGCATCAGCTGCTGCACTAGACGCAGCGGTTGCGTGAAAATATGTATTTATTTTATCTATAAAAAAAACCTGACAAAAAGCCAGGCATTAGTCTGATTACGTCACACTAAAACTCCGCAAAGGTAACCAAACCTTAGGAATTTACTATGACATATGTGAACTAAGTTTTTGATATCGTATTGGTTTCCTAGCTCTTAAATAAATTGAAGGCTCTTGGCATTACTTCCGCAGCTGTAACTCTTTGCGGGCTATTTATGTCAACGTTGAGAATTCTATCTTATTCAGTAGAATATATATTATATTAGTAGAATTTGTAAATACTACTACCTAATATATACTATGTGAAAGTTTGTGGACATGTTTCGATGTTTAAACGTATGTTACTGAAAGGATTATTATGGAATTTTTATCCAGATTCTTCGTGCCATTATGGCGTGATTGAATCATGAACATCCACTCGTCAGTCCAAATTTTTATTATTGTATAGCAAAACTATGATTACGATTTGTACGAATCGATAGTTATATCGAGTAAATTCAAGGTACCGCAATTAATGTCCTATTAATATTGTCCCAATTCGCACCTAATATATTGGATAGTAATGTCCCAATTCATACCTAATATATTACGTAATAATAACGTCACACCTAATATATCTGCTACTGATAGTATGTAATTTGGCTAACCTCAGTATTCGTAGTATACATCGAGCAGTAACACGTATCTTTTACGATGGTATTAGGTATTCTTCATACAAACACCAATCCCTGTTGCATTTCTCTTCTTCTCTTTGGCTCCGAGGAGTTCGCTCTTCTGTTCGTTTTGCGGCGAGGCGGTAGCGAAATTAACTTAGTGGCAGCGTAGTGAATTCATCAAAAAATTAACATCACACAACTAAACCCACAAAATAACAAAAATATGAAGGACACCAGCAATTTCAATTAACCCGTCCAAAACTAATGGTGTAGTACCATCATAAACTATTGAACGAAAATGAAGAATAGCACCGAAGGTACCGCTTTGTTCGTACCAGGGGAATTAATCGATAACCCAGTGATTGATGGAACAGGTATTATCAATGATAAAGCCGAGTACTTGTAAATGGTTCTTAAAATTACCTCTGAAAATAACCATCATTATTCCCTTCAAAGAGGTTGGTATTATTTTTGAAAGCGACAGCTAGAAGTTTGATGATTTTAAACACAGGTAAAGTACCTGTGTTTAGATTAAAAATTCTATTTCTTATAATGTAAAGTACTTTTTTATATCCTACTTAGGTGGTAGACAAGCACACGGCCCACCTGATGGAAGTTGGTTATCGTGGCTTATGGACGTTTGCAACACCAAGACCGTAATACTCGTGCTACCAACCCTGCAGAGGGTAAGGGAGGAAGGAGTTATGAAGATAAAGAGAGTTCTGCACAGAAAAAAGTTTCTCGGTCTTCACACTTTTTTTTTTTTTTTTATCGTGCACAAAATCCCCGCGGATACCACCTCCACTAAAACCGATGGAGGTGATTATGTCGGACTCGAACCGACCAAAACGCACGCCGTCCATGGGTCCTTGATTGCCGGAGGTGAGATTATACAAGACATATCTCTCGCACCCCGGCAGGTCTTCACACTGG
This sequence comes from Pelosia muscerda, assembly GCA_963691645.1. Classification (NCBI taxonomy): domain Eukaryota; kingdom Metazoa; phylum Arthropoda; class Insecta; order Lepidoptera; family Erebidae; genus Pelosia; species Pelosia muscerda. Next base: position 3,995,679 of record OY829114.1, on the reverse strand, counting down.
CAACATAAAAGCTCTCGAGTGAGCTCTGGCCACTTTACTCACCGCCTCAAAACACAACACAAAGTTATTGTTAGTCGCGGTATTCTGTAAGGCGGTGGTAATTCCCCAGTCAGACTCCTCAATTAGAACGGGGATTATCGTCATGTCCTACTTCCGTCAGAAGTACCACCTATTGCCCGTATTAGCCATAGAAAGCATTAATATAAGCATTTATATAGGATATGACAAGATAGGTGCTCTCGTGTTCTCGAGTCATTGCAGTTTTTGATGACTCAGAGTCAGCCATGGTTTGAGGAACTTGCCTTATTGTATATAAGAACCACGACATGAGCAGTTTCAGATATTTTGAGCCTGACAATCCTCAGAAACACCCTCGCTCGATCCTTACGTAATGAAGGTACGATTTAATTCTTCAGAATAAAAAAATATGTTTTGCTCGGAACTAGAGGCAACTTTCAACAACCTTTATGGGTTTATAATAATCAGCAAACTAGGAATTAGAGGGTAACAACTTTGCACGATTAAATTTTGACGTATTTTCTCTGCTAATGTAGAAGTTGCGTGGTAACACCGTACTAGGAGGTGCTGGTTACTACTAGGTGGTTAATCATAGGTGATTTAATAGCTGCTGTACATATTTTATGTACATATTTTAGCCACTATGGGTTGTCTGTTAATAAATATTGGCTTCTCAGATATCAGTATTGCATAAGTAGTTCAGTGAGTACATGACCATTCATCCATACATGTGATATTCTGGCTTCCCATATGCTCATTTGCTATACTGAATTACGATTTAAAATTGGAAAATGAAAGTCAAGATGTCATGAACCCGCGATCAGTCTCAGGAGACTTCCAATTTTAAATCCACTTATGAATGCCTTGTAATTTCAGTAAATATATTCCATTGCCGAAGCCCGCGCTAAGAGGCGTGTCATGGGAGAGGCCTTTGTTCAGCAGTGGACTGCCGCGGTCTGATGATGAAGATTCCATTTGATTAGGTACTGAAATAAAGATAATGAATTTTGTATTAACGAAGCTATTAGCTTCGTAACCGCTTATCTTCCGATGCTTTACTTCCATTTATGCAGATTATGTTCTCCACTTTTTGGTAAAAGTATATGGTAGGCACAAATATAATTCCAAGTACTGATTGTATTAACTCATATATTATTATAGTACGTATACATTTTATTTCTATTACTAAATTTACTTTAAGTATATCTTTTTGCGTGTAATATGTCCTTCGGGTTTTCCTCAATAAAGATGTATATGTATATATGCGATCGGAACCGACTAAAGCCGGACGGTTTTTCGTCACACCGTCCTGTATATCCGAGCAATCTGGTGTGCCCTAAAACAGCCTCGACCAGCTTTAGCTACATACAAAGGTGACCCTGCCGAGTTGTTGGGGATGGAAAACTCCCTTCTCCTATATTGCCACTTCCTGCCCTCTGTATTTATATTCACTACTCATTATAAAAATAATTATATTCGATAGCTTGCAGTGAGGGGCGGTCCGCATCATTGGGAGTCCTGAGGTCACGAATACCCATGAGCTTCCACAGATGGGCAGAGATGTTGCATCTTTGGCAGTATTTGACGATCTCTACCATAGTGAATGTTGTAATGAGCTCTTTCAATTAATCCAATAGTTCTATATGTATTGATATATAAGTTGCTGCAGTCGAGTTCACAATCTAGAATTATTTAGAACTTCAATGTAATAAACAAGATTAGAAGTTCATAGTTTTCGAGTTCCTTTCGAGTTATCAAAGTTGGTATTATTTATAACGGCGGCTGACATCAACTCGGTGCACCTTAAGTTTGTCTTTTCACTTTTGGAGTTGAGTGTTCCACCGAGAGAAAGTTTATTTGTTCCTTTGTTCCAACTAGAGAATTATTGAATCCACTTGGAAAATTCTTTGACTGTATATGCTTACTGTTTCGAGTTTTAACATGTTCAATACTATCATAGTTTAAAAATAAAGAAGTGTTAACGAAAAGTGTAAGTGATTGCGTCTCTACTACGGTGAATGTTCTGATGAGCTATTCCAATTAATTCCACTTCTATGTGCTTAAAATGTACGATTTACAAAGGGCTTGAAAATTTGTAGATATATGTGGATACGTGGAATTTCAGATGGGATAGTGAACATAGTTCTCTGAATCTTGAAATCCACTCATGTTCCACAATGCCACAAAGGGATACCTATATTGATCATCCGCTTAATCCAATTACTGTAGACTGTTTGACATCAGAACTAACAAATCATTTGTCCTTCTATGCTATTAACTCGGCGTAGCAACGCAACTATTACAACTGTTCCATATTACAATCTATCTATGTTCCTTCTGCCGTTGTTCCTATCATAGTTGAGGACCGATTTTCACCGAGACTCAAACAACAAAATTAGTTTTTTTTATTTCCGTTTGTTACTCATACATGCACATGCTCACGCCCGTAATCCCCAAAGGGGTAGGTAGAGGTGTATTAAACACTCACATTTCTCCAACTATGAGTCCCGGTCCCACGAAATATGGGGCGAGCCTATTGCCACCAATCGGGCATTTTGTACAAAAAATGGTATGCTGAAAATAAATTCCTAACCGAAAATATAGCTGCTAAATAAATTGGGGAAAAAATATTTTCCAAATTTATTTAGCAGCATAAACAAGACACCTGCAACTGATGTATCCATATTGAAAAAGTTTATTTATATAATTATTTTAGAACATGTATGCGTATTTTATTTTCTTTTGTAGGTGTAATATTACTATTAAAGCAAATTCTTAATTAATCCGCTGTTTCTTAATCAAACGCATATCATTTTATTTCACAAAAATGTTAGTAGGTAATTGAGAAAAAAAGTATTTTTAAATGTATCATTTTTTTAGAATCTCCATTCATATTTAAACTTGAAATGGTTTTTTTAAATACGATACATATAAAACAATGATTTATTGAGGGTACATCTGTAAAACTATATTACATTCAGTGAATTGAATTTCAAATCCCCAGTTTAGCATTTACAGCTATATTTTATATTTTCACAGAACCGATATTAGAATTCATAAAAGATGCTTATTCAATAAAAATTTATATCAAAGCACACAATAGAAGCAATATTGTGGATTTACTGTATTTCAACTTTTGTATTTACGCACGCCTCTCGATATTTTTTCACTTCGGTCAGGTGGGCGAACGTAAAATGAACCCGAAATCACATTTTTACACGCCGACATCAAAGACCTTTGATGTATAAATACGTATAGAACCACGTGTGGTTACGTATAAAAATCCCAAGAAATAATTAAAAGTTGATGATTCGAATCCCGTCGAAGTATTGACTTTTCCTATCTAAATTTGATTTGAGCAGTGTCCGTATACTAATTGCGTTTCAAAAATTTTAATACATCGAAAATGATATTTCTAAAATAAGCTAATAATAAGTTCAGCTGATTTCTAACCTATCGAATAAGCAACGAACGTAGATTTTAGTTTTTTAACAACTCAAAATGGACATAATACCTATTTTATTAACAATCACTATCTACATTGAGAATTCGCGTATATAGTGCTAGCTATATATAGCGGTATCGACATACTGTAAGGAAATATAATAGTTGGAAAGAAAGCCCAGGTTGAAAGTATGCAAGAGGGCTTTAGGAGCTGAGGTCGTCCAGAAAAGATAGATGATTGTATAAAAGAAGATTGTGTCAAAAAAGATAGTGTAAGGAAATGACATCTGACAGAAATGTGTGAAGGAGACTGGCATGTTGCACCGACTCCAATTATTTGAAACAAAGGCAGGGAGATGATGATTATAAATATTAGCTATGATACCTACATAGTATGTGTGGATCTTACAGTAAGAATAAACGATACGTTACGATAAGTTTGCACTTTATGGTTGATATTTTATCTACCAATCTCAAAATCATTTTACTCGATGTAGATATTGATGAAATCGAACTGAAAAAACAAAACTCAGTAACAGTTAGTGAGGTGGCACTAAAACTATAACTACACTATCCATATGATAACTATCACGATAGTGCAGATGTTGATTTTCTGTATTTTGATATGTAGCCTCATAACTCCCCAGGGAGAGGTGTCGTAAAATATTATATATCCGATACACTTATGCACATCCAATAGTTGTTTAGTGAAAGCTTTTCCATGTTAGTGAATTAGTCACGTTCAGTCGGTTTCAGTTTTTGCCTTATCCTATGATTTATCCCTCGATTTGTAACAACAAAATGAGAGATTGTCTGGTTTTGTATTCAAGTTGCGTGCTCATTGGAACGTAGTGCAGTGGAGATTTTTGTTTAATTGGATCTCGTTTGTTACGTTGGGGAGGGATCTGTGATCGTGCGTCGAAAGTTTTTGTGTGGAAATTCGTCAAACTGTTTTATGGTTGAAGTAGCTATTGAGAGCGTGAAAAGGAAACTACTCATTGAATACATTTAGATTTTGATAGATTTTAAATAGATTTATTTAATTAATTTATTTTGCTGCCTTGTGTAATCTAACAATAATCCCCTGGTATTTACCCAATACATCCTCAAATTCAATACATTTATAATATTGCATTCCATAGTTTGATATACAGTTGTTCAGTTTAATTACAATTTGGTTATAATTATGGACCCTGTAGGGCACATTCACTGTCGTATGAGAGACATTATTGCAGGCTGAAGCGAGATATGAAGTAAGTCTTCTGCAATAAGTAGCAGGGTCCCGATAAAGTCAGATAGGTCTAGTTCTAAATTTAGACAATGCAAGGTCAAGATGGCGGCATGATTTATTCGTATTTTGCGCCTGCTTTTTATAATGGTCTGCTGGGGCGGCCTGTGACACAAGTAAAGCCTAAGAAGATTTTATTCATATCCCAGGCTTTCTTGATGGAATACAGTATGACTGAAATCCGTTCAGACACGTCATCTAAAACGTAGGTATATACTACCTTAAATGATCTTTAACACGTGCAAATATTAACGAACACAATTGAAACTCGGTTACCTTCGACAGATAGCTACTAGCGTATTGTAATAGTTGTTTTCTAACAGTTCCAAGACAAATATCTCTCACCTTTTCAGAAATAAAAGGGGCTTTCAGTTGCATTTTCCATTGTTATAAGGCTGTCAAGCGGAAAACCAGTCAGTTCTGTCCATTGACGTTGTTTTGCTTCCACAAGTACTGACACTCCTTTCAAAGAGTAACTTATTCTGGTTCAAAACAATAGACTTTAGGAAGACGTTATAAAACGTGTTATAAAGAAAATACAGGCGACAAGACGCGCCCGAGCAAATACAGGATGAATGTTTTCGCAAAGAACTCTTGGGCCCTATGTGGCACAATCAGCCGTTTGCATTATGCATGAAACCATCCCGAGGCGACAGATGCTTGAGAAAGTTCCAGAAGGAGTGATATTAATATTTGTTTGTCAGGTGCTTTAGTTGAGCTGTTGCTCTTTTGTTTAACTCGTTCAGCTCAGCTCGGTATTACTGAATACTTGAGATAGTTTATCATTTCATTCAATGTTTTATAAGTTACTTCAACTGAATTGCTATAAAATAAAGGCTGGTAAAAATTATGACTTTTCTATGTCGTTGCAAATGTCTGGGTGGATATTATTTATTGTTCTATAGATAATTATAGGACCCTTATAATAAATGTAAAAGTAATCTAATATAATTCATAATAATTTGGGATGTAAATAATCTATAAAAAAGTTTAAAACGACCTAATTTTAATGTACCTGTCACTATTGCACCTACCATATATAACCATTTCAATTCATTCTCGTATTGAAAGGCTGTCTACGTTTGCTTTTAGACCAAGGATTTTTAGCTAAAATGTATAGCAGCGTGTGTGCTAGTGTCAGTTATGTCGGAGGACACGTCGCTTGGATAGTGCGATGTCGATTCCCGCCAACTAATCAATGGTGAACAAGTAAATGCTTTTAGTTCCCAATATTACCTCATAATAAAATTTCTTTCATCCTGTAGTTTTATATCTTGAGTAAAATTGTCTCATAATTTTATTTATTACAATAAAATTTTGCGAAACAGAAAATAGCAATATTAATACCAGGGACAGAAGTAAGAAGCTCAGAATGAAAGAATATTCTGAGAAACTGTAGTAAAAATATATTTTAATAGGTACCTTACTTTTTTAATGTAAACAAAATTATTTCTTACAGTTTACATTTGTACAGTGGAAGCAATAAGTTATATGATATTGTTTTAAACGCAAAATTTTAAGTAGATAGTACAGTTTGTGGTAGTAAAATAAAATGATACGTAATGAAATGATTTATAACGTTACTTTTATCGGTTTTCAGTATATTTTTTATCTCTTCTAATGTTTTTCAATCAAAATAGTTATTTTACACAACTTAGGTGGCAGATACACACACGGCTCACCTGATGAAAAGTGGTAGTGTGGCCTGTGGACGTTTGCAACACCAGTGACGTCACTCGCGCTGCCAATCTAATAGAAAATAGTTTTTAGTTTTTTTTTCATCTTTATATAGGTATAATATACCTATATAAAGATGAAAAAAAAACTACAAAGAAAGAAAAGAAAGAAAATTGTTTTTTACATAATATGTAAAAAACAATTTTCTTTCTTTTCTTTCTTTCTTTCGAATTTGACACTTGTACCTATAACCGTTGGATGATATAATAGATAGATAGATAGATAGATAATTCTTTATTGTACACCTTAGAACAATGTTAGCGGTACAGTAGTAAACGTAAAGTTGCATGTACAATGGGCGGCCTTATCGCCAAAGGCGATCTCTTCCAGGCAACCTTAGGATGGACAGGAAAGTACAGAATAATCAGTAGTGTGATTATGTGGTGTAGATTGCATATACATCAAATATAATAAATAGATACACATACATATAATACTTACACTATTATAATTATATAAATGAGAAGATAAACGTGAACCAGGAACATCATAATGGCTAGAGTATAACAGACATAACAATTAATTAGATACATAAACATTAAATACGCAGTACATACCAAATATCTAAATGAAAGAAAACATATCTCTATATGAAAAGTAATACTTCATCACCATCCTCTTGAACACCTCCAACGATTTCGCTTGCCTTACCTCTAGTGGCAATGCATTCCATAACCGCACGGCTAGTACAGTAAAGGACTTGTCAGCATAGTCCGTAGAATGCATCGGCATCTTTAGTCTCAGATTACCGGACGACCGCAGGGACTTTGAATGTGTGTCATGGAGGAACTGGAAACGTTCTTTAAGGTAAACGGGGGTGGCAGGGTTAAACAATACATTATATAATAACGTAAGAATATGCGCATTCCTGCGAAGCCGAATTGGGAGCCACTTGAGTCGTCGTCGAAAATCTGAAACGTGATCGTATTTGCGTAGACCAAATATGAATCTGATGCAGAAATTTTGAAGTCGCTCAAGTTTATCAAGTTGCTCCTCCGTGAGATCAGGATAGCTGACATCGGCGTAATCGAGAACAGGGAGAAGAAGCGATTGTGCAAGCTCAGTCTTGGTGGCAACAGGTAGAAAGTTTCGTAGCCTACGCAAGGCACCCGCTGAAGCGTAAAGTTTTCGACTGGTTTCTTGCAACTGGCGACCCCAAGAGAAGGTTTTGTCCACGTAAATTCCTAAATTTTTTACGCTATCACTAACCAGCACGACGACTCCATCCATTTCGAGCTGAGGGAGTTGAGACCAAATTATTTTTGGAATCAATCTTGGGCTACCAATAACTATTGCTTGAGTCTTGGATGGGTTTAATGCGAGTCCATGGTTTCTACTCCATTCGCTTATCCGTTTCAGGTCTCTATTGAGGACAGAGATGGCTCCTGCTAAATTGTCTAGGGTAGCCTGTGTATAGACTTGCAGATCGTCGGCATAAAGGTGGTAGGAAGAATCCAAATTTTGTGAGATAGTATTTATAAAGATGGCGAAAAGTAACGGGGACAAAACGCCACCTTGCGGTACGCCCGCAGTTGTGTTGCACCAGGTAGAATGTGTTTCTTTAACGCAAACACGTTGCCGGCGACCAAACAGGTAACTGCGAAACCACTCAATTGCCGTTGGAGATATGTTAATAGAGCTGAGAATACCAAGCAGGATGTGGAAGTCTACAGTATTGAAGGCTTTGCTGAAGTCGAGTAAAGCTAAAAGAGTAAGTTTCCCATCATCCATACCTAGCCTTATGTCTTCCGTGACATTAACCAATGCCGTGGCAGTACTGTGACCAGGACGGAAACCGGATTGAAAGTTATTTAGTAGTTTATTTTTATTAAGAAAGGAGCTGACCTGAGAGGATATGAGTCGTTCTAGGGCTTTAGAAAGAAATGGAAGGATGGATATAGGACGATAGTCAGAGAAAGAAAATGGCTTGGGTTTCTTGGGTAGTGGAATAATGTGAGCACTTTTCCAGGGTGATGGGAAGATACCGCAAGAGATGGAGTAGTTAAAGACATGACATAGGACAGGAAGAATTTGATCAAGGATTGGTATAATCATGTTTCGACTGACGGCATCAATACCGACAGCATTGGATGAAATCGACAAAATGCTCTTCTTAACATCACAAGCGGTCAATTGGTTGAAGTCAAAAGGAGGGTGATTAGGAGTTGGAATAGAAGAAAGATATTGTAGTGTACTAGATTTAGTAGTTCCATTCAAGTTGGAAGACGCAGAGAAGTGTTGGTTTAGCGAATCTAGGTTTACATTTGTGGGAATTGCGTCATGACGTGACTTACCAACTCCTAATGTATTCAGAAATTTCCAGACTTTTGCTGGGTCCTTGTCCTCAACAGACGTGTGGATATATTGGCGTTGCGCTTTCCTACACTCCCTGTTGCATTTGTTCCGGAGGGCCACATATTTCTCTAAGTTAGCTGGCGTGGCTCGGATCTTGTACCTCGATTTCGCTGCAGCTTTCCTCGACATCAGCTCCTTAATGTCGTCTGTTAGCCAAGGTGCTGGCAGGTGTTTGATTTTGATGGCACGGATCGGTGCATGCACGTCATATAATTGCGTTATTTTATCGGTGAGAATATTAACTTTAGTGTCTACGCAATTAGAGGATAAGAGAGGGTCCCAGTCAATCTTCAGAGCATCTTCACGAAGCCTGTCAACCTGAATACCACCAAAACTGCGCTGCATTATAATCTTCGCTTTTTCTTTGGGTGGCCGTATTTTGTAAGAAACATGAATGAGATCATGGTAGGAGAACATATCAGCAGAGCATTGACCATGCTTTGCGACATGAGTAGGGGAAGAGACGATAATAAGGTCAAGAAGACCAGGGGTACAGTTAGGAAAATGATGAGTAGTATTGAGAGGAAGGATAGATAGATTACATGACTGAACAACGCTGCGGAGAGATCTAGCACGCGCCGTATATTGAGGATCTTGTTTTACCAGACAAGTGTTAAAGTCTCCCATTATTATTACATGTCTGTATGACGCTTGAAAAGTATCTAATAAATCTTCAAACGATGAAAAATAATTTATTTTTGATGATGAAGCATAGAAAACACCGAGTAGAATTTTAGAGTGATTGAGTTCCAGCTCAAGGAAAAGATGCTCGCCAGCATTGGATGGAGGCGGTTGTGGCGACACACTGATAACTGTATAAGGAATTTGAGAGCGTAGGTATATTGCCACACCGCCTCCTCCAACAGGCACTCGATCATTCCTAATAAGCTGGAAACCCGGGAGAGAATAAGAAATAGATGGTAGACAAGGTTTTAGCCAGGATTCGGAAATAAGAATAGCATGAATATTTTTAAGGGAAAGGTTAGCCAGCATATCCGGGAAATGAGCAGGAATACTCTGAGCGTTTATATGGACTACATTAAAATTCCCAGGAACATCCGAAAACTGAGACCGCAGTGTATCCGCGAGTGGCACTGACGACGATGTACTCGCAAAACTGTCGTTGAGGCTGCTAGCGGAGAAAAAGCTAATTATCATCGCTGTCTAGATTGTTCATAAAGCAGATTAGTGTGGTTGTATTGATGTAAGTATGTGTGTGTAAAAATGTAATTCAATAAACAAGTTAGCTCGTTAAATCCACCTGCTGTCCACCCGCCAGTCCTGTGTTACAATTCTTAAATATTTGGAATATTCTACAACAAAAAATTATAATTGATCAAATGAATGCGATAATGCACATTAAAAGTAGGTACAAAGTAGCAATTAACATATGCCGGGTAACACCGTGTGACACATTGTGAAAAAAATAAAAAATAAAACAATAAAAAGAAGTTATAATAAAAAATAAAAAATAAAAAATTGGACTAGTATAGGATAGTAATAATAATATAGGATAATAATATATAATGACTTCATTTGTAGGTATATATGGACTTCACTTGTATAAAGTACTTAGGTAACGCTAGTGCTAGCACGCTGCATGGCTTTCATTAGTCCACCCTACGGAAATCTATTAAATATCGAGCCGACTAAGTCACTGCGGGCGATAAGTAATTCTTGTGAGCAAGTATTTTTTTTTTTTTATACTACGTAGGTGGCAGACAAGCACACGGCCCACCTGATGGAAAGCGGCCACCGTGGCCTATGAACGTGTGCAACACTAAGGGTGTCACACACGCGCTGCCCACCCTGAAGGGAAAGGGGGAGAGCTGGGAAGGGGTGGGGAGGCTAGGAAGGGGAGGGGAAGGAGGGGTATAGTGAGCTCTGGCTACCCTACTTACCGGCGGGAACACAACACGATGGTTATTATGACCGCGGTCTTCTGTAGGGCGGAGGTACTTCCCCAGTTGGACAGCTCATTTCGGACGGGAGACACCGTCGTGTCCTACCTCCGTATGTACAAAGAGTGGTTAAACTCTGACTCAAGCGTCATAACTGTTTGAATGCAGGGTTTCATTCTCGCAAGGAGAACATTATTATACATTTTATAATTTTCACGTACGTATTTTAAACGTCTGAAATAGTTCTATTTAGTAATTGATTATAATGGTAACTAGCTGGTTCCAGTTACTTCACATGACTAAAATCACCTCAAAACTCACTTATATGTTACTTCAGACTATGATCTATATCTGTTTCAAAGTTCAGTTAGATCCAATAAACCGTTTGGGCGTAATTGAAAAACAAGCAACTTAACATCTCCATAAACTCTCACATTAATAATAATTGATTAAAATTAAATGATCTTTAGTCTGATTATTCAATATTTGCCCACTTGATTCTACAAATTTCGTCAATGTTTTATGATTTAAATTATGATTTATTTTTACAACGAATGTTTTGATTTTGATGTTTTTATGATAGTTTATAGTTTTTATTTCATAAACAATTTTACATTGTATTGAAAGTTGTAACTTAAAATTAACTTAGCCTAAAGGCGGTACAATATAATAATAAAAATCAAACAGAAAACCAATTAAAATAAAAACAAATAAAAATAAAAGATGTCAAAAGTTGCATGTCAAGAAAATGAAATTTAAAAACGATATTATTTATTATATTATTAGTAGTCATCAATCAATTAAATTAAAAATTATTAAGATAAAAAATTGTCATTGAAAGAATAGTCATTGCTTGCATCCTTTAACATGTCACTTAAAAAATTCATCAAGTGAGTAGAAACACCCCTCAACAAGAAAAGCCTTAAGTATGGCTTCAAACTTCTTTGTGTACACAGCGCTTCTAATGTCCAGAGGAAGACTATTGAACAGTTTGATTGCACTGTAAGATGAGCTATGTTTGACCACATCAAGAGTGGGTGCAATGATTGCAGGCATATGCTTCCTTCTCGTGCTTTCACGCTGTAACCTACCATCTCTACTTTCAAAGGTGTGTATGTTTCTAGCGAAAAAGGTCAAAGTCACCAAAATATACAAACAGGGCACAGTTAAGATTCTTAGTTCTCTAAAGAATTCTCTACAAGAGTGTTGCTGATCTATGCGTGTCATAGTTCTTATGGCTCTCTTCTGTGCTACGAAGGCCTTCTGAACATTGTAATCGTAGCTGCCCCCCCAAAACATTATGCTGTACCTCAATTTGGACTCAACCAAGGCAAAATACACGCTTCGAAGCTGCTCGATGTGCACAACGTCTCTGAGGCTTCTCAGCACGTAGCACGCTGAGTGAATGCCAGCCTCTATACTTGCTAGTTCAGACTTCCAGTTTAGGAAGCAGTCAACATGCACACCTAGGAATTTGGTATCATTAACTGTGTCCACCCTATCACCCCCGAGTTCACACGCTAATCTGTCAGAATTATTACTGGTGGTTTTAAATAATATTAATTTTGATTTGCTACTATTTATTTTGAGATAGTTTATTGTGAACCATTCATTGAGGTATTCTAGTGCTGCATTAACTTTATCATTTAAATCTTTTTGGTTGTCTGATGATACAATAGCATTAGTGTCATCAGCGAATACCGTGAGCTTCACCTGTTGAGGTAGTTTGTTCACCACAGTATTGATCAGATCATTGATAAAAATAATAAATAGAATAGGGCCAAGTGTAGAACCTTGTGGAACCCCCGTCTTAACCTTGACCAGTCTAGATTTGAAGATCTTATCGCACTTAGTGCGGACGGTCCCCGTTTGTTCGTAACTTTCCGTTTTGATCTCAACAAACATTTGCCTGTTACTTAGGTAAGATGTAAAAAGCTGTTTAGCTGGGCCTCTTACGCCATAGTGCTCCAACTTTTCAATGAGTAAGTCGTGTCTGACAGCATCGAAAGCAGAACTCATATCCAGAAAAATGCCTGCAACTCTCAATTTATCATTAAGTTTGGTGACTACGTCATTTAATAAAGAATTAATCGCATCTACCGTTCCCACATTCTTAAGATATGCGAACTGCCTCGGGTTTATTATTTTATTAGCACCGAGATGCTTAAGCAATCTAGTTTCCAACAGAATTTCAAATATTTTAGATTTAGTAGGTAACAGGGAAATTGGCCGGTACATTTTTGGATCCTGTTTTGAACCTTTTTTATAAATAGGAACAACTTTGGCAATTTTTAATTGATCTGGAAAAATGCCACCCAATATACAATGATTAAAAAAATTACTTAAAGGTTCAGCTAGCATGTCTATGTTTTCCTTGATAATAGTAATGGGTATACCATCATAGCCCCACGAAAGTTTGGTTTTCATTTTCTTGACAACATCAAAAACCTCCTTGGGTGTAACTAAGTCAATAATCATATCATTTTCTATTCTTTTAGTATTTTGTTTGAGTATTTTAAGGGCTGGGCCACAGTCAACACAATTTATACCGGAGTCATAGTCAAATGCACTAGCAAATAAATTTACAATATCCCTTGGATCAGAAATGATGGAGTCACCCATAGTTAGGGAGTGAGGTATCTTATCTCGTGATTTAATGTTTCTATGTTTATTTATAATACGCCAAACATCCTTAGAAACATTGTCTGATTTTACCAAAGCCGTCTGTATCGCCAATTTTTTTGCATTCCTTATTACCCTCCTGTGTATGTTGATATATTTGTTTTTATAATTAACCCAGGAGATGTCCAAATTACCCTTGACACAGAGAAAACGCTTCATTCTACTTGATACCCTAATACCTTTGGAGACCCAATTTAAGCCAGAGTCCTGTTTAGAATGTATTTTAACTTTTTTCAATTTGAAACTCTCTTGAAAATGTTCAGTAAATTTTGAAATAAATGTATTGATATACATTGTATTCAAGTTATTTGACTGTAATAATTCCCTAAATATACAATTATTCGTTGCGTTAAAAGTTCTTCTGTAAGTAGTTTTATATGTAGTATATTTGTTCTTAAAGGTATTACTATTGTATATTGAATTACAAATTAGGCCTGCATGACCATCTGCTAATCCATTATGGTCAACTAGACATTCAACTACATTATCCTCTTCAAGATTTGTCAAAAAGTTATCTATACAAGAAAGCATTTCTTTCCGTTTAAAAGTAATTGTATTAACTAATGGTCTAAAATTGTAACTCGTCAGAATATTTATGAAGTCAGTTTTTTTCTTATCGTCAGTAAGGAGGTCTATGTTGAAGTCTCCACAAATAAAGCACTTCCTATCGAAGAGGTGTTCCAGTAGTCGCTCAAACATGTCCATAAAAATTTCCAGATTATTGTTATAAGGACTGCGATACCAACAAAAAAGATGTACACCAGACTGAATATCTCTAACACCACAGATTTCGAATGCGTCCCTTCTATACAATTTTTCACAAATAGCAGACTGGTCCTCACATTCCCTATCATTACGTGCAAGTATCAGAGAGCCTCCTCGCGATTTATTAACTCTATAATTAAGAGAAACCAGTCTAAAGTTATGGAAATGAAATAACTTCGATAAAGGCTCGTTTAAAAAGTGTTCAGTTATACAAACATAATGCAAAACATTTTCTAGCTCATCAACATATACTTCAAGTTCATTCTTCTTATTGCTAATACCACAGACATTCTGATGAAAAATGTTTAAGGGAAAATTATAACAAAATTTGTAACACTTTTGACTACTCGGGTTCATCAAAACATTACCCTCGAAAAAACTCAGACGTGGTACTACCCTGACCATCAGTTTGTATAGTAGCAGAAACAGAAACATTTTCACAGTCCGTCTGTGTGGTGACGCTCTTGTATAGCTTTTCGGTACATGTGATATAGTCAGTCTGCGCAAATGCATGACTATAACACTTGCGAGTGCGAGACATCTCCGCCTCTGTCAGCTTTGAAAGATAGTGCACATAGTTATTTTTATATATTAATCGCAGTATTTCCTTGTGTATTAACCTACTTGCTTGTAGTTTATTAACAATATTCGTAAAGTCCCTATCGTATACGTCCATTGGCACATAAAAAGTATTGGTTAAATTACAGCAAATCAATCTGAGTAGCTTATTAAACATAACAACATTTAAGTATTTGTTTTTATAAATTTTTCCTATCAAAATATTCGTAGTTTTCATTTGTTTTAATACATGAAATAATACTGATTGGACTTCCAATGGGTTTTTGTCGTTTGAACCACCCCAAATCAAAACATAGTCCGAAGAAGTAAAATCATGACACAATTTGCCACATGGCTTGATAATATCACAAAGCGATGCATTCGGTTTGATAAAAGAAGTCACCGTAAACGAACTACCCAGTAGGTTACGTAGCCGTTCGCCCACACCATATCCGTTTTGATCTGCAAAAATATACAATCTATGCTTGGCAGTAGAAGGTTCTTCATGTTCCGTGCGAAGGTACCCCATTGTCCTGTTATCATTCATGTTGCAGTTAGAAACTCTGTCCAGTAGCGCCATCTGACTTATCTCAATCGTTCCGTTTGCTTGGGAGTCTGCAATAGTTGCCATATCAATGTGTTTTTCTTTTCGGCAAGGACTAGATGTTGTTATTCGACATTCAGTGTACTGCGCTTTTACAGATCCTACAGAGGAGTCATAACTACTATTTAGCTTGAGTACACTGTTATGTAGGATTGAGTCTGAGCCGAGCCTGTGATCTGTATCCATCGGCAGTTTCCTTGATGACGTTCTTGGTAAGACAACTTTAAGTTTAGTGCATGGTGAATGCCTGCTCAAATGCGGAGAGTAGAATTTTTTTGGAGTACCCCGAAGACTTTTATTATCTATTCCAACAGACTTCAGTAGTTTCAATTTGTGGCTATATTCACTCATTTGTCTTTTACAGATTGTAAGTTCCATGTTTAGGTTGTCGATTTCTGCATGTGCTGTATGTAACTCAGTGTTTAGTTTTGTTACTTTTTCCTCCAATTCCAGAACCTGACCACTGTTTAGACAACTATTTGGTTGACTCATGTAGGACACGTTCAAGTCAGTATCGCTGTCATAATCTATAAACCTTGGTATGTTTCGACGTCTGCTATCTGTATTTATATTTACAAATTCATCCATAATTACCACGAGAAGCAATTGAAGACTATCATGAAATCTCAAAAAGACAACGACGACACGGGATCGAACCGGAACCTCCTGCGCGCCGATCCACTACCGTTGCATACGGGCTACACGTTCAGTTGTCAATGTTGTTAGAATGAGTGACTGTATACTTCACTAGCAGTGATGCAGTAGTATGCCAACAGATGTCTCTAAATTCAATTTTTCACACGAATTATTGACATAAATAATCTGTGCAGTGGACCTGTTTTATCAACACTCATATACCAAGTAGCCAAGTATTGGATACCAATAAATATAGATGGCGTTGTTCCAAAATATCAAAATATAAGTTCAGAAGTCGGTTATCATTTGAACCTTAGAATTTTTTTTTTTTCTTTTAGACTTATACCAATTTCACTTTTGTAGTTTTAGTTTTAAAAATAATTACTTATATCAGTTTTTCCTTGTGGCATTTCCACTATCAAAGCACTTCACAAGTTCATTTGGTACTTAACTTATAAAATTAGCACTGTACTACCCGATTGACACTGTGTATGAAAAATTGTTCTTTTATTGATAAATAGTTAATTAAAATAAAAGATAACACTCTCACTGCTTCATAGGTCTATAGCGAACAAATTGATTCAAAAGTTACACTTTATGGAGTACATTAGCCACTTTTTCCAAATTAAACAGATAAGAGTTCGTTAGCAGAGATGTTTACTTGACAGCGCCATCTGTCGGATCTAATGATAACCGGGATCGTCGGCTTAACGTGCTTTAAAGCACGATCAGACTAATGCAAATATCTACATTCAAGTATCCAAAATTTTCACTGGGAGTGGATCGAACCCGCGTCCCCTAAGTAGCGGTCTACCATACAACAGAGGCAGTCAAACCTAAAAAAAGGCTAACAAGATAAACACAAAAGCTGCATCGCATGCTTGTACAAGTACATTGACTTTTAGAACTAGTTCAAACACATCAAAACAAAAGCTATCGTGTCTCGCATTAGATATAGGTAATTAATAGAGGACATTGATTGATCACGTTGATGGCGCGAATACATCAGGGCATCGCATTTCGTGCCTATTTCAGTGTTCAGAATTGATTGAATTTTCCTATAATGCTACAGTTCTGTTTAATACATTTATGAGCTGAATACAGCTATTACTATACAGCTATAAGTACATGTTCTGTGTTCTGGACATAATTCGTGAGACCACTATATGGCCTCAATTCTCTCAATACTTTTCTCGCGTGGATTATCTATACTATTATATAATTGTAAAAACTTAACGTTTGTCCGCGATGGACGCAAAAACTACTGAACGGATTTCGATGCGGTTTTTTTTTTTGTTTGAAGGGGTTTGGTCCTACTGAAAATCTTACGTTTGTTTGATTGCAATCGGTTAAGTAGAATCAGAGTTAAGATTAGTAATAGAGAATATAAGTTGCACAGATGGCGCTCAGGTTGCGATAATCGACAAACACACGGGTAGAGCCGCGGACAAATGCTAGTTTTTTTATAGAACTGTCTGAGAGATTTGAGTTCATATGTTAAATTCTATATGCCATATTATGTTCTAAATGCTAAGTTTTTCAGATACAAAATTATAATAACAAAGTAGCAATGTATGAGTAATGGCTCTCATAAAAGTATAACGCTACTACCTATAATTGTACTCTACTATACTCTATAAACCCATATACGAGACGAGCATAACCCTTTTAAACCTTATATTGAAACCGTCACAACATTCTAAAGTAACTACAGCATAGAGAACTTTATTGTAGACCACGTATCCCAAGCACATTATACTCAAAACTAGGACAAAGAAAGGCACGTACAACCAATAAACATCCTTAACGACTCGAGCACTCTTAATGTCTGCTACCGAACTAAGTGACCACAGATAATATTCAAGATTAACAATCAACCAATAATACGATGAATAAAATGTAACCATTTGTTAATTGTATGATTTTAAGTTAAATATTTCGGAATATTTACCAACTTAACATAACATAAACTTACGTCTATATCCCCGAAGCGGTAGGCAAAGGTGCTAGCACTCATATTTCGCCAGTTTATGTTTAGGTCCCAATGTAATAGGTAGCAAGTCTATTGCCATTATTTGGGCACTTATTTAAACCTACGATAAATACACACATAACTTAAGTATTTCTACTCAGTGTTCTACTGTAATGTTTTCACTATAGAGGTTTTGTGTTGTCAATGGATAGAATTAAGTTGATACTACTATTTGATGGTACGAACCCCTGCTTTGTCTTCTGCACTAACAGCACAGAAACTCTCTAACCTTGAACCCTCACCCCTCTCTACAAAGTCGGCAACACATGTTACGCCTCTGGTGTTGCAAACGTTCATATGCCACGGTATCCAGTTTCCATCAGTGGCCCTATAATCCACTATTGTGGTAGATAAACATAATCTGCCACCTAAGTCACTGACCTCGCCACTGTCGTTCACCGATCATTATAAGATTAGCTGTTTTCTCTATCATATTTTCTTGTAATTCTTGGGATAGTTTAACTCGCTGTCTCTAAACTCCTCGTATCATAATTGGATTTCTAGTTACCTCTTAAAATTAATTAAAAGCATTGTTCCTTTGAAGAAACACGCACGTTGTTTACAAAAATGTATGTTTAAATCTTACTTAGGCCAGCCACACACTAAAACTAAAAAGTGAAAGCAACAGGTGTTCAAAGGTTTTGGTTTACTCGGTATCCCACAAACGAAGTTTTTCTTTTTGCGGTTCATATCAGGATTTTGTTTTTATTTTAAAAACGTATAAACTTTGAAACTGCGAGAAAAATATATTTAGGAGACTTTTATATTACAATTCGTTTGATGTTTTCAAATATTTTTAATTAGATTTCTGCTTGAATTAGATTGTTTTATGAATGTGTGGTTAAATCTCATCAAAACATTCATTTTTTTGTATTTATAATATAATTTGTTCTAAGTGTTTTGGTCTTAAAGTAGGGATGCAAAATTTTGGAAACTTATACAATTGTGTTATGTCATAGTCAAATACCATATTAATAATACACTGTCATTATAATTGATTATATACTAGCTGACCCGCGCGACTTCGTCTGCGTCACCCCGTTTTTGCAACATTTTTCATTCCTGCTCCGCACCTGTTAGTCGTAGCATGATGTTATATGCATATAAACCTTCCTCTTTAACCATTCTATTTATTAAAACAAATCGCATCAAAATCCGTTGCGTAGTAAAAAGAAAAATAGGGACAGAAAACGCGACTTTAATAAGACTATAATATATAATGACTATAATAACAGCCGTCCGGGCACTATTGTATCTACTGTGTATATCTGTCTGATTTTAAACAGATCCATTAGTCACCTTGTACGACACTACATGGGAATAGATCAGGTGGCCCAAATTCTACTCTACCGGGAACCACATAGCTATTTAATAAAATTAGAGTTGATATTCTATAAATGAGTAGGTATATTAAATATTTCTAGATTTATACTCGTAACTATCAGAGTCCGCCCGCACAAAATCAGGCTTTGCTTCCCACCGGTATCATTTACTTTTTCATGATAAAAAGCTTATATCACTCTGGGACCCATAAACAACCATTATGTAAAATTCACGTAAATCCTTTTTGCCGGTTCAAAAAAGCTCCAACCAACAAATTATAAGCACATGTTTATTGTACAACTTCATGTGCATGGACTTAGATTTTGGATAAAAAAAATATTGTACTCTATTTTTTTTTTTAATAATCTCCTGCTCATTCTTTTGATTTGACTTATATAGGCTTTTCTTGAAGAAAAATCTGTGAGAAGGACTCATTCGTATGTAGTACCAGTTAGCAGGCAGGCTTAGAGGGTAGCTTGTACACAAAATATCTGATCTGCGGCCGAGCTTACTACTTTAAAATGTTGATATTGCGTATCCAACCGAACTTATGTATTTCCGAACCGAATTTCACATGAATTTGAAGTATGTAGTACTCTCACAACTGCAGTCGTCCGTGGGGTGAAGGAGAAAGAATATGCACAATACTATCTCATCCGAAAGATGACGTAATAGGCGAATAAGTAAAACGCAGACGATATCACTGCGAGAGAAAGAGAACTCGAAATAGATCCCTGTACAAACTGCAACAGTAGGATAAAGCCGTTTAACATTAAAAGGGGTAAATATTCTGCAGTGGATTGCGATAAGCTAATTGATTGAGTATATTCGACATATTATATTCTCCCATTTGACTTTGGTTCACAAGTTATTGGTAACCGATCGTAATAATCTTTATGATTTAATTATTATTGTTTAGTAATATTTGTTTGTAATTGTCGGCTGATACTCTCCAAGACTTTAAATGGAAGTGCTTGTGCGGCTAAGCACATAATGAATTTTTTTGCGATATACACCGCATAGCAAAGAATCGGCACAATATTTTTTCCAAACTTATTTAGCTGCAACATTTTCCGTTAGGAATTTATTTTCGGCATACCGATTTTTTACAAAGTGCTTGATTGGCGGTAATGGTCTCGCCCCCTATTACGTGAGACCTAAAATCAAAGCTGGCGAAATATGGGGGTTTAATACACCTCTGCCTACCCCTTCGGGGATTACGGGCGTGAGCATATTATGTATGAAAATATTTAGTAATAAACTAAGTCACTATTCTTCAGAAACTGACTAAACGTAAATACATGTTACAATGCTACTAAACTCCTGAAATTGTAACGAAGTTTTCTACTGTATAACATTACAGTCTTTATCAGATAAATAATACCAAAAGAAATTGTAACAGAATCATCTCTTCGCCACTTTTAAACATCACTTTTACTTGCCAAGGCTCCAAGACGTTTCCGCCGAAAATAAAAGAGCAATAAAGGAATCAAAACACTTAACAAAATTACAAGTAGATCTGTAGAAATTTGTTCGTTATGTGACTTCTTACTTTCTGATTTAACAAGTCATCGTCCCCATTTGTCGACTAAGTACAGACAACGATATTCGTTGATTTATCACCAAAATACTTATAAAACCTTGATTAAACTGTCTTTTTTAATTGTGTGAAAAATCCCTACGGATACCCCCCACCGGAGCCGGTTGAATAGGTTATGTTGGACTCAAACCGACTAAAACGCACGCCATCTTTGAATCTATAGTTTCATCAAGTATCATCAATCAACAGTATTAATAATCAAAATTTTGCTAAGTTACCTTTGTCGTTAATTATACCTATTTCTTTCATAACTGCATGAGTACATGAATAGGTATTAGATGACGTAAGAGGTTCACATAAATCGATAACTCTTATCTCGTATATGACTACGTACCTCTCAAGGATACATTCACGCCAGATCTCTTTTCGGCTATCTTTTTCGATTCAATGTCGTCTAACCCTTCGCTCTAAAGTGATCCTTAATCTAGATTTGGATCAAGATTGTTTAGATTTCTGTTCCGAATTGAAGCTACTGCAGAGTATTAGATGTTATAATAATTTTAAACTGTTGTATCAATTATGATTTACAGAAATTAATGCGAGTATTATTTTCTATTTAGGTCACAATAATTATACATAAAATACGTCACAAGAAATTAAAAAACCAATCCAGTGCAAGTCATGTGAGTCAGTTCACATAAAAAGCTACCCAGTGAAAGTCCACCTCATCTAACGCTCTCTAATTAAGTTGCACTGTAAATTCACTTTACCGTAGTGATTGATGTAAACTGAAATGGTATTCGGTACAAATGCCATTACATTTAGATAATGACATGTTTATTTAGCTCCTGCCTGATCATACGGCACACTGAGTGGACAAATTTATCGTCGAATGGTAATTGCAATCATACTAATGACGACTAAGTTGATATTACCTCGATATTGTAAATGAATTGATAAATAGAAACGTTACTGAAATAACTGGTTCATTTAGTTGCTTTATGCTTCATAAATTGAAATATTTGCAGCTAACAGTAGATACAGCGTACCGTAAAATAGACTTCAATGTGATCATTATTGTTTATTCTTTAAATTCATTATGGGTTCTCAATGATACTATTTATTTGTTTCGAAGTTTACTAAAGCTAAGTATCTACGGCGCGCATCTACCAGGAACGGTTTCGTAGACGACCGCATGGTAAATTATATATACTACGTAAATTTCTGTATCTAGACTAAGCAGGTAAATGATTGTAAATAGACAAAAAAAAGAGAAGCCGCTGAGTTTTTTGCCATAGTTTTCTCAGGCCGAGGCTGCGTTTCGAACCGGTCGGTGGTCCATTTGCTCACTATTTTATAAAATATTTTGAAATTGACATTTTATAAGTGCCGTTTAATGGTCTATACAGAATAAATTACTTTGGATTTTGATTTTTACCTAACGTCATTTTAACGACGTTACGGAAACATTATGTTTAGGTATGTGGTTTGACCGCGATCGCTAATACAGCTCCCAAGCCCCCAAGTCCCAAGTCCCAGCGCGTGACGTACTGGGAGAAGTGTTGCCGTTATCGCTCACTCTCGACTTACAATCTTTCTTTCTCTTTCTTTACCACGTCCTCCACCACGCCGCGCGTAACACGAAACCAGTAATAATGACCGTGGTCAAATTTTAAAGGCATATGTTTTATATATTGTCGTCAAACTGACGTTAGGTAAACCGTAAGGTCGGCTACAAATTTATACCTTGCAGATAAGAGTTTGGGGAAATCGAAACCAAGCTTCTTGCGTTACAGTCGCGTTCACTACTGCCACACCACAGAGACTGTCTATTGTTTTCTTATCATGGTAATCAAGGTATATATACATAAAAGTAAATAAGTAAATACATACAACAATTTTTTGTTTGTATACTCATTTATGTATACATTTAGACTAGAAAATTTCATGTTTCAATCTAAAATCAACCGTAATGATCAAAAACATCAACTGTTCAATTACACAAATGAAGGTAATTTGCTTACGTACCGTCTAGAGACCGGGGTTGGGAAGACCATGATTGAATACATCTTTCGGACGGACTGTGGTACGAAAAATCGTATTGAACGCCGTTATATTTAGAGGTAAGTACTATTTATAGACTTGTTATTTTCAGTTCCTGTTTGGTTTGGCCCTGACTTCAATAACTTCAAAAGAAAAGTCGTTAGGCTCATATTTGCTTTCTGTATTAGATCAATTATTCAATTACATATAATATTTATTTTTTTGGTATATTTCGGTTTTTTTAAGTCTGTTTAACTTTCTATAGTAAGTATTTATATTATCCAATAGCATTTTTATTTATTTACATTAATAATAACTATTATCTTCATTATTTTGCGAAGACCTCATTCGGAAAAAGACAGACTGGCCAGTAGACTGAACGGAGGTAGGACATGACGGTATCCCCCGTCCTAAGCTAACTTTGTGTTGTGTTTTTGGCGGAGAGTAGTGTAGCTAGAGCTCATTGGAGAGGTTTTGTGTTGTCAGTGGGAATACCAAGAAACTTTGCTTTGTCTTCTGCACTGATGGCACAGAAATTATCTTAACCACTTTGTTTGTAAATGATATAAAATATATATATAATTAATAACTATTCAAGAAAAGAAAAATTAACGAGCAAGGGTTTTATTTATCAGAATAATTGGAGTTTCCAATACAATACATACGAAACGAACACGAACAGAAACCAATAATAAATATCCTGATAATTCATAATGTAAGGAGTTAGAATTTTTCAAAGATTATCCGTTATTCGTATTAAGAAATGATGGTCACCCACCGTTGCACGATTTAATTACTGCTGCTGCCAGTGCCAGATTTAAAACGACGATTTTGTTTACCTCATGCTAAAGTGGCCTCTATCTTAACTGAATTGCTTAATAATTGTACTTATATTAATTAAGTTCATGTCTTGGTTTAGTTTCAACATTATAAAATATTTGTTTGGGTTGTATGGATCCTTATTGAGGTCTCCGCTCAACGATAAAACCTCATCTACTGATGATATACCGGCTGATATACGGGCTAGGGTCTAGCGCATGTTTCATAAGTCAGTCCTTGTGGTAAAAACCAAAAACGTCATATCTTGAGAAAAACTAGGACTGTGTGTTGTTTTTTATGGCACGTCAATTGGCCTTCACCTCGCCTGATTGTAAGCTGAATGCAAAGTTTTGGAAAGAGGGTCACCATTACAAGCGCGTACAGTATTACAATGGTGGCGCTCAGCTTGATGGTCATCAGATGCTTTTTCACGCCCCGCTTAAAGGACCCTTGACTTTAGGAAGAAGGAATCGCGTGCGCTGGCAAATCTATACATCAGCAATTTTCTTGTTGCAAATATTTAGTGAAATCAACAATTGTCTACGTACAGTGGGCTGCATAAGTGCATGGACATTACAAAAACTGAATCTTTTGCGCCGGTATTTAACACCATCTGTTGACGAAGTAATATGGTTCAAAAATGGTTCACAAATATCTATATTCATCTCACTAGATGGCGTCGCGCTACTTTTCAAATGTAAGAAAAACTATCAAAGTAGTTTGTTATATTCGAAACATCATTTTCACTTCTTTTTGTATATTATCAATTTATACAAGCACAAATTAATCATGCGTTGAAATAGAATATTACTAGATTTTTTTAGTTTAACTTAATGTTTTAATCTTAGATTATGAACTTAATTTATAATTAAATGAACTACGTGGGTAGTTCAGTTTATTTAATAGCTACTCAAACTCAGTGACTTGCTAGTTTGTTCGTTCATCCAAAAAACGGTTACTGTACATATAGACCACATTTTGGGGACAAAATATATACCGGTAACTATTCATAAACATAATACATAGTATATACTTTAATAATCTCTCACTTAAGTGTAAACTTTGTGTTTAGAACTTGCTGAAACATGAATTCCAAATTTGTTGACTTTGTCCTACCCTTGTTTGTCAATTATTCAATTATTTATTGACTTCTGGTTTATTGTTATTGTTAGCATCATCAAAATAGTCTTAGCATTCATCCTGGTTATATGATAATAGTCAATAATATCAGTGCTTCGTTCCGGCGTCTGAGTGTACTTGTTTCGACAAATTAGTCAAAATATAATAAACGAGCACCTTGTAAAAGCGACGGCCATATGAACTCCTAATCCCGGAAAGTACGTAAAAAACATTTAATTACTTAACTAATAATAAAACCATTTTTTGCCGAAGAGGTTAGAAGTTTTATTAGTAACTTCGGTTGCTAATATTTGTAAAAAAAATACACTAAAACTTTGTTGAACACTCTTCCACAATTACTTACTGAAAAAAAAATACTTGTAAATTAAAGGAGTTAATTCTTTTTTGGACGTATAGAGACCTAGTAGATCAATGGGAGCTAAAACTACCTCTTCGCATATATAAAAGCGTAATCACCGTAATAATAACATACATATGCTCACGCCTGTAACACAGACCCACATTTCGCCAACCACGATTTTCGGTTTCACGTTATAGGGGCGAGCATATTGCCGCCAATCGAGCACTTTGTAAAAAAATGGATATGCCGAAACAAAATTCCGAACCGAAAATGTTGTAGCTAAATAAATTCAAAACACATACACAAAATAAAATCCATAAGCATTGGTCCAATGACAATGAAATAAATAACACCATCACAATGAAATCATTTTAGTCGTTAAATAGTTGCAAGTGACCATAGAGAACAAAATGAAAATAAGGTTGTCCATTTATACAGCTTAAACACATAACCATCTTTTTAACTCAGAAACAGTCAAATAATAAAGCTGGTACTATTCCGCGAGTACGTGCAAATAATGTTTTAGCTTTTCAGTACATACCTACACATGTTGATTTGAATCTGAACATTCAGCGGCTGAATTCAATTAAAGTCTGCTATTATTAACGATAGACATATCAATGATATTCACCGTCGGTTTTGAATTGTAAAGGATATGACACGACAGTGAACGCGTTTCAATTACTGGATTCCATGAATCGAATGATTCATATACGAGGTATTCAGTAATATGGATATTTAAAAATCGCAATTCTATTTAGCATATTGATAGGACAGGCACATGAACCGTGGAGGACTCTGGTATTTTGTGGATGATTGCGAATGACCTCCGCCCTCCGTGAGTGCCTGGGGGTGACATGTGGAGCCTTCTGTCACCCTAACCCGATCATCCACAGCAGTCGTTACGAGGAGTTGTTGTATATTCGCCTTACAGAAAATTCATCTCAGTCAAAAATGGTAGTAAACTTGCCTTAGTCCTATTTGTGAAAACTCGTCTCACTTTGAAAGCTTACCACGATCTAACTTATACAGTATTCATACTGCCGGTTACGTAGTAACTATTTACTCATCTGTGCTGCAGGGCATTATTTTAACCTCATCTCTGATGGGACTCTATATATCTTTTAGTGGGGACGTAGAAGTATCTTTCGGAGTTCCTCAGGGCAGCGTATTAGGTCCTACTTTGTTCCTTGTTTATGTCAATGAGCTCTGCAACTTGCAGGTTGGGGACGCTAAAGTGTTCTCCTACGCTGATGATACAGCTGTCGTTTTCTTTGGTGATGATTGGCAGGATGTAAAGCTTAAGACTGAAATTGGCCTAGCCAAAATAGCAGGATGGTTAGAGAAAAATCAGCTGACCTTGAACATATCAAAGACCAATTATCTTTGTTTTTCTTTGCAAGGGCGCTCGCAACCCAGCGAGGACTTTAAAATAAAGATCCATAGCTGCGGAGACTCTGCTAATTTGAACTGCAGCTGTTCAAGTATCATCAAAGTATCTCAAACCAAATACTTAGGCGTTGTTGTTGATCAGAAACTTTGTTGGTACCCTCACCTTGAGCAGGTTGCAAAAAGAGTGAGGAAACTAAGCTGGATGTTTAGGACGCTCCGATATGTGTTTCCAAAAAATGGTGAGAGTGGTCCAGGTAGCCATACTAAAAATCTTCTGAACCAGATTTATGTAGCATTGGTACAATCTGTACTATCATACTGCATCCCCATATGGGGTGGTGCAGTAAAGACAAAGTTTATTGAAGTGGAACGAGCACAACGATCCCTTATCAAATCCATGTACTTTAAGCCTATGCGATTTGCAACTGAAGAGTTATATAAGATTAGCGATCTGCTTTCCGTCAGAAAATTGTATATTGTACAATTGGTTCTAAAAATGCACAAGTCCCTCCCCTATGACGCTAAAATAGGAGCTAAAAGGAGAAAAGATATTATTGCGAGAATTCCGCAGACAAGAACCACATTCGCCTGTAGGCAATATAGCAAACGATCTGCACAGATATATAATAAAATTAATAAAGAAATCTACATATATCCTAAAAACTATTACGAATGTAAAAAAATACTCACGAGTTGGATAAAAACACGCTCATATCATGATACTGAACAACTGCTTCAACACATTGAATAAATTACACAAACACACACACACACACACACACACACACACACACACACACACACACACACACACACACACACACACACACACACACCGACACACACATACACACGCACACTAACACCCACACCCACACACACACCCACACACATACACACATACACACACGCTAAACGCTATCTAATGCTTCTAAATTTGTATAATAATTTACCTAGATATGTTGTTATTCCTCAAATGTATATTGTACATTATAGTACCTACTTGCATTATGCACAAAATTGTACGTTCTGTTATGGAAGAGCGGAGTCTCCTAATACAGGCATTACTTGCTTAAAAGGAGGCTTCAATCACAAAACTGTTACACCAAACTGTATGATGCAAATAAACTATTTTATTTTTTTTTTTTTTTTTTTTTATCTATAGCCGCGGTAGCCTAGTGGTATGGGTAATGGACTGCTGAGACGAGGTCTCGAGTTCGATCCCAGGTTTACCATGGCACACACCAATGACTTTTCGATGCTTTTCGATGCTTTTCGAAGTTATGTGTGTATTTATCGCAGGTTTATAAGTGCCTCGGAGAGCACGTTAAGCCGTCGGTCCCGGTTGCCATACAAACATCTATGGCAGTCGTTACGGGTAGTTGGAGCCCTCAAAAGTCCAACCAGCCTAACTTGGAACTTCGATAACGCCTTTGGTCATTAGACCATTGGTTGTGGAGGTCAGATGGCAGTCGCTTCACGGAAAATATCGGAGTTCAGCCGCATCACAGTTAGACTGGAAAGCCGACCCCAAAAAGGTTCAGGGAATGATCTCTGATGGGACTCAAAGGTAAGCCGGCTGGAATTTATGCTCTCGCCCATAATTCACGAAGGCCCATAATTATTAAACACCCACATTTTGCCAACTATGATTTTTGGTCCCACGTAATAGGCGGTGAGCCTATTGCCGCCAATCGGGCACTTTGTAAAAAAATAGGTATGCCGAAAATAAACTCCTCACCAAAATGTTGCAACTAAATAAATTTGGATGTTTTTTAACTGTATTGCGAAACCGAATAATATTTGCACCAATGGTGTTTAGGTAACATCGTTTGTACTAACATTCAGGTCAATACTTTGGCTAGAAATTAGCATTGTCGGAACTAGTGTCAGCGGCCGGACTTCCTACAGACCAGTATTACTGTGAAGTAAAATTCGATTTAACCTACATGGAACATAGTTAGCTCATTGCTTGTTTTCTGTACCATGGAAAAAATTGGTTATTTTATACAAGTATTTTTACGTATGGACTTCCGTATGTGAGTATATTGTTTATACCTACGCCAGAGGGAATTTTTAATTTTTAATTTATGGCACGTCAATTTGACTTCACCTCGTCTGATGTTAAGCTGAAGGCAAAGTCTCATGAAAGAGAGTCACCATTGCAAACACGTACAGTGCTATAATGGTGTCGCTCAGCTTGACGGCCTCATCAGATGTTTTTTCAGGCCCTATAGGAAGAAGGAAACATGTGCGCCGGTAAGGAATTACAAGACTTAATGGTGCGGCAGAGGAAAGACTCACCGAACCGCTTGGTTCTTAATGAAATATTCTCCACCGTATGCGGTTTAATTAGGTCTAGGTATATTTATATTTCACTGCAGGTTTTACTTAGTAAAAAATAAAACCCGATTTCAGCGTCACCTATCATTATACAAGTGTATCAATGTTGATAAAGTTTTATCGTAATTGATGAACTAGAAAGCGAGGATAATACGAACAACACAGAATTAAATTGATGTATAAGAATCTAAATCCTAAATAATACTTTACTATCTCCTTTACACTTATATACTACTATCAAAATAAAGTTGAAAGAAATAAAATTGTAATTCTTCTTTTTATACCACCCATCTGATGGAAAGTAGTTACCGTGGCTTAATAACGTTTTCAACATCAGGGGCGTCACATTCGTGCTGCCGACCATATTAAAAAAGAGGGGGAAGGGAAAAAGGGGAGAAGAGAAGGTTAAGAGTCTCTGTGCTGTCAGTAAAGAAGACAAAGAAGGGTTTCTCGGTCTTCCGACTGACTATACAATGCCTTTCCACTGAGTAGCAATTCATCTATAAACTGAAAAAGGCAGGTACTGCAATGCAGTTCGAACATTAATTAGTTATTTGTAGGCAAACTTATGTTGGCACAGGCCAGCATAACTTACCTACAACAAACTTTCATAGTTTGTGAATTATAAAATTCTGTATTTAAATACCTTTCTTTGAATCTCCACCACTCCAAACTGCTTGGGTTCGATCCCAGGTTTTCCCATGGCACACACCAATGACTTTTCGATGTTTTTCGAAGTTATGTGTGTATTTATCGCAGGTTTATTAAGTGCCCGGTTCATGGCAATCGGCTCGCCATACCACCTTGGGACCTAAACATAAACTGGAGAAAAGTGGGTGCTAGCACCTCTGCCTACACCTTCAGGAATATAGGCGTGAGTTTATATAAAAAAAAATTCTTTGCTACAGCCCTGTTTTATATTGACTGAAAACTGAGGCTACGGATTTTTTTTTTACAATAAGTTATGTAAGTATTTCAAATTCAAGTGAACTGATATTTGATGAATTGATAACATCAATGCGTACTAGCTAAATAAAATTAGCGCTACACAGGAGGTGTGGGTTCGACTCCCACTCAGTGCAAATATTTGTGTGTATGAATACGAATATCTGCAATGGTCTGGATGTTTCTACGTATATAATATAAATACATAATTTACGAAATAAAATAAAAAAGTGTCTAAGTATCTTTACCCGTATTCTAGAACCCATAACAAAAACTAGTTAAACTATGCTTACCATGGGTCTAGGTGGCGTTGTGGAACATTGCGAATTCTCATTAGAAAAACATCTGTTAGAGTTAATAAGAGAAAACTGTCTTAACATGAGAAACAAAAGCACAAAGAAATGTTGCACTAGTTTAATTTTTTAAATATTTTCTTGATGAAACAATATTAAATACGCCTGAGAGAAACAAGTTATTATGAAATACGTTAATATTATTAAGACTGTGTATTCGGCATGGTTTTATACAGCCCGGGCAGTGGATAGAATTTAATTAACCGCTGTGCTGTTGGTAGACTCCCAGGCCTGTCTACTGGGACGTGGGCGATGGACAACTTAAGTTATAGGAGGAAGCGGGAGCGTATTTGAACCGTAATATTTTAACTTGATTGACCAGTCATTGTTCAAAACTTAGGCTTAGTTGCACCACCTACCTGTTAAAGTTAAGTTAGTCGTCAAATTTAACAGTAACAGTAACATTAATTTTAATTGTCTGGCTAAATGTGGCACCAGAGTATATAGTTGGTCGGTTAAAGTTATCTTTTTGATAGAATTTGACGTTTGAGCGTGGGCGGTTACAGTTAGCGGCAAGTTTTGACGTCATTTTAACAATTGTCAAATGGTGCAACCTGTTATATACCTGACCGGTACTTTAACTGCACTGTTAATGTTAAAGGATCCTGCAACCCAGGTTAATAGTTTTAATAGGTACTTTGAATAACAATTCATGTTTTGAATAAAACTAAATACAAAATTCTGTAGCAAATGCCAGCTGAATATACAGTTATCCCCTTGATAAAATGTGTCTTGGTATCCACTCTATGTCATGTCATAATTGTCTGTAAGAGATTACTACAGAGCGATAAGGTCGCCAATTGTATGTACCTCATAAACTTTACTTCCATATTATGTTGATATCTCCTTGGTGTACAATAAATACATACATCATTATTGTTACGCAACATGGAACATGTTTCAAGATATTTTGAAAAAAGAAAGATAATTGAGGTCAGCATATAATGACTTTTTTTTTGGATACTTCAATTTACCTTCCCCCCTCCTGATAGTAAGCTGAAGGCAAAGTCTCAGGAAAGAGGGTCAGTATTATAAACACGGAAAGTGCTTTTTCACGCCCCGCTTAAAGGACCCGGGACTGTAGGAAGAAGGAAACACGTGAGCTGGTATGGAACCTTTATGTTTATTCTACATATAAAAAGTTATTAAAAATAAAAATAAAATCGTCAGAGCTTCACACTTAGACTAAACCAATGGCTGCATAGTACCCTGCCGCTCACTCACCCTACATAAGTTATAACTTCATAGTTAAGTTACAGCTTGGTTTGTGGGTCAGTCTTAACGTCTTGGGGATAAATGTTAAAGAAAAAAGGGTTCTTTCGTTCTTATCAAAATATTGCTGAATTTTTTATATGTGCGTGAGAGTTGCTTTGTGCATGTAGGTACAGAGGAAAACATTTGACCTGGAAATGTATTATGCACCTAATGACATTTTGTATTATGTATATGGGGGTGTGAAAAATAGCTCTCTTTTGATGTTATAATGCAACTCTTGGAGAAAGCTCTTAAATCTTCTTTGAAATTTATCTTATAGGATTATCATATTATTTTAATAATATGTATATAAATAAAAGTGAACTGCGAAATATGTTGCTGAGCGCATAACTCGAAGAAGACTGGATAAATTCCAGTACTTTTTTAAAATTCCTTGAACGCTGGGATAGGTTTTTATGGAACCGCGGGAACGGTATCAAAATTCTACACGGGTGGAACCGCGGGCAATAGCTAGTAATACAATAAAACTACCAAACGTCACAGCGAGACATTTGCCGTGTGAATTAATTGTCCACAAAGTCCACGGCAGCCTTCCGTAGGCGGCAGTACGAGCTTACCTCGGCCGCCGAAGCACTACATAGGCCGAATAGCCTCGAGAGGCTCCTCATTCTATGTGGACCCGTCTTATGGCTATCAAATCAAATCAAATCAAATCAAATATTATTTATTGTGAAAATGGGTTACAAAATGATGTTAAAAATGATATAAAGCTTCTCCATTCTCCACCTCTAGGCATAAAATCAAAGAAACGTGCTTATTTATTAAGCCGTTTAGGTTAGGTGTACATGGTGGTCCATTATTCAAAGATATTTCCAAATGGTTTAATAGACGCTACCCATGATCAAAGGGATTGAATTAATTCTTGCACTGGAGATCAGCATTACCATTATATGTGGCAATGTTGCCTGCTTTTTGACCACCCTTCCTTCGTTGACATCGATGAAGAGGATCTCTTTGACGCTTGATTCCGCAGGTTAGTATATATATATAATATATATTATATAAACAAAAGATGTATGTATCTTAGTAGGTTTATTTACATTTCGTAATCCATCATATAAGCAAGATAATCTATTCTTACTTTGGGTCTAATTAGCGCTGAGTATAATTTTCTAGAAAATATTTAAATTTTATCAAATGTATAGAGTACTCGAAGGTTCCAGAAAGTCTTACCAACTTATTCCTAAGCTCATTGACATCCTTGTATGTTGTGTCGTATATTAGGGCCTAGATATATTCTAAATCGTGACAATAAATTGTCTTAGTACTCGTAACTTGCGACAGCAGTGAATACTAGAACCCTTTTGACTGATTTAGTACTTACGATCCACAGGAGAAAGCTGTTTGGTTGACTTAAGTAACGAAGCATTTCGTTCTTTTCTAGATATTAGAGTATTATCCAGTAGACTTTTAGTATAGGTAATGGACTACTGAGACGAGGTCTCGGATTCGATCCCAGGTTTTACCATTCGAATTTATGTGTGTATTTATCGCAGGTTTATAAGTGTTCGGTTAATAACAATAGGCTTGCCATTTGGACCTAAATATAAACTGGCGAAATGTGGGTGCTGGCACCTCTGCCTACCCCTTCGGGTATATAGACGTGAGTTTATGTTATGTTATTTTCAGAAACGTCACCCCTATTATTTTGTAATCATAAATATAGTGCCAATGACACTACTAATACTTTCTATACTTTATTCACCATAACACGAATTTGTTACCATGAAATCCTGCGTGAGTAAAAACGGAATAACGTGTGGTTTAAATCCTGAAGAATTCACTGTGGATGGAAATCCGTTTTCAACACCTAAAATGTTCAAACAATTTCCTAAACTTTTGGAACATTTTATCTACATTTAAAACACAACAAAATCGTCAGTATAAAGTAATGTATAACGTTTGAATTAACAAAATAAGCTCATGAACCTTGACCTTGAACTATAGCAACCTTTCAAAGGGACAACCCTGATCTGTAGAATCTCATCAGCTGAGTGTTTCTGCCGTGACTTGTACGTAAATTAATTAGGTGTGGTCACACTGCCCTCTACTGTGATGAAATGAAATGGGAAACAACAATGTGCACTGACCCGGTAGTTCCCTCCCGGTAGCTTTGAAAATTTTAGACCGGGTTTTGTCTTGGCAACAAAGCTAGTGACAAAGTGAATGTATCAAAATGTTTGGAAGCCTGAGAGCTCATGTCATTTTAATAGCGGCACGACCAAAAGTAATCGCGAAAAAGGGAATTAAATGAATAGAGTTAAATGGTTTTATTATTCATTTAATATTTGTATTAAAGCCACGTTTTGTTTGCTTTTCACCAGATTTACTAATGACTTTGCAATGCTGAAAAAGTGGAGTACTTATATTATCTTAATTCATAAGACTAATCACTGGAAACTTTTGTATTTATTTTTGGCATAATTTTGGTGATTATAATGCCAAAATGACGTTGTATTCGATTCATGGTTATTTACGACTATTGTTTCGAAGTTCTTATGCAGCGCAGTTGTGAACTTAGATAAGTTTTGTTTAATACTTTATTTCTTAAGTTACTTTGGATATACCATAGGAAATAAATAGCTTTCTAGTGCAGTTTCTATTAAAATCTATTGTCAGTTGTCAAACTGATAGCTGCAAAACGACGTTCTACGAGTCTTTGTCTCCGTTTAGGTTTAATACTGGTTATTGGGAATGACAATTTTCGAAAAAGAAATT
Source organism: Pelosia muscerda (assembly GCA_963691645.1). Taxonomy (NCBI): domain Eukaryota; kingdom Metazoa; phylum Arthropoda; class Insecta; order Lepidoptera; family Erebidae; genus Pelosia; species Pelosia muscerda. Next base: position 3,961,428 of record OY829114.1, on the reverse strand, counting down.
GACATGGCTGTTGGTAACAGCTGACAGTTTCGCTTCAGTATATTTCAAACTAGCTGTTGCCCGCGTCTCCGCCCGTGTGGATGTCATATTTTTACACAAAGTCTTTATAAATTGTAACTTATGTTCTGATGCATAATTAAGCTATATTATTGTAAAGTTTCATTAAAATCCATTCAGTAGTATTTACGTGATAGAGTGACAAACATTCATCCATCCATCCATACTTACAAACTTTCACGTTTTTAATTATTAGTAAGATACCAATACCAAAAATAAGAACCAATAAGATTTTTACTGCTGGATTCTTTTGACGTAAGTGGTTGTTATTAGTGATTTTCATTAATTGAAGTTCTTGCTAATTGCGAATGCGCACGGACTTTAATTATGTTCATGCTCTGTTAGTACACGCACGTACATGTGTACCTAAATTAATATCTACATGTGCTGTGAAGCTTTCAAAGAATCACACATACTAACGTACACACACGAATAGTTCAAGCAAAGGCCATTTAATTAAAAAAAAACGCTACTGATATTTTTTCATTTGGTGTTGCAAGCGATTGTTTTCGATAGTAACTGATAGAAGACATTTTTAAACTCGCGACGCAGTATGTAAACGCCGGTTGAAATTGCGATCATCACTCTAATTTTTCCTATATGTACAATAGACTTTAAATTTCCTTCAACATTGTTAAAGAATATAATAGAAAATTCTTAAGACTGATGTTTTACATTTACCTGCAAACGTGGCATGTGGAAAGCTTGAATACCGTACATTTCAGTGCTGTGAGCATACTTTGTAGGGAGCTTTGTACTCTATTCCAGAAGCACTAGGTATCAAATTTGAATGTTTGTTTTCTGGGACTTAATCTAACGTATAGTAATTAATAACAGTTTTCGCAGGTTATAGCGAGATTTAAAGCACACGGCTTTTGCATTGGTACATACTATTATGTGTAAGTAAACAGGTTGAGGATTAAATGTGCACGTTGTAGGTTGGCTATACCTAGAATTGGTTTGAATAGAATTTAGTTTGGAATCGGACAAATGCTTGTAATGCGTAGGTGTCCTGTTTATATAATTAGTCTATAATTGTAAAATTCAACGGAATATTTACCATTTTGATGGTTTGTGACTTGATACAGTGAGTGATAGCGTGAGAGCGCGGCCAGTAGTAGTGCCGACGCGCGTAGAATGCAAGAGAGGAAGAGGGTGGAAATGTGACGTACTGAATTGGTCAGTTTGAGTCCGACATAACTACCCTCACTGACACTTCAGGAGGGGAGGAGGAGTACGGTGGCGGGATTGCTAAAAAATTGACACTGTGATAATACAGCGCCGAAATATTGGTTTAACTCACAAACCAACAAACACGGTACATATATAACGTTGCCTTTTCTAATAATTTATCTATAAATTACCTTAGTGGATTAGTTAACATTACAATGCAAATTTTTATTCTCATTTATATGTGTTCCTTAGGTACTTGTTATTTTATAGACCTGACATTCCATTACTTATTTTTCTAATTTTGTAATAATATATCTTGGTCAGTTAATGAAACTAAATAAAACAAGATGAGGTTTTCATGTTTATTTTATTTGTAATACGTTTTAGAAATTACGTTATAATTGTACAAATTCGACTAAACGATATGAAGTTGCCTATCTTAAACTATGAATGAGGGCGTCAATTAATTTAAATGGTGGTCAAGGGCTGTCTAATGAAACTATTTTGACAGAGGATGCCCTTTCGCCCGACCTTAAAGGACCGTCTCTGAACACCGTGTAGTTATTAGTCAGTTCAATCGTAATTTTGAACTGTGGTGCCCGCAAAGGCGGATGGGGTCTGCGTTTTACCCGCTCTTACTCTAGTTCTCCCATACCATACACAATTTAGGGACCAAAGGTTCCAAAGTTACGATTGAACTCGGCGATGGGGCAATGTCCGAGTATATTTGGGTACGTCTCACTTAGTCGAATGAACCCATATATTCTATGGGCATGCATTTCATAGAATTAAAAAGACGTTAAATACCTTACCCATCACTACATAGTATAAAACAAAGTCGCATTCTCTGTCCCTATTATATGCTTATGTCCCTTTGTATGCTTAATTTTTTTAAACTGCACAACGGATTTTGGTGCCATTTTTTTAATAGATAGAATGGTTAAAGAGGAAGGTTTATATGTATATAACATCATACTACGACTAAAAGGTGCGGAGCAGGAATGAAAAATGTTGCAAAAGCGGGGTGACGCAGACGAAGTTGCGCGGATCAGCTCTAGCATCAGATAAGCCTTAACCCATATGAATTTTAGCAGCACCGCATACCCTAATGTAAAAGTATGTACACATTACTGCCTATGTATACTTCGATGCTTTTATAACGTACACTGTGGTTTCGATGGTCTAACCAATCAAGCGCAGATTATAAAACACACCATACATTTTAATATATTGCACAGCAACCCTAAAATATGCACGGTTTTCTAGTTCAGTTTGCGGTTTAATTAAGCGGGGCGTGAAAAGGCATCTGATGAGGCCATCAAACTGAGTGCCACCATTGTAACACTGTATATGTTTGTAATAGTGACCCACTTTCCTGAGATTTTCCTACAGCTTACCATCAGGCGATGTAAAGCAAAACTGACGAGTCCTATATTTAAAAATGCTCCTAGGAAGGAAGAAATTAAATCGCTACATCACAAATTTGGATTTATGGTGCCAAGAACCTGTCATAAAATCTGAGGCGACCCTGTAACATTTTACGATTCGAAATTTAGGTTAAACCTATTCATTAGGTCAGCTGGTATGTGAAAGGGAACAAGGTAACATCGTTACCTTGTCAATGTTACAAATATACTTTCTTCCCCAGATAAACTTCACGGACCTAGCTGTTTGCTATGTAGAACACGTTAATATAACATCACCTCGTCCGGTGAGCTGTAACTTAAGTTTATAGAACGCCGCCATTATAATAACCAACCCAATCCCTAAACCATGGTTTCCAATTTGACTGCCTCAATGGTTGATTTTAGTCATTCCACTTAGAGGATCTCATACTGCTGGATGACGAAAATACTTGCGTTGGTAAGAATTTCAAAAGAGGTGTAAATATTTTGACTACTAAAAAGGTAAAACTAAAAAAGTAGTTCGATGAATTCAAATTTATTGATCACCCCTAAATACCCCCCTACTCCACACAAAATAATGAAAAAATATTAAATAATTTCTCTATCAGAATCATAAAATTACTTATACCTACATTTATTTATTGATACATTATATTCCAGTTTAAAGAAGGATTGTTAAAATATTTTAATGTTCATCGATTTCATTCACTCAGTCATTGGCTCATTAACTGTGGTGTCCATAATTATAGGATCTTATACCCAATTTTTTTGTAAATAAAAACGCTTCTTCGAAATAAATGAGTGACGGATTTGACTCATTGAACATATTTCTGTGTATAATAGGATCTAATGCGGATATATATCTCACCATATTTCTGTAAGAAGTACCTAATCAGTCGTGTGATAATGCTGATGAAAGAAGCCATAATTCTGAGGTGTCTGCATAACTTGATCAGATTATCGTTATTTCAATGTTGGGCCATAAAATGTGCCAACGCGCACGCTGAAGCTGTGAAATGAACTCCCTGTGTTTTTTCCATGCGACTACAATACACGGTTCTTCTAGAAGGCATTAAATCATTTCCACAGGATTAACTGCATGAGAGTGACGCCTCTGGTTTTGCAAACGTCCTTAGGCTACGAAATAGTGTACAGAGTAGAATGCGACTGCTGTCCATGATATACCTACTACTATCCATGATATGTCTGAATCAAGTAAAGTAATACAATAACATAATTAACACTGGTTATTAGCTAAGTGTTATGTTCATACAGACTATAAACCTATACCTACAACAAACTTTAACTAGATTCAGTCAACTATTTGAACGTGTTTAAGAAAGCTACCATAATATACTAGTTACTTGATAAAAGTCAACGGTATATTTACCATGTCAATCTAAAATCATACAATGTGTACTAGTTTTTATTTGACTAAAGTTTAACGGAATTTTTCGTTATTCAGACAAAGAGAAAACACATATATGCTCAAGGACGGTCGGGAAAGCGCCATAAGTCCTATTTCTATTCATTTTAGTACCCCTTCACAGTAAAGTGCGAGGGACTTTGTATCTCCAATTTGAGCACACGTGAAACTCATGACGTCATTCAACATTCTCTCGCACCACGATAATCTATTCTATACTGAACGAGGGATTCCTGAGCCCTATGAACTTGTTATAATGCCAATAATGTCGGTGGGACGGTATGTAACCTTTTAAATATTGTTATACTCTTTTGTAGAACCGCAATCGTTAGTCATTCGGGAAAACCATGGCATGGTCATTGGTCATTCCACATTTGAATGTTGATAAGATACTGATAGTTGATCTAATCATAAGATAATCAAAATAGGGAGGATTCATTATGATGGCGACAAATTTTTGAAGAATTAGGAGATTAATGTTATCTTTGAAATTTATTATTTTTTAAATATACGGTATCATATAGGTTTTATACACTTATAACATTTAGATCGGTGACAATATACATACATAATGGTATTTATGCGTACAAATATTCGTAGAGAGCGGGTATCGATCCTGTACATCTATCAAACATTGACAGCTAAGACCAAGTTTTTAACGTGTTCTTCCTAGCATGAAAGCGAATACGAGTATCCATCCAAATGGCAACCTCGTCTAGGTAGCTTAACCCATTGATTTTTAGCATACTAGCGCTTTAAACATCCTTTTACTATTGCCATAATCGTAGGATTATAGTACTCATAATATACTTAAGTATTTGCAATTTTCTTAATAGTATAAAATATAGCCATAACTCTCAGTAGTTTGCGTAATTTAATAGGTATGTTGTAAATAACATGCGACGTATTCGCTAGTACCGGATATTGTGTGGCAAGCCGTAATGTTTCCGAGTAATGAGGTACCTCATTTCCTTTCGTATGTAGTTATAAATTGTACATTATAATCCATAAATGGTTGTGTATTCAAATAAGATACAACCGTAGTACATAGATTAAGGAAGGTATATATTCGTCTATCGATTATGTGAAGAACTTCGAGTATTCATGTTAGCTCTGTGTTGCGCTCTGTAGCAATCCTGAAGATGCCTCGTGTAGAGGTGAAACACTCATCGAGGCGTATTCTTCGTACTTGCGGAATATTGCACATACTGTAACGGGAAGCGGGTTTCGGGATTGGAAGTAAACAACCTCGAGCGATTTTTACACTTTATTCAAGCCACCAACTCACAACAGTCTTTAGCGTATACACAGTCTATTGTCCGAGGCACTCGTACACACTTAGAGGACTGTACTGCAACGCACTGTCTTTACACACAGTCTCTAGAACGTCCACGTTCACTGAGCGTTTTTAGTTCACAGCACATGCAGTATTGCACATGCACCACTAGCACTTTCACTTGTACTTTTCACTTTACTTCTTCTTCTTGTTTCCACTTCAACCACTGAGACTGAACTGCCCTTTTGGCGCTCCTGGTGCTGTTTATATACCATGCAGAATCTTCTGGAAATCCTAATTTCGCTAGTCTTTTCGTTCGTCATTACGATCGTAATTTCGATTCTCTTTATTTACAATTATTCTAGTTGAAATTGTGAAACGCTTCAATCATTGACGGCTTACGTCATGAGTGGTGACATTCGTAACAATACAAAGTCACATCTCCTCGGGTAAGAAGTCTTTTTACTTACTTTGAGGGGTGCGGTTTGGCATTCATTTATATGACAATTAGTTATATTTTGCTAGAAAGAAAATACATTTTTTGCAACCATAACGCATACCTATAACTCTGGTTAAACTATTTGTTATCTATGGTCACGTAATGTCACCCACATCAGCCCACCTAGCCAGCGCGTGAGTGGCTGACGCAAATGACGTCCGCAACTATTGTTGGGATTGTCAAACCGTGGCCGTGGGTGAGTAGTGGGTTCCTCTCCCTCCTGCAATATATTTTATCTTATTCATGTTCGCCTTTATGTTTATGACATCACAGATAAAATGTAATAGAGAAGCATCTTAACGGATGACGCCAAGAAACGACACGACCGCTTGTCGACGTTTTCATATATCTGTAACACTAGCATGAACTCCTATCGAATTCGTAATGTAAAGGTTTCGCTTCTTGTGAACCTGAGTGTGTGTGTAGCTCGCCAATCGCAATGCTCCGTTCTGTCGATACCTTTATATTACGAATTCGATAGCTTTTCGTGCTAAGGCTACTGACGTCCTGCTTCCGTCTATAAGCGCTGACTTGACGTCATCATAGAAGATGACAATACGTGCATGACTACACCTACTAGGGATGCCTACGACTGTGTGAAGTGGAGGAGTAAAAACCAAGCAAACATGAGTTGCAACGTTTGACATATAACCTATCGCGTTCTCATCTTCGGACGAAAATAAGAGGGAGTAAAAAAGTACTAGCAGGAAGTTATCGCGCGTTTTAAAGCCTCTCACATCTATGCCTTCTAACTTTTTCATAGCGCAATCCAATTTCGTTCGAATTAATCATGATTTTATGAAAAAATTCTGAAATGAATACCCTCTGACATTGAGTTCTGTGATGTTTTCCTGGTGCATGTTGTTTGTTAGAAAAATGGAACGACAGCCGCATCAGATTTTTAGATAGACATGTTCACAATGCTGGTGGCATACAGTTTACTGCTCTGACATTCTGTTAGGCGGATATCTGTTTTAAAATACTTTATTTCCATTTTTTTTAACCAGTGCGGGTAAATTTACAGCCCATTTAAAGTGGTAAATGGTATACGTATCGGCACGGATTTTGGAACTAAGTCGCAAAAGAAACGAGGTCCTAGCGCGCGCGTATTATTTTTGTATAATCTGTGTTTGGTATATTTGAGGTCGCCCGCCTTCGTACCATCCTCAAAAGATGACCTGAAAACTAACTGAGCGTATAGAGCTTTCTTTGAATACACGGAGAATTAAAAAATACGAGTATATATTAGAAAAAAATGTGAAGCTTCGCTCATACAAACTGCTAGCTGGTTCAGCTACTAGTTAACAGACCAAGCTCAGGTACAACATGCTAGAGGCCACCTCACTCTTGGCAATTGATGGCTTTAATAGGACCGTGCAGTTTAGGTTGACTCGAGTCCGACATTACCGAAGCCGAGGAGGCCGCGGTAGGGGTAGGGATCTATTGGGGTAGGGATTTCCCCTAAGAAAAAAGATTCAACCTATCCTTTCAAAGTTGGTAGGTTAAACGTCAGTTGCTCTCATAAAAAGTAACCCAATTTAATCGAAAGGGAACAAGCTTTAGGTAACCAGGATTAACGCCGTCATGATGATAATACCTAAATTGAATATGAAAAAATTAATAGTCGTATATAAGGATTAATAGTTTAACTTTCATAAATTACGTTTTCATGAAGAAAAGTTATTGTTAGGAGTTTTACAATAAAATAGTAGTTTTCGCGTAACTTTAGTAAAACTGGGTCAAAGTTCAAATTGACTAAGCGCCGCATAATCTATCTAAATCCAGTTAGTAGTTCTGTGTAAGCTATACAACGAAAGTTATGAGAACCCAGAAAACAGTGAAAAATGTGTGTATTTCTTAGGTCCTTCTTACATAAAGTAACGCGAGTGGTCAACTGGAGTTGCCGGGTTACGAAACTACAGTTTTACACATACCTACATTTGTATGGCGTCTCCTATATTAAGCAACCGTAGTCAAGTGTATCCGTGACTAGCTTGAAATGAAAACGCGGCACCCGACATGGGAACTAGAGTTTCCCGCAACTCAAGGTTCGCGTCGAAACTACCAATCAGTTCTCAAAAAGTCTCTTACATTAGTGTGATAATCAACAAAATCGTCATCATTACCATTCATTGAAGTCCATTTTTCTTAGATATTAGTAAAACATAATGAAATATTGGCACAATAATTTTTATTTGGCCTAACCAAAAAACGTCAAAATATGAATCTGAAATAAACGAATATCCATTACAAGACAAGACAAAATATTATGTGGTTTACGTACAACCCACTAAAATACTTAGTCTTCTCGCAAGTGCGACGAACAAACCTCGTACCTTTCGCCTCTACCACGAGGCATCTTCATGACTGCTGTACCTACAGCGAGTTACTTTAATTAACAATTCGTCACACACTAAAACTTGTAACCATTTATTGTAAAAAAAAATGTCAAACAATAAACTGCAAATCGTCAAGCAGTTCGTGACAGAAATGGGTCAATTGGTTAGCAGTCTAACCGTGGTTATGTAATTATAACTTCATACTAAGTTGTTTTTCAACACCAAAGTGTGTAGTTACTCGATGTTATCAACAAGTTACAGTCTACTAGAGAATCGATTTTATGATCGATGTACGGTATTATTTACTGAATTTCAGGCGAAAGCTTGGTGCAAGCTGAGAAGATTGCGGCAAGAAAAACAAACAGGCTATTTGATAGTGGAACGAACACGGCCGGGGGTCAAAACTCGGTAGGTCGTACGAGAACGTAGCCGTATACTTTGGTCTTTAAGGTATCTTAGGTAAACATGTTTTATATCTTACTTAGTTTAATATCTATTCATTTCGATTTTGATTGGAACACTTTTTACGATCTAATTCGATATTTCAGTAATTAGCTCTCTGTATGGTTCAAAATTTCCTGTCAGTACCGGTTGCCATATGAATATCTATGGCAATGTTTACGGGTAGTTGGAGCCCTCAAAAGTCCGACTAGCCTAATCACAGAACTTCGATATCACTAATTTGGTTATGGAAGTTCAATGACAGTCGCTTCACGAAAAATATCGAATTTCAACCACATTTTAGTTAGACTAGAGAGCCCAACTGGGTTGGGAATAGGGTCAGAGAGAGAGGTCATATTTTGAACTTTTCGCTATAAATAACATGTTCCAAGTATTACTACGGTGATCCCTAACTATCTGCTGGATCACACACTTGTTTAACACTATTTTGTATAATTTATGTACTATTAAGTACATCAAATATACAAAAAATCCATGATTGAAAACGACCGTATGACAAACTCGGCACAGTACATTAACCAAACAGAATTTACTTCGGGAAAAAGCCATTTAATTGAACGCATTTCCCAACACGAACCCATTAACTATAATCTACGCGGAAATAACTCATGCGCATAAAATGCTCTTAGCATTAGCCACATACATCGTCTCACATTATTCATTTTGCTTGCCAAAACTGAATTCTGTAGAATTACAACGTACGAGATGCGATCTACGAAGAGACACTTATTTGTAATGTGGTTATTACCGTGCTGGAACATCGCCAGAACGAAAACTACTTAACTTTAAAAACTGGGGCTACCTGTGCCTCATGAATACTGCCCAGCCCACAGACCAATGATGTTGGATAAGAATAAGATGACCGTATGCTTAGTAAGGAAAAAGGAAAATAGAATAAATTCTAGTACGGGGGGAATAACACCTACGGGAGGAACTATTGACTCCTATCCTATCAATCAATCAATTGGCCTATCGCAATCCACTGCTGGACACAGGATTCTTACAATATTCGGAAGTTAAAATGAAAAATTAAAAAAAAATATAAAAAGTAAAAAAAAAGTTTGGCCTACTGTTTCCACATAGGCCAGTTTCCCTTCTCTCGCAGTGACAATTGCGGTAGGGTGGTGATTGTCTGCCACTCACGGACCAAAGTTAACTTAAACTGATGCATATTGCATGCAAAACTGCATGCATAATGCATATTATAAAACCGTTGACGTATCGGTTGATGTTACAGTGGTGTCACAGAGATTATTAAATTGTAATGTAAAGAGATACCATAATTCAATGCTCAACATTTAAAAAAAGTACTACTATATATTATACATTACGTACATACTGGGTGGCGCAAAAGTAAAGACCCTATTTGGTTCGAACATTTTTTCTAAATTAGAAAACTAGATTTAGGTTTTTTTAAATGTATATTTGTACCATTAAATTTCCTACCATTAGGATTTAAAGATGATGTCTTTTAAACGGTGACCTCCAGAGTTGATACACATTTGAGCCCTATTTATGACATTTTGCATAACTTGCCGTAACACTTCCTGCGATATGTTCGTTATTTCTTGACGAATGTTTTCTTTTAGAGCTGCGAGAGTCTGTGGCTTGTTCACATACACCCGAGATTTCAAAAAACACCAAAGAAAGAAGTCTGGACTGGTCAGATCGGGTGATCTTGCAGGCCAAGGCAAATGCCAAAACGAGAGATAACTCGGCCTGGAAAAGCGTCCCTCACTAAGTCCATAGTGTCGCGCGCTGTGTGTGCCGTAGCGCCGTCTTGTTGAAACCAGATGTGCTCCAGCCCCAATTCGTCCAAACTGGGTATCAAAAACTCACGTAACATGGTTCTGTAGCGTTCTCCAGTGACAGTTATCGCATTGCCTCCAGCGTCTTCGAAAAAATAGGGCCCGATCACTCTGTCAACACAGATGCCACACCATACAGTAACTTTTAGTGGGTGTAGAGGTGTTTCTTGAATAATGCGCGGATTATCAGTACCCCAGAACCGAGTATTCTGCTTATTGACATGCCCTGAGAGATGGAAATGCGCTTCGTCACTCATAACCAATTTTGAAGGAAAATCATCCTCTTCAAGGTTGAGGTTTATGACGCGCTGGCAGTAATCTAGACGAGCTCGGTGGTCAGCAGGCAGCAGCTGATGAGTCATTTGAGTTTTATACGGGAACATCTTTAAGTCTTTCACCAAAATACGCTGCAGGGTCCGTCTGGAAATGCCCAATTGCGTGGCACGTCGCCTCGTTGATGTTTCTGGACACTCTTCCACATCTTCGCACACAGCATCGATATTTTCAGCTGAACGGCCTGTTCTTGGTCTCCCAGACTTAGGTCTATCCAATGTTGAGCCAGTTGCTTCAAGGCGTGTGGCAAAGCGTCGAATTGTGCGACCAATCGGTGCCGGACGGTGGGGAAATCGTCGACGAAATTCACGTTGTGTTCTTATCACTGATGAATTATTCCGTAAGAACATTGACACAATTATTCCACGTTCTTGGGGAGTAAAACGGTCCATGTTTATTTTCAGTGTATTTTACATTTGTTCACTACACAATTTTCAACAACAGAATGACAGAAAATGTCATATAAAAAAAATAAAGGTATTTTCTTTAGTGTCAGTACTTTTGCGCCACCCAGTACATTAACGTCTGTAAATCCTGTTAGGAGTAGACAGAAGTGTATGCCATTCAACACCCACATATAAGATTTGGGAGCAAGGGTGTTGTAGCAGAGTATAATATATAATAAAATATAAAGAGCATACATTTCATTTCTAAAGTCTGTATTGAATTGCTTCACAAGTAAATGGAAAACATTTATAATCCAATAAGGGCAGAAGTGCGCTACACAATAATGCAATTTCGATACATATTTTGTACACAAAAAGAAAGATTTCGTAAATCGTAAATAGCGAGCAAAAATAATAACTACTAACTTAATTTTCCCACAACGCAATATTCGAGGCATTCATTGAAAGCCTTTCATCTCCATTCGCAGCTGAAATAAATAGAAATGTTGAAAAACTAACCATTTTATTTTGAACCATCATACTTGCGGCACAAGTATAGGATTGCTATATAATTCAAGGGTATAAATTTATTTGAATAAATTTTAGGCATAAATTATTTAACCACATCAAATTATGGGAAACATCGAACTCCTTTGCCATCGTTCAAAATACCGAAAATTCAAATCAATACGATCATTATTAATTAACTAACTAATCAATTGATACTATATATGGGGTACTTGTAAATTGACAGCGAATACATTCAAAATGCTACATGCTAACAAATAATATTATTGTAAAAGACAACACTAGTATAACTACAATATCAATGATATGATTCGACTGCAAAGTATAATTTTATACTAGGTTACGAAAAACATATTGCGAACGAAAGTTCACTCATGTATGTGTTTGCCAAAATCGTTCTTACGACCAATGGGGCCTGAGTCAGTTGGAGCTAAATTCCCATGAATTTATTTATCTCCAAAGTTAATCTTCGGAATAATGTAAATAGTGAAATGAACACAGAAACGTAAAGTTTTTAAATGTGGATACCATTTATGTTTTAGAGTAACAGTGATCGATTGATTGTATTTAATGTATTTATAGAATGCCTATAATAATCAGGGTTAACGCCATAATACCGCCCATAAGCAACATTGATACTTACTCTAGACTGTGTAAAAAATTAAAAAAATATCCTCCGTGCGTGGCAGTGGAAGAATATCACCACCTCATTTCCTCCGAAGGAATGATTTCACCATCATTTCGATGTTGGATTTCGAGATGGAAAACATAAGGGTCCGTGAGGAAACATAAGGCCAAATCCACCCATCATTAGGAGAGGCCTATGTCCAGCAGTGGACTGCGATAAGTTACTCCATTTGTTTAGGTACTTAAAAAGAGGTCAACAATCTTGCGGAATTAGTTTATGAAAACACACGTTAAACAAATAAACTAGGCTAACTAACTGACTAACTAGTGGTTCAATACATTTTTTAGTCTTCAAAATGCGTTAATAAGCAGAAAAGTATTATTATACCAAGTTTTTAAACAAAACACATTAAAAAGACACACTAAGATTATTTCCGTTCATTTAAGAACCTAAAGCAATGGACTATAGGTACTGTATATCAAACACGTAAATATATATATTAAACTTAGGCATTTACTTGCTTAATTTTGAATATAAGTACTCAATACTGCAACGCAACATTGAATATGAATAAAGTCGACTTGCCATTCTATCCCCTTAAGTACGATTACATGCAAAACATCACTACCCACGTTTTAAATAATAAATGAGAAACGTGTAACGCCGTGTAAATGACTCAAGGTTGTACCACAGTACCTGCCATGTAGGTCGAGTTAGGACGAAATGTATTAAAAATCAAGATCTCTTGATATTTGAAATTCTAGTAGGTGAAATATATTTATATTTGGTTCTTGCTAAAAAGACAAAAAGATATTTGGTGAAGTAAACTTGTATAATTGGAAACCCGTAGAATATATATTTTGATTCCGTCTATCTTTATAAAGTCATTCATTCGAACCTATTCGAAACTTTCAACATCATATACAACACACGCAGATTCAATCATACAAATTTCTTTGCCTTACATGTTTACAAAAACAATACCTATATCGTTCGATAACCCCCTGGCAGGTTGGCCCGTCAGTATAACGATTTGGTTAAAAACAACTAAGGGCTTGTTATACTCGCTGAAATTGCAGAATACTACGGTTCACTCAAGGATATCCTCTATTCCAGCCCAACTGTGTAACTGACTACTGAATTAATTTGATATATAAATAGATCTCTTGATTATTGCTTTAGCTGTGATATACTTCTTTTGAAATAATCATATAATTTTGTAATTATTTTTAGTACTCCCTTCTGCTTCAGGTTTCCAATTCATATTTTGTGTGTAGTTTAACTTTATCCATCGAAATACAATATTAATGAAAAAATATTACTAAACACATATATTTACACTGAATTCACGTCATTAAATTATTGACAGAAATAAGTGAAGCTTATCAATGATAAAATAAAGAATTTATTTCAAAAACTCCCTAATTATTATAGCATGTCTAGTTAATAATAATAACGTTTATTTCTCACCAAAATACAATAGAATGTAACTTTAAAATTAGTTCTAGAATCAATCTAAATTATAGCGGGTTGGTACCTGAACTAGGAGAATTCTGTGTCTCAGGTTACCAACCCTCCACCCCTGGTCAGTATGTATTAGTTAATTTATGTTTAACTAGCTGACCCGCGCGACTTCGTCTGCGTCACCCCGTTTTTGCAACATTTTTCATTCCTGCTCCGCAACTGTTAGTCGTAGCATAATGTTATATACATATAAACCTTCCTCTTTAACCATTCTATCTATTGAAACAAACCGCATCAAAATCCGTTGCGTAGTTCTAAAGATTTAAGCATACAAAGGGACAAGAAAAATAGGGACAGAAAACGCGACTTTATTTTATACTATGTAGTGATTATAAGTGGTTTTGATCCAATTAAATGGCTTAATTCGTCATAACTGATACAATATGTACTCAATATCAAATGACTGATGTAACCCAATATTTCGTCGGATAATGAAGACCGCTTTCAATGGCACTTAATTAACTGTTATGTCCATCGCAGGCCACTACATAATGATGTATTCATACATATGTTCATACATGAATATTATTGTCATAAATTGTATCTATCACTGTTTATCTCTACAGCCCCATAGACAAATGACAATTCGTTTGTAGAATAGAATAGAATAATGGTATTGACAATGTTTATGACTACAATAAACATGTCTAATGCACTGCTGAGACGAGCTCTCGGGTTCGATCCCAGGTTTTACCATGGCACACACCAATGACTTTTCGATGCTTTTCGAAGTTATGTGTGTATTTATCGCAGGTTTATAAGTGCCCGGTTAATGGCAATAGGCTCGCCACATATTACATTGGGACCTAAATATAAACTGGCGAATTGTGGGTGCTAGCACCTCTGCCTACCGCTTCGGTGATACAGGCGCGAGTTTATGTTATGTTACGTTATGTTATAGTCATGATGGAAGGCGAAAAACGGGCTCGCGAGTCTACTCCTCACAGAAGTTTTTTTATACATGTAGTATAGCTTGCTTAGCTAGCTTAGTTAAGCTAGCAGTTTACGAAGTATGTACCCATACATACAATATGTTTTTGAAAAAAGGTTTGAAAGAACATTAGCATGAAGCAATCACCCTGATGGAGTGGCAACGTGTCACAGAGTTCATAAATCATATTGAAGTACCTCAAAATCTTTAACGTAAACGTACATGGAATCCAATGCCATTAAAGGGGTTCTGATATATCCATGACATGGATTGGATTTAAACTTTTCAACAAAGGCATTAAGGTTCGAAGTTGATAAATTCAGGAAATAGGATGTCCATTAATTGAAAGTAATGCCTTGAAAAAAAAAAGGTTCATTTACTGAACCTTATTGGGAAAAGTATCTGAATGTATGTAATTAAACACAATCTAATGTTTTGATTTTTTTTTTTTTCAAAATAATAAAAAAAAACTCCAAACTTGAAGGCAATCGCTGTCACTGCTAAAAATATCCAACTATTTTTAATATCATTCTTCTACTCCAAGATATCAATTCATTTGGTGTAACGCTTGCCTTTGACAAAGGGATGGGACGTCGAACTCGAGCTTTCATATAAATTGATTTTAGCATCGCTTTTGACAAAGTTGATAACTCTATAGAATCAACTTTGGTTATTAGAAGCCATCACATTACAATAGGATTGAGTACAAGCCTCGCTATTTAACCACGTCTTTTCTAATCCGTCGAGTCTGAATTTTAAGTACCGTTTAGGGGTCAGATTTAAGTCCTACTCGTGTTATTCTGCCAAGAAAAGATGGAATTAGTTATTAAAACTCATCGTAACATTTGCTATAATAAAGGCAGCATACTGAAACAGCCTCTGTGATGTTGCAGTAATGAACGGAGGAGGATATAGGAGGCGCGCATTCGATACCTGCTCACTGCAAATTTTTGGACTGCCTTGGAAAGCACAATAAGCCGTCGGTTCCAGTTGTCGTACGAACATCTGTGACAGTCGTTACGAGCTCCAAAAAGTTCAATAAGTGGTCTTACTGCAGTACTTCGTTATCACCGTATAGGTGTATATGTTGTGGAGGTCAGGTTTCTAGCATATTCACTGTTAAATCGTACGTGATATTTACAATGTTTGTTAGTTTCTTCGTGTAACCGATATTTCGGCGCTGTTGCAAGCGCCATGATCACGGTGTACTGATGACCGCCGAGCTAGTTGTTTTTGAGGCCAACCGTATCGGTCTACCCTCTTTCTTACTCGTTTACTACGCGCGTCACCACTACCACTGTCCGCGTTCTCACATTGCACTCGATCACGACACACAACACTCACTGTATCGGCTCGCACGGTTTTTGGAGATGGCGTTTGTTTGGGTTTTGTGAACTTACGAATAAAAAAAGGTTTCTAGCAGTCGGTTAATAGAAAATATCGAAGTTTAGTCACGTGACAGTTAAGCTGGTTAAAAGTGGCGACTCCGAGGTGACAGTTCTGGATGCGAACAGGATTAACGCGAGGATGATGATGATGAGAGGGATAGAGATTAATAGTGTTGGTGACCTAAAGGCACTTATTAATGCAAACAACATTGTGCTCTACAATCCATCGAAAGCGTCTAGAAGATATTATTATGCAGAGCTACCTCAGAGATGATATCAGTATTCCATGTAAGAACGAACCTTAATCCTATACAAATATCAGCAAGTACATACAGTTGTAGGCATATCGTTATAAGCGAATAAAAACGAAATAAATCGCACCACTCAAGCAACAGAAAGGCTTTTCGTATTAAACTTAATACTAAGCAAACATAAGTAAAATAATAAAATATTATTACGATCTTATTGCAACTCGTAGCCATTTGTAAACAAAGAAAAAGTCGAACGTGTACTGAAGAAATAGGTGAGATAGCCGTAAAAGTCGGTTGTTATTATAGGCAGCCGTGGAAAAGGCGATACCACTACTATTGAGAGGCAGGTAACTGTACAATGAAAGTCAGAAAAACTGATAATCCGTATTTATTCTTTCTATTATTACGTGTTGAAATGACTATTGGCTAGTGAGATACTTATAATATAAGAGTGCTGGTATTTTCTCAGTATTATACGTATGGTTGTTGAATCCACTACTTTTCTTGGTGTTGAAAAATAAGAAAATATTTTCTGTTATTATGATTATTAGAATAGATACTTATCGAATAAATTAAGAAATACATATTATATATCTATTCGAATATTTTATACTAGAATACTAACTAATATAATGAGGTGGGTGTTAAATTGTTATGATATCCGATATTTTAAAATACAGTTGACTAGCTGACGTTTTTGCAACATTTTTCACTTCTCCTCCGCATCAACTGGTTTTAGCATGATGTTATATACATATAAACCTTACTGCTCAATAAAAAACCTCCAAAATCCATTGCGTAGTCTTAAAGATTTAAGCATACATATTGACATAGGGACAGTGAAAGCGACTTCATTTTATACTATGTAGTGATAAATAGCGTATTATAACGAGTAAACAATTGTAACTAATTATATAATAGAATAAAAAAATTCTAAATATATAAAGATTTCTAGTAAACATGTAATTTTGCCATTATTTATGTGCCCTGTAACATTATACCCAAAACACAACAGAAAGGGAAAAAAGAAATGTCAAAATAGATATTCAAATTTTACAGCTGGGCCCCATACTGCTTGGCCAACGGTGTAAACGTTTTCCCTAGAAAATCAGTACATTCGTATTCAAATTATTATTGTGCAGACCACACGATTACATTTATTTGGGCTATTGGAGCTGTTCGTAGGTTTGTTAGGATATTTCCTGGACTTTGTATGAGATCGCGCCTCGTAATGCGCGTGTTTGCATTCAAGGGCTCCTGTAATGTGGGTCACGACACTTTAAATGTTCTATGTTATGTAAAACATCAGTAGTATTTGAAGGTAAAGTCATTGACCTTAAATAATATTTGCATAAATACTATTTATAGGCATGTGTTTGATACTTGTTAGTTTGTTAGTCAGTGCACTTAAAGACCATGGACCCAGATTATACTTTTTTTATCTATGGCACGTCAATTTGACTTCACCTCGCCTGATGTTAAGCTGAATGCAAAGTATCATGAAAGAGGGTCACCATTGCAAACATGTTCAGTGCTACAATGGTGGCGCTCAGCTTGACGGCCTTATCAGATGCTTTTTCACGCCCCGCTTAAAGGACCCGGGACTGTAGGAAGAAGGAAACACGTGCGCCGGCAAGGAGTTCCAGGACTTACTAATTGTTAACTATTGAGATACCATTTAGATTACAAAAACTACCATTGAATTTTTGGCTTTATTAACTTGGTATGATTATGATATAACGTGGCATTGTTATTTACATATTCACTGTTAAATATTTTAGGATATCAGAATCAACAAACACGGTAAATATCCCAAAATATTTAATAGTCAATATTTATTAACGTAGGTTTAAAATTCAAAATTAAACACAAAATACTTCATTATATCATTTTGAGTTATGCATTGAACTATTTCACCAAACCGAAACAAACGTAAATTCAAAAGATAATAAATTATAGTTCGTTGTGTAAAACCATTGTACTTTTTACCTATTTAGAACTCTTTGAATCTGAACATAATACAAAGTCTCGTTCCACTTAAGCAAAAAGCCGTCCCAGTTATAATTTTACCCTCACTTTTTTATTTCCCGACTATGTCATGACCCTTTAAAGCTGGAGTGGTTTCGTGCGAGTCACTTTACGATAGCATTTTAAGCTTCGCGAGTTAAGAACTCCGGGAATTATGTGAATGGGGCTACCAGGTGGGAACTTTATATTTTTTTATTACGCTTAAGTACTGGTTAGGTTAGTACAAGCTCGATATATTCATTGTAAGCATATTAATCTGCATGGCAGAGAGTCTTACTCATAAGTACACTTGACGTCAATTTAAACTCAACTCAACTCAAACCTGTTGTTACACATATGATAAATCTTAAAACATATCAATAATTTAACAAATTGTCATACTACCAAGTGTATGAATAACTTTGTAATTATATAAATATATAGTACTAGCTGTTGCCAGCTGCTCCGCCCGCGTGGACTTCTGATCCTGTTCCCGCTGCTTAGACTTCTGATCCCGTTCCCGCTGCTCCATAAAACCTTCCATAGAGTTCAAGGAACAAATAAAAAAATATCCAGTGTCCAGTCGTCTTCGAGTTATGCGCTCACCAACATATTTTGCGATTCATTTATATTACAGTTTACAAAGTTACGTTTGCAGTTGGGGGTATGACAGCCGTTCAATTATGACCTGTTTTAAAGTTTATGATAGTGGTTCAGACTATAATTTTAACTGCCGGGATTTAGTTTGTATAACATCAACTTGATTATCGCATTTTTGTTTGTAAAAATATCTGCGAATATCGTAATATAGGGCGTAGTCTCGCGTAGAATCTGAATGAAGCAACCAAAGTGTACCATCAGCACTGTCCATTCACGAGATAAGTGTACATTCTCATCAAAAATCAACCACTCAGATATCAGTAATGAAAGGTCTCACTAAGATAACACATGCTAAATATACCGTCGTGCCATTACCGTCGTGGTTTGCAAAAGAGAAATAACTGAATTACTTGTCATAGTAATATATCGGATATTACTTTGTTTCATATTTTCATACTAAAATGTTACTTTATAGTTTTGATAGCGAAGCTTCATCATAATTTATTATTATTAATATTAATAATTCGTCATAAAAACGCTGTTATCGCAAAATTTTTGTGCTTCAGTCGATGTTCTGTGATAATCCGTCCGTATTTTTTTCTAGATATCTTCTTAAGTCTATTAGTTACACTGCGTAGTCATCTTAAACAACCTCATATTGTCTGGAATCCCTAGAATGTAGGAATGCTTAATTACTATGTAAGCCTTGTTGAGAAATTGCAAGTGCAGACTAGAATATTTGGTAACTGCATTTCATTCTAATACTATCAAGATTTCTAAAGTTGTGTATATGAAATAACACTATCAACACTGTTAAGATTTTTAGGGTTCTGTACCTCAGGAGGTAAAAATGGATGTCTTATTAGGGATCACTACGTTGTGTATTTCTCTGTTTTTCTGTCAAGACCTTTTTGAAAGGAACGCGGGTGCCATCAATTTGAAATTCATACTAGTTAAATACCTGTATATTGAATCTGTAACACCTTTTTTCTTTTTTTTTTTCGTGTACAAATCCCCACGGCTTCCACTTCTACCGGAGCCGATGAGAGTGGGTATGTCGGACTCGAACCGACTAAAACGAACGCCGTCTTCGGGTCTTCCGTTGCCGGAGGTGAGATAATAGGTAATATATTACACGCACCCCGGCCGACCCAGGACCACATCGGATACCACCAATTTGGGTAAAGTACCACGGTGTCCCCATCTAGCCCCCAGACATGGGGAGGCACGCATTGTGCCACCACTGGTTTCTCCTGTCACTCGAGGTTGTTCTGCGACCTCCGACTGTCTGTGCGAGCCATAGCAGCAGCCCGTCATATTATTAAAATATACAGACGTTTATGTAACAAATTAATACTACAATAAGAACTATAGGGCCCAAATTCACCTGCAAGTCTGTGCTGATTAATGGATAAAATTCTAGCGTAAGCTTCCCTTTCCGCGGTACTTTAGCTAACCCCCATGGTCAGCTGCAGTAGCTCTCCTAAAATCATGATGAACTTATCTGTTAAACAAGACTGCAAACTACCCACAAGACCGACATTCACTGCGTGCCAGTACAGCTAGATATTTTTTAAAAGAAAACAATGGCAGTATCCACCTTGGAACTCAATATATGGCCTGAAAATGTGAAGGGAAAGCATCTATTGGGTGAAGTAATTCTTTATAGCCATTTTATTTGTGTTGTGTTTGTGTTAATGTTTCTTTCTTTCCTCCTTTCTATACACACATTTATCAAAGTAAGTCGTAATAATAGTAAAACTGCTATAATTTGCGGAACCCCTCTGCGATCGGAGCAATTAAAAGAGTAGTTTTATTTAGTGTATGAGTTGCAAGTTTCTAGAACTATCCTCATTTGTAAAAAGCAAATATTACATACATTTTACTTCAAATATGAAACCACGCCGAAAGTAGGCACTGAAATGCACGAAGTTGTGCGGATCATCTTCAAAACTACACTACGGTATTGGATGCGGCTTTTTTTAATAGATAGAATGGTAAAGAGTAAGTTTTATATGTAAACAACATCATGCTACGACCAACAGGCGCGGAGCATGAATGAAAAATGTTGCAAAAACGGGGTGACGCAGACGAAGTTGTGCAGGTCAGCTAGTAACTATAGTAATATAGTTTGTGCAAAATGATGACTGATCAAACTTTTTAAGTGTAACATTGTCAACGGCATTCGCCTCGATTCAATTAAAACTGAGGTAAGTCAGTTTCGACCTGACTTATACCATATGGCGACAGTTTTGTTCAGACACTCTGGCTGTGAAATGAACTCCCTGCTATGATTCTAAGGTACTACAATAAAGAGTTCTTAAAGAAGGGCATTTGAAGATTTCTACAGAGTAGCCAGCACGAGTGTGGCCCCACGCACGCTCTTCGTGTGGCAATCCTTCGTAGGCTACGATGACCACTTTCCATTAAATGGGCCGCGTGCTTGCCTGCCACCGAAGTAGTATAAAAAACTGACCAGCCTTGGCCATGAGCGACAAATTTCTTCGTTATACAGAGAAATTCGCAGAAATTACACCACTACCGGAGATCTCCTTCTGCTAGCCAAGCAACCAATTATAACCCTTATATACATTAATATAAAATTAAATCTTCCAATGAGAAAGATGACATGAATATTCCAACATAACCTGACTCAGCTTAGTGAGAAGTAACCCTTATTAGGGTGGTCATAAACGGCTTTGTTTGCTATCAAAACATGTACAATGTTTCTATCGTTCCCTTTGCGGGTCGGTTTTGTTCAAGTATTTGTTCAAGGTTCATACCCACCTGCTTCTTTGTGGTGTATGAAGAATACTACAAATGTTAGTCGTCGCCTAACCAAATAAAGGTGCGATAGTGTTTGTGGAGCGGCACAATAGGGTGTGTTTAACGAAATGTATATTGAGAAAGTTCAGGTTACGTAATTATATTTGAATTAGTCATGGAAAAATATTTTGACATGTAGGTCAGCTTTTGTGACGTGACTGCTACGCACGAGGCACGGTTTCTATCCCTGTTCAGTGCAAAAATTTGTATGCATGAATATGGCTATTTGCACTGGTCTAGTACCTCAGAGAGCACGTTAAGTAGTCGGTCCCGGTTGCCATATGAACATCTATAGCACTCGTTACGGGTAGTTGGAGCCCTTAAAAGTTCGCCTAACTACAGAACTACGATCTCCAATTTGGTTGTGGAGGTCCAATGGCAGTCGCTTCACGAATAATATCGAAGTTCAGCCGCTCTTGATGGTTCCGCTTGGTTCTTGATGGAATATTTTGCACCTTATGCGAGTGATATTTAAACCCTGCACTGCAAAATTAATTGCATTTTAATGTCAAATGACTAAAGTTTGCTATTGAATCGAAGCACAAACCAATCTTATTCAAACAATGTTTATATTAAACTTATTTAGAACTAATTGAGCATCAAAAGATAAAGTAGAGCAACTTAGAAATAGTATCCAAATAAAATCCACGCAATGAGATTTAAATAAAACGTATTCGAAAGTATTCAGCATTGAATTTAAGAAGACAAAGCAGAGAGAGTTTGAAATAGTATCAAAATCAGAATTATATTAACATAAATACGCGTTAAATTAGAAGTTCTTATTGCTTTTGCCTAGCAGTTAAACAGTATTTAGTTCATAGTCAATGAATTAATGAGTTAAAAGACTTAATTTACAAGTCTTTAGAAACTTCTTCAAACATTATTACATATTCTTTATATTAAATCTTATTGTGAATAAACCTAGATCTATGCAGAGCTTTTTATTAAAAGTCTAGAATTATCTAGAGAATTAACTTCAGTGCTTATTATCTCGTTCTTAACCAGTATTAGTCACTTGATATCGTACAGTAGATGAAGTGTTCGTTAAAGCAGCGGGACCACTTGAAAGAATTTATTGAATTAATAATATACAATAGAATATTCTTTACAAATTTCTATACAAGTACATAACAAATTATAAATTAATAGGCTGAGTATTGGCGGGGAATATTGTAACATTATGTTCCACAAATCAGACACATCAATGTATGTACTACTCATACCAATCTTATATTTTATATCACAATAATCAGCTATCAAAATATATATTTAGCGAGAATATATCCATTATTCTAGCAGCACCCGTTACTGGCAAATAGTCAGTATAATTATTTCAGTATATTTCTTAAATTACTTATAGTATATTGATAATATATCATATTCAAACCCTAAGGTTTAGATATAACGTTTATAGAACTTTAGTTCAGCCTATCTATATTCTGCACTCAATTTATTGTTTAGCAGGTATGTATCAACTGTTTCCTATGGATTCACCGGTGTAAAGTACTGATCTCATTCTTGTGACCCACAGGAATCTATTTATCCTATGTCTCTATACCAAAACCTTAAAACAATACCTAAATTACTATAAACCAACCATTTAATAATCTATACATAAATGTGAGGCAGGCTAATCGGACTTGGGTTCTCCTTAAAATAAAGAGAATTAAAGAAAATTAAGGAAATTCAAAGAGAGTTAGATTACTAACATGCTATTTAAAATGAAGAAGAAATAAATAATTATTTTTGTGAAAGGTACACTCTCTTTCAACGCACAGTTTTCAGCCCGCCATATTATAAAAGAGTACTAGCTTCCAAGCTTGTTGTTGTCACCTGACAAGTCTTCTTAAGCATGTCTTTCATAATTTTCTTTCTTCTTTCATCGCAACCGCTGCTTGCATATTATCTTTTATCTATTTGCAGAATTAAAAGACGTGAAAACCGTCTGCGTTATAAAAATTTGGACTTGTAAATTTAAATTTATTTGAGATTCGATTTTGTTATGAATATTTAAAAACTTAAATTGTAAATGGCGAAAATATTACATACGAATATATTAGATACAGTAAAGTATAGTAGTAACTATACCACGTACTAACAGTACTAATAGTACGAGAGATATATGTCTTGTATTATCTTACCTCCTCAAAACGACGTGCGTTTTAGTCAGTTCGATTTCGACATACACCTCCATCAACTTTGGTGGAGGTGATTATGTCGGTAGGGAATTGGAGCGCAATAAAAAAGTACATAAATAATAAAAAATATCGACATAAAGATCAGTTCACTGTTCACTCGTAATCTAATTCCCTCTTCTCTATTAGGGTGGCAGTACGGATGTGTTGCCCCTGGTGTTGCAAATGTCCATAGGCCACGGTAACCCCTTTCCATCAGGTGGGGCAAGTGCTGGTCTGCCACCTAATTGGTACAAAAAAAATTATCTACTCTAGTCTAATAAGCTGCAGATATTGTACGCATTATTGATATGAGAAAAAAAAGGCTTGTGAAGTTAAGTGTCCCGCTATTCATATTAGCATTTCTAGTATGGTTCAAAAACCTTAATTTTGAAATACAACACAATGTTGAGTTTTAGTAAAAATATATTTGGATTTGTATATTTCGTCACAACCGTCAAAAAATTATTCAAACTGTCCAAACATTATATGAAAACTCCGGTACAGTTTAAAAATATTGTTTAAAAATTAAATGCACGTTATTTCGGTAGGCGTATTTGTAGACCAACAAGCGTGCCGTGCAAGTTCTCCTGCATTTACTGACGAGTGCTTAGAGAGAGGACATACTAGAAAAAGGCGATTTGTTATTTAAATTAAGAGTAGAAATTCTCAGTAGCTTTGCAGTTAGTATCGCGAGGCACTACTGATGTGAGCCCACTCTTACAAAAGGGCTTAATAATTTCGGTTACTTTAGTAGTAGGTCATCAATTAATCACTCTATTAAACTATCGCAGTCCCCAGCTGGACAATTCTTAATGTTGGGAGACTTTGACCTACTGTCTCCACGCTGGCCAGACGTATTCGTACAGGGTTTTATATCGAGTTTTCTTTGTATTTTTACGTTAATCGCTTCTTACAAGAGAGTTTGTGTGCTGTCAGTGCAGAAGACAAAGCAAAAGTTTCTCGATCTTCCCACGGACAGCACAAAACTTCCCTCTTTCTCTTTTTATTCTTATATATTCTAATTATAAATATTTAGAACCGCAATCGCTTTCAACCAAGCAAGGCACTCATTCGTAATTATTAATGTGAGAATTAAAAGATACATGGTACACTAAACAAATATAAAATGAAAACCAAATAGTTCTTTGAACTTTATAATGACAAACATTACTTGTACTATATTCTCCGTTCTGTTTAAATTCAACTTTGTTACATTAGTAGGAATGTTTTCCAACTAGTTATGAGTAAAATTTATGACTTTTTAACTTTTAATAACTTTCAACTTCGAAACTTCGCCTTACATTGAAATAGATCAAGTTATTGCAAATAAGACACTATTTTACTATCCCGCTTGTCATACAAACATCTATGGTAATCGTTACAGGTAGTTGGAGCCCTAAAAAGATAAACAACTTGTCTAGCTGCAATTCTTCAGAAACCTATAGGTTGTGAAGGTCAGATCACGGAAAATATCGACGTTCAGCCGCAACGCAGTTAGTCACGAAGAAATGCCGAACTCTATATAAAATATAATAAAATATTTTTTAAACCAGAATATATGGATAAACTTTATATATTCTAGGTTTTTTTTATCATAATGAGACAAGTCAATATGATTTCATTTATTATGTGTATTATCATGCGCGCAGGGCTTCGATGTCAGCCACATACGCTAGTAACAATTCCATCAAGAACTAAGTGGTTCGGCGATTGTTATTCTTTGTCGCACCATTAAGTCTTAGAGTTCTTTACCACCACACATGCTTTCTTCATTCTATAGTCTTGGGTCCTTAAAGCGGGGCATGTAAAAACAACTGTCGAGGTCGTCGTGGTGGGGATGGCCGCGCCATTCCAGGGACAGCACTACTGTAATGGCGGTCACCGTACTTTGGACTGCACCCCTATCAAGTGAGGTGCAGTCAATTTGACAACCTAAAAGCAGTCTTTAGAAAAATGGTCACAGTTAAAGACAGCAAAATGGATAAAATGCTGACCCTCAAAACAGATGGACGGTCTCAACAGATACGTTTTCATGTCCCATTTAAGTGCTTAAGTGATCAATTTTAAATGTTATATCCATTAAGTCATTCACGAAACTATTATATTGCGTCGAAATTGAAGGTACTGTCAATTTTATTCGATGTACGCTTATTATAGCTTTAGCAGATCTATATCAGTTGTTATACGATGTAGCGGATATAGTTTCCGCTACATGCTATGACAGTGAACGCAGCTTCAGTGAAGCAGCATGGAGTGAAGTACCCTCACGGTTGTAGGTCGACGGTGTTTACACTAATTGCTGGAGACAACACTGACTGCGTTGTATCTGAGATTCAGTCCTAAATGAAAGTCTATCTTGAATCTCTTGTTCTTTCACTTGGGTTAGACATTACGTGATATTTTGATAGTATTTTTTTTTTCATAATAAGGATGAGTGGGCAAATGAGACGACAGCCTCTGTGGTTTGGCGGCAATGAATGCGACTACTTAGCAGGAGCAGAAAAAATATCAAAAGTCAGGCGCGATGCAGTTTGACTGGAAAAAGCGGACTTAAAACTCCTAGGCGACAGCTTCAGGTGCAACCGAGATAGGACCGCACAGTAGGAAAGACAGAGGCATAAGAGGGGGGCTAACTGGCAAATGACTATCAGGTTAAACTGGCTCATTTATACAAAGAACTGTATGGTTTTTGAGCAACCACACTGAAGTATAATTGATACAAGTATTAACATAATGTATACTAGCTAACC
Source organism: Pelosia muscerda (assembly GCA_963691645.1). NCBI lineage: Eukaryota > Metazoa > Arthropoda > Insecta > Lepidoptera > Erebidae > Pelosia > Pelosia muscerda. The sequence continues at coordinate 3,934,653 of OY829114.1, read as the reverse complement.
CGGCAAACGTTGTATTGCCTTATAAATTTAAGGGTGAACAACCCTTATCACTTAGGGCTATGGCAAATAGATAGTAGCAGATTCTCAGACCTACTGAATACGCATATAAAATTTGGTAAAATCGGTGATGTCGTTTTGGAGGAGTACGGTAACTATCATTGTGACTTTACAATTAGTTGTTATAGCAGTCAACTAAAACCAAATTAATTAAAAATCTTACTTGATACCTATATGTACCCGTATTAGATTATTATGGTCTAAAGGATTTATAAGACTCGTCTTGTATAATAAAGGCAAAGTCCTATTATTTTTTCGAGGTAGCGAGGTTGTCTGATCAAGCTGTAATGAAGTTTTCCACCTGGTTGCGTAAAAGCAAAATCAATCATGTTTTCCTTTATATATAAGTAGTATTTTTATTTTGGCAGTTGCCGTAATTTTAGGTTCCATTTATGGTCATTGTCATTCACTATAACACGATAAAAATAGCTACAAAAATAGTATTATGCATTACCACATAAATGCTGTATTCCTCACAGTTTTATAAAGACAAGTACTATACAGTAGTTATACGAGTAGGTATTGCATTTTTAATTACATGTACTAATATGACTGTTTCTGGAAATTTCTGAGTATACATATATCCTCATTCGCATGACTTGGTAAATTTTCTCTCGTAGAGAGTACTCTATGAGATTTCGTATCGTAAACAATTTATTTATAGTAAACCAATCACTTTCGTCCCGTTGTGTTGGAAAGTCTTTCGCCAGGACATGACCTTCCATGGATCAGGTGGAAATTCTTAAACAGACTTCGAACACGGGTCGGCCGAAGCAAGGAGAACCGGTCTAGATGATTTCCTTCTAGGTAAGCGTGCTTCATCGTAGAGCACATCGTCACTTACCAGCAAGTGAGATAGGGGCCAAACATAAGCCTATCCTCAATAAAAAAAAAGATGAGGCTTCTCGGATGACGCGGACCTGGGGTGTGAGTGCGGAGTTGCTTCACAGACTATGACTCCACCTGCTAGATGTATTCCTGTACACCGTGGGGTTTTATGAGCTGTGAAAACGCAATCCAAGTGGCAACACACTGGAAATACAAAATTTAAGAGTGGAGTTACGGAGTGAAACAACAAGGCTAACATAAACTCATTATAGTACAACACGGAAATCATCCTAAATATCCGTTAAATTTATAAGGAAATAAAGACATCAGTGTGTTTTGTTTAGGCGTGGTTCAATAACGTCCCGAGCCTATATCTCGGGTTAACCCTACGCTATTCATGTAAAATCGCCGCGACCCACGCTAACAACTGAAGGGTTAATCACGTATTAGATCCAGCTTTTTGACCAAACGTCACTTGGAGTGATATATTGCCACTATCTATTTAAATAGGTGCGGATTGGTTTATGTGTGGGCTTAAACTTTTTGGAATGGTTAATTAAAATTTTGATAAATTGTGTAGTGGTCGTCCCTTACAAAACGGATTATTCCACTATGATCACCTGGGTGATATGACCTGGGTGATCAAATTCCACAACTTTGTGTCCTTAAATCACCTGCTGACAATTCACCTGGGTGATCAAATTCTACATGATTTTAAATTATTTTATTTGTTTCCCTATATCACCTGGGTGATTAAATTCCACATGGTTTTAAATTATTTGTTTCCTTAAATCACCCGGTTTAAATAGTTAGTGATTTGATGATTGTAATAAATAACATCAAGTTAAAGTTATTTATTACAATAATAAAAAATATATATATAAATAGCTTTTAAGGTTTTATAATGATTATATTAAAAAAGTTTTCAAATATTAATACACAGTTCAACGAGTTTTATCTAAAAAATGGCCTACTGAAATTCGTCCCTTAAGTAGAGCTAGCTGGCAGTCTAATATATATCGTTGTTTACATATATAATGTTTTTGTTTGTTTGTTTTGTATTTTTTTTGTTGTTTATTTGTATCTATGCCATTTCTTCCAGAATACTTAATTACAGAAGGGTGGAACTACATAATAAACGAGTATGAAAAATATCCAGAAATTCAAGGATTCTTGACATACTTTCAAAAGTGTTGGATGAGGGCGTCGATGATTACGATTTGGTGCATTTGGAAAGAGCGACATCGCACCACGAACAGCTTGGAAGGATGGCACCACAAAATCAATAGCGTAATGCGTCGTAAAAATAATAATATTGTTCATTTACTCAACGCTTTACAAAAAGATGCGGCGTTTTATACATTGAGACGTCGTCACCTCACCGAAGAAGATTCACCGCCAAGCACCAATGAAAAAAAAATGAATTGCCAGCAGGTGATTTAAGGACACAAAGTTGTGGAATTTGATCACCCAGGTCATATCACCCAGGTGATCATAGTGGAATAATCCTACAAAACGGGAGGGCTTAGATCGCGCTTAGGAGATATGTACATTTACCTCTTAACGTCAATAATTTTATTGCGTGATATAGTATCGTATTAGTTCAAAATGCATCCGATAGATGGCGATAGGTTAAAAAGAACTTATAGGAACTAAGGATCATCTCCTTTCACAATAATATTGTAGTCTATATATTTATTTATCTAGGTAGGTATATATACGTTTAAGTCTATCTATATGTGTGATATATATGTATGTGTGTAGTTATATTTATATGTATGGGTCGTATGTATTTATGTGTGTATGTATGTATGTATGTATGTATGTATGTTTATGTCTATATATATGTACCTGTTCAGGTACATTTTTATGATCTTATGTTTTTATCTTTGATGTACACTTCAGACTGCCTTCATTATGATACTTACTCCTCTGAAACTCAAAGGTTTGCTGGTAGAGAACTCATTGTGAGTTAAGCTCGCCTTTGTACATGATTCTTGCAAAATGTATGTGATAAATCTCTGTACTTTGTGTGTGCAATAAAGAATTAAGAATTAAGAACTTTTGATTAATTTGTGATTTTTCCATACCATGCTCCAGGTATGAAAAACATGGGACAATTTTTATACCAGCAATAACTTCTTGCGGTGTGGCTAATAGCTCAAATTTATGTAACAATTTTACCAAAAGTATTTTGTATTTCTACATTTAGGTATAAGAATTAATTATACAATTTAATCCACATGGGTTGTTTTAGTACAAGACTCTTAGGTCTCACGTTCCGATACACCCGTACATCTTCACATTACTTCGTGGGAGACTGCAACATCTGAGAAAACTTAGTTTATTCATTTTAAGTTGTACTTGATAATAATTACTTCTAAATATACGTATGTAGTCATTTCGTTAAAAACTTATCACAGCGTATAAGTTTCATTTACTGTTTTATAAACATAACATAACATAAACTCACGCCTATATCCCCGAAGGGGTAGGCAGAGGTGCTAGCACCCACATTTCGCCAGCTTATGTTTAGATCCCAATGTAATAGGTGGCGAGGCTATTGCCATTAACTGGGCACTTATAAACCTGCGATAAATACACACATAACTTCGAAAAGCATCGAAAAGTCATTGGTGTGTGCCATGGTAAAACCTGGTATTGAACCCGAGACCTCGTCTCAGCAGTCCATTACCCATACCACTAGGCTACTGCTTTATATCTTGTAAATATTCAAGAAAATATCAACAAGTGGTATCTAAGAAACGATTAACAAGTTTGGTCCCCCGTTGACAATAAGAGGTTCTCATTTTTAAAAACATACAACAAAATAAACGTACCTGATAATCATAATAAAGGCGTATAATATTACTGACGGCATAATAAACCTATGATTATAGTTATTTCAAAGTTTGGTATAGCTTTTTGTTTTTTATAACATATAGGTGGCAGACAAGCACACAGCCCACCTGATGGAAAGCGGTCACCGTGGCCTATGGATGTTTGCAACATCAAAATAAAAAAAAAAAACAAAAAAAAAAATTTGCTTTGTCGTAATTTTTTTTCATGCCAATATATTATGTAGGTACCATTAGTATCTACTACCAGGGGCCTTCGACTTCAGCGTTCCCCTTACACCCTGTATATAGATATACAATAAAGAAAGAGTTCCTTATTCTATGACTAGAAAATAAACATACATGGGCAATGACACCACAGTTAAATTCACCTAAGCCCAAAAGGTCTTTACACAACTCAAATCCTTTACAGGCGCAGTGACAGTTTGATGGCAGACCCGGTACGTACAACTCTAACCAGTGACTCCCCAATGGCACTTAAATGTGTGCGCCAAGATAAACAGCCCATACGTTACGCGAGGCCAAGGTAAACAGAATCTGTATATATTTTTTCAAAGAAACATATTTAGAAATATAGGTATTTATTTGCAATCCTTAAATAATTTGTTTAAAGCGAATTGTATGTATGTATGTATCTATATTCAATAAAATTACATTAAATTTAATATAGAACATGGCTCCAAAAAACCGTTTCCACGGTTTTATTGTGGGAACAGAACTATATAATTAAGTATCCTATTAGAAAATAGTCATTCTAAGTTTTCAAGTGTTCAAAAAACATGAGGCGTATTGTTTTTCAGTCGAAAATCAACGCCAAGGTACATCCACCTAACATATATTATGCTGATTCTTAAAAAGGAAAGTGGAGTCAATACCTACCATGACTATCGCAACGATGATTTGTGCGAGTCCTTGAAACAGAGAAAACTCCGCTGTCATCTTCCACCCCCCTAGGGACTGACGTCACACCTGCCATAGATGCGGCAACAATTACCGCGCCTAAATTTTATTGTCGAAGTTGAATTTGTCACTCCTCCTCTCAGCCTGCTTTTGAAGCGTGACAGGTAGGCGGCTCGAGAGGACGGAGTTCGAGGAATACATGGTTTTACCTCTATTAAGAGTATTTTTCAATTTTTTTTATATTGTTCATATTAATTTGACTTCACCTCGTTTGAGGGTAAGCCGAAGGCAAAATCTCTGGAAAGAGGGTTACTGTGTTACCGTCACAAGCACGTGTAATGTTACAATAGTGGCGTTCAGGTTGACAGCCTTATCATATGCCTTTTCACGCCCCGCTTAAAGGATCAGGTACTGTGGGAAGAAGGATACACGAGAGCTATTAAAAAATTAATGACCATTACCAAGATTTAATGGAGGGACAAAAAAAGACTTACCGAACCGCTTATTTCTTGATAAAATATTTAGAATCGTATGTAGGTAATATCTTAACTTTAAAATGGTGAAACATCAAAAAAAAATGGTAAACAGGTGATATCTAAAATCTTTAGATCGTACTCTGAATGCATACACTATCATTTAACTGATAATAGTAATTATACTCTTTGCAGCAGTTTTATTCCGCTTCGATCTGACTCAACTATAAAAATAACATAAAAATGAAATTGCATTTTGAGACCCAACATGCAATCTAAAAATCTACATATTTCGCATATTGTTCAACAAAAAAGCTTTTCACAAAAAACAGGTAGAACACCAACAGTTTTGCTCGTTTCGATGCGCGAAAAAGAAATGTTGTAGGAGGTCTACCATGAAACGTAGATTCAAAGTTTTAGATCTAAAATTTTCGATAAATCAGTACGAAAGATAGTGCAAACTCTACTGAAAAGAAAACTAAAGTAGCTTCATCACTACTTTCGTCTGAAGTAAGCACTAACGAGCATCAAACTCGTTTATAAATTGGTACGCTAACTTTTCCGGTAGTCCCCGCTTTCTGACCTTTCAGCCCTAAAGAAACCCTGTATCAGAGCCTTAACCGTATTTAACTGGTACACCAATTGGTAGTGGGGTTGATTTGGCCCTCAACAATGTCAGTTAAGCTTTTAACATTCATGTTAATCATACTTAAATGTTGTGCTGTACCTTAAGTTGCCTGAAGGTCCGAAGTTTCGACTACCCAATTCGCGGTACCTCCCTTCTAAAAGCCACATTTATTAGTTATCTTTTGGGTTTATTTGATTCTGAGCGGTGTATACTCCCTTTATAATTCCGCGAACGGCCATTTTCTTTCCCACGCTGCTGTTTGGTTAGGAGCGGATTTAACCAGTTTTTGTTGGTTACTTAGGTCCTACTTAATTTTAGTAAACAAACACTGTGGATCGCTGCCTTAAGATTTTTGTAACCTTATCGTAAATTGTCGTTTGCGTGAACTTTAAATGTTGGTAAGAGAAAATAGATAGAAATATGGAGGTCTAATGTTAGCAGTATTAGCGCCATTTTGAATTTCATAAAAGTAGCAAACGTTATCAATAAAATTATAAGAAATATTTTATGAAATTTTGAAGCAAGTAGTATGTTGACCGTATTATATGAATTTAGATTGGAAAAAGTAAATATCCATACCAGGACTTGAACCAGCAATCAGGGCCCGAATTCTACTAATTGTTAATGTAATTGTCAAACCACTAAGATTACGTAAGTAAATCATTTATTGCTCGAAACATGGTATGTTACAATGGTGTCACAAAAACAAATAAGGTTCGACATGCTTCGCAGTTTCTCTGCATGCAATGCTCTGTTACATATTTGATGAGGATTCAATTGTAGTAAGATTAAAATTAAAATTAGAATACAAATAAAATGTCAATAAAATGTCAATATATTTGTAGAAGAATACAATACACAATACTGTAATGAATCTAATCACACATACAATTATCATCTCATTTATAAGTCCCACATAATATATTAAAATGACACTTCAAATGTGATGTGATGTACGAAAGTCAACGAATTTTTGGCTTTATAAACATAGACTTACATTTCAATTTGAATGAAGTAAAGTTCATTACTTCATTACATTCACTCTACACGATGCCATTCATTTTTAGTACTATATTAGATATTATATAATAAATGTTTAATCTCAGTAGTTTGACAATTAGTGGAATCAGGGCCCAGTCCGTGATGTTTGACTAACTGAGCTACCTGAACAGATCTTGAAAATTCGAAATTTTCCTATAAAAATGTCTGGGACTGTGAGGCCAGTTTCCAATACTAAATGGACAATATCTGCGCTTAAATTGATCGTGGTCGCCTATTCATGACACTGAATTTTATAGGAGGTGATTAGCACGTTGTAACTTTGTAATTTTAAAGATTATTTCTTCTTTTTTAGAACTGAAAGCGTCGAATGAAGTATATTCTATAGACCATCAAGTCCTGGAATTCCTTGCCGGCGCACGTGTTTCCTTCTTCCTACAGTCCCGGGTCCTTTAAGCGGGGCGTGAAAAAGCATCTGATGAGGCCGTCAAGCTGAGCGCCACCGTTGTAGCACTGAACATGTTTGCAATGGTGACCCTCTTTCATGAGACTTTGCCTTCAGCTTAACATCAGGCGAGGTGAACTCAAATTGACGTGCTATAAATAAAAAAAAAGCTTTCATCGTTATACAAATCACATCATCATGTTTATTATTTTGTGAACATTTATATACGCTGACTTCTTTTTAAGCGGGCTTGCAGTGTCTGAGACAAAATAATATAGTACCATTTAGACCGAAATAGAGGATTGCTTGTAATATAGATTATGGGCCATGGGTATTATTATATTTTACAGTTTTGGTGGCGTTTGACTACACTGTAGTATACACCTCCGTCGAAAAATAATAAAAAAAAATAATAATTTCAAAAATGTTAAAAAAATAACAGATAGCGAAGTCAGTATTAAATTAATTATGAATTATTTATTACTTAAGTCATAAAACGATGATGGTGAAATGAAAAAAAAACACGATGAACCGTTCGTAGCTCATACTACGTAGCATGATGCTACGAATTTCGTAGCACTCACTACCCAAACACATTCCGGACCATCCCATGTTATGTCGTATGAAATATCTAGGGCTTACAATCTCATATTCGGATGTAGTTAGGCTTAAGAGGCAACTGACGGAAAGGGTTAATAGGCAGTTAGTAAACTCTTCATAGTTAAAAGCAGTTTCGGTTGGTTATCGGTGTTGTGTTTTTCACTGTTTACTATATATAATGGAATTAGTACAGGCTTTTAAATGTTATTTTATTTCTAGTCCTAAATGCCAGTAATTTTTATAGCATTTTGTATAAGGAGATGTGATTATTGAGTAGTATGGTATATTGGATTACGTGTATTTTGAAAATATTAATTGTTTCCTATAGAGTATGAAGCCGTGGAAATCACAATTGAATCCGTTACAAATATATAAGTATTAGATCATTATTTTTATTTTATTAAATTCTATCGCAATTTGATTGTTATTTTAATCTAACCCAAATAATTCGACAGTAAATACGTGGTACGTAAAATTATTGGTTTCACGCAATAGGGAGTGAGCGAAAAATGGGTATACCATAAATAAATAATAACTAAATTTGAAAAATTTTTTTTTACCCGATTCCTTACTATGCGGTGTAAATCGCATTGAAATTAATTACGTGCTTAGCCGCCCAAGCACAACCAATTAACGTCTTGGAGAGTGTATTATGAAACTTTTATGTTTTTATCCACAATAACTGTTCACACTACTCTTTAAATTTGAACAAATAATATTTTAACTATCACACGAATACCTTCCGAAATTAATAGCAAACGAATTTTACACAAATGTATTCCAGCTATGCTAAAATATTATTCGACGTTGTCTATGTTGTATAACATTGAGGACCATTTATTTAAATGGCAAACAATAGTTTGTAACAATATATTTTTTTGAAGTTGGAGTACAATCAATAACTGTTATTCTAAACCTCAAACAAATATGTTAAAAAAATATCCAAAATAAATAAACATTTACTTCATAGGAATGTTAATTATACAGTTGATATGATGATGATATGATAGGGTTTTTCATTTATTTCAGGAATTCGTTACAATCAGTGATTTCCAATAACGAGAACTATTATATAAAGTAGGTATAAACAAATCGACAAAAATAGCTTAACAGATTAAAATATACGAAACAACTTAACTGCAACGCAAAACGAAATATTTATATAATGCGATCATTATATAAGTATAAATATTTCGGATGGTCTTGGCCTACCTCAATCAGAAAAGACATGATTATATTTAATAACTTTTCAAACACGTATTTCTAGTAAATTTAATTTATACAAAGTATAGTGTTACAATATCATAATATGATATACATAATTATAAAGAATTTAATATCACAAAACATCAAAGTAATTCATATTGCTCATGTCATACGTTTTAATAAAGCAATATTATTTGCCTCAGTCACATTTATTTATCATATTATTATTATACTCGTAGTTAATTCTTAGAATTCGTTGTTGGTTTTTTTGAAAGATTCATAAGAAAGGTTAGTAATATCAATAACAATAAATGTTCAACGCTACCACACAATGTTTTTATTTTTTTACCGACTTACACAAGGAGAGGATACTAATGGACGTTATTTTATCATCATTTGTGAAATTCTTGAAATTCTTTTTTTATTTGAAAGATCGTACTTCCAAGTTTGTCCTATAGCCATCATTTCGTGATCTGATGATGGAATCCCAAGGATATTGAAAGAAACCTACTCAAACATATTTCAAATAGATCATCAAAAACAGTGGTTTTCCCCCCTGTTTACGCTCTTAGAGCCTTGAAAGTGTATTCCACGATTGTAAGAAAGTAAACATGATTCACTCTAATTTTTGCTCAGCATTAAGACATCAATCCTCAAAGGAATAGTGAGCCCATTTGGCACGGATCCAAGCAAAAACAATAAGAGCTTCCAAAATAAAACTATTGAAAATTCATTTGTAGAACATCCTACACAGTAAATGATTCTAGAACAAATTTTAAATATTTACTCATTAAATATACAAATGAAGATATTTGAAGTGTCTGTAGGCAACGTTAAAATAACACTGAAAGTATAATAATGTACTGTACTCATGATAACTGTAGCATAATAACAAGTTCTTAATTTTTTCGATATTTATAATTCCTGTTTATCAATCGGTAATCGCAGAAATCGACGTAAAAACGACGGGGTAATAATTACTTTTTTCGAGGTATTTTTTATATTGGAAATTATTAAAATGTAGATAATCTAATGTTACAAGGTGTAATTCAGACTAATTTTTATATATGAAAAAAAGAATAAGAGTACCGCAGCTACATATATAATAAAAAGTAAGTCGCAAGTAGTTTATAAATAACCGAAAATACTTAAATATATTAAAGGTAACCATTGAAATTCAATAAGTTAATGATTTATATTCGTAACTAGATTTATGAAAAGTTCTTTAGAGTCGTTTATTCTTCATTTCAATTTATACTCTGTTGAACCTTCGATCGATTCGTCAGAGAAACATTCATAGCAATTAACAGTCACAAAGATTTTAAAAGCATCTTTGCAGTTCTCACTTATTTTATTATTTTCCATTGAAGATATTTAAAGATAGGTAATAATTGAGGTGGAAAAAATTGATGAGTTTATAAATATTTATAAACTCATTTAATTCTCAATAACGTCTCACAGTCAGTCATTAATATTCTTACTGACAATAACAGACATTGTCTAGAAAAGCAAAGCACTGTACTTCACTAACCTTCCGGTTATATACGGTTTTCAAACCATACAGGTACCCATTGCAATGACCTTTTTACATAAATTGTTAGTACATAACTTACACGTGAACCTTCTACTCCAAGGTGAGTGCTTCGGATGCTACCAAGGCTGACCCAATGATGATGATTTCGTACTATGTTACCCACACTAAAGCTTAGCCTCTCAGGTTGTAGGTAATCTTGGATGGTATCCGCAACTTCCGTACCGCACGAGTACACGAGTAATATCTCTGCTTGCTAGCAGAGGTGTTCATCATACATCGTTATCAGCAGAATCAAAAAGAAAATGGTATGCAGAAAAACAAGTAAGATAGAATATAGAAGAAGTAAATGGAACCTTCGAAACTCTCAAAAAAACAAAGTAATTTACTTCAGTCGGTATAATTGTAATAAATCTTCGGTCAGGGCAGCAGAGACTTTTCAAAATCATAGAATTTTGAGTGATGGTGATGACGTAATAATAAAACGTGCGCATGCGTGTGTGTATGCTTGTGTGTATGCGTGTGTGTATAGCCTATATAATACAAGCGCAACAGAAATATTTCGTCAAGTAAATAATATCGCTATAGTCGTCCGCCATTATTGCGAGCCTAATACAATTTCCCGCTCCGTCGGCGTCCAGTCCCTTGGTCTCAGAACAATTAGTACGGATGACATTATTTTTGTGTCACCCCTATTGTACCTTTTGCTTGTCTATCTTTGTGTAACGAACGCTGAAATTCGTGGTAGCCCCCAGGGCATCTACTGACGTAAACATCTAGGAATCTTGCTTAATATTTTTCTTGTTTTTATGCTATGTTATTTTCTTTTGGCGAAAAACGAAATTATTTTATTATTAGTTACTTTGTTTGTTCGTCAAAATTGTTTTCTGATAGACTACATTACCTATTATTCGTTATCTATCAGATGACAGTATGAGTAGCCGTTCAAATGTCCATAAAATATACGCGCTTTTTTATGAAGTCAGAAATCCCTAAACTATTTTGAATATAGAATACTGACTACGGTTAAAACATGACTCACACTTCACCGTGTTTGGTCCGAGCAGTGTTGGCAATACTTCGGTTTTTTATGTGTAAGTGTAGACACACTTACAGACTACAATATGTATGTAATAAGTAGTTTGGTTTATTTAATAGTGTTAATATGGTTTTAAGTTTGTCATCTGGATTATTTACAATTTTCCTTATGACATACTAAATATATAAATAAATTTACCAACTCATATCAGCACCTAAACTTCAAACAAAACACCTTTATCGGGAACCAGTTTTAAATTTACCAATCATTCAGAACTTCAAACATTATGTAATATGACTGTGAATATGTTTACACTGATGATTACCTAAATAAATTGATTGAAAGGGAAGCTTGGCTAGAAGGGTAGTACCTATTTACTTACAGTTATACAACATATCATATAGCCCTTCCCACGGGCCAGGCCTAAACTTAATTACTTATTTGACCCGGGGACGGTGGCTTTAGAAGACATGTCAAATCTCCTTTCAATTATCTTCGTAATGAATGGACTGTGTTTGTAAGTTGAAATTGGATTTCATTGTAATTGTGATTGATGGAAGCGATAATATACTGTTGCTATTGAATGAGATTGGACTAGTCTTTGTATGTAAGGTCAGTGTGCGTTGGTTGATACGGAGTCTAAATATGTAAGCCCTTATTATAATGAAAAAAAAATATAGTCTAGGCAACCTAAATAAGTTCTGTCTTTGGGTAAATTTGAAGTATCAAGAGTATATAATAATTTTGGCAATAGAATGTTAAAAAATCGTATACCATACTTACTAAATACCAAATAAAAATATATTTACAAGCAAGATTAGAAAAAATACCTACTTTTAAAAATAATGTAAAATATATTTGTAACGTAGATAATCACTACATACTTAGTGTAAAACAAAGTCGCGTTCTCTGTCCCTATTTTTTATGTCCATGTCCCTTTGTATGCTTAACTCTTTCAAACTATGCAACGGATTTTGATGCGGTTTTTTTAATAGATAGAATGGTTGAAGAGGAAGGTTTGAATGTATATAACATCATGCTACGACCAACAACAGGTGCGGAGCAGGAATGAAAAATGTTGCAAAAACGGGGTGTCGCAGATGAAGTTGTGCGGGTCAGCTAGTTAGTTATAAAATGTAATTAGAGACTCACACGATCTTGCAGACAAACTGTGTAAACAGTTTTGCAGGACCAATTACTAATGGTTGTATAAATTGGGCTGTATTATAAAAAAAAAGAAAAATGTTATAATGTCGGTTGCACGGGGGTTGGGAATGTGGAGACGACAGGTGGAGCCACCCGTCAGTTTAGCAGAAGCAGGACGCGGCGGCGGAGCGATGCGCGCCCTATCCTATCCGAGGAAAGATGGGGACCAGAGAGGACCTCCGATGGCCTTAGGTCAGCTAGGGAGTGAGGGATATGCCCGAGGCTACCTCACCATCAGCAGCTAATACTCTTGGACATTTTCCCACAGAAGAATAGTGGTTGTAAATGTAACAGCTATTCATAAAATCTTAACATTTCAATATTATGCCCAACTGTTTTATTTTAATGTATTTTTCTTCTTTTTAAATATTAATTATAACACGATAGTTTATGTTACATTATTCATAATGATTAACTATGACGATGCAGATGTGACGTACTCAGTTTATGCAGACGTAATTTATTGGGTTAAATTTGAGCTCTAATCTCTTGATAAGAAGATCGACATTCTGCTGGCATTTCAGCCGTTTATCTTATTGCTGTTTCGGTACTATGTTAGATCAAATGCATATTAATAGTGAATGTGTTCAAATTGCAATTTATTTGAAAGCCTTATTTTATTATTAACACTGATTGATTGGGGAAGTAACAAACCAAAGCTTACTTGATTACTCGTGTACCTTTAAGGGTAATGACTGACTAGAACAGTGTTTACAAAAGAAGTTTATTTGAAAAAATCCGGGATGAGTGTTATTTATTTAATCTGTCTTTTAATGTAATGTAATATTAGTCATCTTAAGAACGAAATGCAAATACCATGTCAAAAAGTTAAATTAATTTCATCAAAGCCCATCCCTAATCGCTCCCAGTGCTCAAGTGCCCATCACATACACCACGTTTCCATGCCCATCCTTTGGACCAGGAACGATCATAGTATTATTACTATGACTTACTTATATAAACTGCAGTAGTTTTTCATGAAGGTAAACTCTCTGATCAACACTTAAATTTCATAGAAAGGAATAAAATATTTTTTTTTTTTTATTCCTGTTTCTATAGTGTAAGTCTGTGTATGCGTGAAGTCAGGATTTAACATCTTACTGTTATGATGCTTTTTCTTGTGAATCAAGCTGTAAAGTAAATTAAGAACCTATACATTATATAAAATTATTACTACGTTATACCTACGTATATACAATGGTATAATAACACTTGCTCGTAGTAAGTTTCTATATACCTACTTAACATGCACGAGTAAGTTGTGATAAACTACATCATGACACATTTCTTTTTAAAAGATAGAAACGTGCTTGCTGTGAGATTGACATAAATGAGTAAACAACTTTCTCTTTCTCTTTCAACTCAAACAAACTTTCGAACTTATAAACAATGATAACGTTACACGTAACATTTTGAATTATGTTTAACATTATACCACAGTGAGCTAACACCATTACGAAGTGTCTCCAAAGTAATTAATGTAGGCATAAAAAGGTTCCCTAAAAGCAATTTTCTTGCGTAAGACGGATTAAGTATGGAATTATTTATTTACTAGTCTGGTCAGACTTAAAGCACTTACGAGGACCAATTTGTGATGTAGGTTGCGTAGCCACATTCTATTAACCACCCTCAACTAATACTTTATATCTATTATGTGTATAAAAATTCAGATATTTTTCTAATGTTTATTTTAATTTTCGTTATAATTGACTTTATAATTTCAACCGACAGTTGCTAGTTTTATTCTATTAGTAGCAAATTTTGTAGCCTAATATGTATTCAGGTAATGGACTGCAGAGACGAGGTCTCGGGTTCGATCCCAGGTTTTACCATGCCACACACCAATGACTTTTCGATGCTTTTCTACGTTATGTATGTATTTATCGCAGGTTTACAAGTGCCCGGTTAAGGACAATAGGCTCGCCACCTAATACAATGGGACCTAAACATAAACTAGCGTACGTTACCTATGTTATGTAATTTTGTAATTTTCAGTATTATGATTATAAAAAAATCTTGTACAATTGGTTTGATATACTTTAAAAACACTTGCTTGATGTGTACATTAAACACTGTGTATTACCTTTGCTGGTCTAAATTTATCTGTTCTTGCTACTCTTTTTGTTCTATTCTATTAATGTTTGCTTATTTCGCTTTTCGTCTGTGTTTCTACACTTTTTCTTTTGTTCATACTATTTATACAATAATGCTTTCTTCTCAGGCACCAATTTATCTCTATAATTCTCGTTACTCATGTCCAATAAAGTTTCTTGAGTGACTGTGACAGCGAACCAAATTTATTGATGTTAAAGCGTTTACAAAAAACGCAAATGGTTTGATGATTGAAGATTGTCTATAATATTGGCAATAAAAATATACCATCGCCGCTCTAAGCAATTCTAAAATAAGTAACCAACACATTTTATATCTGATCTATATTTTATGTAATCATAATAAATATAATATTTCCAATTTTGATACTTATGCAACCTAAATTATGTACCTACTGATCCTATAATCGAAATTGGTTTTTCTTCCCAAGCATAATGAGAAAGTCTAGATGAAAGTTTATGAATCTAATATTGAAGTTACGTAAACAAGGGGTAACTTGATAGGATAGCATACTGGTTATCAGTTGCCAGTCATACATTAGTGTATTATTACAATGATGACTTGAAAGGAGAAAGAATTGGTATAAATATTATTTTTATTATATTATACCCATTAATAACAGCCTTCGTGGCGTGGCGGTAGTGCACGCGACTGCTACGCACGGGGCGCGGGTTCGATCCCCGCTCAGTGCAAAAGTTGTATGTATGAATATGGCTGTTTGCACTGGTCATGCCTCGGAGAGCACGTTAAGCCGCCAGTCCCGGTTGCCATACCAACATCTATGGCAGTGGTTACGGGTAGTTGGAGCCCTCAAAAGTCCAACCAGTCTAACTTGGAACTTCGATAATTTTAATCAAATGAATTGCTGTGTGTTTGTCGACAATTTACATCATCGAAGACTGAAAGTACAATTCACAAATCTACTGTTACTTCTCGCTTCACTAACGGCGCTTGAAAGTAATATATTCTAAGCAAAGATTTGTGCATTCGTTTAGTTGTCAGTTCACCGTAGAACAACAAACTGAACAAAAACCAAATGAATTGTTGTTGAAGCGTGCAGAACAAACGACGGCCTGCCAGGATGAATGTCAGTAGAGCCTGGAGTCTGGACGTCACTTGGCAACTTTGTTTGTATTTAATTTAAGTTTTTATAGTATTTCTATTTCATTTGCAGACAATCCTCGATGAGGTTTATTATTCTTCGAATATTCGAATATTAGTATTTGTCATTCATCATCATTCTCTGAACCTTTTCCCAACTCAGTTGGAGTCGGCTTTCCAGTCTAACTGTGATGCAGCTGAATTTCGACATTTTACGTGAAGCGACTGCCATCTGACCTCCACAACCAATGGTCCAATGACCAATGGCGATATCGAAGTTCCAAGTTAGACTGGTTGGACTTTTGAGGGCTCCAACTACCCGTAACGACTGCCATAGATGTTTGTATGGCAACCGGGACCGACGGCTTAACGTGCTCTCCGAGGCACGACCAGACCAGTGCAAACAGCCATATTCATGCATACAACTTTTTGCACTGAGCGGGGATCGAACCCGCGCCCCGTGCGTAGCAGTTGCGTGCACTACCGTTACGCCACGGAGGCTGTATTTGTCGATGTAATAAAATTTTTACCCTAACAATAATTATGTTGAAATAATCTCATTTATTGTTAATAGCTAGTCTCGTTCCAACTGACTACTTAATATTACTTAAAAATGAAGGCGTACAAACGACGCAGTTTTTTACCAAAGTGAAATAATGTAACACATTTTGTTGATAAATTATTTCGCGGGTACAACCACTTCATTCAATTTCCGAAATAAATAGCTTATGCCAGTGGCATTGAGAAATTATTTATTTACCTACCTCTTTTTTACCTTTTGCTGAATGTTACGCGCTCAACACCTCAATTTATTCATGAGTTCACATATTTTTTAAGAAATGCCATTACGCAGTTCAGCAAACTCTGTCGGACGTTAGATTTATGTATGTGTGAATAATTATTGAGTAAGCATTCAAGGGGTGAAAAGAAAATTATTAGGTTTCACGCCGAAAATAAGACATACATTTTAGCGTGTTTGCTTAATGTAATATTATATCAAAAGTAATGTGGCTGTGAATGTATGATTGTGGAAACTTTTATGGCTTTAGATGACGCATTGGTCGTCTTTCAGTGGTGTGCTTCAAGGTTGAAAATTGGGTCCGATCTTTATTCTAGAGAATCATGAATCTTTTGGCTTGCAGTTTCAAGTAACAGCTACTGAATGATTTGTTTGACATGAAACCACGTAATTAAAGACAACTTTAGTTTTAATAATAAATAAATATGAGTACACTTGAGGGACTCTAATTACTGTTTTTTTTTAATTATTTCATTCTAATTTATTATTATTATTTTTGTTTGTGCATTTTTCTAATTGGTTGTGTACATATTAGGTAAGTGTATGTGCATTTAAATTCCAATTTGTTATTATTTTTGTGTAACTTTGTTTGCTATGTTAAATACTTATTTCATTTATGATAACTTCACTATCGCATTGGCATATCTGTAATGGTGATGTCAGGTGTGTAATTAAATAAATAAATTCATTAAATCTTACGTTTGTTGCTATGCACTCTTGATTCCGTGTTTAATGTCAATTGAATTATCCAAATTAATTTTACCAGGACATATATATATTATATTAGATTGTTGTCTTTGTGCGATTGATTTAGTAACATTCACATAGGCTATTAATCTCAATGTACGGATTGTGATTCACAAATCAATTAGGTTGTTGCTATATTGGGCGTTGCAAGTTTTGGTGCTAAACGACTATTCTGAAGGTTGATCAGTTGTCTATTTACATATATATAAACTACTGACTAATATCGTATAGTTAAATTTACAATGGTTTAAAACTAGTATGTATGCTTCTTTATATATGCTATATATTAAAATAACATGAGAATATGTCTATATTCTCACGTTCTTTTTTTTATTTATGGCACGTTAATTTGACTTCACCTCGCCTGATGTCAAGCTGCAGGCAAAGTCTCATGAAAGAGAGTCACCATTGCAAACACGTTCAGTGCTGCAATGGTGGCGCTCAGCTTGACGGCCTCATCAGATGCTTTGTCCTCTGGGGTAAGCAGTGATAACAGCATCGCCTCCAGGTTTTGAATTAAACTTGAAAGTAATAATAGTTGTTAAGGTTTCTTTAAATTGTGTTGTGGTGCAGTATCCATCTATGAGCTGC
This sequence comes from Pelosia muscerda, assembly GCA_963691645.1. Lineage (NCBI taxonomy): Eukaryota > Metazoa > Arthropoda > Insecta > Lepidoptera > Erebidae > Pelosia > Pelosia muscerda. Next base: position 3,916,533 of record OY829114.1, on the reverse strand, counting down.
TTGATCCCGTTACTCCGAGAAGATAGTCTGACTTAGAGCTTCATTCATCCGTAAAGCAGGTGCACCAGCTTACAATATGGAGTTGTTAAAGAACATTAAAAGGTCTTACGGGGTCAGCAACACAAATGAGAAGCTGCTGATGTATAGGCCACGGTAACTTCTTCCCATCAGGTATGCCTCGAGCTTGTCTGTCAACTAAGTGACATAATAGGAAATGATCTGAGTCCAAAAGATCTAAATAAATCAATTTATGCTTGAATGAATTACTGTATTATTACTATAAAAGAACATTCTAAAACAATTATAAATACACCAAAACTCCCAAAGAACGTCCATAACTTTGATAAATTTGAATTTTACGTGATCGCTCCAAACCAGATTTCCCTCTGTCAAAACAAACAGAAACTTAATAATAACACCAATTAATTTTTCAAGTTAGTAACATGTTTGAAGTTACCTACTTAAACAGTTGAACTGTCCAAGGCTGTCCTTATCCCAATCTTTAATTGGCCACATTCTGACCTACGGACCGGAACAATTCCAATTACATTCCGAGCAAGCATAAACCGGGGTGGGCCGAATTGTGTGAGGAATCTACGAACTTTGTACCATCTTTAATTAATAACGGAATAGTATTGGACTCGGGTTGAATTCTAAGCGACAGTTGCCGACCAGATTGCGTTCCAGCAAAGTTCGACAAAGAATCTCGACAAGTTTTGTGAGGGCTTTGACGGTGAGCAAGTTTATATAAATTAAGTGGAGCATATTTTTGTCGTGTGTTTGAAGAGTTTCTAAGAGTAGAACAAAGTCTCTAATTGCATTGTTCTGTTTTGGATTCTTCTTTAGTGTGTAACGAATTTCGATTTTAACTTTCACTATCATTACTTAGATATGATGATTTTCTGTGAAAGAAAATTTATAGCCAAAATGACTAACCCTTCCAACAATGTTAAATTGCTTGTTAGGAGTGGATTTGCGTCGGTAGTTCTATGACCGGGATTCCAATTTGGGGCTTGAAAGGTATGAACTATTATACTAATCATCATCCTTGCGTTAATCTCGAGGCATGTTGCATTTAATTTGACACCCTAAGTATATGAACAGAGCGACGGACGCACAATGTCATTCGATATTTGGTTGGTCAATACGGCGATACCCACAGTGTTATCAGTAAAACGTGATTTTGGCGAGAAGTTTTAAATGAGAATACAAAATTCTACAACTCTGCTGTATTATACTACTTTGTTATACTTATATGATATTATATACGTACGGTTGACAACCCTTTGCTTCCTTTTTAGTCAATTTAAAAAAGTAGTAAATCACTGAACAACACGATGGTATCTCGCTTTCTAAGCTGGGAAAAAACACTTAAACCAACTTAAAACGTTTACACTTGCCTCTTCGTGTTAACCGTGTACCTTATCTTTTTAATTCAACCCTAAAATGGTACAAACAAGGTTTATGTTGAAAGGGTTTAATTGTACCCAATATACCTTTTTTACCGCGTTATCTTCGAACCATCTGACGTTTTGAAAGGATAGGAAATTAAGATATTTTGTACCACTTTTTGTTTCATAGACATTTGCACTTTTCGACAACAAAACGTGGAGGGAACAATGGAAAATGCAACAGCAGCTTTGTTCGGAAGAATTGAATTAAAATGGCGACTGACTTTCTCTGTTTTTCGCGAAGCACGCCCGAATGCCCGCAAATGGACAATTAGCCGCCTGCGAAAAGAATAAAACCTAGTCTAGCTGGTTTTTAGCGAAAATATTGTAATATTTAATGTGCGTTTCATATGCTTGTGGTTTATTTGACGTCTATTATAATTCATTATGCTGTTGTGCTCGATTGTTTGCATTGAATACTATGTATATACTATATACTATGTGTTCTTACTTTGTTGTCTAGGTTCAGGAATTGGCGCGCAGTGCCTTGCCTGACACCAACGCGATAAGACGTCCCAAATTTTTATTGATAACGAGTTTCCGTCGTACGTGAATAATATGCATTGACCAAAGTTTTATGCTATACAATTACGATGTTTAACAATGTTTGTTTTTTAACATTAATAATGTTCTAATACTCTGAGATGATAAAGATCACAAGTCCATTTATTGGCAATTTTAATATGAAAGTTTATTTTTCAATTTGGGATTTCCATAAATGTGACTCATAAACCATTATTCAAAAAAAAAAAAGGATAAAACTAACTTTTTGATATTATTTATATCATGTCTTTTAACTTCTTAATAACACCTCACTTAGCCCAAAAATCAAATCCGAAACCCCATCTTTGGACTGTAGTAGCACCACTCATACGCATAGGCAAATATTAACTTATTAGTTTCGATAAACCTCACACTTTTCATTTTGTATAACAATATTAAATTTCACAAAGTAGCTTCTCGATACAGTTTTGCTATTAAGCAAATTTATCTTGACGGTATCTGTATGAAAGTAACTTAGTTATCACTGGGGCGTTCTAAAGCATCACATTTACGTAACACACGAGAAAATGGAGAAAACAGTGAGCGACATACAATGGAAATTTACTTAACATTATACTCATAAGATCGCTAACTTCCTCAGAAAGGCACTCAGAAAAAGTAATTGAAGTTACGAAGGCGGATGAAATTAAGTATATTTAGCATAACATTATATTATATATTTTTTATACTTAAAGGTAGCAAGCAGTTGATTCATAGAAAATATTGAATTGCAGCCGCAGCGCAGTTAGACTGGAAATAAGTGAACCCGGGACTTTGAGGTGACAGAGATTAACACAGAGATGGTAATGAAGGAGATAATGATCATGATTCATGGGTAATATTTTTAGTTATTTTTTTGCATTTTGAAGATAGCGTGTAGTCCAGAACGATACTTAATTATGACTCACTCTGATAACGATGGCCTGGAATCAGATAGTGCATGATATTATTCTTTTATTATTATTCCTCTTTTTTCAATTCAAATGATTGACTATTAACAAGAAAGTATTAGTACGCAGTACTTTTGAAATTTTATTATAATCTGTAATTTCGTTAACTAAACAAACTGAATTATTGCAGTGTTTTTGATATGTTACTTATATCGAAATATGAAAATAAAATTATGCAGTCTTTCACCCGCAAGTAGTGACACTTCTGTAAGAAACTCATATGCTATCAAATCATCTTGAATATGTCTTATGCAAAGCTGAAACATGTGTCACAAGATTTAAGAAAATGTAGCTTCTTGAAGGCAACATATTGCATATTACCTGCTAGTTTGAAGTAGCTGTGACATAGAGCCGAAAAAAGCTTAGTTTCCATATTCTTCGTTGAAATATTCTAATATTTTCAAGTTGACAAAGAAAAAAGGATGAATAAGAATTAACTGATGTGAAAAATTTAAAGGGTAAATGTGAAAAAATATCTATTTTTTTATATCACTTTGCCTAGTGGTATGGGTAATGGACTGCCAAGACGAGGTCTCCGGTTCAATCCCAGGTTTTACCATGGCACAAACAAATCAAACCAATTTCGATGCTTTTCGAAGTTATGTTTAAAAGTGCCCGGTTAATGGCAATAGGCTCGCCACCTATTGGGACCTAAACATACACTGGCGAAATGTGGGTGGTAGCACCTCTGGCTACCCCTTTGGGGATATAATCGTGAGTTTATGTTAGGTTATGTCATATTAAAAAAAATCCACAACAAAATAATTAGGAACACATTTAATCACGAGTACGAATATTACCCCACATAAATTCAATATTCACCAATATTGATACCGCTATTCGTAACCTAATATTAATACTGTTATCAAACATCACTTCTAACGTATATCGGAAGCATTCTACATAACATTTACAATATCTTCATAGCATTGGAATGTGACAGATATCAATAACGATATGAGAAGGGTCGGGCCCGGGCCCACTTATGTTCAACGATTGTTATTACCGCAAAAATTGCTATTCAAGAGAATATCAAGTTGTCTGTCTATTTTCTGTGAGGCTAAAATTTACATACGACGTATCTGTACGCACCACAGCGTTAGTATAGACAGAGGTTCGAGTAAGTAAGAGTAAGACATTAATTTTAACATTGTCAAGTAAACAACAAAAAGTACCATAATAACCATCGTGTTGTGTTCCCGCCGGTAAGTAGGGTAGCCAGAGCTCACTATACCCCTCCTTCCCCTCCCCTTCCTAGCCTCCCCACCCCTTCCTAGCTCAAGACAAGCACACGTTCGTTTCCATCAGGTGGGCCGTGTGCTTGTCTGCCACCTACGTAGTATAAAAAAGTAATAAAAAAAAATTAAAAAAAAAAAAACATGTTATACGTATTTCAACCCCACACGGCAGAATATGACGTTCTTATATCTATGTTTCACAAAATCTAATGTATACCATATGCCATGAAATAAAGTTTGATTTGATTTGATTTAATTTAAAATGTCAGATCTCCTATTTTATGTTCGATAGGCGTTTTACCACTATCTTCTCACCTGATGGAGTGATTATCGACGGCAGAACACACTTGCTTAGTAGTAACCTATTCACTCTAGTCTTGATAACTTTCAAGTTATGTCCAGAAACACAGATTCAGGCAGGTTATTCCACTCTTTGGCTGTACGCATAATGAACGTAACGTCTGAAAAGTTGATGTCTTCATAATCATAACATTATAATTATCTGCTTTTTTTAAATTTGCTGCTGTGACTCTTTAAGTTGTTAAGGTTATTATTAACTGAAGCTACTATAGTTCCCCTTAACCACTCTTTCTAAGCTAAGGGGTACTTTACGTTGGATTGGAATTCCAAGGCTGTTGACTCAATCAGAAACCCCTATGGAAATATTAAAAAATAAAGACTATCACTAGATGGTATAAATGTTAACTAATATTACAATGGTAGTCACCAGTTTGAAGTTGATTTTTTTCCGCGCGCAAATTCCCCATGGATATCGCCTTCACCAAAGTCGGTGGAGGTTATTATGTCGGACTCGAACCAACTAAAACGCACGCCGTCTATGGGTCTTTGATTGCTGTAGGTGAGACTATACAAAACATGTCTTTCGCAGCCCGGCAGACTCGGGGATATCTCTTTGAGATATCCTATATATTATATCGAATCTACACTATTATGTAATTGTAAAAAGTTTATGTTTGTCCGCGATGGACGCAAAATCTATTCAACGGATTTCGATGCGGTTTTTGTTTGAAGGGATTTGGTCCAACTTAAAAGCTTTAAGGTTAAGTAGTACCAGAGTTATGATTAGTAATTTAGAATTTAAGTTGCACAGATGGCGCTTAGGTCGCGATAACCGACAGGCATAGGCTAGTATTCAATAACACTACACGATGCGGGAATCAAATTGGAGATAGTTGGAAAACAGCCGAGCTTAATTTCCTCAATTAAATATAATTAGAATGTTTGTGTTTGGATACGTGCACTGCGTACGAAACTAGCCCTATTAATTACGTTGAGCTTAAATATGGGTAGTCCAATGTGAGTGAAATAGTTCACAAAATACACCCCAAGTTCAGTATGTGAAGGAAAACTGAAATATCAATTTGATATATTTGATACGTCAGTAGCTTAAAGTTCAAATGGTAGACCTTACGATCAAGAAGTCCCGGGTTCGAATCCATTACACTACTGATCTGAATCCATTTCTAACACAAGCAATTCAACTTAATTGAAATGAAATTCTGGTTGTTAAAATTATTGTCAAAGAAAAAAAATATTTGCAATGAGTAACATATTTTCCTCAAAGATTAAAAACCTATCCATAGTTACCGGCATATATTTTGACCCTAATAACGTCTCAAAATGTACTCATCTTTTGAGGATATCGTGGCAAAGGAGCATTAATCCAATAAGCATAGATTATGTCAAACCAATCCGAGCGTACCAGGGCCTCGATTCCCACAACTTGCAGAGATATATGCCGGTACTCTTATATAACTGTAAAGTATTGATGTATATTCTTTGTAGATATTAAGATTTTATTATTTTAAAGTGTCAATAGCTTAGTAGTTAAGGAGTCGGCCTAACGATCCCGGGTTCGAATACTTCGAATCCTGGCCATTACCCTACTAACGTGAACCCACTCCTATCACAAGCCATTAAGCTTAATTGGAGGGGTTAGAGGGAATATTAGTAATTTCTTTGGCTAAGTCTTTAAAAAGAACTGTGCACTGGCTTTGCTGGAAGGAATCCATCCAGTTTAAATCCCTTCTGTACAAATGGCTGAAAACTATTAACATACAAGAAAGTTGTTGCTCGTATAGTAATACTATTTTTAGTTAAGCTCGCCTTTTGTACATAACATCTTGTTACTATTATTATGAATGTTATTTATATGTGCAATAAAGAATTAAATAATTAAAAAAAAAATTGTTTTATATCACTGTCCTTTGAATAAACAATCTTCCTTTGAATAAAAATCTTCAAACTTCGTTTAATGGATTTCCCAAAGACTTAAGAGCCTCCCTCCACTAGTGAAGAAGTAACTTGAACTTCACAACTTTGGTTCGAATGATTAAGTAATTGAGAGAGTTTAATTACTATCAGAAACATTTAATTGCACACTTAAAAGCTTCAAAAGTTAGCCGCTTAAGCATTCCATTTGTATAAGAAAAATTATCATCATTCTTATAGCGACTTCCCACTTACCTCCAAAGACGGGTTTAATTGGCTATTCCGGATGGGACTTTTCTATAACCACCTAACCTTGAGAACAAAGCCTGTGCCAGAACGTCTTCCCTTGTTTAAGAGGTGCACGGATTTATTTTATTACATCAGGGGTGCTTCTTATCATTCGATATTGAATCTATGTATGGGGAATCTGAAATAAGATTTATTTTTGTGTTTATCAGTCACTAAACTTGTATTTACATACCATTCATCAAGCTATGTATTGATAACTAAACTTCACATTTTTAGCCTAATTTCTTTAGCAGTCGTGTGATGATATAAAAAGTATATAACCACTCCATCACATCGGAAAGGTGTCTTAAGAGGCGACTAACGGACAAATACGCTGATGATATCACTGCCAGAGAGTGAACTCCTCGAAGCCTCGAAATAAAACCCTGTACTAACCCAACTCGCCAGCATGGAAAGGATAGGCTGAAGGTAGCCATTGATGATACGTCCAACGATTCAAATGGAGTGGACGTCTTCCAAAATAGTTTCGTGAATGTGATAAATGTATGCCAATGAAATGGACGTCTTCCAAATTTGAATTGCCAAAAGTGTGGAATTCCATGCATCCAATCCAATTGGACGAATTTTCAATGGCTACCTTAAAGTTTCCCAATATTGGAAAAGGCCTATGTCTAATTGTGGACTACGATGGGCTGATTGATTGTTTTTTTTTTAAATAATAAACAGTAGAATCGGAGGAGTTTAGCACAACATATAGCTTTCTTCCTTTAGTACAACATACAGCTACTATTGACCTTCTGTTGAAATTTCAACTGTGTATAAGTTTTACTGTCCTAAGTTCAAGTTCTTATGACAACAGTGTAAGGGTCAAAATAGACGTATCAATTTGCCGAAGTGGCTTAACACTTTTACAGTGATGGGCAAAACGGTCCTAAAGCGATTTTATGGTGTATTCTCAATGTACGAAAAAAAAACAGTTTCCATTGTACATACAGCTGATATTTTAGCCCCGTGGCAGTAAAATGGCGGTATCACGTTAGGGTGAATGTTTTAAAGGGTGTTTTGACAGGTTATCGGTTGTGTGGTTTTGATCAATGGAACTTTTCCACTGATACTGTTTGAGTAATTGATTTTACAGTTTCAGATTGAAGTGAGAATAATAAATTTTAGGGTAGAACATAAATTATTTTTGTTCGATGACTAGCGAGTTTGTTTACGTTGATAGAAGAGATATATCATGCAATGGTATGTTAATTCACACAGTACGTAATTTACGTGATGCAGAAAATTAAAGTGGATAATTTTAACAATCTTTTCAGTACACATCGAGTATTGCCAACATACATAGATTGTTTAGTAACAATATTGCAGACTGTGTCGTTAGCACACATACACATAGTCGAGAAATTCTTATTACCTAATTAATTATGTTAAAATTAATTATATTATTCAAATGAATTGTAAAGTGTGTCTGCATATTGGAGATATTTTAAAAATACTTCAGTTATTATTTGTGATATTGAAACCAATTGTTCTTTTATTTCTTGTATGTGTGTCCACGATGTGCACAAAAATTACAGAATGATATAGATTCATTTTTAGATATATGTAAACGGGAATTAATGCGATCATGGTATAAATCAAATCAAATCAAATCAAAAATCATTTATTCTGCATAGACCAGTAAACGGCACTTACAAAACGTGAATATCAACAATATTTTATCAAATGCAAATGGACCACCGGTTCGAAACGCGGCCCCGACCTGAGAAGACTCCGGCAAGAAACTCAGCGGGCTTCCTTTTTTTTGGTCTATTTACAATAGTTTACTTAGTCTAGATACAAAATTTAGCTGAGTAGCAAGTGGAGTGAACAGCTCATTTCCAGGCTTGTTTATCATCCAAATAATCCTGGATTTTAAAATAAGCTTTTTGACATAACTTATTTTTTACTAAATTTTTAAACTTATTGATGGGCAAATCTCTAATTTCATAGGGGAGCTTATTAAAAAAGCGTATACAATTACCCTGAAAAGAATTTGAAATTTTGTGGTATCTACTATCACAGACAACGAGATTATTTTTGTGTCTGGTATTTAGGTTATGCCTATCCCAAACTCTTGGAAAGTTTGTAATATTTTTTTATCGCGGAATTACCCCAAAGGAGAATTCCGTAGCTCATAATGCTGTGAAAATAGCTGAAATAAACTATTCTAGCCGTATCAACGTCTGTTAAAGTCAGTATATACATACCTTTTTAAATACCTGACGTTTATAATACGTTATTCCTGTTTACATATTATTATAATCATGGAACGCGAAAGTTTAAAAGAATATAGAAATAATAATAAAAAATATAGATTCATTTTGTTAAACATTATCTGGATCCTTTTTATCCGATGTTTGTTCGATTGCAATAAATTGAGGTTTTTTTTTTATTTATGGCACGGCAATTAGACTTCACCACTACAAATGTTAAGCTGAAAGCAAAGTCTCATGAACGAGAGTCATCATTGCAAACACGTACAGTGCTACAATTATAAAACCGAACCGTTAAGTATAACCAAATACCGCGATAACCGACATCTGCAAGACGTCATGGGCGGAAAACTAGTAGGTATACTATATGTTTATATGCATTACTTTCCAAGTAGTAAATGTACCGTACTATCAACTCATACAATGCGCCGTGAATACGAACGTAATGGATCGCAACGAACCGTGGTGACAGATTCTCTTAATGGAGTGTAAAAATACTTTTGCTCACACCTGGATTAAGTGCTTTGGAAGTTGTTCTGTAGACATCTGCTAAATATTATCTAAAAGTACAATCTTTTTTAGAATTTCACTGGAATAACTTACTGTATGATAATAGGTGTAATCACCATCGGTATTTGGTCTAGTCTTGCATCAAGCTCCCGGTTAACGGCAAAAGGCTTACCTCCGAATAGAAGATAGAAGATGAAATGTGAGTGTAAATGTACCTTTACCTTCCCTTTCAAGGATTTAAATTTTATATTTTCTCAGAATTACTCTCATACAGTCAAAGATAGTTCGTGTATCTTATTTTAATAAAAACGGGACAAGATCACAGATGTTCCATAATTCTGTTTCTTTTATAATTTGATAGCATTTTACATTTTGTATCTCAGAGCATGCTGGTGGCATCCGAAGATTCCGCCTCGGATTCCAAGGGTTTACTTTTCTGATTTCTTTTCACTACTTTCAGACTACTTTTCACTACTCTCAGACGGCAAAACCATTGCCACGTATATTACTTAAACATAAATTTTCATTCTCAGACAATTGTATAGTTCACAAACGTAAATACAAATTCTAGGTTGAATTCCATTCCATTAGTTTGTTCCATTCGTACAATTTTGGTATTACACTGATGTTCCTCAGTTCAACTATCAAACAATCAGGTAAAGGACATGGGTCAGAACGTACCCAGTTTGTAGCAAGTTGAAATTGGTACCATTCGAAAGGTCTTTGAAAACGTAGATATTTTTTGTATTGGAGCAACTTTGTAACTTATGTAGGAAAAAAGATATTTGATGTTGAAAATACCGAAAATCCTTAGTAAAATCGACCCACGCACGTTCAATTTTTTTTTGATTTTGTCGATTAGGTGGGTAGTTCGAACTATTTTGTGCTAGCGTCGGTGTGTCGTCAGTAGTTAGTACCTGTTAGGAACTGATTTTGAGCGCTCGCGCATATCTTAGTTTATTTTATTCTTACTTTTATAAACGAATAAAATAAAACGCACGTGTCGAATAAAATATATTACACATATATTTTAATCAAGGTTAATGTCCAGGGCAGAGAAGCCATCAAAGCGTATTATTGCTCCTGCATGACGGGTATGAGAACTCTAGGTGCTTGTGCCCATACTATTAGCATAATATGGTACTTAGGTGTTGGCAGGCACCTAAATAACTTCGTAGGTCCGGCAAGTGCCTTGGATGATATAATCATTGAAAGTAACAATACAATTTAATAAAACTGTGCTATTTAAGATTGATAGTTCTTATTTAATATTTTTTCTGTACCAATAACCAACGATAGGAAGCTATATCGCTCTCTTAAGACAGAAAAAATTACTAATTACCTATTTATTTAGTCCAAAAAGCAGAAAAAGTGCGATTATTGGCAATTAAAAATGTTACAAAGAAGTTATCATAACTTCGGTCTTTCATTCATTCATTCATTCGTTCACTTATTTTCGAGTTACTCAATTAGGCCTCTTCTAAATTACACCTAGTCTAAAATGCTACAAAGTGGGTACGGGTTCCATACAAAATTACCCATTGTTCTTTCATAAAACATATCAGTCAAACTAATGAAACAAAACAAAAACAAACATGGCGCGTGAATACACGTAGTTTTGAATACATTTTTTTACCATCATAAATTTTTAAATGAAATATATCATGGTTCCCTATAATCTATATATATAAAAATGAATCGCAAAATATGTTGGTAAGCGCATAACTCGAAGACGGCTGGACCAATTCAAGTGATTATTTTTTTTCATTTGTTCCTTGAACTCTACTGAAGGTTTTTATGGAGCAGCGGGAACGGGATCAGAAGTTCACGCGGGCGAAGCCACTGACAACACCTAGTTTTATAATAAAAACTGCAATTGACTACTGTAACACTATAACAAAATGATGAAAAATGGATACTAAAATCACATGGCATTACAGTTAACTGTTTGAACGTGCCAGATTTTTAGGCAAAGTTACTTTTTTCGAAGTTTGTTCAATACAGTTTCAATAGTCTTCAACTATAAACAAATTCTTTAGACGTAGTAATGGTTGTATAACGTGGTGTAAAAAACAGTTAGTACTTTGGTACAAGTTGTATAATACATCCCATGATAAGCACACGTTGTCAGTTTATAGACGAAATGTGACATTAACTTACACTTTCCAATGTAGTTTGTTAACAATAATGGGTCTATATAGTTGCATATAGTCAAAGACCATGAATCAAATATTCAATCATCAATCCATGTAAATCGAGCAAAACATATTGATTATGACATAATTACGAGATATTTATATTCAATTTGGAATATTATACCTACGAAATTTATTTTAAATCAGTTTCTGATATGAAAGGTATCATATGTCCAATTATCGCACAGTTTTGCATTATATTCTTCTATTTTAATATGTTTAAATTAATATGAAAATTTGGATGGAAATGGACGAATAGAAGAAACTCACGCTTATTTTAATTGATTGGACTATAAACGTACGGGCATTTAAAGTCTCACGTCTTAAGGGCCAGGCCTATCTGACCTATAAGCCGTACCGGCTGATACCAGAAAAGACAGGCTGTCCTCTTTGTTGGGAAGTCATCTGGCAGTTGCTTTTAAATCGTAACCGTACCGTAAAAACCGTACTAGCCAACCAAAAGAAGAAGGAAAAGGCTATAATACTTCAAGATCAGTCTTGAATGCAATCGAGAACATCGCTAAGATGATAAACCGTAAAAAATAATTTCAAAATCTGTGTAGACTATTAAACGGTACTCACAAAATATATTATAGACTAGTTTAGTAAATGGATTACCGTTCCAAGCCTGCCTGCTGCTGCTGCTTGAACAATTTATTAATTGAGTGAACAGCTCATTTTCAAGCTTGTTTATCATTTAAATAATCTTAGATTTTATCATAGCTTTTTTGGCAATGAAATCAATCTCAACTGAGTTTGGTATAATCTTGGAGGATGAGTGTTTTGGCAGTTGGTATTATGAAGTGAGAGACCAAAGCTTTGAAAGGATAATACAACCACTGCCCAGAACTTTGCTTGATTTGAAACTTTGAATATCAAGTCCATGTCAAAATTTTCTTACAACTTAATATTGAAATACCAATTCATGTTATAGAGCTACCAACCTGACCTACATATTTATAGCTGAACGAAAGTACTAAACCCCATTAAAATAAAACAATATTCCTGAAGTGTTCCTATCTTTGCCTTTAATAATCCAAGTTTGCTTCCGCAGTGGGCGGGTGTACCCGGTCTATTTGCAAAGCCCTCAAAACTTCAGGCGGGGTCATGAAACAAATAGCTTTTCAACTCGTTCGGTTTGCAGCAGCATTTTTATTAATTTTATAATATATTTTTATAGTCAGGAGGTAAAATGGGGCTATTTTGGAAATTGTATTTTTTGGCTTAGAGCTCTCTAGAAACTTCTTTAGAAAGTAAAATATAAAATTGAGCTGCTTAAGATCCTAAGACCTTATAGAACAAAGTTAAATTTGAATCAGAAATCAAATCGAATCGAGTTTTAAGTCGGAGGCCTGATTTAGTAATATCATATTTGCAAAGCTGTCACGATAACCATTATTCATTTGGTGAGTCGTGTGCTTGTCTGCCAGCTACGTGATATAAAAAATTAAAGAATAGTATATTATTGTCAGATTAAAACTAGAATAATATTGAGGTGTATTCTTGACAGTCCAACTCTCATAAATTAAAAATATACATTGTCTCAAAAGTATACGACTTTTTCAAAAGGACATCATTTTTAAATAATACATTTGTAATACAATACAGTTTAGTTAAACGTACATAAGAAACGATAAAGACTAGCCCCTCAGTGTACCCAAGGTAGCTGGCGTACAGAATGAATTTTAAATGCGAGCGCTGTACCGCACTAGACAATTGAAAGTTTGCATTATGCATGAAACCCACTGTGCCAGGGGAACGATCGAACCGCACAAGCTAAATATTTGTGGCCTTAAAACTGTAATTTTATAAAATTGTTAGTTCGCTTTCACTGTGATGGTTTAATCTTACGTGATATTTCACAGTCACTTGTATTTTTGTTTTATTTTATGTTATAATAGTAAAGGCAAATGTTATCATTTTAACCGCAGAACAGAAATAACTAATAGAAATGGGACAAGAAAGTTTCAGTAGCGGAATCAATGTCGCCAAACTCACACATACAAACGTTAATAATACCGTGAATTAATAGTAAATAATTGCTTTGAGTAGTGGAACTTACCACTACTTTTAATAACATATTAGCTCAAATCATACGTACTACAAAACAAAAACACACTACCTTTTTTTTTAATCGTTGAAAATAGCGATTAAAGTAATCGCTATAGATAAAAAAGTATTTATGACGTTTCATATTTTGGATCGAACAAGCATGAATATTTACGAAAAAGTTTAGTCGTATTCTCACAAAAAGATTAATATTTGTCGAATCTATCTTTCGTTGCATAAATACGCACAACAATTACACGTGTGCACCAACTACATTACACTTCCACTTGTTTTTGTTTTCCATGATATTAATGTGATAACCTTTGAGCTATTAAAAGAAATATTTAATCATTCATTAATTATACATTACCTACCATAATTTTTATTAACCGATATAATATTATATTAATCAATATAACATTTATTTATTAATCAGTATATTTATTGATTAATATAACACAATCAACGTGATGAAAGTAGTAATCTAGCAACTAGGGCACTTGCTAATTGCTGAAAGAAGTCAACAAATTATCTCATAGCACACAACAGATGTTAACTGCAATCTGGGGGTCTAAAAAGGCCACTAACGACGAATCGTATCCGCATTGAAATACGAAGCGGATTTAATTTCGTAAAATGGTCACACACAGCGCAATTCGCCGCGCGATTCGTTTTTGGCAATTCGCCTTTTCTAAAAAGGCCATTTCAAGAAACGAATGAACGAAAAGACGCACTGCAATCCGATTCGTTTCTAGAAATGGCTTGAAATGGAAATGAAATATTTCAAGAAAGGAATTGCCAAAAACGAATCGCGCGGCGAATTGCGCTGTGTGTGACCATTTTACGAAATTAAATCCGCTTCGTATTTCAATGCGGATACGATTCGTCGTTAGTGGCCTTTTTTAGGCCCCAGATATTACTTTCAACCGGCTTCAAATGAATAAACCTAATCTTAGATACATAGATTGAAAAAAAAGTCTCAGAATGAATGAATGTAGAAATGAATCAAGGGTGAAATCTATATTGAGAGCTCTTCGGAGCAGGCAGAGACAACCGCCTTTCCACCATTTTACTCTCAGACACGGATGATTCTCATTGAGTTCCGTTTGGTGTACCACGCTAACCGCATTCCGCCACGAGTAAAATAAAAAATTACCTTCTATTTTTTATTATTATTATAGCAGAATAGCCAACATTATCTGGATAATTCTGAACAAAATAATCCTCGCTTAGGGCCCGACGTGTAGTAGATCCCTTAGCGATTACACCGTGAGGGTTTGGACGCTTATCTATGCCTGCTCTATATAATAGTGAATATAACCCGCATGGACGCATTAACAGAACCGATTTCATCTTTTGTTTTCAATGTCCATAGCCATGGGCGTAGAAATGTGCATACTATAATTATAGTCCTTAATTATTTAATTACTATTATTGCTTTATTTTTTTTTCTCTAATCATGTGTAGTCTCAATCACTGTGCAGTAGGCTCGACGAGACGACACCAATTATTTTTTGACTGACTGAGGTCGTTCTAACGATTATATTTAAATTTTTAAACGATCAACTAAGATTAGAAACTGGATTCCTCAGAGTCGTGGACCTAAGCTAAATTGCTCGTGTGGGGTCTAGTGGGTTCCCGCAGGTAGGAATCTGGTATCTGCCGCTCCCTTATACACTAAACTAATCAGGTTTAATATGATACGCGGCTTGCTGCACGATTCCTTGTCATACTACAGTTCAGATTTATCTTTGACACCCATAGGAGTAGGCCAAGCAGAGCATAGGCAGACAGATTTAGATTTTTCTTTAATGAATCAACTAGCTACATTGAGGTAGAATATATAGTGATGAGAATTGAGAAAGGTATGTTAAGATGGTTCGGTCATGTTGAGAGAATGGATGAAAGAAGACTAACGAAACAGGTGTATATGGCGAGTGTGGAGGGCACCATCGGAAGGGGAAGACCTTGGCGCACATGCCTGGACCAAATCGGGGAAGTGTACAAAAGGGACAGGTCAAGAATACCCTAAATCGACCAGCATGCATGAAGAAAGTAATGAGAGTGAATGAAGCGCGAGTAGTATGTCGGGATCGTAGCAAATGGGGATCCGTGATCTCTGCCTACCCCTATGGGACAGGCATAATTTTATGTAGGTAATTATGTATGTACTAAGTACATATTACGTCTGTATTTGCAACATAAATATACAAACATACCTGTTCGAGAGATACCTCTTATGTAATGCGTTTTGCTTTATTGTTCTGACTGATACGTCCATTCTGGTTTTTACTTAAAACCTTAAAAAGTATATGCAAGGGGTTACAACTTCTCCATTCCTTCGGAAGAAATAAGAAAAACAAAATTCTTATGAAATATAAATAATGATATAACAACGCCAAACTTCTGGTTGAGTTTCTGCAAAACATGATGGCGGTTATACAGAAGGTGATTTCAAAAACCATAGAAAACACTTGTGAGAGAACACTTTGGCTAACTCAATCTAACTTTAAAATAGTTTTGTTGACGACTGTACAAAACTAGATAAAAGCAAAGGAAAATGGTATTAATATCGATATTCTTTTAGTTCAGTAGGCTTGTGGAGACCAAGTTTGACTATTAGGGAAACTTGAATTTGGTGCCCGTGTAATATGGAGCACATATTAAAATAATGTTTTTATTTCAGAACATTTTGGTAATAAAGACCATATTGTGTTCAATATTGCATACATTCATTCATACAAAATCCATTATTGCATAACATTCTTGCTGAAAACGAATTACCACATTCAAATTAAATTTATATTTTAAAAGGTGAATGCTTCGACGAGATTTGAACCCACCATCTTTCCAAGGAGAATGCTCTGACCGCTGAACCACAGAAGCCAGGAAAAAATCTTCTCATACTCAAAGGTATAATTACACGCATAGTCACATTGAAAACCTGCTTAGAGCTAAAATTAGGATGCCGCACAAATGAAAAAAAAATCCTAAAGCTAGAGCGGTTCACCAAATCAAAAAATGGGGATTAGTAGTGGTATTTTTATCTAAAATTATGTAGAGGTATATCTCTGTAGAGGAGAGAACAGAAGATTAGTTACTTACACTCTGAATTTCAAAGCGAAAGATTTATCCTCATCGTCCTTCTCATGTAGGGATTCAAATTCAAACTACGCACATAAGCCAGTATGAGTAGAATTTCAACGAGCATACGTGCGTCATTCATCCAAGACTTTCATTAAAAAAGAAAAATAATACAATTTATTAAGACTAACTTCGTTGGGAGATACCAACGTTGCGTGATTGAGGTATGGTCCAAGTGAAGAACTGTTGTTACTTGTGGTACATGCTAAGTCGATTTTGATAATAAGTTCCATTTTTTAAACTGAGGACTGTCCAATTCTATTGAAATAATCCAAACCCTCGTCATCTCTTGAAATGAGTCTCAAATAGAGGTAGGCAAGGTAGAAAGGACATTTGAAAGTAGGACACCAGCAAACGGTTACCACTAGGTTTACCATCACGTTTTCACTCCATTCAAACTTCACTCAACATACCAAATGGAATTTTATTCATTTTAAAATGTTATCCTTTCTAGTACTCCAAAAGAGGACTTGTTTATGTGCCTTGCTGGTAGGAGTCATATAGGAGAGTGAAGATGTATGAAAAAAAAATATCATCGAAAATTATGTAGCACGCCGTGAATTTAACAGGTTTAATACTAAAAAACATTACTGTAGGTATCCATATTAGGAAACAAAAAAAAATAAA
The DNA here is from genome assembly GCA_963691645.1 of Pelosia muscerda. Taxonomy (NCBI): domain Eukaryota; kingdom Metazoa; phylum Arthropoda; class Insecta; order Lepidoptera; family Erebidae; genus Pelosia; species Pelosia muscerda. The sequence continues at coordinate 3,899,087 of OY829114.1, read as the reverse complement.
AAATAAAGGTTACCAAAAATCTGATGTCTAAACGATTGTGTTACGTATTTTCAAAATCGCTTTTTCTCATAATATTGTGCCACTTTTCCTTCGGGACACATATGGAGGCGTACTAAGGCTACATGTCACCACCCTAATGGAAAACATCACGAGTCCTGACATCGGTGGTCTCCAAAGTCTTATAATCAGAAATTATATTATGCAATAAAACAGAATTGTCAAGCGTAATTCGTATGTTGCAATTGGCAAAAAGCTACAAAGAAAAAAAATCGTTTGTGTCTAAAATCAAATTCAGAAACAGATAATATATGTCTTAACGTGAAACTACAGAAGCAAGAATAGCTCTATCACATTTGAATACACATTCGGCAAGACATACCTAACATTACAGTTCAGCTTCAAGTTAACTCAAAAAACTTAAACCGTAATTCAAATATGTACATACCTATAACTTATATACAAATTAATAATTAAACTCTGCGGTAAATCTCGTTTTGATAAAAAAAATTAAGCGTATTTTTACGTAATTATTACAAAAGAACGCCTGATATACTTCATAAATGCCGTTATGAATCGTTTATAACAGCAAGGGGAAAACCCGAAAACGTTTTATAAACTCAACGGGCGTTCACATGGAATCATAATGGCCAAAAATTGGATCCTTATCAAAGTCACCTGTGATAAAGGAATGTCGCTTTAATTAAAATGGTTTTAGAATTAATGTCGATGATCAAAGAATTTCATTGAACTAACTTTTGGTTATTCTGCATTCTCTCTTGTCAAAGGGGACCATGTACAGTCAGTACAGTCAAATACAAAAATAAATTATTACTCTTCAATTTCAATATAATACTATAAATTTTATAATATAAGGAACAAAATAGTTCAGACTATACTATAATTCTTCATCTATAACATATGAGTTTGAACTTATGTCAGAGTTCAGCAACTATTTTGCTGGTTCATTAGGATCTTCCGAACCAATACCTAACGCAGGGCTCTCTCTAGGAATTTTAGGACATAGAGAAATCATTCAGACTATAAAAGTCCAGAAAAAACAACTCATAGGAAGGTTTCAGATACAACTGGCACTGGATTCCGATGATGACGATCGTTTGTAAACTAGTTATGTGATTTTTGTCATTTTCTTTCCATAAATAGATCTAAAACTAGTTTTCACTGCTATCAAAAGCATTTTTATCGATACAAAAATCCGTACAGCTCAATTATTCAAAGAATAAAGATAACCTTTAGAACGCGTTAAAAGGTATATAGGTACCTATATAACATGTGTATGCAATAAACCGGTGAATAAAACGCGTCATACTACCAGTCTCAGAATGTGTGAGCATGCTCTTAGTGTATTGGTATTCAGGCTCACGCTCCACGACCGTGCGAAGAGGCACTTAGGTACCATACACTACAGTACTAGTTGGTTCTATATTATTATTATGTAATATTTTTGAAACAGCATGACTGTGCAAACTGCGGGCTGCAGAAATTATTATACCATTATAACAAAGTTTTACTTTGCTTCCAATTTTAGTAAAATAAGTTAGTAAATAAGTTAACCAAAAGTAGTAGCGTGCATTGAACTTAATTTAAAATAAAATGTAGTTCAGTGCAATTTATGCTCTAGTAACGTCTAAAATTTAATTTTGAAGCGTTAATGCTTAGAATCTTTGTGGTGACGGAGAAATAATACACATATTATCACCCCATCTCATCCGAAGTGCGACTAACGGATGCAGATAATATTAACGTGAGAGAAGGAATAGTCGAAATAAAACCTCGCATCACAGTGATGGCACTCGGGCGTCACCTCTTTCTGGATCGGAGATATAACCGGAAATCTCCAGTTAGGGATGCTTCGGAGATTACATGTTTCGGATTCAAAAAGAGGTTTTTTTTATTAATGGCACTTCAATTTGACTTCACCTCGCCTGATGTTAAGCTGAAGGCAAAGTCATAAGAAAGAGGGTCACCATTACAAACACGTACAGAACTACAATGGGGGCTCAGATTGATCCCCCATTGTAGTTCTGTACGTGTTTGTAATGGTGACCCTCATCAGATGCTTTTTCATGCTCCGCTTAAAGGACCCGGGACTGTAGAAAGAAGGAAATACGTGTGCTGGTAAAGAATTCCAAGACTTAACGGTGTGGCAGAGGAAAAATTCACCGAACCGCTTGGTTCTTAATGGAATGTTCTGCACCGTATGCGGTACATAAGCACTGCACGTGTTGTCCTGTGTAGGAAAGGAGACGGTGGGATTAATTGGAAGAGCTCATCAGAATATTCACCATCACATCATCATTATCAGAAGACATAATATGTAAATAAATGGGTCTTACCGCTGCTATCATGGCGCACCCTGTACCAAGAGGTCTAACACAGCACTTTATTTATTGCAAACTGTCGAAAAAAAGATACATAGAAAAGTGAAATTGGCAATTGGCTTAAGCAATACGAAATTCAAATGATACGTCTGACTTGAATGACCTACATGAATAAAATATTTAGCAATTTTTATATCGGATCGAAACCAATCAAATATTTATGTAATGCAAAATGAATTGGCTTACTTCACAAAACTCATTTCATATAGCAAACACAGCATGTGGAATTAACGAACGAATTAATAGTTTATGAATTTTGCAATTATGTTTCGACTGATACGATACTGCTAATAGGAATTAACAAATACACATGTGAAACTATTTAAATCTGAGTCAATGATATACGTTGTGGACAAATTTACATAAATAAAAATTAATTATAATAATAAGGGGCACTGAAAAGCACTGAAACGTTCAAAATATATAATTTAGAGATTGACTTCTAAAAAGATAATAAAAAATGTTTTTGTGCCTAATACGAATAAACCTCGTCATTGTCAGAATGGAGATTAATGGATTGATATGGTTATTAAATTGAGCTTGTAATGAAAAGTGAACGCAAAGGGCTCTTAGAACCTTTTTAGACTTGACTGACTTGACATGAGCGTCTTGCTGGCAGGCACTTGACATTGGTGTAAAGGACATTAATCACTTTACGCTGAAGTCGATTGTCATTCGATGGATGGCCACGATCGGCCAGGGTGTGGAAATTTAGACTGTGTGGAGACTGGTTTCATATGGTAATTTCACTGACTTTTAGTGACTACTTTTTTAATCGTGCGAAAATTGATGGTATATAAACTTAGGTAGTTGAATCATATAATCATCATCCTCCATCCATCCCGGTCGCATTTGAAGCTCTCACCTCGAAATTAAGGATTCACTTTTTCCAGTCTAACTTTGTTTCGGGCGAATTTTTAGACAGAGTGTTAAGGGAACGCTCTCGAAATTAGGGTAGGTAATGACAATATTAACAAAATTAAGCAAGTCTTTCACATACTTAGTTACTGTGTGAGAGTCACGCCCTAGGAAGACAACGTATGGGGACGTAATGGTAAGGGCTACCCCAAACCAGAGGATTACATGCACCTACAATTAAGAGAAATAGCAACCCTAATGGAGACTCTCCCTCCTCAAACGCAGGGACCAGGTTAGGATGAACACAAAGAATCCAACGATCTCAAAGTGTCCACGATAGCTCCAGGGGACGCACCCCAAAACAAGATAAGAAGATCATATTATCTTTTAATTATATTAAAGACTCCGTCTATCAAGATACGCACCAGTTAAACACCAAACAGTCGGTTTTACATAACCAAAACTAATTCCAAGCGGTAGCATAAAAGAAGTGGAAATGCAGCCCCTCAACCGCTACAATGTTAACCAATTTGCTTAATCCTAAGCTTCGTTAAGTGGTGGGTAGTCGACAAATTGTTCCACAGGCTGACATCAGTCAAGTCATATCTCGGTTTAGGATAATGAGAACATTCCACAATGGTCCCGTTTTTGTTCTTTTCTCGCTGAACCTCGCTCGTCGTAATTGGTATGTATTTTTTATTCAACTATCTCTGTTTAAAATCTTAAACCGAAGTTGTCTAAAATGAAATTCTTTTCATTTTATTTGCCAAATATTTATAAGCTAACATTTTTATCTGATGTTCGTTGGTGGGGGATAAAAATTGGAGGAGAAGGGGACTACTTCTTATTTTTAGAAGTTATTTTGAACGTCGGAAGACTTTTGACGAATTTAAGAATCCTGTGTGCATTTGTGTTTATTTTATTCTAATATTCAATGACATTATTGTTGTAGTCCAGTTAGAGCACCCAGCCTACTCTTGTCTAGCCGATGCACAGTCAGAGTCTACCTCATCCTCGGCAACTGATAAATGATAACCCGAGACAGCCGTGCGGTTTTTGGCGGTTCATTTTCGACATAACCACACGCGCTGCCTTCGGCCAGGGGATTTCCACACAAAACCTAGTCTAGTCTACGAAGGGCACTGTGCTCTAAGCACATAGTATCATGATCGATAGTAGTTTTTGTGACTACGTCCTGTATATGTACATTGTAAGTGCTACTTATGTCACAAGTCAGCGTGCAGTCAAAACAAGTCCCTGAACGTAGGTGCTATTTTTGTGGATAACGATGTAAAAATAAATTTGCATCCGCGAATAATACCTGCCATAAATTTTTATTTGCTACTGATTTAGGTGCTCTAAGCGGACTTCTCAATTTTACAGATACACAAATTCCAAAATTCAAATGTTATGTGAAGAAATAAATACAAGTGTGTTAGAAATAATGTACACCAATAAGTTTCGCTAAATGTCATCAATTAACGGTATAAATAATTCTCATATAACAATGTCGATTACTTAAAAAAAACATGTAATAGTTATGTACTCTTTGTCTGATTTTTTATCAATGTTCGAAAGTAATCCTTATAAATAATATGTTCCTGACCCTCCTCATATTATATTATATTCAGGCTCATTATTTATTCACTCATAATCATATTATTTACGTAATTTATTATTTTATACGTATTACCACGCTACCACAATGAATTCCAGTTAAAATTATTTCTCTACATTTCAATAAAGTTGGTTATTTTTGTATTATAGTTTTCATTCTCATATGACATACGAGTATAATCACGCATTCCTTTATTTCAAAAATATACAAAATCTATCGTACCTACATATTTTGTGGTATTTTTAGAATATGGATAAATATTGAAATAAATCCACAATCACAATTTATTTGGTATTATTTATTATAAATTTACTGTGTAAACTTTTGACAGTATCATATGGAGAAATACTTAATTTGTTTACGACTTCACCATATTTTTTTGCAATAATGCTACAACTGGGAGTGATAACCCTTTTTTCGAGGCGGTGACAGAAGTAATGTCGGACTCGAACCGACTAAACCGCACGCCGCCTATGGGTCTTTAAATAGTAGCGAACATATCCTTCGCACTCCGGTAGAGTGGGGGCCCTCTCTTTCGAGATGACCTCCTTCGAGTGTGGGGACCACGGTGTCCATCTAGCTCGAGTATGGAGTGGCAACTGTAAATCATAAGTAATTATTTTTAACAAAATATTTCATTAAGTAATAATTTTACTAAATTTACTTAAGCCAATCAATATTTCCAAACCGTTAAATCATAATTTCCATTTAAGCATTTAAATTTCCGGCAACATTACATAAAAGGCTATTAAGTTATAATTTTAAATAAAATATTCGTGTCGCGTTATATCGCTGCCGATATTGTAACTTATTGTTGTCACGTAGATTTTACATAAATAAGTATTGAATGAATCCCATGGCGTGCGAGATAGGGTGCTGACCTGTCGCTGTTACCTTTTATGATAGTAATAATTTATGAGGAATATTATTTTTTAATCGTCTTTGAGGTATTAATTTGGGTTTAGTGTTTACGTTAGCTTACAACAAAATTGTCACCCTAATTGAGAAGGCTATTCGTCGTTATATATGTTATATACTCTTATATAACGACGCAAAATGCATACATTGTGAGGACGATAAATCAATAAAACGCCCTAGGAACACAACGTAGGGATCTTCTCGGGAAGGGCTACCCTAAACCCGATTAGTATCAACAGAGTCGAAGTGTATGCTACACAGCTCCATGCACGCACCCTATAACAATATAAGAAAAAAGTGTATATGAAAGTGATCTAGACACGCGGGAGCGTGTTAAGCCAAGTTCAAGAAACAGAACTGGCGAGCCGCACCGTGTGTAATATTACACGAACCATTCGGAGCTACTTTTGACCCCCTCATAAATCTAAAACTATTTTACATAAACGTATCAAATTTGGCTCATATATTGCGATTTGCGAGATACATAATATGTGTTCTAATTTTCATAAGCTTATCTCAAACGGTTTTTTAAATATTAATGTCCAAAATTCCTCATTTTTATCATTGAAGAAGACTACATATTTGGATTTTGCATAGAACTTGGCACTCAATCTCTGATCTCCATTCTTTTTGCGGCGAAGCTCACTGCAGAGAATATTTTTTGTATTGAACTTGGCTCTCCTTTTTTTACATTTATGTTTTGGTGGAATTTAATTCACGCTTATGTCACTGAACGGAATATGGGGCCCTACCACAACTTCTAAATGTATTATTATTTCAATTTTAGTTTTACTTCCATTTTTAAATTCGGACTCGGACCGTTATTGTCCATTGATACTTTCCGTCCTGTATCTTGTAACGTAAGTGTAAATTCTATCACCTTAAACAAATAAAAAGGTGCCTACCCACTTCGGTAAGTGATACTGTTTAACCGATTTTAGCCATATAACACTAGTTACTAGTAATGTATCGAGACGGACGTAAACGGTTAAAATTACAGTATGAAACTGAAGTAAAATTGAAATAATATTTCTTTTAACAGATTTAGGTTAAAGCCTATAGCTGTGGGATAGATGATAGATCTACAATAATATTTAGGCTAGTTTTTGGAATGGGTTTTCAAAGATTGTGGGATCAAGTACGGAAGATGTTAATCGGGTAACGAAAACCTATATAATGAAAATCGTACACATTATAATTCTACAAAATGTAACGTAAGCATAATGTGTAGTTTATATATGCTTGCAGTCAAAATATATGTAACTGACAACATGTATTATATAATCCGTATCACCAGTACGAATAAAGTTTACTGTAATAAAGGCACAGTTCGAAATTTTATTAAAACAAAAATGATCCAATTCGTACCGTAGCAACCGACATACGAGTGGGTATGTCCCAATTTGATACAGTTTTTGCTACTGACATGATGACGGGCCATACAATATGGCATTTAATAAAGTTAAAACAACGTATGGCTTGAATGAAAAATCCAATTAGCCTCGTATGTAGTGGGCACGAGTGACCAACCTCGTAAATCGTAAATATCTTTGATAAATAGTTTAAATTTTGGTTCTGTATTCATTCACCTGTGATCATCGGACAGCATATTATGAACACAGAATTGAAATTGAAGCTGAGGTATTAGAACATTCGAATATTGTATAGATTTATGAAACACTAAATAATGACCGCGGCTCCGTTCGTGTTCCCAATAACATTAATCCAGGTAAACAAACTCGTAACCATGAAGTTTAGTCTTGCTCAGGCGAAAAAATCTTGTTTAGACTCAGTCTTCTGCAAATATACTGAGCGGGAAATATTTTATCGTATACATAAATTAAAAAACACATGAAGGAACCAAGTTTAGGGTTGTATTCTTCTGGTCTTAATGTACCAGTCAGGTAGACCGCACAGTTCTAGCCAATGTGAGTTCAATAGACGCACCTCACAGTCCCTGGTTAGGTTACTACTGGATAGATACTCCTGGGGTTTTTCCAAGATACTACGATATGGGGTTCTTCAAGAAGGTCATTAGAAGGTTTCGACAGGGTAGGCAGCACGAGTGTAGCGCCCATTTTTTCCCCGTGCGCCAATCCCACCGGAGCCGATGAGATAGGTTATGTCGGACTCGAACTGACGCCGTCTTTGGGTCTTTAGTTCCCGGAGGTGAGATAGTAGAGCACATATTCCTCGCACCTCGGCAGATCCGGGCCCTCTCTTTCGAGATGACCCACTTCGGGTATAGGGACCACGGTGTCCCCGTCTAGCCAGCGCCAGCGTAGCGCCCCTGGTATTGCAAACATCCATACCCCACGGTAACCACATTCTATCAGGTAGGCCGTGTGTTTGTATGCCACCTAAGTGGTTATTCTGTTGATATTTGTATCAGAACCAGTTCAAATGTAATGTCGAAACGCTCAAACATCCCATAGCATCTGAAGTACCTACTTAGCTTCCGATGTTCTCTTTGTTCGGTCGGTAATCAAACGTGAAGTATACGCCGTGATTACAATGAAAATCTCGTATACAATGGTATAATGAAACTGAATTGTCATCTTTATAATGGCGTAGTACTCGTAATGACTACTTTTGGTATATGGTGTGGATCATGTGTGTATGGAGTTTGGAAGAAAATATATATTGGTGGAGGAAGGGGAGTCCCCCGCTCACTCACGGTTTAACAATTCCCACGATAACAATAGCACGTCATTACTAATTGTCATAGAAAGTAATGTCAAACCACACCCTTCAAAGTAATTAAAAATACTTCTTACTCGAGGAGAGATATTGTTGTATGTGCAATATTCCACAATTTTCTTGTAATGGATTTCCGCCAGGTAACGCCTTAGTCTATATCGTATCTATGTATGGAGTTTGTACGCTCCAGCCTAGTCCATGCCACATTTGCTCACTTGTCTACTGTGCACACCTCGATAGAAAAGGTGAAGGGAACATCTGTTTAAGGCAACGGTCAACGATGTAATTGGGACCAAATATTGTGCGTTTAAAATCTAATGGCCATACACGTTCAAGTATAACTGCACAAGTCTAGGCTAGTACAAACCCACGTTAGTGAAATTGGCGTAAGTATCTTCCGACACCCTTTATAATAAATTTGTGCAAGTTTGAATTTGCGCAAGTGCATTGTAACGTATGTGGCTACCATAACAAAGCACCCGAATATTGCTAGCCATTGAATCGAACAAGAAGAAGCAGCTCAATCAACCTACTCCAACCACCTCAAGTTAAGTGGAATATTGTTTATTGTTCTATCACTATTACTGCTCATCCTAAGGTTGCCTGGAAGAGATCGCTTCTAGCGATAAGACAGCTCTTTGTACATACAATTATTCACGTATATATATACCTATAGGTTTTTTCTTAATGTAGGTATTGTAACCCCTCACTATGGGCATCATAAGAAAGCTCAAGGTCGCACAGCGAGCTATGGAAAGGGCTATGCTCGGAATCTCTCTGCTGGATCGAATCAGAAATGAGGAGATCCGCAGACGAACGAAAGTGGTCGACATAGCCTACAGGGTTAGCAAGCTGAAGTGGCAGTGGGCGGGGCACGTAGCAAGAAGAACAGATGGTCGTTGGAGCCGAAAGGTTCTTGAATGGAGACCGCGTACCGGTAGACGAAGCGTGGGACGGCCTCCTGCGAGATGGACGGACGACATAGTCAAAGTCGCGGGTACCCATTGGATGCAGACCGCCTCCAACCGGTCGGATTGGAGGTCGATGGGGGAGGCCTATGTTCAGCAGTGGACGTCTTGTGGCTGAAATGATGAAAAATGATGAGGTATTGTAATGTTTTATAATCTGTACGTTTTACTACGTTTGTTGGTGTACAATAAAGAGTTATCTCTCTATTTATCTATTTATCTATGTACAATCTATCTATACCGATCAATGTGCAAGGCGCAGAGTTTTCTCTCGGAATTGGAATGACACTTGTACCGTAAGTTTCAGAGCAAATGCCCCTACTTGTCAATAATCATAAGAAGGGGGTTCTTTTCTCTGAAGCTTACTCGAGCGTGATAGGTACTAAAATAAGTCAAATATAAAATCAGAAGCATTCCTTTAACTATTTAAACATAATGAAAGCTCAAAATCATTCAAGGGCTCAAGTCATTCTTATGATTTATAGACGACTTATTCATTATTTTTGAAAGTGGTAATTATATATTTATTATCCTCTTTAGCCGCAGTTTCATAAACAATCTCTACACCGATATTACGTAGTTTTAATGAGTAATATGAGTAAGTCACATCATTAAAAACAGTCTGAATTCACTTCGTTAACATTACCTAGAAATAGACTCGTTATTTTATGAAATACAAGAACTGGTCAAATATTAGCAGTACGAATATGTATTACATTTATAACTAGTATTTGGAACGGTATAAGGGATACTCTGTAATATTTATTACTCTAAAAGATTATTCGTATGTATATGTAGCGTTATTTCTACGAATCCCGTTGATCGATTCCCAATTAAAAAACTATGATTTATGTTTGTCTAAAGGTACGTTTGGTTTTTCTACTATCCGTCTTTACTCCATGTCTTTCTACTATTATTCAATTATTACCTTTTATACCAAATTACGATTGCTTACAGGGTGTATCTGTGCGGTTGCCGGAATATTTCCACCCCATCTCGCTCGAAGGGGGTCGTAAGTCGCAACAAACGTAATACGCCTACGATTTCACGATAGAAGGAAAACTCGAAATAAAAACCTGTACTAACTCATCTGGTTAGCATGGAAACTCACAACATTGGGAGAGGTCTATGTCCAGCAGTGAACTGCGAAGGCTTATTGATGGATTGGTTGATTAGAATCTTATATCCTGGTATATAAAGACCCTATACGTGTGGATTTAGTCAGTTTGAGTCGGATATGACCCCCTGCCGGGCGCTTTTACCCGCAGATGAAAATTCAGCAGAAAAAATAAATATAATTTGCCTTCACTTCCGATATAAAGAATAAATTTATATTAGCATGTTCCAACGTAACACTTGTAATAACAATTTCTAAGAGAGTTATGACGTATTAATTTTGATTTATAAATACATAAAACACATTGCGTTAGCAATCATCTACGTTACATCTCTGAGTAAACACGTTACTACATCTAAAGACACAAACATTACATTTTTGTTTACCAATATATTTCAAAGAAAGTACACACGCGTTCTTCATTCTCTAGATTAAACATGTCGTTTGAATATTGAAAACAAATATTTGCTGTATACTTTTTTAGGCCGCCCGTGTTCGAATACTTACGGCAAAGCGAAGCGTCGATTAAGGCCATACTCGTACTATGGGCCTTTTCCTTTACGTACAATAGTTACAGTTCAGTATTGAATTATGTAGCTGTATTAAGTTGTAATAATAATTATTGGATTATATAATTTATATATTGACTTTGTTTATATAATTATTGGTAATTTGTAATAAAATTATTTATATAAAAGACATTTCTGCAAGTTCTGCATTTCTGTGGCAAATGATATTTCTGCTAGAGAAGGAAAATCATTTGATACAGAAATGTTCGTCGTTCTCAACAGTACCCTGTAAAAGCTCAACTGGCCAGTGCAGAAACAGTAGGCCAAAGCCTCCCGATATTGGAAGAGGCTTAAGTCCAGCTGACTGCGATAAGCTATTTGATTAAAACATAGTCTTTTAGTGGAATGCACTTGCAGTAGAATGATAATTTTACATTTCTTTTTTACAAAATACATAATAAAATATAAAGAATATACATGAATAAAATCGATTGCACTTTTTTTCTTATACCGTAACTGGTTACGAACCTACAGTTGCGTACGCGGCCGGAGGGTGACCTGAACTAACTTCAATTTAATCTTAACTACACTCAGTATTCGTAAATACTCATGGTACGGTCAACGATCGTTTATTTGCACGATTCAACTCAAATACGATATAGGTGCTAATATGCATTTTTTGTCGAAATATTACAGCTGAAGTAACTTCAATAAGTTTCTTACGAACCGATTTCCGATTTTTTTACTCGATGAGATATCAAATCAAACTGAAATCTAATATTAAAATTTGAAGAATTTAGTTCAATTCATTTCTGTAAATACCTATTTATATAACAAGTCTTCTGTATACAAAAAGACGGCTTGGTGGTAGTGAACGCGATTGCTACGCTGGGTTCTAGTACAGTCTTGATAAAAATGCTTCGATATCACCAATGAATAGGTTGTGGTAGTTGCTTCATGAAAAATATCGAAGTTCAGCCAAACTTGCAAACGCTGAAGTGAAAGCTTCAGATGCGACTGTGTTTAACGCTGCGATGAAGAAGAATCATTTAGTATAATCACCACATATCGAAACGTCGGTAGCTTAGTGAGAAAAAGAGGTCACAAATTCAACTCCTGGCCATGACACAACCGACGCGAACCCACTCCTAACACAGGCCATTGGGTTAAGGAGGTGTTGGAGGGAATATAAGTAATTTCGGTTAGAAATTTTCTTTTCAAAAATACCTCTTTCCTTTGTGATATAACTTACATCTCACTCTCGCCAACGAAATTCAGTTAATCTATAAGGCAGTGGTTTAAGCCCACACACTGAAGAAGATAATTACACATCCTTAAATCTGTGCTGTCGCATAAATAAAGTGGTAGGTGAAAAAAAAATTACGCGTAACATGCGTTTATAAGGAAGCCTAATTCTGCACCACCGCAACAAGTTAACCAAGATTTATTAGCCGTAACGATCCTTGTAAAATGCTGGCATAAATCACTAACACGCTTCATGAAGCCCGCTTTGAAACTAGAATCGTTGCAAGATATTTTCAGTGAAAAAGAAAAAGTCAAAAGTCTATTACAACGTTTTGAATGAGATTTTTGGTACTGTGGAAGAAGAAAAACTTGACTGGTTTAACTCTTATTATTTCTCCTTTTCTTTTCTCCACTGCTAGGTATAGGCCTCTTACAATGTGCGCCATGTCACCTGGTCCTCCAATTTTCGCATCCAGTCTATCCCAGCTACCCTTTTCAGTTCGTCAGTTCATCTGGCTAGGGGGCCTTCTGTCTTACGTTTGCCTTTTCACGGTATGGAGACCGATGGCCATTGGAGCAAAAGATTCCTGGAGTGGACTGCAAAAATCGTTTGCTCCAGTGACCAATCCACTGTCACATCAGCTTGCTTCGTCGGTAACTCTAGTTAATATTCAACCACTATAACGACTAATCAAAGTATACATTACACAATATTTATTGCTATCGCTATCAATCAACAATTTCTGCTAACTATCCCAAACACACATCTTATAACGAGTTCCATACGAAATAAAGAAAATTGCGCTTGTATCGTACAAATAAGGATATCGTAAAAAAACTTTCGATCTTAAACATATAATTCTGTGCCAATGTCAAAACTTGCTCGTCACTAAGTATACTTTGAAAAACTTTCTACGATTGCTTGTTATTGGGTGGCCCTATGATAGCCGCTTTAAAAGCTATACTGTTTTATTATTTGATTGGGGTAAATAAATCAAGATTGCTTCCTGAAATACTGTTTTTGCGTTGAGCTATTTCAGTTCAGGTCAAGGTTAAATACCGGCGGAGTGGATCCGGAGGAGACTACGGGCCTAAACAGCCGCCTACGATTCAAGCGTCGGTGGTCTCAGAATGAGTTCCATCTTATATAATCGCAGGCCTAGGTGTGACAGAAGAGTCACCTGTCGCCCTAGCAGGATGGCACCCTACCCTTGGCTCCGGTGGCAGCGTGATGTACGCTCCTCCCTATCCAGGGAAAGACGTGGACACCGTAGTCCTGGGTTAGCCGGGGCGTGAGGGATATACCAGAGGCTACCACACCCTTGGCAACTGATGGCCCTTTAGGATCGTGCAGTTAGGGATCTGCACACAGGAAAAAAGGTCAAGGTTAAATATGTAGATGAATGATATTGTCGGACGTTAAACCGAATATCACTTATTGAAATAGATTCTATCTAACAGGGTAATAATGCCAAATAAATCAATCATTTGTTTCAATTTCAATAATGTGTTGATGAAGTACTGTTACTATTCGAATTTGAATAATTTATAAGTTCGTATCATTGTAAACTTTAGTGGTACTATTTAGCAAGTATCTAAATGATGATAAGTCATTGAGGGTTCAACTTATATAAATATTGGACAGCATATTGTAGAATTAGAAGAACAAACCGCGGTAGCCTAGTGGTATGGGTAATGAACTGCTGAGACAAGGTTTCGGGTTCGACCACTGGTTTTACCATGGCACTCAGTAATGACTTTTCGATGCTTTTCGAAGTTATGTGTGTATTTATCACAGGTTTATAAGGCCCCGGTTAATGGCAATAGGCTCGTTAACTATTACATTGGGACCTAAACATAAACTGGCGAATTTTGGGTGCAAGCAGGTGCCCGAACGGATAGGCAGAGGTCTGCCTATCCGTTCGGGCATACAGGCGTGAGTTTATGTTATGTTTATGTTATATTGTAGAAGTTTCTTGATTCAGTGTCTCAGACTTTACGTACTCTCCGAGACTGGACTGGACCAACACATGCCATATTCATGCATACATATTCACACTGAGTGGGGATAAAATGACTATCGCCACGCCACAGTGTCTGCCAAGTGTTTTAAAGAATTATTTTCCAAAAAAAAATCATCGGTAGTATTGAAGTAAACAAATATGCAGATAAAATCCATAACACTATTTAGAACTTATTTCACAAAATGTGCGAATTTAAATATAATAAATGAAATTTCTTAGAATTTAAACAGAAAATAGAAGTTGAATTTTTTAAGAATAAGTCTGAACTTGAAGCTTCAATTAAAGCGCTTAAATATAACTTTATAGATAATTTGTAATACGTTGAAATAGAAATGAGAGGTGATGTGCTCGAGATGATTTAATTTAGATTGGAGAAAGTGAATACCACAAAGAGATTGAACCCGTGGCCAGTAGGTAGGTACCTATAAAGCACAGGGAGAAAGCTTTGACCACAGAGCTACGAGACCATGTTTTGTGCATTCGATCACACTGGTGTGATAACCTGGTGTGACCACGAGTCCGGATTCGAAATTCCTTTACGTCTTAGGAGGTGACGTTAGTGCCATCTACAAATACACATACAAACTATTGAAAACAAGTAATCTATGCAGACAATTCAAATCTATCAAATTGCCAAAAATGAATGCCTAGACGGGATTTGAATCTGTGACCAGATCTATGAATCCAGTTTGGTTTCTTTTGATCAGTAACTCAGTGGTCAAAGCATTCAGGTAAGGAACTTGTCACGGGTTAAAGTCCCGCCTGAAAATTTCGACAGCTCGAAATAATTTTCAAAGTGTCATACTATTACCATCAAATCAAAATGTTCTTTAAAACGTAGTATATTCACAAAATTTCAACCACCATGTGATTGATTTTAATGAGTAAATAGTAGCAGCAAGAGACCATTGTTTTCGTTTTTATGACGTAAAAAAAACTCTTTCAAGATCGAACTTAAAAACAACTTAAATCAAGTCCAAATTAGTATACTGAAATTTAGTTTTAGATTCATGTATTTTGATTCAAGTTATTACAAAGATATCTAGAGGCGAAAGTAAACTCTTGTTACCATTGAAGTTATAATATATGTATTGAGACTTAAACATGTGAGATGTTTCAAACAAGTCTGGTACAGTCAAAATGAAAAATCATTTAGTCTTGGAATTAAATATGAAACAGTACCAATATGTACTGTACCAGACTTGTTTGAAACATTACACATGTTTCAAACAAATCTGGTACAGTCAAAATGAAAAATCATTTAGTCCTGCAATTAAATATGAAACAGTACCAATATGTTCTGTACCAGACTTGTTTGAAACACGTGAAATTTTTCAAACAAATCTGGTACAGTCAAAATGAAAAATCATTTAGTCCTGCAATTAAATATGAAACAGTACCAATATGTACTGTACCAGACTTGTTTGAAACATGTGAAATATTTTAAACAAATCTGGTACAGTCAAAATGAAAAATCATTTAGTCCTGCAATTAAATATGAAACAGTACCAATATTTAAGAGGCAGCCATTTCAAAAAAAAATAGAACATATTGTGCGAAATACTGTTCATACATAATATAGGACATGTAAGTGTTTTTGTCCCGGCTGTTAATTTCCCAGGAGCAGTCAATTCTGTCGAGTCATCAATCTACGTCACTCGTGACTAACGAAAGTCTTATACATGTAAAGTTACCGGCGTAAATCTTGACCTCAATTACGTCACTTATATACTCTATACACGCAGTACTTATGCATTTTTGGGAGTCTT
The DNA here is from genome assembly GCA_963691645.1 of Pelosia muscerda. NCBI lineage: Eukaryota > Metazoa > Arthropoda > Insecta > Lepidoptera > Erebidae > Pelosia > Pelosia muscerda. The sequence continues at coordinate 3,882,962 of OY829114.1, read as the reverse complement.
TTGTGGAGAGTAACATAACATAACATTAACTCACGCCTTTATCCCCGAAGGGGTAGGCAGAGGTGCTAGCACCCACATTTCGCCAGTTTATGTTTAGGTGGCGAGCCTATTGCCAATAACCGGGCACTTATAAACCTGCAACAAATACACACATAACTTCGAAAAGTGTCGGAAAGTCATTGGTGTGTGCCTTGGTAAAACCTGGGATCGAACCCAAGACCTCTCAGCAGTCCATTACCCATACCACCAGGCTAACGAGAGTAAAAGGTAACTATAGCGATGGAGTACCTCAAATCCGCCTATAATAGATTATATCAAACTTTTTCACACGGGTCAAGGCCTCATTTTTCTGGTAACTTGAGGTCAAATCATATGCCGGAAACTATAAAAGTATGGAGTATAATTTGATATCTACTTTCTTAGGTTTAGTTGAAAGTAGTTTGGGCACAAAATACTACATTTTTGTTTGTACAGTGGATTACTTTTTACGACTTGAATTTGAAAGAAGAAACTAAGGTGTATGAATTTTGTCAAGTTTGAATTCATTTTTCATGTGAATATAGGATACCTTAAGTTTTATGAGCTGTATTAAAAGAAATAGTTTTTTTCTAACTTCTAAGGATAACTAACTTACTGGTTAACGAGACAGCCTTAGGTTCGACAGATCTCGAATTCAAATTCTAGTCATTATACTACCGATTTGAATCCACTCATAATATAAATAGTGGTCCATTTGCTAAACTGATTTTTAATGTATTTTTAATTTTATCATTATGAATTGCCGTTTAATGTTCTATATTTGATTTTAAATATTGAAACAAAAGTCAAGATAAGCCAAATCAGAAACTATAAGGAGAGTAGACCCCGGACTAAAAAGTTTTCCAGGGCTAATGACGCGATAATAACTAATAATACCTTGTATAGTACTTATAATTCAAACAAGAATACGATTTTTTTAACAAACTGTTTAGGAATTAGGTATTCCTAAGTCAAAGTTGTGGAGGGTGAACAAATTAAATCAATGTTTTAATTTGACGACTTCAACGGGCCAATTTGAATAATTCGATTACTCCGTTCTTTCACTCATAAATGAATTAAAGCAATGAGATTTATTAAAAAAAAAATCAAATATTCATCATTTCAAAGTTGAAGGCAGTTGGAATTCCAATTTATTTGAGTTTCTTAAAGTGTACAATGTTTAATAAAAATAAATTGAAGTTAATTTTGTTGTTTAGAATTTTAATGTGCTGAAAGGAATTTCTGTTAAAGGCAATTATTAAAGAGTAAAGGATGTTTTGAATTATAATTTCAAATTTGTTTTTTTTTTATCAGAATTCTACTTAAATATCTTTAATATACTATTATAAATGTTTAAATGTATGAATAGATATTTGTTACTAAATTACGTCAGAACAGTTGGGCGGATCTACATGAAGCTAGACACAGAGATCAAAAAAACGCGTCCATACATTAATTTTAATCTCGTTAACACCATAGTTGCTCACTGTACACTAATACTAAAACCCCATTAGGGTTCAAGTCAATCTCACCTGCTAATCAATGAGTGAGTCTCTGGCGTAGGCTTCTACCTTGAGGGGAGGAGGGGTCAGACGGTAGTCAGTCTATCAATTAGCCTATCACAGTCCACTGCTGGACATAGATCTCACCAAATGTACACTTTTCTTGGGAGGCTGTTGGCCTACTGTGAACACGCTGGCCAGACAGGTTGACACAGCATTTCGTTTCGAATTTTCCTTTACCCGATTCCCTTCGGATGAAATAGGGTGGGTTTTTTTTTTGTACGCTAAATCCCCAAGGATACCACCCTCACCGGAGTCGGTGAACGTCGGAGGTCGGAACGCACGCCATTCTTGGGTCATTGCTTGCAGGAGGTTAGATAGTTGGTAACATATCGCTCGCCTCTCAGCTGACCAAGGACCATCTCTAAAGAGACAGAAGCTTTACCATGAGATAGGGTGGTAAATATTCTAGTGGTCATCATTCATAAAATAATAAGCGGGCCACGGACCTCAACAATATAACATAATTAAGATAATAAATGTACAATGAACTCTATCAAATAATTTTAATGCACGATAATAAATGAACCACAGAGCCCACAAAATTTGCAGGCAATCGGAATATCACTAGGTAATGACTGTGCTAACTGTGTATTAACATATTCATTAGACTATTTCAAGTCGTTTGACGGCTACAAAACAGATAAGGAGTCCCGCGGTCGCTATCAATCAAGCAAGATGATATGACAGATTCATTTCTCGTCGTGCTTTGAAAACACGAAAAACTGTTTAAATGTGGGTACATTTTAAAAGGCCTGGACGTCAAAGTAGGGGGTAGATAAGCGTCGGTTGCGCAATCTATCTTCCTCTGAAAGACGTGTGTGATGGGAGCACCCACATGATATAATCGAAAATCGTTTACCGCGATCCATCTACATATTCCTTTTGACGGGACTGAAATTGGCTTCAAGCTTTTATAGTTTCATCTGAGATTATCTAAAGAGGCTTCTTTAAATTTTAGTATTTGCAGTTATTAATGCTAGAAGGGTCGACCGTAGAACATAGCTAGTATTCTAAATTCAAAATGTCAAATGAATTTAAATATGACAGTCGGCTATTCCTAAAGTTGATAGGCTTATAAAAAATGTTTCACTTTTAATATACTTGGTCAAGTGTCACTTTCTTACACCTAGGTTTTGTGTATGGCTATCTCATAAACTTATTCTTACTTGCGAAAATGGAGCAACAGTCCTCATTAGGGTGTTGCCGAATAAAAAGGTCAAATGTATTTAAACAAGCATTTTTTATGACAGCTGGTGATTGTTGACATGTTGATAGGATTATACAAAAAATCTCACGATTCATATACTCTGTCACTTTGACAAAATAGAATAAGCAGAATTAGCAACATGCGTTCTGCAATACAAATGATTGTTAAAGGTAAATATAAACATACATATTATACAAAATATAAACTACATATTCATGAAATATTGTGAACGTTCAGCGAGAGCAAACGAGTATTTGTAAAATCAATATACTAAATACTTACGTTTTAAATAACCATGATCAATATCAATTTCTGTAGCATTGAAACAGATCGACTCGCCATTTTTGTGTAAAAACGTAACAAACACTCACACACACGTACAATAATTCTCTCAAGCTTTCACTTTCTAATATAGAGATATTTCAAAATTTGAAATACTATTTTACAAGAGCCCGTCTCAAACTTAGAACGATAAAATATGAAGATCTTGTTAGTACGAAGCAGCACCAACAATTTTCAAGCCTTGTAACTTGCCAAGTTCTTTTAATTTAAACGTGACGTTAATTTGACTTTTTTAGGAGAGAAGGCAAGAAGGCACTCAGGTCGGGGAACTGAAATCTGGGTAAAACTAGTTTGCAATATCAATTATGAAACTCTAAAAAGTGTAGTTTAGAACGTTTGGCTGCTAATTCAGAAACCTTAGTGCAAAAGTATTCGTATGTATGAATACATGCATGTATATTATGTACCACGTTAGTTTGATTATTGTGAACTAGTTCAACGGTTTAAACCAAATCAAAATGAAAGGGAGTATATAGACAAAAAAAAAAAATATTATGAGAAGAGAGGGCGAGTGGTCCTCCACTCAGCCAAGGTTTAACATTCTCAATGATAGTAGTAGTAAAATATTCGGTATTAATAAAAGGAATGCAAACCAACACTTCACAAAGCAAGTAAAAAGACTTCTTACGTAGATGAGCTCCAGGATCCGGGACAAAGGTCTTAGATGTAGACTTCAACAATAATAATGATAGAGAGATTGGCCATGCTTAAGAGCTTCTTGATTGCAATCACATTCATTGTATTCCTAAATTATTATAGTTATTTCAACTAATGATTTCGACGTTACTCAAGTAAAACTATCACAATAATATAGGCTATCCATGGCCGCATTAATCTTACTCCAAGAACTTGCGAAGTCTGTCCCCAGCTCCGTGACATCAGAAATATAATTTAGTTTTCCATTTAAGTTCGAAATAGGACACTTTACATACAAATTCTCCTTCTAAACTTGTCATGAGAGCTGTAACTTAGCCGTGTTGTATTTCCTTTACATTCCACTTAGGAGACCGTTGCAACTTCATTTGTTTCGGAGTAAACATCAACTACCTCCCGAATGACAACACAAAAACATTTTGGTCCGCGACGGGGCATATTCAGCGGCCCAAACACACGCGTTTACGACGCCTTTGCGGGCGAACGACATCAAAAACCGCTTAGCAAGTCCCCGACTACCACCTCGAGTTGGTGAGTATATACTTTATGTTGACCGAAGTTGTAAAATGTTGGTGTCTCCCCGTAGGGTACTATTCCTAGTTTCATGTTGTGGTGAAGTTTTTGTGTGCAAAGGAAATGTTGTACAATTAACTATGTAAGTACAATTTGACGACGAAAACGTGTCTTGTGCGAGCTCAACTTTATTGCTGAACTGCTGTTAATGTTGGTGTTATAAACAGAAATTATGTCCTTTTTCATTAAGCTTTAAGTTAGTAATGGTATTATTATGTCAAGAGGGACTGTCCAATTGTTCTGTTGAATTTCATTTGGCAGTTTGTTTGTCATCGTTAACAATACAGAAATTCAAATCACGTTACAACTTGTATAATAAAATTCCTTTATGCAACTTTAGCCCGGAGTATTATAGAATATCACTCAATCTGAATCTCTATTTTTCTGAGTATCGATTGTTATCTCTCCTCAGCTAAATTACAATCACTTCAGTCCCATGAACGCTTCAGACATCAGAAGTCTTTTTACCACTTTTATGCTATGCTCAAAAAATAGAGTAAATAAAATCTATGATAGCATCGTCCCTTCGGTGACAAGTCCATTGAATAATAAAATAAGTGAAATTAGTAGTTCCGGAAAAGTATATATAGAAGTTATATTATTATATCCTCTAGACAGTTTTTTTTACGATTTAATCTTTGAAAAATACTCGTATATCAAACATTCTATCAATAATTACTGTTTGCAGTTCACAGCTATACTTGTAGCTGCCTTCTTACAATGGTCGCTATATCACAAATCTAAATAAAAATAATAGTTAAGTACAATAAATAGCATGAATCGCAATGAACTTTAAAACATGCCACTTTGGAAGCTAACTTCACCACTCCCACATTAATTAGATACCAATCTTCGGATTTCGACTTTCACCAATTAGCAACATCGAGGCTTAGTAATTACGAAGCGCACCAAAGGTACCCCTGTTTATTATTGCGTGCATTCAAACAGCAAATTACATATGGGCTGGGGGTAAAGAGAGCGACCCCTTGATTGGCATTCCGATGGACTTCGCGCTCCGTTTGTCCCGGAAATCTGATCAATCCCATGTTAATTTCCTAGGAAATGTTTGCACTATCCCCTCCACTCTTCAATAATGTAGTTACCGTTTCGTTTTATTTACTTGTCAGATTTAGCATATGTTTTTTATTTTTTTGAATTCGTGATTGGAACTTTGAAATACTTGATTGATATAATTCTACTAAGCAATGGATGAACACGATACCTACTTTAAGTGACATTGAAAGCCTAGTTATACGAAAAGGAAGCGAAAAAACCGTAAACCTTCAGACGCGACCAGGACTAACGCAAGGTTGATGATGATGACTAGACCTAAGTGATAGGTATAACTTTTGTAATACCTAAATAATCTAGATCCATGGTAGGCATAGTTTTACTCGCTGTGTTAAGGGTTCTAGACTGCGGATAAACATACTTAGATACTTTTTTTATTAAATATATACATACCTATAATACATAGAAACATCTCACAAACAGGTCTGGGACCAATGCTAATATTCATATTCATGCATATTACGCATGCACCGACGTAACAGTCGCGTTCACTACAACCATTGAAGATGAAATTGCATATAAAAACAAATAAAATTTGATTAGTTACAGTGAGCCAACTGTAGCTATTTTCATTTTATCAACATAATCATGACAACACGTTACGAATACCAGACCATCTTGTATGTCGTGCTAGTTGCCTCGTACAATAGGAGCGCCGTGGTGCGGTCGTAACTTAGATATTTGGAGAGCCATACAAACATGCGATAGGTCGATGTGGTACAAAATTCAACAATTTGCGATATTTTGGTGAAAATCACAAAAAAAGATATTGTATTATTAGATAGTCATGAGATCAATAGATGGATGGAGATAAATATAAGATGGATATTACGTGAAGCTTTAATGACAGTCGCTTCACGGAAAAAAAATGGAAATTCATAAAACCTAGGACTCCGAGGAGAAGATTTCTGAGATAAGCGCATGGAGGTTGACCATATATTTCATTATTATAAGAGTTAGTGGTCTGACTGATGAGGCGGTCAAGCTGAGGTCTCACTGAGAAGTCACTAGTGTTACATTGTCAGTACCTTTAATGGTAACCCTCTTTCCTGAGGCTTGGCCTGCAGCATACCTGATAAGTCAAGATGTCCTATATAAAACATCACAAAGTTTATTTTATTTATGACACGTCAATTTGACTTCACCCCACCCGCTGTTAAGCTGAAGGCAAAGTCTCATGAAAGAGGATCACCATTGCAAACACGTACAGTACTACAATGGTGACGCTCAACTTGACGGCCTCATCAGATGCTTTTTCACGACCCGCTTAAATGACTTAGGACTTTAGGAAGAAGGAAACACGTGCGCCGGTAAGGAATTCCAAGACTTAATGGTGGCAAGAGGTAATATTTTTCATATACGCTTATTCTTCAACCTTGTGCCCGCAAATTTTACGAACCACGGCCCATCGTAAAGTCGACAGTCAGTCGCAATGCGCGTCGACTCGGACGTGATATGTCACATTCATGGTATTTGATGGATTTATGGTGTACGATGGCCACGCTGATGTCTTTGTTACGGCCGCAGCTTGAGTTACAAGCCGTGATACTTACACGTGATATATTTTATTTTAGTTCCACTCTTGTTTCTGAAGTCTTTCCCGTAAATATTTCGATAGATATTTCGTGGTATCACCACATAGTATAAAACAAAGTCGGGTTCTCTGTCCCTATATACCTGTCCTTATGACCCTTTGTATGCCTGAATCTTTAAAACTACGCTACGGATTTTGATGTGGCTTTTTTTAAAAGACATAGTGAGTGATTAAAGAGGAAGGTTTAAATGTATATAACATCATGCTACTATAGAGCAGAAGTGAAAAATGTTGCAAATACAGGGTGACGCAGACGAAGTTACGCGGGTCAGCTAGTTTGTTATATAGCACTGGGATATACCAATTGGCACAGATCTTGGATCTAAGTCAACAGAGAAACGAGACCGTAGCACAAGCGGATTGCATTGATAGCTATAAACTATTATTGCTAAATTTAAGTTCTATTGCACCCTGCGCTATTTTCAAAAGGCATCGTAAAAATGCGTGCTGCCCGTTTACTAGACTAAATTTTGAACATATTTTGGGTCAACAAATCGTGCATAAACTGACCACTCATCATTCTATACTTGCATTTTTTTAGATTATATCAGCATTTACTGTTTAAGAAAACTTGCCTGTCACTTAACTTTGTGTTCTATCGTCATGATGAGAATAAGTATTACATACCTATTTCTCTTAGGCTTGTATTTTTGTATTAGTTTTAACCATACCATCCATGTGGTAACGAAGAAAGTATTTACCTATAGTAGTTATTTTACCCTAAGGGTGTCGTAAGAGGTGACGGAATAATACGCAATATCAGGCAATAGGCCGACGATTTGAGGAAACATTCACAATAAAACTATATACAGTCACCTGCAGTAATATATATACGTTTTAGAACTTTTTCAACTTGAACTTGTCGAATTTTGCCGTTTCATGTCATAATGTTGACTTATCATTTAATACTGTAACAAGGTTCCAAAGTGTATACATATTATTGCAGGTGACTGTACCAACCCATCTGACCCACGTGAAAACAGTAGGCCAAAGCTTCCTAATACAGGGAGAGACTATGTCCAGCAGTGGATTGCGATAAGCTGATTGATAAATTGATTCCTTGTTTAGTGACTAATAGAACAAGCTTATAATATATTGATAATGACAGATGTGGAATGAAAAATAGAAATATATATAAATATGGTGGTTATTTTTCACTTTTCAATAATTATGTTGAATAATTTTAATGTTACATGCCAATTCCAATTTTGAAAGGACATTTAAAATTGATTTTTGAGCAGAATATTTATAAATAGATGTTTCGAAGCCGCCTCCTCTTTTGAAGTAAATGAGACGACATTGATTTTGTTATACAACTTAAGTTAATAAAATCATACTATACAAAATGAAGCTAAAGTTAGTAGGCGGCCTTTTAAACAAAGCGTATCCACAGATTGATCAATAATAGAATGTGTAGCGTATAAAAAAGGGGGTTGGCCGATTGTGGCGTATAAAAGGGGTATAAGTACTCTTGGAGTTGAAAGAATATAAAAGTTTATAAGTAAGCTACAATGAATCTAAGTTTTAAAATAGTGCTATCGGATAGTACTCTCGGTAGGTCAGCACTGAACCATTGGTTCAAGGACCTCTTAGAAGTTTGTAAGTATAATCTGACCATGGGTACCTCGGGAATGTTAATGAAAGATATCACTGACAAGTATATATAGTTTATATTATTAAACGAATACTGTTAACAATGGTGGACCTTATGTCTAGTTAATCTATATATTGTCCATCTCATCGGGGATGCACAGCACTCACGAAATATAGCCTCGGTGGCAAACGAACACACGCGACGCGGACGAATGGCCATGTAATAAGGAAACTTGGTGGTGAAATACCTCATATCACGAACGATCGTGATCTGATGCCTGTCCAGCAACGCATCGCGCGCCGCTCGCCGTCTTCACTGCCTCCGTCGCTCTGCAACCAGCGGCTGCTCCCGGACCGTAGTGTAAGGAGCGTTATGGGCCAGGTGTCTCCTTGGCGTCACTGCACCCTTGCCGTAAAGGTGCAGCACTGACACAGCCACGTGCCAGTCCTTCGGAGGACACGTCGACTCGAGGATAGCCACGCCGACGCAGAAATAAGCGCGCCACAGCACGCCAGCAATCGTCGGAGTACGTCGCTGCGCCTACCACGTCACGATGAGGGATGATGGCCGAGAAACTCCGCGATTCATCGCGTTCAGAGTTCCCGTGATTCACTTAGCCATCTTGATTCTTGGTGATGCTTCAAGAGCCGGCACAAAACGATGCCTCTCGCTCGAAGTGTAAATCGTGAATATCGTTCCAGTGTCATGCCAATTGACAGCTCGATGCCGGTATGGAACCTTGGCTTTTGAGCATTTTAACTATGCTAATAAATTATTCTAATACAATGGTTGTACTTAATTATCAAATATGACACCAGAAACGCAACCAAACTTGACAATGTTTAATTAAACAATGTAACGAAACAACACCCCAATTACATGCTAGGAGAGAACTAATCCGTAACTATGTGCATTTACGAAACGTGTTACGTTGGATAACAATTTATATGCGTTTAATTATAGCATGCAGATAAAAAATATTAGTAGTGGTTTTACACCACTACAAATGTTAAAGTCTATTGAGATTCAATTCGCAAAAGTTTGTGCCAACTGCGCGAAGTACAAAACAAACACGCCAAAAGTTGGCCCAAGACTTTGTCAAACCCTGACTTTACAGCAGGCTCGGTATTCATATTAACCGCTGTCTGAGAAGATTACATAGTCCGTAAGGGTAATTTTGTATGAGCTAGTTCAAAACAAACAGTGCGTTGCTTGGAAAGATGTAGATGTCTATGGAAGAGGCATACGTGGCGTCACAAATATGAAGTAAAAACGTAATTTCACTTAACAATTATTTCTCGCCACATATTACATTGGGACCTAAACATGAATTGGCGAAATGTGGGTGCTAGCACTTTTGCTTACCCCTTCGGGGATATAGGCGTAAGTTCATGTTATGTTATTTTTTTATTTTAAAATTAAAATAACATCGTGTATTAATAACAATAACAGTTTGTATAAAATGGGGCGTCTAATTGCACAGGTGGTCAGAGCGATCTACCTGTAAGACTCGGTCTTCGGGGGTTCATGTCCTGTAGACATTCCCTTTTGTCAATTTTAAATCAATTTGAAAAAAAAACAAATAAGTTTTCCGTTTGGAAACGAGTTTTAAATTACAGTCGTGAAACTAAACCAATGCAATTATGTCGGCTAACACAAACGCTTATCAACGTTGCTAAATTTTTCAGAGACTATCACCATAAGACATTACTGTGATTATTAACGGTAGGAACACTATCTCGACACGATGCGATTCGTGTGAATTATGAGAATGCTGATCTTTGCCTTTAAAGTTAAAATTCTCATCTCCATAATGAATCTAAAGTATTTAAGGCTCCGTCCATTTGGATTCCCTGCTACGACAACCTATGGAATCTATTTGGAATTTTCATTCATTAGAATCTCCTTCTAAAACATGATTCTCTGATGGATTTGTATATTTTTTTCTTCTACTAGAATCCTCTGGGAATTTGTACGGATTTCTATCACCTAGGATTCCCTTGTATTTCAGTGAGAGTGTGTTGTATTTCAGCCTTGTACTTGTCCTATTTAATATCAAAAATAATTAATGTGCAATGAGGGACTTAAACTTGCAAATATGTCTTTTCTGAGACGAATGATGAAAGGATAGATCTGTCAACTGAGTTACCTGAAGGTGAACTAGATAATTTGAAATTCGATTCTCTGAATTCCCGGTAAGCAGAGGTTCATGAATACCCACGTAATAGAAAGCGATCCTATTGTCGTCAAACGGGTGCTTTGTCACGGCCTATGATGTTTACTGTCAAATAGAGAACGGTAGAGACTTTTTAATGCCGGAATTTCCTTAAAACATACCAGTACCATCATTGAAATAAAATAAATATGTAAAAATGTAAAGGTATGTCTATAAAGGTGTAAAATGCAAAATGTATAAGTCGATAAATTGTAATTAAGTAATTTGAGGTTGTTAATAAATATTTTTCTTTCTTTCTTTCTTTTCTTTCTTTCAGTAGTATACTGCACATAAACTTTTATGATTATGCTGACAGTGTTTTTTTAATCTCTGAAGAGAATTTTTTACTTTCAAAGGCAATTTGAATTTCTTAACAATTACGTTTTCCATTAGATGAGTGGTATTCAAATGATTGGTAAATAATTAAATAAATATGAATTCGGGATAGTGGCGCTTCTAAATAATTTCTAACGCTATGTCAAATCCCTTCAAAGTATACAATCTTATTGGATCAGGCCTTAGCTAATGTTTACACAGTCCACGCGAAACTGCTGAGATTCAATTTTATGTTCCCATTCTCTTTAGTTGACCCATCAGATTTGTTATCTCTATATATGAAGACACCTACATCATATATTTTTGAATTATTTTATAAAATATTAGAAGTGAATAGAATGCACGACGCTTCTCGTCACTAGAAGGCTGGCCTCTTCTTAGGACAGAGAATTAGCGTTGCCATACAACGTGGCAATGCTGTCAGTTTTCTGGGAACGTTACCAACATTGATGAAGGGAAGAGGAGTGTGATGGGAAGGAATTCCACGACGCCTTTGAACTTAAATCTTTGTTTTATTTAATTGTTATTGTATTTACGTATAAATCGTTGTAAATAAAGATATTGTGTCAATACGACACTGCCGACCTGAAATGAAAAAAGTCTGTGTAAAACATAAAAAGTATAATATTATGTACTTTACAAAAAAGTGTTCAAAGTGACTAAGAAAATCAATTTAAAAAGGTGTCACAAGTTAAATGTTATAGTCGCGTCGTCGGAGCGTGACGTTAGGTTAGGTGACAGAAAGTTCGAAATTTTTTCCACAAAAAAAATTATATTAACTAAATTTTCTGTGAAAACTATACAACGTGCCTAAAGAACTTTTCACTTCAATAATAATAAAAATATTAATATTGCCAACGCCAAGGTCGTAGCAACTGGAAAAATGTTTTCTCTCTCTATATTATGTATGTGTGTAGTCAAATCGTTTACTATTATATTATAATTTTATTATGATTATTGACTTTAAATATCTAATAAACTATGACATTTCTTATATTTATTAATTTACAACCTAAAATTTTGTAGGTGGCGTACCTACAAAATTTACCTACAACTACTAAATTTATGTACCTTTTGGGCGAAATATGTTGATACCAAAACATATAATTTGACAAATTTTTATTTGTAACTTTTAGACTATCGCGGCGTTTACTCATAGTGTTTATAGGTTCCGGGACGGGGGGAAACGTCGACAAAAGTAAGTGTTCAAAAAAATATATCGCGTGAAGTCCCGGAACTTATAAACACTATGAGAAATTTTTATTTATGGTAACACATAACACATAAAATACTTATACAAATAAAGAAACTGAATCTAATAACACAAAATAAATGCTTGTGTAAACTATACAAGTAAAATCATAAACAGTATCTAGTTTAAATAAAAATATCGAAGAATACGGTTGAAGTTGAATTGCAAATAGTTTTTGTAAAAGAAAATATATTTCTACTAACAAGGGATAGTGTCGCATTCGACGTGACAAGACATAAAATAAACGAAATTGATACATTCGCAGGGAAAAGCATATCGTATTCATAATATCATGTGATACATTGCAGAGCAGTGAATTGCTTATTGCCCGACTACGTCAATGTATGTATAAAAGAAGGGTCATGTGTTTAAACTGTATCCAACTATATGGCTGAAATATTTTTTATCTACAATAGTAAATTTTGTTACTTTTGCAATACTTTTCTTATGAAAATTACTCATGAAAAATATTTAGCCTAGTGGTATGGGTAATGGACTACTGAGACGAGGTCTCGGGTTCGATCCCAGGTTTTACCATGGAACACATAAATGGCTTTTCGATGGTTTTTGAAGCTATGTGTGTATTTATCGCAGGTTTATAAGTGACCGGTTAATGGCAATAGGCTCGCCACCTATTACAATGGGACCTAAACATAAACTGGCGAAATGTGGGTGCTAGCAACTCTGCCCTTTGGGGACATAGGCGTGAGTTTATGTTATGTTATTTTTACTATTCATAATCTTGACAATCATTAAAATATTAAATTTTTGTAACGATGATGAGGTGAGAGTAGTCGTAATTAATTGGATAAAAAAGATTGCTTTAATGACTGTTCATTTAAGTTTTCAAAGGAAATTAAACATTCTTGTGACGAAAGTTTTGCTTTTAACGCTAATTCTCAAACTGCATTCCTCTTTTTATCACTTCCAAACTTTCCAACATCAGTAGATTGACTTTTACACAATTCCTCACCTTTTGAAGACGGAACCCGCCTAACGACTTGAGCAGATACGTCAACCCTCTTTCACGAACTTAAAGATTCGTATATCTTGAACCATCTCAATAGTTCCTTATTTGTTATTTGTAAAAGGGGTACAGGTGCGTACAGCTATCGAATTTGGTTGTAGACGAAGGAAATATTCATTCGTATTTGAAATAGACTTTTCATTCTGTGTGTGAGTGTACTACATTTACGATATGTGAGGATCAAAAGAAAACAAGGTGGCAACCTCTCACATTGTTGAACTTTATTGAGGGAAGGAGGTGAATGATGTAGTCTTAAGGTTAGTAAACACATTAGGTATATTTGCAGAAAAAACTAGTTTTGTTAGAGTTCAGGGAGGTGTTACATAATAATTGCAATATTTAAACCATAAACTTTTGTAAGAAAGCATTACACGATTAATTTTTACGAGAAAATTTAAAAAATCTACACTATACTGCCGTCCATATCAAAAACAACGCAATCGACATATTTAACGAAATTGAGTTATTAGTATATTCAGAATCACGGAAAGAAGATCTATGAGGATCAATCACTCATTTTTTAATATCTTTTATAGTATTCGTTTTTTTATTATTTTTAAACAGTGTATTAGATCCTTTCTAAACTTATTACTAATCGTAAGCATTGTAATAAAAATTGCAGCGAACAAATACTAATACTAGTTTATTACTATCTAATTTAAAGAAACTTAATCAAAAGATGCTTGGAAAGCAGTGACAGAAGTAGGTATATCAAGCCTTCCATCGAAAGACCACCTTCCACAAGGCAACAGATTTTCCGCCATCCTAACACACCACAGTTAAGATCCAAACTTTTTAGTTTCTGTCCTATTTAAAATTAGGAAGTCTGACTCTCTGTGTCCAATTACACCTATGTAAACAAGTAGAGTTAAAAATTTAAAACCCAAATAAAGTTATAATATAATCAGCCAGCTTCATATTATTAAAACAATTAGCTCCCAAGTATTTAACAAACTAATTTACTTAAACATACAAACATTCCTAACACAACAAAATAATTTGCCATATTATGTAATATTAATATGTATTCTGTGATATTAGATAGTTATATCACGGGTGTTTATCGAGCAATATATCAAGTTTTATGCGAAGAGAAACTCCGCGGATAGTAACAGTATAGAGTTGTTATAACTTTAATTATGCCAATTGGGCTGTATGAAGTCGACCTTTGTCAAAATTTGGTATTCATAAAGTCATGCCTTTAATAATTATTATTAATGGCATAGAACTATTATGCGTAAAGCTTTTAATGCTATATATTGGTAAGCTTTTCTCTATTTTTTTTTACACCACCTACTCTTACAGTACGACGTCATTTATAGATACACCTTATTATACTGTAATAAAACGACCTATTTAACTGTAATAAGTATAATAACTATAAAAGGTAATGTACCTTTTTATATTATACAGGAGGTAGCGTGAAGGAAATTGACGAGTGAATTTTTTTTGAGCATTGTAGGAATTAATGGTACACCATTTTTTGAAAAGCTTACCTTCAATAAAATATTTCTACGGATAAATAGATAACTACCCCTGTTATATGGAATGCGTAAAATCAAAATAAAAATGTAGTATTTTTTCAAAGTGCTAGTATATATAATTATAATACAACCAACCAAATCAATACGGATTCCCCCTGCCCGATCCGGTTGGGAAGGTTATGTCGGACTCGAACAGACTCAAACGCACGCCGTCTTTGGGTAGTAGTAGCCAACATTTTCCTCGCATCCCATTAGACCCAGGGCCATCGGTCCCTCTGTCATCTGCCCCATCTAGCCCCCGGAGTAACGGAAGGTGACTAAATATTTTAGAAATAAATCATTCTGTAACTTTTATCTCCTATAACAAATTAGGAAGAAATATCTTCCATTCAGCTGTTTATATATAAAAAGCTCGCTATATAGTATATCATAATCACAAAATGGCATGTTTCACGCAAAACATTAAAAATAAAAGTGGCTAGAGTGCGGTGAGCTCCAGCAATACACACGTATCACAAAAACAGTCAATTTAATAATCAGGCTCACTTACGTACCAGCTATCTGACGTCATAGACCCTGTTTCCCCAAAATAAAGCGAGTTCATTTATCACTACGTCATTTATTTGGGTCCTTTGGACATAAACGGATGTTTTGGCAGCTCTGGCTTTAGGAGTATGAAGGTACAACAAATCCAGTAGATAGCAAAAAGTCAAGGAGACTCCGTAAAAACACATGTGTTTTCAGACTATACTGGGTACAAGGATACGATGTTATAAATGGTATCTATATCTAAAGTTATTACTTTTGGTACTAAGGCACTTTTGTATTTTGTAATTTTGAAATTGGAAATACTTACCATTGAAATATTGGACACGTAACTATTGATTTTCTGGTACAAGAGTTTCTTAGAAAGCGTCATAACTTTAATATGCATATTAAAACTTCAAAATAATTAAGTTTTTAGTTGGCATAATCTACATAATTAGGGCATAGTCTGTGTCTAAAATACTTAAAACTTCAGAAGCAAAATCGTAAAATGAAATTCAAAAATCGGAACACAGCCTTTATAGCTATAAACATTTACCCTATAATGGTATCCATTTCGCGCGAAACGTACCGTTCCGAAATAGGACCGTTTAATATTTTAATCTTTAAACTTAGATTAATAGTAATCTTAATTCGGTCATAAATTTAAATTAATTTGCCCAAATTTGTTTTTCATCTCGTATACAGTTTATAGACAATATTTCATTACTGACTTTACTGGGCCGTAGTGTTTTTAATTAATGGACTCTTGACGTTCGGAATTAATAAATATGGCGGCTGCAATACATCACATTCGTTGATGCTTTTAATCTTGTGCTGGTATATTTTAATAAAGTCTAAAAAGTGATGTGCAGTTATTTGTTGATATGGAATGGACTATTAGGTTGTGAATCCAGATTTATTCAAAATGAGTCTGATTTAGATACTTCGCATGATATAAAAGTAAACTGTGTAAAAGATGACCCCTAGCCAGACGGACAGACTGCGTAGTCGGAATAGAGTGATCAATTGATTGATGAGAATTGATTATATCTACAGGGATATAATTTTTATGTGTATGAGGTTCCATTAAAATGTTCAATTAGGACGGAATGTCATATCCTACCTTCATGAAAATCTTAGTGACTCGGCAAGTATGCAAAATATTAGTTCCCAAGATTGTTTCCAAGATAACGAGTTCATCTGTTTATCAGTTACCCTCTCAACTGTGGACAGACTGACCAGACATCACTACATAGTATAAAATAAAGTCGCGTTCTCTGTCCCTATGTCCCTTTGTATGCTTAAATCTTTTATACTACGCAACAGATTTTGAAGCGGTTTTTTTAAAAGATAGAATGGTTAAAGAAGAAGGTTTATATGCATATAACATCAGGCTACGACCAACAGGTGCTGAGCAGGAATGAAAAATGTTGCAAAAACGGGGTGCCGCGGACGAAGTTGCGCGGGTCAGCTAGTCTACTGTAAAATCTTTCAATACCGATTTTAATATATTTCAAGATACATAAGGAAAGAACAAACAAAAGATAATTATATTGTAAGTTATTTTACAACGTAAACAAATATTGTTCCTTTAATATGGTAAATACTGTAATAAACGGTACGATTACCGTAGTCCGGACGTTTTCAATATCGAATTTTCTCGCAGCTTATCATAATTATTTCAAGTTTAAGTACCCATTATTGATAATTTATCTTACGTACCCTAATATCCGTGTATCGGATTATTTGATTATGGACGAAAGATTTGGGTTTGAATTGTCGATCTACCGGTGATTTTACTTCAGTTAAAGATTATACTAAAATTCACACTCAATAAAAATATACAAATTTAATGGTGGTGCACATTGCACACGATTGCGTGGAGTGAAATATGTATGTATTCTTGATTAAAAACATTTTGAGGTTGCACTAACTATGTGATAGTGCAAACTCAAGAGTACAATAAACAAATATATCGATTTACCTAATTTAACAGGCGACATTATTTTTATCTTATTTAGGGCACGTAAATTAAATGTTCAGTGTTACAATGGTGGCGCTCAAGTTCCCAGTCGTGTTGCTCAATTGGAACGGGGCTTTTCCTCCTGACTCCTGCAAATCTTATAATCTTATGTTCCATAACATTATGTGTTATAAAGATGTTTATCTTAGTGATACTCATTTTAGATAATGATTATAACTTAACAAAGCATTACAAATTGGAAATACTTACCATTGAAATATTGGACACGTAACTATTGATTTTCTGGTACAAGAGTTTCTTAGAAAGCGTCATAACTTTAATATGCATATTAAAACTTCAAAATAATTAAGTTTTTAGTTGGCATAATCTACATAATTAGGGCATAGTCTGTGTCTAAAATACTTAAAACTTCAGAAGCAAAATCGTAAAATGAAATTCAAAAATCGGAACACAGCCTTTATAGCTATAAACATTTACCCTATAATGGTAAAGCATGGCTTTAAAAGTCTAAGGAAATGCCAAAATTTTACCAAGAGAGTGAGTACTTGAGGGTAGCGCCTCGACTTTCAATAAGTTTTATTATAACAACAGCTACCCAAACAAGTACACAATTATTTCCAATATCTTATACAGAAATAAGGATAACAAGACACAAGGGTTCCAATTTAAAAGTTTTAACAATGCCTTTTATACTTTCGAGTTAGATACTCAATACTGTTATGAAGTAAAGTGTAGGTACTTACGCAGCTTCAACAGTCGTCACAATAATACCACTACATCTTAAGAGCCTTTTCACATATTTTCAACAATGGCGGAACTGTACAATTCATATTTTAAAAAAAATATTTCCATTATGTAAAACAACTGATGTTTACAGGTTAAATTTCGTTTATAAGACAGAGTATAGAACTGTGAAATTTCCTTCTTATTACCTAACGATAGTACGTAGTCGTCAAAAAAGTAGAGCAGCATATTATGTTTTAAGGGCATATCCTAATTTTTTTATTAATATTGCATGTTGGGCAAAAGTGTGAATGCAATAAAAGCAAACCTGTATCAATTTTCAAAGTTCACAGCCTCTAACCAGTCAGTTCTAAGTTAACCACAGTCTAATCTACCAAAATACTGATTCTCCGATTTAATGCTTAGATTCTTCTGTAATAGTTTACTAGATACGAGCAGGGTTTATTTTTGTAATTATTTATTTATCAGTTCCATCTATGTGTTCGCTACACATATTTTGTCCACTAGTTTAACCATTTTAGTACAACTAATTCGTTGTAATAAATACTTCGAAGGTGAACAGTGTAACAAAGACTATGAACGGACCTATGTTCGATTGAGACAAATGGGGTAGTGAATACTTTGGTAGGAACCGACCGACCCTAGAAGTACCCGATGGTTTTGGAATGCACAGTGTTGTTACTTAAAAAAGTCTCTAACCGCACACACACGTTTAAAAATAACTCAATTATTTGTCATTTCACATACATTATGTTCAACAGTATTACGAATTTGGCAGATGTTTAGTTTCAAATTAATTTCAACTGTTTTATTCAATGGTTTATTTATAATCTGTACTGAATAGTATTAGTTCAAACGGAATATTAATTTAGATACTAAAATATGATTACGTAATGACATGCAAAATGAAATTTTAGTGAAATATTTTACAAAATTTATAAAACTTATAATTTTGTTAATAGGTATGCTAAAAAATTAAAGGTAGAAGAGAAACGTGTAACCAATACATGTAACAAAAGGGAATGGGAATGAAACGTTCAAACAATTTTGATCCTGTCATTGAAAAGGGAAAGGTTTAAAACAATGGATAAAATTAGTCGACAATTGCAACGGGATTCCCGTGAAAGAAGTTGATTTAGAAAAAAAAATTAAAGTGAACCTAAACGTAATGGAAAATAGATCATAACAGTGTGTTTATTTTTTGAAACCTTTTTGCCAATTTTTCAAACCAGGTAAAATTGATAAAAAAAATCAGATTTACATTGCTGTAAATAAAGTTCTTCTCAAAAGTCATACCATATCATAAATTTAAAAAGTAATTCTCTTGGTCATTTGCCTATAAGACAAATTGCTAAGGACCATAGCGTAGCCGACAATCTGAAGCAAAGTGAGGACATCTCAGATCATTAATCATTTATCCCAGCTCCTCAGATCTTTCAAGAGTCGGCACAGACTTATTTTATATTTCCCGCAGTGAACTATAAATCATCAACCTTATGGACTGCAATATTGTCAAAGATTGTCGATGCAATTTTTCACAACAAACGTTTTTGGATATTGATAATAAAGATAAAATAATGAACAATCAACATTCTTTATTAAGGATATGGTCCAGACAGATCTGTTATTAATAAAAATAATTGCATAAAATATTTATATAAAAGTAATTGCTAAATCGGAATAACTACAGACTGAAATAAGGTTATAGAAATTTTCAATTACAACTCTCTTTCAAATTAAAGCAACCTGAACATTTTATTGGTATTGAAATTAGTAATCCCAGAAGATTCTGCATGGTATAAAAACAGCACCAGGAGCGCCTAAAGGGCAGTTAAGTCTCAGTGGCCGAAGTGAAAAACAAGAAGAAGAGGAAGAAGTAAAGTGAAAAGTGCAAGTGGTAGTGCTAGTAAAAAGTGCAAGTGTTGCATGTGAAATAACTGCATGTGCCGTGAACTATAGACGCCGAGTGAACGTCACCGCGTCGGAATTCTAAAGACTGTGTTTAAAGACCGTGCAGTGCAGTACAGTCCTCTAAGTGTGTAGGAGTGCCTCGGACAATAGACTGTGTGTACGCTAAAGACTGTTGGTGGCTTGAACAAAGAGTAAAATCGCTCGAGGTTGTTTACTTCCAATCCTGAAAACCCGCTTCCCGTTACAATATTATCAATAAGATGTTAATTTAATTTTTATTAATTTTCGTTGTTATGTTATTCTATTGGTAAAAAAATAAAAGTACACAAAGAATACAAAAGCGAACCTTTAATTTGTAAATTAATAATTTCAGTACATATTTCTATTGTAAATATCGCCTCAACACAAAAGAGCATCAAGATGAAAGAGAACTGAAAATAATTGGAAAATGTAATCCTTAATCTAAGACAATTACGAGAGATTACTACGTGTCAGATGGAATTAACAAATTGGATTCTATTTAGTATTTGGTTACAATAGGTCGTTTTAAAATAAATGTTTATTTTTTTTTATTTCATTTAATATTTCGGTATCAGCGTTTCTAAACTATTATAACTTTAGGTGTCATGTAATTATGGTCATGTTTCTGTCCAAAAATTTAGTAAATCTATTTGATGAGGCTATCAAACTCAAGATCACAAGAATTATAAAAGGCTGGTGTCTATTTGTTATCAAGAAATATACTAGAACAAATGTAAATATTTTAAGGTTAATGTATGGGGTTATGAAATCAATCAACATCTTAAAATTTCATCAATATGTACAGATGATAAATAATACAATACATCTATATTATGTGTGTGTGTATGATAGGGAAAACCCTTTGTGTCTATTTACAAAAGTTCCGCCATCCAACTCAAATTAAAGGGTCGACTTTCATTATATTCATCTTGCAAGTTTCCTAACTTTCTGTGGGAGAGAGATAAATACACTCTCCTTTTGTGATGAGGGTTCCGTAATAAATCTATGGTTCTGTAATATATCACTTCGATCGGCACTTGAGATTTCGTTTAAAAGAAATCGAGCTATGTATAACGGCTAGACTGAATAACTGATTTAATTGAAATATATTTGTTACTTATTCATTTAGTTTAAAAAATTTATTTGGCAAAACGCTGCATAATGCGTTTTAATGTTTTTATAGTTTATGCTTCAGCTTACCATCAGGCGAAGTGATGTCGAATTGAAGTGCCATAAATATGAAAAAGAAATGCTAATCGGTTCGTGAACGGTTGGTGTAATGGACCAAGGTGCCAATACTAGCTAACCTACTAAAAGTGTCAAGAGGAGAGAAGGACAATAATGTTTATATCACTATAAGTTTTAACTCATTAGATAATACATTAGAATGTTTTATATTCGAGCTATTATTTTTAAAGGCACAAGAAACTGTGAACACGGATGTCCTTAAACAGGAAGGAAAAAAACCTGACAGCTAAAATGATAAGGCTCGTCTCCTTTTATGGATCGGTATTTTACGCTGTTAAGAAGATGAATGAAAGCCGATTGCATGTAGCGGAGATGGGTTTGTTAAGGTGAATATGCATAACGACAAGAATGAACCAGATAAGGAATGACTTTGTAAGCAGAAAGATGAAAGCTATGACATAAAAGACGTAAAGAAGCCATTTATCTTGGTGTGGGTATTCAGTATACTAAAAAAATGTGATCAGTATTAATATTAGGGGAAAAAGGGAACTCGAAAGTTCGAAGAAAAGATATTATCTTCCACGGATCCAGATTGGTAAAGGTACTGGTTATGGTATTCTATCTTTTCTATAGATTTCCTTATATTTTTCACTATAAAGAAGTTTAATTAAGGTAGACGCAACGCGACGCTACCAGGCTGGCTGGGGAAGTACATGCATTCCCGTCGGTTAAGTATGGTAGCCAGAGCTTTCTGGAGAGTTTTTGTGCTATTAATGGGAAGACCGTTTGAGTGTTTCCCACCTAAGTGGTATAAAAAAAAACTTCTGTCTGCTAAGTGTCCAGCGGTTAAGCATGAGTATGTACTGTTCTGTACTGCTGCCTTACCGAAACGTACGCTGCTCCTATTATTATTCAATTAAGTTTATAATCCAAAATTTTCCGGTTAAGTTACATCAACTAAATGCTACATGGTTTTATTTATTATTCCAATTTATCTCAAGGTTGCCTAGAAGAGATCGCGCTAAGCGATATGACCGCCCTTTGTACATATTTATCAATTGTAAGTTCAATTTATGTCAACTTTAAATGGTGTATACAAATAAAGTGTAACTATCTAACTATCTATCTATCCTAAGAGCACTAATGAACTTACTCATCGAAAGGCATAAAATACTAAGCAATTAGTAGTACTTAAAGTATTTTAGCAACAGTCACTTACTGGCAAATACTGAAAATAGAATTAAACCCTTTGAAAAAGATTTGGCCGTACGCAAGCGGTACCCAGAACGAAGGAAATTTCTTTACAAACTTGTTATAACATAAAATCCAATAAAACACTGGAGAAAATTCGATGTTTTCGAGTAAAACAAGCTATTTACTGTACACAATTCAACTCCACCAATAGTTGGTTGGCCCGATAGATATGTGAAACAGAAAACTTGTATAGTTGGAATAAAACCAATAAAAGTTCCCAGTGTTTGGCTTTGAACCGCTGTCGACATATTCGTCGCAAACTTTTTGTTTTCATGTTGTTTTTTTATGTAATACAATAGGACATATCCTATTCATAACGGGTATGACTTCGCGAAGTCGTTTGTCAGTGGTAAACTCTTTCTTTTAAATGTTTCACAAGTTATGTTTGCCTCTTTATTCCGACTTTATACAGCCAATGGTCCAATGCAACTAAAATGAGATATATTATGTATTCTACATATTCTTTGGAGTTTGTACTATAGAGCCGCTAGCGCTCTGCTGCGCCTCCTTTCATTATTTTTTTTTTTACCTCCCTAATTTTAATTTACCTTCTAACCTTGAGAAGAAAGCCTGCACTAGAGCAGTTTGCAGGAAGTTGGCTTGGGTATTAAAGATCTTGATAGAGCAAAATTATAATAACACTAATGTTTTGGTTAAGTATTGGTTAAGGCTAATATAACTTTTGAAACTAGTTCTGGAAGAAATCAGAATTATTTAAATCGACTTCGGTTGAAAAATGTTAATACCCAGACGGAAATTGAACCAACTATTTTCAAACATTGTTTCGTGATTACTCCGACTAATTTAATGAAATTTTCAAGCATTAGTATGTTAAATTTTGAAATTGATTTAGGTTAGTGAAAACGTGAGCGCAACCAATGTATGCCAATAATTAAACCACCAATATTGGATTAATACCATCATAAAATAAGTTGTGTAATATTTTATGTCGATAAATATCTTGGATAGCTTTATCCATTGGATAAACTCATCCATCAAATGCAAAGAGAAACTACTAGCTACGAACTATTCAAATCAACAATTTTGCATCGCGTTTGGAATGTTCACATTTGAGATAATATACTATATAACTAGTTATCGATCTACTACCCCTTACGTGTAGGTATGTTTTATATTATAATATAGTTACAGTAATAAGTTGATCCAAGTATTAATGTTTAATATAAAGTTGGAAGTGTTTAAGAAGCATACAAAGAGACATAAGGATATGAAAAATAGTGACAGAGAACGCGACATTGTTTTATACTATGTAGTGCGGGTATCAATCTGGCTAGTTGTGCCGTTTGAGATTTTATATAAAGATATACGATTTTATATAACGATAATAAGCACAAATATAAAGTATCATACGTTACCGAAAAAGTTTAAAAACTAATGAAAAATCATGTTATATTTAATTTAGATTATAAATGGACTGAAGAAAGACAATATAATTTATTCAACCAAGCTACTCATACTACTCGGGATAGCTAAATGTTTGTCCTATGGGCACGTAAGTGTTGATAAGAAACGTGAATAAGAAATCCATTTAATAAATCAGATGCATATTAATACGTAAGCTCCCAAATTGCATATACATAAATAAAAAAAAAAAACAAAAAAGTTATTGCAAAAATGCTACTAATAAATCCAGGATTATTTGGAAGATAAATAGGCCTGGAAATGAGCTGTTCACTCAACTTGCTACTCAAAAAAATTATTGTTTGTAAATAGACCAAAAAAAAGGAAAGCCCGCTGACTTTCTTGCCGGAGTCTTCTCAGGACGGGGCCGCGTTTCGAACCAGTCAATAACTTATACTTAATATATTATTGATATTGAAGTTGTGTAAGTACCTCTTACTGATAGTGTTTATAAGTTTCGGGACTTCACGCGATATATTTTCGAACACTTGTGCATGAATGAGTAAACGCCGCGATAGTTTAAAAGTTACATACCTCTTACTGGTCTATACAGAATAAATGATTTTTAATTTTGTATAAAATGTCAATTACACTTGAATCTTTCTTTCAAAGAATTATGTTCCTTTTATCATTGCTTCTGCTGAATAAAATATACTGGATAATAAACTCACTTATATTATAAAGGATTCAAATTCTAAAAGCCTTCTCTAACTGTATCCTTGCTTAAAATTGTTAAAAGATATTTCTTTGAAAGAGAATTAGCTTAAACGGAGTACTTTAAGCTCATAATTGATACGTTACTGCAAACTCCGCACAGATCCGCTCTCGCTAATCCTGTAACAAAATGCCTTTTGCCCCGAACACTGGTTGATTGAGATGAATTAATTATACAATTGTTAATGACTTTCGATCTGAATATTTTAACACTATTATTTTGAATACTTGTCACCTTTACAAAGAATGTTTATTTCAATTGATGAATAGGATTTTATACATTTATAATTAATTTTATCCCTTGATAGTTAGCAGCCAGCATAGTCAAATATAATTCGTACAAAAATTATCGCAGAGATTTTTTTATTTATTTATGAAACGTCGATTTGACTTCACCCCGCCTGATGGTCAAAGCTCAAGGCGAAGTCTCAGGAACGAGGGTCACCATTACAAACACGTAAAGAGTTACAATGGTGGCACTCAGCTTGACGGCCTCATCTTATGCTTTTACACACACGTTTAAAGGACCCGGGACTGTAGGAAGAAGGAAACACGTGAGCTGGCAAGGAATTCCAAGACTTAATGGTGCGGCAGTGGAAAGACTCCGAACCGCTTGATCTTGATGGAATATTCCGTACCTACCGTATGCGGTTTCGTTCCGATCATGAATTCATTATATTATTTATTAATAGAATGTATAGTCTACAAGGCTCCTGCAAGTCAATACGACTTCTGTTGGGGAGTCAGACGTCAATTTGTGTCATAAGAGTCATAAATTTAACAACAGGACTATTGTAGCCAATAAGCCTGATATGTAGCCTAGGTGATAGATATCACAGGTTTCCGGATCTTCTGCCTTCTTGTTCAACCATCAATTATGACCCACGGCTGCGTACACAACTGAGAAAAATTCTTATGAAAAAAGAATAGCACCATACTAAACTGTACTAAAAAAATAATCATCATTATCATTCTCTGAACCTTTTCCCAACTCTGTTGGAGTAGGCTTTCCAGTCTAACTGTGATGCGGCTGAACTTCGATATTTTCCGTGAAGCGACTGCCATCTGACCTCCACAACCAATTGTTCAATGACAAATGGCGATATCGAAGTTCCAAGTTAGACTGGTTGGACTTTTGAGGTCTCCAATTACCCGTAACGACTGCCATAGATGTTTGTATGGCAACCGGGATCGACGGCTTAACGTGCTCTCCAAGGCACGATCAGACCAGTGCAAAGAGCCATATTCATACATACAACTTTTAGCACTGAGCGGGGATCGAACCCGCGCCCCATGCGTAGCAGTCGCGTGCACTACCGCCACTGTCACTGTACTAAAAAAATATTATATATATTTTTTTCAATGTGATTGCATTGACGTTAAGTATAATATATCATATCATATCATATCATATAATAGATCAATTCCTCTGTGCACTCCCAGGTTTGCTGGAAGAAAACTCAACTTTGAGTTAAGCTCGCCTTTGTACATCTCGTCTCACTATTGTATATAAATATAATTTATGTGTACATGAAGAATAAAATAAATAAATAATTAAAAATATATCAATTATATTATTATAGCAATGTAGTCATCGTGAAATTATAAGACACGACAGATATCGGTAGTGTTCGACAGTCTATTAATTTAAATTCGGCTTTTCCCTTTTAATTAATGAAGGCCCATTTGAGTACGGTTTCCACGAAACTGTTGGGAGCGTGATCGAATGCTGTTAAATGTTGGCTGTCGGCAAATTGGTATAAATTAATATGAAAATGTATAAAAACGTCAGTAACTGTTCGTGTATTAATCGGTCTTATCCAGCAATCTTAATCTAAGATAACATAGGTACTTGATAAATGTATTAAAGAGCAGTCCGACTGGGGAAGTACCTCCGTCCTACAGAATACTGCGGCTAATAATAATCTTGTGTTGGGTTTCCGGCAGCGAGTGTGGAAACCAGAACTCACTAGAGAGGTTTTGTGTTGTCAGTGGGAATATCAAGAAACCCTGATGTGTCTTCTGCACTGACAGCATTAAAACCCCTAGCTCTCCCCAATACCCGCGACATGGACGGCAACACTCGTGCTACACCTTGTGCTGCATATTGCAAACGTCCTCCGGCCACCGTAACCACTTTTTATCAGGTGGGCCGTGTGCTTATCTGCCACTTATGTGGTATAAACAAACATCCAAATACGCAAACGTCTTCCCAGAGTTTCACATTTAAAATTAAACAACTAATATACTGTACTAGTATTCTATTCTAGTGCTAATACAGTACACTAGTATTGGATACTGTGGGTACTGGATATTTGCATGTTATACTAATGATAGTACTAGTTAAATGTAATACCTACTAGTATGATTTCTAATCACACCTTTTTTGTGTTGATTATGTTGGTAAGTGGTCTAAGAGGTATAAACTGTTATTTTGGATGCTTTTATCGCTGAATAGGCCTTGGAAACTGACTCAGTATTTTGTAACGATATTTCATGTAAGCACTGAAATATTGTTGAAAGCGTGATTTGTAAAATTATTAACATAGCCTTCATGTTTCAATTTAATAAGGTTAGACACGTGAAGCTTATTATTTAAATTTTACATTACCGATAGACTAATTAGTGGTAATATAAACATCGTCGAAGTAAGTAATTTCACTAATGAACAGCATTAGGGTTAACAAGCCAACGAAGAAACTACAAGTCTGTAACTAAAATAAGTATTACGATATTAATATTGAATATTTTGTTAAAAGCCTGATAATATATTTAATATTGATGTTAGTTTTAATAAGCTCAACACTAAAAAGGTCGCCAGAGATAAAATAGCTAAGAAATTAACCTTTTTCACCAAGAGAAAAATATAATAAATTTAGCGCAAACCTAAAATAAATATTAAATATATTCATGATTTTATCGACATCAAAGGTTTATCTAAGTCAAACAGTTCAAAGTTGCCTCATTTTACTAGTAGTGAAATATTTATTCAAATATCGAAGCACATTTAAAATATTATTGAAGGATAGTCTCGGTGGCGTGGCGGTAATGAAAGCGACTACGCAGGAAGCGCGGTTTTGGTTCCCGGTCAGTGGTAATATTTGTATGCATAATTTACATTCGTAATTCAATTCGCATTGATATGATCGTGTCTCGGAAAGTACGTTAAGCAGTGTCAGTCTCGGTTGTTACAGGAACAACGGCAGTCGTTACGGGTAGTAGCAGCCGTAAAAAGTTCAACAACTGTTCTAACTGTAATACTTCGATATCGCTAATAGGTTGTGGAGGCCAATATAGAAGTTCAGTCGTGACGCAGTTAAACTGAAAAAGCGGAGCCCGGAATTTGAGGTGATGGCTTCGTGCGACGCAGGAATGATAATTAAAGCGTATTTTAGAACTCACTATCAAAAAGTCGGCTAGGTACAAGTCGGACTGCCGAAATGACAGTCCCGTCCACAACTAGATTAAGGGATAACCTTAACATTGGTTGGCAAACTGCTGTAACTTAGGTACACGCACACATTGAAGTGAAAATGGTCTGGTTACATCTGTCAAAGGCCTATTTGATGGAATATCTCCCAACCTAATAACTGGTGATCTGAAAATGGTGCCTAAGTTAGACTGAATACTGTAGGCGAATAATAAAGACAGAGGTAAAAGGATTTTTAATTTGAAGTAGGTATCGCTCAAAAGATCTATTAATAGCTTTATATCAACATCACTCTAATCGTAGACGGTGATAGCCATAAATAGAAATAGCTGTGTAAAGAGAATTATAAATAATGTCTTCTTTATAAAAACACTAGACGGCTTCTTAATAGTAATAGTACGTTGATTCTTATATTTTCCTTGTAAAATAAAATGCTTGGCTAAAAAGTAATGTGAATCTAGTCGCAGAAAATAATTTCTTCTCTCACTAAGCGAATTCTCAAAGAATATTTTCAGGTAAAATCTATTTACGTTAGAAGATTAAGGTTAAATGAATATAATAGAATATGAGTGTTGCTATGTAGGTGTAATTCTTTTGCATCTACATAGGTTCACCTTGGCCTGGGATGCAATCAGGAAAATATCCATACATAATGAAGAGCTATGTGTGTATGGGAAAGGAACCCAGTATATTTATCTAGAATCCGCAATGCAGCCAACTCAGTGGAACAAAAAAGTCACGAAATTAAGTCGCCATCTTATGTATTATACATATCCTTCTTTTCATGAGATAAGTACCTATTTATTAATGAGGAAAAAGATCTTAATAATCTGTACGCTTATGTTAATCCTATTACACGCCTTTCATCACACCCACGTGAAGCGTTCAGACGTCTTTTCCATTTGACTGTACGAAAAGGAGTGTTAACGGTAATCATATCATCAATACGTTTTTGCTCATGTTGTTCAAAAGAATAGTATATTGGTTTTAATGAGATATAGATTATATTTTTCGGTCCTCTGTGGTGAGGTGGTACTTTTTTTTTATCGTGCGCAAAATCCCCACGGATACCACCTCCACCAAAACCGGTGGAGGTGATTATGTCGGACTCGAATCGACCAAAACGCACGCCGTCCATGGGTCCTTGATTGCCGGAGGTGAGATTATACAAGACATATCTCTCGCACCCCGGCAGACCCGGAGACCTCTCTGTCGAGATGACCCTCTTCCCCCAATGTGGAGACCATGGTGTCCCCATCTAGCCCCTGGGTATGGGGTGGCATTTTGCGCCATTGCCGTGGCCTGCTTCTGCTAGGGTGACCGGCGGTTCCACCCGTTACCCCCAGGCCTGTGGTGTGGTGGTACTGGATGCGGAACTGCTATGCAGGAGGCGTGAGTTCAATCCCTGGATCATCACAAATATTTGTATGCATAAATGTGACTATTTACGCTGGTCTGGAATACGAAGATAAGCTCTGGGTGAGTTCATGTTGCGTGAGACTGAATACAATAATTAATGAAATGTGGGTTGATGAACTCTACCTGGGAAATAGGCGTGGGCATATCATGTATGTTTGTATTGTAATTAAACACGTGTATGTGTATTGTTTGTCACGAGAATTCAACAATGTACTTTTTAGGTTATTTGTTCTACAGAAACAACAACTACAACGACAGAATTATTTTTGTTCTACGTCATCGAGCATTGTATGCTAATCGGGTTTCATGGGATCGAATTGGTTTTAGGTCGAACTGTGTAGTGGCTATAGCAATAGTTCAGTGATTAGACTAAGCTGTCACGAACGTACAAGAACCTGTGAAGTGGAGTAGAAGTAGCCGGAAGGCGGATCCTGAGTTCCAGGTTCACTTTGGCCTAGGATACAATCAGGAAAATATGTCTACGTGATGATATTGACCAATTTGTCCGAATTTTTATGGTTACATATAACCGAAATGCTATCAAAGTCTTATGGTAATAGGGACCGATGGTTTAGCGGGTAACTCAATGTTCCAAATCACTCATTTAAGAACTGGTTTGAAATAATTATATAATGAAAATACAAATGACAAACAACAATAATTATAAAACTCATTTAAAATAAAACATTACATAGAGTTTAAATATAACCTTCCTCCTCACACTTTGGAGTTGGTTAAAAAACTCATTACATCACAAAACCGGAAGGTATTATTCCACACAAATGGCCAATTTGCGGCTATTTGGCAGATATAATTGGCGAGTGGTGGCATCGAAGAGCTCTTTTTGCCTACTACTGTGTAATTGAGAAGATTAATTCGCTAATTCGCCCCCATGAGGTTATGAATCTTGGCTCCATTCTACTGAGCCTTTCCACGATCGAGAGCGATTGTTCCCCAATTTTAATATTTATATTGTGGGTCGCTTCATTGCCCGTTGGTATTCCTGTGGGAATTTCTGGTGCACGAAATTCACTGGAATCTAATCCCGGGATAAAACAATTATAGTCTGTGTGAATGAATTCTGAACCAGTTCCTGTGACCCATATGTACAATATTTCATGGAAAATTTTACCTGTTTTATACTAGATCATAATAACTTATAATTATAATTATATATACGTCATCCCTTTTGCGTAAAGCTTATCACTATTCAATCGTTTGAGCAAAATTGAGAAGTCTGCAAATATGTGAAATAATATGTATAGGTAGGTATATAAAGAAACGTTAGCTAGCCATCTTCATTTTTTTTTTTTTATGGCACGTCAATTTGACTTCAACTCGCCTGATGTTAAGCTGAAGGCAAAGTCTCATGAAAGAGGGTTACCATTGCAAACATGTAAAGTGCTACAATGGTGGCGCTCAGCTTAACGGCCTCATCAGAAGCTTTTTCACGCCCCGCTTAAAGGACATACGTGGGCCGGTAAGGAACTCCAGGATTTAAGGATGCGACAGAAGACTCACCGAACCGCTTGGTTCTTGATGGAATATTCTGCACCGTATGCGGGTGACATCTAAGCCCTGCACGTGTTGTCCTGTGTAGGAAAGGGGAGGGTGGGATTAATTGGAAGAGCTCTTCAGAACATTCACCATGGTAGAGACGGTTCTTTCTACAAATTGTTCTTATTACCTAATCATATATCAAAAGCCTTGCCTTAGATTATGCCTAGATAACGCCGTTAATCCTAGAATATTTTTGAGTGATCTCATCTGATGAGATTGTGATATAACCGAAACCTACCGCAAAACTAATTCTCATTTCAAAAACCTCAGTACTAAATCAACCTGTATATGTATACTATCTCGTATATTGAAGTTCGTGAGATTAAACCGACGTTATTAAACCTTACTAGCGAACACGGCTCGCTCTGACACATTTTATTTACGTACATAAGTATATTTGGAAACGTCCTTACATAGAACTATGGACCATAACACGAATAGATAGAATTCAATTTTGATAACTAGGTGTGATTATTTGGTACTGATAGTCGCGTGCGTATCCTATCAATTTTTATTCAACTCTTTGCGTAGATGTCTTCTTTATTGATGTTAATGTTATAGGGTAGTTTATTATTTAGATACAATAAGTACGGTTTGGCGTATATAGAAATTATAGGATTGGTCGTTACGCCTGCCGTACTATTAGCCTTTACAGTGTATTGCCACACACTCATTAGGATTTTGCGCTGCCGATTAAAAGAAGAAGCCGCGGTAGTGTAGTGGTATGGGTAATGAACTGCTGAGACGAGGTCTCGGGTTCGATCCCAGGTTTTACCATGGCACACACCAGTTACTTTTCGATGCTTTTCGAAGTTATGTGTGTATTTATCGCAGGCTTATAAGTGCCCGATTACTGGCCATAGGCTAGCTATCTATTACATTGGGCCTAAACATAAACTGGCGAAATATGGGTGCTAGAACATCTGCCTACACCTTCGGGGATAAAGACATTCCAAATTTTCCTTCTCTCGCAGTGATATTTATGAATAATTGTCATAGAACGAAATGCCGAATTGGACCCTTCAAAACAAATAAAAATACTTCTTTCCTGATGAGATATGATGACGTACATATAATTCATAAAACAATATTACAACTTATTCCTAAATCGGATCTAGAAGGTGCTGTGTAAATTCCATTCTAGAACATTAGTGTTAAAAATAACTTGAGTACGCAGTCATCTATTGTAATTAAGGCTTAACAAGTAAATCGGTAACTCCTTTAAACTTTTAATTTATCCGATACCAAGAATTTCTCGAAGTCAAATCTTCAAGTATAAAACTATTTGATGTTCTCCAAACCGATGTAAATACTTGTACGACTTTGGTCAAATATACTTTGACAAACTTGGTGTAGCTATAAATTGTCAAGGAGTGTAAGTATCCATCGTAATTTGACGGCGAATGGATCAAACTGATTTATTACTTCTATAATTTGATTTGTTTGAACTTTTGTATGTTAGAGTACACTATTTATCTATTGTATGATTCAAGTACATTAATCTTAGTCACTTGTAAAGAGAATGATTACATTATAAGTGGATTAATATGATATTATTGTGAACTGGATTCATCATCATTATTTCGGCCATAGGACGTCCACTGCTGAACATAGGCCTGCCCCATCGATTGGAGGCGGTCTGCATTCAACGGGTACCCGCAACTTCAACTATGCCGTCCATCGACGGACGACACTGGATTTAAAAACTATTATTATTGATTTTGTAGTTTATACAGTCCAATCAAATAGCCTATCGCTGTTCACTGCTAGACATAGCCCTCCCGATGTGTGCAATTACTCCTAATCTTATGCTTTTGGCGCAACCGGTTAGGTATAATAATAAATACAGTGCAGACGTACAAGTGTGTTCTTTTTTTCGTTGTTTCCGATAGTTCTTAGGATTGTCGGTAGATGACTTCAACATCACCACTTAAGACTAGAAAGAGAATTTCGAAATGTCTAGTATAGTATAAATATGTCTAGTTCATAGCTCAAATGGTCACAGGCAGGACCCCTGTGTAAGAGACCGGACGCAAGTTCTCATCCCGTCAAGATATTTTTTAACAATTTTAAATCCAATACTAACAATCAATATGTGGATGACGTCAGCAGCTAGTTTCTTATGTAATGTAATCCATTGCCATCCTAAAAGAAATTTGAAAGATATATTTCGCGTAACTCACCTTGAATATCAATTCGCAAAAGTTTAAGATTTTCTGTCTGACCGCATTCACGATTATGTTTTCAAATTCGTTACAATAGGCATCTCTTTCACTGTTACTGCTACATCAGATTTTCAACTTTGATATTTAAAACAGAGAGTCCTTTTTGTATTAATGCAAGTATTCTGTAGATATAACAGGACCGTATAATAACAATTAAGAATGAGATGAGATTTTCCGAGTAATAACTGGTGCTAGCAGTGTACAATAAAATTTCACTTGAATGAATTCAAATGGTTTGTATATCCTCGCAAGAACAGAACTCATATTGCCACACAAACTATAAACAGTATTTTCTTTAATATGTGTACCTATATTTGTAAAAAAAAAAAAAAAACGTGACAATTATAAAAACCAACAAAAGAGACTTAAATTAAAAAGCGTCATGGAATACCTACGCATACCTCATGTGGTAATGTTCCCAGAAGACTGGCAGCATTGCCACGTTGTATGGCAATGTTTATTCTTTGGCATAAGAAGAGACCAGCCTTCTGGTCAGGAGAAGCGTCGACCACAGCTTCGCAATCTCTCTGCGACGCTCGTACTCCATGACCCGAACGTTTCGACTCCAAACGGCACAACTTCATAATATCCAATGAGATTGGAGTATTTGCGCTGCCGTTTAAGAACCTCTGCAGACGCAGCGGCGGCACCGGAATTTTTGCTCCTGATTATAACGCCACATTTAAAGCTATGAGATGCCATACTAAAGCACAGATGAACTATTTATCCTGCCATGTCCCTCACTATTTCGGTATATTGCAATAAAAATAAATATTATCAGTATTACACCAAGGTGCAGTGTCAAAATTTTAAAACTGCGTTTTCGCAAAAATTTGTATTTTTTTGGATTGTGGCAGTTTCATCCAAAGAGTGCTGCATGAACACAATTTTTTTTTTTTATAAACCATTATCAACTTTAACAGAAATGACGTCAATATGTCTACATTGAAAGTCACAAGTCACTTTCACTGACAATTTAAATTCAGTAACTCAGTAATGAGAAAATTGTCTCTCTACTTACGTTAGTAATAATAACTTTACGATTTTAATGTTCCTTCATTACTAATGTTGTCGTCAACGGCCTTAACCTATAACTATCCATTTAATCATCGATCTAACAATTATTTTTATGGAATAGTGATGTAACTATATGGCATTTAAACAATATTATTCGAGTCAATTACAGTTCAACATACCTATTCGTTACTGAAAAAAGCCTTTTAATTTTATACCGCTATGTTTGTGTACTTATGATAACTATGTATTGTAATTTTGTGTTGTCAGTGGGAAGACCCAGAAACTTTGCATTATCTTCTGCACTGATAGCATAAAAACTCTTTTAAACTTCTCCCTTCGACCCTCCTCCTCCCCTCTAATATGGTCTGCAGTACAAATGTGACGTCTCTGGTGTTGCAAACGTCCTTTGGCTACGGTAACCACTTTCCATAAATAGGGCCGTGTTTGTTCAATCCTTAAGTGATATAAAAAATAGTAAGAACAAGTTCGAAGAAATGTTAAGTTTTCTTCTACTCTAAACCTTGGAATAATAGAGAAGATTAAAGTGCAAATAGAGAACTACATGAACATTTTGTCAAATCATACTTGTTGAAAGATCCCTCTGTCAATTTGGTGTCATAAAAATATAGGATATTACTTTTTACGGTTCGATTAGCGGGTATAGCAACCGAGTTTTCTTAAATCTTTAAAATCAGTTTTGTTTCTTTTTGAAAATAAGGAAATGTTTCCTTTGAGTGAATTTCTTTATCACCAGTATTTAGAATATTTTCCCTCCAGGTATGGTTAAAATATTCCACTTTATAACATAGACATAAACATGAACTCACACCTATATCCCCGAAGGAGTAGGCAGAGGTGCTAGCACCCACATTTCGCCAGTTTATGTTTAAGTCCCAATGTTATAGTACCGGGTACTTATAAATCAGCGATAAATACACAAATAACTTGGAAAAACATCGAAAAGTTATTGGTGTGCGCAATGGTAAACCCTGGGATCAAACCCGAGACCTCGTCTCAGCAGTCCATTACCCATACCACTAGGCTACCGCGGTTTTTCCACTTTATATACGAATTTAATAACTCTTACATCAATGGAGTTCTTATAGACGTAAAATACATACTAGATAGTATTAGATTTTGTCTGACTTTGTATAAACTCTGTAGAATTTGTGAAGGATCTGACATGGTTATAATCGGCGTACTATTATTCGCTCCGTCAAAATCATTACACGTACGTTAACTATTAAGTTTGCTTAAGCAATTTTCAGCTTCGTTTCTCATTATAACTGGAATTAAATACATACGCAAGTTTAATGTTATACATACAGACAAGAAAGAAAGCGAACATGAGAAATATTTTTTTTAATAAATACTTCTATTGTTCATTGCGTCGATTCGGCCTTACTTTTTCGAGATCCTAGGCACTAAAACTGGCAACAGTGAACGTATACCATCAAATTGATATCAGCCATGTCGAAGTTCTATATCTCATAGTGAATGCCATAGATGTATGTAATCGGAACCGATGGCTGAACCTGCTTCCCGACCCCAGTATCCTCTTTTTTCCCGGGCGGAAATCCCCAAAGGATACCCTCCAGCCAAAGTCAGCGAGGGTGGTTATCTTTGTATGTATATGGCCAAAATCGCACGGCCGTCTAGGGCCATCGGTTGAATAGGGTCAGTCACTCGCCCTAACGGCCCGCTTCAAAGGTTCTCTCTCTGTCCTTCATCTTTCCTCGGATAGCGAGGAATGCTCGTCAAGCTACCGCCGCGGCCTACTCCTTCTAGGATGACAGGCAACTTCCCCTGTCACCTCCAGGCACGGACACACACAGGACGGAGGTCATTCTGTGACCTCCGAACCCGGATCCTAGACCCAACCTAGCTAATATTGTTTAACCAAAATACGATAACCGAAGGAATACGATAATTGCATAGGCTATCGCTTATAAGCTATAATCATGATTCTTATCTTAACAGTAATTAAAAAATAAAATTTGGATTAGTCCTTTTATGATTACTTTAGGTTTTACGATAAGCTTTTGTTTAATTTTGGGTCTAATGATATAAATCACTGAACACGTCAGAGCATAATAAAAATAAAAATATTTTAT
Source organism: Pelosia muscerda (assembly GCA_963691645.1). NCBI lineage: Eukaryota > Metazoa > Arthropoda > Insecta > Lepidoptera > Erebidae > Pelosia > Pelosia muscerda. The sequence goes on along the minus strand of OY829114.1, from coordinate 3,846,499 downwards.
GGTGCTTCTTTATTTCTTTATAATACCTCGAAATTATTTCAGTAATTAAAATATTTTTATGTTAGTTACAAACCTGCTAAAAAAACATTGTGCTAGCGTCGTACTTCTGTACCTCTAGAGTCTAATGTCATCGTCTCAAAAGCAGTACATGTATAAATAAGTAATTAATTCTAGGAAAATACTGATCATATTATGTGCTAGTAAGAAGTAACGACTTGAGATTTGGCCTAAAACAAAAAAAAACAATTCAAAAGATAAACTGCTATATATTTTCATAGCATATGTGGGTATGAATTTCAACTTAATTATCTCCAAGCATTTCTGAGAAAAACGTCTAGACAGACAGATAGACAAAGAAGTGATCCTATAAGGTTTCTAATCCTAAATTCTGTATTGCCAGTTACCTAGATTGCGTCTTAGGGGTCACTTATAACATCCTCTGGGGGTGCAGGTATATGGATATACAGCACACACCAGTTGAGGTGAGTAATGATCTGCGAACCAACTCCGCACTCGTAGTACAGGTGCATGTCATCTGAAAACCCCCTCTTAGACCGACTGTACTGGCTTAAGCCAACCAGCGTTCGTAGTATGTTTAGGGACTTCCATCTAATCCAGGGAAGGACATACTTAGGTGGAAGACTTTCCGACAGCAGAACAAAGAAAGGGGACCGAAAGGGGTTTTAGAAGAGCACAGGTTAAAAATAAATCTTTAAAATGTCCTAATACATTTTGAATATGCAAAGGAACATAAGCATTTAGTATCTTTGTTGTACAACCTTCAGAACAATATGTTAAAATATAGAGGAGAGAGGCAAACAGCAGGTTTCATCCAGTCAGCACCCGGAGGGATAACACGCAGATTTGCGCCATTATTTACTTCAAGACTCCGCCTTGCTATAATTAATTAAAGAATTCTCATTGTTAACTTCATTCTATGTTCATATACGTACCTTAATGTGTATCTGGTATGTTCTATTCATAGTTATGTAGCACATTGCCGCTTATATATGTAATAGTGGTGTGTTTCACAGTGTCACATACGACATATAGTAATTTAGTTTGGAACGCTTGAGTAAAACTAATTTGAAAATTAATTAAGGTAGGTTGTAAGTATGTCGCAATGTCTAAGAGTGTAGATTGAACTATCACTCAACGTTGAGGAAGGAAAAGGCGACTTCTGAAACATTAGTATACAAATAGTTCATCCGAAGTGTGGACGCTAGATCAAATACTAATACATCAACGAGACCTAACAGCTTATGAGTTTTGAAGGAGAGAAAGGGAAATCGATTAAACACTGATTTAACACTATATTATAGTAGTGAACACTATGGTAAACATCATGGTTGCTAATTTTGCCAACATCTGATATATTGACATTGTAGTAAACACATTATCGCGTGATAATGTGTTTGCTAAAGTGCCAATATATTAGCCTTCAATATACTTGATAAAAATATCGTCTAGCTACGTCCCATTTCTGAACATTCAATTTTAAGAAATGGTACGATACATATACGATACATAGGTATTTCATAGCATAATAAAGTTAGGTACTTTTATATTATACCAATACTATGAATATATCATCATTCTCTGAGCCTATTTCCAACGCAGTTAGGGTCGGCTTTCTAGTGTAACTAAGATACGGCTGAACTTTGATATTTTCCGTGAAGACAACTCCACAACCAAATTGGCGATATCAAAGTTCTGTAGTTAGGCTAGTTGGACTTTTGAGAGCTGCAACTACTCGTAACTACTGCCATAGATATTCGTATGGCAACCGGGACCGACGGCTTAACGTGCTCTCCGAGGCACGACCAAACCAGTGAAATAGCCATATTCATGTTCAAAATTCTAAATTAAAATTTTTTATTCATTTATTCCGTATAGACTACTTAACGGTAATTTTTAAACTATCGCGGCGTTTACTCATAGTGTTTATGAATTGCGGGACTTCACGGGACCTCCAGATTAACGGCGTTGCTATGGGCAGCCCTTTGGCACCGGTCGTGGCAAATATTTGGATGGGAACATATTGAAGAAGTGGTAGCTCAGAACGGGCACACCCAGATCAGGCTATGGAAAAGGTATGTAGATGATATATTCTGTATATTTAAAGGCAACAGAGAGCAGGTGGTCCGCTTTACTGAGTATCTCAACTCATTACATGTGAAGACACAGTTTACGTATGAGATTGAGAACAACAGAACATTGTCCTTCCTAGACATCAAGTTAATGGTAAAAACCGACGGCTCCTTGGCCCATACTGTGTACCGAAAACCCACTCACACAGATAGATACCTGCACGCCTCCTCGCATCATCACCCACTTCATTTGAACTCAGTAAGCTCGACTCTCACCAAGCGAGCTAATGATTTGTGTGACCCTGAGCACCTACAGCAGGAGTTAGACCACGTTCAAGAGGTGCTTAAAATGAATGGGTATGTTACGAGTTCTAGAAAGCCGCGACGTGCACGGAGGATGATGCTACCGGGTGTTGACCGCCAACCGGCGTTCATGCCGTATGTGAAAGGAATAACGGATAAGATCGGATCTTGTTTACGGAAGCTTTCCATCAAGACCATATTTAAACCGTCCGCCAAAGTAGCGAAATACGTGAGAACGCCGAAGGACGTCATACCTCTGCAAACACCGGGTGTCTACAAAGTATATTGCAGCTGCGGTAGTTCCTACATAGGCCAAACCAAGCGTACCATTGCGGAGAGAGTCAAAGAACATATCGCAGCTGTGAAAAACCGTCAGTTCAACAAATCGGCAATTGCAGAACATCTCGAATCGGGCACCAATCACTGGATTGAACTGCATCAACCCAAAATCCTCTCCACTGAGCGCCACTACTATCCACGGATTGTGCGCGAAGCTATTGAAATTAAAAAATATAAAAATTTCAATAGGGAAGATGGATTCAAATTATCCGGGACCTGGAATCCAGTGATTCAAATAGTGAAACCCAAGAACACAGTGCTGCCGATGCCATCTAAAACTGACATAGTGAGTGTGGTGTGTCGCCAGCCTTACATTCAACATTAAAGTAATGGAGGGTAGGCACACAAAAAATGTTTCCTGTACACCGCGCGACGCTCGCAGGCCAGTCAAGTCGTGACCACGGGTGCTGCAACGCACCCGAAACGTCGACAAAAGTAAGTGTTCAAAAAAAAAAAAAAAAAAAATATATATATATCGCGTGAAGTCCCGCAATTCATAAACACTACTTAACGGTACTTTCAAAAGGTCAATATCAACAATATTTTAGGCATTAGTGAGCAAATGGACCCCCACCTGTTCTAAACGCCGCCCTAGCCTGAAAAGACTTCGGCAAGAAATTCTGGCGCTTTTCTGAGTGAACAGCTCATTTTCAGGCTTGTTTATCATCCAAATAACCTTGGACTTTATAATGAGTTTTTTGGCAAAACTATTTTTCATTAAATTCTTAAATTATTGATAAATAAATCACAAATTTCATTGGGGAGCTTGTTAAAAAAGCGTAAACAATGACCCTGAAAAGAATTTGAAATTTTGTTTAGTCTACTATCGTAGACAACGAGATTATTTTTGTGTCTGGTATAAAAAACATATCGAACCCACGCCTCATGCGTAGCAGTCGCGTTCACTACCGCCACGCCACAGAGGCTGTAATATATACCTACTTCTATAAGATATTCCAGCATTCTATAACCAAGTATGTTTAAAGGTTAATTAATTAAATATAATTACTGCGAAAACTCTCATGAGTTTGCTAACTTTCATCTTGAACTTAACAGTATATTAAGTTCGTGAAGTAGATAATAAGTATGATAATATGTGAAAATATTAATATTTACGCTCTGAGGTGGAATTATCAGCCTAATTGTAAGTTACCGTTTGCAAGCATCCATACTATTTTACAGTGAGTTCTTACGTTGGTTCGTTTATACGAATTTATAATTTACTAGCACTTATGTTGCCCACGGCACCGCCCAGGTCGACTTCTGAATCCATTCCTGTTGTTGATCCTTTCCGATACATATATGCAGACATAAAATCACGCCTGTTTCCCATAGAGGTAGGCAGAGATCACGGAGCTCCATTTGCTACGACTCTTGCTTCATTCCCTCTCATTACCACCTTCATGCAGGCTCGTTGGTTTAGGGTACTCCTGACCTGCCCCTTTTCTAAAACTTCCCCGAATTGATCCAGGTATGTGTGCCTAGGTCTTCCCCTTCCGACGGTACCCTCCACACATATCATATGACACTCACAGTGAAAGAATTTTCAAATTCGGTTCAGTAGATCCAGATATAACCCAGTACAAGATTACAAAATCACAAACATAATAATAGTACACATTACTTGAGGTTAGGGTAAACTTTGACAGTAAATATTGATAGGCCAAACGGAATTCATGATGGTTATTTCTCTTATGTATTTTAGAGATCCATTTAATATTAGCATTCTTTTATTATACGGCAGAACGGATTCAGATTAAATTATCATAAAATTATATTATATAACCCGAGAGAGTACATAATATAACATTCCTTGGGGGTCACAATGGCCGGAGTGACGGGTGGGCCCTATCACCCTACCAGAAACAGGCCGCAGTGGCAGCGCAAAGTGCGTCTTCCCCATACCCAAGGGTCAGGTGGGGACACCATGGTTCCCACATTAGGGGAAGGGGGTTATCTCAAAAGAGATGTCCCCGGGTCCACCAAGGTGCGAGAGATATGTATTATATAATCTCACTTCCGGCAATCAAGGTCCTATAGACGGCGTAAGTTTTAGTCGGTTCTAGTTCGACATAATCGCTTTCACCAGTTTTAGTATCCACGAGGATTTTACACACGATAAAAAAAAGGTATGAAATGGACGAAAACACAGACAACAACTAGTCTAGCGTTTAACATCATCTAATGGCTCAAAAAACTTCCCATAGCTTTCCTCCTTGAGTTTAATTACTAAAAAAAAATACCATCAGGCCATCAGGTTTCTGGGATAGCGCGTGTAACGGCTGCCACCATACTGCAAAGACTGTACCCCTGCTTGCCAAGCAGCGAGGGACAATCAATTTGAGGACATAAATATAAAAAGAAAATTCTATCGCTAGTAGTAACAAATAAAAATTATAGAAAATACGAGTATACAGAACCATCTTTTTCCTTCGCTTTCGATCGTGCTATAAATATAGTTACTATTTAAACTTGCCGAAGTATGTGAATAGTATATAAAAAAATTCTATTGAATCAACAGAAGCAGATTTCCCTGGAGTACCGCGACTGACCGCCGGTTTACTGAGCGGAATTGGAAAAAATGGCTCCAGTAATTTTATTTTTGTTTTTATTTCATCCGTATTTTGTCTAGTGAGGTCGAACTAATTTTGTTAACCGGAACGTTGAGAGAAGTAGGGCAGAACCCACTTATTAAACTAACCAAGGAAGGTGTTTTCACTAAAGATGCTAACTATTTCAAGTGTGGATCTCGTATACTAAAGTCTGAAAATAACATCAACTTATTCATTTCCTAAAAAAAATGTATTTTAAGCTGCCAATGATATTTCCAACTTCTAACCCTTATTGCCCTAAATAAAAAAAAATGATGCCAATTTGCCACCCAAATACCACAAAATTATGACATTTATGTTCAGTTACAGCAATGTTTTGTCTACTTCTCAAATTTATTTGCTGTATTTTTCGATGTTAGACTGCAAATGTAAATCTAAAAATGTGGACCATTGCACCCGGTGAATAGCAAATAGTACCTATATTGTCCTATAAAAAGGCATAGGTAAGATAGTCGCAAAACTATTACATCATAAGCGAAACGTACAAAATACTTGTAGAATTTCAAATGAAACCATTTAACAGTTGCTGTCGAGTTGCAAACTTATTTAATCTAACTTTTGACAATTTTCACATTTTTTTCAGCCGCACCTCTAGTGCAGAACGTAGCTAATGTCACTTACCCGGCTGTACTCGTAGTTTAAGTTCCTTAGTGTTTTGGGATGGAATCACTTTATCCACATTTACGTTGTTGGCCTATAGCCAAGATACCGCTGCTGTTTTCGTTCTACTGCCAGCCGTATTCAAAATATTCTTATGATAGTAATAACAAGCAAGAATTGAAAATGAAGTGGTTTAATATATTTACCGTTTTGTGAATATAATTTTCTATATTGAGTTAATATTGGAAATGGATGTAGCGCTGTAGAATACTTTCAACTTTCTTAAATAAAATACATTTTACCGCACGTTCCGTTTAAATTTTTGCTCGGTGTCCTATATTGCAATATATAAATTGAACCAGTAAACAATAGTAGTGCATTTATTTATTTATAGTAATAAATGGGTTTTGTACATACGCCATTTTTATACCGCTCTGGTGGCCCATAAGCATACAGCAAACCTAATGGGAAGCGGTCACCGTGACATATTATGGTTGTTTACAACACCAGAAGCGTCATACTCGTGCTGCTGGTAGAAACCTTCTAATGCCTTCTTGAAGAACCCCATATTATAGTCGTTTGGAAAAACCACAGTTGGGAGTTCATTCCACAGCTTTGGCTGGCCTTAGCACTAGATACCATTCTACGGCATCATCACACTTTTCATTCATCCTACCTCATCGCCCGATGCTCTCCACAAAACTCTTAGCGTCGATACTCCAAAAGTCCATCTCATACGCACAACGGAAAGAAAGAAAGAAAAAATTACTATGCACACACACCGGGACGAACGGATACCAAAAAAAAAACTTGAAATTCAAAATTATGCTCACAAACAACAATCAACATCACGGATATGCGTTGCAGTTCCCTATAAAACTATTACCAGCCATCAATTCAGTAAAATGTTAATCGTTGAATGAGAATGCAATACACACTCATTTAAAAAATCAACGAATCAATTTTATCCATTCAATTTGTATTCGTTACATTACTCCACTAGTTATATTTTGTCAGTCTTAATGAATTGCATTAAATGAGGTGACATTTTCCCCGAAATTCGACCGTGAATTGCATTGCGGAATATTTTCAACGATCATTATGGGATATGCAATAATGATATTGATTAATATAATATTTAGTTCGTGAATTGAATGCGTTCGTGTACTAACTATTATTATCAATATGAAAGTTTGTGAAAATGGGTGTATGCTTGTTACTGAATCATATACGGCTAAAAGGTTTTGTTTAAGATTTAGTACAACATTTGATAATCTGAAATAACACATAGACTGCTGTTCTTAAAATAGCTTCTCATGGGTTGCAGAAACGAAATCAAAATAAAAAAATATATGTTCCCAGTAGCTATTATGCCGCTACACGTCTCCACCTGGCTATATTTGATCAAAAATATTGAAACCCGGATAACATTTTGTATCATGCAAATACGCTTCGTGGTTATTCTACCTACGAATAAATAAGAAATATAGTATACAATCCATACATTCGCATTTTATAATGCATAGTAGTTTGTACAGCGACTGTGGCGTGACGGTAGTGAACGTGACTGCTGCCTATTAGGTAATACCTATGTACTGCTCCGTCGTGAGTTCGATTACCGCTTAGTGTAAAATATTTGTATGCATGAATATGGCTATTTGTACTGGTCTGATTGTGCCTCAGAGAGCATGTAAAGCCGTCGATCCCGGTTGTCATACAAACATCTAGCTAGCTTAGAAAGCTGACCCCAATTCAGTTGAGAATCGGCTCAGAAAATGATGAATACAACATAGTAGTTTATACAATTTATACAACTGTGCACTTAAACACTTCACATAGCAAGGCTCTCAAGCTATTTGCACCAATCTTCACTTTGCTTGTTTTGAAATCAGAGAAATAAGTAAGGATCTATCTATACGAGATTTGTTTGCAAAATACAAAACTGATGCACAGGTCATTGAGCCTGTGGATCGATATTAAAATAATTTAATTATTAGTATCAAATATTAGTATCAAACCTACTTTAGGGAAATTGATCATTATTTTATACTCCACGTATCATCACTCCACTGACCACGTATCATTATTTTACAAGTGTGTAAATAACTTTATGCGGCAGTAATAAAATCTAAATATTATTTTACTAAAATATAATTACAAATCTTTTATTGTTTACATGACTATGACATTCATAGTGATTTCTTAAATCTATTAAACATTTTATGTATTCAGCTATTTGATGATTAATTATATAGGTATATCAATACATAAAAAAAGAATAATAAGCGAAATCCGAACAATCTAGTTATGGATGAGTGAACACCTGTTATAAACACCAACTGGTGGCGCAGGCGTGTACATAGCCGTAATCTCAGGGCGGGTGGAGAACAGTTACGATTAATAACGTAAAGAGTGTATCAATCCAACTATCCTGTAGGAACAATCGGGTCATGAAACACGGTACACGAATAAAATAAGATCGCTTACCCCGCGCTGTTTTCTTAAAAGTACTAATGGCCACCATCTGCTCCAGATTTCAGGATACGCCTGTATTCACTAACAGTAATCACTTGTACGCGGTGAACTACAAAAATTTCTATCGTTTATAAAGATCGGAGCGATATTGGTCTGTACGAGAGGTTGCGCGCGCGACGCGGCCAATCTTTCGCGATCGTACTACCCTCATTCTATATAATCACAGGTACCCCCAATTCAACGAGACTTACACAGCAAAGCTATTGGACTGATTCATACGCCACAACACTCAAGGACTCGTCTGCCCCGACGACCATCGATCTTATGGCAGAAATGACCAGCCCACTGCCACTTTAGCTTACTAATTCGTTGATTTGTTTTTGAGTTCGCTTTTTGACTTCGATTGTACCATTTAAAAATAACGGCAAAATCAAGTTTACGCTTCAAGCTAAAGCAGAAACCAGTGCATATTGTTACAAGTTTTATTCTCTTCGAGTAAGTTTCGATTGTGAACCGCACTGCGCCGGGACCGCCTCAGCAGTATCAAGAGCAATCACAATAAAGCACAAAACTTGACTTTGTCAAACTTTCGTTGATGTAACCGATCCTTTTAAAAAGTTTAACATACTGAACGATACATTGAACTTTTTTCATAATCCAAGTATGTGGAGCTTTTAATAACATGCTAAAAACTTTTTTAATTATATTTGGATGCTCATACCTTACAAGTATTTGCTTTCCTCGTAAAAGTCAACCAAAGTTTGTTTTAGAAGAATGGGATTTTGTCATAACTTTATACATTCATGTGATCATATTTAGCTTCTCAATTATGGTGTCGTCAGACTTAATCTTGGGCTGTTTGAACAATAAAGGCCGTCGGATTCTACCTAACAATGCTAAAAATTTCTTGAGTCACAGAAAAGTTTTTGCTGTACAGATATGTATTGTAAAATATATTATTGTCCAACTGAATTGAAGCTATGACTTTCATTAGTTTCCATTACCAAAAAAGATCAAAATATAAAACAATAAAATTGAGAACGAATTTATTACTTTTACTTTATTAAATTTCAAATGACCTTTTTATGAACTATACCTACTCGTAGAAACGCAACACACCTATGCCGTGATAAATACGATATTCTCTTGAGCTACATGTGTTTGCACTACACGCTAAGAAGGTATCACGTTTTTCTAACGATTTTGTATAGAGTAAGTATATTCCTGTAGCTTTTTAAAACTATTTATTGTAAGAAAGCATTACTTTAGAAGTTCAACATATTATATTTATAATCTGGTTATTTTTCGAGAAAACAAAATAATCACGACCCCTATTTATGCCTAGGTGCTTTAATATTTTTCGTATTTTTCAATGTAAATCACAAAACTGGGGGGTGCAACCTAATTCACAAAAACCAAAAACGCATAAAAGATAGATTTTATGTACATGACATATAAATAAATGTTGTTATTGGTGCAATTATTTATTTTTCTGTTCAATTGATAATCTAGAAAACTACAAGTAAATCAATATTTTTGCTATAATGAGAAAACAGTCCTAAACTGAAAAAATATCACAGTTTCTTGGCACCAAAACCACTATTATTTTATTCTTATCGAAACCTCTGTAAGGTTTTTTAAATGATATTGCTATCAGTATATTTTGAATGCACTCCATTAAGCAAACTGTGGTAAAGTCAACAGTATAAAGAACAGTTTTGTAAGTTACTGAAGATCCTTGTATCACAAGATGTCGGTAGTAGGTACAATAAAGTGCCTGTTGTGCCATTGTTGGGCACCACCATTGTTCTAAACTAAAGCCAAAGGGGTTTCGTCTTTTATACGAACAGTTGAGGACTCTCCAAGCTTCTGATAAATTTACTTGTCCGTTGCAAGCGAAATAAGGAGCAATGAAGATTTAAGCGGTGGCTTTAAATCTTTTTAATGAATATTTTTGGGCGAAGGAAACAAAATTGACAGCATTTAATAACTGCTTAATAAGTAATAAGGTGTGATAAAAAAAATAATTGCTCTTTAAGCGGGATTTTAAATCGTAAAATGTTTTATTAAAATGTTATGAAAAGATGTGTTTACATTTTATATTAAATAAAGTTATGGATCGTAATTTCAGGATACAGTAGGCTTAGCGAGTGTTATTAGGTTAATGTTTATGTCGGAAAGTTTGTAAGGCTTCTTTTATAATACCTACACATATGTTAGGATATTTTCAACAAGTTAATACGATATATTCGATTCGATATTTTCTTTCCTACACAGTGGGGAACATTATTATTTATAGGGCATGTCTGTAAATGGTAACGAATAGGTGTAAAAATACGTAACATAGAAAGAATAAGAACTTTCTTTGATATTTCAGCTAGTAATCAGATAGTTCTGCGAGAGTGAATTGTGTAGTCATTACAATAGTAAAACATCGGTATCGAATTTGCAAATAAGATCTTGGGGCTTGCAAAGACAATATGGGAACAGAAGTTCGTTATAAGACCTTGACAGCTAGCAATACATTACCGTATATCCATTTCATATAGTGAGTAGGTAAGTATTTCAGATAGGCACGCAAGCCAAAGTTAATTTCTTAGTTGTAATAATACGCAAATGAGATAATAAAGCTCGGATTTCTTTAAAAGATAGTACTTCAATGTGGTACAAGCACCACCATTTAACGTCTTGGAGAGTATCAGTCGCTAGTAATATAAAAATAATAATTTATCATCACCAATCCGATAAACTGACCAATGATTGCAATTTCATTTCAAGAGAATTTAAAATAAGAGTATTTATCTTCGACTTGATATCATGAGATCCAAAATTAATGCCAATAATAATATTTCAGTTTGCAGAACTTAGAAAAACCATACTTTCAAATAATTGAATGAATTCTCGAAAAAGATACAAACGAGGCTAAATTCTCTAAAAGAATAATATCAAAAGAACAAAGGAATTTCAGCACCAAATAATATTATCGTCCATCACCACAATTGTATCGTTTCCGTTCGCTCAATAGCACGGAATGCGCGAAATCACGATCCTTTCCACTCCAGAGACCCTGTTACCGTCCGTCAAACCTTTTTTTTTTCAATCGCATAGGTAGCTAACAGCGATTTTCAATCAATACACCACATATTTTCCACGTAACACGTGAAATTCCACTGAGACCTCAGGAATCCTTATAAAAACATTTTTAAAAGATCATTTGACGTGTCTTTTGTACATTGCGTGCTTATATTTATTTTTTTAACGACCAGCAATACATAGGCGGCAATGAGTTGGAAATTTTATTGTTTGATTTTTTGTTGGGTATTTATTGGTAAGAATATTGAAGCGTGTTGTTCCATTAATCTCCGTCAGAAGTCAGAGAGGTTGACCTCCAATATGAATGTCCTTGCATTGTCCGAATCTTGCTCCCATGCGTCGAGTCATGGTGAATCTATGGCGTAGAAATGTGATTGATATGTATTACCAAGTTTATCATAAATTTATTCTGTTTGGCAGAAGTTTAATTATTTAACATAAAAGTTTTGTTTATTATGCAGTATTGGATCAGTGGGCAGGCCAAAGTGATTTGCATAAAATAGAAATTGTTTACATTATTCATTGTTTACTTTGTACATTAATATTCGCAAACTTTGCTATTACGCTATATAAGAAGTAAAGAAAGAAAAATGCTATGGCAAAGCAAGAAACAATAAGTAATTTGAATGAGAATCATTGACTTCAGCTAGTGTTGTAAGAGAGAAACATATTTCTAGATTTTCTACAATTTTAAATATGATATGTGAAGTATAAAGCCTTTTTAACCCTCAGTTTACCCGGTGAAATTATATACCTTAATTAACCTCATTGAGTCCATTGGACTCCTCCACACAAATCATCGATTTTACACAAAATAAAAGATAAATTTGTATAACAAAGTAATTTAATGGGTTTTAAAACATATTTCTTATTATTTTACGTATCAAATTTTAATCAGTAATGTATCTATCTTATATTTTTCTTGTACATACTTAATCACTAGAAAATATCTATAAAACAGTAAATGCCAACTTCTAACTTCAAACTAAATCAAAATCCAAACGGAAAATAGTTTGTTTTCCACTAAATTAACACAATAATATCTTAAACAATCGTTAACAAGAATAAAAATGGTTCATGTTCATAATAAAATAAAAATCCTGCAACGCCTAATCTTTGGCTTTGTCTATACATCGCACGCAAAGCTTTTTAGTGCATCCTAAGCATGCTGGTCTCAGACCGGACTCCTGTGCCTCCTCGTTACTTGTATCAAAAGACCACTCCGACTCCGAGCCATGTTCAAATGGAATGCGCTCGTCTTCTTCTTCATCTAACAATATTTGATGTCGTGCAGTTTCGGATTGTCGACTAAACTGTAATTCATCATCGGAATCCTCATTATCTTCCTGGAGCCAGTTGTTTATTATCGATTCACCACCTGTTGCATTATATTAACTGATCTCCTATTTGACGCCATATTGTTGACCTAAAATTAAATTAATTACATAAAAACACGACAAATAACAATATAATGACTTTACTAATTTTGTTACACAAATACCCTGTTTGAGTCCAATGGACTCCTGACAAGTGGCTACTTACCCCTACACGCTGCGCAGGAGAACTTCCTCCTCACTCCTTAACCGGCGCGCTTCTGATTGAAGGTACACGGGAGCACGAAGAATAATTCGCGGTAATTAAGTAGTTAAGCTTGATTGAAACTTTGTGCGGAGTCCAATGGACCTAACGGGTAAATTAAGGGTTAAAACAAAATGAGGAAACATTTTTCAGACATTCGTATAAAGAGAACATGTTTCTTTTCTTAGCATAATGAAACTAATGAAACTCTACTTCAAAAAAAAAAATTACTTTGCCTGATTTTCTATGCAATATAGAAAACACAAAAATCAAATGACGTTCAATCATTTAACGTCATCAAGAGACGATCAATCATTTGCTTGACGTTCAAAGTTATCAGCGCCACTCATATTTGAAATGAGAATTATTCCTATTGACATTCAGAGGTGATCCAAGTACGACGAATATTTTCAGAAACGTATCCAAGTATATTTTTCCATCCATTAAGTATGATGATGACTTTGACAGTATTGTAATACTTTAGCTCAAATGGATTGCATAGACTAAACTAATTATTTTGATCATCAATTTAGTTTATTTACATATTATAATTAGCAGCCCTTTGCAGAATAGATAGTCGATATAAGTACCATAAAGAAATATATGATTAGAGATTGACATGGATATTTTCGTAATTATTATAAATCCCTGACGTTTATTACAGCACCGAAATACGAAACTAACCGAAATCTACTCAATACATCTAAAATGAAGATAAATATCACAGCGATGTTATTAAGAAATAATTGCTTCTGAGAAAAGAAGGCCAAAAAATTGAACTATTCCACTCAAAAACTGAAAGTTTGATCGATGAGTTAATAATATTGACAGTTCACAACTTGAAACCCAATAACATGAGCCCTTGTAATTTGAAAAGTCTGATAACTTTTCAAATTATAAAATTCAGCGGGATCCACAAATTCTGAAATACACAATACGCTTACAAATCTTCAAGAAGTATTTGAAAAACTTCTAAAAGAACTTCAACGTACAAGTGATGCCTGTGGTGTTTTAGACGTATGTGAACTAATGTTACTGTAGTTCATACTATCAAGTGAGTTGTAAGCTAATATGCCATTTCAAATTCAAGTATTAAATTGTATTACTAGCTGTCCCGCAAGCAAAACATTTGTTAGCAATATTAGCGCCTATGTATTTGATTCTGCCAGATCTATTGAGCTATGACTATTGATAACTCAGACCAGTCCATCACATAAAGAACTTGATATCAAGACAACTTTAATTGTATAATCACAAATATGTGGTTAATATTATTATTATTTTGATGTATAAGCTGTATTATTGTAAAGTTTCATTAAAATCCTTTTAGTTGTTTTTTACGTGAAAGAGTAACAAACATCTATCCATCCATCCATACTTACAAACTTTCGCGCTTATAATATTAGTAGAAAGTAGGATATGGCAGATAAAATAAAAACAAAAATGAGAAAGGAGAAATGAGAGAGGAGGAGAGAAATCTTGCAAATGAAAATAATAACGACAACACTTACAACACTTCGAACTTGCATACGGTTCATAACTTGTTTTGATGTTATTGACAATACTATAGTTATTTCTCTCATAATAAACATAAAATATTATTGCAACTCACTTTTGGAGTTATTATTTTGACATGAAACGTTAGATAAATCAGAACACAATTCCGTCAGAACAGACGAATCTTACTGAGAAATGGCTTGTTTTGTTTAAGACCATCGTTATACTTGATGGGGTCTATTGTTTTGTGAAAGTGCGGGTCGGAATGGAAAGGATTATTCATCTCGTTCAGTCAAAAGCCAGCTTTTAAAGTTCTGCAACTAACAATCTGGTGATTATTAATATTTCCGTATTTGTTTTCATCGAATTCACCACTCATTAGCATATTTATGTTTGTTTATTTTTTTTCTGATTGATGTATCTCATCAATCAAGTCAACTTTATTTCTCGCATTGTTAAGATGATTTCAATTTGGAATTTGGCGTAGCGGTATTGAACGCGTCTGCTCAGTGCAAATATTTGTGTGCATAAATTTGAATATTTGCATTGATCTGGGTGTTGCTAGATACAATTTGTATGTATTTACAAAAAAATTGTATCTGGGTGCTTTTATCTGAGTACTAGAACCTAAGTTATTGAAATCATGCTTACCATGAGTTTAGGCGGTGTTGTGTAGATTGTCCTCGAAATTTATTATTATTTATTTTTTTAATTTAGTTTCGAAATATCCTGTTCAAAGGCGTTGAACTAATCTTACATGATTGTTTGCTGTAGTTTCTCTAGATATATTAAACTTGATTTGGAATCCTGGCAACTACTCCGACACCTACATAAATGTGTTCCTAGCCCAGAAAATTTTATTTTAACTATACGGCTTAATGGGTACAAAATGCAATTTAATTATCTTATTTTTAAAGTGTTGCCTCCATGCAAAATTGGTATTTTTATAAATTAGATTAACAGGAGCTCCTACGTCATAAACGGAATCTTCAATATTCTTGCAGTATTAAGATCGTATGTCATAAGCTATCTCAGTTATGTATATCTACATATAAAATTACTTAGATGCACCTACTTTACTATAAAGCATAGTTCCACATAGGTAGGTATTGCACATTACCCTTGCCCCATTCCAAAATTTATATCTAGTGATAAAAAAACGAAAGTACGTTTTCGGACGCAAATTCTGTATTTAAAGCTTCCTCGTTGCGTTCCTTCCTGGCAATTTTATTTGAATAAAATGTTTCTTTCATTACATACATAAAAATATTTGAACACACGGCCGTTTGCGCTGGCCGAAGTGCCGCCACTAATATCTTTATTGCGTCTATACCAAATGTTTACGAGCCCTGGCCACGCGTATTGTGCCTCAACACGACACAACAAGCGATTTTTGCGTAATATACTGTCGATTTAGCTCATCGCTTGCCTTTTTTTATCTTAATAACACTATTTATTGTTATTGCTTTCAGGAACTATTTAATGGATGTTTTGGAGACAAAGTCAGCTGACAGCCATCTTTATTTAACGATTTTCCTTTATAGGTTATATCTATTTGCGTAAAATGTTCATTATTTGTTCTGCCAATTTGTGTTTATAGACTTAACGAAACTGAAACAGTAAACTATAAAGTACTATGTCGTGCAAAAGAGTACTGATAACGTAATCCCTGCTGATGTAGGGTAACTTTTTTTTATCGTTCGCGAATAGTCCATGGATATCGGTCACCTATAACTACGTATTGATATGTATATACATGGAGGAATCATCTAATCATTTATTTACATTCTATTCTCCATGTGTATACATTATAACTGTTAATTGACAGTCTTTATAGCACGGATTCCATCCCCGCTTAGAACAAATATTTGTAAGCATACATTATTTATTTGACTATATAATTATATTTACTGTTTCTATGTTTGTAGTGTACTAGATCGAACTCTCATCACAACGCTTCGACCACCTACCGTGATAAAAATCTCTTCATCACTCTAAGATTTGACTGGTAAAAAATGCTCGTAGCTTTAAGCCTGCCTTTGTAAAATGTTGAAAAAATATATAAAATAAAAAACGCCTATTTGCATTGGTCTGGCCGTACCTTGGAAAGCACGTTAAGCCGTCGGTACCGGTTGTCATACTACATCTATTACCGTCGTTATGTGTACTTGAAAGCCTTAAATAGTCCATGTCATAAATATAAAAACGAACATTACTAAGTTATATAATTGCTTTATTACATAAGATACGCTTCATAGCAATATCCGAATAATATACTTTATTTAATAAATTTTGTGTTTTTGAAAATGAATCTCAAAAGGCAATCTGGTAACTAGGTCAAGATTCTTTACAAATATAAAACGGAAGATTTAACAGATAATATTTTATCTCTTAGAGACTGTCATGGAGCGATCGTTGCGATGCCATTTGGTTGATTATTCTTTGTCTATATTTTTTATGTGTCATTAAGATGACTTCACCCCACTTGAAGGATAGCTAGTAAAGTCCAATGAATGTTAGGCCAGGGTCGCCATTATATTTTATATGTAGATGTTATGAATAATAAATTGTGAACCCTTGTTCGAAGAGCTTGATCACATGTTATTGGTGAACAAAAAAAATCTCTTGACACTACCGGTGGTGTCATAGTGGAGTCGCGGAGAATTCCATAAGAATTACAACTAGATAAAAGCGAAAAATGATTTGAGATGGGATTGAGAAATGCTGTTTGGCTGCAGGATGTATTTGTATTTGATATGAAAAAGAAAAAAGAGGAGAATTAAGAAAATTCTGTTACAATAAAGTGCACAGATTCTGTTGCCCAATCATTGGACAAAGGAAAACAAAATAAGGCAATAGTTGACAATAAATACCGATTACATCAACCAACAAATTTATTTTCATTCAATAGTTGCTTAGCAGAAATTATGGTAAACGATAAGAACTGTAGTTGTAATTATTTCTTTTTAAACCATCTATACTATTATATAATTGTAAAGCGGTCGTGTCTGTACATTGGAGATATTTAAAAAAAATACTTGGGATATGTTAAGTGAACGATACTGAACACGAAAATATATTTTTTTCATTTCCTGTCTGTTTGTCTGTTTGTCTGTTTGTCTGTTTGTCCGCTATGGACGCAAAAACTACTGAACGGATTTTGATGCGGTTTTTTTTGTTAGAAGGGGCTTGGTCAGACTTAAAATCTTACGTTTGTTTCATCGCAATCGGTTCAATAGAACCGGAGTTGTGAGCATTAATGATGATAAACGAAATATGAGTAAAGATATAGAGGGCGCTGTTTTATTCTAATAGATGATATTTATGTCTTATTACGTCCAGTCAAGTATGTGAATAAAAAAACTTCATTTTTACGTACATATTTGTAAAAAAAAATACGTAATTAATTAGGAAATTAAAATTTGTTTTTCAATTATTTAGTATATGGCGCAACAATAGATGGCGTAGATCGATTTAAATTCAAGGTATGGTTTCGTTACATACGGGACTATATAAGACCTGTCAAATTTTTTTTAAACAACTTTTTATTCGTTAAATGTTAAATAGATGTCGGTACTGTCTTTGACATCATTGTTCAGCTGAACTGCCTACATAGTTTACATACTTTACAAGGAAAACGTTCAGGCGTAAAAAAGGCGCACGTAATAATATGATCATATCATACCAGTACTTAAAGTACTCTAAACATGATCTACTTGATTTCGTATAACTTTTTATACCACTTAAGTGGAATAAAGCACATGGCCCACCTGATAGAAAGTGGTTACCGCGGCCTATTCTATGAATTAAGTTGAAGGCAAAGTCCTCGGAAAGAGGGTCACCATTCAAAATACATAGCGCATACATACGTGGCCTTGACAGTCTCATCAGATGTTTTTTTAAGCCCCGCTTAAAGGACCCGGGACTGTAGAAAGAAGGAAACACATGCGCTGGTAAGAAATTCCAAGACTTAATGGTGCGGCAGAGGGAAGACTCACCGAACCGCTTGGTTCTTCGTTCATCGCACCGTATGCGGGTGACATCTAAGCCCTGCACGTGTTGTTCTGTGTAAGAAAGATGAAGGTAGGATCAACGCGGCGATCGCTTCAGAACATTCACCGTGGTAGAGACGGTAAAACGCTTGAAACACCAGAGGTATCACACACGTGCTGCCGACCATGTGGAAAGGAAAGGAGGGTGAAGGTTAAGATAGAAGAACCATGTGGAGACATGGTTCTTTCGCTCGCTGCATTACTCATGGCTATGGTACTATGCGCCGTCTCCTGTTACGAGAAAATAATGCTTGAGAAGGAGACAGCGGCTCGGTTTCGGAGAAGACTCCGGACACGCACAGTCTGCGAATGACCTCCGTCCCCTATAAGCCCGGAGGGACGGGTAGAGCCACCTGTCACTCTAGCAGAAGCAAGATACGGTGGTGGCGTAAAGTGCACCATCCCATACCCGATGGCTAGACAAGGACACCGCAAACTCTACACCAGAAAATCGTCATCTCAAACGACGACAAAACGCCTTTGCGTTCATTACTGACATTACAGACTACTACGCACGGGGCACGAGTTCGATCCCCGCTCAGTGCAAAAAGTTGTATACATGAATATGGCTGTTTGCACTGGTCTGGTCGTACCTCGGAGAGCACGTTAAGCCGTCTGTCCCGGTTGCCATACAAGCGTTTTTTCTCGCCGGAGCAGCGGTGTCTTCTTTAAAAGACACAAATTCGCTCCTGCGTGGAATACTGCTCGCATCTCTGGGATGGCTTCGCAAAGTACTTATTAGATGCTCTCGACAGGTTGCAGCGACGCGCGATCCGCATTATTGGGAGTCCAGTCCGAACCTTTGTAGATGCGTAGAGGTATTTTATTTTCCAATTAATCCCGTCCTCTCCTTTCCTACACAGGACAACACGTGCAGGGCTTAGATGTCACCCGCATATGCTGTAGAACACTCCATCAAGAACCAAACGGTTCAGTGAGTCTCTCCTCTGCCGCACCATTAAGTCTTGGAATTCCTTACCGGCACACGTGGTTCCTTCATCCTACAGTCCCGGGTCTTTTAAGCGGGGCGCAAAAAAGCATCTGATGAAGCCGTCAAGGTGAGCGCCACTATTGTAGCACTGTATGTACGTGTTTGCAATGGTGACTCTCTTTCATCAGACTTTGCCTTCAGCTTAACATCAGTCGAGGTGAAGTCAAATAGATGTACCATAAATAAAAAAAATCTATCTATGGCAGTCGTTACTGGTAGTTGGAGCCCTCAAAAGTCCAACCACTTTAACACTTTAACTTGGAGCTTAGATATCGCCATTGGTCATTGGACCATTGGTTGTGGAGGTCGTATGGCAGACGCTTCACGGAAAATATCGAAGTTCGATAGTAGTAGTAATAGTCGAAGGTAGACTGGAAAACCGACCACAACAGAGTTGGGAAAAGGTTCAGAGAATGATGACTGTTGATGTGTGGTGGGAATGGGTAGACTAGACCTTGGGAAAGGACATAAATATGGCATGTTTGGTCGCGATAACCAACATCCACGCGGGCGAAGCCGCGGGCAACAGCTAGTGTATTATAAATATAGTAATTAGCGTACCATAAAGTAGTGTTATAAGAAGAAGGCACACGGAATGTATAGCTCAGTAGCCAGATGTACAACGACCTGAAATCGGCTCCTACGACCGACTGAAACAAAGGCACACATTGGGAGAGGCCTATGTACAGCAGTGGACTGGAATAAGCTCATGAATTGATTGAGAATACATACATATATTCGCGCCTACTTCCCTCCGGGATAGGCAGAGGTGAATTAACACCCACATATCCCCAACCATTGTATTCAGTCCCACATAATATTCGGGGCGCTATTATTGACTTGACCCATGCATCTGAGGCTGAGGCTGAGTCTGGGCTTGAATGGCTGGGATCCCGTAGTCGTTTTGTAGGACACCACATGGGTAGAGATGGGGTGGCCTAAATTTGACTCTGCCGGAAACCACGCGGCCGTGATTGAAAGTAAATTTATAGTAAATAAATAAAAGCTGACAAAAATAACGAATTTCAACACCTCATCTCCCTGTTTTAAATCAAATAAAACGTAATTGAATCCCTTCCAAGGAGAGTACTCTTCAGAGAGCTGAGGCGGCAATGTCATATAATATTAATTATAATACATTTCATTCCCTAAAACTCACCACGTTACTGTAAATTTTAACACTTTCTCTGATGACTTGCCATAACCTGCTCGCATGCATTACCTCAGCAAGCATTAATATATTTAATTTACAACATCCCTACAAATGTATTAAACTTTCAGTAACTTCATTTTGTTAATGGTAGACATGGTTTATGCATCGGAGTAGATGTTTTTGTACAAGTTTTAGACTAGCAGTTGAACTTGAAGATGTTTTACGAAAGAGTCGCGATGGTACTATTCCTCTATTCGCCGTAGTTCGGTTGCTAGTCCGGTTGACCGGACTACTGCTACTCAAAAGTCACAAATCCCGCTCTGGGAATTAGCGCGCTGAGCAAGACGTTATACAACAATAATTGTCTGTCAAATTAAAAGTTTTGTTTGCTGCAAATAAAACTTATGTGATCCAATTTATTTATGGTCGGCGCAATATATCATACTCCTGCATGTATTTTCGTTAGATGTCATTACCTTAGTCACTAACTGCATATAAATACAATATACGATTATTCTAATCTATACTATTATATGATTGTAAAAAGTTTATGTTTGTCAATAAAATTGTGGCTTTCAAATATCTTAAACTGGTTGTGAACACTCTTAATTGAGAGTTAAATGGTCACTGGTGGATCAATTTCCATTTAAGTGACAGTAATTTCTTACCAACCAAGAAACTTGATTACAGCAATTACGCTTAATTACACTAACCAATTGAAAAATGTGATCATCATTTTATATTATGTTATATTTTCATTATTTCTTCAGCATCAATATCATTATAGGCATGTGGCAGTCCACTACTGGACATAAATATCTCCCACTAGCCTCTTATCCCGGTCTTCTACTGTCTCCTCCACTCCCCACCAGCTACTCTGCGTATGTCGTTGATCCACCTAGTGGTAGGGTGGCCTACACTACGTTTGCCAGTCCACGGTCGCCATATAATGAATCGTGTACCCCAACGGTTATAGGTCCTACGACATATATAATCTCGCTACCTTAAGCTTGCTAATTCGTTGATAACTTTAGTTCTTTGCCGTATTACTTCGATCTCTCACAGCACGTTAAGCAACCTTAAATTATATTTATTTATCATTAGCATAATCTAACTGCCCTTGATCTAATAACTCTTTTCTATATTCTGCCCGATGATGACTGTTTTCTTTGTCATAACTGCTTTCACGCTTTAATTTCCAATATATACTCTTGTCATGATAAAAAATAAAGCCTCGAACTCAATATTTAAAAAAGGAAAAAAATCTAAATTTCATCAAGTTCTCCCTAACCATTTAAAAAAATCCACTCGCGCTCTTAGCACCAAGTGTGTTGTTATAAATCACCCCTTGCCAATTTTGGTGGTTCATTACAAAACGATGTGTTCGTAATATATGGAGGTCAGCATTATGCGTCCACGGCTGTCGGTTGGGCAGAAAAAAAAGTGTGGAAATATGGGACACTCGCATGATACATTCGACCCTTGTCAAACCGCTATACTCCGACGATGTTATTCGAAAATAAATAGGAACCTACCTAATTTGCATGGGATCTCCGTCTGTTGTGTCAGATAGCACACATGTAGTGTCGTGTATTTATGTTGTGTATGACACTTAGTTCCGGGTTGGTTTTTGTTGCGGACTGATCGGTTACATTCTGTCCCTCGGCGGGTTAAAGTTTTAATATGATGTCATAATATTTCTTACGCAATGTATCTTTAGGTGTGAAAAGGGACAATGGTAGTTAAAACTTATGAGAATAAATCAAGAAGATAAATATATATAGTTTGTGCTGTAATGCAAAAACCTTTGCAATTTTATCATTATCATAAATTTTATCTTAGCTCGATGCGGCTATCATTTTCTTTACATACAGTTTACCTACTATATAAATTTCTCAAGTACCTACAGAGGAAGTATAGTCGGGTCAATCAGATAAGTATCAGTGGGTCATTCAAGGTATTTATGGATAGGCTTTCAATATACGGAGAATAATAAATATGAGGCAATAACACCCGCATGCGTATCTGCCCGCGTGCAATTTTTACCCCCAAGACATGGGAACCCATTTCTGGGATAGGATGTTGCTTTTATGTACTTTTAAATATTTCAAACAATAATCTCTGTGTTTCAAATTTTAGTTATTTCAGTACAGTAATTTGAGCGCGATTGAGTATTATGATACATCAAAACATGTTCATGAACTTTTAAATATATAATGTTAAGTGGATAATAATTATAATTACCCAGTGAAATATATAACAAAAACACTCGCATATCGGAAACCGCGAAATGTGTTACACATTAGTTTAAGCTAGTTAACATCGGGCTAATATATCGAAATGAAACAAAAGTGGTTTTATTTCAATGTCTAAAATTAGCGTAAACATTAGAAATAATTATGTTGAATAGTACGCACTGTATACATGCTTAGTCAACCCGCGATCATGGCAACTGAAAAGTAACCGAAACATCGGGCTAAAAGTAAATAACACCAAATATATAACAATAGAAACCGTAAAAAGTCGTTTAAGCTGATGAGGCCGTCAAGCTAAGTGCCACCGTTGTAACACTTTACGTGTTTGTAATGGTGACCCTAGTTTCTAAGACTTTGCCTTGAGATTACCATCAGGCGGGGTAAAGTCAAATTGACGTGTCCTGAATTAACAAAACAGATGTCACATTCACGTAAATGTTAAACTATATTTATATTTAAATTGATGAAAACGGAATGACGGATATATCTACGGGTAAATATTTGAACAGTTTAGTAGACAGTAGTTGAGAGTTAGTACTCAGTAGTCGCAGATTATTAAATTAATTCGCTTCAACTCGAAATCTCCTCCAAATTTGTAAAACCACAAATTGAATTGAAATTAATGGAGTCAGACTAGTGACTTTATTCTTTGTGTATGTCAACGGAAAATTGTGTATTTAACGTGTTAGATTATGTACAGTTGAAATATTTTTAATACGCTAGCTAGCAAGTAGACGGCCCATGAACACAATAGTAATATTTGAGTTATAACAACTTATACAATTTTTTGGGAATAAAAACATCCCTAGGCTTGTGAAGCAAAAAACTTCAAACTTGCATTGTTATCTAACCGAACGTCACGCCTACTTTTAAATCTATAAGACAGTACTTTGGAATAAGTAAAAATATGTTTAAACAATTCATAAACCGTTGTATAACTTTTTTATAACCTTGCCTGAAGGCACTGGGAGTAGAGATGGCACGAAGTGGCACGGGAGTACCGCTTAGATAAGTTCACAGTTATTGCTTCAGAGATAGTGTTAAAATGAAATAAACCGTCTACAAGCAGCTGTTACATTCGCTATAGTAGATTCTATCTCTTAATTGGATTGTTACAGAGCATCACTGAAATATGGTTAAAATAAAAATAAAAATTTTCGTACGCAAAAGCCTCACGGATACCAGCGGACTCGAATCGACTTAAAAGCACATCGTCTTCGGGTTTTCGAATGCCAAGTCCATATACACCCCGGCCAAACCAGGGCCATCTTATTTGAGATGACCCCCTTCGGCTGTGAGTACCACGGTGACCCCAATAGCCACCACTCTTTTGGATATATGGATAGAAATAAAAAAAATGACGGCATTCTTTGGACTGCACCCAAGCTTCCCAGCAGGCGGGGTACAGTCATTTGACGACAAAAATATAAAGTACAGGATAGCAGGTCTTGATGTGGGGGTGATAAGGACAACCATCAGAATGATCAAGGCCCATGGCATTAAGTCCGCCTTTGTACAAAAGAAATATACAAGCCCAAGTCAACCTCACCTGTTGATACTGTTAGACCCTTCTTACATTAGGCAACTCATACGAAATTTGAGTTGCCACGACTCGAGTTTTACGCCTCAGTAACCAATCAGACAAGTATGATGGTGGAACCGAGGATTGGTCCAAAAGTCTAGTTGATGAAAGTCTAGTTGGCTGTATATAAGAAGATAATAAGAATTATATTATATTAGCTGTAGTAACAGATAAAATCTTTACTTAGATAGCTTTAAGAAGTGCTTAGTACTACAAGAAATTATTTGAAGTGTACGTTCACTATTAATTTAAATTCAACTGTCAAACAGAGAATTCAATTCTAAGAAATATTTAACAAAACCAACCAATTTATTATATCAAATATTGAAATAGAAATTTATGGAATTTGTGACGAATAAACTCTTTATTGGCTCGTAAGTTAGTACAGCCGCTCGATCGCGATGAAATTCATTTTCACTTAAGTTTAGGCGAAGTACTGATGAGAGCGGGGAGCGGGGAGCGTGGATTTTGAACTACTTGACATAAATATTCAAGAATGCTAAATTTTTTTCAGTATTTGCTCAATATTACAATCAAAAGTGATGTATTGATAGAGAAAGATTATCACCACCGTATCTCGTCCGAAGGATGTCGTACAAGGCGACAAGCGGGAAAAAATATGCAGACAATATCAGTATGAGAGGAGACAACTCGAAATTGAACCCTGCACTAACCCGTCTGGCCAGTTGGCCGAAACGTCACAATATTGGGCGCTGCCAGCAGTAGATTATTGTTTCAATGAGTGACAATCAAATGACCGACTAATAAGTTAATTGCTAAATGCACCATTGAATGAAAACTGATGAGTAACCGATTGTCTATGGTCTATTATGAGAAGAGATAAAATTAATGTTGTGAAAAAGGTTTAAATTCAATTGACTATTAGTAGTAGAAGTCTTAGAACTTAAGCTTTAAAACAGATGGATAGTATACGTGAAAAATGATATCACTAGCAAGGGAGTGACTGAGATGACATCTGACAGAAATGTATCGAGTAAAATGATATATTTTATCGACTACAAATTATTGCGACAAAGGCAGGTAGATGATGATGATAACATATATTATAGAAGTGGGTGTTACATGGCAGAAATCCATTATACGAAAGTATATTACGACCAGGGGACTATCAGTTGGTTAAACTAGCAAGCACTAAGGCACGGTTTTGAAGACAGGAATGCCAAACTGCATCCCCCAAAACAATTTCTAATGATTTTTACAATCTTATTTCATGTATTACTAAACTAATAACGTATTTTGTGTTTTTATAATGTATCAAAGTAGCTATAAAAACTAATTTACGGACTATCAGTTCACATTTCATAAAAATCCTTTCACACATTTTTTTTCAAAAGAACTAACTAATTTCAATCGACTTTTTTTTTTTTTATTTATTTATCATCATTCACAACATACATTTTCAATAAGTAGAAAGCAAACCATAAGCTACTTGAGCTTGTCTGGATTGCTGTACCTTTCTTATAGGTACCTATACAATGATAAAGTACAGCGAACATTTAGTTTATTTGAACAAAACAATACAATAATGATATTATGAAGCAACCAATAGAGATTCACAACTACCCACAGATTTAGGTACTCATACGCAGGTACACAGGCATATAACATTTATGCGGCAGGCAGCGCGATCGCTACGCAGTGCACAGAACCGGTTTGTCTTGGGGCGGGGCCGGTGCATCTACAGGTTGTTTAGAAAGTGCGTGCGTAATTTGAATTTCATGTTTGATTCTGACACAGCTTTAATGAATGTTGGCTCTAGACTGTTTAATAAGCGGGGAACCAGATATTTGGTGGTTCTCTCGCCGTAGGTATTAACTGCTCTTATCGTTTCCAGTCTTTTATTAGTTATTTGACGCGTTTGTATCCTATGTGATATTTCGGTCCGTAAGGTTTTATCAAAGAAATTTTCTTTGAGGAGGTGGTATTTTACTTTGGTGTGGACAGGTAATACTCCAAGGTGCTCATACAATTTCAAGTCACTGTCCTTGAATTTTTCTTTGATACGTGGTGGGACTACATTTTTCAAAATTCTGGTTTGTAGTTGAAATATACGATCAAGGTGAGTTTTGAACGTTCTACCGTAGCTGGAGATGCTGTAACCTATGATGGAGTCGGCAAGGGCATTGTAAAGCATGAGCTTGACCTTAAGTGGCATCCTATTCTTAATTATGTACATATTGGCCAAGAAAGCTCTACTAAATTATAATAGAAACTAATAGAAACTAAAACCCATGGTTCCCCTAAAAATTACAATATTAATATTTATTATTCAAATTTAATGTTCCGCTCTCCGTTAGCAGTGGGGCGGTATCGGCAGACATCGTGCCTCGCAGATAATAAAATTTAAAAGGGCAAACTTCGTCGGGCATAGGACGGAATGAAAAGTGATTTGCCTAATCCACTTCTCAATTTTCCAACCCACTGGGCTTCGGGAATTACAGTCACTATCGACCTCAGTGCTTCTTGTATGCGGTTTCGCTATTATGATTAAAAGTTTAGACTGACGGCATTGAGGAATAAAGTTTGTGAAAGGTAGCCTTCGGTTGAGTGAAATCGGCTTCGGCTTTTCGGTATAAACGTTACAGATTCCTTTGCAAAGAGCTTGAGTTCTAACACCTAATACTGAAACATATATCCTATTCATCATACGACTTTATTAACAACTAGCTGTTGCCCACGTGAATGTCGATTATCGTGTTGTACGACTCTAATTGATTCTCTACTTGCCTCTCTATACCACTTCTCCTTGCTGTCATGACAAGGGAAATAGTTAGCGATGTTAGCGCCAATGTTTAGAAATCTACCGGATCTATTGAGATTTATGATTATTGCTATGTTACTCCTAGATGTTGTAGCTTTTTATAGGTGAAAGAATTATTGAAATCGATCCAGTAGTTTCATAAAATACCTTTTTCATCGTATGTAAGCAAAGAGATACAGAAAGACACACAAACAAACAAAGTATACAGATAGTCAATCTAAAAGTCAACAAAGATCTTTTATTATATAGTTGTTGACAAAACTTTATTGTAGACTCCGATTGATAAATTGATGAAACTACATAAAACAGTACGTATTTGCTTGATAATTATAATGATGGTAACACAAATAGTATTGATTTCGTAAAGAATTTTAGCAGTTATCGTTTAATTACTATTTTATTATGTTGTGTGCAATGAATCATTACTATTCCTAACCACACTTAATTTAATAACAGTATAAGATTAGTATAAGTTCCTTAGTTTAATGAAAATAAAAGATTAGTATAAGTTCTTTACTTTAACGTAAGCAATAAAATTGTACGCAATTGTACAAATTCTGGTGATTATGTCAACATTACTGAAAAAAATAAAAGCTCTCTTAAAATATAAGCATCTCTACAGTGTTGCCCTATCTGCTTCTAAACGTATGACTTCATACGCCTTCGCACTTTATATTCATATTTTATGACTAGCAACAGGTAAAATAATATGTGCAAAAATATACAAACCTGTATAATGACTGGTTTTTATTATCGACTCTGAAATTTTGATAAACTTTTTTACGTTTATGCCTTTACGGAGGACAACGTGATAAGGTTGAATGCTCATACGCATGAATTATGTACTTTGATACAATTTGTTTTTTTTAATACCGGCGTGTTTTTTTTAAGAACACTGCACTTTACCACTTCATTTGAAAGTTATATCAGACTTTTATTTCCTTAATACCTAATTATGCACGTGTTATTTAGCATGAAAGACAAAAAATAGATATAGGTACGGCTAAAAATTGTAAATATTACATAACATAAAATAACATAAACACACGCCAATATCCCCGAAAGGGTAGGCAGAGGTTCTAGCACCCACATTTCACCAGTTTATGTTTAGGTCCCAATGTAACAGGTGAACCTATTGCCATTAACCGGGCACTTATAAACCTGCGATAAATACACACATAACTTCGAAAAGCATCGAAAAGTCATTGGTGTGTGCCATGGTAAAAACTGGGATCGAATACGAGACCTCGTCTCAGCAGTCCATTACCCATACCACTAGGCTACCGCGGACGGATTGTAAATATTAAGGAAATATAAAATATGAAGAGTATTAAAAATAAGCCCAGGTCCCATTTTTTGATAAAATTGTAGGCGACAGTTCTATTAGCGAACGCAATTTGTTTATAGAAGATAAGAACTGTGTAGGTATTGTCTCCCATTGTATGTATTTATTATTATTTTCTACGTACCTATTTAATTTGGTTTTCTATGTATACAGTTGGACTGAAATGGTAATCACCAGCTCTAGTAGCTTTAGCAGTAAATTAAATAACATATCTTTGTATTTTGTATTCTAATATTAATAAATATGTATGTAATGTGACTCTTATTATATCGGCAATAAAAGCGTATACCTACTTAACGGCTAAATGCTGTGTTAAAAGCTTTGCTGTTGGGGTTAATAGAGATTTAAGTACTTTTTATAATAAACTACTAAAGTTAAATATGCCTACGATATTTATGGTTTCAAAGATATTTAATTTAACAATTCACTTTTAGAGCCGTCCGAAAACGCTCTATATGCAATCGTCGCATGTAGATGACGTCATGTGGCTATGGCCCGTAGTGCAAATATTTGGAGCGCAAGAGAATATAGCATTTATATCAACCTGCGTTGATACGTGTTAATCTCATAGTAAAATTAATAGGAACTTTGAGAAGTTTAAATAATGAAAAGTAATAGTTTCAGTTTAATAAGGCAATATATTATTTTATAATGTAATTTTTTTTCAGTAAAAATTGAGATATTAATCAATATTAGGAAGGATCAGACGACCTACATAACTATTATGACCACAATATCGAATAATAATCCTTGACCAAAACGAACAGACTAGCCTCGGACATAACTGAAATCAGCAATCAAAGCACTGTGCGCTATGGAAGGAACTGCATCCCACGCATGTTTAAGTTGTGGAATGAACTCTCTGCTAAGGTTTTCCCAAGCAGCTACAATATGAATTATTCCAGAAGGGCATTAAAGGGTTTTTTCAGAATTGGCAGCACAAGTTGTGAACAGGACGCCCGTGGTGTTGCATAATTTATGTCCACAGGCTAGGTATGTCTTTGGTATATAAAAAAAAGTTAATGATAATGATTACATCAGCAGCACGCTAAAGATGACAGTAGCCACTCACCTTCATCGCCTTATTTATATAAAACCTTTCACTTCGGAATAAATACGACTAGAGCCATGATAAAAGCAATTCGTTATTGACATTTTGTAAATTACGATTTAAAAACCTTTTTTGGTCGCCCATTATGTTTCAACCTTTTAGCTAATGTTGGAAAATACTTAAAGATTTTTTCTGCAGAAGACTTTTTACAGACTTTATAGCTAATTTCTCTACCCAACAAATTATACTGAAAGGTCGTTTCAAAGAGATGAAACGTTGAATCTGCTAGGGTGACAGGCAGCTCCACCCGTCACCCTCAATGACAGCAAACCTGGCACATCGATAGTGAAGTGTATGATTTCGTGAACGCAAAGGAGTCCTCCTTTTCCTTTACATACCTTCTATGACGGGCTTCTAGCGATATCAATATGAACCAGCCTAACCTATCTATTATTGGAATTGTTAAGCCCTGGTGGCCTAACGTTTCCAATGATAGCAATAGTAAAATATTTCTAATTCTCATGGAAAGAAATACCAAACGCACTCCTAGAGCAAGTAAATAGTTCTTACTAGAGGAGATATGATTTCGTATGTGCAATATTCCGCAAGTGCGAAGAACATACCTTGACACCTGTTTCGAATCTACACAAGTCATCTTCAAGACCGCTATAGAGCTGCAGGTTTGTTTTTCGCACTATGACATTCTTTTTTTTGAGAATTAGTAATATTTAGCTATTGCTTTCGTTGGGATTGTTAAACCGTGGGTAAGTGGTGAATGCCTCCCCTCCTCCCATTTCCCACCCTTTGCCGCCGTGTTACGCCTTCAATATATTATCTGCCTATCCAGTCGAGGATCTACTGCGAGATTGATGATATGCCTTTAGCTGGACATTGTTTGAGAATAAGCTGATTACTCAATTACCTTGGACCACATATATTTCGATAATATAATTGGTTATTTGATGCCTATCCATAATATAGAGTAATAGTACGATTAGATAATATTATGACGTGATTAATCATAACAGAAAGGCAATTTATTGATCTAGTTAATAATAGTAATAATTATATTTATATTCAACACATACGTAGCCTACAGAGTGCCCGTTTGCTGACACCAGCAGTCCATCGAATGTTTCATTCAAACCCCGTCCACATTATCCAACTGACACGTGCTTCTGATACGGTCACAGTAAAGTATTATGTAAATGTGGACTCGGCATTATATGTATCGCACTCGTATACTTTGCTACTCATTCTCTTACTAAACATTCCGACATAAATTCGAGCATGCTTCAAATAAAGATAATTTCAGTTGACTTTGTTACAAAAAGGTAATGAATTAAACGTTTTATGTTACAGGGAGTTGGGATTATCCATCGGAAAGTTTTCTCAAAAAGATAATAACTTCAGGGCCCTATTGTCGGCAGAATCTTTATATTAATTACAGACATAAAAATGATTAATGAGAGAAATCTGGAAACAATGCTTAGGAACCCGTATTTATTGGACGCCCTCTCCCGGTATTTGTCACTAAGACAAATTATTGCTCGATGTTTGTTTTCACGATTTTTAATCTTTTTTTTTCACGCTTATTCTATTCTTACGTTTTCATTAATTTTGATTTTGGTTTTCTGTCGTGCTATATAAATATTTTGGTTAATTTTTTCAATAAAATTCACTTAAGGCCCTTTGTACGTAGGTATAGCAACTAAAATCAAACTGAAGTGGTCAATTAGAACATTGGCAAGATGGCGGACTAAGTGGGATTGGTGGAAATAGAGTTGATGAGACTATAGTTTTTTCTAGTTGAATAATGTAAGAATTGTCTAACAGTTGCAATGATAACAAGAAGCAATTGTGTAATATGGAAGTCCATATTATGCGTTACTAGAACAGCCCGCGGTGCCGTCCGCATGGAAGCCATTTGTGCTTCCAAATCCACTGCACTTTCTGTTCAATTTCTTCTTTTATACAAACCTTGTTCTCTCAATGACGAACACATAACATCATCGTCATCTATGCATCATCGCGATTACATTCAGAACTTGCACTTTTGAAGACAGTCTCCTCACTTACAAGTTCTTCATTTGGATCGTTTTGACGTTTGAACCTTGTGATTGTATCTATCTAATCTATAAGCAAGTATACGTTGATGAAGTAGTGTTGATTCACGAAATGAATCTTACTATTATGACATACATGTGATCTACGGCACCACTACGGCTCTTAAACAAAAAATCTTATCACCCTTGATCTTGATTTTATCAGTTGTTTTAAAATAAAGTAGGTAATATTATTTGATTCATATTCCAGATATTCTTCAAGGAATAAAACACCGTGCAATTTTTCAAGGAATACTTTCAAAATCTTTGTTATCATGGTCAACCTTTGAAACCCTTACACAATTGACGATTGCTAAGAAACAGTTAGCTTGACCTCTTACAATTGCAAGAAAAGCACCGTTTAATACTGTTGAAAGGGTCAGCTAAGATTGGACTTAACGCAACTTTTTCAAACAAAGCAAATCAATAATTCAGGAATCGGGAAGCAGGCGATCTCGGTTAGAAATATTTCCTTTTATTTTTCTCTCCTGTAAGATGCTTTTACATTTTTTATAGAGAAACTTGAGGTTTTAGAGATGAAGGCGCTCTAAGTAAAAGATTTTGCCTTGAAAGAAATAATAACCATTCTTTGAAATTTGGATGGAGTGAAATTCAAAATTTTAGTCAGAAATAAGAATGTGCCTATAATCTCACTTTATAAATTGAAGTAAAAAGGTTTCTAAGAACACGATTGTCACAATGTTTTTTGTTCAACTAGTTTACATTACACTGGACTGCGGTAAATGCTAATTCAGCAAAAACAACTTCCTTTTTCTGTGGCAAATATTATGAAAATCTACGTAAATTCTAGAGTTCTAGTGGATACATTGAAATGTCATCATACTGAGTACATATTACGATAATGATACTCGTAATCTTTAATTTAATTTTCGATGGATTACCATTTTCAATGATTCGAGTGCTGCTTTCTTATTTAGGCATAAATTGTGAGCGTCGTATATTATTTTAATGTCTTGGTCATAAAAATGAAATTGCCGTCAACGCCACTCCAAGTCAGCTGGCTGCGGTTAATATGTGCCTTAATAGCAAAATACTCCATATCCAGTGCTTAATTTTTATCTGCAAAATGATCACACAAACATATTTCATGGCCAAAACTTATACTACCACTATTACTTTATTGAAATGAACGTGTTTATTTAGACGTTTTTTGTCGTTTTCATATGAAATTTCAGGTCAGGACATAATTGTCAAAGTTCATTGTGACTTTTATCAGAGCATAAGCATAAGACTGATAAAAGTCAGAGGCCTATTCGACGTCTGATGTTTATTTTTTTTTTCCTCTTTTTTTTTATATATATAATATCACGCCTATATCCTCGAAGGGGTAGGCAGAGGTGCTAGCACCCACATTTCGCCAGTTTATGTTTAGGTCCCAATGTAATAGGTGGCGAGCCTATTGCCATTAACCGGGCACTTATAAACCTGCGATAAATACACACCTAACTTCGGAAAGCATCGAGTCATTGGTGTGTGCCATGGGAAAACCTGGGATCGAACCCGAGACCTCGTCTCAGCAGTCCATTACACATACCACTAGGCTACCGCGGTTGGTCCTCTATTTTATGCAATGCAATGTTTAGAAATTACTAATTACTAAATAAGTTCCACCAAGTGCTGAGTGCACATCAACAGTATAAATAAATAGGATGACATTTTAAGATTGGTTGCTGTAATGGACATTGAGAGATGCCCTTGCCCATATCCAGTGGTGAAAATGAAGTACAAATCTGCAAACCTTGACAATTGTAGCCGAAGTCCCCAGAAGTGCTGGTGACTTAGACTTAGCGCTGTAATATAAATAACGTAAGAGGATTGGAATGAAGCTCCTATTTCATCTTCTACAGAGTCTGCGGTTTTTATACAGAAAAGAAACATCACAAAATTGTAATACGAAGATTTTCGTTTGCTAACCTGTGATCTAGTTTCTGTAAAGGCAGAATTCTAAAGTATTCTGTTATTTATTCCTTTTGGTTAAAGATCCAATCTGATTTTAAGTAAACGGATTAAACTGATTTCTATCGTGGTTCACTATCATTCTGCTGTTTCTTCAGGTTAGCCGTAAAATGGAAAAAAGGAGGACCAGAAAAAAATAAAAGATTGAAAGGGTTATCTGCCAGATAACCCTTTCAATACTACAATAATATTACGAAAGGTGGTGATAAGAGCCATCTTATCACCACCTTTCGTAGTAATATTATTTCGCGTTATAGTATATATATATATAATAATATTATATATAATATGTAATAATATTATATATAATATATAATAATATTATATATAATATATAATAATATTATATCGCGTTAATTCCCGTTTACATATTATCATAATCATGGAACGCGAAAGTTTAAAAGTTAATATTATTTCAATCTTTCTTTACGTTCAAATTATGATTCGGACTTGGATCATTGTAGTCCATCTAAGACTAGTATCCTGTGTAACCTAGAGGACTGGAGGAAGCACATTAAACGAAAGCCCGCTGAGTTTCTTGCCGGAGTCTTCTCAGGTCGGGGCCGCGTTTCGAACAGGTGGTCCATTTGCTCACTGATCTTTAAAATGTTGTTGATATCGACGTTTTGTAAGTGCCGTTTACTGGTCTATACAGAATAAATTATTTTTGATTTGATTTGGACAGCGTACATTGATGATAACGTCTTACCTTACGTCACCATTTGAACGAGATAGGGTCACTATAGGGAGTCGGGTTCTCAGATAATTCCTCCATACCGGATAATATTCTACAAATTTATTGACTCATAACTACAGGTGTTGATATTTCATAGTTCAGCTCACTTGGGCTATACCACAACGCAAAGAACAATCGAATAAGATATACTTAAAACACAAAAAAAAAGAAAAAAAGAAAAAAAAAGTATTTTTAACTATGGAGGATGTCCGTTACTACTAGCAAATATTGTTTCATTTAAGAAAATAAAGTAAGCCGCATTTTTCCATATCGGCAACAGATAACTTGCTAAAGGTATTACATGGATTTGAACTCACCCTGTTTTTATCTAACGAACCTAATTACATAATGTTGGAATTTTTTATGTAATCCCGCCCTTTAAAATATATTATATTTTAGCTTTTCAGGGAAGCAGATTAAACGTTTATGTAAAAAAAAGAGTTAAATGTTAGAGAAATGATATGTCTTTTACGATATGTTTATAAAAAATGATGATATACTCCCCATACCCGCGGTCAGATAGGAACACCGTGGTCCCTACACCCGATAGCTACACAAAACAGTTATAATTGTTCATCAGAACCTATAAGTAAAAGTCAAACTGGCTGTATTTTATCGCAAAACAACAATTTACGTGTGATTTTTGAATTGTGTGGTACCGGGTTCATTTAACGGGTTGATTAAAGGCTATACCATTTTCAGCACAATTTGAAATCAGTAGACCACAATACTCGTCTATTCTTTAAATACAACTGGTGAAATTAGAATCGACGCCATCTTATGTGATGTAAGTACTTTGACTGATCAAACAGTTTGAGATGGGAAAACATTCCATTCAGATTAAAAAGGTCGTTTGCACTTGTGCCGGGTATGATAACTCTTGAAATACTGAAGGTCATGTCAGCCCTAACCCTTGTTAGGGTTAACATTTTCACTTACACTTCTTTACTTATATAAACCGTAACTTATGTGATCGTATTCATGAGAGTGGAGTGGAAAATCTCAATAAAATCGTCATTATTTGAAAATTAATAAATTGTGGTCATGGTTTTTAAAGACAATAAGGATTCGAAGTACATTACGGGCGAAGTCGGGGAAAGCTAAATAGTAACAAGATAACTAAAATGTTACATTCGAAATATCTAAATACAAATTGAATTAATTAAATAAATGAAACTTTTCGTCAGTCTATCACAAAACAATGGCAAAGTTAATAAAACATAAAATAAACCTTTCTCAGACAGTTGCACTCTTAACAAATTACCGACAAATATAATTTGAATTACGAGATACTTGTACAAGGTCTTTTCGTCTACGGATAAATATCTTTGTAGCTATCCTCGTCTCCAGTTACCGGTTATCCACATTTATCCCAATCCCTTTGTCCAACAAAAACAAAGTCCGAGTATTGAATTTATAAAAAGAAATAACATTTCTGCGGTTAATTTAGCGGTTCCGTAGAATAAATCACTCTAAGGTTTCATTTGTTTCCCTTTTTTTTCCTTTCGATACGAACATTGTAATCGTTTCGTTCAGCAATAGTACCTTGTAAGAAAATCAAAGGACCGGACTGTCTCGATACAAAAATAATTTCCATCTTCTCTATATTAAAATCGATGTTAGATGGTTTTTATAAAAAAAACAGTCAAGTGCGAGTCGAACTCGAGCACCGAGGGTTTCGTACAAAAGTGAATTCATGGACAATATACTATGATCGAGTTGACTTACAAGTTAGATTTTTGCAGTTTCATGATGGACGGTACAGACGTTAGCATGTGGTATGAATTTCATACCAATGGACATTCTTGAGGAAAAATTCTTGAAAGACGAAAGGAAATGCAGACGGACACCGACGTGATCCTATAAAAGTTTTGTTTTTGCCTTTTGAGGCACGGAACCCTAAAAACAAATACTGAAAAATAAAAAAGTTTAAACTAGATACCTGAACCTGTGCACTAAGTTGTAGTAGGTAGGTTTTTTAATCAGGTGATTTGATTCAAAAACTTTGCCTAGTGTTGTTTTGCGGTCTGTAATGATGAAAAATAAGGACATGGTGGCTAGTGGCTGAAACTTCAAGCAAATCAAAAGTTAAATTCTTATACTTACCATAATAATTATGGTAGTGTTAATATCCAGGTTTCGCTAACCAAATCTTTTAACCGTTAATTTTCACCATTTTCATACATGACGTTTACTGTATCAGTTAGTTACTAATACCAATATAAATACAGAAAAATACTGAATTTTACTATAGAGTCATATTAATGTCGATAGAAAACAAATTGAATTTAAAAATGTACTCCTTATTTATTTAAACATGGACTTGATTGAAATTGCTATCATCACTTAAATTCAAGAGTATAAACATACAGGTACATATGACATAGATCCTGAAAGAATTGCACAATATTGATAGGAAAGATCGTTGGAATATAAACCGGCTTGTTATCCATTATTCATTTACCCAATCTAAAAAAAACCACTGTGAACTCATTCAGTGAATATTATCAGGCACCAATAATTCAATATAGTTCAGATTACATATAGCAGTCATTCACGTCACTTCATCGACGTAATTAACATCAATTAATAGGACTATAATAAGCTGTCTGACAGCAGCTTTAGATATTTTGACGTATCGTAAACTATTCAACCCAGAAAAGCTTTTAGTCCATAGACACAATGACAGCTTTATTTCAATATATAGACTTGGTAAATATACATTACAATATTAAATCTAATATCACGATATGTCGTATAACATTAAGTTTTATTTTTTCGTGCCTCAAAGAGCACATTAATTCGTCAGTCCCGGTTGACAAAGGAACAAGGATTACCGTAGTTACTGTTAGTTGTAGCCTTAAAAAGTTTAACAACTGATCTAAATGCCGTACTTCGATATCACCAATAGATTTTGGAGACCAATGACAGTCGCTTCATCTATCTATCT
Organism: Pelosia muscerda; assembly: GCA_963691645.1. NCBI lineage: Eukaryota > Metazoa > Arthropoda > Insecta > Lepidoptera > Erebidae > Pelosia > Pelosia muscerda. The sequence goes on along the minus strand of OY829114.1, from coordinate 3,808,933 downwards.
ATACTATTATATAATTGTAAAAAGTTTATGATAGTCCGCGATGGACGCAAAAACTACTGAACGGATTTCGATGCAGTTTTTTTGAGCAACTTAAAATCTTATGTTTGTTTGATTGCAATCGGTTAAGTAGAACCAGAGTTATAATTAGTAATATAGAATTTAAGTTGCACAGAAGGCGGTTAGGTCGCGATAACCGACAGCCACGCGGACGGAACCGCGGGCATAGAAAATATAGAAGTGCCGCCGGGACAAAGTTAGACTAGAAAAGCAGACCACAGATTCCGAAGTGACAGTTTCGGATAGTAGGATAACGCAAGGATGATGATGATAATGAACTGCAGCTTTATTATGCTATTGAATAATATATTGAAACTTATAGGTGTTTAATACAGTTACCTAGACTTGAAAAAAAAATACAAATGAGCAGTTAAAACATCTAAAAAGGGACATAATTGTATTTCATAAACTGACAGCCTTCGTGGCGTGGCGGTAGTGCACGCGACTGCTACACACGGAGCGCGGGTTCGATCCCCGCTAAGTGCGAAAAGTTGTATGCATGAATATGGCTGTTTGCACTGGCCTGGTCGTGCCTCGGAGAGCACGTTAAGCCGTCGAACCCAGTTCCTCATACGAACATCTATGGCAGTCGTTACGGGTAGTTGGAGCCCTCAAAGTCCAACCAGACTAACTTGAAACTTCGATGTCGCCATTGGTCATTGGACCACATTAGTTGTGGAGGTCAGTGACAGTCACAGTTAGACTGGAAAGCTGATTCCAACTGAATTGGGAAAAGATTCAGAGAATGATTGTATTTTATAAACTCAGATTAAATCATTTATGGTTCTCAAACAGCATTCAGTTCAAATAAATCAGTCGATCCCAGTACAAAAATATTTTCAGATTGTTCCAATGCAAAGCGTTTCCAGAAAAATGTTCCAGTTCTAGCTTCCAATATAATATTGAATATATTCCATTACTTAAAACTCCTCACAAAAGGATAGGATTCGCTGAATCTAATTCTAGATTTCCTTAGCCCATTCAGTTGAAGCAGCCGTTTAACACATTGTGCCAGCTATGGAAATAAAGGCTTATTTTCACAACGCATTTATTTCTTTCCAGAAGATGTATTTCAGATGTGAAACTGTTCATCTCGTAAAAGTAGCTTTTTCTGACATACGGCAATGAAGATTGATAGATTTAAATTAGATATTAGGAGTTTGGAAGTAATGTTTCTTGTATATAATTTATTTCTTTTCAGGTTATATTTCAGTCTTCGATATATGTGTCTAAATTACTTTGTTGAGGTTTTATATCTTATATGATCGATGTGACTTTCCTTTTGCTCTTAGTTTTGTGATGCGACTGTTAGCGAGAAAATTGACTTTTTTTTATACAACTTAGGTCGCAGACAGCACGTGGCCCACCCGATGGTAAGTGGTTAACGTTGCCTATGGGCGAGTGAAACACCAGATGAATAACACTCGTGCCGCAACCCCTGTAAGAACAGAGACATTCTGTGTAGTCAGCGCAAAAGATGTAGGATAAGATTTGGTTTTCCCACTGACAACACACAACCTCTCTAGTGAGCTTTGGCTACCCTACTCACCACCGAAAAGACAACACAAGGTTATTAAACGGCGATATTCTGTAGGGTGGAGGTACTTCCCCTGTCGGACTGCTCGGTTGGGACGGATATACCGTCGTGTCCTACCTCCTCTAATTTATGATTTTATTATAAAACAAAAAAGATTCAACGAAAAAAGTGCTCGTGTGTACACAGTTACGTAGGTACTATCATTGGAAGTGAACGCAAGTAATCCACTTTTAGTATCGCCTCACTAATAGTCTCATTTTTATGTCACCAACACTATACCTAACTGGTAATTTTATTACTTGAAAACGAATAAGAAAATTATATTTAGTGATGCGAGGGAGTGAAGATTATCCGCGAATCCCCTACGCATCGACAATTCCAACTATAGTAATAGTAAAATATTACTAGAAGGGCATACCAAACCGCAAACCTCCAAGCAAGTAACAGACTTTGTTGCGTATCTGTGACAATACTTTTAGGTTTTTAGAGCCCTAAACAGCTGGAGGATATGTTTTTCCTTCTTCTTACAGCTTCTATTTGTATATTTCTTCTTCATTTAAGCGTATATACCTACTTGAAAAATGCTTTTGATAAGGGTCTGCCTTATTATTTATATTCGTGTTTGTAATATTGACTCACTTTCGTAACAAGTGAGGGAAGTCAATAATATGGTATTCTTTCGTTTTCCATAAATTCATTTGCACTAATTTCGTTTGCCATAATCATCCCCAGTCATAATATTTACTTGCACTATTATCATTTATACTAATAACGTTTGACATAACAACTCAACAGTCATAACGTTTATTTGCCATAAAATCACTTTCTATAACAACATATATCATAATAATTACTTTCCATAAGTAACACATCTCATAATCGACTCTTAACATAATCAAAATTTGATATAGTTAATTATGAAAATAATACATAATATTGTTAGGTCAAAATTAATTATCGTTAATACCCCGACTCACTGCAATCCGACTCGGATAGGTTAGGTTAGAAGACTAAGATGTCTTAGTCTTCGTGGTTTTTTTTTTTAAACCACCCAGAAGTAGGAGCCCGCGAAGCGGGCTCCGTCGAGCTTATTTAGTAGACGTCATATGAGGTTTAGTTTCAGGTTTAATTGTGAATAAAAAATTTGTGTCGTATAATTGACATTATTGAAAACGAAAGTTATGGCAAATACATTTATGGATTTTAATTATTATGACACTTGATCGATTATGACCAATGAAATTAGTGAAAGTGATTTTATGTCATTTCACGATTATGGCAACTGAAACGTTATTTCTAATGAAATTATGGCAACTACCAGTATGGCATATAAAATTATGGCATTTAAAATCATGGCAAACATTAGTAAACCCAATAATATATATTCCTTAAAAATCCTTCAAAATTACTTCTTCTTAGAATTATCAATTGTAAGACTTTTATGGTGATTCAGTGCGAATTATACTTTACGACTTTGCAATCGAAGTCTTTTCTTATTTTGGATATGAAACTGAGTGCTTTCAACCAGAGCGGCAACGTGAGATTAATTTTTCAATCTACTTAGAGATTTGAATTTTATTATCGTCTTTAAATCCTTTTTGGAGTTGTCTAAGGAGCATTTTCTAGTTTATTAGGAACGTGTGTCAATTGTATTTGTTCAGTATTTAAATGTGATATTCTTGTAATATTACTCGACTCTTTGTTAAATATGACTTTCAGTTTAACTTCCTTTTTAAATTGAACTGTCGTTCAGGGCTTCTATATCATTATTCAGGGTGTAAGGGAAACACTTTTTAAGTCATAGGTTCCTGGTAGTACCCATAGTACCCAACAGATTTGCATAAATTTTTATACTGTTTAACTAGCGTCATTCATTCTCCATCGTGTTAGTAAAGCTAAATAAAAAAAACAGCCACTCGCATTATGGCGCGATTTGTTTTTTTTCCGCAGTGATTCTTTTATGAAATAATCGTTTCATTTAGCTTTACTGATGCGATGAAAAGAAAATAATGCGAATAAAAAAAACAAAAAATATTGGGAAATCGTAATTTTATTGTTCTAATATGTAGTGTACAAGGAATACTACCAGGGGCCTTCAGCTTCGAAACGTTTCCCTTACACCCTGTATAAGATGATCTTGAGTATATTTCAAAACATACATACCTCCCCTTCCTATTCTCCCCACCCCTTCCCAGCTCTCCCCCTTTTCCTTCAGGGTGGGCAGCGCGTGTGTGACACCCTTAGTGTTGCAAACGTTCATAGGCCACGGTGGCCGCTTTCCATCAGGTGGGCCGTGTGCTTGTCTGCCACCTACGTAGTATAAAAAAAAATAAAAAAAAAACATATAACCCCCGGAGGGAGGTCAATTATCAACCACTTCTCAGCAATCATTGTATTCGGTCCTACTCAATAGGGGATAAGCCTATTGCCGTATTCCGGGCATTATTGTCGACTCGATCCTCGCATGTGATACTGATATATTTCTGTCTGATGTTAAACAGCTCCATTCCTTAGTCATTCGCATTGTATGAGTTGTACGATACCGCAAGGGAAGAGATAAGGGGTACTTTATATAATCCTTAAAGGGTAGATCAAAGCGGCCGTGTTCGATAAGTACCTGCATCAAGTCAGAAGGAGATGGTGTCACGCTACGAGTGGTGAATATATCTACTAATCTACCTTGCTACTTACGTCGTTTTTATTTTTATTCGGTATCATATTCAATACTACTTGCAAATAGTTATATGTTCACAGAGCGACTATTTAACACAATATAATGGTGAGTACCTAAAATCTATACTATTATATAATTGTAAAAAGTTTGTTTTACATCCAGTACGTAAAAACTACTGAACGGATTTCGATGCAGTTTTTTTGCTTGCAATCGATTAAGTAAAATTAAAGTTATGTTTAGTAATAGGTATGGAATTTAAGTTGTACAGATGGCGCTTAGGTCATAATAACCGACAGCCACGTGGGCGGAGCCGCGGGCATAGGCTAGTATAGAGATATAATCACGAGAACGATAAAATCAATCTTTCAACAAAATTGAAATGAAATTAATCATAATGTTCTCGATTGCATGACTAGGTCAAGAGTTCTACTAAATATTTGTGGCCTATATTGTATCGTAATCGCTCTTCTTACTCGCAAGTATTAATGCCACGTCATGGTCAGATTTCGTTTATTAATGTAGCCTTTTCATTTCACTTTCTGTTGGATAGCAAATCATGTCTAGTATTGGGTTTAGTAAAAGTCTTAAGGTATATTTTTTCAACAAAATAATAAAGTGATTGAAGTTAACTACAAGATATTTATGTTCATTATTGAACGTGTTGTGTGTTTGTTTTTCTGCTCGATGACGCCCGCGTAGAAATTTGTTGATTTGTTGATCCTTATGAGAACCTTTTCTCGGGGTAAAAAGTAGTCTATGTATAATTTTCAGCTCAATTTCATCCAGATTCGTTCAGCAGTTAGAGCGTGATTGAGTAACAATCATTTGTTTGCATGTTTGTTTCTTCACAAACTTTTACATTTATAATATTAACTAGGGCAGGATATGATAATATACTATTTGGGCTTCACCAAGATCGTTGAGACAAGCGAACCTTACTTACAAGCCGATACACCTGCTGCAAGATGGAGAAGGCTCTCGTACTAAGGCTACTTCAGGTTGCTATCGGGGTTGGGGGGACATACGGCAGTTGGGAACGACGAAAAAGCTAGCGAATTAATTTCAATGACTAGTATATTCCCACGGCTATATCTACTTCGGGTACTGATCCCGGTCATGCAATCCTCAGTAATTTATAACCAAGTATAATTATTAGTTTAGTTTAGTATTAATAGTTTGAATAAGTATACAAAATAGTTTTGGATAATTATTCATTTTTGTATTAAAATATGATATATGATTGGCATGACTTCAATTTGCGTCTAACAAAAATGTCTAACAGCTCTAGGTCTAAAATCCTGCTAAAATCGCGCATGCGATGACAGATTTGCAGTGTCCCATATCTCGCGTTATTCCACCATCACGTGTGGCAACAACCAGGGTCACGTATTTTCTACTAGTACACGCGTAATCACGTTTTCAGTGTACTGGACTCGTTTTCTGTACAAAAAGAGCTCCGTAGAGGCAACGCAAGAACACGCTATTCCACACCCCGCCGCGTGATGCAGTGCAGTGTGAAATCGTTTAACGTTACAAACAATTCCATGGTTACGACCTCCATTGACCTTGACATTAGTAAACATTAGATATTTAGTGTTACTCAGTATTGGTATGAGTTATTGATAGACGTCTGAACATATCGTAGATTATGTACGTGTATTATTTGTACAGTAAAATAAAATTACGTAACTGTACCACTAGTCTGAATAAATATTGTGTATAAAGTAAATATTTTGGGATATGCATATATATTAGAGTGTGCCGTCTAGACGTAAAAACTTACGTAATCATAACAAACCATAAGATAAATATCACGTCTATATCCCCGAAGGGGTAGGCAGAGGTGATAGCACCGACATTTCGCCAGTTTATGTTTAGGTCCCAATGTAATAGGTGGCGAGTCTATTGCCATTAACCGGGCACTTATTAACCAGCGATAAATACACTCATAACTTCAAAAAGTCATTGGTGTGTGCCATGGTAAACCTGGGATCGAACCCGGGACCTCGTCTCAGAAGTCCATTATCCATTCCACTAAGCTACCGCGGTTATATTAAAGTGATATAGATTTTTTTAAATAAATTGTTAATTTGTTAATCTCACTGTTAAATGTTTCTTCATGTCCTAGTCTACATGCAGTTTTCAGCAACAAATAGTATACTTACTGTAAATTATGTTTCATGTAAGTGGCAATGTAATTCGTGAAAATAAATATTTTTTAAACCTAAATAAATCCTGTAATCTTTGGATTACAATGATTTAAGATTTAAGATTTTAGTGGTCAGTAATTTAAAATATGTTTATTACCATAACTGCTAGCACGTAAGCAACTCACTGTCAAATATATAAAAAAGAAATCTTGAAGGTAAAAATTTAAGGATGTTAAAATAAAACACCAAATATAAATTATCCGTCATAAAAACCATCGATATATTTACACTTTTCAATTATTTACACATTTATTTACATCGTTCAACTTCTATTACAGTAATAATTGAATCGTATTTACACAGTACAGACTCGGAAACGACAACATTCAAACAAACAAACATTAGATATGTTAACTTTATTATGAAAACAACGATAGCGTAACATCAAGCGGTGTATTGGGTACCCTATAAATATATACTGGTCCGTTTCTAGATCGACATTACATTGCCTAGAGAATTAAATTCCAGTGGTATTGTGAACTGTTTATTTATGTGACCCTTATACCAGTGATAATATACTAACCAGTGATACTGGGATCGAAAATCTACCGAATACATCAAAACATACATTTAGTTACCTATATATTTATATGCATGTATTTAATACATACATGTAATTTAAATTTAAATACAAATATCATATCTGTTAATATCGCAAAATATAAATTATATTAATGTACAATGATAGTTCGTGGTAATCAGCTACGTCGTAGCATCATTTACGCTACGGGTTCGTAGCACTTCAGTGATCTTTTATTCGTAGCGTTGCCCGTATTTTACTATTGTCGATGGACGCAGTGGGATGAAACCGATTCACGGCTAAAGGCAATAAAATAAATCCTTCCAAGATATATTTCTTTTGTAAACGACGTCGGAATATTATTAAAATAATGCAATGCAATGGAACGTCGATCTTTTGGGTTTTGATTACCTAAATAGCAGAAACATTGAGTAAATTTAGTTTGAATATTATACTGAACTTTGTTTAAAATGTTAATATATGCAGTGAGAGAGTGTAAATGCCAGTTGCTACTAAATCTTGAACCTATTCCGAGGCACGCATAAAATCACCATCACACTTTTTACATCAGCAGTAAAATATAGCCTTTACTTGAAGCAAATCGTTAGCAGTCACTAAGTTTGAACTATTCCTTTTTTGTTAAATAATCCATTGTTTCATACATAATTAACAATCGATATCATCACATGATACACTATGTATGGAAGGCTAGTCAAAACAAGTAAAGTTGATAAATGAAATAAAGTAAGTCATGTACAAACAGAAAAAGAACGGTAAACAACGTAGCCAAACTCGTAAAATGTATCAAAAAAGCTAAAATATTTAAAAAAATACTGCTGACAACTCCCTTCTCAATTGATAAGAGTGTGCTTTTACGATCAAAGCAAATTGCATGAAATTTGCAAACAGATTGACATCAATATTTGGATACATTTGAATATATATTTCAATAAATTAATGCTTATATTTGTCGAAAAATCTAAATAATTTTTTCAGTTTAACACAATGTCAAATAATTGTCAACTTTTTTTTATTATACTCTGTATAATACCACCAATTCACCATTTAGAGACATTCAAATAAAAAAATAAAAATATTTTGACTAATATTAGAATTACATAGTTTTAAAATAATATATTTCTTAGAGAAATAGTTTTAGTCTAGACCAATAGTTACTAAAATAACGTTAATTTTTCAACGTAAAACAAAACGTCGTATAAATCACTTCCGAATAACATATGATCGTTATTAAATAGCTGTTACCCCAACTATTTACATGAATTGTATATTGAAACCTCTATATATCAGTCTGCAGTGTAAAATTACTCTAATCATATTGACGTTAAGGTTCATATTGCTATGTTGGTTCTTCGAGTTCACTTTTAGTTAGTATTTGTTCAGTGTTGGCCTTCAGTGCGGTTGATGGTGTTAGAGCGATCAAATCTTCGTCGATTGTGGTCAACTGCGAGTACGATGCTCGGGGATACAACGTTCGATATTTGTATTTTCTTGATTTGAACTGTGAAAGAATTAGTTGGATTAATTGGTATTCTCTTTTTAAATGCTTCTTTCCTGTTTAATTTGTCAATTTGATTTGAAACTGGACCTTCTTTTTTCAATTCTTTTTTTGTGTTTCAGTTTGATAATTTGAATCGTGAAAGAAACCATCAGTTAAAATAGTATTCTGTTTTTAAAATTTTCTTTGGATTTGTTTTGTTAATACTCGCTACGTAATAAGCGCTCACTATATAATAAGCGTGGGTAAAGTTTAAAAAGTTAACATCATAAAAATATTATCGTTAAGGTACCGTTCATAGCAGGCAAGATAAATTGATATAACAAGATTACGTGGCCTATGTTGCAAGCGTGTACAGACATAGAAAACGTTAACCAATTGCCACCAGAGGGTTTTGGTATCAGTGATGGACTAGTACTTAACATTTTTTCAATATTCTTTCTATCTTTCCCCAGATATATAGGTTCGCATCGCGGCTTGCTTTTGATTGGCAGGCTACTTCCCCATCACGACCAGGCACTGGCAGGAATCAGAGATCATTCTGCGACATCTGACGCTCAAGTCAATTTTGCAAGCTATGCGGGCGTATCCTTCTTGAGCATAATTTGCTTGTAGAAGGAGGCGGCGGCAATCCACGTGCTCTGTGCGCACCATATGCAAGGGGGCAAGTGAGAGAACTCTGACCCTCAAAAATTAACCCTCACGTGGTATGTTTCTGTAGTATTTTAGTCATATATAAAACAATACATGTAAATTAAGTCAAATTTCTATAAATGGTATGTTTTAGTGATTATAAAACAGAACAATGAAATATGTGGTATAAAAAGGAAGTAATTTATATTTTAATAACACCGTTCTTATAGTCCAAATTGTTGTTTCACGAAAAAGAAAATTATTAACTATGATTAGTACAGTTTATCGCTTAACTAAACCTTGTAATTACAGGAAGTTGTATTTATACTTTTCATGGTCGCTTACTTTCTTGACAAATACACGATTATATTTTGATAGTCAGTATGCGAGGAACAAGATGCCACATACGATTCAATAGTTTAAATAAATAAGAAATATTCTAGGACAATCTACACAACGCCACCTAGACTCATGGAAAGCATAGTTTAACTAGCTAGTATTATGAGTTCTAGAATGCGGATAAACATACTTAGATACTTTTTTTCGTAAATGCATACATATTATACATAGAAACACCCAAACCAATGCAAATATTCATATTCATGTACACAAATATTTTGCATTTAGCAGGAATCGAACCTACGCCTCCTGCGTAGCATTCGCATAAATGCGAAGTATATGGTTAGAGTAGTAACATTTCAATGCCAAAACCAAATCGAAAATTCTCAACAAAGGGAGAATACTGAGTATGATGTAGAGTTCAGAGAACCTATACAAAAAATAGCAAAGCCTATCGTACCTCTGCCCTCACATAATCAAAAGACTGTCCAAGCAAAGCCTACGCACTTTTTCGTCGTGTCGCCCATGTCATGATAATAAAATATTTTTCGAATGTTCTTCGTGTTCAGTTCATCTGTACCTTACAAAGAACATAGTTTCCTAGATTTTCATAATATTTAAAAACCAAAATGCAATCAATTTTCTTATTGAGCTTTGACTTATTTGACACAATTGTCATTTGTAAAAAAAACAGCGGACGTTTTTCACGTACTATATAATATAATAAGGGCAGTAGGAGGTTAAATAACGCTATAACCTCATATCCCCCATTTTATAGTCTTTATTTGCTCTAACGTAATCACAGAGGATATTTAAAGAATCTATTGAAACATTTAGAAGTTCAAAATATTTGCATACTTGCATACCACATGAGCGGAGACAACTCGGGCTTCGGTGGTCGCAGAATGACCTCAGTCCTCAATGAGCGAGGTCCTGGGGATGTTTTTTGAAACTGTCTGATATCCTAGCTGAAACAGGCCGCGGCGGTGGCGACGCGGTGCGCGCCTTCCCATATCCTCGTACCCGAAGGTGATCATCTCGTAGTGTTGTGACACTGGACCGGCCGGGGTGCGAGCGATATGTTGCCTACTATCTCACCTCCGGCAAGCGAAGACCCGAAGACGGCGTGCGTTTAAGTCGGTTCGAGTCCGACATAACCACTCTCACCGGCTCCGGTGGAGGATTTTGCACACGGAAAAAAACACACACATCATTAAAAGTTCTATGGAATGAAATTAAAGTTACCTTAAAAACGATGATCAGGGCAGCTATGACCAATAGAACACCCCCTATACTGGTGACAGCCAGCAAATTACGGTCGAACATATTCGCTGTCTCTTTCGTTTCGTCGACAAAGAACGAAGCTGTTATGTGAGTCCGAATATTCTCAGCGATACGTCTCTTTCCCGCTGAGGAGCCATTTTGACACCCACCTAAAATAAATATTCGATATGTAATTGCTCTTAGACGAAATACAAAGTCTCATCAATTAAATGGCACATTTTATACAAACATTTCTACCAAATTGCTTGATTCGATAGGAATGTATGGAGGAAAATGACATGTTGCACCGACCCCAAGCAATTGGGACAAGTAATAATTACACTATAACCAATTGTTTCAACTCAAAAGAGTAACGAAATATGAGGGCGACTGTTCAAGAGATTAACATTTTCATTAATATTAATTGAATATTTCAGTAACCACAATTTAATTATATTCTTATTAGGTACCTATGTCTTTTCAAAACATTTCATTAATCAAAGTGTCTCTCTATCAATGAATGTCATGTTTCATGAATAAGGATCGGTCAAGTGACAATGACTCAACCAAAGCCGTGATTGAGAGGTCAGACCAACAATGTTTCTATTATGTATAAGGTCAACGAATATAATGGATATTAATCTATATTATTATAGTAACAATAATATAATTGATGTTATATGTACTGTTTATTGAAGTAATACATTTGCGTGTGTTTTTATGTCTTCTAATATTCGATGGTAATTAATAGTTTTCTTTTTATGTTGGTATGACTCATTTCCAAGTAATAAAACACACAATAAATAACAAGTTTTTGCCCGAATTTAGCGAGTTTATAAACAGTGGGTCATTATTATTTTACATGTGGGCATGTACTATGAATAGCCGTTTCTACTTTACCTCACAAAAATGATGTCATAATACAGTACTGAGTAATGATATAATATTGATACTACTCAATAATACGTATATTAAAAACAAAATACTGCAATTGGATTTTATATCAGTTATAAATTCTTAATTCTGCTATTTCCTATATTTATTTTAAGCGAGTAAATGAAAGCTACAAAAACACAGTATTTTTCATCGAATTCCATTTGACTCTGATTCATTCGGATTTTTCCCTACTTCGTGATTTAAATTGCATAGCTATAAAAAATATATTTCAATTTATAAATATGCAATCGTTATGTGCACTATGATAATAAAATTTCAATGACTATGAATCGATTTAAAGTGTCAGTTTTATGATATACCAAATGGTAAACGGTTTATCTTTATTGTTACCTATCTGTATGTTAAATAGAGTGATAATAACAATATGTTTTCCAATCATCTCTTTACAGTCTAATTAAGTTACTTTTTGAGCACTGATTACGGAATAAAACTGACGCATTTTCGTTTGATTACAGAAAAAAAATCATCAGGTAGATTAATAAAAAAATACAAAAAATATGAAAATTGTTGTGCAGAAGACGTTTGGCAATTATATTACATGTACATTTTTTTTGTATATTTATAATGACTTAACACACCGTAGTATGACTTACCAATATCCTTATCGCAATGGCAGCAATCTGAAGTTTGATTACTATTTAAATACGTAGATACCATGCTCTCCGTGCAGCATGGTAAACATTTGTGGTTCATTCTGTGAACAATAATATAATGCTACAGACATACGTTCTTTCAGCAATAGCGCAGTTATATTCTTAAGATCTTTGATGAGCGTTTGATTATGTTGATAGATATTTTGTTATTGCCTTTATTACATTTTGAACGTAAATGCTATTGTTTCATTCTAATTTCCCCGAGACACTTTGCTAGGGACTACTTTATTCTATAAAAGTCTGTCATAATAACTCTGATAATTTGAAAAATCATGGTCAGTGGTCATGGTCATATTAAAACAATTGAGCCCAAGCTCGATTTAATTTGGGAGATCCTATGGCCACCTTCCCACTCCATCAGCAGATCAGCTCCATGGGTGATATTATTGCATCGAAATTATTCGTGTACCTATGCAAATTTTCATAAAAATAGATCTACCCCAAAATCGAGTAGCAAGATTTGACCCGAATAAATTACATACCTACAATGCTTAATACATACATTGCAATAACTACATATTTCAGAATAATTATGTACTAATTTTAAATTGTATTACAGAGTTAATTAACTCACCTATCTAATCGTAGTGGGTGAGCACACGTCACACAGCTAGTAGGCCCAGGTCCCGAGCAAGACCTGCAGGAGTCATGACACGGACGACAGGTCCTCGTCCGAAGCTCGTAGTACTGGGAACTAAGGCACTCAACACATAAACCATTCTCTAAAGAAAAATGCGGAGGACAAGATGTACACCGCTGAGGTCCTGCTCCATGGCAGTCTTGGCAATAGTGGTGGCAGCGACGACAACTGTCCTGCCACGGAAAGAAATTTTGAGGACATTCAGGTCGGCATTCACCTGCTGCTAATCTCCAGTCAGGGGGACATGATGCACATTGATCTCTTCTAGGCCCTGTGCATGTCTCACATGATAAGTAACACTTTGAGCACATTCCTTCATCAGGGTAGTACCCAGGAGCACATGTAGCTCTACATGTGCCTGATTGTAATCGTAAAGCACCCGCACAAGCTGTACAATTCAATCTTGATACACAGCTTGTACATGTATGAGGACATGGGGAGCAACGCCCAGCTGTCTGATAAAAGCCATGTCCGCATTCTGCCACACACCTGAAACAAATATTTTATTTTCACAATACGTAGACATTATAAATAAAAATAAATAGATATCTGAAAGACTATTACCTCGATCCTTGTAGCAACAAAGGACTCGAACAAGACAAACAGTCCCACTCGTTAGACCCGCTACATTTCTCACAAGTCGAGTGGCAATTTTTACACCTTCCACCTTCGAAATACTCATCTATAAAAAAATATTACGTTAAAACCACGAAAACAAAGTAAAAACATCATTGTTTACTGACGATTACTCACTGCTATCGCATTTGTTATTGCCATCAGGAAGACAAGTTCCGCTTTTAGTGAGGATCCATTTCTCTTGGCAAACAGAACAAATAGCACACGTGCAAATTGAACAGCCGATCGGACACCTAAAACAACAACGAATTTTGTGTTCTTTAAATGGAATTAAACTTAAGGCGACAATTAAACGCACCAACAATTTACAGTTCAAAGCAAATGTTTGAAATACCGAGCGCTTCTAAGATTGACGAGCACTGTTTTATCGCAGAATGGAATGCTCAGTTAAATTATCATAATAATAATACTTACGGCAAACATTCTCTTCTTTGAGTATCAGCGTAATACCTTGGAGTACATTTTGGTAAGCAACGATTTTTGAATGCGTAGTTTCCAATGCGACATGAAACACATTCATTAACGCTCGGACCATGGCACGATTCACACGTTTCATGGCATGGCATACATCCAAAATCATTCATTTGATGCGTTCCAGGTGGACATGCAGCTAAACAAGATCCATTAAACAGTACATAGTTGTGAGCACACGAGGAACACATATCTGCCTTTTCCGAACATGTTTCGCAATGTTCTGCACATGGAAAGCAAGCGTTTGCATCGGGATCCTCATAGTAACCATCCGGACACTGTTGTAAACATACAGCGAGGTCATCAACTAATAAATGCGCTGGGGCACATGTGAGACAAGAGTCTTGTCCAGCTCCCGCACAAGTCTCGCATGACTCGTGACATGGCCAACAAACGCCTCCCTGATTGACGAAACTCCTTGGAGGACATCTCGAAACACATGAATTATCTAAACGATAATGTTTGCAAGCAACACACTGAGTTGGCCCCTTCCCATAACAACCTTGTGAATCACATTCCGGGTCGCACAGTCTTTGTACTTGTTTATCATTGGCATCTGCCAAAACATTTTTGCGTTGAGCGGAAGGAATGTTTTTGGGGTAATTGCGTCTATCAGAAATTCCGAGTTCGATTTCATTGAGGAATTGTGAATATTCCGAGGCGTCGTAAACATCATTAATATGGTAAGCTTTCTCCTCCTGGTAAACATTGTTTGTATTAAAATAGCCCTTATTTCGCAGCCGAATCGGATTCGTGGCCGTACCATAAAATATTAATTGCCACTTTTTCAATATACCCGGTTGAGTGACGTGAATATTACCAGCATTTAATATCTGAAGGGTCCAACGTCCTTCAGCACTTTCTCCCCAAAAATGAACACTTAAAAACGGCCAATCGTCGAAGTTAGAACTAGTTGCGTCATGCGTCCGTTCGAATAAAAGTGTAGAAGTCGTCCCCATTGGTGATGTAAGCAATATGCGTAAATTTCCTCGAGGGAAAAAGCTTAGAGAAATCTTACATTGAACGTGTTCCAAAAATCTGACCTCGTTCATTGTTCCGCTGCACCCATTCACGTCCATGTGCACTGATATCGTATACCCGAAAGATGTTTCAATAGACTTGTCCTCGTTTATTTCTTGTGACTTACAAATATGCTGCGGCGGTACGTTTGTCCATTGTTCTGCTAATGTTACCATCTGAGCGGCGTCCATTAGTCCGTAGCCAAACTTATGGCTCACTTTTCTTTTTACACCATTTACTATCCATCCGTCTTCTTTATCAAGTGGTTGTGATCGCGATGTCATTACGACTAGGTGTTGCATATCCCTCCAGGTTAATAATGGATTCGCTTCAAGTGCTAATGCACATATTCCTGCTGCTAAAGGCGCAGAAGCCGAAGTACCTGTATGATCTACTGTACAAATATGGTCAGGCCTTAGTTGGATATCCATGTCTACAGTAGCGACACTTTTATCTCTACCCGGTGTTCCCGAGCTATAAGTCGACGCTATAGTCGACGAACATTCTTCCAAATACCACGGCTTAAAACCAGCTTGCGTAGCGCTAGAAATAGAAATAGTAAATATGCTATTCGCATATCCATCACAATTGCAGGAATCCGTATGCCTGCCACCATTTCCCGACGCCCATATAAAAATAGACCCTTTTCCCCCTCTTCCGTTTGTCACCCCATTTATGAACGCCCTGAAACAAAGCACATTTTAATGAGCTCGCATATAACTGTGACTATTTCTCTAAACGTACGCATTAGAAATTATACAATACCTTCTAGCCAAAGGACCAGGACCGTCAACTGTTTTCCCGTCGTCCTCGGGTCCCCAAGAGGCACTATAAATATCTATGTGATGTGTGTTAAATCCGAGAGCTTGAGCTTCCACTGCGTCGTTAACAAGGCCATCGAGCATTCGAACTCCTCCAATGCTAGCATTGTAAGCTATGCCGACGCCGCAGTACTTATTGTAGGCGACCGCAGCCACCTCACCCGCGCACCGGGTGCCGTGTTTATTGTCACCATTGTCCTGCGGTGTCGGGTCCGTATCGTTCCCATTTATGTCCGTTGATGCTGCTGGGTCCTACAATATCGGTTTTCTCGTTCAATACATTTACGTAATATAGAGCGGCTAAAGAAAAATCTTTGGTTCAAAATTGGCTTTTTATTTGCCAGATCATGGCATAATTTATAAATGATGTATTACTAATAATTTAAGCATGCATAAAATAAAGAATATTTACATAATTTTGTATTAAATCTGGATGATTGGGTTGGATTCCATCGTCTAATATAGTGATAACTACTCCTTTTCCTGTATATCCTTTCCTCCACGCGTACCCGACGTTCATGTCTAGGCCATCTGCAGCGCCTCCATTCTGAAATATTACTTCAGTCATAATCCAAAAGTAGTGAGCAAGAAATAAACTGGAGTGGACTTCCACCACGCTTCGCGCGTTGAATACGTAATGCAAGCTTAGTCGCGTGCGAGTAATAGATACTTGAACGCCCCGAAAGCGCTGTGCCTTAAAAATGTATTATAATATTGGATTATAATTTCCTAAGCATAGGAAATTGTGGATCAGAAATGCGGGGTAGCATGCAGTTTATGTTGTTGACCTTCTCCTCTACAAAATGTTGTTTTTACGATAAAAATTCCGGTCAAATTCAAGTCGGAGACACGTACCGAAAAGTGGATTCAGGGCCAAACTAATGTTACATAAACCGCAATTTACTTATTTTCGTTGCGTCGTCGACTGAGAAAGTAAGTGATATTTGACCAGTTTCAATAAGTTATAGACCTGAGTATATGCTATAAATTTCAACTTTATCCCTCCACGCTTTCCGGAGAAAAAGGTCTTGAAAGACGAACAACAGATGAAAACTGAACACAATTTGTATGTTGTACTGTACAATATACATTTTTTAAACATTCAGTACAAATCGTATCTCAATCTTGTAAGGGGAGACATTACGATTAAACTTTTAAAACAAAAGAACAACCAATCTAGGTATTACATCGGTAGATATAAGAGCTGTGCACATTATTTTACACTACAGTGTAGGGATAACATCACGGAATTAGTAAAATATACCTACTATTCTTCGCGTAGGTTAAATTTTAGTACAAATGAGAGTCACAGCTTTGTACACTGAAAGTTCGCCGACAACATTCGTTGCTTTAAATTATTTCATATTTTACATCTGCCAGTGAAATATTCAGAATATTTGATACTCATTTTGAATTTAAAGCGCCTAATTTTTGCTAATAATATTATTGCACGATTTTAATAAAATAACATTGAAGTTATTGTAATGTTTTAAGTCTTATTTGTATTCAAAGATGCTATGTGATTTAAAATTAATTTCACTTTTAGCTATACTTTTGTACTATGCAAATATAAAGCTTTCAAGTTATGAGTTCGAGATTCAAACGTGCCTTGAGATTGAAACGATGCCTATACCGCCGAAAAAGAACAATATAAGGTATTTTATGAGAATACCTTTACGATTTTTGTCTTAGATTTTTTGATGCTACTAAGGCAATACAAGATCAGTCAGAGTGTGAGGATATTGATCAGCAAATGTATTGACTAGGAAATGAGGTTGATTTTACACCTAGAGTTTACTTACATGGGGCCTCTTTATATTAATAATCAAGGTTATCAAGATTATCTATTTCTTACCAAGTACCACTGCTCTTTGAACAATGGGTCGGGGAAGGCCGGCGCACTCGATTGCCGCATCACGTGACGTGGTTTCCATTGATGGTCCCTCTTGGTGCGTCGCAATTCTCTTTGCTGCATCACCCATCTTACCTGCCATAAATAGTACAAGTTCAGTTGAGGCTTCGGTTTCCTAAAACTTGACTGGAAGACTGTGAAATATTGCAATTTATATATGACAAGACAAGTATTATGAGAAGTTATTTTTCTATTTCACTTAGAGATCTTGTGTTGTGTTTAATAGACTTTAATGATGCAGTTAGTTCTATGACAGTTGTTCAATTATTAACTTCTTTTAAGAGTTCTTGGTAGGCCTTCTGGCCTATTTAACGTAAACAGGTCAGCACTGGTGCACTTGCCTACGCTCAGTTGTGTTTGCACAAACTTCCAATGAACTGGCAAAAACTTTGTAACTTCATTTAAATGGTTACTAAGAAAACTGGAGAATTTTAATGCCTTTTTCTAGAATTGTATCATAACTTCTTTTAAAATCAGTTATTTTAAACATTATGCGGTAGAGTGTTGCAAGTTGCAATTCTTAAAGAACTAAAATAATATAGCTTGGTTACGTAGAAAGTATGAATAATCAAGGCCGGCTTAAGAAAATTATGATGCGTATATGGAAAGATTTGTGGGAGTTTGACGCCTCAGAAGAACGGACGTTTATGGGCCACTTCCTTAGAATAGAGAGGGCACACAATGAAGGAAATAAAACGCACTGCAAGATGGATGAGAGGCGACTAATGTCGTTTTATTATCTTTGTCTATCGAAATACATATTACACTAGTATATATGATATAAAACTATTTTTAAAGGTTTAATCGCAAGTGTTTTGTTTTATTTTATTAGGTAAGTATATTTTACGCTGATTCTGAAATTGAAATGAAGTGAATATTAAATTGCGAGAGCTGTTTTCAATAATATATCGAAATTATTGCTGTCCAAATATCATTTCTGTACCTATATTAGTCAGTATTAGTATACGTAAATATCAAGTTTTATTTTACTGACTTATAATTCATTCGATATTCATTACACCACATCTTTTTTCTAAAAGTTTTATGTACGGACTGTTTTCAATGCGAGGACTGAACTCTAAATGGTTTTGAATAGTCGTACAAAGCACAAGTAATTGGATATCTTTCAGATCACGTAAGTAATTAAATGTCTTTCAAATCAATCTGAACTTCTTTTTTATATTGCCCATGAAGTTTTCACTAACAATTAGTTAGGGTATTGGATTACATTGAGACTTGTCTTTTGTTGTCTAGTACTTTTGATTATATAATAAAATAGGTGGTATAACTAATTTTATGGGGCTAAGTTGCAATTTATTATATGTTTTAGTATAAAAACATAATAACGAAACGAGGTACCGTTACGTCACTATACAGAAGTAATTGGAAGCACAATTTTCATAGCACACAATGTCCCATTCCACTCAGCGGAAGTCCCCGCGGAACGAACATAATAGCCATGAATATTACATAATTTAATAAATTAACCTGTAAAATTTCAGGTATAATGGTCCCTCTACTCGAACGAGCCTATTGGAAGCCATTGGACGAAAAACTTAGATGGACGACTCGAGATATTCGAGTACCATTCAAATTCCTCAAGATTAACTAACTGGCCAACCCTCTGAGACAAAACCCTCCGTCAATACGCCACTGAATTAATTATTAAGCGAACCTTGAAGTCACGATATTCAATCCGATAAGTTTAAGGATTATCCTGATGAATAAATTTATGGGATACCGTTGTCAATCTTATACGGATGTAATTTGTTTTGGTAAACATATTACGCTTTGTTTGTGCAGCAAGAAATTTTACGGCAAGTGTGGGTTTTTTATATAGCGGTGAAAGAAGTTATTCAATGGAACAGGTACGAGTACATTTATGTGTATAGAAGCTGGAGCCAGTTGGTGAGGTTATGTCGGACTTGAACCGACTAAACTGCTCGCCATCTTTGGGTCTTTAGTTGCCGGAGGTGAGGTAGTAACCAACATATCCAGCGCACCCTGGCAGACCCGGGACCCTCTCTTTCGAGATGACCACATTCGGGTGTAGGGACCACGGTATCCCCACCTAGCCCACGGGTATAGAGAGGCGCATTTTGCCCGCGGTCATCGAGGACATTCTGCAACCTCCAACGTTCGAGTCGCCTCACAACACAAGGTTATTATTAGCCGTAGTATTCTGTAGTCGGTACTTCCCCAGTCACAATTAAGTTGCTCAATTAGGACGGGAGATACCTCAAAATGAATTCATTAAGTTCCACAAATGCTTAAACTATTCAATTTCTAAATATAACTTTATCAATTGAATATCAAATAAGTTATGCTATTATACGATGTTTGAACAGCGCTCATTTTCATGTGCGTTGATCCACTATTAAAATGAACCTTGACATGTATGTGTCTAATTATTAATGACTTAATTAGTCTGTTCTACTCATGTATGTACATAATTATCAGGGCGCGGAACTAATTTCGACATAGTGCTCAGAATATATAATTATGTGTGTAAATAACTAAATGATTTGATTTGATAATTTGACATTTATCATCATTCAATCAATTAGCTTATTGTAGTCCACTGCTGGACATAAGCCTCTGCCAATGTTGGTAGACTTTGGTCTACTGTGTCCACTTGGTACAGGGTTTTATTTAGATTTTTCTCTATGTTTCCCATTATTCGCCTATTTCGATTATATAAAATTATTGATTATCCGCTGGGCCTTTTCCCAACTTTGCCTTCTGGTCTAACTAAAATGCGGTTGAACTTAGTTATTTCCCGTGAAGTGACTGCCAAATGACTAAACCATCCAATATCGAAGCCCTGTAGTTAGACCAGTCAGACTCTTCAGGGCTCCAATTACCCGTAACAACTGCCATAGATATTCATATGACAACCGGGATCAACAACTTAACGTACTTATCAATACACGACCAGATCAACACAAATAATTATATTCATGCATACAAATATTTGCACTGAGCAGGAGTCCAACTCGCGCCTTTTTTTATTGTGCGTGAAACACTCACGGATACCACCTCCACCAAAACCAGTGGAGGTGATTATGTCGGATTCGAACCGACTAAAACACACGCTGTCTCTGGGTCTTTGATTGCCGGAGGTGAGATAATACAAGACATATTATATCTCGTACAATCGTGTTCACTGCTGCCGCTAAATAAGAAACCTTTATATATTTTTATTTAATTAGTATGCGTGATGATTTATAAAAATTAAAATGCCAACATGGTTACGGCATCATAATTGGCTATCGAAACGCAGCCATTTTCAAAAGTCAAAATGTATTGAACACATTCTTTATTCTTCTTTATGTAACTACATGATTTTTTTGAATGAACGAACTTTTAAACAAAATGTAGTTTTAAATAAGCTCAGTTTATTTTTTCATTGTAACTAATCTATTTAATCTAGTGTATAAATTGCGTACACTGAATACCAGCAAATGGCGTAAGCCACGCTATTAACTTCAGCTCTCTATTCTCTAAATGCAACGTATGCAGTGTGAAAAACGTCCACCCGCTGTATATAAATTTTCTAAACTGTACTTGAAACTAATAATGCGTTCATTTAATTTATTCAGCCTTTTTCCTTACAGATTTTCAGATATATTCATCATCACAGTGAAACTTACAGTTGTGTTGAAGTCTTGTACTTCGATTTGACTTTTGCGAGAGTGCCTGACAATTGACTTCCCGGCCCGGTGACGAAAACCTGCACCAGTGCCTCGTCCGATAGTCAGCACGAATTTGACGACTTCTGTCAGTGGTGTGGCGGCACTGAACACGACTGCTACGCTAAAGGTGCAGTTTCGATCCTGCTCGGTGCAAATATTTGTATGCATGAATATTAAAATTTGAGTGGATTTGGGTGTTTGTACTCGTATTAATAATATGCATGTGATGCAAAATGCATCTAAGTATGCTTATCTTTGTTATACATTTGAACCCATAAGACATGCTAGTTAAGCTGTATATGTATGTACTTGCCATAGGTTTAGGTGGCATTGTTTACAATCTCCTAGGATATTTTATTATAAATATTTATTTGTATCAAACAAGCCGACAGACTTAAAATAATATGCAATTTATTCGTGTTGTAGTGTCTATTCATGTAGTGATGGAAGAACAATACCTATAATATGCGAACGGGTGTTGTAAGAGGCGACAAACGGAAAAATACACAAACGATATTACTGCGAGAAAATGGAAAAGCGAAATAAAAAACTGTACTAAGTCGTAACAGCAGGCCAAAGCCTCCCAACATTGGATGACGCCTATGTCCAGCAGTGGTTTGCGATAGGATTGTGTTTTCATATTCATTGCTACCTTCACTGTTGACCATTTACCTGTTAAATATACCCAGTTTTAATATTCGTTATTTACTTCTGCCTGCTCTATCACAACATAGGTACGATTATATTCAGGGTACAATTGGGTACGAGTCTGTTGTTAACTACTGGGAATGTCTCCAGAATCTGAGTTACTGATAAATCTCAAACCAAATAGCTGAATGAAGATTTTGTGCGACTGACTTTTGTTTGAAGGTGTTTGGTCTAACTTAGAATCTGACGTTTGTTAGATTGCAATCCGTTAAGTAGAACCAGACTTTAAGTTTATTTACAGAATATTTAAGTTGCTCAGATGACGCTTTGGTCGCGATCACCGACGGCCACGCGGGTGGAGCTGCGGGCATATGCTAGTCTTTAAATACAAAACCTATTGAATAGCCAATCCTGTTTGGAGCTCCATTAAAACAAAGAAAATGACCTAAATAGATCCAAACTACACTCTCATCATATATGTATATCTGTGCGTTCAATCGCACTAAATTTTGACAATAGCTTTTTACACCAAATTGGATAATCAGTCGCTCAAAAGGTTAATAATAACCAGCGTTTTTGTTATTAATAGTGTGGAAAGTACCTAAGCATAAAAAATTTAATATAATAGTAGATGAAGTCACGGACAATAATCAGCGTATATTAAATTTTCCTCATATTTCAATGAATAACCATCGACAAGTATTCGTGCTATTTTTTACTTCGCAAAACTCTCATGTTAATTAACTTTTTAATTACGTTTCAGGTCTAAGATGAAGTGCCTTCACCTCTACAAAATTCATGTTAATGTAATAAAACTTATTTAATTTTATTCTTTTTTTATCTAAATCTACTTCAATAAGGTAAGAGATCTTTATTAGACGGTTGTTATGACAACAGAGAAATTAATTTAACAGAAGTATGCCTTCTTCACACAGCGTGTATTTTGAATTAAGTTTTTTGTTTTTCCATTACAATTTACACACAAAATTTTGTATGTGTGTTTTCGCCAGCACACACAATGGCCCAAAAAGGGCGGTTAAGTGCAGACAAAGGAGTCCCAATATGAAAATTTTGTATGTCCAGTCAACAAAAGTGATATCTTACCACATATACATACAACATTATATGAAAAAATGATACCGTACCCCTTTGTCGACTATACCTACGCCATGCATGTTTGTGTGCAGCGGGAATATTTGAATTCGAATTTGGAATTTAGATAAAATATAATTATTAAAAATTTCAATCGTTAAGATACAAAAGCCCGAAGATAAAGTAATAGTCTAAAAATCTTGAAGGA
Organism: Pelosia muscerda; assembly: GCA_963691645.1. NCBI lineage: Eukaryota > Metazoa > Arthropoda > Insecta > Lepidoptera > Erebidae > Pelosia > Pelosia muscerda. The sequence goes on along the minus strand of OY829114.1, from coordinate 3,785,431 downwards.
AATGGTGTTGTAATTGCATATGATTTTTTCAAGCGGACACCTCTAAAATGTAAAAAAATATTGAAGTATTTGAAAATTTGAATTTTTCGGAATATTTCCTATTTATTTATTTATGTACGAATACAATTTTCTACTAAATATTGGGGTTATTATATACTATTATTTGAAAAATATAGAACTCAGCTTAACAATAAAACATACTAAATAAGCCGACAGTAAACCTTATGGTGATTATGTAATCACGTTCTTTGTTCAACGTATTGAGGTTATTTCGAAAAGCAAATCGCAGTAATTTGGTTTCAAGTAGACGGATTGCCGTTTGCACCACTATTACTTAGATTTTAGATATACTTTTGATGGGTTAATAAGGCTTTTGTTATTTGGAAAACGCAACTTCTAGTTTATATTGTGAATTTTGTATTTGGTTTGTAAGTAAATATGAAATACATGTATTAATGACACAAGTAATTAATTAGCTGGCTCAGGCTAATTTTCGCTTATAAAGTAATTATTGCAGTTGACCAAATCTTCGCGTTTTAAAAAGTTTTATCTACCGGGTGAAATAGGATGAATGAATAGGGTGAAATTTTATAGTATTAACATTTTTAAATGTGGACTTAACTGTATATATAGTACGTTAAAGTATGTAAAAAATATGGTTTCACTCAAAAGAGGATAGTTACATGTGACAATTTTACTTTAGTTCACTTCGTTCTTTTACAAAAGCGATAAAGAAGACTTCAAGAAATTGTTACCAGTTTATCTTACGTCAGCTATCATCAGCTTAGCAGCGATAAATTGAAGTGGATATTTGATAAAAGGAAAAAAAAAAGGAGGTATCTGAGAGTAATGTAGACTTACCTGTGGATCATTTTTCAGTCTATTAAAGTGTTCACTACTGGCGTTAACTGATCTTTTGCTGATGTGTGGATGTGATAGAAGAAAGTAATTCTTCAGGTTCCCAATCTGCAATAGAAGAAATAATATTGTTAAAAATATCGTATTAGAAGTCATACGTTAACAATAGGAAAAGAACATCTTCCACGAACGCATCAAAAGTAGCAAAAAAAGGATTAAGTACAGAGTGAATTACACTGGCAATCTACGGTGTCAGATTTCTGAGACGCGGATGTGGGCTCGTGTCTACACTACCACTAGTGAACACAATTCCACGGTGTGTATTCCGAATTCGTATATGCGTCCGTGAAATCCTGGGACGTGGAAAGGCGGCATTACATTTTATATACAAATCTAGTAGTAAGATATACAGTGACGATTATCATCATTATCGTGATTTCCAAAGTGCCTCAATGTGTTAGAAAAAATTATTCCTCCTAAGACTAACTTATACAGGGTGATAGGGGAACGCTCTCGAAAACAAAAACAGGGGTAACTGACCATGTTAAAATGTTGAAATTTGCTACTTTTTTTGATCGCCATACTTTTTTTGGTAGCTACCATGATTTTTTAAATCTTTTATTTACATAATTCACCCAATAGTACTATTTTAACGGTTTGAAACAAACTATTGCAATAAAAAAGGATTCTAATTTGGTTAAACGGGTCAGTAGTAAATATCCCTTACTTCCGATTTCGGGAGCGCTCCTCTAACACCCCGTGAAACCAATATTGCCAAACTATGCATATGATACGTATCAAACCCCGAATTTTAGAATTAAGCCTTTCAAAATCCAGAATTTCAAAGTTCAGATGAAGTGAACTAAATACCGAGTTCAGTATGCCGCAGCTTAAATTTCCGAAGTTCAGAATCTCGAAAGTTTAAAATCCAGAAATATAAGCTTAAAAAATTTCATTCAATCTACGATTTATTTTATATTCATGATTGTGGACATTGAGTCAAATGAAACAGTTGGGTCAAATAATTTCAGTGTCTCGTACATCGATCTTATGTACTTCAAGACCATGATATATAACTGATAACTTGCTCGGTTACCTACAAGCACTTCAAACGTACGAATATATAGTACATTACGATGCTCACCATCATAGTGGAAGCCAAAAATAAATATAAACATACCCTCAATGCGCCAGTAAAGTTTCATGATACCGATAATAAGTGTACGCACACCATTGAGACTATAAACCGAGTTTAATAGCACCCGCAGCTGGTTGACTTGAGTATAATAAACGGACATAATAACTGCCTCACTGACCCAGTAATGTAAGCTAATATAACTCTTTAACTTTTACATTGTGCCTGGTGGCACTCGATAGTGGTGTTTTAGTGCCATTAATTTACACTTTTATAACATTACAATTATATTAGGTACCATATTATTTTGCAGTTTTTTGACCTACTTTGGTGAAGTGACAAAATGTATTTTTACACAATACCTTGGTGTGAGGAAGTAACTAAGTATTATGAACCGTGAAAAGTATTTTTTTTTTGTAAACCTATCAACTAGTCAGCAGATGTGGCCAGCTGTCATAAAAAGGGAATATTTAAATTCGTTTGATATTTTAAATTCGGTAACGTGAAATTAGTAGGCTTGACTTACGCTACTACAAATAATTTTATGCATTTGTCCTTGTCCATTTTTACTATATAGTAGCTTGAGGTTCCGCCCACATGAAATACCCGATCTCTTTTCTTTTAATTACATTCAATCAATTAGTCTATCACAGTCCATTGCTGAACATATAATATGTGTATCCCAAAGTTGGGAGACTTTGGTCTACAGTTTCCACACTAAACAGACGGGTTGGTATAGGGTTTTATTTCGAGTTTTCCATCTCTCGCAGTGATATCTTCAGTATCTTTTTTTCCTCGTCTCTTCGGACACGCTTCGTGTGAGATTAATTGGTTATAGTTATTCTTTCTCCATCACCACATGGATTTGCCAAAGTCTTTTAATCTTTTAGATCTATTCCGGGATCGGGATTTTATTCTCACTTAAAAATTTAAAAAAAAATTGAAAACATGTTTCATGAAAAACGTTTATTATAATGTAGACGTATATCTTAAAGATAAAATGCATGGTCATTTTAATCTCTTGCTTTCATATATATTTTTTATAAATAAGAAAGAAAAGTTAACGATAATCTACATGAGTTTCTTGCTGGTACCTTTTTCAGTAGATTCAACTACCGAACCAGTGAGAGAATATTTTTTAAATGATTTATTTGCTTTATTTTAATACTTTGAACAAATATTATTGCAAAATTTTCATATTCATATCTGCTCTTTATGTACCCAAACAGAATAAACGAAATGATTCTATAGCAAATAGTAATATTTACTTACGAATTATAAACGATAGCAATACAGGAACATAGCAATTAAAACTGCTACGTCGTAGGCCGTAGCCATCCGTAGCAATCATCGTAGACATTACACGTTATTATAATGTTCATTTATCACGAGATATTCATATGACTGCCACATTGGTCTCGTGGTTTAATCCTCCGGCAGTCACATCAACCGTGGGTATATGAATCTTACTGATATTATATATGAGAGATTGTATGTTCATCTGTAAGACTATCATACTAATATGTTTGTATTGATTGGGTTAGGTTAGGTAGCGAATTTTAATAGGCCATCTGGTAATAGTCGACTTAACCCGCACATAATAATATATTGATCAAATCGATGGTTCTTAAAAATGGTTAGGTCGAGAGTACCCGCAACCAGCGAGCATTTATAGATTATGAAAATTGAAGTGGAAGATATTTGTATATGCAAGGGTTGAATCAAGTGGAAATATTATGATCTATACCTGCCTAAATGGGAAAGAGGCGTGCCGGTATATACCCCGGCGTACCCGATTCAGGGTTGTAAGAAGAAGGAAACACGGTGTTGGTAAATAACTCCAAGTATTTATGTTACAGCAAAGAATTAAACAGCAGAATATTAATAAACTGTATCATATGTATTTTTAAATTCAGAACAAAAAAAAACAACAACGAGGAAATGTTTTAATGAACGATGTTTCTCTCCTCTTGTAAATTTGGGAGCGCAGACAAACAAAAAAATATAATTAAAGATTAAATATTTATTATAGCCTGTAAACATAACGTCTACCATGAAGCTGTTGTATTATTTTTATTGTAATTTAATACGTAAGTTGTATTTTTTAGGTTCAGAGCTATATATTAAGCTTTTTAGTTCGATAGATATCACATTTTGTTCTAGGACCCGTAAAACATCATTTAGGTGATCACGTAAGTGAGTACGAGTATATACACCAGTGGAAATACTAGCCTGAATTCGTCCTTATAATCATTAATAGTAATAAAATGTTTGTTGTAATGAATTTTAGGTCTTCCAATTGGTCTAGCTGACACAAGATAACATGTGCTGGGCTAAGATGTCACCCGTATACGGTATACATTTTTCCATCAACAATCAAGCGGTTCGGTAGGTATTTCATTTGCCGCAACATAAAGTCTTAGAATTCCTTACCAGCGCACGTGATTCCTTCTTTTCACAGTTCCGGAGCCTTTAAGCGGGACGTGAAAAAGCATCTGATGACGCCCTCAAGCTGAGCGCCACCGTTGTAACGGTGTATGTATTTGTAATGGTAAACCTTTTTCCTGAGCTTTTGCTTACAGCTTACCATCAGGCGAAGTAATCTCAAATTGACATATTCTGTATAAAAAGGTGTTTTTTTCCTATTTTAAGTTAAGAATATACGTTAGAAACAGGTTCTATTCGGTCACGTAAACACGCCCCTGGTAAATTTATCCTGGAATCTCTAAACCGGGGACTTTAAGTGAAGCTCGTAAGCTAAAAACCAACAAATTCACCGTGCTGACAAAATGCAAAACTTTTACGAACGTACTGAAGTAGAGCAGTAAAAAGTTGGTAAAGGTGCACTGCTAGTAAAAACAGCACCCCCAGAAGTGTTGTTTGTTTGTATAAAAAGATCTTGACTATTTTTAGATGTTCACACCTTCCCATAGCTCTAGGCGTGTACCATATTACAGTCACTACCGAGAATAAAGCAACCGAAAAACATAATACTGCCAAAAGTTTTCGCGAATATTACATGGTGTGCAAAATGAACTTAAATTTATCATGAATGCCGTTCTCTTTTAGTCCGTTTTTTCATTCTGTTACTTGATATGGTTTTAAGAAAGCGATTGCTTTGCGGTCTGACCCCTCAACTACACTACTACAACTATTACTGCAATATGGGGTTCTTCTTCATAGGCATTAGAAGGTTTCTAAAGAGTCGCAGCATGAGTGTTCTGCCTCGGGTGTTGCAAACGTTCATAGGCTACGGTGACTGCTTTCCATCCGTGAAAAATTGAGGTTCTGATTTTTTTAAAGTAGTAGCCAACTCACATTTCTTTACTAAACCATATCTAGGTATTTATTTTACCATGAGCGCGGACCAGGAGATGACAGGTGGAGACACCTGTCACCCTAGAAGAAGCAGGCAGCGGCGGCCGGGCGGTGCAAGTAGTGCGCCATTCCATACCCGGGGGCTGAACAGCGACATTATGGTCCCTACACCCGACGGGGTCGTTTCAAATGAGAGGGCCCCGGGTCTACTGGGGTGCGAGAGATATATTCGCTACTATCTCACCTTCGACAATAAACTTTGTCAGAAACTATGTCAGATAATGCCTTCAGCATTAGGTCCGCCTTTGTACAATGTACTGTGCATAAAGTTTGAAAATAAAATAAATAAATAACGACCAAAAGTCGTTTTAGTGGTTTAGGCGCATTAGGGCTAATTCTCATTAGGGCAACCGACTCGCTAATGGACTACTTCTCATTATGGCCACTTCTCATATTGGCTACTTCTGATTAGGGCTACTTCTCTCTTGGGCTACTTCTCACTTGGGCTACTTCTCATTGGGGCTACTTCTTATTAGAGCTAATTCTCATTGGGGCTACTTCTCATTAGAGCTAATTCTCATTGGGGCTACTTCTCATTAGGGCTACTTCTCAATATTTGGGAACACTTATTGAAATAAGTACTGTCTTTATGTATATAAATATGTTTATTCATTCATATGAGATCAATGACATTATTTCAAGAATTAATCAACATTAATTGAACCAATGTAATAGGTAAGTATACAACATTATATGTATTAGGTACTTTTTGTAATTAAATGTAAAAAAATTGGTTGCCTGTAAAGTCGGTATACGGGCGAAAGTTTTACGTGACAACGACTTTGAGTGGTAAAATAATTTTAATGTGAATATTCATTCGTCGAGTGGAAGGGACGCGTGCCTTTCACTTTTTATGTCTGTCTCTCTCGCTCTTAGGCGGGCTAACCATGCCCGAGTGGAAGGGACGCGTGCCTCTCACTTGCTCTCATTGTGAGCGCATAACGTGAGCGGAGCGTAACGCAGTTTCTTGAAGTGTCACCCGGCAAGCCAATTTATAAGACGTTGTCACGTCAAAAAATAAAAAAATAAAAATAAAATTTAATTAGATGAAGCTACCTGACGTTTACTGGGTTGCAAGTTTTTGATGAAATAATAATAGTGTTGGGACAAAGTGAATGATTATAATAGGTCTTTACATATGAAATTACCGAAATTTTCCTACAGATTCATAAGTTCGTTATTCCTGTAATTTAATAGCTATTTCCATTATTTATATTTTGTTTGAAAGTTGATTTCAAGATTTTACAACATAATTGTGTTTTTTATGCCGCTTCATAAATTAATTTCGTTTTACAAAAACAGTACTTCCTAAATGCTAAAAGGAATATATTTAATACTGATAGTTAATTATTGTCTTTTTATTATTTATGCTTATATATAGTGCCCTAGCAAAAAACTGTCGTATAGTAAACGATTCCAACGTTCCAATACGAGAGTAAGGAGCAATTGAGTGACTGACACCTAGAAAGGTTCACCTATCCTTTAACTATTGATTTTTGTATGTTATAAATAAATAAATGTTAGTTTCAAACTAGACTAAAGTAATTACAAAAAGTATCTAATACATATAATGTTGTATACTTACCTATTACATTGGTTCAATTAATGTTGATTTATTCTTGAAATAATGTCATTGATCTCATATGAATGAATAAACATATTTATATACATTAAGACAAATATTAAAGACAAATATATACAAGTTCCCAAATATTGAGAAGTAGCCCTAATGAGAAGTAGCCCCAATGAGAATTAGCTCTAATGAGAAGTAGCCCCAATGAAAATTAGGTCTAATGAGAAGTAGCCCCAATGAGAAGTAGCCCAAGTGAGAAGTAGCCCAAGAGAGAAGTAGCCCTAATCAGAAGTAGCCAATATGAGAAGTGGCCATAATGAGAAGTAGTCCATTAGCGAGTCGGTTGCCCTAATGAGAATTAGCCCTAATGCGCCTAAACCGTTTTAGTCGGTTCGAGTTCAATATAAACCTCTCACACCGGCTCTGGTCGGATTGTTATCCGTTTGGCTTTCGCGCATGGAAAAAAGGAAAAAAATAGTTAAATGTTTTGGAAGATCCCAACTAATTTTATTCTCTAAAGGGTCTCACTAATATAAGCCGCACCATGTTGTTTTAACCTATTAAAAGTACAGAATTTTCACCCTCCGTATTTTGGAACAAACAACATTTTTGGCATAGGCATTTTACGTAATGGTGTGAATGGAGGCCATTTTAGAACGATCTTGAAATGAGGTCAAGCACTTTGTGGCTATTTATTCATTTTATTTACACCTATTACATTACAAATGTTTCTAGTTTATTTTAAGCACCTTTATTGCAATACAATTTTGAGGCTTCAGACGTTGCTCCGTGACTCAGCAGTTAGAACATTTCCTCTGTAAGAAAAAGATTGCGGGTTCCAGTCCTGTCGGAGTACTCTCTTTTTTTAAATATAGCATACTAATTGCCTTAAAGAAATTGAATACATCGTAAATACTTTACTCATTATCGTTAAGAAAAAGAAGCAAGAACATTTTCCATTGGAAATATAGCAATAGTTTATGGTAAACAGTCTAGATTGAATCTTACTAATGAGCACTTAATTGGCAGTAATCTAGACGAGCATTTAATCGCATCACTGATTATAATGTGATCCAGGATAGCCCCAGGGATTGAGTGTCAACATATCTGACATCGAGAAGTCTGTTTATGAGATTATGTAGGTTGTGATGTCAATTTAAGAAAGATAATGACAGCCGTTGATTTTAATTGAATTAAAAAAAAGATAGCCTAGCGGTATGGGTAATGGACTGTTTAGAAGAAGTTTCGGATTCAATCCCAGGTTATACCATGGCACACACCAATGACTTTTCGATGCTTTTCGAAGTTATGTGTGTATTAACCGCACCTATTACATTGGGACCTAAAAAAACTGGCAAAATGTGAATGCTAGCATCTCTGCTTACCCTTTCGGGTATATAGGAGTAAGTTTATGTTATGTATGTAAAAAAGATTTAGAGGCTCAGTGGTCGGAGTGTTCTCCCTGTAAGGAACTGGTGGCAGGTTCAAGGTCTGTATGGGCATTCATTTTTTTTAATCTAAATTGATCCTTAACGCCTTGATAGGCAGAGTCAATTGTTTATAATTATCACATACTAACACTTAGCCATTTATTAGACAAACAAAATTAGGTATATCCGAATAAAACATATCTATCTGTGATATTTGTTTTACATTTATTTTATGTAAGCTTTTTACTAATAACGTTCATATTTATAAAACCCTAAGCAATAATGAGTTTATAGTTTAATATGAAAGCCTTTTAAAAGGTCTCAGAGGGTCCATTATTACGCTTTTCAGTTCCAAGTATATTAAATTTTCATGACGAACATTATATAATTTTAAACTGAGTACAACGTACGTTGATTACGTCAGAAGGGAATACGAAGATAGTATTATTAGCACTTTATCGCTACACATTGTAAATATTACCAGTGGGCTCCTATTTGCTCTCGGTAAACCGTTCGGGTTCCACCTCACCAGCGCTAAAGATAATAAGTATTGATTTGGTGAACGCTTTCCCTTATTCCGATCTTTATTGATTTGAATAGAATTGTAATAATATGATTGGAATTTTATTGCATTAATGGGTATGTTGGACACGAATCGACTTACACCAATGTTTCGTCATCTCGGCCTGCGTTGTCATGGAATCTGGACACCGATTTTATTAATATTGTTAACCATAGTCACATAATTGAGATAATAAAAATGCCGTTGAATTTTCGGCTTTATTGACATAATCTTAAAGTTTAATATTAAATAAATAAGAGTTTACTACATCGTTTCATTCATTCTACAATTCAAATTAAATTTCAGACTTTAAATTTGGATTTTAATTGGACATTAGATGACACTTTTTATAATCTCAGTGCTCTAACAATGGTCATACCTCGAATCAATCGAGGCTTTGGTGTATTCTAAAAAGTATGAAGAATTCGAATTCATTTGGAACTTCAAAGGGCCTTAGCCACTCACATAGATGACTTGTGAACATAGATCAAAATATCCATGCCTTATCGAGAGGGGATTCTCGTTTATTTTAATTGAAACTAATCTAAAAACAATATTATTATTTACCTACGCTGCCATTAAAATCAATAAATACAGTGTGTACCGGTCGCATTCGCTACGGCCACGCCACGGAGGTCGTCGCTTCTATATAAATAAAATATGTAAGTAATTTCATATCCTAGGCCTTAGGGATGATTAAAAAGTTCAGAAAACTGAACATGCAGCCGCTCATAGAAACAAGCACAGCGAGCAAAACTGTGCACATACCTGGTTAAATATATAAATTAATGTTATATCAGTAAAAGCAAAATAAAATTTAATCCAAGAAATTATTATCTGAGCAACAAGTTCTGTGTAGTATAAAATACTGGCAAGCTCACTTATTCTTAATAGTTGTTTAATAGCCTAATAAATAGCACTAAGGCGTATGCATTGCGATAAAGTAAACGCACTCGAGTGTAGGCAGATAGCTCTTTGAAGCTTTTCAGTTGAAAAATAGTTTTGGACTTATTCGTGATAGAGCTTATGTTGTTGAGGTTTCTTGATAGCTAGATTAACGGAGTGGAATAGAGTTTACTGAATTGGAATTTATTGCCATTATTAAAAGCAAAGTTGAATACCTAGTCATATGAATATTCATGCCTAAATAATAATCTTAGAAGAAGTAGGTAAAAGTGTATACCCACACATATTTTGCTTATTATTACTTTGCTTAGTTGTTTCATCATCATCAGAGGGTTAAGCCCGTATTCCAGAACAACTCTTAGTTGTGAATCGACTCTCACCAGGACATTGGAACTGAATCTGGAATACAATCTGTCCTTAGATCTAGTTGTAAATCAAAATTCAAGACTGAGTGTCGCTCTGTAAATCAGGCCATAGTTACGGTTCCAAATAAACTTCTACTTTGGAGAATGAAGTCCGCCCTGCTAGCTTTTGCCTTGAGTTATCACAAGTGCATCGTTTTACAGAAGAGGATGGCATGTCGTGTCTTTGACTTAACCAGATATCACCTCAAGAAACGCGTCAAAATACTCGACTCGTATTGTTCCCGGAGTTGAGGTGCCCGGAGTTGAGGTCCAGAAATGAGCCGGAGCGTGTGGACCTTGTTTGTGGATATGGCAACATTTAAAGTAATTAAACCTTTTGCCTCCGACCCCCTACTGCCCAAATTCTTCACCACAATGGGCACAAAAAATATTGTTGTTCCATTGCGGTCTACTTTATTTTTTGCCGACGCAGGAGCATTGACAGTGCGCTTCAGGTGCAAGACAGTGATACTCACACCAAATAAATATTATAAAAGGTATATATATATACTATACAGTAAGAACAGATTTGTCGATGCAAGCTTTGAGAATACTCAAGTTATATCAAATCAAGTTTTATAATTCTACGTTTATAAAGTCTTTCAAGAAACAGAAAGATCCATTAATATCACAGTAGTTATTTCTAGGAAAATAACTAGAAAATATAAACAATTTAAAGAATCAAGTTGAATTACGAACCTTAGACCCTCACTTCAGCTGTCTTTGATTTCGAATATTACAAATATCAGGAAAAATCAACTTAGTTTATTAAGTTCCGCGTTACATAATATTCATTAAAGGTAATTTAAAATTATTATGGCATTGTTAACCATACCTAAGGGCATAGTGCTAACGCCTTAATCATAGATTTTTAATTTTAGAGATATTTAATCACCTCCAAAATTATAATCGATCGAATATGTAACACTTGATCGAAATCATAACATTGCCCGTGGACAAATTCCATTTCACGCTAAACTGAATTATTTTGTTTTGAAGTTACCATAATTTAGGGCTATCTATATCCGCAAGGATTGTGCGCACGCAAAAAAAAAATCATTTCTATGGTCAGTTTCTATGGTGTGATGGTAATTAACGCAACTGCTATGCAGGAGACGAGGATTTGATACCTCACTGTGCAAGTATTATTTTGTATGTCTGCCCCGAGGTATGACTAGACCTATTTGCATAGGTCTAGTCATGCCTCGGGGATCACATTAGACCGTAGGTCCTGGTTTTAATACGTATATCGTTAAAAGACATTCAGGTAGTTGCAGCCCAAAAAAAAGCCAGTACGTGCAGTTCTACGATATCGCCAATGGGTTTTGGATGTCAGATGGCACTCACATCATGGATAATATGAACGTTCAGATGCAGCATGCCGCGGTGAGCATGACCACGGTGCGTTTTTTTCAGTAAACCAGGATTAACACAAGGTTGATGATGATTATTCAGTGCTATTTCATTTACTATATATATTCTCTTGAATCATCATAATTCTCTGAGCCTATTCCCAACTCTGCTGGGGTCGGCTTTCTAGTCTAATTAAGATGCGGCTGAACTTCGATATTTTCGATGAAAAGGCTTTTTTATTTTATTTTTTTACTACAGTGCTTTGTCTTTGCAACCACATCGCTCCTTCATAAAGAGGCTTAATTAGCATCTATACTATTATAGAGCCGCGGTAGCCTAGTGGTATGGGTAATGGACTGCTGAGACGAGGTCTCGAGTTCGATCCCAGGTTTACCATGGCACACACCAATGACTTTTCGATGCTTTTCGAAGTTATGTGTGTATTTATCGCAGGTTTATAAGTGCCTCGGAGAGCACGTTAAGCCGTCGGTCCCGGTTGCCATACAAACATCTATGGCAGTCGTTACGGGTAGTTGGAGCCCTCAAAAGTCCAACCAGCCTAACTTGGAACTTCGATATCGCCATTGGTCATTAGACCATTGGTTGTGGAGGTCAGATGGCAGTCGCTCCACGGAAAATATCGAAGTTCAGCCGCATCACAGTTAGACTGGAAAAGCCGACCCCAACTGAGTTGGGAAAAAGGTTCAGGGAATGATGACTATTATATAATTGTAAAGTGGTCGTGTCTGTACATTGGAGATATTTAAAAAAAAATACTTGGGATATGTTAAGTGAACGATACTGAACACGAAAATATTTTTTTTTCATTTCCTGTCTGTTTGTCTGTTTGTCTGTTTGTCTGTTTGTCTGTTTGTCCGCTATGGACGCAAAAACTACTGAACGGATTTTGATGCGGTTTTTTTTGTTAGAAGGGGCTTGGTCAGACTTAAAATCTTACGTTTGTTTCATCGCAATCGGTTCAATAGAACCGGAGTTGTGAGCATTAATGATGTTAAACGAAATATGAGTGAAGATAAAGAGGGCGCTGTTTTATTCTAATAGATGATATTTATGTCTTATTACGTCCAGTAAAGTATGTGAATAAAAAAACTTCATTTTTACGTACATATTTGTAAAAAAAAAAACGTAATTAATTATGAAATTAAAATTTGTTTTTCAATTATTTAGTACATGGCGCAACAATAGATGGCGTAGATCGATTAAAATTCAAGGTATGGTTTCGTTACATACGGGACTATAATATAAGACCTGTCAATTTTTTTTTAAACAACTTTAAATTTGCGAAACGTGAAATAGATGTCGGTACTATCTTTGACATCATTGTTCCACTGAACTGCTTACATTGTTTACAGACTTAACAAGGAAAACGTTCAGGCGTAAAAAAAGGCGCACGTAAATATTATCATACCAGTACTTTAAGTAGGTACTCTATACATGGCCTACTTGATTTCGTATAACTTTTTATACCACTTAGGTGGAATAAAGCACATAATGGTTCACCTGATAGAAAGTGGTTACCGCGTCCTATTCTATGGATGTTTTTATTTATTTATGGCACGTCAATTTGACTTCTTCTTCTTCTTTGGTTCTTGGTTCACCGCACCGTATGCGGGTGACATCTAAGCCCTGCACGTGTTTTTCTGTGTAAGAAAGATGAAGGTAGAATCAACTCGGCGATCTCATCAGAACATTCACCGTGGTAGAGACGGTAAAACGTTTGGAACACCAGAGGTATCACACACGTGCTGCCGACCATGTGGAAAGGAAAGAAGGGTGAAGGTTAAGAGAGAAGAACCATGTGGAGACATGGTTTTTTCGCTCGCTGCATTACTCATGGCTATGATACTATGCGCCGTCTCCTTCTACGAGCAAATAATGCTTGAGAAGGAGACAACGGCTCGGCTTCGGAGAAGACTCCGGACACGTACAGTCTGCGAATGACCTCCGTCCCCTATGAGCCCGGAGGGACGGGTAGAGCCACCTGTCACTCTAGCAGAAGTAAGCTGCGGTGGTGGCGTAAAGTGCGCCATCCCATACCCGGGTGCTAGACAAGGACACCGCTATCTCTACACCAGAAAATCGTCATCTCAAACGACGACAAAACGCCTTTGCGTTCATTACAATGCTAAAACTGTCATATCAAAAGTGACAAAACTCGCCAAAAAGTACATCGCGAGTAGGTACTGTATACAATAGAGCAACCGAGTACGCAGTCGTGTTATATTACGCGATACACATTAGGTACTCAGAGTACTTACCCAAGTCTACTTGCAACTTGCACACTTCTTCTGTGAAGTCGACGGCAAATCGCACGCTTTCATAACACAGACAACATGTTTATTTTTGGTAGCGGTCACCTACATCCACGCTGGTGGAGCCGCGGGCAACACCTATACTATAATAGTGTATACTGTTGATGAAAGGACCTCCGTGGTGTGGTAGTAGTGCACGCGACTGCTACGCACGGGGCACGAGTTCGATTCCCGTGCAAAAAGTTGTATACATGAATATGGCTGTTTGCACTGGTCTGTTCGTACCTCGGAGAGCACGTTAAGCCGTCGGGCCCGGTTGCCATACAAACGTTTTTTCACGCCGGAGCAGCGGTGTCTTCTTTAAAAGACACAAATTCGCTCCTGCGTGGAATACTGCTCGCATATCTGGGATGGCTTCGCAAAGTACTTATTAGATGCTCTTGACAGGTTGCAGCGACGCGCGATCCGCATTAATGGGAGTCCAGTCCGAACCTTTGTAGATGCGTAGAGATGTTGGTCCCCGGCAGTATTTTACCGTCTCTACCACGATTAATGCTCTGATGAGCTCTTCCAATTAATCCCGCCCTCTCCTTTCCTACACAGGACAACATGTGCAGGGCTTAGATGTCACCCGCATATGGTGTAGAATACTCCATCAAGAACCAAGTGGTTCAGTGAGTCTCTCCTCTGCCGTGCCATTAAGTCTTGAAATTCTTTACCGGCACACGTGTTTCCTTCATCCTACAGTCCCGGGTCTAAGCGGGGCGCAAAAAAGCATCTGATGAGGCCGTCAAGGTGAGCGCCACTATTTTAGCACTGTATGTACGTGTTTACAATGGTGACCCTCTTTCATGAGACTTTGCCTTCAGCTTAACATCAGTCGAGGTGAAGTCAGGCTAGTATTATAAATAATTGGCACATAATACTTCTATGTATTCTCTTAAATAAACTTTAATATTAAATTTGTAGTGAAGTAATCATTATATTTACTCACTAGCTGTTGCCCGCGGCTTCGCCCGCGTGGATGTGGTTATCGCGACTTAACATACCATTTTATGTCCTTTCCCAAGGTCTAGTCTACCCTTTCATCAACAGTCATCATTCTCTGAACCTTTTCCCAACTCTGTTGTGGACGGTTTTCCAATCTAACTGTGATGCGGCTGAACTTCGATATTTTCCGTGAGGCGACTGCCATATGACCTCCACAACCAATGGTCCAATGACTAATGGCGATATCGAAGTTCCAAGTTAAAGTGTTAAAGTGGTTGGACTTTTGAGGGCTCCAACTACCAGTAACGACTGCCATAGATGTTTATTATTTTTTTTATTTATGGTACGTCTATTTGACTTCACCTCGACTGATGTTAAGCTGAAGGCAAAGTCTCATGAAAGAGGGTCACCATTGTAAACACGTACATACAGTGCTAAAATAGTGGCGCTCACCTTGACGGCCTCATCAGATGCTTTTTTGCGCCCCGCTTAGACCCGGGACTGTAGGATGAAGGAAACACGTGTGCCGGTAAAGAATTTCAAGACTTAATGGCACGGCAGAGGAGAGACTCACTGAACCACTTGGTTCTTGATGGAGTATTCTACACCATATGCGGGTGACATCTAAGCCCTGCACATGTTGTCCTGTGTAGGAAAGGAGAGGGCGGGATTAATTGGAAGAGCTCATCAGAGCATTAATCGTGGTAGATACGGTAAAATACTGCCGGGGACCAACATCTCTACGCATCTACAAAGGTTCGGACTGGACTCCCATTAATGCGGATCGCGCGTCGCTGCAACCTGTCAAGAGCATCTAATAAGTACTTTGCGAAGCCATCCCAGAGATGCGAGCAGTATTCCACGCAGGAGCGAATTTGTGTCTTTTAAAGAAGACACCGCTGCTCCGGCGTGAAAAAACGTTTGTATGGCAACCGGGCCCGACGGCTTAACGTGCTCTCCGAGGTACGAACAGACCAGTGCAAACAGCCATATTCATGTATACAACTTTTTGCACGGGAATCGAACTCGTGCCCCGTGCGTAGCAGTCGCGTGCACTACTACCACACCACGGAGGTCCTTTCATCAACAGTATACACTATTATAGTATAGGTGTTGCCCGCGGCTCCACCAGCGTGGATGTAGGTGACCGCTACCAAAAATAAACATGTTGTCTGTGTTATGAAAGCGTGCGATTTGCCGTCGACTTCACAGAAGAAGTGTGCAAGTTGCAAGTAGACTTGGGTAAGTACTCTGAGTACCTAATGTGTATCGCGTAATATAACACGACTGCGTACTCGGTTGCTCTATTGTATACAGTACCTACTCGCGATGTACTTTTTGGCGAGTTTTGTCACTTTTGATATGACAGTTTTAGCATTGTAATGAACGCAAAGGCGTTTTGTCGTCGTTTGAGATGACGATTTTCTGGTGTAGAGATAGCGGTGTCCTTGTCTAGCACCCGGGTATGGGATGGCGCACTTTACGCCACCACCGCAGCTTACTTCTGCTAGGGTGACAGGTGGCTCTACCCGTCCCTCCGGGCTCATAGGGGACGGAGGTCATTCGCAGACTGTACGTGTCCGGAGTCTTCTCCGAAGCCGAGCCGTTGTCTCCTTCTCAAGCATTATTTGCTCGTAGAAGGAGACGGCGCATAGTATCATAGCCATGAGTAATGCAGCGAGCGAAAAAAACATGTCTCCACATGGTTCTTCTCTCTTAACCTTCACCCTTCTTTCCTTTCCACATGGTCGGCAGCACGTGTGTGATACCTCTGGTGTTCCAAACGTTTTACCGTCTCTACCACGGTGAATGTTCTGATGAGATCGCCGAGTTGATTCTACCTTCATCTTTCTTACACAGAAAAATACGTGCAGGGCTTAGATGTCACCCGCATACGGTGCGGTGAACCAAGAACCAAAGAAGAAGAAGAAGTCAAATTGACGTGCACTAAATAAATAAAAACATCCATAGAATAGGACGCGGTAACCACTTTCTATCAGGTTAACCATTATGTGCTTTATTCCACCTAAGTGGTATAAAAAGTTATACGAAATCAAGTAGGCCATGTATAGAGTACCTACTTAAAGTACTGGTATGATAATATTTACGTGCGCCTTTTTTTACGCCTGAACGTTTTCCTTGTTAAGTCTGTAAACAATGTAAGCAGTTCAGTGGAACAATGATGTCAAAGATAGTACCGACATCTATTTCACGTTTCGCAAATTAAAAGTTGTTTAAAAAAAAATTGACAGGTCTTATATAGTCCCGTATGTAACGAAACCATACCTTGAATTTTAATCGATCTACGCCATCTATTGTTGCGCCATGTACTAAATAATTGAAAAACAAAGGAGACGGAAATCGGTGGGCCCAAAATGGAATAAGTTGAGATATGATCTAAAAAATCAGTCATATTTTTGTGTCTTAGAATATGAAAAATCACCTCAATTCTCAGTCTGGAAGCGGAGAAATATGAGAAAATAGTTTTCGGTAGATTATCGATTAAGTAATCGATTACACATTTGCAATAAATAATTAACTCAAAGTAATTAAATGCACTATAATATACTTACATGCAATATAGTGCATATAATTACAGTCATATTATTAAACCAAATATCAATTAATTACTGAAAAACCAATATTAAAGATTATCGATTTAATATCGATTCAAATCTCTCTTATATTTTTAGGCTGTCACTGGCATGACAGTAAAAAAATAAAAATATAATAATAGCATTGACACTGACAGTTGCCGTTTTGTTTGCTCATTCGTTTCGTGTAGAGATGGGTTAGTACCGATATTCGTTGGTATTAGCTAATCTTAATATATTAGTTTCATGATATTATAATATCTTAACTAATATTTGAATATTAGTAATATTTTACCGACAACCAATCGTCAAATACCGCGGTGATCTATGATCGTATTAATATTGACATATTATTGCACTAATAAATATAGGTCAATCTTCTTGCGCTGAATAGACTGATTAGGTAGGTACCTATTATTATCGCTGAAGATATGAAAGATTGGTATATTTTTAATAATGATTTTGATTTATGTATGATAGTAGGTACAGCATACTTTAACACATAGTGATTGAGGACTGGAATAATAATTATAAAAAACATAGTTGCAGTACCTACTTGAAGTCGGTGGCACATTTTTCTTATATTTTAAATACAGATATAGGTAGGTTAGGACCAGTTGTGTTTCTTTTTGTAAGTAAGTAAATTAGTTTCTAGTAGCTGTTGCCCTCGGCTTCCAATATAAGACTTGCTTGATGCTCAGAATACAAGTTATGTCTGTGTATAAGAATAGTCTAACCAACATGGTTTGCGATGGCAAGTTTCAAATTATTGTTTATAAAAATGGTACCAAGTAATGAATATTTATTCTCAGTCAGCAACCAATCAACAACGAAGTTAATACGATCCGAGCGAATACATCACACACTAATCCATTCCATAGACTAATACCACCAATCGAAAACAGAATGATATTACACGACCATGTCAGATAGTAGGTAAACAAGATCTGAAATATTACTGATATCAGCAATATTACCATATCATAGTCGGTCGGATTACTAATACCTGAATCTTGAAAGTAATCTTTTAACTAATATTAATATATTCACTTCATCTCTAGTTTCGTATTTTCCAATGCGTTTTGATTGCTTTCCCGATTATTTGTAATTTTTTACGACCACTGCTTTGTATTTTACGGATTCTGACCCTGCCTACCTTATACTACGTTGGACACCGAAGATCGCTCACACATTTGACTTGATTTAATTTTGATTGTTATTTTGGATTTTACCGCCGGCTTGTGAATTGGATATTATTGAAACTATGGATTTCTGTGTGAATTGTGGGATATCCACTGCTCATTGCAATACACTGGGTAGACCACCCTTACACGATGAAACAATTCTGTCAGTGATCCGGCAATGGCTTGCACCTCAGTCTGTGAGTAAATATAACCTTCATCTAACCAGCTACCATCCTGGCAGGTGTAAAATACATACATATATATTTAGAAGGCCTATGGAGATTGTTTACAGTTATGGCAAAGAATTATTTATTTATCAAACAATGTTTTATTACCCTATTACGGAACAGTTAATTATGTATTGTTTAATGTAGCTGAAGATTAATAAAACTTATTTTATTAATATTTTAGTCGACGGCTCTCGTAGAAGAAGGGAGGCTATAGTAATGCGTTACTGGTACTGAATTGTATTGTAGGGAAACGACCTATAGGCTGCTGGGCTCATATTCTAGACGACATTTTAATTATAATATAAGGCGAATAAAACACTATATTAAATGATTTTTTATTTTATTTTAGACATCCTTTCCCTATCTTTTCACCTGTTACCTACCTATAGCTTGAAGTTCATATGATTTTTCAAACATTTTCTAGTAAATATAATAATTATGAGTGCAAAAGAACACATTTTGCACTTCAGGAATCAGCTGTTGGTCAAAGATTGTAACATAATGTCACTTTTACATAATCTCTTATATCTCTGTTCTCAGACTGACAAAATCCGCAGAATATTCAGTAAAAGGTTGATAATATATATAAGCTATTAATTGACACCACTTTCATCTTCTTACACCCTGGGCCCAAGATTGTATGAAATCATTTCTGTCTCCTTTTAATTTCATAATTAATTACGTTTTTTTTTTTACAAATATGTACGTAAAAATGAAGTTTTTTTATTCACATACTTTACTGGACGTAATAAGACATAAATATCATCTATTAGAATAAAACAGCGCCCTCTTTATCTTCACTCATATTTCGTTTAACATCATTAATGCTCACAACTCCGGTTCTATTGAACCGATTGCGATGAAACAAACGTAAGATTTTAAGTCTGACCAAGCCCCTTCTAACAAAAAAAACCGCATCAAAATCCGTTCAGTAGTTTTTGCGTCCATAGCGGACAAACAGACAAACAGACAAACAGACAAACAGACAGGAAATGAAAAAAAAATATTTTCGTGTTCAGTATCGTTCACTTAACATATCCCAAGTATTTTTTTTTAAATATCTCCAATGTACAGACACGACCACTTTACAATTATATAATAGTATAGATTAGATAATAGTCTTGCTGAAAAGTAATTAACTTTCTCCGCACTTTCATGAACTAATCGTTCTTGACGTGGTCTATATTTACAAGATACTTTAAAATAATATTCGATAAACGACTTCATATTTTGTTAGGGTCTTGTGAGAAAATAAAATCTAAAGATCCTATTACTTATGAAAATCCGCGTGCCAGAAACCGTACAAATAATGCGCTAAATTGTTCCCCGAATCCATTTAAGTAACGTCTCAGCCGTTAATTATTCAGTTTGAAGAAACCCCAGTTTTGAAAACGACCTGCGATTAAAGGAAAGGTTGAAATACGTCCCAGAAGAGCATGCATCGAAATAATGAAGGCATCAAGATTCCAATTATCCAAAGCTTTTGTTCCAACCCACTTCGCAAGCCTATTGTCATCACATTCTCGCATTCAATGAATATTTTTCATTCATTTGTGCCTTTAATTAATATCTATTTCAGAAAATTTCTATTGAAACTGTACCCTTCCGTACCCTAGATGTACTCTTTTGTTGTTTAATTGATTTTTGGGTTAGGGTAAAAGCATTAATGTAAAGAGTAATGTGATCTGAAATGACTATGATCCCTTTTATATTTCATTAGACATACATACGTTACGTACATTAAAAGGCTTTTAAAACTAAGGTATAATCCCTTTGAGATAAGTGAGCCACAAACACTCAAATCAGAGACATGAAGTACTATGGAGGTTGATAACATTATATCAGAATGGTTGATGTTACGAACCCCGTAACGTTTGAAGCCCTTGGGTGTGGGTAGTAAATATGTCCATTAACTTGGCCCCCGGGGAAATAGTTCTTATCAGCCATTCTCATTTATAACCCTCCTGTAAAGTGAGGTATATTGATAGTTATATTTAGTAGGAACCAAAATAAGAAAGACCACTGCAACAAACCACTTAGGTGACAGCCAGGCACGCCCGACCTGATGCAAAGTTGTTACCGTGGCCTATATAGGTTTACAGCACGAGTGTGCTACTGATTTTGTAGACAGGAGAAGTAAGGGTTGAAAGTTGAGAAAGTTTCTCTGTTGGCAGTGCAGAAGATAAAGCGGGGTTACATACCATCACTTAGTAGAATCAACTAAACCTTCTATCTTCCCACTGACATTACAAAACCTCTCCAGTGAGCTCTGGCTACCGGTAACACAACACAAGGTTATTATTAGCCTCTGTAACCTGTAGGGCGGAAATACCTCCCCAATCAGACTGCTCAAAAAGGTCGGGAAATACCGTCATATCCTACGTTGTATACACTCAGACGTTGCCTGTCAAAATCTTAAGCCTGCCAAAGTCGGGGTCGGGCTTATTTTCTGTTAGTCAGTATAGTAAGCACTAGCTGCTGTCCGTGGGTCCACTTATACCACTTTGGTGGCAGAAAAACATGCGGCCCACCTGATGGAAACTGATTACTGTGGCCTATGGACGTTTGTAACACCAGCGGCGTCACATTCGTACTGCCGACCAAATAGAGAAGAGGGGGGAAGGAAGGAAAGGGAGACGGTTAAGAGAATCTCTGTGCTGTCAGTGCAGAAGACATGAAAGGATTTCTTGGTCTTCCCACTAACAACTCAAAATCTCTCCAGTAAGCTCTGGCTACCCTACTCACCGCGGCAAACACAACAAAAGTTTATTATAAACCGCGGTATTCTGTAGGGCGGGGGTATTCCCCAATCGGACTGCTCAATTAAGAAGGGATACCGATATCGCCATAAGGAATTATAATCCTACTCTCGCAACAACTTACAATCAATTCAAGGGAGAAAAAGTAACAGATATTTTATTTCAAACTGTAATATATCTCTGTACCAAATTTCATTCGTGATACCAACTATCCGATGAGCGTGATGGAGTAACATAACAAACATACATACATCATCATAAACTTTCATATTTATTATATTACTTAGATTTATATGTTCATGTCCAATAAATGGGTATAAATTGACAAAAAAAGTGTTACAGGGCGGTCGGAAATCAAAATGCCAGGAGCGACGCTTTAAAAGCCTTATCGGTGATGGCCTCCAAAAAGGTCAGGCATGTATAATTTGCGAGCGGTGAACATGGTTAACGCCTAAAAAAGGGAAAGCATTTCATGTATTTGTATATTTACAACTGTATAATATATTCCTATACTATTGCGTTTATCTTTAACAGTACTATAGGGTGAAGATGTTATTTTTGTCTATTCCGATGAGAAAGAAGCGTGTATGTATGTATGTATATGTGTATGTATGTATGTATGTATGTATGTAATGTGGTTGGTTGCTATTGGTGGCCATGACATGGTTAGCAGTTACTATTACTTATGAGTGGTACGTAGTCACCTAATTACCAATTATGTGGAACGAAGGCTGGAACAACGAGCAATAAACCTAAAGATGGTTTTGAGTCTATTAGTCTTAGTTTATTCCCACTAGATAAAAACTTTTCACGTACCTAGTCATAGTCGAAATCCTGAATATACGACTCTTCGTTCCACCTACGTATCCACATTAAGATAATGTTGTAAAATTTCATGCACCCTCATAATCATTCTTCTTCTTCGTATACTTTGGTTAAAAACGTACGCTATAAATTGTCCATTGTCTTGCAATATAGTTTATACAAAGATTGTCTGGAAGGAATCGCAGACTGCAGTAAAACCACCCATTGTACATTCAACTTCAATATATTATCCTTCTTTTGTATCCTTTATTTGCGGTGCAATGAAGAATATTCTTTATATATATCTATCTCATGTGATTGTTTAAACAATACATGTTTTAATCTGGGTGCACGATAAGAGATATTATGCTAATACTAAGCAAAAACATAACATAACTCCTTCGAAAAGCAAATATATTGAGACCAGATTGCCTTCTCCTTCGGTTCAGATTGTTATTTTTAGAAATCAATTTTCTTGTAAAAAAATGATTATAGCTAAGACATGTCTTTGAAGCCTCCCTAGGGATCTTGAAAGAAAAATCTTCTTACCCCAAATGTTAATCAAGTATTAAATTTTCATTTTTGCTGTTACTTTTTATATCGTAGCCCTTAGCATAATATTACTACAGGACCCTAAAATTAGTAAATTACGAATGTGGCTCATTAATCATGTAGTAGTAGTGTAGTTATTCTCGCCCTTGTTCTTCATTAATACTTACTTCCTTAGTTAACTAAATAGCATCAAAATAGTTAAGTACCATTTTATAAAAACATTATTATTATCTCGAATTACAAATTACTACAATTCTCACTAATTCTAACAACTTTACTAATTTTTATATTCGAATATCATGTACGTATAATATTAAGGGAGGCTTCAAATTTTTTTGTATAGCATGTTCAATTCTTTGACCGACATATTACGTTACCGTAATCTTTTCAATCTTACTTCATTTTTTTATATAACATAACATAAACTCACGCCTATACCCCGAAGGCGTAGGAAGAGGTGCTAGCACCCACATTTCGGGAGTTTATGTTTAGGTTCTAATGTAATAGGTAGCGAGCCTACTGCCATTATCCGGGCACTTATAAACCTGCGATAAATACACACATAACTTCGAAAAGCATCGAAAAGTCATTGGTGTGTGCCATGATAAACTGGGATCGAACCCGAGACCTCGTCTCAGCAGTCCATTACCCCCCCTAGGCTACAGCGGTTTTTTTTTAAATAACAATTAATCAATGACGAGGCCTTCACAGTCCACTGCGGGACAGAGGCCCTTCCCAATGTTAAGAGACTTTGGCCTACTATTTCCATGCTCTGACCAGACTGGTTGGCATAATATTTTATTTCGAGTTTTCTTTATCTAGCAGTGATATCTTCGGCGTTTTGTGCATACATACATCACCCATCGAATGAAATGGGGTGGTAAATATTCATTCTACGTCACCACACGTATAACAAACGTAAAATTCACACCTGTAAATCCCCGAAGGAGTAGGTAGAGGTGTTGTAATAGCCACATTTTCATTTAACTATGATTTTTGGATCCCACATAACAGGGAACGTGTTAACTTCATGAGGTAGTTAGTTATGAGCAATGGGTATGGACTTGTCATGTCATGTCAAATGAAGAACAGTCCGATCCTTCAGCCTATTTTACTTCATCGGAACCAACACAGCATAAAATATCATCATAAATTAAACGCCTATTTACTGGAACAAAAATAGAACACTAGAAAAATAAGGAGTGCTTTGCAAACTCACAACTTAGAACGCCATCTATTACTCACTGGCAGCAACTACTATTCGATGCGTAAGCGGAAAACGTTTCGAGGTCGCTCATTTTTCCCTTAATAATTTACATTCTTTCTCCATTTCGAGCAAATGAGCGTGTTTCATAATGAATTTGGGAAATACTGAGCTGTTACAACGAATTGTTAGAATGTACTGGTTTTTTTACCAAATTTATTATCTTTATGGGTATTTATTTGTACGGTATGCTGTGTGACATAGCTTGGTTGAACATTGAAAACAAATTACATGTAGGTACTTACAAATATTTTTTGATATGAGAAATTGAGATGACAAATTGTATTTTTTTACCCAAAACATAATGACTTAGATGCTACAGAATTTCTTTTTCAAGCAATTAGTATGCTGTTTTTTTCAAATCAAATTTAGATAGGAAAAAGTGAATGGTTCGACGGAATACGAACCCGCGATCTTTCCCTTACGGAGGGAACAGGGGGGAAGATCGTGGGTTTCAATCCCGTCGAAACATTAAAATTTTCCTATCTCTATCGATTGCTGCTTTTTCTTCGAAGTGAACTATGACTATCATTACATTTTAATAATAACTTTCTTTTTGGTGTACTAAATCAAGAAAGTTAAAACATCTTACTGGCAATGTAGAGTGCAAAAATAATTCAAATTGATTGCTTTACCTCGCATTCCTTTCCAAGAAATTCTTAATGCTTTTAAAAACGATTTTCCATTAACCGTTCGTACTAAGCTTTCATAATTCAATAGTGCATAATGTTTAGAAATAGGGTACCTACTTGACATTCAACTTAAAGTAATTTATTTTTATTCAATAAGAAAATTGTAAGTTTGACAAATTAAGTAACGGCATAACTCCTCATAAAGCTGACTTTGAATGAGATAAGGTGATGATTACCACCTATATATACTAATATTATAATGAGGAAAGATTTGTTTGTTTGTTTGTAACGAATAGGCTCCAAAACTACTGGACCGATTTCAATAATTTCTGACCTCTGAAAAGCTACAATATCTAGAAGTAACAAAGGGTTATATCATCATGCTACCATCCAAGGGAGCGGAGTAAAAATCATAAATCGATCGGGTAAATTTCTATACATTGGCACTCATATTGACAGCAAGGAAAAGTAGTAAAGAGAGGCAAGTAAGAGAATCGAGTAGAGGGCGAAGTCGCAACAGCTAGTGATCTTTATAAATAAAAATGAAACGCAAAGTACCTTGCTAAGCGCAAAGCACGAAAAGCAACTCTTTTTTTATTTGTTCCTTGAAATCTACGGAAGGTTTAGGTAAGGAAGGTCTACACGGGCAACAGCTAGTTAATAATAAACCTAAATACGTTTTTATTCATTTTATAACCAGTAAGCAAAAGTCTAGATTGATATAGTTTTCAACGTCAGTCGAAGTCTAAGACGTTAGTAATGAATATTTAAGAGAGTAATCTGCGCTACTGTGTCAAGGCATCGTGTGTATTACGTATATCGATTGAACACGCTGTAGGTACGAAATATAGGGTGTTGATAAAGTAACTTTTGTAACAATTTACGTTACTTTTGACCTCCTTAGGTAACTTCTGTGTTACACAACTTATAATGCTTCTTTGACAATCTGGTAACGCTGACAAAATATGATGTTTTTGTTAATATATATTCGAATATTATTAACTAGCTGTTACTCATTTTTATGCATCTCGTGGAATTTTAATCGTGCTGCAACCCATGACAATCAATTTCAGGTATAAAAAGTTGCCTAGGTGTTATATAATAATATAATACAATGTTGAACTATATTGCAAAAAAAATAATAAGCAGTTATCAATTGTGAAATTTATTCATAATTTAAATTTATATTACAACCTTTTAATATTTGTACGCTGGAGACAGCAGAATATTATGTACAACCAAATTTGTAACAACTTTTATACAATATTCTTACAAATAAATGAATCTTATCTTATTTTATCTTATCTTATAAAATACAAATACAATTCATTTTCAGACGTTAAATTTAATTTCATTTACAATTTGCCGCTACAAAGAATACAAATAACTATGTATAACACAAAAAGGACATCGGTCCTCGACGTTTGATGGGCAGCTAATTGATGGATTGTTATACAACATGATCCCAACGGAAAGTCTCACGATAATTTATTTCGGCTTTGTTTGTCGTCCCTTTAGTGCGTGATAAACTCTTTTTTTTCTTTTGGCTATTTTATTTTTGATGGCAGTAGATGAGATTGTTTGGTGATTGATAAATCGAAGTTTTAGTGTTTTTATTGAGCGCGATATCTTCTGTGAAGTATTTTTTTTTTGTTTGGATGAAATATGGTGTTTCAAATATCAACGTTATATAATGATAATGCATGTGTATGCCTGTGTGTATAGAACTAAACGGTCTATTGGAGCCCTAATAAGTTTTACAATTGACCTAAGTATTCTATATAATACAGTACCTATACATATTTGCGTAACTGGTTTTACCTAGCTCTAAAGTTAGTAAACCTCAATTACGGATTTGTCATCAACTCCTACTTAAAAAATCATTCTGTATATTGTATATGTGTGCATTACTAGTCTTCATTCAATAAGCGCCATGCTATGGTGTTTGATGACACCAAACGTCATTCAAATAACCCTTTGAAAAATTAATCTTGACCAAGATCCACTTATGTATAATATCGTTCTCATAACGCCTGTTCTAATGGACCATTTTATTACAAACTTATTTGGAATAGCGATATGGAGAATGGAAGAAAATACCATTATTACTACGTGTGGTATGTGAATGGGTCATCGCAGCAGAGTTAGTACCACTTAGAGATACGCTAAAGCATTACAGAATTTTAGGAAGAAATTATGCAATCAATATCGTCATTCTTTAGGCGTTATTTGACGGTGGGCAGAGCCGTAGCAAATAATTTTACTGGTACCACAGAATATTATATTCAGTTTATTGATAACAAGACCTGCTAATGTGTAAATAATTTTATGACACACTGTACGTTTTTGTATTATAATATAATCACTATTTAACAGCTATGAAATGATGTACATAGTTGAATGGTTAGTTAAAATAAAAGTCGATTTAAAAAATCAAAAAGATATTTTCTTATAATATTTTTTACTTAATGGTCGATACGCGATCGCATTAAAATCAACTAAAGTCACCCTTTCATAATAGTTTAAATCACGTCTTTTCGACGCTAATTGGCTCGTTCGATAGGGCATAACTATCATCTTTCTAAGCAATATCCTTTCTATAAAACTTGTCGTAGGATTACTATTTATCTACATAAGTTTAAAACTTAGTTTCGCAAACCATACTTAACGAAGCACGGCTTAACTAAAACCCGGTGGTTGCATTCCTGCAAAATTGCACAGTGCCTAAGTCACTTGGGTACTATTCTCTAATATTAGTAATTATTACACTCGAAGAACAGGTAAAACCGTTGGGACCTAGATTGGTGAACACCAGTGAGAATAATAATTATAAATAAGAGAAAGTTTTCTCTAAAATTTTAATCAACAGACTCAACTTTACTAACTTTAAACTTACGCGTTCTATGATATACAATAATGTTAATGAAAATTAACGCGATCATGCTGTAAGTACATAATAGGTACTACAAATGATAACAGGTTACCTCTGATAGTAGGTGTTTTACATTTATTAATCTACCTCAACATTAGCTCCGCATCTTTATAAATATATAAGTAGCAGCAAAACTTCTAACCGAAAGCGCTTTTACTTCCAAAGTTAGCGACGAATAAACTTCTCGCACGAGACTGTCTACTTTTTTCTGGAAGAATATATTTGTAATGGAATGGTTTGTGGTGAAGAAGTCGATTTTATGAAAGTATACCTACTGTAAGTTATGGCGACGTCATTCTTCTCTAGAAATCCATCGCGAATATTATCAAGTTAATGAACTTTTATATTATTACGCGAACTAACCATATCGTTAGGGTACAGTGAAAATGGAATGTCCAAGAGGTATACATGTAGTTCAATTGTTCAGAGCATATCGCCTATAAGAGACTGCTTGTAGGTTCAAGCCCCGTACAAAGTTCACTTTTTCCAACATTTTAAAATTTAATCTCATACCAAAGGCAAAAAAGTATATGTTAAAAAAAGAGAAATCGAGAGAGTACGCCTTCTGAGTTTGGACGCTTAGTTTGATCTTTACCGAGGAATTGTAGTGTGAAGATTTCAGTGCGGTGGAGTGAACTTTAGTGGAAAACTGTTTATATAGCGATACTTTCAGGAATACGAATGAACCGACCTCTTTTTATTGGATCTGTGAAAGTGCCAAAGCCTGCCAACATACGGGTGACATCAGGCTTGTGAATATTCATTGACCACCGTTACAACTGAATTTCAGGTGGGCTACTTGCTTACTTATTGTCATCTTAGCGTGGTTTTCAGTTGCACCCGAGACTTTCAACTAGGAATCCGCTTGCTGTTCTTCGTTTCGATTTGGCCATTATGGCTTTTATTGGAGTGACTCCTGAGCCTCGAGAACGCTATCAATCAGCAGATGTAAAGTGACAGATGAAATCAGGGACCCGGATGACACCGGTCACGAATATCTAGTAAATTATATAAAAATAATTTTGAAATGGTGAAGGAAATGTACCTACTGTTATACAGTCGGTTTATCATTTCAACATCTTTTTGTCCACGCTTACACTTATATCAGATATATATACATCTGATACGAGCACATGGCTAGAAATAGTACAAAAAGGTATAAAAAACAATCAAAAATATATTTATTTATAAGAATACTTATTTATCTTAAGAAAAAAATATTACGCCAATTTAAAATAAAGGTAGGTAATCAAATACCTACGGTCACTTTCATTACCAAGGACTTCACAAATTCAAACTCCAAGAGTCCTTTACAAAATTCACCTAATTTAATCAAACAATTACCGATTAATTCAATTTCAATCTAAAAGTTAAACCTAACTCCGAAAATTAATTATTTTTGGGTACCTGCAGAGAATATTTAGTATTCTTTGTTCGTTTCCTCGGCCATAAAACAGTGCTGCGTATCTTATAAATATGTACCAAATTTCAGGTTTTATTTGCCATGTACGACTTACCTAACTACCTACATAATTAAATTCTTTTGTGGGTTTTAAGATAGCGTCGAGTCACAAGGGAACTAGTGAAGTGACAACTATGAGAATTCATTTAATGTAAGTTTCGTCGTATTTGAAATTAGATACTGGTTTCAAAGCTAGTTTTTTTTACTTTAACTGTGTTAACGCGATAGTTTATAAATAACGTCAATAATAATATAATAGATATTATCTGTATATTAAATGATAACTATTTAGTATATGAATATTGCTATTATTTAATATCTCGTATTGTGTAATATACCTACAGTAGGTTATATCAAATCTCGTTTGTTATCTAATAAAATCAAAAAATTGGATGATAATGATATCTTAAAAACGGAATAATAATAGAGCGGGCACTACACACCAAATCCTCTGCGTATGAATAAACTGTTTTTTTTTTTAATAATTGTGTTGTATGGCTTTAAATATCCCCTCCGTATCAGAACGTCAAACTAGTAAAATGATACTACCTACTTATCTACCACAAATTATTTGTGTAAAATATTTTTTACCATAAAATTTACCATTTTGTAATGGTAAACTTTATCGTAAAAAATATAGAAGATCATGAGAAAACCAAAACAATTTATTTTTTTAAATATGTTTTTGACAGTCGTCTCATCATAAGCCCGGCTCCTTAGCTATCGGCAATTCAATCAACTATTAATGTTGTGTCAAGCCAACGTTTTCTACCAAAAGTTTAGTACTATTACGTAATTATTGCGATATTCCGTGTCACATCACTAAAACCGTATAACCTACATTGTCTTAGTAACAAAGCTTTCTACAAACTAAGTAATGACTTGGAGAACAAGGAGATAAGAATATACTGCTTTCCTCACTTAGGAGTAGTAAAAATATAATTATCTTATACAGTTGAAATCCAACTCTGTTGTATTGTAACAAAGTTCATATTTGTAAAGTTAATAGTCTTGGTTGGGCGAATTAGTGTGCCCTAGTTTAGGTGTCTACCTTTAAAATGTTGCTTAGTGACTTTAATAGAAATTTTAGCACTTGAAGGTGAGTTATTGACGTTAATATCTCTAGCACAAAAATGAATAAGAATTGTTTACCCCTACGTACGAGTAAGTATGCAAAATGTCACACATCATCATCATTGCATAGTACAAAACAAAGTCACTTTCTCTGTCCCTATGTATGCTTAAATCTTTAAGACTACGTAACGGCTTTTGACGCGGTTTTTTAGTAGATAGAGTGATTTAAAAGGAAGGATTATGTGCATATAATATCATGCTTTTCGCATTTCGGTTGCTAATATTCTGTATAAGAAAGAAACAGAAGTATTACAAAAACCCATATTTTTGCAAAAAAAAAAACATATTAGTTACGATTTATACTGTTTAGGTTCAGTACTTCTTGGTATAGCAGTCACGCCACACAAATGGTGAAGCTAACATAACATAAACTCAGGCCTATATAGGCAGAGGTGCTAGCACCCACATTTCGCCACTTTATGTTTAGGTCCCAATTTAATAGGTGGTGAGCCTATTGCTATTACCCAGGCACTTATAAACCTGCGATAAATACATACATAACTTCTAAAAGCATCGAAAAGTCATTGGTGTGTGCCATGGTAAAATCTGAAATTGAACCCGAGACCTCGTCTCAGCAGTTCATTACCCATACCACTAGGCTACCGCGGTTGAAGCGGGTGAAGCTAGCCAAATATGAAATATGTTAACACAAATGTTTACGTTTGCCAACTTTCTCGTTAGTGCCGAGGCGTACGGTTACGGTTATGTTTGCGTTTGGTATCAAAACCCAAGTTAACATAACTTAACTAGCTTGTTATATAGGTTCTAGAATATGGATAAACATACCTACCTATAAATCGTATCTTTCGATCTATGTGTTTACAATACATATATAGAAACTCCTAGATTAATGCAATCAGGACAGGTATAATATTTAAATATTTATCCTGAGTGAGAATCGAATATTAGTTCTACGGCAGTATATGGCTATAAACGGTGAAGACCTAAGAGATGGTGGACGGATTGTGTGAAAGATGATATGACTTGGAAGGGAGTGAATGTTGAGATGACTGCAATCAAAGATGAATGGAAAACCACACTTGTTGAATATGGGACAAGAGCACGAGGATGATGATTGGAAGAGAATCGAATCCGAACATTTTCTTGTCCTTGTCAATTTTCATATAATTAGCGCTCACACAACACTCGGATAACAACAATCTTTCTACTTATTTGCTGCACTTGCACTTGTATATGCCAATAAAGCTTATTTATAATTTTTACGAGTTTTTATTACGGAGCTTACAAAAATTGGTCCATCACGCTACAGCGCCACCTGGCTGATCAAGGACGAGTATAGACTTATGAGTAGAGTATTAATTTAAACTATATCGAAGTTGATTTATTTCTAAGACTAGGTCCGACACATAGTCCAACATGTCCGTGCCTAAGGTTTTTCTAATTTTACAATAACCGCTTAGATATAGGTGAGACTGCATTTTCACCATATATACTACATATTAACTGTATTCCTACTAATATATACTCAGGTGTAAAGCAACTTAAAAAGTCTTCAGTAAACGTGTGACTTGCAGGAGTACAAAATTACTAAACCCATACACATCCACTCACAACGATCTTGTAAAAACCTTTTTATAACCTTTTCAAGAGTGCTTGAGAAGGTTTTACATACAAAACATTGTAGTTACATATTGTAGATACTTCCCTTGTTACAACATTTTTTTTAATATATTTGGACACATAATAATGCATTTGAAATTGGAATGTGGAAAAAAATTTGGGATTTATTTTTTATTTGGGGTTTGAAAATCACCAGATCATGTGTGAGATGAAAAGTGCTCTAAAGAGTATAGTTGTCTAAGGGTAACTTTAAGTCTGGATACCATACTATAGCATGTGATAGAAGATTGTTATTTTAAGCCTGGTACCCAGTAAAACATGATTTTATTTTTACCCTTTTACTTTTACGGGATGATAGAAAGTGGGTGTGACCATCATGTGGAACAATTCTCCTGGAAGCCAAGTCGTATATGCGGTAAAAATAGTGAGGACTGGTATTGGAGGACAGGCACTGAGTACCAGTGCATTTTTTACACTGTTGATCGATGGTACTCGGTGGACCTTATTGTTACACATGGATGATAATACAATATCAGTAATGTATAAAGTATGAACTTAGTGGTTAGACACTGACAGAGTTCTTTAGGTCACCCATAAATAGGCCTCCATCAGCATCCAATGGGTACCCGTAACTCTGACTGTGTCGTCCGTACATATCGCAAGGAGGAGGCGTCCTACACCTTGTTTACCACCGCATGGTCTCTATACGAGAACCTTTCGGCTACATTAGCCATCAATACACGTCACTAGTCCAAAGAGTTTTACCTAGATGTAACAGTAGAATAAAATCACATTTAAGTTTTGGTCAAGTTAAGTTGCTTTACAAATACTTATTTTGTTGTGCATGTGCAAGTTAAGTATATAAAAGTAATGTGAATATTACTTTTATTACGCTAACTCCTCTGTAGTACAGTTGTTGCTAGTATGATTCACTTTCTGAGATGCTGACATTAGTTGTAAAACTTAATAACATATCTAAATCTATCTGTAACTAATTTTTTTACTTATAAAATATCATACAAAAATCATAAAAAAATAAAATTGCACAGTTAAGTTAATTAGTTAGTCTATTACGTCTAATCAATTAACTCGTTCCTCATCGTATCAGATGCAAAGGTGCTCATCACGCAGGTAGTATTGCCACGATGGATACCTTTGCCCCGGATAGCAAGCAATCGAGTAGTAAGAAAGTTGTAATATAATTTAATAATTATTAAATAATATAATTAATATAATTAACCTAATAACGATAAGTTTAATTATAATTAAACTTATCGTTCGTGAATTCGGTAATATATGGCAACTGTGAATCCATCCAAATTATGCTATAGCACCCGATTACCATTCATACATTAATTAAAATAGGATGGTGCTAGTGCATGGACTTCGCCCGCGGTACGCGGTTGGTGATTTGTCGGATCAAACTTATAGGTATAAGATTTTGAGTTTACCAAGGAACCGCATCAAATTTTTTTCTGTAGTTTTTACTACAGACGTCCATCGCCGACTAACTCGAAATTCGAATTCGTTAATTTATCCTAATACACGTTTTTTTTAAATAATCTCCAAGACATGTTTTTTATATCACTTAGGTAGCAGGCAAGCACACGGCCCATCTGATGGGAAGCTGTCACCATGGCCTATGTACGTTTGCAACACCAGGAGCGTCACACACTTTATAACTAATACTTTTACTTACATAATATATAACATAAACTCACGCCTTTATCCCCGAAGGGGTAGGCAGAGGTGTTAACACCCACATTTCGCCAGTTTATGTTTTAGGTCCCAATGTAATAGGCGGCGAGCCTATTGCCATTAACCGGGCACTTATAAACCTGCGATAAATACACACATAACTTCGAAAAGCATCGAAAAGTCATTGGTGGGTGCCATGGTAACCTGGGATCGAACCCGAGACCTCGTCTCAGCAGTCCATTACCCATACCACTAGGCTACCGCGGTTATTTACTTTTTATTATAAAAATTCA
Source organism: Pelosia muscerda (assembly GCA_963691645.1). NCBI lineage: Eukaryota > Metazoa > Arthropoda > Insecta > Lepidoptera > Erebidae > Pelosia > Pelosia muscerda. Next base: position 3,751,450 of record OY829114.1, on the reverse strand, counting down.
AAATGAAAAGTGTAGGATACCATAAGTATGCCGTGTAGGAAGCTAGATATACTTATGATTGAGAACTTTATGAATATGGATAAAATTGCTACCTTCAAAATTAATTATACTAAAATACGTCAGATCCGCCAGCAAGGACATTCAGATTTATTTTTAATGTAAAGTAAATTGAAAAGTACGCATTATATTTTTAAACACCACTCATTTTAATGTTACAAAGACAGGATCCCAACTGTAGACATAATTGAAAGCCTGGGCATTAAAAAATAAACAGAAATTTAGTATTCACATCACTCATGCGAAAAACCTTACAAAGTCCTCAAAAAAATATTAATTTCTGTCTAAAAATGTAACAGTATTAAGCCAAGATTCTCGGAAATATTAATTTCCGGCGGCTTAAAAATACCGCTTCTAACCATTTCCTTTATCAAAACGTATTGTGACCTCAAATATAAATTGTAGAATTAATCCCCTCATTAATCCCATTTTTAGCTACCCTAGCAACAATTGATTGTCACAAGAAACGATTATCTTTCCTGCCTCGAATTCAACTCTTATATTTTTTGATTTGATATTTCTGTTCCTAAATGTCTACAGAATTGATGATTGTGTATTATCTTGGTAATTTTTTAATAATTTTTTTTCTTACTTCTCTTCTAGCGCGGTATTTTCTACCGTTTCTGTAGCCCATAAGAACATATTTATCATGTTTACAGAAAGTTAATTCGATTAAAGTCCTAAAAAATAACATTTTGTAGGTACCAATGTACAGATTATTTTGTCGGCATGTGTACCGTTTGTGGCAAGCAAGTTTCCAAAAAACATATGAATGCAGTATTTTTTCTTTTAAATTATGGGAATATTTTCTTCGTAAAATTATCTATCTCCAGTATTTCGTTCTCACTTTCTCTTCAGAGAAAGTACTCTAACTAGGATTTAAATCGAAATCTCTCACTCTGTATAAATGAATAGAGAGGAGATGAAGAGAGGCTTATAGAGAGGAGATAAAGGATGATGCAACCATTTTCGGTCAGGCCAAAGTCTATCGCAATCACAGCTTTTCCGACTGCAAGTAAGAATTTTGTAACTAAAATTAGGTGAAGACTATACATGTATAATGAGCTAAACATAGTGGGAACCTATTATCTCATTAATTAGAACGATCTCGTTAATTCGTTTTCCTTAATTTGTCTTGGCAATTTGTGATTTATGTTTTACCGAACCAATTATAATTTATAGGGTAGGTAGTGGCAAAATAAATAATATGAATAAATTAAAATAAAACATTCCATAATTTATCACATAATCAATTAACACATGAAAATACAATACAACAAATAACAAAAGAAGAAAATTCATTGAAAGAGACAAAATACAAAATTTCTCATTTTGTATTGCCAATTTCAAAATACTTCGACGTACTCAAGGTTAACCATTTTGTTAGTAATTTACTATGCACAGTAGTGATGTACCCAACAGGTGACCTCGCTAGTATCCGAGTCATGCTTGAATTACCAAAGGAGCGGGACCAGACTTACCAGATGCTAGATTCCCACCGGGATTACCGTGGAATGTAAGTCTCGTATACAAGCATTTTCTCAAATACCTTAGCAATTTGAACACATTTAATAAATAGAATTGGGATTTATAAAGGTATTAGTTATGTGTAGCTTTGAAATGAAATCATTTTTTATGGATTCTACTGCAATATTTGGTATAATATTACGTTGGATTTAAAGTAAATATACCGAATATTATCGCGATAGAATCCGTAAAAAGTGATTTCATTTTAACGGATGACGATCGTGAAAACTACTGAAAGTCTGATAAATGTACACTGACGGACTCATAAACTGCATCAAAGTAATAGACGACTTTGAAATAAATATTTTAACCAAGTATGCATACTTTCTATACAGATTTAAATTGAAACCTCTAGATTGGTTCGTGAACTTTCAAACAGCGTAGGGTCATATCTTTAAGTTTAAGTTTATGTACTGGAAAGGACCTTAAGACTTTTTTTGAAGAAAAAACAGAAATTTAAGAAAAATTGGTTTAATTAAAAAATTGGTTTTAACAATAGACACAAACTTTATGCAAGGGTTTATTTGTGTTTTAATAAGGTGTATTACCCCCACGTGCCCTTATTACGGATTCTAATCGGTTCCGCATAGATTTTATAAGGGTTTTTAAAAGATCTTGCGGAATATTGTCCCATTCTGTGTTGTGCTGTTCTTAGTGCTGCCACTGTCGTGGGCGAAGGGTTTCTCGCATATACAGCTCTTTTTAAATTGTCCCAAACATGCTCGATGGGATTAGGATCCGGGCTGCGTGCTGGCCAATTCATTGTACGTATCCCAACCTCTTCGCAATAATGTTGAACTTGTGCAGCTGCATGCGGCCGGGCATTATCCTGCATTAAAGTAAAATTTTCGCCTATGAATCCCATGTAAGGCACCACGTGATCTTCTAATATCTCTGTTATGTAGCGATGTGCTGTCAAACCCCCTCTATTACCGTTTTGACGGACCATGTCTATGAACACAAGTTCTGTTCGCCCGTTCATCGATATGCCACCCCAGACCATACATGAACCGCCTCCAAAAGGAACACGCTCCTCAATGCAACTTTGAGCATATCGCTCCCCACGTCGACGATAGACTCTTCTGCGACCATCTGCACCATATAAACATGTCCTACACTCGTCCGTGAACAATACAGAGGCCCACTGCTCTTCTGTCCAATTCAGGTGATGACGCGCAAATCTTAAGCGAGCTTGTCTGTGAGCTGTAGACAACTTTGGACCATTTGCTGGTCTAAAAGGGGTGATATCCGCTTCCTTTAACCTTCTTCTTATTGTTCGTGCACACACGTTTACTCCACGCACTTCATTAAGCTCGGTTTTGATGTTAACTGACGTGAGGAAACGATTTCGCAGGGAAGTTATAACAATAAATCGGTCATCACGACCTGTGGTTGCACGAGTTCTGCCTGTACCACGTCTCCTCCTGTAAGAACCTGTCTCTACAAACCTTCTGTATATTCTAGAAACCGTAGACTGGTTTAAATTTAAATTTCTACCAATCGTTCGTTGATCCAAGCCCTCCCGCACCAATGTTACAATTTGTGCCGCTTGTTCGGACGAAGTATCCATATTATGGTTCAAAAACTCTCGATGTGTTAAAAAACTAACCCAACAATTATGCTGGTAACAATAATTCAATTGACAAAACAAAAAAAATCAATGAGAATCAATTTAAAACGACTCTGAAACGGTTTACCAACAGTCGATTGGTCCATGAACCTTTGGTCAACATTATCTTATAACGCAATTAAACATCTTCAAAAATTCTTCCCCCGAGAGTAAATTAATAAAAAATCTTATAATACAATGTTAATAAATAAATATTTTAGGATAATCTACATAACTCCACCTAGACCCATGGTAAGCATAGTCTAAGTATCTTGTGATAGGTGTTCTAGTTCGTGGGTAAACCAACTTACATACATTTTTTGTAGTAAAAACACACATAGTATATAAAGTAACACCGATACCAATGCAAATATTCATACTCATGCACACAACTAATTACACTAAGCAGGAATTGAACCCGGCATAGCAGTCACTTTGACTATCGCCACGGCAAGAATGAATCTCCAAAATTTTTGAAGCATACACAAAACCACTCAACATTTTCAAAAATACACAATATACCTAGTTACAGTACATAACATATTACTCGTAAAATAATATCAAACACGATTCAAAATAAGAATACCTATTTGAATACAACGAGACAAATTCTGTTAAGTATTCAATTTGTTCTGAATGAGTTCAGAATTCGCCTATTTTGTTCACTGTAATTTGCCGTTGAACCATTTCAATGTTTAGCTTACTTAAGGAAGTTTCGGCAATCGTAGCATATTATTTATTCTGCTTATCTAACGGTGAGTCAGGAATATTTCTGTGATATCATGATTTCTGTTTAATGATATGTTTATTTCACCTAATCTTGCGAATGAATTTTACTTGATAAAAAGATAATCTAAGAGAGAATGTAGAGGAAATATTGACAGTAGCGATCCTCGTTTAGTGCGAATAGTTGTATGCATGAATATGGCTATTTGCACTGTTTTTTTTTATGGCACGTCAATTTGACTTCACCTCGCCTGATGTTAAGCAAATTAAACCCTCTTTCTCATGAAAGAGGGTCACCATTGCAAACACGTTCAGTGCTACAATGGTGGCGCTCAGCTTGACGGCCTCATCAGATGCTTCTGGTTATGCCTCGGTGAGCAGGTTAAGCCGTCGATCCCGGTTATCATTTAAGCACCTATGGCAGTTATTACGGGTAGCTGGAGCCCTAAAATGTTCAACAAAATGATCTACCTGCAATTCTTCGATGTCGCCTATACTTATAGGTTGTGGGGACCAGATGACCATCGCTTCACAGTAATTATCGAGGTTAAGCCGTAACGCAGTTAGACTGAATAAAAAACGGACCCCGGACTCTGAGGTGACAGTTTTCGGAAGCGACCGGGATAAACGCACTGATGATGATGAATGTAGACGAAATAAATCGAAGTAATGACGTTTCCATTTTGCTAGAACCACGGTTTGCTCCTATTGTATCCCTTTTTATAAATTCAATTTAATCTTCTTTATTTGGTAATCTGGGATCTTTATGTGGTTGTTAATTGCTATTATAACGTTTATAGATACGAATAAAATATTTACACTTCTGTACGAATGAACCTTGAGTTAATTATAATATGATTTACGTAATCTATTATTGGTTGCAAACCAATCGTATCTATTGTTTTATTTATTTCATTAACAATATTGCATCGTATTGAAATTACAAAACTGAAAATCAAATCAATAATAATCAAAATATAAATGTAATTAAATATTGAACATCAAATTATAAATTACAATGTCAAGAGTCAGCATAGAAGTTCAATTAAATAACAAAAGCGAACATGTCAAAAGTTGCGCGTCAAGAAAAAGCAGATTTAAATTTCAAATAATGTTGTCAAGATTACAAATTACTTGAGAATGTCACATTTATCTCATATATAATTATGTCTATGTCCACAACATTACACATATTATTTACGGATATATTAATTATAATTTACAAATATTTGTAAAAAAGAAAATTTTGTTCCATGTAATTCTCTAACTATGTTATTTTACAAACTCATCGAGTGAGTAGAAGCAACCTTCAAGAAGAAAACTCAGAGGCTTCGAATTCTTTTTTATACAGCGCTTCTTATTTCTATAGGAAGACTGTTAAATAGTTTAACTGCACTATACAACACGCTATGTTTAACCACGTCAAGAGATGGTGCAAGGTACTTATATATGTCATTTTCGTACCTTCATGTTCTTTAAAATATTTTACACAAGACTGCTGCTGGTCTATCCGTACTATGGTACGGATGGCCCTCTTCTGTGCTATGAAAGCTTTGTCAATACTGTACTCATAACTGCCCCCTCAGCGAATAATACTGTACTTTAATTGTGATTATTTTAAGACGAAGTACACACCTCTGAGCAGACACGTGCATAACAATTCTAAGGTTTCTCAATACGTAACAGGCCGAATGATTACCAGCTTCTACACTTGACAATTCACATTACCACTTCAAAGAACAGTCGATATAATACACCCAAGGATTTAAACAATATGATTTTAATTGACTGTTCATTTGAGGCAGTTAAATGTGTACTATTTATTGAGAAAATCCAGTGCCAAATTTACTTTTTCATTTAAATCTGTAATGTTATTTGCCAATACAATTGCGTTGTGTCATCGGCAAATACGGCAAGTTTCACCTATTCAGGTAACTTATTCTTCCCAGTATTCATCATGCCGCTAATAAAAGTAATGAAAAATATACGACCGAGTATCGACCCTAGAGGAACCTCTGTTTTTATTTAGACAAGCCTGGATTTAAAGGTCTTCTCACATTTTTTTCTTCTCAGATTGATCGAAACTGGCCGACTTAATCTCTAAAAATATTTGTCTGTTGTATACAAATATTTCTACAGGTGCCTAGCTGCACCCCATTTATAAACTAAAAATAAACTAACTTTGAACACATAGAACAATTAAAGTACTAACACAAGAAGAAAGAGACGAGTGCAAAAGTAAAGCAATGATTTGGCTATAAGAAAAAATCAGCTGACATATATTTATGTCCACAATGCAGATTTGCCAAATTAACTTCCATACTATTTTTTAGTAAATATAATCAAATAACATTTTTGATTCCAATATAACTGTGTATTTTATTATTAATATTATATACACAAGTTAGGTCTAGTTAACATTGCGTAAAAATTCGTGATATATTTATCACCCTATTATTCGTGAAGTGAACAGGACAAGTACAGTTTGTTATCCTCGTTGTAGAATATGAAAACGAATAAATAATTATCAAATATTGTGTAACGTACTAATGAGAATAGAACTGCTTGCTTTCCTAATAAACAAAAAAGTGCCATCCGTTTCAAAATCAAGAACTAATCAAGTTAACCTAATTCACAGAATTTCGAATAAGAATGTATTTAATATACTTTGTTTACGTTAGATACCTATTACTTACTAAATGTATGTTTGATACTATAAGATCGAAAGTGCGGGGTTTTAAACATAGAAATAATATCCCGCGTAGAATTACTACCCAAACCTACAACACGTGTCGAGATTCTAGAAAAAAAATAAGAAAAAACAAATTGAAAATATAAACAATAAAACCCATTGGTAGGTACCGTAAAAACGGACCTCTAGTTACATGCGAAAAATATATTCCTTTTATGCATTGATGAGGCTCGGTTGAATAATTAATTCTGGTACAAAAGCGATTCGTTTAGCTTTGAAGGTTTAAAATCCAATGTTATTTACATGGAGAGTATCCTGCTTTCGGATGTCCGAAATTGTTTTTCTGAATTCAACCCAGTAAACATTGTCGTGTAGTGAATGGCTCACAGAGTAGATTTATGTGAACCATTTGAATAACAAATTGTATATTATTTACAAGAATATTTATGCCAGTGTAGATTCAGCATTGAAATAGCAAACAATACAGTAACAATACGAAACAAGTAGAGATATTTGTACTGTTATATTCTGAAATGAACGATATGTTTATCCATATTTATTGTAACATCACTCAGTCTAACATAAAATTGTGCTGCGGAAGGATAACTGCCGACTTGACTATAAAAGTGCTGACTTCATTTCGTTCACAGAAAAATCCGTTTACGTACATAAAGCTGAGGATTTACTGAAACCCAATATTGACATAATAGTACAGTAAATAATAACTATAATGTAAACTTTGAATCATAACCAATAATATAATTCAACAGAAATCACCAACTGCTTTCTGTTAAAAGAATCCCACTTGGACAAAATCCATTAATAACTTATATTTCCTAACTTTTTCTATCTACAACTCCGAGAAGTACTCACACAAATGAAACAAAAAAGATCGAGGAAGACAGATCACGTCGCTGTGCCATCTCATCCACACTTACCTCTCCGTGATTAATGAACCCATGTCTATACGCCAATTCGTGGGCTTCTTCCAACCCACCGGGAACATACACAGCAAATTGATGGTGGTACAATGGTACACAAAAGTCCAGCACTGTCAGTAGCACGACTACGTACGCTAACATCGCGCAAGCCGCGCATCGCACGTTACTACCTAACTAAAACGCGATTCACGAACCCGATCATTGTAAGTCTTACACTCGCGAAATGTAATTTTCCAGAATTCGAATGACGTCTGGTCTCTATGACGCCTCCGCGAAGACTGATTCCGTGTGACTAGACCTCTAACGGAGTGTTTTTGGTGGGCGCATGCGCGCAACTTGGCGCCCTTTCTTAGTCCACTCGCCGCCCAAACGTATTGTGTGTAACGTCAATTGTCTTGAATAACTAATTGGTTTGTATCGAAGTACTTTTAGCAAAATTAGGCTTTATAGCCTATCCGTGCAGTGACTAAAAAATAATAAAAGTATCATCGCCCCATCTCATTCGAAAGGTGTTGTAAGAAGCGACTAACGAAAAATACGCAGATGATATCACTGCGATAGAAGTATAACTCGAAATAAAACCCGTGCAAACAATAGGTCAAAGCCTCCCAACATTGAGGTTGATTGATTGAGGTTTTATAGAAAAAAAATTATGCACCGGGGTGGCGCTGTCGACTACACTGATAAATAATGTTGTAAACATATTGCCATACATGCTAACTGTTTCAAAACATATTTAGAACCCAAGATCGTTGTATAGGATAATTTCAATGCTTTAGACGTGGCTTTGTGACTTAGCGCTTAGAGCATTCTTCTTGCAAGGATAAGATCGTGGGATTGAGTCCCGTCGGAGCATTCACTTTTACTGAAATAAATTTGATTATTCTTGAATATGCCACGCCATATAGCGACATCTATCCCACATCATATCACACATACGTACAAAACTAATCAGATCACACTCTGGAGTGTCCTTTATTTTGACCTCAACCTGTACCTACTCCTATGCCAATTTTTTTTTAAATCGTATTTTACTTTATTCTGTATATGGCCGTTGATGGCAAACCGACCTGCACACGAACAATATGTGATAACATTTTTCATATTAAGAACCACAAAACGGCAGCGTTATACTCCAATTATTAAGATATAGAACTAAACACAAAGCGTAGAACAAAACACACAGCTAAATAGTTGAACATGAGCAGCGCAAGTTATATGCACAGTAATGTATTGTAGCACCAACCCATAGAATTCAAAACTTTCTCTCGATGCAGTCCGCGAAACCATTGAAATGCTTTAATTGCATATTACGGCTGCGGTTCTATTAGAACTTTGTTGCTATACCTACGTGAACAAAGGAGGTTTGCGAATGTCGAGTTGAAGGTACTAATATATTTATATTGTTTGGAAAAACAAAATGTAATTAAGTGGTTTATAGTAATGATACATTGGATTTTCGGTCAACCGCAACGTGGTATATAGGATTCGGTTGACCTCACATCTATTCCATACTAGCTGCGGCCCGCGTTTTCCATGGACACATAAGAAATTCCAGTTTTTAAACTATCCCTGTGCAAATTTCTGACAGATCTGTTCGGCCGTTAGAGTGTGGTTGAGAATAATAAATATCCAAATACCTAAACATCTTCAGAAAGTTTAACCATACAGGATGTTGCATGTGGTGCAATGGACCGCAAGTGGATAATAAAATGCGCAGTAACTTCTAACGAACCCTAATTAAGTTGACATCATTCGAGAGTTTCGAGTTCTCTATCACATTTTGTTGTTCAAACCGGTGTAAGCGAAAACTTTCCCTGAATTGTATTCCTAAAAATTTAGAGCGAAATTGGTATTAGAATTCCTTATCAGGTCACGTGTTTCCTTTTTCCTATAGTTCCGAGTTCTATAAGTGGTGTGTGAAAAAGCATCTGATAACACCGTCAAGCTGAGCGCCACTATTGTAACATTGCATGTGTTTGTAATGGTGACCCTCTTTCCTGAGACATTGTCTTCAGTTTACCTTACCTCACCTTGAAATAAAATTGACGTGTTCAGTATAAGAAAAAAAAAAACAAAATTACAAAGTTTATAAAAGTTACATTATAAGATATACTTTAATCAATCCGCGCCCAAATTAAAATAGAAATATTATTAAAGTTTACTTATTTATTTAAGTATATTATTATGTTTACTTTTTGTATGTTTATACCGTATTAGATAGAACTCACCACAATACTTAGTAAGCCCACCTTTTTCCGGCTCCAAAAATGTATACACCTTCAGATTTTCTTTAACAACCTAAATCTAAAATAATATACACGTAGATAGCGTTAATAAAATAAACTTGATCGATGTCTTGTTTCTTCATAAGAAAATAAGTAACCTCATACAAGTAGTATCCTACATCTAATTACATAAATAAGTAGATCTATTATTGCAATTATGTAGGGGCATCACTTCACACAATTTTAGTGTGTGATTTTAGTGATAGTTCAATCCATTTCACTGGACACTTTAATAAATTCTCAGATCACATAGAATAAAATTTGTATCAGGCGGTGGTTCTGTGAAGCCACTTCCGTAGATTTCATTACGCTAACTTTTTGAACGTCCCACTTTTCTACTTTCCCGAAACATTTTCCCGGTAAATAGTTTGGGGGTAAACGGGTGATTGTGTTCAACTGCTCGTGTCGTCATACCTGATCTCTTTTATAGCTGTAACAGGATCTTATGAGCCTTGAGGACGTGTTCGCAATCTATGAGCAAGAGAATTATGGTATTTCTAATATGAAACAAGAAAACAGCTTTTGGAACCATTTTGGATTTTATTATGTGGAATTAATCAATTTTCAGAGCTTTGCTGTATTATTGGGGAACCGTAAACGGGTTCAAATCTAATATAATAAGTATTGTTATAATGTAAATGATTTAAATAGTTCAGAAGATTACGTGAATTATAAACATTGACATAAATTTTTTTTTAACGATTTTTACTCTATACATTATTGATAATAACACTTGTACTTCTCCACGATATTTATTACTATACCCAACCAGTTTCCTTAAATTTGAAGAAAAAGTTTATGCTGGTACTACCCACATATGAAAGATTGTTAATTGGCGTAATATTTAGGTATTTGAAAGGTACATAATTGTCAATTTAAACCTTTCAGAAACCGGTTACTTAGACCATTGCTCAAGTTTATTTCAAGGTATATACACACATTATACGCACTCCAATTTTATTTATTGGTATCAATAAATTTGACCGTACTAACACGTAAATCGGATTACTGACGTCAAAGTTGAAAATAGCTACAAAACACGTTTAGTTATCACCCCATCCTAAACAAACACCATAAGGTAGGCAAGTTTATTCAATTATTTAAACATAACCGATTCGAACACACCATGCTCCTTAATTTTATTTACTTAGTTTATACTTTACCTACCTTCTTTTTGTAGTGCGTAAATTCGCACGGCTACCCACCGGAATCAGTGGGTGTCGTTATGCCGAACTCGAACCGATTAAAACCTCTTACTTTACTTACTTCGTCTGCGTCACCCCGTTTTTGCAACATTTTTCATTCCTGCTCCGCACTTGTTAGTCGTAGCATGATGTTATATACATATAAACCTTCTTCTTTAACGATTCTATCTATTGAAACAAACCGCATCAAAATCCGTTGCGTAGTTCTAAAGATTTAAGCATACAAAGGGACAAGAAAAATAGGGACAGAGAACGCGACTTTATTTTATACTTTGTAGTGATAGTGATAGTGATGATGATAGTGATGACTAAGGGTAAGATATTATTATTAAGTATAGATATAGTATTAAGACATATTTTTATTATATTATTAAGCCTAAGAGCTTTTATGCTTCCAGCGTAGGAGACCAGGCTAGAAAGTATATAGGTATGCATTATCCTGGGAATAGGATCCCATGGGCGCAGGAAAGCATATTGCATATTGTACTCAAACCAACGATGCCGCAGAGTAATTAATAATTACTTATGTACCCTTGCGTTAAATTAACAAACATGCATACATTTTAATATAATAATAATAATGTATTCAAGAGGTGTTCCTCTGAAAAACAATTATTAAGTCATCAGTTGCGCCGACAGATGGCGTTAGTGGAGGGTCGCTTAATAACTGTACAAAAATATTAAATTACACCAGCAATTAAGGGTTTCGCGATTTGTGAGGGACGCTCTTTGAATAGCAAAACTCTGAAATGATACTTTGTTATAATTACTGAACCACTCAATGGAGATATCTGTCTAAGAAATGTTAGGTATTTGTAGTTCTATTTACTTTTAAAGTTGTAATTTGAAACCTCTCATAAAAATATATAAAAATAATGGTTATGCGTAGAAAGTTTTTAAATTAAATATAATGATGATTTATTTAATTTATTTAGGGTGCTACGTAAGTTGTAATTCAGCAGTTCTCATCTTTCATCACACATAACTATATCATGTATATCACTAACCAAGAGAGAAGAGGTAGAACTGTACTCTACACTCCTCTGTTAACCCTCCCGTTCACCTCTATTGTTATATACGAGCCATAAATTATGTCCACAAAGTCAATGCGTACCGGTTCACTTTATTTATTTCTGTATCCCGCCACTCATCAACATCGAACAACAAGCTGTCAATTTTGAATGTTAAAAAACATGCAAAAAGTTGGGTTTTTGTTGATTGAAGTAGGGTTAGAATTGAAGCTTTGGATTAATCGAAACAAATATGTAATGGGCATAACCCAATTAACCGTTAAATACTCGGCTTGTATAATATGAACTGGTCCCATATATTCAAGGTATAAGAGGCATATTCTTGGAGCCCAAGTTAATTTCGCCTGATTAATAGAGTTGAGAGTTAGTCAGCAGTCGCTCACGCAAAATTCAAAGCTAATCTAGAGAAAAAGAGAAAGATAAAGTGGTAACAAAATGAAGTTAATAAAGTTTTTAAAGTAGCTATAGAAACGTGTCTAAACAAAAGTGGCCATTATTGCAGCTATGTAGCCATTTCATTCGACTTTTCTAATTAAGATTGCGATGTAGCACATAAAAAGTAACACTAAAGCTAGACTTTATCTTATCTTATCGTAAACATACTGACATAATTATGTTCTTTGTAGTTTTTGGTGATGTAGCAAATACTATGTTTGGTCATTTTCCCTAAATCGTTAGTATCCTTATTCGTCAGTTTTGTATTACATTTTTCAATATGAATTATAAAAAAAAATATTTAAAGATTTAGGAAGCAGTCAGCTAGTGGCGGTTAGGGAGGTTATATCGACCTCGAACTGACTTAAACACACGCCGTCTTTGGGCCTTTAGTTACAAGATACCTCGACTGACCCTATGGAAGAACATATGTATACTAAGAATTATTTAATAAAAACCCCTACTAATCATTTTCAGAACACAGAAAATAAAACTGAGATCGTATGCACAATTTCCTGCCATTATACCCACTGATTAATTCGATAAATACCAATACAATAACATAAGTGCGTACAATATTAAAGTCATCTTAAATTAAAAATAAATTCACCAACTCTAATCCAGAACGGAGGAATTAAATGCATAATAATCCAACGACGAGTACGAAATTGTATTCAAACAAAACTCCAGAAGTGGATATCTTTCGATAATGACTTCTATTCATACCAACAATACAAGTCGACCGGATCTATGAAATCTCCCCATTGAAGACGTAGGTGCCTTATTCAAGGGGATTTCTTACCAACGTAGCTCTCTATAACCATTCATTATAATTCTATTGAGATATTTCTATTGTTAGGTTCCCCCATTATAGTCTCATTTAGCTTAACGTATTATAGGGTTAACAATACCACTTAGACGCGTTTCAATTAATGATCGTTGTATGTTCAAGAGATCCCGTTTGAAGTTCTTCGTCTAATATTGCTGGTTAAGTTGTAGTCAAATTGTGTGGTTTTCAATTATGTGATTGACATTTAATATTCGTTATAAAGGAATATATTTATATTCCTATACCTAATTAGGTATAGCTTGTTTATATTGAAAAGACGCCTCCACATATTCACTTTTTTAGCAACAACAGAAAAATTTTCAATTTCTTTATGTACTTGGTTGTTAATATGATTGGCTTTTACAGTTACATAAATAAATATTTTTTCTGAATCTTGTTACGGTTCTGTTCAGGCTAGTTAACTCCGGCAACTAAATACCCAAAGATGCCGTGCGTTTCAGTCAGTTCAGGAGGTTTCTGTGGGGATTTACGGCGCGATTAAAAAAACGCCTAGTCATATATTATTAGCAGTAGATGGTTTTACTCGTGGTTTTTTGTCGCTGATCTACGATTATTAACGAGTAAGACAGTTTATTTTGATGTTTATAAGTATACTATAAAGAATACTACTAGAAGAAAAGAGCACCGAAAGGTTGATTACAGATAAAACTCAGGAGATGAAAATGCTCGTTAAACTTTTATTGTGGAGTTTAAAATTGGTGCATAAACACCAGAAATGACACTGAATATATACTGAACACCTCTGTTTACCTATTCAAAAGATACAGACTATATATGTTATGATGTGGGCTTGTATAAACAATGCTATATTATGCGATTTTAGCAATTTCATGATATTTATTGAAAAGCTCTCTGAAATCTATCAACAGATCAATTCTAAATTTAAGAGTACTGAATAATAATTTTGTTTATGCATTAACAGCTGACAGAACCATGTAGGTACACAGATACCAAAAAAAACAGATATAAAATATATAAATATAAAGATCCGAGTTGAGAACCTGCCCTTTTTAGAAAGCGGTTAAAAACAAAATAACCATGATGGAAGTTTAAAATTTTTATGTAATGTAGCTGTGGCAAGTGTAAAGAACCGGTGGTAGTCGACGCGCGGGATTGAATCACTAACTGAGTAAAAATTAAAACGTCACTGACCATCCACGAACCTCATCGGTTTCAGGAATCACTGTATTTATTTGTTTGAACATGTTACTCCTTGTACTATATGTACAATTTTTATTTTATTTGAGAGCCCAGTTCTTGGGTTATGTAACATTAAGTTGTAACTCTAAGGTATTGAGTGCCTATAATGGAGAGCTTCAACGTCACCGTCACGTTTCATGAAACATGTAGAACACATTGGTCGAAGACCTTTATTTTCTGTCATTGTCTTAGGGGGAGGAGAAGACCCGGCGCAATTTGCCAAATGCTGTCCAGCCCAATTGGATTATATATATAAATATTAAACTTCAATATATACATAAATCTTTCCTCTTTATAAAAAGTATAGTATAGATAGTATATACTCATAATATTTGTATTTACCAATATGAATGAGAACTTTCTAATATTTCAATACACTCCAACGTACCAACCAAAGGAGTTATAGAAACATATTTTAGAATCGATCGGATCAATATTCTATTCAATATTAACTGGTAACACCATACTTATTTCGGTTCATAATAAATTACTTCAGAAACAACTACAATAATAATAGTACAGCAAGTAATAACGTATAATCAAGGTTTGTTTGATGTTATGCGATGTTATACCGTTCTTCCTATTGGGTTAAAGATGTTGTTAACTCATCGATATAACCTAAATTACACTTATGTCGTAAGGAAGTTCATTTCGGTAGTATAATACATAAGATTATAACCAAGGACCTCTCGATTAACTCGCACTTTAACCACAAAGCCAACAGCGCTATTATTACTACATTTTCAGTTCTATTGAATTTTAACGTGTTTCCATACTACACATTAAGACTTGTGATATGAATAGCGGACCGGACAGCGTGACATCAAGACAAAACGTTGAGTGTAGACATAACAACTTGAGGCACATGGGCACACAAACTAGAGTTGTGCTGACACTGCCACCAGTCGATCAATGGTTCCATTTAAACTTGGCTATCATGCAACTGAATACATGACGGACACGTATTTCTGACACGGTCACAGCAAAATGTTACGTAAATGTAGACGCGGCATTAGATTCTGTCTGAACGTTATTCAACAGAACTGACCAAACCGAAATAATTCAAAAGCAATACAGTGCAAAACTCAGAACTGCGAACTGGTAACAACCGAACATGTTTATTCAAGCCCAAGTACGGAAAATAGCACTCCGTACTTCGACGTACTACAACTTAAAACCGCGTACTCGAAGTTACCAAGGCAAAACAAATAAGGCATTTGAATTTCCCAGCCCGCTTTCAATTGAACACTCACCTTGCAGTTTCGAACTCACCGGTGCTTTACAGTTGTGTTTTAAAATGCTATGAAAGTAAGTTAAGTATAACTTTGTTCCAGTCTTTATAATTGACTGTGTCAAAAAGGGTTTGGTTTTTAAATGTGTGATTTTTCAACACTTTTTTATATTATCATCAGCAGCTTCCGTGGCGTGGCGGTAGTGCACGCGACTGCTACGGACGGGGCGCGGGTTCGGTCCCCGCTCAGTGCTTAAAGATGTAAGCATGAATATAAGTGTTTGCACTGGTCTGGTCGTGCTTTGGAGAGCACGATAAGTCGTCGGTCCCTGTTGTCATACAAACATCTATGGCAGTCGTTACGGGTAGTTGGAGCCCTCAAAAGTCCAACCAGTCTAGTGGCATGTAGCCAGGTGGCACTCCGCCTGGGCTACAGTGTGTGCGGACCCCACGGATGCACTTGTGATTCCTCGGTGAAAACCAATGACCATCGGGCACTGAGTTGTTGTAAGTGCGCAGGTAGGCTCTCGTGGCACCATGCCTTCAATGACATAATTCGGAGAACCTTAGTTTCGGCAGACGCCCCGTGCATATTTGAGCCGGTCTTAAGGCAAGTCTAAAGTAGCAGAAGATCGGACGGCATGACGTTGCTGCCATGGAGGAATGGCAAGGAATGGCCTGATTTGGGACGCCACGTGCGTCTGCACTGTCGCTCCAAGTTACCTAGGTCGTACGATCCTTGATGCAGCTGCAGCGAAGTTAATCGAACACGAGGCGCTACAGCTTCGGTATCTGTTTATTCCCTTGCAGTCTCTACGTTGAGTTGCTGGAGTGGAAGTGAAATTATTTATGGGGCACATCAAGCGCAAAATTAGGGAGAAGTCGGATGATCACCACGTTGTACATATGCCGTGCAAAGGCTGGCTATGGCCATCCAACCAGTGTGATGGGCACATTCGCACCGGGTACTAGTCCAAACGCATAAATTATTTATATACATACATCATCAATTCTCCACCCTCATTATCCAGTTTGTCCCAGCTGGCTTTTTCTTGATTTAATACGTAGCTTTGATTATTCAATTTTCATAAAATTACATGTTCACTTGTTCTACAACATGTTTAATACTCTAAACACACAACTGAACATTGTTATGTTCTTGCATTAAAATATACAAAGTTATTCAGTTTTATGGATTCTACCTCGGAATCCCGTACGATCTTTATTGTCTACGAAACATGAGCGTGCTACGAATCATCTACGAAGTTCTACGACACTCCTACGAAATTGTTATTAGTATAATACTGTAGTTTGTATCCTGAATTTGAATAAGGTTTTTGTGCATTTGTGTTATCGTTTTATTTCTAAGGCACAGTGTAAGTTAGAAGTTAACTTACCCACTTTTTTCCGTTCGAGAATCCTTTCGGGTGTTATGTGGGATTCGAACCGAATAAAACTGCATGACGTCTCGGGTCTTTAGATAACATAATCAAAATCATACCTAAGCTCTAATAATAGCTCGTAATCTGGGGTCCACCTTTACCTGTGGGTCTGGCTGCACTTCGATATTTTCCGTGAAGCGACTACCATCTGACCTCCACAATCCATTAGTAACATCAAAATATTGCAGTATGGCCTATTGTTGGACATTTCGGGGTTTTAACTACTCGTAAAAGCTGCCATAGATGTTGGTTTGACAACCAGGCCTGACGGCTTAATGTGCTCTCCGAGACACGACCAGATCAAGGCAAATAGTCATATTCATGCATACTAATATTTGCACTGAGCGAGGATCAAACCCGCGCCTCCTGCGTAGTGGTCGTGGCGGGTACTGGAAGTTTATTTTTACTATTTATTATTTTTTCATTTTTATTATCTTTACTATTTTATTATAAAAGTTGTGAATAAGTAGGTACATAATTAGTCGGCCAGTCAGGCTAAATACCAGCCAAATCAAAACATTACACTTGGGCTTGACACAGATTTTTAATAATTTCGTTTGAATAGTAACCTCCGTCCAACATGTGAGCCGAGTGCTTATCTCACACATAAGTGGTATGGGAAAATGCAAATCTACCGGTTACAGCTAGAATGCCTATATTACCTTTATTGTCAACTACGTAAGCATTTTATTTTTATTACATTTGTAACGTAAGCAAGTATATCATTACAAGCGACTAGGTGACAACGACCGAAGGTTGTTAACATCACCAAATAACCCTCAAAACATCACAAAAGTATTTCCATACCCTATCTACATCCTATTTCGCACTTAACCCCTAAACGCGCTCATAAAACTAAAGCGTATATGTACGCAAGATGAACGTTCCACGTTTCGGTTTTTGCTTTATAGAGATGCAATAAAGTTCTCTGTAATAAAAATTATTATGATTTTCTTCATTTTTATATATACATGCCTATTTTTCTCTGAACAAAAGTGTTATCAATGGATAAGTTTTATCGTTCTACTCTGTAGCAGAGTCACCATAATAAATATCGATCAAATTCGGTTAGTCTTTCCTCCGCCTCTACATTAGGTCTTGGTACCTACATTTGTCAAAAATATTATAATTTATAATAAATATACTTAGTAAAAAAAAACATTTGAAAATGATTGATTAGAGTTGCTAGCACCCACATTTCGCCAGTTTATGTTTAGGTCCCAATGTAATAGGTGGCGTCCCTATTGCCGTTAAACGAGCACTTATAAACCTGCGATAAATACACACATAACTTCGAAAAGCATCGAAAAGTCAGGGTCGAAAAGTGTGCCGTGATAAAACCTGAGATCGAACCCGAGACCTCGTCTCAGCAGTCCATTACCCATACCACTAGGCTAATTACCCATAAAATAAACTCCAAAAGTTCCTGGACAATTTCAAAATTAAAATTGTACGAAGTGTGATGTATACAACTACTAGTCTTAGAAGCTACTGGATAATATATCCACTTATTAATGTTAGTAAGTAGTAGTAGTAGTAAGACAAGACATCGATCTAGTTTACTTTATTAACCTTATCTATGTTACTTTTCGTTAAATAAGACTATAGCAGTCAAAACAATATAGATCTTAAGGTGTTAAGGAACTTTTAGAACCCACTGTACGTATAACCATTATTGCTTTGCCTACACTAGGTTTCAAAATAAAAGGCGTTGAAAGTGGCTTGGTACTTAGGACTGATAAATGCTGCTGTTTTTAATGACCGTGTTCCTGGCAGAGTAAAATGTGGGTTACCCAATCTTGAGTCATGGCTCGAGTCAACAATAGTGCCCTAAATACGGCGATGGGGTCACCCCCTATTACATGGGACCGAATACAATGATTAGTGAAATGTGAATGTTGATTCACCTCTGCCTTACCCGGACGGAATTACGTGTGAGGGAATGTCATGTACGAATACTGTTTATTGTGTATGTGCTGTAAAATATCATAATTAGAATGTATTTTATTTTTTTCAGTACCCTAACATAACTTAACCCACAAGAAACACAACGAAATTAACCCTCTCTCCAATAACTTCAACAATCTCTTAACTCCTACACTTAAACATATATCAGAAATTTCAACTTTGGTAACTGAAAATCAGCGCCCGCGGTCCCGGCCATACACTACGAAAAAATACCGGCGTTTTCAACCATTTTTATTCCCCGACGCACATATATTGCTATTTAAGTAAAACAACTGGCTCCCAAAACGGAAATATTCGTCACAGATTTGTTTACAGTGCGAGTTATATCTCCCTTGGGTTATATTCAATTAGTAAGCGAATTGGAACTGACTGTAGTACTGTTTGTTCGTTTCAATCGGCATAAGTGGTGATTGAAGAGTTACACTTGAGTTTTCAAGCGTTTGACTGTATTGATTGGAAAATACGAATGAATTTTTCAAGCGTTTGTTATGCAAGCCTTTAGTAAAAAAAGTTTGGCTGAATCCGAACTTTGTAAAATATTTTTTTAAAACGTGTGATTTCAAAACTGAATACATATTACAAATTTCAAGATTTAATTGACAATGCAATTAACTATAGGCTCTATTAGCATGAAATATATCCCTCACTCTAGATAACAGCCTACGATTTTTGATCTGTTGCCTATCCATATGCATGAAAATACAGTCCACTGACGGACAGACTGACATACAACGAAGTCTAAGTAATAGGATCCTAATGTTTCCCTTTAAGCGCGATTCATACATAGTTGCGGTTGGGACACGGTTCGGTTCGCCAACCATCACCGTTTACAGATAAAGTATAAAATTACTCCAATAAGAACACGGCGATGGATGGCAAACCTCACTAGCGCTATGTGTGACGTGCGTTTTAGCTATATAACTCTACAAAGCATGTAAGCATACAATAGCACCTCAAGATGCGTTGGAGCTTCATAAAAACCACGAACATATTGAAATTTGTAAGACGTAGTATAAACAATGGATTAGTCCAAACAGTCATCTCAGCTTATATGCAAAATGTATAAGATTGATAATGCTATAACTCAACTTTATTTGCACATGGTTCGGTTATCAATTGCTTTTTGAATCATCGGATTATTCCAATGTCCCCGCATACGGGTTTATCGTAGATAAAATGGATTTTCATCTGCCACTATCTGAGTGACTGGATACTGGATCTTAGTAATAGTTTTATGGAAGTCTAGCTGTCCTGGCAAACTTCATACCGCCATTAGTTTTCACCCTTGGAATTCAGGTCCCGTTCCCGCTGCGCTTTCTATACAAATTTCTCCTCCTGATTGACTCTACCGTTTTTAATAATTTTCTTCAATATTCAAGATTTTCCTTTTTTTATATACCACTTAGGTGGCAGTGCTATTTAACGAGGAACCCATAAGGTATCCTGGGTCCGTTTCTTAGTTCTAAGCTACCAGCTAACTAATTTTTAGCCAAATCGGTACAGCCGTTCTTGAGTTATAAATGGTAAAACTGTATGTATAGGGATGATATATTATATGTGATAAGTGTAATGTATAGGGACGCTAAAATGCACGTCCTCTTTGGGTCCTTAGTTACCGGAGGTGAGATAGTAACCAACATATATGGTTAACATAATATAAGCATTGGTGTGTACCATGGTAAAACCTGGGATCAAACCCGAGACCTCGTCTCAGCAGTCAATTACCCATACCACTAGGCTACCGCGGTAATATAAGAATGTTATGAGGAAAATATATGTTTGGTTCCCAAAATGGTAGATCTACCACCACATAGTACATGATGACCTCCCACCCTGACCAGGTGATCAAATTTTAACGTGCCCTTCAACGCACAGAAGCGTTTAGATGACATACTATTAAGCGGTCATCCATCAAAATGGCAACTACCCCGATGTAGCTTAACCCACTTATCAGTTGTCCACGTGCGTTTGTCTCTTCTGGTACAATAATTATACTACTCTACATCTAAACGCTGAAAACGGTTTTCGCAATGTACAAAGTCCTAAAACCTATAAAAAACCTTGATAGTACGCCTCATAAAAAAAGTAGCGAACGTAAATATAATACTGTCAATTTAAAGAGGTCGCTGTTTACATTAGCACTTCATTAAACTGAACTTACCTTTTGTTTATGACTGGATATACCCTGCGGATTCATCCATACTTTATACAAAATTACCGCTCACCCGTGTCTTTTTAAACTTTCCTTCACATTATTTGCTCGTAGAGATCATATCTGTACGCGAGAAAGTATAGGTATTCGAAGCGTGTTGTAAGAGAGAAGAAGTATTTCAAATAAAGCCTAAAGGCTAGCGTGGAACAGTGAACCAAAACCTCCCAACATTGGGCGAAGAGCTCCATCATCATTATATTATACAAGGCTTATTATTCAGAATCCTTTTTTTATCTACCGATGAACTTTTTTATCTATCATACAGACTAAAACGCACACCTTCGTTGGTTCTTAAGTTGACGGAGGTGAAATAGTAGCCAACATATCCCTCACACCCGGCTGACCCAGGCCCTTCTCTTTCGAGATGACCCCCTTCGAGTGTAGGGACCACAGTGTGCCCGTCTAGCCCCCAGGTATAAGGAGGCGCATTTTGCACCGCGGCGCCGCTGTCATGGCCGCGGCCTGCTTCTGCTAGGGTGACAGGCGGCTCTACGAAACTATACTTCGGAACAATGAGTCTGGTTACTCAGTCTTCTCTTGATATGGCTTATTTGGTGATTAAGGAAAAGTGGAATTGGATCCATGCTGTGCTCTAACGATGATTCATTCATTTTCTGTTGTTTATTTATTTATTGTAATGTTGTGACGTGATATCCAGACCGATACTATAAACGCGAACGTAACTCGGTCTGTCTGGTATGCTTTCACACCTAGACCACGTATGCTTTTAATAAAGTTTGATGGAATTTGAAAAAACCTATAGGCTATGTTTACATAACCGATATTCTCATTCTTTCGCATTCTTCCTAAACATTGTTGGTTACAGAATGGCCGCGTCAGTTACTTTTCTGGTTAATTTAAAGTGAGTCTCCCAGTTTAATGGCAGAATTTATGTAGCGGTTTTTATGTGCCAATAAAGTTTCTTTAGAACGAAGCAATGTCGTCAATCTAGAGGTCTAATAAAACTAAAAAAAGTTGATGTTGATAGTCGTATAGTTGATGTGTCCTCATACAATCGTACTAATTATCTCATGAACCCAAGAAGAGGAATCCTTCACACAAGCGGAAATAATAGTTTAGGGTCGGTAACGCAAGTGTTGTCCTTTGTATTGAATACGTCCATAACTGACAGTAAAACCTTCCCTTGAGGTGTGCTATGTACTTGTTTGCCGCACCATTAAGTCTTGTAATTCCTTGCCAGCTCACGTGTTTCCTTCTTCCTACAGTCCCCGGTCCTTTTAGCGGGGCGTGAATAAGCATCTGCTGAGGCCATCAAGCTGAGTGCCAATGTAACACTTTACGTGTTTGTAATGGTGACCCTCGTTCCTGAGACTTCGCCTTGAGTTGCCCATCAGGCGGGGTGATATCGAATTGACGTGTCATGAATAAAAAAAAATAAGAACAACGGTTAGAAATCTAGCTAATCTAAAGACATTGTAAGTGTAACATTAATTAATTAGTGAAAGTTAATTAAAATAGCTATAAATTTACACAATAATTGAAAAAAATCTTTTCGTTCTTTTGCATTTTCTGACAAAAATTTACTACAGTAGTAAGTAGAGGTTACAACAAAATGTAATGCTAACACAGTTTCAAAAGAAGCAGATATTTTGTCTTGAGGATTTATGATGATATACTGACAATAGTAGGCTGTTTTTTCGATCATTAAATCGATTTATCAAAATAAGGTGGAAAAAGTGATATTTTAAATAAAATGACAGTATGTTTGCAACATAAAAATATGAATTTTTACTAACGAAATCGTTTTTGTAACTAGTTTATTTGAATTGTTTACATAAGTTAGAGGTAACATAAAAAGTATATATATTTTTATTCCTTTCAATTTGGCATTTAACTTTTTACATAGAACTTATAGTTTAGAAAATCAAGATAAACCGTTTTTATTTTCGTACTATTCTAATGGGTTTGATCCTAATACACTTTAATTTTGTTTGAAAAAAATATTTACCCGTCTAGGTATATAGGTAGGTAGGTAGGTAGGTAGATACGCCAGCTACGGTTTCAACTTTGGCAGCTGACTTTGCAAAATTCCGGACTGATATTGCAAGTTCACTTGGCTTGCTGCAGCAGCAGATAGAGGCCCTGACACAGACTGTTGATGCCATGGAAACGCAAAGGCGACGCAAAATGCTACTGTTTCATGGTGTCAAAGAAGTAGCAGATGAGGATACTGCCGAGGTTGTGGCATGCATGGTCAGGCAGAACATGGGGATTGCAGGCTTCAGTGCGGACGCTATACGTCGCTGCCACAGAATGGGTCGTCCGTCATCCACTAAGAAGCCAAGACCCATCATTGTCAAGTTGCAGGGTGTGGATATCCGTGACAAGGTGTGGTTCAGTAAGACGAAGCTGAAGGGTTCCGGCATTACGATCTCAGAGTTTCTCACAAAGACACGGCACGATTTATTTATGGCTGCACGTGATAAACTGGGGATCACCAAGTGCTGGACCCGAGAAGGCAACGTCTACGTGCAAGTTGCGGGTGGACCCCAGCGAGTGACATCGCAGAACCAGCTTAGCCAGATCTGTGTGGAGCCGGAGGCAGAGGAGCCGGTTGTTGTTACAAGACCTGCGACGGTGCCGAAAACCCGACGAATTGCGGCCACCAAAAAGTAATTTCATCGGTTCACTTTTACGCTTGGTCCAGGTAAACAATGTTATAGGTATTATTTGAGGGTAGTAATTTTACCCACTATTTCCAAGAATTTCACTGTCTAGTTTTACTGTTCTTTTTTTCTATATAACCACATTTTACAGGAATATTAAATCAACTTTACATTTAATTAATAATATTTAGCGCGACATGACATTTGTCACATCTGTCACATCTGTCATAGTCGCGCTGTCACTAGGGTACGTTCCATTCCACTCATTTGCGTTGTGTTTAATATAATATTTAATTTCTTTTTGTATTTTCCTTTATAGCTGCACAACTTACTCTAATGACATTTTTATTTTAAATTGTACTGTGTATTATATAAATTAAATTATATTGTAGAAATTCTACAAACATATTGAATACCTGGACCCATGAATGTATTACCTTTTTTCTTTGTTTTTTTCGTGTGTGTAGTATAAACCTGAGGCACTCAGTTAAACCGGCAGATGGAAGAAAAACGTTTAGTTGTTGCACTAGACAACTTTTGACCATTTTCTTTTCTTGTATAAATAATTATATATATATATATATATAGCTACTATATTCATATTTAAATATATATTTGAATCGTATTATAGTATAGTATTGGTAACCGTACATAGCATTATTTATTGTAGTTAAATTTGTATTTAATTATTATATAACATTATCATATACGTACCTTTTTACAAATGTCACTTTCAGACTACAATAATTGTAGTGATAGTGATGAATACTTTTCTGCCAATAGCAATGATGGTAGCGATAACATATCCTCTCTTGCTGAGTCTCTTTCATCTTTATTCTCTGATGTTTCAAATAACTTCAATGTAGTTCACATAAATGCTCAAAGCATTCCGGCTCATTTCCCCGATATGCTGGCAAGCTTTGACTGCGAGCAAATACACGCAATTCTTGTGTCGGAATCATGGCTCAAACCATGTTTACCCTCTTCATCATATACTCTACCAGGATTCAACCTCATCAGAAACGATCGTGTGGAGCGTCGTGCGGGTGGAGTGGCAATCTATCTACGATCACACATAAAACATACAGTTTTGAGTATGTCGCCGCAGCCGCCGCACGCTGGTGAGCATATCTTTCTGGAGGTTGAACTCCTGCATGTCAAACTTCTACTTGGTGTCTTCTATTGTCCTTCCTCTAGCATAAACTACTTTTCTTCCTTTGAACTTCTCCTAGATACCTATGTGCCTACGTACAGCCAAAGCATCATCATGGGTGATTTCAACACTTGCCTCATTAAGAATGACTCTCGTTCCTTAACTCTGCAGTCTATTGTCCAGTCTTGCAATCTGTCAATCCTTCCTTCCGGTACAACTCATCATGCTCCTCACCTTGCACCTTCTCTACTCGATCTAATGATTGTTTCCTCTCCTCAGCACGTAGCTAAGCATGGTGGGGTCACTGCTGATCAGTTTTCCTACCATGACCTGCTATTCTTATCCTATCAGCTCCGTCCACCTAAACTCAAATCTAAATTCCTACTGCGACGCAATTTTGGTGGAATGAACCTTGAAAACTTGCGCAGGGATGCCGATTGCCTGGACTGGGATCCGCTTTTTAACTCACAATGTGTTGACGAGCAAGTCAGATTATTTACATCTAACATAATGAAATTATATGATGAACATGCTCCAGTCCGTAGAATAAGGGTAAAGCATCTTCCGTCGCCTTGGCTAACAACGGAAATCAAAAACACTAATAAATAAAAAAGCGACAGCCAAATCCAAATACAAAAACCGTCCTTCGGACATAAATCGAGAGAAATATATCACCATTAGAAATCACTGCAATCGGGTGTGTAGGAATGCACAACGCCGTTATATTCACAACTCTGTAGAAAACGAGGATCCAGCTAAGGTCTGGAAATTTCTAAGGACATTGGGAGTTGGAAAATCTCGTGAAGACTCGATCCCTAACAATGTTAATTTGAATTCGCTTAATGATCATTTCTCCTCTTCGTCAAAATTTGATAAAGTGACAAAACAAAATACTTTACAACATCTTTCATCTGTCTCAACTCCCAACTGCTCTCCCTTCTTCTTTAGTCAATTCTCGGCTTGTGATGTTAGGAGGAGCATAGTGTCAATTACGTCTAACGCAATGGGTACGGACTGTATCAGTCGTAACATGATCCACCCTATCATTGACGAAATTCTTCCTGTCATAACTCATATCATGAACTTTTCAATTACCTGTAACATGTTTCCTAAGGCCTGGAAAGAGGCCCAAATAATCCCTATTCCCAAAAAGAAAAATCCTTCCTCATTTTCTGACTATCGCCCTATCTCTATCTTACCCTTCCTCTCTAAGGTCCTTGAACGTCTTATTTACACTCAACTGTCCAATTTCCTTTCCAAAAATGCACTTTTGAACTCCCTCCAGTCCGGATTTCGTCCTGGTCACAGTACCACCACTACTTTGGTTCATGTTACAGAAGATATCAGAGCGGGTATGGAAAATGGTGAACTGACGGTATTGACCCTATTAGACTTCAGCAATGCGTTTAATACCGTAGATTTTGACGTGTTACTTGGCATTCTGAGCACTCTTAACGTATCTCCAACTGTGGTTGACTGGTTTCGTAGTTACCTGTTTGGTCGCCGGCAGCGTATTAGTATTAAAGACACCATTTCATCTTGGTGTACAACGACTGCTGGGGTACCACAGGGCGGCGTTTTATCCCCCCTACTCTTCGCAGTTTTTATAAATTCAATCACAAATGGACTATCTTCTTCCTACCACCTGTATGCGGATGATTTGCAAATATATTCTCGAGCCCCGAACCATAAACTGGCGGAAGCTGTTAATGCTGTAAATACTGACCTAACATCTATATGCAACTGGAGTGCCTCGTACGGTCTTCAGGTAAATCCATGCAAGACACAAGTGATTGTCGTCGGTAGCTCCAGGTTGATAGATAAAATAGATTGGTCTCTCCCTCCGCAAGTGTCTTGTAACGGTTTACAAATCCCTTACAGTGACAAGGTAAAAAACCTGGGGATAATTATCGATAGACGCTTATCTTGGGGGCCACAACTACTGGAACTGAGGCGTAAAATATTTGCTACGGCGGGGTCCCTGCGTAGGCTACAAAACTTCCTACCCACTGCCACGAAAACTGCGCTCGCACAATCTCTTCTTCTGCCTATTCTTGACTATGCTGATGCCAGCTATCTAGATCTCACTGAAGACCAACTTAACAAACTTGAGAGACTCCAAAATCTTTGTATACGATTTATATTTGGATTACGCAAATATGATCATGTTTCTGAATTTCGCAAAAAGCTCAAGTGGTTACCTATACGTCTTCGCCGGAATGCTCATGTTCTGTCCTTATTGTTTAACATTTTATTCAACCCACTAACTCCTTCTTATTTGAGACAGCGCTTTGAGTTCTTGCACAACACGCACTCAAAAGTTTTGAGATCATCGGAGAATCTAAGGTTAAAATTGCCGAGTCACTCCACCAACTTTGCCGACAAATCCTTCACAATTCAAGCGGCTCGTTTGTGGAATGCTCTGCCGGTGGCTATTAGACGGGCACAGTCTTTGCCAGTATTTAAAAAACAAGTGAAGGATTATTACTTATCGCTATAAGGAGGTGCAATGGTTCAGACATTTATTGTATTATTGTATGTATGTGATATAGATATGTATTGTATTGTATTGTATTGTATTGTATTGTATTGTATTGTATTGTATTGTATTGTATTGTATTGTATTGTATTGTATTGTATTGTATTGTATTGTATTGTATTGTATTGTATGGTATTGTATTGTATTGTATTGTACTGTATTGTATTGTATTGTATTGTTATTGTATTGTATATGTGTGTTGTGTTGTATTTACGACAAATATTTGAGTGCACCAAATGGCCCCGAATTTTTTTTATCTCCAAATACCTCTCTCCATCCCATGGTTGCCTGTAAGAGATTGCCACAGAGCGATAAGGCCGCCCATTGTATGTACCTAAAAACCTGCATGTCCATAACATGATGTAATTCTTTGGTGTACAATAAAGACATATTATTATTATTATTATTATTATATCCAATGTCATTATTTTTAAAATTCCACAAATTTAAACACGGTATTCTAAACATAGCTGATAGGATTCTTATAACGTGTTAAACGCACATATATTCAAATGCAATATATTTATCATTTACATAACAACATAACCCTCATACATTGATCCCATAATATAACAATAAAAATAAAACTACAATACGTAGGTATATCAATGATAATCCGCTCGTAACACGGACAAACACACGGTCTGTTTTCATAGGACCCCATCTTGTGGGTAACATTCTAGTTTATGGGGCCATCAAATTCATGGATTTAATACCAATATATAAAATGTGTTGAAGTTTTTTTATTCATGACAGAGCGTTAACGTTTGAATGTGTTCGTCGACATTTACTTTATAAGTTCACCCCGACCGGCGCATAAATGAGTTGTTACATATTACCTCAGAATAGATAAAATAGTTGTTCTTACTTAAATTTTCTTTCAAACCTTGTCCACCTTGTGCTAACAATAACAAAATAACATTAAAAAATATATCCAATTCGATCCAGTCGTTCAGAAGTTCTAAATATATTTTTTTATAATATAATGCTATTCTGTATTTGAATATGTATTCGTTAAGATTTAAGTTTTAATAATAACTTACAAATGAAAACACAACGAATTTACAGAAATCTACAAACAGCCATTTTCCATCATACCAATATATTTCATCCCATTTCAGTGTAAATGAAAATAAATAATAAAAAAAATATTATACCTAAAGGCTGTGCCAACCAAAATGACGGAAAACCTTCAGTCACTCCCTCCATTCCTCGGTCCATTACCTCTAACAGGGGCCCTTAGGCTATAGGAAATATATTAGCCGCACCGTGAAACGTCATCAGCGCATACGCCGTACGATATCTCGTTAGTTCCCAATTTGAATATCGGCCAATCAACGCGCGACGCTGTGGCTGGAGCGACCCCTTCCCGATTCAATTATTTTATTTTTGCGCTCGCAACAATTTCGGTAAGCACGTTTTCTTTTTTTGAAATGTTTGACGTGTTCCGTTGGTTTGGTTTTGAGATTGGCTTTTATGGAATTTGAATCGATTTGAGTGAACTAGATATCTGAAACAAAAAGACATCAGGTAGGTACAACGCTTAGAGTTCGAGTATAATATACAAAGAGTGAATGTAGAAAATATTAACAGCTACATCAATGACCAACATAAAATTGGTTATGGCGATGCAAAGCTTTTTTATACAAATGCCCCACAATGGTTTTGTTATCCACCATTTATGTTCGAAATTCCTATAAGAAAAAAAAAGACTTTTGAACTGAGAGTCTGTCTCCGTTTCAGATAAAAAAAAGCTTTTTACATTTTGGAACCTAATGGCAATCCTATATAAGTATTTGTAACGAAAGCTGGCAGATAAGTTTTTTTTTGGAAAAAAGGTAATAATTATTAACCGATATTACTAATTTATTTTCTATAAGTAACAACAGATTATAAAATAAAAAGTCATTCAAGAATACTATATTTGCCACATAGGTTTAAGCTATTAGATCTTTACTAATGTAACATACAACCTATAAACATTAGAATAACCTTGAAACTATTCCGTCCTTACTTTATTAACGTAAACTACGAAATACGACAAAAGTAGAACATTTTGACAGCTCATTATTTTTTGTTACTTGTAAAAAGCAATGAAAAGTAACGGGCTAAGGTAGACATCAATACTGCCTACCGTGAGATATGGATCGCGAGAGGAAATGTGTTTTTTATTAGCGTGCCGCGACAGAAGGTGACAAACTTGCTGAGGAGTGGTTCAAGTGCAATATAATTTTATTTAAAAAAACATAAACAAATATAACATAAACAAAAACTACGTCTATATCCCCGTAGGGGCAGGCAGAGGTGCAGCTAACACCCACATTTCGCCAGTTTATGTTTCAATGTTATAGGTGGCGAGCCTATTGCCATTAACCGGGCACTTATAAACCGATACCGCGATAAATACACACATAACTTCGAAAAGTATCTGAAATGTTAGAAGAGTTAGAAGTTAAAAAAGTGAATGTCTAACCGGGGCATAAAACCCGCGATCAGTAACTTACAGTTTAAGTTACAAATTTACAGCACATTTTAAAATGCTGCAAGGCGAAACCGGTCAAGTACAATAATAATTACAATGAAGAACTACAAGTGTGTTATCAATAAAGTAAACAAAGTATGTGTAGCGGTATATGGATAAAACCTAAAGTATTAATATTTTTTCATTTAATCAATTTCTATAGTGCGCAGACGCACCAGACCTGATAGTAACACTTTGAAGCACATTATAAAACATTTGCTTTATAGTTTTTACTGAAATTAATTTAGGCAACTCAAAATACAATCTTTAAGTTTTAATCATGGTATTTAAAAATCAAATTTCCCTTATCTATCAGTGAGGACTCGCCTCAAAAACGTTTCGTTTCTTTGTTGAGTTATGCTGATTGTGCCTGATGCGGAGTGCAGAAGTGCTTTCGGAAGGAAAAAGAATATTTGTCACATAATGACAACGCTCGTGAACTAGCTACGTTTTGTTTTTATAAATAAACATCTCTGTCTGATGATCCTTTAATTATTCGGCTTTTTACAATTATAAAAATAGAATAATGGTGACCATTATTAGACACATATATATGCAGAGCGGGACTTAACCGGGAACTTATAAGGCTTAGCCTGGGTTGCACGATCTTACTTTAACATTAACAGTGCTAGTAAAGTGTACCAGTCAGGTATAAAACAGGTTACACCATTTGACAATTGTTAAAATGACGTCATAACTTGACGCTAACTGTAACCGGCCACGCTCAAACGTCAAATTCTATCAAAACGATAACTTTGACCGAGCTACTAAATACTCTGGTGCAACACATTTAGCCAAACCATTAGAATCAATCAAATGATGATCACCCTAGTATGCGAACTAAAAATGAAGACCAAGTGCCGGTAGTTAGAAATACCTGTGCACACAAATACGTACTTAAATGTTTTACTTTTTCAGTTCTCTCCAGACCAAGACGTAACGTCAGTCGGAAACGTCGAAGTAAACCTACCTATCAAAATTAAGGTTTCCGTCAAATTTAACAGTAACAGTAACATTGATTCTAATGGTTTGACTAAATGTGTTGCATCAGAGTATTTAGTAGCTCGGTTAAAGTTATCTTTTTGATAGAATTTGACGTTTGAGTGTGGCCGGTTACAGTTAGCGTCAAGTTATGACGTGATTTTAACAATAGTCCAATGGTGCAACCTGTTTTAAATCTGACCGGTACTTTAACTGCACTATTAATGTTAAAGTAAGATCGTGCAACCGAGGCTAAAAGTCTAAAATGTTTTTGCCTAGTGTTAAACATGACAAGAATTTAAATAAAAAAGTCTTACATTTAAACGTTCTTTTGAAAATCCATCGCTCAACCCGAAAGCCTCAACGGCACATCAATTCTCGTTTTAAATTTAAATGGACTATGTTTTACAATTCAAATACCTGAAACTTGGACAGCGTCGAAAAGGTGAAAACCTTTATAAATGTTCGCGACTTGAGTTTGGTTTAAGTTGAATTTAATATCTTGAATGCTGCTGTACTCTGTGACAAGTCTATAATTGTTACGGCGTTTCGAAAAATATTTTACCTAAAGATAACTTCACTTATTGCTAATAAATTACAGTGAGCTTTAGAAGTTCCTAGATACCTTAAGGTCTATAATCCTTTGACAGCTAAGTCTAATTTAATCAAAAGAAACATAGATTGCTTTAACAATATAGACTAGATCGATGTCTTGTTTCTTTATAAGAAAGTTAGTAAACTCATGCAAGTAGCATTCTAAACTTTATTACATTAATAAGTAGATATATCATCCAGTAGCTTCGAAGAGTTGTAGTTGCGTATTTTAGTTCCAAGTTGTCCAGGAACTGTCACTTTTCGAGCCCACTGTACTTATATTATGGCCACAGGAATGAATCTAAACTTTTACGTCTAAATATGTTTGTGAAGGTATATTCTAATTTCCTTGGCCGTGTGTACAATCATCGACAAAAGTTCTTGAGGACTTATAAAATACAAACCATCCTATTAACCGACGTTATATGGTGAAATATGACACATCACAAAATGGGTAATGGTGGAAACAGTATGGGTATATAAGTGAAGAACGAGCAATTCATAACAGTAGCATTAGCATGAACTCCTATCGAATTCGTAATGTAAAGGTTTCGAGAGAACGGAGCATTATGAGTCTGCCAATTGTGAACCTGTGTGCGTGTGTAGCCCGCCAATCGCAATGCTCCGTTCTGTCGATGCCTTTTCATTACGAATTCGATAATATTTTGTGCTAAGGCTACAGACCTATCTTTTACACGTACTCGACTTTCGACGCCGGTAATTTCTTCTTTACTCTAACTATTTAAGTAATCTGAGTCCACACAGGTTCTCAGTATGCCGCGTAGGGTGATACCCATTGCAAATTTTGCTTCGTAGCACTAATTATTGCTACATTTAAGTACATTATTATAAATAATTGTAATTATAAGTCAATTGTACATTATTATGATCTGTATTTTAATATAATCAATCAATCAATGAAATAGTCTCTTATACTTTTTTGTACTGGTAAATTACTTTTGTTGTTGAGTGTACAAGAGATATGTAGTATAATAAAATATTCATTGCAGCAGAACTAACGCTTCCTATTTAAGTGTTTCAAGAAATAGTATTCTGTCTACGGTACGTATGATATATTTCTTGTAAAGCACCCAGATGGAATGAGATTAAGCTCCCTCGGTGAATTCTTTACACTGCAAGCTCGTTATAGCATTTAATTTCTCGCTCTAAGCATTACGCGAAAAGAAGATATTAAACGTAGGAATAACTCCTACATCTGCATTATTTGTATGGTCCGCTACTTTCATTTCTTTTACTGTGAGAATTGATAACTACGAATTGTAGAATGCCTTTGTTGGGTAAACGATCTATGAACGGAAAATAATGAAAATGTATTATTTCCACGTCATCTTCTAAGCAGTGGCGATTGCTGAAGCGACACAAATAGGACACTTCTTAGGGATTGCATGAAGAACTCCCTCATCAATCTATGCCCGTACCATCGTAGATACAATATTAGTCGGTTGACTAAAACCGGAGACAGACCAAAAGTCGCAATAACCATTCGGGCGCGGTTGCAGGCAAGGTTATGTGGCAGATAAGATCGAGACCTACCTAATGGAAAGTGGCTGCCGCAGTCTATCGACGCTTGCAACACGAACACCAGGGGCGTAACACTTGTGCTGTCAATCATGTAGAGACGAGGAGAGAGGGGAGAATGTTGAAGGTTAAGAGAGCTTTTGAACTGTCAGTGCAGAACACTAAGTAGGGTTTCTTGGTCTTTCCACTGACAATTCTATTTTGAAAGGAATTCATTTGAAAATTTGTAGTAATTGGCACTTAACCACTTACATTATGTGCGGTGATATATTATTATTATTATTATTATTATTTATTAGCAGGCAGGCAGTTGAGACAACTGTTAGTTGCCTGTATCCAGTTATCCATTATTGGTTTTTTTTTTTTTTTTTTTATCAGTTGTAAGTTTATCCAGTTTGTTTTTAAATTAATATAGTAAACCAATTTTGATTAATGATAGTTCAATAATATCATTAAGATTACATCTTATCATCATTAATCAAATAATGATCAGATAATAATATCGGAAGTGCCTATATTTTTATATAGCCTCGTAATTCACTTATACTGATCACATAAGCTCATGTATATTAGTAGAACTAAACAACATGCGAGTAAATATCCCTAGGTGTGATTGGATTTTTTTGGGTACCTACAACCCATTGAACTCACAACACTGGTACCGTTTCCGACACTTTTTGTAGCAAAATTTAAATATTAGTAACTAGGATAAATCAATACGAAAATAAAAAGAAAAGTAGCAGGATTCTAAATAAATAAAATATTTTGTAGTTAGTCGACCGCAACATTCCCTTTCTATGAGAAAATATTTGTATTGGTAATAAGTTTTGTACGACGTTGTTAGCTAAATAATTATTATTTCAGGAGTTAATGTATTGTCACTTGACAATAAAACTATATTTGCAAAATATAATAAATGACGTATGTACGTATGTGCTGTGCATTAAACACATACCAGCCAGTAATTCATATTATAGTTTTCGTTCGATTTCTAAGAATGAAATAAAATTCCAAATTCAAATCTCTTTTCCGCCCACTAAAAAGCTTTTAACAGAAAAGAGCTATTTTGATCCTAGTACGAGAGCCCACGACCAAAATTTTTGTCTCATAGCAATACGGCCAAAACCGCATCAAATCGATAGATACGATTATTCTGAACTCGAAAATACCAATATCAGACATTTTCCGCGTAGCGTTTGATCTGACCGAATTTTCAAAAATGTCAAAGAATTTTACCGAACTGCATCATAGCAATATGTCTGATTTGCAGACTGTAGTTGAATAATAGTTCTGAGATACCGGAAACATATTTTTCAGACGTTAGTGGTGTAGCGCAAACCCGTAAAATCACTTAATAAAATTAAAAATGAGACAAAAAAAATGTCTCATAGCAATACGTCTGAAAATCTTTTTTATTAGTAAATTTTGTTTATTTGATGCGAACAAAACAATTTTCAGACGGAAATGTGAACGCAATAAATTTGTAGACCGTTTTGAATATGTTAACAAATTTTACCGATCGGTATCATAGCAATATGTCTGAAAATTATTGGACATGATAAAATAAGTTGTCCACATGTGCAAAAAATTTATATCAGACAAATTAAGTGTAGCACCTTCTCTATCAGACAACTTTGCGATACTCAGATATCATTTAAAAATCGTATTGAGGCATCTTGAATTTTCTGTTACAAACCAATGAATACGTTGCGACCCTGAATTTATTAGATGATAATTAACAAAGAATTTACCCGAAACCGTAACATTGAACTTGAAGAACTGAAATAAATCGCACAAAAGGAAACTGGGATGAAGTTGAAAAAAAAACGGTTTATTCAAAGTTACAAAATATTCTCGTATTCAATCGCTGTCGGATTCGGAATCGTCGTCGAAACGTTAAACGTTATTTTCATTTTTGGGAGTATATGCTACACTTAAAGTGTCTGAAAACAGGTTTTTGGTAATCATGGCAGCAATACGAAAAGTTGAAAAAAAAAATTATCCGTATTGCTATGATACAAGTCGGCTAAATTTGTTGACATTTTAAAAAATGCGCTCAGGCTATATGCTACGCGCAAAATGTCTGAAAACAAACTTTTTCGTAATACAATTATAAAATCTATGTACATTTTCACTATCAGACGTATTGCTATAATACCGACTGTCTTTTTTTTTTGACACAGCAGAAATGGCCTCCCACGCAGCTGCTACACTTTCGACCGTTACTACATACCTAGTCGGGTTCAGAATCATACAATCTAACGATTTTATAGGGTTTTTGCCGTATTGCTATGAGACATGGTTTTGGTCGTGGGCTCTCGGGCTATCCGTTTATAGAGGAAAAAGTAACACTTTTCGAATAGAACGGATGAAAATAGTTACGCATATTACGTTCGTTTTCGTTACGTGTATTAACACGTAACGAAAAACTGAAAAACAGATATCTTTTACCTTTTAATACATCTCGCCCTCACATTTATATAAGTGTCGTTTAATATTGAAACAAACTGGAATCGGACAAGAATATTGATATATGTACCCTTAGCTTTTTGACATAAAACATTTAAGTACAAAAAATACACAAACCCTTTCATGCATTATCAATTGAAGGAAACCCTCGAGTAAAACAACCATTTTAGTGATATTTCTCCGTGGAAAAGTGTTGTTATGTTCTAAAACATGGAATTTTTATTTGTACTCTTAGGATAGATATCAACTTTCTTGAGTGATGTTGAATAAAGCCTACTAGTTGACAGCGGTATAACGGTAGTGACGACCTTAGGGTTAAGGTATGATTCTGTAACCGACTACTTATGATAACTGTAGCACTAGCATGAACTCCTATCGAATTCGTAATGTAAAGTTTTGTGGCGCATTGTGATTGGCAGTCTGCCTCTTGTGAACCTGTGTGAGTGTGTAGCCCGCCAATCGCAATGCTCCGTTCTGTCAAAAACTTTACTTGTTATATTTAGTGCTAAGGCTACTGCAGATGATGTGTCGTTTCGTAGTATCGACACAACATAATACGCTGCACACGTCTGCAGTTTAGAGTGAGAGGAATGTTTGTTCTAGGCATTACGTATGTTCTAAAATAAGATGTGGTTTATTTTACCTACTAGTTTATAACTCCGCTAGTAAATGAACGCCGTTCAGGCGTCGACTTTATATTCAGGGCTAAGAGGCCAGAAGGTAGACGCAGATGACTTGTTATAAACCAAGATAACTCAGCCAAATACAGTACAGTACATTTCTTCCTAAACAAAGGAACTTGAATTCTCAGCACTAATTTTTATAAGAGCTAATTCAACAAGCATAATTACCTTTGCAGGCCAATTATTCTCTTTTATAGTGCGATGTGTTACTACATTGTTCCTCCTTTAGTGTTAGCGGGATGTTGCACCTAAGTTTAACTGCAGTCCGTGTATGAGCCCGAAACTAAAACTTGGAAGTTTGTTCTCATCTTCCTAAGGGACAATAGAAGAGCTTTATCAAGATATTCACAAGAGGTTATAATTTGAATTTCATGATTGTTGAAACGTGCCTACTTCCCTGGCCTACAAATGTAATGATATGAGTCCAAATACTAAGTAAGTGATTTCATAACCTATCTGTATAAACATAGTGATCTTTTTATGATTCATCTGTATGACAGTTACGATAAAATTGCATAAGTGGTCACTCGATGCATTTTTTTTTTCAAAAAATGGGTCCCAAGCCTATTGCCATTAACCGGGCACTTATAAACCTGCAATAAATACACACAGTCATCACTTCGAAAAACATCGAAAAGTCAGTGATGTGAGCCATGATAAAGCCTGGGATCGAACCCAAGACCTCGTCTCAGTCCATTACCCATATCACTAGGCTACCGCGGTTAGACTTTATTACTAATAATACTAAAAACACTTATGAAACATGGCAAATATCCCGGCGAGTGTTATACTGATTTAATAAAGAACCATGTCAATATCAAATCACATAAAGCATCATAAATGTCATGATACTTAATTAAATAACAATTACACTGTAATACAATAAAAGTACCACATTCCCACAAATACACGTTGGCGTATTTGCAGAAATGTGTAAATCATTCGCACTGACTAGTAATTATGCATACTGGCCGTAGTTTTACTTACATTGCCTACGGTCTTATCACGTTTCCCGAATGTTAATATATTTGCTGCTAGGGTAGTTGCAGTTTTTTTATAGTCGGAAGTATTTTATTGTATCATATTACAAGATTTGACTGCATAGTAGTTTTGTAAACCTTCTGAAACTGTTTGATATAAAGATGCTTAGACTATGATGTCTTAACCCTTGTTTTTGGCGATATAAAAATCCACCTCAGTTTTTAATCTAGATTTGCACAATGATAATATTTTTATATTTTGCACCAAAATGTATTAGGTACAACATTTTGGTGCGAATTTAAAAAAAGAGATTCGGAGGATGTTTTGCCTACTATACTAGATTGATGCACAATCCTAAGCTCAATTGCGGGCCTTTTGATCCCCTTAGTACGTAGTAGAGAGAAAATTATAATATCAAAAATGTCAAAGAAATTAGGTCTCATTAAAAATATACTTACATTTTGAGCGATGAGTTTATAGCGCGGAAAATTTTAAATAATTCTTATGATACAGTGATGAAATTCGAAAGCAAAATATTTATTTTTATGTCATAAGTAGCAAGCCAAAGATTCTTACATGTTAATTTAATCCAACTCTACAACTAAATCCTTTAGTTTGATCATACTAGTGCCATCAACCGTAATACTACGTTAGCTTTTATTGCCCACAAATTACGTACCTGAGAGCTTGTTAGGAGTGAAAAGCATAGATTTCTTTACATTACGTTAGTTTAAATGTAATATAAATATTTGGAACTATTATCATCATTGTAACTTCTTTCCCGATTGTATTAAGGCTTTTACCATTTATATCGGAAACGCCACCACCAGAAAACATACCTATAAATACGTGAATAATTGTATGTACATTTGGGCGGCCTTATCGCAAGAAGCGACAACAATAAATATGGTGTGGTTATCATAACAACATAAACTCACGCCTGTATCTCCGAAGGGTTTGCTAACACCCACATTTCGCCAGTTTATGTTTTATGTCCCAATGTAATGGGTGACAAGCCTATTGCCATTAACCAGGCACTTATAAACCTGCAATAAAAACACATAATATAACTTCGAAAAGCATCGCAAAGTCATTGGTGTGTGCCATAGCAAAACCGGGGACGAACCTGAGACCTCGTCGCAGCAGTCCGTTACCCATACTATTAGACTACCGGGGTAGTGTATTTATCATGATAGGCGTAATAGAAGATGTATTATACAAATTATGAATATTCATTTTCGTATCTAAATCGACTCCAATAAACGGCATGTTGTGAACAAAAATTCATCTGTAAGAATTTGTCTAATTGCAGAATAGTAACAACATAAGCAAGCGTGAAAAGAACCTACCTTAGTTTTAACTGCAAGGCAAATATGAGAATGTTTTACTTTTATACTCCTTGAAAGTATTTTGCTATAAACCTTGAAAAGATACAACATTATTGCAAATTACGAATGCGCGCTTATTAATTGTTTCGATAATGTATTATAACACGTGTGAAGGTGTGTATAATATGTAAAGAAACGCACACATTAACATGTGAACTAAAATTATTAAAACGCTCTAACAGAGCGCATTCGTAATTTGCAGCAATGTTATATATTTTGTCTCAGTTGGGTGCAAAATACTTTCAAGAAGAAGATAATGGAGTTACCGTATATTGTCATAATCAACAAAACTTTTATTATAGCAAAACCATGGCCATAGAAAATGCTCGAGTAAAGCAGTTTATGGGCCATAATGATAAATTTTAAGATAACCATAATGACTCCTCTCCTTTGTTTTATGTTTACTTTGAATAAAATCTTAGCTATCCAAGTTTATCAGCTATAAATATAAACACAGGAGATTACAAAAATTCCAAACAATAAATTTACAAAAAAGCGAGTTATCACCACAATAAAATTGGACAAAACAAAAAGTAAGTGCGCCAACAGAACGTTGTAAAGTAACAATGAAAAATGGCGGTTTCCAAGTTGCGACGAATTTCACCCACCTCAGTAACAAACTTAGGGAAAAGTGGCCAGATTTATCGATGGGATCTTTACCGGCAAAACGCTTTGGTAACGCCGTACATTGAGTTAAAAGCCGTGAAGCAAATTGAAATGAGTTTACTGTCTGCCATTCACTTGTTACTT
This sequence comes from Pelosia muscerda, assembly GCA_963691645.1. Taxonomy (NCBI): domain Eukaryota; kingdom Metazoa; phylum Arthropoda; class Insecta; order Lepidoptera; family Erebidae; genus Pelosia; species Pelosia muscerda. The sequence goes on along the minus strand of OY829114.1, from coordinate 3,711,811 downwards.
GCTAAGTTGACATTTTGTGAATATACTAACTTAGTTAAAGTCAAGCTTTTGAATTTCGATATACAACTTCGTCTTCACAAATTTTATACTTAGGTTTAAAACAGAAAATGTAAATATGAATGGCGATTTTCTTAGACATTGGATTTAATTCGCATATTTATATTTAAAATACGAAAATTTATGTGAGTATACATACATTTTTATTTATTTATGTATACTTTTGGCTAAGGGGTAACTTAGTAAGTTAATACATTACAAGGTTAAGCAATACTAGCCATGTCGATCTTAAGATTGGTGACCATTTTTATTAATACATTGAGATCCTTCTCGTATATCAATATAAAACATATAGGATAGTCGTTACGGGTAGTTAGAGTCCTAAAAAGTCCAACAACTGTTTTATTAAAAAATGAAATTGCCTATGTGTTGTGGAGGTCAGATGGAGTAGTTTCACAATTTTACACAGTACCATTTAACAGACTGTGTAAATCTTTCGTAACATGCCCGTGAAGGTTTCAATACTCACCTCAGACTGAAAGATTAACCTAGACACAGTGCATAGAACTAGAGAGTGAAGCCACTTAAAGTAATACTAAAGCATAAACTTATTAGTAAAATATTTAGAAGAATAAAGTGTTCGAGTGATATACACACAAAACCTAGTTGTGAGAGAGTGACAGAGTATATGAATAGACGAAACCTTTCTTTTATAAACCTATCAACTTGTCAAATATATATAGGTGGTTTTCTTAAAAAGTGCACATTTAAAATCGTACATTTTCAATTCGGTAACAGTCTCACTATTTATAAACTTTATTTTGAGATTCAAAGAGAAATAATCATGAAATAAAAAGAAATAATCGATTTCGAATGAGCACTGATAAATGAATTAACGTCTCAGGACTTAAGACACTTAACAAATCCGCAACCGCATTTTGGGTTAGTACGGAATAATCCTATCGACATCTCCACTACACAAGGTTCAACCCCTGCAAAAGTCGAGTAGTCTTAGTTTAATCAGAAGTAAATTGGAGGAAAACGGAATAAAAAACTAAATAAACAAACTACAAAGAACAAAAAACAAAAAAGTTCGGTACTCTCAAGAATTATGGGTCCTCAGTGAGCTATATTCGATTCCAATATTATTACATACGGTAAAATTACTTAATCAACTATTACCCAAGGTGAATAAAGTATATCACTTTAATAAACTAATAAAATAATATACTGTTAAAGTCTGTGTTACCACAAAAGTGTATTTTTAACTACAAAGACATTTTCTAAAAATCATTTAAACTCATTTCGTGGAATCTATCAACCAGCCAATCGCAATCAACTGCTGGATATAGGCCTCTCTTAATATGCGCCATTGCTCCCGATTCTCAATGCTCCACATCCAGTTCACCCCAGCCACCTTTTTCAGGTCGTCAGTCCATCTGACTGAGGGCGTCCCACCTTTTGGATTACCTTCTCGTGGCTCCACTCTAGAACTCGTGAGCTTGATGGTTTCTTTGTTAGCTATTTGCGAATAGTATCCTACTTAATATTATAATATCTATACGTTGACGAATACAGAGGCGTCACATATCAAGAATGACACAATACTATAGTGGTCGCATTCTTTTTTTTTACAGCACTTCAATTTGACTGCACTGATGTTAAGCTGAAGGCAAAGTCTCATGAAAGAGGGTCACCATTGCAAACACGTACATTGCTACAATGGTGGCGCTCAGCTTGATGGTCTCATCAGATTCTTTTTCACGCCCCGCTCAAAGGACCTGGGACTGTAGGAAGAAGAGAACACGTGCGTTAGTAAGGAATTCACCGAACCGCTTAATTCTTGATGAATATTCTGCACCGCATGCGGATGACATCTAAGCCCTGCACGTATTGTCCTGTGTAGGAAAGGGGAGGGTAGGATTCATTGGAAGAGCTCATCAGAACATTCACCATAGTAGAGACGGGTAAATTGAACATAAAAATGAAAGTTATGTAAGTAAGTGAATTTATTTATTTATCAAAAACATACAAGCAGAAACTTAATCAAATGTTGTATTGCTATTTGCTACTCTATACCGCTCGAACGACTAGTTACAATACTAATCGGATTCGTACATTGAAATCCATCTTATTAATACTATTATTGTAAAAAATTGTGATCATTGTTAATATAATGATCAATATTAAAGAAACAAGCAACTTAACAAGATCCACACACAAAACCTTTTATCACATTAATGCAACGCCACGTCTCTTCATATGTCATCGTCAATATTGCGTAGCGAGACTTTATGGGAATGCCATCAACGCCGCTGTGAATCGTCGCCTGTCGACTGATTGGCCATTATGCAAATCTCATACTAACAACGCCTCCCGAGGCTCCTTGCATATTTTACCGGATTATAGCGGGTAACACCAATAAGTGACGGGAACCGAGCCGTACCATGTTTGCATTATTGTGTGATGTATGGATGGATGGTTGCAGTAATTGAGATGTTATTTTTATTAATGGTTCGACTGAAATAGGTTATGACCGGATGGTTATTGATGGGTTATACTAATGTTGTTATTGATTTACAGTTTCTTGGGTTTTTGTTTCTACAGGAATGATAATAGTGTTATTTTTATATCAGAATAAGAACCACGAATCATTAGATGTGTCAAATGATTACTAATCAGTTAAGCCGTGTAAAAATGTTTTAATTTACAAAAGAATAATTACAAATTCCGTGATTTTTTTTATACCACTTAAGTGGCAGACTAGCACACGGCCCACCTGATGGAAAGCGGTCACGGTAGCTGGACATTTGCAACACCAGGGGTGCTACACTCATGCTGCCTACCCTGTAGGAAACTTCTAATGCCCTTCTTGAAGACCCCTAGCATTTACTGCTGCATATTGAACCTATTTTAGCTAGTATTTAATAAAGTAACAAAACTATTTTTACTTTATTAAATACTAGCTGTTTCCCGCGGTTCCGCACGCGTGAACTTCTTATCCTGTTCCCGCTGACCTAACTTGCTGAAAAAACCTTCCTTAGAGTTCAAGGAATACACTTAAAAAAAATACCAAAATTTGTCCAGCCGTCTTCGTGCTCTGCGCTTAGCAACTTATTTTGCGATTTATTTTTATTTATATAGACAGTATTTATCCGAGTTGTGTAGTATAATCGACTAGTCTTGGTTACAAAAACAATATCCAGTATAAAGCTCTGTGGGATTTAGGCCTTATTCCATAATAACGTACAAAGAAACATATCAGCAACTAGATTATTTTCGATAGTCAAGGCCATTTATATCCCGGACAAAAATATGATGGCCAAATAAATATATCGTAAGTAAAACTAAAAGGAAAATAATACTACCTCGTGGCTTAAGGTTAGGATGTTAAACAAAATACAGCTGATCCCTTGCTTCCGGATCAACGGGCAAAAGAATCGATTCCACACATATATCCTCATGGTATGGCCATAAAATCAGTGAGCGCAAAACTTACTCTTAAAAAAATGTTTCTCTTTCACAAGAAGAGTTTACGCGTTACGTTAAGTGTTCAATTTTAGTCACAGTTTTATGAGGTCGTCTTTGTTAATATTGAGAATTTTGGGAACACATATGTACAGCAATCAATGCCGTCTTCACCATACCTAGAGGCACTCGGGGCATGCGCCCAGGGCCCACTGCTTCAGGGGGGCTCACCGAAGGAGCGACAATTCCTCGCATACCAACTTAAGAACACTTTTCTCACAGAAAATGTAACTGGAGAGAGGTTTTTGTGCTGGTATTTTAAAGACAAATTTGTCGGTGGTCTACGCCCTCGATGTTACAAACGACCAGAACCCATGGTAACCAATCTATCAGAGCCGTGAGCTTGTCTGCCACCTAAACGGTATAAAAATACAAAAGGGGCCCCAAACTCTTGTATGCCAGGGCCCCGGCATAGGTAAAGACGGCCCTGTTCACAATATAAGCTTGACTATAAATAGCCCTACCAACTTCACCTGCAAACAAGTTGATTGATAGACAAGACTCTTGCCCAGATCCCTCGTAGTTGGGGTAGTTATACGGTAGCCGCGCCACTAAAAGCCACTATTAAACAATCATTGAGTACAAATTTAAGAATAAGATTTTTTTTTTGTTTTTTTTTCGCATAAAGACTTGTGTTAGGATATTACCTATTTAAAATATAGTTACTTACGCATTTAATCTTATTTTATATGTCACAGTAGTAACATAGCTACCTACTCAAACAACTTTAATACTTTCATTCAAGTAAATGCAGAATAAATTGTTAATTTTTCCTGAGTATACCCATAACCTCTTTTATAACCACTTTATCTATAACTTATCTTATTCCTGTACAAAACCGCGTGCTGACATAAATATATCACCGCTTATTTCGTGACCACAAGGTCAAATTCACATAGAACTTGATTTATCTGAATCAGGAATCGGTGTAACAACTTACAACACCCATTTTGGATCTCCGAGATTATTTATTAGCGACACCTTGATTACGATTCTCATTGATTTGAGTATTTTTATACACCTCTAACCTATAGATAGCCATCCGCAGTATTACTTGCTTATCTATAAGTTATTTACATCATCATCGTCATCATTTCAGCCATAGGACGTGGGACGTCCACTGGTGAACACAGGCCTCCCCCATCGACTTCCAATCCAACCGGTTGTAGGCAGTCTGCATCCAAAGGATAGTCGCAGATTGTAGTGTAGGGTTGTAGGCATCTCGTAGAGGGCCGTCTCACGTCTCGTCTACCGGTACGCAGTCTCCATTCGATAACCCTTCGGCTCCAACGGCTACCCACTCTTCTTGCTATGTGGCCACTTCAGATTGCTGACCCTGTGGACTATGTCGGCTACTTTCGTTCGTATACAGTTACTGACGTTATTTTCATAATTATAATTATTAAGTGATTGGGGAATTCTATGACTTCTTGAGGTATTGGACCCAACCAAAATTTCTTGTAATTCAAGCCAACTTCACCTGCAAATAGGTCACCGTCTTCACTACATATAGTGTAAAACAAAATCGCTTTCTCTGTCCCTATGTATGCCTAAATCTTTAAAACTACATGTAACATGTATAACACGTATATAACATCATGCTACAACCTACTGGCAGCACAAGTGAAAAATGTTGCAAAAACGGGGTGACGCAAACGAAGTAGCTAGTGCTCAATACAAGTCACATCAGGAGAACAAACGAACAACCGGCCAGACTTGGAAATATAAGCTTTATCTAAAATTCTAATAACTGCTGGGATGTGAAAAATACTCACAAAAAGTCAATACCTATATTTAAAGAAACTGTTTAATATTACAGGGCATATTTTAAAACTTATGAATATTTCAGAAATACACTTCAAAAGAGGTAAACACGTTTACGCCGTCCAATCTCTCATAAAACGTAGACTAATAAAAAGTGAAATTGAAATCTATTTACGGACCTCTTTAGCTTTAACCTTTCATTAAGTATTAAACAGAACATGAAATGAATTAACCTTGTCCTTTGAAAATATTGAAAATTCTTTATACATTATTAAATAACTTGCTTTACTTATTGGTAGTTAGTAAGAATTCCTAAAAAGAAAAACTTCAAAAAAATAAAAAAAGGACCTTGAATCGTTTCAAAATCTTGTGGAAGTGCTTTACCAGTTAAAGGTCTAGCTTCCTTTATTTCGTAGGGTTTCGTATTCACTACAGTAATCTTAAATATTCCTAATAAACTCAGGTACGTGAGAAAACGAACATGGCAATATAACGTGCACTGAGACGGTCGACGCGGGTGGTGGCACGTGGCGAGTTTCGTTGCGGAGTAGCAACGTCATGAGCACATGACGTCCGTTGACACACGGTGAAAGCAGGTACCCCAGGTTGCTGTAGTGTCTAGTTGTCATGCTAGTGAACGAGTATTTCTTTATAAAAGTGGTGGTTAACTGGAATGACGCGATGTAAAGTCCAATCGTCCAATTTACAAAATAACCAATCTCAACAAATGAACATAACGTAACATAAACTCACGTATACTCATATATCCTCGAAGGGCGAGGTAGAGGTGCTCACACCCACATTTTGCCAGATTATTTTTAGGTCCCAAGCAAGCCTATTGCCATTAATCGGGTACTTATAAACCTGCGATAAATACACATATAACTTCGGCATCGAAAATTCATTGGTGTGTGCCATGGTAAAACCTGGGATCGAACCTGAGACCTCGTCTCAGCATTCCATAACCTATACCACTAAGCTACCGCGGCTTTTTGAAAGGGAGGGGGGAAGGGAGGGAGGGAGGGAAGGAAGGGAGGGAGGCTTTTGGAAACAATGAACTAATTAATAGTGAGGGGGAATTTCGTATGCTTTAAACGGGTCTACTCATATTAACATTAGCTTACTCACTCTAGTAGCTCAGGTGGTCAGAGTGTTATCCCTTTAAGGGACTGGTCACTGGTTCAAGTCCAGTCTAAACATTCACTTTTTACAATTTTGAACGGATTTGAAAAAGTTAGCATATTATTGCCTCAAAATTTATTTTAAAAATGTCCACATGTTTGTAACTCAATCACACTGAAACGACTGAGCGATCTGGCGATAATTTGGTACAAGTATAGAATATATTCTTTTATCCCGGGAATGAGTTTCCATGGGTTGCGGGTACGGAATCAAAATTTCACGCAGATAACAACAGTTTTAAATAAATCTTACTACAGCAAAAATCAAACCTTTTTCTTGATGGTTAGACGACGAAAGATATATTAAGATTTACAATATACAGGCAATCAAGTCGTCAGAATGATTGGCCAATTTAGCAATAAACAGGTGCTAGGGTGCTCCTAAGTAGTTCTAATAATAACATCCAAGGTTTCTTTAAATAACTTCATTTACTAGCGATAATGGTGAACTTGTCATACTTAATATTACTCATTGTATTGTAAATAATCAGTGTAATCCGGGAATTCACTGCTGTCTTCCCTGGCGCTTTCTTCTGTTGTCTCAATTGAATACGAATACTGTTGATCATTATCCATTTGGTTACCTGTGCACTTATCTAATTCTTGCATTTCAAGTGTTTCATTTTGGCATTTCATACATACTTCATTTTTGTATATAACTCCATTGGAACCACAAACAGGATCAATCATTTCTGGACAAGGGCATTTTGTTGGTGTGATTTGGGCTGCAGTTATTTTCAAGATTATTATCAATAATAGTTTCATAATCAGATTCTTGAGGGATGTAACTTGTGATTTCTTACATCATATCAATCAAAAAAGTTTTGATAGTCTGTTGTGCCACTGTTTTTATTTCTTAAAATTTACATATTTCTCATGTTTTCACTGAGGCTTCTAACGCATTACTCGTGTTCTTATCGGCAAAATTAATTAATGAAATAGTGTTATAAATCGCAGATAACCTTCTTTAATCAAGAACACTAAAATTACAGCGGTGCTGAAACATATACGAGTACTAGATGAAAAAAGGCATTAAAATTTGATCACTGGCATTCAAAATTCCAAATTCAAAAGGTCAATATCAATAATATATTACAAGTTAGTTAGCAAATGGACTACCGGTTCGAAACGCGGTCTCGGCCTAAATAGACGAACGACTAGATCAGCACAAAGTTCAGTGGGTTTTTAAATTGTTTGTTTTATAATTTAGATACATACGTAATACAAAAATAATAGTAGTAGTGACTACCGGTAGAATAGAAATCGGACTTTATATGGTACTTACTTTCAAAAAATTTGCTTTTTTTGAGAAGTAAATACATTTCAAAGAGGTGATCCTGGCATATTTTCACAGTCGGTAAAATGTGAATTGTTAGAATGTATCGAATAGCCGTATAGAATTACAAAACTAAGTAAAATGTGACTGGTATCTTCGTGACGTCAGCATGATGGACGTAGTTGACGATAGCACGAATTTCATGATTTTTATTCAGTCAAACTTCCCTACGAAAACTACCCAACGAGCCTTAAGAAGTTATCAAGTAAAAAATCGATTAAAATTGACGTTGCGAAAACTGAAGTCGACTGCGCCCTCAAGTTTCAAATCAGAACAGTACTAGTCGTATTAGTTGTCACAAAAGTTTTGTCTCCAGTTAGCTTAACAAGATAAAAGTTGTAAAAGGCAGCAAAGACCAACGCTACGTCAAAGACATCGTTATCTTTTTATTTTTCTTTACACTGTCGCGTTACTACAATAATACTTTTTACTACAAGTAATACTACTAATATTAGTACTACTATTACTACTAGTATCAGTACTAATATTAGTACTAGTAATGTTACTGCTAGTATTGCTGCTAGTATTACTACTAGGATTATTACTAGTATTGCTGATAATATTATTATTCAGATTCCTTCTAATATTATTACACCACACACGTGCTATGAACATCGCGCTTATACTTATGCCGAAATATCGAAAATACTTAGTATACTCCAAATATACTCCAAATAATACTTGGTAAATATTCATGACAGTTTCAATGTCTACACTAATATTATAAAGAGGAAAACTTTGTTTGTTTGTCTGTTTGGTTGTAATGAATAGGCTCAAAAACTACTGGACCGTTTTTAAAAATTCTTTCACCATTCGAAAGCTACATTATCCACGAGTAACATAGGCTAAATTTTATTTTGGAAAAAATAGGGATCCGTAAAATATTTGGGTTTTTCGGACACAAGGTGTAAAAAATCAACCAGAAAAGTTACTTATTTTGCGTACGCTGCCTAAACTATAAAAGATAGAACCATAAAATGTTCTAATTAATTGGAGATCTCATAAATATATACATAAAAGTCCGCGACACACTATACCTATCTATGTCGAGTGAGGCACAACAACCATTTTTTTATTTAAAAATCTTAATTTTTTTTTGGAATACATTTAAACGTTATAACGTATTTTACTCATGCTATTAATCCTTATCAAAATAAATTATTTCATCACTAAGTACAGTTTATGTAGATAATATTTGGTATTTAAAAGATTACAATTGGACGTTTGGTTTTGAAGTTATGGCGAAATTATTATATATAAATTAGCCGCGATATTTTGTAGGGCGGAGGTACTTCCCCAGTCGCACTGCTTTACAAGATAACATCATGACCAAAAGTAGTAAAAAAATCAACAAAATTCAAAATTCCATAATCATTTATTCTGTATAGACCATTAAACGGCACTTACAAAACGTCAATATCAACAATCTATATACATAATTATATAATTGCTGTTCGTTAGTCTGGGTAAAATTCGAGAACGGTTTTTTTTTTTTTTTTTTTTTTTTTTATCTATGGCACGTCAATTTGACTTCACCTCGCCTGATGTTAAGCTGAAGGCAAAGTCCCATGAAAGAGGGTCACCATTGCAAACACGTTCAGTGCTACAATGGTGGCGCTCAGCTTGACGGCCTCATCAGATGCTTTTTCACGCCCCGCTTAAAGGACCCGGGACTGTAGGAAGAAGGAAACACGTGCGCCGGCAAGGAATTCCAGGACTTAATGGTACGGCAGAGAAAAGACTCACCGAACCGCTTGGTTCTTGATGGAATATTCTGTACCGTATGCGAGTGACACCTAAGCCCTGCACGCGTTGTCCTGTGTAGGAAAGGGGAGGGTGGGATTAGTTGGAAGAGCTCATCAGAACATTCACCATGGTAGAGACGGTAAAATACTGCCAAGGACGCAACATCTCTACGCATCTGCAAAGGCTCGAGGGACTCTGTGACCTCAGGACTCCCAATAATGCGGACCGCACGTCGCTGCAACCTGTCGAGAGCATCTAATAAGTACTTTGCGGAGCCATCCCAGAGATGCGAGCAGTATTCCACGCAGGAGCGAATTTGTGTCTTATAAAGAAGACACCGCTGCTCCGGCGTGAAAAAACGTCTCACTCTGTTCAGGACTCCGAGTTTACGCGAAGCTGTTTTGATGATGCTCTCGATATAGTTCTTGTTGTTCAGTTTGCAGCGCACGTCCATTCCGAGTATATTGAGGTTATCCTGTAATGGCAGTGGTGTGCTCTGAAGAGTGGGAGGAGGAAGGAAAGGAGATGTCTTTGCTGAAAACGCGCATGCCTGCGTCTTCTTGGCATTGAACTCGACCAGGTTCTCAGATCCCCATTGGGAAACGTGATTGAGGATCCTGTCAAGCCCAGTGACAAGAAGTCGCCTCTTTTCCGCTATATCGGACTGCTTGGCCGCAGAATGTCCGTGGTAGCTCCCGTGTACAGTGCTATCGTCTGCATAGCAGTGGATGCTGCCGGTGGACAGCATGTCATTGATATGCAGAAGAAAGAGAGTGGGTGATAAGACGGACCCCTGCGGCACACCAGCATTTACCTGCAGGAACTCCGATGCTCGTCCGAAACCGGCTGGACCAATTTGGCTAATTTTGGTCTTGAATTATTCGTGGAAGTCCAGACATGGTTTAAAAGGTGAACAAATATGAAAATACTCGGAATGGAGCAGCGGGAACGGGATCAGAAGTCCACGCGGGCGGAGCCGCGGGCAACAGCTAGTGTCAAATAAAATGTATCAGTACCATTCTCTTCACAAATTATTCATTGAAAAAATCATAGAAATCTTATTATGATCGGTATATTAGCTTACCCGTGCAGCAGATATTTGAAAATAATATCATATTTTTTCTGCTACTATATTATAAGTGAACATCAAAAGGCTGTACTGTTAAGTAATTTATTGAAGGTTAAATTATTTTGAAACCAATTTAATCTTAGTGTAGAATACTTTTAGACTACACGATCAATTAAAATAATTACAAGTCATTCAGGCACGTGTCATTATCGATAATTATATGATCAAAACGTTAATTGGTATAAAACTTACCAGTATTTATCTTTCGAAGTGAATATTAGTAGCAGAATGACTCGAGCGACTTCAACATTGGGTAATTCAAGAATCGTCTCAGCAGTTCATTAGTCATACCACTAGGCTACCGTGGTTTTTAATATGCACGAGTAATAAAAACCACGGTAGCCTACCCTAGCCTAGCCAAGGTAGATGATAAATGAATGGTGCAATTCGAAATTTGAAATTCATTTAGCAATAAGTTGAGGCAATATACCTAATATCGCCTCAACTTATTCCTAATTGATATATGTGCTATGATTGATAATTCTAGTGAGTATACCCAAACTAGTTAATTGTCGTACATTGTGCTATTTGTTTATATCCTTATTCTATCATAAAAGATAGTTTCCTGAACCTCTCTGCTTACATTAAATTGCTCGTGTTTCACGTCAGTAGTGTAATTACCAGGATACGAACCGCAATACAGATGCAGGTGGTATTTGCAAAACATTTAAATTCCCCTTGAAACAGAAAGAAATGAATTTTGAATATACCTAAGTTTAAAAATACTGGCTATGATCAGGATAGATTTTTGCATAGAATCTAGCAAGTTGGCTTGCGTTTGAAGTGGTTGGCTTGAAGGTTGAATATCTTGTTGGGAACATATACACCATAAATGTCTTCCTAAATATAGTTATATACATATCTACTTGACTTTCTGATAACCTTAAACAGTTGAGTAAGTCACGATTACCACTGAAGGCTATTAAAACTATATAAGAGTAGGTACTAGTTTTCGTTCGTGGCTTAATTTGAAATTTATAAATAAAAAAATAAAAAATGAAAATCTACAGGATTTGATGACATTTATGATTACTGTTCCATTTCCTTAAGTAGTAGCGTAATGTTATATAGCCCTTCAATAAATGGGCTATATAAAATTAAAGGAATATTTTGAATTGATCCAGTAGTTTCTGCGACTAGCGCGTTCAACCAACCAAACAAACAAACAAACAAACTATGATGTTAGTTTGGATGAAAGATTCTTTGTCGATCGCCTTAAATTTATGAACTCGTACAGTCAACCAAAACTTACTTATTTTACATGCTTTTATTTAACTTAAAATGTATGTATGTATGTATGTACAAAGCTTCAAAACACCACATGTAGGTTTATTACAGTATATTCATAAATGTATACGAAGCCCCTTAATTTTCTTACTTAAATCCAATTGAATGCTCAAGTGAGGGGAATCACTAACGTAATTTTGAAGTATTTCTGATTGTTAGTGAATTTACATATGTTGAAATGTTCGCGGCAATCACGTCTAGGGTAACTGTCATGTCAAAGTTTGCTTTAGGCTCGGGGGCGGAACACGTACAAACACAAGTGACTGTTTGTTAAGTTTGAACGATATATGCCTTCATAATTATCTCAACTGTCTGTCTTATGTCACTTGAGAGATAAGGTTATAATCCTGAATAGTCTTTTAATTGTAGCTTGATTTTCAATGGGCTGTTTGTAATGTGTATTTCGCTAACAAATTACACATTGATGGTATGATACATACGTATTAGTATGTATCATACCATCAATGTTTATCATCTATGTAGTATCAATGTAGTGCATCATCATAGCTTAACTAACTTTTAATGTTAATTGCTAGTGTGTGTGCGGCTAAGCACGTAATTACTTTCTTTACACTGTATGGCAAGGAATCTGGTCAATATTTTTTTCTTCTTGTTTTTTCATCTTGAAAGTTTAAATATTTACACATATTTTTTAACCCTCATGATTTATGAAATCGTTCTGTCTAAAAACTTACTAAATGAAGTAAAATCAAGTTGTCAAGTACCTTAACAACATAATCGGAATGATTCATAATAAAACAAAAAGTAACAACGAAGGGTGGCAACTTATCTCTAAGTTTTCAAAGTTTAGAATCGCGTTATGTAAGAAAAAGTATGGGAATTTGAAACTGGTGCGATTAAAACTAAAATGTGTAACGTGCATGCGTTAGCTAACACCGCCTAGAGTTTAAGATAAAACTTTTAGAAACCAGTATGATAATAAATCGTCAAGTTTCTCTTCTCGTTGGCAAGTCTTAAAACACTGATAGTGGCCATCTGGATGGTGCAGATTTACTAATATTCCTCCTATTATGGCTGCATTATAACTTTACGATCTGTTTAAACTTTTTATTGAAGCACTAATTCTTACAATTATTTATGTTTTTTCGCGGTAGACGAGTGGTATGGGTAATGGACTGCTGAGACAAGGTCTCGGGTTGGATCCCAGGTTTTACCATGGCACACACCAATGACTTTTCGATGATCTTCGAAGTTGTGTGTATTTATCGCAGGTTTATAAGTGCCTGGTTATTGGCAATAGGCTTGCCACCTATTACATTGGGACCTAAACATAAACTGGCGAAATGTGGGTGCTAGCACTTCTGCCTACCTCTTCTGGGATAAAAGCATGAGTTTATGTCAAGTTTTATGTTATGTTTATTTATTCATTTATTTTCATCACAATGTTTTCTTATTAATATATCTTATGACCATTGTTCTGACCTTATACAGTGACCGTCTGATTCATGATGTTTCGGTAATTCTAATGGGAATTTTGCATGACAAAGTACAATTCTTTGACCATAGACCGCATTGCGTCCAAAGGAGCAGTCTACTCTCTAGTTGTTCCTTAATTTTTTCTAAATTTTCCGCAGGCCGTAAATCAGTTTAAGGACCATTAAAATTTCAGCTTATTACTCGTTTATAACGAACACGCTATTTACACACTTAAACCTAGGTTTTAAGCAATGTAGTTCAGCGTACTGGATACCTCTCTAACCTAAAAACTAAACTAATTACTAATCTTAAAAATGGGCTCACATCGATAGAGTAATGACCGATCCGAAGGATTTGGAAACCTGGAATTTCTCCGTCGTAAGTAGTCTTCTATATCGTTTTAATCTCTCTACCATATAATATGCAAAGCCAAAAATCATTAGCCAATATTAACGGTCTTCACCTCACGGCTAATGAAATACCATAATTGATAATTATTATTTTAAACATGGATCGATTATTATTAGAAATACATACATAATATATACTAGATGAATTAGAAAAACGAATTTGATATATGATTAAACAATTCTAATTGATCACAGTCTGTCTAGACGTATTAAATACATACTTATTTATAATAACGTAATTATTTATAATAACCCACATTCTTAGTCGCGGTGTTCTTAGTCGCTTGTCTGCACGCTATGCGTCTCTCTCTAACATTATTTCTCGCAAGTAGATACGTCCCGCTCTACACGTGCGGTTCTCGAACTACCAAGAGAGACAGTTAACTGCACCCGCACCACAAATCGGAGCCCTACTGTATTATACCTCACTATTCCCATTAAGTTCAGTGTAAACTGTAAACCGTAGTTATACTTTATGCTCACACCACATCTCTTCTATATATTTCAATAAAAATATATCACTGCTTTACAAATTTCATGCATGTCATATCCAGATAATCTATATTGAACCAACTGCCTTGTCGTACCTTATGACTTAGCAACGGCATAAATTAACCCGGCGAACGTAATGGGGCAATATTAGAGACAAGCTTGTTTTATTACCATACTTCGAGTGTAAGTTTTCTACGTGTCCTCGACATTACACTACAGTTTAAAACGAATATGTATTGGCTTACAATTTATGGTTTTGCAGTGAATTGGCTAGACTAAAGTAGTACGTGAACTGGTTGGGGAAAATGGAACTTTTTGGGGCAGTGCGGAATTATGTTTATAGAATTTTGACTTAAACGCTGACTGAGTAATTTTTCAAGAGAACTAATTCGTAGTAGGGGATGAACTTAGTATGACTAATTTTGAAGTATTTAGTTTGCCAACTTCTGGTGAATTTAAATTGTAAAATTCCAACACTGGTACTACTTTCTAGCGAGAATAGTTCTTCAAATAAGAACTTAATATTCGACTTTGTTCTCATAGGCCGCTCTTAATGTCGGAAGATTTTGACCAGCTTTTTCAATGCTGGCCAGACTGGTAGGTACAGAGATCTATTTCGAATTTTCCTTCTCTCGCAGTGCTGTGTGTGTAGTTGTGACGAAGATAAAATTGGATTCACAACATTTGAATGATAAAAATATATTTGCCTCGTGTATATATGTGTGATGCTATGTTATGCATAAACTCACGCCCCCCGAAGGGGTAGGCAGAGGTGCTAGCACCCAAATTACGCCAGTTTATGTTTAGGCCCCAATTTAATAGGTGGCGAGCCTATTGCCTATGTTTATATGTGTAATACATATAATATATGTATATATGTGTGTATATAATATATCTTTCTTTGTAAATTATTACAAAGTCTAAGGATTTCTGAGGAGACTGAAACGACTGAACGATTCTAGTTGAAATTTACTACAGGTATTGATTATATTAAGTTATTCATTAAGTTCCTATGGTTTGTTCGTACGAAATTATAAATCCACGCGGGGAAAGTTGCAGGCAAAATCTAGTTATGTATAAATTGTTTACATTAAGTGTTAATTACACAGGGCCCAGGTGTTATGCGCTGCCAACATTTCAGTTAAATGAAATGCAATAACAATACTTAAGGGCCCAATTTATTTGATGGTGGACCATTTATACTTGACGATCGCGGTGGGGTTATGTATATGCCACTTAATAATAGGGAAATACTAATTTGATTATTATATGAAAGCATAACGTAATGTGGTGTAGAATATATGGAATAACCACAACGTGTATAATATGATCCACCATATTATTACATAGTAATTGCTTAGCGCTAAATGACTTACCACAAAAACTAGCGAAGGCGAAACATTTACGAGTTTTTCAGTTACTTTAAAGTCTCTTTGCAAAAAAAATAATGAAAATATTTGTTAGTTTATTTATGCTCTCCTGAAAACCTGACATTTTGCAGGTCCAACCTAATGGAATAGAATGAAATCCTAATGGAATACCGGTCTAGGTTTATTGACACATTATGTTTGCCCATCAACGTCAAAGTGAACTCCTCAAACTGTTTCCCAGGATACGCTGGCCGAAATTTAAGACAGGTAAAACTAAACTATGCCGCCGTCGTAACTTTTGGCTATTTGAATATATGAACCACAAGTAATCCACTTCAATATTCCAAGTAATAATGTGTTTGGAAATCTCGAGACCTTCAAGTTTTAGAATTATTTCAGATAGTAAGCCTTGTTTTTTTATTGATCTAAAAAACAAAAGTAATGGGTAGGTAGATTATGTTAGAAGGTAAGTTAATGGTGGAGTCTTATTTATACCAATTAGGTGGCAGACAAGCACACAGCCCATTTGATGGAAACTGGTTCCCGTGGCCTATAGACGTTTAAAATACCAGGGTGTCACACCCGTGCTTTAGATCATCTACTAGGGGTGGGAGAGGCGAGAGGGGTGAATGTCAAGAGAGTTTCTTAGCTGTCCGTACAGAAGATAAAGCAAGGTTTGTTGGTCAGCTTTGAGGAGGAGGCTGATGATGAATATGTAAAATATATCTATTGCATATAGATGTACTAAAAACGAATGTACGTCTGACATACAATTCAAACTGTGACCTCTGGGAGTTCACATGTCAATAGAGATTTAAACGTTAAATATTCAGGTTTTAAATACATCTCTAGAGTATTTTTTTCTCTTTATTTATTATTGGGGACTTTTATAGTAACATACATGCCAGTCCCAACGTACCTCTCTACATACTTCATTAACTTAAAAATCGTAACATAGTGAATTTTCATAGACAATAAGCAGCTTCAGATTTAGGTGTACCCAATATTTGCTAGAAGATACCTACATCATACAGATTTAAGTATAGCTCATGAAACTCCTCTCTAACAGCCTTATAACACTTTCCGCCAATAAGTGAAGCACATCTTCCACAGTGCCAGAAACTTCACAGTTTGGTGCACGTATTATATTTTTTTTTTAAATAAAGATATTTAGCGGCCAGACTTCAGACTGTTGGCGATGATAATCAGTTTTCCACTCAACACACACGATAGCTTTGTCACCATATCCCTTTATTCTAAGATCTTTCGTTAAAATATTCTTTGCATGGTAAATGATATCTGTTTCTATACTCAGAAACTAAATTAAACTATTTTATTTGTAATAATATTTATTAAATCGACTTAGCCTGGTCCGTCTTGTTAATTGAATACCTACAAAAGTTTTCACCCCAACGATATAACATCCCTACTTCAAAATAGACCCCATAATTGAACTTGATTTACACCTAATTCACTAAAACAACCAAAATACAAAACCTCATACATTACTTATGCATGACCTTTACAAACTTCATTCACAGTCCTTCGTCAAAACTCGAGTAAAAACCACCCCACACGGTATTATCAGCCTCACGTAACAATAGGCATACATTCAAATTTAATTAAAAGCAATCTTCTGGGATCTTCAGTCTATAAACACCTGGAAATAAATTCACCCACTGCCAACAATTCTTCTTTAATAGGCCAGCGAGAACCGACAGCGCTATTGCGAAAATTTAATAACAGAGAAACAAGTACAGTTTTATACACACGGTCAAATAGTTTATCTAACATGTAGAAGGAGTTATTATACAACGCCATCTAGTTTCCAGTTGACCATATTGTGTCCATGTTAATTTTAGAATGTAGATAAATGCCACAAAAATATTTTTTATGTAACTACGAGTAAAAACATAACTGCATAGAAACATCGAGTTTAATGCATGGATGTCTTCGAATAATACAGTTAAAAATATACTAAATCATCTTTTTTCAAACTACATATTTATTTTTAATTCGGTCAGGTAAATATTATATTTCTGTCAAGAAACACTTAATAGTAACAGGAACCAAGCTAAGAAAAGCTAAAGCGAAATCCTGTAGCTTTTTCGTAGTGTCATCAATATTTTAAGATGCCATGTGTATGTTTCTAATAAAATACAAAAATTAAAAATCACTCTCTATATTGATTTATACAAAAACAACTCAACTGTAAAGAAAATTAGGATGCAATTTAAATTAAAAAACACTTTGCCGCCCTCTATCAGTATTCAACGCGTTACTTTGCCTAATAATATTGCCCCTCATGCAAATCTGTCAGGGGACCTTGCAATACAATAAAAATCAATTAGGTTACGGAATTCTATTACGTGTTGGTTACGTCGATTAGATTTTCATACACCCCAAAGTGTAAAAATTTACATACTAAAGAGAAATCTGTTTTTTTGCCTACCTATTTTCAATGAATAATGTACGCATTTGTATTGTTATAAAGTTAAGTGCTGGCATTTTTCTGACTAAGTTCACAATTTATTTTTCTCGATCGATCAATCAATTAACCTATCGCAGTTCACTACTGGACAAAGGCCTTTCTTTATGTTAGGAGACTTTATCCTATTGTTTCCACGCTAACTAGACGGGTTAGTACTGGGCTTTGTTTAGATTCTTCTCTCCCAGTGACATCGTCTGCGTATTTTCCACAGTCGCCTCTTACGTCACCCTTCGAATATCAGAGATGTCGGCAATCAGGTGATGATATTCTTTCTCTGTCACATGCTGTGTGACACACGTTATGTGCTCTAATATCTGTAGGTATATTTCTCACGTCTGCTTATACTTATAGGATGATCAAATTGTCTAGTGAGGAAATGGCCACATCACTAAATAGCCTTAATATGATCAACCGTACAAAGATAAGACGTAGAACAAATACGCGTTAAAAATTGTGAAAGTTAGTATTTTTAAATATCTCAGAAAAAATAAAGAAAATTCTGTTCGTTACTTACTTTAAAAAAATAAGGTACCTCTATAACTTATAAGAAAATGTTCTACCCGTCAAGTTGGCTTACTTAATAAGCCCTGTGTAGTATCATATAAAGTCTATATATTTAATATATCTCATTAAGTAGTTATTTGAGGATGCGATGAGAGCCACAACAATGAGCCGTCAGACGTAATTAACATTAGTATACACGTACTAGTCGAATGATCATTAACGTCAGTTAAAACTGAATGTTTGATGGACTGTACAGTAGCTGTTTATTATGCACGGGTCTTTTAAATTTTAGGCTTGGCGCATTACCACTGCGTAATCACATTAAACTATTAGTGAAGTATAAACCTTTTAGGACTCGCAGCTTAGTTCGAAAGTAATTTTAGAAGCCAAAAGTGGAATGCCAGAAACTGAAATGGAAGGCCCGTTTTGTAGACTTTTTATTTGCCCGTGAGGACGTTGTTTAAACTTTTTATTATTAGATGAGCTCAGATGAAATATTTAAAGTTAGTTGGAGTAATTTTATTAACACGTTAGGTCTGAGATGGTTGTTGAAAATGGGCTTCTAAGATTAACTCATAAATTACTTTTTGTAGGAGCGTACCTTTGTATACATTTTTTTTGTTTTCTATTAATGTGATGAAACACTGATCCTTAAATTATTTTGGTGAAATTTAGTTTTATATTTACGCTTTTATATTTTTTCTTGCCGACTTTTTCTTCATTATGATAGGCACAAACCCTCGCTCTACACGTGTGCCAGCATGGCCACCGCTAAGCTGGCGCACATGTTGAGCAGTCATTAGTGAAGTTGCCAGTGCCACCAGTGCATTGGCCAGTTGAGAAGTAGCTGATTACCTACTGTGTACTAGTTAACTACTAGTGAATAGTCTATAACAACACAGTAACTTCAGTGAAAGTGGACTACGGAATTATCGTCATGGATACGTATTTTCCTGTTTGCATCCAAAGCCAAGGTGAACTCGGATCTCAGGGTTAAACTTCCAGCTTTTCTTCATCCACTTTGCACGATCTTGGGTGTCGATAAACGTTGGGACGGGATAAGCTAATCAAACGTCAAATTTGAATTATAAATTTTCGAATGCAACCGTAGAATTACCTGTTACGTACAATCCTATATGTATTAAGACAACCATATAATAAGTAAACTATTTACCTCTTCGTAGAATCAACAACGGTACCATAATTAAGTCAATTAACATATAACAGTAATTAAACAAAGCATCAGGTGCATCTATTGAAGGCAATTCGTGTTATAACCGGCGATAGCCGACAGCAGGTAATTTGTGTTATTTGCTAGCTTATTAAGCCAGGATTACTGAATGCAGATGAACTACTGGAGGCCTACTATAAAACATTCGTAGTTTCGGATCGAATTTTTGGTCTATCTTCGGATTTTATATAGAACATTTTCATCCTGTATGGCCAAGGAATCTACATTTCATTTCCGTTAAACTTTATCATAAGAATCTTATCATAGTACCTCTTTTTCGTACAAAAATCCCCTTGTACCATACATAACTACTCCCGTGTCGCCGCTGGGGGCAGTTATGTCCGACTAAAACCAATTAAAACCGCATGTCGTCTTGGGTCCTCTCATGCCGGGACATGTGATTGCCTAAGGCACTTCACTCGCACCCTGGGGGACACAGGGCCAGACACAATGACCCTTTTTTTTTTATCGTGCGCAAAATCCCCACGGATACCACCTCCACCAAAACCGATGGAGGTGATTATGTCGGACTCGAACCGACCAAAACGCACGCCGTCCATGGCTCCTTGATTGCCGGAGGTGAGATTATACAAGACAATATCTCTCGCGGTGTAGGAGCGGTACTACAGTCGTCGTCGCACTATACATAGCTAAATGCTTTGTTCAGACTCGAAAACTTCAAATGTTTCGTGGTAGCCAGTCTAGTTATGTTCATGTAGTTTGATACACTGAAGGACGACAAATTATATAGGTAAGCCTTGATGTCTTACTGGTATACCACCAATAATCATACAATCTTCTGTATATTTGGACAGATATTGGCTAGTATAGTAGTCTGAATAGTTAATGACGATAGCACATTCTGATTTCAGCAGAAACATCTGAAATCGTGTACTGATATCATTAGAACAATGTACTGTTAATACATTACTTTCGAGAGTAGAACAAAGGAAGAAACTATCTCATTCGTAATTATACACAGATCTAACTAGACCTAGAACCTCCTAAAAGCAATATTATTTCAATCGTCCTTTTTTTAAAGAAAAAGACAATTCTTGCACTAGGGAACAAGCCCTGTATCGGGGGACTTTACAAACATACAACTAGCGGACACAAAGTACACCCAGACTCAGAACAACTATTTGTGGATCAAACAATTTTTTGTCCTTTGTTTGAACCCATCACCATGTGCACAGCCGGCGCATACGCCCGTCTTCGTTTTGAGTTTTCGAAAGCGAATAAACATGCATGGATTTTATTTTTGCAAATGATTATATACAGTACCCAGGCACATATTCATACATACGAATTGCACTAGCATCCCGACTTAGCAGTTGAATGCTCTGATGCTGCGCCATTTTATGGGCCTCATCAAAAATATTTTGTACCGAGTATAAACATTTTTAACTTACTTAGTGAATCCCCAACTCCGACGTGAAGGCTTTAGTTGTGACTAGGTCTATTGCAGAGATGATAACATATACTTTTAAAGTTACTCGATCAAATCATAATCAAACGTCACAGTTAACCCTCATAAAATTTCCAGCACATAGTTTAAACTCGACTTGCACCTTTCTGTAAATAATTATTACTCGAATAAAGTATTCTTCCATGACCAGCATATTCAAGATCATCGTATATCTACTTCAATAATGATTTTATATCTATCCTAGTATGAAAGGAGAAAGAAAGGAACATATTACAACCAAAGCTCAATATCAGCCAATATTGTAAGTTCCCATTCCAACTTGAGGTAGAAATCTTATAAAACTCAATTTAGTTAAAATCGGATCTTGGCTTTCCTTGCATCGCAGAATCCTCGTCGATCCGACGAATGATTTTCAATTCTAGATAAGAAGATTTGGCTTGGATATATATTTTTTTATTATTAATACGTGTTTTTGTCACGAGTGTGAGGGTGGCGGGGCCTGTTTGTGTCATAAGGGATGATAGGGCGGGCGATATGTGCATACATAATAAGTGTTTTGATAAAACTCTGAAATATTGTGAGACAAAGAATCAACATAACGTTGTGACGTGTTATTCTTAAGATCTTTCATAAAGGAATTATTAATTAGTTGAAATTATATCTTTCAATTTAATATATATACAAAATTATCATTAAATGAATAAAAAAGTTTAGTAAGATAAAGAAAAAGAGTCATGAAATGTGACATATTGTTACTTAAACTTGATTTTCAATAAAAATAATATTCAACTAGGCACTTAAGCCACTTTCTAATTATTGCCACTGACACGAAGAAGAAGAAGATTTTCACTCAAAAAATGATCTGTAGTTAATCAAGATTCTGGATTACCGGCCTAAAACATAGACATATAAAAACCATACTTTTTTTCACAAAAGGGAATAAATAGAATATAGTTGTCTATAAGGAAGTATAATCTGATTAATTCCTCAACATATTTGTTGAAGTTAAGCACCGCCGTCCGAAGCAACTGGCATAAATGAAAAGGTCCATCAACTGAAACTACGTCATCAATCTCGTTACCATCTCGGGGTCAGACTAAAAAGGTTAATGATTAAGGCACAGGCTTACAAAGCGGCGTAATTTCTGCACGAATTAAAACGCATCAGTCAAACATCGTGAAGACTATGTTTCTGAACGGATGAACGTCCGAACCATTATTAATGACTGTGTATTAAGAATTTGGACTGGTTTTGAGTGGTTCATCTATTACTGCTGTTGTAATTCAATAAGCCCATTTCTTGGTATTTGGATTGGTACGAGTACATTTTTTTTATCTATGGCACGTTAATTTGACTTCACCTGACCTGATGTTAAGCTGAAAGCAAAGTCTCGTGAAAGAGGGTCACCATTGCAAACAAACACGTTCAGTGCTACAATGGTGGCGCTCAGCTTGACGGCCTTCTTTTCTAACAGTTTTTCTAACAGCTAACAGTTTCTTATACATTATTATTAACACATTTGTACTTCTCCACTGTATTTATTATTGTACCTAACCGGTTTCGCCTAACATTCTCAAAGATTTACTTTGACAGTTATGAACATTCTAATTCCTAAACACTACACTGGTTAACAACTTTTCATATGTGGGTATTACTAAAATTAAATATACCAGCCCTTTATATGCATATAATATAGCCTAAATAAGCTATCAGTTTATTTTTACAAGCTATAGACTAACGTTTAACCGCCATCTCACCTGATATAAGTTAAGACTATTCAGTTTGGTTCTTTAACCTCTTTTAGGAAACTAGAATCGCCTCATGTTCTCACGTGAATAAAGTGTGGTCACGTAAAAATCTGGTCACAGGTACAAATCCCATCTAGACATTCATTTTTTCCAATTTTAAATCGATTTACAGTTACTTTATTACAGTTCATAGTTGAACATAAAGGAACTTATTTATTAATGATAATACACTTGTACTTCTTCTTTATGTTATATTTATGTCATGTAATGACCGGTTTCGCCTTGCGGTATTCTGAAAGGTTTACATTGACATTGAGTCCTTCGAGACCTTTGAGAATGCTGCAAGGCGAAACCGGTCACGTTCAATAATAATGTACAAATGTATTATCAATAATGTATAACGATAAATTTCACCCAGTGCCATCAATCAACAGTATAAATAATAAGTGAACTTCAGATTTATAATTATAATATATAATTTGATAATCATAGTCATAATAATCTGATGTCAGTTTCTGTACCACATACCTAAATAAAAAAAGTAAATAAGTTTATCCGAACGGAGAGAATTTACTAAACCGGCAAATTCTCTCCCTCATTTAAAATACCAACACTACCAACAGTTCTTTATAAAACGTATTCTGAATTCAAGCCACTATTACAGAACTATGAAAACTCATGCAGATGTGCTAAATTGATACCTTTTACTGATACCTACGTCTGAAGGAACGCCAAGAAATAATTTGAATATGAATGCCTCTTAATTCAACAGACAGATATTAAATTTACGTAAGATGTTACTTGCTGAAGTCAGGTTTCTAGGGGTTTCGTAATAGAATTCAAACTGTGAGATGAACTATTTGTACTTACTATTACGTATGAATATGATTTTAATTAATCTAAATTAGTAGTTATGGTAATTTCGTTTACTTTTAAGTCGAAATTCAAATGTAGTCAAAGATCAAAGTTGATTGAAGCTATAAATATCTTTATGTCGTTTCTAAATTAGAATGCATGAACCCACAGTTCTTTCTAATGTATGAGTAGTTTAAGAATCCTAGGAGGACCAAGTTAATATATCTCGTGGTTTGTTTAATGTTTTGTGACTATGTTAATAGTTATGGTGATCAATAAAATAGAATTTATTAAAAAAACTATTTTATTGATATATATGGTGCAAAATGCGCTTCCCCACACACCCCCCGTGTTAATAATTAGGCGTAGGTATGTTGACGCCCTTTAACCCCCATTTGGCAATAAAAAAGTAGCCTATGTCCTTTCCCAGGCTCTAATTCATCTCTGTACTAAATGTCATAGAAATTGGTTGAGTGAAAGCGTAACATACGGACAGACAGACAGACGTATTTACTTTCACATTTATAATACTCGTATTAGTATGGAGTATGGATACATACATCTTGTTTACTGCTTTCTAAGTGAGTGAGAAAAAGAAAAAGTTGCAGAAGCGTATTTACGTCTAAAAGAATGTCAAACTTGTTAGAAAGCCTGAAGGCGCCTCGGGACTTTTAGTACTTAGTGCGCTGATGTAAGTCTTGTGTGCGTTCAACCGTGTATAGCACCTACACTGATATAACTTCCATGGACATCGAGAAAATATCGTCCAACTGGTCATGTCCGCCTGGTAGATGAGTACTTAGAGTTTCAAGTAAAGGAAAGAAGTATAGTTTTATATGTTTAAATGGACGTTACATTCCATAGAGTCAAAAAGACGCTGTGTACCCGACTCATATCAGACAAAACTTAACTAAAATGTGTTTTAGTGGGACCGCATAACCTTTTTTTATGGTGCGAATCTTCCCCACGGATACCATCCGCCGGTTGGAGCGTTTTGGTCGGTCGGACTCGAACCGACCAAAACGCAGGCCGTCTTTGGGTCTTTAGTTGCCGGTGGTGTGATAGTAGACAACGTAGTAGGCGCATTTTTGCGCAGCCGCGCCGGCTGTCGCGGCCTGCTTCTGCTAGGGTGACAGGCGGCTCCACCCGTCACCCCCAGGCCCGCGCAACATAAATAAATAAATAATTGACGAGCGATAAATTAAAAATAAAAAAATCTGAAAAAAATATACAGAATTATCTAGCGTAAGCATGGGTTGATGGATAAATAACATACTAAACGTACCTACTTATATATTTTCTTATAAGCACCCAGATCAATGTGACGTTTTCGTTGTGAAAGAGATCTAATACCAAAACTGAACAATTTCGTTATGTAATGGTGGTACAGTCATGTTCATAAACTTATTTCTTATTTTTTTTGTTTTTTTTTGTCTTTTTAGTGCAATACTGTCTCTTAGACATTTACGGTCGACGGTCAAAATAAAGGACAGTCTTGTGAGGCTATCAGTCCGTCGACTGGCGCCGACTTCTTCTCAACTTTACCATATCTACCATGGTTTACCTACCTACATTCATCATTCACTATGGCAGACCGCCATGGTGAATGTTGATAAGCTCTTCCAATTAATCCTACCCAATCCTTTCCTTCACAGGACAACACGTGCAGGGCTTAGATGTCACCCGCATACGGTGCAGAATATCAGAATTCCAAGCGGTTCGGTGAGGCTTTCCTCTACCGCGCCATTAAATCTTGAAATTCCTTACCCGCGTACATGACCTCAAAAAGTATCTCATGAGGTCATCAAGCTGAGCGCCATTATACATACATTCAGCTTACCATTAGGCGAGTTGATATCAAATTGACGTGTCATAAATAAATTTAAAAATCAGATCTTTAGTTGTTTTCCTTTTAAATCTCAGAATTCGGAATTTCAGACATAGTTCAATTTTGTTAAGTTCAATGATACATTCGATACCGAAAACTTTATGAGCCCGGTGTCCGCTTAAGCATTCCTTTTACTCAATTTATTTTATTTTATGCGACTTAAAACGAGTACCGTTTGATCCAACAATTAACCGATTTGACTGCGAGGGTCTTAGCGGAAGTACTTCAAAATACTTGTACATATCTAATATAAATATTTATTCACTTTTTTAATGTCCATGTTAACTTACTTTTATTGTCGACTGTACTTTTAATACAGATACGATCATACCTATCTAATATGAAACAGTATTTTTTCGAGCCTGTATTCGTCACGCCCCTCAAAGTGAGCGATTGGCAGCGACGCCATCGACGCAGGCTCCTGCCGCTCGTCAAATTGACGACGACGCATAACAGACGGCACGTTAAATTGAATTTGTCGTGAAAATATTTACTTACGCCGTCATTACAGAGATAAACACTAATACTTTGAGTATAACGTGTATTTTTATGTCAAAGAAAGAGAATATTAAATTAATTTGGAATTGAATTTTCGACGTGAATATACTTAAAGGATCGCATTAAAATCCATTGAATATTACACTGATGAAAGAACTCTGAAGTTACTACGTTATGTCAAAATATATACAGGTAATGTAATCACTTATAAGCATATAAAATAAGAGGATATTTGTTATGGGTTGTTGTTAAAGGTGGGTTATTACCTTCAAACAAAACAATTAGCCCATCGCAGACCACGGCTGGTTACAGCTCTCTCCTAATATGTGTGAAGCTTTGACTTACAGTTTCCATACCGGCCATATTGGTTGGTGCAGAGTTTTATTTTTCCGTTTGTTCCGTTGTCTTACAACGAGTTAGGTCACCACCCATCAGTTTGTCTAATTGGTCATTTTGTGTGTGTCAGTGGTCAGGAGACTTAGCCAAAATGCATTCGTTCCAAATCTACATTCGTCATCGCTCTGAAAATATATGGGAGTGACATTTGTTGTCGGAATCGGATCACATGACATTCGACAACAAATGTCACTACCATACATTTTCAGAGCGATGACGAATGTAGATTCAGAACGAATGCATTTTGGCTAGAGCCCCAGTTTCGCTATCTCGTTAGTCTCCCTAATTCGTCAGTTTGCCTAACTAGTCAACCCTTGCGATGAGATGAGGTGGTGATATTATTTTACCATCGAGCTGCCTAGTTACAGTTGAGGAAAAATCTCTCTTCGTTCGCAATTAGCTACGAATCATAGTTGCGAATACGGCCGGAGGGTAATAGACATACATATTAGACTTATGTATTGTTCAATAAACTAGCAATATGCGAGTATAAGACAAGTTCCACCCCTGTCATGTTATTATTAGGTGCAAGTAAATAGATTTCCCCCAGGCAGGGATAAACGTGCTATTGAAACGGCTTTAGCATGCGGGGTGCATTGTAAAATATATTTTAAATGTAATCATTGTTCCACAAATCTTCCATTCTATTGAGGCCCTACCACTACCGCTTATTTCAATCTTACTTTTCTAATATAGTGAGATTTCGTCTGCCGTAACGGACGTGTTATATGGCTAAAAAATCATACAGTACCTATCTCTTTTTTAGCTTTTTAATTTGTTAGAATTTAAACCTATACCTATCACGAGATACAGTGTACAAAATATATGGATGTATGACAATGGTTCGAGTTCAAACTACACTATGAAAGAAAAGTGAAATGGAAATAATACTCGTATTAGTTATAAGAGTTGATGGTAGGGCCCTTGTTCTCGCATTTTCCATTCTTGGAGAACAAAAACGGTAAAATTCAACTAAGTAGTTACCTTTTTGTTGCTTAATGTGATTTTTGCGATTGAAGAACATTATTGAAATGGGTAAGTTAAGGACACAGTTGTATAGACACCGGACAATCGGATTTTACCGAAATGTGTATTAAAATAGAATAGACCAGTAACACAGTAGGCGGGTGGTTCAAAGCCGCAGTATTTTGATTAAGTTCAACATCTTATCTGTTCCACCATAGCCATTATTTAACTTAGAACATCAATTCATTCTTCATACACCCACGTCTTACTTCTCTAAAAGGCAGAGCCGTATTTGTACGCCTACAATTTTGCATAATAGGAGGAATGTTAATATTCATACTTCACTGACTTATACTTTCCTCCTACTTATACATAAACTTTGTGATGATGTTTGTTATTCAAGTACGCGCAAAAGGCTGAACAGATCCGGATGAGATTTGATACAATAATATATTATGGTTAACCGGGTTTGACCCTTGCATGATGACGACATAGATAGGCTTGGTTTTTGCTATATGAAAGTGGAAATATTGGGTTTACATTCCAGACTATTTCTAAGGATATATTATTAAGGATACCAAGTACTAATGACGATATCCTATAGTTGTGATAATATGTTTCATAGGTATGTAAATAGCTCAGATATTTTTCGGTTACAACAAGTTACATGAATTTATGCAGTTTACACATGAAAACAGCAAACGACTTATTGAATGCTGACTATTCACAGAACTTTTTCCCAATTCAGTTGGGGTCCGCTTCCAGTCTAACTGTGATGCGGCTGAACTCCGATATTTTCCGTGAAGCGACCGCCACCTGACTTCCACAACCAATGGACCAATGGCTATATCAAATTTCCAAGTTAGACTGGTTGGACTTTTGAACGGTCCAACTACCCGTAACGACTGCCATAGATGTTTGTAAGGCTACTGGGACCAACGACTTAACGTGCTCTCCGAGGCACGACCAGATTAATGAAAACAGCCATATTCATGCATACAACTTTTTGCACTGTGCGGGGATCGAACCCGCGCCTCGTGCGTAGCAGTCACGTGCACTACCGCTACGCCACGGAGGCTGTTTATTCTGTGTGTGTAATGCTGACTATTCAAGCCTTGAGAATATATCAAAGATGTAGACAAGAGCGTGATAATACTAAGAACGATCCCTTTCACAATTCATACAATTTTTCTCAGGCGTGCAATTTTTCTGTTTGTTTATATCCCACAAGGATGGCGTGATGGCGACTCTCTTTTGTGTTTCGTGTAATAAAATCTCGTGTGACGCACCGTCCAGAGTTATCCCTTAGCTTCTTTAGGGGCTGTAACTTTTTCCCTGTCGCCAGTATTTTATTCGATAATAATTCACTGGACGAGAGAGAATCCTTTGTTTCATTAAATTTGAGAAAGTTCGGACGTTAGTTCTGGTAGAACTTTAATTCGTTATTTTGATTTACATATATATACTATTTGGTGGTCGCCTAGTGGTATAGGTAATGGACTGCTGAGAGGTCTCGG
Source organism: Pelosia muscerda (assembly GCA_963691645.1). Lineage (NCBI taxonomy): Eukaryota > Metazoa > Arthropoda > Insecta > Lepidoptera > Erebidae > Pelosia > Pelosia muscerda. The sequence continues at coordinate 3,682,611 of OY829114.1, read as the reverse complement.
GTTCGATCCCAGGTTTTATCATGGCACATGCTAGTGACTTTTCGATTCTTTTCGAAGTTATATGTGTATTTATCGCAGGTTTATAAGTGCCCGGTTAATGGCAATAGGCTCGCCACCTATTACATTGGGACCTGAACATAAACTGGCGAAATATAGGTGCTAGCACCTCTGCCTACCCCTTCGGAGATGAGTTTATGTTATATGACCTCGTCTCAGCAGTCCATTACCAATAGCACTAGGCTACCGCGGTAAACCTCAGGTCAGGTCAAAAGTACGCGGCATAAAGCACGCGGTCAAAGGAGTCATCGAGATATTCACCATATTTCTTAGTGTTAAAAATAATATACCCATTATTTCGAAAAAATATAACTTAGTAAATACAAAACGTACTACACTAAAAGAACGTAAAGACTATATCCATAACAGGAAAACGTGACCTAAAATACATCAACCCGTTATAATATAAACTTATACAATGGCCCGTGAAAAAAAGACTTAATGCACCAAACCGAAACATGATGGATGTAATAAAAGTCGGGTATCCTTTACGTGACTTCATCACAGTTACAAATAAACTGTCTCCAACCGTTCACAGCCATTCGCGTGTATAAAACAGTAAATTTTACTTTAACCTGACAGGTGCTACAACTATCAGGTGACTACAACGATGAATAGAACAATATCGCTGACTTTACTTTAAATACGGTTAAGCTGCTTTAGGGAGGGGACATACTAAGCCTACTCGGGTTGCCTAAGGCGAAACCTATGCTCGGGTTCTCTCAGTAGCGACGCTGCGATAAATCAAATTACTACACCACGATGGCAAATCCAAACCATTTCTGGGGCGATGTGGTCGGCCTTAAGTCTTTTAATAATATAATAAAAAATGGCATATTCTGTAATTCTGGTAGGAGTGAAAATGCCGTTATCTCGACAGAAGAAGATCGGTTTAAGCTGTGTACTTATATCAACTAACCAGAAATACATACATACATTTATGCTCACGCCTATTTCCCTCCAGGATAGGCAGAGGAGAAGGTTTCAGTAACATAGGTATGAAGATGTGAACTTGATACCTATGTTAATGAGAAAAAGATCTTGACAGGCATACGGTCAGACAAACAAACGAACAAGCGGATAGCGAAGTGATCTTGTAAGGGTTCCGTTTTTCCTTTTGAGGGGTAAAATCTAGAAACAACGTTATAAACATTGTTACGTACAGCCAGTTTGTCATTTAGAAGATATTTGTATTCAATGTGTGACATATTTAATAAAAATATGACCGTGATTGATTCGGATAGTCAAGTAGACGATACATTCGAAAATAACAGACAACTTAGTGATCGATGTGACAAGGGATGAGAGAAGAAGTTTATTCATAACTTTTAAAAAACTAATCCCGAACGGATCACTTATTTTTTAAGATGGAGGGTGGGTTCTTTTCAAATAATAACGGACAGTATCAATATTAACACGTACGCAGTCCAGGGACACTTTCGAATATAATGCCCGCGGTGCACTATTAAGCAAAATCAGGCGAAAAGATTACAAGTGGTGATTGAATATCAACGTTAGTGTATTAAGTTAAAGCTTCAAATGGTGTGCAGCAACTCGCTGTAGCTTATATTACTACTGCATATTTCTTTCAGTCCGGTCTTATTTTATTAGTACTACAATATTTGCACTCACATTTGATTTGGTATGCACTTGATACATGCCCCGTTGAGGTCTAGACAAAATGTTAAATAGGTAACCATTTTTCATATAAAGGCACATAATTTGACTTTCGCTTATAATATAAATACCAAAAAAATATTCCTCCACTTTTGCTAGCGTACTTAATATATTAATTATTTAAAATAGTTTTCTCCAAAATATGTATAAATTCGTGAAGAGAAACTCTCCGAATTAAAGGAGCTTCTCCCTTTTATTTTTGGATGATATACGGAGTAAGTTCGTTAGTTGGTCGTTGTCCAGGCTTATGAGAGTCGACGTCAGCAAGGCAGGAAGTTGCTGCGACTTGCACCGCCTGACGTTGCCCGCTAACATGACACGGTACACAAATTGAAGAACCAGAATAAATAATTTTAATAATAAACTTGAAAAGATTTTTATACTGCTATGAATTTTGGATAGCGGTTAGCGTCGTAGCTAATCTACTATTTGAAACAATGGAAAAGACTGGAACTGGACAGGAGAAATAGAAATTTTAGGGTAGCAAGACATTTTTAATTTAGTCTCTTATAAAGGTGATATTTTGCTTTCCTAGTCAATCCTACTTATGCACCTCAGAAAAACCAAAAATTGTCCGTGTACTATCAAAGTTGAACTTGTATTGGTTTTTTGTTCTGCCATTTCAGCTACTTCTCCACTTTTATTCATTTAGGTCACATAGTGCTAAGTTTATAGCTTAACCCTTCCCAATCGTAAAGAAGTACCCTATATTTAAATGCCTATGGGCTGTGAAAATTTTAACTTTGTTTGGGAACTGTGTACCTAATCTTTTTAGTACCCACGTTCTAATAAAAAGCCTACTAATGACTTAATTTAATAAATTAAGTCATTAGTAGGCTTTTTATTAATAAAAACTCCCCTGGTTTTTGGGATACTTAAAACCCAGAATATTTGGAGGGTGGACAGCATTCGATTCTATGAAAGTTAAAATTAACTAAATAAAAAGACAGGGTTGGACAGGGTAGGATATTCAAAGTACAAGTCAAAACTTGTATTTTTAATATCGAAGTGATCCTTCCCAGTTTTACCCTAGATTAATATAATAAATTAAATTTCCCATTGTCTTGCTTAGTTCTCATTATTCAATTATTATTGTTATGAGCCATGCAAACATGATTGGCTAGATCAGGGAGAAATGAAGTAATTATAATGTATACTAAACTATATAAAGAATTATCTATCTATCTATCTATCTATTTATTTGTGCGTATTTTTGTCCATCCCTCCCTTCTACATGTTCGGCAGCACGAGTGTAACGCCCTTATTGTTCAAAACATCTATAGGCCACGGTAACCACTTTCCATGAGGTGGGCCGTGTGTTTATATGCCACCTAAATTGCCTGCCTATAAAAATTAAATATTGTTTGCATTTTAGTATCATACTATGAATATTCTATTTACAAATTATATTCTATCTACAAAACGATGATCAACGAATTGTCCCTAGCCTTGGGCTAGGGTTTTGGGACGTTTGCACCTTGCACTATTATTTAGAACACCCACAATTCTACGGCAATTCTGAACACTAGACGGCGCTAAGGTTAAATTTAATTAAATTTACCTGGCTAAAATTACTTCAAGTCGTGTACCGTGCAATACTTTAGCAAAAGTTTATTATGTCTTAACAAGCGTACCGTCTCTTATTACTTAGTTATACCTAAAACTTTGCTGTGTCTAAACTGTGGCGTGTCTTATAATAATAGTCAAATTGTAGGCACCATAAGTTCAAAACAGTATGTTCGATGAAGAGAGGCAAATAACTTTAATTAGAAGTTATATAAGACCCCATCAAATTACCGCGGTAGCCTAGTGCTATGGGTAATGGACTGCTGAGAGGAGGTCTCGAGTTCGATCCCAGGTTTACCATGGCACACACCAATGACTTTTCGATGCTTTTCGAAGTTATGTGTGTATTTATCGCAGGTTTATAAGTGCCTCGTAGAGCACGTTAAGAGTCCCGGTTGCCATACAAACATCTATGGCAGCCGTTACGGGTAGTTGGAGCCCTCAAAAGTCCAACCAGCCTAACTTGGAACTTCGATATCGCCATTGGTCATTAGACCATTGGTTGTGGAGGTCAGATGGCAGTCGCTTCACGGAAAATATCGAAGTTCAGCCGCATCACAATTAGACTGGAAAGCCGACCCCAACTGAGTTGGGAAAAAAGGTTCAGGGAATGATGATGATAAGACCCCATCAAGATTTTTATAGTCTAAGTCGACCTGCTGATTTTCAGAAGAGGTGTTGGCGAAAGTTTTTTTTGTGGAGGTTGTGGAATATATCAGTCGCACCTTGATATATTTTAGCTTACTCTGAATCTGAACTTAGGCTATGTGAAGTTTAATAAATTAGCCTATTGCAGTTTACTACTGAATTTAGGCCTCTTCCAATGTATGAAGTTCCTGATACTCAACCCTTCACATCCTATCTATATTAAGTTACGACATAGCATTGTCATTATTATCATCTTAGCAATGATTTCAGTTGCTTTCGAAGCTTTTATTTTGAAGTCTGATGTAAATCTGCAACGTTTCTTGTTGCTTATTTTAGTCATTAACCTGACCGACCTCGAGAGAAAAATTCTGTGCCAAAACCTCCTTCGTTAATCGACAAGTGTACTACCTATATAGCATGTAAGGTTAGCTTCGTCCCCTAAGATATTAATAGAACCTCATAGACCCTTACCCACATAATATGTATACCATAAAAATACACAACACTCATAATATGTCGTCCTAGATTCTTTATGAGATCGTAAAGTAAATTTTGAACGGCCATTAATATTTTTTATTCGTCCATTCTCTACTTTAATTAGTACCAACATTATTTTTCTCGTAATTTAATGTTTAATTATACAAGAAGTTTGTTTTACTGCTTGCTATGATACGGTTACAGTTGCCAAAAAGTTATGTTGCCCGCAAATGGTCGTGTAACTGTTGTCATTGTTGCTTTTAACGAATGAGTTTAAATTAGAGTTACTATCAGAGTCAGCCGATTATTTGAGTACTAGTATACGCTCTGACTGTGGCCAGTTTTTCAATTAACAACACAAAACCTCTCCAGTGAGTTTTGGCTACTCTACTCATCGCCGGAAACACAACACAAGGTTATAATTAGACGCGGATGAGCCGACCGAGGCTAAAGGTGGGAACAAATTATCGGACGCGTCCGTAAGCCGCGGCTGATACAAGCTCTCTGGGTAGTACAAATAAACGAAACTGTGCAAACTATCGGTCATAAGTAGCGGACGTGACCTTGAGCCGTCCTTGAGCGCACGGACGTCCGAATAGAATCTGGCCGGCTGGATATTTTTGCTTCCGCGGTGGACGGTGTGAACGGGGAGCGTCCGTGTGTTGTCTCTGTCGTGCACATTATTAAGCCGCGTCCGTCAGCCGCGGCTTACGGACGCGTCCGATAATTTGTTCCCACCTTAATACTTGTAATTGCACCACTAGGTGCAAAAAGTTAAGTAACATTACACGCAGCTTCTGTCTAAAGGAGTAACCATGTATTTCCAAATCGATCTCAATCCGCACAAATTTCTAGAAAAACAAATCTGTAACTTAATTCTTGATTTCCTAACAATATAACATGACCAACGTGAGCATAGAAATGTTTTAAAGTTAAGTAATCTAATCGTATATCAAGTCACATTACGTCATCTCAATTTTTGCCAATCCAATTTGTCAATCGCAATTCATTAGTTACAATCTGTCAGCCGCAAAATGTTAGCTACAATTTATCACATAATCACTTTTTAAAATCAGTACTTTATCTATTCCAAATATTCATTCATACTGTCAAAACAGACATCAAGTACTCTTCATTAAGTCATCTCTTCAATTATCCAAATGATGTGTTTGAAGATTAATGGATTAAATTTCGCATTGCTATGCTTAGTTCTCATTATTCAATTTCTATGAGTCATTCAAATATAATTGGCTAGACCTGGGAGATATGAATCCGGATCTTCCGGAGCTCTCACCTCATGGTTCGGGGTTCGTATTTTTATTAGTCCAACTGCGAAGCGGCTGAAACTGGATATTTTCCGTAAATCCATTGCTATCCTCTCCAACCTATAGTATAGGCGAAATCGAAAAATTGCTGAGATCATTGTATGACAACCGTTACCGACGGTTTATAGTGCTCTCCGAGGCACGACCAGCAGTCGAGTGCAAATAGTCATATTCATGCATACAAATATTTGCACTGAGTGGAGATCGAACCCGCGCCTCCTGCGTAGCAATGGCGTTCACTACCGCCTCGTCACAAGGGCTGTCTAACGCCACAGAGCTCTCTACAATAACGAAATATTCCTTCAACTTAGACCACTTTTACCGCCGGAGGGAGTCTCGGACTGTGACTAACTTCACTGTCATATAATTAATAATAATTCTTTCTTCCTTAACTTCTTTAGGCTACTTTTTACTTTTTTAATTCAATTGTTTCTTTATTAAGCCAGATCACGAATTCTTTAACTTACTTTAACTTTTAAAAATTCAAAACACATAATTTGTGAGATAATTTCTGCTATGAGATTTAGACATTAAAATTCTTGTTTTAGGACGTTAACAAGCAATTATAATATGTTTAGAAGATAGAACTGCGAGAGGGAAAACACAAAATAAAATCCTGTACCAACCCGGCTGGCCAGTAATGTGTTAACAGTAGGCCACAGTCAAGCTTGGGAGAGACCTATGTCTAGCAGGGGGCTGCGATAGGCTAATTGATTGATCGAAGTATTTACTGAGTATTAACGCATCAAGATAAGTCCTTAGATTAAAAACAATAAAATTACGCATAAAGTTCAGTTTTACGTAGTCATGATTTGGTAGACATAATATATTATATATAGCTCATAGCAAGTTAGTCCATTTTATTTCAATTTTGTCTTTGACTTCACTTCATTAATTCTAAATAAACAATGATAGTCGCTATATTAAATAATATCGTAGCACATTGTGTATACCAATCACGAAAATAGATGCTACATCAATCTGTACATCAAATGTTCTGTACAGTAATGTATAATCATTGCGAGAAATTTCTAAAAAACATAAATATAAAAAATAAAAAATAGCTTAAGTAAATTGAGAAACTATATATTCGTTGACGACTATCCTAAGCATCAAAACCATGAAAATACGTGTCAATCTCATACACTGAACATTCTAATCTACGAAACGATGATCAACGAATAACTATTGCAAGAAATTATATACTGGGGGAGGGAGGGGGACCCACCACTCACCCACGGTTTTACAATTCCAACGATAACTATGGCAAATTATTACTAATTGTCATAGAATGGAATGTCCAACCGCACTCATCAAAGCAAGTAAAAAGACTTCTTACCAAACCTCGACACGTGTTTCACCTCTACACGAGGCATCTTCAGGAGCACTCTCAAGCAAATTGTCTGTCGGAATAGCTTAATAATATTCCATGTTTTGTTTTTTATTGACAATTTGGGATATTATATATTAGTTTAAGCTTCTGTGGATGATTATACCACTGCTAACAATATTGTTCGCGTGAGTGCGTGCTACCCTGAATATGAGGCGATATGTTATTTTCTTCCCCAATTTCCTACTAAGGTCACGTTTCTGTTCTGCAATAAGTGACTTGCGAACTACGTATTTCAGTAACTGTGCTTATAACACTAACTGCTAAAATGATCAATATTGATCACATTCATTATTATTGATCACATTTTTCTGCGATTACCAGAAGCTTACATTAATCACTTCGCTTCTGTCAGTTTGTTCTTATGTATGCTGAGATCTTCATAAGTACGTAACGTATTGTGATGCGTTTTTTTATAGATAAATAAATAAATATTCTAGGACAATCTACACAACGCCACCTAGACACATGGTAAGCATAGTTTCACTAGCTTGTATTATGGATTTTAGAATGCGGATACTTTTTTTTTGTAAATACATACACATTATACATAGAAACACCCAGGCCAATGCAAATTAAAAATATTTGCAGTGAGCGGGAATCGAACCCACGCCTCCTACTTAGCAGTCGCGTTCACTACCACGCCACGGAGGTTTTATAGATAAAGTGAATTTTTGTATATACGTAATGTCATGCTACAACCAATAGGTGAGGAGTAGGAATGAAATAGTTGCAAAATCGGGTGACACCACTAAACGGCATTTACAATACGTCAATATCAACAATATTTTATAATTTGGTGAGCAAATGGACCACCGCCGGTTCGAAACGCAGACCCGGCCTATATAATAGCAAGTTAAATCAGCAGCTCATTTCCAGGCTTGTTTATCACCCAAATAATCCTGGATTTTATAGTAGGCTTTTTGGTATTATTTTTTTAAATTTAGTGATAGGCAAATCATCTATTTCAAAAGAGAGCTTGTTAAAAAAAGCTATTACTCTGAAAAGAATTTGAAATTTTGTGGAATCTACTATCACAGACAACGAGATTATTTTTGTGTCTGGTATCTACGTTATGCCTATCAGAAACTCTTGGATAGTTTTTAATATTTTTCTAACAAACATCAAGATATTACGGTAAGATTGTTTATTTCCTGAAACTTATCGCGGAGGAAGACTCTTGGATCCGAATTATAAATTGCATAAATTATAAACAAACTAAGGTACGTGGGTTAACCAGTGAATAATATTGATACAAAAAGTTTTGCCAATAGTAACCGACCTATAAATTGTAAAGTTAATAAACAACAAAATGAACAAGCATTGCCAGAACACAGTACAATTGTTCTTTCGTTTCTTTTCATTGTAAAGAACTTCGTTAAAACAAAAGACCAATCTAAAGTCTGTTGAACAATAAATAAACGCGAATATTTTCCACGGTACGTTTAATATTAGATTCAACAAATTTTAGTTGGGAATTGTTTCTATAAACTCCGAGTAGTTATGAAATGAATAGAAAGCTGTAGCGCAAGCTGAAGCGGATAGCTCATATATTTTATTCTCTGGTAAACTCCTTACGGCTTCAAACAGGTAAGTTTGACAACGACTCTTTATTCTACGACTAGATCTCCAGAGAAAAAATTGTTATTTCGAAAGGCCATTGTTTTTATCTATCATCCAAATAACAGACGGATCACAAACTTGCCCTAATATACTACCAAATACGAGAAGGTACTATGTAAACTAATAAATATTGTCATTAGATTTATATCTTTTTTTTCCTGATATTACAGACTAGCCATTCGTACGGTTTTGGGGGAGAATGTATTTTTTCAAAAGATGTATACTTATTTACCTATATAAATAAATAAATAAAAACAATACTTTTTGCTAAACTTTAGGTTTCCTTATATATCCTTATATTATCTAAATACATTAAACTGATATCGGCTGCAAAGGATTCATTGATTGATCAGTCCTAATATTATTTACGCACTTTTACACACTGTGTATTAAGTTTTATTTGTTACAAGCAGTTTATCGCAACTTGTCACTTGAAATGCTCGTCGTAGCATGATGATAATAATATACAGTCTTAGTAATCACCGAGAATGTAGCATTCTAATGAGAAAAGATTTCTTGAAATCTTTCCTCTTTATAATATTAGTATAGAAAACGCTAGTCGATCTCTGACTCATATCCTCGCTATCATGTATACCTAGCTCTCATTGTAAACTTATATTTTGAATCTAACTGAGTCCATATTGGGCTTCGCGTTATTAGTTTTTATTAAATATCTTATATCTGTTATATATTGCAACGATGTTCGAAGTTTTAAAACCGTATTAACTTCAAACGAAAAATTTGAAGGATATTTGCCAAACACAGCAGGAATCTTTCTAGAATAGTAAAATCACATTACAAACGGCCATACAATATTCTAGTCAAAATTGTGAAGTAAACGAATAAGATGCAATAAAATTATGTTAAAATGGGACTTCAGAATCATTTTCCTTACTTTATTATTGATATAGCTTCAAATTAGATAATGCAGTACTAACACAGATACTACTTAGTATAATCGTGATGTTTGACCAAATTGGAATGGGAATAATTTGGTCAAATATATCAAAACGGTTCTTCATTCAATTGATTCTTCTTTAGAATAAAGAACCTAAGTAAATGTAAGTGACTTTATATTTTACTTAAGATTTAAAAAACATAAAATGAAACTAACTTTAGTTTCATTTTTTAAATCTTTGACCAATATAGCGAGAATAATTAAACGAAGATAAAAACGAATAAGTAACAGACACAAAATACAATTAAATTTCTTCCTCAAACGGATCCTGATACTCATTTATTCCGTGAACTTTTAATTCGAGTCTCCAGAGTTTGAAATTTAAATAGGCCAAGCCGACTCTTTTACTTCTACTATAAGGGCGCTCAGATTAAACCGTACAAACAAACCAATTAAAAGTGAAAACCTTGACACCAAAAGGTCTTCATTTATCTTTCAAGCAGTACCTTAAATGTCACCTACGGAGAAGGAAATAAAAAGTTCCGTTCCATTTCATGTAACAATTAGAAGCGGAGAGTAAAAAAAGGACAAGGCTTAGGGATCCCGCAATAAATTATTAAAGAGACAAAGTTGTGTCTGTGCGTTTTTATGTCTAGGAAGAAACTTGGATAGCCATTAATTCTCTGGCCGACGTATTAAACGAGATAAAACAATTTTTATTACAGTAACTTTTCTTAGCGTCGATTTAAAATAATCTTTGGTTACATTTGGATTATTTGTAACCGTTCCAAAATCGTTTGTTACTTTGAGACGTTTTTCGTTCTTTCATAGGGTACTGTTGAATTTTAAAGGGCATAATCGTTCATTTCATTTGGTTCTTTGCATTGTTTTATCAACTTCTTCTGGAGTTTGAAGATATTATTGAAACTTAAATAGTTACATCGTTTATAAAGTTTGAGCAATTTAAGTTTTTATGCGGTAATTGCTTTTTTGTTTTTGCATTGCATTCATTATTGTATGAATTTATAATGCGTCAATTATTTCTAACCAGTTGTTACTGGTGACTCCGCTTGCATATCATTAAGGTGCCCATACCCCGGAACTCACAGGAGAAGTTGCCTGTTATTCCAGACTATAATATTCCATGCTTGTACTCAATTTTGTCATCGTCAAAGTGTAACTTGTGCAAGTTACAGTGAATGTTAAGGGAGTCATCTAGTCTCCTTTAAGAAATTAACTGTTGTACTCTACAAGCTTAAGTTGAATATAAACCTGAATCTACTTAACATAATGAACTTTGAAACGACGAGACAAATCAAATTACATATAAACCAATACATCAAATTGATGGTCAATACATTTGATATATCGCTAGTACCCCGTTCCAATGTTATATGTTCCTGTCTGTGTAATGTTGACCATAGTTTACACGGCTAATGCATTAACACCACAAATTTGTTACGACAGTGCAAAGATAACACATGCGGAATGTTTGTGGACTAAGCCAATAATATTTGATAAATGTTCACACCTTTTAGAGGGTGTTTTGAAAAAATGCAGCAGTAGTTATCCATAAAAGGTTTAAATTTACAAAATTTATAGAAATGCTCTATGATCTACCTACTAGTATTATGATCTAGTTTGGCAAGGGGTTAATTTTGGAACTGAATTAATGACATTATGCAATAACCCTTTCTTCAGTTGATTGCTTAAAATATGTACATCATACGTCACTTTTCAACAGGTGAGACGTGATTAGTATGAAAAATAAATCTATAGAGTCTCCACTCTCCCGCTACCCCGTTTTGTTTCGCTCTCTCAGTCAGCAGGTCTGAATTTTTTTTTTTGGCAATTATTGGTGTCACTCACACAATAACAACGAATCAAATGAAACCTCGCATATCAAAATTAGTCAAGCTGTTCAGGCTTTAGGGCGTGCCAACGAAATGGACATACATACAGACATAATCTTGAAAAACATTACCCTCCTTTCTTCGGTAGTCGGGTTCAGGTAAATGTCTAAATTTGTACCTTCACAAACTTTCACATTTATAATATAAGTAGGATAGTACTTTTAACACAGTATAAAAAAATCTGTGCCGAATGAAGACGAGAAGATAATAGTTTAACTTTTACAAACTAAACAAAACACAAGAACTTACCATTCAAAGCGCTACACTACAACTTCTCAGTAACTTCTTTTAAATAAGAAATACAGAATTATACTGTTGGTTCAATGCACAAAACTTCTATTGGTACAGCATTGCGACGTCACTGGTACAATTTTTAACAAAAGTAGTTCATTTAAACTGTGCACTTGATTATCAAATAAATTTATTAAATCCATGCGTTGGTCACCCCAAAAGTGCAAAAATGAAAAGAAAAATAAAAGAAAATGAAACGTCGGACTCAATATAAATAAATCTATCAATTTCAAATGAATAGCTTTCGAGTCCCTTTAAAATAGTTTTGGCTCAATGAATGAAATTCTGCAGATGGTTTAATGGATTATAATTATTATTAAATTCCTATAAATAATAGCATGTGGGTTTGACATTTCTAGTCTAGAGGGCGCATTTCTTAATTGATTTTTTAAGAGGGAGCAGATGCAGTAAGCTTATTAGATCTGTTCATGAATAATGCGACACATGATTTATGAACAGATCTTGATAATATTTAACTCAACCACCAAGGTTATGGTTCCTCAAAGATGTACTAAGTTTAGTAGAACTCGGTTCGTAAATGCTACCTATAATTTGTACGCACTCTCACACAAAGAAAGTCGACTAACTGTTCACAAAAGTACCAGTTAATAATGTCACAATATTTCTACAAATGTTCCTAAAGATATTTTTTCTAACTACCTACCGAAATATTAAAATAGGCATACTCCTCCTAACGTTATAGTAAATAAGTAAAATAAGATAAGAGCTGCAAATGACAGCTGTCTCCTACCACTCGCGAGATACGAAACAAAGATTGACAACAACAGACTCAGCAATATAAATTAAGATGTAATTTTTTGACTTCCCGCAGATAGCACGCCAGAATGATATCAGTTCTAACGTCAGTCAAGAAATATCTGCGGCTTTTGAGGGTTTGTTATTGAAATTACAAATAAACTGACTTGAAAGTGAGGAGACTGAGGTTTTTAATGCGTTTGATATCATCATTTCTGAAGAAATTGTAGACGAAAAAGTTTTGAAATGAATGTAGATTCCCATTTTCATTGTGATATCAGTGACAGTATTATTACGTCACATCACGATAAAATTTCTTTATATTCTACATATATATTAATCATAGATAAATACAGGGTCTGACAATGATACCTGCTGATTCATGGACAAGACTTTATTAAAGATTTCAGTGCAAATAAACGATACAATCAGTGAGAATCAAGAGAACAAATACGTTTATTTAGTCTATGCATATAAAGAGAACTTGTACGAATGTCAAAATTTAAAATAAAGTTCATAAATCGATTGAAAAAATCATCCAACAGTAAAAATATATATGACTTATGTAATCCAAATACACATTGTGAATGCTATTTTATTAACCAAATATCTGATGTCCTGCAACTTAGGCAAGGCATTCAAATGCGATGGCCTCCATGACACAGTAATACCTACCTATTTCCTTTGTGTTTAAAAAAATGTAAAATAAGCATCATAAAAGCAAACACAATATTCGATTAAAAGAAACGGTCTCTATATTTTCAAAGGTCGACCGCTCGGACCCTCACAAAATTGCATTAACCTATCCGTTATCCGATCAGTAGCCTTCTCAAGTGGCGTTAAATATTTTCGATTACCATTATTCTCGGGAACTTTGTGTAGTTGTTGCTTTATGAATATGAAAATAAACAAAGAGCAGGAATTACCCAAAGCGCGCAAAGGACCACACGATTATTGGAGTCAAATAATCTTCGCCTGCGAGCTGGCTATTTGCTTACCGACCAACGAATTTTCGACGAAGGTGCTACTTTCAAAGTTGGGAGGTTCGACGACAATTGCTTACATGAGGGCATATTTTAAACCAAATCAAAAAGAAAACAAGGAGTATGTAGACCCCGGGCTCCAAAATGGTAACCTCGGATGAATTCAGGAATAATGACAAAACGATGATATGGTAATGGGAATAATCAATTCCCTTTCGCTGGCTTTATATAAAGTTCTCTTTTTCGTTAGATTATAGATATGAGATGATGTTAAGTTTTCTGAAAATCAAGAATTGAACAATATAAACATTAATTTATTAAGTATAACTATAATAGATAATATGAGCAAAGATGGCCCAAGAGGTAAACAGTGTTGCTACACGAAATATTCCATTGAGGGTCGGTCATTTAACGCAATTTGTTTGGACGAAGTATTCACGCCCCGGGCGACGGGAGATGAACCCACTAGTACACGCAAGGGTACAAAAAGTAAGTGATAGCGTGTAATATTGAGTACCCTATATGAAAAGAAATAGGATGGAGAAAAATATAGAAGAAAGTGTTAGGGACAGTTTGGTACAATGCTCACTCTTTAGTCTATCCAAGGCTTCAAATGCCTATTAACGAATAAACTAAAAGTTAAAAAAATAAGTTAACCAATATTGAATCAAAGCAATAGCATAGATTATCTAATAGTTGGAAGCAATAGTGTCTAAGCGCATTGTATGCCATTCTAATATAAATATATTTTAGGACAATCTACACAACGTCACCTAGACCCTTGGTAAGCATAGTTTAACTAGCTTGTGTTAATGTGTTCTAGAATGCGGACAAATATACATAGATACTTTTTTTGTATATACATACATATTATACATAGAAACACCCAGACCAATGCAAATATTCATATTCATGCCCACAAATATTTGCATTAAGCGGAAATCAAACCCATGCCTCCTGCGTAGCAGTCGCGTACACTACCGCAACGCCACGGAGGTCGTCATTGGCGTAAAAGTACATGCCGACTCGAAGTACAAAGTCTATTTGCCGATACTTACATCAAATTCTTTCATTTTAACCAACCACATTGTCACGGCTTGTTTTATTAAATAACAGGTTTTTTTCCGTTTGATCTCGTCGCCATTGACAGTCGCCAAACCTCAGTAATGACTAACTTTATTAGCTGCATATTAATGCATATTAATAGTTGCAGCGACGTGCGGTCCGCATTATTGGGAGTCCCGAGGTCACAGAGTCCCTCGAGCCTTTGCAGATGCGTAGAGATGTTGCGTCCTTGGCAGTATTTTACCGTCTCTACCATGGTGAATGTTCTGATGAGCTCTTCCAACTAATCCCACCCTCCCCTTTCCTACACAGGACAACGCGTGCAGGGCTTAGGTGTCACTCGCATACGGTACAGAATATTCCATCAAGAACCAAGCGGTTCGGTGAGTCTTTTCTCTGCCGTACCATTAAGTCCTGGAATTCCTTGCCGGCGCACGTGTTTCCTTCTTCCTACAGTCCCGGGTCCTTTAAGCGGGGCGTGAAAAAGCATCTGATGAGGCCGTCAAGCTGAGCGCCACCATTGTAGCACTGAACGTGTTTGCAATGGTGACCCTCTTTCATGGGACTTTGTCTTCAGCTTAACATCAGGCGAGGTGAAGTCAAATTGACGTGCCATAGATAAAAAAAAAAAAAAAAAAAAAAAGCTAAAAGTCGGTGAGTGCATATTACAGATTTACCCATTTATTCTAATATAATATCTAAACACTACAAATAAATTGTTTGTTCCAGTGCCTACGTCACAAAATTGTCTACGCTCTCACCTTGCAGCCACCTATTAAGCTTCTCCAACCCTGAAATTAAATCGCCCGTGTGATTTACATTTTAATATGGCGAGAGACTCACCTGTACTAAAACAGGATTTATGGTATTGACATAACGACATTAGCTGCCCATCCGATCGTAAATCTCGAATCCCTCAAACTGTATGCGATAGTATTGGATTAATGATGTAATAAGGCAGTAAATGTCAAAGATTTCCGTCTGATACTCTCCAAGACGAACTGGTAGTGCTTGTGCGGTTAAGCACGTAATTAATTTCCTTGCGATTTACACCGCATAGCAAGGAATCAGGTCAATTTTTTTTTTCCAAATTTATTTAGCTTTAACATTTTGGTTAGAAATTTATATTCGGAATACCCGTTTGTTGCGAAGTTATTACGTGGGACCGAAAATCATAGTTGGCAAAACACCTCTGCCTACATTTTTGCTCTCATTTTTTAAGAAGTTTCCTTAATTTTGACGTTTGATAAAAAGTAAATAATTTCACTAGACACTCAAATACCTAATCCATCTCATACATTACGGGTTTGTCATCACGAAAATTAATACTTCTAGTATGTAAGCCCATGGAAAATATCCACCATGCTCATTAACATTTAAGAAGGATAAAGAAATGTAATTGAACACGTTTTAATTTTATCTTCTATTGCTACGAGGAAAACGTGTTCTAAATGCTCCCCTGGATAAAAAACAAAATTAAAAAGAGATTTATTTTAGTATTAGATAACATGCCATTTATTCTTTGTTGTTTTTAATTTTTCGATATCTCCGGGCCATTTAATTTATATACCTACTTAGTGAAATCAGTTTTTGTTTTTTTTAATTCTTGTGCATAAAATGTTAATATTATTGTAGGTTTATAAACCTAAGTACAATCACCGATAAAAGTAGCTCCTACATACCCACAACACAGTGCCCGTGCCCGTGTGGTCCACGTCATTCCTGTGCAAATACATTTTTCGCTATTTCCCGATACAAATAACTTACTACTAATACTAAAGTGCCATGCCAAATTACAAGAAAAGTTACGAGTATCTAAGGGTGAGATGTTAACAGACCATTTTCAGTCCCACGTAACAGGGGGCGAGCCTATTGCCGTCAATCAGGCACATTGAAAAGAAAATGTGTAAGTATACCAAAAATGCTGCAGCTAAATAAATTTGGGAAAAAAATCCCGACTGTTTGCTATGCGGTGTAAATCGCAAGGAAATAAATTACGTGTTTAGCCGCACAAGCACTATCAATTAACGCCTTGGAGAGCATCAGACACTTTTCTTTCAAAATGGATAATCGTTTATAAAAAAGTTTCACTGTTAAAAATATTCTGTTATTATTTGATGCTTAGGTTTTGGGTAAAGATATTTATGACACTCGCACACTTTGTGTTAACTTTATACTCCAATCAAACAATTTGAATTACATCTAAACTACGTCAAATTATACAAGCACTGCGTAGTAAGCCCGAAACTGGATCAACGTCCTCACCATAATTGCAGGAACGTAATAGGGGCCTGACAACAGTGGGGCGAAACCAATAACCACAGCTATGGTCAAGCAAGAATTAATCACCAAATTCAAATCGATTTCCACAGTAATTGCTAATAGTTGTGGCAAAGTGCTTCACAATGAAAACAGAGTAAAACAAACAACTATGAGAGTACTGAGATTCTGTGAAAAAGCAGTCGCTCAGTAAGGGTCCTGAAGATGCCACATGTCGAGGTTTGTTCCTCGCACTTGTGGAATATTGCACATACGAAATCATATCTCCTCGGGTAAGAAGTCGAAGAAAGAAGAAGCGACTACAATATGGAGTTCTTCAAAAAGGGTATTTCAAGGGGGGAAGGGCAAGAGGTTTCTGCAGGGCAGGGTAGGCACGGTACAGCACTAGTGTAACCGTAACACCCCTAGTATTGCAAACGTCCATCGGCCAATATACTTTCCATCAGGGGGGCCGCGTGCTTGTCTGACACCTTACTTAGGTATAACAAACGTGATGAATAAATAGAATTTTAAAGCCACTTGAATTTTATATGTCGTTGATTGTACACTGATGTAATACTGATTGTACTTAATATTAACTGTAAAAATCAAAGCTTTACCAAAAAATATTCACAGTACAGAAACAAATGACAAAAAAGATATCACAACACACCAAATTAGAACCTGTAAATCGTTCGCAAAAAAAATGTACGCAAACCGAAAGCAATTCCTATGAAATATGATCAGACATTACGTGGTCCGGACTGAGGTACTATATAAACTATGTGCCATTACCACAATGAGAGTTTAAGTCTGCACAGAGTGCGTTGGAATGGAACGACTGTCGTCAGCAAAGCAAACACCTACCCACCTCAGAGACCGCATTATTCATGAACCTATTTATTTATATTGCTTACTTATGTTGTTTTCGTCTAGCGGTTTTTGCTTCAGCTGGTTGGGGAATATGTTTTTGCATCATTATTAAAAGAATTGAATTTGAATAAGTATATTTTTTGGCTTGTGAAACAAATGATGGGTTATTTCTGCCTATCCCGAAGGGAAATAGACGTGAGCAAATTTATGTATGACAAGTATTGACGTGGGTCTCGTCTGTATAAAAACTTTGGTTAATTAAGATTAAATCAGTGATTTTAATTAGGATATAATGATTACGATACCACATGTACCTAACGCCATCTTGCGACAGCAAGAGGAACTACAACTTTGCAAACCCCCCTTCGACACTAAGGGGGGATCCTCCGACCAGGCAAGGTGATCAAGCCTGGCAGTGTGAAGAACAATCGTTGTACCAGTGCAAGAACTGCACTTTAGCGATGTAGGATTCCCAGAGATGTAGTAGTTCGTCTTGATGTCGCTAGATGGCTCTGGGTACTTATGCCACAGTGTGGTGTGGGGGTTTTAATTTTATTAACTTAATATATTATTATTATAGTATTATGTACTACATAAATATATTTAAAACTTAATCAACTTAATAGCTCACAAAATTATTCTTCGCTACAGTAATTGTATTAATTTACTGATCATTTAAAAAAATCCTTTATGTTAGCGTGGAAATCTTATTTTTTATTAGGCTAGTGACTATAAACTAATTTAGAAGGTAACTATATACTAAATCAAACTCAAACGAAAGTTGTCTTTTCTAGGATTTTCAGCTATTCTAAGGTTGTCTAGAACAAATAAATTCTAGTGAAATAGTCGTAAATTCAACTGTATTCTATTCATAATTAGATTTTTTGTACACACATGTGGCAGACAAGCACACAGTCCACCTGATGTGGTCACCGTAGTATATGGACGATTGCAACACAAGAGGCGTCAAAATCTCCCGAAAGGAGAGGATAGGTCCCGAGCATAGGTTTCGCTTTTCGAGAAAGCTTACTAAGTCTCCTACATTACTTGTTATGTACATATATCGATACTGCCTTAAACAAGTTTAAAACCCTTGACTTCACCTCTCCTGATATTAAACAAAAGGCAAAAGGAAAGAGAGTTACCATTACAAACACGTACAATGTTATAATGATGGCGCTAAACATGACGGCATCATTAATTGCCCTTTCATACCCCGCTTGAAGGACCCAGGACTGTAGCATGAAGGAAACACGTGTGCTGGTAAGGAATTCCAAGTTTTAATGGTGTGGCAGAAGAAAGACTTACCGAAATTCTTGGTTCTTGATCCTCCTGTCTTTCATTTGATATCCATATTAAAGGACCAAGTGACATAAAAAAGGTATTAGGACATTTTGTGGTGGTGGCCATCTTGGATTTGAAATTTGTCATAGTGTATCGTATTTTATTAGTCAAGCCCTTTCATATGGCATCCATACACATGTGAAAAAAATAGTGATCCGCCATTTTGTGGGGACGGCCATTTTGGATCGATCATCCATTATACATAGCTAAGATCCAAGCAAGGAAAGTATTCCACACGCTCGACAAACAGTCGCTAGACGCCATCGCAGGACATGGTTCCTTTAATAAACACCTTTTGGTTTTAGGTAACACAGACAGCTCTCTCTGCAGACTTGCGTGATAGAGGAGAAAACAGTGGCCTACGTGCTTCTACACTGTCCTGCAACAGCCACATAATAGTGTCAACTACTTCAATAACCCTGATATACTCCGAAAAACTACCAACTCAGAACAGTCTGCTGACATTCTTCGACTATCTGGAGTGGAGTTGCGGAAATCTGTCCGCCATAACATACACACCCCGTTGTTTTTACATCGGCCGTTAAAAACGATCATGATATCAATGATCTTCCCAGAATAATTTATTACGAAAATACCGTTTTTAACATTCGAGAGAATGATGTGGAATCGCAACTGAATTTTAACTGTTATATGGCAGTTAATAATTCCGATTAACAGAATTATGCCCCAGTCTATGGTTATTATCCGTACATATAACAAATGGAGATAAGACCTAAGGAGGTCTTAACGAAGGTAGGACACGACGGTATCTCCCGTCCGAAATGAGCTGTCCAACTGGGGAAATACCTCCGCCCTACAGAAGACCGCGGTCATAATAATCATCGTGTTGTGTTCCCGCCAGTAAGTAGGGTAGCCAGAGCTCACTGTACCCCTCCTTCCCCTCCCCTTCCTAGCCTCCCCACCCCTTCCCAGCTCTCCCCCTTTCCCTTCAGGGTGGGCAGCGCGTGTGTGACACCCTTAGTGTTGCACACGTTCATAGGCCACGGTGGCCGCTTTCCATCAGGTGGGCCGTGTGCTTGTCTGCCACCTACGTAGTATAAAAAAAAAGACCTCGGAGTTGCACAGATCAGACGTGTGAAAACTGAAAGGCGCTGCTCGTTTAGTCACGGTAACATTCCTACCATTGCCCTGGCACGGCATGTTTCAGTTTGGATAGACCTAAGAAATGCCCACAGATGTCAAAATAGAGACTCTCGCTTCTCTGGCCACAATTTATATCTCAGTAGTTAAGCTACTTCAAAATAAGCTAGGAAAATACGTTGAAACCTTTGGCGCGCCACCGGAAGTGTTGGTGACGTCACACCCGCTGGCGCCACCTACATCCGGCCGCCTGACACGCTCGGAATTCATCGGATTACCTCTCAAACAAACCCGTTCGTGATTTATGGATTTTCGTTCAAAATTACCCGACATAGCGGTTTCTACATAGCGATTTAGTTTTGTGCGTTAATCGTTTAAATATTATACCTATAGGGAGTTAGGGGAACACTCCCGAAAACATAAACAGGTGTTATCTACTACTGACCAATTTAACAAAATTGGGCTACGTTTTTTAGATTATCACATACTGATAATTTATTTTTTTATACTGTTTATACAGTTATACCTTTTAAATAGAATTAAGGAGGAAATCATCCTAATAATCGGGTTTAAAAATCATGATTCTTACAAAAAAAAGTATTACTAATATTTGTTTTCGTTATCGGGAGCATCCTGCATATTAAGCTTATAGTCCACTTAGTCTTTACTATAATAAGCTTTTTAGAACTTTCAATTAAACATGGTTTTTTTACATTAGTGTAGGATTAATCCTGATACGAATATTTCATTTATATTCCAACACTAGAAAGCGATGAAGGTTACTCCAAACGTGCGGAATTACGACTCATACTATACGAAACTAACCTAAAAAATATTATATAATAACAAAATATTAACTATAATTTTTTTGTGACAAGTGTTACTATAGAAATTTGGCAGGTATGGCAGGGTACTAAATTAAATATTTATATATTTATTTTTGTTTGTACCACTTTGGTGGCAGAAAAGCACACGACCCACCTGATGGAAATAGGTGACCATGGCATGTGAATGTTTGCAACAGCAGACGTGTTACTCTCGTGCTGCCTACCCTACAGAAACCTTCTAATGTTCTTGAAAAACTCCATATTGTAGTCACTTGAGAAAACTACGGCAGGGAGTTTATTCCACAGCTTGAGCGTGTGCGGGATAAAGCTCCTTTCAAACCGCACAGTGCGCACCGTTTCCGGTTGAATTGTATGAGGATGAATTCCCTGCCTATGGTGAATGGAGCGATGATAGAAAGAAGGCATGGGCATCACGTCAAACAATTCTTCTGAACACAAAACTATTGTACGACAGTATAATTTCTCTCTTCAATGTATTCTTATGCAAGTATTCAAATATCATCCGTGAAAAAAAACAAGTATTGTTGCGTTTTGGTCGATTCCATTCCGACATAACCACTCTCACCGGCTCCGGTTTGAATGGTATCCATGGTGATATTGCGAACGAAAAAGCAAATACATGAGAATACATTGAAGAGTTAAATATATAAATAAATACGTGAATCAAAAACAACAGCACTAGCGCAGAAACCAAATAAAAATCTTTTGATTACTATACAATATTAATAGTAATAGACATTTTCATCTCTATCTCAATAGACTTTCGAGGAGGACATTCAGGAGGACTCTCTGGTGTGCATTCAGGGGGACTTTGAGGCTTGCAATCAGGAGCACCTTCAGGTGTACTTTTTTCAGTGGTAGTTTCAGTGGTACTCTCAGTAGTACTCTCAGTGATACTATCAGCGGTGCTGTCAATAGTAGTAGTATCAATAGTAGTAGTCTCAATAGTAGTAGTATCAGTAGTAGTCTCAATAGTAGTAGTATCAGTGGTACTCTCAGTGGTACTATCAGCAGTAGTCTCAATAGTAGTAGTATCAGTGGTACTATCAACAGTAGTCTTAATAATAGTAGTATCAGTGGTACTCTCAGTGGTACTATCAACAGTAGTATCAATAGTAGTAGTATCAGTGGTACTATCAGTAGTAGTAGTATCAGTAGTAGTCTCAATAGTAGTAGTATCAGTGGTACTATCAGTAGTAGTCTCAATAGTAGTAGTATCAATAGTAGTAGTATCAGTGGTACTATCAGTAGTAGTCGTAATAGTAGTAGTATCAATAGTAGTATCAGTAGTAGTAGTATCAGTGGTAGTCTCAATAGTATTAGTATCAATAGTAGTAGTATAAGTGGTACTCTCTGTGGTACCCTCAATGGTACTCTCAGTGGTACTATCAGTGGTAGTATCAGTGGTACGCCCAGTGTTTGTTTCTTCTAAGTGATATAAGTCGCATTCACTGTCAGAAATTCCCGGTGGTATATATCTAAACGAATCCACTAAGATCATTGAAGAGCGAAAAGGATGACCGAGAAAGAGAAGCTGAAACAAAAAACAGCAGTTATTACTGTCTTCAAGGGCGTAATTGTTTAAATCTAGTTAGTAACAGATAGTGAAATGGTTAAGTCATCATTCGTCATCGTCAAGACATTCATATGTGAACTTGATTCACCGAAAACTGATTGTTCTTTGGTTGGTGTATTTATCATCGATCATCTTCAACCAATGACTGTACAGTATGTACAAATTGTGTTCTCTTTTTAACACGCATTAGCTTCACTTGTAACTATGTATGTAAAAAAATCTTGGAATCTTAATTTGACCCACTTCCCGGTCTTCGATTAGGATGTTTGCACATGCTTTGAGTTCTGATGACAATACCATGACTAGCTAAGAATTATTATTATAAAGCCAATATGGCGGCCTCCCCTAAGGATGGACTGGCTGTTATCAACTGGTATTAAATGATAGGATTTGCCGTCAGGAAAACAAAAAATAGTCACGTGACTTAAATCTAATATGGCGGACGTCCATGATGGCGGACAGGCTATTTGAAATGCATTTTGTAATTTTTGGTGCGTACCTAAAGCGCGTATTTTAGTTTTTAAAACTATTATATATTATTCCTGTTTATTTTATAATAAAAGTATTAACATATGTCTACTATTGTCAGCTAACTTGAATTTATTTATTTTAAGAATATTATACAAGAGACTTAGAATGTTTGTTACTGCATTTTAGTACTAGAAAATACATCTTTTGCTTCACATATTTACATTTCTTTCTTGAAATAAAATGAAGGAAAGTTACAAAAAGCAAGAAAAACAAATTTATTCATAGCTCTTTGAGATTCACGTATAAACATATTAATTACCAAACCAATCCCGGCTAAAACGACGTTTGGTCATATCTCTGGTTCTACTCAACTGATGGCAATCAAATATACGTTAAATAAATTATAAGTCTAACTAAAGCCTTTCAAACCAAAATAGAAAACAATAAAATTTAATTTTTATATTTGATAGGATCGCGATTAACCACTATCTCATCTGTTGGTGTTCATGCTGTGGTCGAGGGTGGAGCACGCTTGCCTAGAAGTAACCTTTCCAAGTCATAACTATCCGGTAGTTTTGGCATCCGTCCAGTTTTTGGACAAACAGTGAAACAGAGAATGATGAGTGAAACAGACCAATATTTTTGTACATGTTTTAGTACCTCCAATGTACGATAAGCTGCAAAAGTGCATGGATAGCTTAAGATCGATATTCCTATGAACTTTCAAACCCCAGTTAATAAATAAATAAACTAGATGGCGCCAGTAGTTTTACTAGCTACTACTTACTACTAATAAGCTTATGCGTATTAGTAGTAAGTAGTAGCAAAAATTATTTGGTTAACTCAGAAAATGGATAATAGAAATAGGAATGATGTTAGCGAACGAACAAACTAGCAAGTCACTGAGTTTAAGCAGCTATTAAAAAAACTGAACTACCCACGTAGTTCATTTAAGTATAAATTAAGTTCATCCTCTAAGATTAAAACATTAAGTTAAACTAAAAAAAAATCTAGTAATATTCCATTTCAATGCATGGTTAATTTGTGTTTGTATAAATTGATAATATAGAAAAAGAAATTAGTATTTCTTACATTTAAAAAGTAGCGCGGCGCCATCTAGTGATATATTTGTGAAACATTTTACTTTGTCAACTGAATACCGGCGCAAACGATTTAGTTTTTGTAATGTCCATGCACTTTTGCAGCCTACTGTACAGACTTTAATAATAGTACTGTTTCCGAAACAGTAGGACTAAGCCTCCCTACAATGGGAGAGGACTATGTCTAGTAGTGAGCTGCGATAGGCTAACAATTGGAAATGAAACGGTTTTCAAAATATTTAGATGTAAAGAATACTTACATAACCCACGAACTCTTCTAGAGAATCTGTCCTGTTTTCTATAGTGAATCTCATGGTATACCAACCGCCTGAATATTTAATTCCAGTGTATTGCATAGAACCAACCCACTGTTGCAATTCATTGTACGCTATAACCTGTACAAAGTCGTCACGAGTAGGATTATGTATATAAATATTCACTTCAACAATCCCACCTGCATTCATTGCAAACGTGAAAGTTTTACTACAGCTGCCGTCTGGCAACGTATACATAAAATGAGTACTACGCTCGTGAAAGGGCTTAAAGGTTTTGAAATCTTTAAAACTTCCGATTTGCCACGGAAACCAAGTATTGCCGCACATACTCGGCTTTAAAAATAACTTGTCAAAATCCTCTTCAAATGTATATCTTATACAGGTAGAGGCGTTTGAAAGCACTGACCACCATGATATAATTAACAGTAGAAAAACTTTTCGCATCATTTCGACTCACTATTCTGAACTGTCTGAAGCAAGTATATATGTCAGTATGCCTGAGTTTACTTTATTTTATGGTTCTAATTATGGGATTATTTATACGATCAGTGTTGATACGATATCAAACACTGGATTCACCTGCAATAAATAAATAATCTGTTCTAATCATGCACTAATAATTGAAATAAAGTAGTGAGCGCATAAAAAAATCTTTATTTATACCAGTTATGTGCCAGACAAGCCCACAGCTCATGTGACGGAAAGTGGATACCGTGGACTGTGGATGTTTGTGACACCAGAAGCGTCACACTCGTGTTGCCGACCCTGTCAAGAGAAGGAGAAAGGGAGGAAAATGGTTGACATTAAAATAATTTATGTGCCGTAAGTGCAGAAGACAAAGCAGGGTTTCATAACATTACATATCAGTATCAACTCAAGCCCTCAGTGTTCCCACTGACAACACGAATTTCAAACGGTATCCTTCGTTTGCTGTTTAAAATTTTGTAAGTATACTTTTAAAATAATTGGACGGTTCCACAATTTTTGCAAAATACTATCCAGAACAAAAGTGAGCGTAGTCTAGCATTTGTTAGCTTCAAGTTATATGTGGATTATGTCCACTTTTAGTTTTCATTCAAATACAATTGCAATAAATGTTCATATAGGTACGCCGCTGTAAATTTCTACTCAAAAATCTAAATATATTAGTTAAATAGTAGGCCTCTTCCAACATCTACGAGTAGTTATACCTAAAATATTTTATCTGTTACCTAATTTTGTTTCATTTACTTTATTCAGATGCTTATGTAACTTCGTACTAGTGTTAAATTGGATTAAATCGGTTTATTCAAACTCACCCAGTGTTATCATTGAGCTATTTAATTATATAATTTATTGCGTTATTTATGTCACTAGAGAAATTATATCAATATCCAAATGTTTATCACTAGTCATAATCAAAGACATGTTACCAGCATATAATACACAAGGATTTGAAGTTACTAGGTAAAGTAAAAGTAAGACTAACGGTAGATGGCTCCAACGAACGTCACCCCCTAAGATGTAAAAGAAAATTTCTAATGCTCTAGACGCACGCTTCTGGAACTGCCCTGAGGAACGCCTCACTACGATATCAGATTTAGAAACCGTAAAGTCCTTTCGATCCTACATATTTTTTGATTACGACAAACTGTTTGCTGTCCTTTAAATAATACATACATACATACATACATTATGCTCACGCCCGTAATCTCCAAAGGGGTAGGTAGAGGTGTGTTTAACACCCACATTTCGCCAAAAAAGATTTTAAATAATTCCTTATTTAATTTAGTACATGTCCTCTTGTACCACCAATTTCTCTAGGGACACTTTATTAGAAACTCGATGAAAAGCTTTAGACACACATACCTATAAAAAAATTACAATTACCATTTTGTTATAATCTATATTTTCAATGACTTGGGTACGTAATAACGTAGGACAGAAAATCCCCTTGCTTTCCCTTCATCAAATTCCCTTCCCCTCCTCACCTTACGTTAAGCTGAAGGCAACGGTTCACGAAAGAGGGTCAACATTGCAAACACGTACAGTGCTACAATTGTGGCGCTCAGCTTGACGGTCTCATCAGATGCTTTTTCACGCCCGCTTCAAGGACCCGGGACTGTAGGAAGAAGGAAACACGTGCGCTGCTAAGGAATTTCAAGACTTAATGGTGCGACAGAGGAAAGACTCACCGAACCGCTTGGTTCTTGATGGAATTTTCTGAAATCAACTGATTCATGATTTATTCGTTTGTTAATAATAATTGAAGTACAAATTTCGATGTAACTCTTGTAATTGAAAGAAGAAAAGAAAGAAAACTTGTTTTTATTAGGGATCACATTACACAATAACACGTCAAATAAATACAGAGGAATACATTGAAGAGTAAAGTACAACAATAAAGGAATAAAACATCAACATCCGGACTAGGTTAGGTCTGTACACAAACAAATAAGGTCCTTTTGTTAACTATACAATATTAATGGTAATTGACATTTTCATATCTATTGTAATAGTTTTTCGAGGAGTACATTCAGGAGGGCCATCAGGAGTGCAGTCAGGAGGGCTTTCTGGAGTGCAATCAGGAGGGTTATCCGGAGGGCATTCTGGAGGGCTCTCTGGAATGCATTCAGGAGGGTTTTCTGGAGGGCATTCAGGTGGAATTTCCGGCGTGCAATCAGGGGTGCTTTCAGAGACAATTTCAGTGATAGTTTCAGTGGTGCTGTCTGTGGTTGTTTCTTCCGAATCATATAATTGGCAATCGTTTTCAGACACGCCCGGCGGTATATACCTGAACGAATCTACTAAGACCGTTGAAGAGCTATTAGAAACACCGATAAAGATAAGCTGAAACAAAAGAAATCACCAGTTATTACTGTCTTCAAGGACATGTCTCCAAAGACAAGGTTTGAATGAAATTGCTACAGATTACCAAAGCGTGCGATCTTTAGTTGTGTTTATGTTGTGTTAGTACACGCATACTTACGTGTAACGGTACAACAAGTAGAGAAAGGAGCTGTCAAAAAAGTCGCACATTACAATGTGTAAGCAAATACTAGACAAGTAAAGGCACATGCGCGCTTCTGAAGTTGCAAGTACCATATCAGAAACCAGATAATGAAATGATTAAAATCAATGTATTGGAAATTGGTATTCAATTTTCGGAAGGTAATAAACTTATCTGTTTTGCATTGAATGAATCAAGCACCAAAGATAACATTACTATCTTATTTTAGAATCTTATGGAGGTTGTTTGGTTCTAACGTCGAAGTTATCGAAAATTACACATCTTCCTTTGCATGAAAGGTGTTATAGAAACCAACAAAACATTTATATGTAACTTGTTGAACAACTTATTAACTACTAGCCAATGGCCGCGGCTCCGCCTACGTGGATGTCATATCTGCGGTTCTATTTAAACCATTCAGTAGTTTTTCATCCACCGCAGACAAACACTCACAATCACAAAAAGTTCCAAAAAATTTTGTTCTGAATTTATAATTATAACACAACACTAGTATTTTTATATCTTCAATGTAGAGACACGACTTTACCATTATATAATAATATAATATTTCTAATATTAAGATCTAAAGAACACTTACATGACCCAGGAACTCTCCTAACGATTCTGGTCTGTTTATTATTTCGAATTTCATGGTGTACCAACCGCCTGAATAATTAACTCCAGTGCGTGTCGTAGAACCTACCCACTGTTGCAATTCATTGTACGCTATAACCTGTACAAAGTCGTCACGAGAAGGGTTATGTATATAAAGATTAACTTCAACAATCCCCCCAGCATGCATTGCAAACGTGAAAGATTTACCACAGCTGCCTTCTGATAATGCATACATAAAATGAGTACTACGCTCATGAAAGGGTTCTGAAGGTTTGAAAATGTCATAACTTCCGATATGCCACGGAAACGGACGAGTTTCGCAGAAACCTGTCTTTGAAAATAACTCATCAAAATCCTCTTCAAATGTGTATTTTATACAGTAAGACGCATTTATAACCACTGACCACCATGATATCAATAACAGTAAAAAAAGTTTCCGCATCATTACAAGTCACAATACTAATGTCTTTAAATAAGAATGTATGCTAATATACTAAAGTTTCCTTTATTATATGCTTCTAATTTTACGCTTATTTATATGATCATTGATGATATGATATCGATCACAGGATGTACGATAGTAAATAATCTGTATTTGATTTTATAAAAGATTTCATTCAGCTTACTGTTTGATGTTTCAAAGGGCGCCGCCCGAAGTCGGCCTCTCAAAGGACAACTATTTCGAAGTAAAATGATGATAGTAATAGTATTCTTTCAAGGCGCTTTCAAATTAAAAGATTGGTGTCGAAATGTGCTCTAGTACTAATATTGACTGGTAACGGACAAATATGTTTTTTCATAGAAAATGCAACTAGCCAAACCGTGCGACAGGTAGCAGGACTGCTGTCGCTTTGTCTGACGTCGTCGTGCGTTTGTTAGCACAACATTTTCAGTGAGTAATTTTACACCTACATAGATTTTTATACACTTTTACAAAATGTAACCCCTGTTTAAGTAGTAATTCAGGACAATTCATAATTAGCCACTGATTCTTTGAAAAAATCTCATTTAGAAAATAAGTAGATAATTAATAAATAGTCTTATTTAGAGAAAGAACGAGATACGTCACGGAGAAAGAATATCACCATCTTACCCGAAGGGTGTCGTAAGAGGCGACTGACGGAAAAAAGACAGCTGATATTACTGTGAGGGAAATAAAACTCGAAATGAAACCCAGTACGAACCAGTGGACTGTTAGGCTATTGGTTGAGTAAAATATGTAAGTAATTAGAATCATAATTTTATTATAGTTATTTTGAGTATTTAATTTGATATATTGAATACCGTAAAACGGGGTGAATAGAGATCCAGGGGTGGATAGAAATAAAATGGTCAATGGAATATTTAAAAAAATTTCTTTCCCAAAATTTTCATTATGCTCATTTACAGTGATGTTCGATGATTCTAGTATCACAATGAACTAGTCCAAATTTTTGATTGAAAGAAAATAAGTACATAATTTAGCTGACCATTTTATTTCTATTCAGTATTCACCCCTCGATCTCTATTCACCACGTTTTCCCGGTATTTTTGGTTATGACCATTTTAATTTGTAATTTAATTGAAGTGGTCTAATTATTCTACATTATCGTAGTTATATATTTGAATTATGATTGTATTTTAGATATCATGATCATTTAATATTGTATTAGATAATAACCTGATGTTTTGTAAATAACATGTTGTAGCGACCAGCATTTTTGGGAGTCTTGCGAGTCCTTAGGTCACGAATACCCTCGAACCTTTGCAGATACGTAGATAAGTTGCGTTCCTGGCAGTACATTACCGTCTCTATCATGGTGAAATTCTGGTGAGTTCTTCCGATTAATTCCACCCTCTCCTTTCCTACACAGGACAACACTTGCAAGGCTCAAATGTCATCCGCATACGGTGCTGAATATTCCATCAAGAACCATGCGGTTCGGTGAATCTTTCCTCTGCCGCGCCATTAAGTTTTGGAATTCCTTACCAGCGCATGTGTTTCCTTCTTCCTAAAGTCCCGGTTTCTTTAAGCGTCTGATTAGGCCGTCAAGCTGAGAGCCACCGTTGTAACACTGTACATGTTTTTAAAGGTGACCCTCTTTCTTGAGACATTACCTTCAGCTTACGAAGTCAAATTGACGTGTTATAAATAAAAAATAAAAACAAATTAACAAATATCAGATTGTGACTTGTTTCTATTTTAATGCCGGTGCACTGCCTTTTTAGTTCTTGCTTTCCCTCACTGAAGCTATAGATGGAAAGGCGGGTAGATAATAATATGTAGAATTAGAAGGATTTTTTTCTTTTCTGTCCAGTATTTCTAAACATATCTACTTATTTAAATAGAGAACTGGGAAATCAGGAACCCCCTAGACAGATCCTCCTAATATATTTTCTTAGAATGGATTTCCGCCATGTAAAGCCTCAATATTTTAACCCGACTATATATTCTAACTTATCTTATCTCACTAGCTGATGCCCTCGCGGTATCGCCTGCTTTTATTCCATTCAAGGCGTAAAGACAGCAAATTTTTATTCCCGACTATGAACCGTCCGTACGTATCGTGTACGGACATTTTAGCGATATCCGTTCAACATTTAGAGCATGATTAAATAACAGACATCCAAACATTTTGTTTGTTTTTCATCATCACATCATATAAAATACACACATAACTTCGAAAAGCATCGAAGTCATTGGTGTGTGCCATGGTAACTTGGGATCGAACCCAATACATCGTCTTAGCAGTCCATTACCTATGGGTAATGGACTGCTGAGACGATGTATTGCCACTAGGCTACCTAAAATTACTAATTTAAATGATGGT
This sequence comes from Pelosia muscerda, assembly GCA_963691645.1. Classification (NCBI taxonomy): domain Eukaryota; kingdom Metazoa; phylum Arthropoda; class Insecta; order Lepidoptera; family Erebidae; genus Pelosia; species Pelosia muscerda. Next base: position 3,651,681 of record OY829114.1, on the reverse strand, counting down.
GTGTATATATATATATATATATACATCATATAAATACTTTTGTTTCAATGTATCATATTCCCTGTATTCTCGTAATGACTCGCGGTAGAGTAGAATTTGGGCTACCCTTTCTCTGATATGTTACATGATAAACGCATCTTTAATGAGAGGATATAAAATGTCTGCTGGGCTAAAAGCGTGGTGGCAATACCAAAAATCAATTTCAAACAATTAAAATCTTTGATATCTTCTATCAAGATTATCAGAACAAACCAGGCTCTTGTGAAAGATCATGACGCATTGTGAAAAAAAATTACCAAACAGTGCCTGTTGTATTTATATTACTATATTACATTAGTGTGTGAGTCTATCGTTCGGAACGATAAAGCACCTCTTTGCAAATCGTAGTTACTGATGCTGTCGCTTCCACCCGTGTTTAGAAATGGCAGCAGTGGTAATTTGTACTCAGAATGAAATGTTACATATGAGCCTAGTTTCTTCTAAGCCTCCCTCATCATTTCAGCCACAAGAAGTCCACTGTTGAACATAGGCCTCCGCCATCGGCCTCCATTCCGACCGGTTGAAGGCGGGTCCGCATCCAATGGGTACCCGCGACTTTGACTATGTCGTCCGTCCATCTCGCAGGAGGCCGTCCCACGCTTTGTCTACCGGTACGCGGGCTCCATTCGAGAACCTTTCGGCTCCAACGGCCATCTGTTCTTCTTGCTACGCCTCATCGACCCCCAATCCGACCGGTTGGAGGCGAACCGGTTGGGGGAGCGAGCCTTAGAATATGAGCTTTCGCTTTAACCTGGGTCTTATCCATATTTCATCTTGAGGCCCACTTGTTAGTAGACTCGGTTGAGGTCTTCGAGCAATGTTTCTTCTAGTAATCTTATCATATTAATTACTGATTTTTTTAACTATTTTTAAAATTGATGTTTTGATATCACCACCAGATTTTTAACCTGACAGCAGTCTTTTCATGTTCTTCTACTAACTATCATTTGGTAATTTGGGTTCAGAATTCAGATGTAACTCAAATTGGATATTTAACTTATCACAATCATCATCATCATTATTTCAGCTATAGGACGTCCACTGCTGAACGTAGACCTCCCCTATCTACCTCAAATCCTATGGTTGGAGGTAATTTGCTTCCAACGGACACCACGGCTAGTCATTGGCTAAGCAAAATACTTTTGTCAAAACTTGTATAAAATATACAAATGGTGAAGTCATTATTTATATTTTGTTTTGGGTATCTGTAGAAGGATCAATGGCCGTTGAAGTAAATAAGTCCTAGAGTGGATCGCGAAAAGTTAAACGGAACGCTCCCTAGCCAGATTTACTGATGACCTGAAAAAGGTGATGCAGCAGTGGATTGCGATATGGTAATTGATGATTGATTACTGTATGACTACAGTGGATTATGATATGCGGTTGCGTGGAAGATTAAAAACAAATTAAAACGATAAAACAACAACAGACGATACGTTTCAGTTAAATAATATATTTTGCATAAAGGAAAGTGGATCATAAGTAAATCAAGTCTATAAAATGTTAATAGTAATTGACACTTTCATCTCTATCTCAATAGTCTTTTGAGGTGGGCATTCTGGAGTACATTCTGGTGGACTTTCAGTAGTAGTTTTTGTGTTACTTTCCGTGGTACTTTCCGTATTATATTCCGTGGTATTTTCAATGGTCGTTTCTCCATATTCATATAACACGCACTCACTTTCGGACATTCCCGGCGGTATATACCGGAAGGAATCCACTAAAACCGTTGATGTGGGAGTAGACACACCAATAAAGACAAGCTGAAACAAAACACACCATCAGATCAGTTATTGCTGTAAAAGAATGTAATTAAATAAGAGAGGAAGCGTCGGTAACCAAGTGGTTAAGAAGTCAGCCTTATGATTGTGAGGCCCCGGGTTTGAATCCTGGCCACTACCATACCGACGTGCACTTACTCCAAACATAAGCCATTGAGCTTAGCTGGAGGAGTTAGAGGGAAATTGGTAATTTCGGTTGATGATATTCTTATTTTTCAAAGATTTTTTTTTATCTGAGTTACTTAGTAACAGAAAATGTTTAAATCCAAGTTATTGGACTTTGGTATCTATACTATTACATGATTGTAAACTGGTTGTGTATATACTATAGAGTTTATATTACTAATGTAAATAGAGAAACAGTCATCTCATTACCGCGTTACCGTATTTATGATATCTGTGGCAGTGACTTGTAACTTTGAGTTTAGATGCTTTGACGTCACTGCAATAACTATTTATATCAAAGTATATACTGGTTTATAAAAATATAGTTCACGGTTCATATATTCTGCCTCGTTGACACAACCTATGTTTTGTGAAAAGATAATATGTAATGTCACTCGCACACTTTGATCTTCTAAAGATAACTTTATGGTACATACATTGAAGATACTAGAAGTGGCATTAAGTCCGCCTGTGTAAGGAGTAAAAAAATACATGAATAATTTGAACACAAATATATGACTTTTGATATTTTTATCTGTCTGTCCGTGATGGATGCAAAAACGACTGAACTGATTACCTATATATGATTATTTATATTGTTGATTGATGGTACTTGGTGGAACTTATTGTTATATATTATTGATAATATACTTGAACTTCTCCATGATATTTATTATTGTACTATACTATCGACCCATAGCCGTCACCTCAGTACTGTACAAGGTTTTTGAGTACCTCATCAACACACAGCTCATACGTCACCTAGAGGATCACTCCCTAATTAATGACCGGCAATATGGTTTCAGGCCTCTGAGTCGTGGTCGTTGCCTCGGAGAGCACGTTAAGCCGTCGGTCCCGGTTGCCATACAAACATCTGTGGCAGTCGTTACGGGTAGTTGGAGCCCACAAAAGTCCAACCAGTCCAACTTGGAACTTCGATAACGCCATTGGTCATTGGAGCATTGGTTATGGAGGTCATATGGCACTCGCTTCACGTAAAATATCGAAGTTCAGCCGCATCACAGTTAGACTGGAAAATCGATCCCAACAGAGTTGGAAAAAGGTTCAGAGAATGATGAATATGGTTTCAGACCGAAACGGTCAACGGGTGATCTTCTGGCGTATGTAACCCATCTTTGGGGTGAGGCTATGGACAAGCATGGTAGGTCACTGGCTATGAGCCTGGACATTAGCAATGCTTTCGATAGAGTCTGGCACAAATCGCTTCTTCCCAAACTACCAGCCTTCGGTCTGCCTCCTAGACAGTGCAATATGGTTGCTAGCTTCCTGCAGGGGTGCCGTATTCGCGTTCTTTGTGATGGACGAGCTTTGGAGTTCCTACAGGCAAATGCTGGTGTGCCGCAGGGGTCCGTCTTATCACCCATTTTCTTTCTTCTGCATATCAATGATATACTGTCCACCGTCAGCATACACTGCTATGCAGACGATAGCAGTGTACACGGGAGTTACCACAGACATCCTGCGGCCAATCAGTCTGATATAGCGGAAAAAAGGCAGCTTCTTGTCGCTAGGCTTGACCAGGTCCTCAATCACATTTCCCAATAGGGATCTGAGAACCTGGTCGAGTTCAATGCCAAGAAGACGCAGGCATGTGCATTTAGAGCAAAGATATCTCCTTTCCTTCCTTCTCCCACTCTTCAGAGCACACCACTGCCATTACAGAATAACCACAATATACTCGGTATGGATGTTTGCTGCAAACTGAACAACAAGAACTACGAGTGTATCGAGAGCATCATCAAATCAGCTTCGCGTTAACTCGGAGTTCTGAACAGAGTGAAAAGTTTTTTCACGCCGGAGCAGCGGTGTCTACTTTTTAAGACACAAATTCGCTCCTGCGTGGAATTCTGCTCGCATCTCTGGGATGGCTCCGCGAAGCATTTATTAGTGCTCTCGACAGGTTGCAGCGACGTGCGGTCCGCAATATTGGGAGTCCTGAGGTCACAAATACCCTCGAACCTTTGCAGATGCGTAGAGATGTTGCGTCCCTGGCAGTATTTTACCGTCTCTACCATGGTGAATGTTCTGATGAGCTCTTCCAATTAATCCCACTCTCCCCTTTCCTACACAGGACAACACGTGCAGGGCTTAGATGTCACTCGCATACGGTACAGAATATTCCATTAAGAACCAAGCGGTTCGGTGAGTCTTTTCACTGCCGCGCCATTAAGTTCTGGAATTCCTTGCCGGTGCACGTGTTTCCTTTTTTCTACAGTCCCGGGTCCTTTAAGCGGGGCATGAAAAAGCATCTGATGAGGCCGTCAGGCTGAGCGCCACCATTGTAGCACTGAACGTGCTTGCAATGGTGACCCTCTTTCATGAGACTTTGCCTTCAGCTTAACATCAGGCGAGGTGAAGTCAAATTGAGGGGCCATAAATAAAAAAAACCCTTACATTGACAGTCTGTTTTATCACGTTCCGCGCGAATGGAATCCAGGGTGGTAGGCTTGTAGTATTCTATATTTTGAAAAAATAAAGCATTTAGAACACAACAGATACCTTTATCTATGTTGTACTAAATTAATTAAAGAACTAGATATATTAAAAGATAACATTTTAATCTTATGATGGATTGTTTTGGTCTTTCGTCGCATTTTGGAAAATACATCACAATGTTAATTTACTTATTTGTGTTTCTCGCTTTCTTTAAATACTAATTTAAGGAAATACTAGAAAACAATCTGTAATATGTACTTTATACACGACAACAACGACATATCGGTTCGCTCACAAGTATAATCGTTCGTATAATCGTATAATTTGAACTAATATGAAACGAAAACACACTACTTTTTTAAGATAGTGGTAACTATATTGCCATCACATTTTTTTAACCGTTCAAAATAGCGATTACTTTTCTACAGTACAGTACTGGAAAAAGTACTTATGGTGTTTCATATTTTGAATCGAATAAACTTGAATATTTACGAAAAAGTTTATTTACGGTTTATTTATGAATTTGGAATATTAAGATGTAAAGGTTACTTACATGACCCACGAATGGTTCCGAGCCAGATACAATCGTGAATCTCATAGTGTACCAGCCTCCTGCAAAATCAGCTCCATTGCGTTGCGCAGAACCTACCCACTGTTGCATTTCATTGTATGCTATAACCTGTACAAAGTCGTCACGAGTAGGATTCTGTATATAGAGATTCACTTCAACAGTTCCACCTGCACTCACATCAAAGTCGAAAGATCTTGCACAGCTGATCTCTGTCAGTGCATACATAAAATGAGTACTAAGCTCATGAAAGGGCTTGGATGGTGTAAAATCTTCATAACTGCCGATATGCCATGGATATGAATTAGCTCCGCAGACACCCTCCGTTGAAAATAAGTCATCAAAATCCTCTTCAAATTTATATGTGGTACAATTAGATGCATTTACAACCACTGACCACCATGATATCAATAACAATATAACGACGTTACGCATCATTTTAACTCACAATACTGAACTGTCTGAAGCAAATATGTGTGCCAGTATACCCATAATTTTTGTATCATATGCTTCTAATACCTCTATCGTATTATGGATTATTCGTATTAATGATATGATATCGGTCAGAGGAAGTCCCTAAGATAAAAAAAATAATCCGTACTTAGTTATTAGTAAATTATGTCGAGGTGATTGAAAACATTTTATTCAGCTTGCTCTGTTTGCTGTTTCAAATTTCGTAATTATATAATAATAATTTATTTCAAGTATATTGGCTTGAATAAAATTCCACCGAAAACATAAATGTAAAAAAGAAGAGCCAAGTTCAAGACAAAAGTTAAACTTGACTGTGGGCTTCACCGCAAAAAGAATGGAGATCTAGCTGGCTAGCCAGTTAATTTGCTTGAACTTTGGCTTGATACACTACCGTGCCATCTACCCACCCCAACCCCAATTGGAATAGGGATGATGACAAGGTCGTCCGTGTACCCAATACTGCTAAATACCTCAATTTTTGCTGTAAATGTGAAAATATTACGTACCTAAACTGAAATGACGTGATATTTTTAGTTACCAAACTGAGCCACATTATAAACAATCGAATCGGAAAGGACATGTCCACACATACAAAATGACAGTTTTTATTCCAAAAAAAGTCATTATGGCCCAAATTACGAGGATATTATAGTAGCAAAATTTTGGAATGGGGTATTAGTTAGATTCCTATTACTATTTAAAAGGAAAACTAAATTATTTATTTATGTTAGTAGATATTTTATTTGGAGGATGGCAATACAGTTTTGTTTATTCAGATAGCAGTTATCGCTGTCACCACTGCAAGCGTCACTTAAAGTTACTTTCGCGCACTTTCATTGGTGTTTCGTTTATTTTCCGCTTACTCTGACTTATTCACTGATTCTTTGATTTTACATGAGACATTAGAGTTATAAGTCCATAAATTATCAACATTAATTTATGGACTTATAACTCTAATGACTTGACTTATTCACAACGGTGTTGTTTGTATGCTGTCTGGTAGTAATACCAGACAGCATACAACAGTATACAAACAGTCAGCATATTACAATTTTATTACGCCGAGCAGTGTCATTTATGTAATCTTATGCCGGCTTAAGTCTAATAGTTTGTAAATGTTAACGATATGTTTATGTATATATATATGAATCAAAAGCAGATAACGCAAGAATAAAAAAACATTCGTGGACTACTCCTTTATGACTTCTTACATTCATTATCAAGTTTCTTATGAGCCGTACATAATATAGAAATAACGGTATGAACCACACATATATAAATATAGAGGGAAACTCTATATTTTCTAGTGCTCCACGGTTTTGCACTACGCGCTACGCTAAACATGTCGTCAGGCTGTATGAGCGATTTTATATAGAGCGTTTTCAGGTGGCTCAAGAAGTTGAATTACTAAAATCAACATAACATAAACATAACATAAACTCAGGCCTTTATCCCAGAGGTGCTAGCACCCACGTTTCGCCAGTTTATGTTTAGGTCCCAATGTAATAGGTGGCGCGCCTATTGCCATTAACCAGGCACTTATAAACCTGCGATAAATACACACTTATTTTCGAAAAGCATCGAAGTCATTGGTGTGTGCCATGGTAAACCTGAGATCGAACCCGAGACCTCGTCTCAGCAGTCCATTACCGTACCACTAGGCTACCGCGGCTTTACTAAAATCAAATATCTTTAAAATGTAAATATTGTAAGAATTATTCACTTTGGTAGTCCATTACACATATAATTATAAATGTATGTACTATAAAAAATTACTCATCAACACACTTGTGTAGGTACAAACCGTGCTAATGTGTGCCACTGTTAAAAATCATCCTTATAAAGATGACTCAGTTGCATTCAATGTCTTATTTGATGTTCAAAGTTCGTTTAATTTGCCTTGCCGATATTGGGACCTGCGCCAGAGCTTGTGGGCTTAATCATGTGCAGCAACATTAGGTTTGCTTGGGTCTCAAGGATGTTGGTAGGACCCCGTATGTCACACAAATACCACACTTAAATATTCTGATATAATATTATTCCACATACAAATTACCGTACCTACTTGTACGCACGATATTTTGTTACCATGCAAAATTACCTGACGTGTGGTTACTAAATATCAACTTAGGTTTATTTATGTATTATTCGTTTATATATTAAGTACTTTAAACTTTCATAGAAACATGTTATGAACTTTACATACCTTTACATTGATAAGAAAAAAAACAATGACTTTAACGAATTATTTGTAATGATTCCGGCACGGATGTTTCGGTTGTCTACCCAACAGTTTCAACAGCTTAGATAAATACTTTATCAAGTATTGAAGATAAAAAAATGTTAGAAAATAAATCATAATACAATTATTCATGAAAATGATTTTTTAATAATATGTAACATTTTGCGTAAACATCTGATAATATCATAACATTTATATTGAAATTAATTATATTGAATTTAATAATTGGTAAATCATCTAACTTTCCATTAAATACCGAAGTAATAGTAGAAGTGCCGATTTTGATGTAACTATTGTATTTTATTATACGAAAGTAAAAAAATACTATTTGTTAACTGTACATTATTATTCATATAATTTGCAATCACTTTCGGAAATACCCGGCGGTATATATCTAAAGGAATCCACCAAGATTGTTGAAGTTGCAGATGTACTACCGTAAAAAATAAGCTGAAACAACAAAAATATCAATTATTATTTCAAAGATATAATTATTTACAGACTAGCTGACGGGTACCTACCCCAGGTGGAAATATACGTGAGGCTATCTACCTATCTATCCAAGCTATCCAATCGTGTGGTGCGCGCGGATGGATAGATGCACAATGAAAAGCGCGGGCATCGCAGGTGCTCGCAAAGCGCCCGGTTTTGCGAGGACCCGCGATTCCCGCGCTTTTCATCAAGTTTGCTCGCTAATAATACTTTTTAAGTGACATTGAAGTGTAAAAAAACTTATAAATGGTATTTAAGTATATTATACAACCACGAAACCCACATATGAATAAGAAATCTATAAACATGTCCAAAAATACAAATACGCCTATGCTGAAATTGTTTTTTGGTGTGCATAAAATTTATGTTACAGAATATTTTGAAACAATTAGATACTTACGTGGCCCATGAATTGTTCCAAAACAGATCCTACCGTGAATCTCATGGTGTACCAACCTCCTGAATAATCAACTCCATAGCGTTGCGCGAGATTTAACCATTGTCCTGATTCGTGGTACGCTGTAACTTGTATGAAGTCGTTAGGAGCAGTATTTTGTATATAAAAATTCACTTCAACAATCCCACCGTTATTCATAGTAAAATTGAAGGATTTCGCACAGCTGATTCGTTGCGTGTGCATAAAATGTGTACTACGCTCGTGAAAGGGCTTGGAAGGTTTGAAATCTTCAAAACTTCCGATATTCCATGGAAGCTTGGACATACGGATTGCGCAGAAACCTCTCGTTGAAAATAACTCATTAAAATCCTCTTCAAATGTATATCTTATACAGGTAGATGCGTTCACAACCACTGACCACCATGATATCCATAACAATAAAAAAAGTTTACGTATCATTTCAAGTCACACTACTCAACTGTCCAAAGTCTAAAGCGAGTATGCCAGTAACTCAAAATCTCTTTATTATACACTTCTTATACCTCTATCGTAATTATTCATACGATCATTGAAGATAATGATATCGTTCGCAGGAAGTACGATAAATCAATAATCTGTACTCATAATTAAGGCTGTTGTTACATTGGGTAACTAGAAAGAAACTGAAGTTTCTTCAACTTCAATTGTATTTTAAGGCGACTGCAAACTTGGTCAATGGTTGCAAACTGCAAACATGGTCGGGGCATATTTATATGCAAGTATAAGGTTTGCTTATTGGCCCTTTCAACCTTAACAAAAAATCCTAAGCGCCGGAGAAAAACTTCATCGAATACATCAAAAATGTTGACAGAGAAAATAATGTCCTAAAATATCCTGATATTTTTTTATTAATAATAATAATTAATGTGTATAAATGTAAACTTGCTCTGTTTCAGTGTATAAATGTGACAAATATAGATAGCAGTACTCACTTCCCTTCGATTCGAAAGACTTGTAAACTAAGGCTGTATACATACAAGAGTTTGAAAATGTAACATTATGAAAGCTTACGTCAAACTTACCGAAACCTAGACCTTAAGTTTAACGCACAGTGCTCAAATTACACACTACTCGAAAAAATCCGTCACGTGTTAAAAACGTAAGAATATGTACATTTACTTGGTAAATATGCATTTGTATTATTTGAAGCACCCGTATGTAAGCGGCCTGAGGCATTAGAATACTACAACATATAGGTACAGGTTCTATTGGTAAAATGAATGAAGCCAAAATGTTTGCCATTAACATTTATAAGTCAAAAAAAATCAGTTTTAATAGTCGATGACATCTCATAGGTAGTTGTCCTAGGAAATCATAATTATAAACAAGTGAACTATGTGCCTTCAGTTTCTAATAATCTTCATACTTGCTTATATTGTTCCAGTAAATACCTAAAAGATTACAGAATCAGATAAGAACAGTAAGAAACAAAACTTAGGCTCTAAACTGGTGGTAACCAGTGGTACAAAGTAGAGTAAAACGAAGTGAACCCTAACTATGATGGTAGTAGTACACAAGATAAATAAAAGACTTTTATTAACTATACAATACTAAAAGTAAATGATGTTGCCATATCAATTTCAATAGTCTTCAGAGGAGCACATTCAGGGGGTCTTTCCGGAGTGCAGTCTGGGGGTCTTTCAGGAGTGCAGTCTGGGGGTCTTTCCGGAGTGCATTCTGGTGGGTCTTCAGATATACTTTCTGTTGGGGTGTTACTAGTACTTGGACTGGTACTATCAGTTATACTTTCAGTGGTGCTCTCTGTGGATATTTCAGTGGTAGTTCCAATGATACTTTCGGTGGTACTTACGTTTTCTTTTAAATCATATATTTGACAATCGCTTTCAGACATTCCCGGGGGAATGTATCTGAACGAATCCACTAAGATTGTTGAAGTTGCAGATGCCATACCAAGGAAGGCAAGCTGAAAAAAAACGGTATCACCAATAAATGAATTAGTAATTATTTTAGGGGGATGAAGTTGCTCGCGTCCGTAGGATTTACCACCTATTCCTAGGCCCACCCTACACGTATCCCCCGGGTGGTGCAAAACGAGCAACAACGCCGAGCACCAGGCGGCGGTTAAATAACCTGATCAGGCCGTCATAGGCCTTGAGGCATTAAATACCCTCAAAAATGTGTGAGGACGACACCTTGAAGAAGTGACGTCAGTGATCTTTCGGAGAGTCTAGCCTTGTGAACCTTGATTAGCTACTGGTCTAGCAAAAGGAACTCTGAAAACAAACTGGACATGCTGCCTTGTATGCAGATGTTAGCTAACCCAAGGCAAGGATGCAAACCCGATAAGTATACCGAACATTCAATGGAAGTGGACGCCAGAAACAAAGTCCCAAGCACGTACGCAAATGCAGGAGGGTGACTGAGAATAGACTAGACCAAACCAGTCAAAATTAGGTCAACGCCGAGACTCAGGCGGCGGCATACTAACCCGCAAGATCAAACAGATGGAGCTAGGAAATGAGCCCCATCACCCGTTACCCTGTGGAAATCTACAGAGACGGAGACATTGGCTTCATCGCCTGTGTCGCGAGGTAGAAAGCCTCATTAAAAACTAACCCCAATCCTACGGTGGAGAACGCGCCAAAAGGATGAATGGCTGAGGGTTTTAGTCGATAGCGCCAACCTTGGTGAACCTGGCGAACACCATTGTAAATAGCCCTCCCACAGGAGTTGGCGTCACCCTGTGGGTGATCATTTATTCGTCCACACTCGTGGGAATCAAAATTGATATGAATGAAAAAACCCAAAAAACCTATACACAACAACTTCTCCACAAAGGACTCTTTGAAGCAAGGCCAAGGTCCTTATCCTTTAGCGGCCGCACTAGCCACGATGCACAGAGTGCCCATACAGGATTATTACCTAACAATTTAAACATTTCTCAGACAAACCAAACAGAAAACATTTCTAATACTGCTACTGAAATATATACAGGTGAAAGGGTATTGCAAGAAGACCAGATAGAGGTACGCCCAAAAAACGACTGGCAGAAAGATAGAGTACCAAATCAAAAACGTAAAAATCCAGATAGCCCAACGACAAGCTTGAATACACAGAGAGTCGTTAAAAGAGTTAACTATAAAGTTCCTGTTCAGAATCAATTTGACATCCTCAGCGATGAAGAACCTACAGCACCTAAAACCAAAGAGTACACACCAAAAGCAGAACCAATTTTTGTGACTGGAATAGTTGATATAACACCTTTGAGAGAACTCTTAATTAAAGCGGTGGATATAACTAAGATTACCATGACCACACTGAGATCAGGGCACATTATTAAGCTTATGCCTGCCGATATAGACACTTATAAAATAATACGAAATAATTTACTCGACAACAATATCAGTCACTACACATACAAACTTAAAAGTGAACGTGCTTATAGAGTAGTAGTAAGAGGTTTGCACGCCTCAGAAAATACAGATATAATAAAAAAAGAATTACTGGCAAAAGGACACGTGACACGGCAAATAGTCAACGTTCTGCATAGAACAACTAAAGAAAAACTGCCCCTATACTTCATAGATCTTGAACCAAGTGCCCACAACAAAGATATATTTAACATAAAATACATTAACCATGTTAAAGTTACAATCGAAGCTCCCTACAAGAAAAAAAAAATATTGCAATGCAAGAGATGCCAAAGGTTTGGGCACTCAAAAAACCAATGGTTCAGACCGTTCCGATGTGTAAAATGTGGCAATGATCATCCAACAAGTACTTGCGCCAAGCTCCCGGAAACAGAAGCAGAGTGTGCAAATTGTCAAGGAAAACACCCAGCGAGCTATAAAGGATGTATAAAATATCAGCAGTACAAGGAAAAAATACTTAAACTCAAACCTGCCCCACAACAAACCAAGCAAATTTATCCAACTACACATTCAAATTCAAGCAACAATGACAAAGTTAAACAAATACGCCCTCCGGATCGTAGCTTCGCTGAAGTACTGAAAAACAAAAAAGATAATCCCACTACTCAGTCACAAGATTCTGCTGCAGATGTAAACCAACAGGATATTACAAGCCTGTTAGACAAAATGTTTCATAAATTTCAAGCAATCATGAAAGACATGATGGACAGCATGATTGATCAGATGATCAAGCTTATCACTAGACTAGCAGCACGGAGGGACTAAACATCCGCATAGTCACCTGGAACGCTAATGGGCTGACCGAGAGACGGAAAGAACTCGAGCTATTTATGAGTGTCGAAAGAATCGACATTGCCTTGATATCGGAAACTAGACTAACGCCCAGATCACATATAGTATTTAATAATTACACAATCTATAGAACCGATCACCCCTCGGGGAATACTCATGGTGGTACCGCAGTGATACTAAAAAACCATATCAGGCACTATTCTCTCGAACCATACCAGACTGAAAAAATCCAAGCAACATCAATTAGAATACAACATAGGAACACCGAGACAACACTTACCGCAATCTACTGCCCACCACGACATAAAATTAGTGCTGATGAGTTCAAGCTATGTTTGAACCAACTGGGCCCAGTATTTGTCTGCGGGGGAGACTGGAACTCCAAACATACATTCTGGGGATCTAGATTAATCAATCCGAAAGGTAGACAGTTATACAGGGCTACAATAGATCTAAATCTCGACTACATTTCACACGGCGAGCCAACATATTGGCCCACAGATACAAACCGACTGCCAGATCTACTGGACTTTTTTATCACGAGAAACATTGCACATGATTACTTAAAAATTGAAAAATGCGAAGACTTGTCAACAGATCACACACCTGTAATATTAAATATTTACAAACAGGTAGTCCCCATCGAGACACGCCCTAACGTCTACAACAAAAACACAAACTGGGATATGTATAAAGATATCATACAGAGTAACATTAACTTAACTATTAAACTGCAGACGAGCGCCGACATTGAAGCCAGTGTCGAGAAATTTAATAGCACTGTGCACTTAGCCGCTGCTACTTCAACCCCTAAAAGTGCAAAATCAAAAACCAAAATAAAAGAGTACCCAAAAAATATACTCGAGAAAGTTAGTGAGCGACGCAAACTAAGACGGAAATGGCATGTGACCCGATATCCCTCCGACAAAACCGCATTGAACAGATTAACAAAGGAACTGAAACACATGATAAAGGAGCACGAAAATAGATGTCTACAAAGCTACCTATCTCACCTTACCCCTCATAAAGATACACAGTACTCGTTATGGCGCGCAACCAAAAACCTTAAACGACCAAAGGACCGTATTCCACCACTAAGGAAGGAAGACAGGAGTTGGGCTAGAACTGATGACGAAAAATGTACAGTATTCGCCGAACATCTAGCAAAAGTTTTTACGCCATTACCATGTACCAGCCCCAGTGGAGACGAGGAAATTTTGGAATACCTGCAATCACCGAATCAGCTGTCGTTTCCTTTAAAACCTGTAAGCTTTAGAGAGTTAAGTAAAGAGATTAAATCTCTGCCACATAATAAAGCGCCTGGCTATGATCTACTAGACTCTGTATTACTGAGCAACCTGCCGAAGAAGGGTGTTATGTTCCTAGTGATCCTGATTAATGCGTGTCTGAGACACTCCCACTATCCATGTCAGTGGAAACTTGCGCAGGTAGTCATGATCCTCAAACCTGGAAAGCAACCAGAGGAAGTCACATCCTACAGACCAATTAGCCTTCTCTCTGTAGTCGGCAAACTATTCGAGAGAGTTATTCTGAGTAGAATGAGACCATATTTGAATACTATTCTTCCTGAGCACCAGTTTGGATTCAGACAAAAGCATGGAACCATCGAGCAGGTCCATAGGTTGACAGATACAATCAGTTACGCGCTAGAACACAAAAAATATTGCTCAACTGTCTTCCTGGATATAAGTCAGGCCTTTGACAGGGTCTGGCACGACGGTCTATTATTCAAGATCAAAAAGTACCTGCCCCACTCGTTCTACCACATACTTAAAAGCTACCTAGACAAAAGATGCTTTGAGGTTGAATCGAAAAGCGTCACGTCCGATATGTATGAAATCAAGTCAGGGGTGCCTCAGGGTAGCATCTTAGGACCTGTACTGTACCTCATTTTTACTGCTGATGTACCGGTGGACAATAACACCCTCATTGCCACGTATGCCGATGACACGGCGATAATGTCAGTAAACACACAACCTGTAACTGCGTCACAAAACTTACAGAAACATATTTTCGAGATCGAAAAGTGGCTGACTGCATGGAGAATAAAGGCAAATCAAACCAAATCGGTTCATGTCACCTTCACCTTGAGAGCGAGCAACTGTCCACCGGTAACGCTAAATGGAGAACAAATTCCGCACGACACCTACGCAAAATACCTAGGAATGTACTTAGATAGAAGACTAACCTGGCAAAAGCATATATGGAACAAGAGAAAAGCCTTGGACACAAAACTAAGGACCATGTATTGGCTAATTGGTAAAAAGTCACAGGTAACCAATGAGAGCAAAATGGCAATCTACAAAAGTATACTGAAACCGGTTTGGACATACGGAATAGAACTCTGGGGCACAGCAAGTAATAGTAACATAGAAATCCTAGAAAGATTCCAATGCATCTCTAATAGATATATTCTGCATGATTTGGGCCTTAACACCGTGAAACAAGAAATCGCTGCATATAGTCAAAAGTACCAACAAAAATTAGCCATTCATGTTAATGCACTAGCCGCCAAATTAACGGGCTCCGGAAGTGTAGATCACACAAGATTGAGAAAGAACAGTGTTTCGAATCTCATGAATCGATTTGCTAACGTGTAGTGACAATAGTCAATGGACAATTCGTCACGGCAGATAGAACCAGACACACCCAGATCAAGACAAGAAAGTACTTAAATGTCTAATACAGACAGATTGCTATGTTGAGCAGGTTAAAAAAAAAAAAAAAAAAAAAAAAAGGAATTATTTTCCTCACTTTACTAATATAATCACATAGATGGGAAATACTGCTGTTTTTTTTTAAATAATAAAGGTCAATAATAATGTAATGTAAACTTTTTTTTGGTTTTTAGTACCATAAGCATTCATCAAGATATTATACAGTATGAAATTATGCATTCTGCGTACTTATAATGTCCGTGATACTAAATATAAAATAATACTTACTTGACCTTTGAATGCGTACAAGCCTAGCACTCTTATTCTCACAGTTTGCCAACCACCTATATAAGTACTTCCACTGACTTGCACTTGACCTGCAATGGCACCCCAGTCATCAAATACCATAACGTTTATCACATCGTTAGCAGTAGGATTTTCCATATAGATATTCACTTCAACAATTCCATTTGGATTCATGGCAAACTTGAAAGAAGACACGCAGCTGAAGCCTTTTGCGTACATGATCTGTGTACTGCTCTCGTGGAAACGGGTCACACGTTTATCTTCAAATTTTCCAATATTCCATGGCAATAAACCAGCACAGAAACCATTCGTTGTGAAAGATTCATCAAAATTCTGTTCAAATGTATATTTTACACAAGAATCACAAATACGTGACTCCACTAGACACCATGACATCATTACCAGGAAGAGAACTTTACCTATCATTTTGCCTCTCAATTTTAAACAGTCTAATGCATAATTATGTATGCTAATATTTATATCCGAAATTTCTATAGATTAAGCTTCAAACAGTTCTGCCGTATTGATTGATATCTTCATAGATGAGATGCTATCGTTAACATCAAGGACGATAATCTAGATAATCTGTACTACAACTAACCGCGGTGATTATATATGAAGTTATAAACAAGAGATTATGAAAAAATGATATATTTAAAGGTCTTTTTATAGACAATAAAATAATATTCAAGTCCAAATCCAGGAAACCGGCGAATACTTGGTTTCTTCTTTTTTCGACGCGTACGGTCTATATTTTTCGGAAAATTCCTACACGAACTTAATCATTATATTTATTATGTCTACTTAGAAAAAAGATCGTAATAAAAGTCAGTAAGTTACATACAAATGATACCCTTGTTAGTTACATATTTAGTTTAATATGTGTATCACAATGCAATAAGTGGAGTTTTTGGGACTGTAATTTTCCATCTCACACAATTCACCGAATGGACAGCGCCCTATGCTCGATCTTAATATCAAAAACATCTCATAAATCATCAGCAATCCAATGGCCAAGATATTTGAACTTATTTACTTTGCATAAAGGAGTACCGCAATGAGTAATGGTAGGCACAATTGAATAGCTTTTGTCAAACTTCTTTGAAAATACCAAAGCTTATGTTATCCATGCACACATTATCAATAGACCAATCACTAGCAGTGTGGGTGAGTTCACCGATCAACCCATTCGTGATTGTATTGTAGTAGTCCATTCATGCGAGGAGACATCACCTTGCTTAATACAACAATCCAATCTGTACATGTCCAAGCACGCACCCGAACATCTTACTCTATTTTATGCCGGTTGTACTAATATTTAAACAGATATTCAATCTCACAATTTTCCACAGATCGGAGAGTATAATTAATTAACGCGAACATAAATAATATTTGTAACGAGTTGCTGGAACCCAAAAAAAAAATCGATTAATCTAACTATAGAACTTCTATAAACTTGGTTTTGGAAGTCAGATGACAGTTGGTTCACGGAAAATACAGGTCCAGCCGCGTAATAGTTAGACTAGAGAGCCGACCCCAACTGTGTTCTGAAAAGGTTTAGAAGAAGACTATATTTTGCTTGAGATAGAGAAAGTACTTTCAGTTGATAAACCAGGCCTAAACCCAAACGGAGCGTCATGTGAGCCTTACCGGCATCCGTCAGATAACTCTTTTGGTGAAAATAGTACCTCTCACTGTACAGTAGTGGATACATTTATTTGTTTAATTTGTTAGTCACTTGTCTTACAAGATACAGTAGCCGTAGCACGAAATACTATCCAATTCGTAATGTAAAAGTATCGACAGAACGGAGCATTGCAATTGGCTAGCCCACACGCACACAGGTTCACAAGAGGCAGACTGCCAATCACAATGCTCCGTTTTCTCGAAACCTTTCCATTACGAATTAGATAGGAGTTTATGCTAATGCTACTGTACACAGGTATCGACAGACGACAACGATTCGAGAAGAATCACACTATGAAAGTATAGTAATATTGAAATAGTTTCTTCAAGAGGTGGTGGTAAGGCCTCTGATCCCACTATTGGTCAAGTGGACGGTTCAGTATTTTAGTAATGTTGGCCAACCCAGGCCATGCCATTTTTCTTTTTTTTTGTGCAGAAATCCCCCCATCAAGTCAGTGAAAGTAGTTATATGGAACTCGAAGCAACCATAAAACATAACCGTCTTGTACCATCAGTTGTGAGGTAGCCTCTGCCACATACCCCACTCCTCAGCTGACCAAAGCGGGTGCGGGACCACGGTGTCCAGATCTTTTCCCAGTTAGGCAGAAGCACGTACCGCGCCGTCGCCGTCGCCACGACTTTCTCCTGCTAGAGTGGTAAGTGAGTCCACTGGTCGCCCCCAGGCCCGTGCTCATGGAGAATGAAGGTCATTCCGACCTCCGACGCCCGAGTCGCTTCGGAGAAGAGAGTTCACGACAGGGTCGTTCTTTGTGTCTGCCTATGCAGTTCTTTTTTCATTTGGAAGGTGAATTAATCGGGAGTGGTCTTAGCTATGTTTGGCGATCCTCTGATGTGCCGGGGTGCGAGAGATATGTTTTGTATAATCTCACCTCCGGCAATCAAGGACACATTAGATGGCGGGCGATTTAGTCGGTTCGAGTCCGACATAATTACCTTCACCGATTTTGCAGAGGTGGTATCCGTGGGAATTTGGCACACGATATAAAAAAAGAAAGCTATGTTGGACAAAAATCAGTCCAAGATGGCCGCCGCGATTTTTTACAAGTCGCTCAATATGTGTGTCAAATGAAAGGGCTTGACTACGAGATCAATTGAAAAAGTGTACAATAAAAATTTAATAAAAATACAATTTGGAATATGTTCGCTGTTTTCTCTTATCTAAAATAATATAAATGTATTTTTAATACATGTCAAAGTTCAATTAAATACAAACACATCTGTGATAATGTTGTGTTGAATGATCTACCCCGTATCGTTCCCGGCGCAAAGGTGCCCATGATGCTGACCACGTTGCCTCGTTGAATCGCAATGGCCATCCTTTGCCCGAAGAACGAGCCGGAGCGGGAGTCACCGCCTTGGTCGTGGATACGGCGGCCAATTTCCGCGATCAACCTCTTTGTCTCCGACCCCCAACTGCCCATAGTCTCTACAGCAATGGGCACAAAATAATATTGTGGCTCCTTACGGCGTATTTCGTGGACGAGGTGACCAAGAAACTTGGTCGCCGCGTCACAGCTGCCGTCGCCGGGGCGTCGATGGTGCGTTTCAGATGCGTGGCCGCGACAGTCTAAATATGTCTACTAAAAGCATATGATAGCTGCTTGACATTAGCTACGACAGGTTGAATAATTGGGTCGACAACTGGTAAGGTCGACTTGGCTTGTTTTTTTTTTCTAACTCTACCGGTAAATATATACCTGTATCATATTAGGCCTCGTCGAGAGAGTTAGAATTCTCTATAAGGAGTTCACTTATCTACTTAACGACGCAATTCAAGATACTTGTAGCTATGAAGGTTCTATTAGTAAAATAATAACAATGAAGTCAGACTGTTGGTCATCTAGATTTTATAATTCGACATAAAGATACTCTTTTTTAGTTAAGTTTAGTTCAGTAATATGGTATGAAAAATTCCACTTATTAGGTATTAAGAATTTAACTAATAGTACTTTTAATAACCTTCATACTTGACTTGCCTATTTTTATTATGACTATACTACAATAGTAGAATTATCAATGTTGTGGTGGTCTACTAGGAAAATAAAAGTCTTTTGTCAACTATAAAATACTCATGGTAATTGACATTTCCATATCAATCTCAATAGACTTCAAAGGAGCGCATTCAGGGGGTCTTTCGGGAGTGCATCCAGGTGGCTTTTCAGGAATGCATTCAGGTGGGCCTTCCGTTGGAGTATTAGTAGTACTTCGAGTGAAACTCTCAGTGGTGCTATTAGTGGTACTATCTGTGGTAGTATCAGTGGTAGTCTCCGTTGTACTATCTGTGGTAGTATCAGTGGTAGTCTCCGTTGTACTATCTGTGGTAGTATCAGTGGTAGTCTCCGTTGTACTATCAGTGGTAGTCTCCGTTGTACTATCTGTGGTAGTCTCCGTTGTACTATCAGTGGTAGTATCAGTGGTAGTCTCCGTTGTACTATCTGTGGTGGTTTCCGTTGTACTGTCTGTGGTAGTTTCAGTGGTAGTTTCAGTGGTACTTTCAGTGGTAGTTTCAGTGGTAGTTTCCGTGGTAGTTTCTGTGGTAGTTTCCGTGGTAGTTTCTGTTGTAGTTTCAGTTGTACTATCTGTCGTAGTTGTCTGTTGATACAATTCGCATTCGCTTTCAGCCACGTCAGGTGGTATATACCTGATAGAATCTACTAAGACAGTTGACCTTCCAGATGCCATGCCCAGTATGGATAGCTGAAATAAACAAATATATTTAGTCTATATAATATAATAGATTGGGGAAAAAGTTTCTTCGTACTTTTTAAGAAAATTCAAAACATAATTTTAATATCGTTTATTTTTGTTGAACTAACGTATGTGGTTTCTTTTTGTTCGATAACTTTTTGCCAACGGCATGATCCCATTGTTATATAAATTTTGGGAGTTCTAATCAAAATACCGCGACAAGCGGTTCTTTTGGCAGTCCTCTCGTGATGTTAACCTAAAACTGCCTAAAGAATTCTGAAGAATCGGCAACAGGTGGAAATTTGAAGGTGAAAGGTCAGGATTATTAGGCGGATGCGACGCAGTAGCCCAACACAAATCCTCGGTACAGTGAGGTCGCTCCGCGAAGCCTGTGAAGGTCCCAGTAAGCCTCTGTGTTTCTGGGCGGACGATAAAAAAGGGGGGAACGCTCTGACCGCTAAGTCATGAAACTACATCTGAAGCATTCGAAATTCGATGACTCACCGATCTACCAACAATCATACGAACTATTGATTACAATGAATGACTTTACAGTCATTTTTATACAGTGTTTTTTGATAACTCCGCCCAATCAATGTAATGAATTGTATTGAATTTTGTAAAGCAATTAGTATGCTAACTGTTTCGGGACCGCACACGCTGACCAGGTGCCCTGCGTAGGAGATATCTAAGCAGATCCTGCAGGCCTGGGGGTGACAGGTGTAGTTGCCTGTCACCCTAGCAGAAGCAGGACGCGACGGGGGCTCAAAATGCGTCTCCCTATACTTTCGTGGGAGGAATGTAGCGGCAACTAAAGACCCAAAGACAGCTTGAGTTTTATTCGGGTCGAGTCTGACATAACCTCCCCAACTGGTTCCGGCGGAGGAGGTATCCGGGGGGATTTGCACTTACATGCAATAATCCCCCCGGATACCCCCCCGAATACCCCCCCGGATACCCCCCCGGATACCCCCCCGGATAACCCCCCGGATACCCCCCCGGATACCCCCGGATACTGCATGTAACTACATGCAGTATGCTAACTGTTCAAATCAAAAATAAATGCTTCAATGGGATTCAAACCCGCGATATTTCCGCATTCCGATTTAGTTCACTACATCAAATTATATACATAAGCAAATTGTATTCTTATTGTACGATAAATAACCTCATTCCTCATTCTAACCTAAGCAGTAGTTCTCAGTATAGCATCATAACATACAACATAGAAATACTATTATACAACTAGAATTCAACAACAAAAATAATACTCACATGGCCCATGATTGGTACTAAACCAAGTACGTTAATTCTCATGGTGTACCAACCACCTGGATAATTATTTGTAATGACTCTCATTTCACCCGCATTGGCACCCACTTTATCAAACACCATAACGTGTAGCATATCACTGGGAGTCGGATTTTCCATATACATGTTCACTTCAATTATTCCGGCCGGATCCATTGGAAACGTGCGGGATGACACGCACCCGAAGTCTGTCACGTACATGAACTGTGTACTACTCTCATGGAAGGGAACCACACTTATATCTTCGAACCTTCCTATATTCCACGGCTCAAAACCGGCACAGAGACCCGTGGTTGAAAAGAATTCATCAAAATCCTCTTCAAATGTATATCTTCCGCAAACAGATGCATGTGATACCATTAAGCACCATGATATCATTAAAAGTAAAAAAACTTCACGCATCATTTCAACTCACAGTGCTAAACAGTCTAAAGAATGTACGTAGGCGAATGTACGTGGAATTTCAATGAATAAAGCTTCTAGCACTTACCCAGATCATTATCGATGATATCTTATCACTGGCGATTATTGTGCAATAAAGATATTTTATTAGGTATTATTTTAGTGAATATGTAGGAGCTAATGAACCCGTAAATAATGTTTCATTGAGTTTACCTTCACGTTCACACTTTATTCAAGAAATAAATCTGTGTACATTACACAGTTTACATTATGAAGTGAAGAAAGAGTGGATTAAATATATAGTTCCCTCTTGTTAACAAATCAGAGTGAACTCGTAGCTTTCTATACTCTTCTCTTGAATTTCAGTAGCGTACATAAACATCTAGATATTTACACATAACAATAATATAGTACATACCTATAAAATAATATGATAATTCGAGTACAAATTACATGGCATATAACACATTAACAAGTGACAGCCTCCGTGGCACGGAGGTAGTGCACGCGACTACTACGCACGTAGAGTGGGTTCGATCCCCGCTCAGTGCAAAAAGTTGCATGCATGAATATGGCGGCTTGCACTGGTGGTCGTCCCTCGGAGAGCACGTTAAGCCGTCGGTCCCGGTTGCCATACAAACATCTATGGATGTCGTTACGGGTAGTTGGAGCCCTAAGTCCAACCAGTCTAACTTGGAACCTTGATATCGTCATTGGTTTAGGAGGTCATATGGCAGTCGCTTCACGAAAAATATAAAAATTCAGCCGCATCACAGTTGGACTGGAAAACCGACCCCAACTGAGTTTGGAATAGGTTCAGAGAATGATGATAATACATTAACAAGTAATATATATATATATATATATATATATATATATATATATATATATATACATATATATGCCGTAATAATTGTAGTAAAGTTACATTTGCATAAGATAGATATTGCGAATAAATTATTGAAAGGAGAAAGATAACGAGAAATCGTAGAATGATGCCCTCCCTTCATACTTTCATGCATGAATGGACAGTCACTGATGGAAATGGCACGTCTGGTGATTCCTAACGACGTAACTGTCCTAATTTAAATGTAGGAGAGTAAAGTTGGATGTGGCAAACTCATTATGAAAGTAGAATGAATATATTAGAGATGCGATCCTTGCGTTGTAAATTTAGGGGGAGAGGTAAGATTGGCTGATACGAAGAGGAATATTGTACAGAAATACAAGAATGATCTGAAAGTAAAGCACAGGTAAATAGGCTAGTCAGGGGCGACTTAGTATAACATACACTGAACATATTAACTGGTCCCACCCTATTTCATATACAGGACAATGCGCGCAAGGCATCAGGGTTTCTATGTGGCACCATTAAGTCCTGGAGGTCTCTGCCAGCACAAGTGTTTCCTTCATCCTACAGTCATATAAGCGGGGAGTGAAAAAACAACTGTAAAGGCCGTCAGGGTGGGGACCGCCGTTCCAGGGACAGTACCTGTAACGGCGGTCAGAATTGATAACCTAAGTATAAAAATGATGAATTGAAAAAGAGCAAGCCAGTTGAAGTGGCAGAGAGCTGGACACATTTATCGAAGGACCGATAGCCGCTGGAGTAAAGAAGTTCTTGAGTGGAGGCACACGGAAGGTAGTTTACCCCTGTATTATCTGCTAAATGCTGTATTATCGACTAAAGCGTCTGCGTCAGCCGGTGCGAGTCGCTACCGTGTGGCTTCTATAGCCAGTCCCCCAATTCCCCACAGAGAATAATTGCCTTAGTCGCTGAGTACCTAAAACGCAGTCGGACAATTTCGCGTTATGCCAAAATGTCATTTAAAATTAGCGTTTCAACTAATTACGCCTTTGTATATGTCGCGATAGGTCTAATTCTCATATCTCCAGAACCTTGTTAAAATGTATAGGTTACACATTCACTAAGCACATGGGATCCCAGCAATAACAATATTACAAACATTTGTATCATTTTATTATTCTCAAAGTATATTTTGTAATACAAAATCAACCAACTATCACAACTCACCGATTAGTAGATTAATAGTTATCACTAATTCGTGGTTTCCCCCAAGTTTGTTTGATAATGCTGTATCATAATTTTATTTTAATGTAATACTTCCGCTATAAATAACTAGAATTATTGGCTATGAATCTTATTTTGAATTAATATCACTTTCAATGCTGTATGTTATTCATTTCTCAATATAGTATAAGATCAATTCTAAGTTCAATTTAACTTATGTTGTTTATCATTAGCAATTATGCAATCATTGTCTAATATCTTAATTATGTTAGGTGAAAACAATTAAGTCATTAAGATGTAATCTTTAACCTCATCAATTCAATATTAGTAGATGATCTACTTATTTAGCGACAGAGATAATTATCAAAGATCTCTATCTTCATTATATATACAGATTCCGACAAATCGATTATACTAACCAATATCCGGTCGACATCAAAGAATCGTAACAAGCCTTTCCGAAGAGTGAAACCTTTGATCGGGCCCTCTCCGTGAGTAGCGGAACTACCGTGAAACAAATTACTACCTCACGATGGTAACTTAAAAATCCCGTTGATTCGACAGAAGAATAAGAAGACTGACGTCAAGTTGCAACAACCATGGATTTCATGCAATCCTTGTAATACTGGGATATAGAATAAAAATAAAAATTAAATAATTTGTGTCCGTCAGAATGGCTAGTTGCCTACCTCATTTAGCATCGAGACCATAGAGAATTGAAGTAGACGGAGTTGTTGCAAAGGCAATTGAGCTGTAAGCCTTCAATCGAGCCAAACGGTCGGGGTAACGTCGGCAAGGGACGAAGTTTGGGCTCTGACGTCACTCATCAGTTCTAGTGTCATGTGTTTGGGATCGGATGTGATTTACGTGAAAATTTTTGCATGTAAAAATCATTTCAACCATCTTCCACGATGAATCGCATGATAAGTTGTAAAAATTGTTCAGGAAAACAATCAAAAAATACTGGTAGTGTCTCATTTCATCTGTAAACCCGCTTTATTTTTATTTACTTTTTCAAATTTCTCAACAGAATCATCTAGCGGACAGTAGATGTAAGTAATTTTGTCTTAAATGAATTAGAGTTGATAATAACTAAATGCATACTGTAAAAAAAATACCACAATCATTTCATCTGAGCTCATTAGTGCATTCCAAAGATAATGTTCAATTATAAATAGTATATTTGACTGAAATTTCAAATTATAAATAAATTAAATTTGGCCATCTATCGGTAAACGGCCAAATCATTTAGGGGGGTTAAATGATTTATGTGTCCCATACCGATAAATGTCCCAATTATAAGAAAATATTCATATTTTCGTTATGCACATAGATTATTCTAGACTTCTTTGTAGGGCTTAGTGGCGAGTAGTCAAACTACAAAGAAAATTGCATGTCAGGTTTGTTTTCAGCTTCGCTATGTTCATGGTAGATGGATTTCTTAAAAGGAGGAGGGGTACAAACGCGCGGGTGGAGAGGTGCGATTACATATCGCATCTGACCACGTATTTTTGTAAAAAGAAATCTAACTGTTACATCTACGTCATCTAATCATATATTCGGTCCTCCGTGATCGAGACAGTGATTAAAAATTGCTACCTAATTTCTACTATTTGCTACCTGCAATTAATTAATTGCTACCTCATTGAAATATTAATCACTGTCTCGATGTTAAATCAGGTTTCAACCAGCCATTCTGACGGACACAATAATTTCTATACAATATTCAAATACGATAATGTGAAGATATTAAAATTTAGCTGTCTTTCTAAAACTCATCAGGAACGCGAGTCTTGAAACACGTATCGACGTTTGTTCTCCGCATTTGCAGGGTACTGGACATCGAAGTCCTATCTCTTCGGGTAGGAAGTCTTTGTACTTGCTTTGAGGGGCTCAGTTTGGTATTCCTTTCTACTACAATTAGTAATAATTTACTACTGCTATCGTTGGGATTATTAAACCGTGGGTGAGTAGGGAGTACACCTCAGATAACATATTTTTCTGTTTATTTTGTTATTAAAACCGCGGTAGTTTAGTGGCATGGGTAACGGATTGCTGAAACGAGGTCTCGGGTTCGATCCCAGGTTTTACCATGGCACACACCAATGACTATTCGATGCTTTTCGAAGTTATGTGTGGTTTAAAAGTGCCCGGTTAATGGCAATAGACTCGCCACCTATTACATAGGGACCTGAACATAAACTGGCGAAATGTGGGTGCTAGCCCCTCTGCCTACCCCTTCGGTGATATAGACGTGAGTTTATGTATGTATTTTGATACTTTCTTAGGTTTCAATGCTTCTTTTAACGTTAATATTATGTGTAGTTTAAATATTATCTTTAATATTATTATATTTAAGGATGTTCGCTATCTGTTCAAGCCAAAGCCAAGAACTCGTCCGATTGGTGCGATATAGTAGTGGGCGTTCTAAAAGATTGCGTTGCTTTTCCTACTATCTTTTCTGGTTTCAGAGAATTCATTATAAAGGTATCAGGTCCACAGTGTTGATGCCGTCAATAACGATGATTATTTCTTGGTTGGTTTTTTCCTAAAGAAAAAAATGTGTCACGAGGAGAGTGTATTTGGAGAACAGTCTAAAGCTCAATGAACGATCAATGCTTACTTGTTCACCAAATTAAAAAATAGTAGCAGTATCAATAAATCACTACACAGTATAAAATAAAGTCGCGTTCTCTGGCCCTATGTCCCTTTGTATGCTTAAATCTTTAATATTATTCAACGGGTTTTGATGATTTTTAAATAGATAGAATGGTTAAAGAGGAAGGTTTATATGTATATAACATCATGCTATGACCAACAGGTGCGGAGCAGGAATAAAAAATGTTGCAAAAATGGGGTGACGCAGACGAAGTTGCGCGGGTCAGCTAGTTTTACTATAAATATAATTCTGTCAAGCTAAAAACTTGCCTTTTTCTTCATCCTAATATTATTCCAGTTGCATCCGAATCTTTCGCCTCATAGTCTATTATTTCCTGTGGGGAGGAACAGGATGTGATGTCCCTCCAACACAAAGGGAGGATCCTCCGACCAGGCAAGGTGATCACGCCAAGCAGGCCGTGGCCTAACGGTTGTCGTTGGGTTGTTGTATGTATGTCGTACCAGCGCGAGAACTTTGCTTTCGCGATGCAGGATCCGGAGTGACGTAGTAGTTAGTCTTGCTGTCGCTAGATGGCGCTGGGTACATGTTTAAAAGTAATTGAAGGAGAACACATTTATTAGATCCTTAATTAAGTAATTCATCATAACCTTCATCAAATGTTTACCCTACACAACTTTCGCTAAGTACATGTCCCAATGACAACAACAATATCAAAAACAATTGTATCACTTTGTTTATTTGTAAAGCGTAAGTAGAAAAAATCATGTGCGTGGATATGGACGACCACAGCGTCCACAGCTCCTAATTTATAAAAATAAACTTTGGTGGTCGATATTTTATAAAGCAGTCTTATCACAACTGCGTGATTAGGCGATTGATGGCTGTGGCTTCACTTACGTCACTCATTGATAAAGATGTATTTAAAATTCTGTACTAACAAAAAACTAAAATTAAAGATTGTTGGAAAAAAGACAAGTGTCTTTTTTCCAACAAGACATTTTCTTAGTTGAAATTAATATCAAGTACTCTTTGCAATACCTTGAAGCTGTGCACAAATTAATTTTAAGTCACTACAATGAAGAAAATTAAGACGTAAAAAATATTTTTTTGCGAACTAAATAATATATTGGTGTAAATCAGTATACGAAGAACAATGTTAAGTAGGTATGTCCCTCAATCTGCCAAATACCTACTAATTAAGGGGCGTGCCTTTAGCGCTGAGTTTTCCTCTCAGAATTGGGAGGTCTGCTGGCAATCGCTTTTATAAAATCCAAACCAAAAGAAGAATGAGACCTAAACCGATCTTAGACTCCGAAGTGAAGAGACTACAATCAGAAAAATACGCAGATGGAACAGGAACACTCGAAATAAACCCTGTACCAAGCTGTATGGCCAGCATGGAAACAGTAGGTCAAAGCCTCTCAAAATTAGGAGAGACCTATGTCTAGCAGTGGACTGCTTAAATTAAGTATCAAAAGGGTGAATATCAAGCTAATAAAATTTACACAGGAGTTATTAATTCGAATACTGGCTTTACTTGTTTTCTTATTTTCGAATTTGTTCCAAACACAACGTCATCCCTTATCATGTCCTTTCATAAAATAATTTTCCCATAATACATATTTTATGTAGACACCGTCCGTCATCATCGTCCCTGCGTTAATGCCGGTCGCATTCGAAGGTGTCACTTCGGAGTCCGGCATCTGCTTAATACTTACTTATGCAAGTTACGCTATGAAGTAACAAGGTCATTAAATTAAATTAACAATAATAACAATTCAAACAATTTATTTATTTGCATCTTACCCCTCCCCCCCCCCTCTCTCTCTCTTTCTCTGTTTGTTTCTCTTTCAATACGTTACATAATATTATATTTTGAATAAAAAATTGCAAATATTCGAAATATTGATGATGCTACTACCATGAAGTATCACATACAGTACTAGGCTAATATTAAGACTAAGCTGACACAACCTTGTGTTGATGTAAAACTACTTCTTAAATAGATGATTTATTAAAACAAATACATACATGCTAATTAAAAAAAATATTCTCATAAATAGACATCATTGAAAAATACACTTATATTAAAAAAAACGCTGACGGGATGAGACGAAGCACCCATTGTATAAGAGTACACTTTGCAACACAAGTGGTAACACATCTGATTCTCCTGCAAGGGAAGTGTTACCATTTGCTTTTTCCAGGGTACATCAAAGCCAGCGGCAAAAGGAAACACCAACTTAAATAAATTTAATTACAATTGATGCTGAGATATCAATCTTAATTATCTTTCCAGGACATTCTGGAATCTCAGAGCTATCAGGGGGACATTCAGGAATCTCGGGATTATCAGGTGGGCATTCAGGCGTAACGTCAGGAGTGCTTTCAGTTGTACTTGTAGTGGTACTATCAGTAGAATAGGCACCCTCAGTGGAACTTATAGTTGGGGTAGTATTGCAGTTGCAATCAGGACAGCTTCCAGGAGGGTTTGCAGGTGTACTTTCAGTAGTGCTCATAGTAGTACCCTCAGTTATATAAGTACTTTCATTGGTACTATCAGTAATATAGGTACTTTCAGTGTAACCGTCAGTTGTGCTTTTAGTCGTAGTAGTGGTGCTATCAGGGTAACTGCCAGGGGTGGTTTCAGTGGTACTATCAGTAACATAGGTACTTTCAGTGGAACTGTCAGTAGTGGTTTTAGTCGTAGTAGTGGTGCTATCAGGGTAACTTCCAGGTGTGGTTTCAGTAGTACTATCAGTAATATAGGTACTTTCAGTGGAACCATCAGTAGTGCTTTTAGTTGTAGTAGTGGTGCTATCAGGGTAACTTCCAGGCGTGGTTTCAGTAGTACTATCAGTAACATAGGTACTTTCAGTGAAACCGCCAGTAGTACTTTTAGTCGTAGTAGTGGTGCTATCAGGGTAACTTCCAGGTGTGGTTTCAGTAGTACTATCAGTAACATAGGTACTTTCAGTGGAACCGTCAGTTGTGCTTTTAGTCGTAGTAGTGGTGCTATCAGGGTAACTTCCAGACGTGGTTTCAGTAGTACTATCAGTAACATAGGTACTTTCAGTGGAACCGCCAGTAGTACTTTTAGTCGTAGTAGTGGTGCTATCAGGGTAACTTCCAGGTGTGGTTTCAGTAGTACTATCAGTAACATAGGTACTTTCAGTGGAACCGTCAGTTGTGCTTTTAGTCGTAGTAGTGGTACTATCAGGGTAACTTCCAGGCGTGGTTTCAGTAGTACTATCAGTAATATAGGTACTTTCAGTGGAACCATCAGTAGTGCTTTTAGTTGTAGTAGTGGTGCTATCAGGGTAACTTCCAGGTGTGGTTTCAGTAGTACTATCAGTAACATAGGTACTTTCAGTGGAACCGTCAGTTGTGCTTTTAGTCGTAGTAGTGGTGCTATCAGGGTAACTTCCAGGCGTGGTTTCAGTAGTACTATCAGTAACATAGGTACTTTCAGTGGAACCGTCAGTAGTGCTTTTAGTCGTAGTAGTGGTGCTATCAGGGTAAGTTCCAGGTGTGGTTTCAGTAGTACTATCAGTAACATAGGTACTTTCAGTGGAACCGTCAGTAGTGCTTTTAGTCGTAGTAGTGGTGCTATCAGGGTAAGTTCCAGGTGTGGTTTCAGTAGTACCATCAGTAACATAGGTACTTTCAGTGGAACCGTCAGTAGTGCTTTTAGTCGTAGTAGTGGTGCTATCAGGGTAAGTTCCAGGCGTGGTTTCAGTAGTACTATCAGTAACATAGGTACTTTCAGTGGAACCGTCAGTAGTGCGTTTAGTCGTAGTAGTGGTGCTATCAGGGTAAGTTCCAGGCGGGGTTTCAGTAGTACTATCAGTAACATAGGTACTTTCAGTGGAACCGTCAGTAGTGCTTTTAGTCGTAGTAGTGGTGCTATCAGGGTAAGTTCCAGGCGTGGTTTCAGTAGTACTATCAGTAACATAAGTGCTTTCAGTAGAGCCTTCAGTTGTGCTTTTAACCGTTGTTGTGGTGGTGCTATCAGGGTAACTGCCAGGTGTGGTTTCAGTGGTACTATCAGTAACATAGGTACTTTCAGTAGAACCTTCAGTTGTGCTTTTAGTAGTAGTAGTGCTATCAGGGTGACTTTCAGGCGTAGTTCCAGTAGTACTATCAGTTATATAAGTGCTTTCAGTAGAGCCTTCAGTTGTGCTTTTAACCGTTGTTGTGGTGGTGCTATCAGGGTAACTTCCAGGGGTGGTTTCAGTGGTACTATCAGTAGCATAGGTGCTTTCAGTAGAACCATCAGTTGTGCTTTTAACCGTAGTTGTGGTGGTGCCAGGTGTGGTTTCAGTGGTACTATCAGTAACATAAGTACTTTCAGTGGAACCATCAGTTGTGCTTTTAACCGTTGTTGTGGTGGTGCTATCAGGGTAACTACCAGGGGTGGTTTCAGTAGTACTATCAGTAACATAAGTGCTTTCAGTAGAACCTTCAGTTGTGCTTTTAACCGTTGTTGTGGTAGTGCTATCAGGGTAATTTCCAAGCGTGGTTTCAGTGGTACTATCAGTAACATAAGTAGTCTCAGTGGAACTTTCAGTGGGGCTTTCAGTCGTGGTAGTGGTACTATCAGTAACATAAGTAGTCTCAGTGGAACTTTCAGTGGGACTTTCAGTCGTAGTAGTGGTACTATCAGTAACATAAGTAGTTTCAGTGGAACCTTCAGTGGGGCTTTCAGTCGTAGTAGTGGTACTATCAGGCGTGCTTTCTGTAGTATGGGTACTTTCAGTGGTGCTCTCAGTAGTAACCTCGGTAGTCTGAGTTGTGCTTTCAGTGGTTGTTTGTTCCTGTTCGTATATAACGCAATCGCTTGCGTCTGTGTTTGGTGGTATATATCTAAATGAGTCCACTACTACAGTTGAACCCGAAGATGACGAACCAAGTATAGACAGCTGAAATAATAAATAGCGGTATTTAATATTTTTGTCGAGTATCTAAATACATTCTGTAATTACAATTATAACAATTAATTACATGATTACCGATACATATCTAAGTAATCTATAGATCTGTGATGTTAGTGTATTTTATGTGAGCTAAATATAAATGTTATTACGCAAACGGATTTCTTTTTTTTTTTCTGGATTCGACAATCAACTTCGAGACCTCTTAACTACCCATGCTACTGCTAGTATCGCACCACTAGGACACGCTACGCATAATAATATCCTTCCCGTCCAGAATGACAAATTCCCAAAATGTCAAGCGGTTTCAAAATGTCAAATTCCCGAAATGTCAAGTTATTACTCATCATTCATCATCAACTAGTGACTTCATAGTTGCATCCAAAGTTTGTATTTTATAATGTATATGGTAGGACATGACGGTATCTCCCGTTCTATTTGAGCGGTCCAACTAGGGAAGTACCTCCGCTCTACAGAATACCGCGGCTAGTAATAACCTTGTGTTGTGTTTCCAGCAGTGAGTGGGGTAGCCAGAACTCACTGGAGAGGTTTTGTGTTGTCAGTGGGAGGACCGAGGACTAAAGCTGACACTGCTCTGTAGTGGTATGAAACCCAGATTTGTCTTCTGCACTGACAGCAGAAAAACTCTCAAACTTAACCTTCAACCTTTCCTTCTTCTTCACCGTCCTCTCTACAGGGTCTACAGCACAAGTGTGACGCCCTAGGTGTTGCAAACGTCAATAGTTTTCCATTAGGTGGCCTGTGTCTGCCAGTATATATCGGCATTTATTAGATCAACTGCATCCGATATCCTAACGAAAAAAAACCTGTGCCAGAGTCTCTGCCTGTAGTTTAGCAGACTCACCAAGTCCCAGATGAGATTTACTGGACCTTATAAATCCTCCTATACACGGTGATTTTATAGTGGTTTCGGAAAAAGAATATTTTGTTTCACACACAGTTTTGGTAGCAAAATCGACTGGAAGTTTTAATTTTGAAAAAAAAAATCTTTATGCATGGCAATAATGTGCAGGTGAACAGAAAAATTAATGGGAAGTGTAAAAAAAATAATTTTTTTCGCCAAATTAGGACTTCCTTACGATTTTACTATCGAAATTGTGGCCAAAATCTTTTTTCCGAAACGACTATAAAATCAACCGGTATAATTGATTAACATTTGCATGACTTATAATATTACTACACTTACATACATATACATAATTGTTCACGCCCATTTCACGTCTGGGATAGGCGGAGGTAAATTAATATCTACATTTTACCAACCATTGTTTTCGGCCGTATTAAGGGCACTATTATTGATTCAAGCTACGAATCTGAGACTTAATTCGAA
Organism: Pelosia muscerda; assembly: GCA_963691645.1. NCBI lineage: Eukaryota > Metazoa > Arthropoda > Insecta > Lepidoptera > Erebidae > Pelosia > Pelosia muscerda. Next base: position 3,618,814 of record OY829114.1, on the reverse strand, counting down.
TATGTCTTATGTTAAAAATCGTTATCACTTAATCTCTTTATACAACATCACATAGCAAGAGATGGGGAAACTAAATTCTACTCTACAATAGCACAAACAAAATAAATAATGGAACTTAAAAGAATTAATACTTACTCGGCCTCTGAATGGTACTACACCAATTAAAGAGAGGCGTAAAGTATGCCAACCACCAGGGTACGCGGACCCAGTGATCATTCCTATACCTGCTACAGAATTTCGATCATCCAACGCCATCACTTGTACCATGTCACTATTACTAGGATTGTCCATATATATATTCACTTCGATTACACCTCGAGGAATCATGTTAAACTGGTAAGACGTCATGCAGCTGAGCTGCTGACGAGGAGATATGTACTTGGTACTATCCTTGTGAAATGCGGTTATTTGTATATCCTTATAATTGCCAATATCCCATGGTAACGTATTAGCGTTACAAGAACCTCCCACCGGAGAAAATAGTTCATTAAAATTTTCTTCGAATGCATATTTTTCACACGCAAACACCACTGATGCAAGTAACAGCAATACAAAAACCTTTTGCATTATGTCAATCTGTTCAACTAATACATACAAAATCTTAATTCCTATATCACAATTATATATACTGTTGTTGGAGATAAGATAGTACTCCTATGCATACTATTCTATTCATGTAATGTATGTACCTACTGTGTATTTAGTAGCATTTTAATTCTGTATGGACTATTAAACAATACTTAAAAACGTCAAAATTAAGAATATAATTAGGTACAGGTTATGATTCCAACATGACCCCGGTCTGAGGTTTCTATTTGGTCTATTTACAAACGGTAACTTAGTCTAGATACAATAATCACTTTGAGTAGCAAGTAAAGAATGACAACGCATTTCCGGGCTTGCTTATCATCCAAATAATTTGTATTTTATCAATTCTTCGTCTTTTTGGCATAACTTTCTATTAATTAATTTTTTCAATTTATTCATAGATAGCTAAGTCCCCTATTTGATAAGGGAGTTTGATAAACAAACATATACAGTGACCCTGGAAAGATTTACAAATTTTTTGAAGGCATACTGTAAGATTTATATCACAGAATCTAAGAATATATTAAATTTGTGTATTTAAGTTCACAAACTGACAACACAATTTTTTTGATATTTTTCCTGACATACATTAGATTTTCGCAGATAGGTATATTGTGAGGCTTCGAAACTACTATAATTTGATTACTAATTGTTAAACGTGTTTTATTTTATTTTTAATACACAAGCATCACTTAGTAAAGTGAAGGTTTTGAAATGGGGAAGGATAAAATATAACAATATCTGAATAAAATATCAGTTTCATTTCTTATACTATATGATTTTACAAACTTCTATATAAGTGTGGAAATGAATATTCCTAAAACAATAATTAAAGCAGTATTTACGAAGTGTAGTCATATTCCTTAGACCTTAGACCTCACACTAAAGTCGTATTTGTTGCGCGCTCATCTAATTACCAAGAAAACGTCAATTTCAAGAAGCGTCTGCTGTGTAAATGTAGGTAAATATGCTACTTTTGTGCTTTGATCTGTAGCCTTCCTGGCTTCCCTAGACCAAAGCTTGAAGAAATGTTCAATGATTGGATGTTTGAACATTGGATTACGTCTCTCATAAACGTATAGGACGTTTCAATCCCATAGATTAAAGGATTCTATCCTAATGCATTCTACAAAACGATGACTAATGATTTGCCCCTTATCTATCATTAACAACTTGATGCAAATTCAATTCAGCATGTCACAAGAGCAATAGGATCTAAGATACGAATCCCACATTTTTAGAGCCATTTTTATCATAAAGTTACGAAATACTGAGAAACACATAGCTTTTCTTGGAAGTTACCCTGATTCATACGGATGGCATTTATCAGTCATATCTAATCCTGTAGAACTTATCAATAAACACCTTAACAATGATACCTACAGTGTTTACATAACGTGTAATAGATTATAATCAAAGAAATTGTTATTGTACCGATAGCTGAAAACAAGAATTGATTTGTGTTAAAGAAATTTTGAAAATGAATTCTGTACTATGATCATAATCATGATTATGAAACATATTGCTTCAAGTTTTCCACCAAAAATAAATATAATTAATATTTTGTTTTGGACTTAGAATATGGATTTGCGGGTGAACAGAGCTGCGTGTCATTGAAAAATTGCCATTTCAGATGCAGTCATAATCTTCGGCGAACACCAGGTTACGTGGGTAAAAAATACTTAAAAATCAACTCATTTCATCTACTCGCACTCAATATAAGATTTGTATCCAGTAAACAGACGTTTTACAAACATGTGAATTCGATTTGATTGAATAGAAAAACGCAAAAACGCTTTGGTGTTCAGTATGATAACTTATGTGCCAATACAAGACCTACGTTTTCGTGACGTCTAGAGCCTACATCAGAATGACTCACGATCATTACTACATATCACGATTACTACATACAATATCAGATGACGGGTCGTCGCAGCACTGCTGGTTGCATGCGACACGTCGCGACAAGTCTTCCAACAGGTCCGACCGTACATCAGTGTATATGGTTTGTAGAAATACTTCAGATATCTTATCTCATGCTGCATTGCATGAGATAAGATATACTGAGAAGCAATTGGTATACGGTACTACCGTTTGCTGCTGCTCTATAAGGAAGGGTTCCAAATGATTACTAGTCCTAAAGCAACACGATATGATGACATGTTGCTACGACGCACGGTTGGCAACGAATTCATACCTTAAGTTGCCGCAAATTATAAAATCGTTAGTTTTAAAACGTGTATTTAATTAGGATGTCAATTTTCAACTGTCTATAACAATAAAGAATGGTTGCTCGATTTCTAAGTGGGATAAAAAGAAATATATAAAAATACTGGAACTCACCCTCGCGACTAATAACTCGCGATGTTGGGTTCTTTTTCGTTTTTAATACAGTAAAAAAATCTTGAGAATTGTAATCCAGGATGTAAGTTTTTGCAACTATTCAATTGCGGAGGTTTGAATATGAACTAGCCTACAAAACTTATACCTCCCGTAGGTATCAATGTAAGTTGGAATTAAATCAAACATTTTTGTTCTACAAAATCATTTTGCTAAAACATATTTGCTATGAATATGTTACATAGGCGTTTTGTTTACAATATTTACTATTTTTAGGTACTTAACAACTTATGTTGAACAAATAACCTAGACTAATTAACTGACTAAGTAGTGATTCGATAACGGTTTCTTGTCTTTAAAATGCGTTTCAAGCAGACAACTATTTTATATTGATTTTAAACAATTTATTTAATTAAAAAGATACACTAAGATTTTTAAGTACCTTAACAAAATTTGTTACCATTAATGGTCTCATAGGTACTGAACCTTATACCAAATGTTTCGGTGTTTTGGAGTTACATCAAGATTTTCGAACCCCAAACCAATCTCAACTTTAACGAATTCATTGACGGACGAGGCTAGATCACAGGCTTTACTCTTAAGGGGGAGGGGTCAGACAGCAATTTGCTTTGAAGTTTTACCTAGGCGCTTTGTTTAAATTGAACTGAAGCATTTTAAAACCATCATCATTACCATTATTTCTGTCACAGGATGTCGACTGCTGAACAAAGTCAAAGTCCACGTCTTGCAGTCTCACGTCATTTTCAAATCAATTTGTAATATTTACTAGTCGTTGTATCAGACGTTTGCGTGTGTTTGGAGATCATCTTTGGGACCTAGTCTGCTTGCCGATCTTTTTATACTACTTAGGTGGTAGACAAGTACGCGGACCACCTGATGGAAAGTGGTTACGGACTTGGTGGCCTAAGGACTTTTGCACCACCACCTTCACATTCGTGCTGCCAATCATATAGAATGAAGGAGGTTGGGTAAAGGGGAGAAGGTAAAGAGAGTCTGGTGTGTAGGTTAAGAGAGTGAGATCTGCTTATTGACAGGCTTTCCTCACACCGGCGCCGGTGAAAGTGGGATCCTTGAGTATCAAGGGCACGAAAAAAAATGTTTGGACCTGCATACTTTCAGTGAGTCTTTCCTCTGCCGCACCATTAAGTCTTGAAATTCCTTACCAGCTCACGTTTTTCCTTCTTTTTACAGTCCGGGTCCTTTAAGCGGGGCGTGAAAAAGCATCTGATGAGGCCGTCAAGCTGAGTGCCACCATTGTAACACTTTACGTGTTTGTAATGGTGACCCTCGTTCCTGAGACTTTGCCTTGAGCTTACCATCAGGCGGGGTGAAGGCAAATTGACGTGTCCTAAATAAATATTTTTTTTAATAAAAGTAGTAAGTTATAAGTATATGACACATTACTATTGGATAGTTTTCAGTATATGCTTGCTTAGACACAAAGAAAACAGGTTGACAGGCTTTGTGCTCGGGTTAGACGACATGTGCAACCGCATTGCGGGATAAGGTACCTACAACTTTCAAAATCTCTGTCTGATCTATACGATAGAAACTATATCGTCACCGAGATAATAGCAGTAAGCTGAACACTGACCGATGGCCGTTGGAGCCGAACGGTTCTCGAATGGAAACCGTGTACCGGTAGACGAAGCGTGGGACGGCCTCCTGCGAGATGGACGGACGACATAGTCAAAGTCGCAGGTACCCATTGGATGCAGACCGCCTCCAACCGGTCGAATTGGAGGTCGATGGGGGAGGCCTATGTTCAGCAGAGGACGTCTTGTGGCTGAAATGATGATGATGATGAACACTGACCAATCCCAACTGTCTGAAGTGCGTAGAGAGTGAGCAGACCAGTTTTCACCTGCAAGCTGAGTTTTCTATGTAATAACCGACCAAATGGAATCATCTGGGCTCGGACACACTCGACATAGAGGAACTAAGGACCTAAAAGTGGACCAAATTGTAAGCTTCTGTAAGAAAACGAAAAGGTTAGAAGGTTCTATGCCCTCTATCTCCGATAGTATATTGCCTGGGAGAGGATCGCTTCCATCAATAAGGCCGCCTATACACACATGTTTTTTTTAATTTTTTTATTTATGGCACGTCAATTTGACATCACCTCGCCTGATGTTAAGCTGAAGGCAAAGTCTCATGAAAGAGGGTCACCATTGCTAACACGTTCAGTGCTACAATGGTGGCGCTCAGCTTGACGGCCTCATCAGATTTTCACGCCCCGCTTAAAGGACCCGGGACTGTAGGAAGAAGGAAACACGTGCACCGGTAAGGAATTCCAGGAGTTAATGGTGTGGCAGAGAAAAGACTCATCGAACCGCTTGGTTCTTGATGGAATTTCCTGCACCGTATGCGAGTGACATCTAAGACCTGCACGTGTTGTCCTGTGTAGGAAAGGCGAGGGTGGGATTAAGTGTAACTCTCACAACTTGTCCTTGGTGTTTACTTGTATTTATTATTTGTTTTGTTGGTGTACAATAAAGAGTTATCTATCTATCTTATAATAGATTTCTACCATGTAAATTTTCACGTAAATTAAATGTATTTGTACGCATAGCTAAACCAATAGTAACACACCTGCCACTAAATTCGCAGCATAGCTCTGTATAATCAATCTATGAACTTTGCAACTCGACGAAGTTTCGCTCAGAACTCAGCACCGGCAATCAAGCTCCATTCTAATTCTAATTTGAAGGGTGGGCGGACTCGGCATCAACGGGCAACTTCCTCGTCAGATAGTGGTATACCTACGTCAGCACATAACAGACACCTAGTGCTTATATTGAGTTCGTTATCGCAAACAGAGATATAGTTTGGCTATCTCAAACTTTGGTGAGATCACACAAAATTAAGGTATATTTGTGTATCCTGACTGGAAAGCAATGGTGCACGTTCGGAGAGGTCTTAATTGATTATAGGTATTGTATCCACAAAACTTCTTGAGTGAAACTTAATATCAAAGAAAATTATAAATACAATCTCATGCCGCAGTGCAATTATAATATTTTACCCATGAGCTTTCCAAAAAAAATCTTTCACACATACAAAAATTCCATAATCTTAATACGCCTTCTTTGTCTTCTGCACTGACAGCACAGAGACTGTCTTAACCTTATCCACTCCCTCCTTCTCCCCTCTTCTCTACATGGTTGGCAGCACTAATGTGACACCCTTGGTGTTGAAAACGTCCATAGACCACGGCGACCACCACGGTTTCCATCAGGTATGACGCGGTCTTGTTTGCCACCTAAGTGGTTTAAAATAAAGATCGGCATGCAGGTGAGGTTAGTGTAGGTCCCAAAGATGATCTATAAAAACACCTAAACGTCTGATACAACGATCAGAAAATATTACAAATTAATTATAAAATGGCGTGAGACTGCAGGACGAGGACTTTGACTACCACGTGGTTGGCAGTGTGCTTGTCTGCCACCTAGTGGTATAAAAAAACGCTCTAATATGTAATTGTTTGCCAAGAAGTTTTTAACAGGCGTTAAATTAATCTTAATAAGCGAGTCACTGATAGACAGAGTTAGTATTCAGAATCGGATTGCAAAATCTGTTTCAAATTAATTTTAGACTGTGTTTTAGACTGAAGAGCTAATTAAACCCAAACAGAGAGAGTTACCTACTGCTGAGAGCTGAGACATTACAAGTAAACTTGATCAGTTACCTACTGCCTACTTATATACGCACGGTATACAACCACAGTTGGTTCTATTTCTTTACATCATTCTTCAAATATCAGATAAGCAGCTACATCGTCGAATATTTTATCGGTAAAGAATTGCTTAAATAGTTCGACATCGACTTTTCATTATACCGTTGAATCATAATGTATTATATATCGTGGAATCTTAATAATGAACTTTTTGGCTGAGCAATTTTTTTTTTTAATTTGTGGCTCGTCAATTTGACTTCAGCTCGCCTGATGCAAAACTGAAGGCAAAATCTCATAAAAGAGGGTCACCATTTGCAAACACGTACAGTGCTACAATGCCACCAGGCGTTTAGCTTGACGGCATCATCAGATGCTTTCTCATGCCCCGCTTATAGGACCCGGGACTGTAGGAAGAAGGAAACACGGGCACCGGTAAGGTATCTGTGGCTAAGCACAATAATTATGAGATTATAATACACCATTTCACGTAATCTATTGCCAGTCGATCTATTTTGGTTTATATTTTTGTGTATGTTTAAATATTCTCTTATTTTACTACTTATTTTAATTCATTTTGTATGTTTGTGAAAGTGTTGTAAAAGTTAGTAAATTAATCGGAATAGGTACCCACAGGACAAATTAGTTTAGTGTGGGGCCATTGTATATGAAATTATTTCTGATTAACTTTATGGAAATAAATCAATTTTATTTTACTATTATTATTTTGACGCATTGCAAATAAATAGCTCCGCTCGGGTTTGGGGCTCCTAATTTAAAATTTTCACAATACATGTTCAACCATTTGTTAATTATATTGTAGGTAGGTACTGATAAATAGGAAATCAGTGCAAATTTTCAAAGTCTTTATAACATAATCAAGGATAAGTTATCACCATTATAAGTAGGTTAATGTTGTCATTTTTGATGTATGTACTCGTATTATAATATTTCTAATAATTATTTCCTTAGGATTATGTTATTATTCAACATGTTAAGAGTACTTTAAGTGATGAAATAATTAGAACAAGATTACGGCTTTTTCGCAAAGTTTACATTAATCAGTTTAGACTAATTAGGTAGATGCTATTCGTTTTTTTAGATAATTGGATCGGCTTCGTGATTGCGATAAAGGTCGATCTACGAGTACTATATAAAAATAAGTCGGGTTTTCCTTCCTAACGCTATAACTCCAGAACGCACAAACCGATATCCACGTTTTGCATTCGTTGGAAAGGTCTTGGACTCCGTGAGGTTTACAGTAAAGAAAATTCAGGAAAAATTCCAACAGAAAAGCGGGAAAACCATTTTTCTTTTTTCGCTAGTTAAGTATATTTATTTACGTTGATTATATTTTTAAACATTTCTATACACCTAATCAGTAATTAGTAAATAAATGGACAATATTGTCATCCATATTATAAATGCGAAACTAACTCTACCTTCAATTCAGTTCAATTTATCTCAATTTTCAAAAGACAATGATTCACATTTGCAATCTAAATAAGTACCTAATTATGAAGACAATTCTCATGTTTTAAATGTTCTTAGGTATAATGTGTAGGTATCATAGATTATGAACGCGCGCGAAACACCTGCGATGTCCATCCAAAAATTATGTGGAAAAGATCGCTGTTGTCGAAAAGACCGCATTTTGTATATTATGTTATTTCTATTCACATAGTAAATTTTAGTCTTATTGTGTACAATAAAGAATTATCTATCTATCTATCTTACAATCTTGATAAAACTTTGTTTTGGAGAAGTATAGGTAGAATATCAATTAACAATTAACATTTCAATATTAGGAGACGAAAATGTTACCTTCAACATAAATGCGAAGGTTACCAAATTGTTGATCCATATCGGCTCGTTTGTGTCAACTGTTCTTGAATGAGAGATATTGGCCACATTAATAAGAATATCTACAACACATTATATTCTATATGATGTATGATAAACTATATAATCTATAACATATATCTAATTTTTATTATTTTATCTTACGGAAAATTGAACACGTTGTACTGTATACGCAGCTGGACGCGAGGAATACCGATATACTCGTACAAATTGAAATTTCATAAATATTAAATTCAGTGTAGAACTTTATACGCCACTTACAAAACGTCAAAATTAAAAATATATCTAAAGCTAGTTAAGCAAATGGACTAACCCTGCACCGGTTAGAAACGCCGCCCTGGCCTTCAGGTTTATCAGGTTCAGGTTTATATATTAAATCAGGGTTTATCTTTTTCAGACCTATTTACAAACATTTACTTAGTCTACAATGATTTGCTTGAGCAGCAAGTTGAGTGAAAATCTAATTTCCAAGCTGCTTTATACTGTAAATAATCTTGAATTAATAGCCTATATGTCATAATTCCCTATTAATTACATTTTTAAAGTTTCTTTAGAGAGCATGTTAAAAAAGCTTATACAGGTACTCTAGAATGAATACCTACAAATTTTTTGCACTATCACAGACTACAAGATTATTTTTGTGTCTGATATTTATGTTATGCCAGTCACTACTACTATAGATACTTATATGACTGCAACGCCAAACTGTAACCGCCGATTTTTTACAACAGTATGGCGGCCCCATCAAATTCTTTGGGGCCTTAGTATACCACAGTCTCGGGTCTTTCAACTGGGGCGTGAAAACCCAACTGTTAAGGCTGTCAGGGTGAGGACTGTCGTTCCAGGGACAGCTCCTGTAATGGCGGCCACCATGCTCTGGACTGCACCCCGGCTTACCATAAGGCGAGGTGCAAACAATTTAACGACAGAAAAAATCAAGTCTATAGCATTTTTTGTAATCTTTGAATTAGCTGACAATCTTGACTTGACTATTTATCAACAACCATAATGAACAAAGTTTACACCAGAATCTCGTTAGGCAAACCACTGGTGTACCATCCTGCACGTGAGGTTTGCTTGGCTCGACCCCGTGAAGTGAAATGAAAATTTTAAATTAAAGATACGAGAATCATTAGTTTTCTCACCTGTTATAAAAATGGTAGTAATATACAAGTAGTTGTAGTGGGCCGATAAATGCAAAACGGGAACCATTTTAAACGCAATCGCTATCGAGCGATCGTTCCAAGCGATTTACGATCAACGATAACTATACTTTCTCGTCCACGCAGTTAAGTGTACAGATAACATTTGTTTTACTGTGTGTAGATAGACCGATTTACTCACTGGTTACAGACCATGCGGTTTTTAACTTTGAAATAAGGGTGTATTTGTATTAGATTAGTTTATATAGGTACAGTCAGCGTCAAAGTGATAGTAAAACCTATCTTTAGTCTTTGGTCATGTTGAACATCTCGACTTTTGAGCGCTTATATTATTGTCAACAATATGGAAACCTGAGTTATCCCGTATTTATTGACTTTCTTAAATGTCACTGTTACTTTGACGCTGACTGTATATGCTCTATTTTTTATAACATACAATAATTTATATTTCTATTGGTTAAATTTTAAATGTTAAGTTTAAGTTTGTATGATAGTAGAGGAAAATCTATTAGCCTTACTTTTAATTCACATTGCTGTTAGTTTTGCAAATAAATAAATATTATTACTTAAGCGTAGAGTATGTAGAGTGTGCATCACCAAAATTTTTGAAACACAAGCCAATGTCTCATATAATTGTAGGACATGTTACTGAAACAAGTATTACAATTCTTCTTGAGTTAAACTTAAGAGTGAACATCAATTGTCTACCCGTTCGCGCTTAATTTTTCCTAATTCTACTATTTTTTTAATAAAAAAAACTTACAGCTAGAACACAATTTAGGTACAATTGTAATATAAAATGGCCAATTACAAGTTTTCGCATTTGGTAATTATCATGATATACAAGACGGTAGATATCATTGAAATAGTTAGGTACGGTATATTACAGACTAGGTATATTACATACTAGCTATATTACCGATTATTAGACCTTAGTAAAGGACATAATATGGTATGTTTGGTCGCGATAACCAACATCCACGCGGGCGGAGCCGCGGGCAACAGCTAGTATTACATATGTAATGTCACAATTATACACACGTTCACGAAAAGAAGGTACAAGTTCATTTGATGTTCCTGTCAAAAAATGTTTTACTCAATTTGACTTAAGTTGATGAGTGCTCGTTTGTAAACCAATACTTACCTGATGAGGCTAAACTGGAATAAAATTAACACAATATTAAGAAGCTATCATTACATAACTGACACAAAAAGAGGATACAAAATCAAGTCTCAATTCAAAAGCAATCCCTTATCATATTTTATTACTCTCATGAAGAATGTCTGTCTGACGCACTTAGACTAAAGAGCCTGACGCAGAGCGTACAATCGGATCGGATTCCCAACGAATCAATTTGTTTGATTCATTACTTGGGGCCACGGATAAGATCGATCAAAGCTTACAAGGCTTTAGTTTAAATTGCTCCAGTAAAAGGTACTATTTCGATCAAGTAGATAGGACTCGTAAAATTAAAAAGTTCGGTGTATTTTTTGCTGCCACATTCTTATACATACATATATATGCTCACGCCCGTAATCCCCGAATAATGCCTACCCCGGCAGAGGTGTATTAAACACCCATATTCCGCCAATTATGATTTTCAGTCCCACGTAATAGGCGAGCCTACTGCCGCCAATCGGTAACTTAGTAAAAAAATCGGTATGCCGAAAATATATTCCTAACCGAAAATGTATCAGTTAAATAAATTCGGGAAAAAATACTTCTGACCAGATTCCTGGCTATGCGGTGTAATTTGCAAGGAAATTATTTACGTGCTTAACCGCACAAGCACTACCAATTAACGTCTTGGAGAGTATCAGACGGGTTTTGGTCCGCATTGTTATGAAGTGATAATATAATAGCAGTAAGTGAGGTTTAAACTTATGGGTCGCTTAGTATTGGTACTTGGGCTTACTTTACTTAATATTATATAAATATTTGTACCTACTTTAAATTTCAAGTGATATCAAGAGCTAAAAGAACTCTTTATTCTTCCTGTGTCTAGTTTTATTAGTTTTTACATTTAGAAGTAATATCACTCTATACTGCTTATGTATAGGATATTTACAGTGATATTATCACCGCGGTAGCCTAGTGGTATGGGTGGTGGACTGCTGAGACGAGGTCTCGGGTTCGATCCCAGGTTTACCATGGCACACACCAATGACTACGACGCTTTTCGAAGTTATGTGTGTATTTATCGCAGGTTTATAAGTTCCCGGTTGATGGCAATAGGCTCGCCCCCTGTTACATTGGGACCTAAATATACATTGGCGAAATGTGGGTGCTAGCACCTCTGCCTACCCCTTCGGGGATATAGGCGTGATAATTTAAAAAAAAAACATATCACTGTTTATTTAAAAAAATACATATTTATTATATGGTTATTTTATAAAAAAAAAAAAATCAACAATCAGAAGATTCCGTAATTAATAAAATGTATTAGAATATTACACGAGGACGAATAGCTACTTAAACAACAAAATACTTAGAATTATCTTGGATTATTATCATAGATTATACTTGTAACTTCCTATTATTTGTACACTCGGCTTTGTTGATTACAATGTTCCGTTTCTAGTCCTTAAGATACCTATTACAATTATATTATAATGTAAACTTTCAATATTCGGTTTAAGTGGCGCCATCTGAACACCAGCGCTTTTTTTTATTGTGCGCAAAATCTCCACGGATACTACCTTCGCCAAAACCGGTGGAGGTGATTATGTCTGACTCGAACCAACTAAAACGCACACCGTCTTTGTGTCTTTAGTTGCCAGAGGTGAGGTAGTAGACAACGTATCCCTCGCTCCCCGGCAGACCCGGGGCCCTCTCTCTCGAGATGACCCCCTTCGGGTGTAGGGTCTAGCCCCCGGGTATGGGGAGGGGCGCTTCGCATACCCTGGAGTGCATATTGTAGTATAACGGGTGATGTCACCCATCAAAGATAGAATTTTAGACCCAGCGGAAAATCGTGATTGGTGAGTCAGTCGGGACAAGTAATTATGTACTTATATGTATTGATTTATTGTAGACGAATGCGTAACTTGGTGCGTGGAGTTTCTTATCAAATATTACATGTACGTAGAGAATATAAATTAAATGTATTATGTAAAAAAAATATTACTTTGAGGCTAATAATTAATAGAATATTTTTAAATTACAATCCTAATTAAATTAAGTCGAGACTGTCTAGTATATTATTGTTTTTTTTTATAAACTCACGCCTATATCCCCGAAGGGGTAGGCAAAGGTGCTAGCATCCACATTTCGCCAGTTTATATTTAAGTCCCAATGTAATAGGTGGCGAGCCTATTGCCAATAACCGGGCACTTATAAACCTGCGATAAATACACACATAAATTCGAAAAGCATCGAATAGTCATTGGTGTGTGCCATCTTAAAACCTGGGATCGAACCCGAGACCTCGTCTTAGCAGTCCATTACCCATACCACTAGGCTATCGTATATTGTTGTTATTGTTGTGGCGGAAATATTAAACTAATAGGTAATATATTCTTAATACATGAATCGAGGTAGTAACGCAAAACGATCGGATGCGTTCGGGACTCAACACTAATGATGATGGTGATGGAAGGGAATAGTATTGGAATAGCAAGGGTTTCTCAGTCCCCTGAGAGACCAAGATAGGAGGTCATATCAAAACACTCTAATTTTAGTACTAGTTTAACTTATCGTAAACATATATTGTATTTGAAACAAGTGATAATAATTTTAATTACAAATCCAGGTTCGTGCTGCCCTGGTGGCGCTAAATTATCTAGTAATAAAACGAAATATATTTTAACCAAGCTGATGTGATATATTGTCTCCAACTCCCCAAGCCTGGTACACTGGTATTATTTATTTGCTGTATTTATTTAAAAAGTTGTGACGCGTCCCCAGAGTGTCGTATTCGCCGTTTTGCTGTGGAAGCATTCGATATATTTGAATATATGGCTATTTCCTTTTACTCGTACTTTTAGGTTACAAACTTTTAGTTTATGTGCTGATAGATAACAAAATATATGTATGATAAACGAGGTACCTTGTAGCACTTGTTATCGTGGGAATAAAACAGCAAATACAGTATATATTTTGACTGCTGGGTGGCTCCGAAACTTCGGTACCGCATGAAACATGAATAAAAAAAAAGTGATATTATTTAGCCATTTAGGTACCATAAAGCCACTTCTGTGTTTCTCAGCTGGGTTTTCAGTAGAAACGAAATTTTAAAAACACATATGATATTTATTATTGAGCCTAACCGGTTTCACCTTGCAGTATTTTCAAATATTACGTAGAATTTTTTACAGTGATTGTCAACCTTTGAAACTGATAAGCAAAATTCTAAGAATGCCGCAAGGCCAAAGCGGTTAGATTCAATAATGAATATAGTGGAGAAGTACAAGTGTTACCAATCTGCATAACAATAAGTTCCACCAAGTTCCAGTAATCAGCAGTATAAATAGTAGAACTGAAATGTCACATACCATTTTCGTATCCCATTCGTGAGGGTGTTCCACGGATCTGATTGCCCGACTTCGGTTCACATTTGTGGATGTTGCATGATAAACCTACTAATTTGGAACATCTGGAAAATACTCCTAGGGAGATCCTATTAGAATGAGTTACTTCAATAATTTAGTAAATTCTCTGAGTCACACTTCAGACAATATTTATTATTGTACCTAACCGTTGCCATTTTAGCTACATTCGCGGCATAAATATATAGATATAAACCTATGATATAGATGTAGGCTTTACCTGGCGGAAATCTATTACAAAAATATATACGTTTCTAAAATCCAATGATAACAATAGCTTATCTAATTATTATTAATTGTCATAGAATGGAATGTCAAACCGCACCCATCAAAGCAAGTGAAAGACTTCTTACCAGAGGGGAGATGTTGTGTTCTATGTGCAATATTCCGTAAGTGCGAAGGACAAAGAGATATTAACCTGTTCACACACTGTGCGATAATGCCCAATCAAAAGCCGGATATTGAACAGTAGTTTGTAACCTTGCCATAGACAATGACCGGCAAATATTCTAATATTAACACCTCGATAACATCTGATACTGTGATAACAACTGATTTTGTATTCTATCAGCTAATGTCCACGGTTCCGTGGTCCGACTGCCGGTATAGATACCGGCACTTATGATGACCCCAAGTCGCTAAAGAAACGAGGTTTTATATTATCTATGATTAATGAATTTGTCTGATACTCTCCAAGACGTTAATTGGTAGTGCTTGTGTGGTTAAGCACGTAATTGATTTCCTTGCAATTTACAGAATCGGGTCAATTTTTTTTTCCAAATTTATTTAGCTGCAACATTTTCAGTTAGGATTTTTTCGCATACCCATTTCTTTACAAAGTGCCCGTTTGGCGGCAATAAACTCGCCACCAATTACGTGGCACCGAAAATCATAGTTGGCAAAATGTGGGTGTTTAATACACCTCTGCTTACCCCTTCGGGGATTACGGGCGTGAGCATATGTGTATGAATTTGTGCTCCTCCATCCCTTTCTTCATAGGAGATCAAAAATACGCGTACTGCGCTTATAAAGTACCTATATACATACTTAGTACATGTTGTAACATGACTAGGATCATCAAGATTATAAGCCAGTAACTACAACCGCCTTTACTGTCTCATGTAGCAGCACGCATGTCATGTAAAGCGTATGCATTGCATTACACGATTTTCTGCTTATAATCTTCACGAAATTAGCTCAGTATTATTTGCACGAAAAGCAAATGACACAGCGCAGACGCAGCGAAAAATTAGGTACTATTTTCCGAAATAAAATATGCGTATTAAATGTTTCTATATATTACAGTTCTGTAAGCTTTAAATACACCACATAAATTAAATCGGTTGAGCTCCCTAGGAGTTAAATGGAAGCAGACGGAATTGCTACTTTCAGATAGCTTATAATATCTTTAATATTGACTCACATAGTTGGTTCTTATCTATTAGATAAAGAAATGCCAAACATAGTTCTTTTAATCACTATTTATAGGTACAGACACACATTTTGATATTTAAACACAGGGACAATGAAACGAGGAAGTAACTAAGTCATAGGAATTATAGGCACAGACCTTTATGTAGAATCATGCTATCACTATGAAATGACGTCACATTTATTAAGAAACCAGATTGCAAAATTATAGCCAATACGGATTAATATATCAATTTTTGTATTGATAATTATTGTATATCACTGTATTACTTCAAATGACGTTAGTATACGAATTGTACTGCTAGATATTGGTATTATCATAAATGAAATTGTCCCTACATGATTATAACGTGAGCGAAATATTATACGTCATATTTTTGACTGAGTGCTACAAAATTGAAAAAAGCATTGTGTAATTTATACTTTACTTTAGCTACACGTAACCTCGATTTTGTATCAATATCGCAGTATTAAAAACTAAGTAGCTTTTCTATTTCAAAATTGTGTTAAAACATACAATCTACTGTCGCTTGAACATGTATAATGAACCGACTGACTGTAAGTTTTCTAAGTTGAAAATAAGGGAGAGATTATAATAGGTCTTGTAAATTTGTATTACTTTTTTACATAGTTATTGTAGATTTTGTATCTCACTTATCAAAACCAATTATAAATGCCATAATTGAAAAAGAATGACCGTCAGACAGACGTAAGGAGTCTAAGAATGTAAGTATTCTTAGACTCCCTTCGTACATATTTCAAATAAATTACATTTTAAATTTTGATAGAAATTTTCATTATTCTCTAAACCTTTTTCCAAATCAGTTGGGGTCTGTTTTCCAGCATGTCATGCGATTGAACTTAATTATTTTTCATAATTTATATATAAATTAAATGCAAAAATATAAATCTTGATATTCTTTGGTATCAATGCTATTGTTCATTGTCATGATTACTGTGTAACCCAATTAAATAAAGATATTCGATTTGATAATGTTAGTGGAGCGCCTCGATGTAAAACAATGTCATGATTACATGAATGACTAACACTACCAAATAACGTCACACAATAACTAGCTTAAACCCTAAGAAACAAAGTTCAATCATTTCATCAGAACTATGAAACAAAAATAAAAAGAAAA
Source organism: Pelosia muscerda (assembly GCA_963691645.1). NCBI lineage: Eukaryota > Metazoa > Arthropoda > Insecta > Lepidoptera > Erebidae > Pelosia > Pelosia muscerda. The sequence goes on along the minus strand of OY829114.1, from coordinate 3,602,045 downwards.
GCAATTCCTTATAATTAAATATATACAAAAAATATATTGACAAAACAATGGAACCAAGTTAATTTAAAAACGCTACCCCAGAAATTAGAAGAAAAATCTTATTATGGAAGTAATATTATACATAAAAATATCCAGACCAATGCAGATAGACATATGCATATAAATTATTGCACTGAGCTGAATAAAACCCACGACTGCATGCTGCAGAGAACATTAACATTGTATTTAATTATTATATTAATATTTTATCTTCTTTTACACAATCCAGTCATCTTTTTTTGGGCTGACCTCAGCTCCTAAAGTCCTCTACATTCATACTTTGAACCTTTTTTACCATTACTATCATCTCTTCTCATAGTAGGTATGCCCATACCGCGATCACTTCTTAATCTTTCATTCTCTTCTAACTTTCTCTGTTATAGTCATTCCTTATTCTAGCCATTCTCGTCACACCAGACATTATTATAGTAATTTATATATTTACCCCGACGTTGAAGGTACGTCCTTGGTCTTGAAAGGTGGGGTAAATAATAATATACAAACAATTTACTTTCACTCATAAGCCGGTTTATTCACAATAATGTGCGAAAACCGTGTCAGTTTAAATCAACAAAATATCAGTTCTCATGAAAATATGTCAATGTTAATACACGATAATGAAAGGATGAATAAAAAAATGTAATCGATTAGGTATCTCTTACATAAAAAAATACTAATAATAAAAGAAATTGCTTTATATGTTTGTTTCGGCGTAATTGTAAGATAATCTGTAGAATTTATAAAGATAAACTTACTAAAATATTTCCAACGTGAAATAGTATAAATTTGGATGTTTATCACTCAATCACATCTAAACTGTTAGATGAATCTGGATGAAATTGAAATTAATGAAACAGATTTCTATACTATTATATAATTGTAAAGCGGTCGTGTCTGTACATTGGAGATATTTAAAAAAAAATACTTGGGATATGTTAAGTGAACGATACTGAACACGAAAATATATTTTTTTCATTTCCTGTCTGTTTGTCTGTTTGTCTGTTTGTCTGTTTGTCCGCTATGGACGCAAAAACTACTGAACGGATTTTGATGCGGTTTTTTTTGTTAGAAGGGGCTTGGTCAGACTTAAAATCTTACGTTAGTTTCATCGCAATCGGTTCAATAGAACTGGAGTTGTGAGCATTAATGATGGTAAACGAAATATGAGTAAAGATATAGAGGGCGTTGTTTTATTCTTATAGATGATATTCATGTCTTATTACGTTCAGTCAAGTATGTGAATAAAAAAAGTTCATTTTTACGTACATATTCGTGAAAAAAAATACGTAATTAAATATGAAATTGAAATTTGTTATTCAATTATTTAGTACATGGCGCAACAATAGATGGCGTAGATCGATTTAAATTCAAGGTATGGTTTCGTTACATACGAGACTATATAAGACATGTCAATTTTTTATTAAACCACTTTTAATTTGTGAAATGTTAAATAGATGTCAGTACTGTCTTTGACATCATTGTTCAACTGCCTACATTGTTTACAGACTTTACAAAGAAAACGTTCAGGCGTAAAAAAAGGCGCACGTAGTATTATCATACCAGTACTTTAAGTACTCTAAACATGACCTACTTGATTTTATATAACTTTTTATACCACTTAGGTGGAATAAAGCACATGGCCCACCTGATAGAAAGTGGTTACCGCGACCTATTCTATGGATGTTTTCATTTATTTATTTATGGAAAGTTGAAGGCAAAGTCACCAGAAAGAGAGTCACCATTAAAAATACATAGAGTATTACAATAGTGGCGCTCACCTTGACGGTCTCATCAGATGCTTTTTTAAGCCCCGCTTAAAGGACCTGGGACTGTAGAAAGAAGGAAACACGTGCGCTGGTAAGCAAAGACTTAATGGTGCGGTAGAGGGAAGACTCACCGAACCGCTTGGTTCTTGGTTCGCCGCACCATATGCGGGTGACATCTAAGCCCTGCACGTGTTGTTCTGTGTAGGAAAGATGGAGGTAGGATCAACTGGGCTCTTTCATCAGAATATTCACCGTGGTAGAGACGGTAAAACGTTTGAAACACTAGAGGTATCACACACGTGCTGCCGACCATGTGGAAAGGAAAGGAGGGTGAAGGTTAAGAGAGTTTCTGTGCTGTCAGTGCAATATCATTGTATTCCTTATAATGGCAACTCAAAAATGCCGTCGATTCGACAGAAGAAGATTGTAATACTTACATGAAAATGTTCAGGTGAGGCGAGGATGATGCGAGCGAGGACTTAGGGCTCCACATAGTTCTTTCGCTCGCTGCATTACTCACTACACCAGAAGATCGTCATCTCAAACTACAACAAAACGCCTTTGCGTTCATTAAAATGCTAAAACTGCCATATCAAAAGGGACAACACTCGCCAAAAAGTACATCGCGAGTAGGTACTGTATGCAACAGAGCAACCGAGTACGCAGTCGTGTTATATTACGCGTTACATATTAGGTACTCACAGTACTTACCCAAGTCTACTTGCAACTTGCACACTTCTGTGAAGTCGATGGCAAATCGCACGCTGTCATAACACAGACAACATGTTTATTTTTGGTTGCGGTCACCTACATCCACGCTGTAGGAGCCGCGGGCAACAGCTATACTATAATAGTGTATACTGTTGATGAAAGGACCTCCGTGGTGTGGTGATATATGATATGACTGTTTGCACTGGTCCGGTCGTACCTCGGAGAGCACGTTAAGCCGTCGGTCCCGGTTGCCATACAAACGTTTTTTCACACCGGAGCAGCGGTGTCTTCTATAAAAGACACAAATTCGCTCCTGCGTGGAATACTGCTCGCATCTCTGGGATGGCTTCGCAAAGTACTTATTAGATGCTCTCGACAGGTTGCAGCGACACGCGATCCGCATTATTGGGAGTCCAGTCCGAACCTTTGTAGATGCGTAGAGATGTGTTGGTCCCTGGCAGTATTTTACCGTCTCTACCATGGTTAATGTTCTGATGAGCTCTTCCAATTATTCCCGCCCTCCCCTTTCCTATACCGGATAACACGTGCAGGGCTTAGATATCGCCCGCATATGGTGCAGAATACTCCATCAAGAACCAAGCGATTCAATGAGTCTTTCCTCTGCCGCACTATTAAGTCTTGGAATTCCTTACCGGCGCACGTGTTTCCTTCATCCTACAGTCTCGGGTCTTTTAAGCGGGGCGTAAAAAAGCATCTGATGAGGCCGTCAAGCTGGGCGCCACCATTGTAGCACTGTATGTACGTGTTTGCATTGGTGACCTTCTTTCATGAGACTTTGCCTTCAGCTCAACGTCAGTCGAGGTGAAGTCAAATAGACGTGCCATAAATAAAAAAATAATAAACATCTATGGCAGTCGTTACTGGTAGTTGGAGCCCTCAAAAGTCCAACCACTTTAACACTTTAACTTGGAACTTCGATATCGCCATCGACATGGTCATTGGATCATTGGTTGTGGAGGTCACATGGCAGTCGCTTCACGGAAAATATCGAAGTTTAGCCGCATCACAGTTAGACTGGAAAACCGACCACAACAGAGTTGGGAAAAGGTTCAGAGAATGATGAATGTTGATGAAAGGGTAGACTAGACCTTGGGAAAGGACATAAATATGGTATGTTTGGTCGCGATAACCAACGTCCACGCGGGCGAAGCCGCGGGCAACAGCTAGTATTTTATAAAAGCACAATGTTGGACAACACGTTATTCAGTTTTGTAGCCTACGATATATGAGATAGAGATATGTCTTGTATAATCTCACCTCCGGTAATCAAGGACACATAGACGGCATACGTTTTAGTCGGTTTGTGGCCGACATAATCACCTCCACTGATTTTGGCGGAGGTGGTATTCGTGGGGATTTTGTGCACGATGAAGAAAGAAAAAGAAAGCCTGCCTTCATTTGGGTGCTTGTGGTTCTCCTCATTACTGTCTCTGCAGAAAAGCAGTCGAAGCCTCGAACGTCACGGCCTATCATGCGAAACGAGTGCAGGTCCCATGTCCCGGTATGCTCCCTTATCCACCGGGCTCATCACCGCCAGCGTCCCAGCCTTATTTGAACCAGTTGGATTAGTGAGCGACGATGGTAAGAGACCGGATTCTGGAACGTATGTCTTTGGTGACCTTGAAGATTTCCCGGCACCAAATAGGTATGAGCACGGGTTCGAAGTCTTCACCGAACCCGTTCCGCTGACTCCTTCTCGAACATTACTTGCTCACAGAAGGTTTCAGTCGGTTCGAGTCTGACATAACCTCCCCGACCGGTTCTGGGGGGAGTATACATGGGGATTTTTCGCACTATAAAAAATAAATAAAGGCACCAAATAGGTACATACCTTCCGGTCAGGTGTGGGACGCAACGACGCAAACATGATAATTTTATCAACAATAATATATTTGGGGACAAAACGCTGAGTTCGTTTGTCCGAGCACACATTTGCTTTTCAAAAAAAAATACAACAACTGATCAAATTGTTAGTGTGAAGTCTCTCTTTTACAAAAAGGATTGGTATCGTTATCCAACTGGGCAATACCGCAAGTCTTCTGGAAATGTTTCCAGTTGACATTGATGCACATGAATTTTGGGAGACCTGAATTTTTTGCCCCTACCTTTAACATTTCAGAAAAATATGTTAATGCTGGAAATCAAAGGTCAAAGTCATTCAATTTTGCACAGTAGTTATAGATAAGCTTTTCTTTCTTATTCGGAGCTTCAATTATTCCAATTCCAACGTAGCAGGAACATCTTTAAATTGAATATATAATAGTTTAAGTTCACTTAAGTAGTTAATTGGCAAAATATATGATGCTGAAAAGTAGGTTAGACAAATTTGTCATTTCAATGAAGGCTATTATAAAACAAATTATTTGCAATATTTCATATAAAACTTTATTTTTATACGTAAATACTGAATATTACTAATAACCAAAACATATCTTGTAGAATTTATAGGATACTAAAACAGCAGCACAAAGTTTATGACACTCTACTCATTTCACAATCACTTCTAGATATTAACCGTCTTTGCTCTGTAAATCTGCTATCTACATATTAAGCTATACTATGTTTACAAATACCACTAAAGTAAATAAAACGGTAACGTTTGTTGGGACTATTATATGATCGTTGAGTGGGCTCTGAAGACAGACAATTAGATAATATCGTGAAGATATCAAATACAAGAAACACTAATTAGCTCACACCAATTTCCAGGAATTGACTGATTAGATATGTAAATAATAGATCCTAAAACTGATTCCTTGGGGCTCTATAATAGCTTAAAATAATCATAATATATGTTTGTTACATATATTGCCAGCGACTACAATATGGGTTTCTTCAAGAAGGGCATTAGAATTTTTCTACAGGGTAGGCCACACGAGTGTAATACCCCTGGTTTTGCGAACGTTCATACACCATGGTAAACGCTTACCATCAGGTGAACCGTGTGCTTGTCTGCCCCCTAAGTGGTATAATAAAAAAAGATATATGAAACATTAAAATAAATTTAAAAAAGGAAAGGGTCCAAGAATTACACCTTGTGGCATCCCACAGCTACAGATATTACCAACTATCATCACGCCAGTTTCACCCGCATTACGCAGTGATAATGTAGCATTCTAATGATGAGAGAGTTTTCGGTAATCGGTTCAGTGGTTTTTGAGTTTACTCGTAAAATACGAAAATAGAAACCTTTCTTTTTAATAATATCAAAATGGGTGTTAAAAAATAAGGAACTCACTTCAGTAAGACAACAAACAAAATATAAGTCACAAACTAACACTTTACAGTATCTATGATTGATATCAAATCTTATAACCCTTTAGATTACTAATAATGTGGATTAATAGATATATACCAAAAAAACCTCATGAAACATTCAAGTTCAGTTTGGACAAGTTTTATATTGAATTTTTCATCTGCAAACCCGCAACAGAAGTAACACATTGAGTGTTACAAGAAAGTAATACAATAAAATGTACTGTAAGTGTAAGAAATCAAATGCACACATGAAAGGGTTAATGACACTATTGGAAGTTCAGAAAGTAAGTTTACTGGGATGGAAGTCAATAATAAGGTGTTCTATCTAAGGACTAGACGAGAATAGACTCTTACGTATGCAGAATGATGTTCAATGTTATTTTACGACATAACAGACTTCAAGTATTGTGAATGTAGTATTATTATTGCATGAGGCATCATCATCCTGCGGAATCGTTTTTGAAGTCGTATATCGGTCTAAACAAGGAAAACATTGATGACAAATTTACTGCTTACAATATATACAATAATTATTTTATATACTGACTATAAAAACTTAGGGTTGTTAAAAATATTATTTTTCCGGTGATTGTTGGATTGCTTTTCAGTGCTTATATTTTGTAATCTTAATATTTTCGAGTTATCCTTGATATAAGTTCATGGCATGGTACCCACGTGAAAGAAACGATATATTCCAAATTAAAGGTTTAATAAAAAATAATAGTTAAGAAGTACAAGTTAGAAATGTTACGAAGCAACTACTAGATTTTTTTATAAAAAGAACAACACATACATACGCAGTGACCAATAGCATAATCAACTATTCAACGAACTATTCTAATGATTAAAAATTGTAACAACGAGTACTACAAAACATTGTCCAATAAACACCTTTATAAATCGTAGAAACTAATATCAAATTAGACAACTTTTTTTCATTCACTCGAACTATATGGGACCAACCACGAAGTTATATTATTAACATATAAAATTATTTGCTGGGGCCGATATCACTGAATTAATAATGTGTCTAATCCGATTGATATAAGTTTACTGGATTGGTTATTGGACTTTGGATGGAGTGTTCTTTGATGATGGGATAACTTCCATTAAAAATACCAGTTGTTTTTAACTAATTTATTCAATCCAAATTAAAATAACTCTTAAAATAATACTACACAATCAGTCTTAAAATTAACTATAAGCAAGATGAAGTTCTTGAACAGTAATTAATTATTATAAATAAATTATAATTCTTAACAATTACATCACAATAATTACTAGATGCTATACTGTCTACACAAGGTTTTGTTTATGTCTAACATGTATCTGAAACCTTAAGAAATACCTACCAGTCAGTAACAATCTAATTTCCAGAGCCAAAATGGAAGAGTAGGGTTGAAGAAATCGGAAATCATAAGGGTTGAGCATTTTACTAAATATGTATATATCTGCATAAATTTCAGGTAGGTAAAGTAAGTTATGAAATTTATAAAATATATATAAATAATTAAGTTTAAAATGTTAATTTCAGGTGAAAATACTTTTACGTTTTGAGTTGGCTAAAAATCGTTTAAACAAATCCGTAGGAAATAGTTATATCCCCTCTCACAGAGATAAACGTATTCAATATCACACAAATTATCGTACTTACCGTGAATGATATCTTATCCTCGATGACAAGTATGAATAATTACGATAGAGGTATTTGAAGCCTAATTTATACAGATTTTGGGTACACTAGCATACATACATGCTTCGGACTGTTTAGCATTGTGAGTTTAAATGATGCGTAAAGTTTTTTTACTGTTAATGATGTCATGGTGCTCATGGGTGACATATGCGTCTGAATGTTTAAGATATGAAATAGAAAAGGATTTTGATGACTTCTTTTCAACCACGGGTCTCTGTACCGGTTTCGAGCCGTGGAATATAGGAAGGTTCGAAGATATAAGTGTGGTTCCCTTCCATGAGAGTAGTACACAGTTCATGTACGTGACAGATTTCGGGTGCGTGTCATCCCGCACGTTTCCAATGGATCCGGCTGGAATAATTGAAGTGAACATGTATATGGAAAATCCGACTCCCAGTGATATGCTACACGTTATGGTGTTTGATGAAGTGGGTTCCAATGCGGGTGAAATGAGAATCACTACAATTAATTATCCAGGTGGTTGGTACACCATAAGAATTAACGTACTTGGTTTAATACCGATCATGGGCCATGTGAGTATTATTTTTGTTGTTGAATTCTAGTTGTCTAATAGTATTTCTATGTTGTATGTTATGATGCTACTCTAAGAACTACCGTGTTTGATTAAATATGAACTTATCATTGATTACCAATGATTTATTCGCTCAATGATTGGACGGTGGTTAAGATTAGAATGAGTTCATTTATCATTTAAAATACAAACATAATTTGTGAGTACATTTTTTTAGTAACATAAATTCTCTTTAGTAACTAAAGGAAGTAGAAATATATAGGGTAGGAAAGCAAACAACTTTTCTCTAAATAATCATATTACTTACGTACATTCTTTGACAATAACATTGTTCAACACTGTCACAATTATAAATATTTTATTTTATGTAAAATAGATCAATACTCGCAAATTCAGTTATAATAACTAAACTGCAGTTAATGGCTGTGTATACGTCCTATGCGGTTAAAAAGATAACCTCACTGACTGAATAAGAAACAGAGCGAAAAAAATCCTCTGGATATGGTGGACTTGCTTCTTGAAAGTTTAAAATACTCGTAGAAGTATAAAAATGTTTATCGTGAAAAGGTTGCTATAAAATAGGCATTCTTTTAGCGATAAAAGTGCATGATCATCTTAATTTCTTACTCGCGCACATATTAATTATAAATAAACAAAACTGTATTTTAGAAAAAAAAAGCGTAAACGATAATATACCGAATTTCCTGCTAGTATCTTGTCAGTACTGAATTAGCGGAAGAATCATTTTTAAATGATTTATTTATTTTATTTAAATATTTTTGACTAATAAAATTGTGACATTTTTATATTCCAAACTAACTAAACTAAATCTATTCGTTGATCAGAACTGTGTTAATTAGTGTTAATGCACTAATTCACTGCTGAATTGCTTTTACTATTTTTATTTGAAAAATGGTTAGATACTTAAATTTTTATGAAATTTTGTCAACTATTACCTATTCTCTGATTATGTACATAAATTTCAACACACTTTACCCCACCAGTGGAGTGGCCTTTACCTCACCACCGGGTGGTATACTGGAGGGGTGTAATTATAATGTGTGAATACAATTCAACCCACCCAAAATAAGCTGTTATATTTCATGTTACTAATAACTCATCATTCTTTTTATAGATTTTCTTTTCTTTTTTTATTTATGGCACGTCATTTTGACTTCACCTCGCCTGATGGTAGGCTGAAGGCAAAGTCTCATGAAAGAGGGTCACCATTAAAACGTACAGTATTACAATGGTGGCGCTTGGCTTGACGGCCTCATCAGATGCTTTTTCACGCCCCGCTTAAAGGACCCGGGGTTGTAGAAAGAAGGAAACACGTGCGCTGGTAAAGAAATTCCAAGACTTAATGGTGCGGCAGAGGAAAAACTCACTGCACCGTTTGGATCTTGATGGCATATAATATTCTGCACCATATGCGGATGACATCTAAGCCGTGTTGTCCTGTGTAGGAAAGGAGAAGATGGAAAGAGCTCATCAGAATATTTACCGTGGTAGTAATGTTAACATACTGCCAGGAATGCAATTTATATACGCATCTATATAGGTTCGAGGGTATTCGTGACCTCAGGACTCCCAATAATGCGGAACGCTCGTCGCTGCAACCTGTCGAGAGCATCTAGTAAGTACTTTGAGGAGCCATACCAGAGATGCGAGCAGTATTTATGCTATCAATCACTTTATTGTTAGATGAAGGTATTGTAATCGATTGCATGGACTTCGTAATTATAATATAAATAAGTGCTAGCACCCACATTTCTCCAGTTTATGTTTAGGTCCCAATGTCATGCCATTAACCGGGCACTTATAAACCTGCAATAAATACAGACATAACTTCGAAAAGCATCGGAAAGTTATTGGTGTGCCATGGTAAAACCTGGGATCGAACCCGAGACCTCCTCTTACCCGTCCATTACTCAAACTACTAGGCTACCGCGGTAATTTTATAATTAACCTTGGTGTTATAATTAAAATGGCACAATCGTAGATGGCAAATTAGCATAAATTGAATTCTGAGATATGAGTTTAATTGGTATACAGTTATTTTTATATACCGCGGTAGCCTAGTGGTATGGGTAATGGACTGCTTAGACGAGGTCTCGGGTTCGATCCCAGGTTACCATGGCACACCGATGACTTTTCGATGATTTTTTGAATCGCAAGTCACATCGCAGTCCAGGACACAGGCCTCTCCTAATGTTCCTTTGACCTACTGTTTCTACGCTGGCCAGACGGGTTGGTACAGAATTTTACTTCGACATTTTCTTCCCTCGCAGTGATATAATCCACCCACAAAGAGTGAACAACCGTGGGTGCCTCGATGTAGCCTTAGAGTTTTATTGGAGCAGGTGCCTGTTACACACAGTGGGCATACGCTAGAGGGGGTCGCCATAGATGTATTCCTGTATAGTTTCGGGCCCCTCCGGCAAGACGTTTAGTATGGCACACCGCAGGGGTTTCATAGTGTACGAGCCACACATAACCGCGCAGCCTCCTCCGTCGCGCGGTATGCCGTAGGACATTTCACCTGAGGAAACAAAAAAAACCGTTTTATTTCGAGTTTTCTGTCTCTCGCAGTGATTACGTATATGGATTTTTCCTCTAGATGAGATGGCGTGGTGATATGCTTTCTCTGTCACATCCCACTCATCAGAGTGTGTAGGAATTCTAAATATGTGAGATCATAAAAAGAAGAAGTTTCGTTGAAAAAAATACCACTCTAACAGAAACAGAACACAAAATAGACATATTCTTTTTTAATAGATAGTTTTTTTTTAATTAAGAGAAGTGTTTATGTTATCATATGTTGTTAATAACCGAAATTACTAATATTCCCTCTAACCCTTCTGGCTTAGCTAAGTGGCTTGTTATAGGAGAGGGTTCACGTTCAATGTAATTTCCAGGATTCGAACCTGGCACCACTCGATCGTAAGGCCGGCTCCTTAACCACTAAGCTACCGACTCTACGTAGGTGAGATAGTAATCAACATATCCCTCGCACCCCGGTAGACCCCGGCCATCTCTTTCGAGATAACCGCCTTCAGGTTTAGGGACCACGGTATCTCAGTCTAACTCCCGAAATTGGGGAAGCGCATTTTAGCAATATCACATGCTCTCAACGCCATCTAGCGTAATGACACTGAACTATATCAAAACTATTAATCTTGCATTTGGCGCTTATCTTCATAATATTGATAAAATGTTGATATGTGAATAGAAAACTTCGATACTATTTTCTAGGCATTTGCAGGAACGGACGAACGTGGAATTTGTTATTATTAAAGTTTATGTAAAGAAGAAGTGCGTAAAGTCATGCGCGAATATAGATTTCTTTACTATCCACTCGTACTACACTTCTCTCACTCTTAATATATTTAATATCAATACATGATGTATAAATTTGATCAATAAGCTGCAAATTGAACAGTAAATAAGAACGTTATTTAAATGATCTCACGTAAATTTGAAGTTCAATACGAGGTAAGATATTTTTTGCGAAGAAGTAGCGATGTATTTTGTATAAGATGCGGTTCACTGAGGCTTGAAATACTGTTTCCATCTATTCAATGGCTATGTACACCATATATTGACAGATTAAAATAGCATCATTGGGAGTGCTGAAGTCATTTACTGGTTGCTGTTAAGTTGACTCGTAATAGTCAGCCAAAATTTGTAAGAATATGTACCAGAGGTAATCAATATAGTTAATACATCACAATGTTTATTTTTTTGGGTAAGCTTCTCTAATATTAAACGCGAAAAAATAAAATAGAACATCATATTTTATTTTTTCGTGTATTAATAACATTAAGTGACACAAATTGTCAAGTTAACCCGTTAATGATTAATCACAAAAGTAAATTAAATCACAATATATAAGATACATTGACAAAATACACTTTGACTGATATTTGTAAAAAAAAATGAACTATGACTACGTATTATAAATGTTCCTTGCAATTGTACCTAACATTTGTTAAATTTATTCGACAATGTTCAAAAATTAAAACAAAACTGAGTATTTAACGCATGTCATATTTTAAATTGAATTTCCAGATTTGTGATTTTATTAGTTTTGTCTATTAATAAATAATACTTTTGTACCTACCTTTTTAGGCTAATGCCTTATATTTATGGCAAGCCCTTAATTCATGGCAAAACCTTCAAAAATATACTACTAACGCTAAACTCGTCACATTGAGATTAGCCACTTTACCGCGTATTTTCCAGAACGGGGAAAAACCTGGAAACCAGAGAAAAACATTGGTTAATCATTACTAATATCACTTCCCCTACCAATACCCTATAGCACCATAATACGGTAATAATATAAGTATTTGAAAAATCATTAGTTGCCATAATATCAATGAAGTAAAAATTAACTAAACCACCAATTAACAACAACAACCCACAGGCGATTGGATATTTAGAGCTCCAACTACTCGTGATGACTACCTACTACTATAGGGACATCTATGGTAATACCAACAACTTAACGTGCTCCGTGAGGCATGGAAGGGGGTCACTTATTGTGATTACGATTGTCCTATTGCTTAACTTTATAAGCCTGACAAGAATCATCACCAATAGAAGACTTACCCATTTATCTGCAAGAAATAGCGTCTCCAAAAGACCTAAGTAATTTTTTGCAACATTTTGCTAGATACGACTCGCCTTATTTTATGGCAGACGCAGTTTCAGCTACTCCTTATAGGTCAGGTTGCTGAAATTAAATGATTTGCTTATTAGCTTTGTTTTGTACCATTGTTTCATTGCAAGATATTTTAGTAGGTACTAATAAAGAGCAAATACTGATACTTGAGCAATTGTTTGTTGAAATGGAACCACCTTTTAAAGGATTCTATCGCAGTTAATAATATATTTGTTACATTTACGTCGACGTTTTGACTATTTTTCAGCAGCCATGGTCCCGGGGTGACTAAGAATGGTAGCTGTATGACTTCAGAGCGTTGGGGTTACGAAGGTTGCAAATAAATTGCAATAAAATACAGTACAATGAAAACATTTCAATGTGTGACATTCACTTAAACTTCAGAAAATAACCCTAGGTTTTAATTAAATTTTGAGGCATTAATATTCTTTTTTTTTTCAAATGTGAAATTGAAAAAACTGATTGCCTATGCGGAACTGGACCCCATGACCAGACTCTTACAGGGAGGAGTCCCTTATCAAATTTAAAATGTTTGTTAAATACTTAGTTAGTTGTCTCTAAATATTTATTCATTAAATGCTTGGTCTTAATTTGATAGCATTTATGTAAACTATTGTTTCATTACATTTACAATTCTGATTTTGCCTACTGGAACTTCATCGCAACAAATATTGTTCTTATAATTTTTATAACCATTCTTAAATCAAGTATGTACCTATCCAAATTAGGTATAAAAACCAAACTGCTAAAATTTCAAGAACTTTAGAAAAACTTACCGACTGAGGAGTTAAAATTTACGTTATTACAAGAAAAGTCCTTTTTATTTCCTGCAGAAGACTTTCCAATGCAATCATGTGGTCATCATGGTCAGTACTCAGTCCAAAGGAGTTCAAGAAACTTGCGCTTCTGATTTCGAAGTCGTGGTACTGGTTCTGATAACATGATTTTTTCACTTTTCAATGTCCGTGTACACCAGATTATCCGTCCTTCGACCATTTCTATTTGAAGTAATATTAGACGTCTTGTGGGGCAGTTTCCAGAACTCGCAGGAGTGTGAACTTCATTGTGGCTATTTACTGCTAATAGGTGCAGAATGGTGAGATGAAGACTGAACCTTAGGCGCTTAATTGTACAATGCCCACATCTGTCTACATAGGCCCGATGGCGATGTTATGCGGTGTTAAAGCATAATTTAACCACCGGTGCCGTCTACTGTGGCCCAAGTAACATTTGGTGGCCGGTATGCCCAAATTAACAGTTGGGTCAATATCAATCTCTGCAAATTTACATTTCGTCACACCCTGCAAAATAAATATGATACTAATGATATAACCAGATCCGGCAAAGCAAGAAAATTAAAATTTTCCACCAAAACCGAAGAACCTAAAAACAATTAAACATAGACAATGGAAGAATTTATAGACAAAGGAGATTACGTAATGGAATAAGAGTATAAAGTCTTAAAGGACTTTCTATTTAGAAATAAGAAGAGTAGAAAGAGAAGAAGATAGTTATCTGATTTTTGACACAGTTTTAATTCAAAAGAAAGCGATTACTTACTAAATATATAAATTTTCTATGCATCAATGGTTCTATTTTTCTTTGTTCAGTCATTATTGTGTATAATATGTGTTGCGTTTTTATATATTTGATCTTTGATCAGATTTGAATCTTTGAATACTTCAAATTTACATGCAACCAACATGATTTCAGTCTATGTTTTACTAAGATCTTTCTGTAATGACTGTCGTGTCGGTAAGAACAATCAATTTCTCGGAATCGCTATATATATGAAGATAAAAGATTACTGATTTTAATCACAGTCATTAAACACGGAAATCGTCTATGAATTATAAATTGATGAGGCCTACGATTATATCTTAACGATCTAATTAATTGTACCTAACATAATTTAGATGTTTCACCAAGATTGTATGTTGATATTAACTGTAAATTCAATAAGTTAAATTTACCTGAAATTTTCAACACCATTATGAAGCTGATTATATAGTTTGGTTACTACAATAATTTAAATAAAGTTATTTTTACAAGTGATTGTAAAAACATAAAGTCAGGTTTACAATATTCAATTGTAAGTTTGACTTTCGCATCTAACTAATATACTTTAGTAGATAAAGGCAATTATAGGGTATAAGTAATATCAGTTAGGTCAACCTTAGAGTGGGTGACCATTCTTAAAGCACTGAGCTCTATCCGAACTTCGGAGAACACGTTAAGCCGTTAGTCCCGGTTACCATACAGCAGTCCTTAAAGTCGGACACTTTTTTATACCACTTAGGTGGCAGATAAGCTCACGGCCCACCTGATGGAAAGTGGTCACCGTGGCCTATGGATGTTTGCAAAACCAGTGGCGTCACACTGGTGCTGCTGACCCTGTAGAAACTTTCTAATGCCTTTCTACACATTCAAATTCAAATTTATTTATGAACGTAGAACATTATTATTTAATTATATGTATGTATATGTATTACATATGTATGTATGTAAAACACACATTATATTTTGAACTTAATATTACCTTGACAAAAGCTTGTCCGTGAATAAAAGAAAATAGTTTAGGAGTAGATTGTATGACAAGGGAGCAAAACAGTGTTTTTATGGCGAGGGCTCTACTGTGAATCAAGAGCGAATCGAAGGATTCTGGAATAGAATCCCGAGTCTATCGAGTTGCAATAATTTGCTCTCGAGTAATATACTCTATTTTTCATCAGGAATGTGATTTTTAATAAGCACAGGTCACCGCGCTGCTGTGCCGTCAACATCTAATCCATACAATTTTCGACAATTTCTTTGAATGTTATATGTTCTAAATTCAAATTAACTAGTAAAAAAACTTAACCGTCCGCTAAAACATTTTGCATTTTTAATTAATTTTCCGTAATAGTGGTACAAATTGTCATTAATCGAATAGAAGGCATGAGAAGTCTTCTTGGCCTTCAAATAAAAAATATTTTATCCCTAACCTTTTATATTTGTTTTCGGAATTCAGTGTTCACTACTTTATGTTAAAAAATTAATTTCACGATCAAATTAATTGAATTTATTAAAGTCTCAAAAAACAATTCTCAACCACGAGCAATTAAAATAAACTTTGAGATAATTGAAAGAATTTGTATGTAATCACTGTATATAATATTCTACCTATAAAATACATAATAATATAGAGAGACAGAAAATAAATTATATATTGTAGAGAATAAGTTTGAATATAAATTCACTCAAATATAATATTCACAATAATTTAGGAGACAATTATCAAATTTTACCAAAGTTAAATTTATGTTGTATACAATAATAACACAATCCGGTAAAGTTTGTTTTTCCAACACCACGTAATTAATGTTCTTAGTGAGACTGAATTACGGCACTACAATTTAAGTACACCGAAGTGTTATCTCGGTAGGCGTATGTATGTTACAGTTGAAGTGATATAAAGGGCAATATTTATAATTCCCAAGCAATTTCAACATTTTACATAAATATTATCATTTTTGTAAAAATATTAGGGCACTCTGTAGCGGCGAAGTATTTATGTCAGAAACTAATCGACTGAAACCACATGGTATTTCGTCATAGGAGCCTATTGCAGGGGACCTCGGGTATATCCTAGCAAGGATATCGCAAGACGGCGGCGGGGCCAAGACCGTTGAACCCCTCAGTTGAGAATTATGTGTGTCTCGGACCTGCTTCTACTATAACAAAGGGTAATTCTTCAGAGAGACATCAGAGTCATCAGAGAGAGCTCATGGAAGACGAAAAAACATTTCTGTACCCTTTCCGCCACACTTTTGGGTACATCGCCTTCTCCATCCTATCCATGACTTCATTTTGCTTGCTCCCTCGGTGCTAAATGAATGACTTAGCCATTTAATTTGATAGCTAGATCCATTTAGTGATTGCGACATACTAATTTTAATGCCTTTGTCTAAATTAAGTTTAATTCTTTATTGCATTTTTATGTTTATCAGGAAAGATAGTACTTAAATAATAAAACATGACAACCAATTAAATTAGACAGTGATTGGTGATAAAATTGATTATTTTTCTCTTTCCGAATTTATCTCAAATAACAATAAAAACAAATGAAATATTAAGTCGAAACTTGAAAGGTTCTGCCGTAGACCAAGTATTTCTGGTGACTTAGACCTAATATTTCTAGCGACGCTTTTAGAAAAGTGCGTGTGAGTAACTTTGGTAGTGAGTGACCCACCATCCTTTTCTTTATCGGTTGACGTCTAATTTTCTGGGTGAAGCAGAGAATAATATCAGACAAATTTGATTACTACATGTCGTATATATGTTTTTATCCTTTGCCGATCAGGGTGACATAAGCTGACTTATGAAATGCCTAAACTCAGAAACAGTCTACCTATCTTCCTCGTACCCAATAGAGTACGAATGATTAACTCTTCCCATATCGAAATAATAAAACGTTTATGTAAGTGAATTTGGTTTTAAAATGTCCTCATATTTTATTAATGAAGTTACATTGAGGGGAATCAATCACTCACTTACGGTTTATCAATCCCAACGATCATTCATCATTCTCTGAACCTTTTCCCAACTCAATTGGGGTCGGCTTTCCAGTCTAACTGTGATGCGGCTGAACTTAGATATTTTCCGTGAAGTGACTGCCATCTGACCTCCACTACTAATGGTCCAATGACCAAATTCCAAGTTAGACTGGTTGAACTTTTAAGGGCTCCAACTACCCGTAACGACTGCCATAGATGTTTAGTAGATGTTTGGCAACCGGGACCGACGGCGACGGCTTAACGTTTTCTCCGAGGCATGACCAGACCAGTGCAAATAGCCATATACATGCATACAATTTTTTACACTTAGCGGGGATCGAATCCGCGCCCCGTGTCTAGTAAAACAAATGCCGCCGTAATGCGAATTGATGTTTTTTCATGATTGTTATCTTTAATTTAGCTTTACTAACACGATGGAGAATCAATAACGCTCGTTAGACGATATATAAAATAAGATTTAAAAAAAAAACTTAAAAATTCCAAATCGTGACTTCGGGAGTGTTTCCTTACACCCTGTAAATTATTTAGTCTTGGGGGCATTGACTTTTTTCCAAACTGAATCGGTTTCTAAATTATGTTAAAATAAATGGAAGGATTATTCCAGAAATATGTACTTATTTTTGTACATTACAAAAAATGTTAGTTTATTCCAACATTAATATGATTACAATAGTTGAGGGAACGACAGTTACAGAAATCTTAACAGAAATTATCCCCAATTCGATAAGGTTGTATCTTCAGAGGTGATATTCAATTAATTTTATGTAATAAAATTGCCAAACGTTATGATAATATTGCTGGATTCACACTACCTGAACATTACACGTTAATTGTCCTCATTAATCAATTGCTACGTTAGGTACTTATGCAAATTATCAAAAACTATGATCGATGATAAGTTCGTAATCATCGTTATAACAGATAAAATAATAATGTTTGTTTGTCTGTAATGAATATTTTTTCTTGACTTGTACTTATGAGCATAATTACAATTAACGAGATCGAAGATCTACTTACTATTATTAGTAAAATCGTTATCGCTATTAACAGTAAAAGTACAAATTAATAAATAATATCAAGTAAAGAATTTTAAGTGTTAGAAGTAATATTTATCTTGATAAGTTCGATACAACAGCTTCTGACAGTTGCTTAAATATAGTATTAGGCGTATGATAAGGAACGATGTATTACATAACACTAGGTGGAAGTGTTATAGAAAAACAAAGTTGAGATACAGCTTTATCAATGACTCACGTGAGCAAAGCCACGGACATGAATTAGTTATGATAATTTGACTAATCGGTCAGTTGTGATAGTTGGTGGTTGGTTTCTTATAAGAGCAGTTTTCGTGGACAATTACACTCATGATTTTTTTTATTCTGCTTTATGAATAAATAAAATGATTCTAACTTTTCTGACCTTGTTGACGTTGGGATCGTATGTGCTTAGTGAAAACTGTGTGACGTATACATTTGAAGAAGGTTATGATGAATTATTTACTTCAGAATCAAATTTTTGCTCCGGTTATGGTGTTTGGTCGCTCGATCTTTACGAAAATACAGTGGTCACAAGTCCGAATGTAGATAGTTTTAAATTTATAAGACCTGAAGAAATCCTTAGCTGTGTGACATCGTTCATGTTTCCTATGAATGATGGAGGTACTGTTGAAGTGAATGTGTTTATAGAAGACACACATATTGATGATGGTGTAATAGTAATGGCATTGGATCAAGTTGAGGCTACTGCGGGGTTTGGATCAATCACAGCATCAAGTGCTAACTTTGAAGCTGGATGGCATGCATTAACGTTTAAAATAACCACCAATGCTCCAATTCAAGGATCTGTGAGTGTTTAATTTATTCATACTTTTAAGTAACTAGAATCTATTACCGCGAAACATTTTAAAATAACTCATGGTGAAACTAAAATTATACACGCAAATCTCATTTTATTATGTAAATGTCAAAATAATACAATTAAAACGTGTCAAAATTAAAATTAAAACACACAGAAGACATCCGTGATTATGTCGTGGCGAATAACGCACTCCGTGTATTTAAACGTAACTGTAATTAATTAATTACAATTTACTATTTATTAATACGTACGATTATTTAATAAAATTAGAAGTATTTAAGGTAGGTATTTTAATAGGTATAATAAGAAAACAACAGTGTCTTATGCATTGATACTAAAGTTGTCGTGTTTATTAATGTGGTATTTTTTTATCAAATAATTGCTCTATCTGTAATCAGTATGTACATTTTGGTCAAAGAACAATGGGTAATTTTGTATGGAACCCGTACCCACTTTGTAGCATTTTAGACTAGGTGTAATTTAGAAGAGGCCTAATTGAGTAACTCGAAAATAAGTGAACGAATGAATGAATGAATGAAAGACCGAAGTTATGATAACTTCTTTGTAACATTTTTAATTGCCAATAATCGCACTTTTTCTGCTTTTTGGACTAAATAAATAGGTAACCAGTCATTTTTTCTGTCTTAAGAGAGCGACATAGCTTCCTATCGTTGGTTTTTGGTACAGAAAAAATATTAAATAAGAACTATCAATCTTAAATAGCACAGTTTATTAAATTGTATTGTTACTTTCAATGATTATATCATCCCAGGCACTTGCCGGACCTACGAAGTTATCTAGGTGCCTGCCAACACCTAAGTACCATATTATGCTAATAGTATGGGCACAAGCACCAAGAGTTCTCATACCCGTCATGCAGGAGCTTATGCTTATGGATAAGCTTCGATGGCTTCTCTGCCCTGGACATTAACCTTGATTAAAATATATGTGTTTGACACGTGCCTCGATAATATGCGGCCTCTAATTAACGAGCAGTTTTCGTTTACTAGCCCATGCTGCTACATTCTAGGGCTACGGCTCGAAGATACCTCAATATTATATATACCATCTCCACCTCGCAAATGCTCGGCAAATCAAATCAAATCAATCAAATCTCCATCAATATTATATACCGCGTTCACCTTCCATTTTTTTTGAAGCAGATGAGTAATAATAATAATCCAATCGTTAAGTAATACACAAGTCCATTGTGAAAGCCGAGGTGGTAAATAAAAGTAAGAATAAAATAAACTAAGATATGCGCGAGCGCTCAAAATCAGTTCCTAACAGGTACTAACTACTGACGACACACCAACGCTAGCACAAAATAGTTCGAACTACCCACCTAACCGATAAAATCAAAAAAAAAATTGAATGTGCGTGTGTCGATTTTACTAAGGATTTTCGGTATTTTCAACATCAAATATCTTTTTTCCTACATAAGTTACAAAGTTGCTGCAATACAAAAAATATCTAAGTTTTCAAAGACCTTTCGAATGGTACCAATTTCAACTTGCTACAAACTGGGTACGTTCTGACCCATGTCCTTTACGAGGAGTTATGTAGGCATGTTCAATATTCTTCCCGAATCTCAGTTTTAAGTGTCATTTATATTATCTCTTCTTATAATGTACCACTGGCCAGTCTTTTGGAAGTCCTATATTATATTAATCTAGTTGAAAGCTATATTGAAATACGTTACGATGTTGTCAAGGTCATAGGTTTAAAGGTCTATCTATATAATCTGCATATAATTTCTAAAAAATCATTTTGAGAACATCTTTTAAAACTTAATAGATGTTCTCAGATTACTTCGTGAGTCTTTTTTTATTATACTTTATACATCCTATTGCCTAGTGGTATGGGTAATGGACTGCTGAGACGAGGTCTCGAGTTCGATCCCAGCTTACCATGGCACACACCAATGACTTTTCGATGCTTTTCGAAGTTATGTGTGTATTTATCGCAGGTTTATAAGTGCCTCGGAGAGCACGTTAAGCCGTCGGTCCCGGTTGCCATACAAACATCTATGGCAGTCGTTACGGGTAGTTGGAGCCCTCAAAAGTCCAACCAGCCTAACTTGGAACTTCGATATCGCCATTGGTCATTAGACCATTGGTTGTGGAGGTCAGATGGCAGTCGCTTCACGGAAAATGTCGAAGTTCAGCCGCATCACAGTTAGACTGTAAAGCCGACCCCAACTGAGTTGGGAAAAAGGTTCAGGGAATGATGATGACATCTTTCAATTAAAGTTAAGAAACTGAACCTTAGAAATGAAACTTAACAGAAAATAATGTTTCTCGATTCTTTAATACCAATAAAATTATTTAAATAAATGAATAAAATTAAGACACAAAGGACAATTATGTGCTAGGCATATTTGACATTGAATCCTCTAAAGTTTTTCAGAAACTAGTCTTGGTAATTTAAGAAAACATAAGAAGTCTAACATTTTGAATAACTTAAATCAATTAATGCTATTATTTTGACTTTTAGGTATAGTATCTCAAATTTAATAGTTTTACTACGTTTTTCATCAATCAATACCAGAAATTAATGATATCATCAATCTTGTCTTGATTCGATTAGAACTCATAAAATAATATAATCGCATGCTTAAAAGTTTTAGTGGTATATAGATCCATTAGACATAATCAAATTACGCCCAATTGTAAATCGAATACAATAGTAATAAAATATTATAATATAATTCATAAAGTATTAAAAGATAAATAATACAATGAACTGATGATATTTCTCATTATGCTATTAGTGTTTATTCAAGACATGAAATCTCTTTGTTCTATAAAATTTATATACCTACAAAATTATCTTCTATCCGATTTCTATTTTCTTTAATATTAATTTTCTTTTCTTTGAAAGTGCTAAAATGTGAAGTCACGTTTTATGACCTTCAGATTGAAATTTTTATGGAGATAATCATTTTATAAATATCACGCTCCATTTAATTATTACTTAATTTTGATGTTAATGTACGAGTAATTTTGTAGGATTAGGAGAGTATACAAGCACCTTACTTGTAGTTTATTATTAAGTCTCGTTTTGTTATAATTATGCGTGAAAATTGTGTAAGTTTAGATCAAGAAACAATGCTTATAGTGTATGCATGAAAGCAAATGCTTACAATTATGACATTATCTTAACCAGCAAAGGAACTTAGTTTATTTCAACTGATCAGCTACCAACGATATTAGGTATTTGGCTAGTATATATATAAATATAAACGAAAGAATAAAATGGTAAAACGATATATTTGGTCAACTGCTATAATTTTAATTAGTTACTCATTAGTGCTCAGTATTGATTAATATATTTTAATGACAACAAATATTTAATACAGACAAGAAATCATTGTGTTTTCTAAATTAAAAATGTCGCAGTGCAGTTTTTTGTGCCATTTCTTCTCTTCTGCTTGGTCCTGGATGAAATGAATAATGACTAGATTATTTTAAATAAGGTGGTTTTCAATAGCCAAATAATTATTTAGATTTTGACAGTCGAATTTATAAAATAAAGCCATGAAAAAATTGATAAGAAATTATATTAAGTTATACACTTTAGATTCTGACTAGACTAGACTCAGAGGCAGGCGTTTTATTGATAATTTAATTTTATGTTATATTGATATATCGCTATTGACCATTTAATTTAATTTTATACCATTTAACTTTATTTTATACCTTATTTATATTATTTAATTAGAATTAAATCCAAGTTATTATATACTGACACTATTTTTATTTTTATTAATTATTTATTTAATTTTGCATGAATTCCAAATATTATGATATTGAAATTGGTGTTTTTTTTTCAAAATGTATCATATGGGTGGTAAAATTGCCTGAAATAAATGATTATTATTATTATTTTATAAAGGGGTCGGTGGATCTAATTACGCTTGTAATATTAATGTCTATGATTAATAATAATCATTTATTTCAGGCAACATGACAAAAGTTACAGCTGTTATAAACTTATTCGGCGGCCACGCCCATAAATATATACCTTAAAACTAACAATACATACAAATATATTACAAAAGTTGTTAGTAAATAACAGTTAACCTATGTGAGTAAGCACTTCCTATACACTAAGTCTTTGTGCGTTCTTGTGGCACTGGTCCGCGTTTTAACCGCGTGATTAAGCGTGACTATGATCGTGTGATAGACGATTGTAAGGATAGACCATAAGACGACAATAATTTAGGTACAAATAAAAATCATAGTGTCGTATTACTATTGTGTAACAATAAAATACTGAATATAGAACTACAAAACAATCCTTGTTGAAGAGATAATAATTGCCATTGAATCTTGCTTTTCTTAATTTTTTTGAAAAATATCAAATTTAATTAATTGGTTCAAGAAATCAGCAAAGAGCTCATAAATTTTAACTTCTTTTTTAAAAATATTTTGAGGTACCATGCTGTCTGTCTTTCTTCTAAATCTCCTTTAGGAGAATAGTTACCTTACCAATTGAGCGATGTGTGATAAGCGTTTATCACACTTGTACTGCCTATCATTAGACGTTGTCTAATTTTGAATCCTAAATTCTAGTAATAATAGTATGGTAAAAAAAACGTAATGATGTTTGTGCATGTCATAAATTACGTCATCATTATTTACTTATAATAAATTTTACTAGCTTGGTATAGATTTAGGATACATTTTAATAAATCATAATAATATGTAAACGGTAAACGATCATGGTATAGGTATATACATACCTTTGGAATGCCTGACGTTTCGACCAGGTTACACCGGCCGGGGTCACAGAACGATCATGGAACGCGAAAGTTTACAAGTTAATACATTTAAATAAATTGTTTATACTTCACTGTACTTCTCAAAGAATTAAATGTTTACTTGCTTCCCTTTCCGATATATACCTTAAGCCAAATCATTGAGTTGCGAAAATTTATCCAATGATCATCGGTGCAAAATATGATGAAATTAATTCAGGTTTTCCAAGTTAGTCATGAGTGAAGACATGAGTTGTTTACCAAGCATTCATGTGCATTCAATTGCAATAATTTGCAAAGGTGTTCAACAGGATATATTTTGGTATGAATGGCTTTTAATTCATTCACACCTTTAAAATATTAAACCTGGTATAGGTCTATCATTTAAGAAGAAAATTCTTCCTTATAACAAAGCAGATTTTTATAGATTACTGTTATTCTTATCTATACAAATGTAAATGCACCTTCAAAACAAATATATAGACTAAACGAGCTTGTTTGTTTCAGCTATCCATACTGGGCATGGCGTCTTCAAGTTCGACTGTCTTGGTAGATTCATTCAGGTATATACCACCTGGCATGTCTGAAAGCGAATGCGAATTATATCAACAGACAACTACGACAGATAGTACAACTGAAACTACCACAGAAACTACCACGGAAACTACCACTGAAACTACCACTGAAACTACCACTGAAACTACCACGGAAACTACTACTGAAACTACCACGGAAACTACCACGGAAACTACCACGGAAACTACCACTGAAACTACCACTGATAGTACAACAGAGACTACCACAGATAGTACAACAGAGACTACCACAGATAGTACAACGGAGACTACCACAGATACTACCACTGATAGTACAACGGAGACTACCACAGATAGTACAACAGAGACTACCACAGATAGTACAACAGAGACTACCACAGATACTACCACTGATAGTACAACGGAGACTACCACAGATAGTACAACAGAGACTACCACTGATACTACCACAGATAGTACAACGCAATCTACTACTGATACTACCACAGATAGTACAACGGAGACTACCACAGATAGTACAACGGAGACTACCACTGATACCACCACAGATAGTACAACGCAAACTACTACTGATACTACCACAGATAGTACAACGGAGACTACCACAGATAGTACAACAGAGACTACCACAGATAGTACAACGGAGACTACCACAGATAGTACAACGCAAACTACTACTGATACTACCACAGATAGTACAACGGAGACTACCACAGATAGTACAACCGAGACTACCACAGATAGTACAACCGAAACTACCACAGATAGTACAACGGAGACTACCACAGATAGTACAACGGAGACTACCACAGATAGTACAACCGAAACTACCACAGATAGTACAACGGAGACTACCACAGATAGTACAACGGAGACTACCACAGATAGTACAACGCAAACTACTACTGATACCACCACAGATAGTACAACGGAGACTACAACCGACACTACCACAGACAGTACAACAGAAACTACCACAGATAGCACAACGGAAACTACCACCGATACAACTACAGATAGCACAACTGAGACTACCACTGATACTACCACTGACAGTACAACAGAAACTACCACCGATACTACTACAGACAGTACAACAGAAACTACCACAGACAGTACAACTGAGACTACCACTGATACTACTACAGACAGTACTCCTGATACCACCACAACCACTGATATTACCATTAGCACTGAAACCACAACTGAAACAACTACTGAAAGCACTACAGAAAGTACTACAGAAAGCACTACAGAAAGCACTACAGAAAGTACTACAGAAAGTGACACCACAGAATTTTTCAGTACAACAGAACAAGGCACTACCCTTCCGATCACCGGCGAGGTCAATGATTGTTTTGGCACTCCTGTTACCATAACAGTATTAAGTCTCGTAGCATTATTAATCACAATTCTACTATGTGCGCTATTCTATTGGCTTGGACGAAGAAGGGGCAGGGCAGAAATGGCTGCCTTTTTAAATTACGACGAATTTAATAGTAATTTTAGAATGCCTAGAGTAAAAAATGTTTTTCCCGACACAAAAAGTAATCCTTATGCCAGAAGTAACGAATTTTTATCTTAGTTAGATACCTAATATGATATTACTGTCATACGTATAAATGCTTTATTTGATCTACCATTAGACTAATCATTATTTGGTACTATGAAAGGTATCCAGAGATATCTGTTACATAATCTGTGGCATTATCTTGATCGAAGTATTCGAACTTTAATGGTTTGTACTTTAAAATTGTAACTTACAATCAATTTATTGATATCAATGCTTTTAAAATGTAATAAGATTTTTAACCTGATTCATATTCTTATCACCTTTGATATCATTCTAAGTCAAATTTGTTCTTCGATCAAGAGTCTTGGTTGGGTAGAATTTACCTGTAAGCACGGGTAAGGGAACCTTAACTATTCGTCTCATTTAGTTTACTTCTGTTAGTGCATAATTACGATTGTATTCTTTCAAGTTTTCAACATTTAGTTTTACTTATCTGAAAGCCAAAGGATCATTATAGGATACTAACAAATAATTATGATATAATATTAAAAGTTTTAAGTTACTGATGATGGATTTGACCGAACACTATGAGCCTTTACGATCATATTCTTGTCTATAGTGCCCTATCTCGTTTATCAATATTACTTCTACAGTGATTACATAAAAATGTATATAGCTAGCTCTTAAGTCTAATTGTAAAACAATGTCTATATGTGCCCAATGATTATTAATGAAGATAAATATATCGTTAGAATATGTTTAATTACTCTACGTCATAGATGTATGATACAATACAATACTCAAACTGTGACTCATACTAAATAATACTATGTCAATAGTTGACCAGAAACCATTTGGTCTACTGCACATTTCAATAAATAATGTACTGTTGTCGAAAAAATCATAATGCTCTAAAGGTATTATTGTATAGTGAATAATATTATTTAGTAATTACATTATCCTCGAATATTCTTTTGTTAATCAAAATATGTAAATATATGTTATTAATATTGTTATCTAAGTTTTTTATTTTAAAGTATTAACATTAACTTTTCGTTTTCATTTGATTCTACATCAGCTGGATAATCACTTATCATCTGTGCAAGCGCATTCAACTATTTGAAATATCAATGTACAGTAATCTTATACATTGATAAATTTTACGACGAATTGAAAAAAGAGAAAGTCAAAAGCAGTTGAAATCGGTGAATTTGTAGTAAAGGTTTAATACAGTAGAGGAAGCTTTTGAAACTTATAAGGACAGAAGTAAATGGCGGGCTGTTGTTTCACCTACTCTGGACAGAAAAAAGCATGAAATTATAAATACAATATTCGCAATACAATACAATAAACACATTTGCAATATTCTATTTATAAATTACAAATTTGACAGGGACAATTATTTGTTAGTTTCGTATTTCAACTATCATGGTAATTAACATTATTATTATAGGTAACGACATTTTTACCATATACCATGTGATGCGTAACAAGAGATCTACAAAGAAAGTACATTAATATTTCAAGTAATATAAGGTAAATATCCCAATATCTCTTTGTGTGCTGATGATAATAAGAATTTTGTGCTAGCCAGTTGCACTAATTGAAAATATAAGTGCAGTCATGATACAACTTAAATTGATAAATTTAAAAAATCCTTGGACAATCTGATAAGTATGCTCAGCACGCAAATTGTAGCTAATTTATGGATATCAATTTATTGGGATTATTACCAGATTAGACTGGCGCCTCGTAATATAGGTAAAATCAGTTTGTGGTACTTTTTGTAATCTGAAATTAAATATGCGTATTCTAAAAACAATTCAGTCGCCAAAATATAATACATACACAATATGCTCATGCCTATTTTCCTTCAGAGTAGGCAGAGATTAATTAACATCCACACTTCACCAACCATTGCATTCGGTCGGATTGCATTGGACTCGCATTATACTACATTATTAAATATATTGAGATGATTATTAGATATATTGAAAGATTAATTCATTAATTTAATAAAACACATGAAGAGAGCCTATAAAATATAGCTAAAAATGACATGAAATTTAGCCTTATTTTGTTATAAATTTATAAAAATAATTAAAATGTCATATATCTTCCTTTAGTATTAACTTGATGACAATACATAAATCATAAAAGTCATCTCCAGGTGATTTTCCTACACCCACTAACTTACTATCTACGTCTGTCTTTAGAAGGATTACCTTATATAGCATAAACATATCTAGTTATTGGAAAAACCTTTTCACCACAGCAGCTCAAACAAGTGAGTTTTGCTGCGTAAAAACAGTGTGCAAAATGCGATTTTGCTCACTCAGTGAGACAAAGTAGCTTTTTAATTATTTTTTTTTAATTTTCAATAAAGAGTGCCAACCATAGATTCAAAAAGAATTGTTCCGCGAATAACTTTCGAATTACATACACTGCACTCTGTCTCTTGGCCGTCCATAAAAAAGTTCGAGTGACAAACACAAGTATTTTGAAGGTTTTTTTTTTTAATTTATGGCACGTCAAAGGTCCTATTTCGAAATTCTAAATTTGAAAGATATTTGTAAAAGAATAACCATGTATTTTATTTACATTATTTAATAATTATGTAATGTTATTGAATACCAAAATAAGTAATGCATAAGTATTTATAATGATTACTATTATCAACATTTGAAAAATAAAATGTCACGTACGCTGTTTCTGAACACACCTTAAAAATAACGGGTATAAAATTTAACTTTTAACTTTCAACTTTAAATTTGCAGAACAGCAATAAGTAATTAGATTAATTATTAACTTTTAAAATTTTCAGCATTATTTTAATTAATAATAGGTGTTCTGTTCTGTTAATAAGTGTTGCATTATCTTCTAAGTAATATTTCTTATGTGTTCTCGCTGCTGAAGTGAAAAGTAATGTGTGCCACACGAGAGCAAAATTATTTGCATCTCGTGCATTTGAATCCCTCACTACGCTCAGGATTCTACAGTAGAATCACTCGCTACGCTCGTGATTCAATCCTAGAATCCCTCGCTTGCTCAGGATTCAAAATGAGCACTCGCAGCAAAAAACAGTTTTGCTCTCTTGTTGCACAAATAACTATTCCTTTATCATCATAAAACTACATTCTGATGTGCAATTATCTACCATTATTATCCGAGCGACAATCCCGATTACATATAAAAGTTGCAGTTTGTAACGCCGGCTTCACTTTCGTACTTCTTCGTTCCATAATTTTAATAAACTTGAAATTAAGCGAGTCAATGCCAACTGCCAGAGAAAAAACTGTTTCAAAAATGCATTTATCGATCAGCCACCTTACAGATAAAGTTAGTTTTAGCCCTGGAGATATTACTTACAACCATTTTGTGGGCAACTCTATTCACATATAGAATTTAGTGTAATATTTAGTGCTTTGAAGTTGGTGTCGGTGCTTTTACGAGTGCTACACAAGTTCAAGAGAAACCTGTAAGTATAGTGAGATCTGAAAAAAAAATCTATGGAGCATTGCGATTGGCGGACTACACACGCACATAGGTTCACAAGAGGCAGACTGCCAATCACAATGCTCCGTTCTCTCGAAACCTTTACATTACGAATTCGATAATAGTTTATGCTAGTGCTACAGTATTCGAATTTCGAAATTGAAATTTGGAATCAGTAAAGGATCTTCTATTAGGCTTTTTCGAAATAAATAAAGCATAAAATATTCAAAGGTTATATGTTTTTTCATTTTTTTTTATTTTATCAAATCATATATGGATACAGAAAGGTGTCTTAAAATTAGTAATGTACAGCTATATTCTCCTCGATAACACGTGAAAATGTGAGGACAATTTTAATGTCTTCATTGATCATTTATACGTGGTTATAATGCTTATTACCGTACATTACTAAATTCACCCGTGTGATGACGGGACAGACGGGGTAAGGATATCACCACCCCGTAAGAGGTGACAAACTGAAAAATACATAGACGATATCACTGCGAGAGAAGATAATCTAGAAATAAAATCCTGTACCAAACTGTCTGGCCATCGTGGAAACCATAGGCCAAAGCCTTCTAACATTGGGAGAGGCCTATGTCCAGCAGTAGACCGCGATTGGCTAATTAATTGGTTGAGAGCTCGTCTCGAAATATCACCTAATTAATATCATAACAGCAGTGGTAAAGGTCAAATTTTCATTCATGTCACAGGCAGAGAGTAGAATGGTTATTCAAAATACTTTGGATTTAATAGGTATTTCAAGCATGCCATCCATAACTGGGTAACTCAGGGTAGACTAAGTTTTGCCACTTACAAGTCCTAGAAGAAGTAAAACGTGTGTGCATCATTTATCATCAGTAATTTGCATGTTATTGACATACAATCTTTAAATCATTTTATCGCTGTAAATATATCAAATCATGATCTTACCGATAGGTGATAGTTATACCTACGATCAGTTAAAGAAACGAACACGTTATTGTTATGATAATCGTAGGATAATCATAAAAAAATAGTTCGTTATCTGAACTTTTTTAGGTTGGGTTGGGTAGGTACGTATCTAGCCTTAAACATCATAAACAACAATGCATGGAATCCACTGATGAATTGTAACTGATTAAAACAAGAATAAAAAATAATTAGTGTGTGACGGATAGCAACTGGAAACTTGCAAGCATCTAGCGGACAATAGCGGAACTAACACAAACCCAAACGTCTCCATATCTTACAAATTTATTCGGAATTGTGTTTAACTTTAAAAATACCAGTTGTAATTTTTTTTTCAGAACAGGTATTTTCTTTGCTCGTTCTACTTTGCACCTTACTAATGTCATCAATCAATCATGATGTTGATGATAACGATGAAGATGAAAGTGATATGATATGTAAAAAATCATTCGGCTGCTAATCATTCGGTATTTAGCAAGTCTAAAATAGTGTTGTATTCTGGCAGTGCTCAGCAGGCCTGTCTCCAGGCCCTCTGCCAATTTTGGGTAGCTTTAGCCTGCTGTTACCCCGCTGATGGGTTGGTACAAGGTTTTATTTAGAATTTTCCTCCTCTCGCAGTGGAATCGTCTGCGGTTTCCATTAGTCGCCTCTGTGTATCATAATACACATCGGATGTGATGAGATGGTGAGTTTTTTTTTCTGTCACCACACGGATAAGTATCATAAGGAGGTGACGTAGTAAGCCTTCTCGAAGAGCGAATCCTATGCTCGGGCCCTCTCCGTGAATAGCGGCGCTGCCGTGAATCAAATTACTACACCACGATGGCAACTCAAAAACGCCGTCGATTCGACAGAAGAAGTACCATTTAAATTTAATACAAATTATTTTTTACAGGAACGCCAGGTGACTAGCGTTTTACTTATAATATACATAAAGCACAACACAACATTAGATAACCTTCCGATTTTTTATGTGAACAACAAACCCATGTCATTACACCAAATCAAATTTGTTACGTGACTTGAAAATATTTGATTTGTACATTTTTTAACGAATACACACAAAAAATATGGGGCACGTACGTACCACAAGAGATTGCTTTATTATAAATAACTTGTCCATTCCCAAGTACTATTTATAACACTCACCGAGATATTTACTATTTTTAGTTGTTTTGAGTATCTGATATTTCGCTAAACAGTAGGCTCCAAAAATTCCTGGATAATTTGAAACTAAAATTGTATGAAATAATGCCACTACACAATTATGAGTCTTAAAAGCTACTGGATAATATAAATCTACTTATATTATCCAGAAGCTTTTGAGACTAGTAGACATACCTGACATGAAGGGCTTCGTGGTTTACCGGTCAGTGTTTCCACTGTAAGGGAAAGATCGCGGGTTCGAATCTAGTCGAAGCACTCACTTTTTCCAATCTAAATTTAGTTTCCTTCTAATGTTACCGAAGACGACATAATTAAGGTGTGGTAAAATAAAGTTTTACTGTCTACATCATATCCTGGTATCGCATCCACTGATTCTTATCAATGTCATAATATTTAATTGCTAAATTAAATCTATACTTAAGCAGTTTTTGTATAAGAACTAATTGATCAATTCAAATTAAAGTAGTTGACATCAACCAATTTATTCGCACGTAGGTAGTGTGTATATTTTTTATCATCACCTAGTTTCCAACCGAAGCCGCGAATCCGCTCAATCTCTTAAATGTCAAAAACGGTATTCTCATAACACAATTTTACAATGTTTTCATTTTTGAAAACAGATCAAGATAGAATTTTGAATAAATTTTTATTATTTCCCAACTCGGTTGGGGTCAACTTTCTAGTCTAGAAAGATGCGGCCAAATTTCGATATTTTTCATGAAGCGGCTGACCACCACAACCAATCGGCGATATGTAAGTTCTGTACTGAGATTAGTCGACCTTTTAGGTTTCCAACTACCCGTTACGCATGGCGCACACTACTTATAGATACAAAAAATCCATGTAAATTAGTTCAATAGTGTAAGCTAATGGCAACTTTAAAGAGATAAGTTAATATCAATATTATATTGTACTTTAGATACATTTTATGGTGAATAATAATTATTGTATTAATCCATTTTTATATTATTATTTTGGTCAGTAATCACTCTAAATAAATATGTCATAAAAAAGAATTGTAATTGACTAGAAAATATTGCCGCAAAGCGTCGCTGCGGGGACGCCATATATTGAACTCACGGTGCGAACGGGCGGTTCGGTTGTTCTTTACAATAATTGAAAGAAGTTTGTGGGTAGAAATAAATACTGTTATTCCAGAAGAAAATTGTTTATATATCACCTCACCGGACCTAGTTAAGTTTTCAATCAGAAGTGATGGATTAATTCACGCGCTGGACTCGCTGCGAAGCTGTAAGTTTTCTTCTTAGTGACATTATTTACGCTTTATTTCAAATGTGTTTCGTGTAACGAGATGGATCGTGTATGCACATGATAATAGCAAAGTGTGTTGATTCGGCAACGTAAATAAAAAGTGACAGTGATTTCGACGTGATTGCTGGTAAAATTATCTGGCAAAACTTTGAATCATGAACTTGAATGGAAGTGATACAGCCATGTTATTTTGATAAAGAGCTAGCTTGTCGCCGGCGCCACGAAGCCTGGCGTGTGCAAGAATACTTTAGATTTATCTACTTACCGTGTTAATTAGTTCTTAGTGGGTACCTAGGTACCTAGTGTTAACTAAATGTCAATTTAATAAAAACAATAACGATTTGTACGTGATATAAATTAAGTAGGTCATTTTGTCTTTCATGTTTTTGTACCTACATTAAAAAAAAAAATAGGTATATATTTTATATTACTTTTGATTAAGTAGGTTAGGTACCTAGTAATTTGTTTTGTTGGACATTTTGAATCGTTTGAAATCGCTAGCCATGGGGTCCAATCGACGGAGTAGGTCCCGTAAAAGGCATACTTCGAAGCATCGTCGACGTTACCGTAATTCAAGTAGTGTCGATACGTCTTCTTCGTCGGCGACCAGGCATGAAAGGTCTTACAAACGTCATAAAACAGATAAATCACGCTCTAAAAAGAATAAAGAGTATCGTCATCAATCTAAAAATAAAAATAAAAATACTGAAAGGGGTAGTAGGACCGTGACACGAACTCCTCCAATTCGTGAATCCAACTCTTCGCAAATAACAAGTAATCCGGTACAAACTCCATTACATAATGCATTTTCATCTCACGTTAATGTGGTGCCTGAATTTGATCCGAACGACAGTTCTCAAAATATTGAATCGTGGATATACAAAGTAAATGAGTGTGCACAGATATATTCGTGGAATGATACACAAGTTCGTCACTACGCTTTGGCAAAACTTACGGGTCTGGCCAAAAGATGGTATCAAGGTCTGCCCTCATTATTGTATACATGGGATCAGTGGACAGAAAAGTTGAAATCAGCTTTTCCATCAACTGAAAATTACGGTGACATGCTTCAGAGGATGCTGCAATATCGGTGTAGAATAGGTCAGCCGCTAGACGTATATTACTTTGAAAAGATGATTTTGATAAATAGGTGTGAAATATCAGGACGTAAGGCTGTAGGGTGTTTAGTACATGGTATCGACGACAAGTTCGTTAGAATGAGTGCAAATGCATGCCGTTTTGACGAGCCCGAGCAGCTGTTTTCATACTTAAAGACTTTAGCACAGAGTGACAATTACGTGGCAAATAAACGAAAAACAAATATTAAAGAATCAGGATCTCAACAAGAACCATCCAATAGCGGCACGGACTCCTCAAGACCGGGCATTGTTTGCTTCAATTGTGGTGAGGTAGGTCATATTAGGACAAGGTGTACAAAACCTATGAAAAGATGCAACATCTGTCGCAGAGTAGGTCATTTAGCTAAGGACTGTCGTACTAAATCAAACGTGACAGATAACATTAGTCAAGGTAATAACCTGTTGCAAATTACGGCTGCACCTGATAAGAATGTTATGCGCATACAATCAAGCGACATAGATAGTGGCAAATTTTATAAAGACGTCAATATTGACGGGTGTGTAAAACGGGCATTTATTGATTTAGGTAGTAACTGTACTATAATAAAAGAAAGCTTGGCATTGGAAATATATAATAAATATGACATAGGTGAAAATATTCCTATTCTCCGAGGGTTTGGCAACTCTAGTGTAAAGCCATTAGGGACGGTCAAAGGT
Organism: Pelosia muscerda; assembly: GCA_963691645.1. NCBI lineage: Eukaryota > Metazoa > Arthropoda > Insecta > Lepidoptera > Erebidae > Pelosia > Pelosia muscerda. Next base: position 3,567,412 of record OY829114.1, on the reverse strand, counting down.
ACAATATCTGTTGATGAAATTTCAGCTGAAATTGAATTTGTGGTAGTATCAGACGGTTACATGCCATGTGACGTCATAATCGGTCAAACATTTACTGAGTTGCCAAACATTGTGATGTACAAAACTTCGAATAACTTAATGTTTTACGAAGCACCCAATCTAAATCGTTCTGATGATTATGGAACTAAATTAAAGATTAACGCGTGCATTGATACTGTAGTTGAACCTAGGTCTACTTCACCGGTAGAAGTGGTAACATACAATGATTTTTCGGGATCCCTGTACGTTGCATCTGGGTTTCGCGATAGTGGTGACAATAGGTTTTTAATCTCGCCTGGATTATATGATTTTAAAAATAGCTCTGGCTATATTATGATAACAAATTTAGGTAATTCAGACCTCCCCATCGAAAAGGGTAAAACAATAGCCAGGGGATTTGGTTATAACGAAATCAATGACGCTTACATTGGATTCACTGCGACAACTACACAACAAAACCCCGAGATCTTAGAAGATATTAATGTAGGTACACGGTTGACTGAGTCGGAAATGGACAGTTTAACTAAACTTTTGAAAAAATACAGGGATTGTTTTGCTGTTAATCTATCTGAGCTTGGTAGAACTAATTTGACTGAAATGGAAATTAAATTAAAAGATGATACACCAGTAGTTTATAATCCTTACCGCATGTCACTGAAGGAAAAAGAACAACTCTCGGAGATAATAGATGATCTGCTGAAAAATGGCATAATTAGGGAAAGTTCGTCGTCATATGCAAGCCCAGTCTTATTAGTGAGCAAAAAGAACGGGCAGAAACGCTTATGCATAGATTACCGTGCTCTAAACCGAAAAACTTTGAAGGATAAATACCCTTTACCTCGTATAGAGGACAAATTGGACTGTTTGGGTGGTAATAGTTTATTTTCAAGTCTAGATCTTGCCTCGGGCTATTACCAGGTGCCCGTCGCAGAGGGTAGCAAGCATCTTACAGCGTTTGTTACTCCGGATGGATTATATGAGTATAATCGTATGCCGTTCGGATTAGCAAACGCTCCAAGTACGTTCCAAAGGGCTATTAACTCAATGCTGAATGGTGTGGGTCAAAATTTAGTTTTGGCCTATATGGATGATTTGTTAGTCCCCTCTAAAACAGTCCAAGAGGGTCTTGAGAAGCTGGAAAGGGTTTTCGTCCTCTTAAGAAATTCCAAATTGACGCTCAATCCAAAAAAATGTGTTCTCTTTCAAGAGAAAATCGAATATCTGGGGTATGAGATTTGTGGTGAGGGTATCAGGCCAGGCTTGTATAAAACAGAGGCGGTAAAACTCTTTCCAGTACCTAAGAATGTCCATGAAGTTCGCCAGTTCGTTGGACTGGCCAGTTACTTTCGTAAATTCGTGAAGGATTTTTCAATTATTGCAAGACCTCTAACACAACTTACTAGAAAGAATGCACCATGGCATTTTGGTTCAAAAGAAATGGCAGCTTTTAACACTCTTAAAGATAAGTTAGTGAGCCGGCCAATCCTTGCACTGTATAATCCTAAAGCTAAATTAGAAGTACACACGGACGCTAGCAAATTAGGGATAGGCGCTATACTGCTGCAAGATGATGGCAAGGGCCTCCAGCCCATATCATATTTTAGTCGGCAAACTTCGCCAGAAGAACAGAAATTTCACTCTTACGAGCTGGAGACACTTGCTGTCATTACGGCCTTAAATAGATTTCGCGTTTATTTACTGGGTGTCGAGTTTAAGGTTGTAACTGATTGTAACGCAGTGAAGAGTACAATGACTAAGAAGGACTTGATCCCTCGTGTCGCGAGATGGTGGATTGCACTGCAGGAGTTTGATTTTGTCATAGAGTATCGAAAAGGTCTAAATATGGCACACGTAGATGCCCTTAGCAGGAACCCTGTCGGCACAAATAATCCACCGTCGCGCGATGACGACTATCATGTATTTAATATTACCGTTGATGTGGAAGATGAGAGATGGCTTCAGACCGTACAGCAAGCAGACACTGAATTGCAGAGAATCGTTGACATTTTAAAGGACCCAGAAAGCAACAATATTGTTGAAGTTAAAACGAATTTTACTATTAAAAACGAGAAATTATATCGGGTAATAAAAAAAGAAGACAGTGTTCGTCTGCTGTGGGTCGTTCCAAAATCCGTGAGATGGCAAATCGTAAAAAGTAATCATGATGACGTTGGACACTTCAGTTTTGATAAAACTTACGATAGGGTACGTAAAGTCTATTGGTTTAAAAATATGCGTCGTTTCATCAAAAAGTACTGTAAATCCTGTCTACATTGTGCACACAATAAAATACCAGGTGGGCCTAGAGAGGGTATGTTGCATCCTGTACCAAAACCTGACAAACCGTTTGAAGTTCTGCATGCTGATCATTGCGGGCCTTTCCCACAAAGTAAAAAGGGAAATTGCTATATTTTAGCCGTTATAGACTCTTTTACAAAGTATATTTACATAAAACCGGTAAAAAACTGTAAAAGTAAAACAACGATAAATGTGTTTGAGGAATACTTTTCTCTTTTTGGTGTCCCGCGGAGATTGATCACGGATAGAGGGACAAGTTTTACTAGTCGTGTATTTAATAGTTTCATTAAAGAGAAAGGTATTAGTCACACACTTAACGCCGTAGCAACTCCTCGGGCCAATGGCCAAATTGAGCGCTACAACCGTTCTATTCTAGATGCGCTCACGGCAATCAATAATAATCGGCCTGATAACGAATGGGACATTATGATTCCAAAGGTTCAATGGGGTCTTAATAATACCTTGAATAAAGCTACAGGTAGAACGCCTTCCGAAGTGTTGTTCGGTATAGCGCCGACTGGGGTTTCTGACGGCGCCATGAATTCAATTGTGTCTGAGACGAATGAATATGAGGATCGTGAAGGAATGAGACTGACAGTTAGTGAACGAATGAAAGAACAACAAAGAAAACAGAAAGAAACGTTTGATAAGAGACGTAAAGTAGCTCATGGATACAATGTTGGAGATCTCGTAAGGGTTGAGAGGGAAATAAGTAACTTTTTGCCAGGTCAGTCTAAGAAGCTTTTACCAAAATGTAGCGGACCGTATAGGATTACCCAGGTACTCGAAAACGATAGGTACGAAATTGAGGATACTCCAATTACTAAGAAAAGCAGTAAACCAGTTTATAAAGCAGTTTTCGCGGTTGACAAGATACACCCATGGTTAGTGTTCTCTAACGATCCTATAAACAGCGATTCCGACAGTAGTAGCCCTAGAGCTGACTAAAGTAAATGATGATTAGTTGATTGGATAATTGTATCAAGGAAAAATATTAATATAATCATAATGTTATAATTACTTATTGTGAAAGTTACAGTTAACGATGTGATTTAATTGTTTCAAATTCTATAAGACGTAGAAAATAAATGTATTGTTAAGACCAAATTACATTATGGTAATGTCTAGTGTTGTTAATGTGTTACAAACCAGCCTCGTGTGGCGATAGCAGCCCCTTGTGGCGATACCAGCCCGTTGTGGCGATACCAGCCCGTTATGGCGATACCCAGCCCCTTGTGGCGATACCAGCCCGTTGTGGCGATACCAGCCTCGTGCGACGATACCAGCCCGTTGTGGCGATACCCAGCCCTTTGTGGCGATACCAGCCCGTTGTGGCGATACCAGCCCGTTATGGCGATACCCAGCCCCTTGTGGCGATACCAGCCCGTTGTGGCGATACCAGCCTCGTGCGACGATACCAGCCCGTTGTGGCGATACCCAGCCCTTTGTGGCGATACCAGCCCGTTGTGGCGATACCAGCCCGTTGTGGCGATACCAGCCCCTTGTGGCGATACCAGCTTGTGCGACGATACCAGCCCGTTGTGGCGATACCAGATACCAGAGGTGAACTATAACCTGATGTGACAAGTTCTTCAAAGCCGAGAAGTTATTTTATTAGTTTCTTCATCAGAAATTGTGAAATTCGAAGACATTGTTTATTTTCCGTTATTTAAGTTGAAACATTTGTGTAGGTACTTTTACCAAAATTAGAATATGAGTAGTAATTTAGTTTTTATTTTTTTATTTTAAATAATTGAGTTACATGATTAGAATGTTATTATCATTTAATTCACGCGGGGGCGCGTGCTGATTCAGAATGGCCGATTGTAAGCTAATGGCAACTTTAAAGAGATAAGTTAATATCAATATTATATTGTACTTTAGATACATTTTATGGTGAATAATAATTATTGTATTAATCCATTTTTATATTATTATTTTGGTCAGTAATCACTCTAAATAAATATGTCATAAAAAAGAATTGTAATTGACTAGAAAATATTGCCGCAAAGCGTCGCTGCGGGGACGCCATATATTGAACTCACGGTGCGAACGGGCGGTTCGGTTGTTCTTTACAATAATTGAAAGAAGTTTGTGGGTAGAAATAAATACTGTTATTCCAGAAGAAAATTGTTTATATATCACCTCACCGGACCTAGTTAAGTTTTCAATAGGAATATAAAATTGTTTGTGTTATTAAGTGTGGGTAAAATATAGTTTAAATATTGTTACTATTTTGTTTAGTTTATTTTTTAATAGAATAATGTTTTTTAATTTCTAAATAATTTAAGTCTTAGTTTAATTCTTTTAAATATTTGCACACCGAACACGGTGAAACATGCTGTACTTTTTGAAACACTGCCTTACATCTATTGTAAAACCATGTTTCTCGCAAGTAAAGATTTATTTTATTTATTTTTATTTTATTTTACGACTTCCATAGATGTTTCCAACCGGGATTGTATTACTTATGTATATTATTTAAAAATGGAAAGATTCACATAGTGAACAGTCAGAGTGCAAAGTGTGTACACATATTATTTTAAAAAAGACTACTAAGATGGTAGATGAGGGCTTATTTTTTATACCACTTAAGTAGGCGGTAGACAAGCACGCGTCCTACCTGATGGAAAGTGTTTACCGTGGCCTATGGACGTTTGCAACACCAGGGGCGTCACATTCGTGCTGCCGACCATATAGAGATGAGGTGGGAGGAGAGGAAAGGGGAAGGGGAGAGACGAGAAGGTTAAGAGAGTCTCTGTGCTGTCAGTGCAGAAGACAAAGCAGGGTTTCTAGGCCTTCCTACTTTTCCAGTCGGACTGCTCAAATAGGACGGGCGATATACGAATTTTGGCAAGCGGTTTCCGATATCTTCAAAAATTTAAGCGTGTGCGTTGTCAACCAACTGGTGTCCCTCGACTAATAACAGCTATTAAGCTTAAACTGCTTGAATGGTCTGAAGGGTCTTTAAAAAGCCACACTCAATACGCGGCCATGTCAAGTTTGAGCCTTAAAACATATAAAGGAAAACCGTAATACGTCGTGTTCTTGACACAAATATTCGTAAGGCATAATAGGTCGTAATAACTGACATCACAATGCTTGTGTGTGAGTCTACAATGGGTCTGACGTCATTGCATCTGACAGATGAAAAGAATTGCGAAGGGGATGTCTTTGTAATTGGCGTAAGTATATAAGGCAATTATTTTTAACAAACAAACCTTTGTAATGGGTGTAGTTGAGGTTTTATTTTTTAATTTTGTGGAGGAAATATGATGTTCTTTTTACAAATTGGGGACGGATGTTTTACTTGCGTTTTGTTATTCAATGATGAAGTGGTTTCCTGTATTTTGTGGTTGCGATGGGAAAAGATTAATAAACTTCAAATGTCAGACTAAAAGAATATAGAAACTAAAAGAATAAGAAGAATAGAACTACCGAGTAAAGCTTCCAAAAGTAATACTAAAGTCGTACCTACCATTTCACCCACAAATTGACGTGTCCTAAATAAAAAAACATTAATGTAAAGCGTACTTTAGCTAGTTCTGTGCGTTCCATCTAACTTATTCTCTAAGTCTGAGCGTCAGAGTTAGTAACCGAAATCGAAATCCTCTAACAAATCCTAAAGATCTTCTATACTCCATCACAATACAGTTCTCTGGTCAGACAGTCCTGACCATGCATCACAATTTTATTGCAAAAGTAAAGAGAATCGATGTAAAGCCAGCATGAGCCTTTAAAATAGGGGCGTGAGCAAAAAAAATTGTTCAATAGATTTATATGTACGCGTCAATACAGTAAAGGGTTACTATCTAAGAAGAATCATGTACACAAATATTTGTAGTGAGCGGAAATCGAACCCGCGCCTCCTGTGCAGCAGCCGCGTTCACTACCGCTATGCTACAGAGGTCGTCAATTTTGCTTGTATCGCTGTTCGAGCGTAATCTCAGGGCGTGCATAATCTCAGGGTGTGCGTGAGATATGTCTTGCATAATCTCACCTCCGGCAATTAAGGACATGGGTCTTTTTTCAATGGTTGGTTCGAGTCCGACAAAATCACCCCCTCCGATTTTTTTAGAGATGGTGGAGATTTTCCGTTTATTTGCCATAAAATCACTTTCTATAACAACATATATCATAATAATTAGTTTCCATAAGTAACACATCTCATAATCGACTCTTGACATAATCAAAATTTGATATAATTATGAAAAAAATACATAATATTGTTAGGTCAAAATTAATTATCGTTAACACCCCGACTCAGTGCAATCCAACTTGGATAGGTTGGGTTAGAAGGTATCATGAAGGTATCATTGGATAGGTGGTTTTTTTTTTAAACCACCCGGAAGTAGGAGCCCGCGAAGCGGGCTCCGTCGAGCTTATTCAGTAGTTTCAGGTTTAATTGTAAATAAAAAATCTGTGTCGTATAATTGACATTATTGAAAACGAAAGTTATGGCAAATACATTTATGGATTTTAATTATTATGACACTTGATCGATTATGACCAATGAAATTAGTGAAAGTGATTTTATGTCATTTCACGATTATGGCAACTTAAACGTTATTTCTAATGAAATTATGGCAACTACCAGTATGGCATATAAAATTATGGCAAACATTAGTAAACCGTCTAAATTTACTTGGTGCGGTCGGTCGATATTTTATTTTAATTGAGGCTAAAGTAATAAATAGCTTTATTTAAATGTGATATGTGAACTTATTACAATGCCATGTAAACGCTTCCCCTGCAACTGAAAATGGAAAAAAATAGTACCTACCGTTATTCTACATGGTCATCTAATCTATCAATAATAATAAGTTTAGCTACACGGCTACAAGTTACATACTCGCCTCCCTTACTGGAACTTTTTATACCGGCGGAAACTTCCCAATCTACTTTTTAAATTTCCGGGGAATACCTATTCTTAATTAATTTTAAGGCGTTTGTTACTGCACATAATTAACTTTTTATGGCGAAACGAAATTAAACTTTAACTAAGTGAATTGTCGTTAACGTAAAAAAATTATTAAAAAAGCGGTATTTTCTTTTCTCATATTACTTTGTCACTTAATTAACGCTTCGAACGTCAAGTATTAAAAAACCTTCCACAAACGTTTTTTCTATAAACGTAACTTCGGACAAAGGGAAATTAGCAGACTTGCGGAGTAGACCGAAGAAACCAACCACAAAATAGTCGCCGGTGGTTTACCATTGAAACTCTATTGCGTGAGTTCATTCTGAGATTCACTTCAAGCAGCGGTTACCTCCGTCCGCCAGGAGCGCGGGTCTGAGGGTGACAAGTGAAGCCGTCTATCACCTTAACAGAAGCAGGCCGCGGTGATGGCGCGATGTGTACCTCCCCTTATCCGGGGGCTAGATAGGGACACCGTGTTTCTTACATACTATCTCACCTCCGACAACCGAAGACCCAAAGACAGTGTGCGTTTTAGTCGATTCCAGTCCAACTAACCACTCTCACCGGTGGAGGTGGTATCCGTGGGGGTTAAGAATTCAGCCTTACGATCAAAAGGATACCGATACACTACCAACGTGTTTAACAATAGCTATCTAGCTTAGCTTAGCTTAGCTAGATAGCTATTAGGGTTAGATGATATATTAGTGCCTACCTACGGTTGCTAAGAAATATATAAATATTAAAAAAATAGATCTGCGTTGTAACGGAAAAAGAATCGCAAATCTCATCCAAATGTTGTCGTAAGAGGTGACTAACAAATGAATATATAGACGACATCACTGCCATAGAAAGAATACTTGAAATAAAACCCGGTATTAACCCGTCTGGCCAGTGTGGTAACAGTGGGGCAAAACCTCCCAATATTAGGAAAGGTTAATTAATTGAACATAAAAATATCACTAACAGGAGCTACCTTCTATAAGCTATAAAAACTATATTAGTATCAGCAAGGTTAGTTTCTTGACTATCTGGAGGCCAGGGTCAACAGCCCGAATAAAGTCAATGAGTCATCTGTTACAAGAACGCTCACATTTTATGGTAAAAACACCCACACGTTTCATATGACATAACAGTTTGTTATTATTGTTGTTGTATTGACGGAGGTAGGACGTGACGGTATCTCGTGTCGCAATTGACCAGTCCGACTGGGGAAGTACCTCCGCCATACAGAACACCGCTTCTTCTACAGAACACTTTGTTTCCAACGATGAGTAGCTTACTTAGGAGGTTTCGTATTATAAGTAGGAAGACCGAGAAACCCGGTTTATCTTCTGCACTGGCCACACAGAAACTCTCTTAACATGAACGCCACGAAAAGCTTTACAAATTCTCGATGCTGCTACCCTTTTTTTATCGTGCACAAAATCCCCACGGATACTGCCAAAACCGGTAGAGGTGATTATGTCGGACTCGAACCGACCATGGGTCCTTGATTGCCGGAGGTGAGATTATACAAGACATATCTCTCGCACCCCGACAGACCCGGGGGCTCTGTTGAGATGACCCTCCTCGATGCTGCTACCCGCGCTGCGTGTTGATCAATTCACTAGATTTTAGGGCAACGACGGCGTCCCCGTTTCGTTCACCATGTAATTATGATCCTGCGCAGTGTTAGTATACATTCATAGACTCTTGATCTACACGACAGATATTTAACTCTTGTAGCAACCATAACCCAGAGTTACTTCCAACATTAGCTTTTTGGAGCTTATTCACCTTTACGTCTCAAGAGGCCACGTTGGAGCCATCTACCAATCTTACGAACTATCAGAATCAATGTACGTTATTATTAATTTAATGTAATGTTGAAGCACTATTACGCCAACTTATTCAAATCGATTTCAAGAATTGAAGGAGAACTTCAAGTGCTCTAGAGGTGGTCTAGTAGCTCAAGTGGTTAGAGCATTCACACCGTAATTCAGCCTGGGCGCGGGGTTGAGTCCTGTCTAGACATTCACTTTTTATAACTTTTAATTCATTTGAAAACGTTGGAATATTAATAGCACAAAATTTCATTAAACTGTAATTTGAAGTTTGAAAAAAATATTCATAGAAGAAATTTACCTTTTGAAATGAAAGCTTTGGTTATTTTTTAATATGAATCGCATTTCTGTCACAAGAATAAAAATCAAATTTGAATAGAATTAGGCATCTCTCGATTCGAGTTCTTAAACAAATGGTAGCCATGAATGTTGATCGCTGAGCGAAATATAATTGGAGGAAAAGAATAAAATTAAAACTCCAAAGGAGACTCCACGCGAACTTGCCAAGATAATTGGTCGCGAAAGCAGAAAAACAAGTTAAAATTAATGTGCCACCATCAAAACACTTCAGCATTTCTTAATTAAGCACCCACTTAAGGCGCTTTGTTCGTATACCCAAGTGGGGAATGCGTTTCGTTTTAATATATTTAGATGGAGGACAAAGGTTTTGTGACAACAATGAATTCTACGCGTTCTATTTCCTGAGAAATAGAATATGGAATGAAAAGAAATAATTTAAAGGAAAATGTGGAGACTATATCCATTTGAAAAAAGGAACCAGGGAAAATACTTATTTGACAGCTTATATAACGCGTGACAAAAAATAATAACCGAACATTAATAAAAATAATAAATAAGCAAAACAAAAATATCGTGAGACTGAAATTATTACTTTTTACTCTTTAATAAACTGTTTAACCAGCACAGTGCAATGTGCTGTAATATTTACTGAAGTGATTGTATGGAAACTACAGAATAATACGTTTTCTCATAGTAGGTAATAGCTTTCTTATTTAAGTTCAATGATTGATTTTCCTTCTAATCTTACACTCTATTAATGGTTGTGTTATAAGTCACGAGTATTAATACGAGTAATAAATGCAACTGAGAAAAGTATGATGAATGTGAAGAATTCAGACAGATTGAGAAATCGGGTCATCCGAAACTAAACAAAGGTTCTAGACATAACACAAAAAATCAAAAGGCTTAAATGGAGATGGACAGGTTATGCGAGGAAAAGACGTATGGAGTAAAACCGTGTCACAATGATATACAAGAGAAGGAAAAAGGAAAAGGGATAGACCAGGATCAAAGGTGAAACGACGGCATCATGCAGGTGGCAGGAGTTATATACAATAGAGTTCCCCAAGAACAGCAAGAATGGGAGAGGTTGGAGGAGGTTTTTGCCGATTGGCAAACGTATATGCAAAATTCACTAATATGTATGCTACCATAACTAACAAGTAAGTATATTCATGAGAAATATTCACATAACAATTTAAGGATTATTTTAACATTTCGCAAGTGTCATTGAAATCAAAGAAAGTGTAAATTTACTCGTACAAAGGCTACACAAAGAAATGCGAAGTTTCCTCGAACAAGCCATAATGGAAATTCACACAAATTATGAAGTAATAAATTAACTTACTATTCCGTATCTGTCGCGCTCCTCAGTGGCAGCGCACTGGAGAAGCTTTTTTATCACATTATATACTCGTAGAATTATAATTACAATTACTTGCCTATTATTTGTATACTGTTATTGTGTGAGTAATTATGATTATATATTTGTAACAATAATAATAAAGTCAAAACAATGTAGGTATATACTTATTAACAAAATTTGCATACCACGTACTGGCGCTAAGCATGTTGTGCAGCTTTGTATGCATAGGATTTTTAGACAGGATAGGCAGATAAGCAGACATTTCAAAGTACTTACCTAACAATCGTGGGCGTACATACTATAGAGACAAATAGACACTGCATAGGTACTTAGACCTTTGTCCTACCCTCAAGGGTTCGACTAATCAAAAAAAAGAAAATTGACTTGCTTGAGCAATTTTTTGATGTATTGATTTTTTTTGTTTTTTTGTGTTGTTGTTGTTGTGTTGTGTGTGTGTGTGTGTGTGTGTGTTGAAAAATTTTTTGATAAGCCGAAATTCAACCATAATCATATATTGTACTCATATTTTTTTCTCTTTGGGCGTAAAGGTCCCTAATAAAGCCCAAGCCAACCTCACCTACATGCTGAGCATGTATTAAACAACAAACGAGACTGAAGCTTTCCTCTCAGGGTTAAGATTGTAACGGGAATTAGGGGTCCCAATACATATAGCTATGATCGTCTAGTTTACCTAACTTCAAAATCTAAACTATGTCTTTCTTATTTCGATATTCGACAAATAATGGATTCGTTACAAATGAGATGATGTTATGTATTCAAACACGTACTTTCAGTACCGGTGTTTAGTTATGATTAGTTTGAAATGGAGATTATTTACGACCTCAAAGGGTGTACTTCAGCTGGTATTGATATGTAATTGGCCTTTTTTATTGTACATATGATGTTATGCGGTCCGGACCTTCATTTATATTGCAATACCATCTCGCGACACGCAGCCCGAGTTTATAGGTGTATGATCAATTTCCCAAAGGGAAGATCAATTGTCAAGCCTGTAGCAGGCTGATGATGATGATGAATTGAATTTATTACAGTTATAATTCCTCCACTACACTCCAACGTGAATCGATTGAATTGTCGATGCAAGATGTAGAAAACCCCTTTAATCGCCTCACGAGCAGAGATTATACTTTGGAAGTAACTATGATTATTAAATTTAAATAAATGATGTAAGGACTTGTTCCACGGATAGCCTCTTTATCAATCACAATCCCAGTGCTATTGTGATAACATACAGTATATTTTGGAATACAAAATGGTTGTTAAATAACACCTGTTAATGTTATATTGCGACTTCCAAAAATGATCAACACTCGTTACACGTTATAACTGCTCTTGAGTACTGGTTATCAACCATGCATCAAGATTACTCAAACTGAATCAAAATGAAACAGGAGATTGTAAAACTTATGGTTTAGTGGTCTCAGTGTGGTGTAATTAATGAAACCAAGTTCATAATATTCATTACTTCAATAATACAAAAATATCAATAATTCGATATTATGGCGCATATGTCCAATGAATATAAATTAGGCCAAATCTGGAGTTATAGTGTAACCCTTTGAATATTATTTCGCACCACGATTGCGATGTAAAGATTCAAATACCTTGATTGATTGATTGATGAATGACGCGATCATTCATAAATTATCTGGCCACAAATTGTGTTCTGCGACACTGCGATATTAACACAAAACACGGTGTGGAGTTTTACCATCCACACTGACACATTAGTAACTTGTCAAAAATAATAGGTTCAGACACATCCAAGCTCCTGGATTAACTCTAGTCTAGATTTTACTAGTGTGAAGATTAATCAGTCTTCCAAAACCCACTGATTGATTGATTGATGAATGACGCGATCATTCATAAATTATCTGGCCACAAATTGTGTGTATTGTGAATTGTGTATAAGAATTAACAATGATATTCTATGTTAAAATAAAAGGAATACATCACCAAATATCTCGAACTTATCACACACTAAAATAATTTTATCACCACACGAATAATTCACGACCCGTCCCGAAATACGTGTCGTTCCCGAATACGTGTTGCTCACGCTACGCTCGCATAGCAACTATCCCCATCGCTGGAATCGATCGCTCAAAGAAATCTGAGTTGCGGGGGGTGTAAGCCAATTTTGGGTTCATTGTGTGTGAACACAAACCCTTGTGGGTTCTGTTCCCTTAACTAATATTTTATTCTCAACCATGCACATCACATTAATTATTTCATGCAATAACAATAAACCCATTTATATACATACATTTTTCAATCAGACAAATTATCAATTATCATGCGAAGATATCATGCAGAGCGCTCTTAAAGATGGTAATTAATGATGCATCATTTTATTATGCCAATGGCTTTTTTTTAGATAATCCCAAGGGAACTCAACATATTCAAACTAATCTCTTGAATATATATTATATTAATGCTAGTTAAGCATTAATTAATTGATCAGTTAATCAAAATAGTCTATTAAATCCATTATCTGTCGTTACGATAATAATTAACATCAATTATGGTTAATTTCTCATTATAATAGTATGGATCCTTCAATAATTCTTAGGTATTTTATTTTTTGTAACTTAACGTCGTCGGGTCGAAATTTACAAGTGGCAGAAAAAATATGTTTTATTTATTTCTTCCTGGAATCAGTTGAAAGGTTCTAAACACGTGTGCAACAGCAATTAACAACTTAAAATATCTATTTATTATCTTTTGGGAACACAATACTTAAATATTTGAATGGGCAAAGGACCCTTTCAAAATGTATGCCAGATGTGCGACAACATTATACAAGCTTTCAAAACTTTTTGAAATTACGTTAACTGCGTACCATAAAAATAATGGTATACTATGTACCTTTACAGTTCGCCTCCTCAGACTTTGAAATAAACTGATTCGCTCAGAAACAGTCTTCTTTCGAAGATCTGACTATAGGATTAATTCTTATTGCTCCTCTCTTATCGCTTTATATAATACCTCGCTAAATTAATTGTGTTATAGTTACCCTTTATTTGATTGGTTTTGGGATCTACGAGAGTATAACAATTCACATGTGGAATGGCTGCTACTATAAAAGGCCCTTGATATAACAATGATAGCTTTTTAGAAATTTTATGTTCTTTACTTGATTGAATGAACGTTTTTAACTTTACATAGTCGCCTATTTGATAAACATCTAGTTTACGACTGTTGTCAAATTTTCTTTTCCTATTCTGACTAGTGTTTTCGGTATTTTTAATAGCAGTTGCCCGTATATTTTGTGATTCATTCCTCAAATGATTATTCAGCCACTGTTGCCCTAATTCGCAATCTGTTGTAAGTAATTTCTGCTCACCAAACGCCAACGCATTTGGAGCAAATCCTGTGCTAGAATGGGTTATATTGTTATAACTATCTTCTATATTAAACACAAAATCTACCCAACTTCTGTTTGACTCTGCACAATAAGTCCTAATTAATCTACCTAACTCGCGATTCACCCTTTCTACACTATTAGAAGTTGGACAGTACACCGATGTGTGTGTAAGAATTATTCCTAAATTTCTTACGCCTTCTTCAAATACCTTTGAAATGAATTGTGGTCCTCGATCTGTTATTATTATTTTGATCGGTATTTCGTTATGAAATCGTTTTGTACATGCTAATGTAGCACGTCCTGTAGCATTTCGCATAGGGTATAACCTTATAAATTTACTATAAACATCCTGCATAACATAAATGTATTTATAACCAAATTTACCTGCTGGTAACGGTCCATAGAAGTCCGCAAAGACTTTATCTCCTAACTGTTTAGCTAAGACTGGTTCACATGGTCCTACAGTGTTACATATGTTCGGCTTGACTTTTTGACATATGTCGCAAGTTTTAATTGTTTCTCGTATTATTCTGCTCATATTAGTAAAATAGTAACGTTTTTTCAAGAAAGAAATGATTTTATATCTACCAAAATGTCCGATTTCCTCATGAATTTGCATAATTAAAGATTCTTGTAATGATGTTGGTATGACTAACAATGTCAATTCGTATTTGGGTATCGTAAAATATAATGTTGCCCCTATTAATTTATAGTGTTTGAATCCCCTCGTCTTGGAATCTTGTTCACCCTGCCTTATAGATTCTATTATTTGCTTTAATTTCGAATCCTCGTTTTGTAATTTAGTTATCTGCCTTAATCCTGTTACTACAGTTCCATGATTTGATGATCGAAACCAATAGATATGTTGTTGTATTGTTTTATTGTCTCTGCCTGTCTCTGTATTTAAAATATTACGGCTTAAAGTGTCGGCAACTAAGTTTTTACAACCGCTAATATGCTGTATCTCATAATCAAATTCTTCTAAATACATAACCCAACGTGTAACACGCGCTCCCATTAACGACCACGATTTCACAAAAATTAAACTTTTATGATCCGTGCGAATAACGATCTTCGCGCCTCTTAAATACGTCTCAAACTTCTTAAAACAGTAAATCACAGCAAAGAATTCTTGTTCTGTAACAGACCATCTTGTCTGTGCCCCTTTGAAAGCATATGAACAAAACCCTATTATCCTTTCTGATCCGTCATTATCTAGCTGAAAGACATAGCCTCCAATGCCTACTGAACTAGCGTCAGTTTGTACATAGTATGTATCATTAAATCTTGGTTGTGATAACATCACACTGTGTGTAAACACCGATTTTAATTTATCAAACGCTTCTTGTGTATTTGCATCCCAAATAAACTTTGTTTTATTTTGTAGTAATTTATACAATGGGTTAGTTAATATACCAAAATCTTTGATAAATCTTCTAAAATAATTTACGAATCCCAAAAATGAACGTAATTGTTTTATTGTTTTTGGTTGTGGATAATTTAAAACAGCATCTACTTTTTGAGGATCTAATGCTACTCCGTCAGTACTGAGAATATGACCCAATAATTTAACTTGTTTGGCTGCAAAATTACATTTTTCTAATGAACATGTAAAACCTGCCTCTTCTAACTTGCTAAGCACCGTATCTACTTGCTGTAGGTGTTCCTTAAATGTTCCACTTGATAATATACATAAATCGTCAAGGTAATTAAGTGTATACGACCTAATTTCATGACCTAAAATATGATCCATTGCTCTAGAAAATGATGACGGTGAACTCTTTAGTCCTTGACATAGAACTTGATAGCAATACGATTTTCCTTCAAATACAAATCCAGTATACCTAACAGATTCCGGTGATAATGGAATGGTAAAATATGCGTCTTTTATGTCTATTAACGCGATATACTTTATTATGCGACCTGATTGTAATATATCACTCATTAACGGTGGTGTGTCCGTTTCACCAATCATTCGCTTGTTTAATTCGCGCGCATCTAATAGTATACGAATTTCACCATTTTTTTTCAAAGTACATGTTAAGGGACTACAATAGTCTGTGGCCTTTCTTACTATCAACCCTGCTTGCTCCATCTGATTAAGTCGGTCTCTAACCTTTTCTCGGTACACGTGTGGTATCGGATATGGTCTTATGACAAACGGCGTCTGGTCTTTCATTTTAATTGTGTGTACGTATTTATTTGTTCGGCCTACTCTATCTGAGAATAACGACTCGTGTTTTCTTAGAACGCTTAATAATTCTGTTTGATGTTCTACTGGTAAATGGAGTTGGTTCACATATTGAGTTAGTTTATCAACCATGCTCGTTGGACTAATAGTCGTTATCGAATAACATTGCAGTTTATTTTGCATGTTTTGTTCCAAATCTATTTCGCAAAAAGCGTTATTAGTTTTGATTATAAATCTCATGCCATTGTCACATATTAAACTACCTCTTGCTAATTGTATGAAATCGTAACCTAGAATTAATGCTTTCGGCAATTTAGTTAGTATTAATGTGGGTGTATCTATTACAATATTTCCTACTTTTATTGGGATTGCAACAACCTTTGTTATCTTTTCTTTACTCGAACCAAATGCTCCAGCAATACGTAGCTCTGGAATAGGTATTTCCGCTAATGGACCTAAATCCTCCAATACTTTGTTATAAATTTCCTGCCTTATACACGTTACTTCACTACCTGTATCTAATAAACCTGTCAAATTTACGCCTCCTATACTAACATTTATCTCTGGCAATGTCAAATATCTACTCGAATCGTTTTCACAGTCTAATAATTCAGTGTCTCTAAATAGTGTATTGATAGCTTTATCATGCCGCGTGGTTTCTGTCGCATCGTCTTTTCCAATAAGACATATTTCTTTAGAGTTTTCTATCTTAGACGATAATAATTGGACTAACATTTCTACTGCCATTAACGATTCTATGTGAAATAGTCTATACATTATTTTATTATTTTTAATTTTATCAAGTTCAAAACCATATTTCATTAAATATCTTATTGCAAATGGTAAACGGGTGTGTGTGGGGTCAGAACGCCCCACGCTTACTAGTTTTTTGAGTTAATGTCAGCAATGGTGTCCGAACTTTGTTTGTTTTGTATCTCAGTCGGTGGTCTAAATTCTATAGGCTTCACGCCTCCTCGAACATTATGAGATAGTCGTCCCCTAAATGCCCCTCTACCACGTCTGTCATAACCTCTATAAGAACGACCACGGTTATAATTAGTCGGATTATATCTTATAGTATTAACGCGTACTGAGCTATATTTTGTGTTAGTACGTAGACCCCGTGGTCTTTCATATATATTAGCGGTATTCTGTGGTTGCAAACTATCAGGCTTTTCTCTATTTATATTTCGTTCTAAATGTCTTAAGAACTCTACCGCTTCTTTAATAGTCATTTGTTCCTGTCTACTAAAATACGCCACCTGTATGTAATCTGGTAATTGCCTAAAAATAGTGTTAACTTTCTCGGCATCTGAAATGGGTAATGATAGCCCATAAACAATGTTTAACTGTTCCGCAAAATATTTTTCCATAGAACCGACCTGTTTACTATATTTAGCTGCCATGAATTTAGATTTAACTACTTCTTGCTCTGACGTGCTCCAAAATACATTTTGAAAATCCCTTTCGAAATCACTGAAACTTTTCCAAAAATCTCTATAAATATTCATACGTATTTTCGCATCCCCTGTAAGAGATTCAATGGCGAACAATAACATTCGTTCATCATTTATATTCTGTCCAATCATATAACTTTTTAAATCTCTTAGAAAAGCCATTGGATTGTATGCCTTATTTCCATCGAAGGTAGGTAAATTTTGCTTAAACTGTACGACTACACTTTGACGGAGAACCTCGTTGTTCATATTTGTTACTGGAGTGTGCAAGTTGCTCATATTCTGTATAGTAGATGAAACTGAGCCCTGTTCAGAATGTCTTTCATTCTCCAACTTATTTAATCGATTTAAAATCTCTGAAAGCAATTGTTGTGTTCGGTTTTCAGTATCTAATCTGCTCTCGTTATCAACAGATTTATTAGTGCGACGTAGGTTTTTTCTCTGGCCCGACATATTGAAATCGTAAACTAACCTTTAACAAATAATAACCCTCAGTAATACTTAAGATTGTGTGTTAACTTATCGTAACCTATTTGTCAAAATATATTCACGAAAGTAAGTGCCTATTACCCAATCGTCTTAACGTTATGGTTATCTTTAAGTGTTAACAACAAACTCGAATTTGTTAAGTGTTTTGGGTCACCGATATATTAAATCATCTGAAATGGTGTTATTTTTTTCTTTTGGTCTAAGCCCTTTTTTTATAACTTGAAAGTTGTAGATTCTAATGTTTATTTTTTTCTGAAATTCAAAAGATGACCCTTCTTTTTTTGTCTAAGATTCAAAATAAGACCCTTTGTTTTTTTCTTTGTCTAAAATTCAAAAGATGACCCTTTGTTTTTTGTCGTCTAAAATTCAAAAGAAGACCCTTTTTTGTCGTTGTCTTATTGAGCACATGTGTGAAAATATCCTTATGTCTAAAATTAAGTTTCCTGCGATTTTGACGGCTTACCATCAAGTGAGGTGAAGTCAAAATGAAATAAATGAATAATAACTATGTGTTTTAATGAATTTAACTGCCTACGTTGTGTTTATTTCTTAATGATTTTGTGTTTTTATTTTATTTTTATCAAATACAATCTTTAATATTGTAACTTTTAAGGATCTTTTCGTTGTATTAGGAAGTATAATACATTAAACGAAATTCTGGTCACGCGGCGCCAAAACTGTAACGGGAATTAGGGGTCCCAATACATATAGCTATGATCGTCTAGTTTACCTAACTTCAAAATCTAAACTATGTCTTTCTTATTTCGATATTCGACAAATAATGGATTCGTTACAAATGAGATGATGTTATGTATTCAAACACGTACTTTCAGTACCGGTGTTTAGTTATGATTAGTTTGAAATGGAGATTATTTACGACCTCAAAGGGTGTACTTCAGCTGGTATTGATATGTAATTGGCCTTTTTTATTGTACATATGATGTTATGCGGTCCGGACCTTCATTTATATTGCAATACCATCTCGCGACACGCAGCCCGAGTTTATAGGTGTATGATCAATTTCCCAAAGGGAAGATCAATTGTCAAGCCTGTAGCAGGCTGATGATGATGATGAATTGAATTTATTACAGTTATAATTCCTCCACTACACTCCAACGTGAATCGATTGAATTGTCGATGCAAGATGTAGAAAACCCCTTTAATCGCCTCACGAGCAGAGATTATACTTTGGAAGTAACTATGATTATTAAATTTAAATAAATGATGTAAGGACTTGTTCCACGGATAGCCTCTTTATCAATCACAATCCCAGTGCTATTGTGATAACATACAGTATATTTTGGAATACAAAATGGTTGTTAAATAACACCTGTTAATGTTATATTGCGACTTCCAAAAATGATCAACACTCGTTACACGTTATAACTGCTCTTGAGTACTGGTTATCAACCATGCATCAAGATTACTCAAACTGAATCAAAATGAAACAGGAGATTGTAAAACTTATGGTTTAGTGGTCTCAGTGTGGTGTAATTAATGAAACCAAGTTCATAATATTCATTACTTCAATAATACAAAAATATCAATAATTCGATATTATGGCGCATATGTCCAATGAATATAAATTAGGCCAAATCTGGAGTTATAGTGTAACCCTTTGAATATTATTTCGCACCACGATTGCGATGTAAAGATTCAAATACCTTGATTGATTGATTGATGAATGACGCGATCATTCATAAATTATCTGGCCACAAATTGTGTTCTGCGACACTGCGATATTAACACAAAACACGGTGTGGAGTTTTACCATCCACACTGACACATTAGTAACTTGTCAAAAATAATAGGTTCAGACACATCCAAGCTCCTGGATTAACTCTAGTCTAGATTTTACTAGTGTGAAGATTAATCAGTCTTCCAAAACCCACTGATTGATTGATTGATGAATGACGCGATCATTCATAAATTATCTGGCCACAAATTGTGTGTATTGTGAATTGTGTATAAGAATTAACAATGATATTCTATGTTAAAATAAAAGGAATACATCACCAAATATCTCGAACTTATCACACACTAAAATAATTTTATCACCACACGAATAATTCACGACCCGTCCCGAAATACGTGTCGTTCCCGAATACGTGTTGCTCACGCTACGCTCGCATAGCAACTATCCCCATCGCTGGAATCGATCGCTCAAAGAAATCTGAGTTGCGGGGGGTGTAAGCCAATTTTGGGTTCATTGTGTGTGAACACAAACCCTTGTGGGTTCTGTTCCCTTAACTAATATTTTATTCTCAACCATGCACATCACATTAATTATTTCATGCAATAACAATAAACCCATTTATATACATACATTTTTCAATCAGACAAATTATCAATTATCATGCGAAGATATCATGCAGAGCGCTCTTAAAGATGGTAATTAATGATGCATCATTTTATTATGCCAATGGCTTTTTTTTAGATAATCCCAAGGGAACTCAACATATTCAAACTAATCTCTTGAATATATATTATATTAATGCTAGTTAAGCATTAATTAATTGATCAGTTAATCAAAATAGTCTATTAAATCCATTATCTGTCGTTACGATAATAATTAACATCAATTATGGTTAATTTCTCATTATAATAGTATGGATCCTTCAATAATTCTTAGGTATTTTATTTTTTGTAACTTAACGTCGTCGGGTCGAAATTTACAAGTGGCAGAAAAAATATGTTTTATTTATTTCTTCCTGGAATCAGTTGAAAGGTTCTAAACACGTGTGCAACAGCAATTAACAACTTAAAATATCTATTTATTATCTTTTGGGAACACAATACTTAAATATTTGAATGGGCAAAGGACCCTTTCAAAATGTATGCCAGATGTGCGACAACATTATACAAGCTTTCAAAACTTTTTGAAATTACGTTAACTGCGTACCATAAAAATAATGGTATACTATGTACCTTTACAAGATGTCAGTTGTAAGTCGCTCAAGAAACAGCTCGAGATTACCAATCTGAAGCAGTAAAACGTAATCCCTCTTCAAGATGCTCCAAGGAATAAATTTTGGATGCTACTAGGAAATGCATATGAGAATGATGATGACTCTCTCTTCTATATTAGTTGTCCCAATCATCAACATTACGAAATATCTTCTAAGTACGGACTAATTACTGTGACTGAATGTGAATTACATACTTATTGTCGCCAGGTCCGGCGCTGGTGGGCGCGGATTATTGTGATATAATGCCATGAATGGTACATTTTAGCTGATCAAAAGAAAGCACAAAGACGCATATAGAGCGCATTTTGAGCACTTTTTGAGGTCACTTAGCTCGTGCCTATACGTATACTTAGGTGAAAATATTCTTAAGAACGCATACATATGTAATTAAGCACACTCGTTTTAATATGCTTGCGCAAATTTAGGCCTGCACAAATATATTGTAACGTGTGTTTGAAGATACTTGTGCAAATTTCATTAACGTTTATTTATTGTCACTAGCCTAGGCTTGAACGCGTATGGCTATTATGGATTTTTCCGTCCCTAACTAAAAGTCAAATAAATTACTAACTTTCCCAAGAAAAGTTCCCGTATATTGTATTTAAGTACCAAATATCTTTCTTTTTAATATTTAATTAGGCGGAACATTAATCTAACGTCTCAAAAGAATTAACAGTACTTAAAACTTTTGACAGTGTTGGCCATTAAACTGGGATACTTATTAAACAGCTTCTTATAGACTTATAAAGTCCTCTTTTGGGTACATAGATAGACGGGGCTGCCTTGAAGGGATATAATTCATGGACCTCATTTTTTATTAAATTTACTAGCGGGGCTTCCCGATTTTGCGCTTGTAGCTATTTTTATATTTGACAACTGGCAGTAACTGCTTAAATTGTTCCAACCATTTCAAACGTAGGAACGTTTCTAAGACATACTATTTTTAACGTGTTTGAGATTACGTATCAGGGAAGGTTTCCCCACAGATTTAATATTGGCAAAACGATTCTTGAAACAGTACTAGTAGAAGTTTCTGTCAGAATTCCTGTAACCTTGTTATGTGATAAGAAAACTCATCTAAAATTCTATTAGTCCATAGAAAAAACGTTTTGATGCTTCATTCTTGTACCGACGTTAGTTACTGTTCAAAATTAGTTACTGTGGCAAAATTGTAATTGCATTTCGCTAAATGATCAGAAGCTAGGGTAATGTCCAGAATATATTTGTCGCTATTTCAGATGCTAACGACATTAACAAAGTGGTGAAACTGGACCGTAGTGGTCTAGATTGGTATTTTTTCACGTCACATTTGAAGAACCCGAGGTCCAAGAAGATGAAAACACTCGTGCAGGTAAAGCATTCCTGATCACGAAATTAGATAAATTGTTATAATTTTGTCTCTGAAAATACAGTTACAAAAAATCTTACCAGGCCATTCTGTGGCGTGGCGGTAGTGAACGCGACTGCCACACAAGAGGCGCGGTTTCGATCCCTGCTCAGTGAAAATATTTGTATGCATGATTATTGCTATTTGCACTAGTCTGGTTGTGCCTCGGAGAGCACGTTAAGCCGTCGATCTCGGTTGCCATACGAACATCTATGGTAGTCGTTACGGGTAGTTGGAACTCTCAAAACTCCAATTAGCCTAACTACAAAACTTCGATATCGCCAGTTAAATTGTGGAGGTCCGATGGCAGTCGCTTCACAGAAAATACCGAAGTTAGACTAGAAGGCTGACCCAACTGAGTTGGAAATAGGCTCAGAGAATGATGAGTTATTTATTAAGAAACAAACATTCATTCATTACATTTATACAGAACACTTTTTCAATATAGAATTACAGTTTTCTTCATTATCAAAAACCACATCGTTGATTGTTCACAGCCAATGAACCTTAGTATATATATATATATATATATATATTATATAAATTCAACACGTATTGCAAAGGTATATGGATATTTGTTACAGAGCTTGTATTTCTAACAATTCAAGGAAAAGGATACCTTTTTCACATTACCTTGTGTGTATTTCGTTTGTAATTCTAACCCAACACCTGGGTGGGACAAATAGCGTCAGACTGCCACAGCCTACCGACTCCACATCACGTACAAATTACGTCTGCCTCTCGCAATAGTGACAATAAACTATGAAACATTGTCTTATATATTTTCTTTTTCGTTTCCTTCATATTTTGTAAGTCAAATATTTTATTCAGAATCATATATTATACTCTAGGCCTTAGTCAAAGTTGTACAAACAACTTGTATATTACACAAACAGTGGACGAGAGGAAACTCCGAGGGTAAAGCTTCGGACGCAACGCAAAGAATTAATGGTAGAATGAATAAGAATGGTGAAGAACTCCCTTTAAGCCATTCTCATTGAATTGAAATTGAATCCTCTATCACAAGCCATTGAGCTTAGTTAGAAGGGTTAGAGGGAGTATTAGTAATTTCGGTTTCTAATATCAAAAAAAAAAGAAGTCGTTTTCGTTTGTAGCATTCCAAAGTATAAATACATCCGTATAATGCCAGAATTGAAAATTGTGAATAGGCCTAAAAGGCCATAATATCGGTAGTGGATTTAAACAAAGAAGTTAAAAACTAGAAATGTTAAATAGTGTAAATTTATTGTAAGTGAACGAAAACTATAAAGTTCGTGCAAAGATATTCTACGCATACGTAACCGTTTCGTTTTAAAATCTAAGAATGGTTGCCATAGATTTAGGACAGACTAGATACCATACCTACACACATCAAAAAAAGTTTGCGATCAATGGCATAAGCTACTAGAATTCTTTAAATTTAACGTTATCAAGAAAAATCTATGTTGTATGCTTTCTGTAAATAGGAATACCCTGTTTGAAATAAAAAAAATATAAAACTATTTTTATTATTTATTTTAAAAAATTGAGCCATTAATCATAATGCAATTGTGATAGCAATTTCATAGAAAGAAAAAGACTGTTGAATTAAACTTAAACTACAATTTATTATTAAAAGGTGTAAATTCAATATAAGATAACTCCTCCCCTGGCTCGAACATATGCGGAGATACTCCTGGGCATGCTGAGGATCATGTTATCCAGCATTTCTTGGGGTAACCTATCCCATTCTTCAATAGCGGCTTGAGCTCTGACCTCGTCTCAGCAGTCCATTACCCATACCACTAGGCTACCGCGGATGATAATAATGTACTTAATGCTAAACTGAGATGTACAGTTTACGGTATCTAGCCTATTATAAATCTATGGTGGTCCCCTACCGGGTAGCTACTGATGCGATAGGGGAACTCAACTTCAAACTGACTTTAGTTTGAAGTTGACTTGAGTTTCTCCTATCGCTCCGATTTCCACCGGTTTTCAGAACTTAAGACATTATACAATCGGTAAAACGCGACCGACATTCATATTGGGACGCAAATTTCCTGCTAAAAGGTTTAATGGCGTTTGTAAGTTTGGAATAGTTGGAATCATAATATATTACCATCATCCCTAAGATGGTTATATAGGAGAATTTTGAATGATTCAAACGAGCCTTCATGGCTAAGCGGTCCGAGCGTTCCCCCTGTAAAGGAAAGATCGCGGGCTGGAATTCCGTCGAAGCATTGAATTTTTCCTATCTAAATTTCATAATATATTAATTTGACCATCTGTGTAATGGTAGCCATACACGTCCAAGGATTCTTGACTAAGAGCCATTATATTAGGGTATTGACATAAATCTGTAATATGATTACAAAAATTTTATGAAATTTGAAGCTTTGTGACTCGTATCGACATATTTTTATTATAAAAATCACCACAGTGTCAAGTAATTCATTGACAGTCAATTGAAAACGATTTCTGCGATATGATTACATCATGTAATGACACTTTCTAGTCTAAATGCCCAAGAAACTGCACAACCCCAGGCTGGTGCAAATGTACGTTAATGAAATTTGCACAAGT
The DNA here is from genome assembly GCA_963691645.1 of Pelosia muscerda. NCBI lineage: Eukaryota > Metazoa > Arthropoda > Insecta > Lepidoptera > Erebidae > Pelosia > Pelosia muscerda. Next base: position 3,542,219 of record OY829114.1, on the reverse strand, counting down.
ATCTTCCAATACACGTTACAATATATTGTGCAAGCATATTGTAACGTGTGTAAGCAGTGTTTGAATTTCGCAAGTTTTCTTCTTCTTTTCTTAAAATGGCTTCTGCAGGAGAATAGCCGCAATTTTGCTAGTTTCTAGTAAATGTAAACGTCTCATAAAATTAATGGCGAGACGCCAATGTCAAGTTTTAAAAAAGTCTACCAAAGCCGCGTTAGCCACGCCAGTAAATTTGTTTCCGTGTGTCCGCCCCCCACGAGTTTAGGTAGTCGATCTGGACGTGAGGTTGGATTTTAGGGGGCCTCGCTAGTTTTACTCAAACACTAAGTAATATTACTGTCATAAATGTATGACAAATATAATATTTAACAATTAGTGTCCAATAATGACAGATGGCACTATAAATAGAGATGCCAAACGTAGCGTAAAAACTATTTGATTCACAGATCTGGTGGAAAAATGTCACTAATTGTTTCCACCGAATCTACACACAATGAACGTTGAAGTTCGATACGAATACTATTGAATTAGCAACCGTATCAATTGAAGGAATGTACTCGTACATTGTTCTATGCCTACTTGCGGTTTCGTAGAAATTGTATATCAATCATATGTTGATTTAATATCAGTAAAATTTGACAGCGGATTGTTAACGCCCAAAGTACCTACTGAAACTATTTATATTCTATATTTGTCGCTTTAATTGATACAAAAATAGATTTCAATGAAATTTTGAAATATTACGTATGCTATATATTCAAATTGATTTAAATTTGAAAAAGTGAAAACCCAGCGAGCAACGAGACTTACAGCCGGAATCAACCGCTTTCAGGGAGAGTGGTCTGGTAACCCATTTAGTCAAAGCCCACCCCCAGGTCCGGTCTGCGGTTGGTTATGAGTTCAAACCCTATCCGGTCATTTTTTTAATATAATTCTGAGAGATGGTCTATATTTGAATTCGAAAACCGAAGAAGGAAGATGATGAGTCACCTGATAAGACACGACTTGTTTCTAACATCTCAGAAAATAGGACATTGTCGAGTTTAATAACATCATGAGTGGTGGATACTAAATTAGACTAAAATCCGATCAAAGAAACAAAATAAAGAAAGCAAGACAAAGATATAAAATTTAAACTCTTCCAAACTTGTTCAGATACGTTATTAAAACAATAGAATCGGTACCTTTGTACCCAAATACATGTTCTTGACCTAACCGAAAACTCATTAGGATATAAACCAGAACAATACGTAATAACTTCGAGAATTACCGGGTTTTTTGCTTTAGTTATCCAGAGCGCACGGATGAACCTAAATGTGTCTTTTGTCTACCCGTACCTAGCGCCATTCGGGTGTCTATGATGATCTATAACAGTTTAGGATAATTCCACAAATAGAAAAAAACATTAATGTCATCATCATCATCTTCCTGCCCTTGTCCCAATTATTTGGGGTCGGCGCAACATGTCATTCTCTTCCATACATTCCTATCGGATGTCATTTCCTCAGTCACTCCCTTCCTTGCCATATCATCTTTCACACAGTCCATCCATCTTTTTTTGGACCGACCTCTGGTTGTAAAGCCCTCTACACTAATACCTCTAAAAAACATTAATGTATTATGAGTAAATAGTAGCTGTTACTACTACCAAGTGTCGCCATCGGTAGCCAGTGGTTAAGTGTCCTTATTAATAGATCTCGGTTTCGAACCAAATACACACACAATTTAGCTTAACTGGTAGGGTAAACAGGAATACTAGTCTTCTTCGTCTTCTGAGCATTTATCATGTGTTTTCTATCTTAACTTTCCGCTGCTAACGGTTTACTGGCACTCGTAAACATTTGGCAGGGGCAAAGGAGTATTTTATCAGTTTCTTCTTCTCTGCATTATTTTAGTTTGTCGAGCGAAAGTTCTGTCGCCATATCATTCGTCTATCAAAAGTTTCATCACCATATTGTTTGTCTAGAAAATAATCAGTTGCACTCACGATTAGAACTAATGTATTGTCCTATCGCAGGAGCCGCTGATGGTCGTAATTTTTTAAGCAATCATAACATGGGGTCACTAAAAAAAGAAGTTGTTAACCACTTCTCAGATCTCATTAAAGAAAATTAGGAGTTATCCTGATATTATTCCCAAGATACATGGCGACCCTACCGTGGAATGTTACGGGCAAAAATCACGGGAGCAAACGAACAATGGACTCGTAGATGGCGCATTTCCTACGCGGGAACTAATTAAGTGGATTCTATTCAGGTAATAGTTCAGACTCTAGATTTGCTCGATTCTGTCGACCGTATTTATACAATGGTTGCTAGGCAGGATCGACATAACTGATTGTAGTAGCTGATGAATGATAATGTCTTTTTACTTTGGTATTAGATTATTATTTGAAGCATTGGGTAGCTAATTATAGTTAATGACGTGGGTAAAGATAGCCTTGTAAAAATAGATGACGGTTCATAGATATGATGGGTAGCACGGCATATACGCTAAGAAAAATCACCAATATTAGAGTTCTTTATTCGTTTTTTGATCTTTTTATACCGCTTAGGCGGCAGTCAAGCAACACACCTAATGAAAAATGAGGTCTAGATATATGCGACACCAGGGGGGTTACACTCGTGCAACCATCTTTGATATAACTACTCTTTTAGAACCCCATAATGTGATCGCTTGAAAAGACCACAGCAGGGAATTCATTCCTTAGGGCACAATATGCACCGTTTTCGGTTGCAATTTGTGAAGATGAATTCTCTACCTATGGCGAGTGGTGCGGTTATAAAATGTAGCTATGGGCATCATGTCAAACAGTTCTTCTGAACACGAACCATTGTATAAGTGGTACTACACACACAGCGAGGCAAAGTCTTTCAGTGACACTGAGAAAAACCTTAATACTACTCTGATTTATTCTTTTTATATTCATTCGGAATTTATCTCAGATTGTATTACAGTTATCAGGCATCCACCAAGTAGTGGACATGTAAAGCAGTACTGGACAAGAGATGGTCGCGCTTATAGACCTACACTATTCAGCAGATGGTCAAAAGAATATCATCAATTATTTTAGTAAGATTTTCATGAATAATTGCAATATTTCCGCGGCGCCGTAGGAAATAGCAAGTCATATCTGCAATCATATGGTATTCCCAATCTATAATCAATTTACTTCTTTATAACAATAACATCAATTTAGTTAACATATCAAAGCAACTAACGGCGCTATCTAAGGTTCTATTTTGAGTCATGCGGGTATTTATAACAAGTTATCATCATTTTCATAGAGATTAACCAATTGCGTCCAAAGTTCACACTTTGGATCCCAATTGTAATTGTACTCAGAAGAGGCGAAGCTTAAAAGAGTTTCTGTGCTTTCAGTGTTGTAGACAGAGTAGAGTTTCATACCATCACAAAGTGGTGACCACTAAAGCCTTTGGTCTTCCCACTGATAACACAAAACCTCTCCAGTGCACTATAGTTACCCTACTCACCGTCGGAAACACAACACAAGGTTATAATTAACCGCGGTGTTCAGTAGGGCGGAGGTATTTCCCCAGTCGGACTGCTCAATTAGGAACGGAGATACCGTCTCGTGTTCTATCTCCGTTGATGGTAAATAAATGATATATTTTTATTAGAATTTTACATTTATTGTTAACAATGCTATCTGCATTGAAGACAAAGAAGGGTTTCTCGGTCTACCCACTGATAACACAAAATTCTCCAGTAAACTTTGGCTATCCTACTTACCGCTGGAAACACAACACAAGGTTATAATTAACCGCGGTTTTCTGTAGGGCGGAAGTATTTCCCTAGTCGGATTGATTTAGGGCGGGAGATACCATCATGTCCTACCTCCTACAAAACATACATATGTAGGTAATAACATACGTATGTACATTCAATACCTGACTGTTCAATACACATCTTAAGAAAGAATATAAAGAAAGGTATACTAAACAAGTATATATGTGACGTAATTCAATTATTTTTAGTTTATGGAAGAACAAAGAGTAGTCTATCAAACTACTAATAATTATAGCATCACACGATAAGGATAAAATCACGCGTCACGGTAGGTTTCTTTAAAGCTTCAACAATGCTATGCTTACAAAATCTAATCAACTTAGACGATAATGAGATAGAAATATCGGAATTCCACACGAAAGTTACGCGTGTTTTTTGTAACTTTAAAATTATTATCTACATACTTATAGCTATATAATGATTGGTCCTGAATGATTCATGTACATACGCAAAGCCGAAATGATGACACTACTGATTTTAAATTCTGATAAATTCGTCTATTTTTCTGGAAATTTCATCCGCTAGAGATTAAATTCTTTAGAAGTTTATTAAAGAATAGCGAGTGTAACTGGATCCAATGACTAGAAATGAAATTGAAAATAATAATGGTCTAGTAGCACAAGTGGTCAGGGCGTTCTCCCTGTAATAGACTGGTCGCAGTTCAAGTTCCGTTTGAGCTTTAACATTTTCCAATTTTAAATTGATTTGAAAAACTGAGCGTGTCTATGCCTTAAACATTCAGGAGTAATCAAAACACAACACTAAAAATGGTTGAAAAATTGTTCATTGCCGATATTTCGAAAGATTGTCTATAGATGATTCCAACGTCGCCCTTAAGACGTAAAGAAAAATTTTAAATGGTATAGACATAATATAGCTAATAACTCAAGTGATCAGAACATACTCCCTGTAAGAAAGTAATAAAAAATATGGTGGTATAAAAAAAGTCTAATTTATTTATTTTGGCCAACATTTAAGTACGTCAGGTTTACATCATCTACTAACAGTATTGTACTACAACTGTCAAAAGATGGTGCAAATTTAAAAAACTTGCGCGTGGATAAACTCCTTTATATGCTCGGATAGTACTGAAATATTAAACCCAGTTAGTTATTTTATAAGATTGTGAGCTTTCACAATCCAATACCGATATAACCTACGCCTAAACTTTACATTAAGGTCTCGTAGTTCCACTTACGTCATTTTATGACCTCGATGTTGTAAAACCGGTTTATTACAACTACGCTACGTTTACGGAATTACTAGAAAAGGTACATGTACCGGAATTAGTGGGTTTTACTGTTTATTTTGTGTACTTGTGTGTTGTGTACGTGATCCGCTGTTTTGAAATAGCCCAACTAACTCTACTTTCAGAATGAATTTTTCAATGTTTTCTGTCGAATATTTGTATAATTTATATTCTAGCTAACTCTTCAAATATGTTCAATGATAGTTTTTATGCCATTTCTTCTTTATGAAGAGAATTTACGCTTTTAAAAATGACTCGATAATGAAGGTATTTCATTCAAGGTGTTAATAGAGAAAAGTTTGGCTTGTGCCGTAAAGATCTCAGTAGGGTCCCAAAGGTCCACATGCATTACTCTATCAATAAGTGTATTTATTTTTTATATTTTATTGAATCATTTTACACACAGCATACAAAGGTTACAAAGAATAAAATCCTTTGTAAACTGAGTATGTACATTTTTGACAAGTTTTTATTTATTACGTTGCTTGTATCGACTTGTATGAAAACCAATATTCAAATATCCACCTTGTCAATTGCACTGAAACAAGTATTTTCATATTCCCCGGCCTGGATAAGCACTGGTGCAATGCTGATTTTGTGTGATTTAAAAGAACGAATTATAAATATAAATTTCTCTTCTCTTTTCACGTAGTTTTTAAAATTTGTATAAAACATCTTGTCCTACGCCTATAATGATAACTACACCATATTTATTGTTCCATCACATTTCTGTCCTTGCCAAGGAGGCCTGGAATAGATTACTTCCAGTAAAAGGCTGTAAAAGTTACATACAATTATTTACGTGAACTTATACTTCTTTACTGCAATTTTATTTTTTTGAAGTACAATAAAGAGATCTATTTGTCTATCTTAATGCAACTGAAAATCGTAACAAAACCCATTACGTACTTTAGAGGAAAAAATAAATCTTATGTTACTAACGAATGTTTCACTGCTAGGTCTTCTCTTTACTGTCCTGGCAGAATAGAATTTGCAACCCTATTATGCCTAAAAAATATCCTTCGCATCCCAACTGTTTCAAACAAGGACAACAAAAATCATACTCTGCGACTATGCAATCTCAACGCTTACTATTACTTAATATACTTGTGACATACAATTATATAGTAACGATAACGGAACGAGTATCAATACAGTAACCTAAAAGGTTTGAATACAATCCAAACAGTCGTAAAAGAAGTTATTATGCATATGCCTTTAATAAAGTGCAGGCACGTGAACATTAAGGCAGTTGGCAAGCGACTCGGCCTATCATATCTCCCTTACATGGGTCCTTAATAACACTGCCACTTGGTTCAGTATTTAATATAGCTTTGGACTACCTTTCGGAGACAATAAGCCTTGAACCGCCTAGGTAATCTTACGAATTAGTCTAAAAAGTTACTCAACAAATGATAACATATATTATAGGTGTGGTGATATCACTTCGAGAGAAGAAAACTCGTAATAAAACCCTGGTCAATGTGAAAACAGTAGGCCAACACCTCCCAACATTGAGAAATGCCTATGTCCAGCAATGGCCTGCGATATGGTGGTGGTCCTCTGCCGGGACTCGGCAGGAGAGGCCCTTTGAGAGAGAAAAAGCACTTTACAGCTTGTTGTTAAAGTTGACAGAAGGCAAAGTACGTATAATTGAGACCTATTTATAGCTTGGTAACGAGCGCTGCCTTCATAATCGATACGTTCGACGGACATCAAATAACTATACAGGGGCCGGTGCACTTGACGTGTGTTCTACTCATAAACATATCTTTAGAGGAACAAAGTGCGAGTGACATACTAATCTTTACTCAAAATCTAGGCGTGAGAAAGGTGATCACTACAAAAAAGAGATATGAACCGTAAAACATATTTTTATAAGCCATTATCAACTTTGACGGAAATGTAACTATATTACAGTGAAATCAATATCTCTACAATAAAAGTCAGAAGTCACTTCCACTAAGAATTTAAATTCGGTAACGCGGTAATAAAGGAGTCTGTGAGACCCAAAGACTCCTTTAAAACCGCGGTAATAAAGGAGTCTGTGAGACCCAAAGACTCCTTTATTACCGCGTTACCGAATTTATATTACTACGATAGCCTGTCTAGTGATATAAGTATTATACAGATCTTTATATTGATTTTGGCAAGCAGAAAAGGTCACCAGTGTTCGACATGTATGTGTGTGTAACAATAACTCGTTTCCTCACTCACACACACCTACACACTTGCAAATTACAATTGATTCAAAACCATTCGTATTTATTTATCTTCAATCATCAGTTTACATTTTCTTAATAACTCATAAAATTCTTATTACTAGTATATGAACGTGATTTTTGACATTATGCTAGTAAGCCTTTGTGACCCCGGGGTTTACAGATACGCTTTTGAAAAGTTTATATATCTTAAGGTTTTGAGTTCGATTCCCAGTCGAATTTTACTTTTTGAACTTTTAATATTTGTATATCTTTATGTTAATTACTTACCTATTAAGGGAATGTTTAGGTAACATCACAAAAGTATCTTGATATTTTAGTTATAATTTTATAGCAACTTAAATCAGTAGTATTTTTATTATTACTGAGCGAGTATTGTTGCACACACATGATTGCATGAATGTTTCTCGTATGTATTGGAATTTATGCTACCCTCATTCTCATGATTAAAATAACATGATAATTTTAATTTTATCTGTCAACAATTGGATTCGTTGTGCTTTCCACACGGTTAATAACAACTTTTTTATTTATAAAAATGAATCAACAACTTACAACTATTATGAGAGCGCATATTATTACTTTGCATGAGCAAAATATTTCAATACATGAAATATCTCGAAAATTGAACATATCGGTAAGTAGTATTTTCTGCAATTTATTATTATGAAAGTTATTTGATTTTATAATCCTGGATAATCTATTATTTCTTCCAATACTAATAATGAACAAAAATATATAAGTAGATAAATTTTACAGAATTTTAACAAGGAATTTTATTACTTTATTTTCATTACAGATGGAAGCTGTGCAGCGGTGGGTGCGCCGATATGGCGATTCAGGCACCATAGACCGTCTTCAGCCTGGCTCCAAAGCCTTTGCCTACACCGATGCGTGTTCTTTGCATAAAGAGGTGGTGGAAAAACAAATAGGTAGAAAACCCCTTTATGTCCACCCGTGTTATGACCACCAAACACCATGTTACATTGCAAACAGTAAGGAACCATCTTCGGGCGGCTGGGATCAAATGTCGCAGACCAGCAAGAAAAAATTTGATGTCGGATCTTCATCGTCGAAGTAGGTTAGGTTTTGCCAGGGACTATTTAAATTTTTACTGGTGCAACAATATAGTAATATTTAGTGACGAAAAATGTTTTAAATCAGACAAGGATGGACCCAAAATTTTATGGAGAAAAGCAGGTGAGCGATATTGCCAAAAAATATTCTACCGTGCAGGTCTAGTGGTCATATTACTTTAGGGTACTGGGGTTGGATGTCCTCGATGGGTCCTGGTGGGTTGGTTGAAGTAGGTGCTCTTATTATTATTATCTCTGTTTAATTACATTGTACGTCTGTATTTCAGTGGTTTCAATTATACTTAGGTATATATACTCCGGTATAGATAACTTGGAATAATTAAAACCACTATATACTTACTATCTAATATATAGGCAAATTTAAGCAAATAAATGACTATTATTACTATTTATGATATTTTAAAAGTTGGAATATGTTGCGCCATTTCTTCGCACTAGTGCCTAGGAACTAAAAGATGTAGGTAATTATGTGGCATCATTTTGAGAAATAAAGAAATTGAACTGTAAATAAGTGAGTGATGTTATTGTTAACGAAATGAGAAGTTATTATATTTGCATATAGTATAATTTCTAAACGTTAACATGGTGATTCACTACACTTTAGTTACTGAAAGTTAATTAGTTTACCTGCGTCCATACTTGTCTGATTTAAACATCCAGAAGGATAATATTGAATAACCTATTCATTATATAAAGAATGTTTAATGTATAAACCTAAACGTATTGCACTCGGCTACGCCCGCTTGGATTTCAATTATCCCGCACAATAATAATATGACTATTCTTAGGTCTACTAAATACTATTTAGCAAAAATGTTTATCAAAATCTGTTTAACTGTTTAGAATTAGTTTAGTTACAAACATTGTGACTCGAGATTTTATAGATACTTATAAATATATATATATATATAGGTATATATATATATATATATATATATATATATATATATATATATATATATATATATATATATATATATATATATATTAGTTATTTATATATATATATATATATTAGTTATTTATATATATATATATAACTAACTAATATATATATATATATATATATATATATATATATATATATATAGTTCTACGACACAACACAACTAAATTATTTATTTACTGAACAATCTTATTTTATAATTATATCATTGAAACAATGATGTTGTTTTATTTTCCATATTAATATTATTTTTGAGATTACGGAACACTTAGTATAAAAGTCGACTGTATGGTTCTTTAATATCACAAACAAAATAAAGAACTAAAATAAAACTATTAATTAATCAAACCACCTATATCAATATAGCTGCGGTTCGAACTCGCAACCTTCGCATTGCCATTACGCCTATAATACCACTCAACTACGTGAGCCTGTGCTGTATTGGTGAAATTTACCTTCTCATTCGATGGCAGGCAAATCACTCACTAACACATATTCAATCGTTCACAATTCACTGGCACACATGAACGTAATACACTAATACGCCTGTAACGATGACGCACACATATGTGACTTCAAAGAAATGAATTATTGTTATTGATATTGACTGTTCTCACACATATGTAAAACATACGGGTGCTTCTTCCACTTGACTCAAATCATAAATAGATTGTATTAGATTGTTAGGCTATCATGTGTGCTTTGTGTACATAGACATTCACCCTAGTAATATTAATGTATATGATCTTACAATGTGGTCCACATTGTTAAATGACTGGTTACATCATACATATTTCAGAAAATCTGTATTAAGAAATTATATATTGGGGGAGGGAGGGGGATAGGAACTTATAAATCTCTAGCAGTAGTTCACTTATCCCAATAATACTCGTAAAACCATCAATATGACACAAACGTTCAAAACCTGGGTTATTTATTATCCGAAGTGTTTCCAAACTGTTCATAAAGTTCACGGAAAAGCTGCGGCAAAGCACTTCACTTGACGGATTAAATACATTTATAGTATGAACTATAAGTCCAGTCAATTACAAACCTTGACACTTATAACAATCACATATTTTGTGGATATAACTTTTAGGCCTAAAGTGTTCTAAGTCTAGCAATATATACCTACATGTTCTACATATAGGACAGGATACCACATACTTGCTTACAATACGAGAAACAGGCAGAAGCATCGGAATGATAATGTTGGTACACTATCATTCCGATGCTTCTGCGTGATTTGTTTATATAATATATGTATACTAGCTGTTGCCCGCGGCTCCGCCCGCGTGGACTTCTGATCCCGTTCCCGCTGCTCCATGAGCATTTAGGGGTATGAAAAATAGATGTTGGCCGATTCTCAGACCTACTCAATATGCTCACAAAATTTCATGAGAATCGGTCAAGCCGTTTTGGAGGAGTATGGCAACAAAAACTGTGACACGAGAATTTTATATATTAGATAAGTAGCTTACAGTATTTATTTATGTATGTATAGTTATGTACGTACTCCTATCATAATATAACTACCCCTACTCCCTGGCAATAAGCCCGCCTATGTACTTGTGCATAAAGTTTAATGAAAAATAACACTCGCCAAAATGTGTCTACGCAACTGATAAGGTTTGAGGTGTTAATGACCTCAAGGATACCAATAATTCAGACTACAATCCGCTGCCATTTATAAGTACCTACTGAGCAGAGCCATGCGAAATTTCATTCTTTTTCATACCGTTTAATTAGCATTACTTACTCTCCATCGTATCAGTAAAGCCAAATGAAACGATTTCGTAAAAAACCCTTAACTAAAAAAACAAATGGTGATAATATAATTGATGTTTTCAGGAAATTATTGTTTCATTTAGATTTATTAATACTAACACAATGGAGAATGGATAACACTACTTAAAAATACATTTAAAAAATACCAAAAATAAGTAAATACCAGTACCTTAAACGTACTTGTGTAGAAGTAACAGTACCAGTAACCAGAAGTACTACCAGGGCCTTTCAGCTTCGGGAGCGTTCCCTTTAGGGGTGTATATAAGACCGTATATACTTATAAAATCAATCATAGAACATACAAACAATACAGCCGTACATATGTTAAACAAAATACTGCTACAAAGGAATCCAACTGGTCTATAATTACTATCGCCAGTATAAAAGATTAAAGTAGCTATAGCACAAAGAAATATGATTAATAACATAATAATAACCAAAACATTGAATATTTTGGACTGCCATGGCAATAACCTTGCCAGTTCCGCGAAAACTACAATACCTTTCGCAAGGTCGAAAAATACAATCAGTTTCACACGTTAGTTAGATTGCCTATTAGTATAATATTAGGTATGTAACAAAGATAATTTATGTAATAGATATGCATTCCGGTCAATTCAGATATACCTTTTTTATACTACTTAGGTGGCAGACAAGCACACGGCCCTCCTGATGGAAAGTGAACACCGTGGCCATGGACGTTTGCAATACCAGAGGCGTCACTTAGGCACTCATACTGCTGACTCTGTAGAAACCTTTTAATGGCCTTCTTGAAGAACCCTATATTGTAAACGCTGGAAAAAACGTCTCCTGTTGTAATGTGTGTGGATGAACTCCCCTCCTGTCTTCCGCCTACCAGTCAACCTTCTCTTTAAGTATGTTTGTAGATAATATTTTTGCTAATGTCTTTACACTCCTGGGGTTTGCTTCATAAATAAGTACTATATCCTTACATCACATGAAATATTTGTGTACAATATAAAAGGAAAAAAAAGGAACATAATAAAATTAATCCATAATTTCAGTAGTGTCTGTCGAGAGAAAAACATTCATCTATTATAATATATAATAAACCTACGCGAATCATCATTCTCTGAGTCTAGGGTAAAAGCCGGATAGTTGCGCCGGTGGGATACTTGCCACGGTTTCGAATACACTATGTTACGGATGTAAGTGGCACTAGCGTTTTACTATAGTTGTAAGTACACCTCCCATAGACCTCAGGGCCACGTTAACCGTCACCATAGACGCAAGCGTTTCACTCGTGCAAGCGAAAATCTTCCGCGGTGAAACTTCGACAGGTGTCGAACTTATATTGGTAAGTTATTTCTGTTGAATATTTTTATTACTAATTGTGGTTTCAATCTACCTTTTATTTCTTTGCGTGCATTAGGCTTTACATTGCAAAGTTTATTACATATTTTTGTAAAATAATTATTATTTATTTCGCAAATGAAAAGGGCAAGTATCCGTATCAAAAAGGATAGTTGCCCTAGAAACTAGTGCGGATAGTTGCTCTGGGGGCAACTATTCGCAACTATAAATTCTTTCACGAACAAAGGCAAATATTTTCTATTTGTGTTTTTTTATTCATGGTGACTGTAAGTTAGCTAGAATACAATAAGTATTTAGGTCGTGTGTTCTATGCCCACCCGTGTCAGTACTTTTTTGAGATTATTTATTATTTCTATTTTTATACCACTTAAAGTGGCAGATATGCACCTAATGGAAAGAGGTTGCCGTGGCCTATGGACGTACGTCCGTTCGTATAATAAAATAAAATTAATAATTAATTAACTTTTTAGGTGAGCAAAATGCCTCGTAAGTATCAGCGAAAAGCCGGCTTGGTGCCGCGTCACATAAGCTGTACAGAGGAAAGTTTAGGTCTTGCATTCCAAGAGTTGGATAAAAAAAGGAATCAACTAAATATCGCGAATGTACGGGATTCCACGGGATACGGGGTATAATTTTTGGCTATTTTTGTTATATTTTGTATAAAGTTGATTAGAACTTAATAAAAGATTGCAATAAATAATAAAGACTGGTTGAGTAAATCGATATGAATTTGTTTTTCATCAAAAGACATTGTGAAGCGTCTATCCCCGCATGAGGCAAGTATCCTCTCAAGTATTATTTACGTTAGGCAACTATCCGCTAGAGTGGGCAACTATCCTCTCTTTGAGAGGTCAAATAAAACAGGTTTTACTCAAAACCTATAATAACTATGTTCTTAATAATAGGCTTCTATGGTAGCTCAAAGACCTATAATTTGATATACACCTTGCAATATTCTTATTAAGCACATATTTCTTAATTATATAGCTTTGTTGAAAAGTGGCGCAACTATCCGGCTTTTACCCTATTCCCAACTCAGTTGGGATCGGCTTTCTAGTCTAACTAAGATGCGGCTGAACTACGATATTTTCCATGAAACGACTGCCATCGGACCTCAACAACCAAATTGGCGATATCGAAGTCCTGTAGTCAAACCTAAGCAATATCATATGAGAAGTACGCTCTTCGTAAGAATTCTCGACATTGGGGATATGTTCAAGTTCAATAATAAATTATTCAATGTATGTAATAACATTGTACTACACACAACTAGATTTTACAGTCCTGTATCCATGTTATCGATAGGTAATTGTCTTAATCGCGATATCCATAACAGCTTATTAAAAATTCGGAGAAACGAAGAGTTAATCCGAACTTAACGTTGTAAATATTTGTTATTGCGTTATTTCGTAGTCCTAGAGTTCCGTAATTAGAAAACCTTTTGTGAACTCCGAAATATGCTCTTTCACTTGAACATCTTCACTATGCAAAGGTATTGGGCGCAATCTCCAATGCTCCGTTCAGGTCGTCTTTAGAGCAGGAGGCAGGGCATAAGGGGCACGAAACTAAGTGCGTCATGGACTGCACGGGGGCACCGCAGTCACATGCGTATAGGCCCGAGTCATTCCCCACCCCACCACCAGCAGTGTGCGATGATTCTGGGATACCGGTTGCATCCTAGGTGACGGATCCATTGTTCTTCTCTGTCAATTTTTATTTGTTACTTTATTTTATTTATTTGTGTTGTCAAATTGAATACATCTCGTTTAATGGTAAGCAAGGGTGCCGTTCAAAGCATAATGGCCGCCATTACAGGTGCTGTCCTTGAAACGGTGGTCCTTACGGCCAAGGCCCGACAGTTGTGTTTCACGCCCCGCTTAAAGGACCCGATACATAGATAATAAAACGCGTGTGATGGTAAAACATTCAAGGACTGAATGGTGCGACTAAGAAAAAAGTTTCCAAACTGCTGGTTCCTTGATGGGATGTTTAGGTAATGGGAGCAATTGCGATTAATCCACACAACCCATAAAAGAAAGCCTGCGTTAAAATCTCTTCCATTGATGGGCATGTTTACCAGCTGACAGGTGAGGTTGGTTTAGACCTTGGAGATGGCAAAAGGGCTTCATGCTCTCGTTGACCTGAATAGTTATAAAAATTATATGCATAAGGAGGTGTTTTCAACGATTTGGTTTTCAAACTCAAGCAGAAAGAAATCAGAAGCAAATTTGTTTCTCAATTATAAAGTCTTCGGCTGAACTTCGCTATTTCGCAGCCCAGCAGTTGGACTTTTTAGAGCTCGCAACTACTCGTAACGACTGCCATAGATGTTCGTATGACAACTGGGATCGACGGCGTGCTTCAGAGACACGACCAGACCTATGCAAATGTCCATATTCATGCATACAAATATTTACACAGAGCGGGGATTGAACCCACGTTACAGACGCTGTCTGAGAAATAGAATAATTATGTTTCCTATATTAAATGTATAATTATAATCACAACGTTTATTTCATTCGTTCGTATTTCGATTTTTCTGATCTTTCATAGTAGCCCTCCAGGTAAAGTCCCGGACTCCGTCATAATTACTTTGAATGCAACCGTAAAAATACTATGATCCTGTGGATGCGAATAAGAGTTGTACTAAAGTACTACATCATCAGTTTACATATAGGTAATCGGTCCCATGATTGGTATGCCTCATAATAAACTACGCGTGCAGTTCATTGGCACCGAAAACGTTTAACTTTTTGCCTCATACTTTTGTTAGCTGGTATTCATTTTATGACTTTCAGAAATACTCAATCAAACACTTAGCCTTATAGTCTACTGCGAGTCTATCCGAATTTGTGTCGTAGAATCCGATACTCCGTCTTGCCCATTTAGTCTATTCATCTTGCTGAAGAGCGTTTCACCTTCCAAAACGTGGAATAATAGGGATGATGAGTACTTTGCTTTTCTTAAAAAATAAACATAACTGAATTCAACTGAAAAACAAATAGGTATTTGATTTTGAAAATTCAATGTCTTGAATCTCAGGAAAACGCTCTATACAAAATCGTTAGAAGGAGTGAAGCGCGTAGTGCAAGCATGAGAGAATAAGGCATTTATATCGGTCTGTGTTGTGTTTACACGTGTATGGTTCATAACAAAAGTCATGTAAACTTTAATAAGGTATCTAAAAAGTTATAAATTTGGACTCAATTTATTTTATTATGTTGTGACCTACTCTGGGACGTAAAATGAATGAAAAGGTTTAGTTTCCGTTTGGTAAAACAATAATTTATTTAACAATACATATTTTATAGTTAAGATTCAGATATTGAGCAGTATTGTGAAGAATCCCATAAAGCCGGCGTCACCGAATGGCAGACCGCTATCCAAATCCGGACCACCGACCTATGGTGTATGGACCACGAGATCACAGTCTCTAGCACTACAGAGTATGCCATTTAATTGAATAATTAATTGTAATCATCAAAATTACGGAATGAATATCCCCTGCATAGAGGTCAATTCAAAACTAGTGAGAGAGAGTTTGTATACAGCATTGGAGGCAAAAAATAAAACTGTAAACTTTGACAGATTCTACGGACGAAAGTAAAATTGGACACCTTGTCGAAACTGTGACTCTCACTACCTTCGCTTGTTCGATCAAACGCATTTGTTTAATAAACATTGTTCTAATAAAATGTTGTGCGGACTATGAGGGTCATCTTTTTCAAACGGATCGCAAGCGAAACTAATTAGTAACCCCTGGCATAGGACTTCGATATTTTTCATGAAGTGACTAACATATGACCTTCACAACCCATTGGTGATATCAAAGAATCATAAGGGTCAATATCAACAATACGTATTTTTTGTCAATTTTGGTGGCGGAATTTATTCTTTGGCTTTTGTAAAAAATAAGGACGCAGTTTAAAAATAGATAGTCAAAGTTAGATGAATCTGTAAGAGGGCTGCAAATCTATCAATAACTTTATGAAATAATTCAGTTTAAAGTTCAGGTTGGCACCAAAATTGAGATTCGCCCACCAAACTTGAAAATCAGTGGAAGCAAAATTTAATTTCTTTCACAAACCTCAATCTCGCCAACTCAAACCCACAGATTCTTAGGAGTTTAGCAGTATGTAATTCAAAGGATAATAAAACTCCATTGTGAAAAAATATTTTTCATTATATGTAATCACAAAAACCATATTTCTATTTATTGCAAACAAAATTAGGTAAAAACTAAGAAAACCAATATGATTAAATATAAAAATATTCTAAATATTGGATTTTAACCCTTTAACTGCTAGAGGAAACTAGTCATGCGATTGAGATGAAACTCAGTTATGGGATGTAGGTCTTTATGTTTATATTAATTATGCCATAAAAAATAAAAATTAAGAAAAACTTGGAAAAATTATGATGAAAATTTTTAAAACAAGGAACAGTACACCTTACAGCACTTCGCATTTGCCACATGGTATGTTGGACCTTTTGTGTGTGGTCGCGCTGCTACAAAGTCGGCAGCGCCTATAGGTGTCTTTACCTTCTGGTAAGTGCTCACTAACATTAGCAAATCGGATATCTTCAGGAATTCCAAAAAGTTTCTTCTTGCGACTGACTGCCTCTACACTATATTTTTTTTTCTTTGCCAAAAATTTTGGAACAGATGAATATTTTCGTTTTTGAAATGTCAAGTTATTTACAAGTTCTCTGGCAAGCCTGAACATCATTTGGCTCATAGGATTAAGCACTCTTGAATTTTTTGAGCACAATATATTGGAATTTGTGATTGCTACATCAAACAAGAAATAAAATAATCATTTCCACCATTTCCTGTTTTGATGAGCGACATGGGTGGGTGGAGTCGATAGATTTGACCAGCAAAAAGCCGTGTAGCTTTTTGCTGGTGTAATCTATCGACTCCACCCATTCGCTTTGAGTATTCTAAAACTGAGCGTGGACAGGAAAAGGATCTTTTACTACAATCCTTTTGTGTTCGGTGACAAATAGCCTCCTCTTTTAGGTGAAAGGCTGTACTCAAAATGGTCACTAATTTTGTGTCCTTCCAGATGGCAAACCCCACATTGTTCCGAACTCAACTCAAGACATCTGGGATTTTTTTGAAATCTCTGAAGTGTCATAGTCTCAGCAATCTCAGGGACACATAATGCTGGATTACTAGACCAGTAGTCTTCAATTGATGGTAATTTGTGTATCCCCATTTGTATTAGCATTCCAAGTTAATCCTTCAGTTCATTTTTAGTAATTTCGATATAGTTTCTTTTATTTGATTGTCTTGCAAACAAGTTCGTTTGAACTAGCAGGTTTTCAATAACTTCACTATCAAAAAATGATTGGAAAAAAGCAATTGGTCTTGATCTACTTTGAAAATGAATCTGCGATTGAACTTAGTTTTCATCAAAGGAAGGCACATTTACATCATTTGTCCTTCTTCTTTTTCCAGTCTATTTCATCTTCACCAGAATCGGGTTCTTCCAAAAAGAAAAGGCCCTACCTTTTGTTGGTGGTGGTGACACGAGATGTAGAATTAAGAGGTGCGGTAGTGACATGAGTTGTAGAATCAAGAGGTGGTGCGGTGGTGATACGAGATGTAGAAGCTAGAAGTTGGGTAATGGCAGCGCTAGATGTTGCAGCACAAAGTACTCTGACACTTCTTTCTCCTTCTATTTCATTTTCTAGACAATCTGTTGTATTATCAATATCCATGGTCCTGTTGTTGCTCTCTGTATCGGTTTCGTCTTCACTATCATATTCAACATCTTCTTCCTATTCATCCGTAGCTTGTTCGGGCCCATGCTTTCCACGTCTTCTCCTTCTAGTATATTTACTAACCATTGGTTCCAAAATAACGACACGATCTCATCATCGTGCAAAGATACGACGTCGTTCATCGTCGGACGACACGATTGTGGTTGTTGGATAACACGCCCGTGTTTTCCAGCGATGAACGAGACGTTGTACCGTTGTACAATGATGAAGTCATGTCATTATGTTGGAACCAGATCCTAACTGGTATATAATACAGTACATTTGAATATTTTGGTGGCAAGTTTTCAATTTTGGTGGCGAAAAACGCCACCAAAACCACCAAAATTGAGCCACCAACATTGAAACCAGGCGTAAAATAAATCTCTAAAAATAGAGGGTTTAAGTTACAATTAAAATAATAACAATGATGTATGTGTAACCTAAATCACTACCTATAATGTGTACTTAACTGGTAAAACACTTTGTATTCAAGAGCAAATCGTTCCACCAAATATTGAACTATTCTTGTCCCTCTTCCCGCTTAAAATGTAACTTACCTTTTTGGCAGGAAATCACAATACTAAATACACAACTGTCACACGCAAGTGCGGGCGCACGATTGAGGGATGAGCAGTAAATGGGTCGCATCGATCTCACACGCACGTAACTTTGATTTATAGTTAATTCAAAAAGTGATACTAAAATTCAGATTTTTGCTTGGACAAACTTTGATTCGGGTATCCTGCGCTTTTAAATTATATTTTCTGATATGTTTAAATTGTTTTAAGATAATGTGTTTTGTACATATAGATACGAAATTTTTTTTTTTATTAATCCTTTATGGTTTTGGTGTAGTGAATGCATTTATGTAAAAAAAGGGAAATGGGACAAGCCACCAAACTTGAATTTTGAAGTGATTTTTTTTATTCCTTAATTACTATTATACATTTATAATAAAAAAATGTTGCCTCAAGTAGATCAAGTTACACAGTTCACATTAAAAAAATAAAATGGTAAATTCTGTCATTTTACACCGCGATTCCCAGTGAAGACATATAATATTTGCCGTTGGGATATTCACCCATAAGACCAGTTATCGGACTTCTTAGGGTTCATCTACCCATAACGACTGCTATAGATGTTTGTATGACAGCCGGGACCGACGGCTTTACGTGCTTTTGAAAAACTTTGTTAGGAATGGGGACCCGTTTTAAGGCTAACCTAACTACTATTGCATAACTTTGCAATGCGCTAAACTACTCAGTTACCACTTAGTAACGAGCCCCTCCTGCATTAATCGTTTGTGATCAGATAGACATACACATTTTCCACGTGTTAACTGGTTTAGATTTCAAATCAAGCCACTGGCGTCAAACCGTCTATCGTAATATGCAATCTACCGTCTAGACACATACCGACCACACAGGTGTGATATCATAATACATCTACAACACAGTTTACTAATGACAGTTCTTCGTGTATTCTCAAAGTAAATGACGTCACCATCGTCTGCCAAAATCAACCATAAGTTATGAAATCTACCCGCCCTTGTTACGCCAGGAATATGAATCCTGATTTCACCTTACGCAAATTGCGAGAAAATGTATCCCCAAAAACTTCTATTTACTGAGCCCAGTGCAGCTTCTCGTACTGGCTGACGCAGGTGATCACTGGGCACGGTTGTTTCGGAGATTACTTGCAACGGATCCAGAGGTGCCATCACTGTGACGCGAACGAGGACTAGGGACTGCACACGCTGACCGGTCCCTTCGTGGGAGACGCCGCGGCGAGTCCTAGTGGCGGGCCTAGGAGTGGAAGCTATCTCGCTGGCCGCCTTGCTCACGGCGATGGTACGATGCGCGAGTGTATTGTATCGGTGGCGACGCATGCAGTCTCACCGTGACTTCAATTCCAAGAATTCCGGCACGAAGCGATGCATCAGCACTGGGGTCACCAGTGCTGATGCGCAGTTCGCGTACATTCGACCTCATTAAAATTGTAAGTTAGTAGCTAGTATTGATAGAATGTAGTTCTAAAATTGACCTCATTCGCAGTCCTCCTTGAACGCGGGCTTGGGGGTGACAGGTGCCTGCCTGTCACCTTAGCAGAAGCATGCCGCGGTGCGAAAATGCGCCTCCCCACATTCGGGTCTAGACTGAGACACCGTAGACCCTACACCTAAAGGGGATTATCTCGAAAGAGATGGCCGGTGTCTGCAGGGGTGCGAGAGATATGTTGGTTAGTATCTCACCTCCAGCAACTAAGGACCCAAAGACGGCGTGCGTTTTGGTTGGTTCGAATCCGACATAACCTCCCCACCGGCTCTGGATAATTTGCTTTGACAGCTAATTTGCGTTATTACACTTGATTCCCTCAAGGTTGAATGTTAACAGCGAATAATTTAATCAATCCCATTAGCTCATTGCAGTCCAATAATGCGCATAGGCCCTTGAGTAGTTAACGTTTTCAAATAATGAACTGATCAAATTTCAGTAAAAATTGAAAACAATATCAATACCAATCTTCGATATCCTTGCAATGGTTGCAGTAACTTACACTGATTAACTAAATAGAGAGCGCATCCGACGCACGTGTGTCTCTAATATGCATCTCGTTCTACCCTCTACTAAGTAGACCCGTTGACCTAGATCTGATCAGTTACAATGTATTCTACCCTTCGTGTTTACAACGTTGTCTCTCCACCCCTTTGCTAATAACTATATCCAAACTACAAACAATTTATTAGAAAATATCAGCTGTAAACACGAAAAGCAAATGCTTTAAGGTAAACAAAACAATAAGCTTCAAAACCAAAAGCAAACACCTTCACAAAGCACTCGACGTAATTTGAAAACACAAGCATTTTTCACTTGGAACAATAAAAACAAAAATATATGCTATTGAAACTATTTTCTTCGAGAATTATTTTGTATTAATTTACTATTTTACACTGCTCGAAATTCATAAAGAAAATATTTTATTTTAAAAGGTAAACTTTTGCCAAAATAATAAAAAAATATGTTAAACAATTAACCTCTAGGTCCCAATAAGAAATAAACGGAATCAGTCAGACGTAATGATATGAGTTATCATTTTTCTGAGAAAACGATTTTTCTACCGAGGTCATATGACAGTTATAAATCGATTTATCAATAACATTGGCGCATTATAAATAAATATTCTATCCGATTAAAACTGTGAAGGAATGACGGATCTAATTCTGTTTATCTGGTCTGAAGAATGACAGGTTAAGATATGTTGGAATTTGTAAGTTATAGTGAAAATATTTAAGATAAAATTATTATTTTTAACTGAGCTTTATGTATTTTATGATAAAAGAGCTACAATAAATTGATTTGTTATTATTTTATCGTTTCATTTTGATCTAAAATAGTAAATTATTTGACTATAATGAAGCGCGACGTCATAATCTTGTATTCCATACATCACTATACTTGCTTCTTCTTCTTTTGTAGTCGACGGCATTTCCACTCCTCTCTCTCCTCAACTCTGATAATATCCAGAATTGGTTTTGAGTTGCCATGGTGGTGTACTAATTAGTTTCACGGCAACACCGCCACTTATGGAGGGTCTGAGCGTAGGTTTTGCTCTTCGGGAAGGTTTACTACTTGCTGATTTGACATTTAATAAAAATATATTAAATTGCTAGGTACCTAATACCTATCCGATTGTAATTATATACACTCCTTCCTGTATTTAAAAGTCTTATACCTACATCGCTATCTAGATCCAAAGTAAGCACTGATTGTACTCAGAAAGTTTATTTTTGGATATATTACAATCGTTATCTAGTCCTGAATTAAACACAGCTTTCCGTTGTAAGTTCTAGATCATAAATAAAGTTAGATAAGAATACATACCTACACTCTATGTGTGTTTTTCCGCCTCTACAATGGTTTGTGCTCAAATGGTTTTGTATGATATGATACCTACAGTTACATTCTACCATGGCAACCTTCGCCACAGGCAGATAGCTTCACACATTACGAACGGTACGCACAGAAAAGTATGGAAGGAGCTCCATCCCAAACACGCTCAATCTGTGGAATGAACTGCTTGCTGTGGTTTTTCCAAGCGACTGCAATATGGGGTTCTTTAAGAAGGGTATTAGAAGTTTTCTTAAAGGTCAAGAGTGCATAATTGCACACGTCCATAGGCCACGGTAATTACTTTTCATTAGGTGCGCCGGGTGCTTGTCTACCACCTAAGTGGTATATCAGGACATACAATACAATACAGAAGTTCTTAGAACAATGAAAGAGATATTCCCACGCCTCAAAATTTGAATTTCATGAGATCAATTAACGTCTTCCTGCCTATGCTCGAAAGGTAAGTCTCCATTAGAGTCTCATCTGTTAACCAGTAGGTGTACAGACTTGCAGTTAAGGTTAGGTCTAGAAGCCTAGGGTAACTGTTTAACTGTCGCTGATTGGTTATAGCACACTATAGGATTCATAGTTTAATGTTTACCACCCGATAGGCCGTAGTTAATCTATAGCTGAGTTATAGTTCACCTTAGGATGTATAGTTTGCGTTGTCATCATTAGAAACAATGTTTTCACTAGAGTTGATTATTGTTTACACTCCACCATTAAGGCTTACGGTCTTAAAATATATCTTTCATCTTCTAACCTCCTTTCCTAGCTCTAAACTAAAAGTATTATGTATCCTACTGAAAATTCTTTTACTATACACATGTTACGAGAAGGTTATTGACCAAAAAATATACAAGCAATCGTCATGTATTCAGGAAAAGTTTGTTAACAAAGGAATTCCTACTTTTTGTGTAATGATAACAGATTTTTGTAATCAACGTATTTCTTGTTAAGGCTTAAACAATAAAACATTATGAATACAATATATCTGCCATCGGTTGTCACGTGCTCGTTTTATAGGCTGTATTCACATGGGTAGGTATATGTGTGTTTATAAGACTAGTAAATGCCCCGTATACACTGCAATATGTTATTACATCCCCGAGTACCTATATTATTATCGAAAGTTAGTCGGTAGGTAAAATAAACGACATTGTTTACCAAATTCTGTAAAGATTCATCATAATTTGCGGCTCAATAAGTTTGAATGCCATGCCATTGGTAAATATACTAATTAGTACTTTTTTTAATTTATGACACGTCAATTTGACTTCTCCCCGCCTGATGGTAAGCTAAAGGCGAAGTCTCAGGAACGAGGGTTACCATCACAAACACGTAAAGTGTTACAATGATGGTGGCACTCAGCTTGACGGCTTCATCAGATGCTTTTACTCATCAGATTTACGCATCAGATCCTTATATATAAATATATTGACAAACCACGTCAAACCGTCAATACAGGTTGTCTGCAAAATATGACAACTGGTTTAACTGTGATACTTCGATGGGCTGCAAATATCAGATGGCAGTCGCTCTTCGGAAAATATGTAAGACATTCGCGTCGCGGGTGGACTGGAAAAAGTGGAATCTAATGTGAAGAATGACAAAGCTATACCTAAATAATTATAACTGGGTTATGTAGACTCATATTACAAGCTGGCTATGGTTAGTTTGGTCCAGAGAGTTCTAGAGATGAGCTGTTCACTCAATTTGCTACTCAAGCAAATTATTGTATCTAAACTAATTAAATATTTGTAAATAGATTGAAAAAAAAAGCCTTCTGAGTTTCTTGCCGAAATCTTCTCAAGCCGGGGCCGTGTTTGTTACTACCTATAATTAGGTGGTTTGAAAAGTCAGATTATATCTAAATTAAAATTTCCATTACAATACAAAAAACGAACAAACACAATTACGCGGTTAATTTATAAATATTTTTCAATTTATCACCGATTAATTTTCCGATACGACTTTTTCTACGTAAAGCTGGCATTAGGATGGATTACCGGATTAGGAGTCCCTTAACACTGGCGTTTATTACTTGAAATAAAATTCCAAGAAGTTAAGAAGATATTGTTGTAATTGATCCGCTCTGATATAAACCCCGAACGGCAGCGGGGCATACTGAGCTATATGGTAAATAAACTCTATATAAATAAATATAACGAAAATATGTTTCAACGTTTAAGATAAAAGTTACACGTTTCCCCTCGCTCACATTAACTACGAACAACATTCGCTATGTATCGCAGAATGTCCTCATATAATGAAAATAACGACCAAATCAACAATACAGAACTTCTTTCGTGACCACATCTACTCACTCAATAGCTCACATTTGTGTAATCCCATACCCGGTCATCTGTTCAAGACATCTCGAGTAGATGATCGGGTCTTCTCACGAATCGACGGCATTTTTGAGCTGCCAACGTGGTATAGTTATTTGTTTCACGGCAGCGCCGCTACTCACGGAGAGGGCCCGATCATAGGTTTCACTCTTCGGGAAGACTTACTACGTCCCCTCCTATGATTCAGTGTACCAAGACCATCATTGCTGTTGTTATTTTAGTCCCCATTTGTGAATCATTTTTTTTATTCACATCAAGACGGACCTTACTTTACTTTTTGACAGATTGTTCATGTAATGTATACATATATAATGTCAAGTTTCGCGAGGCAATAAAAGAAAAAAAGTGTTGGTCTGATGGTAATGAGCTGGCAGACCGTCTCTCTATCAACGGGCTATAGCGAGACACTTGTATTCCTCGTGAAGTTTTTCTTTTTAAAAAGACAACGTGCTTGAAGAACTTGCTCTTCACTTTCAATTTATACTTTACTTTTCAACTTTTAAGTTTAAGTTTTAAGTAAGTGTTTAAAATAATTAATATTTTGCGTGATACAGCTCGTAAATTTGTGAAAAAAAAAACTTTCTCATCTGAGATCTACCTTAAAATTCTAGTAGTCGTTGCAAGGATGAGTTATATTGAAGTTTAATAACTATAACACATTGTATTACCAGGCACCAAAGGTTTGATCAAAGATCCGGGTAGCTTCTTTATCGATGCAATATAGATTAAACGAAATTTCACACAATCTATATAGCACTGAAAATTAAAATGCGATTATTATTCTGAATTGACTTTCGTGGTGTTGATATAAAATAAATATATTTGTGCATCAACTATTGAATTGCAAATAACTTGCAATTTGGAGACTTAAGTATTTGTCATTTCGGCCCTTGAAAACTCTGATTGAAGCTTAAAATTGAATGGTATTGGTACCAATCTGAATCAAAGCAGTTGAAATAATAAATACTGTATACATATAGTGGTAACGGTTCTGTAATTATAACGTACTATACATACAATCGGAATTGATCGCTGAGCACCTAGATGTTTTATGAGAAGTTATTGTGAATTTATTTATAAATTTAGATACTTTAATAATTAGATCGTCCATTCCTATGATTTTACAATACACTCATAGTAATAATAAATAGATTCAATTCATGTTGAAATGATTATTTTGTTTGATCTAAGTGAACAACACCGATTTATTCACATAATTTACATTGTAAAATTTTCACATAATTATGTGCTCTTTATGTCGCTAAATTGAATAAATAAAATTTATTATCTGATTCTTTGGTTATCGAGAGGAGAATGTGAATTATGCGAGACAAATTCTAGTAGTTTAGTTGATGGTGTATGGTAGAAACTCTTGCAACGTTACATACAGAAGGAAAGGGAAGTGAAATAGATGAGAGCCAAAAGTGAAGGAAAGTCACACAATACTTAGTCGCATTCTCAGGAGAATCGGACCAGGCAATTCTAACGGAGAATAACCCAGTTCTACTACTTATCTATTTGTAAAACTACCATGGAAACAAAGGAGCCGTTTATATGTTATCTTAACAAACAATCACAATTTTCTCTAATAACCTAATTTCGTAGAAAGAAACGAAAAACGGAGGTGAAAAAAAGATTTCACAATTTCCAGAAAGTAATTAATTTATTTTAATGTTTATTAGCTGAGCCTAAATTGGTCCAGGAATAAAATAAAATTAAGCACTCAGGGATGCCCACGACTCCGCTCGCGTAAAATACTTCGCGCATTTTAAAATCAGTTAATCGGTGAACCAGATCGAAGATTGGCCAGGTCCAGAGTACATGCAATCGGCGAGCAAAATCTACCCATATGCCAGGGGTTCTTTTCTTTTTTTTACTCGTGCGAAAAATCCTCTCGAATACTCCCCACCGAAGCCGGTTGGGTAGGTTATTTCGTACTCGAACCGATTAAAACAAACGCCGTCTTTGGGTCTCTAGTTGCCGGAGGTGAGATAGTAGTCAACATATCCCTCGCACCCCGGCAGACTCAGAGCCCTCTCTTTCGAGATGACCCCCGTCGGGTGTAGAGACCACGGGGTTCCCGTCTAGCCCCCGAGTATGGGGAGGTATGCGCCGCTGCCGTTTCAATTTATATTTTTTTTAACTAATAGGTACAAATTACAAATTACACAATTAATTTAGATTAAATTACAATCATGTAAAAGTATTTATCTACAAATTAATACTATTTCTCCAGAAATCTTGAATACAAGGTTACTCAAGACTTGGCTTTGAAAGATGGTTGTATATTCTGAGAACCATAGAAAATGCTTTTAATCAAATATGCCTATGTTATGGCTCTGTACCAACACTACCAACTATGCATTTAATCAACTGCAGCTTCTACAGAACACGTTCCGTTAAGTTCGTCTTGTAGACTGTCAGTCAATTTTGTTTTCAGTCTCTCGTTTGGTTAAACGGGCCCAATTCTCATTATTCCTTCCTTGTGAATTCTAGTATATTCTAAATTCCCTGGAACTTTTCACACGACTGTAGAGTAATCGTGACTTGAATTAGTGTAAGTCAAATGACAGAAATTTAAAATAGCGTAAAACATTTAAAAATATCTACTTAGTAATAATTTTCTTCCTGTATTTTCATATAACATTACATAATTCACATCACACATAAGTCACCCCATTTTTGCAACATTTTTCACTTCTGCTACCCACCAGTTGGTTGTAGCATGATGTTATATACATATAAACCTTCCTCTTTACTCACTCTATCTATATAGATGTAGGCGTTAGCGGTGGGCCCTCCTCCCTCTCCCAAAATATATCTACTATCTATTAAAAACCGCATCAAAATGCGTTGCGTAGTTTTAAAGATTTAAGCATAGGGATATAGGGACATAGAAAGTGACTTTGTTTTATACTCTGTAGTGATATAGTACACCATATTTGCACTGAGCGTTTTTCGCACTATTTGCAACGAGCAATTCAAACCCCACGGACGATCACACTGACCACAATGGAGGCTCATCATCAGTATCATAAAAAAAAACAAATCCAACTGAGGCCACTTCCTACAAGTAACAGAACAAGTAAACATTAATTCATACATACAAATATACAAATCAATTGTACGGAAGTCCCATTAGGACATAAAACGTGTGATTGTAACCTTATAGTACATTTAAGGCCCAGCGGTACAGTGCATTGTTACCTTTATAGTCAAGGATAATAGGCCGCACAGGGATAGAATAGTTTAGTCATATCGAAGCATTGTTTGATTCAAGTACGTACATTATGATAATTCGATTTATAATACTATTTGTATTGTTTATTATTTTTATTTTTTATACAACTTAGGTCGCAGACAAGCACGCGGCCCACCTATTTATTTAGATTATTCCTGATGATGTCTATTTATTCTTACCGTACACAGAACGTGTCGGTAAAAATAGATTATATTTCATCTTTCTGGCTTGATGACCTTTCTGATAAAGATAATCTTTTCACTATACTTAGGATTACAGCTTAGAGTCCAGAGATGCATGCCATTATGCCGAAAAACCCATCAACAAATCATCACCGCCATCACCATCATTATCTTATTTTTTATTGTATCCTTCTTAGGTGGCAGACAAGCACAAGAATGGAAAGTGGTTACCGTCACCTGCAACCCCAGGAGCATCACACTCGTGTTGCCGATCCTGTAGAAGGGAGGAGGAAGGGGGGGAAAGGGTTGAGAGTTAAGAGAGTTGCTGTGCTGTCAGTGCAGAAGACAAAGCAGGGTTATTGCCACGATAAAATGCGTATATTTATGATCATGGGAAATGTGAATGATTAAACAACCAAATTCTAATACTATCCATATTGAAAGCAAGCCACTAAGAAAAGAAGATTAGACGATTTTTTTTCATCATGCAAATTAAATTGAATCAGCGTTTCTTGCTTCTTGAAATGGGTCTTACATTTTTCGACTGTAATTAAGTTTGATAGTACTTAAGCAGTTTTCCTAACCAACCCTTAAATTAGGTACGAGCTCTATCAAAACTTAATCATCATCATCATATACCCAGTCTGATACTCTCCAAGACGTTAATTGGTAGTGCTTGTTGCGGCTAAGCACGTAATTTATTTACACCACATAGCAAGGAATCGGGCCTATTTTTTTCCAAAAAGCACCTTGAGAAGCCATCTTAATTCTTTACATATACTATATGTGTTGTAGTAAATATCTACAATTTGCCTATTTTGTTCTATCGATAGCTTAAGCTTTTTACATATTAAATCATAATATTACTCATGTTCTTGGAAAAGTGTAATATGGTTGGTCAGGGTTTAGCTTGTGCAACATATAGCCTTATTAAAATTGGGGAAAACCCACGGTCGTGGGTATTATGCGGCGTAGTTGTTCACATTGACCTGTGGTGTTAGAAGGGCCTTTAATTTTTTTTCTAAATTAGTTTCTCAGGAATAGGAGGAATAATTATCCAGTGCTCCACTATTATGACTCACAATGATCATTTTATGTTCGTAAGTACTTCAGTTGCAATAAATCTGAGACGTCAATGACTGTATAATCCGTACGGTATCTAGTAAATACTTTTTTTACGAATTCAATAAATTTTAATATTACAAATACCGCGGAAATACTGGAAATACCGCGGTAGCTTAGTGGTATGGGTAATGGACTGCTGATACGAGGTTTCGGGTTCGAACCCAGGTTTTACCATGGCACACACTAATGACTTTTCGATGCTTTTCGAAGGTATGTGTGTATTTATCGCAGGTTTATAAGTGCCCGGTTAATGGCAATAGGCTCGCCACCTATTACATTGGAAACTAAACATAAACTGGCGAAATGTGGATGCTAGCACCTCTGCCTACCCCTTCGGAGATATAGGCGTGAGTTTATGTTGTTATAATTTTAGAGCAGCCAGAGCTCACTGGAAAGGTTTTGTGCTGTGAGTGAAAGGAGCGATGGCTCAAATGATTGATCCTGAATGTGATGGTTTGACCTTGCTTTGTCTTCTACACTGACAGCACAAAAACTTATAACCTTCTTGACCTTAACCTGCTTAAAGTGTTCTCCCAAGCATGGAAACACCCAGTAAATAAATATATTATTTAGTCAAAGAGTTCTTCTTTTAGTTTGAGGAATCATGCATCATCATGAATCAGAAAATTGAATCAAGTGGAAACCGCGTCCATTCGTAGCTGTCTACTACTAAGGCTCCACTAGAGAATCCATTAAATTAGTCCAAAAGTATTTTTCGTAAATAAAAGAATAAAAATTACGTTTATACATAAACATATCTATACATTATGCTCATGTCTATTTCCTTACCGGTAGACAAAGGTGGAATAACACTCACTTTGCACCAACCATTGTATTAGGTCCCATGTAATAGGGGGCGAGCCTATTGCCGTATTCAGGGCACTATTGTTAACTCAGCCTCAGATAGCTGAGTCTTTTTTTCCCCACGGATACCACCTCCACCAAAGTTGGTGGAGGTGATTATGTCGGAATCGAACCGACCAAAAAGCAAGCCGTCCATGGGTTTTTGATTGCCGGAGGTGAGATTATACAAGACATACCTATCTGTCGCACGCAGGCAGACCCGGGATAGCTGAGTCTGGGCTGTAATGTCTGATGTATGTTTAACAGCCGGCTGGGAGGAGAAACATATTTTACGGAACGGAGACACAATAACGGTTTCAATTTTTGTTTTATCTGACGAACACAAAGATAAATTTAACAATTAAATTAATGCGTATAGAGTTCGTAACAGCAATAAACAAGAAAATTAACTTCCGAACACAATTATCCATTTACTTCCTAATTTACAACTCGGTTTCCTACATTCATTCTAAGATCTACTGGAGAAATTTGAGGTATCATCCACAAACTACGTGTAGATAAACAGTCAAGCATTGGCGAGTACTGCATCGCCAGACCTTCAAGGATATAAATTTTTTATTTTTATTATGAAAAATGGCGACCTGAATGAATACAAATATTTTATTTTTAAATATATTTGGGTAGTCAAATTGACTGCACACCACCTGCTGGTAAGTTGGGGTGCAGTCTAAACAATTGTGGATATCACTATAAATGCTACCCCTAGAATAGCGATCTCTGACTTGACGGTCTCAACAACAGATGTTTTTTACTCATAGATACATCTATTTTTACACTAAACGGGAATCGAACCTACGACTCGTCGATCGAATGATGACAGATCTATATGATTATATGCTTCTTCATCAGATGTCCAAATCATTTTCTAGTCAATCCATAACCGAAGCAGACCATATCAGTATACCCAGTAATCTATCGATACACATCGGTAATTATCTACAAGTACAATTTAACCTACACTTATTGTTTCATTATCGACGTATAACTGACAAATGATACAGGTATAAACATGAGATTAAGACCGTATTACTTAATTGCAGTCTCTTTCCGAGAAATGTTTAAGCGTCGGTCAAGGTGTTTCATTTCATGGGAATTGAGATATATTTGGCGTTATCACTAACTGTTACTGTGTTAACTATATTTATATAAGATTAAATAGATTAGAACTAGTGCCGTGTTCAAGTTTAAAAAACATATTATGAGCATAATTCTACTTCCTACTAGGTATCTTATATTATATTATAAAGGAGTTTTAATATTTTTTTGTGATGAGGAATTTTAAGATTTTAAATATTTGTATATCTGTCACTCTCTCATGCTCGAACGTTTGAACGGATTTGGTTGAAATTAGGTACAATAAACTTGGAATAACACATAGCATATTTTTTGGTTCCCCATTGGATACAGGAATCCATGAGAATTGATTCCAGGGACAAATAGTTCAATTGTTGATTTTCTTCATGTCTCTAAAAACCGACTAATAGTCCTTTAACTATGGTTTTTTTCTAAGTAACAGCGGACTTTGACCTATGAAGCTTTAAATTTACTGGCGAAGATATTCCTACATATTTGTAGCCTTATATATCCTTATTAACATTATATAACAATCTTCCCATGAATGTACTACATGGGTTCGATTTTGTATCACATGTTCTGGCCATTAAAACTAAATTCAGCTGGTATCGAATGCGAGAGATCATAGAATCGTTTTGATATCAAAAATGGCAATTTTCCGCCATAAAAGGGGCCAAACTAGGGACAGCAGCTGCTCCTTTATAATCACTCCCCTTTCTTGAATGAAATCCCAATTAACCTCTTATATCCGCGTAGTCAAGTATATAACATATTAAGATTTATTAAGAATACTATCTGTCCCGGCAAATGTTGTTTTGCCTTATAAATTTTAAGGGTGAACAACCCTTATCACTTCAGGGTATGAAAAGTAGATGTTGGCCGATTCTTAGACCTACTCAATATTCTCACAAAATTTCATGAGAATTGGTCAAACCGTTTCGGAGGAGTACGGGAACGAACATTGTGACACGAGAATTTTATATATTAAGAATATTAATATTATTAGGTTTACCCAAAATTGCCAAAGTTAGACAACTGGCCTTGTATTAAGTAAATTTATACTTCTTAAACTGCAACACATACATAGTTTATAGCCCTACCATTATCTCACAAATTGCAACTAACATCCGTAACAACAAAACAATGTATCTATTCCGAACAAATATTGTTATAATTGCAATAATTAACCGTTGACATGTCGAGACACTCGAGACAAAAACCTTAGAGCGAATAGTAAATATAAATGGTGAGATCAACAGATCTTGATCATTGTGGAACAGATCTCAGTGCAGTGCGGAACTGTTCAGTGCTGAGTGATCATGAGTTATCTGGTGAGAGAACTTTTTAAATAGTGCAGTGTTTTGATAAAACTATTTTTTATTTTTTGATTTGTTAAAAACGGATCAACCTGTGTCGTCACTCAAAATAGTTTTTTTTTTTCAAAATTCTTAATTGCGTTATATACCTAGGTACAACAAGGATGTTTATTCCAAATTTATTTTTTAAATTAAATTTAATTGAAATAGAAAAATTATAAACAACACATTTCAACACTTATATTTTAGTAGTGATTTATCAAAATCATGGTGATTTGAAATGCTGATATTATGTTATAATTAGAGTCACAAAATCATTACGTCATTGATAAAAACACGATGTACAGTATGTTGTAATTAATTACTAGTTTTTATCTTTCCCGGAGTTTCATTCATTACCAACTAGCTAAAGGTAAAATAAATATTTATTTTCTTACACGTTTTTGTGCAGCACCAACACTAGAATAAATTACCTGTAGTTTGTCTGGTTTTTAATTCTAAACATATTAAGTATTTCTAAAGCAGATTTAAATAATACATGTCTCATAGATTTGAATTTCATAGAAATAGTATAAAGGTTTTAAGGATTCTTTGGTAAGATTGATAGATAGTATAAAAAAATTGAATAATGAAAGGTTTTGTACATATCTAACTCCACAACTTGTATAAAAAAATTGAAAGCAACTTTTAAGATGAAGGTGATAAAAGGTTTGCTAGGAGAAAACTTATATGAATTTAAGCTAACCTTTGTATACGTTTCTTGCAAAATAAAATATATGAGTAAAATCCCTGTAGGTACTATGTGTGCAATAAAAAACTAAAACAGTTTTTCTAAATCTAAATTTTAAGGCTTATATTAATTTGAATAATATATTAATTTAAAAAACGGTGTATATAAATACTAACATAATAAAAAAATCTTAAAGAGTTTCATGCCACAGTGACCCGTGGACTAATTCCTACTGGACATTTTCTTATGAACAGTTCATGAAAAACATAACTAATAATATTTTTATCTTAACCTAAGTGAACATTTATGTGCATGTGTATTATCGTTGCGCATTTTTTCTTCACATGTATTTCATTCCAATATTTTTTTCTGTATGCCTATATACATACAGACAAAATACTATGACAGTAGCCAAAGCTTTATTGTTAAATTTCATGGTGTGTTATGCCGATGACATAATTGAGATTCTTTATTAATTATTTAGGTAACAAAATACACTAACAAACATCAAAATCAAGTTCAAAAATATTCAGAATTCAATGTCAATCTACTCTCAATCTCCCAAATGTCAAAACTAATATGATTTCAATGAAAAGAGTTCATGAAAGATTCCAATGTCAATGTTCTCTCTTGACAATTATATTACGAGAATACCGTTTTTGACACATAGGTAATTTGATTTGGATAGAACGGAATTTGAACATACTTTTATTAGGAATGACCTTCTGATTTGCATAGGTAGGCAATAGATAAATAATTTGAGAAAATTATTTAATGAGATTTAATGAGAAACAAACAATACCTAAAATTATAAGCCAATCCTGTACACGATTTTAGTTATTGTGACTGTCTTCCAAACCAGACAATCATCCCGTAGGCTCAAGAGTAACCTTCTACCTACCTTGAGGAATTCAGGAACTTCTTTAATCTAATCATCGATCATTGATCAAAATCTATTTTTTGTTTTCTTCATGTACCAAAGACCAAAATAGTCGATCAAATCGATAAGATCTATCGCATCTTATCCACTACCGAATTAAGCATATATCTCGATCATGATATAGATTCTACATCAATTGACTCTCTGTAATCAACCGACAAAGACGCCTACGTGTTTCATTACAATTTAATGACCTTATTCATGGTTAAAAATCATGATTAATTATACTTATCTAAGTCTTTGATGGCGCTAAGCTGTACCTTATCAACTATCGTGGCATCTAAACTGATTGAAAAACAACATAATCGGATGTGTCTCATTGGTCAGATTGGTTGTTGACGAGAATAAGGCCTTTCTTAAATACAGCACCTAGAAAAAACATACAACTGCAATAAAACGAAACTGGAGTTGACAGGGCTCGGACATTACGCGACTAAGTTTTTTCATTTTCTTGTATAAATTCAATTTCAACCCATCCGTGGCGTCCGCCATCTTGTCGATCCTACTTTTGACAATTCAAAATTCAAAAATAATTTATTCTGTATAGACTACTAAAAGCACTTACAAAACGACAATAACAATAATATACATATTATAATTTATAAGTTAGTGAGCAAATGGACCACCACCGTTACGCAACGCGGTCCCGGCCTGAGAAGACTCCGGACTTTTTGTGTCTATTTACAAACATTTACTTAGTCTAGATACAGTAATTTACTTGAGTAGCAATTGGAGTGAACAGTTCATTTGTAGGCTTATTTATCATCCAAATAATCCTGAATTTTATAGTAGCATTTTTGTATGTATGTATGTATTTTTGTATGTAATAACTTTTTAATATGATTCTAAAATTCAACACTTGCGCCTTTATTCTTCTTGTATACTATGTAATTTACCATTTTTCAAATTGAGGTTTATTTTCAAAAGTTTGGACGTCAAGGACCTCTCCACACAAAAACTCAGAACATTGATCTATGACTCATATATCTTTATACTACTTAAGTGGCAGATAAGCACATAGTTACCTCACATATAAATAACTTAATTCTATGTTCTAAAAAATAAATGACAAACGGAAACTGTTTAAAACTATATTCAGATGCTTGTTAATTTGAAGACAAACCGGCTTTAAACATACCTACTCTAAATTTTAATGTTAACTTAAAGTACCTGAATCATTTATATTTTGTTCAGTTTATAAGTAAGACCAGGGGTTGCCCGCGGCTTCGCCCGCTTGAATGTCGATTATCGCGTTGTACGACTCTACTCGATTCTCTACTTGCCTCTCTATACTACTTTTCCTTGCTGTCAATCGTTTGAGATTTATGATTGTTACTCCTCTCCCTTGGATGGTAGCGTAATGATATATAGCCTATGTTACACCTAGATATTGTAGCTTTATAGAGGTGAAAGAATTATTGAAATCGGTCCAGTAGTTTCGGAGCCTATTCGTTACAAACAAATCTTTCTTCTTTATAATATTATAGTATAGATATTACAGGTAAGGTAGAAAAAATCAAGTGTTAATGACACATATATACCGTTTACTGTAGCACCGTGTACCATGTAATCCATGTGTAGCCATAGATATACCCTACCAACACCTTCTGGTATATCGACCATAAAAAATATTTGATCTTATCTTAAACTAGCTGTTGCCCGCGGCTCCGCCCGCGTGGACTTCTGATCCCGTTCTCGCTGCTCTTTGTTCACCTTTTAAACCTTGTCTGGACTTCCACGAATAATTCAAGACCAAAATTAGCCAAATCGGTCAAGCCGTTTTCATGTTATGTCGTAACAACGGAAAACGGGTTTCATTTTTATATACCTATATAGATATCTGTTCAACTGAACCGAGTTCTCACGGTTAAAGAACGAGATTATTAGAGTGAAATTTGATAACGTAGTTTAGTTAATCTCTGTATCTATCTATGTGGAAATCCGCTCTTACCTGTACAAATTTAAGTAAAACGAATCTGTGTAGATCAAATAACAATTAAAGATAAAAGATATACAAACGAAACAAATAGGTATGTAAAGCAAATCGCAAACATTTACTGTTCAACACTGTTTGTTCCATAACTTAGTACATGTGCTTACTTTCCCTATTGATGTACTTACGTAGTAAGATAAACAGCGGTTATTAGCATACCGTGATATTATTATCATGAAGTACTGTATGTACACTGAATACTGTAATGGAAAATCTTGTTGAATATGTATTCCCAAATTGAATAATATCAATTCAGGGATGTCTTCGGGGAATTCATCCCTACTTGTGTGTGGGTCAACAATACCTATACACAATGAAGTATGAAAGGATCTTCATTCCAAGAGTTTATAACACGAAATTCATAAATCGTTCATTCTGTACAGACCAGTAAACGGCACTTATAAATCGTAAATATCAATAATATATTATAAGTTAGAAAGCAAATGGAACACTGGTTCAAAACTCGACCCCGGCCTGAGAAGACTCCGGCAAGAAACTCACAAATGTCGGGATAAGCTGGACCAGATCTCACACCACTGCTAATCTAATGTTCCGCTCCCAATTTTGCTAGATGTTAAGAACACCACTAGAAAGGAGCAACCGCCCCAAACTAGTCTTCGCGTGTCTACTGACGGAGGGTCACCATTATAGACACGTACAACGTTACAATGGTGGCACTCAGCTTGGAGGCCTCATCAAATGAATGCATGCATGCGACCCGGGATTGTAGGAAAAAGGAAACACGAGAATTGAATTGCATTTCAAGACTTAATGGTGCTGGTCACCCATATACCTGCAGGACAACACGTTCAGACGTGTTATCCTGTGTAGGAGAGGAGAAGGTAAGGAATGGACTAATTGAAAGACTTTCTCAAAACATTCACCATGGTAGAGAAGGTAATATACTGCCAAGTACGCCACATCGTTTATACCTTCTGCATTCAATTTAATCACGATGAAAGTTGGGTACGCTAAGTGCAGGTGTTCTGGGCAGTCTCTGAAAAAATAAAGTACCTATTCAAACACGTGCGAGGCATTATTAGTTAGTTGAATAAAAGGTAGTTCAAAGATTACTTCAATACAACTTGCGTATTTATATTGAAATCTTTATCGAATGCAATGGAATGCAAGATAAACCTTCATATTGCCTAACAGAGATAAGAAACAAAAATTGAGATTCGTGTTAAGATTGTTATTGTTGTTAAGTTTGAACTTGAAAAGCCCGCCAAATTTTTTAGCGACATTTTTGTACCAAGTAAAACATGGCAGGTTTTTATTTGATAACGATCACAACTGCCCCAAGCAGTACCTACCTATATAAGAACAACTCTAACTTAATAATAGCTACCCAATATGATATGTCTCTAACGCCTCAAAGGTATAATTATCAGCTTTAGCTGTTATATTTTTGAATAGTACGTAAGCTTTCTTCAATCTTCAAGCAAGAGCTTAATAAATATAAGTTTATGGGAACACCCAGTACATAACTTATTTTAAAGTCTATACAAAACTTTTCCTCGAATCTAAAGCCCCTTCGATATCGACAACCATAAGTGTGACGTAAATTTACGTGCCCATGGAACCACTCATGCCTTGGTTGAGTGACTTTATGTAGAACATAAAACGTTAATTGCTGTAACACGTCGACACTTCGTCAAGTAATTTAGACGGTCGACTTTTTAATTAATCCATTTTCCTTTCATTTTGCAATCATCAAATTCGTATTTGATTCATTAGGATTATACACTATGATGAAAGCATAACACAATTATTGTTATTACAACTTATTTGTAAATCAGTACTATAAAGCTTCATCGCTCTTTCTGTGTCTAAGTATTTATTTAAAACGTATAAAATGTGTCCTAAGTAGTTCACGGATATAGGACATGACGATATCTCGTCCTAATTGAGCAGTCCGACTGGGGAAGTACCGCCCTACAGTATACCGCGGCTAATATTCACCTTGTGTTGTGTTTCCGACGGTGTGTAGGGTAGCCAGAAGTCACAGGAGAGGTTTTGTTTTGTTGGTGGGAAGACCGAGAAACCCTTTTTTGTCTTCAGCACTAGTAGCTTAGAAACTCTCTTAACCTTCTCCCCTCCTCCCTTACTCTTCCCACTCTTCTCTATACGGTCGGCAGTACGAATATGAACAGCAACCATTTTCCATCAGGTGGACCGCGTGCTTGTGCACCTAAGTGGTGTAAAAAAGTTGGTATCTATTCTAATG
This sequence comes from Pelosia muscerda, assembly GCA_963691645.1. NCBI lineage: Eukaryota > Metazoa > Arthropoda > Insecta > Lepidoptera > Erebidae > Pelosia > Pelosia muscerda. The sequence continues at coordinate 3,504,073 of OY829114.1, read as the reverse complement.
AATGTCTATTCTACTCTATATCTATTCTAAATAAATAACTTGTGGATCCATTAGGATTTAAAAACTTATAATAGACTGAATAGAAACCTCGGTACCTTCTATTTCATCAGTTTGTGTGGATTATTTCCTAGAATATTTTAACTATGTTCAAACAATTTCTGCTTATTTCAATTATCAAAATCCGTCTTTAACAGAATTAACCGGCGATATCCATTAACCAGGACCATTTGCCTTATCGATTTGCATTCAAAGTCAATCCTTATAAAAACAATGTGAACATTCCGCATCCTGTGGCGTATTTATAAATAAATAAGGCATAAATAAAGCATTCCGTTTTTGTAATACCTGCTAGGAATAACAAACAGTCCCACAAAGAAAACGAAAGGAATGGACGCACTTATAAGTACCTACCTATTGTACTTGTAATTAAGAAACAGGTCATCACTCCTTTATTCATTTATATATTTATTTTTATGCACACTAAAATTGTACAAAAGCGGCCATAACGCCGAAGGCATTATCTAACGGTCAACTTTAGACTAATACATTGATACACAGATACATTGAGACTGGTGGAGGTAGAAGAATGTTCTGTGTTGCAGAAGATATTTCGCAAACGAAACTGTTTTATAACGTAGCTAACTGGTAATCATATCTACCCACAAGACGGTTATGTGGTTTTGCTAAAAAAATATAACCGTGGTTTTACGTTACCCATCGTATCCAAACTCGTCAATTTTATATTTAATTCCATAACCACATAGGCTTGCCTACTATAAAACATAATATTTCCATTAAATCTGACAGTTGATATAAACCTTTTTACCTCGTATTATGCTTTATTTATTTTATCCCACAAAATTATTAAATAAATAATTTATTAAATACAAGGCGATTAAATGCAACGATTGCCACTAATAACATAATTATAAAATCTTTTTTCTTTTCCAGAATATTTTTTTCGTGTCATGTTTACTGGCTATGACATGTGGTCAGAAGGTGGAAGGAGAAGCAAGCAATGATCTTCTTGACGGCCAGAGGCGCAGTACTGGAGGCTATGGATTGTTAAGACCGGGCTACGGGTCCGCTGGCTACAATGGCTACGGCGGCTACAGCAGTGGATATGGTGGCAACTATGGCAGCGGTTTTGGCAATAGTTTTGGCGGCGGATACGGTGGTGGTTATGGCAATCCTGGTTTTGGTGGAGCTGGCTATGGCGGAGCTGGCTATGGTGGAGCTGGCTATGGTGGAGCTGGATATGGTGGATATCCAGGGCAAGGAGGATACAATAATGGATTTGGTAAGTTTATGTTATTATTCTTTATAAAAGTTACCTAACCAAAAAACTGCTAAATATCACGATCGCACGTTAAAAAGGTCGAGGCAAAAAGAAATCTTATAAAGGACATGGGTCAGAACGTACCCAGTTTGTAGCAAGTTGAAATTGGTACCATTCGAAAGGTCTTTGAAAACGTAGATATTTTTTGTATTGGAGCAACTTTGTAACTTATGTAGGAAAAAAGATATTTGATGTTGAAAATACCGAAAATCCTTAGTAAAAACGACCCATGCACGTTCAATTTTTTTTTGATTTTATCGATTAGGTGGGTAGTTCGAACTATTTTGTGCTAGCGTCGGTGTGTCGTTAGTAGTTAGTACCTGATAGGAACTGATTTTGAGCGCTCGCGCATATCTTAGTTTATTTTATTCTCACTTTTATTTACAACCTCGGCTTTCACAACGGACTTCAGTGTATTACTTAACGATTGGATTATTATTATTACTCATCTGCTTCAAAAAAATGGAAGGTGAACGCGGTATATAATATTGATGGAGATTTGATTGATTTGATTTGATTTGCCGAGCATTGGCGAGGTGGAGATGGTATATATAATATTGAGGTATCTTCGAGCCGTAGCCCTAGAATGTCGCAGCATGGGCTAGTAACCGAAAACTGCTCGTTCATTAGAGGCCGCATATTATCGAGGCACGTGTCAAATAAAATATATTACACATATATTTCAATCAAGGTTAATGTCCAGGGCAGAGAAGCCATCGAAGCCTATTATTGCTCCTGCATGACGGGTATGAGAACTCTAGGTGCTTGTGCCCATACTATTAGCATAATATGGTACTTAGGTGTTGGCAGGCACCTAGATAACTTCGTAGGTCCGGCAAGTGCCTGGGATGATTATAATCATTGAAAGTAACAATACAATTTAATAAAACTGTGCTATTTAAGATTGATAGTTCTTATTTAATATTTTTTCTGTACCAAAAACCAACGATAGGAAGCTATATCGCTCTCTTAAGACAGAAAAAATGACTGGTTACCTATTTATTTAGTCCAAAAAGCAGAAAAAGTGCGATTATTGGCAATTAAAAATGTTACAAAGAAGTTATCATAACTTCGGTCTTTCATTCATTCATTCATTCGTTCACTTATTTTCGAGTTACTCAATTAGGCCTCTTCTAAATTACACCTAGTCTAAAATGCTACAAAGTGGGTACGGGTTCCATACAAAATTACCCATTGTTCTTTACTTTTTCCACAATTGGCTAATTAAATTGTACAACCGTACGATCATAGAATAAACTGAGAGAATAACAAAATAATGAGATATAAATAGTCAATAACAAACTATGATAATATAAAATATCATTTTGAATAGTAGAATTCATAAATCTCTGTATGGTCAGGTGGATACGGCTCGGGCAGTGGCTACCCGAACGGCTACGGAACAGGATATCCGGGCTACGGAGGTGAGTAAATCTATGTCTATCCTCTTTACTGTATGTACGTTAAGTTATATTTAAAGGAAAGTCTGGTAGCTAAGTTCGTTTTTCGTATTATTAGACTTTATGCAAGTAGACAAGTCTACCAGTGAACCAAAAGTAGTACAATGACAAACACAATAAGTGCATTTTTATAAGTAAAATTACTATTAAGATTGAACAGTGTACAGAAAAATGAAGTTCTGGCAGGTATAAAATCTTATTAGTAACTTTTTTGGAAAACCCAATCACAGATTTTCAATAAAAAAAGAAAATTTACGTAGCAATCACATAGTACTTACGTAGTTCACCACACATACAGTACCTACCAGAGCTCACTTGAGAGGTTTTGTGTTGTCCGTGGGAAAACCAAAGGCTTATCCTACATCTTTTGCGCTGACGACACAGAATGTCTCTGTTCTTACAGGGGTTGCGGCACGAGTGTTATTCCTCTGGTGTTACACTCGCCCATAGGCCACGGTAACCACTTACCATCAGGTGGACCACTTTCTTGTCTGCGACCTAAGTTGTATAAAAAAAAAAGTTCAGATTTAAAGTATGAAACTAGGTGTTCAATACTTCAGGTCTAATCTTTTTAGTAGATATGAAAACTGTCACCTCATCATGGCTGTGTGAACTGGCTACGTTGAAATCGAACCTGTTAAAAGTTCATGGTGTCCTAAGGTGACGACAGTTCAGGAGCACTCGCTATGCCCTAATAATAAAAAAAAAAATAAAAAATAGTTTATTGCCAATTAATTTACCGCATTGTGCGTTACACTGTGGCCCCACACTAGGCAAGCCTGTCCTGTGGGTGCCAGATACGATTTGAACTTAACGGTATTAACAATGTCTGCTTGGGCGGCGTCAAAATTATCTGACATACTAAAAATTAAGGACTAGTTACATTTCCTGTACCATTAAGATACTAAAATTTGTACATACATATTATACATGAGAATACATTTACTCACATTTATACATTATATTATATGCAATTTCTCTTACTACAGTCTATTTACCAAACAATCACCAATGACCACAACATTTTATGAGAGATGAAGAAAGAGTCTTTCGGTTTCATCGTAGGACAGACTTTGGAGCCATGTTTTAACTTTCGCCTTTGCTTCTGTCAAGGAACACAGTTTTATATCGCAGAAGTTATTTGTCTGATTATAGATATGAATATCTTTAAATGGACTAAATCGTCTGGCAAAACACGAGTTGACTTTGGGCAGCGGCAGTTTGTACACCCGCCGTTTAGTTAGCTCTGTGTACTCTTCAGAATTTATTGTATTTTTATGGGCACTAACAACTGTCTTCAAAATAAATAACTGACGGACATTCAATAACTTACATTCACTGTAAAGGGTTTTAGTAGGATACCGAAAGGGTTTTTTGTACATAGTCTTTATTACTGCTCTCTGAGCTCTTTCTATTAGTTTCATCTTTGATTTTAGAGCACTTCCCCAGCAACTGATACAATATGTTATCAGTGACTGACTCAGGGCATAGTATACACATTTCAAAGTGTCTGCTGATGCTGATGAACGGAGTAACTTTAAGATATTTGCCGTTTTTCTAATTTTGCCGGATAGAACTTCTATATGTGACTAAAAGTTGAGATTTTCATCAATAATCACGCCAAGGTACTTTTGAGAATCTGTTCTAGATAATGCCTCGCACTGGCAGGGCTGCATTTGATTAGAGCACTTGTGTATTTTAATGCCAAGATACGCACTGGGGGCTGTTACACTGGTTTTGTGGAAACATAGGTATTTTGTCTTTTTGGCATTAAGGGTAAGCAAATTGTATTGAAGCCATTTGTTTATCTGCTTCATTCCATTTTCTGCCTTCAGGAATGCCTCCTCCCAAGTGAAGCCTTCATATATAATAACAGTATCATCCGCATAACATATGACCTCTGCATTGACGCTATTATGTATGTCATTAATATACATGATAAACAAAGTCGGACCTAAGATGCTCCCCTGTGGTACACCGTAATGAGTAGTTTGTAGATCGCTTTTATAACAGTCTACTCTTACACACTGTTTCCTCCCTGTCAGGTAACTTTTAAACCAGTTTAGAGCAATACCTCGAACACCGAAATGATTCTCTAACTTTCCAATTAATATTGGGGTTGACACAGTATCAAAGGCTTTCGCCAGGTCTAAGAAGGTGCCTATGCAAGCTTTTTTTCTGTCAAGGAGAAAGAAACTACTAGCTAAACTAGAAAGCACACAATAGGGTAAACACTAGCGGTTGCGAGAAATTCGATATTAAAATGTAGCCTTCTGAATTATCAGAATTCATGTTCAGAATACAATCCTAGACGTTGCTAAAAAGTTTCCCCCTCCCCCGGGTTAGGGACCTCCTACCACTTAATTTTAATAGACCTAGAGATCGTAATCGGAATTTAACCCTTCTTCTTCTTCGTGTCAGTGGCAACAATGAGAAATAAAGTTAGATACGCCAAGCCCAAAACTCGGCGACACCAACTGCACTTTCCATCGCTTCATTCAGGTCGGCGACTGTGCAGGTGTGATGGCAAAGTGGGCACAACAGGAGGTGGTCCATCGACTGCAGTGGTACACCACAGTCATGGCCACCACTCCCAGCATTTAACCCTTGATTCAAACCTGTATTCATTCTTAACAATGTAGAATTTCAATACTTAATGAAAGGCTCGAACATAAACAAATACACAGGCGAATCGTAACCGTTCGCTCATGATTCATGCAATATCACAAAAGGTATTCACATGTAGTTACGTCTAGCAAATAATTCGTGGAACACAATCAAATACTTACGAAGTCAGTGGCCACTCGTCGCGCTTGACAACGATATAATTTGCATAATCAAGTGTAGAATTATTTGTCAATTTTGTGACTCATTAGAATGAAGTAGCAGTCTATGTGTGATTAAGTAATTAATTCTAGTTTTATTGTTTAGTTCGGGATTTCTCAAAGTGGGATACCACCATGATACCACTTTGGGGTATGTTAGTTCGCGCCTTTGTCGAAGGTTGTAACAAAATTTTAAATCACACAATTTAAAAGATTCTGCTTTTATAAATAACACCCAAATCTAAGTCTAAATAAAATACTTCTTTGCTGTGCGTATTCATAGTTTTTAAGTAGACATTAGTACATGTAAATTTGAGACAGGTAATAAAATTTACGTAGATATCTATGTATATATATCGGCACGAATCTTGGATCTAAGTCGTGAGAGACCCTTCTATTTTTCTTTTTTTTTTCTTATCGTGCGCAAAATCCCCACAGATACTACTTCCGCTAAAACCGGTGGAAGTGATTATGTCGGACTCGAACCGACTAAAACGCACGCCGTCTATGGGTCCTTGATTGCCGGAGGTGAGATTATACAAGACAGACTCTGGTGCACGCGGAATGATTTTGATATAATCTATGATTGGTGAATTTGAGCTTGTCCACTATCGTTGCACCTTGTGCTACCCTCAAAAAACTGCCCAAAAACGCGATTTTGAGCACAACTTGTGGCTACACGTATGATTTGAACATTTATTTTATACTAGCTATTGCCTGCGGCTCCACACACATGGACTTCTGATCCCATTTCCGCTGCTCCATTCCGAGCATTTTCATATTTGTTCACCTTTTAAACCTTGTCTGGACTTCCACGAATAATTCAAGACCAAAATTAGCCAAATGGGTCCAGCCGTTCTCGAGTTTTAGCGAGACTAACGAACAGCAATTCATTTTTATATATAGATTTTTCAAAACCAAAATAAGTTCTATTTTAACGCAGACCAGGATATATATCTACCTGTTGATATATTTTTTTAAGTATAATTCAAACTTGTATTCACATACGTACTATTTTTAACGTGGGAACAAAGGAAACAAAAAAAATGACAGTCACATGATACGGAAATTAATATACAATTTTTTACACATAGTCCGGTCATTTTAGACAATTGAAATAAAGAAAATTCCGACAGAGCCAAATTTTTGTAGAGACCTTAGGTTTAACATAAGGAATAAAGTGTCAAAAGTCCCCATCAGTCCCATGTGAGCTTAGGGACTTATTATTACTTATTACTTACTTACTTATTACTTATTACTTCTTAACTTTATTCTTATCTTATTACTTCTTACTTATCACTATTTTTATGTCTAAAATGACCGGACTAACATTCTTTTTTACAGGTTACCGTCCCAACAGACCCGGTTTCGACTACAACCGTCCAGGCTACACGGGCAACTCTATAGCATTCCCGGGTAGTCAATACAGGCCCGGATACAACCAGTACAGGCCCGGTTTCGACCGTCCCTACTCTAGCAACGGCGGTAACTACTTCGGCGGATATAGTGATGGCGGATATGGTGGTACTGACAACTTCAGACTACTTGGAAGAAAAGTAGGGGATAGTATAAAAGAAAGTGATGAGAAGGCGTAGTTCTTAACTGTTATATAGGTATATACATATTGCATAATAGTTTATAGTAAGTATTAAGATCTGAATTACAATATTGCACTGATTTTTATTAAAATTATTGATCATATTAATTTGTTTATTTTGACGTGTTTATTCTCCATCAATTTTTATACAATCAATACAATTAAATATACAACATATAACATTTATGTGTATAAAAGAATCTGATGTTTAAAAATCAATTTACTTTTTATGCAACTTAGGTGGCTAACAAGCACACGGCCCACCTAATGAATAGTGGTTACCGTGACCTATGGACTCTTGTAACACCAGGGGCGTCACATTCATACTACCGACCCTGTAGAGGGTATAGGGTCGGAGCACGAACAGAGGGTGGGATTGAAGGAAAGGGAAGAGGGCTTCACTTATTTTGTGAAATATATGTCGAAAATCAGTTCAGTCACAAGACCTTACTACTATACATAAAATATCTCTTTTATATAAGCGCCATGGTACGTGGTCTCATAACTTTAACAAAAACAAATAAATTTATAATTATATTAATATATTTATATTCAATAACAATAATTTTAACATAAATTAATTAAACATTATAATAAATCACACATTTAAAACTTAATTGGAGCCACTGAACCAGTCAGAAGTCATGGAGTTGAAGAAGGAGGCTGCTCCTGAACGCGCATTCGCGAAATTGATAGGCAGGGAGTTTGACATCAGGTCCGATATGTCCGATCTAGACTTGTTGGGGCTGGAGGACACCGGCTTTTTCTTTACCTAGAAAAATAAACTTTTATTAAAAACATAACATAACATAAACTCAAGCCTGCATCCCCGAAGAAGCGGGGGCAGGGAGCAGAGGTGGCACACACATTTCGCCAGTTTATGTTTAAGTCCCAACGTAATAGGTGGCGAGCATATTGCCATTAACCGGGTACTTATAAACCTGCGATAAATACACACATAACTTCGAAAAGCATCGAAAAGTCATTGGTGTGTGCCATGGTAAAATCTGGGATCGAACACGAGACCTCGTCTCCGTAGTTACCATACCACTAGGCTAACGCGGGCAACTTTATTAAAAATTTATGATTTTAGATTGATATGGTCATTTACATATTCAATATTAGATAGGATGGGATATTTTACTTTGTTGGTTTTATGGAGCAACCGATATTTCGGTGCTGTTGCAAGCGCCATGATCGCGGTTTTCTGACGATCCGATTCGACTAGTTCTCTGATAGAATGCGCCGAAATATCGGTTGCTCCATAAAACCAACAAACATTGTATCCCTATTCACCCCGTTTTACTGTACTTTCCTATATAAATTATATACAGGGTTCATTTCCTGGGCCCAGATTCTCTTAATTGTCAATCGTTGTTAAGTAAGATTACAAAAATATACCGTTGAATTTTAGACTTTACTGCTATGCTGTTAAAATTTAAAATTAAATGGCATCGTGTAGAAAAAATCTAAAGCCTATGTTGATTAGGCGAAAATTCAATGGTATTTTTTGTAATTACAGTAGTTTGACAACAGTTAACAGTGATTAGAATAAGAGTCCTAAGGTTCTGCAAAAACGAATTCACACGCATATTAGATTTGTTACACATGCTTCAAATAAAACCTTATATTCAATCTAATCTAACATCAGCTATTTTCTTGTATTAATGATATAATTTTATATTTATAACAGATCTAATATAATACTCTATTTATTTATAAACTGTAGATTCAAATAACTAAAGATTTTAGATTAGATAGATATTTACTTTAAAGTGTCAGCTGTTAGTAACATCAATATGTTAAACTCACAATAAATAACGCAGTGAAAACGAGATGTTATTAAAATAATCGTCATACCAGTTTACAGTATGTGGCGACGGATATTCTGAACAAGAAAATTATAAAATTATTACCACAACCAAACCATGAATAGATCATTTATTGATACCCCACTAGAACCAAGATATACTAGCAGTGGCAGTGCATTCCATAGATACAAACACAGTGTATACCCTACCTAAATCAGATACCCACTTTGAACTAGCCCTGGCGTGCTATCCATAGATACAAATACACAGTGCATACCCTACCCAAATCAGATAACCACTTTGAACTAGCCCTGGCGTGCTTTCCATAGATATAAATAGACAGTGCATACCCTAACTAAATCAGATAACCACTTTGAACTAGGCCTAGCGTACTAGCCCTAGCGTACTATCCATAGATACATATACACAGTGCATACCCTACCCAAATCAGATAACCACTTTGAACTAGCCGTAGCGTACTAGCCCTAGCGTACTATCCATAGATACATATACACAGTGCATACCCTACCCAAATCAGATAACCACTTTGAACTAGCCCTAGCGTACTATCCATAGATACATATACACAGTGCATACCCTACCCAAATCAGATAACCACTTTGAACTAGCCCTGGCGTGCTTTCCATAGATATAAATAGACAGTGCATACCCTAACTAAATCAGATAACCACTTTGAACTAGCCCTAGCGCACTAGCCCTAGCGTACTATCCATAGATACATATACACAGTGCATACCCTACCCAAATCAGATAACCACTTTGAACTAGCCCTGGCGTGCTATCTATAGATACAAATACACAGTGCATACCCTATTCAAATCAGATAATCACTTTTAACTATTGTCTACTATAAACCCTGTGCACGTCATTGCATACTAGGCGTATACTCACGGGTTTGTCTTGCTTCTTCAAATGACTAGGAGGTGCTGCGACAGGGAGTAATGAGAACCAGTGGGAGTCTCCCGACGCGAGGAGTGCGGCCGCCTTGTCGCCGCTACCGCCCGAGAGCACAGGTTTTGTGCCGATAATGCCAATTAATTGGCCGTGATGGAGAATTAAACTGCCCAAGAGTGTCTGGAGAAATATATTATTTGTAGTTAGTTCGTAAAGCATAAGTACAAGCACAGCACAATCAAAAAGCAATGTCAAAAATTACAATATTTCGAAATAAAAGTTTTTAAACACGTTAGACGTCACAGTACATAACAACAAATATGATGTTGTAAAGTAAAAAGTACTAATATATAATAAGAGTAGTAATATCCTTTTTTACTTTTTAATTACTTCAAATAAAACAAAGGCACAGTAATTAATTGATTGTTGTTAATTATGTACTAGCCTACACGAGCTACCATTTAAATACTGTGATGTCAGTATTTGATTTTCCCTCTCATTTTACGCCGTTTTCGATACCTAATTATTTTCTTAATCAAAAAGTATTTCTATAAAAAGTTATAAGCGGTAATAACAACATATTGCATGTTTCCTATTGCGATTACCATCATTATCATTCAAGCATCTCGTTTTGGTGCCCAGAGTTTGCTGTGCTACTGTTTTTTTTTTTTCAGAATTAGATTTATTCTGGTTGAATGATTCTAAACTGCCGACTGACTCACGAACCCCGAAAGCATGGGTAAAAGTCAAGCTTACCCAAAAAATTCCTATACTCATTAAGAAAAAAAAATTGGAATTCATTTATTTACTTATAACTTCATTTATTTTGGAAAGTTATATTAAATATGCTTACTTGTACTCTTTGCACAGACCTCTTCAAATTAGTCTGTATGTAAGGATAGAACACATCATAGTCGAATGGATCTATCTTTTGCCTCAAGAACTCGCAGATTTCGCTCGACTGCTCCATAAATTTCTTATTGTCTCTAGGAACTAGCAATAACGTGAAATGCCTAACATCCATCAATAACTGAAGCGCGCATCTCTGATTTATATCTGCTTCGTTCTCTCTTATGACTTTGTTGTAATGAGTGAAAGTGATAGCAGTAACTTTCTCGATGAATAGCGTGTGTGCTTCGTTTGGTAGTGTGTGTGGGGCTACTTCGTCGAGAATTCTGCTCGTCGAGTATAGATACTCTTGGAGCTTTAGAGAAGGTCCAGCAGGCACTTTTATGGTGGATTCTATGGGGTTGCCATCTTCGTCTTTTTCTGTGATTTTTATTTCGTCCCATTGCTAAAATGTACGGTGAAACATTAATTAGAGCTATAGAATTTTGTCTTACTCATCAGTTTTTTTATTTTTACTAATAGTAATATTACTTTTAAGAATATAGAGGTTGGGCTTTAACGATAAAGTTATACTTAATGGAACAAAGGGTGCGAGTGACATACATATCTTTACACAATACCAGGGCGTGAGGAAGAGACAGAGTATATGAAACGTGAATCGTTTTTTATAAACCATTATCAACTTCTTATGTAACTAAAAGTCACAAGTCATATGCCTTTAATTGGTATACGTTTTTTAACAATTAATATAATAATAATCAATCTTACCATCATTAAGTAATCCACGTTGGCTTCCAGCGTAAACTTTTGTGGCAAATATGTGGTCAAATCCTCAACTTTGCCCATCACTAAGTCCACCCATTTACCCCAACAAAATCGACAGTTCTCTTTCAATACCGCGCAGATAGCATTCCATCTCTTCAACGCATTATCGTCAATATTAACAACACCCAAACTGTCACGTTCCTCAGGGATGTAGCACTTTCGTAAATGGACCATAAGGGTGGAAATCGCTTGAGTAAAACGGGCCGTGTATATAGCTGTGGTTTTTTTCTGGAGTTCGGTAGATTGGAGGGTCGGTTCTTCGAAACAAGCTTTTATGTACTGCAGCATACTGCAAAATAAAACGTAGTTGACATATACGATACCTTTTTTTTTTTTTATCGTGCGCAAAATCCCCACGGATACCACCTCCACCAAAACCGATGGAGGTGATTATGTCGGACTCGAACCGACCAAAACGCACGCCGTCCATGGGTCCTCGATTGCCGGAGGTGAGATTAACGATACCAATACCCTCAGAGGTTGTTCGCTCTTCTACCCCTTATTAGACATTTTCGTTTACCGTGGTTTACTAATACCACTTTGGTGGCAGACAAGCACAAGGGCCACCTCATGAATAGTGGTTACCGTGGCCTATAGACGTTAACAACGCCAGGGGCGTCACATAGCGATCGTGCACGCCAACACAGCGCCGCGCCGCACCGCAACACATCAAACAAAACAGACATAAGCCCGCTTTCCAGATATTGGTCAAAGTGTACCCCACTATCTTAGCGCACGTGTAGAACGATCATAACATTGACTACCTTCAAAGATAAGGTTGAAAATTACGTTTTCGAAATTGGAACTCAAATTCAAAACACACAGTCACTAACCTTTGTATATTGCTATCTGAAACATCTCTCAAATAGATCTCGATAAGACTTTTATCGCTATATATCTGATCAGTATCGTCTTCGTCCTCATACACAAACAGAATCTTATCTTTACTGCTGGTGACTTTCTTGTCCTGGTACAAGTATATTCTTAAATCTTCTAGAAGCTTCTGCAACTCGTCGTCTAGGCCTTGACAGAGTTTCTCGAGAGTTGGACTGTAGCCACGGTCTTGACGGGCCATACCTGGAAGGATTTGATACATATAACAAATCACCATTATGTGAGTGACAGAATGCCTGAATTAGAACCCCCGAGAGGAAACCCTGCATCAGACGCTCATCGCAGGTGAGATTGTCTTGCCCTGATTATCTTGGCATAGTTGCAGTGGCGAGGGGTCCCTATATCACGATTTTGGTAAGCTTGCATGGTCATGGCAAATTGGATCGAGATAGGTTCTTTTTCAACTGGCTTTCCTTTTGAAAATATTACTTGTTAGTACAAATTACAAAAATGCAAACGCAACTAGAAGTTAATTTTCATAGCAGACAGAGATTCATATAATTCGGTAGACATTGTCGAAGTAACATAGTAATCATCATCATCATCATCTACATGCTCTGTCTCTACATCAACATATCATTCAGCTCCACACATTCCTATCAGATGTCACTCCCTTCTTTGCCATATCTTCTTTCACGCAATCTATCGAACTTTTCTTGGGCAGACCTCTTAAAGACCTCTACATTCATACTTTGGAACTTTTTTACAACATTACGATCATCTTTTTTCATATACGTATGTATCTCTTTCACTTTTTAGATTTTCATTTACTGGTGCCACTTTCAAACTTTCTCTAATATAAAGATTACTTATTCTGTCCACTTTCGTTACACCACACATCATCTTAACATTCGCATCTCCGCTAACGCGCTAACGTCAAACAGGGGTGAATAGGGATAAAATGGTCAATGGAATATTTTATATAATTTCTTTAAATAGATTATTATATTTAAATAGATTAAAATATGCCTATTATAAGTCAAAGTTTCGCTTGAAAGAAAATAACTACATAATTAAGGTGACCACCCTATTCACCCCTGGATCCCTATTTACATGCAGTTGTCTACTTTCGTCGTTTTTAAGGTCAAATATGATGATCCATACATTCAAAATAGTGATATTGAAACAAAAAAGGTTTGTTTCTAAATAAAGTTTTACATTCACATCATGCAATCGATGCTGTTGATAGTAGTAGAAACCTGTTTTAAATCAGAAAGTCAACACCCAGGCGACAATGACCTGTAACCAGTCACTTTCTAGATTACTCTGTCTGCTTTAGCTACCTGTCCCCTGAACCTATCCTGGAAAATTCAAAGAAACCGCACCTTCAAAGTAAACAAGTGCCGGTACTTTTGATTGCTGGTAACACTTATCAAACGATACCGATACTGCCTGTCATTGAACCTTCTAATCGAAATACCTATATTACACGTGTAGCCTCAAAGTATAGGTACTAATAACGTCACTAACAATTATTATTCATTTTATAATGTTGATTGGGCTAGTGATACCGCGTGCGATATTTGATCGACGTATCGAATATCGACGTGACTAATGGCGCTATCGATAAACTTTTCGCGATTTTAGATCAAAACGAATATAAGTTAAACTTTATAAAGTTTTGTAAATAACTAAAATGGTTAATGAGTATGGTTAATGACGTGACTTATTGACCTGAAAATTAATGACTTATAAAGCTGCACTTATAAACCTGCGATATTCTGCGATTTCGAATATAGGAACCTATTAATCGTTCAAAATTCGAATAGTGTCGGATTCAAACGTCCGTTCATCCAAAGAAAGCAGGAGCAGTTGTCCTTAAAATCTACAAGGAAGAATTCTTTATGAAATAACAATCCAAAAGCCTTTTTTACACCAGAGTTGGTGGAGGTGATTATGTCGGACTCAAACCGACTAAAACGCACGCAATCTTTGATTGGTGGTGAGGTAATACTAAACATATCTCTCGCACCCCGGCACACCTGGGGATATCTCTTTGAGATGACCACCTTCCCCTAATGTGGTTACCGTGATGTCCCCCCAAGTAGCCCTTGAATATGGGTAGGCGCACTTTCCGCGCACGGCGGCCTGCTTCTGCTAGGATTACAGGCCGCTCCATCCGTCATCCCCAGGCCCGCGCTCATGGAAGGCGGAGGTCATTCTACCAATCCAATAGCCTGGTGAAATATGTACCTGACAAGGATTATGTTCTTTAACATCAATCGATCACTGTCGTACACCACTAGATATCGGTTTACACACGAAGTTATCTATTCTCAGAAAATATAATATTATTACAATGACTGCAATTTAATGTTTTGTTTTGTTTCGTATCTTGTATGCTTTATTACAATATTATTGTTTGTGGAAAAATAAGAAACGAAATTGTTCAAATCTGTCTAACATTTTTTTTAAATAATAATTTTAAAAACTATTCCTACAGGTGTCACAAAATATACCTAATGAAAATATTAGCATCTGTGGCGCGGCGGTAGTGAAAGTGGCTCAGCATAACTATTAATTGTATGGATGCCATGAATATGACCATTTGTACTGATCTGGTCGTACGTCGGAAAACACGTTGAGCCGACGACGACGATCCCGGTTGTCATACGAACATCTATGGCGGTGGTTACGAGTAAATGGAGCCCTAATAAGTTCAAGGTTGTGGAGGAACGGGATATGATGTACCTCCAACACAAAGGGAGGATCCTCCGACCAGGCAAGGTGATTACGCCTGGCGAGCCGTGGAACAACGGTTGACGTATGGGTTGTTTGTATGTATATTGTACTAGCGCAGCGCGAGAACTGCTCTTTCGCGATGCAGGAAACGGAGTGACGTAGTAGTTACTCTTGCTGTCGCTAGATGACGCTTGGTAAATGTGGCATCGCCACAAGGTTGTGGAGATCAGTGACCTTAACACAAAAAACTATCGAATTAGTAATATAAAGGTATCGAGAGAACGGAGCGTTACGATTGTGACTTCACACAGGCACAGGTTCGAAATGGGCAAGCCGCCAATCGCAATGCTCCGTTTTTTCGATACTTTTTCATTACGAATTCGATAGTGTTTCGTGCTAAGGGCTCTGATGGTAGTCGATTCACAGAAAATATCGAATTTCAGCCGCGACATTATAGTCGCAGTTAGACTGGAAAAAGAGGACTCAGAGGTGACAATTTCGAATGCAACCGCAGCAATAAAAATATTAAAGTCGATTCCAACCCAATACAGTCACAATCGTAAATAAACACCATCGAGGAATCTAATCAAACATACACACAAAATTCCACCTAAACCAGTACAACAGTTTCGGAGGAGTTAAGCGACATACTTACGTACAAAAATACCTCAAATAATAAAAAAAATGGTTACTAACCTTTCATCAAAGAATTCATGACCTTAATCACATCTGCGCGTGATTCAATAACAGTTTCTCCTATAAGATCCTTCCACACGTACCAATTGATATCGGCTTCCTTCTCTACCTCGCTGTCTGATGACACCTTAGTCAAGTCTATGAGCAGCTGGGTCTTGAAAACGTCGTATACCTTGCCCCATCGGCTGTCTATAATGGCTTTGACGCGAGAGGTGAGTAAAGGTTGGAAGTAATGACACCATACGTGCACCTCGGGTATGTCGAGAGATGTGCATATTGTGGACCAGTTTGAAGGCGTTTCTGGAAATTATAATTCTGGTAAACTCCTATAATTATATTCTAGAATATTCTGGACAGCGCTGTCTAGATCTAATGTAAGTATAGCTTAACTAGCTTATAGAATGCCGATAAACATACTTAAATTTTTTTTTGGAAATGCAATTATATTATACGATATAATTGTTTGTAGATAGACAAATTTATGTAGGCCTATAATTAGGAGCAATCGTGCATATTAGGTGTGGCCTATTGATTGATTAATTCATTTACAGACTTATTGTATTGCGCGGGACTCGAAGCTACGACCTTTTACTGAACCGGTGTCGTGTCAACTGGACGGATTGTAGGTCGATAGGGAGGCCTATGTCCAACCAGTGGACATCCTATGGCTGAAATGATGATACAGAATACAAGATTTTCGCATATTTAACAGATGTTAAATCAACATTAATTTTTATTTTAAGTGAAACATCAAATAACATAAGTTAAGGATTCAATTGTCATTACCAAGGTATTTTGAACTCTTTTACATTAGGATACATACCAATTTTGAACGCTACATCTCTAATCTCATGCAGCACTTTGATCCTAGTGATGTTATGCAGGAGTGTGTGTACATTGCTATCAATGAACGATTTCACCCACACATTCCACTTGTGAACACATTCCGTCACCTCTTTTTTGGCTAGGGGTTGGAGTTCCTTATTTGTTGATAATCTGTAAATCATTAAACATATTGTTATATTATTCATTTGCTACTCAATACCTCTACTACTACTGGACATAGGTTGACCGGACAGCTGATCAGCCTCGCTGTGTGAGCAATTTCACTCATTTAATAATAATAATAATATATGTCTTTATTGTACACCAAGGATGAAATTATACCACACAGAGAGAAGTTTGCACATGGTAAATACAATTGGCGGCCTTATAACTCTGCGGCAATCTCTTACAGGTAACCTTATTTCTCCTATATATAACGACTGTTATATATGTTCTATTGACTAAAGAAGTTAAAAGCAGCCGAAACGGCAGACTAAAAGTAAGTAATACCAAATATGACGCAATAGAATCTGCAAAGAGTTGTTTTATTTCAATATGTGACTCTCGTCCTAAGTGAGCAGTCTGACTGGGGAAGTACCTCCACGCTACAGAATACCGCGGCTAACAATAATCTTATGTTGTGTTTCCGGCAGTGAGTAGAGCTAACTGGAGAGGTTTTGTATTGTGTGAAGTGTGGGAAGACCGAGGGCTTAGATTGTCACTGCTATGTGATGTTATAAAACCCTGCTTTGTCTTCTGAGCTAACACCACAGAAATTCTATCAATCTTCCCCCACCTCCCCTTCCCTTCTACAGGGTCGGCAGCGCAAATGTGTCGCCCCTGGTATTGCAAGCGTCCATAGGCCACGGTAACCACTTTCCATCAAGTGGGCCGTGTGTTTGGCTGCCAGCTAGGTGATATAAAATAGCATTAGAGTTAACTTCAAATGAATACATACCGGTAATTGGTAATAGCTGGAGGCAGCAGCTTCAAGGCTGTAGGGTCACTGAACTTTACAAGTTCAATTAACGGTTGTGAGTCTCTTTTGAACAAGTCCTTCAATTTTGCTAGGATAGCGCCGCCATCATTGTCTGAAACAATAATGGTAATGGGGAATGCCGTATTCTCAAAATAATGTTGTTACCAGCAATTATATAAATTCTGAGTCGACGCTACGGTACCCAGCTTAGTAGTTAAGTGGGTCTTACGAACGAGAACACCCGGGTTCGAATACTGGCCATTTCACTATCAACCTGAACCCACTCCTAACTCAAGTAGGCCTATGTTTTTTTTTTTTTTTTTTTTTTTTTTTTATCTATGGCACGTCAATTTGACTTCACCTCGCCTGATGTTAAGCTGAAGGCAAAGTCCCATGAAAGAGGGTCACCATTGCAAACACGTTCAGTGCTACAATGGTGGCGCTCAGCTTGACGGCCTCATCAGATGCTTTTTCACGCCCCGCTTAAAGGACCCGGGACTGTAGGAAGAAGGAAACACGTGCGCCGGCAAGGAATTCCAGGACTTAATGGTACGGCAGAGAAAAGACTCACCGAACCGCTTGGTTCTTGATGGAATATTCTGTACCGTATGCGAGTGACACCTAAGCCCTGCACGCGTTGTCCTGTGTAGGAAAGGGGAGGGTGGGATTAGTTGGAAGAGCTCATCAGAACATTCACCATGGTAGAGACGGTAAAATACTGCCAAGGACGCAACATCTCTACGCATCTGCAAAGGCTCGAGGGACTCTGTGACCTCAGGACTCCCAATAATGCGGACCGCACGTCGCTGCAACCTGTCGAGAGCATCTAATAAGTACTTTGCGGAGCCATCCCAGAGATGCGAGCAGTATTCCACGCAGGAGCGAATTTGTGTCTTATAAAGAAGACACCGCTGCTCCGGCGTGAAAAAACGTCTCACTCTGTTCAGGACTCCGAGTTTACGCGAAGCTGTTTTGATGATGCTCTCGATATAGTTCTTGTTGTTCAGTTTGCAGCGCACGTCCATACCGAGTATATTGAGGTTATCCTGTAATGGCAGTGGTGTGCTCTGAAGAGTGGGAGGAGGAAGGAAAGGAGATGTCTTTGCTGAAAACGCGCATGCCTGCGTCTTCTTGGCATTGAACTCGACCAGGTTCTCAGATCCCCATTGGGAAACGTGATTGAGGATCCGGTCAAGCCCAGTGACAAGAAGTCGCCTCTTTTCCGCTACATCGGACTGCTTGGCCGCAGAATGTCCGTGGTAGCTCCCGTGTACAGTGCTATCGTCTGCATAGCAGTGGATGCTGCCGGTGGACAGCATGTCATTGATATGCAGAAGAAAGAGAGTGGGTGATAAGACGGACCCCTGCGGCACACCAGCATTTCCCTGCAGGAACTCCGATGCTCGTCCATCACAGAGAACGCGAATACGGCGCCCCTGCAGGAAGCTAGCAACCCAATTGCACAGTCTAAGAGGCAGACCGAAGGCTGGTAGTTTGGAAAGAAGCGATTTGTGCCAGACTCTATCGAACGCTTTGGCGATGTCTAGGCTAATAGCCAGTGACTCACCATGCTTGTCCATAGCCTCACCCCAAAGATGGGTAACATACGCCAGAAGATCACCCGTTGACCGTTTCGGCCTAAAACCATATTGTCGGTCATTAATCAGGGAGTGATCCTCTAGGTGGCGCATGAGCTGTGTGTTGATAAGGTGCTCGAAGACCTTGCACAGCACTGAGGTGACGGCTATGGGCCGATAGTTGGCAGCAGCATGTTTAGCAGTGGACGTCCTATGGCTTAAATGATGATGATGCTGATGATGATAATACGTACCAACAAAACAAGAGTACACCAGCACAACAGTCTTCAATACAATCTTAACACCATTCACTATTTTGTCTCGAATTTGTGCTTTCACATCTCCTTCCAAAATTTGTGCTAAATCGAACTGCAATGTGGAATTGAGGCTGCTATTGCTATGAAGACCTATTAGCGTGTTCAGAAGTTCCACCATAGTTTGCGAGTCGAGGAGGTATAGACTTATTAGGCAGGAGCATGCTACCTGAAATATTAAAAATAATTGTTTACTGAATTTAAATACCATTCTGCATCTACAAGATTAGAATTCTGTTTCGAAGTTCATGCTTATTTTTACTGCTAACATTATGTCCAAATACTACTGTGGATACCGGACTTTTACTATGGAAGCAATAACACATCATCCTGACTGTCATGCTGAATTTCGAAGTTCAAAGTAGCGATGAACCGAAACAGGACTCACGGTAGTGCGAAAGTACCACATCGATACCCATAATTTCGAATGTTTTCCACGGTGAAGCACGGTAGTGCGAAAGTATTCCACATCGATCCACATATCCTCATCCTCTAAGCAGGCGAATGCACACACTCCATTCGCTACCCGAATCAGATAAATCGGATAAATTACATACACTTTACCTCACAAATCTTTGCGCTTTAAGTTTCACTGACAATTTTGCAGAGCCTGCATGAGAAAAGATGAAACAGCGGCACATGTGCTTCTACACTGTCCTGTGACCATTACATACAGGGCTAAATACTTCAAAAACATAGGTACCCTCTGAGAAATCACCAGCAATGTGAACAGATAGCTGGCGTTCTTTGCCGAGTTGGGGTGGCTTGAAATTTTTTCCACGCTAACGCAAACACCGCGCCGTGACGTGGAGTTACGCAAATCCACCATACCATACCATATTAATAATGTACTTATCTACATACATCGTAAAGCACTTTTAATTTCTGAATTGGGTAGAGTATACAGTGCGTGTCTGTCTCTGTGGAATGCATTGTCTGTGATGCTTTAATTCAGTTGTGGTGATTCAATTCAGGTGTGTCGAAGCCATCTAGCAGTAGCATGAACTCCTATCGAATTCGTAATGTAAAGGTTTCCAGAGAACGGAGCATTGTGATTGGCAGTCTGCCTCTTGTGAACTTGTGTGCGTGTGTAGCCCGCCAATCCCAATGCCCCGTTCTGTCGATACCTTTACATTACGAATTCGATAGTATTTCGTGCTAAGGCTACTGATTCAAAACCCAAGGCGACACAGGGGAATAAAACCATCAGGAAAATACAAAGTATATACAAACCTCGACGCTTATTTCAACATCCTGTAGCTTCTGTCTGCACACATCGATTATGGTTTGGTTGAAATTAGATATTGAGTGCCATTGTTGCTGCACTAACCTTTGCAGAGACTGCATGCCCGGTTTTGCAGTTTTACCTCCAATTTGTAATTGTAGGCCTGAAAATAACAAAAAATATTTTATAGGACAAGTGTTTATGTCGTACGCTATACATTTCTAGCGTATAAGAAATGATGATGGTTTTTGGAGACCAATGAAATACTCCAAAAAAATTATTATATTTAAAAGGGATAAAGCCCATATTATAATCTCGATCGAACCGATAAAGGTATCGCATTTTTATCGTATGAAAAATCTCCACGGATAAACCGGAGCCGTTTAGGTTAGGTTACGTCGGATTCGAACCGACTAAGACGCACGTCGTCTTTGGGTCAGACCCCTTCGGGTAAAAGGACTACAGTCACCATAGAGCCCCCAGGTATCGGGAGTAGGTGATGGTATACTGATACTAGCATTTACGTAATTGTATAATAGAGAGGCGATTGCCAACCAGGCGCCTGTCACGCTCCTTAGGCCACACACAAGAAAAACATGTATTTTCAATTATATTGCAATTAAAAATGAACATAGAGAAAAAAATTACAAATGTACATACATAAGCTCATGCCTATTTTCCTCCAGGGTAGCAGAGATAACAGCCCACCATTTGAGTCTATCCTTACATACTTCACAAACTTCCTCCACTGCCGTTATTGAATACCACCAACTTGCTTTTTCTTCAAAATTCTACTATTTTGGTCAGAATTTATACCACTAGACCATTCACCTGAGACTTTCATACCTCCGTACCCATTCGCTATACTTGCCCAAACCATCTCAGTATTAATTTAATTAAATTCTAAAATAAGTTATGCCTATTTAAAAATTTAAAATTCTAAAATTACCAGTATTAATATGTCTAGCCATGATGAATAGCTGGGTGGCCGTCACATAGTCCTCGACCTCAATGCTCGTCCATATTTTCTCAGGTATTTCCATTAACAGCTTCACTTGGATGGAGGTGCTGTGCATTGAGTTGTTGTGCAGGAAACTGGCAAATACATTTATGTATCATAAAGAGTTATACTTTAAACAAATACTTAGATTAATAGAAACCACAAAGGCCTTTCTTCATTATTCAAAAAGTTTTTTATTTTTTTATTTATGGCATGTCAATTTGACTTCACCTCACTTTGAATTTAGATCAGAACCATTCAAAAATGGATTAGCATCCGTTTGGTATAGTGCTATTTTATAGATGTTATAAAACATTGATTATGGGCCAGTTCGTTTTTATAGCAATATTTTATTGGCCTATTAGATCTAATTTATTTTCCCTCAATTTTGGTTAGATCATAGTTGCGCTTGTAGCAAATTTGTTAATAACTTTTGAAATGTTCCTGTAGTGTTGTGTTCCTTCCACACAACACTAAGAAAAGATAAATGGAAAACCTGTAAACATCATCTGAATAATATACATAGACGTTTTCATAAAGATATGCCTTAACGTAAAATCCATACCATAATGTGGAGTTGTGGAAACCACGCCATAGGGTATGCATCCCACTAAAACTCATATGCAAAGGTTTATCTGATATGAGTAGGGTATGCAGCATTTTTTTACTAAATTAATGCACGCCCAGTTGGTATGCCAGGTAGTTAGTCTTATTTTTTAGGCATAAAATACCTTGGAGGTGTAGAATGCTTTTCATCAATCTTAAACCCCACCAGATGTGTGTTGTGCAAGTTTTTGCATGCCGCCATCATCTCACTGATGTGATTTAGAGTACTGCCAGTAGTCACTTTCATCTCTTCAATAGTGTCAGCAGCATGAATGAGATCTCGGTACCTCTCACTAAAATCAGAAAGTACATAAAAATATTTTTTTTATTATAGAATTAATCAGAATCTAATACTATTATTAGTATGCTAATTAAATTATATTGAATGTATTCTGTTTGGTCTTTGGGAAAGCCGTCCCCCAACACAGTTTGTAAAGAGTAATTTGAATTTGACTAGTGTTGTAAATGTGTAAATTTGTGAAGATTTTTGTTTGTTACTTAAGTATCCAATAATAACAATAATAAGAATGTTGTCGTTTATGTATTGTTAATCACTTGATTGTAACTTGTAGTGTATTTTAAAATAAAAAAAAATAACAGCAGTAACTAATATAAAAATATAACTGCATGAAATGTACTAAACCACACATGAAGAAGATTAGTTACACTACATCACAGTCATCATCACTTCACCAGTCACAGTACAATTTGGGAATCATAGTAGAACTACTACTCATCATCATCCCCCTCCTTGCATTATAATAATAATATAATAAAATCATATATATATATAATAAAATTATATTCACTACAGTTTGCTTACAGAGTTATGAACTTAATCCCGGCAATAACATGCGCATTTCAGACACAAGCGGTAGTTCAACTCTGGAATCCAAAGTAAGTTTTTTTTTCTTGTATTATGGGCACCAGGGTAAAATGTTTACTTGTTATGGTCCTTGCGTTAAACTACCGATATTATTAATGTTTGTTATTATTAAAAACGTAAGAATAAGAGGTAATAACACGGACAAAGTAATTAAAACTAACAAGTTGTTTAATAGTGAAGTAATAAAAAATACTATAGGTTTCAAGTTACGGTTCGGGTTTAATTCATGGATAATTGAACTTACCCCACCATGGCCCGTAACTCTTCTCTTTTCCTTTCAATTTCATACTGTAACTTTTTCTGTACTTGATCTATATCACTGATATAATGTGTTTGAAATAATTGGTCTGGAACTATGTCTAAGAGGTTAGGTTGAGACATCTTCTTACAATTTTATTGTAGTTTCATAATAGCAGGGCTATTTATTTTTCTATTTGGTAGTGTACATATAGCTCATTACACATTTGGTGTACCTAACAAATTATTTTCATATATTTTTAATACAGATAAATATAAACAAATATGAAGCTAGCAAATGCCAATTGCCAACACAACTTTGTATTCTGTCACTGTCTGTCAGTGTCAGCTGTCATGTCAAATGTTCACTGTAACAGTTTTGGATACATTCAATTTAGCCAAAAATAAAACTGGCTAACGTGACTCGTGGCTCTAGAGTAATATATCTAGAAAAACCTGACATTAGCGTCTCGCCTTTAATAATTTATTATTAAACTTACCACATATTCGACACTGACGAAACTGTGGTGATTCTGCTGTAGAAGTTGTGCAGAAGCCGTCTTATGAAGATTTTTATTCCGTGCACGTAATGCCCACGGATATAAATCTCACGGAGTAGGTGAGAGAGGTTATGTCGGACTCGAACAGACTAAAATTCACGTCGTCTTTGGGTTTTTAGTTACCGGAGGTTAAATAGTAGCAAACATATTTCGCATTTCGGCAGAACCGGTGACCTCCCTTTCGAGATGACCCCTTCGGGTGTAGGGTCCCCGATGGCACCCGGTCAGCGTGTGCAGCCACGAGTCCTCGCTCGCGTCGCAGTGATGGCACTCTGACATTAGCTGCAGCTGCATGCAGTTAACCTCAAAAGCACCCATGCCCGGTGATCACCTGCATCAGCCGATACGAGAGCCTAGTGTCTTTGGACCTTTTGCTCTACTACCATTTACTATTGCTGTCCTACCCAGGCTTTCATTGTTATCGTTCGTTATGATCAATTTAATGATTTGACGGTAAAAGTATTGAGGTCCCGAGTTTGATTTCTGGCCATTACACAGCTCGAGTGAGCACTAGTTGAATAATATAAGCGGGAATCGACTCGACTATGCTACCATGTTCATTACCTCGTGCAATAAACAGTATTCTATTTATTTTTCCATGACTAGCTATACTTTAAACATCTCTCACGATTCATTGATGTTTTTATCATTTATAGTCTTCTGTCGAATCGGCGGCATTTTTCACTTGCCATCGTGGTGTAGTCATTTGTTACACGGCAGTGCTGCTACTCACGAAGAGGGCCCAAGCATAGGTTTCGCTCTTCGGGAAGGCCTACTACGTACGATATAGTAAAAAGTTGCTAATAGTAAAAAAAAAAACAATGTTTCGTGAAAGAATTTTGGGTGCTTTTACTGCGTCCGTTAGATTAATCTATGCGTTAGATATTCGTTTGAGGTGAGGTGGTTCTGACGAGTTGTAGAAATAGGATATAGTTGTAAATATTATAGCCGCATTGCTAAATACGGCACATTCGTAAGGACAAGAAAAGGTATTGTATCGAAATAATAAATATAATCAAAATACATAATACAATTTTGAAGTAAAATAACAATTTGTCAGTTTACAGTCATATGCGGTGTGGTTTATTTGGTACACATTGTTACCGTTGTTGAAATAATATCACAATTTACAGATCATTATAACAATGAAATTCGTTTCAAAAAGATTCCATTTATATAATTTTTAAGTACGATAAAATATACTTTGTAATAAAAAAATTCAGTCAGATTACATAAAACAGTAATTTATTATTAACATAATGAAACATTTCATCACAAAAGAGAAATCATTTTTGTGTAGTTTTATCTAATAGAAGTAAAAAAAAATCGATTGCTTTTAAAACATTCACCAAAATCCTCTCAGAAATCAATGCTCAGAAATGCAACTATAATAAGGAACTATTCTTGTACTTCACTCATACTACCTTCGATATGTGTCATTCAACGCTTTACCGGTCACCGTTTCACCTCCAAACTGTCTACTTATAAACCGACCGTAAAATCTGTAGCGCGGGTTGGGTATGCACATCGTGGCGGGGGTCACGTTAAAAGAAAGAGAGAATAAATGCATGAAACAAGAGCAAGCGAGATACCGCCATGAGTGTTGGCGAGGAACTGACCAAATCTGACGGTCGATTGGTTGATATTCCCCCCGTCTCGACGCAGTTAAAGGTACGAATCGTGGACTCAAAATGTGTTCAAGATGCGCTCCATATGCGCAGTACGCATTTTTGCGCTGTTTTTTTAGAATAACACTGAGTGCAAGGGTGGTAGATGAGGTCAAATCTACCCAAATCATAGATTATATCAACATCAACACGATTATATAACAATCCGCGACAGGGGCTTATTTTTCTATCACGACTTAGGTCCAAGATCCGTGCCGATAGTTATACCCAAGGCGCGGTACAGCGGTTACGGTCGCACTTTTAAAAAAAAACTTTGTTTTTAATAATATTAAAGTTGTAAAGCACAATTTTCTACGCAATATGAAATGTTTAAACAGGCACTAATTTTTTCAAATACACTCCAATTTCAAGCTAATCTTAGGCCACCATTGTTTTGTACTGACACAGGTTGGCGCTCTCTTTAGGAACATGACAGGGACCAACCTTCCAACGTAGAACCAAGAGATAAATACAAAGCCAATGTGCGTGATTGACGCTCTTAGTGCATTGAAAAAAAAAAAAGAATGAAATTGAAAAAACATACGCACGATAACCAATTCGTACACTATTCAGAATATCAGTCTGCAAGAACTTAGGATGAGAACAATAAAAAATAAATACTCGTAATAAAATGGACCGTTCACGAAACTTAGGTTCAACTTCGAAAGTTAATAATAAAAATGATTTTATTATTTCATTATAAAAATATATAATAACACTAAAATATCCATGTATAACGGTGCAACATTGATCTATTTGTTACATTAAACTTACACTTATTCAACCGTCTTTAGTTGGCTGTACGAATCATCATTGAACATAATCTAATATTTGTTAATTTCGAAAATAATATTGCAACATACAATATAATACATTCTTTTGAGATCAAGTGGCAGTGCTCAGCCATTTTTTGAACATCAAAAATCGAATACTTTTTACACGCTAATAAAATATAAGTTTGTAACAATTAGTACAGTCAATTAAAGTGTCATATAAATTGTATCTCACTTCACTGGACCACGTTCACATTATTGCCTATGAGATTACGCCAGTTCGTTCAGTACATCACTTCGTATACCGTCGCCTTCTTGTCGCCGGAGCCCGTCACTATGAACTTATCGTCCGCAGATATATCACAACTGAGCACCGACGATGACTCCTTTGACTGCAACACAACAATACATTTTAAAACTAAAATAACAAAACGTACATCGTTGATCTTACAGATAAGGTTTTGTGGGACAATGTACAGTGGGTGTCAAAAGTTTCTAGACAATTGAAAATTGTATGAAGTACACAGCTACTAGTCTTAGAAGCTACTGGATATTAGATCTACTTACAAATGTAATTAAGCTACTAATTGCAAGAGTTTACTTATTTTCTTATAAAGAAACATGACATCGATCTATTTTATTGTATTCACACTACATATCTATGTTACTCTTGGTTAAATTTGACTCAAGCTGTCAAAGGATTATAGACCTTACGGAGTCCAGGAAGTTTTAGAGTCCACTGTATAGTAAAAACAAGTATTAAAATTCAAATATTTAAACATTCTACATTCAATTCAGATAATGTTCTTTTGTGTTGTAAATAATAAAAATACCATCACTATTAGCCATAATACCCAGACTTAGAATAAGGGTGTACCCGATCAAGATTTTGGCCTCACGTACGTAAGTACTTAGAGCCCTCCAACCAACAGGTACACCTTCTGAATAACGGATGACCTTCTAACACAGGCTTTGCTCTCACGATTGGGAGGACAGATGGCAGTCGATTCTGTAAAGTCAATACCGTAAAACGGGATGAATAGGAATCCAGGGGTGGGTAGAAATAAAATGGTCATTGGAATAATTTAAATAAATTCTTTTACAAAATTTTAACTAAGCGAAATAACAGATATTTCGTGATTCTATTATTACAATGAACTAGTCCAAATTTTCGCTTGAAAGAAAGTAACTACATAATTCATCTGACCATTTTATTTCTATTCACCCTTCGATCTCTATCCACCCCGTTTTACCCGGTACTTCGGGCTCCAAGGCTCGAAAGGGATTCAGATGATGATGCTACCGACCTGGAATATGCTGGCACCGTAGGGAGTGCGCCACGCGTTGAGCAGGTTGTCCTTGCCGGTGGACACGAACCACTTGCCGCTGGCCGCGAACTTCAGCGACAGCACGCACGACTCGTGCAGCAGCAGCTGGTAGCGGTCCGGCTTGCCCGCGTGCAGCACTTCCACGTGAGAGTTCTCCATGCCCACGGCCAGCCACGAGCCTGCCCACAGGGGATTAACTGATTATTAAGGTTGCCATTGTGTTGAGCGGTATACGATGAAGGTGTCTGTCGCGGACAACGAGTAATGTCGCAAATAGTACTTGCGTGTCATTGGCCTGAGAAATGGATTAAGCCGTCTATCATAGCATAGCCATGTTTGATGTATTTGTTTGAAGTAGTACACGGCGCAAGCATGCAATTGCTAAACCTAGCATGTTGCTAAACCGTGATGCGCCTTTAAGTTTTTTTTTTCAAAGAGGAGAGAGTCTGATGGACGAGCATCGGAGTTCCTGCAGGTAAATGCTGGTGTGCCGCAGGGGTCCGTCTTATCACCCACTCTCTTTCTTCTGCATATCAATGACATGCTGTCCACCGGCAGCATCCACTGCTATGCAGACGATAGCACTGTACACGGGAGCTACCACGGACATTCTGCGGCCAAGCAGTCCGATATAGCGGAAAAGAGGCGACTTCTTGTCACTGGGCTTGACCGGATCCTCAATCACGTTTCCCAATGGGGATCTGAGAACCTGGTCGAGTTCAATGCCAAGAAGACGCAGGCATGCGCGTTTTCAGCAAAGACATCTCCTTTCCTTCCTCCTCCCACTCTTCAGAGCACACCACTGCCATTACAGGATAACCTCAATATACTCGGTATGGACGTGCGCTGCAAACTGAACAACAAGAACTATATCGAGAGCATCATCAAAACAGCTTCGCGTAAACTCGGAGTCCTGAACAGAGTGAGACGTTTTTTCACGCCGGAGCAGCGGTGTCTTCTTTATAAGACACAAATTCGCTCCTGCGTGGAATACTGCTCGCATCTCTGGGATGGCTCCGCAAAGTACTTATTAGATGCTCTCGACAGGTTGCAGCGACGTGCGGTCCGCATTATTGGGAGTCCTGAGGTCACAGAGTCCCTCGAGCCTTTGCAGATGCGTAGAGATGTTGCGTCCTTGGCAGTATTTTACCGTCTCTACCATGGTGAATGTTCTGATGAGCTCTTCCAACTAATCCCACCCTCCCCTTTCCTACACAGGACAACGCGTGCAGGGCTTAGGTGTCACTCGCATACGGTACAGAATATTCCATCAAGAACCAAGCGGTTCGGTGAGTCTTTTCTCTGCCGTACCATTAAGTCCTGGAATTCCTTGCCGGCGCACGTGTTTCCTTCTTCCTACAGTCCCGGGTCCTTTAAGCGGGGCGTGAAAAAGCATCTGATGAGGCCGTCAAGCTGAGCGCCACCATTGTAGCACTGAACGTGTTTGCAATGGTGACCCTCTTTCATGGGACTTTGCCTTCAGCTTAACATCAGGCGAGGTAAAGTCAAATTGACGTGCCATAGATAAAAAAAAAAAAAAAAAAAAAAAAAAAATTATCCTCCAAGCATATTTTCAATTCAGTTAAGGTCAGCATTTTTAACTAAGTAATGGCCGGATTTCAATATATTCCGTGAAGCGCTAGCCATAACCTCCAAAACCCTCTGACAGTATCAAAGTTTTGCAGCAGCGAACCTGCCACAATGCATATAAGCGATGCAGTGCCCTGCAACACCTCTAAACAGCTGTCAAATGTAAATCCCAATTGAGTTGCTCATGCGCATCGTGTTGGTCGGACTTTTATGCTTGTAATGGATGGAAAAAGTATGCAGTACCAGTGGGGCAGTAGCCCAACGAGAAGATCTGGCTGGAGAAGTCATGCTGGTGCAGCTGGCGACCCTCGCGCAGGTCCCACGACCGCACGGTGTTGTCGAGGCCGCCCGTCCACAGGCGCGTGCCGTCGCCGCTGATGTCGATACACGACGCGCCATCCGTGTGCCCTGTAGTACACACACATTATACATACAGACATATATAGCAGGTAGCGGCTAGATATATGAGGCTCTAACGAGGTCTTAAGAACCTTACCAACCTCAATTGAAAGTCGGTAGAGTTACTGGTTGACGGACGAGCGTCTCGCAAAAGCTTTCGTTTTTCATTTCACTTTTAATTGATTTTATTTCCTACAGACATTGAAACATTTGTTCTCCGCCATATTATACGGCTAAACATGTTGGTCATAATGTAATTGTTGACTCAACATCTTGCATGCACATGCATGTATAACACATGTTTAAACAAATAAATTATTTGATTTGACTTGAAGTTGGACGGTAGTATAGCCGTAAAAGTTGTGCATGTGCCTCTGAGGTGGAATACAAAAATGATATAATATATTATGGTCTGGTGATTCTCGTGCTAACCATAAGGTCCACTACGAACTTGTCCTAAGCCACTATGAACTTGTCCTAAGCCACTATGCAACCAAAATGGATGCATCTTGTGCTGTTTCATACAAAAACAGATATTCGGTGCGGATCTAGTACAGATAAACTACATACTTATAATATAAATGTTTTTAACACTTGAATTTGATCATACCTTGGAATTGTCTAACTAATGTTTGGTTCTGAAGATCCCATACTGCTATGTTTCCATCGGAGCAACAGCTAAAGCAAACCTGTTCACAAAAACATATATTTGAACAGTTTTAGACATCAGTGATTCCAGTCATTAACTTTTCATAACTCATTTGGTAGGGCGGATAAGTGTACGAGGTCCGGAACCCTCACGCGTTGCATCCCGGGCAACGGAGATGCCAGCCCTTCTCTCAGCTGCCGCCTGCGACAAATATTTTACAGCAGGGCAGGACCTCGACGCAGACCCCTTTAAACCCGGCGGTGTAGCGGTATGACATTCATTCTTTCCCCCCAAAGTTCTGTAGGAGTCATTCCCACACTCGAAGCGGCCATCTTGAAATAGTTAATGGTCCAAGATTTCACCACCGCATGGTGGCGTGTACAGGTACAGGCACGAGTCGTGGACACAATATGTGCTCAAATTGAGCTCTATACGCGTAGTACGCATATTATTATCTCTATTTTCTTGATGTTTTTGGGGATAGCACGTGGTGCAATGGTAGTGGACGTGCTGAAATCTACCAATAATATCTTATATATCTAAATTGTCTCGCAACTCAGGGTAAGGTCCGTTCAGCTAGGTGTACCTTGGAGTCGGGCGAGATGGCGAGCGCGTAGCAGGCGGGCGCGGAGGAGGTGAGCTCTGCGCGCATGCGCGGCGTGGGCCCGGCGAGGTCCCAGATGGACAGGTTGGACGCCTCGCCGCCCACGATCAGCGTGCGCCCGTCCGGCAGCAGCTTCACCGAGCGGATGTAGTTGTCGCGTTGCTGGAGCGAGACAACACACGCTTGAGATATCGATACATTGCTGGTATTCATTGAATAGAAACAGTTACAAGACAGATATGCTTTAAGGACACACCTAAAGCATATCTGCTTTGTAACATTTTTCCAATTAACGAATTTATGGCAATGAAAAATGCTTGCTCTTAAATGGCATTTATAAATTATTAATTGACATATTGACTAATATGTATTTTGACGTTGCAGTGAATTCGATTGGGATGACATTTTGTTTTAACAACCTTTATACATTTTGTTATGATATTGAAACAGTTTAATTATTTTACTGAATTCTTTTGTTTGTTGCTCAATTTCATTGTTTTTATTATGTTTTAAATTAGATAATGACATACAATTGTACACTCAGACACAATACTAAAAGATTGTTATTGAATTGAAAATATAAAAAAGTATAAGTGACTAATTTTATAGAATGATTATGACACGATAGGAATGCTCGCGTACAGAGGTACAGACTCACCAGACAGTCGAGCTGCGAGAGCGGCTCGAGCGCGGCGGGCGAGCCGGGGTTGGAGATGTCCCAGAGCTTGACGCAGCCCTTGCCGCCCGTGTAGGCGTGGCGCGCCGCGCCCGCCACCGACAGCGCCACGGCGCACACCACCTCGCCGTGCGCCAGCGCCGCCACGGCCCGCGCGCCGCGCGCCACGCCCGCGCCGCCCAGCGCGTCCGCCGGGAACCCCACGGGCTGCAGCGGCCCGCCGCACGAGTGGTACGAGTACGCGCTGAGGGGCACACAGTACACGGTGACACGAGAACCACCAGCCGCCTGTCACCCTAGCAGAGGGAGACCGCGGCGGTGCTATGTGCGTCTCTTCATATCCGGGGGATAGGCGGGGACACAGTGGTCCCTACAAGAGAGGGGGGAAGGAGAGGGCTACGGGTCTGCCAGGGTGCTAGGGATATGTTGGCTACTATCACACCACCGGCAACTGACCCAAAGACGGTGTACGTTGTAGTCGGTTCCAGTTGCACGTTAAAAATAAAAAGCCCTTTCTAGGTACAATACTTTGACGAGCGTTCTGGATATTAGAAATTCTCTTATATACAACTCTTCGGGCGTAGAGTATAAATCCTTAGCCGGATGTCGACTTTTTCTGATTTAAGGTTATAGGAAAGGTTAGCATCTTTTCAAAATTTCATACAGTATATAATTACTATACTGCCATGGACGTGGAGAAAATACGAACAGAGGCTCCTGTAGAATCTAAGTGAGGGACCAAAATTTTACTATAAGAACTGCCCATACACGAAACACGCACACATTCTCCCCAAAGAAAGTATACCTGCCTTCGGATGAGATGGGTAGTAACATACTTTCTCCATCACTTGTTTTCCAAGCCGTTTCCTAATTCAGTTAGGATCTAACTTCAATATTTGCCGTGAAGCGAAAACCTACCCTCAAAACAAGACAATAAAGCATTAAATAGACTCACGGTTTAGATGGCGCAATGCCGTTAGTCCTATGGTGCGAGTCGTAGTGCATCGGTACGGGCGCGGAAGCGGGCGCCTGGCCTCGGTACGCCCCATACGTGCCGAAGGGATACGCGCCTCTCGCCCCCGTGGGGGTAGACGCTCGGCCGAGCTTACCTCCCGGTGTGCCGGGCTTTTCCTGTGATGATGATGAGTAAGGCTCTTAAGATGAGATATTGAAGTAGGTGTTATACACGGTGATTTTATAGTGGTTTCGGAAAAAGGATATTTTGTTTTACACACAGTTTCGGTAGCAAAATCGACTGGAAGTTTTAATTTAAAAAAAAAAAGTTACTTTGCAAAAAAGCAATAATGTGCAGGTGAACAGAAAAATGTATGGAACGTGTAAAAAAAAAAATATTTTTCGCCAAATTAGGACTTCCTTACGATTTTACTATCGAAATTGTGGCCAAAATCTTTTTTTCCGAAACCACTATAAAATCAAGCGGTATAGCGTAAAACTCATTACAAGAAAGTATATTGGGGAAGGGAGGGCAACCCACCACTACGTTTTTTTTTCACTTGCTATGACAATTAGTGATATTTTGTTATTGCTACCGTTGGGATTGTTAAACCGTAGGCAGGTGGTGTCTCCCCTCTCTCCCCCAATATATTTTCTTGTAAGGCTCTTAATAACTTTAACCTATTTTTTTTAACACAGTACACGTCAATATGTAAGTTCACCTTGTCTCGATAGTAAGCTGAAAGCAAAGTCTCAGAAAAGAGGGTAATTACCGATTACGGATACCTACAATGTTCAGTGGTGGCCCTCAGATTGACGGCCTCATCAGATGATTTTTCGTCATTCGTTTAATTGGAAAATTCATTGAGATAAAAGAAAAATTAATAATGTCACATATCAGTTAATTGAGAATATTATTAGGCATACATTAGATGTACATTAACTTATCTTGGTACTCCAGAAGCAACATTGAATGGTAAAGAGATATAAATTGCTAGTAAGTTTAAATATAAATCCCGGTGGAGTAGAATAGTGCCATCTTAACTCTACTCGCGGGTATCATAGAAGGCAACAAAGGGATAAGGCCATTGACCATCTCACAATAAAGACTGTGTGGAACCGTAAATGATAGTCGGAGAAATAGGCTATTACTACAAATCTGATTGCCTCTTTGGGGATTTACACATACATACACGCCCACGCCTATATCTGGGGTATGCATAAATGAATTAACACCTACATTTCACCAATCATTGTATTTGGTCCCACGTAATAGGGGGCGAGCCTATCGCCGCATCACGGGCTCTATTGTTAACTTGTTGGACTGTATAAATCTGTCTGATGTTGAACAGCCATAATAGCTAATAAAAGCCATAGTCGCCTTATACGACACCGCATGCGAAGAGATGGGAGAGGGAGGATTTCTAGTCGTCAATGTATGTAAGTAAGGTTTCTACAATAATGGTCAACTCACGTCTTTAGAACTCTTAGGTGTGGAGCGACTAGATGAGGACCCTGATCTCGAAGGAGGTCGGGGCCCGTTTTCCGTTCGTTCGCCGCCATCGGTGCGAACACTCGGAGAGCCTCTCTCTTCCTGAAATGTACAATTGAATGAAAAATATATTTATTAATGTTTATTATTTATGTATTTTTTACATATTTAAATATTTATTAATGTTATTTATTGCCTCTCTTATTGTGATTATAGTATTTACTTGTTAATTACAAGCGCTATTATAGTTTTGAGGGAGCTTAAAGACGCAGTAGGTATGCGTATGACAACTGTATGATAAATCCCTCCCCTTGACTCTATGACTTAACATTGAAGCAAAGCAGTACGAGATCCATACTAATTATTTACATGCGAAAGTACCTATGCTTGTATGCTACACATTAATGTCTAAACTAAACCATTGAACTGATAATGAGGAAACTTTGTGCAGGTATAGTGGTGGAGGTATAGGCTATCGACATACATGCGAGTGTATATTATTATGCAAGCAACAATTACACGTAATTATTTTTTGATGTTATCTCACTACATAGCAGTATCGAGACACAAAGTAAATATAATTTAACAAGCTTGCAATATGGGTTGTAAAACAGCGAACCACAGACTCACGAGGTGAACCTTGCATGCGACAGGTATTAAACGGAAGGTTGAAGATGAAAAGTTGTATGAAGCGAATAAATATATACTTAGATACATTTGAAATTCAAGTTATACATAGAAATAGTCAGAATAATGCAAATATTTGCACTATTATTACTTATATAACAAT
Organism: Pelosia muscerda; assembly: GCA_963691645.1. Classification (NCBI taxonomy): domain Eukaryota; kingdom Metazoa; phylum Arthropoda; class Insecta; order Lepidoptera; family Erebidae; genus Pelosia; species Pelosia muscerda. The sequence continues at coordinate 3,469,049 of OY829114.1, read as the reverse complement.
ACACATTTGATCATCCTCAGAATACTATTACCATCTTACCTCATTAGCCACATCAACTACAAGATCCTGGTCACTTTTTTCAGCGTCGCTGTCCTACAAAATGTATACCGACAAATTAATATAAAAAATTACATAATATCATATTGTATAAACACTCAGCAATCACATTAATTTACAACTATTATTACACAGCCTCAATTAAAAGCAATTCATATGACAAAGCTGAACAAATAAGCTGTAAAAATGAATGATTTTTGCTGATGGTACTGTTTTAATCCAATGCAGTTTCGAATGATATCATTATTTTTACTCTGGGTCGTTTTCGACAAAAAACCAACTCGGATTCTAGGATCTATTGTCATGTGAAATTATACTTAATTTGTTTAGGTACTTAACTAAAGGTAAATCACAATCTTGTGGCAATTTTTTTATAAAAACACATGTTAAACAAATATACTAGGCTACCTAACTGACTAACTAGTGGTTCGATACTGGTTAATGTCTTTAAAAATCGATTTTAAGTAAAAAATATTTTTATACTTACTGAGTTTTAAAATAATACATATTTAAAAAAAGGCGCACCAAGATTTGTTTACGTTTAGTTAAGTTCCTCAACAAATAGACTATAGGTTGGTTTGTTTGCTTTTCAACCACGTAATCAACAACTGAATGGATTTGTCAGGTTTTTTCACGACTTCCGAGTTTCAGGTATACGATACGATATTTTTATTATTAACCCGAGAATAGGTTAATGTGAGTCATGGCAACGGATTAATATTGTAAATGGAGATGCACTATCTCCTTTGATCTGTCTGTCCGGCAATCATTCTTGTTTAACGGACCTCGATACTCCAATGATCAAAAAGTATTAATTTTGTATGCAAACAGCAAAAATCATCTCAAAATAAAATTTAATTCAATCTCAAGGTCAAAAAGCAACATGAATGTAATAGAAGCCGACACATACACTACATAGACTCACATGTCCTAGTACCTTTTCTTCCTTTCTACGTTTGACGTCTAAGGATTCTGGTTCAACGGGCGATCGGGGACGGTATTTCTGTTCACGTTCGTGTGGCGACACTGACCGCCTCTGTGGAAAATAGCCCTGTGTTGTGTTTCTTGAGGTGAGTAACGGTTACTAGAGATCCTTGAAGAGGAACTACGTTGTATAGAGGTGTTTTAAAAAGTCCAAAATCTACGGGACTAAAACCGATGTGCAGAGCCGTTTTTACCTATATCATGCCCTTTTGGATAGTTTAAGAGTTTCAGATTTTTCTTAAGTTGATGTGCGAAAAATTGTCTTTCTTTCGGGGTTCTCTAAGATGGTGGGCCGTGGGCACGTTCCCGAGTGCCCCTATAGTAAAGACGGTATTGCCGATGTCACTTGCAAGCGTGCACCTGTTGATCGACTGACAAGGCGATGGCACTGGCTTTATTTTCGGGGTTGGGAAGTCAGACAGCAGTTGCTCCCGTCACCCGAAGTCACAATTTGTAGAAGGCGTAAGAGAGCAGATAAGCCTCAAAGATGCAAAGCTTTGGATGTAATCAAGTCAACAGCTAGGATTATGATGATGATAATGATTTGCTGTAATACGATTGTCTTTTTATTCTTTCGATGGCAACGCAACTACTTCGAACCGTTTAAAAGGCCCTAATGTAAGCGCCTATAGGCGAAAGTGACAAGATGCTACACTTTGTTATCTTACAAGGAATAATGTTTAAGAGTATTGAATTTAGATTTATCATGTTATAGTTGTTAGTTTGAATTTCTGTATGGCATCTGGGTGCATGAGGCACTAACACGACCTTCGGGGTCATGGCAACCTCACTTGCAAGGCTCACCTCATGAACGAGGCAGTGCCACAGGTATTATACTGTACACTTCAGAGGTTAAACATATTATACTCCTGGAAGAACCCCAGCATGATTGGGTTGGTTTGGAAGGAGAAATAACCCTTACTTTATTCATAATAATAGCATTTCATACGGTTTAAAAGCCTACTGGAAGCCTCTGCCACTCTTTTTTTTATTTCAACAATAACGCTATTGCTACAATAGTTATGGAGATACTAACAAAATCTCTGTAATGATCTAAATATTTTTTTTCCAACTAGGCAGCAGGACAAGTTCCCGGCCCACCTGATGGGAAGTGATTATCGTGGACTATGAGCATATTATACACTCACGAGCTGTAGGAACCCCATTTTGATATGGCTTGGGAAAAGCACAACAGCCAGCGTGCGCGGGATGAAGTTCGTTTCATACTACAAAGTGCTTACTGTTTCTGATCGAAATGTCTGAGGATGAATTTCGTACATATATGCGTGGGACGAAGTTCCATTCATACTGCACAGTGCGCATAGTTTCCAGGTTTAATGTTTGGGAATAAATGCCCTGCCTAGCGTTTACTTTCATCATACTATATCTACTTTTGATGGGGCTGCAACAGCCGAGCTACTCCTACAGATTTAGATCGGACAAAGTCAGTATATAGGGCGAAATATAAACTCGCAAGAAATCTCTCTTTTAGGCGGAGGGGAGGAGGAGGGTGGGCGATATTTTATATATTTGAGCTACCTGAATACGTCCTGGATATTCGAAATATACAAAGAAGTACTTTACCTGTTGTAAACCCCTAGGAGCTAGTCTATCGTCTTCCCGTGAAGGCTGTCCGGACAATAAAGGCGGTGGCGCAGGGCCACCTGGTAACACTGGAGGTTTGATGTCGGCGGGAGGGGGTAACTCCACCTGAAACACATCAAAATTTTCACGAATGTATACATATCATCCTCGGGCCCTATTTCCATCTCAGATGGGGTCAGTTTTCAGTCTAAATACGATGCGGCTGAACTATGACAGTTTTCTTGAAGCAGCTGCTACCCGATCTCCACAACCCAATGGCTATCCCAAAACCTAGCTTTTTACTTTTTATGCAGCCTATTTTCACTTCCACAATTTGTCTATAGAGCGGTAACTATATATCAGTATCGTATAAAACTAAACAAGATCTTACCTTATGCGCGGGAGGAGGTAAATGTGGAGGTGGTGGAGGTCCAGCTCCCGGTGCGAACAATAGCCCGCCAGCACCTAACAAACCTCCCGGACCGCCCACGCCATGTGACATCCCCGCACTCGCGTGGATTTGTTGCTGAAATGGGAACACACATCTCATTAGGTTAAGTAGCTTATTTAGTTTTTGACTACGCTGTGAGAGATTTAAATCTAGAACCCGCCCTGTCAATTGTTAGATACACAGGGTGAGGGAGATAAGTATACAACTTTATGTACAAATTCACGTGTAAAGGTGTGTACTTACCTCTTTAGTCGTATGTTCTTTACCAACCCAGCTTTTTATTTGGCAAATAACTATCGGTTTGCTTCCGTTTTGTAAATTCTGTCTCTCGTATATAGGACTGACAATTTGGTATTATATTGAAAGGTTAAAATAGTGGGTGTGTGTTTATAAGATATTGAAACTATAGCTAATGATATACAGAGCGAGAGCGAGAGACAGAGAATCGTTTACAAACCCGGAGCAAGCCAATATTAGTCCCTAGACAAGTGACAATCGTTCTGTAGAATGGAATAGAATAGATTGATCAATGTATGAGATTGACATTCTTTCACGCCTGTCATATATTGTGTCATAAACGTGAAAATACGCGCCAATCCCATTCATGGAAAATTATATTCTATTGTATTCTACAAAACGACTACTAACGAATTGCCACTTGCGTAGGGGTCTCCGCTTTTTTTCTCAATGCCAAAAAACCGGATACTGTATGTACTTACTGTAAATTAACACCCAGAGGGAATTTAAATCTAATTACATACATATATGTTTATTTACTTATTAACTACACTAGGCAATATACGGTTGTTAATTATAAATGTAATTATAGCAATCTATACTAATATTATAAAGCTGAAGAGTTTGTTTGTTTGTTTGTTTGAACGCGCTAATCTCAGGGACTACTAATTGGAATTGGAAAATTCTTTTAGTGTTGGATAGTCCATTTCTTGAGGAAGGCTATAGGCTATATAACATCACGCTACGACCAACAGGTGCTTAGCAGCGAGGGTGAAACCGCGGGGAACAGCTAGTAAATTACTATAGTTAAAAATTATATAGTTGGCCCATTAAAAAATTACAATAATCATAAACTAAATTAAAATATTATGCTGATGGTTTTATTTAGATACACTTTTGGTTTATTATAGGTGTGATTTTATTATTAAATGATATTATGAAGAAAAATAGTTTCTATTCCTTTTTTTAATCCCACTTGTATAAATAAATACAGATATGTATGCATACTATTGATGTACCTATATTAATATACTCGTATCATATAATATGAATAATACCCATTGGTTCAGAATCCATGCAGTTCATGTTTACATACATATACCTGAAAATAAATGAAAGGAGCCTGACCAGTGACCACAGGCTGAAAGATCCAATGATATTGTTATTGATGTTCATATTACGACTTGTTTATGAAGTTATTCTGCTGTATATATTTGGGAGCAATGGGGCATATTAGGAGAGGCCTATTGGCCAGCAGTGAACGGCAATAGGCTAACTGATATTAATTTGTTTTGATTTTTAAGTAGCTTATTTAAGTATTAAGTACTTATACTGACGGCAAGAGACGACAAGAATTTTATGTCCCAAATAGATTAAATTGAAATTTCAAAGATCAGCATAACTCGAAAATAATACTGCCATATTAGGTATCATGAAAATTTAGATATTTTTTTTCGATTTCGATTATAAGTTCTATTTATATTGGTAAAATAAAAAACCTTACCGTGTCATTTCGCCAGTGAATCTTAGAGTTCACTTAAGTGGCATCGGTGGATATCATACATATTTGTAATTAATTTTAACGAAAACAATTATAAGTAATGAATGATTAATACGAATAACCAACATAATAAACTAGTATAATTTTGTTCCGTTATGGTTCTGATTGCGAGTCGCGATCGAGTACAGCGTGAGAACGCGGACAGTGGTAGTGGGGGCGCGTGTAAGAAACGAGTGATAAAGAGGGTAGACCAATACGTTGGCCCAATAAGAACTAGCTCGGCGGTCCACCGTGATCATGGCGCTTGTAACAGCGCCGAAATATTGGTTAAACTAGAAAACCAACAAACATGGTAAATATCCCATTGACTTCTATAGTAGTAATAATAAACTAGCTTTTGTCCACGATTACGTCTACGTAGATACTAACACAGCTCGTTATCAATTGTACATAGCACAAGCACTTGAGAGGTTCAGCCTTCATAAGTATAGGTACCTATCTAATGGAACATCATTCGTCTTGAATTGCAATATGGAAACTTTCAAATCAAATAACCTAAATTGCTAAACAAATATTCAACTTGCTAATGAAATGTCAATAAAGTAGAACATAGCATTTTATCGTAAGCATAAAACTGGTGTGCAATTTTTTTTGAAATTGAGTAAGTGATAAGATTAATTTGAGATTAGAGATTATTTGGGTAAAATTTTAACATTAGTACAATAATAATTGTAATAAAGTGAACATTCTATATTACATAAAGGAACTATTGCGTCATTATTATGATTGCATCAAATAAAATTTAATATTTTTGGTCTATACTAAAAAAATCGGATACATATTACATAAAAATCTAGTTTCGACAGCAAATAAATGCGACTGTTTATAAAATGTGGCGAAGCGAAGCACAGTGGAAGTGCATAAACTAGAGGAAAGTAGGTACCATGACAACTTAATAGGCAAGCAAGAAGAAAGAATCTGAATCTGAAAAACTTCTGAATAATTAAAAATACTGCCCCATGTGATATTTTATCAAGATTTTAGTAATTAACCTTTTTAGTAAGAAACCGCGGTAGCCTAGTGGTATGGGTTATGGACTTCTGAGACGAGGTCTCGGGTTCGATCCCAGGTTTTACCTTGGCACACACCAATGACTTTACGAAGTTATGTGTGTATCTATCGTAGGTTTATAAGTGCCCGGTTAATGGCAATAAGCTCGCCACCTATTTATTACATTGGGACCTAAACATAAACTGGCGAAATGTGCTAGCACCTGTGCCTACACCTACGTGGATATAGGCGTGAGTTTATGTTATGTTATGTTTAGTAATTAATTTCAATTTGATTGTATTCGAAATAATATAATCCGTATTATATAATCTGCTGTTTGCCTCTGTATCTTTAAATTAACATAACATAACATAACATAAACTCACGCCTATATCCCCGAAAGGGTAGGCCGAGGTGCAAACACCCACATCTTTAAATTAATACAATAATATCCACAGATGTCAGACCTGAGCCCGGATTAACCATTGAAATAAAGAATAGAAACATGTAAAATGATCCTTATGTGCACATAACAAAGACTTATTTTGCGTGTGATTAACCTTCTACTACTACCACTACTAGCCGTATCCACAAAAATACTGTCTATCCTTATGCTTAGGGTACGAATTCGTAGCCGACCGCATACAGCAGCAGTTGATACCGCGTACTGTATATCACATATAAATCTATAGTTTCTGTTTCATGCAGTGTGTTGCTGCGATATGCGGCCAGTTACGTATTCGTACCTTTATATTAAAATGTTACATTTTAGCGATTAATACGTACATTAAAAAGTACAAAAATTAGTGTTAACAAGAACAAGGATTCCAAAATGTGTTAAAAAAAGTTGTTTGTAGATGAATATAAATTAAAAAAGTATTTTTTTTAAATAGAGTTGGCAGGCATGTGCATGATATTGTTATAAAAACTACATACGTACATAGCATTGCGTACAAAACAATAAAATCTCAAAGTAACTGTTAGTTTATTACTGTTAAAATGAGCTAGTTTCGATGTCTTTTAAAATTATATCCTAATTTTAAAATTTTCACAACTGCATAATAGTATAATTAAAATCCCGTTATTTCTTATTTAATAATTAATAATGTAATATTTTTCGCTCTGTTTGAGAGCTACCGAAGGATTGTTTAGTTTTCAACTACACTATAAAGTCATTTAGTAGCTTTTGACATTCATTATGACCACGGAAAACAAAAACAAGTGGCAGTGTGAAGTAAGCGGAGCACGCGTGTCATTCTTTGAGTATCTACGTAAAAGTGTATTCGACAATATAAAGCTTATTGTAAGAGCTATATTTTAAGTAACTTTCTGAAGTTTTTCGTAAATATCGTAAATATTCAGGTTTGTTTGATTCCAATTATTCAACGTCGTAAATATCTTTTTATCTATACTATTTTCAACAGCTAAGGTGTATTTTCGTTTTGCAGTACGTATGATTTAGGTTAATTTACAGGTATTTCATAAATATTACGTAAATATACATTTACGACCAATCATAACAATTGTTTACTAGTAACGCTATATATTATGTACGAGATTATTTGTTAAGTTACAGAATCTGTAGTATCACATTTCTACTAGTTTTTTCTGTTCTGTGGTTATGTAGAGTCTAAGCTATACCGTAAAACGGGGTGGAAACAGTTCAGTAAGTAAGCAAAAGTCCTGTTTAACTGTGACAGAATATAGGTATTGCAGTGAGGTCAATGTTATTAAATTAAAGTCGCAAGTCACTGCCACTGACCTTTTAAAATCGTTTACGCAATAATGAAGGAGTCTGTGGAGCTAGTAATTTTAATGACGCTAGTAAGTTTTATTCGTTCTTCCCGACATTTCAGCGTACAGTGTAGTTTGATGTCGGTATCTAACTACGCTACACTCTGAAATATTCCTATAAACCTTATTTAACTTGCAAAAACTATATTAGGTTTTTTTTATTTTTTTTTATACCACTTAGGTGGCAGACAAGCACACGGCCCGCCTGATGGGAAGCGGTGGCCCGTGGCCTATGGACGTTTGCAACACCAGAGCCGCCACACACGTATTAATTCGAATTTTAGCTAATCAATCGTTGAACACCACCGAATATACTTTTCAATACGGTGTACTTGCCAATAAACTGATAAAAAGTGGCATGCTAAGCTCAACACAGTCGTGTAAAACAGCGTACCGTAACAGCGTAATGCAACATGCAACAACGTCGACAAGTACTACGTTATACCGTGTACGAGCGATTCGTTGCTCATATGTTCCCGCGTACTGACTGCACGATGGCTCGTAACATTTCTCGGTATACCAAATCACCAGTCAGTACACAGCCTTAGATTCGATATGTCATGTACCAAATTTAATGAATATTCAGTGATGTTGCAACACATGCTCGCAACAAAATGTTGCTCAGTGTCCACTCGTCTTTAAACAATAACGTCCAATTAGTTTTTCCAATTACTGTGACATAACTTATGTTAAACGCTTGCAGTTTATGTTTAGCTTGTGCATTCTCTTGATTGGCATCGGTTTATTGCTGTTTTTTAGATTTGATGACGTCATGGTAATAGGTTTTAGTAAGCACGTAGTAAAATACGTCTGAGAATCATGATTACAGAATTAGGATGCTTGGAGAATGTTCTCGGTTTTATGTTTTGAGATGAAGCTGAGATTGAACAAGGGCGCTAGTACTGTAATTAATAGTATACTTTACTATGAGGTTTTGCCAACCAGGACCCTCATTCTAATGATTGTTAGCCATTGTCAAACCACATAGATTACAAAAACTGCTATTGAACTTTCGACTTTAAGAAATACTAATATAAGTTAAAATGATAATAGCATTCACTCTACACGGTGCTATTCAATCTTAGACTTTAACAGCATAACAGTTAAGTTTAAATTCAATGACTTTTTGATAACAGTAAAATGGGGTGAATAGGGATAAAATGGTCAATGGAATATTTTAAATAATTTAAGCCTGTTATCAGATATTTGATGCTTCTGTTATTACAATGAACTAATCCAAAGTTTTGTTTGAAAGAAAATAATTACAGAATTTAGCTGACCAATTATCCTTATTCTATTATTAATATATATCCTTATTCAGTCTTGGATGCCTATTCACTCCGTTTTACCGTAATGATTCATTAACTTTTAAGGAATACTTGATCACAATGTTTTATTTCAGAAACGAATTAAATTGTAATCTCAGTGGTTTAACAATTAGTAACCAATCAGGGCCAAGATTTTGCACTTTTTACGCTCCAGGAGTAGAAAATAAGAAGTGTAAAGGCAGGCAAATCATTCCACATCTTTGCCACGTGACAACAAAATGAATAGGAACCGTTTGGTGTGAGAAGATTCCTGGCGTGGGCTCTGCAACAAGAGCAGTTCGAGTTGAGAGTACTTTACAACTTACACAAGAAATTATTTGATACATTATTTTAGTATTTCCACGCATAAAATTTTGTGCTTGTAAACACTTTTGTTCTTCACATATTGTTTGTACTATAGGAGCAAAATAGATGAAAGTAGCTACATATAATACATCAATGTGTGATAATATCAAAGAATCATCATGAATGACTAATGAACCACTCAGACGTTCATTCAAGACCATGTTTATATGAGCAATTACTTGCAGTACAATAGTGAATTATAATGAGAAGTGTGAACTTGCTTCTCTAAACACATCTATATATATTTGTCACGGTTGTAATTTTAAATTACTACCTAGTTACTATGCAAGTGGAATCGAATTACAGGTTGCATAGTAATCAACTGACAGAAGAAATGACAGTTTCATAAATATTATTTCAAATTTGTTGCCTATCTAATATATAAAATTCTCTGTCACAGTTTTCGTTGCCATACTCCTCCGAAACGGCTTGACCGATTTTGATGAAATTTTTTGTGCTTATCCGGTATCTATGAGAATCGGCCAACATCTATTTTTCATACCCCTAAATGCTCGGAATGGAGCAGCGGGAACGGGATCAGAAGTCCACGCGGGCGGAGCCGCGGGCAACAGCTAGTTCTCTATAAATTTTTTAAATGTTTAAATTCCAAAGTTATGTACTTAGTACATAAAACAACAGACTGTGTACTTTTTAGTTTGTTCTTTTATTCTTTTAAAACTGGTTTTTAGGTTTTTCTATTTTAAAAAAATTGTATATTTATTTATCAGGTTAATTACATGAAATATATATTACGAAAAAAATTTAAAAGAATTTTGTAAAATTTTTGTTTGCCACAATCTTTTTGTTTATAAAGTAATTAAGTAAGTATATTAAGTTAGTGAACAAATGAAAATGTTTAAGAAAGAAGGTCTTATTTTCTAATAAATCTACAATTAATAACACATTTGCACAACATAAAAGTACATCAAAATCTAATAACAACAATAAAAAAAGATTGTCCAACTAAATAATGAGAATGCAAAAGCTAGTGTGACAATATATGAAAATAAATTTGTAAAGGATCGCAAATGGCAACACAAATTAATGGCTAAATGTTAATCACAACATATATCATGTACCAAGCACAGTATGACTGGACTTACAAGCAGTTGCTGTAGACCTTGCTGTTGTTGTTGCTGCGGACAACGTTAACAATATATATGCTGTATTGTCTATGGTCATTAACTAAAGACCTCTATCACTCCCCATACTGATCTATAAACTTATACATCACACATACTCATAGTTAACTTAAAATCCATATCTTTTCATTATAATCTATTTAAACATGGAACACTACTACAGGTTGTTTTGAAATTATATAGCACTTATTGCAGGCTTATTGCAGACTTATTGCAAACTTATTGCAGGCATATTTTTCTCATTATATCATGTAGTCCCAAGCAAATTAGAATGGTACTTGAATACCGTTCTTTATTTTTCTTATGTTTAAAGTGTATTGCTATCCCTTACGTTTTATACAGTCTAAATATACACGTAATCCTGTTTATGACCGCTAACGTTTATTTCGATTCGTAGATTCTCGTAGATTGCATATTTAGCAGCAAGCATTGATACATAGACATAAGAGATTTAGTCTGTTAGTTTAAGTGCAGCATAAAAATATTTTCAAATATACTAAATCTTATTTTAAAAAAATTGTGTCCCATCTGGTGACTATAAACTGAAAACATTGATAAGAAAGTCACCTGGATAAAAACTGAAATAAAATAAGCAAAACAAGAAATGATCTAGATTAATGAAAAATTTGAAACACTAAAAGCTTTATTTTTTTTTTAATCTGCTAGTAAAATTTGAGACCACCACACCACTAGTAAAATGACTGCTTACCCCAATAATGGCATTCAGTTCTGACATCGTAACTTGTTTAGCTCTTTCCACAGCTGATGCCACTTGTTGCTGATGCTCCTGAGCTAAGAATGGTAGCACCTGTCCTATTATAGCACTTAGTCTTTTTGCTATTTCTGTCTGCAAATAGAAAGAAACTATTAGAATTTAATTGCATAGAACACTTTAGTACTGAGTAGGCATAGACACTTACCTGTTTATGCATCTCTACATTCAGTCCATATGACATTTCATAATACTGAAAAAATTAAAATATTAATGTTTCACAATATTATTGTGGATTTATAATCAACTAGCTAAGATAATGAAATCTATGATTTGTCCTTTGAAAATTGTAAATGGATATTTAAGAGTTTTTATAAATGATCATTCAAAGATCATCATTACTGGACTCGTCTCTTTGTCCAGAATAGGGTATATGCCATTTTTCCAGAAAGAGTGTTTCATCCGAAACATTTATTCCAAACAATTGGTGACATGGTTCTATTTTTTTTACATACAGAATAATTACCATAACATAATGCCTCTGCATTTCTGTCTTCTCACTGGCTAACTTTTCACATTCCAATTTCAAACTGTAAACAAATATTCGATGTTATAATCTTGAGATAAGCATACTGGGATTACAGATCCAATTCGGAGATTAGAAATATAAATAAAGCTTATTTATATACTTACGCATGATATTGAGTTTGTAAAAAGTTGAATTCCTCTTTAATACGCTCTAGTGTGTCTGCTATTGTGAACTTTATAGATCCTGCTGGTGGTTGAGGTCCCTGAACATAAAGACAAACAATAATAGGGTCTCAACGAGACCTAAATATTTAATGGAAGCATTTTAACATGATCAGACAATAAGAGATCATTTCTACAAATGAGAACTTAGATTTAAAGTTGCTTTAAGATAGAAAATAAACACAAACCCTAACCGCGGCCGCTGGGTGCCGCGTACCCGTCGGATACATCTTAAAAAAATCCGTTTCGTTTGATCCTATTTACACAATCAAATATAGTTCTCTTTTGATCCGTTTGCTAACACCATGGGGACCATTTCATATAGCACTGGTCACCGCTGCTATAATACACTAAACACCGGAGAGCCCGACTTACGCGCTAACGACAATGATATGCACAAACTTTGCTTGGAAACTTTTGAATTATCGGTCATTATATTGACATTAACTACTTTTAAGTATGATTATCAATCCCATTTAAACAATGCGACTGATAGTATTCAAGTAACAAGTATTTTTCAAGAACGATCAACAGATTTTCACAATTTTTTTAACCATAAATCCACGCCGTAATTTTTGTTCGGCTGTCATGTCATCCATCATCATTCATCACATTCACCAACATTCACAGAAAGAATGGCATTCTCGAAACTGTCATATACGGACCACGTACATTGCTTCTAAAACTTTCACACGATCATAATGTCTAACGAGAATATCGACGCTGAAAAAAAAAAATGATAAAAAACACGGAAGGCCAAATTCTCGTTTAAAAAATTCGATTCGATTGGCTGTCAAAGTCAAATAAAATGTCAAAATCAAAAAACGTACGCCCCCTAAAATCCAACCACACGTCCTGAGCGACTGCTTGATCTCGTGGGGGGCGGACACACGGAAACGAATTTACTGGCGTGGCTAACGTGGCTCTGGAAGATTTTTTTAAAACTTGAAACTTGACATTCGCGTCTCGCCATTAATTTTATAAGACGTTTACATTTACTAGAGACTGGCAAAATTGCGGCTATTCTGCTGCAGAAGCCATTTTAAGAAAAGAAGAAGAAAAAACATACGTTGAACTTCGCCCCCCACGAGATCAGTAGTAGTACTATTAGTCGGCATGGTTCATTCCAGTTCCATTCTCTAGTATGTATATATTAATCTATGGTTCATTCGAATCAGTCAAATGAACCATGCCTAGGTACTAATAGATTTTTCTACTACCTGATCTCGTGGGGGCAGACACACGGAAATAAATTCGTCCGGAGATCACACACGGCAGCTATGACTATGACACAGTACCCTAGTGAGCGAACAAAAAACGAAGACCATGTGCGGGTAGTTAGGTAAACCGGCGCGGCACGAAGACACTAATATTTCTCGCGGACGCTGAATCTTAGTATACGAATAAGTCCCGTAGTAGTATGTGTAAAAATCGTCTAAAAATCAACAAGTCGTCAGTCCATCTGGTTAGGTGCATTCTGCTTCGCCTTACGTTTGTCGTCTCGCAGTCTCCCCTCTAGGACTCGTCTACTCCAACGGTCATCGGTCCTTCGATAGATGTGGTCAGGTCAGCCCACTGCCACTTCAGCTTGTTTTTTCTGTTAGCTATGCAGTAACTATAGTTTTCGCCGGATTACGTTAGCTATACGTTCTTGGATATATGGAATGTATAATAATGATACATCTTACAGCTGTTGTTGTGTGTAAACTCCTTCAAAAAATATAGTTCCAATCATTTAATTATGATTTTAACAGTTATCAAACCGAAATTGAATCTTTTCGCATTAGCAGAATTGACATAGAAAGCAACATAGCTGTATAACTTAAAAATAACATTTGCAAGCACCGGCAGATATTGTTAAATAAAAAAAAAACTATTATTCAAAAGTATGTAGCTTTAGTACTATACTACTTGTATTAGTACTACAACTCACATCAAGGTTTTAAAATATAAACTTTTGATACAATACAGTGCATACTACGAAAATTCGTTTTGAAAGGTTAAGACTGAATTGTAAATTGATTTTTTTAGTAGACTTGACCTTTTGTTTCATAAAACCATTCAAGATTACATACCTAAAACATCACTATACTCTTTGACCTAAAACAAATTCTTTGATTAAAAGACTAGTGGCCATAAACCAACTAAATAAAAAAAAAACAAACAATTTGTTATGACTTTGTCTTTGGTTATTTTTTAAATGGCAGAATTGGCAGATCGTCGTCGCGCTGCAGCTGTTTGATCAGCGGTCCTAAAATATATCAGTGTCGAAGTGTTTTGAAAAAACTGATTGGTTGCTTTGTATAAACGTGAATAAGTGCATTTTCAATGATTATATTCAGAAGAAAGTGCTGTTCCTGAAGTGAATTCTGTTTTTTGTGAGTTATTCCCTACGAAGCAAAGAGAACCATCATGGATTTCAAAACAGTCGTTTTCAATGCTGCTCGAGATGGAAATCTTACGCGGCTGAAAGTAAGTATTTAATAAATATGTTATTTGTTGATTATCGATACGATTAAAATACTTAATTCTGATATCATAACAATTATTTGTTAATCTTCTATGTGCTAGAATCTTATGTTCATAACTGTAGAAATTACAGTTACTTACCTAAATAGTTCCACGTTTATAAATTTGTCGAATTGTTACAATGTGATTTCAGATGAAATAATAGATACCTAAGTATAGAATTGTCATGTTTCTTTTTGATGTAGATTTTTGGATCAATTTTATCTAATTTTATCTAATCGCTAATTGCGCCGGAAACGATAGTCTCTTACGGAGCTCCACATTTAGTTTTTTCAATGATAAAATAAATATTGTCATTATAAAATGGTGCAGAAATGTAATTACTCAGTTAAATATGAAAATTTTGTGGACAGTCATTGCTTAAAAATCTAATGTGAATCCGATTGGTAATACCATTTCGTAAATAATAAAATTATCAAATGGCATTGTTGTTTATCTCATCATCAATATTATTATCTGTTTATTTATTGTCATATGAATAAAGTAATTTTGTGTACAATGGTTCACATGAAATTTAATCACTCGAATCAATTACCATATTGCAGTCTAGTCACTAGGCCTGAGATTATTACCTATTATTTAAATCATTTGTTATTTTATTATACTAGATCATTCATTTGTTTCATTATATATGGGAAGGAGTATAAAAGCATGTGTCTGGCCATCCACGGGGCTTGTTCTGTATGTCGAAATAAATGCAGGAACTTGTAAATATTGTGATTATCCATTTTGAAAATGTGAAGTAAAGACAAAAGCCAAAATAGGAAAAAAGTGGTCAACTACAATTCGAAACACAGATGCATAAATTTTAAATTGTGATTCCTAATTTAAGAACATATTTGAGAGAGCAAGAATGGTAAGATTGAATTACCATGACGCATTTTAGGTATTGAATAAATGGCCAAAGACAGTCAGTGCATATAATTGTTTGCATGAATATGGCTGCACTGGTCTGGTCATGCCTCGAAAAGCATGTTAAGCTGTTGGTCCCTGTTGCCGTACACATGTTTGTGGCACTAGTTAGGGGTAGTAAGAACTCCTAAAAGTTCTGTTAGCCTACTTACAGATCTTTGATATCGCCAATTTGGTTGTGGAGGTCCTGTCCGGATGGCAGTTGTTTCACAGAAATTATTGAAGTTCAGCTGCAACTAACACTAGAACGCAGACCCCAACTGAGTTTGGAATAGGCTCAGAGAATAATGTTTAGTCCTGTTACCCAGGAGTCATAGTCAGACGTAAATAAAATCATAAATAAATCTCCAAATCACATCAATCTTTATACAGCTCCACATTATGATGAGTGAACCTAGATAAAAAAAGAGATATTTTATTTGTGGCAATACAATATGTTGTTGAAATACAGGTGAGTTGGAATTTTCAACATGTTTTGTTAATGTAGACATACAAATGTCTCAGCTGAGTTTCTTGCCATAACCCTCTGTGACTGGGGCCAGCTTTTGAACCCGTGGTCCATTTATTAACTAACCTACAATATATCTTTAAATTTGACGTGTTGTAAGTGCCATGCTCTGCCATACTCTCTGTAGAATGAATTCACTCATATATTTCAATTTTTTTTTTAAATAAATGAGTCTCAATGAGTTTGTGTCCGCATTAGATTGGTTTGAGATTTGCTCATATGAAATATGTTAATGTCGTTGTTCACTGACTACATAAAAAGTTAAATTGAAAACCTATTGATTATAATGTTTACAAATTTCAATTTCGATAATAATATCCTTATGAAAAATGAAATACCTATACTAAATCCCATGGCAATATGACACAGCATTAAATTATCTTCTAAAATAATATTACAGAACTAGACATGGAAACACTACTTGTTTCCCAAGTAAAGCAAAATGCAAAATGTAGTATCAAACCTGTCATACTAATGACATTTTAAAGTACATTAGTATGCTAACTTTGCTAAGTCAACATCGAACCTTGGACTTTAACTCGCAAACAATCCCTGTCTTGGATTGTGTCCAGACTTGGATACTACAAATTCGCTCAGTCCAAAAGGCTTGGGGGCAGGGGTGTGAATTCCATAGAGACATATAGTTCCTGTATGCCCTACCCAAATCAGAAATGTTATGCAATTTAAACAGTATGTATACAATAAACTATGTACAATTTGTTCTTTTCAGGGGTTAACACATGAAAGTATGTAGCGGGTATTACGTAGCATAACTTCCTCCCTGAATCCCATTTTAGTCAGTTTTGGAAACATACCTTTATCCTTAGTCATCATCATCATCATCATTTCAGCCATAGGATGTCCTTAGTGGATTATCCTTTTCCTTTTCACTTTTAAATATGTTCATTGACACTATGTCTATTTTAACTAAAATCACGCTAGCATTGTCTTTGTAGACACATTGAAATATATACTTGTACTGATTAATTAAGCATTGTTAATTCTCTTTAGAATATTACTCCAGCAATATATATTGTTTGCAAATTCTAAGACTTCCCATGTTTGAATAGATTTAGTAAAACTTACATCTGAAGTTTCCAGACTATTGTAAGTTGTAACTATAACAATAACTTTATTGTTTTATAGTTAATTCTGCCCCCTCCTCCTGCCGCCTCCAACCGGTCCAACCGGCCCAACCGGCCTATATCCAGTAAATATATTTTGACCCTATACCCATCACAAAATGTACTCTTTGTGCGCTGTACGCGTGTCTTGAGAATAGCACGAGGTCCTACGGAGGCGCGAGCGAACATCTACCAGTCTTCTCCTTCGTGTCAGTGGCAACAATTAGAATAGACCAAAACTCGGCGACACTAACCGTGTCCACTAATCGTTTTTTAATCAAAGGAATTGTTTCATTTGTCACTATTGCTACTTCTGGTTAAGATATATACGCCGATACTATATCAGCTACTACCATAATAGCAATAGGCATGGATAGTATACTAAAATTTTGCTTTGTCCAGTAGTTATTTATGGGTCAGTGTGACCGTGACACAATAATTATAAATCCAATGTTAACGGTAGTCTATGAACAAAAAGTTATCCAAAATGTAGTACCGCAGATTTACACAGTTGCTTAGTTTTAACATAAAAAATCGCGAAGTTACTTACATAAATAAAACTTCGGCGTCCGAGTTTTCTGTATTTTTAGTGATAAGTATTGTTTTTCTTTTCAAGAATTATGTAGATGTAGAACTGTATTAAAATATAGTGTTATCATTATTATCAAAAAATGAATTTGAATTGTATATTTCGCATACACTAACGCGAACCAACCAAAAAATGTTCAATCGTCTTATCGAAACAACATTAGTTGAATTATGCAAGTTTATACTGAAACTTGAACGATTAAATAAAAAAAATAACGACCACGCCCTAATAACGGCATCAAGAAGTATTTTCTGTATTTCATATAGTTGGAAAAACAGCTGGAATTGTTCTGCCATGACTTCTATTGCCATTTACACCAGAGTGTGAGTTACACCTCTTGTATTGCAAACGTTTATACAATAGATCATGCAACCGCTTACCATTTGTTGATTCTTATTAACTGACTATTCTATTAGTGCAAAAATTCACTCATTATTTATCTTACTGGAAAACAGACTATACACCATTAAGTCTTGGAATTCCTTACCAGCTCACGTGTTTCCTTCTTCCAACAGTCCGGGTCTTTTAAGCGGGGCGTGAAAAAAGCATCTGATGAGGCCGTTAAGCTGAGCGCCACCATTGTAACACTGTACGTGTTTCTAATGATGACCCCTTTTTCCTGAGACTTTGCCTTCAGCTTGCTATCAGCTTGCCATCTGACGAAGCGTAGTCAAATTAACGTGTCCTAAATAAAAAAAATCTCTTTTTATGTAGGGCATGTCGACCTCCTCTGATGGTGGACTAAAGTTAAGTTTTAGGAAAGAAGAGCATAATGACGGCCCCACTTGATGATTTTTCATGATCCCGCTTAAAGTATCGGCATTTTAGAAAAAACTAAACACGTGTTCGCCGTAATTATTGCTTAAGTCCCGGTCGTATCTGAGACCCTCACCTTCGGTCCAAAGTCCACTCGGAGAGTGAACAAAAGATGCTATGATACAGTGTATTGCTAGGGCCATCTGAGAACATTATCAATACGTAAGTTGAAATACTTGTTTTAAAATATTTGCGTCAGAGCGCCCACATCAATTAACACTAAAAACATAAAAAATATCAGCGTCATGACACCTATTTTTTCCACATGAGTATGGTTAAAAATAAAAACATATTGACATGACACTTGCTATATTAATACGTCATCTTATGACGTATATCTCCCGGATGACTACACTCACATCTCTCTACCGCCTGGTAGACATAGGAACAACAGCTCAGGGCTCTTTTCCTGTCTCCACGAACTTCCTCAACCGCCTTGAAATATTACGAATATAAAACTTCAATAAACTATCTCATTTTAGGCACTTTAGTTTAAATACCAGATCTTCACGTTTAATTTTTTAAATGATAATCAATAATAATACTACGTATTACTAAATTTACCAGTCCATCTCATTTCAGCCAGCGTGGAAACAGTAGACCAAACCTTCTCAACATTTTGTAAGAGGCCTAAATTTAACAGTGCACTGCTGTACACTAATTTATTAACTAAATAATACTGACTACGGTCGTTACTCGTCGTATATCCATAGAACAAGAACAGATTCATTGTATTTGTGATATATCTGACTAAAGCCCAATATTTAAAAAAATAATAAAGTATGTATGATATAGGTAGTTTCCATGTAGCGAAGTTAAGTTAACCTTCAGAATACAGACTCACAGATGAATATTGTATGTACAACGTTGACCCGCGACAGGCATGATCAGAGTAGCTAGCATGATCGAAGAACAATCTTCAGAATTACGTAATCGGGGATAAAACTTAAACGCCATCACAACTTTTAAGCACAGATTTCATTCACCTCGGAGTATGGGGTCGGCTTATTCCAGTCTAACTGCGGGTTTGATTGAACTTCGATATTTTCCATGAAGCGACTGCCACCATCTGGCCTCCACAACTCATTGGTTATAATGCAGCATTGCAGTTAGACCAGTTGTTGAACTATTTAGGGCTCCAACTCCCCGTAACGTCTGCTATAGATGTTTGTATGACAACCGAGACCGACGGCTTAACGTGCTCTCCGAGGCACGACGGGACCAATGCGAATAACTATATTTATGCATACAAATATTTGCACTGAACGGGGATTGAACCCACACCCCCTACGTTGCAGTCGCATTCATTACCGCCATGCCACAGAGGCTGTCTTTATTTATTCAATACGTAAAATGCGTCACGGCAATTCAATCTTACCATTTTTACACACTCGATAAAAGTGAAATAAATTTCACTGGAGCGAATTTCAGTGTGTAATTCTTTACACGTGTAGTAGGACCCTTGTAATTTTTATTGGCCTCGCTAACTATAAATGATAAAAAATTTAGCATATTCTACACTTCATATCTATTGTATAATATATATTTAAACTTTCAGACATCCTATCCTACTAACAGTCAATCTAGAATCTGACTGAAATACAATTCAACTAAAGGTATACCTAATACCGAGGATAACAATGGATAGATGAAGTAAACGTATCTAAAGAATTTCTTTGAATCAGCTGAAAAGCTTGCGCCCAAATAATCAATTTTGCGCGTTGTGGTGCACTAACAGTCTAAAGTAATATAAAACCCTGTTAAGCCATAGATGAGCACTAGACTTTAATATTTCTTTAGCTTGAAAGTCTTCAAATTATTGTATTTTTAAATAGTTATTGATTTGAAATCAAATGCAACATTCAGTAAGTAATTATCGGAACGAATAACGATAATTCGACCTAAATGACATAAACGATTGCAAATGGAACGATACGAAACAAAATGGCACAATACTTCCAACTATTAGTTTTTTTAAAGCACGTAAGTAAGTTGTAGTTCATCACTAGTATAAAATATAGTCGCGTTTTCTGTCCCTATTTTTCTTGTCCCTTTGTATGCTTAAATCTTTAGAACTACGCAACGGATTTTGATGCGGTTTGTTTCAATAGATAGAATGGTTAAAGAGGAAGGTTTATATGTATATAACATCATGCTACGACTAACAGGTGCGGAGCAGGAATGAAAAACGTTGCAAAAACGGGGTGACGCAGACGAAGTCGCGCGGGTCAGCTAGTTATCCAATAAATTTATTATTATACCAGTTAACACGTCTAGCTAATCTAAATTACATATAAGTAACACAATAGTGTGTAAAGTCCGATGCATCAAGTACTAGTCTAGTACCTACTTCATTAAATTGTAATTACTAAAAAATAATGACAGTATCTAGGGAAGTGACGTAGACAAATATGAACATCAAACTAATTCATATGATATCACGGTTCCGTTGCCGCCTTCCACTCTTCTCGGAATAACTAGGAGATAAATATACAAATCATCGAATGCAGCGATGAGCCAGATGATGTATGCTAGTATATAATTATCTATAACTGTAGTTAAAATTATTATATGTATAAACATTATGTGCTTGTCTTTTTACGTACAGAATCCTCGCGCTGCGCTTCAACGCAACTAACGATGAAGTGGGTATATCTGACTAGAAACAACTAAACGGCACGTTGTTACATCACGTGTGTACCTTAGTACGGAAGTACAGCTACACCCTAAAAGGATAGCCTTGGGGACTGAAACCCTGACAGGCTTTTGGCTGAGGATTGCAATTTGACGTTTTTTTTAGAATCAGGCACCCACTGCCCTGTAGAGAAGCGCGGGCGAAACCACGAAATTTATTAAAATATGCAATTACTTATTTTAAATTTCTTGCTCTGTCCAGTTTGCAAAAAATAGATTTATTGGTACAGTAGCCTTAGCACGAAATACTATCGAATTCGTAATGTAAAGGTATCGACAGAACGGAGCATTGCGATTGGCGGGCTACACACGCACACAGGTTCACAAGAGACAGACTGCTGTTCTCTCGAAACCTTTACATTATGAATTCGATAGAAGTTCATGTTAGTGCTACAGAATGGTTTGCCTATCTGCTAGTATTCGCATCAACATGTTGCCAAGTATGCCTCTATTAACCGTCCGGGTCCGCCCGTAATTACCTTGAACCGACCGCGATATGCTTATCTGCATAACTATGTGCGCTGATTATTCCGTTGTGAGATGGACAACAATAATTCTCTGTAGGGAAAGTAGGTGGCAGAGCGTTGACCCCTTTCGAGGTTTGTTTACACACAGGCGCAGCGGTGGGCGTATGTACTCGTACTGAATTCGTGATTGAACCAAGAAAATTCACTATTAGAATATTCCAAAAGTGAATGGCGCAAGAGATATCACGGATTTCTTTGCTCCCAGGTTTCTATTTTCGGATGATTGAGTTGCTTAAAACGATGTTACTTTTTAGTTGG
Organism: Pelosia muscerda; assembly: GCA_963691645.1. NCBI lineage: Eukaryota > Metazoa > Arthropoda > Insecta > Lepidoptera > Erebidae > Pelosia > Pelosia muscerda. The sequence goes on along the minus strand of OY829114.1, from coordinate 3,447,157 downwards.
ACGAACGTGCTCTAAAAGACGTGTTATAAACTATTAAAGCTTGTGTTTTATATCTATAAACGTATCACCAGCTGTGCGGGATGAGAGATATTAGGAAAACTTAGTTACTGCGAGTGCCAAGAATCATTCATCGTCTTGCAGTCATAATCACTGATATCTGGTCTAAGAATAAATGTTCGTTGATTTCAAGCAAGCTGTGTATTGAAACAACTAGAACATTAACACGTAAAATACGCCAAATCATGTCGGTCAAACGACCGTATTATATATAGCGATAGTAAATCGTAATCATAATCTTATTTACATTGTCGACAAATCAAATAATGTTATTTGCGGAACGCTGAAGATTTATATTGTGGCTAAATGAAACTATTAGATACTAATTGCTGTCCGCTGATGGACATAGGCCTCTTGTAATGCGCCTTCTCCATCAGTCAATCACAAAGAAATATAATTTAAATATTTAGAAGTAGGTCCTGTAAGTAAACAATGAAAAACTTGTTGGTACGCCGCTACTGGCATCAAAATGTCTATAACACAGACATTAACTTCAATGTTTCTATTTACCGAAGCAGAAACAATTATTGCACAAATTTTTCATTCCAAAATCATACGCCAAGGCATCTGTTCGTTAGAGACACGATGAGCCCACCACGTGTTCTCTTTACGAGATTTAAAATAAGTATGTGAACGGATTTAGAGCGTTGAGCGTCTTACTCATCCTGACTGTGCGAATGCAACTTGCAATCGTTTTGGTTTACTCACAAAACGACGCGTTAAAATTAACCTACAGTTTTGCACAGTGGTACAATTTCAACGGTGGAGCGTTATTGAAGTTACCTTTTGTTAATATTAGATCTACCTGCTACATAATACCATCTAATTCTACTGCCATCCATAGAGTTTTTGGAAAAATTCCCTAATCGGTTTTTTTTTTTCAAAATATCTTGTGCATTATTCATACTAAAATAATGTACCTAGCTATCGCATATCTATTATTATTGGTATCCAACTAAAAAAAGTGGGCCAGCAAGCAAGATTTTTTGAGTGTACCATTCAGTCGAGTAAAATGCATATTTTGCCGTTTGTCGGCACCCTTCCGGATATACATTCAAAATAATAAAATATAGTAGGACTACGGACTAAGAGTAAATTTCACTAATTAGAACTGAGATTAATATTAAAATTAAACTTCGCTATCATAATATTCATTACACGAAAATCCAGGCTTCTTTATTGTTCCCGTTTTTAGGTGCGTTTTCATGAGTAACTTACTATATTTTTTTAAACTACCGTATTGTGGTTTTGTCCTATTTAATATGCACATATTAACGGGTTACCAAACGGCCATGACTTCGCCAGACCTGCAGGAGACTAGTTACACAAACAGATGTTTTAAATGAAAGCAAATGTTTATATAAAATACTTATTATGTAAATAAAATAGGTAGTTGCGTAGTTTCCTAGTACGTACTTATTACGTCTCTGTAGACTTACATGCTCTGTAGTTATTGGTTACTTTGACTTCCATGTATTAAGACACTACTTTCGTACTAAACTAGTTATTTTGAACATAATTTTTAAATTGTGTCGCGGTACAGAAGTGACGTGGAAATGAGAGATTCTCAAATTAGAAAACACTTTCTTTTATATTTAGTTTTCTAATATAGGTACCCGTTAAAGAGTTATAGAGTTATCACAAACACAAATATTATGTTCTTTACTGCTACCATATCATCATTCTCTGAACCTTTTCCCAACCCAGTTAGTGTCGGCATTCCAGTCTAACTGTGATGCGGCTGAACTTCGATATTTTACGTGAAGCGACTGCCATTAGACCTCCACAACCAATGGTCCAATGACCAATGGCGATATCGAAGTTCTAAGTTCACTGCTACCATAATTTAGGTAAATTTCATAAGGCATACAAGTTTAATTGCAATCGTGACAGTAGCAGCTCTTAAAATTTCTCTATTATCTTCCCTATACTCCTGGGAATAATTTATATTTGTGTATGTATAACACTTGGGAGTATGGCGTAACGGTATTTCGACTGCGTGTATCAAGTGTTCAGCGTAATAGCGCCAGTATTGTATCCAACCGACCGCCGCGCCGGCTTGAGTAGTTTTAGAGGGAAAACTCCCACATAATCGTTCGACAGAACAATTGTACCTATGCGGAAGGTTTATTGTTCTGTCTAAATATTAAAATTATGTTTGGTCAAAGATCACTCACTACCTCAAAAACACAGCATGCTTAGTTGTTTGTCCTATCATAAACGCCCGTGGCCTTCGGTATGTAACTTTCCATACTTATAGCTACGATTCACTGTGTAAGAAAGGAAGTTAGAATATCGGAGATCATTTATTATTTAATCAACATTTTCTGACGTCTGTGGTTCGAATGCACATGTTATAAACATACAATGTTGCGTGATGTATATTACTAGAACATACTATCCAGTGTACAAAGTATTATTTATAATACGTATGTATGGGTACTTCTACTTTCACCAAGCGCCCCATTGTAATCCACTTTTTCCCTTTTCATTCTGGTGGGGAAAAGTATACCCAGTTAGATTCTGGCGCAATCGTCCTTATGAGGACATACATTTTACGGGAAAGATGTTTTTAAATTACTTATTTAATAATATTAATTTTCTTTGAGTGCTTATGGACGCTTCACTACTCACTACTTAGTATAAAATAAAGTCGCGTTTTCTGTCCCTATTTTTCTTGTCCCTTTGTATGCTTGGATCTTTAAAACTACGCAACGGATTTTGATGCGGTTTGTTTCAATGAATAGAATGGTTAAAGAGGAAGGTTTATATGTATATAACATCATGCTACGACTAACAGGTGCGGAGCAGGCATGAAAAATGTTGCAAAAACGGGGTGACGCAGACGAAGTCGCGCGGGTCAGCTAGTATAGTATATACGGTTGATGGGACTAAGTCGAAGTACTCGTTTTGACTAGAAACCACCGTAAATAACAACCAATCCACAATATGGAAAGGTGAACTTCAAATATTAATGAAGTCTTTTTGGTTAGGCTTTTGATTATATTATTAGTCAGATTCGTTAAAACGAAATTATCCTATGTTACATATGAATAAAATGTTAAAATATATATAATAAGTAAACATACCTACATAGGTTTGATCAATTTCTTATTTAGACCTAGTAAGTAGAGCTTATAAAATATTTTAAAGTAATGAGAATAATGTTATTCCTTTGTATTTTAAAATTGAGCAATAAACATAATAACACATTAGAGATAAATTTGAGTTTAGCATGTAATTCTATTCTTGTTTAGGTAATTATTAAAATTAAACCACACGAGTTAGCTTTTACTCTATTTCGTTTGGTGTTGATTTGTTGCCTCTTTGTCCCTCAGTGACTCAGCCGGTCACTGGCAGTCAACCTCCTTACCACGGAAGATGGAACAAGGAAGGATACTGTTTTTGTCCTGTTTTCGTTGCACGTCTTTTGTTGAATTAACGTTCAATTATTTTTTGTTTGTGTTGGACGAGTGCCAAGATAATGCATTATGACGACATTTCCTAACATTTCCGCATTAAAGTGGTTTATTAGGTTGAATGCTGGGCCATATATTTATGTTAATAATATTCTATTTGTTTTCAATGTGTGCTGTTCGGTGTGCGACACAATTAGCGCTGTTTTCGAACAATGCCCCAGCTTTGAATGTTATAAACGCGATCTGATTTCACTAAATCGTCTTTCAATCTCTTACTTTTTATAGTAACTGTACAGTTGAAGATGACCTTGTGCAATACCAAAACTGTCATAGTATATTCCTTTTGCATTCTGCAGGTGTTATATATTTTCTGCCTTTTTTATTTCCTTTGTAAAAATCTGTGTGGACCACGCAACACGAGTGCCTATTCTCTAGAAACTTTTAAAGATATCCTGATTATTGGTTTCATTTACTCACCGTAGTGTCACTACTTTAGCCTAACAATTATTTCATCAATCTAAAACACTTTGGCAATATGCCAATCCAATATACAAGTACAATTTCTAAAAACACAAACACTGTATTTGTTTTGACAGTGATTGTGCTACCCCGGAACTATGTAAAAGTATAAATAATAAAATATACATCATTAGATTATTGTACTCAATCCTACTACTCACAGATGTGTGGGACCTGTAAACTACAGGAGGGACTTTGCCTTGCTGTGTGTGTTTTACCGGCTGTACAATGGTTTTGTGTTCAGAGGAACTGTCTGACATGATGCCTACATCTACATTCTTTCATCTGCTCCGATTCACCCTCTTATCTCGCACAATACGACCGGAAACAATATAAAATAAACTTTATTCACGCACCCTCAGGTTGTAGAATGAACTCCCTGCAATGGTTTTCCCAAGCGACTTCAATATGGGGTTTTTCAAGAAGGGTCTGCAGCTCGAGTGTGACGTCGCAGGTGTTGCACACACCTATAGATCACGGTAACCACTTCTCATCAGGTGGGCCGTGTGCTGATCTGCACCTAAGTTGTTCAAAAATGATATGGCTATAGACAGTGCTTATTATCGTCCTCAGAGCTTAATCAGTTGCATACATGTCTTGCATTTTGGAATTGGGGACCACAAGCAGGTCCCAAATTCCAAAATACTATTTTTGATTGGTTTGTAGGCTTTTCCGGGAGCGTTTATACTCCCAATGTCGAGAGGAAAGTTACGCCAGAGCTTCCTTCGTTACGCGTATGAGTTCTAGAATGCGGATAAAAATCTTGTGTAACATTAGTTAACTACTTTAGGTCACAGATAGAAACACCCAGACGCAAGCCAATGCAAATACGTTTACGAATTACATATTATAATAAATACTCTGACGAGTACTGTCAGAACTCGGATTGGCTACCGTACGTTCTATTGCTACAACGCACATGCAAATCTTTCTGAATATTTTAAATTTATTCTTTTGTAACCTTGACAACGTACATCGCATCTTAAAGCTTTGTTTGAGAGCTTTCTTATACGATGAAAACGTGACTCAAGTTAATTTCTACCGATTTCGCAGAAGAGTCCTTCATCCAGTTCTAAAATTGTCATTTCTTGGAACACTCATGTCTGTGTCGTGTTCTGCTGAAACGTAGATTGAGTTGTAACTGTTTATTTATTATATACATAAGTATACGCTAATTACAGTATTAGTTATTGTTGTATTGGTTTTGTTTTTAATGTTGACATGACTGCAACCAGAGGTGAATGCAGAAAGCATACATGTTGCTCCGAACCCAAATAAATACCTATAGAATAAGGGCAGAAGGAAAATTATGATGTTTGGGTTTATCATGTCTGTTTACTTAGTTTTTTCTTCACGGGTCTTAAAGAACGCTTGTCTGCCGCATTTAGAAAGATATTTTATTACCCTTACGAAAATTAAATTAAAAATGTAACTAAAAACGTGTTGGTTGACTTTTTAATTTGAATACTCAGTAATATTTGGTCAAATAGGAGAATCCTTAACTGTTAAAGCACTTTGACATGATATTCGGTACGATCTGAGGTCGATTATGCGATTGATAGTGGTAATTCATCCTATTTGTTGTAAAAATAATTTCACTACATACAATTACATAGTAGGCAAACTGCATCGCAACTGCTATAAATAAGCGTTATTTGTGAACAATGTTGGTTTTATTCTATTAACTGTTAATTTGTGCATATTATTGGATATATGTAGGCATATTTCAACTTGTACCAAAGTGATAACAAGGCCTCTATAGAGTTTGTATACAGTATAATAGAACATCATAAGTTGGGTAACTTAGGGGCCACACACCACTACAAGCAAGCTGCAAGCACACAACAAATTGCCCTACATTTATGTAGCAAGACATGTCAATAAGTAATTGGTGTGTAATAATTCCCTTGCAAAACCATACCGTTACATTTACGTTGTTACAATTCGCCTTTAGACTTGACACAGTTAGTGAGGTGCTTGTATTCCTGTTATAGGTATTTCTTATCCTATCCTACTAATATTAAGAATGTGAAAGTTTGTGAAGATGTTTGAATGTTCAGATGCTTGTTACTTAATCACGCTCTTACGGAAGAACGGATCTGGCAGAAATGATGCAATGAAACAGGGATAGATTAGAGCATGAAATAACATATTATAGGCTATTTTGCTATCCTGGGAAAGGCTTTCCAAGGGTTGCGGGACCCGAATCAAAATTCGACGCAGACGAAACCGCGGCCCTCAGTTAATTGGAACTATTACGCGCGTCGTTGATCATGCTCAGTGTACTAAAAGGGGCTTTAAGAACGCCATGAATTAAACGTAAAAAGGATGTGATACCGGTTTTCTTGTTGTCATTAAAAGTACAAGGCAGGTAATGCGTTATAAAAATGTGATGACATACCAATAAACATACCAATTTTTAAATATACTTAGTATAAAAGATTGCTTAGTTTACTTTATGTAACTACATACTACGCATAGTGGCGAAGGGTGAATATTTTCAAAAGGGAAACAGTGTTGATAATTCTCATTATATCGATCTAGTTGGTCATACTTACAACCCGTTGGGAATCCGGTAGGAATCGGATTTTAGTGACCTCTCACCACTGCTTCGTCACACGTTTAACTGTATTTCTACAGGATACAACTAATTTGAATGTTTTCTTAAATATTTGGCACTCGATGAACTCGTCAATGCTCATAGCTCATCTTATTAGACATGTGCCAACTACAACATAATCTTTCTCAGAAACATTTCAAGTAGTTCATTTACCGTTTGGTTGCGTCACGTAATACGTCTAAAATATTTTTTATATTTTTGTTATTTATGGCACGTCAATTTACTTCACCTCACCTGTGGGTCACCATTAAAAACGTACAGTATTACAATGGTGGCGCTCAGCTTGACGGCTTCATCAGATGCTTTTTCACGCCCCGCTTAAAATATTTAGTTTGTTTTTCATTGTCTGATGTATATTGGGGCAGAATTTGTCTACAGTACGTGTAGGTACAATAGATATCAATGATATCCGGCTGTACCTACTTTCTTCTCGGGTTATGCATATACTTGCACAATAAAAAAAAAACATTTTTTTCGGTTCCATGTAAGCGTATTGCCGTATTTCGGACACCATTGTTGATTCGAGGCATGCTTCTCAGTGTGTGACTGGGCTTGTATATCTATCTGATGTTAAACAGTCATATCCCTTAGTCGCTTTGTACGGTACCACATGGCACATGGAAGGAGATGGGGTAGGGGGGGGGGGGCCGGAAACCACAAACAATTTTACTAACGAATAGATTTCTAATCGTCTGTAGTACATTTATCTAACAAGCTATATCATTACATAGTCATGTCCATCACTAGCCTTTTCACTACAATTAGGTTAGGTAACATAGCCTATCTAAAGATTGCGGAAGTTTGAATGTGCGTTTCAGATAATCATCTATAATTTTGGTCACGTTTTTAAGATTTGATTGAGCAAAGGTTAAGTTTCGGTTTGATGAAATGAGGTCATCCTTTGTGAAAAAAGTTTAGATATATTCATTGAAATAGAATGAGATGGTTTACAATAGAGTGAACACACTGTGTTGGTCTACGTAGCTGTTTTGTATGGCTTTGTTTATATTTCAATAATTTTGATATATTTATAAAATATCTGTTAGTTATATTATAAAATACATTTTGGTGGTAAATTATGATTTATGAAATAACTGCATCACCCTGAGGTTGACTGCAAGATAATACCTTTAGTATTAAGTTCGCTGTAATGTAATGTACTTTTCCAATGGTGAAAGAATTTTTGAAATCGGCACAGTCGTTTTTGAGTTTATTCATTACAATCATACACACACACAAAAATACAAACTTATCCTCTATGTGGTATTAGTGTAAAATACTAGAAAAAACTATAATATTCATATGACGTGTATTATTAGCTACGTATGTATGGTAAGTATGTAAATACATACCTGATTTAGTGCCAGAGATAAAAAATAAACCGGTTTTCAATGAAGTTTTATAGGTAACATTTCGTCGTACAGCATTTAGTAAACGTATTCATTTAATTAGACTAAAGTGTTTTTACAATCACCTTACAAGAGATTTAATCACATAATGTAGATGTGTAGGCCGCCCGAATGATAAATGTTTTATTGTTCTATAAGAAAGTGCTCATAAATTTTACTAATTGCCCTATTAATTCCATAGAAGTGTTACGTTCTGAAAGGGTCAAGGTTATATCTATAGAGAAACTACGAAAGCATTGAATAAATTAAAAAAGTTGCCTCTCATGTTCCATTTTTCTTTATAACACTGGCAATGTTATATCAACGAAGTATAGTCCGACCGCGAGATAATTATTTTGTAAATGATTGTAGCGCTTACATTGCATGTTTCATTACCGGTATTATTGTGTGTTTGTTAAGATTTAGTGATATTATACGAGTACTAACAATATTTTACACATTTATTGTTTTTCATTTTATTCATTGTTGTTGTTATTCTGTTATCTAAACACTTCTACTTAAGAAGTGCTTATACATTATACTAGACACGAGATTAAATTGGGAACAAAATGGCCAGTGACTCGATTTCCACCGGGCCCCGCTGGGGGCGGTACCTAAGAGATTCCAGTTTTGAGTCTTTTCGAGCCATCATTATTATAATTTCTTATTCCGCACGATGACCACTGCATCACGAATCTTTGATAGTGTTGTTACGTAAGGAGCAATAACTTCCTAAACAGGTTTTTTCTTTTTTTTTTATGTCACACTTAGACCCAAAATGTTTTTGACCGGTTTTTTGGATCTTTTGGACCGGTTTTAGGTCTTAGCGTTCTCTGTGGGTTTAACCATTAAAATCATTAAAACAAGATTTTTATTTTATATAGTAAGTATCCAACGTGATTAGAATACAGAAACATGCTTAAAAATCTATTTCAAATTCGTTGAATGTAGCAATACAGGTTTTTAGGTAGATACTCTTATTGCATAACGTTTCATCAAAGATGAAACTCGCTTTAGTAAGATTGGATTCAAGTTCGATTACGTTTCATTGGCGTTGGTCGCATGTTGATTTACTCAAAATTGCCTGCACCCCATTAGGTTTAGGTATATTAGGTAGTCCGTGAAGCAAAAATCTTATCTTTTTTAGCAGAAGCAGAAGGTATCTTTTGATTGACTATGTCAGTTTCAAAATCTCTGCCTACGCTATGACAGACAATTAACTAAGACAAAATTATGTTCATAAACATAACAACAAAAATATTTTCAGAGGCACGTATGTAACAACAACCGCTATGAGAACGAAAAGACGTATAAAGGTGTGTTGTGACAGTGACTGTTGTGACAGAACACGAAACGCTTTTCAGAAACGGTTGGTCACTAAGACGCCCTTTATCATCAGACACGTGTTGCGTTTTACTATGACACATAATTTTGTCTCCTGGGTACAGCAACAAAAATACGTACGCGGGTTTTTGTTGCTTATTTCTTACATTCACGCTTCAGTAGCCCTGAATGTTTCGTACAGTCTTCTCTGAACTCTCAAATTGTGCAAGGGCTCCATTGTTTTTCTTAAGTGACGAAAGTTTCTGTGGGTTCCCTTCCTTTGCCATTAACGCAATCAACTAGGGTGGTCCAATTATGGCAATCCCAACCCAAAGGGACGATATGAAATGAAATAATACATCCTGAAATCAAACACAATAATTAATTACATCAAGAATGATGAAAAAAAATAATTATCGTGGTATTATTCTGCCGTCTCTGAAAGCTCTTCGACTATTAAAGTAGTAGAAAAAAATTGACACGTGACCAAGTTAGTGCGGTGCTGCGGAGGCTGTTGATAACCTACTGAATATCTTCATAACGGTAATTCAGATATTATACTGCAGTGGAATATCCATATTGTTGAATGTAAAATAATAGTTTAATTACTAACATTGCGTAATGTTGACAAAGAGTTGTATGCATAACAAAACAAATGCGCTCAGTCGTTGATACATATTATGGATACGACACTAATTTAAAGTTTATGTTAATTTTTATTTTGTGCAAATGGACTATTTACATTGAATAAGTGAGGTTTATTTGTGCTTGTCATTCAGAAACTTAATTATTAATGCAATGTATTTTTCTCTTTGTTTTCAATTGTGTGTGTGCAGGTGGTACAGATTTAGAGAAATAGGTCAGTGAGTGCGAATGACTACTTAAGATAGTGAAAAAGAAACACTTGCACAATATACTAGCTATATTCAGCTGTTCCACCCACCTGTTAATCAAATGTTATAACCGGTTTAACACTAACCAATAGATATTATTCGTGACTTTGTTATGACTCCAGGGTACATGACATTAGGTAATCTATTCCAAGTCATAGGTTAGTTTTATTTGAAATAGGAATACTAATTTTCTTTTGTAATTTGGTGAATTAAATTCTTGACTCATGTAATATACCTACCCACTGGTTTCACGTTACAATTAAGTTGTACAAACAAATTTTATATCAATACAATCTACGCAGTTTTATCAGTTACTATACATAGCTACGCACTCAATTTATACTTTCCTGCTTACCTACTTCTTGTAAACACTAAGGTCATTGACTTACTGACAGTTTACTGGACCGCTGTAGTTTAAAATAAGATAATTTAAAATTATAAATACTGTTTTTACCGGATTCGAATTTCGAGTTGCCGGTTAATTTAATAAAAAAATGCGTAAAGTCATGTCAATTCTTTGTGAATTGGCTGATTATAATACTTGAGATACTTTTTAAATTGCTCACGAATTAAAAATAAAAAAATTCTCAAAGTGATAAACCTGTTTGTACGTGGCCTACTGCCTGCGATAAAAAGCAATGATATCTAAAGCTGGCTTTAAACGGTACCTGTTCACCTACTGCTGCGTACAAAATAACTACATTGGAATAAAAACAAGTTTTACTTATAAACTGCATTTTTTTGTTTTGCCCGAATAGATGGTCAATTAACTTTAATGAGTTTCAAAAAAAGCGTAGTCCAGCAATTAAATATGGAGATTAACTTTTTGGGCAGTTAAATTTGAATAATATTAACCTATATTCTGTAATAGGTTGCACACGAAGTCTAAATTTGTTGCTTGTGCATCGTGAAAAAAGTTGATTACTGACATTCATTCAATAACCGAAACGAAAGCAAAGTATCTATATCATAAAGTTATTATTGATACATACTTAGAGCGACAAAGTGTGCGAGTGGCATACATATTATTATTTTATACTTAGGTGTGAAATATTGACAGAGTATATGAACCATGAAATGTATTTTTATAAACCTATCAACTTGTCAGAAGTAGTCGGCTGTTACACGTTGATGCTGACTGTTAAATTAGGAAGAAACTGTTGCTCTATTCACGCTAGTAATATTAACTTAATGACATAGCATAACATAAATTCGCGCCTATATCCCCGAAGGGGTGGGCAGAGGTGCAAGCACCTACATTTCGCCAGTTTATGTTTTGGTCCCAATGTAATAGGTGGCGAACCTCTTACCATTAACCGGGCAGTTATAAACCTGCGATAAAAACACACATAGACATAACTTCGAAAAGCATTAAAAATTCATTGGTGTGAGTCATGGTAAAACCTGGGATCGAACCTGACACCTCGTCTCAGCAGTCCATTACCCATACCATACCGTCTAATACAAAATGTGTTTTTTGAAGTAGCCTTTTTATATTGATATTATTTGATATCAAGTTCTGATTCAGAATAAAATTCATTCGATCAACAAATACAACAATGTATTTCAAGTCCAAGGCTGTACATTGGCCTCTTCTGAGCACTTCCACAGTGAATGATCTTACGCCACCTTCATCCAAGGCTTTCTGCCTCGTTGGCCGTTTTGTATGTTATTTTTTAATTCTTAACTATTTATATTGTACGAAGACGTTGCGTTTCCGTTGAAATACAGGTTTTTCTACAACCTGTAATAAAGCTGAAGAATTTGTTTGTTTGCATGCATTAAACTCTGGAATTAGGAACACATGCGATTATAAAAATCTTTTACGTTTGGGAACCCAGTTGTTAGGGAAGGTTATGGGCTACTTAACAACATGGTGCTAAACAAGAAATAGAATCTAAAAGATACCAGCGAGGGATCTTCTGAATAGAAACGAGTACTGCGAGCGAAACCGCGTGGAACATCAAGTCAAACATTAAAGGGCAAAACAAATGTGATGTGAGCTAATAGCTTTAACCGAGCTAAATCGATTACACCTCAGTTATTGCGTTGCCATGTTGAAAATATAAAGCAATGTAACAATTCGTAATCGGATTTAGGAATTATAACCGCCTTATATAATTCTTTCGAGGACTGTAATATGGTTTAGAAAGCGATTTGAGGTTTTTTTTTTAATTTTGACACTTTTTAATATTAAAGGAGGTTCTTTATTCGATGCGTATTTTTATTTAATATGTACACCGGTTTATTCGAGGTTAGCAGGCCATTTTGCATAATGTAATTACGTACATTTAATATTATCATATCCTTTTTAAATGCTGTGAAATTGCATCAAGTGTAGTAGATACTGTCTTTTTTCTAAGTTCTTTATTCTAAGGTCAACTAAAATGTTAAAACGAATAGATGTGTAATAAAATAAATTAGGTGCGTAATCTGTGGTTTAATGAAAAAAAAAAAAGTAAATGCGCCGTAATCAGGTTGTTTCTATCGTTTTCCATGTTGTTGAATAAGTACGGGTAGACCTACTGTATCGTCGTAGGCGTCTGAGTCGCCACTTCGGTACCTGGATGTACCGGATTGGCGAGTGCCGGATCATTGAGCGCCTACTAATGCGTAGGTCCATAACGCAAGTACGAAATCTACCAATCTACTTTTGTATGGAAATAGCCACATACGGGGGTCGAAACCGTCCGTCCATTTGACAGCTGCATGCGGGTACACGCAATGCCAAGCGTGTTATGCCTCTAAAAGTGCTTTTACTTATGTATAGTTAGCTTCATAAGGATATGATAATTTAATGATATTTTGAAACATTTAAAACTATTTAAATCGATTTCGATTCGAGTCCAGCTTTTGGTTTTCACTCTTTTTGAAAGCAATGTCTAAAAATAATTGTAAAATCATTCATTGTTTCCCATAGTTCGTAAGGCTACCAGTAGATGGCTCCAACATCATCCCCTAAGTCGTAAAGGAAAATTTCGAATGCTTTAGACGTAACCTAGTAGCGCAGTTGGTCAGAGCATTCCCCTAATTGGGTCTGGTTGCGAGTTTAAGTCTCTTTTGGGCATTAATTGTTTCCAAGCAAAACAGAGATGATAATTTTCAAATATTGAAGGCCTAGTAAGTTTCTCTCGTCAAAGTAATCTTAAATTTCTTATGAAAATTCTTTATTCAAATAATTTTAAATTTTGTTTGTTAATTTTGTGTAATCGTAAGTAAAATTTAAGTGTTTCAATATTATCTATACTTTGCCATCAATAATAATTTATACAACTTTCCATTTGGCTTATCGCCACTGTTACAGACTTTGATAAAATGGCAAGCACTGATAACCCTTATTCACTAGTGAATAACAACATACGTCGCGTGCGATTCTCTAGATTAAGTTGAACCAGCGCTAGACACAATATTAAGCAATAGTGATTTTACGAAGTTCAAACTTACTCAACCTGTCGCCTGAACATCATCTTCAGTGGTCAATTAGAAAGTTAATTAATTGCGGACCGAAGTTGGTCGCTGCAGGAACATAGGGAAAAAGGGTATACCAGTCAAGTCACAAGTACCCTGCGATTGCTGGATTCAATACCGAGTCCATGTAATACCTATTACAGGTATCTATATATTTCCTATAATACTAAGGATCTGTGGATAACGCAAATGTTTTAGTTCGACTTAATCTAGAAAACACTTAGCCATTGAAACATATATCAAACAGTGGAAGACAAATGCTTTGGAACTTTTTTATTGCTTTGTAACTTTAACTGTAAAGCTACATTGAAAATATAGTTAAGATCTATGAATTCAGAAAATAAGCAGCCAATGAGATGAAAATGATAACTTAAGATATTCACACACACGCACACGCAAGCGCACATACACAAACACACATGTACAGCTTACAGACATTTATTTCAAATTGGAATATTATATAAAATCAAAGAGTACCTACCTGATTAGCTTCTTCTATGTACTCTGTGAAGAGCATGTCCTAACGCAGGTATTTTACTAGAAAGTAGTGCATCTAACACTGCTCAACTAGCTTGTAAGAAAAGAGTAATAAATTGAATTTGATTGTGTCCTCCGATATAATGTACAATACATTGTGTTTAAATGTGTAACGTAAAACGTTAAGGTCAAAAGGTCATCTAAAAACCTGATTACAGTAAATCGGTCACGTTTGTATTCTATCAGTACAAGTAGGTATTTATTTAGATTACATATGAGATCACGAAATGTTTAGATTTTATAATATTTAGTAAAAAACGGTGAAAAGTATGAATTTAGAGGACTTTATCACCAGAGGTCGGCCCAAAAAAAGTTTGATGGATTGTGTGAAAGAAGATATGGCAGAGAAGGGAGTGACTGTAGAAGTGACATCCGATAGGAATGTATGGAAGAGAATGACATGTTGCGCCGACCACAAATAATTGGGACGACGGCAGGAAGATGATGACAAAATGTTTAGATTTAGAAATAGAATAGACAAAGGTGAAACAAGCCTTGCTAATGCCAGTGTCGATTATACCAATTTAGGACTTAATGAAATACTTCAATAAATGTTAAATATACCGGACAGTTTTGAGGTGTGTAGCCTCTTTACTTAAATGTTATGATGACTAATGGGTAATATCATGCGTAAATTAGCTATTTTATGGTACGAGAACCTACAGTTACGACCTTTAAATGCTACTTGTTCAATAAATGCATTGCCCTATGTTTGACATTGTTAATTTAATATAGATTCAATAAAACGTTATGAAAAATTAATGTACGCTTATATATGAGTCTTACTACTTTTTTATTTTTTTTATTTACGGCACGTCAATTTGACTTCATCTCGCCTGATGCTAAGCTGAAGGCCAAGTCTCATGAAAGTTACCTTTGCAAACACTTACAGTGCTACAATGCTGCTTATAACTATATTTACGATACTTACAACATTAATAAACGCGAAAACATATCTTACATAAGTGTATCTACTTTAAAATTTCATACCTAGTTACAGGCCTCCCAGCATGCATCACAAACGTCACAGAGACTGTCGGTTACTACTTACTTGGGATAAAGGTTCTTAATTTCACCAAGAATAATAATTGTCCATAAAAGTTTTGAATAGTCGCAAATCTAAAATTATAACAGTTTACCAAATTCTTGGAACACAATTTAAAAGTTTGGATAATTGCGTTCCATACTAATTCTATAACGTTAATCAAGATCAGTAAGTAGAAGATATTTTGTATCCAACTCTCATATTAATATTTTTTTAATTTAGTTTCCTCTCACCTCAAAGAACTCAATTCTGCTGCCAACCTTTGAGATTTAAAGGTTGCGACTGAGCTGGGTGACAACTGTATAAAATTCTATCGCAATTAATAAAATTGCTCCTAAGGAAGGGTCAGCAATAAAAGTTTATTTACCAATTTTAACACGAATGATTCATTCGCGATTGTTGTTGATATCAAAAAGTATATTTTGATTACGATTTTATATTAACAAATAAGTCGATAGAATCAAAGAATCAAAGAATCAATTTCATTTATTCAGTTTAAGCACATAAAGAGCACTTATGAATGTCAAAGTTTTACAATAATTATGTACCTACATTTGCCAAAAATATTATAATTTATAGTAAATAAAATACTTAGTAAATAAATCATTAGAAAATGAGTCTTTCGCTGGTTCGGTAGTTAAATCTCCTGAGAAGAGACCAGCAAAAAACTCAGGTAGATTATCGTTATTCTTCATTTTCTTTTTAATACTTATTTCTGTTTATTTATAATAACTGGGTGCAAGAGCAAGAGATTATTATGACCACGCATTTTTATCATCAAGATATTCGTCTACATTATAATAGCTTTTTTCATCAAACATCTTTTCACTTCTATTTTAAACTTATTAAGTGGCAGGTCAGCCAAATCCTGAGGAATATTATATCCTGAGGATAAAGATAATATCAGTTAATCGATTAGAAACATATATATCTACTGGAACCCCAGGTCTTATATTTGCATCTTTAGCAATTTATTTCTAACTTAGTTTATTGTCATAGATGTTAAGATTAAGGTTCTACATAGCATATCCCCAGCTTCCTAACGAGAAAGACGCGCTAACTTCCACACAAAGTAGAAGGTCATACTCGTTTTTCAATCCCAAGGACACGCCGATCGATTGCCCTAGACATTTAAGCATCTTTTCAGATGCTAGTCTAGTTTACGTAGGTGATTTACACAAAATAAATATGGATTGTGGCTAAGATACTTCCGGAACTTTACGCGAATGCCACAGATAGAAATGAAAGCACTTTATATTTAGCCCGACGTTTCGCCTACTTTTCAGCAGCCAGCGTCAGACTAAAAGTAAATAATACCAAATATATCGCAGGTTTATAAGTGCCTCGGAGAGCACGTTAAGCCGTCGGTCCCGGTTGCCATACAAACATCTATGGCAGTCGTTACGGGTAGTTGGAGCCCTCAAAAGTCCAACCAGCCTAACTTGAAACTTCGATATCGCCATTGGTCATTAGACCATTCGTTGTGGAGGTCAGATGGCAGTCGCTTCACGGAAAATATCGAAGTTCAGCCGCATCACAGTTAGACTGGAAAGCCGACCCCAACTGAGTTGGGAAAAAGGTTCAGGGAATGATAATGATATCGCAATAGAATCCGTAAAAAGTGATTTTATTTCAAGATTGTGAATATGTTTGTACGAATGACATGTTGACCCATAACACTATACATTATACATAATATTTAATATTCTGAGGGTTAGTTAATTTTAGTGATTCCTAACTAACCTAAGCCGTCACTCGAATTTCGACGATAACAATGATTAATTAATAAAAATGCGGAAAAACACCTATACCTATTTGTTACTGGAAAAACACTAAAGTTCGTCAATATTATTATCATTTGAGAAACAAAGGAATAGAAGGTTCTCGAAGCTTTCGCTTATCGTATTTATTATATGGGTAAATACATCGATTATTGTTAGTTACTCAATACATTAGGTTATGTAACACTGTGTGGTTATTAATGATAGTATTGAATAATTTTCCTTCTGTCTTAAATCTATCTTCATAAATATAATAGTTTGTACCTACGTCTGTTATTAACCGTGTTACTACTAAACGACTTGACCGGTGGAGATCATATTCACATTTTTATGTTCTGGTTTTGTTATGACTCTATAGTTCAAAGCTATGTTGATATTCGGCAGATAGTAGTAAAGATAATAAAAATTGTATAAATATGAACGAAATTATTTATGCTTTCAATATTTGTCCGTGTTGGTTTAATGCCAAAGGTAAATTAAAAAATTGTATACTGGGCAGATGTCCCTTGAGGGATTGGAGTTTTGGCGCTACTTTTTCCACTTGTTTAATCCTCAGCCTCAGCCTGGCAGACATTGATAGAATCGAGATATCTATTCGATCAATGAAATCACTGAAAAGTGTGTCACATGACCAAAACGTCATGATGTCAACATTTCTCATCACCCTGCACAGATGACGAGATTCAACAAAAATGCACGCCTGATATCAGCTCACGATCTTTACATATCAACATTCTCGCGGCCCATAAGTCGACTAATCAAAGACTTGGAATTCTTTATCCACTCTTGTTTCCTCTTCCTATAATACCGGGTTTTTATCCGAAGCATGAAAATAAATATTTCGGGGCCGTGAAAGTGAAGACCACAATTAAACCTTATGACCATTTAGATCTTTTATGCACAAAAACTGTTGACAGTGTGAATGTGTCCTATTTGACCTATGAACATACATACACATCTTTTTAAATTAGGTACATTATACACTGGTTGATTCGTTAGAGACTCGCGCGGGCATAAATATTCCTATTTCCTGAAGGTAACGCCAACTACAGTGTCAAATTTTTATCGTGCGATAAATCCCTACGGATACCCCCGGAAAAATATGCTCGATTTACGGGGGACAATATACTTTATTGTTGTTTGTTCATTGTTCATGTTTGCAAGCAATAAATCGGCAAAGTTTTATCACAATCGGATGAACTGCCATCGTACTCGTAACTATGT
This sequence comes from Pelosia muscerda, assembly GCA_963691645.1. Classification (NCBI taxonomy): domain Eukaryota; kingdom Metazoa; phylum Arthropoda; class Insecta; order Lepidoptera; family Erebidae; genus Pelosia; species Pelosia muscerda. Next base: position 3,428,883 of record OY829114.1, on the reverse strand, counting down.
TTTGCAACCTGTTACGATCGATGATTTTCCTACCATAAATACTAATTTATGTGATATGCAATAGAATAGCTAGGAAGAATATGATACACATTATATAGTGATTCGCGCGAACAAAACTGCCGTCCCTTCGAAAGTTATATTCTGTAAGTCGTGTACCAGGAAAACGTGATACAGTTTCTATAGTTTGTAGGTGACCTTGTTAGACATCTTAAAGTTTTGAGGTCAACTACAAAACTAGGAAGACGCATTGAGGGCTAGTAAAAAATTACATTGCATTTGGTCTTAGCAAGTAACAGTTCTTCTTATAATGGAGCACACGACTGGCCTAATTGTAAGGAGTTACTATGACTCTTGTAACACAAAAGCTGTCACGCTTTGCAACTAAACTCTACTAAAGGGAAGGGAAGTGAACAGAGGAATATGCGAATAAGGGGGCTACTTATGTTGCACGAAACCCACTCGAAAAGGTACCCATTGGAGCAGGTGAGAGCTGTTATGTTGGACTCGAACCGATTAAAACGCACGCCGTCGGATTTTCAGTTGCCGGAGGTGAGATAATACAAGATACCTATATGTATCGCACCCCGGCAGACCAGCGAATGCATTTTGGCTAGTACCCCAGGCTACGTCTACACACCAAAGTACCCTACACTTATGGAGCAAATGTTTTTCCTGGCAAGTCACTGTGCGAGCAAATACTGTTTTGTTGTGTGGTCTCCTAAGAAAACCTCTCTGTCAACGCGTTTACAACACATGAATTTCACTTGAGGAGGTGACCACTTCACCACTAATTCAACCACCATTCTAAATTTAATTATAGTTATTATAATTTGTTGTCTGATGCCGTAATAACAGAAAAAAAGCTAATGAACGTGGAGTAATAACTAAATGCAATTGCATTGTTTGTTTCCTAACGGATCCTTTCAAATGTGATTACAACGACGACTGATGATGATTGTGTTTTAGTTTTTTCAATTTGTACAAAAAACGTGAATATATCTTTTTACTGGCAAACTTAAGCATTAATACAGTTTGTACACAAAAAGTAAACCTCTCATAGATTCATGACGCTCGTTGTTTGTGCTCAAAGTTTTCTATACGTTACCCACGCATGTTAAAAATACATTATTTAACACCAATTCATTACAAACTAGATACAGTATAAATACAGTACTATATTTAGATATTACTACGCTTAGTTCGTGACGAAGACGACTCGAAAATAATGGCCTTGGTACTAGATTGAGTGAAAGTCTATAAAATTAGGTTACTGATTAATATAATTGAACGTTTATTTAGACACAGTGAAACGGTAGATTTATTCTTGTCATTAACTTAATTGCCATGTTTACTAAATGTTTGCCAAGAGCCGGCATAACCTGTATTCGCGTATTGTTTTTGCTTAAACCTTTTCGGTAAAACTGTACTCAACATTTAGTCATTGGTTATGTAAGTACATCATGTAGGTAGTGGCTTCTGTTATTAGAGTTTTGTCCTCGACGCAAAAAGTTTGCTAATTTTAATGTTATGGCGTCGCATCTCTTCGCTTCCTAATTTATTAAAAGTAAATATCTTTTATTAGACTTCTCAAAAAATTCTCCAAGAGAAAAAGAGGAAGAGTATGTATTTCCACCTTAACTGATAGATAGTGTAACAACACGAGAAAGATCCAGGGCAGTCGTAAATCTAGCATAGAAAGGACTAACACTCATGATCCCTATTTGTTATCTATACCAAATAAAATTAAATTGCGAGAATGAATGCTTCAATCACCTCTATTTATACTTATCTATATTTTTCATTGTAATTGACTTGCCTTTTATGACTTCATTGACTATTATTACTCAATGGGTAAAATTATCACAATTTCCTTGCGTTTTCCAGATACTATAATATTGTTTCGGTGTATATTTATTTGTTTATTTCTTTCTGTTGCAGGTAAGTGTAACCCTACATTTTGGTGTATGAGTATCAGGTTGGTAATATAATAACACAATAAATATAGGTACCTATTTATATTTTACTTATTAGGTAAGTAGGATTTTGTAACTGACGTTTAATTTCGATCGAATCTGGGTCATAAGTCTCGGTCAATATTTAATGTAGGTGGGCACACACGCTACGAATACTACCTACTTGACCGCACATTCACAAAACAATTTTAGAAGACGTCCAATCCATTTGGATAGTTGTACGTTGATACGTAGCCATTGACGATCAATAGCTACCTTAAGACTTATCCAACTACACACGTATCTATTTATCGGTGCAATTTGAACGGTACAGTGTGATCTTAATAATTTTTGTTGCTCGTATCTCATTTGTACCATGCCCACCCATAAGTTTAATAATAAAAAATAGCAGAAAATTATAACTGTTTGTAATGGTGACCCTCTGTCCTAAGACTTTGCTTTCAGCTGAAGTCGAGGTGAAGTCAATATGATGTGTCATTAAAAGAAAAAATATGAGCAGAAGTGTACCTACTCTTATTTAGGTTACTATGAATATATATTTCTGTGACTACGTACAGCCGCCTATCACAGTATAAAAAGGGATACAGGGCACATGAATTTAGTCAAGTTCGATTATGTTGTGAGACAAAAGTAATGAAGCTGTCTTACATAGTAGTATACGTGTATATCGATACTAAACCTGTTATAGCGTCAACAAAACATCGTACCTGTTCGTAGTTGTTTATGTTTATATAGAAACTAAATCTAATAAATAATTAACAAAGCTAATTACTTTATACATAGATTATACAACTGTTAATTTGTTATAACATTATTGTTCTATATAAATTACTTATTTGAAAAACAAGTCGTTTTGTTAAATTTATACCTCAAATTATATAGTAGTACGTACCTACGTAGGTAACGTAATTCGGGTGAATAGGGATAAAGGGGTGAATTTCAGTGAAACTATAGTTTCGTAGATACTGAGTACTGACTGATAAATTAGTGTGAATAGGTATCAAAGTGTGAATAATAAATCAAATTGCCCAGTAAATTTTGCTGTTGTTATCTTTTGAGTAAAGTGGACTATAAAATATCTGTATAGACACTTAACTTCTTTTTTTTAAATGAAATAGGAATATTAGTAACCGAAATTACTAATATTACCTACCTGTAACCCCGCTCAATAACTTGTGTTAGGGAGTGGATTCACGTTTAACGTGTAACGGCCAGGATTCGCTCGCAGCTTACTGAAATTGTATATAAAAGAAATCCTTCAAAAATGTATAATAAATATTATAAATTCTTATCGCTATTCACTTCTTGGTCCCTATTCACCCTATTTATCGGTCACCCCAGTTATACAGTCAAACAATAAAACGCATAATATTTAACACGTAGTAGGAGCTTGCGGTGGTCGGTCATAGAGGTCACAGTGCTACGAGTATGAGTGAGTTGCGTCGCTCACGGAAGCACCTGCGCTCGTGCCATGACCGAATACGAGCACTCGACAAATAGTATAGCGACTACTGAACATTGTTGTGTTCTATTTTTTTTTATTTTTTTTTATTTATGTCTTCTTTACTTCTTTTGAACTTGGCCTGACTCTTCTAGAACTATATCGTTATCTATAGAGTAATGATACTTTGCGCTAGTATGATAATAATTAACCCACTGACACGTAAAAATTCAGTATTTTTTAGTAGTAGTGTGTTTAGGACAGATTTAGTATATTACACAGATTGTGGATAAAGCATTGAAAAGTGGTATCGTACGAAATTTCACTACACTTACACAAAGGACATTGTCCAACGTATATAAGCACTTGGCCTGATATGGACAGATAATAATTGGGCAAATATGATACAGGTTTGGTAGTTCATACTAGTAAGAAATAAAATAACATCATATGGTTGTATCAGAATTTATTATTCATATTATATATTGACCATAACATTTAGTCAATTTTTGATAATTTAACATAGCTGTATTCATTATTTCTTTATTATTCGGATTCATGAGTTATTAAAACATTACCCAGGAATTAGGCAAGTGGATTTACATTATCTTGGTACCGTGCCCAGCTCAAAAACCAAATTAACAATAATCATGACAAGAGCGCAGGAACCTACTTACTGTTCTTCGTCTGACAGTACAATTACAGCAGAAAACATTTTACATAGCACTTGCGGTGCAATCTATTGCCCTATAACAGATGCCAACTCTTGCGAACGGAGGTCATGTCTTCGTCTTTGGGATAAGTCGATGCCACTATTCACACATTGTCTCATCGTGGGATCTGTTCCCTTAATCGTGCCAGTATTATCGTTATGAACGGGTTTAAAGTCAGCAGGCTCGCCAGGCTCGGTGATGAATGATTTATCCGGGTTCATTTTCCAATACAAATAGAATAAAATCGGCTTTCACGAGAAATAGAATAATGTATTTACAAATCAAGATGACAAGCGAATGACATTTTTATAACGGATTTCTTTCCAGTTGCCATATTACAAACACAAACTCAATCGATTAAAAATAAGTACGATTTTGAATCGTGTAGAAACAGTTTTTTATTCCATTATTATAAAACAATGATCAAAAACGAGACCATATTAATATATTGTTAATGTTAACTACTTTTTCGTATCTATATCTACTATTAAACAATAAATATCTCCAATGTACTGAACATTGGCGGTATTAAACAACATTATATTAACTTTTTTTTAAATGCCTGTATGTTTGCCTGTTTGGTTGTGGATCTGTGATGAACCCAAAAACCGCTTTGTTAGAAAGGAAGTCTTTTCTAACAAAAAAAACTTCTAGCGATCAAATACTTCTAAATAATACTTCTATAAGTGATATCAATGTCGAACGAATGGATATTTTATATTTAAGTTATATCTTATTATGTACAACAACTATTTATTTACTTTAGTAATATTTATTTTTACATTCATTACTTATTTAGTTTAGGTTGACTGTAGAGAATACCTACTTATAGCATTAATCCCGCCTATATTCCTACTTACTTGTGCATGAAGTCTAATAAATAAATAAATGAGCTCATTTATTGACCGAGTATAATACATAATTACTGACATATCTCTACGATTTCGTAGTCGTTCTTAAAAATCTTATGTTTGATCGTTGAGTAGAACCGACTTCCACGCGAGCGGAAGGCTATTATAATATGAAAATCCTTCACCAGTTATCACATCGAATCAGTTCACGTTCGCATTCGAGTCACAGTCGACGCGTACTCAATATCATTTAGTTTATGTATCTTTTTTTTAAGTATCAATTAGTCATAGGTTTCAAATCAATACCTAAGTATATCAAGTCAATCTATCAATTCCTTATGAAACTCTGGTGTCCCATACATTACTCTGTATCGATATATTCATATGTCTCAAATAAAAAATCGATTATGTTCTTTAGTATAACTGGCAACATTTTAGCATTAGGGAAAAGAGAAAGATGGTGCCAAGAGTAAAGTAATAATATTTCCGTGAGCTAATTGAGTAAATACTAATTATTTCAAGATGTATCTTGATACTCCAAGAAATCATTATTAGTTCGTTAAAAATTAAACATGATTATTGATCAATAGCTACATTTGCGGACATCGTGTCCATTGAAGGCCAGTTTTGGATATAGTCCTTTATAAAGAGGAAAAAATCAAAATCGTATTTTTGTGTGTGTGTTTGCAATGAATTAAGTCAAAACTACAGTGCCGATTTCTAAAATTCTTTCACCATTCGAAAGCTACATTCACCCTAAGTAATATACCTATCAGTGGCGAAGGGTGGATTTTTTTGAAAGGGAAGCCGAAGGAAAGAAAAGAAACTTACCATGGCCGATTGTAATGTGTAGGTACTCCTTTCAAAAGCTGTGACTGGCTGGTTCGATGCTTAGGCCCAAATGGTTGAGGAAATTTCAACCCACATTTACTATACGTGTGAGCACTGATGATTATTATACCAGTGAGCCACTTATATTTATCGTAATGAGATACATTAAAATATTTCGTAAATTCATCGCGCTGTTTATCACTACATGTATAGTACCTATAAAACAAAGTCGCGTTTTCTGTGCCTATGTCCCTTTGTATGCTTAAATCTTTGATACTACGCAACGGATTTTGATGTGGTTTTTTTAATAGATAGAGTGATTGAAGAGGAAGGTTTATATGTAGATAACATCATGCTGCAACCAACTGGAGCGGTGCAGAGGTGAAAAATGTTGCAAAAACGGGGTGACGCAGACGAAGTTGCGCGGGTCATCTAGTTTTCTATATTCATGACAGGGCGGGCTCGACCTAACTGAACTATATGTTTCTTATTTTCATAATTTAATTTCGAGAAAGATGTGTCCTCACACAACAAAAATCAGTCGGACAAAACTACTTACCAAAATATTACGTACTGCGACAATATAATGGCAATCAATGCACAACAGCCAGTACACTACACAAACACAAACACAAATTATACTTAGTAATAACTACTTCACACAAAAAAGCGAATTCAAACTACTTGCAGTACTTTATAACATGAATAATTATTGATGAAATAAAAAATTTATGTCAATGAATGACGAATTTGAAATATTTGAATACATCGCTCATTCGCCTCAACTTCAGGGTAATGAAATCAAAACAAACTACATTCACATTAGTGCTCTCTCGTTCTCGCAAATTCTTATCGTATATTCCCTCTTTGTCATAACTCGTTGAATACCGGCTTATCCCGCCACATATTTTTACGAACACTACTAAGAAAAATTGCGCATGTGTGCGTGCGACTCTGTATTACTAGATTCCGATTTCGCCGGCGGGCTTACCTTTCGCGCGCGTTCAGACAGAATCATAGGTTTCCTTCCTTATTTGAGAACTAGATGGCGTTATGAGAAATATGTGTAATATGCAATGTATGTAAATAATTATTATAATTGCGATTTACGTAACAGAATACTTTTTGTTTTATATTTTTGTGTATTAAATGAATGTGGTTTCATTGATTTATAATTTATTAATAGCCAATGCTTAAGCGTTTTTGCAAAGGTAAGCCGGTAGGAATCGGGTTATATGGACACTTCGCCACTGATACCTATATTGCACTGCGCGATAGCCGATAACTGACATCCACTTGGGTGGAGCCGCGGGCAATAGCTAGTTACGTTATATATTACCTGCAATTTTTTGTTGTATTTATAATAACAACGCTATCTACTCTACTTTAATAAGCAATGGTCTAGTTTCTCTTGGCTGAACATTAATTTAAACATAAAATTAATTTACACGAGCAAAAAACACAACTATGGCTTTTGTTTTTAAAAACCTATTCTTTGTTAAGTTAACGAGCTTAGCAAAAAAACATAACGCCTTTATGTCAAAGAACATTGAAGAACTAGTAAAACAGATACTTCATAATGAACTAATTGATGTACTAGCATGTTTCCTAGTCCATGTATAATGCCGCACACATAATGACAATTACTCACTGACATAAACAGTAGACGATGTAATTACATTTTCCTTTAAAGGCGAACTAATAATTCTAGTTTTCTAAAGTCCTCAGACTAACTCTTTCATACACGCTGTAGTGTGGTATCGAGTGAGAGTGATACCAGTAGCATCACGGAAGAGCTTGCTTATAGATTGGACCTTGGTAACCCTGATTAATGCTCATGTGTCCTAATACTTATTATTATTACCTATGACTTTGCTACGAATCTGGTTACTCGACTATTGTTCTTGCGATTGAAGGTCTCTTTTGTTAAAATAATTTGTTACCTTTGCAAGGTTTCATGCCCCACCCTACTTGTTTTAAGAATATTACTTCAAAGTCTGTGCTAAATTTTCTAAATTTATCATCTCAGTTGCGTTAAGAACGGGAAACAAAATCAATATTTCGAATCGGACTTGCGCTCCCCAACCTAGCCGTCGTATACTCTATCGCTAGGCCACAACGTCGACGTAATAGTTTTGTCTTAATATTCAATGTCTCACATCTCAACAACTGTCTGAGATCTGAAGACTGCGATGATAAGATAAGTAGTCCATGTTTGATTGCACTGAGCGCTTATATAATTGCAAATTGGAATCATCAATCCCGGTAGTGAATAGAGGTATTGAATATAGGTACGGTGTAAATTAGAATATGGGGTTCGTAGAACTGAACCACAACATTACCCAAATGTTCCTATGTGTGACGTCGCTAATTAGGTAGAGAAGCATGATCTTCTTGTAGCAGGCTGATGCCATCACGGAGTCCAGACTTCAATCCATATCGTCCCTAAGCTGGCTCATATTAGGTCGGATCGATAGTTTCACAGCTAAAATAAAGCTAACATAAGATTAGCATATATGTATTGCGTCGTCGATGCTAGTTTTATCAAGTCGTTGTAATTTGAGTATTGAAAAACATGTTCTAATATGCATTTATTATATTTTTGTATTGGTAAAACTGTATGACGGTCGGAGTCATTGTCAACCAGGGCTCATATGCACACCGAATATAAAAAAATCACGATATGTTCAGACGAAAATACATATATATGTTACAGCTTCTCAAAACAGCTTACTATTTTATTGCTGTTACCTCAATCAAGCATCAGTTTCACTCCGCCGAGAAACAGTTAAAACGTTAAATTATTCTTTTCTTCACACTTTACTTTCATCCCAATGACTATTCATGCGACTATTTACATTTCTTTCGTGATCAGTCATTCTTATTTACATTTCTTTAATACATGTGATAACACAGTTGTTTTGTCCACAAAATTTGTACACGTCATTAGTTGCAAATAAAATCTCTCTCAAGGTTATCAAAGTCAACCACACTTATCGAGTTATGCAAATTATCTGATTTAAGAATTATAATAATTGTTTTTTATCGGCATTACATTTGTTATTGTATGTAGACCGGTCTCGCTTATTTACATACTTGAATACTTGAATCATTATTAAATTAAGTATGGATTCAATCACTCTATGATAACAAGTTGATCTGAAGTAACTAGTGTTTGCCTTATTTTGATAATTTACAAAATTTCAACATAAAGTTCATTGCTCTCTTACCAACCCAGTACTCTATCAGCACCTGCCTCCTCGCCTCATACGGTTGAGATAGAATCAAATGAACTTCCCCATACAACGAGTATGTAAATATTCTCAATTATCTTATCAACTCCGTCCTATTCGATGGCAGCCGGCTTGTATATCGATTGCCGTAGTTCCATCGAGTGGGACCACCTACCTCTTGCTGGTTATTCAAGCGAAAACGATGCGTCGGCGGCCCTCTCATCGTTCTCATTTCTAAGTTTATTTAGACTTTCTTACAAACATGTCTAGCATTGTTATGCTTGCAAAATAAATAAAATGAAATTGGCTTACCATGTTGGAGGCATTGCGTACACCTATAACATCACTTGAAAGGCCTCCCTGCGGTAATGGATCACCCGTGGATGACGATGGACGAGGCAGTGCTGATCAGATACCAGGTTGATACTAAAAGAAGACCTAAGTCGTTTTGTACTGACTGAGCACTAATTGAGGTGAAGATAGTCGTCTGATGGATAGAAAATATTATAATTTGGTTCAATGCTAGGGGCTAAAACTGTGTTTTGTTGTACGTATTTATTCAGTTTTCCGATCAATTTGAAAGTATTCTCTAAATTATTAATATTGAAGGATATTCAGAGTTTCTTCTTCACTTGACACCTTGTATTATGTAAGTCATAAGCCCCCACTGTTGTTACACACAACAGTCACTCGTTGCTAATTTAATAATTGTGTATCAAACTACTTGGAGGCCAACTCTTCTATAGTGTTTCGACGGTGTCTTATCGGGATAATTTTACCCTTTTACAAAGTACAGTAAGTAAGTAGACTATGCTACTTAACATTTAAAATCGATGGCTTCTACATGTCGACGTCATCATGATTATTGCAACAAATTAGTAGTCTGTTAACCAATAGCGTCCCAATAGCATTTTTGGACTTTTCGTAGTATGTTAAACATTTAAGACCTAAGAAAATGGTTGGTACTAATCAACGTGATTTTGGCGTCATTGTGGTTGTTTAAATAATATGGTAATCTCCAAACTAGTAGCGTTTCAATTTTTTCGTATCTGTTTGTTATTTGGTAGTCTACAAATTTTATTTGACAGCTGTCAGATCGGTCGGGCCATCGTTCTGAAGACTTTGAACTACCGCTAAGCAGATACTACTTTATCGCAACGTTTTATGATTACTCCGCTTGTGCTATAAATTTTTTACGTTTTCAATAATTTCTACACGTGCCAGTGTAATTTTACATGAAGCAACGTCACATTCACGAACTGTACCTATGTCATTATTGCCAAGACAGCTGCTGTTTTAATTGCATAAGCATTGCAACTAAAGACATAATGGGTATTTGACATAAATTTGCTAAATCGTTTGCCAACATGTTTTTAAAGTTTTGTCTTATAAAAAGTCTTACACTTTCTGACTGTCAGTGTTGCGTAATGCAGATCTTATTTATGAGGTCCCAGTAGTACTAAAACTGAACTGAAGTATCTATAGCATGTTACGAGAGTTTTGAAGCTTTGGTGGACTTCAGAACCACGTAGCGAATGATGAATATTATTTAGTATATTGTCTTAGCTCTATGCACCCGGCTATGTGGGTAACAGATGTCTGGCCATGCCACCTCCACCGGGTCCCGGTAGGAGGGGTAGACCCAAGAAGTGCTGGCTTGGCGACGTAGAGGATGACATGCGTGCCAATGGACTCACCACCACGGATGCGCAAGACCGAGCGAAGTGGAAGAGAAAAAACCGGAAAGCGGACCCCGGACTTCTTCGCTTCGGATGAGACCGGGACTAACGCTAGGATGATGATGATGTCTTAGCTCTATGCATATTCTGCCCGATTCTGTCTTATTTGAGAGTTGCCCGCAATATTATTCGATTTAGTAAAGTAACTCATTTAGTTTGTTTAAGACTAGAGAGTAAAATTCAATCAAATTACTTAATCAGCTAAAGCTTACCTAAGAGGTGTATTTTCTTATTTTGAAGGAAACACTCAGTACCGGACCAACGGTTTTATTGAAAGGTTTATCGGTACATTTACTTACGTTTAAATAGAATCAGTGAGACGTGAAATGAAACTCGTACGAATACTGAGTGAATCGATCCGATGCGGCTCTGACGCTTCCGCAGTTCTCTACAGGTGAAAGTAGTTTAGATCGATATGATTAGGTGAGATGCACCGCTTATTTCAATAGGACACCAACATTTAAATATCTGTGAAATTTGTTGTTAAGTTACTTACTCTAATAGTTTATGATGCGATTAAAAAAGAATATTTGCTGTGGATTTTGTGCAAATTTTTTATTCATTATGAAAGTGTCTGCAAGTACATTCATTACTTACATCTACAATACACTAATGACTTGAAACCATACCGGGGATATAGAGTATACTGAAAATGTAAGTCATATGTTTTTCTTTTTTAATGTACACTTCATGACTTATAATGACAAAAAATTTAATCAAGCATAGAGACTTCGTAGAATATCTTACAATATTAAAAAAAAAACCCACACTTGAACTTCTATTACTTAGATTTAGAAAAATAAAAATAGAAATAAACATTCGTTGATAGTATTTTTTACAGTATGTAGTGTATTTCGTACCAGCATTGCACCCGTGCGAAGCCGGCGCGAGTCGCTAATTTATTAATAAAATATCAAAATTTTACACATTATCCTTAATTTTCCTAAAGTCAACTAAACGGTATACCTAAATCACCTACGCAAGAAGGTGAATTAAGTCTACTAAATAGTACCTATACTTAATTACCCTGGGTGAATTAGCCAAAGTGAATTAAGTCTACGGACCCATTTATTTAGTTACAATAATATATATAAACAATATTAAAGATTCACACTGTTATATTGCAGGATTCTTACAAAAGATTGTAAGCAAGCATATGCTATGTAGATGCATTTAATTGTATTGTACCCTTGAACTTTAAAAGGACGAGTGCTAAAAAGTTATAACCGTGTGCTTCATATTCATACTCGTTTAATTAAACCATTATGTAATTTAGAAGTTTATTTTAGTTTACAAATGAAGTGATATCTTGTACATAATGAGTCGTGCTGGTCTATAAAAATAGTAAAACCGTTTGTAAGTTTAACTTCTGAAACGGTTTGACCGATCATAGACCGTTTTGTCGAGACAATGGAGCGTGGCAATACTAGAGTCAAATAGATAGCAATGCAGATACAGTTATCATCGTCATCATTCTCCTTTTTAATGTAGTTCATGTATTAATTAATCAATTGGATTCTTTCGAATTGAGTCGCGGCAGCATTTTTGAGAATGGAAAAGACAATTGGGTTTTTGAAAAAAAAAAAAAAAATTGATTTTTTTTTATGTATTTTAAAACTTTATTATTAATAATATTGATATTTAATGCAAAAGACTTCAAAAAAAATTTTTTTCAATTAATTATAAACAATTAAAAATTGATGAATTATAAATAAAAGTCACGTGACTATAAACGCGCCATGATTGGTCACCATAGTTGTGACGTCATAATGTTATAGCTATAATAACAGTACAGCGTTTACGGCTATTACACATGTCTAGACAATAATATTAAAAATTATTGCTAAAATACGAGTTGTTAGTTGGTTTCGATTAGTTATGTGTGATAAAGGATTTATTAAGGCAAAGTCTGATAATATTCCTGATGTTGATATATTTATGATCACCGATTTTTTTAAAAATGACATTCGGTTTAATTCTGCTGAAGTTCGAGGTGCCAAGGCAGGGCACGCTGTAGTAGCGGCGGTAAGACCTATCATGGGGGACTGGCTAGAGAGGCCACATGGTAGCTTCTCGTACCGCCTGACTCAGGTGATCACCGGGCACGGGTGCTTCGGGGATTACCTGCGTCGGATCCAGAAGGAGCTAACGTCCGAGTGCCATCACTGTGATGCGAGCGAGGACTCGGGGCTGCACACGTTGACCAAGTGCCCGGCGTGGGAGACGCCAAGGCGGGTCCTAGTGACAGCCCTAGGGGTGGGAGTTATCTCGCTCGTCACCTTGCTCAAGGTGATGGTACGATGCGCGAGTGCTTGGGCAGCCGCCGCCTCCTTCTGCGAGCAAGTAATGCTCGAAAAGGAGGTGGCGGAGCGAGTCCGGAGAAGACTCCGGGCCCGCACTGCCCGCGATGAGCGGAGGCGACTCGGACGTCGGAGGTCGCAGAATGACCTCCGTCCCCCATGAGCCTGGACCTGGGGGTGACGGGTGGAGCCGCCGGTCACCCTAGCAGAAGCAGGCCACGGCGATGGCGCAAAATGCCACCCCATACCCAGGGGCTAAATGGGGACACCATGGTCCCCACATTGGGGGAAGAGGGGCATCTCAACAGAGATGTCCCCGGGTCTGCCGGGGTGCGAGAGATATGTCTTGTATATTCTCACCTCCGGCAATCAAGGACCCATGGACGGCGTGCGTTTTGGTCGGTTCGAGTCCGACATAATCACCTCCATCGGCTTTGGTGGAGGTGGTATCCGTGGGGATTTTGCGCACGCATCTAGGTAAGTTTGTTAAAAAATAATATAATAAATGAAAATATTTAATTATTTATTCTCCATTACATTAAATATAATTATTTATTTCATAAATTGCAGAGCAATTCGTGAAAGTTACGGCGACAAAGCTATAGGTTATGTTCAACTAAGTCGTAAAAATAATATTTGTATTGTGAAAGGACGGGTATGTCCAGAACACCGAGTTCGGAGTAAAGCTGATTCAGTTACTTCAACTATTAATGAAAAGTAAAAAAAAAATCGATTTTGTTTGGGGATTATCACGGTGCACTGCTTGAAACCATTTATTTCGACGTTTGTCATCTTGGGGAACATTTAAAAACATTTTATCAGGAGTTGCCTTTGTAGTATTCGTACATAATGGTACAAAACAAGAACGATAACTTTTGAGGTTCGACATTTTTAATATAAATTTAAATATTTAATAATGACAACAAAATTAAATAGATCAAAACACTATTTATTATTTTTCTATCAACTGCAATGAGTGAAAACTAACATTATGACGTCACACGCGCTCGGGTTTGTTCGGGAGTTGTCGGCGTGTCTTCGGTACTGGATTCAAAATTTTATTTTTATTTTGAAATAACTTTTGAATTATTGCGAAAAAAAAAATAAAAAAATAGTTTTGTTATAAAACTAATATATAATATAATCTTTCCATTTATCACAAAAAAATTTTTTTTTCAAAAACCCAATTGAACCCTCTACACCGTTACCGTCATTATGTGACTCTTCTGTATAGTATAGTACTATCTACTTTTGTTTTATGTCTCATAACAATATGACGACTGATTTCGTGTTAAAAAAATAGACACCAAAAGTGTTACCGTTTTAATTATTAATGATTCATATACGATGCGATGCTTCCGCTGGAAAAGCGCTGCCGGGTGAAAATAAAAATAGATTAAATTAATGTTTCACCTCGTATTTGTGAAACTAAACAAAAGATTTAATCAGATAATATTATAATTATCAAAAATTAGTTTGTCTTTATAATTTAATTTTTGTAGTTGTAAGGCCGGTACCATCACATACTGTGTTTGTATATATTTTGCGTGCCACAGTTGCAAAACTGCCGGAAACTTAGAAACTTCCTAAAAGTTCTTTGTAAATATAAATATAATATTTTATTTATTGTTTCTAATTAACTACTATTAAAATGTGTTATGTTATTAACCTATTTACAAGCTCGCAAAACATCATGAGCATCTTTTATTTAGGTATAAACTTTTTGGTTATAAATTATTTGTTTTGGTGAATCACTAATCGGACGTTGGAGGCGACGTCGGAGGTCGCGGAATGAGATCCTTCCTCCATGAGCGCGGACCTGAGGGGGACGGGTGGAGCCGCCTGTCACCCTAGCAGAAGCAGGACGCCCCGCGAGTGCGCCTCTCCATGTCCGGGGGCTAGATGGGAACACCATGGTTCCTACATTGGGGGAAGGGGGTCATCTCAAAGAGGTGTCGTCGGGTCTGCCGGTATGCGAAAGATATGTCTTGTATAATATCACCTCCAGCAATCAAAGACCCATAGACGGCGTGCGTTTTAGTCTGTTCGAGTCCGACATAATCACCTCCACCGACTTTGGTGGAGCATCCGTGCGGATTTTGCGCACGAAAAAAAGTTGTAAAATAGTTCACAAATCACATTATAGACGACCTTTCTTCTTCGGCATTCGGTTTTGATGTCAAGTTATATTATCTGAGTGTTTCTCTGACCTTGGTTCACTAAACAGTAAAATCAATAAAGCTTTTATCTGCTGAACAATTAACCTATCAATCGATGAGTTCAATTCAGGTTGTCATTGACAATGTTCGCCGCTGTGAAATTTATCAATTGAAAACATCTGATATTGTTGCTTTCAAAACCATCCCATTCTAAGATTGAAAATCGGGTGTCTTTTTAAAATTTGTGTAATCGATTTGACTTTAACCTTTGGGACAAGGCAAACTCACATGCGAACGAGTACACCTACCGGTTGATGGATGATCAGGATCACGGGCGCCTCCTACCCTCTAGTATTCAAAGCGACACTTAGACAGCCTCCCACCTGCTCTATATAGGACCACTCCCGCCTCGGTCTGAATTTGCTTTATGTGGCAGCGCCTCCACAGCGGGAGAGAGGTGCTACCATGTCCGTTGCGCACGATACACCGCGTGGAGATTCCGGAGCAAGCACTCCAATAGTATTATTGGGATGCTTGGCCCGGATGCTTGCTTTATGTCGAAAAACAATGATTTTCAGCCATACATATGGAGCGTCCAAATTGTAGCATTTTGGGTCCCCCAACACCCCCGACATGAATACGGCGAGTTACCAGTAACCCTGTATAATACCTATCAGTTGGATAACATTGAACTCATATATACTCATCAAAATCCAAAAATGTCTAACATTGTCAGTGTTAATTATATGCTTTTAGTTAAGTGTCGTATATTTACCTATTTAACATAGCAAATGAATACTGACTATATAATATTAGTCCCTGCACGGCCAAGCCGAATTTGTTACTAAACGCAAAACCTGAGAGCTGCTTGACCGATTGAAAACCTTGCTGTTTTTGACTTAAATTTGAGTAATAGCTTCCTAGGTTTATCCTCTCTCTTTTGAAATGAGGAGTTTATATAGATAGGTTCATTGTCCTCGCGTGTCATCCTGTGCAAGAATCTATTCCTGTAACATTCACGTTAGCTAATATGCGACCTTCCATTGTCTTCTAACAAATGCGACAGTTGTTTTGCGCAGCTTATCAGTTGCAGCTTGTTGAGCTATGACTAAATCATTTTATACAATTTTATAGGAACAAGAATGCATATTCTGAATCGATGCGGGTTAAAGACAATTGCGGATATACAATTAGCCATTTTCTTCTACAAACTGCGAATAGATGTTATCTTTAAGCACACAGTTGTCAGTTGGTACAATGTTTGACGGTGAGAATTGCTTGGTTGGGTTAATGCACTATTCTAAAAATACCGCAGTTGCCGAATTGAAGTCATTAAGCAGTTTTAATTGACATTGACCTTCTTTATATTCTTTGTTGTTATATTCTGTTTTTAAATTTTATACTGACTTTTAATTTATTCCATCATGTCCGGTGGGCAGAGACCACAGCCCGCCATTTCTTCCAGAGGACACTATTTGTCGTCACAACATTTTCTTTCAAGTCATATCCTAGCTAAAGCTATTTATACCACTCAGGTGACAGACAAGCACACGGCCCATCTGATGGTAAGAGGTCACCGTGGCCTATTGGGCGTTTGCAATACCAGGGGCGTCACACTCATACTGCCAACCGTGTAGAAACTTTCTAAAGCCCATATTGTAGGCGCTTGGAAAAACCACAGGAGTTGAGGAGTGTGAAAATTTGACTTAGATTTATTCCATTGATTGGATTAACTTTGAAGTGTGAGCTTCGATATTTCATGCCTTTATTTAATGAGTTCGTTGATTGAACCTTTGATATTATAATTTTCTTTACTGTATATAGATATATTGGATTTGGTAATGTTAAGCAGTTTATTGACATAGCTGAATGATTGTATTTAAAATCGAAAGCGATTTGCGTTTGATATTATTTACATATTTTGTAGCTAACTTGAAGTTTTAGTAAAATTCTAATATTCTATCTAGTAAATTTCTTTATATCAATATTTATACGATATTAAGTACTCCGAATGGAGACGAAAGTAGCATATCACTTTAGGATGTTCTAGGAGGAGGCTATTGAAAAAATACGCAGATGAAATCACTACGAAAAAAGAAAAACCTTACCCTATGTGGCCTACAACAGTAGGCCAAAATCCCCAACATCGGGAGATGCATATGTTCAACAGTGTACTACGGTAGGCTAATTCAAATCATTGATTCATTGGCATACTAACTCTTAACAGGCACACAAACAATACATATTTATAAATTCTATTATGTGATAGAACAAAAGTTTAAAACAATACGATAGTTCATAATTTTCATACTTTAATATGGGTTGTTCTAACTACACTTGTTGTTCTATCTTGTTTACTTCGTTAGTTTCAAACTTTAATACATTCATTACGGGTTTGAGCACACGTTTTGCTTGATGTTTAAACCCAAGAGAGTATTGTAGGACCACTGTATTATGCTCGTGACATTATTATTACGTGTACGGTTTTCTTTTCGTAGTTTTTGAACCCACCTATAGACAAACGGTAAGACCATCCATAATCACATCAGTAATCCTGCCACGTCACATTTTTCCCTTTTTTAGCTTGTGACGTAAAAATCGACCGGGTGTAAAGTTTCACGTGTTTATCCGTAACGCGTAATATCAGAGAGTTTGTTAAGAATAAACAAATGAGCTCAAACTAGGTAGATTTATATTACTTAATGTAGAGGTTCCGATGATTACCTTCTTACTCCGTCATCAGACCCAACTTCATGGCAGTATTGTCTTCAAATTTCATTAAAATCCGTTATCTCTGATATCTGCATTCAAAATCGGTTTATACCCCGAACAAATTACATACATACAAGACATACACTGTAAGTTAATAAAAAACTTGTAAACAGGTGAATTTTAAAATACTTCTTTTCGGCATTTAAAAAACTCCCCCGAGGCTATAGGAACTACAATTAGGTTTATTCATTGTGAAATATTTTTTATTATTTGCACTTACAGTATTATAATAATGACTAAATAATTAACGACGTCTTGTGAGAATATGATTATTAACAATAATTATTACTATTAATTATTCTTATAGTTTACTAACAGCTATCTTTCTGGATGTTGTTTACAGCTCTTCAAAATAGTTTTATTTTAAGATATCATCATAATTCTCAGAACTCAAAAGTGTGTCAACGGAAATCTGAAATAGTTTATTGGTCTTAGTTATATCTTAGTTCTAGTCTAGATGTTTCACATTAATTAACTCTAAGCCCAAATAGGAATCTTCATACTGAAACGGCTTAATGGATTTGGATCAAATTATCAATTGAGATAGACGTTATGATAACCATTCTAACATTAGAAACCGTACTCTTCTATTATTTATATGTCACACACTTTCTACGTAATATCTTTTACCTATAAGAGTATTATTTACAAATAACGTTGTGTACATTAATACAATCTTATCTAGATTATATATGAACTGCTCAAACTTCGATGTCATTGAAAATTATTAACTATATATATTTGACCTTTACGATTTTGGTTTTTATTAATTTCCACTGAATATTTTCGTCTCAATATAAACCATTTTATTGCGGCTGTATAATACATAATTCCGCAAAATACTTCCGTTTAAATCCACGGATGGGCAAAAATCGTTCCGATCAGCGTATGCGCTTGTAAATGATTCACAATGGTAAGTCAAAGGTCGTCAGTTGATCTTCCGCGAACCTAATATGGTGAAAACACGTTATGTGATCGTGCTTACGTCGGGGGTCGGTTCGACCGTCATCCGGCATTATACGGGATTCTCGTGTCCTTGTACAATATCAGCTGTTTAAGCTTTAAATCCTACTTCCTACTACATTATAAATGTGAAAGTTTATGAAAATGTTTGGTTGTTAGTCATTGAATAACGGCTGTGATATAGATTATAGTTTGGAATAACATGCACGGTACTTTTTATCCCCAAATTATGTTTCCGTGGATTGCGGGAACGTTCTCAAAATTTTACGTGGGCGTTTTAATATATCGAGTTTTTGGTGGAATGTCGTCCCGTGTTTTTTTCATTAAGCAATCAATCAACCTACCGCGGTCCACTGCCATATTCATATGGTTTTTTTTTTCATTTGCTACAAAGAACACGGTATAAATATGACCCAAGAACTGACGTAGGTAATATTGATGTAATGTACTTATAGCTATTACCATCCCTTCAAAACCATGTACCATTTTCGTATGACTTATAAACACATTGATATGCTTTTATCGTAACGCTTCGTTGCGTGCTCGTTTTAATGAATATAATATCACAGATGAAGGAATTCGATAAACTAAACGTTCTGGAGTACATTTCAGTATTGATACTGAAAGACGAGAAAGCAGCTGCTTTGTTTGATATTGCTAGGACACAAGCTATTCATTAAAAAAGGTTCATCAATATCGATTTTTTGGATGTTAATTTGACAATTTATAGATTTATCGATATAGATTTTTCAAGATATGTTTAGCAACGCAGAACCAGTACGATATTTTAAAACAAGAATCTTTAATGTTACCCAAACATTTACGAGTACCTATCTACTGATATTTCCAGATTGAAGGTGACACATGAAACACGCAGACCATTTTAATAGAATGCGAGTAATGCAATACAGAGCTTGTTGAATAAAAATAATGTTATGTAGAAATTTATTAGATACGTTGGTAAGTACGATACGAAGACACTGACGATGCCTTAAGTTCGAGCTATGTTTCAATTGAATTACATCGACAATAGTCAGTCAATAAAAGTGCAAAATAGCTTTGATTGCATGTTAGGGATTTTGAGGCAAAATTGTGTGACTTCTAGTCTTTTCATAACTTCGATCTATCAGTTCTAGAGCGTTTAAAACGAAATAAGATTCGACGGCACTATGTATAAAGATTAATTTTCTGATAGATTGCAGTACTAGTTATAGTGCAATTTATTGCGTGGTAGCGAAAGCCGCTATAATTGTAGTGAAACTTGTTTATGAAATGAAACACTATCATTTAATCTGTGGCAATGCTTCAGTCTTATTTTTAGAGATGGGTAGTAGTTTAATGTTATTATTTTAATAACCGACGATGTAGTCTAAATTCGGCTCTACACTACATATTCGTACTACATGTGCCAATATTGCCCTCAGAGTTGCTATATTGGAACGTTAAGCCAACGCAATAATGATTTGCGTGAATGACGATGGTATACTTTCCCATATATATCTTGAACCTATAATGGGCACTATATGCGCAATGCTTGTTTTTGGGTCCCTTTTGAGGATAGCATGATTTGTTACGGTGGTGAATGAGCTCAAATCCACCAATGATAGATATCAAAACAATCTGCGCGCACCAGTGTCTCGTTTTACTCGCCACTGAAGTCCAATATGTTCGAGCCCGGCATAATCACCTCTATCGGCTTTAGTGGGGGTGGTATACGTGGAGATTAAAATAAAAATAATATATAAAGGTTGCCTGGAAGAAATTGCGTAAAGCGATAAGGCCGCCCTTTGTACTGCTCTTGTGTACTCAATTTCTGTAACATGAATGATTGTAATTTGGCGTACAATAAAGTATATAATAATAAATAAATAAATAAATAAATCTTCTCTTATGATAGGCAGCCTGCTTACTGTGAAACTATGTGGCGTTAAGCCCGCCAATAGCTCCTCTCTCTCGATACTTTATAGCTTTTCGTGCTACGGGCACTGATAATTATAATAGAGCTGGCGCACATTGACTTACTATAGCCCAACGTGGACTGCAGGTTGTGGGAAGGCCCGCAAGACCGCTCATTATTCAAGTGGACGCTTAGTCGAAGTCGTTTTTCTTGTTAAAATCAATGGAAATTACTACTTATAAGTAATATTCTTTACATTATGACCTAAGCACTGAATAGAAATCTGAATATTCTATGTAATTGACTGCGGTTATAATATTTAATGTCTTAAACCAATTTAATCTAAGTATAAACAAACTTTTTATATGAAAACATGTTTATTAAAGATAACATTCATTTTATTAACGGATGCAATAAATTTATTATACATGTTTATTATAATTTTGAGGTTGCATAACATCTGTAAAAAGGTGATATCTCGCTTTTATACCTACATAAATAAATAATTTTTCTTTTATTTGTACATATTTTTGGGAATATTTTTTAACATCTTCCAAGACGGGGAAATCCCCCATAATTTATTTTTCAAAATGTTTGTTGCATTTATTCAGCTACCTCTTTTTTATACGCGGAAACTACCACGGATTTCACTTCATCGCAGGGTGTTTCGTCACAACTGTTTGTATGGTCGAGATCCAATTATGCCCTAGAAAAATATCTCTTAGACCCTAACCGGCTACCCCAACTTGATTATCTTTTAACTCCTGCCGATATGTTTCTTAAAGTTTTGAGCTTATTATTTGACCTGAATATGCTAATCACGGTCTAAGTTCTTTATGGCAGACGCGTTTCGAACAGTCTAAACAAGTATACTAGAGGTGACCTCTCTACCATTAACCGCTTAAAACTAATATGACGGTAGTGAATACTCCTACTTATTAAAATTATGTCTTTTGCCCTCAGTAATCATACGAATAGTTTACATTTTATTTTGTTTTATTAAATGTTTAATGTACAATCAAGTACATACCTACGAACTGTTGATGAATTCATTGCAATGATTAACAAAAATGTTCATACACCGATCGTATAATCGTAAGCGATTAACTGCTTCTCTAAATACCGGTGTTTTCTAGGAATTATTCCTTTACAGATTATCTGCGCTCAACAATAATAAGTACCAATGGTAAATGACTGCTAAGTCAATGCAATTCAGTATTGCAAACACAATCGGCAATTGTATAAAACGATTGGTTTGATTTCCAGTTGTGTGTCTCTGTGACTCAAATATATATTGGGGCTAATATCATATCTCTATAATTAGATAGCTACGGTGCCGACCCATCTTATGTTTAAAAAAACAGGTTATCTTAAAGAATCTAATCAGAGTAATCTTCAACCAACATTTCCAAAAAGTAGAATACAACCGTCTCACTTAATTAAACCGTTCTGCCATCGGTTCTTACCTAAAGATCGAATAGCATTTATTTCATCGTGTCATTCCAATCGAGACCCGGTCGTTGGCCTTCTATAAAAAGGCCTATTACACGGATCACTGGTGTTATCCAGCATCGTCATCTATTGTAATGCTCCTCTTTAGAGTGCTTAGTCTTTAGAAGGTAATACTAATACTATCTAAAGTAAAATTAAAAATAAATGTATAAATTATTGGCTCTAGAAAGCTTTTTTTCTTCAAAGACAACGAGAGTCCAGATAATTGTAAAAATGTAATATTCATGCATAGACATATTTCCACTGACCACCGCTACCGGGTAGTTTGGGTTCTGACACCATGGCACCACGGTTCCCACATTAGGGAAAAGAGGTCATCACAAAGAGATGTCCCCCGAAATACCGGGGTGCGAGAGATATGTCTTGTATTATCTGACCTCCGATAATCAAATACCCAGTGCGTTTTAGTCTGTTCGAGTCCGACATAACCACCTCCACCGACTTTGGTGGAACCGAGGGATCTTGAGCACAATAAAAATATATAATGATGAATGAATGAATAAATTTTTTTATAGCAAACGAATCAAAACCACTTACTAATTTGTCATTGTTATGACCTAATCGTTTTCAACCTACAATTTCAATTTCAACCTAATCGTTTGTCAGTCTACGTACTATATTAAAGGTATTAAGTATTTAAATTTTGTTTGAAAATTGTATCGCAGTAATTGGTAGCAATGAACGCTTGCCAACGGTCAATTGAAATTATATCAAAACACGTGAGCATGGTGAGGCGTTCACGTGCGTATGCAATATTTAACGATCGTGCAGATAAACGCGTTCGTCTAATAATAATGCGGAGTTTATAAATTACTTTGCCGACTTTCTTATAAACTCCCGGGGGAAATTTTCAAACTGTGCCTCGGGAAACAAAATATGTAGACTAAAAGTTGTAATAAAAGAAAAAAAAGTATAGGTACTTCCATCAAGGTCTTCGGGGTTAAAGCTCTCATGTTTTCCACTCGAGTTTGGAGCTTGACGGCTGTTTATCTAGTAAAAATTAAGATATGACTTACACCAGGTCCGTCTATGTGTATAGTGTTATTTATATCATTAAAATTGGTCAAACTGTATCTATTACTGTTGTGAACACATTTGTTTCTTTAATTTGTTCGAATTTACACTTGTGTTACAAGATACAGTTTTCAATTCTCAATGGACAACAACGAGTTCAAATTATACTATGAAAGTCAAGTAAAATTATTATAATATTACTATTACAAGGCTACCACCAGAACCACCAGACCCCAGTAGGAAAAAGCAAAAGAGAATGGTTACCTGGCTCAAGGTGCAAGCCTGAGGTGTAACCGGGATATTCGCGAAAGAGAAGAAGAAATTCAATTGAGTATATAAATTAAACATACATTACTTTCTGCTTGAAACATCTAAAAATAAACATTAATGTCACATTTAAACCAGTATCTACCAAATTATACGTACTTAGTATCAATTTCCTGGTTCACGGTGATAAATTACACAATAAAAATTGATAGGCTACTAGGTATGTGTGTCAATTACCATGCAAATGGTAAATATGTTAGTCATAATTTTCTGCGCGAAAGTTCAACACTTATTGGTAGACTTGATTATAAATTTGAAATCTTTGCTGTCTGGCTTTTCAAAACTAGGAGTATTGTACGCTGGCTATTTGCACGTCCTGCATGTTGACAAATCGGTTGTTTAAAATTAATGCCGGCGAACAAAAGCTATTGCATTTTGAAAATTTAAAGTTCCTATCTACATTAATATATTAAAGAGGAAAGATTTTGTTTTTTTGATTGTTTGTAACGAATAGGTTCCGAAATCACCTGACCGATTTCAATAATTCTTTCACCTTTAATAAACTACAATATCTAGGAGTAACATAGGCTATATGTCATCACGCTACCATCAAAGAGACCGGAGCAATAATCATAAATCTCAATAAATCCAGTAGATTTCTATACATTGGCGCTAATATCGCGAATTATTTCCGTTGTCATGGCAGCAAGGAGAAGTAGAGAGGCAGTTAGAGAATCGAGTAGGGTCGTACAAAGCGATTATCGACACACAAGCAGGTGGAGTCACGGACAACAGCTAGTTACTTATATAAGGCTACGTAATTTTGAAACTAGTGCCAAGTGTGAATTTACACTACCGCAGACTGACAATTTGAACCTATTGTAGGCTGAAACTTACATGTAGCCACACATGTGTGCTTATATTTTTGAACTACCATTATTACCGAATGAGAATTAGATTCGCATATAAGCTGACATTTGACCTGAGTAGAGTAAGTGGTCCTTTCCTTTAATTTTAAACAAATTCTTTGTTAATTTAACACTATATAAATAGCTACGTTTTGTTACTACTATTTAGTAAACTTTGTTTTTATCAACTACTCAAAAAATCTAGTTAAATTACTTTTCCTTGCACACAATGGAAGAGAACGTAGCTCTTTTAAAAGGGATAATACGAATTTACCTATTTCAGTAGTATTTATATTTATTAGCTAGCCTTGTATTTTTTATCGAAATTACCGTGTTAACAAAGGTAGACAGTTTATATCTACAAATACCTAAATGATTAATACTATTCTCGGCGTAACAACTGCACAACATTTCATATAGCAGTTCTCGATTTTGGTGAATCTGGTTCTGTTATAGAATTTTGTTATACCCAAACTAATTCATAACACATAGCTCACCACCCACCCACATAAGCTCGTAAGAACGAGTAAGCTCGAAAGAAAAAGACCGGTATGACCTCTTTTCACGAACACTTCATAAAGGCCCCACCGTCTTCTAGGTGGAACGTAGCCGTTTACTAGTTAAAATGATCAAACTTAACTCACTATGACGGTTAAGAAATTATATCGTCGATAAGATTCCTCACGCGCACTTTAACACTTCACTTTGTGTTGCAGTTCGTCTACATTTCCTTTATGGCGTACTTCAAGGGTAACAATTGAAAACGAGTCAAGCAAGTAACGCTCCTTGCTATGTTTAATGGTTTGTTTTTTAAATTTGCTATAAGCTCAGGACATATTAATATGTAGTACTCTAGGTACTATCCTCAACCATGTTTACAACGAAGGCTGTTGTGTATTCCTCTTATATGTTTCAACTGGGAATAATACAGGTTGTTATACTTTGGTACCGTGATTCCCTAGAGTTCTTACGGTGAACAGCCTCTTAAATATACAGTGACTATAAATGAGCTACCGCGCTCCAGATACATTCTGATGCATGTTAGCATTTGATATTTATTTGTCGCTACTTGAGATTTGTCTCAATCGTGTGAGAATGATGAATGTGACATAAAAATATGTAACGTAATATTGGTTAGCTGAATCAAAAGCAAAGTCTAATCCATTTTTTATACACATACAAACAGCAGAAGTAATAAACACATTTTTTATTGAAGTAAAAAATCATGTCGTCTCACCAAGATATTAATGTATGTTGTTATTCTTGAGCGAGATAAATGTTATTACCAGCGCACGTAATACATATTATCGTTTTCAGATTTTCCTCATTCCATCTCCCACAATGGTAATGGTGTAATTGTATAAATAATGTCGTGTGTTTATTATGCGAGTATAATTCAATAAAAACATGACTAATAAATTTGACTTATATAATTAATGGTAGACTAGGTAAGTGGCGCTAACATTCCACGTCTGGTTTCTTGAACGGCACGTAAAATAACGTTATACATGGTAACACGACATTGAGGGCCTATGCTTGTCGGCATATCTCCTGATTGTTAGACGATGTCTCGGGTGTATACTTTTCTTCGAGGTTGAGAGGTCTGACGGCAGTCACTATAAAAACCAAAAAGAAGACCGTATAGTCGCACTCGTAACAATTATTGCATCTAAATAGTACGTAGTTATAACATTGTATTATATTAAGCTCAGAATATTTCTTCGTAATTTTTAGAACGTAAAGAAAAATAAACAACTACACTTAAACACAATAAATGATTGAGGATAAAATAATATTTTGCTCAATAATTGCTATTATTACGAGTACTTAGCAGAATGTTGTCAAATGCAATGTTTATACCTACGCCATTGAAATCTTATATTTTTTGACCTTTGCGTGCATTTGTCAGAAGATGCAACTTTTTTTTAGATACAAAGGGGAGGGATTTGAATTTAAATCCAAGTTTGTGAAGCTGCTTCAAAAACATAACATACTCTCTTGGTTGACACGTGTTTTTTTGCTTACTGTTCTTTATTTGATTATAGTGTGATCATCTAGAAATGTGACCGAATAAAGTGCATGCTAGACTTGTAATGCGGACGGAAACGTATGTAATTTGTATCCTCTTCCCCCATTACGTGAAATTCATTTTAAGCGATCGTCATGTGACTGAACTGAGATTAAATTAAAACAATATCTGTACGGTATTGCATTTTTTAATGAACTGAATACACATGTGTGTGCTAGCACCTCTGCCTACCTAGTACCTTCGCGGATATAGGCGTAAGTTTATGTTATGTATTGTTTTTTTATGAATACACTTTTTCAGTCAATTTATTTCAATCACTCTTCTTTCTGTAATGGTTTAAGATCACGAGAATTGACCTCCTGCTTAAAACAATGTCCAAATACCAAACCTCGCGTTTGCCTTGCCTTACCTTTGTCGGGCACGCGTTGCTCAAGAATGACAATCATAACTCAATCATCATTAACACGCTTTTGTGTGTTTTTGCATTTATGTCAAAATAGTCAACTCTGACATTTCATTAACATACCTAAGTTCATTGGAAATACAATAAATACATATTGAGGTAAGGCATTTGATAATATTTGTTTATTATTATTATTTCATATATTTTTGATATCAGTGGCTCTACACAAAGTGACTTTCTATTGGTGAAAACGCCAGTGGAATCGTTTAGTGAAGTATGTGATTGACATTAACCTGTAAACTGACTACAACATTTTTATGAAATTTGAATTATTTTATTTCACATATTTTTATTATTAAAACCACCGTAGTGTCAAGTAATCCATTGATAGCAAATTGAAAACGGTTCGCTTCGACGCGATTCCATCACCAAAATGTCGCTTTGTCTAGAGGCCCAGGTAAAATATTTTGGGTACAGGTAGAATACTGCACATCATTATTGTATAAAGATTTCCACAAATTCTACTAGCTTCTTATTCTTCTACTATTTGTCAAACGAAGGCCGCCAGTGTCGCCAATTTGAGCTGAACACATCTGATAGCACATCACCCAGGTATATAGGGAAACAAATAAAATAATTTAAAATCATGTGGAATTTGATCACCCAGGTGATATGTCAGCAGGTGATTTAAGGACACAAAAGTTGTGGAAGTCACCCAGGTCATATGACCCAGCTGATCATAGTGGAATAATCCACTAAAAGTTGTCATCGATTCAAAGAAGAAGAATTATTTTAAAGTTTTCACAGAACATCAGGAAAAAGTATTTCCTCGAAATGATTAGTAGTCGCTGGCACTCTCGGACCTATAAACTATATCTATGCAAAAAAAAAAACAACATGAAAGAAGGTCAAACTAACAAACACACTTTCACATTTATAACATTAGTAGGTAGGGCTATATCGTTAGCCCCGTGGCATAAATTTGAGCTTTATGTTGGCGTGCGATTGTGGCCCTGGTTTAGATTCTTAGATTCGACAGTCATATTGAAATCTTATAAGTACAAAATAACACCTTAATATAATATGCCTGTCAATTTAGTTAACATACTAATTAGCTTCAAAATGATATAAATTCTAATCTTAAATCTCGATCCATATAGATTAAAATCGAGACATATATAATGGTACTTCATTAAGTATGCATATAACATAATTATGATAAATAATTCTAGGACCTTACCACCACCAAGAACTATGTAATATTATTTCGATTTTAGTTCGTCAGTCTACACAGGATGCTAATGGTATATGGTTAAAATGAATCAAACGGTATCTCACTGTAGTGGATATATTTATTTAAGGATATTACATTGCTCAATGACCTTGAGGATTTGAGTTCTGGGTTAGTATTGTCACTGTGTGGCGCCGTCTACTGGCATAAAATAAAAGGTATTAAACAGTTAGCCACGGTAACAGACGTGCCACAATGTTCTCAACGTTTTTGCCTATCTTCATTCCGACCCTAAGATTTCAACTAGATGTTATTATTCTTGTCTACTTGAAGTAAGTTACAGTTTTATATATAACATTAGATATTTTAAAGAATGAACATTTTGTTTTGACCCAACTATATTCTGAGGTTTTGGTGTAAATTTTGCACTACCCATAAATAAAATTTATAAAGATATAAACAGTCCAAGCTCAGTCTCAGATATAATGACTCGAGTCAACAACAGTGCCCGGAATACGGCAATAGGCTCACCCCCTATTACGTTGAACCTAATACAATGATTGGTGAAATGTGGGTGTTAATTCACCTCTGCCTAACACTCCGGGGATAAAGGCGTGATTGTATGTATGTATGTATGTATGTATGTATGTATGTATGTATGTATGTATGTATGTATGTATGTATGTATGTATGTATGTATGTATGTATGTATGTATGTATGTATGTATGTATGTATGCATGTATGTATGTACGTATGTATGTACGTATAAATACAATTGAAGTATCTGTAAGCATTTTTTTACTACTACATACTAAGTACATGATACATTTTGAGGATCTGGTGATGACTAGGCAAGTACTTAGCGATGCCCTGTAATGTAAAGTGTTAGGATGTTCTAGCTTAATGAAAGACAATAATAAATATTATGATTCAAATTTTATTTTAATGTCACATTTCACGACATAAGAAGGAAATTCAGAAATCCTCAAAATCCAAATACCGAGAACATGTGGGTTGGTCACTAAGTGGGTTTGAAATTGACGTTGATGTTCCTTGAGCGGTTTCTTGAAGCACGCGGATATTGTCTTCTTCTAGTTGTTGGACGTTTTGTATCTTTTTCCGTTGTTCCTTTTGTTTCTTTGCCTGTAATATATATGGTGGATTTCTAATTTCCATATTTCGACTATGACGCGGATCTAATAGTTCCGGCAAGATACAATTTAAATAAAATGAACTTAATTTATCTCTCATTTTTTTTTCGAAAAAATCATCGTCTCTAATAATTATCTCTGTTCTCAAAGGCTTGGACTCATTGAACCATACTCCAAATAAACATTTTGATCTCCTGGTCACATGCAATTGCCCTTGTACTTGGTAATACCAATTATGGGTTTTATTTATTTGCAATATGCCCAATTTATCTTTAACCCAAAAATTTATCTTCTTTTGGGCAATAGCTTCTTCTAGTCCTATCTTGTACGCGGATATAGGACATTTTATCTCGACTATTGTATCTTCTCCGATAAGCCCATCTGGTGTAGCACCTAAATATGGAATTTCGGGATCTATAAAGAGACCGCAAGACATAATTTCCACTACTTCTTGCTTTGCCAACTGATCTAGTGCTTTTTTTTCACTATCTCTTCCATGTTGAATTGGCGTAGCATCAATGTTAATTTTGTAGAGCATTTGTTTTATTATACTGGCACAACTAGTATCAGGTCTCATTTTAATAACTCTTCCAAAGTTTGAAGCGGTCAATAAGGAGCGCCGGAGTTCGAGCCATTCACTCGACTCACTTTGCAAAATTGTTTGTCTCTCTATTTGTTTTCTTTCGTCTTCAGTTTTAATTAAATTGATTAGAAAGTTCTTCTTCATTTCTTCTAGAACAGCATCGCTCACATCGGGTTTAGTACTTTCGTCTCCATAATCTTTATTTGCTAGTATTGCACCCGATGTGTACCGTTTTTTATGATGTACTTGTCTTAACAAATGTCTTCGTTTACGGTACTTATTATCTAAGGTGCTCATTTTGCCCTTGGGACTTTGGCCAACAATTGTTTTATATAACATGGTAACAGCTTTTCTTTTGGTGTTGAAGGTTACTGCGGACGCTGAACACCGAGTTTGGTATCCACGCCGGCACGAGTAATTCACTCTTTTACCACCTATGAATTTAGCCACCACACTGTGGAAACTTTCCACGATGTTGCTGTCAACATCATGAACAAGACTTCTTGAATGTCCTGCAATATTATTGATAATAAAACATATTTTTTGCCAGAGAGAACTTGTGAAAAGTGCCTGCGGTAGGTTCTCGACAGTTTTTAGTTTGTTACAAAAATGGCTTTTGCATTTGACATGATTGCCGAAAGCATGTAAATGTACAGTCTGAATGTCTTCAAAAAGTTTATGAGTGCAGAAATCAATATTTTCTGATGAATCATGGTACTTTTTGCTGCATTTTCTTATTGCGGACCTAATACTCATGATTCGTTTTTTTGTAATTAACTTTCTTAAAGCGATAGGATATTTAGTATCAGTGGTTAGTGTTTCTAATTTGTTGCACAAGTTTCTCAAAAGATGGTTCCTACATTCTACTTTCTCAACAGTAAATTCACGATAAGGTCTTGCTTCCAAAATTTTCGCGTACGTGCTCGAATCTCCGTCCGAAATAAGGCGTCCATAAATCAGACCGTACATTTCAACAGAGGCTTTAAAGCCTTCTACAATTATTGTCGACTCCATAACAGTTGAAGACCCTGTAAAATTCTTAAAGCACTGGTGACTCCTCGGATCTTGATTTTTATTAATATCTTGAGCACATATGCTACAATACTTATTTTTAATTCCCAGAAACAAAATTTTTTTTGTTTCTCTACCAATTATGGCCGCAGCTCCTGACAGTGCGGAATAATTCTTTTTGTAAGACCGCTTACTCCAGCAACCGTCTACAACCACATCTATAATGGGAATCCCATCTTTGCTGATGCGGCCTTTTTCTATAGCGATCCTTTTTTCTTCTTCAGCAGCTTCATTCATAGACGTATTAAGTGCTTTATCCCATGTAGTGGAAACAACATCATGCCGTTTCTGATAAACTGGTTCAGTCATCACGGGCAAGTCTAATGCTGCTAAGAACTCCTCTAACTGCGAATACCCTATGCCAATTGATACTGCGCCCGCGACCACTGCTGTGTTAATATCTAAGTTACCAGAGATATTAGTAAAAGAAAACTTCTTTTTGCACATCAAACATTGTACGGTTAAACTAGACATAAGTCCCACACGTTTCTCTCCTACAAGTTTCATACTTTGTATACCACAGTTAATAGGGCCATGACTACCTATTTCTTGTATTTTCGAGAAAAAATAAGCCATATCAATAATTCGTCTGCCAGATATACTTTGAGTTTCTACTTCTGATACTCCTTCTTCCACAGTTAAATCAGGTAAATTTTCTTCATTTTCATGCACATCTACAACTGCCTCCTCATCAACTGCCATTTTAAGAATACCGGAAGTTTTTGTTAAATTATCAGACTGAGGTGTGCAACTTTCTGTTATTGGCTGTTCTGTTAGTTGTTCTTGATTTAGTAATTGACGGTTCCGCTCATTTCTTGTTTGCCTGAAATCATAAATGTACTGAGTACTAAATTTTGTAACTGTTCTATCAACTTTTGTACTAAGTATAATACTAATAATAGTGTAAAAAGTAATAATGATGTAAGTATCAAATTTTTATAAATAATCTTTTTTTTTATTTGAAAAGAATATTAGCAGCCGAAACTACTAATATTCCCTCTAACCCTTCCAGCTAAGCTCAAAGGTTTGTGTTAGGAGTAGGTCCACGTTGGTATTGTAATGGCCAGGATTCGAACCCGGGACCTCTCGATCGTAAGGCCAACGCCTTAACCACTAAGCTACCGACCCTTTCCACCCAATCAGTCAAAGGAGGTTTAATCCTTGCAATCAATTTTGTCTAAATTCATTATAGAATAGGTATCACAATAGCTCTCGTCGGGCGACCGCCGTCTGACTGTCAGGGGCAATAGAGCATACCAAGGTACTTAGCGGTCCCCCGACGAGACAAATGACAAAGGGGTCATTTCACCTTAGGGTAGATCATTTTTTGATCGGGGGTTTTTTCAATTTTATTTTGTTTTTATTTCATGTTTTTTATAGGTAACCGTTAAACCGATTGCCATAAAACTTGCTAAATCATGATGTATAAATCATGACCTTTCATTGAATACCCAACACGAGTATATTTGAAAATATTAGATTTTGTATTGCAAAAATCGGTTCAGCCATTTGAAAACATAAGAGGAGTAAATTCTCATATTTTTCAAATGGCTGAACCGATTTTTATGAAGCATACCTAAGAACACTCTCGACTAAACCATCTTTCAAGCCAAAAAAAAAACAAAATCGAAATCCGTTCAGCCGTTTTGGAGCTACGATGCCCACACACACACACGCACACACTCTCACTCCCACACACACAATTCAAACTCATAACATCCCTCTTTTTTTGTCGGGGTTTAATAAGCTATTGTACAACTTAAATTACAATACCATAATTTAAATAATAACAGTCAGTATTTCTCTTATGTAGATAGGTAGGTAGTACTAGGTACAAAGTAACTTACCAATAATTTTGAAGTGCTCGGCCACGCTTCACTTTACTTTTGGCTTTATATTTAGGCATAATACTACGTTCCTATTTACGGCTTACTCTATGAACAAAGCGAAGCTTGGATGAAATTTAAAAACAACTTTTAATATATTTACAAACTTAAAATTAATATTTAATGTACACTTTGTATATAATATTGTTATCTACAATATAGTTTAATACACCATTTTCAAGAAATAATAAATTATGAAATTTATTCGCTGGAAATAACGCACATACAGTCTACCCCTGACAAGAGCCCGCAGGACACTGATCTGTCGTGTCTCGGCTGTGTGGCACGAGCCCAGCGGGGGAGCTTCTCGCGGGGTGTATTCAGGTTTCAATATTTTCTTCATTATTTCACAATAATGAAAGTAACTATAAAAATGAACGAATACAAATTGTTGGAAATGTAGTAAGCAATTTTTTGGTATAAAATTCATGCCAAACTATTTATCCCGTAATGAGAACATTTACATTTTATGTTAGAAATTACCCTTATTTCCAATTTTTTTTTTTTAATTTAGAACTACTTTATCAAAATTTAAAACAATACAATTTGTTTATGATTACCTCAAGTTTATTATATATTTTTAATACGTCCATTGTATGTAGGGATTCGTGAACAAATTTAATTGAACCTGGCGTATTTTTAAGATTTGAGCAATGTAATGCCCTTAATTTGTTATAATTTACACCAGCCTTACAAGATACAGTACGCAAATATAGACGGCAACAGTCCGAATCCGAATCACCCTATGAAAGTAAGGTAAGATAGAAATAATAATAGAGGTGGTGGTAGGACCCCAGCTGACTGATTTATATGATTTTATCGGAACTTTACGCAAATGTTATACACTGAAATAAAACTGTTTCTAATTAATTCTGACGCTATAAAGGTATCAGTGAATATGTAATGTACTGGTTTTTTTTCATAATTCAAAATTGTATAGTAATTAGATCTAAACCGGAAGTTTAAGCAAATTGGAATTCTACCAATGTGATTTGATTGCTAATCAGTTATTCCAAGACTGCTTAGACTGTTCGGGGACTCGATAACAAGACAGTTGGCGAGCCTATTACCTACCTGAATCAATCTTAATAATTTAAAAAAAGAACATTTAATTTTTCGGTGTCGAAACGTTTTGCATATTGTAATGAGTCATTTTTTTTAGTAATAAACGTTTATTTTGCAATATTTAATTAATTAGGTACTATAAGAAACACGTGAATGTGAATAAGGTTATTCATACACGTGAACATACACAATAACTAAACAGTGTACGTTGTACAGTCAGCGACAAAAGCAGGTTACCGTTAAAATATTTGCAAAAAATTTTATGTTGGAATACTTGATTTATTATTTGGTTCTTAGTCACCAGAAGACACCGATGATACATATTATGTACCTAGTTCACGTTTAGTTCATTACATCATGAATCATATTTATCACCTTAGTCCTGTTTACTAAATTACAATTTGGTTTGTTATTTCTGTCATTGACTGTATCTGTACCTACACATGCTCATTATGCCGCAGACACGATAAAGTGACATCAATTAAAGCTTGCAAATTAACGGAGCAAGCAGAACTGTGCTAATTTTAGAAGTAATGAATGCAGTCGGCTCTCTCATTGTCTGAAACTGATTATTTCTCGAAGAATAAAGTATTAGACAGTTTATTAACTACAATTTTGCATGTTACTTTTGACATGAACTGTACCTCACATTCTCATTATGCCGCAGTTATTGGGGCAAACAGAATTGTACTAATTTTAGAAGTAATGAATGCAGGTGGCTCTCATTGTCAGTGATTCATAACCAATCCCTACCATATAATATTATAGAAGTCTAAGATATTAGCTCATACATATAATCACGCAAGAGGTGTATTAAACGCAGTATCGCCGTGTTTACTATCGGATTGAGAACAGCCATAGGACTATAGCCCTTAAGGTATTCACTGACGATAAGTACAACGATCCAAATGGAGTGGACGTCTTCCAAAATCTTTTCGTGAATGTGACAAATTTATGACAATGAAATGGACGTCTTCCAGCTTTGGATTTCTAAACCTATTGAAATCCATGCATCCAATCCAAATAGAGGTTTTGTCAATGGCTACCTTTAGTCGCCTTTTACGACACCCACGGGTAGAGATTATTTTTAATATGCTAAATATATGTGTGATATATTATTGTGGTTAGAATTTATAGAATTCAAATTCTAATTTATTTATTGTTCGTTTCAGGTAAGTTAGAGTGGATGGTGTCTTTTACAAGTTGTAAGATGAATATGGGTAAGATGTATAATAAAATTAATAAAAATAATCGAAAACTTTAAATTAAATTTGAACTATTATTTATATAAGTTATTGTTAGAATTATGATATTATTATAACATTAATTAAGAAATACGTTTTTAAATTTAGAGGTGTATGTATAGTCGTCGTTGTAAGATATAGTAGAATATATTTGGTATAATAATAATTAATCATAAAAACCAGTCAGGTCCCATCTGGTCCCGGTTGCCATACGAACATATTATGGCTGTCGTTGCGGGTAGTTGAAGCTCTTAAATGTTCAACAACAGGTCTAACCGCAATGCATACTTCAATATCACCAATGGGTTTTTTTTTTTTTTTTTTTTTTTTTTTTTTATTACTTACTCCTTCCACTGCGTGCTGTGCACTTCGAGGAAGCCATTTTTATTCTAATTTGTTTAATATATTTTCTAAATAATTTTCAACTATATTTTCTAAAAAGGTTCCCACTCGGGTATTTAGACATCTTATTTTGAAAACAAATATTTTAATTCTAATTAAGCAAAAGTACCCACTCGGGTATTTCTTCTTATAAGCTAGGTGCTCATGTTCTTTCATTCTATCACTTTCATTTCCTTGCTTCCATCCCATTACTCTCATACCAACTCTTTTAAACCCACTCATACTATCATACATTCCGTGGGGCGTGGGGCATCCGGGTGATCAGCAAACTTCCCTCAGAACCACAGACAGCACTTCCCAGTCCATTATTCCCACTTACTGTATCGGCCTCTCTCACCTATTTCGAAAAATAGCTGTATGAGGCCGATCATGTCTTGTTCCTTTTTAATACAATCCTAATTACCCTTTCCCAATACTCTAGGAAGTGCTGCCTGTAGTTCCTTGTCACCAGGACTGGAAAGTTCGCTATACAAACCTCCAGTTGGATCCGACACTCCAACTCGTACCTATCCCTAGCGAAGATGGGACAGTCCGCGACCAGGTGCGCAACCGATTCCACGACCCCTGGCTCGCAGGCGCATGATGGGTCCTCCTTACACTTGAAGCGACTCAAGTATTCAGAGAACCCACCATGCCCCGTTAATAGCTGGGTCGTGGTGCCGGCTATCTCCATCTTACGGACGGTTCTGTACGCAGCCACAGCGCACGGAAAGAAAAGCTTGGTACCAGAAGCAGTCGTACCCGTTTTATAGCGTCCGTTCCACTTGTCAAGCGTGATCTGACGCAGGCCACGCTTGACAAATGAGACGGGACACAGGTCATAGTTCGGCCTCGTCTTCGACCTCAAAGCCGCCTCCTTAGCGAGCTGGTCCGCTCGCTCGTTGCCCTCCAACCCTACGTGGGCCTTGATCCAGAACAGGGATATTTCCTTGTTCTGGATCAAGCCCCGCTTGATGTTATCTCTGGCCTCAACGGCCAGAGGGTGGAGGGCGCGGGGGTTGATGACCGTTTGGAGAGCGGCTTTGCTGTCGCTGAGGATGCCGAACGTCGTGGCCGCGCCGCGCCTAAGGACCTCACTGGTCGCTTTGCATAAAGCCAGGAGTTCGGCCTGGTAGACGGTACAATGTGGGGCGAGAGCAAGTTTGAGGGTCTTTGTTTCGGCGTCGCTATTCCAAATGGATAGCGCAGCGCCGACACGACCCTCAATCTTGCTCCCGTCCGTGAAGATGCGCACCTGGATGGTGTTGGTGCGCTGGTAATCTTCCTCGTCTACCAGGCTGGTGAAGTCCAGACTTATATGCTCCGCGGGGTGAGGTACCTCCATTGCTGAAGCCATCCGTTCGACCTCTCTGTCTCCCAACCATGACTGGGACACTCCTCTCTTGGCCTCATAAAGTGAGGCCACCTCGCGAACTCTGAGGTCCAGAGGGAGCATTCCAGCCAAGATTAGACTTGAGTGCAGAGAAACCGTCCGGTAGCCCTTGCAAAGTTTTTGCGCGAACCCGCGCTGCACCACGGCTAACTGCTTCTGGATACCGAGCTTGTCCACCGCTGGACACCAGCTGCTGGCTGCGTACAGCACCGTCGGTTCCACGGCTGCGGTGTAGATGGTCCGGATCACCTCGGGATGTAATCCCCAACCGATCCGGGCCATCCGCGCCAGCTTGTGGTAGATGGCGATAGCCTTTTTGCACTGGTTGGTGACGTGGGTGTTGAAGGTTAGCTTGTGGTCGATGGTGAGCCCCAGGATCTTGATTTCCTTGGAAATGCCAATGTCTATCCCGCCCATGCTGAGGCGTGGGACATCGTACTTAAGCCTCCGCGTGATTACCATCGCACAAGTTTTGTGCGGTGCGAATTTCAGCTTCATTCCGATGCCCCACTCCCGCACATGCTCGAGAGAGGCATTGGCTTGTCTCTCAATCTCCAAGGCGCTGTCACCATCGAACACAAGCACCACGTCATCCGCAAATGCCTGGACGCAAGCTGCCCCATCCTCCAACCGTCGCAGTAAGGGATCCAACAAGAGGTTCCACAGTAAGGGTCCGCCAATAGAACCCTGGACGCAACCCTTCCCCGTAGGGCGTTCGCACTCCTCGCCCGCATACCTTACCCTCACTCTCCTGTCGCTAAGGTAGCTGTTGATAACTCGTCTCAAATTTGCCGGACACCTTTCCTCAGCCAGTCGTACCTTTATAGCCGGCCACCAGGCGCTATCGAAGGCGCCCTCTATGTCCAAGGACACCATAAGGACTATCCTCTTCTCATCAAGTCTAGCCCTTATGTGGCCCATGAGGTCATAGAGGGCGTCTTCGGTACTTTTCTGGGGCATAAAGCCGTACTGGCGAGTACTAATCCTCGGCATTAAGTAAAAGTTGAGACGAGTTACCAACATCCTCTCGTACACCTTCCCCAGAACCGGTAACAGACCAATAGGTCTGTACTATTTGGGGACGGCGTACGAGTCCTTGCCGGGCTTCCTCAATGCCACCACCACGGCTTCCTTCCATATTTTAGGAAAGTAGCCGTGGCGAAGGCACCGATTCAGCAGCTCCAAGAAGAATGAGGGGTCGGCCCTAATGGCGTGGGTGCAAATGTCGGCTGTGAAGCCATCCGCCCCCGGGGCTTTCTTCGGATTGAACTTCCGCACCAATGGGTTTTGAAGGTCAGAAGGCCTCGACATATTTAGACTGGAAAATGCCCACCCCGGACTCCAGGGAGATAGCTTCGCATGCGATCAGGTTTAACGTAAGGATGGATGATGATGGTCTCACCAAGACGTTTAGTCCTCAAGCCAGCCTCACCTGCAAGTTGGGACACCTGCTGATAGTCAATCAGCATCAGGTCATCAGTCGATGAGGCGCTGCATTAATCCTATTACAACCTTACCTCGCGAGTAACAGGTCAATACTGAGGCCGTCACAATAAACGAAGTCTCGTGCGTGATTAGAGTCATAATATGTTGCACGTGCGAAGCTAATTGTAGATAAACATATTTTTTTGTCGTATTGCTCTTTTAGTATATGAATTTTAACAATTTGTAATGCCAAGATTTATCAATTTGTCAAATATTCGAAATGTCAACTTTTCATTTTTGTGAACAAAATTTTACATTCGAAAGTTAAAATTCATAGTCTTCCCTTTTTTTCTGATACTCATTTATTTAGCAATAATAAGCCTTCGATTGCCTACATACCGATTTTTGAGTTAGGTACTTTCCCTCCATGTGGCATTGCCATGGGACGCCCTGTATATATGTGATGTCTCTAAACTAATCATCATGAAATATGAATCTAAATTTTGACATCATTATAGCAGAGTATAACCCATAAAATATAGATATGAATACGATTGTTGTAGGTGTGAGATCTTCAAGGCCCTAAAAGTCAACCCCACCTAGACTTATCCCTTTATTTTATTTTTTTTCGTGCGCAAAACCCCACGGATACTGCCGTGCACATGTTTTAATGAATCGTTTTATTTCTTATGTTACGAAAGTTACAGGCAAATACACTAGATCCTATTAAAAATGCACCACATTGAGTAAATAAAGTTAATAAATACGTCGAGATAAACAAATATTTTTTTTTTAAATGTAAAAATATACAATTTATATTTATTCATTAACTTTATAATTGATGTCAATTGTTTAATCATGACATACGTACATAAATATATGCACGCGCGAGTCTTGACACAATCTTGAAACGAAATCCTCATCAGATTGACGTTTGGCATGTTTGAATGTCCCTTGAGCACTCAATTAGGAGGTAAATTGTTTATTAGTACTGCTATTCACCTTGATTAGAATTGAAATCTCTTGTTCTATTCAGAACAACTACAGCGAATATAATATCGTATCTATTGTTACAAACGTTTAAGAACTTTGGTAATTAGAATTGCAATCCTTTTCAATTGCATTAAGTGGGGCTTGTAATTTTACTTTCTATTCTTTATTAACTACAGTGGGTAAGAATTAAATAAATATTTTTTAGGTTTTATACTTTGGGCTTCTTAGTGAAAGCCTCGGATGCAGTCAGAATACAACGCTAAGATGATGATGATTACTTATAATAATTCATCATCCCGTCATGCGTTAATCCCGGTCGCTTCCAACGGTCAACGGTCACCTCACCTCGAGTCCAGGGTTCCCTTTAGTCTAACTGCGTCGCAAATGAACTTATCAGTCGATAGTTATATCAGGTATCTTATTTTCCTAACATTGGGCATGCGTCGGGAACTGAACGCCAAAACCAAGCCTAATCAGTCTTTTGTTTGTCGCCCGAGCGCACATTCATGCATACGAATATTTGCACTGAGCGGGGATCGAAGATTGCTTAGCAGTTGCGTTCACTACCGCCACGCCACAGGAGGCTGTCGAACCCTTGTAACATTATTCATGGAATTAGAGACGACATTTAGCTATTGCTCAGTGACCTAAATCCATGATGATCGTACAACATTAATGAAAGTGGGAGGTAACTAATAGAGGGTTTTAATACTTTTCGTTATTGATACAATACTCAGTACGAATATTACTCAAACAATCGTAAAGCCTTTAATTTTAGTAGCGTGATTCACAAAAAGTCCGGTAGATAACGTCTATATGTATAATCCTAAATTGTACCTGTGTAGAGGAGGATTTCATATTTATGGAGCCCTGTAGGAGTGTTCTCCTTAGAAAAAAGCTCAATCTTCGTCTTGATTGTAAGAGTTTCTATTCGAATTTATAGGAACAATACGATTAAAAGATAAAAATTTAATATTAATGCCTATTATAGTTGATTTAAGGTAGATACATCCAATGTCTCGTCACGTGTAACACCTCATTTACTGCTTGTCATCGAGTAGACGGTTTCCTTGTTTACAAACTTGACTTGTAGTAAAAAAAAAACAATATATTCTAAGACTAAGTAATTGTATTATACGGACATAAGTGATAATAGCCATCGGGCCACTGCGAATGTCACGCTCCATGCTAAAAAACTATGACAAGTAGTTGAATTGTGTCGACAAATTGCAAAAACGCACAATCACTGTGTTAAATCATATCCCGTTAGGCACACTGTACTGCCGTCCTAAACTATAAAGCCGTTAACAATAGTATTTTATTTAAGTTTGACAAATAGCTGGGTTTCTAGGGGGAGTGGTTAAAAATTACAATTGAGAAAATTTTGGATAACGGTATTTTAGTTAAAGTACGGCTGCATAATAGTTTAATACAATTTAACAGCGACCTTTGAACACTGTGCCAAGTCCGTTTTATCACTGCGCTGTGATAAATCGATCAATTTGTATTTATAGTCTTATTACATCGGGATGCGACTCTTGTGAATTGTTACGGATGCATGACTATAAATAGCGTCATCAGATGTGCTTAGTATTATACACTTACTTCTTATTCTCTCTCTTCTTCTTCTTATTCTATCTATACACGCGATGAGCGGAGGCGACTCGGACGTCGGAGGTCGCAGAATGACCTCCGTCCTCCATGAGCGCGGGCCTGGGGGTGACGGGTGGAGCCGCCTGTCACTCTAGCAGAAGCAGGTCGCGGCGGTGGCGCAAAGTGCGCCTCCCCATACCCGGGGGCTAGTTGGGGACACCGTGGTCCCTACACCCGACGGGGGTCATCTCGAAGAGAAGGCCCCGGGTCTGCCGGGGTGTGAGGGATATGTTGGCTACTACCTCACCTCCGGCAACTGAAGACCCAAAGACGGCGTGCGTTTTAGTCGGTTCGAGTCTGATATAACCTTTCTCAACCGGCTTCGGTGGGGGGGTATCCGTGGGGATTTTTCGCGCGATAAAAAAAAAGTATTAGGTAGGTATACACTTACTTTTTACTCTTAGGTAAGTAGCTGATGCCTTGGCCACGTACACTTACTGATACTTAATGACACTTACTGATACTTACTGATACTTACCGATACAAGAAAACTTGGCAACATTAATACGCAGTTACTGTAGTTCCTTTATAGTTATGTAATATGTTGTGAACTTTAGTATAGCATGCAAGTCTACTTGGCATTCCGCATGGGTTATAATGACTGTACAACAGGCGAAAATGCTCAGTAAAAAATTGTGTAGACAATGTTCTAGTGTCCTGTCAGTTAGTTCTTTTAACTATCATCATCTATATTGAATACTGATTCGTCACTTTCTATTACTAATGGAATGTAACACGTATATCGTTAAGGTTAAGTAGACATATTACTGATGGTAGAGCTATAGTTTTACCTAACAGAAATAGCTGCCTTCATTGGGTAAGTTCCCTCTCATTTATTTATT
This sequence comes from Pelosia muscerda, assembly GCA_963691645.1. Taxonomy (NCBI): domain Eukaryota; kingdom Metazoa; phylum Arthropoda; class Insecta; order Lepidoptera; family Erebidae; genus Pelosia; species Pelosia muscerda. Next base: position 3,386,959 of record OY829114.1, on the reverse strand, counting down.
GACTTCATTAATATTTATTCAGCCGGGTACAATCGGGTACAGAATGAGTAGAAATTAACAAAGAAACATAGAGGGAGTTGTATCTCAAAATATCAACTTCTCAAAATGTCGCTTTTTTAGTATTTTTAATGCGTTTCATGAAACTGGATGCAATCGGGATTTAAGGGCACCCCGACTCAGATAGGTTAAGTTAGAAGGGGATGGTGGGATCGTTTGAGCGAGCCCCTTTCGTGGTAATTTTTTTTTTATAAACCACCCATTTTTATAAAGCGACTTTTTTTGGAAAGGGACATTTTGGGGAAGGGACACTATGGGAAGTTGACATTTTGGGAAATTTATATTCTGAGCCACAACGAAAGATTTGACGGTTGAGGAGTGTAATGTTTTCTAATTCTATTCGTATGACCCACTGCAAACAATTGTACCGATTCGTGGTAAACTTTTTATCAGTTCTGTTAGTATATTGTTAGACTGTGGTATTAGTGTAAGCGCGTGGTACAAGGCCTTATAACATTTTATCACTTCAAATAATCTGATAAAATTAATACTTAATATGGGCAGTACTGTAGAGCTCATTTTCTTCGTGTGAACTGAATATTGCGAAACAATTCAAACAAAGATACGATTTACTAGGTCTCATATATATTTGTACACACAAGATAATGTATTTGGATATGGCGGTCAATGTCGGCTCCCACGTGCTTGAACGGAAATGACCCAATTTGTGCCGACGATACGCGAATATGGCAACTATTGTGTCGCCGGCAGCGGACACCTAATAATACAAAACGTTTGTATGTACAAGAAAAAGTATGCTGGAAATGATTCACGCAATGAGTTATGCAGTAGTTTATCTTATCTTGTTGGGGTGCGTATTCTGGAGCTTTCGCGGAAACTTCGATCCTATTGGATCCTTTTTGTCAACCCACCCTGGCCCTTAAGTTAGAGGAGGGAGCGAGTGTAACACCAGAGGAATAACACTCGTGCCGCAACCCCTGTAAGAACAGAGACATTCTGTGTCGTCAGCGCAAAAGATGTACGACAAGCCTCTTAATTGTTGGTGCCTGTAATCCTCTGGTTTGGAGTATACAGTAAAACAGTAGTTTACTACTGTTTACTGATTAGTGCTGATGTGCCTATAGTACCTAGATATTCGTGGATCTTCCAATTTACACCAAGACCCCACCCCACCACCCTAGAGTTAATAAAAGAGTTTTTGATTGAGCAGATATTTTTTTATTTGATACCTTTCAATCTAAGTCGAACAAGTTACGAGAATATTCCTTTCAGAACATTGTACGTAATGTCGTCTTAGGTCGTCACGGCATTACCTGCAACTACGCATAATAATACTCGTAGAAGAATTCGTTGAGAGCTCGAAAAACAAATAAACCCCTGTTTTCCGTCTGAAAAAGATAAACTTGTGATATTATATCGCATTGATATTGTAAGAGAAGTCGCTGTACATCTACATAAATATCTCGCCTATGTACACTTATCTCGGTGTCAATACCCGTTTGTTTATGCATATATTGGCAGTAAAATTCATGTAAAAAAAATATTTTTCATACATTAATCGAGTTTGTTTTGAATGGCATGAGGGAATTGAACTTTTTCAAAAACAACTTCGGGTTGACCTTTGACTGTAATATTGCGAAAAATAAACGTATACAAATATGCGTAAATATGCTTAAAACCACTTGTTGTAATTTTTTTCAAATCTAATAGATACAAAAAATATATAGGATTCATTGTCATAAAGATTTTTACAAAATATAAATATAAAAATATTAAGATGTTAAACTAGGTTCAAAATGATCTATTTGCTCTACTTGATTACTCAAGAAAAGCATAGGTGGTGATTAGATCAAGTATACCTAAACTTGTTTGTAATAAATAGATCACAAAAAGCCCATTGAGTTTCTTGTCGGAATTTTCTCAGGACAGTTCAACCACTGATCAGTTAGATAAACATTGTTTATCTAATTCTTTTCATTACAGGTTTTATCTTTGACTTTTTGTATGTACCGTACAAATGGCATATATCTACCGAATAAATGGTTTTTTACTTTGACTAAGTGCTATAATAGGTACCAAATGGCACATAGTTTAATTTAATACACGTATCTAGATTGCTTTAATTTGCATATATTATATGACGACATTTGTACCAGTCAGTGACTTTACTGAAAAAAATAAATAAGATAATTTGGTCGCTAAGTAACTATTACTAAAACTAAACTAAATATGCAAGTATATAAAATATTTACATACATAAAATGCGTCGAGAAATTTATGTGCATCATCACCGATTGGTAACGTACCCAGAAGGCTGGCAGCATTTCGTTGAAAGGCAGTACTTATGCGATACTTATTACCAGTATTGTATACGAGGCAGACACTTAACACTCGAAAACATAATCAGCTGTTGATTTGCAGTATTTGCGCCGTTTGAGGTCTTCCGCAGGTGCAAAATTAAAAAAGAAAAGCAAGTTCTCTTCCAGAAATTGACTTAAAATTTTCAATACCCAAATAAAAATAAATATCATACCACTTACTTCACTTTTATTTCTGTAATGTACTAACATTATTCAAATCAGGTACTTAGTTAATGACACCGGTATTGTTCAAAAACATTTAACACTTTCACTATGGTCTATGAATAACACAAAGTGAAATCGTTTGACAGTAGTCAAAATTCGTGTGGGTTGTGCCAGCCTTTCATGACCTTTATTCAATAATAGTCTATTACCAACAATGTTCGAAATATCTGAATTACATGAGGTCTGACTAATTCGGATGTCTCCTGCTGATTTGTGGTTGTGATTGATTTCGGTCATGAGTTCAATGAATGCGGTCATAGAAAGTAGACTTTTAAATACATGTTATAGATGTCTCTAAGCATTGTTCAATCTGTCAAACTTATATTGAAAAAAAAATAGTTCTTAATTTTTTCTTAGTAGTTTGACGAGAAGCCGCGAAGCCCGCGGTAGCCTAGTGGTATGGGTAATGGACTGCTGAGACGAGGTCTCGAGTTCGATCCCAGGTTTACCATGGCACACACCAATGACTTTTCGATGCTTTTCGAAGTTATGTGTGTATTTATCGCAGGTTTATAAGTGCCTCGGAGAGCACGTTAAGCCGTCGGTCCCGGTTGCCATACAAACATCTATGGCAGTCGTAACGGGTAGTTGGAGCCCTCAAAAGTCCAACCAGCCTAACTTGGAACTTCGATATCGCCATTGGTCATTAGACCATTGGTTGTGGAGGTCAGATGGCAGTCGCTTCACGGAAAATATCAAAGTTCAGCCGCATCACAGTTAGACTGGAAAGCCGACCCCAACTGAGTTGGGAAAAAAGGTTCAGGGAATGATGATGAGTTTGACGAGAAGACAAATGTTAGCGAGAAAATAAGAAACCATTAGCTATCTAGTATCTATATTTACTACCATGGCTCTACATCTTTAGATTTTGGTCAAACGAAAACGAATACTTATAAAAAAAAAACAATCACACTCCGAAAGAGATGTGAGAGTAAAGATTTGACTAATTAAAATATAACGTGATGGAAACGTCCATAGTTTACCGTAACTACTTCCCATCAGGCGGTCCGTGTGCTTGTCTGGCAATCTTTCAAAAGAGGTGTCGGTAACAGTGAGCTCAATGCCTTTTTCCCATCTCAAAAGGTCTTTTAGGAAAATACCCTACGCGCCTAAAAAACAGTAACATGAGAAACATGTCCAAGACCTTTTCATTATCATACGTATCACATTTATTGCGCCAGTTCAAGGAGCATTGTTTGCATAAATATATGAGACCAAGCAAGGTTGTCAAATAAAATTAACATCACAAAATAGTCCCCCAATTAACCGAGCCGTAAGAAATAATTTTCATTATCAGTAAATAAATGCAAAAATTTATTCATAAAGTGTTTTATCACAGAAACGTTGTAACTGTGATACATACCATTTGAATTATATTTGACCTAAATTATATAATAGGTACACAAATTATGTGTGCAGAGACTTGGACAATGCATGAGTTGGAAAAGGGGAAGATAAATACTTTAGAGATATGGTGCTGGAGGAAGATGCTTAGCATATCTTGGATAGAGTTCCGCACGGACGTGTCTGTACTCTAGGAACTTGGCATCACCACCGTACCACAGCACAAATACGCATACTGCAGTACTTTGGCCATGTTTCTAAATGTACTAACCACTCGATAGAACGACTTGTCGTAGAAGGAAAGGTAGGGGGAACCAGATCACGTAGCAGATTACCTATGGGCTGGACTGATCTGGTTAGGTCCACAGTAGGAAGGATTACCATATAATTTTTCTTGAGGCTTGTAGTATAGTTGCTCATGAGACGTGATACACCCCTGGTCAATTCCGGTATAAATATGATTTGTACTTAGTCGATAACGCGAGCGTGTTGCACATGTTCCTAGGTTACCGTTTTCTAACAGGTGGGTCGTCGTGTCGCCTAGTTTGCCACCATAGGTATAAAAATATTGCGTGCTACAGAAACTTTACTTATTTATTAGACCTGAATTTATTTAGTTTTTATTAATTGTAATTTAATGTCGTCCAGTAGTTTAACAGTCTTGATAAACTGGAAAACGGTCACTGACATACAAAATTTTATGACATTTGCTGAGTCATTATTACAAGCAATTTATTTGTGACTGCGACGTCGATTATCCGGAACGACAAGTTTTTTTAATGATCAAAAACATGGTTGATAGTAATTTTTTTTGTTTATAAAAATCAATTCGGTTGCCTGTCAGTGGCACTGTGATTGTTGATAGCATAACTGTTTAATATTTAAGTCGTCATTCGATGCAATAATGAGATCATTACGCTTCGCGGTTTCGAGACTCCCGTTTGGTGTTGAAAGAGAGTAATATTATCTCTAATCACACAAGAGGTCATCAAACTCAGTTTTCAGTTCCCCGAAACGGGTGCGAGATTAATTACCAAGCACTTTTTTGCGTAATTGAACGGTTACTGCAGAATACCTAACAAGAAAGTCCAATAACCATTTAAACCGATATGCGAATCGGTGCCGGAACCTCGTTCTTACATAAAAAAAAATAGAAATTAATCCTGTAGAATTAAATTTACACAAGAAAAAAGTGTATCAACATAAAGCCTCATTAGTCATTGTTGAAATTCGTCTATAAGATACTACTGTTGTTAACAGTAGAACCATTGGCAGGGCGTTGTTTGCAATTTTTTGTGGCACCTACGATGCTGATTTGTCTATTATCCGGAAAAAGTTTTTACATCTTATTTAAGCATGTTTGCTTGTGCACAAGGAGCCTACAGCTACTTGAATTTACTTGTGTATTTGAATTTGGAATGGTCTGATAGGAGTAGGAATAACTTAATTTCCGAATTCAGCACTACACGAAACGCGGCATAATTCTACTTGTAGTTAATTTTTAGTAAGAAGATGAGATTTTCCAGATATAGTTCTACCGTCAACTAGATGAAACATGAGTCAAGAACTTCATTTGTTCACTATTTCATAACATCTTAGGACAGCTAACTATATATAGGAATGGCGTAATAAAAGGAAAATGCAAGTTAGCATTTTCCCTATCATTACAACGCATCGTAAATTGGATGATTATGCCATAATAAGGTGCTTTGATTACAGTTAAATCGAGCCTCACTTCCACGTGCAATGAAACTAAGTTTTCACATAGTACAGTCAGCGACATAAGTAGTATAAATCACTACGAATATTCTTTTTGTCGTAATACGTTTTATTAAATAGTCCACAAAATATTGACCTCATTCTCTAAGTATTGTAAGATAGTTTATTTACCAATTTTGATACTATAAAACCTGAGAGAGTGCTCAGAATAACTGAGTTTCAAACATTCAAATATCTTCACAATGTTTCACGTAACATTAGCAGGATGTTCCAGCCTATCGGACGGTAAAAACTAACATCAAGTTACATAATAATAAGTCAAAATACTTCAAATATAATTCGTGCGTTCATAACATGTTAATTGATAGTTGAATGATATCATTATCACAAATTATTACGGCACTTAAGTATACACTACCGCCCTTGTCGGTGACAAACTGCAACAAAGTGAAATCGACGCGAAAGCGTTTACGCAACGTACACTGTTTCTAAGCAGGTACTCGTTAGCTAGATCTAAAATCTTGCCCTGTCCCAGCATGTTTAGAGCTTTTCTAGGTTGAAACTAGGATGTTGTTAGGTTAATTGCGTCTGAATATAACCTTATCTTAACAGGGTGCAGGCTCAAGATAAGGCTATATCGAGAAACACGAGCAAGGCAGAGAAAACTTACTTTCTGTTGATATTTTATGCTTAAGGATGCCGACACAGATGTAGCAAAGTGTTTAGATTATTTATATTGTTGACTAGCTGCTGGACTTCTTACGCTGTTCCCGTTCCTCCATTTCGAGCATTTTCATATTTATTCACCTTTTAAACCACCTCTAGACTCCCACAAATAGTGCAAGACCAAAATTAGTCAAATGGGTTCAGCCGTTCTCGAGTTTTAGCGAGTACAACACACACGTGTAGGTACTACTTCTCCACTATATTTACCTGACCGGTTTCGCCTTGCGGAATTCACTAAGGTTTAATTTGACAGTTATGAATATTCTAATTCCTTAACATTACAATAATTACACTATACAAACTAAACTTACCAACTAAAACTAAACAATAAACTATATAGAAGTTCTTGTTATCAATGATGATTTTTTTAATACTATGAATAGGGAAAAGGTTCAAATATAAGTAATTGAAAGCGGTCAGTAATAAAGATTTGCCTAGTGTTAAAAATGCATTACAAGCTGCTTATGATTCAATTTGTTTGCCCGTCCACAATTATCAAATTTTTAACGACGGTCACGTTGTTAAGTTTCTTCTTTTTGTGTCTGTAATTATATTAAATTGCTACTATTATTTACCTCATAATTGTCTACTTAGACGATAGACTATAACGTAGATCCATAAACTGTATGTCCTGGAGTCTTAACACCACCTTTTAATAGTAAAATTAGTGGTAAGGTCCCTGACCTATGAAGGCTATAGATCAATTAAAGTAACAAAATATAAGTGCATTCAATCTAGAATACGGATAAACACTACTTCAACACATTTTTTAAATACATCCATATTCTACCTAGAAACAATTTTATAAAGAATTATTATAAATATATTTTGTTGATTTTGATAATATTTAATCATTATTGATGTGCGAACGGCTCCATAGCATTTAATTGTATTTCTTGTAATTTTAATAGTTTAAGTTAAGAGTTCACACCCAGTTAATGCCCAGTTCAAGGATTACGAGGTGATTATTTCAGCAGTGAACTTAAACTCAACAGCAAGGTCAGTGCAACTTGATCGATGCGTCATAACAACATTACCTACGTGCATGGGCATATTCGCATACGCATTTTTACAATTTACAATCTGTCAATTGACTGCACTACGTTGAATATCATTTAGCAGTGCAGTCAATTGTAGGCTAGGATGATAGTCTGGAACGGGCCACCATTCCAGATGTTGTCGATCCTACACATCATTATGTACACATCCTTCAAGTTTTTATACCTACACCATGTGTAGTATTTTTTTTCATAGCTCTTTGTCTTAGGAGCCAGTCGTATGCTATACTACACTCCTACATAACTCCTACATAGCTACCCTCGTGCTACCTATCTTGTAGAAACCTTCTAATACCCTCCTTGAAGGACCTCATATTGTATCTAAAAAGAGCCCTTTAAATAATGACAGTTATTCACTTAAATTTAAAATGGTTACAAAAACCATTTTGTTAAGAAAAGATTGGTTATGATTGCTACATATCATACTCGTAATTACAGACGACAACAGTACGAAATACTCACAAGAATTACGGTTTAGTTGTGCAATCTTAGTTAGGTGCCCAGAAACCAAATATGGTTTTCGACGGACGTTTTGGTCGGATGCTGTCGTCGTAGACAGAAGTAGTGCACGGAAGTCTACAACTAGGCCACACTGGGCATGAGTGTGTATCTGGACTAACGAAGCTATCGTATTCATACCTGTTTTTAATACGCGCTCGTTGTATGAGTCATACATTTTTTGATTAAGTTATTCACTTATAACTGGTGGTTGGGTTTTTATGAACAAAAGTCACGTGTGTAGTTAGTTAGGCGTCCCAAACTGGTATTTAATAGCTGTGGTAGTAATGGTCTTATATTAAAATGTGGTAGATATGTTGTCTCAATATCACTACATTTAAAGTATGTTGTATGTTATATGACAGAAGTCATACTTTATTCTGAGTTGGTACTTGTGTTGAAGCAGGCGAATTCACTCGTTTCTGAGACGCTGTTTGAAGAGCCATACTCTTCTTATAAGTAATTAATATGATTATTAAGTATTGAAGTGGTTAATAGCACTTGGCTTGAAGTTGGTACACTATCATGGAAATAGTCGATTTGTTGCAAAATTCTGTTACTGATTATTGAACAACACACAATAAAACATCTCCAGAGATTTAAAAGCCTATGTAGGACAGTTAACAGCACATTATAATACCGTACAACATGTATAAATGTTTATATTTAGACTGTCTTTGTTCAAACATCTCTGGATTTATGTAAAACATAAGTGTGAACGTCCTCCGCTTAGAATTATTGATTTATAAGACGTAAGTGTGCCGAACGACTTACATATTTATCACCAGTTGCAAAAGCAAATTGATGATACTGGATTTAAGAGAGCGTTTCTCTATTATTATATCTCTAATAGAGAAACGCTTTCTTAAATCTAGAAGACCTATCCTGCTAATTTACCAAGATTCAATTTCGATTCTATTGGTTGTCAAAAACGATGATTTCATAGTAACAACTTATTCATTAATTTAATCACGTTCTGATGTTAAATACCATATCGATTTTAATGTTCTTTCTTGGAAATTGTATTACGAATATAATGTTTTTGACATTTGGTAGTAAGAGGTGGAATCGAAACTGAATTTTAACTGGCTTAAAAATTTGCAGAGTCAAGCTCCAGGTCACGTATAATTATTCTTGACAGCTCTAGTGTTACAAGCTCGATTGACGTATACTGTTACCTTTCAAGTACCACTTAGCATATTTTCGCGCACAATATCAGTTTGCCAATCAACGTCATCGAACTGGATCATTATAATAACAGTTTTTTGCACTGACATAGAAGTAGATTGTAAATAGTCTGTCAATTCTCTTTTTTATGTTCAACAATGCTTACCAAAGCCTTGGTATTTTGTCATTTGTAATGATTACGTAGCTAATTTTGACGTATAGTTATAGTTTTTTTATTGGTCTTAACTAATAAGTAAGCTGATGATAACGTCAATCATAAGCCTCTTTCGAGACCATGACATGCACGTCTTGCCTATTTTGTATGATTCTAGCTAGGTGGTGCTAGCTAGGTGTCACTCGCATATTGCTATGCCACTTGCAAGGGGAAAGGCGAACGGAAAAAGTAAATATAGAAAAGAAAAGAAGGAAGTAATTTCACAAACTATATCTACAATAGGCATGATGGTACCTAAAGTTGATCTCAAGTGGTGCTCCTTCGGTCGAGACGGTTGTGGTCCGATGAAATATTATCAATTAATCATGATCAGGAACTTTAGTTTCAACTTTAACTCAAAGCTGACTCAAACTCGAAGAATCTGTAAAACCCAAAATACATGAATTTTCTTAATTTCTTGATAGCTACTTTCTGTATAACTGTTTTATTAAACCTAAATTCAGATATTTATCATTCATAATTCATTTATTTCGACATCGAAATATCCTCTCCGATTTCCCGTTTAAAAAATACATCTTCAACTGTATAAACAAACGTATATTTGTTTTACATAACTAGTAGCACCTCGCGATCTCAACCACAGCTTATTTTCGGGCTAGAATTAAAAAAAAACCACATTAACTCTCGTAGTTGTATTTATAATTAATTAGCAACCCGTCTCCACTTCGCACGGGCTAATCCACCAGGGTAAAATTCACACACCCTTCCTTATTGAATCCTTGCCATGAAAAGCATCAACTGGCAAATTCAGTTATTACATCATAAAGGTTATCCAAAACCGATTTCAATCGAATCGTCCAATCATCCATGCTGTCTTCTTCATATCAGCGTACCATTAATCAAGAAAGTGGTAATAGACATAACAAAGCAATGCAATAGTTTCCTTTCATTTATTCAACTAACTCTATTTATCCAAAATTAAATTATTAATTTTCGAAAGACGCTCACTTAGTTACTACGAGTATAATTGCATGTGTTTTGGACCGTGGCTGAAATTGATGTAGTGGTTCGAAAACACGACCTGATTATTTCATCGCGCGATCAGTAAGGTGCCGCAATTCTGTTGTTGCTCAAATTAATTACGTTTATTTGTGCCATCCAAATACATAGATTCGCAGTTCAAGTGATAGGCTGCTAGCGGAAATCTTATAATAACGTATTGACGTTGACTGTTAGTGAATGCCTGTGCTATTAACTGCCTGTGTACATGTTTGCATGAAGTTTTAAATAAACGAATAGTAATACAAATGAGATCATATAGATAAATAGATCGATCGTTTTCTGAACCGGTAGTAGCAGGGCCAAGCTGTGCCGAGAATTAATCGATTGGGTAAGTACCAGATGACCGACAATTTGCCTGGATGTTATTATGATTGTAATCATAAGGAAACAATTCCTATAGCCCTATATACACATATATAAACGTAAATATACCTAACAACGTACTAAGCCTTATCTGCTACTACTTCCAAACACGCATAGGTATTCTCTCTGTCACCAAAATCTACAAGTCATCCCCTAATACAGGGTTCAATCCTGAGTGAAAATAGTAGAACAATATGTAGATACACCACACGAATACACGTTTTAAGTAAAATATGCATTTTAATCAATGAACTACCTGCTCATGCTATCTCTTCTCTCGTATTGACACTAATATCTTATCATCCTTATCAGCAAGAGCGAACTTTATATAATCCATGGTATGTAATATTTTTTTAGTAATCTGTAACATACAGTATCCGCATAAATTTCATATTTGAATAAAAATAAATAAAATACGTCGCCGATCTGTGGAATGTCTTAGACAAAGTTCTCATGGAGTACCACTGGAAATATCGTTTCTTCATATTGATTATTTTTATTTTATTAAACGCTATCTTTTCCACTTTGGACCATCATGTGACTGGTACTATCAAATATTTCTATAAGGCGTTCTTTTTATGCCATAGTAATCAGCTGTTACGTATTGATTTGCGTTCCATATTTTAATGCATACATTTTGCAAGCCTCCTAACATGAATTTGATCACGATATAGATTTAATTTCGTATTTAAAGATATAATTGTTCTTTTGCTACAGTTGGGCAATACGATTTGAGAATGTGTGTTCGAATTCCTTTTCTTATTTCGATGTAAAGATCACCACATCCATTCAGGACTGACTTTATTCCTCAAAGTAAGATATGTAAGGTATATTATTATCCATAGCTACTGCATTTGACGGACTTCATAAACCTATCGTCACGTCACTCATAATAGAAAATGATGGTTTACAAAATATATTGACAGTTTAAAAGCGAAAGGATGCAAGCGACATCAACTTCAATCTGAAAAGGTCCTAAATGGTATTGTAGTCAAAGGTTATATTGTCTGTGCTGTAGCTTTGCAGTTTGTACCCTTTTTGTCTTTCACCGATCGATATTAATTTTCTGAAGCGCCTGTGTTTTATCATCTTTGCATGCCTACTGTTTAACGTATAATTTTGTTTGGCACAAGATAGAATAACGTAATGAATACATAATATTATGCTGTAATAATACCAACACGCTTCGCACGTTGCTGTCAACATACATAATGAGTTTTTCTACTCTCGAAGCTTTAACACGAAATTATGTTTAAATATATCTTTATCGAATGTAGCTTTTAGGGTAGACACATTTCGTATTGTTACATAAAAATGTGACGGTACTATGTGTTTATATATAAGTAGTCAAACTCAAAAGCACTTATCTTGTTATCTTGGGTTTAAGCACTTAAGCATTTTCACCATATTTTATTTTTACATACATAGCAAAGTTGCCTTATTACCCCTCCAATATGTACAGTGGGCTGCAAAAGTGCATGGACATTACAAAAACTAAATCGTTTGCGCCGTTATTCAACCCCATCTGTTGACGAAGTAAAATGTTTCACAAATATATCTGTATATATCACAAATATATACACTAGATGGCGCTGCGCTACTTTTTAAATGTAAGAAAAACTAACTTCTTTTTCTATATTACCAATTTATACAAACACAAATTAACCATGCATTGAAATAGAATATTACTAGATTTTTTTAGTTTAACGTAATGTTTTAATCTTAGAGGATGAACTTAATTTATAATTAAATGAACTACGTGGGTAGTTCAGTTTATTTAATAGCTGCTTGCTCACTCAGTGACTTGCTAGTTTGTTCGTTCGCTAACATCATTCCCATTTGTATTATCCTTGTTCTAAGTTAACCAAATAATTTTTGCTACTACTTACTACTAATACGCATAAGCTTATTAGTAGTAAGTAGTAGCTAGTAAAACCACTGGCGCCATCTAGTTTATTTATTTAAAAACTGGGGTTTGAAAGTTCATAGCATTATCGATCTTAAGCTATCCATGCACTTTTGCAGCCCACCGTACGTATGTTTTCTTAAATTCATATCGTTAGTTATGGTGCAGAGAATTCAGTAGCGTTTATATCTTTAGCGATTTGCCCCCATTACCGAATTACGACTCAAGAAAATGTAAAATATGATACTTAATGAGGCCCCAGGAGTAGGCTATATTGATATGCACCATTGTAAACTGTACATGTTTGTAATATTGACCATTCTGAGCTTTTTAATATTTGTTCACCTTTTAAACCTTGTCTGGACTTCCACGAATAATTCAACACCAAAATTAGCTAAATCGGTCCAGCCGTTCTTGAGTTTTAGCGAGACTAACGAACTGCAATTAATTTTTATTGTTAATATTCCGATCTAAATTGAAGGCGTTACAAATAATAAGTTATCCCACTTCCTTCCAAATGCGTGAGTGAAAAACCACCTACCTATAAAATGCCACCGAGGCTTAAGCATTATAAATTTTATTATTCTGCAATCTTCCTTTTATAGAATTATTAGATTATAAGAATTTATGAGGGCAGTTTTACGAGCGACCTTAAAATTGAGTAAACAAATTAATTTGATGAAAAGTTAATTGGAATTTTCGTGGATTGGATCTTTATTTACTTTTTAATTTGTTTGCTAATTGACTAAAATCTTTATTTAAACTTAATAGAGTTAATAAATTTGAAAATCTGTGGGCCCAAACAATAGTGCATATTTTTAGCACTACTTGGCAATATATTTATGTAGAAATGGGGCAAGTGGAGATTATTGTTAGTGGTTATTATATTAGAAGACATTAATTTATTTTAAAGGAAATAATATGTGTAAAATAAGTACCTAATTGCAGTACAGAGAATAAAGTATTGATTGGTTCTGAGCAGGAACTGTTCCATTATTACTGCATAGTGTGTGATGAATGAATATTAATACAGTTATAGGCACGAGTTGACAACCGAAAATACGCTTTGCGCTGAACGAACTCAAATCTACCAATCACAGATTAGGTACATCTATTTAAACATCCACACGGGATAGGGGCTCATTTCTCTCGCGATTTAAGGCCAAGATCCGTGCCCATAGGTATATCCACTTCTCAATTTTTCGAAAGTACATAAGTATAAGTACCTAAACATATTTTGTTTACTTTAGAAACATCCGTATTAAAAAGAAAAACAAAGAACAAACCGTCTTATTAAGTTTTCACAATAGAATAAAGTGGCATAGAAAATTCATAAATCAGCTGCAATCACGCGACGAAATTGACCTGATTAATTGCAATTACGCAAAAAAAATTACATTTAGGAAAGCAGGCAACGCAACGATTGTTTAGTGTAGTTAGATTCCACATTCATAAAATTTAGTTTAAACTGTATTAGCATTTCAGAGAAAAATAAAGAAAATTCTACATTCTACCGTTGCCGGCTGTTGTGACCTCATATACCTACCTGATAATATAATATAGTTAAGTACAATAAATAATTATTATCTATCCGTCTATTACTTAAAGTAACAAGGATTGAAGTTCTTTTAGTGATCCCAAGATTAAATTGTTTAATATATTCTATCCAAACGGTTTCCTTCTTTCTAATAAATGAATAATTTATCGTGTTCGCCTTTACGTCATGTAGTGATGTTTCCCTTTTAGTAGGAAGTGAGTGGGTGTTACTTTCTTGACACGAGTGTGTACTTATGCTATATATGGATCGCTTCAAATGTACTTGACAATAAGTACAGTGTCTTAACTGGAAAGAAACAAGCAACTCTGATGCGAATAACAGGCGTATTGTCAAAAAGAAATAAACCAATTCAAAAAATGGTAAATAGATTATGAAATCTATGGCAGTCGTTACGTTAAAACAAAACGTTTATTAATCTATATTAAACATATTCAATGCAATTATGAAAAAAAAAACAGGCACTTTGTAAAAAGTGCCTGTTTTTTTAAGCATAGCAATTAAACACAACTTCGCAACCAAGAACTTTAGAGTGGCTTGTTGAATTAAATAAATAATGAACGCCTTATGGTTTTGCTAAAGCAAGTTGGAAGAGAAAATTTCTGTACATTGTTTTGAAATTTTTTTATTTTGAATTTAAACTTAGTGATTAATCTTTATCCTAGATACTTTTTTACACGAGTATGTATCTACTATGATAGTTTATTACAAAGTAGCTCGTCTTCCGCTGTCCATGTCCCTATCTATGTTAACTACACAACGGATATTGATTGTGGATTTTTAATAAGATAGAGTGATTCAAAGGAACTTTTATATGTACAGTCAATAAAAGATTATATAAAGAAAAAGTGGTAACTCTTATCGACTGTACATAACATCATGTTACAGCCAACAGAGGCGGCGGCCGGAGCAGGCCGTGAAGCTGAGTGCCATATTTGTAATTCTGACCCTCTTTCCCGAGAGTTTGCCTTCAGCTAACCATCAGGCGGGGTGAAGTGTAATTGACTTGCCCTAAATATATTTAAAAAAAAAACGGGAACATCTTTGTGACGCACGAAATTTCGCGCATCAGTGGCGTCAGCTAGTGAACAATAAAGCGCATACATTACGGTTACCTATCATTATGATTCATGTATACCTACGTTGCTATCAGAAAGTTACTGTAGCAATTATTTGTACACGTCATAAGCGTGGGTTTCTGGTTTCTGCACTAGAAAGTATGCTGCAAATTGTACTAATGTCTTAAAACCGTCTAGGCGTTATACATCTTCATTGTTTATTATTGGGTTATATTTAAAAACTAATGTAATAACATTTGTTTTTGAAGATTCCTTCCGTTTACAAAGGTGGACCTTGTTTTTGAAGAAGGTAACAAAAAGGAAGCAGTGTTACTGAAATATAACATTTTAACACAAAGAGTTGTTCATTACGGAACAACATCGAGTCATTTGATTTATTTGTGTGGTGCAAATAAATGTTGAATTGAATATCGAAAAATATTCACGGACTAGGCGTGGTGTATGAAGGAATAGTATTTGCCATGCAACTGGCCATTTTTGAATTGTGGATATGAATACCAACACATAGAGGACAGCGGGATTAATGGTGAGTTTATTACTAAGATGTTACATAGCAAATATTACCCAGTGTTCACACCATAATTTGGCTCGTGGTCTCCATTATTTGAAGTCAGCTAGGTTCATAGGACTTAGGTATTCTAATGCTGCAGGGAAAGAGGTTTGAATTTTCCCGTTCAAGCTATCCCTAAACCTTTTACCCTGAATTTTACTTTGTTTTTTGGGTTGTTTTTAGACATTATTATATTATGTGTCTAATAGAAATATCTCTCAGATCAGTGTGCATAGGCCTCTTTTAATATCTTCCATTGGTTTATGTCATTAGCAACTGTCTCTCGAGAGATTTTTTCGTTAAATAATGGTACTTATCGTCCCTCAGAGCACACGGTATATAATAATAAAGACATGTTGGAATCCCTTAATACTACAGGTAATCGGAAAACCTTTACGCTTTTAATTACATAGTAAACATTTATTTAACAAACGTACAGAGTAAATGTAAACTCGATTAGCAAAGTAAAGATTCCTATTTTTGTACCTAAGTACCTATTGATAGATGTTCATAGAGTACGGCTTAAATAAACTTCTAGAGAGGCTAAAGACTCCACCAGGTCTTTCCTTACAGTCACTTAGTATTTAAAAATAAACACTTAGTGACGATGATGTTTTTTACTTTCTACGATACTGTAATACCTGAGAAATATATGAATATCTTACCAAACACTTTCATCTTGCACAGACGTATTAAAATATAAAATAAATTTTCTTAGACATATAACGAATTCAATAATTCGTTCTACTTTTGATGAACTCAGTTACGATTCACGGCTTATGTTTTTGAACCACAAGTGTGATGTCCCAATACAAATTAAGAGGTAAACGGACCACCCACAAAACAAAAGTTTTAGTGGCTGGTCGAAGTGTGCAAGCAATTAGATAGAAAGATAGAAAATAATTCTTTATTGTACACCAAAGTACTAAGTTAGTTGTATAAATATAAAGTTGCACGTACAATGAATGATATCGCCTTATCGTTAACGGCGATATCTCTCAGGCAACCTTAATCTACAGAAAGATGAGACAATTCTACAGGATTCTTCGTATTCAAATCTTTTCAATTTCACAACGAACATTACGTGTGTTTACATGATATGAGGCATGTTGTCTGCATTACCAATTTGAAGAGCATAAGCAGCAATATAATAAGAGTTCTTATATAACATCGAGAGCTTTTCGATGTGTTTTGTTACACGTTTCGCAAGTTCGAATTTACACAAGTCTTTTTGCAAACTCTTTATTCATTTTACATAAGACGCAGATTGTTGCCGGGCGAATTAATATAGGATGTTATGTGTGCAATGTTCGGTATATATGTTCTTAAAAGGTAAACAGCATGTTTGGATTACGTTGAAGACTAGCGCAATTGCGTATAGCACTACCCAGCTATTAAATCATAGATATTCATTAAAATGTACGAGTATGTGAGATATTTCCATAGTTAAGCTTAACCAGAGCGCTGTATTTTATCAATGCAAATCTGTTAGCCGGAATACCGCGGGTTCAGTCGATTTTTTAAATTTCCACCTTGATTCTGTAGCTCTTTTTGATGTTGAATATTGTGGCGTGACGGAGTACCGTTCATCTGCCATGTCGGATCACGTGGATTCGATTCCGGCTCAGTGCAAATATTTGTTGATAGTTCACATGAATATGTCTATTTGAATTATTCAAGGTTTTTATCTGTAGGTAAAATATGTATTGCTGTATGTATGTTTATACGCATTATTGAATCCATTAGAGTTTAAAATTCATACCAAAATATTATATGTACAATAAATTATTGCGCCCAATTACACTGTTTATTTACTCAACCTTAAATATACAATTAATTAAACGAGTGTTCATATTGACCTTTATCGGAACACTAGAAACTGGTGTTAACAACCTGCAGTCAAGGTTCCTCGGTAATATTTACATAATAGCCGATGTTGTATATTTGTCTGTTACACAATATGTACAACTTAAATGTTGACACATTGTTACGTGGTGACCGTACTGTTGGATTTGTGTGAAATAACCTCATTATCATTCTCTGAGTCTATTCCCTACTGAGTTGGGGTCGACTTTCTGGTCAATGCGGCTGAACTTTAATATGTTCCGTGAAGCGATTGCCTTCGGACCTCCACAACCGAATTGGCGATTGCAACCTTAGCGAGCTCAGCTCAGTCATATGCGCATGCATAAAAATATTTGCACTGAGCGGGGATAGAACCCACGCCTCTTCCGTAGCAGTCGCGTTCGCTACCTCCACGCCACTGAGGTTGTGTGTGAAATAACCTATTTTTAGTTATGTGTATTGATTTTATAGATAATATTGATTGAGAGACGGATTTTATATACAGAGATCAAATTGAATTTTACCTCGCATTTTGGTCGTGGTCTTTCATTGAGTAAATAAAAATATGTAAGTACATTCAAGTTAATTTTGGTAATTTGTATTTTCACTGGCGAAAAAAAAAACTCGGGCAAGCTTTGCTTTTAAAAATCATTAAATTTAATCATTTTACTTATTTCTGAAAAAAG
Source organism: Pelosia muscerda (assembly GCA_963691645.1). Taxonomy (NCBI): domain Eukaryota; kingdom Metazoa; phylum Arthropoda; class Insecta; order Lepidoptera; family Erebidae; genus Pelosia; species Pelosia muscerda. Next base: position 3,368,623 of record OY829114.1, on the reverse strand, counting down.
AAATTGACTTCACCGAATCAGGTCCTTTTTGTATCTCCAAAGATAGGTCCCCGAGGTGCGTGAGATATGTTGACTACTAACTCACCTCCAACGGCTAAAGACCCAAAGACGGTGTGCGTTTAGTTGGTTCGAGTCCGACATACCTACCCTCCCCAACAGCCCCCGGCGACATTTGTTGTGAAACATTAGCGCTAGCTGAGGACAAGTCTTAATTTTATATTTCGTGGATACACCCATGGCCAATTCACTCAGGGTAAATAATACCTGACCTTGAAAATGATGTGAATTAATAACAACTTGACATTATTATCACGATGTCTCGAACTTGAAACACATACGTGCTCTGGGTTTGCATAGTAAATGCTCACATATCTATAATGTTTGTTCTGGTTTCGAGATTGTGGAAATATATAAACTTCTTTAGTTATATAGGTAATTATCATTAATAACAAGCAATCGTCGGTGTAACAATGCGTTTCCCAAACTTTACTATACCCGACCCCATCGTGAGGTGGGCCTCGATAGGGCTGGGTTTAGTAAGTTTGTGTTAACAAACTTACTAAACCCAGCCCTATAAATTTTGTAATATTCACTAAATTTATCATAATAAAAAACGTTAACCTTCTCAAGACAATAATAAGTGAATGCATGCGTTAACACAAAGGACTTAAAGATACGTGTCTTTTGTAAACAATAAGACAATATCGCATCCCGATTTTATACTTCTCAGGACACGTGACAAGTGAACGTTTGTGTTGACGCATAGGTCACAAAGTCACGTGTCTTTTGTATACAAAAAAACAATACTGCTGCGTCCCGATATTTTATTCCTCAGGGCAACTGTGAACTGAAGGTTTGTACTGATACAAAGGACACAAAGACTCGCGTCTTTTGTAAACAATAAGACAATACTGCGTCCAGATATTTAACTTTATTGATCCGGTGTAGTGTCGCAAGTCACGACCTGATTCCCCCGACAATGTTATGATAATATTTATAACAGCATAATAAAAAAAAAAATAAAGAATTGAAAAAACTTCGGGGAATCGAGAATGGAGGGTATCGTTGATCAATTTGGGAAACGTTGGTATAACCAACGAAACAATTTTTTTACACTACCATATAACTCATTTAGGTCGTGTAAAAACTTTATTAACGTTCATTATTGCTTGTTCTTAAGTGAAAGTGGAACACCCGCCTTTATGAGCTGTATTACTTAAATGCCATAAAGTCACTATATGGTTAAATATTGAATTACTTTTAAACGAATCAGGTAACCTTTGGGATAGGTATTATATTATTAAACTCATGATTCTCATACTAAAAGAATAGTTTTGAGTTAACAATAGTTCTATGCATTGCGTCGTTATTCTTATATTCAGTCAAATTATTGAACAGGTTTATATAATCATAGGTAGAACAATTTTCCATTTCGAGTTAAATTTTAATTATATGTTTTCAATTATCACGTTTATTCCGATTATTTTCGTTGAATAAAACGTGAGCCAGTGATTTACCTAAACTGTGCAGTTTAGGTGAATCACTGGTAAGAAATTTTAAAAAGTAAGCAGATTTAAAATGGAATGGATTTTACAAAAAAGTTATACTTACTACTATCATAACAATAAAAACCAGTTACAAATAACTAGTGTGTGATTAACTACGAATTCAATTTGTCGGGGATACTGCATACCCACTTAACTCGCATTGGTCGTTGCCACGTGTGGTTGCATGATATCAAACTTTATAGAAAGAGATTATAACGTCGTATGTTAGTTACTTTAAGGACCAATTATTCCATTTTTAAACGGAAAGTATCGAGTTAAGTAAATATTCTATAGGCTAGTAGTTGTAATTTCATGGGATTGGGACGGTTTAGGCCCTTCCTCTTACGTACTCGGACTCGCCCATTGGTTTTTAAGCGGGGTTGTAGTATCCCCGGTGAATTACACATAATATGAGTGACCTTTCAGAAAATTCCATTTATATTATATGTAATCTTTCCATTATCACATCATTTCTCTCTTTTTTTTAATGAAGAAATCTACGTACTGTAATGTGTGACCCACTTTCTCCACCCACCCACCCTTTCAATCAAACTAAGCGTATGCCCATGTTTCTAGTTCGCTGTGTATTATTGCGCCATATACCTAGTGCAGGTATAGAGCAATTAGTGAAGTGAATACCTAATATATGAGTTCTGGGACCTTAGTCTCTTTTAAAAGAAAGCTTCCAGAACGTGCCTTGTGATTGTGAAAGACTTGTAAATTTACCACTTCAGTTTAGAAGAAACCGTTGACTTTATTGCCATCTTTGATGAAGATCTACGGTTACTATAGTTATGTTGACCCAAAATTATTGGAAAGAAGGCGTATGTTTGTTACATCTTCACGTTACTAGAATGTGTAATTGACGACCTTATCACATTTATCTGCACAATATAAATGTTCTAGCGTAATGTATAATTTTTGTAATTCATTTAATTTCTTGATGCACACAAAATCCACCACGATAACCACGACTATTAAGATATAACTACGTAACGACTCAATCAATTTGAATAAAATTCTCAATGAGGAAAAATATCTACCACGGGACGCAATCACTGCTTCAATCATTTCAATACATTTTAATCGTATTTTAGAGAAAGATATGATTCAGTTTTGAAAAGATTCTTAATCAATTGATAGCGTGTATCGATAGAGCACGCAGAGACATTCTATCACGAATAGCTAGAAACTGTCTGTTGAACAACTTATTATTTGGTTGTACATTATGAATTATGCTCAATTAGCATAAATAGGATACGATACAACCAGTGTCTTTTGGCAAAGTTTTTAGGTGGAGACTTAGGTGCTCAATGGGTTATCGAACGTCTGCAGCATACTGGACTTGCACAGGTCACGTTTGTAACATGTACCGGGACGCCACATTCGTGTTGCTAACCATAAAGAGAGCAGTTTGCCGTATGCGATTGGCTACGTAATCATACCTTTATCTATTATATAAAAATGAATCGAGAAATATGTTGGTAAGCGCATAACTCGAAGACGGCTGGACCAATTCGAGTAGTTCTTTTTTTTATTTGTTCCTTGAACTCTACGGACGGTTTTTATCGAGTAGCGGGAACGAGATCAGAAGTCCAAGTAGCGGGAAAGGGATCAGAAGTCCACGCGGGTGGAGCCGCTGGCAACAGCTAGTATTTATATAATAAACAATCGTCCTTACTATTTCATTTTACAAACCTATCCGATGTGGGTATAAGGTCTCAGTTAAAAATATATTAAAGATCTTCCAATGAAATAACTATGAAGCCAATTAAGCGTAAACTCACAAAGCGTCCATTTATCTTCGGTTAATGGCCCAGCTGAACCCTTAGATTGCTTTCCTTGAAATATTTGCTCTATTATAACTTAGCAAGTAGAAAGTCTTTATCTTGTACAATAAACGATTTTCTTGTGTTTATCAGCAGAATAAATGAAAGGTTTAGTTGAATTTTGTTAAGTGGCCGTTTTTTGAATGAATTCAAGGATAGAAAATATAAAATATATCCCTTCCCTGCCAGGATTACTTGATTAACTTATACGCCAGCTTCTTTCTTTACTAGTTAGGTACCAATCAAGGCACATTTGCTTGATAAGAAGCTTTTGCTAGTTGTACTACATACATGGTTCCAAAGGTATTTACTCCTCAGCCACTATAGCAACGATAGTCAATTTATTGTCTTATAAAAATTCCTATGGGCATTTTAACGTGCTCGCCGAGGCACGACCAGAACGGTGCAAATAGCATTCATGCATACAAATATTTGCACTGAACGGGGATCGAACCCGCGCCTCCTGCGTAGCAGTCGTGTTTACTACCGCAGCTCCACAGCGGCTGTGAAGCTAGGGTCATATTATAATGTTCTTAATTTGTTATTTTTCCGAGTACAATAACCGACAATGGTAACTCACACGCAACTCGAATATTTTACGTGAATGTGAGTGTTGTATTTGATTCGTCTCGTGAAATGCAGAACTTGGCAAATACAAGAGCCAAATATTCTTGACGTCAGCCACACAAACCTTAGATGTGCGTAATTTGAATTATCATAATTATGAATCTTTGAAACGCTTGGCATTTACTTGTAACTACGTCATGCATGACCTCATTGGATAATGAGTACCCTCTGGACTGAGTAGTTTTCGTTTCGTGAAACAATATTAGTTTGTTTGTTGAACATTCGTGCTTTTCCTGAAAATGAAACTAAAATAGCCCGGGGAGTCCGGAAGTTTGTCTTCATTTATATTTTGTTTTGTTTTACTTCATTTCAAAGTTTTATTTTTTTGTAAGATGTTATTGTTATATTTTGTTTTCAAACTTTTACTAATTAGTACACGAAAATAATGATGTAGGTATATTTTTAGTAGGCATAAAAATGTAGTTTTATTATTATGACATTTTATATGTATCTCTAGCATAACATCGTCATACATAAAAAAACTTAAAAATAATACTTTTTAAAATAAGTAAATTACTTCATTAAATTTATTCCACTTTGTTTCACTATGTTGTTTTAAAAAGGGTCCATAATTGTAACCTAATTGTAATCTAACATCTGTATCACATTATGGAATGCAATAAATGTATTGAGTATTGAGTATTAAACAATAATAGTAGATAAGTATACGAAATAACAATCCTATCATAATTTTAACATTTCATATAATTTTCTGAATGAAACACTGATATAAATATAATAATAATAATATAAAGTATATGATAATGACAAAAGAAGAAGTGGAAAGATGGTACAGATAGTAAACCGAACAAACAGTGGCTTAATGTGAAAATAATGGGCGCTAGCTCAGCTGTTCGCACAAAGTTAACCATTGGTCATTAAATTTAATGCTCACTATGAAAGTGTGTTTATTTTTAGCGGCCATCACAAAAAGATGTTTTTTTTTTCTTAACCATGTTGTTCGAATTTTTTATTAGCAAGGCGGGATTACGTAGGTAAGATATCGTTTTCTTAGCATTTATACCCCGGGGAATTACGTCCGTTCTCAAAAGTAGCTCAAAAAATTCTATTTTACCGATCACCTTATACAGCTGTGATATACTTATTGTATTCTAAAGGTTTCAGAAATATTCATTATCTATTACACACCCACAAGCCATTTTAGCTTAGCTGGAGGGGGGTAGAGGGATTATTAGTCATTTCGGTTGCTAATATTCTTAAAAAAACGAAAAAATACAACTTAACTATACTCAAAACACATAAAATATATACAACTGGATACAATATATTTAAACATTCAAACTATAATATTCTACAATAATGAAACTAGGAGAGACGGCAACTATAATATTCATCTCCATCGATTATTTAATTATGCATTTAAATGTAGATTGATTGTAAACTGATTAGTTGATACACAAACACTAGTGAAAACGACTGTACGAGCTATAATGTTGAGTAGGTATCTTGTACGGCAATTGTGTTTACTAGGTCTTATTTTCTCTTTTATAGCACACCGTGCCCTCCAGGTGGATTGTCACCTGGCTTAACCATTTTGGTACAAGAGAGTGTTGTAAGGCCATGATAATCGTTTACCAAAAAGAGGGCTGTGTACTAGTTTCTTAATTTATTATTATAAAATAAAGCTCATACCTACCACATCTACAGTTCGTAATATACCTATAGTGTTTGTAAAGGGTAACTGGTAAAAACTGGTTGCGAAAGGCGGGAGAAATGGTGCACATTGGGAGTGTCCTATGTCCAGCAGTGGACTGGGAAAACCTAAATTGAAGTTTGTAATATCAATAATCTGTACCTAATAGGTGACATAAACATAAAAACTTAATTCGCTCTATCTGTCTTAGTTAAACTATGTTATAATTGAACTTAAAGAAATAATATTCAAGACTATCAGAGTCGCGGGGGGAGGTCGATGGCGAGGCCTATGTTCAGCAGTGGACGTCCTATGGCTGAAATGAATGATGAATGAAAGAATTAATAATTTATTAAATGTTAACTTAATGCATATTTATCAGTGCATTTATCCAATGATAATACATTTATATGCAGATACTTGATTTTACTTTCGAATTTACGTAAAAAACGTCTATGTTTATAGCAAAAACAACATGTAAATATATCTAATTAAAAGTAGTAACGACGCTATCTTTATACACCAGTAGCACCGTATAAATATACGCTTATATTTGTAATTATATCTAAAACTGGCGAAAGTTACGTTTTGGTCCCAAATGTTAATCGGAATCACGTAGGTAAACCGGTTACCTAGTTTCTAACAATTCGTCAAATGACTCATTAACACTATTGATCATCCAAACAACAACTGCTACACGTTGCAGCATTGGAAAGGCAAAATCACGTTACGTAACGTTATTTTTTTTATTGTGTAAGCGTTCGGTGAAAGAAGTTGTTCGTACCAAGCAGCTGCAGTATTGCAAACGGCATGACTACGGGCGGTCGGTTCCGTGTCTCCGCGAGCGCTCGCTGCGTTTTATAATCTCTTGTTAAACCAAACTCGGATGTGATTGTGCAATCTACTGTTGACGTTTATTGTGTTTGTGCTGATGACATACGTATGATTTTAAATAGTTTTTCATAGAATATCCTATGAGGAAACTTGTTTTTCTGATATCCTCGAGTGCCTGCATTCACCGTTCGTCCAAATGGTAGTATTTACGATGTTGCAATCGCTTATTCTCAATCAGCTTACTGAAGTTAACAAGAACGATAAGTTATATTTCGCAATATTTTAATCACCTACTGAACTAGAAATGCCAAGTGAAATCATAATTAGGTAATATTTTTTTTTTACCTTATAACAAGTGGCGTGATTTACTTAACCGAACCTTTGGAACCAAGTAAAACTCAACTTGAATCAAACCTGATTGAAGACGAATTTCTTTAGGGGTTTGAAGGTCAGATGGTTAGCTGCTCACATTAAAGTCGTATAAGTCAAACCAAAAGATGGACTAGGAATAAGCGGACGCCGGCTCCGAAAGAACAATGCTAAGATGATACCTAATGATGCTCATGATGATATACGCCAACTTTGCCCACCAGTTAAACAAGATCACTAAGAGATAGAGAAACTCTACATGTAATAGTAAACGACATATAACGGGTGATAGCAATGGCAAATCTTATAATATGTACCTACATGAAAATGAAAAGCAGTAATCCTTCGCTTACACTTGTACCTATATGCCGGTGTGAGTACTGATTATACTGATTTGAATTATATTTGCGTTAAAATTACTGCACGACGTATCGTATTGATCACCAGTGATCACCACTACCTATTGTTATTGGTTTAATTCCCACGAATGACAGACAAGTATTTGTGTAACACATAGCTGAACCAATCTATTGTAGATATCAACTTGGTACTAGGTTACTGCATTATTTCACGACGCAGTCATTATTCATTAGGGTCTTCGTATATCTCAGTCACGTTTTTCACTTTTTATTTGTCGCGCGATAAAGATCCGAAATCCTATTCATCACTGTACCTACATCATATTTCCTTCTTACAATCTCGGGTTATTTATGCGGGTCGTGAAAAATGAGAATGCATTTGTCGAGGCCATAAAATTCGGCACCACTATATTATGATCGTCAGCATATAGAATGGTAATCCGTCCTATCTTTTGGACTTCATTCTACTTTTTATCATGTAATGGGTGCAGTGAATTGCGGTAGCCTAGTGGTATGGGTAATGGACTGCTGAGACGAGGTCTCGAGTTCGATCCCAGGTTTACCATGGCACACACCGATGACTTTTCGATGCTTTTCGAAGTTATGTGTGTATTTATCGCAGGTTTATAAGTGCCTCGGAGAGCACGTTAAGCCGTCGGTCCCGATTACCATACAAACATCTATGGCAGTCGTTACGGGTAGTTGGAGCCCTTAAAAGTCCAACCAGCCTAACTTGGAACTTCGATATCGCCATTGGTCATTAGACCATTGGTTGTGGAGGTCAGATGGCAGTCGCTTCACGGAAAATATCGAAGTTCAGCCGCATCACAGTTAGACTGGAAAGCCGACCCCAACTGAGTTGGGAAAAAGGTTCAGGGAATGATGAATGATGTGCAGTGAATTGACAGGCTAAATAAAAAAAAGCATTACATCCTCCTTGCGTCGGATTAAAGTAGTCAGATGGTTCTGGTGGTGGTATTTTGCAACTATTTAGACTTACTGATATGAGTGACTATCTCTTGCTATAAAAAAATTACTTCATTACCAATATTGACATTAATATCTTTAATAATATGTTACCTATTGTCACAAACTAAATGGCCTTGATGGAAAGTGGTTACAGTAGCCTATGGATGCATGCAACACCAGGGTGTCACATTCGACCCTGGCGACCATGTAGAATATTTCTAATGCCCTCCTCGTAGTCGCTTGTTAAAACTATAGCCGGGCGTTTATTCCACAACTTGAACGTGCGTGGGTCGAAGTTCCTTTCATACCGCATGAAGCACATCTGGCTAGAGATAATGCAATCCATTATAATTTCTCTCAATGCATCAACTAGACAAAGTTGTCTCCAGATTTCCAGCCAAAGTGAGTAGTGCGATAGAGATGCTTACATGTTTACAAAGACTGTTATCGTCACTATAACTGCTGTTCTATTTATAAATTTTAGCAGCAAAGAAATTTATTAAGGCTATCTATGTTACTTTTTGTTAAATTAGAATTAGGTTGTCAAAGGATATTAGACCTTAAGGTGTCCAGGAACTTAGGGAGCCCACTGTACATAGAGACAATCACAGTATGTATCCTAACCCGAAATAAATAAATAAAATATAGCATGTACATCTACATAAATACGGTTTTGGGTGTTGTGATTGTGAATTATACATTTCGAGAGTAGCATATATAATGAAAAGAAAAAAAACCGTAGAAAGAATAACTAGATAACAGTAGGCATTTGCCAAACACAACTCCGCTATTTGGAGATAAACATCTCTTTGTTAACACACAATTTGTTGGTCAGAAGTAGTTTAACACACTCGTCAGTATTCGCAATACATTACAAAAGGTTAAGTAAGCGGTACCGGTCAATGGATTAGAAAGCATGAGGCGATGCAGTACCCGTTTTGTACCGAGACCATTACCAGTACCGAAAGCTAACGGCACGTGTATCGTCACTGCTGCAATGTTGTCCCACTTAGTTTGTTTTACAATTGAACACACGTATCTTTGAGCAACTGTACGGTTTTTTTATTCATAAGAAGCTCTCGTTACTACTTACCTGGTTAGACACCTTTGATATTTTTATGTTCTTACGATGTTCAAATTGATTATTGGTTTTTCAATTGCGAAGAATCTATATTTAGAACACAATTCCTACCTACACTATTTCTAAATTAATATTCTAGCACAATCTATACATCGCCACTTAAACTCTAGATCTAGATTAACTAGGTTGTGTTAACATACTTAGATATGTTATTTTTTGTGAATACATACATATAGGAACACACGGACTAATGCATATATTCATATTTATGCACACAAATATTTGCACTGAGCAGGAATCGAACCCTTGATTCCTGCGTTGCAGTCGCCTTTACTACTGCCACGCCACAGTGGTCGTCAAATACTTGATTCCATAATTCACTGCACTGTATGTATTTCCGAAGTACAAAGAAATCGTACCCGTACTTATATTTTAAAGCAAGTTCCAGTAGATATTATTCCCACGGTTTGTAGATTTTGATTGTCCATCACGAACAATAGTCCCACATGATTCATGGGATTCTACCCACGTGTTCTAACATCCGACTAGCTCGGAAACAAAGCAACAGATTACTTGACCAGTCACGTGATTGGTTTTACTTTCAACAGAGAATAAGTCTAAATATAAAATCACGTTGCAAATTTTGTATTTTTTAATTAACTAACCTTAACTTAACCTTTGTATCATAAATACAATACTAAAAATAAATTGAGTTGTCATGTAATGAATATACACATTGCCAAATATAAATATAATTGATGTAATGATTCTAATAATATTTGTAATACAGCTAAACAACTCTTTTGAACAAGATCTGTCAAGGTCGGACGTAAGCATCTATTCGATAATTAGTCTTTGTTTAATTCTGTGAATGTACAGTGGGCTACAAAAGTTTCTGGGCAATGTGGAACAAAATTCCATGAAGTGATGCCATACACAATTATTAATCTTAAAAGCTAATGGTCTACTTATTAATGTAATTCAGTTTAGGATACTACTTGCATGAGTTGGCTTATTTTCTTTTAAAGAAAACAGACATCGATCTCGTTTATTTTATTAACGTTATGTATGTTACTTTTGATTTAACTAGCTAACGCTTGTCTAACGGATATCAAAGTACATTTTATACAACTGAATGTGTTCAGGCACTTTTGGAGCCCATTATACATAACCTCGACTTTCTTGAAAGGTACTATTTATTAGGACGTCAATTGCAATTGATTCAATGCTATCGATCTTACAAACAGAAATATAAATCATCATTGATTAGGTACTCGTAAAGTGCAAAAACGAATACGACATCAGAAGGTCAAAAATAAATTATTTACGTCAAATACATCAGCTAAGTAGTAGGTACTAGGTACGATACATATTATGTGGTAAGTTCTCGAATAGGTCAAGAACTTTTTATTGTGCTTTTTGTTTAAGGGAAATCCCTGCAGTTTGAGCTCTTAAAAAGTGCACGGTTGAAGTTGGAGAAGGCTTATTCTATGTGCGACTGAAAATATTTTTTTATCGACTTCCCAGTTTGAGAAGACGCAAGTATGATGATGTAAAAGAAAATAATTAAAAATAAATATACATGGTATTGCAATGATTAATGATGATATTGTTAGTACCTACTACCTGCAATATCAATAAATGATGTATAAGGATGATGATGATGATGTAATAGAAAAGAATGTTAAAGAAAAAAATACTTGATATTGAAATAAATAATGATGATTTTGTTAGTAAGTACATACTACCTGCAATATCAATAAATAATATAAAATGATGATGATGATGATGATGTAAAAGAAAAGAATACATCGTATTGAAATGATTAATGATGATATTGTTAGTACCTACCGCCTACAAAGTCAACAAATGAACTCAAGAACCCAACCTTTCAATTTTTGTGGAAATAGTTTATAATTAGGTACCATTGTGTACTGGTTTTAAATACAGACATAACGAACTCTTGATCGATATTTACCTCCTAAATGACCTTTTTATTTCTGTACAAACAAATATTTCCTATTATAAGCATGGTGGAATCATTCGTGACAGAGTACCTATACCTTAGAAGGTAAAGTGACAATTATAACTGCCATTGGAACTCTAAATGACATGACAATTGCTACGGAATACACTGCTTCGGAACGTTCCTTATAGTTAGTAGTTGATATCAATTAATGATGTTAAAATAATGACTTGAGGGCAAAGATAAAGTGAGGTTAGATAAAGTGACATCCATTGATGGAATCGCGTCGTCGAAGCGAACCATTTACAATTTACTATCAATGCATTATTAAGTTGCGTTAATCGCTGTTTCATATAAATCTTTAACTTAGTCCAGAGTCTGCTCTATTTGAAGGCGGTTATCTCGAAAGAGATGGCCGGGGTCTGTCGGGGTGCGAGGGATATGTTGGTTACTATCTCACCTCCGGCAACTAAGAACCCAAAGACGGCGTGCGTTTTAGTCGATTCGAGCCCGACATAACCGCCCAACCTGTTCTGGCGGGGGGATTTTTCGCACTATAAAAAAGGGTCTGCTTTAATAACAGCTGGGGTATGAGGGAAACTTGGGAAACTTATATGCCTTCGGCTACTGATGACCTGAGACGGTGTGCGATTTTAGTCAGTTCGGCTACAACATAAATACCACCATTTATAAAGGAGATACTTGAACATTTGCACTCAAACAAATTGAATGAATGTAAAAAATTATAACATAATGCATTCGCGCATACAATTTTTATAAATATAAACATTTTAATTTTAATTCCGCCTAACAGCGGCAAGTTTAGAGGGTTATTCACCGCAGTATATCTACAATAAACTGTTGCCAACATCGTCACACATGATGACTATTATCATTAAATTATATTATATTATGCTAAATACATATTTATTCATGAATTAATATTAATGAATTCATAAACATACTTAACGGCATACACCTCTACCTTTAACGCTGAAAAGATTTATACTATTTTAAACACCTCTTAAAATCATTTATTGGATTGAATAATACCAATTGTTAAAATTCCAAACAAAGCTAGATATAGAACGTTTAAACGAAAAAGGTCCCAAATCAAGAAATAAGCACAATTGAAATTCTTACTATACTTGTAAACTATCTTTGTGATTTCATACATCTCTATCGTCATTTGAAATCTTACATATTATTGGGCATAGCATGCATTTGTCAGAAGAGACGATTTCCAAAAGATTAGATATCAAAGGACCTCCCTTCATATCTAATCTTTTTTCAAGATGGCAAGATTGCAACCCTACTAACTTGGATTTAACTTTAAATTCGTACTTTAGGTATCTCAATAAGAAAATAGCATCCTCTGACAAAAGAAAACCTGAAATGTACGTTTTCAATGGCCTAATAGTCTTACAAGCGTTAACATTGACTGTACATCAATGTGCGTTGAACCCAAGGTATTTTTTGAAATCAATTAATTTATATCCATGATGAATCAGACATAGGCTCTTATATGGATAAACAGTTGCTGAAGTATGTACCCATTACGTATGTACACTTTACTTGCTCCGTTATGTACGAGTACACTCAAATGCCATAGATAAACGTTTACCGAATACCACAGTTTTGCTTTGTATGTGGCAAACAAAAAAGCACACTGTAATGTACCTCCCACAGTCTAACATCATTATCATATTATGGACAAAGATAGAATGATCTTGATACTTTGTAAATTGAATTTTGATCCCGTTTTCGAAAACTGTGTGAACATATTCCCTGTTATTCCAGACTATAATCTATTTCTGTACCAAATTTAATCAAAATCGGTTCGATGGCAAAAAGCGTTTCAGACAGACAAACAGACACATTCGCATATTTAAAATTAATATAGATGTATCGCTTAGTTTTAAGTGCAGTGGAACCATATTGAACCAGTAACCGCCAGCGGTTTTTGTGAGCTGCACGGTCATTGGCATGTAAACATTATCACAAAAACCGCGAGCATATGAGCATAAAAAATATGAATTGATCCACCACGTGATATTTGTAATTTGAGCTCGAACGTCATAGTGTTGTTTTCAATCTGCACGTGATGTTCAGACTAGCTTAAAAACCATATTACTTTTGCTAGTCTGCACATTTGACGGACTACCCAAAGTTAGTTAGGTACTTCATTTTAGAACAGTAAATGATAAACAAATAATGATAAAATGTTTCATTGTTAAGTAATAATTTTCAATTTTGATTAAAACAATATAATTGTGATATAAACGATAAAACAATAACAAGCGCAACGTTAACCTACAGGTCTTTAGTCATTCATATAAAAAAAAAACTCTGTGTTAAAATATACTAAATAAGTTTGTTTTAACCACAAGAAAATATTATACAGTCGGAAGTTTACGCGAATATCACGCATTGCTGCCCCGCGACCGTGACTACTGAAAAGTAGCCAAAATAATGAGCTAAATGTAAATATGTAATACTAAATAAATCGCTGTAGGAACTGTTAAAAATATTTTAAGACTTTATGACAATACAGGAAAATAACTAATTATACCACCATCACCATCATCATGACCATCACGATCATCATTACATCACAGCGCTCGGGATTTATCAAAGAGAGTGTATTCAAACAAAGTATAATGAAGTTGCTTCGTGCGGCCTCTTAACCTTGAGGTCGAATAATTAAAAGAATATAGACCAAGTTCACCGTCGCGTCAGCCAATAGTTACAGTCTCGAGTAAATCGATGACTAATTTGAAAGTGGACTACGGTTTACCGACCCGGATTCATGAATCATTTTGAATGTCACGTGGTCCAAATATCGTGTAACATACTACTCTCATATTATGTTTCCTGAAAGGAACTAGTCTCAATTCCTATAGCAATAAGGTTCGTATTACATGAGCTGCGTTAAATTTTGATACATAATCTTCATAATGTTTTTGGGTTACTTTGCAATCGTCATACTTACTAAGTACCTAGTAGGGTACCTAAATAGGACAGCGATACCAGTATGTACTTTGAAACTTCTATCTACTATTTTGACGAGTTTAATTTTTTGCGTATCGTAGATTACCTAAATGATGTTTACTGCTAAAATAGGTACATATATCTAGTTTTATTTTTGGAAGGTTGTAGAGTAGTGTCATTTTTTTAGCTAGTAGATGACTTTCTTTGATTACGTATCTAAGTATGGAATATACTAATTTTCTCTAGCAATTTTTTTTCTGTAAATTTTGTTTCAGGAAGTGTTAATTCAGTGATCTTGCATGCAAATGATAGAAAAAATACTCGTTCTGATATTATGACTTGAGCTGTTGACTTTAATGTGGCATTCATTTTAAATATTATATGACTGCAAATAAGCACACTGAGCCCGTAAAATTCTTAAAACAGGTCAATATTTGACCGTCGTCGTCTGTCGCACCACCAACTGCAAGTGTAACTTTGTAATGATATATATGTCATGCCATAGCGAGTGTTCTGATAAGTGCTTCCAACTAGTCCCACCCTGTTCTTTCCTACATAGGACAACACGTGCACGTCTTAAATATTATTTATTATTTTTGTATAATGTGTATTATATACTACGGTGCAAATAATCCCTTCGAGAATCAATTTGTGCGAGTTTTTTCTTTACTACACCAGTAAGTCTTGGTACGCTTTGTACAAGTGCACTTGTTTACTTTCTCCTACAATCTCGGGTCCTTTAAGCAGGGCGTGAAAAAACATCTGTTAAGGCCGTAGTAGTGACTACCATTATTTCTTGGACCACACCCAAGCTTATCATCAGGCGGAGTAAGTCATGCAGTCATTCAACACCTAAATATAAAAACATAAAAAAAGCGTTGACGATGTCATATTTTTTTTAAATTTGCCATATAAATGTTGTATTGCAGGAAATGACATCAAAAGTTTAATATAGTCGTAAACATAATTGTATGGTGGGAATTATAAACTGACATTGCCCATATCATTAATATGCAATGTATTGGCCATCTTTAACCATATATGAAAAATTATATTTATATCATTTACCTTCACTTTTTTTACGACATTTCATGTTCACTGACCTCTTCATTCAAACAAAGGTCAGGGTAGTTGGCAATTCTCTGCTATTAATAAAACAGTCAGATGGTCTGTACAAGCGTAACTGTGGCTAAACGTAAAATATAACGTAAATATACGTTCTTTACCAGCTTTCTTTTTGAAATCGGTACACAAAACAGATAATTCATTATCATCTGTTTCATTTAGTGAGGACATAAAAGGAGGGAAAGATACATTTTTCTCCTCTCCCTGGGGACCTTTGTCTTCGCGCCATGCAATTACTGTTTGTCTACCACCAAAGTGGTATAAAATATCAAATAGCGACATCTGTTTGTGTAGAATGTCATGATACTACGTCAAATATTTAACACAATAGATTTTAATTAGTATGTAATTCACGCAAACCGAGTTCCACATTATCAGCATAGAGGTCGATAGGTATATCTGAATATTGCAAGTGAAGTTGCAGTTAGTTGACGACTGCCAAAGAGAGATTTTTTTTAAAATTCATTGCAATAGCTATGCATGTTTTTTTAGTAAGGTACGTCGATATGGTTTCCCCACCTAAATAATGAACCAAAAATGTCGTGAGGAATGGTTTACCATTGCACACGAACAATGCTGACTGGTCATTTAAGTAAGAGAATTGGCGAGTGACAACCATTACCATCATTCCATACGTGTCGAAGTCTTTTCAGGCAGGGCCGTCATCATTAATTATTTTTTATTTTGACTTATATGATTAACACTTGTTTCCTGTATTAGCTATCGCTGTACAGAATTATTCTCGTAGATAGAAAGTTGGCTACGTTCATTAAAACAAAAAAAAATACTCAGAAAAAGGAAAATATTTAGCCAGATAATATAATAATTTCATAAAATGGCAGATATTGTAAACAAAGTTTGAGTCGAGTGCTTAAAAACGGTATTTTTTTTAATGGAGTCTAAGAAATGCGAGGACGCCGCGTAAATGAATTCATGTAATTAGATTAAATTAAATTAATATTTAATTATTTTAATTACGTTGATTATATCGAGTTGTTTTTAAGAATAAAATATGTATCTACGTTCTACGATGCTAGACTATTTACGCTAGAATGTGGAAGAAAAAGAAGTGAAAAAGTACCTACACTTTTACTAATGCAGTTTCTCGTCATAAATTATTCAATATATATTGTGTAATAAATGTGATATAGTTTCTAATGCAGTCATTGTTAACAGAAATTGCATACATATATGTTTTTTTGTGATTTTCACATGTAAGAGAAATACGAAACTTACCTACAGCTGTTTCTGATTGCTAATCGCTACGTAAGGAAATATAAAATTCATATGTACACTCGGAAGTTTGAAAAAACATAATTATTTCATAACATTTCATTTACCTTTGTGAGCCGTTTAAAGATGATGTAATGAAGCGGGTACTAGGAATGACAGTTTTCATCAGAGAGAAACGCCCATATTACATTTGTGAAAGGAGTAGGCGAGACAGACAAAATAATCTTTTTTCCTTATCTCCGTATTCGATTTTGGTACTGAAGTAATTTTCCTGACAGGTGGGAAATTAAAAAGTGAAAATACAAGTTTGATTTTCACTATAAATGAGGTTTGAGATGGATTCAAAGCTAATGTAAACTTTATTGATTTAAGTAATCAATAAAAATTAAATTGACAAAGACATATTGTATATTCATTATATATTATATATTATGTTCATATTTTATTATTTATTCATCATACAACTTCGTTGGTTTATCGTGGTTAACTATTTGATGTCATGGGATGAAAAAACTGAAAACAAGATAATTTTTCACTGCTAACGTTGTTATATTTCAATATATAATAGTTATATAGAATCCTACATATAATATAATTCTAAATATAATCTTTCGAAGACATCTCTGCAGATCTGCCTAGTTTTATTACAACATTTATATTATTTATACTGTTGATTGATGGCACTTGGTGCAGCTCACTTTTAAGTACAAGTGTCTTATCAATTATGTACAACATTTATAAACTAGCAATAAAAAAAACTTATTGCTCTTCCTCTCACACTGATAGCCAGTCAATCCACTTATCCTTTGTATACATTTGTGAGCCATACAAAGTTTGTTCGAGCCACGTTTGAATATTTATAATGAACGGAACGTGACAACAGTCGTTGGTTTTATCTCCAACAACTCGATCATAGAAAAAAGTCATGTTCGGAATATCGCTCTCTATATTATTGTTTGACTCTAGAATCATGCTATTCATTCAATTTGTAGTTACCGGTATGTGCTTTAGGTTAGCATTTTACAAATAAAACGATGATAAGAACCTTCTTTCTTGTAAAGTAGAATCTACAAACATTCACGAGAGTTCTCAGTTCTAAGCCCAATGAAGACCAGCAGCATTATTAAGCTTACGGTACACATAAGGAACAGATAAGATAACATCATAGGAAGGAATTAACTTATGTGTATATAAAGAAGCAGTGATTACATCCAGATAGTAACTGGCTACATAGGTATTCATATTTACACGACATTACATGACGCCTTCAGATTACGTTCCAAGTTTATTTTGTATTAGTTTGTTTTCATTCTGGTATTATGTAAACAGCGACCGATGTAAACTAAACGTTATGATATGTTTGTGTTTGTCTGTGTATATCAATATGCTATGTAGCGAACCGTTCCGGGTTCGCACGGGCAATTTTACTGTTTTAAGAGATCGATTTTCATACTTCATTCCTTACTTTCATGATATACAACATCGGTTTAGACAGTTCCTCGATGAGTCTGTTATAATTAAACAGCAAGTATTTTTATATTCCATCAAGCTAACCGTAAAAAGCAAGTGTAAAAAACTTCCGTTTCCGAAAATACTTGGAAAACAGGAGTGGGAAAAAATAAGGAAATTCTGCAAAAAAAAGACATGTTGGCAAGGCCAGCACTGTAATGCGGCGTCTACATTTACGTAACATTTTGCCGTGACCGTGTCAGAAGTGCGTATTCAGCTGCGTGATAGCCGAGTTTAAATGAAACCATCGATAGACTGGCGGCCGTATCAGCACAACTAGTTCGTGTACCCATGTGCTACAAGTTGTTAAGTCCACACTCAATATTTTGTCTTGATGTCACGCTGTCCGGTCCGCTGTTCGTTTCACAAATCTGGACGCATCTTTACAAACCGCGCGATACGTAGCACTCAGTGACTTAAATTCTATATCAACATATGCAGAAATACTTGTTTACTTCGTCGGTCGATATAGAAAGTATCGATGTAACGTTTAGAAGGTATAGAAATGATAATACATATATTCTTGATATAAACGACTCTATCTAGGTATATATCCTCTATTTGGCGACTGTGACACAGTTTATACTACTACAGTCGCTGACGCTAACCTCTTGCTTACTAGAACAATATGTACTTAATAAATTGTATTATAGAATGTAAGAGTAAATTGTACACGTATTTTGAATGAATAAACTATTATTATTATTATTATTATTTGTAAACCGCGGTAGCCTAGTGGTATGGGTAATGTACAACTGAGACGAGGTCTGGGGTTCCATGTCAGGTTTTACCATGGCACACACCAATGCCTTTTCGATGCTTTTAGAAGTTATGTGTGTATTTATCGCAGGTTTATAAGTGCCCAGTTAAGGGCAATAGGCTCGCCACCTATTACATTAGGACCATAAACTGGCGAAATGTGGGTGCTAGCACCTCTGCCTACCCCTTCGGGGATATAGGCGTGAGTTTATGTTATGTTATCTATATATCCGTTTACAAAACTGTAAAAACAATTGACGTTAATTGTAAATTTGCTTATGACTTTAATTGAAATTAATAAAAGTCAGACAAGGGAAACCAAATATGTGGTATCTCTGTAGTTGGCCTTTACATTTGTTGTTATATTTACCTCTTAAATTAAATTATCACGTATATGCGTCATATACTCAGTACAGTCAGTACCTATAATTACCGACAGTGTCGGCTTCAGGGTTCTGTTATGTGTATTACGTAGCATTTGACGGAGAAACCCCGCATAATCTGATTATTTACTCGAGTCAACGTCTCGAACAACTCTCTGCGGTTTATATCTACATGCAGGTACTTGAGCATACCACTTATGAACAATACGTTGAGACGTAGACTTAAAAGATATTATATTTTTGAGATTTCTAGATTATTAACAAACACCCACTTACTAAGTAAAGAAAGCACATATATAAAGTAATCTAAATTAAAAACTGAACAGTTAAAAGTGCAGTGAACAAGTGTTAGCTACGAAAAAATAGTATTAGTTATGTTTTGAAATAATGTCAACCGGTGTTTGGGATTTAATGCCGGTCAGGTGCCGATGGATTGAGACACTGAGGCACTGCGGAAAAACGCTGCTGAGAAGACAACGGCGGTTACTCAGGGGATTGAAAAAGGTATTGTAACGGTTAATGTAATTTAAAGAATGTTATGAATAATGTTGTGAATTTTAAAATGTTCAGTCTCAATCATATTCGACTGGCCATGGCTGTAAATACGTGGGTATTAAGTTTGGAGTAGATCAAAGTTTTTTCTTTTACTTTTTTTCTTGTGTTGAGGTTTTCTTAGTTATATTTAAATTTTCTACCTCTAAATTCTGGGCAAAAAATAAACATAACTAAAATGAATTTCAGACAAAATCTTTTAGGTTTTCATGTGAATTAAAAATATTTCTGATTTATATTTTTTGTTAGTAATAATTTGAAATAAAACTTTGTGTAAAAATAATAAGAAAAAATGCTTAAAAAATTACACGTACTTTGATCTTTGGTTGCATTCGAACGCGGAGCGGACTGCAAAATTACGTAAAATCTTATAATAAGGTAGGTAATCTGATCAGCAATAGGTACTAAGTTTTGATAGAATTTGCTTACCTCCTACTGAGACATTTACTTAAGAGTGTGATATTAAATTATAACTTGAGTTTTTCACCAGAGATCTAAGTGGTATAAAAAATAATGTTCGAGGAAAATTTCAGTTCAATCTTTCCAGTAAAGTGATGTTAAAAAAAAAACATACGTACGAACGATATAAATACTAAATGATCGGCGTATTATATGGTCGTATTATACGATTGCGACACTTCATACCTAAGTATATGAAATCCCTAAAGGCGTTCGATTTTCATTAGATTGCACTTACGCAACGTTTAAAACAATCAATTTGCTGATATGCCTTGACTCCACTTGACCTAAACTATTGTTCATACAAGGATTCCTTGGGTCTATATATTTAGAAATACTTGCCTTAGATACACTTTAGAACAGGGCTGATGATCTTATGTTTATTCACGAAAAATGACCAGTTCTAAACAATATAATGAATTGTCTTATAACAAATAGTTAAGGTATTGCTTTTGACAATTCCATTTTTAAACTGAAAAAAAAACGCTCCGTGTGATATCGTTAGAAAAGTGTAACGTCATGCCTTTTTAGCGCGTAGTGCAAATGCATGGAGAGTGAGAGAATATCGCATTTATATCGGTCTGTGTTGTATTTACACGTGTATGGTTCATAATAACAGTCATTTAAAATTAATGAAGAGTCTGAAAAGTTATAAATTTGGGCTCAATTGGATGGTTCGATATTTTGGGAACTAAAATTATGAAAAGTGAAATTCAAGTTTAGTTGGTAATAATTCATTTTATAATACACTAGCTGACCCGCGCAACTTCGTCTGCGTCACCCCGTTTTTGCAACATTTTTCATTTCTGCTCCGCACTAGTTAGTTGTAGCATGATGTTATATACATATAAACCTTCCTCTTCAATCACTCTATCTATTAAAAAACCAAAAACCGCATCGAAATCCGTTGTGTACTTTTAAAGATTTAAGCATACAAAGGGACATAGGGACAGAGAACACGACTTTATTTTATACTATAATACTTACCTATGTACATATTTTTAAAGCAAAAAATTTAAGCAGTATTTTATTGAATCGGACGACCTTGTCATCGTCTCTATTCATCAAAAAACTTCTAATATAGGTATTACCAGAATATTACATAATATGGTATACTTTTGCAGAATTTTAGTCAAATCATGTTTCACTCTCATAACTACATACTCATTTTAATTTCAATACGTTGCATTTCATTCATTAAAAATGTAAATATCAATAATAATGCACTGAGTCATGCTCATTTCCAAAAATTACTGCACTGATTTACCTACAGTATAGTTTATACGGCAATGTTAAGAACGTCGTACCCATCATCCTCATTAGCCAACGTTGCTCTTGACATGCAGCTGTCAGGGCCGTTACTACAATACATTTATAAACAAAAATAAAGAGGTATTATTTAGCTTTTAACTTCTTCATTGTTTAAACAATCTATTTAATTAAGTGCCCGCCTGCACCAAATACTCAGTATTGTGTTCGGCTACGGTTCTGACTAACATCAGAATTTATTAAGTTTTTATTTTTCCAAATTATTCATTGTTTCATTTGAACAACCTGTAAGTTATCTTACTTTTTTATTATTCTATTTTGTTTTGTTGTCTGCAGTTAATGCCATTGATGTAGTAGTTGTATGTGCCTGTTTTGTTGTGTATATGTTTGATGGGATATATTTTTTGTGAAATCATTTTAAAGAACAATGGGTAATTTTGTATGGAACCCGTACCCACTTTGTAGCATTTTAGACTAGGTGTAATTTAGAAGAGGCCTAATTGAGTAACTCGAAAATAAGTGAACGAATGAATGAATGAATGAAAGACCGAAGTTATGATAACTTCTTTGTAACATTTTTAATTGCCAATAATCGCACTTTTTCTGCTTTTTGGACTAAATAAATAGGTAACCAGTCATTTTTTCTGTCTTAAGAGAGCGATATAGCTTCCTATCGTTGGTTTTTGGTCCAGAAAAAATATTAAATAAGAACTATCAATCTTAAATAGCACAGTTTTATTAAATTATATTGTTACTTTCAATGAATATATCATCCCAGGCACTTGCCGGACCTACGAAGTTATCTAGGTGCCTGCCAACACCTAAGTACCATATTATGCTAATAGTATGGGCACAAGCACCTAGAGTTCTCATACCCGTCATGCAGGAGCAATAATACGCTTCGATGGCTTCTCTGCCCTGGACATTAACCTTGATTAAAATATATGTGTAATATATTTTATTCGACACGTGCCAACGATGACACATAGCCTGAAATTGATTGAGGGCCATCTAAAAGAAAAACCAAATCCTCAAGTTACACTAAAACAATAACTTAATAAAGAGTGAACAAAAAGACACCGTGTACTCGATGATCAAAAGCTATTGTTATACTAACCTCATTTATGTTAATGCACGGATTAACATAAATGAGGTTAGTATAATATGTGAAGCCTGGATTGTCTTCCAAATAGGTTCGCGTCAGTATATGCCGGTTTCGGTCACGAATTACTGATCTTGTACTACATGTAACACACTGTATACGGCATTCACCTCCCATTTTTTTGAAGCAGATGAATAATAATAATCCAATCGTTAAGTAATACACTGAAGTCCGTTGTGAAAGCCGAAGTTGTAAATAAAAGTAAGAATAAAATAAACTAAGATATGCGCGAGCGCTCAAAATCAGTTCCTAACAGGTACTAACTATTGACGACACAACGACACTAGCACAAAATAGTTCGAACTACCCACCTAATCGATAAAATCAAAAAAGAATTGAACGTGCGTGGGTCGATTTTACTAAGGATTTTCGGTATTTTCAACATCAAATATCTTTTTTCCTACATAAGTTACAAAGTTGCTCCAATACAAAAAATATCTACGTTTTCAAAGACCTTTCGAATGGTACCAATTTCAACTTGCTACAAACTGGGTACGTTCTGACCCATGTCCTTTGTTCCAACTATATTTTATTGATAGTAGATATCATGATCATTTTATACAATATTATATATACTAGTAGCCGCCCAGTATTTGAAATTTGACCATAATTAACTCTAACTTAATTTCAACATTATTACTTAATTGTCTATTGACAGAAACTTCTATAATTTAAGATTTCACCAAGGCAACAGAGCCATTTTGCCTGTTTTTTTAAATGCAATAAAATGTATTTAAATAAATAATTCCCATTTTAATTTATTTTTTACTGTGTTTAAAAATGCTGTCCATTGAATATATTAAGTTAAAAGCTTCTAACTAATTTATTTTGGATTACTTACTATATTATATTATCCCTTAGTTGTGATCATTTCAAGTAGATATGGGACTGTGTGTGATTACCTAAACCTAAAAAAAAGTTTGTACACGTAAGTAACCTGCCTGTATGTAGGTATGTGAAAAATGGCTTTGGTGTGTTTAACATTTATTCTAACAAAATATTATATTTTTATTTAATAATTAAAAAGAAAATAGCCTTTTCTTCCGTTTAAACTAACTATAGGCATTCCAAATCTCACATGCCCACAATTTTCGTAAAAAGGAACACAAAATTTTCGCTTAATGTATTAATAAACATAAGCTTAATAATATAGATTTTAATTTTAATTGTGATTTCAATTTAATACGAAATATTATTATGTTATTGATACCAGACTTTTCTTCCCGTAAACCCAATGTTGCGGCAGGTTTGAATACCATGCTCTTAATCAACTTAGGTATTTCAAACTAACAAAATAAATAAATTAAAAACTACAATATTGTTAAAATACTTTTATGTTAACTCGTTTTAACCTTAGAATATTATGTAATGAAAAATATTATAATGTAACCTCACTTTAAATTCAATACGGTTATAGTTCAAAAAGATATTTATGATATAATAAACTAGCTGACCCGCGCGACTTCGTCTGCGACACCCCGTTTTTGTAACATTTTTCATTCCTGCTCCGCACCTGTTAGTCATAGCTTGATACATATAAACCTTCCTCTTTAACCATTCTATCCATTAAAAAAACCCGCATCAAAATCCGTTGCGTAGTTCTAAAGATTTAAGCATACAAAGGGACAAGAAAAATAGGGACAGAAAACGCGACTTTATTTTATACTATTTTGTGATGATGATAGTGATAGTGATGATTATTATATTCTATCATAATAGGTACATTGCACACACAAACTTACCTATAACACGCTTCGTGAACAGTACAACAACGGTTTCAGGATGCTGATGGCGGTTTTACGCCATTGCCGTCAAGAATGTTTGCTGAAACTAAAATTCACGTGCTCCCTTCTATTTTACGAAAAAAAATAGTATCTTTATGGGAAGTACTGAACGACAACAGCATACTGAGAAAGATTGCTGGCGATACAAACTGTACCATACCGTGTTGGGTGAAGCAAACTATCGGTTTCGTTCGCCAAGTAAGCGTGAGCCAGGGGAAAATTGGTGGTGGTGTTATAACTAGCTTATTGCCTACATTTTAATGATAATATCGTTCGTAATTCATTCGTAATTCTTTATTGCACACACAAAGTACAGAGATAATTCATACAACATTTTTGCAAGAATCATGTACAAAGGCGAGCTTAACTCACAATGAGTTCTCTACCAGCAAACCTTTGAGTTTCAGAGGTCGTTCAGAGATCGTTGCTTATTTATAACATAACATAACATAAACTCACGTCTATATCTCCGAAGGGTAAACAGAGGTGCTAGCACCCACATTTCGCCAGTTTATGTTTAGGTCTTAATGTAATAGGTGGCGAGCCTATTGCCATTATCCGGGTACTTATAAACCTGCGTAAATACACACATAACTTCGAAAAGCATCGAAAACTCATTGGTGTATGCCATGGTAAACCTAGGATCGAACCCGAGACCTCGTCTCAGCAGTCCATTACCCATATCACTAGGCTAGCGCTACCGGTGTTGTTGAGTTAAATAAGTAAATACCATTAGTACTAAAAATACATCAGGTAGGTACAGGTGTACAGTACCTATCGTGATATATTTTACAAGCGGCCAACGCTCGTTACGCCACGTCCATTCGCTTGCCAAACTTCGCTGCTATTATATCTGGGGATTTCACTTTTGCGAATTATGACCAATTGATGCTGTCACTTGCATTTTATATTCATACGTCATCATCATTCTTATTGCTTGCATTGACATTGTGAAATTTAATTCATGCAGTTGAATTATACCAGTCTTGTATTTGCATTATTTTGCTATTTTCATCATAATACAAACATTATATTAATAATAAACAATGCTATCTAGACCAAAATAAGCTTAACTAACTGTTTATAGAATGCAGATAAACATGCTTAGACATAATCTTTTTTAAATATTTAATATTCGTAATTCGTATTTTTTTTAACTGAAAAAAAAAATGAAATTTTGTATGCCATGTGTATTATCTGTCAACGTAAGTACAAGCCGACATTTAAGAATCCTTTCTTTTATGCATCGCATCAAGAGCACAGAGCGTGGAAGAAAATAAAGAACAATATTTTTTTTGTGTTGACGGTACGCGCGTGAGTGAGTATAGACAGTACTAGTGTGCGAGCGAGAGGAAGTGATAACGTCCGCCATTTATTAAACCTTTCTTTAATGAACCAAGTTATAATTAGATTGCCACCACGCCATTTCTACCAAATGAGGAAACTATAATTATGTATAGGTATATAAGTACTTTATGTGTAATAGGTATAAAGCACGATACACACACAGCGCATGTCTTTGAATCGCGCACTGAGCGTAGTGCATAGCGAAGCGAAGTGTGTGATACGAGTAAAAAAAACTCATAAAAAGTGTTATTAATGTTATTTGTAAGTCGTTATTCGAAAGGCTGTATAAGATAATCTATTTTTATGTCCGTACAAAAACGTACATGAAATTTATCGTATCATCAAAATAAATATTTAAAGCGCTGTTTTGTCGCGACCTTAGAAGTTAGTAAATATTAATTCTTCCGGCTCTTCTTACATATTTGTAGTGATTTATTTTAAATCTAAAAACTACTCGTATACTTATCGTAGTATTGTAGTAGGTTAGATATAGTACATTACTGCGTGTATGATTGATAGTTGTTCGTCACGACAGATTCGTTTTTTTACTCATGAAATTATATCGAGGGTTTTTTGAACTTCTTGATGATTACAATATTGAGTTTACTACAATTATTGTTGGTACATTAATATAATTTGATTATGAAAAATATATAACATGCTCGTTACATATTTTTTCCTTGAGAACTCAGTGATTATGATAGGCAATAATTCGAATAAATCTTTCGGTAGGGCGCAGCTCTTAATGAGCCTTAGTCATCGGTTAATAACACACAACTGTACCGTGATGTCATGATGACAACAAGATTTAGAAGACACGCAAAGTTAATTTCTACCAAACTCAAGGTATCATTCTAAACCACTAACAGTATTTCTTTTCTATCTTTACAGGCTTACCTACACAGTTGGCGCTCTGCTGACGAGCTGAACATGTTGGTGGGTGCGAAGGTTGGCGGCGCGACTCCACTAGTGATCGCTTGCAGAAATGGACACTACGATGTTGCTGAGTACCTTATTGAGAGATGTAAAGCTGATATTGAACAACCTGGCTCAGGTAAGCATCGTGACAAAGGAATGTGAGACAGCAATATCGCTTTAATATCGATTACACTCGTTGTTAATTGGTTCATGCAAGAGGTTCTTGTACTTAATTGAGCAGTCCGACTGGGGAATTAATTACCTTCGCCCTACAGAATACCGCAACCAATAATAACCCTGTGTTATATTTCTGTGTTATCCCTGTGTTATCGAATAAGCGATATCTTGGACACTAAGTTCTCGGACACAGTGTCCGAGTTGTCTCATTTTAATTTTAATATTTTTCTTACTGACAACTTGTACACTATAAAATTTTGTAGATTTTGAGTGCAGTCAGTTAAAATATTTAAAAATAAAATTGTGAAAAGCGTTACCATTATCTGTATCACTGCGTAAAACGTAACACAGAAATCTTAGTTAACGCCCAAACAAATGAAGTTATTAGGCCTCGGACTAAAGAATTTTCGTCAAACCTAGGAGAAACTAATTTGGTCAGGCAAACGTCAAAACTCAATTTAATGAAATCGAGGTTTTACCAAACGATTGAAATTGACATTGGACTGTCATACTGAATTTCGAAGTTCAAAATAGCGATGAACTGTAGCCCTAAAGAACAAAAACGCGACTCACGGTAGTGCGAAAGTGCGCCACATCGATACCCATAATTTCGAATGTTTTCCACCGCGAAGCACGGTAGTGCGAAAGTATTCCACATCGATTCACACATTGTCGAATGTATTGCAGCGCGATGCACGTCAGTGCGAAAGTCTAGTAAAGGGCATACTACTTCTTGCATTACACAGAAATGTTTGCTGTAAATCGATGATTGACGAATCGATGTTTTGTGTGAGTGTGTTAAGTTATATATTGATTTACTGGAACTTGAAGTAATATCAGAACAACGTTAGTTTTTATATGAGTGTCAAAAGTGGAACAATTAAAAAAAAGGATACAGTATACCATTTATTTATAAGTGAGTAATAATGAATGAGTAATAAATAGGCAATAATTATATTATAAACAATCATACCGAAAGTGTAATTACGAAATGACTACCTATTTGCCGTTAACTGCACCGCGAAAAAAAATGCTAAGCGTAATGCATCAGGTAGAGTTTTATTGTTTCCCAGAATTATTTCAAGTAAAAGTTACGAATTAGATTAGGTTATTTATAATTAAATGTAACAAAATGTATCTACCTGGGGTAAAAAAGAGTTTTTCATTATATTCTAGTGCACGCACTAAATGAACTAAAATGTTATCTGGAGTTCACAATTGTAGCCTTCGAGCTAACAGAAAATAGGATGTGGCATGCCTTCGCATTTAGTAGAATTTAGCACTGGCGTGCATCGCGCTGCAATACTTTCGACAATGTGTGAATCGATGTGGAATACTTTCGCACTACCGTGCTTCGCGGTGGAAAACATTCGAAATTATGGGTATCGATGTGGCGCACTTTCGCACTACCGTGAGTCGCGTTTCTGTTCTTTAGGGCTACAGTTTATCGCTATTTTGAACTTCGAAATTCAGTATGACAGTCTTGACATTGGTGTTGGATGGTTTTAAATTAACCACTTTTATCCTAATCTATCCAAGTCAGGGCGCGCAGTATCCGACTTGTACCGTAAAATTGGAAATTAAATTAGAGCCTTAAATAAATGATTATATATAAAAAAAAAACCATTACAACCATGGCCGCTCTAGTTAAAAGTTGTTTTTATAACTAGAGAATATAATATATATGCAACTATACCTTCATTTGTTTAGGTATCTACTTAAAAAACGGTAAACAATGTTGTGGCAACTTTTTATAAAAACAAATGTTAAATAAATAAACTAAGCTAACTAGATGGCTAACTAGATGGCTAACTAGTGGTTCGATACAGATTTTTAGTCGTTTCTAATCAGAAAAAAGTATTTTTTACTGAGTTTTTGTACAAAACTTATTAAAAAGACACATAAGGTATAAGTTTTATATTATTCCGCTATATAATCAGATACCTATGTTTTCTACATAATGATTGAAATATTTCGATTCATAATTCGATGTGTCAGACGTCAGTGTTGGCATCATATCGTTGTTGATGAAATCTCAACGTCAACTGTTGTTGACAGCTGACGTTAGTCAATCAGGACCTCGTTAATAATGTCCGCTCTTCCAATAATTGTTTATCATTCCCACTTTCGAGTCCGTTGGTGGGTTGTCGTGGCCGTTTACCTATTACGTCAATGATTTGGACTGTAGCCATGTCACTTTAGTGAAGTACTTTAACTCTTCTTGTACATTTACCAACAAAATGTATCATTAAAAATTTTAACGTATAATCATACAAACTGGGCTTACAAAAACATAAAAATACATTTATACAATAATAGTGTCTTCTTAACCATGAATTTTCGCAGCCCACTGTACAAAAAAAAGCAAGCAAAACTGTGTGGCAAGCGAAGGAGTAAAAGTTTAAACGTATTAAACCTATGTACAAAATTAGCCTTACAAAATTTTGGTACACGTGACATTTGGTGAGCCTATTGTGGCACACTAAACTTTGGTAAATAGAGAAATTGGAAAATGGTCCCGATTCTGTAAGTCTGATCAAGCACATGTTTAGCCTCGTGGTAAATGAGACTTTCTTAGGACTTCCTTAGGTTGAGTTAAAGCACGTGTCGAGGGTCTTAATTGTTAAGAGGTACGCAAACTTGGTATGCAAACTTTTTATTTACTTTGAGAGGATTCGGTTGCGAAATCGAAACCTGTGCTTACCTTGCCAGTTGAGAATAGGGACTGAAGAACCGAGGGTGTGTGTGTGGTGGATTCTTCTCTCTTACATTTAAATTTCTACCAACGAATGGCAATTTAATTACATTTTTATAAGTGTTAGTGAGTCTTACGTCAAAGGACTAGCAGATGTGGACAATTTGGCATTGAAATTTGAATAAAAAAAGCTGTTACTGTTGCCATTAATGAGTTGGACGCCACGACGTGGACCCTCACCATGGCTGCATGGTTCTCATAAGAAAGCTCAAGGTCACACAGCGAGCTATGAAAAGGGAAACTAGGTATTAACACAGTATGATAATTAAACAATTAGGCATGTTTACAACCCTTTAATACCAGTGTTTAAAGGAGCAAAATATTTTGTTCTACAGTTTGTCGAGCAATTTCAATCCATTGTGTGTAATATTTCTATGGGTACTAAACTGACTTCGATTACCTACTATTTGTTCACTACTTTGATGCACGAGTTGTATATTATATACATTTAACCTTGAATAAATTCAGAAATGTGCTTTGTTTTCTCGCACAATCCGTCTACGAGCCGATAAAATATTTCTGATTATATTAAAAAAGATGAAATAAATGTTAAAATTGCGCCAAAGCTACGGTTAATAAATTTTTCACAGATACAGCTCAATTACGAATAAATATTAATTTAAAATATTGTTATCAATTTTTTCAGAACTTTTTATGAATATCTGCTGATATTTTTGTTAAATAGAAGACTCGATCTTAATTGCATTCGTTGATTAACGATACAGTTTTATAAAATCCTTACTTGGTATATATCTGAAGAAGTCCATCACACGCTCTCCTCTTTCAGTCAGGTTCTGCTGTACAGAATGATCCAGCTAAAGATAATCCGTAAGGAATTGCAAAAGAATGGTTAATCAATGAATATATTTTAAGAATTTACTTCTTATTTTGTTTTGTTTACCAGAGGTGGTAGGCTACGAGTGGTAGGTACAGCTAGTGGTAGATGGTGGTAGGTACTTGTACCTAACCAAAACCTTAATTTGCCATTTCTGATAAGAAAACCTTCGCCAGAGTTATGTACGTCAATTAGCAGATGACCAATTCTTCTAATAATAAAAATTTGGTCAAAATTCAGTCAGAATATAATCTCATCCGTGTGGTGACGAAGAAAGAATATCACCACCCTATTTCATCAGTCAGTGTCGCAAGAGGTGACTAACGGAAAAGGTAGTTTATATCACTGCCAGAGAAGGAAAACTCGAAAGAAAATCTTGTACCGACTTGCTGGCCAGTGTGGTAACAGTAGGCTAAAGCATCCCAACATCGGGAGGAGTCTATAACCAGCAGTGGATTGCTGGCTAAGATTGATTGATAATCTGAATCTCCCAAAATGATATCGTAAATTGTATTCTCGTAACACAGCTTTCAAGGTAGAACTTTAAAGTGATGGTTTTCACAAAGTTATTCTTGGAAGAGCAAAGTGTGCGAGTGACATACCTGTCTTTACACAAAACTTAGGTGGAAGATAAAAAAAGGTGTGAGATAATGACAGAATATACGAACCGTGAAACGTTTTTTCTTCTTCTTCTTCTTTTCTTAAAATGGCTTCTGCAGCAGGATAGCCGCAATTTTGCCAGTCTCTAGTAATGTAAACGTTTTATAAAATTAATGGCGAGACGCCAATGTCAAGTTTCAAGTTTTAAAAAAGTCTTCCAGAGCCACGTTAGCCACGCCAGTAAATTCGTTTCTAAATAATTATCAACTTTGACAGATATAGATATTGCAGTAACGTCAATGTTTTTATGCTAAAAGTCACAAGTCACCGCCACTGGCATTTTAAATTCGGTAACGCGGTAATGAAGGAACCTGTAGGTCTATTTAAGTTAGTAATATACTAACGATACGATAATACATTTTGAACAGATTTTTATAATGAGAATTGGATGCCTTGCCATTTTCTTTTTGTATTTAGTAGACTAATTAAAATGTTTCATTCCAGTGACATTCGACGGTGAAACCATTGAAGGAGCGCCGCCATTATGGTGTGCTGCTGCCGCCGGTCACTTGCCTCTAGTGAAGCTGCTGGTGCGAGCTGGTGCCAATGTCAACTCCACCACGAGGACACACAGCACACCACTCAGGGCAGCCTGCTTCGATGGACACCACGATATTGTCAAATTCCTAGTTGAAAATGGGGCTGGTAATTAATTTTCATTCATTCTCGTTATAATACGTCTTTACATATGAAATAGTCGACATTTTCTTGCAGATTTATGAATGAAATGCCAATGAAATGGATTTCTTCCAGTTTTGTATTTCCAAGAACCGCGATAGCCTAGTGGTATGGGTAATGGACTGCTGAGACGAGGTCTCGGGTTCGATCCCAGGTTTAACCATGGCACACACCTATGACTCGATGCTTTTCGAAGTTATGTGTGTATTTATCGCAGATTTATAAGTGCCCGGTTAATGGCAATGGGCTCGCCACCTATTACATTGGGACCTAAATATAAAACTGGCGAAATGTGGGTGCTAGCACCTCTGCCTACCCCTTCGGGGATATAGGCGTGATATTATAAAAAAAAAAAAATTGTATTTCCAAACGTATTGAAATCCATGCATCCAATCCAAATGGACGTATCGTCAATGACTATCTTTAGAATACCCTGACGTATGTCCGAACTCTTTCGTAAATATTAAAGCTTGTTGCATCGAATATACTTCAGTAGCAAGTATATCAAGTATAGCAGTATAGCAAAGCACCTAATATCTATTTTGGAAGGATACGTGTGTGCAGTACCTAAATATGATTTAGAATTATTTGCTATTAAAGGTATTATTCGGTCAATTAAAATAATCGTTTACTGGCAATGCAACGTATTATTAACAGTTGTATGTTTGTGTTTGGCGACGTCGTTTCCGCTGTAAAATGTGTCGTATCATATTCCTACTAGTTTTTTTTCTGAAGTAGGTATGTGAATAATACGCATAAATAGCTTAATTATAGATAGGTACTAACTGTATTGTACAATTCAATCAGTCTATAATCATATTTTCTCTTTATTCTAGATATAGAAATAGCCAAT
Organism: Pelosia muscerda; assembly: GCA_963691645.1. Classification (NCBI taxonomy): domain Eukaryota; kingdom Metazoa; phylum Arthropoda; class Insecta; order Lepidoptera; family Erebidae; genus Pelosia; species Pelosia muscerda. The sequence continues at coordinate 3,335,939 of OY829114.1, read as the reverse complement.
CGCCACGGGCACACGTGTCTGATGATAGCTTGTTACAAAGGCCACATCAGAATCGCCAAGTACTTGCTGTCTCTGAACGCCGACGTGAACAGGAAGAGTGTCAAAGGCAACACAGCGCTGCACGATTGCGCTGAAAGCGGCTCGCTACATATACTGAAGATGCTGTTAGGACACGGAGCTACGATGGACGTTGATTCATATGGTGAGATTTAGAATAATAATGTTTAGGCACTACAAGGTGCTTTTTTATATTCGACTACTGACCCGCGCAACTTCGTCTGCGTCACCCCGTTTTTGTAACATTTTTCATTTCTGCTCCGCACCTGTTGGTCGTAGCATGATGTTATATACATATAAACCTTCCTCTTCAACCATTCTATCTATTAAAGAAAACCGCATCAAAATCCGTTGATTCATTTAATTTTGAATATTTAAAATTTTAAATTTTTTTAATGCTTCAATTTATATTGTAGATATTAGAAGAGTTTAGATACTTCTATTGCAATGACTACAACAAAATGCCAAAGCAAAACTTATTTATCTTAAGGACATTGATCCAGCGTTGGTAGGCCTTACGATTGAGAGGTCCCAAGTTAGAATACTCTATCGACATGTAGTCATTCCTAACAAGCAATTTAAGTTAACTGCTAGTGTCGGGCGAAACAGTACTTTCTTTTTAAAAAAAAACTAAAATAATTTGTTCTATATTTATAGGTATGACACCACTTCTAGCAGCATCAGTAACGGGCCACACGCACATAGTAGAACACCTAATTAATGTAGAATATGGACTGGTGACGCGGCAACAGCGCATCGACGCGCTAGAACTATTAGGTGCCACTTACGTCGATAAGCGACGAGATATGGTCGGCGCGCTCGCACTATGGAAACGGGCCATGGATGACCGGTAAATGTTTCTTACTTTTTCATCATCATCATCATCATCATCATCATCATCATCATCATCATCATCATCATCATCATCCATCATCATCATCTTTATCACCACTATCATCGTCATTATCATCATCGTCATCATCATCATCATCATGATGATGATGATGTCGCATCCGAGGTACCTACCTCGGAGTCCGCTCTTTGCTTGCATTTAGGGTATATAGGGTCATACTAAGCCTTGTCAGCCTCATATGCAAGGTGTTCCACCTGCTGATTGACGCTCCCCTGGCGCAGGTTTATCTCTTGGGGTTAAGAGGTTAGCGGTAGACGCTCTCATAAAACCCGTATAATCCAAACTAAAAGGAGGAGATGGAGTAAGCAAACCCTGGACTATAAGGCGTTGAATGTGACTCTGAACAATGATAATGACTTCCTACTTATATGAAATGTTTTCATTGATACTTCTAAATCTAAACCGACCTGCCAGATGTATACTGTAAATTTTTATATAGCTAATTTAATCCGATTGACGCACGCGCAACCACGACTATTGAGTTCCTACAATAGTGAGTACGTGCTAGATCTAAGGTCTATATAGTCATCGGCAAACTCTTCCTACAGTCCCAGGTCCTTTAAGAGGGGCGTGAAAAAGCATCAGCTGATGAGGTCGTCAAGCTGAGCGCCACCATTGTAGCACTGTACCTACGTGTTTGCAATGGTGACCCTCTTTTATGAGACATTGCCTTCAGCGTAACATCCAGCGAGATCAAATTGACGTGCCATAAATAAAAAAAACTTAAAGCTCGAGCATTTAATTTAACACTGTTTTCGTATTTGCTCCTCAGATTTCCCGCGGATGATAGCGAGCCGATCCCCAAACCCAAAGACATACCAAGAATAGAGGCGTACGATTACGCGGTAGAACCCAGCAACGCCCAACAACTAGAAGAAATACTTGCCGACCCTGATGCAATGAGGATGCAGGCTTTAGTCATTAGAGAAAGGATTTTGGGTGAGTACCTATTCTTTAAATTTGCGGGCGGGTTCGGACCCCGTTCAGCGCCAATATTTGCATGAATGACTATGACTATTTGCACCGGTCTGGTCGTGCCTCGGGAGAGCACGGTAAGCCGCCGATCCCGGTTGCCATACTAACATCTATGGCAGTCGTTACGGAGAGTTGGAGCCCTCAAAAGTCCGACTAGTCCTGTAGGATATAAGTGTTCTGTGGACTAGTCTAACTACAGAACTTCAATATCGCCAATTTGATTGTGGAAATCGCTTCACGAAAAATATCGTAGTTCAGCTGCAACTTATTTAGACTATAGAGCCGACCCCAACTAAGTTGGGAATAGGCTCAGAGAATGATGATGATTCATTGAAGTTGCGGCACGCTATGATGGCCATTTGACAGGACTGGTTTGCACTGTTAAAGAAAAATATCGTGAGACTGGCACAGAAGAAATAAAGCGTGAGTGCCTGATTGAATCAAAAATCACTTGCTTTAATATTATAACTTGATGTTTCCTTAGGGCCGGCGCATCCTGACACTTCGTACTACGTGCGGTACCGCGGCGCGGTGTACGCGGACGCGGGACGATTTGCACGCTGCCGCCAGCTGTGGCACCACGCCCTAGGTAGGTAAACTAGCTGACACTCGCCATCTTACTAGCTAGCACACCATAGCAGCAAGATAACAGCAAATAAGTACTATCTGCAATCTGGTTATAAGAACCCTTCGCCAATTGAGTACAGTCAATGAACTAAAGGAAAATAAAAAGGATCTACCACACCTCCAACAGAGTAAGAAGGTAATAATTCAAGCCTGTGGCGGATTATTATGAAGGCAAAGTAGGCACGTGCCTAAGGGCGCGAGGGCGGAATTGAACCGGTTGCAATGGTTGGTGGCATGTGGATGTTAATTTACCTCTGCCTACCCTGGAGGGAAATAGGCGTGAGCCCGTGTCTATAAGAGGCAGGTTCTGTGATTACCCTCGAAGTGGAAGAGTCTTCTCGTTCAGCGCCTTGATCGCGAGCACGTGGTTTGCTGCTGCCTCTCTCTGTGAACAATAAATTCACGAGAACAAGGCGACGGAGCCGACGAGTTGCTTGCCTACGACGCTCTCAGCGTTTAATCCACCTCTGATTCAAGCAATGAATATTATATTTTTATTTGCAGATATGCAGCGAGCCGTCCTCCCACCTTTGTCGCCTCTCACTCAGTCAAGTTTGTACAGCTTCGCGGAGCTATTCTCCTACATGTTAGCCGAGCGAGCACGACCCCCACTTAGAGGTAATATTCAGTCAATATTTAATAGTTCCTTACAATTGTCGAATCAAAGTGGTGACTAGCTCCCCCTAGCCAGATGGACTGACCACCAGAAAGGTTGGCTGGGATAGACTGGATGCGAACGACAGCAGATTGGGAAAAATGGCGGACTTTGTGAGAGGCTTTGGTCCAGCATATTATTATAACCGTCTACATCATCATCATCATCAAGCTCAACTTTAATAAATACCGTTCTTTATTGAACGATTATTCCCAAACTAACCCGTAACTCATTTGGCCTTGCAAATACATTTTTTTTATACTGATTACCTTGACTTTAACCTTAACCTTAACTCACGTACCGTGGGGTAGATGACGTACTGTCCACAGTAACTGCTGCTAAAAATCTTAGAGAATGATTAACATTTATGTTTTATTGTGTTTCCAGGGCGTATAGTTCCACCTGTGACATTCGAAGATATTGAACCAGTATTCAAGAAAGCGCTGTCCGAAATAAACAGAGGCATGGAGCTCCTAGATTCCAAACTTAGTATTGACCGGGAACAAACCCTAAGCACCTTACAAAGGGTTTTAGTCATATCGTTGCACCTCGCCGCGCTTATGGCCAGGCTATTAGAAGAGCCGGACTGCACCGAAGAAGTTTCCAGAAAGATTCATAAGGCTGTGTACTCACTCATTAAGTTAGATATTAAGGTTAGTACATACAGTATACAAAAACCCGCCACTTGCTTCTATCCTTACTATAAAGTTATTCTTAGAGGAACAAAGTGTGCATTTTAAATTCCATAATGCGGTACCTAATGAACCTCTGTGGGTCTATTATGCCAGATGCCGTCATACCGTGTCAGATGTCCTTCGCATATTCAGCTGCGTGATAGCTGAGCTTAAATGAAACCATTGACCTATATGATATAGTATTTTTTTTAATTGAAATTGAAATTCAAATTCATTTCAATTTCAAATTTATCTATTTATTTAAATTCCATCAAGTACATGTAAATATAGTTGAGCTTACCGCCTTGTGGCTAGAGATACCCCTGATACGTTCCGTCGCGAATGGTCAAATTCGCAATCGGTCAAGTGACTGAGAAACCGTCAAAATCGCATTCGGTCAAATTAGCGATTGGTCCATATCTCGATCTGTCAAAATCGCAATTGGTCCATATCGCGAATGGTCAAGTTCGCAAACAGTCAAAATCGCAAACGGTCAAATTCGCAAACAGTCAAGATCGCAATCTACTTTAAGTATAATAAAGGCAAAATATTACCAGGTAAAAATGTTAATGGCTAGAAATAGGTTTTTAATAAAAGTAGTCTTATAATTTTTCTATGTTTTTTCACATAACATGTATTTTATAGAAAGCCGCAGAAACTAATTGAGAATTTTCATTGACTAAGAAAGAATTATAAATGACAACAATTGAATGAACTAAGAAAATTCATTAAATTTATCCCTACCATATAACACGTATTCATAGATTTCATACTATTTTCATAGATACTGGGCCTCAAGTCAATGTTAACGTACAAGCCACAATATATACTTACCTAAATCATTAATTACTAGCCTCCGCCCGCGGTTTATTTGTGTTAAACAGTTATCATAACACCCTTAAATAATACATAAAGACATAATTATATATGCCACAAAATATAACTATATATTAAATATCTGTATATATAAAGTTTTTCGTGGTGATCATTAATAAATAATATTGAAACTTAATTTTATTTTTAATCTTGACTATTTTTTGTATTTGCCCGTAATAGTTCAGTAGTAATATATGAGGCGACTGATTGGTAGGTAAACATATTATTCTTCGAGCTACTTGTGAAGTAAAATATTCGACCGATTGCGATCTTGACTATTTGCGAATTTGACCGTTTGCGATTTTGACTGTTTGCGAACTTGACCATTCGCGATATGGACCAATTGCGATTTTGACAGATCGAGATATGGACCAATCGCTAATTTGACCGAATGCGATTTTGACGGTTTCTCAGTCACTTGACCGATTGCGAATTTGACCATTCGCGACGGAACGCCCTGATATATTAAGGTAAAAAACAATTGTGTATTTTACGGTAAAATATGATAATTTTCGGTAAAATATGGTAATTTTCGGTAAAAATTGGTAATTTTCGGTAAAATATGGTAATTCTCGGTACAAAAACGTTTTAAACCTATTAATACTCATTAAAGTTGTAATTACGGCCATATATCAGGTTTGTATGTATGTTGTTTCATAGTTGAACCGATAAATTTTTACTGTAATTTACAAAAATTAGCGTATTTTACCAGCGTTATCGGTAGACCGAGGTAATATATCAACCGTACCGTTGGCTACAGGTGCGGCAGGGCCGCTCGGCGCTGCACGTGGCGTGCTCGGCGGAGGGGTGCCGCGGGCGCGGGCGCGCGTGGCTGCCGCCGGCCGGCGACGCGCCCGCGTGCGCCGCGCACCTCGTGGCGCTCATGCTGCGCCTGGGCGCGCCGCCCGACGCGCGCGACGCCGACGGCAACACGCCGCTGCACCTCGTCTGCAAGGTACGCAGTGTACGCGCGCTCCGGGCAGCCTCCACCTAACATTATGACCCAATATTTTATATCCACCTAATATTTTGACGGAGGTAGGACACGACGGTATCTCCCGTCCGAAATGAGCTGTCCGACTGGGGAAGTACCTCCGCCCTACAGAAGACCGCGATCATAATAACCGTCGTGTTGTGTTCCCGCCGGTAAGTAGGGTAGCCAGAGCTCACTATACCCCTCCTTCCCCTCCTCTTCCTAGCCTCCCCACCGCTTCCCAGCTCCCCCTTTCAGGGTGGGCAGCGCGTGTGTGACACCCTTAGTGTTGCACACGTTCATAGGCCACGGTGGCTACTTTCCATCAGGTGGGCCGTGTGCTTGTCTGCCACCTACGTAGTATAAAAAAAAAACATTACCCTAGTTCAACATTGATATACAAAAAACCCAAATATGTCAAAACTGTCCGTATAGAATGAGATCTCAATTTGAAATAGTCTCGCCTCGCTCGTGTTCATGCACTTTGTACACAGCTTTGTAAAAAGAGAGTCATGTTTGTAAGGTTGAATTTGTAAAAAAAAATATTTCTATCATAACTATAACTACCTATATGTGATTGCGGGCAAATTCGAATGCTATTTTTGTTCGATGCTGTGTATCTAGGTTGGGCTGGATTTTTGTATATCAATGTTGTTAAATTACATTTTGCGAGTGACTTTGACTTCGAATAGAAGGCGCTAGTAAAAAAGACAAATTATAATCATTTATTCTGTATAGACTACTAAACATCACTTACGAAACGTCAATCATCATCATAATTCTAGCGTTAGTCCCGGTAGCTCCCAAAGCGGAGCCCGGAGTCCGCTTTCCGACTTTTTTGTTTCCACTATGCAAAGTCTTGGGTATCCATGGTAGTGAGCCCATTGGCACGCATGTCATCCTCTACGACGCCGAGCCAGCACTTCTTAGGTCTATCCCTCCTGGTGGCGGCATGGCTAGACATTTGTCACCCACGTAGCCAGGTGGTGCTTGCAGCGGACCTGGGGGTGATGGGTGGAACCGCCTGTCACCCTAGCAGCAAAGTGCGCCTACCCGGGAGCTAGACGAGGATACCGTGGTCCTTACACCCGAAGGGGGTCATCACGAAAGGGAGAGCCGGGTCTGCCGGGGTGCGAGGGATATGTTCGCTACTATCTCACCTCCGGCAACTAAAGACTAAGACGGCGTGCGTTTTTGTCAGTTCGAGTCCGACATAACCTGTCTCACTGGCGCCGGCGAGATTGGTATCCTAGAGGATTCGCGCACGAAAAAAAGGTCAAGGTCAAAGAGCAATAATACATCCAACTAAACTATTGGAATGAAACGGCCGCTAAAATTTACTAGTTTTCTACCACTATAAATCTAGCTAGCTAACAAATCAGAAAACTAAACTATACTAAAATAATATTTATCCTTTTCAGCTGAACCCGTGCCCCGCAGAAGTAGTACGTGAACTGTTAGCCCACGGCGCCCACATCGACACCGTTAACTACGAGGGCGAAACCCCCGAGGAGATACTCAAGTCTTCCCAACAAAGTCTCACCGCCATCGTCAACCCGCTCAGGTACACCTCGCTCAAGTGCCTCGCGGCGCGGACGGTCAAGAACTACAGGCTGCCATACAGGCACGTCGTCCCGCACTGCCTACACTCTACTATCATTACGCACTGAGCGATAAGTACTTCGCAGTCTATACGTAACGTTCTGTTGGCGGCCAGACGCAACCATACTCACAAACGTTACTACAGATCGACGATCAAACAATACACGATCTTAACCCTAGTAATGTTTGTTAGTACGGCTGTAATTCTCTCGTACCATATGTGTCCGACTCTAGAAGCTATGCATTTCCTACATCGAACTTTCTGGGATTGGGAAACTCGTATCGTGAGCGATATCGACCTCAAAAACTTGGTAGACGCGTAGTCGCTTAAATCAGTAGATTATTGCAGTGAAAATGTACCGAACTAGTAATTGGTCTTACGAACAATGACACCAAGGTTCATAACCACTATTTAGAACTTACACAAGCCCAATGTTGGAATTGATGACGTTTGACACGTCACTGACATGTGTCACAGGTGACAGGTGTCACAAGTGACAGATAGATTTGAGACTTAAGATTTGTTTACAATGTTGCTGTAGCGGTTTAGATTGGATCAATATTGTTGTATATTTTAAACTAACTTTTTGAGGCTACATTATTATTCCTTAATTCATTATATTACCACCGGATTTGAAATCTATGTGTTGACTGCCATACGGAAACGACAAATGATACAAGGCTGGTTCTTAAGTTTGTACTGAAATTGTAAAACAATTCAACAATACATATTAATCCGTCATATTAATGTTAATCCCGCTAGTGTTAATCTCGTTAGCGTAAACTCCGGCGGTTCAAGCATCAGTTTTCATGTAAAGTCGATTTCAATCGGTAACTATAGCTCAAAGCAGAATTTATATAAATGTATGTATTGTTCAATTCGTGTAAGATTCAGTTCTGTGAATTTTTATTTTATAAATTATTATACTTTGTAATTCCTTCACCTAGTTTATATATTTCAAATCTTTATTGTATAATATTGTTTTATAGATGTTTTGACCGCGAGTGAATGTAGATTATATACAAGGTATTATTTTTATATGTGTCAAAAAATTAATTAATGGCCCTTTATTTTGGTAGTTTATGAAGGTATCTAGAAATAAAATTTCAGTGCTGTGCCGTACGTGATTTAAATAGATGTAATTGTGTACATTGGAATAAGTAATTGATGTCCTTAAAAATTAATGTAACTATATATAACATATATTATATTTATAATTATAAATTGATCGGACGGCCGTGTGTCTAGGTTCAAGCGAAGCAGGAGGTATTTGACGTGACTGTGTGTCCAATAACATAACGTTTTATCGTCACAAAAGTATTTCTTTGAACGCTCAAATTCAACTATCATATGGCTCGAAGAGGCCAAATATTACACTTGCTATCTGAGTTCATCTCTATTTAAAAAAATATCTAACTACTTTTCCTGGTCTGATAGTCATTTCGCTTTCTCAAATCCTATACTCTCTTGTACAATACATAAGATCGATACACATTAGACCTGGCATCCTGACGCGCTGGTGGATCCCATACACCCCATCAGGCCATTTGAACATTTAAGGATTTATAAAACTAGAGAAGAAACGGTAGACCCTACTTTGGACCTTATGCTGTTTAAATAGGTCGCAAGTTTACTTGCCAAAAGCAGATGAACTGTCTTGAGATAGCTTTTTAGTTTCCTTCAGTCGTCAAAAGCCTCTGTACTTATCATTAGCTATCATTAATGGCCGAATAGATAGGCTCGGGGGAGGTCTTAACGCGTAATTTAGCGATACGCTACACTATAGTGTTTTCGTTTGATCTTAATGTTATTAAGTAGACTAATGCATTTAGTACAGGTCTTGTTCACTGTTTTGTGCCACCATTACCAATGACTAGATGCACTGTCGCGGTACATATATTTAAAATATGATATAATTAATGAGTGATTACTTTTATTCTCGTTTCATATTTTAAATATGGCTGACCACATCGCTGTACCGCGTTCGCATCGATATTTTTCATACTACGGCCCTTATATGTTCTGTCATAATTATAAAACGTAGATATTTATAATTATGTTTAGATAAAGGCAAATTTGTATCGCGTCTATATATAATCTAGTTCGAACTATCTCAAACATACAACATTACCGACCGTCTTTGTCAAAAAGTAAGTCATTTTTGAGATTTATAATTATCCTGTATCGAGGAAATTGATACAAGTGTTAGTTTATTATACAACGATTAGGTATCTTTATGAATATGAATTTAACATTCGTAAATGACGTACCTCTTAACTGTATTAAAAGTACAGATGAAAGGTACGTCAATTAGTACGTTCACTGCAATGGATACACCTAGCCTATGTTAGCCGTCACCGCGGACATAATATGACGCTTGTCTTAATATTTCAGTAACACTATTTAGGAAATTACTTACTCCTTCATTTCATTATGTTACTGTAGATTCTCAAACATTGACATCAATTATTGTTACTAAATTTTGATTAACAGTAAATTTATTGTCGGACAAAAATAAATATCAATTAATAAACCATCATATATTACAATAAAAAACCTGTGCAATGTTCCACATCTGTGCAATAGTACGTATTTGCTTGGGTTGATTCGAAATTTAAAATATCATTTATTCTGTAGACCATTAAACGGCTCGCTAGTACTTCCTTCAACCAGTTTCAAAATTTCTTCAAGTAGGTATTAATTGTTGTATCTATTCCTTTATCATATATCGTATATATTTACATCCTAGTCATTCGCTTAAAACGTTTCAGATATATTTTTACTATTTATGAATCATTTGCAATTCGAGTTTATCTGTTGCTGTTAACGTGGTGTTAAATATTCAACGGATCTAATCCTAATTTGGATTTATTTAAACATATTTTTACGATAACAAAATGTAATTGTCATGATGTAGAATGTGAATACCAGCCAGAACTATGGCCACCTGAAAGGCTGAAACCAATCTTAGCCTGAACATTTATCTCCTGAATGTTAAATATTATTAAATATGGTGCCAAAACCTATCAATTTAAACTCGACTTATGTTATTGTATGATAAATCTGTATAGGTGAATTTTTAGATCAGTGCATCTAAAATTTTACCTAAGGAGTCTAATGTATGCTTGATCTACAACAAAGGTTACGCGTACAAAATGCAACTTTATCTAAACATAATACAGTTGATTTTCAAGTGATATTCGCTTTTAATAGTTGATGTATAATCTTATTCACTAGACGCAGAGCCGAAGACGCGGGTCTGCGAGGACTAGAGTTCTATTAGTTCGTGTGATCCACTGTCGCCCTCTAGTCCTTTGTTTTAGTACTATCTGGATAACTTAGTGTTCGCATAGAACATTTTTATTGTAAACGTTGTAATTGTAATCCGTCAGTGACTGTTCGTTTATCGTGTTTAACTGTGTAAAAACAAATTAGTGTAAGTAGGCATATTAGAAAATAATGAAGATACGTATTAAATTGGTAATGTATATTAGCCGATTGGGTAACGACAAAGTAAACTATTAGTACTGAATTATAATGAAAATATATGTTGATTATGTTGTAATAACAGCATCGTTCGCTATATCGTGTGTATTTCCTCATAGTATATTATATAAATTTAGTAATACTGTGTGATTATATGCTAGTTATTTTTTGAAATTAATAAAATGCTTTAAAATATTGAGGTTCTTTTTTATTTAGCGCTGCGTTGGAATGCTTCTTTCAAACTTATGCACACATTCCTGGTTGCAGCATCTCGAATAGTTCTTTCATTTCAGGGTTAAGGTTCCTCTTTTCTGCACCTAACCAGGGGCCTCGCCACCATCCCTTAAAAGTAATATTATTTCAATTTTACTTTGTCTACTTTCATAGCGTGTTTCTGACTCGGGCCGTTGTCGTGCATCGATATTTGTGAACTGTCTTGTAAATAAAAGTAAATTTGAAGAAATTAAACAAATGTATACACTACAGTTAGAGATACTGTTTGACTCATTTTTACCATGAACACTAGTATCCTGTGTATCTTGGTCCTGTAGAAGTAAAGTAACATGAAATAATATTATTTTTAAGAGGTGGTGGTAAGGCGCCAATTTTGTTTGATGTATGTCGATTATTATTATAATTACTAAAAACAATGTTAGTTAAGTACAGTCAGCAGCAAATAGATAGATACATTCAAGGCTATCAAATAGTTAGAGACAGCCAAAGTGGTCAAAACTATCGATACACCCGAGACGCTCACATAGATAGAGACATTTTATTCGTCAAAAGTAACGGAACGCGCATGTCACCAATTATATCGGCTCTACTAGGGTGCCAGTTATATGATGACAGCCAAATCACCATATGTAACTAAGCAACATCCTTGCCATAAACATCGGTACAACTACACAATTACACCTTAACTAATGAGCATAGAGCTCAAATTAAATTAGTAACTGGGAAGTAACAACGATGACAGTTGTCTGAGATTATGGTGAAAGGCGTCTATCTCTTTCTTTCCTTTAAAACTTTGTGTGTAACTATCTTTTATTATTTATTTTTATTTGTTATTTCGTGCGTGACGTCATTGCCATGTGTTTTGTTTTTAGTTTAATAGATTCAAATAATATCTCAAAATATTAATACCAATTTTGACATATTATCACATATATATAAAATGAAATAAACTGACTGTTTGTGTCGCTATCTTTTTTATTAGCGATAGAATTGCCTTTTGAAAATTGAACCTTAAAATAACAAATTAAATTAGAATGGAACATAGAAATGTTTTTAAATTATTAATTTAACGTATAGGTTATTAGTTATCCACGCGAATGAAGTCGTCTTCTTCTTCACTCACGTGGATCAAAATAAAGATAGCTTATGTTACTACTTCGTTACAAAACTACATTCAAATCTGTCCGGCGATTTTATTTTAAAAGAGTAACAAACACACTCGTACTAATTGTCAGCTTTAAGAAATAAGTAAAATACATATACCAAATATTTGAACCAAGTCACGGGAAATGTTTAGCGTTACAATAAATAAATTTTATATTGATAAGTCAAAAACTCTTTGCAAAATTATTTTTTATTACATTTAAATATAGAAGAAATGTCACTGAACGTGACACCGTATTGCTTGTAATATGCATAGGTCATTTTATTTATGTGTATCGATATGTTTGACCACTTTGGGTGTTTGGTTACTATTGACGCTTTGCCTGTAGCTATAATAATGGCGGCTAGCGTGTATCAATGTATTTGACAACATGGTGTATCGATATATTTGGACAGGCTGGGTGCACTCAATAAATTGACCACTTTGGCTGTATCGATGTTATTGACCACTTTGGCTGTATCTAACTATTTGACAGCCTTGAATGTCGCTATCTATTTGCTGCTGACTGTACTTAATGAAAAGAAAATAAACATTTCGTTGTTACCATACACGTATGGAACAATCCGACAAAAATGCCGCGATCGCAATTATTTTCTCATTTGGTCCAGTTTATTTGTTCATGTTTTTATAAAAAGTTACCACAAGATTGTTTATTTAATTTTTATTTAATTTTATTTGGGGAGCTTACAGCTACATTCATATATACCTACTTACACAACATTCAGGTTAGTACACGCCAATTACACGCTTCCACAGTTATATAAAACAAAATTGTTAACAGCTGACAGCTGAGCGCAGACAGGAATAAGATTGAGCCAATAGAAATATCAACATCTACACTTTCAACAAAACACTTCGTCAGCCAAGATCTGGCAGAATGTTTACCGGTTAAGTAAACAAATGGGGTATAAGTGTAAATCAATTGGTGAACAAAAATTAATAAATGGAGCCATTGTATTTCTTTTACTGTCAATGCAAGCCTTTGAGAATGCCACAAGGGGCAATCGAAAGTTCAATAATAAAATCGTGGAAGTACACGTGTGTTACCAAAATGTATAAAAGGGCCATTGTGTTTAGTTCGTGTTACCTATGAACAAGAAACAACTAGGCCTCTAGTTAAGATAACATTCGAGACATGTGACTATGCGGTACGTAGTACTTATTAAATAAACCACTGTTTCTAATAAATTTTAACTATAGTCACACAATTGAGACTACAAAAACTGAATAACATTTACGGCTTTATTCCTATAGGCTTATAGTTCAAAATTAAATGAATATCAGTTAGGTATTTACTGCGTTTCAAATGAGAAGATAATTGCGATCGCGGCAATTCATTCCGTACTCATCAAAACTGTACAGTTACCAACAAAATTTCTATGTCGGATTGTTCCATACATGGTAACAACGACTTAATATTTATTTTCTATTCACTAAGTACTTACCTACATTATCTAACATTTTTTTAGTAATTATAATAATAGTTTTCTTTATCTATATCTAAAAAAAATGTTTGTTTGTCCGCGATGAACGTAAAAACTACTGAACGGATTTCGATGCGGTTATTTTTTTGTCTGAAGGTTGGGTCCAACGTTTGTATGATTGTAATCGGTTAAGTAGAACCAGATTATGATTGGTAATATAGAATTTAAGTTGCAGAGATACTACCAATTAACGTCTTAGAGAGTATCATACAACGTATTTTTAGTATGGTACAAAATTGTATTGAAGATTTCAATAAACACAGCGTAGATTACTTTGAAATTATGTTTACTTATCTGTTATACAGGATGCACAATATCTTTATTTGTAGCCCTATGATAATAAAACATTGTCACATTACAATGCTATTATATAATATCAATAACAATAAATATAAGTACCTACAATTCTTAGTAACACTTGATAATTCTTAGAACTATGATTATATTTTGTATGAAACATTCATATATTTTTTTACGTATATTATTAATTAATATCAATTGTAACATAAAATTATAATTAGCAGTATATTATTAAACATTAAATATCTGCTCGTCAAATTGAAGCCAAGAAATTAAAAAAAAATTAACTTCATCAACCCTGGTACAATTTTTTCAATTGGGGTGTTCCATTGATAATTGTCTCCAGGTCCCGAAGAGTGCTGCCAGGGAACATCAACCAGATACGCTTAGCTGTGTCTAAATTCCTCTTCATAAGCTTTGCCATGGTCACTCCTTCACTATTTTTAACATAACCCATACCAGCGACTAATGCAACAGGTATTTTCTTCAATTGAAACTTCCTTATTCCACATATAAAAGGAAAATATGAGAATTGGTCAATCATATTGTCGGTTCCGCTTACAGCTGATAAATATAGCTTGCATTTCTCATCGTTTTGGTTGTCCCAAACTAGCCCAAGTGCTGTGGCTTCGCTCGCCTGTAGTATTGGGAATCTTTGTCGATTTTCGTATGCATAAGCTGCAACGAGGCCTTGTAAGCGATTGCATGTGAACTCAAAATCTTCAACCGTGACCCCAGCTCCAGCTCTTTTAACAATCAAAGGAGTGCTGAAATGGACGATATTTATTAATAATGTGAAATAAATCAGGCCGAGGCCCGCCAGGTGATTACCTTGCCTGGTCAGAGGATTCTCCCTTTGTGTTGGAGGGACATCACACCCCGTTCCTCCACAATATCATCTATCCTACTACTATACTACAACTAGCCTAGTGGAATGGGCAATGGACTGCTGAGACGAGGTCTCGGGTTCGATCCCAGGTTTTACCATGGCACACACCAATGACTTTTCGATGCTTATCGAAGTTATGTGCGTATTTATCACAGGTTTATAAGTGCCCGGTTAATGGCAATATCCACTTCGGGGATATAGGCGTGTTATTATAATAATAATGATAAAATATTTCTGTATATCGCTTCTGGCTTTACAAGTACAGGCATGCTTTACTTCAATTCAAATTCCTCCACTACCTACTTTCTTTGTAGCTTCATGCCTTCAATGATGAGTGATTCACCTCTTGCAACGCTTTTCAACCTATGTCTCATCTCGTACCCTCGAGAGAGGAGAGTTTCGATATTGGCATCCACACGGAGGAAATCTGCATCTTTGTACACATTGTAGAAAAGAGGACCATTAAATTGTGTGCTTGTGGCGCCTCCGTCTAGTGAGAATCCAAAACTCGCCATTTTCAACAGTAGTTTATTACCTACGAAAATTAAAGAGACTAAATGAAAGAAAAAATATTTTTTTACCACGCCGCGCCGCCAGAGTCGGCGGAGGTCGGTAGGTATGTCGAACTCGAACTGACGATGATGACGACTGATGTCACTAATATTGTATTTCTTAAAGAACCACATAATTACCTTTTAATCAAATGAATATTTAAATCAAATTAACATTTAATGATTATTTAAAGGTAATTATGTCATTAATATTGTATTTCTTAAAGAACCACAATTAAATATTCATTTAATGTTATAATTTTTATGATTTATATGATAAGCACTAATTAATGATTTGCATTTCAATATTGTTTTCGACTTAAATAAAAAGTTTTCCGCTGAATGGAGATTTTTTTCTTAACGTGTTTTTTCTGTATTTCATGAATGAAACCCATGTCTGTTTTGGCTTTTATGTGTTCACATAGCATAGCCCTAATTTTATTGTAGAACTACATTTCAGCGTGATCAAATTCATAACAAAAAAAAAATCCGCTGGCTGGAGGTTTGGTTTCAACCATCATTTATTCTGAAAATAATACGGAACAAATTCCAGTTCTAATACCATTCGATAGCCCAAATATACAGGCATATTACCTATAGGAACTTAGGCCTACAGGGCAACTGTTCCCGTTGAATATAGTTACGTCGCCGCCTTTGGATTTTTTCATTGCCGGAGCTCTCTACTATATATATTAATCTATGGCCGGAGCTAAGTTAATACAAGACATACCTACCCCGGCAGAATCGGAGCCATCACGTATAAACTATTTGGAAATTATTGTTTCGCTGGTGGAGCAGTTGGATTTATTGAGAAAAGACCATTAAGAAATTCAGGTAAATTATGACCATGCATTTTCTATTATTAAGATATTCGTCTAATAAAATTTATAAATCACCTTTTTTATTAAAACTATTTTTTCACTTCTATTTTAAACTATAAGGTCAAGCCTGCAAACGAATGACCAACTTGTAGTCTATTTTGATTTGTCGTATTATGTTCGTTCGATTTTTTTAAAGAGTTCTAGGATTTCCGTACATATAAGATGGTGTCTTAAACATATTGTATGTACGGAAATACAAGCAACGGAAAAACAATAAATTATATTAATTGTCTAGAACATTTTACACAAAACTATCTAAGTACAACCAGAGTACTTAACCAGTAACTCAAGGAGCTTGTTTGATCCCTTGATAAATGTCTATAATAGAAACACCGTTTTGGCAACAAACATTCATTCACACATCCATACAAATGTGTGTGATGTGATACAAACTCAGTAAATGTATGTAATACTTAGTTTATTTTTATTTAGTAGGTACGTTCCTATTATGTAAGTTCTACCTAATTCACAAAAGTTTAGTACCTACATTGATTTGATGCAATCCAACAAAACTCAATGTTCATTATGCCTATTGTACTTACCTAAGCATAGATTATTATATATAGTAGAGATACTTAAGTTTAGTTAAGTACCTGCTTATCTATCAAATGTGCCTGTGTACCTATAACTATAGGTCAGATATAACTACAAACTATACCTACTCCATTTGTTTAGGTAGTTAAAAAAAGTAAACAATCTTGTGGCAACTTTTTATAAAAAAACACGTTAAACAAAAAAACTAGGCTGAATAACTGACTAACTAATGATTCGATAGGTACAGGTTTTTAATCTTCAAAATGCATTATTAAGCGGAAAAGTACTTCTGTACTGAATTTTTCAACAAAACACATTAAAAATACACGCTAAGATTGTTTACATTTTTTTAAGTACCTAAACAAATGAACTATTAGTACTTATAAAAGTTTAACAAACTTACCAAGAATATAGGTAATATGCGTAGATGCAACAAATGAATCAGTTTTCTATAAATACAAGAAAAATATCACATTAAACGCACGATTGTACCAGGAATAACAATAACAAACCGATATCAATATTTTCAAGTACCTAACACTAGACCCAAACTTTGTTAATGAAATGCGATGACACAATGCAATGGTGTAGGTAATTATTCGACATTACAGTAGGTACTGCAACACAAATCGGTACTTGCATTCCGATTGTTGCGAACGATTGTTACTCTTTGCTATATCTCGATACCACGGGCACTGCACTAAATAAAATACCGAATGTATTTACAGTTGATCAAAATTAAGTCCTTGTTCAGTTACAGAAAGAAAAATCAATCTGATAACAACAGTTATTTCTCAATATTTTTTTCGTATACCCACTATACATCAAAAACAAATGATTTTAGTTTGCAATTGATCGATTGAAACTACTTTTAATCGATTATAATTCTCAAAGAAATTCTTTTTCTGAAAATCATGAAAACTATGTCTAATATTTATTACTGATAATTTCAATATTTTTTTTGATAATCGATTCCAATTGTTAATAATAATCGACTAAAAAGGCTTAAGCTCAATTATTGTTTATGTTCGGTAAATTCCAGGCAGGATGGTAGATCGTAGACGTAAAAGCATCGGCACGTCAACAAGCGATGGTGGCGGTACAGCACGGTCGGTAGCGGAACTAGATCGAGCGTAGTGAAGCCAATATGAAACATTCTACGTACGCCATCTGTAATAACTTTTTGCTCGTACAACAGATGGCGTTACAATCTTAAATTGAATGCGTGTTCATGTTTATTACATTAATTTACAATTTCGTAGCCGGCCACAGATCGCACCAGCAGACACAGTTTGTATAGATACTGTCAAATAGACTTGTATGTGATATTGTTAATTGTTTTCTTTGATTGTGGCTTTTCAATTTTGCCGTTTTACTGTATCGTAACAAGCAGTGTTGTCATCATTCGATCGACATTCACGTCAACGTCATTCAACCGAACATTATAGTTCATACCTGTACATAGAAATAAAAGAGTAGGTACTTAGGTTGGTATCAGTCCCGCAATCCACTCATTTGTATATAATTACATAGGTACTTACTATCACATAGGTATACGAGTAGGTACCTACATTCTTACTTATTTAATACAGGTAAACGGTAGGTACACACTGGACACCAGATTTCTTCATAACCATCATTTTTGAGCCTATTCCCAACTCAGTTTGGGTCGGGTTTCTATTCTAACTGAGATGCGATTGAACTTCGATATTTTCCGTGAAGCGACTGCCATCGGACCTCCACAACCAAATTGACGATATCGATGTTCTGTGCCCGACGAGGCACGACCAGAGCAGTGCAAATAGCCATATTCATGCAAACAAATACTAGCATTAAGCGGGGACTGAGACTTCTTATGGGTAGGTATATAAGACCCATAAAGATGTTCGGTCCAATCTAATACCACCTGCCAGCCGGCACACTGATTGACAGATGAGACTCTGGTTCCATCTTACCTCTAGAGGTTGAGCGGGTTAAACGGTAGTCCCTTCCCTAGAGAAGAGACCTTTGCATGGCCAATGGACGTTTGTAACACAATTTAGACTGTAGATCAAACTGTGGTGACCGGCAACTAAAGACCCAAAGACGGCGTCAGTTTTATTCGGTTCGAGTCTGACATAACCTCCCCAGCTGACTCCAGCGGGGGGATCCGTGGGGATTTTTCACACAATAGAAAAAGGTACATGTTCGTTTCGATATGACAGTAGGGAAAGGCGCGTAGTGATTCCTACGTTCCGATCTGCATGAGTAATCCCTATTGGGAGATTAGGAGGACGGACTCCTAGTGCTAAAACCCAAATTTTGAGTGCAACCGGGGTAAGCGGTCGAATGGTAATGACTGACTGCAGCTAATAAAAAAGGTAATTCAAACAATGATGCTAGTTATGATTCAGCCGCGGACACAAAACTATGTTTCCCCTCATACGTCGAACCTTCAAAACATGGGTGGATAAAAATAAAAGGCTCATAAAAATGTATGAGCGGGTAGATGTTCAGCTAACAAGCGCTTATGGCCACCGCTATGTGCCAGTTATTCCGCGCCAGCGGTAATTGTGACAAATGAATGTGTTTCGTTATACTTACAAATAGTTATACTCTCCTGGTACTTTGGTTTTTATACATATACTTTTTTTATTTAACAAGTTTAGTTTTGTGTAAAAACGATCTTGTAATGTAGTAACTACCCACCTATAATATGTGATTATCACACTTATATAAGGTTCTTATGACATCTTTGCACCCGCAGACTTTCCTTTGATTACCGTCTTTCTACCTATTAGAAAGACGGTTATTGCTAGCTAGCGAGGTATGTGCTTGGTTACTTTAGTGTAATATTATTTTTCAATGTAACAACGACAACTCTATGTAATGTACATAGTTATTGCCTTATCCGATTACCTTTAATTGCATTATCCGAATAAATCTACGAATATCGTATAAAATCTAAACATAATTGTCAACAATTATACCACAATGCGACAATTCAACCCTAAACCGAGCGCGTATACAACATACGTAACATTCACAGACGTGGGCCAAATAGACCCATTGAAAAAACTAGGCACGCGCCCTGTTGGAATAGAAAGACGTCGTTAAACAAAGAGGCTATTGTGCCAGAAACGATCCCGGGTGGGCAGTTATTGTACAAATACGGCTGATTCGCGGAATTCAGAGGGAGACGGTTAAAATTTGCGGGAAAAAATGGCGCGCTTCGACGGAGACAACCGATTGCAAGTGATAGGGTTGATTCACGGGGTTTTGGTGGTTTTCAAATTTAATATCGTGCTGTGTGACGTGTTAGTAGATTGATATGATAAAAAAAAAATAGACAGCTAATTTAAAAAATGCCACATAATAATTTGGTATTGACTTTTTTTTTATTTAGCAGAATGGGAAGTTAACGATGGCTGGTAAGAATTCCACTCCTCTGGCAGACAGACTGATGTCAGAGACACTAATATAACTATCGAAGTGGTTCGATATGTCTATAATAAAGTGACACCCGCTTTTCAACCTCCGACGTAAAAAGACGGGGAGTTATAAGTTTCACGTCTCTGTGTGTGTGTGTGTGTGTCTGTCTGTGGCATCGTAGCTCCCGAACGGATGAACCGATTTCGATGGAGTTTTTTTTGCTTGAAAGCTGAATTAGTCGGGAGTGTTTTTAGCCATGTTTGATGAAAATCGATCGATATATTTTTGCACAAGTCCCTCAATAATATTTCATGCGTTGTCGTGTCGGGCGCCTGGTATCATTTCGAAAACATGTGGGAGTGCTTCACCACTTAGATGTCCCCCGATGCGACAAATTAGATGTCCCCCGACACGACAAATGAGATGTCCCCCGACACGACAACGCATGTATTTTTTGTATTAGGGTTTATTAAATATTAATTTAATTTTTATTTCCCGTACGGTAATCCTCACAGATACCTTCCGCCAAAATCTTTTTCTGGCATACCTATAGGTACACAAAGCAAAAATGATAGCCTAACCATCTAATACAATCTATTTATGATTTGAGTCAAGTGGAAGAAGCACCCGTATGTTTTACATATGTGTGAGAACAGTCAATATCAATAACAATAACTCATTTCTTTGAAGTCACATATGTGTGCGTTTTTGTGTTTATGTGTGCCAGTGAATTGTGAACGATTGAATATGTGTTAGTGAGTGATTTGCCTGCCATCGAATGAGAAGGTAAATTTCACCAATTCAGCACAGGCTCACGTAGTTGAGTGGTATTATAGGCGTAATGGCAATGCGAAGGTTGCGAGTTCGAACCTCAGCTATATTGACATAGGCGGTCTGATTAATTAATAGTTTTATTTTAGTTCTTTATTTTGTTTGTGATATTAAAGAACCATACAGTCGACTTTTATACTAAGTGTTCCGTAATCTCAAAAATAATAATAATATGGAAAATAAAACAACATCATTTATTTATTTAGTTATTTATTTATTTAGTAGACCTAAGAATAGTCATATACTATTGTGCGGGATAATTGAAATCCAAGCGGGCGTAGCCGAGTGCAATACGTTTAGGTTTATACATTAAACATTCTTTATATAATGAATAGGTTATTCAATATTATCCTTCTGGATGTTTAAATCAGACAAGTATGGACGCAGGTAAACTAATTAACTTTCAGTAACTAAAGTGTAGTGAATCACCATGTTAACGTTTAGAAATTATACTATATGCAAATATAATAACTTCTCATTTCGTTAACAATAACATCACTCACTTATTTACAGTTCAATTTCTTTATTTGTCAAAATGATGCCACATAATTACCTACATCTTTTAGTTCCTAGGCACTAGTGCGAAGAAATGGCGCAACATATTCCAACTTTTATTATAAATAGTAATAATAGTCATTTATTTGCTTAAATTTGCCTATATATTAGATAGTAAGTATATAGGTATAAGTATATAGTATATAATAGGTATATAGGTATAAGTATATAGGTTTTAATTATTCCAAGTTATCTATACTGGAGTATATATACCTAAGTATAATTGAAACCACTAAAATACAGACTTACAATGTAATTAAACAGAGATAATAATAATAAGAGGACATCCAACTCCAGTACCCTAAAGTAATATGACCACTAGACCTGCACGGTAGAATATTTTTTGGCAATATCGCTCACCTGCTTTTCTCCATAAAATTTTGAGTCTATCCTTGTCTGATTTAAAACATTTTTCGTCACTAAATATTACTATATTGTTGCACCAGTCAAAATTTAAATAGTCCCTGACAAAACTTAACCTACTTCGACGATGAAGATCAGACATCAAAATTTTTCTTGCCGGTCTGCGACATTTGATCCCAGCCGCCCGAAGATGGTTCCTTACGGTTTGCAATGTAACATGGTGTTTGGTGGTCATAACACGGGTGGACATAAAGGGGTTTTCTACCTATATGTTTTTCCACCACCTCTTTATGCAAAGAACACGCATCGGTGTAGGCATAGGCTTTGGGGCCAGGCTGAAGACGGTCTATGGTGCCTGAATCGCCATATCGGCGCACCCACTGCTGCACAGCTTCCATCTGTAATGAAAATAAAGTAATAAAATTCCTTGTTAAAATTCTGTATTTATCTACTTATATATTTTTGTTCATTATTAATATTGGAAGAAATAATAGATTATCCAGGATTATAAAATCAAATAACTTTCATAATAATAAATTGCAGAAAATACTACTTACCGATATGTTCAATTTTCGAGATATTTCATGTATTGAAATATTTTACTCATGCAAAGTAATAATATGCGCTCTCATAATAGTTGTAAGTTGTTGATTCATTTTTATAAATAAAAAAGTTGTTATTAACCGTGTGGAAAGCACAATGAATCCAATTGTTGACAGATAAAATTAAAATTATCATGTTATTTTAATCATGAGAATGAGGGTAGCATAAATTCCAATACATACGAGAAACATTCATGCAATCATGTGTGTGCAACAATACTCGCTCAGTAATAATAAAAATACTACTGATTTAAGTTGCTATAAAATTATAACTAAAATATCAAGATACTTTTGTGATGTTACCTAAACATTCCCTTAATAGGTAAATAATTAACATAAAGATATACAAAAACAAATATTAAAAGTTCAAAAAGTAAAATTCGACTGGGAATCGAACTCAAAACCTTACGATGTTTAAACTTTACAAAAGCGTATCTGTAAACCCCGAGGTCACAAAGGCTTACTAACAAGATATCAAAAACCACGTTCATATAGTAGTAATAAGAATTTTATGAGTACTATTATTGAAGAAAATGTAAACTGATGATTGAAGATAAATAAATACGAATGGTTTTGAATCAATTGTAATTTGCAAGTGTGTAGGTGTGTGTGAGTGAGGAAACGAGTTATTGTTACACACACATACATGTCGAACACTGGTGACCTTTTCTGCTTGCCAAAATCAATATAAAGATCTGTATAATACTTATATCACTAGACAGGCTATCGTTGTTGTCTTGTGTACCTCACGCCCCGCCTGACCCAGGGGCACTCTTCTTGGACTAAAAAAAAACAAACGTCTGACATGAATAATTATGACAAAACGGGATTTAATCGTGGAACTACAAGTTAGATGTTTGTATATTTAACCCGATGTTAAGGACGTGACGTCATTTCCAGATCCCGGTAGAACTGAAGAGTGAAGAGGCGAAACATCAATGTCTTCTTGTCACGCGAGTACTTCTAACTACCCGCACTTGGTCTTCATTATTAGTTCGCTCACTAGGGTGACCATCATTCGACATACATAAAAATCACAATGTCTGTGGATTCAGCATGCACTTTTTAATGGAAGCTTTTAAACAGTCTTCCCGGTTGAAATTCCCTACTATACCAGAATTGTACATTCTTTAGGTAGTGAAAATAAGAAAATATGAGAATTTCCGAAATGTCGGGGTAAATACGTAATGTAGTTTCACGATTAAGTCCAATTTTGTCACATTTATGTGTGAGAATCGTGTAAAGTTTAAATCCACATGTCTGACATTAATTTGTGTGATATAAGGGTGCCTATCTAAGTACCTAATTGTAATACATTTTGAGATAGATACAAGTGAACTGTTTGACTTAATAGTAATAGTATTTCATTGTCTTGATAACTTAGTAATGAAGTCAAATACTGGGTTTGAGCATATTTTCAGGGAATGCTTAACGTTGTATTGCTGTTGTTTTTTTTTTTTACTTTATTAACATAACCACGGTAAGTATATCAATTGTGGCAAAAATTTTCGAGAAATTTAAAACCGCGGTAATAAATTTCCTATGATGGTAACATTTTCTTTTTCTTTTTTGCAAAGGGTACATATTAATTTGAGTTACGCCATTCAAAGTTACTGTTAATGTCTGAGAATGCATTCTAAGAAATTCTATTCAAGCATAGTTTACATCGCGTCAAAGCCAAAACGCCAAAAGTTATAGTATTATACCTACTATAACTTTTGGCGTTTTGATTATCACTACATAGCATAAAAGAAAGTCGCGTTCTCTGTCCCTATGTCCCGTTGTATGCTTAAATCTTTTAAACGACGCAGCTGATTTTGATGCGGAGTTTTTTAATAGATAGAATGGTTATAAAGAGGAGGGTTTATATGTATATAACATCATGATACGACCAACAGGTGCGGAGCAGGAATGAAAAATGTTGCAAAAATGGGATGATGCATACGAAGTTGCGCGGGTCAGCTAGTATACTTAAATATAATTGCCTTTTCCATATTCATCTTGACGTGTCCTATTAAAAAAATTCTCAAGTCTAATCGAATTTCAACAATCTCGGTTCGCCCAATTTTTGTATATTATTTTCTCATCTCGATATACCTATTGCGATGTAATCTGTAAAAAATAATATTTCATGTTTAAAGAATTTATTTGTAGACTTCACTTTAAAGTAACATCCCTGATTGTCTCCACTCGCTGTTATTAATAACGGTAGCATATTACAATTCAATTTGAGCGGACCGCCGCCGCGGGCAGGCGGGGCGGGGCGTAATCCTTGCGTATAATCCCACAGATAAACTGAACACAATTATAATAAAAGCAAACATGAAAATTTTGCCAAATCTGGCCGAGCTATTAAGTCGCCGTTTAATAGCATTGTCAGCTGTAACACACATTGTAACAGATATGTACTGGGTGAGTTTAAATTGAGAATTATAATGCTTATACACGGAACGTTGTCTTGGTATAGATCCGCTTGTAAATCGAAAAGCATTATAATATTGGATACGCATAATCTTTACCTATAGCTTTGTCACCAGTAATGTTTCCAGAAGTATCTATTATTTTTTTATATTCGCTTGCATAAGTACCTACTGTGAATTGAAGAAAACGTGGTGTTATTATAGATAGTTTATATTAGCGGTAGTGAATGCGACTGTTACGCAGGAGCTGCAACTGTGATTCCCGCTTAGTACTAAAGTTTGTGTGCATGAAGTTTTTTATGTATATTAAGTAGGTATGTAAGTATTTACAAAAAAAAATATAAATACGCATTTTAGAACTCATAAAACAAGCTAGTTAAATTATACTTACCATGGGTCTAGGTGGTATTGTGTAGTTTGTTCTAGAATTTAATAATAATATTTATTTAATTCAGATTTTTTTCCTTAAATGGGTCAGTAAATAACTTAAAACTAATGTTAGTAGAAAATAACATTTAGTATAGATGGAATGATTGAAGAGGAAGGTTTATATGTATATAACAACATAATCAACTGGTGAGGGGCAGAAGTGAAAAATGTTGCAAAAACGGGGTGACACAGACAAAGTTGCGCGGGTCAGCTAGTAATAAATAAACCACTCGTCACTGAAGCGTAACCTTTTCGCAAAGCAGAAGAAAATAGTATTGGAATGGCTTCTGTCTAAAACTGAAAGAAGGGTACCTACATCGTTAGTTCTTCAGCAATGATAAGAGGTCTTCAAGAGCACAATACGTAAGCTTTTTCAAACGCCAACTTAACCTATAAAATATATACAACTTCATAATATTTAAGTATGATAATATCCCTAGCAATCTGCGGAAAAATGATTTATTCCACGAATTATAATAGAAAGTTACGTAACATCTCTCCCTTGTTAGAAATAACGTTACAACCGTCATATTTACAAGTGTTTCCGCACCGGGGCGCGCGTATCGGCTTGTGTCCCATTTAACTTAATCGGTTTACTATAACTAATGCTATTTGTTGCTACAGTGAACAGGCCCTCACATACATCAGTATACCTACAGCAGTAAGCACTGTTGTACTGATTACTTTCTTTTTATTTACTTCCTTAGGGTCAACGGGCAGTAAGAGGTTTGTATTATCAATGCACTAGCTGACACGCGGAACTTTGTTTGCGTCACCCCTTTTTTTGCAACATTTTTTATTCCTGCTCCGTATCTGTTGGTCTATCTATTAAAAAAAATCGCATCAATATACGTTGTGTAGTTTTAAAGATGACCCGCGCGACATCGTCTGCGTCACCCCGTTTTTGCAACATTTTTCATTCAAGCTCCGCACCTGTTGGTCGCAACATGATGTTATATACATATAAACCTTCCTCTTTAACCATTCTATCTATTAAAACAAACCGCATCAAAATCCGTTGCGTAGTTTTAAAGATTTAAACATACAAAGGGACATAGGGACAGAGAACGCGACTTTGTTTTATACTATGTAGTGATGTAGTGATTCCACAAGGCTCTATGGAAATAGTAACACCTATGGAATGCACTGGCGGACGTATAAAGGATTAAGCAAGAGAGCGGATCTCAATGTGTGTATGACTACATTTGTGAATATTGTTTTTTTTTAATAAAACAATAAACCATTAGGCGGGGTGAAGTCCAATTGACGTATTAGACATACGTCAATTTGACTTCACCCCGCCTAATGGTAAGGCAAAGTAAGCCGGTTGAGCCCCTGTACTATACTGCGGGCAGCCACCGTTTCTAGGGTTCTCCCTGTTGGGTGGTTCTCCCCGCGCCATTCTCACTAGACTACACCAAGACCCACTGGTCCCACTAGTGCTGTAACCACCATCATCTCAATGCTGGCCTTTTCAGTAGATCTGACTACCGAACCAGCGCGAAAATCATTTTCAAATGATTTATAAATTTAGTATTCTATTCATTATTAATGACAAAATCGCTTTTGACAAAAAACTTTGTCATTCATATGTGCTCTTTATGTGTCTAAAACTGAATAAACGAAATTGATTCTATGTGGCCTATTATTTCCATGCTGTCCAGACCTGTTGGTACAGGGTTTTATTTCTAAAGTGATATCGGATGCGTATTTTTCTGTTTATCGGGTCTTATAACACTGTTCGGATGAGATGGGATTGGTGATAAATATCTCCATCACCAGTACAATAATACCTATATGTAAGTACCTACTTCATATGCCTACATCCAATGAAAATAATTCCTTTCAGAGTACTTGTTCATAAGATGAATATATTGTTCTGTTTAAACAAGGAGAGGTAAACAGTCTGATGTTTTCGCGAACGCTGTCAGACATAACTAAAACTGTGAAGGTTCTACGACCAGCCTTCGGTTTAATTGAATAGTAGCCCCTACTACAGTCCCGATGCGGCTCACGATACACGTCGAGATATAATTTACTATGATGTAAATAAATAATATAATAATAAATATTCGAGGACAATCTACACAACGCCACATAGACCCATGGTAAGCATAGCTGAACTAGCTTGTGTTACGGGTTCTAGAATGCGGATAGACATACTTAAATATTTTTTTTTGTAAATACATACATATTATACATAGAAACACCCAGACCAATGCAAATATTCTTATTTTATACACAGAAATATTTGCACTGAGCGGGAATCGAAACCGCACCTCCTGCGTAGCAGTCGCGTTCACTACCGCCACGCCACGGAGGTCGTCATATAACTTGATATGAGTTTTACTTCCGTACGTTAAAGGTTTCAGGCAATATTATTATCTATACTTATTAATACTTTTTCGGTTTATAACATTTTAATGAAGTGCTAAATTGAAATTTTCTAACAAGAAATATAACACATAAGATAAACTCACGCCTAGGTATATCCCCGAAGGGGAAGGCAGTAGTGCTAGCACGCACATTTAGCTAGTTTATGATTATGTCCCAATGTAAGTGGCGAGCCTATTGCCATTACCTGGGCATTATAAACCTGCGATAAATACACAATAACTTCGAAAAGCATCGAAAAGTCATTGGTGTGTGCCATGGTAAAACCTGGGATCGAACCCGAAACCCCGTCTAGTCCATTACCCACTAAGCTACCGGGGTTATAGTTATTGTTATACAATTTGGTTATGGGTGCTAGCACCCTTCGGGAGTATGTAGCGATAAAATCGGAATTGTCTACAAAATTATGATATCATATACTTATTCTACGGTTTCTATACCAGAATTACTTTTTACAATCGAGTACCATTAGTACCGTCGAGGTAGCGGTCCGGAAAGTTAAAACGAGCCCCTGGCCCCATACCCCCAGGTACTCCAACCCACCCCCCACTCCCTGGAAGCCTCCGACGCGAAGATTTTGCACAATTCAATTAAAACCAACATTGTTATCGGTTTTAAATATGTTTGCTGAATAAAGATTGTGTTTCTAAAGTTATTTATATTAAATTTTATTTGTTTTTTTTTTTCAATTATATATTTCTTGTTTTGTGTAACGTCTTGAATTTTTATTACACAATAAGTAATAAGTACATCTCCCACTTCATACCTCTAAGATCTTTGGGGCAATATTTGACGTCATCGCCCATATGTTACTGCTTGAGACTCAGACACGCGTTTACCTCTCCGGTCAGATGGTAGACGCTACCGTATAAGCTAGAATATAAACCAAATCATACATACATATATATGCTCACGCCCGTAATCCCCGCAGGCAGAGGTGTAGTAAACACCCACATTTGATGATGCCCCCCAACTATGATTTTCGGTTCCACGTAACAGGGGACGAGCCTATTGCCGTCAATCGAGCACTTTGATGGGTATGTCGAAAATAAATTCCAAACCGAAAATGTTGCGGCTAAATGAATTTAGAAAAAAAATTGAACCGATTCCTTACTATGCGGTGTACATCGCAAGGAAAATAATTACGTGCTTAGCCGCACAAGCACTACCAAATGAAAAGGAGGAAAGAAAGCGGATTCCACAGGCTTCGCGTTCGGGGCGAAAGTATTGAATGTAACCGTTATTATAATGGTAAAATGATTATAAATAAGAATATTAAAAGTTAGGTATATATTTTATTCATTTAATTGATCTAATTTAAGAATATACTGCCCTGTTGCGTAGCGGTTGTAAAAGCGACTGCTATGCAGGGGGCATGTGTTAGATTATTGCTCAGTGCAAATATTTGTACGCAAGAACATGTCTACTTGCATTGGTATGGGGTTCCCTCGGAGAGCACGATAAGCCTTCGGTCCCGGTTGTCATACGAACAGCTATGGCAGTCGTTAGGGATAATTGTAGCCAACAATAACTTCAATATCGCCAATAAGTCGCGGAGGTTAGATGGCAGTCAATTCACAGAGTATATCGAAGTTCAGCAGTATCACAGTCAGCATAGAAAGCCTTCGTAAACAGCGTCTACATTTACGTAACATTTTACAGTGACCATTCACACTCAACGTCATGTCTTGATGCCACTGTCCGCTGTCCATGTCACAAACCTGGACGCACCTTAACAGTCCACTTATGATGCGAATGAACTTCGATATTTTGCGTTTACGTTTCAGAATTTTCTCAGAATGACGATTATTTAATTTATTAAATTGTATATAATTCAACGTAGTTCTTGCAAAGAGCCGTGTATTTCTTCCAGCTAAAAAAATCGAACACGTCACTGTTTGAGTAGTTATTTAATATAACATGTGAGCTTAATCACTTTGTGGCCGGTTGCCGTCACCCGACACCGGTGGGTTAGGCCGCTTCATTAGTTAATCTGTTGGCATTGCGCTCATATTATAATTATTATTTATTGTCTTACTATTTTCTGTTCGGGGCCTCCCTCGCGTCAATACTGCCGTCTAAAACTTATTACTTTCCTTGCTAAGGGACAGTACTTTCTTATATTACATAGGTTGCAGACAAGGACATGGCCCACCTGATGGAAAGCGGTCACAGTGGCCTAGGGACGTTTACAACACCAGGGGCGCTAGACTCGTGCCACCTGCCCTATAGAAATTTTTCTGGGCAAATGTATTTTATATCTATTGCTATATCCCTGGTGATATGGGTTTAGAGTTGTATTACGATCGATTCAGTAGAGGTACTTGTGATATATAGTGACTTGTGATAATGTTATATTTTTCTTAAGATGACTTTTGCGGCAGAATCGCTGCAATTTTGAATATTTATGGTAAATCTATATAAATAACTAGCGTAAATAATAAAAAAAATGAAGAACCGCTCGACCGATTTTATGCAAACTTCACATAATCAACCATCAACTAAATGGCCAGAACAAAGCCTAAACACTTAGTTTGGAAAGGTGTTCCCGTTCTTGAGTTATAAAATTACAACGAAAAATGGTATTGATTTTTATACCTACATATTGATGAAAAAATGTGAAATAATGTTGATAAGCGTATAACTCGAAGACGGCTGGACCAAATGAAGTATTTTTTTATATATTACTTGAACTTTAAGGAAGATTTTTATGGAGCCTCGGGAACGGGATTAGAAGTCCAGGCAAGCAGAGCCGCGGGCAATGTAATATAAAATTGGTGAAACGCTAATGTCAAGTATTTTTAAGAGATTCGACCAGAGCCTCAGTAGCAACGTCAGTAAATTCGTTTCCATCCATCAACCCCCACTAGATCAGGTAGGCGATCAGGATGTGTGGTTGGATTTTAGGGGACGGTTAAGTGTGTTTTAAGCAAAGGATACGAAAATTTTGAAATGGTAATTCAACTGGATATTTTCTTAGGATGAAATAAAAAAGTACTATTTTCCATACGATTGTCGATAAAAATATACCTACTTATCAATATCCAATTTTGTGTAATGTTAATTCTGTGTGTGAAAAAAAAGAAAAATCCACCCGTCATATACCTACAAAAAATGAATAATATTGTTACGTACATCTATTTATATCCTCAAACATCAATAAGTTGCTAAGAACGTGCATCAAATAAGCACAAACCAAGCTATTCACGAATACAAACCAAGCTATTCACGAATATGAATACAATCTTTACAATCTAAATACACGGAAAAATATCCGCCATTAATTGGCGCTTAAATCACGGGCATAATGCTCGCTAACCATTGCCTCTTTGCGTACCTTCTAAAAAAAATTAAATAAGGTACATCCTTAATTACGTTCCGGATAATATATTATTGATTTTAAACTTTAATTCTAGCGTCATAAGGGATACATTTCATTGGAAGTATACGTTTACATGTTGTTTTATATAGGATTGTGTAAGTCGTAGAGGTCGCGTGTACGTACTTACCTTATCCCTAATGATTTTTCGCTTGAATAAAATGGTAAACATAATTAATTATTCTATGTTTAAGTACCTATAACAATTATTAGAAGATTAATATTGATAAGTTAAAGTATAAATAAAGAGATTTCAAGACAAAAGGTCATCAAGTACAGTCAGCATCATATCGATCTTTACTAGCAAAAGTACTCAAAACGATCTTAACACCTTGACATTAAAATATTACTTACTATCCTAGTCAAGATGCTGAGTATAACTAGGTAAAGAAAACAATTTCTTTGAATAAAACGGCCATTTTAGGCCGTTTTATTCAAAGAAATGGCGTAACTTAAACTGATTTTTTCAAAACACTTAGGTGGTTCACCGTCTACCTAATGGTAACCGTGGTCTCGAGATGTGTGCACCAAGAGGCGTCGCATTTGTGCTGTCGATACAGTAAGAACATTCTGACCTTCTTGAAGAAGCTTTTCTAAACCATCTTCATATCAAATTAATATTTTTCCCGATTGGATCCACTTCTAGAAAACTTTGAATTTGGAATCACCGGTATCCAAATACCGACTCCATTTCCGCATTCGCATTTGTGCTGTCGATACAGTAAGAACATTCTGACCTTCTTGAAGAAGCTTTTCTAAACCATCTTTATATCAAATTAATATTTTTCCCGTTTGGATCCACCTCTAGAAAACTTTGAATTTGGGATCCGAATACCGACTCTACTTACGCATTCCTAGCTGTAAGACAATTGCTCTTCTAATTGTTATATAACTAGTAAAAACATCAATAAACAAACAAACATTTGTAAGCAGCATTCAATGAATTGTGTAAGTATTTAATGAAAACCTTTGATAACGAAGAGGCGCGCACGCTGAGCGGTAATAAGGGCCATCCCACACTCGACAATAGCAAACATTCGCCGAGTGCGGCGTGACGACACTTCATTATTCGGTATTGAACATCAAACGTAGGGATGTGACTTTACCGCTTGATTTTGTCGATATGCTGGAATTTCACATACAGTAGCCTTAGCACGAAATACTATCGAATTCGTACTGTAAAGGTATCGACAGAACGGAGCATTGCGATTGGCGGGCTACACACGCACACAGGTTCACAAGAAGCAGACTGCCTATCACAATGCTCCGTTCTTTCGAATCCTTTACATTACGAATTCGATAGGAGTTCATGTTAGTGCTACAGTCGATTTTGAGGCGCACAGAGAAATTTTACAATTGAAGATCCCAGTCTTATAGTGATTTGGTTGGTAGAGATGTGACATTACTGTTCGAAACGTAAACGAAACTTATGCTCGGGCCCTCTCCGTGAGTAGCGGCGTTCTCGTGAAAGAAATTACTACACAACGATGTCAACTCCAAAAAGCCTTAGATTCGACAGAGGAATAAAGAACTGTTATACGGAAAATGTTATATTAACATTTAGCATGTTATATGCCAACTTCTCAATATAAATTATTTACAATTATTAGGTGCTGACATGGGTGTGACCATGACCACAATCAGCGGAGCCTAAATAAACCTAATGCTATTGAAACCAAAGGTCTACATGATGACGTTGTTTTTAAAAACTTTTACTACAAATATTAAAAGTTATCCAGATCCAGTAGGTACTTCAATTTAAAGAAGAAAAAAGAAAAAAGAAAGTAAACATTTTATCAAAATCAAACCATATTTTTATTCCAAGAAACAGGTAAGTATCGATAATCATCTATCGACAGATGCGCTACCCTGCACACATCAATACCCGTCACGCCAGGGGTGCACGCAACCCTTCAACGCAGCTTAATTCTATAATTGAGGGTTAAATCTCTGACAGACGGGCCTGCTCATTATCACACTATGTTTATATCTCGACACTTAATCGTTTACGACTAGGGAGCACTATCTTGATGGTATTTTGACAATTGCGTCGTAAAAATCTGCTGGGAATAGAATGGCAATTATAATTTTGATTCTTCTGTTTTTTTTATGTTGGTGTGGTACGCTGATTATTTTAGTCAGGCTGTATTTTTTTTTATACCACTTAGGTGCAAGCACGTGGCCCTCCTGATGGAAAGTGGTTACCGTGGCCTATGAACGTTTGCAACACTAGGCGCGTCACATTTGTGTAGTCGACCAATAAGAGAAGAGGGTGGAAGGGTAAGGGAGGAGGAGGAAGGGAGAGGGAAGAAGGTTAAGTAAGTCTCTGTGCTGTCAGTGCAGAAGACAAAGAAGGGTTTCTTGGTCTTCCTATTGACAACACAAAACCTCTCCAGTGAGCTCTGGCTACCCTACTCACTGCCGGAAACACAACACGACGATGCGGAAGCGTGCCGCCTCACTCGTGTGCAGGGTCAGGGCGAGTTCCAACTCCCTCCTGAAGATAATTGCTGACCGGGTAGATTGTCCGTATATAAACCATTGTTGCAATCTACACCGTCCACTACTAACCCATAAAAGGAAATATTAATGTACCTACTAACAATATGTATAAGATATGAGTGTATGTATGACATGTACAATATACTTGAAATAAATGATAAATAAAATAAAATAAATGAAATATTAGCCGCGGTATTCTGTATGGTAGAGGTACTTCCCCAGTCGGACTGCTCAGTAAGGACGGGAGCAGATACCGTCATGTCCTACCTCCGTCAAATGGTATGGCCATGAGTTATGGACTCGAAATGTGTTCAACCTACCGTAACCCGTGATGCACTAAATAGAAAAATTGTAAACGTGTCCTAAAGAAACATTATCTAACAGGCATTGCCTTCTTTTAATTTAATTATTTTGTAGCGTGATGAGTGTCAACATACCGCTGTTAAACCCCAGATGATTTGTGCAGTATGTACTATAAACATAATCACTGTTATGTTTGTGTTATCGAAATAAAAAACTAAAAATAATAATAATTAATAATGATGTATTTCATTTTACGTAGCACTCAACTACTTCTATTATTCGTGCTTCAAACCAATCATCACCAGCTCCAAAAGGGCTACAAAAACTCTGGCTAATAATCATATTAGCCAGAGTTTTTGTAGCCCTTTTGGAGTGCGAACAATGCATCATTGCATCTGATCTATAGTTTATAATATGTGATTGTGGTATGTACGTATCTTTTTCATATAATTGTAGCTTATTATGAATATTTTCAGCAATTGTAATAAGGCTATACGATTGTGTCGATAGTATTTTCCACAACCTTGGCCAATGTTTATGAATACTTACCTTATATAAAAACCAATGCATTTTATTTTTTCCTATTCTTAATTCATTTAGTATATATATTTACGAATAAAAATTACATACTCATGACAATGCATTCTTATAGGCAGGTATAGATATTATATTCAATTCTCTTATATGTATTATAGTTATTACAGTACTATACTATATACTTAATCCTCTCATGTTGAATATTCAATTACTATCCTATTGCATATTTGAACAAGGCGAAAAAATTACGAAAGTTCTCGGCCGTATAGTTTAGGCGGTAAAAATAAACCATAGATAACACACGCAATGGGTAATATCAAATATTATTTATGTGGCTTCGTGTAATAATATTGCATATTGAGGCTAACCGCCTTTATACAAGCTAATAATAGGTTCATTATCGCTTTTTTATTTGTAGGTAAGTAGTACTCATGCATTTTTTTACAAGCTTTTATTTAGTTTCACCTGTCCCGTTGTCTATACCCGGACATAGGTTCAATTTTCATGAATGGTGATTTTAAACCGGGGTTATATTATAACAACCATTTTACATCATTTTTGCACCAAGCAATGCATTTATTTTTAATTAATTAAAATAGGTTCGGTGTTATAAATATAATATAACCCGTGTTTTTAATGTCTCCAGGCTCAGCTGCTTCACAATTAGAATGTACCTATTTATTAATGGCAATTCCTTTCAATAAAAACACATTATAGGTACTAAACACCTCTATCCTACCGGTCAGATATAATACGAGCATAAGTAAGTGTATAAAAAAATAAATGTCTAAGTAACATAAAAATATATATTTATGAAACAAAACGAACCGAACCAAACACATCAAAACAACAGTCTTAATAGCGGCACGGCAGCCGGCGGCCAGGCGCGAACGAATTATACGTTTTTACTCGTAATTCCAATCACAAAATTAATTCAGTCGCCCGCCTTAAATAAGTGCTGCGTCCGCCCAATCGATAAGTTGAGGGCGGGCGGGCGTTTGAGGTAAATAACGTTTTGGGCGGAGACTGATTGGTTGGCCAGGGTTGTGGGCGGGATGGTCCGGGGCGTGGTGGGCATTGGTTGTGGGCCGTGGACCAGTCGGGTCGGTACCGTCGCGTCGAGCACTGCTCGAACAACCGTCATGTGTTAATTTGTGTGTTTGCAGCGATTCAAGGTAGGTCAAATTATATAGCTGTTTATTGAAAAATATTTTTGAATAAAATTGTGTGAAGTATTGTAATATTTGTTGATGTTATATAAAAATATTTGTATAATAAACTGTGTAAACTATTGTTATTTTTATTATTTATTGTTATATTTACTGTAATTTATTGTAATTTATTTGTTATTTACTTATATTTATTATCAGTTAATTTACTTTTCCGTTATAGTTACATACATAGTAATATTGATTTAGTAACCTATTTAAAATATTGTAACATTTGAATATAAATATTCCTATTCGGTTATTTATTTATTACTAGCTGATGCCCACGGCTTCGCCCGCGTGGAATTTTGTTCCCGTTCCCGCAACCCTTGGGAACCTTTTCCCGGGATAAAAAGTAGCCTATGTGTTATTCCAGGTTCTAATCTACCCCTGTACCAAATTTCAACCAAATCAGTCCAGCCGTTTATGCGTGAAAGAGGAACAAACATCCATCCATCCAAACAAACTTTCGCCTTTATAATATTAGTAGGATATTTTTATTTTGGCGTAATTCATACTGGCATTTTGGCATATTTGGCATAATATAATTTATTTGCCATTTTAAAGTTTTAATTCATTCATGAAAAAAGTGTTTCATATTATATATATTTAATACTAAAACGTTTAAAGCATGAGTGACTTTACTCTAACATAAATAAGTGATACCCTAAGTTAAGTAAAACATAATAATATTTGTTACGGTAAAATATTTCTAATTATTTTCAATAGGTACTTTTCTTTTTTTTATGATTTCCAGTTTTTATGGATTTATACGATTTCGCGAATCGGAGCAACAGTATAGAATATCAAAATGTACAGTAAACTATTTAATTAATTTTTATTAAGTAAACTATTTAATTATACTAGTGCGTCAAGGTCCTGCGGGATTTAAACCGCTGAAGTAACGAACATGCTAATACGAGTATTTTAGTAATTGTGGTGACATTTTTCTTCTTCTTCTTTCGTGTCGATAGCTTATAAAATTATGTCTGCCCAGTGTGCCGCTACCCTATTTGCGTCTCGAAGGCGCTTATAAGTTCCTCCGGGATACACGTGTTTGAACATGCAGTATATATTGTAGGACAATTCTATTCTAGTCGTATATCTAGTCTATATTTCACTCGTAGGTAACTGTATGCCCACTTCATTTAAGAATTACCACCTAGAACGGTTTTCTTTGCTACCGTGCTGTTTGTAAGCGTCTAAATACCTCCACTTGGTCCAGGGAGGGTCATGTCCATGGAGTTTCTTTGACGCGGTGGGACGAAAGATGTGGTTTTGTGACCACCAGATATCAATTAATAAGTCACATTAATTATTTGATTATGTCTATTCTATAAATTATAGAACTCACCAGTGCCCCCAATCGATAAATAGAATGTTAGTCTTATAACACAGTCATTTTTACGTCGGGGGTTAAAAATATAGTCATTTGGGAAAATTTAGTCATTTGAGGTAATGTAGTCATTTGGGGGAATTGTGGAAGAAAACTTTAGCAGTAACTTAGTAACTTTTTGTTCAGACAGTCAGTTTAAAATTTGTGTAAAATTTCAAATAATTTATATTAGCTCATCAAAGCGGATTCTCGAATTGGAGTCGTAGACTTTCGTAGCACGTAGCACTCTGCATCTACGCACGTTAAATCAAACTTTAATATCTTTATTAGTGAGAAATCGTGAACAATTTTATGCTAAACAACGGATAGTTCATTTTCTTGATTAAACTTCTTAAGGTGGATTTTCGGAATACTAACCGAACAAATTATTCGTTGCCTGTGTCTTTGATAAACTAAAAAAACTTAGAAGCTCCTGATGAAAAGGTTAGGTGAGGCATAATTAAAATGTCCACATTTCGGATGCTATTAAACAATCAGCCTATCGCAGTCCACTGCTGGACATAGGCCTCTCCTAGTGTGCGCCACTGCTCCCTATCCTCTGCCTTCCGCATCCAGTCTGTCCCAGCCGCCTTTTTCAGGTCATCAGTCCATCTGGCTAGTGAGCGCCCTGCCTTCCGGTTTCCGATGCTAATGATTTCAAAATAAACAATATTAGTTTGATGTCATACTTTCTTCTCTATTCTGACATTTAAAGATAAATAAGATTCTTATCAGTTTGTCAAATGTTCAACCAGATTTATTTGAAACTATTATTATGGATTGTCGTAACTTTTCTTTGATTTATGACATACCTAATATTATTTTGGCGATTAGATAGACATGCTGTGGTTTTCCTAAACGTCTACATTATGGGGTTCTTCAAGGATTAGCAGAATTATTTTTTAATATTAGTGTTATCTAATTTTAATTTTTATTAATTATTTATATAGGTTACTTGCTTTTAAAGACGGTCATCTGGAAAGAGAGGGCCCGCGTCTGCCGGGGTGCGAGGGATATATTGGTTACTATCTCACCTCCGGCAACTAAAGACCCAAGCGTGCGTTTTAGTCGGTTCGAGTCCAACATAACCTTCCCAACCGGATTCGGCGGGGGAGGTATCCGCGGGGATATTTCGCACGATAAAAAAAAGTTTACTTACATTTGATAAAACAGTTTCCTTTTTTAAATGTGCTACACATGAATCTCATTGCCTTGCCAACGAGGCGATCTGGTTACCAGTACCATCTACTTTTTTAAGACTCAATACTACTATTATAAACTTAATAAAACAAGGTTTAAGAACTCTTAGCCGAAATGGAATGGTCTAGTCCGAAATGGAATCTAAGTTCAAAAGCACGTGCAACTTCTGTTCCATCATACGTGTATTACTCATCAGAAATGCAAATCAATGAAACAAAAAAGAACAAAAAGACTCATATCAATTAAAACAAAAAAAAAGACTAAACAAAAGACGAGCACGTCCTCGAAAGTCATTGCTTCCGTAGATTACATTTTGAACAACACAGATAAGCGGAAGATTTAATTTTTGTCCCTCCTTAAATATACATGGGAGTGTTACGTTGTTTAAACAGGGGGGTCTGGGCCCTGGGGAGGCCATAATTGAAAGACAAACAGGGGCGGACGATTCGCGACGAATTCATTATTTCCACATTAAGTTGATACCGGCTTGACGTCATGTAGATTATGTTTCTGGAGTACTTAATTGCTATGGTTAAAAACCTTGTAGTTTAAGATGTTGATTTATTGAAATAATTATATCAGAGTTTTATTTGGTAGTTGTAAGTAATGCTGTACATTAATGTTTACCATTAATGTGATACAAATGGCTAAAGATTCTATACAATACACAATAAAATATTTCTAAACTAATTATAATAATAATTTACTTTTACGTATGTTAATTTATTCTAATAACTAAATTAAATGCATATAAATAAATAAATAAATATTCTGGGACAATCTACACAACGCCTCCTAGAACCATGGTATGCATAGATTAACTATCTTGTGTTATGGGTTTTAGAATGCGGATAAACATAGGTACTTAGATACATTTTTTTTGTAAATATATACATATTATTATACATAGACACACCCAGACCAATGCAAATATTCATATTCATGCATACAAATATTTGCACTGAGCGGGAATCGAACCCGCGCCTCCTGCGTAGCAGTCGCGTTCACAACCGCCACGCCACGCCACGGAGGTCGTCGAACAGAGTCTCAAAGGAATCAAACTATTAATCACGGTGTTTCGATTGCTTTTTAGCAGCCATTATTACCGTTATTACATTGATCATTCGGATACAATAAAATACGAGTAATCAGTGTCTAATGTCTTGATGTCTGTTTGGTCAGGTTAATCTTCAAATTCCATCATATAAATAAAATAACATTCTCGCGAGTATATAATATTATATTCGCGCGATAATAATTACCATTAAAAAAATGATTCCCTTGCAAATAAAACTCTCTACCTAGAAAAAAAACAAAGCAAATTCAGTTGATAGCATTTAATATTAAA
Organism: Pelosia muscerda; assembly: GCA_963691645.1. Classification (NCBI taxonomy): domain Eukaryota; kingdom Metazoa; phylum Arthropoda; class Insecta; order Lepidoptera; family Erebidae; genus Pelosia; species Pelosia muscerda. The sequence goes on along the minus strand of OY829114.1, from coordinate 3,296,205 downwards.
AAGAAACAATCTGAATATTCTATAACATCCAGACTACAGAAAGAATCCTCGCCTAGTGAAAAATTCAGTGTGAAAAGCCCGAAGTCAGAATTGATAAAGAAGAATATGAAAGTCAATCTAAGCCAGTCGCGTCAAACACAAATCCGTTATTATTTTGACATTTAACTTTTAAGATGGCGCCGCTCAGACTAACTTCTCTAGATCTTTTATATGATTTCCTCGTAGAGTTTGGTAAATTGTGTTTATAAAGCTGTTTCATTGTGAGTTCATTTGTTACGCCCGTTCTCGTGAAGTGGATTATCGGTTTGTCAATTCAATTGGTTGTTGGGATACAATTGACGAGTTTGAGCCAAGCTAGCAATTGGGGGAGTTACGGTAATAAGTGCTGATTTTTTATCGAAATGCCGGTTTGGCAGTTGTTGGTCGTGTGATAACGTAACTTTAAGTTTACTGATACTAAGTAATATATCATTATGATATACATTATACTTACTTAATGAATAAATATTCTAGGATATTTCATCTTTGGGATATATTTGAGAAAGTAAGCATATTGCCTTAAAATATCAGTAAAAAATTACAATTCAGCTTCTCTCGTCTCTCTATCGAATCGACGGCACTTTTGAGTTGCCATCGTTGTGTAGTAATTCGTTTCACGGCACGGTTCTTCTGATTTACTCAGACCCTTGCTTTTTTTTAAATTTTATGTGGTTAGCTTTTATGGGAGCGATTGCCATCTAACCCTACCAACCTCCCAAACGGTGCCTAAGTTTTGTCTGATAGTCAGGTGTTGGTAGGGGCCAATGTTACTAACTCAGTAATATATCTCAGTGTAATAATTAGGTATATCACTCTCTATTAGCAATTTTAAACAACATTTCACAAAACAGTAACTTCATCAAATATATTAAAACAATTAATTTAGATGAAGAGATAGTTTACAATCATTGCCCCCTAATAAAATAAAATAAAAAAAATAAAATAAAAATAAAAATAGCCTTTATTTACTCACTACTTACAAAAACTGTTTACACTTTTTGTTTTTTGCATCTGTATTTTTCTATTAAAATTTTTAGTTATATATTTTTTCTTATAAGTTCTTTACTTTAAATTAACTTTACGAGTATATAAATAGTATCCATCTGCGTGTTTGCAATTTATATAATAGTCTCAGCTCTATCCATATATCTATATACTTATTTTTCTCTACAGACGAACATATATACACACATATATTTATATATATATATATCTGTCCTTGTATGTGTGCATGCAACTTAGATAATTATTCTAATAATCAAATAGTGATCGCCTCTGCGGCGTAGGCCTCTCCTAAACCTTTCCATAAATCTCTTTCTCGAGCCATTTGCATCCAGTGATTTCCACATCTGCGACTGTAAGCGTCTCTCCATCTTTGTAGTGGTCTCCCTCTTCTCCTTTTTCTGTCCCTTGGTACCCACTCTGTTAAACGTTTTGTCCATCGATTATTCATCCTACAAACATGTCCTGCCCATTGCCAACTCAGTATTCTAATTCTTTTTCTTACATCTATCAGTTTTGTCTTGCTTCTGATGTCACTGTTGCGAATTTTATCGGATAGTTTTATTCCCAGCATACTTCTTTCCATTTTTCTTTGGCAGATAGCAATTTTTTCTTCATCCACTTTTCTTACTGACCACGTCTGACAACCGTATGTTAGGGATGGTAATACTGTTGTGTCGAAAATTTTTTTCTTTATATTTAGACTTACTGAGTTATTTTTCATGATCTCACGCAAGCCCCAGTATTTTTTCCACGCTAAAGTTATCCTTCGTTGTATTTCTCTTGCGGTGTTATTTTCAAATGATATAAGTTGCCCCAGATATATATATTCTGTTACGTATTCAATTTTTTCTCTCTCTATGACAACATCCTGCATATCTCCATTTGTTAGGATCTTAGTTTTCGTTGTGTTGAGCGACAGTCCCACTTTTTGACTCTCTAATGCTAGTTCTCTGACCATACTCTCAAGCTCTGTCGCGTTTTCAGCGAATACTACGATGTCGTCCGCGAAGCGCAGGTGGTTCAGTAGTTCTCCATCAATGTTTACTCCTTTTGATTCCCAGTTCATGCGCCTGAATACAGATTCGAGTACTGCTGAAAAGATTTTTGGTGAGAGCGGGTCTCCTTGCCTTACTCCTCTTTTTATAGGAAACTCTGATCCCTCGCGTTCTAACCGTACTTTAGCAAAGCATTTTGAATATATACTATTTATTATATTTATATATGATGGATTTACCCCTTGTTGTGCTAGTGAAGTCCATATTGCATCGAAATACAAAGAGTCGAAGGCCTTCGCATAGTCTATAAAACACATATATAACGTCTTCCTGTACTCTTTAGTTTTTTCAATTAATTGTGTTATGACTTGTATATGATCTATAGTCGAATATCCCCTGCGAAAGCCTGCTTGTTCACGCGGTTGGTTTTCATCTAAATTAACTGTTATTCTGTTTAATATTATTTTTGAGAAGACTTTATATAAGTTTGTCATGAGACTGATTGGTCTATAGTTACTGAGAACATTTCTATCTCCTTTTTTGTGAAGTAATATAATTGTCGACTTTGACCATTGTTCCGGCGTGGTTTCTGTTTTTAGAATATTGTTAAACAGTATCTGTAAAGGTTTCTGAAGTGAATTTGATAGGGATTTTAGCACTTCATTGGCAATGTTGTCACTTCCTGGGGTTTTGTCATTTTTCTGTGTATTTATAGAATGTTCAATTTCTGATATAATGATATCTGGTATCTCTAAGTCCTTGTTCACTATGTTGTGGTCGTTCAGTTCTATACGGTGAAATGTTGCATAACGCGTATTAACTTCCATACTGTATAGCTCGGCGTAGAAGTTAGTTGCTTCTTTCATAATATCTGGACGTCTGTATTGCATAATTCCCAGTCTATTTTTCATATTCACTGTCCATTTCTTTTTGTCACTCAACTCTTTGTAGGCTTTGCGTAGAGCCCCTGATTTATTTATAAATTTTTCAAAAGTTTTTTTGCGGATTAATTTTTTCTCATTCGTTATGTTCCTATTAATTATTTTGCTTATTCGTGTTATTTCGGACTTGATTTCTGTTGTTCTTCTCTTCTTACACAGTTCTTTTCTCTGCTCTAATAGGTTTTTTGTTTCATCGTTAATATAGTTATTTGGCAGTTTCTTTTTAGATGGCAAAAGCTTTAGTACTTTCTGTATTTCCATTTCTAGATTATTATATTGGTTTTGAACTTCACTTGACATATTAACGGCTTCCATAAATTTATTCTCCCAGTAAAAAGCATCATCTTCTGATATTGTTGGTAAATCTCTAGTGTATTCAACAGGTTTTATTTTTCTCCTCTTTGGTTTCATATCCAGAGATAATACACAACGTATCATTCTGTGATCGGTTTTAAAGTTAAAGTTTTTTATTATATCAAATTTCCTTATATATCTTGGTTGGTTTGTGATTATATAATCTATCTCATTAAGGTGCTCACCGCCTGGTGATCGCCATGTCCATTTTTTGCGTGGGTTGCATGGAAACATGCTGTTTATGATGGAGTAGCCGTTCTCTAGTACGAATTCCACTAATTTTCGACCGTGTGGACTTCTTTTTCCGTATGCATACTTCCCTATGTTATTTTCTTCATTTTCTTGAGCTTTACCTATTCTTGCATTGAAATCGCCAAGCAGTATAAGGTTTTTTGTATATGTAGAGTCTAAGGCCAGTTGCACTGTTTGATAAAAGAGATCTATATCTTCATCTGTGTACTCCTCTGTGGGGGCATATACTTGAATAAACGACCAGGTAGAGTTGTCATTTAATTGCATTTCCAGCAGTGCCACCCGATCCGAGAAGCTTCTTAGGCTCAATATGTTATTTTTCAGCTGCTTTTTTATTAAGTATCCAACTCCATTTCTTCCATGCGTTCCAGATGTATGGTATAGGATAAACTCAGAATATTCTTCTGCTTCTTCCATTCCTCTTCTAGTTTCACATAGGCCAATTATGTCCCACTTTATGTCTTTAATGGCATATTTCAATTCTTCAATTCTGCTATTTGACAGTAGAGTATTTACATTGATGCTTGCTATATGTAGGTTTAGTGGTTTTTCTCTTTTATTAATTGTTTTGCTATTGTTCTTGTTATATTGCTTTTGTTTGAGATTTAGGAGGTGGTGGTCAGACTCTTCCACGGTGACCGGCCGGCTTGGAAGAGGGAGAGAGGTAGAGGAGGCACTAGCTAGTTTTTTGAAGTAGTTTCATTTGACAATGTTTGGTTATTAAGGTTCAATTGTGGTGGGCGTAAAAAACCTGTTATAGTTTGTGACTTGTTCTTTTTTGTAGCATGCTTAGTTCCTTCACAAGTTGTTTCTTTCATTTCTTTCTCTGCCTCCTCGGGCGAACTTGACATATGTCGTTTGTTCCTTTCAGTGTGTGTGCGGGGTTGTGTTTTGTCTGTTTTTAGTTCTACGATTTTGTCATAGCGCAGAATCACTCTCTTCCCTGCCAGGCGCTCTCGTTCCAGCTCTACCTGTAAGTCTCTACGTTTCTGTAGAACACTGGCTGGAAAATCTTCTTTTAGATACATATTTGTATTATTAAGCTTCCCTTTTTCAGTATTTCAATTTTCCTATTGACTGTAGTCATTGTAACCACCACTGGTCTCAATTTTCCTGATTTTTGCCCGATTCTGTTCACATTTTCTATTTCCCATTTCTGACACGGTATTTCCAAAATATTTTGTATGACATCCACTATTGTAGAAAGCAGATTTTCATATCCAGTTTCCTTTTCTTCAATCCCGAAAAATATTACATTTTTCCTTCTTGCCTGCTTATCTAAGAAATCAATGGTTTTTTGCTGTTGATCAATTTTATTTTCCAGCTGTTTTGTTTTGGCTTCGATAAAGTTGAATTTTTCATCAATATTGTTGTTAATAGATACCATAATATTATTTTCCATCTCTTTCATATTTTGTTTTTGTTTTGACAGGTCTTCTTGTATAATTTGTAACATTTTAAGAATTTCTTCCATACTGCTGCTGCCCTCTATTGGGTTTCCCGCGATGTTAGTATTTGTATATATTTTTGCTGCTGGTTACTAGATGGCGCTATTTTCAATTTTGATTTCTTCGCAGTTAACTTAGTTATACTACTGACCGCTAGATGGTGTTACTACGCGATATCGATTTGCTACGATGATTTCGCATTTCATTGCATTTGATTTTTAGGTTATAATTTGCACTTTTTAGTATAACACAGTCCCATCCGCATAGTATATCTGTCCTTGGCTAGATAATCGGAGAAACTAACCTTCCAATTGTAGTATTTTCCACATTTCAAGTGTTGGGAAGTTTTTCCAGCGACTAACAGTTTCTTGCGGTTTCTTGTAAATTTTCAAGTTATTATGGAACCAGCACTGAGTATAACATTTATCCAGTAAGTTCACTTGTATTTACACACAATTAACTGTATTTTATGTCTATTTCTTGGTTAATTCACTTTTTATGCATTTAAGATAGCGGACCAGATGTACACATGAGCACAGTAACGCCCTCTCCATGCCCCCCCCTAATAACACCGGTAATAATAAAGGGAATGTTGTCATAAAATACAATACAATTTTCTTGTTTCAAGTTGGATAATGAGTTCGATATTGGGGGAGTTAACTCAGTGGCCATCTTGCAAACAGTAATTTTCATCAAATCAAGTCTACAAATGTCATTTTGCCGACGCGGGCTATTCAATTACTTAATATAAATAAATTGCGAGCCAATTTGCATGCTAACGGTACATTTTACCGTAGGCATGTTTGTTTAAACTTTCTTCATTTTGTTAAGTTGATTTTAAATTGAAGAATGATATTTGAATTTAAATATGTGATTTTTATATTCTCACGCTTGTATATTCCTGATGGGATTAGCAGAGATTAAAGACTATGTAAATGTCTAACAACTAGATATAATAAGGGGTTCTTTAAGAGGGGCATTAGCCGCGGTAGCCTAGCGGTATGGGTAATGGACTGCTGAGACATGGTCTCGAGTTCGATCCCAGGTTTACCATGGCACACACCAATGACTTTTCGATGCTTTTCGAAGTTATGTGTGTATTTATCGCAGGTTTATAAGTGCCTCGGAGAGCACGTTAAGCCGTCGGTCCCGGTTGCCATACAAACATCTATGAAAGAAAGAAAGAAAGAAAGAAAGAAAATTTGTTTATTTAAACACACTACATACCTACAATTAGCACAAAATAATTTATACTAACAAACAGAAAAATACGAAAAGCACAAAAAATAGCAATAGAACAAACATAAAAAAGGCACCCAAATATAACAATAACAATAATATATATATATAAAAAAAACACAATAGAAAAGAGTCGAGCACCCACATAAGCATTCAGCTTGTATTGTATTAAATTCAGTGCGGAGTGTGTGTTCAAAAGGCCACAGTTCAGCTAAATGCTACAGATTGGGTACAATCTGCAGCGCTGGTTTTCAACTGTAGCCTAGACAAGCCAGGTGACTAGCTGTATCTATATAGATGTCACATTTTCGGTATGCATACTTAGAAAAAAAAAAAAAAAAAACAAAATACCTCACACACGTACATGCACACAAAAAGTACATAGGTCTGTATGCACGTGGTCAAACAAGCACACAATACAGATCACAATAAAAATTAGTAGTATGTTCCAATTGTAAAAAATAGGTATTAGAAATCTCATGTTAGTACACAAGTAGGTATATAAATTTATCAATAGATGTGAAGTTCTCCTTAACGATAATAATGTATGTAAATATTTAATTAGTTATAGATTTTGAAGTAGATAAGTAGGTATCTATTAGATTTATTTAGCAATAGTATTTCAATTTTTCAATTGCACAATATGCACCCATGGGTAATAATCAAATTCGCTCATGACAAAAATAAATAGAAATAACAAAAATAAAAACACAACAGTAATAAGTATCATTCGAACTCCCAGTCAACCCGCAGCTGCCGATCAAAATGCACAAAACACAATTAAACACACATAATACAGAACACAAATTAAAGGAGACTGCGGACAATGAGGCACACGAAAGACCCACCCAATCATGCCCAAAGCCCATTATCGGCTTGGTTTCTGCACATCGAGTAAAATATTTCTGTACCTAGCCCGGAAGCCACGCACGCCGGCAAGCCTTCTAAGAGGCGGAGGAATATCATTCCATATCTTACTTGCACGATATCTGAACCCACCCTGAAATGCCGCAGTTCTATGTTTCGGAACATGTAGGTTTACGCGCGATGCTCTTGTTAAGTACCTACTGTTTTCGTTGAGCCATTTCAGTTTCGAGAACAGGTATAAGGGCTTTCCCGTCTTAACAATACCAAATAGAACAGTTGCTAGGTGTAAGTCCCTCCTGTACCTCATTTTGAGTCTGTTGTGATCGTTCAGGTATGGCGTCACATGGCATCTGGGTGGTATATTATAACAAAAACGCGCGCACGCATTTTGCACCCTTTGAATTAAATTGGCCGTTTTCGCCAGTAGCCGTGGACCGTACACCACGTCCATATAATTAAATTTCGATAGTACTAAGGTGTCAACCAACCTCTCACGGAGTTCAACACTGAGGTAGCTTCGTATTCTGTACAGGAGCTTCAATCTATAAAAACAGTTTCTCACGCAATCTGCAATATGGCGTTCGAACCTCAGTCTCTCGTCCATCAGTAAGCCTAAGTTCCTAGCTTCATATACACGCTCAATAGCGACGTTACCAACATGAATTACGGGGTTTTGAGTATTGATCTGAGTAATTTGATGTTTCGATCCCAGTATGAGATACTTAGTCTTGCTTCCATTCAATACGAGTGTATTCTGACGGGCCCATTGACAGATGTTGCTCAGATCCTCGTTCACCTTCTCCAAGGCTTCCTGGAATTCAGTAGCCTTAAAGGAGTAGTAAATTTGAACGTCATCCGCGTATATATGAAATTGACAGTATTTTATAACTCTAGCAATGTCCGCAGTATAAAGTATGAACAACAGGGGCCCCAAAACGGACCCCTGTGGCACACCCCTATCCACCGTTGCCAAAGTTGAACGCAGTGAAGATCCATCACTATTTTGGGTTTCCACATACTGTGCCCGGCCACTTAAATACGAATGAAACCACTGTACTGTGTCACTGTCAAACCCATAATACGCCAACTTAGAAAGCAGGAGAGAAACGTGCAGCCCGTCGAACGCCCTGGAAAAGTCCAACAATACTAAAACCGTTGCTTTGCCGTGGTCCTCAGCTGCCAGTATATTGTCCGTAACGTCCAACATAGCTGTGGCTGTACCACGATTCTTCCTAAAGCCCGACTGCACATCTGGTAATATATCTCGCGTCTCCAAATAACGTCGAAGTTGTGAGGCAACCACCTTCTCTATGGCAGTCGTTACGGGTAGTTGGAGCCCTCAAAAGTCCAACCAGCCTAACTTGGAACTTCGATATCGCCATTGGTCATTAGACCATTGGTTGTGGAGGTCAGATGGTAGTCGCTTCACGGAAAATATCGAAGTTCAGCCGCATCACAGTTAGACTGGAAAGCCGACCCCAACTGAGTTGGGAAAAAAGGTTCAGGGAATGATGATAAGAGGGGCATTAGAAGGTTTCTACAGGGTAGGCAGCACGTGTGTGACGCCTCTGGTGTTGCAAACGTCCATAGGCCACGGTGACCGCTTCCCATTAAGTGGGCCGTGTGCTTGTCTGCCACCTAAAGGGTATAAAAAAGGGGTATGCAAATAGTATTAATTTTTAAACCTAAAAATTTGCACTAAGCGGGATTGGAACCAGCAACCTCCGAGGTAGTAATAAGCAAGTCAAATATTTGCTTATTATAAATAGTAAATAATATCATAAAAGTTTTTAGTGACAACACGAACTAAGAAATGTTCAAATACTTAAATCCGATTGTTTAATTTTAAACAAATTAATTCAATAAATTAACAATGGCTACGAATTAGTTACGAATTCAATTGTGCGAAAAATCCGGGCGCCCGGGCCCATGTGTCAACAGTCCTATTGTGACGGGGAGCGGTGGAACTCGGCTCGGGTTCGACGCCATGTCTGTGCCACGAGCGCGGCTGTGAAAAAAATATTCTTTGAGTAATTTTATTTTAGTACACACTTTGTGTTCACAGTATATATTGAGTTACTTATGGCACTAGATGAGAACAATTTCAGCTCTTTTACCTACTAAATACATTATTTTGCTTACATAAGTTTAGGTTATACATAATTGATAACACACTTGTACTTCTCCACTGTATTTATGGTTATTCGTTCATTCTTAAAGGTTTATACTGTACCTATAAGCCTTTGAGAATGCCGCAAGGCGAAACTGGTTAGGAACAATAATAAACACAGTGGAGAAGTACAAGTGTGTCATCAATTACTGTATAACTATAAGTTCCACCAAGTACCATCAATCAGCAACATAAATAATGTGGTTTATACATTTACTAATGTTTTAGTTTAACTTTCATTTTGTATGATATGTACATATGTGGTGTCTCAATAAAAATATATGATGTAAGTATCAAAATCTATGCAGCTATTTCAGAACTTACCTAGGTACCTATTATTTTACCTCTGAACAATTTTTGGTGTACGTAGGTACTGTTGAAGGTACTCTTAAAAGATGAAGAGGATATTTAGTGAAATATTTAGCAGACCGCTGCTCTTCTACCGAGAAGTCGCCAAGGTTCGGGCTGGTTATCTACTATACCTAATACCACATATTTATATATTCCCAAAAACTTTTGCCATTGCAAAGAAAAAGAAGGATAAGTTATTTAAATAGCATGTATTTATATTCTGTAGCCATTACTGCACAAAAAGTGGCGCCTAAGTTAAGGTCAATTGTTGTAAAAGATTGATAAGTACCCTTAATTTGTTCTGGACTACCAGCCTAGCAGTATACTCGTACATTGAAGTCTATGTTTAGGTACAATATAATGATATGCAGGAGACTGCATCCTTTTTTTCTTCCGTATGGAAATCCCCACAAATATTTGCGCGCTGAAGTCAGCGCGGGTGGTTACATCGGAATCAAACCAACCAAATTCACATGACCGTCTCGGTCTAACAGAATTCAATATCCATAATAATCAGTAACAAATAACTTTAGTAAAACATATCTTTACCCAGATTACCTACACCTAAATATAACCAATTTATAATTACCTATCCTAACATTGACATTCCAAAAACGTTACCTTTATCCACATTAGGAGCTTTCAATGGCTTTCAAATCTCATCTTTGCTCCGTCTATACAGAGTATACAGACCCATTCCGTCTATACAAGACCGCGATTAAATATGAATCGTCGAATTAACTCGCTGTCTTCAGGCCGAGACGCAATTAACCGAACAAAGTAAGAGGGTAAATAACGGAGTGGAATCAATTTTACAGTAACGTTTGTTTAACTGGTTATTGTTGGGAGTATATGGGGGTTAAGATTATGTGATTGGATTAGGAGTTATGTATTGTTGGGTTGTAGCAATGTGATGGCGGGATAGTGATGGGACCTATTTTTATGTCTGTTTTATAGTATTTTTTGTATTCACATAGAAGAAAAAGAAGCAATAATTTTATATTCCGGTCTTTGAAATGTGCAAGCATGTTTGGGTACTAGGTAGTCTACTATATAAAAATAAGTCGGGTTTTCCTTCCTGACGCTATAACTCCAGAATGCACGAACCGATTTCCACGGTTTTGCATTCATTAGAAAGGTCTCGGGCTCCGTGAGGTTTATAGCAAAGAAAATTCAGGCAAAATTCATCAGAAAAGTGTGAAAACCAGTTTTCATTTGGCGAAACGGAACTCCGTGAACTCACCGGGTTTGCTAGTTATAAATAAATATTCTAGGACAATCTACACAATGCCAACTAGACTCATAGCATAGTTTAACTAGCTTGTGTTATGGGTTCTGAAATGCCGATAAACATACTTAGATACTTTATTTTAGAAAATACATACCTACATATTATACGTACAAACACCCAGACCATACTATTATAATGTAGCCCTGTGCCAAATTTAGTTATTTTTTTAGTTATTTCTTTTTTAGTATCAGCAATTGGTTCATTACATCAAAAATCCATCAATTAGTACACAATCAAGAAGGAAAACTCAACCAAAAAATTCAACTCCCCACACAAAGCATAAATTTACATTGCACCTTTAAAAAAAAACTCAGCATCAGAATACCGTGTCCTATTATTTTGACTTTCACAATGGGCTCGTTTCGTTACGTATCATAAAAATTGCAGAAATTCTCCCCCGAACTAGGTAACAAACAGTGAAGCGTAACAATGAGGACCGGCTACCATCCAACTGCTATCTTTATAAAGATTAAATAGTATTTTGTTATACAAAACGGGCCGATCTCAAAGGAACTACTCGTATATGGACGTAGGATTTGGTAGGGTGACTGTGTTTTTAGAATTTTTATAATGATTTTAAACTACTGATTATTTTTTTCCTAAGTTGATAAAAATGGTCAGGTGCTAGCGGTAATGATATTGAATAGTTTAAAAAACCTTTTGTTGCAAGCAGGACGAAACGAGATTTGTGAACATTTAAGTTACATATTTTAGTTCAGTGAAAATGTATAACAGAACTGGATTCATTGTCTAAATAATTTAAAAGGTGACAGTCAGAGTTCAGGGTCTCACTATTCAATTAACAGGAAAAATTTAATAATTGATTTATTATTTATTGTTTAGCAACTTCCTTGCTTATTTACAATTTGTTATATGAACCGATTAATATTTTTCAAACCTCTAAAGAAGTGAGCCTAGGTTTTATAGATTTTTGGTCCCATTTTATAGGGGCAATGTGTCATGAATTTCCAGTAAAATGGATAACAGATCTGTCCTTTAGACGTCTTCTACAAAACTCATGATAAGAGATAGGGTGGTTTTATTCCATTCCGCCGGTAAACTACACGATATATTATTTGTGAGAGATAAATATGCTGTGATTAATTAACTCAAACTTCTAGGGTCAATCCTCACCTTTATAAAAAATGTAAACACAATTAGGTTGGTTTAACAGGCGATTATTCACAATAAAATAACTCTTATTTCAATATTCCAATACACAGTTACCCTACAGTCCCCTACACTTGACACACACAGATTCAAACTCGTGTGTCCCCTTAGTTACGGATTATCCGGGAAAGTGCACAACATGTTGTCAATGCGGCGATCGGTTGCGGGTATTGTACGACAAATACCGATTTATTTGGACACCCGATGATAGCTTGAGTGTGAGTATTCATTGTGGTGACTCGGAGAATTTATTTAGTGTTTTTGTTCGTTTTATTTTCTATTCAAACTGTTTATTTAACTTTTCAGTTAGATATTAACATGGGATATTATGATAATACCTTTAATAGTGTATCATACTGATACACTATTGAAAGACGACAGAAAGAAAGAAAATATATTTATTCTAGCTAGACACCTAAGATACATAGTACAGAGACAAAGGTGTTAAACAAATCGGTGATGCAATTTAGTTTCGCTTTTTGCAACTTGAGGCCCTACTTATATATTTGGACCTCAAGTCAACCTCACTTGCAAGCTGGTACACATACTGTTTGACGGATGGGTTCTAGCACAGGCTTTCCTAACGAGGTTGGAAGGTCGACGGCAGTCGCTTCCTAACTTTCATCTCCTGGCTAAAACGCACGCCGATTCGAGTCCGACATAACATCGTCTTTGGAGGGGGTGGTATTCATTAGGATTTTGCGCAAGATAAAACAAGGTCCTCGTTTCTCCAGCTTGAGTCCAAGAAATGTGGCCGAGGTATTAAAAGTAAAACAAAATGAGGAGAAGGAGTAAACGTCCACTGTTTAGCTGATGTACCGACTTGCCCATGAGGTTGGCTGGAACTTCAATGATGTTAGCTGAGCTCTCTATAACATAACATAACATAACATAACATAACTTAACATAAACTCACGCCTATATCCCCGAAGGGGTAGGCAGAGGTGCTAGCACCCCCATTTCGCCAGTTTATGTTTAGGTCCCAATGTAATAAGTGGCGAGTCTATTGCCATTATCCGGGCACTTATAAACCTGCGATAAATACACACATAACTTCGATGAGTATCGAGACGTCATTGGTGTGTGCCATGGTAAAATTTGGGATCGAACCCAAAGTAACCCAAGTAATAGCTATAGTTTTATTAGCAGTTAAGCGTTCTACCATTTTATTTACAAAGAATATTAGCAATCGAAATTACTAATATTCCCTTTAACCCTGGGTAAATTCACGTGTGTAGTGTAATGATTTTGTTACTAGTCTAAATATCAGATCATTAGAAGAATATAATTTACTCTACTGAACATTTCAATTTTTTCCCGACGAACGTTTACATACAATTTACTACCTTCTGATTTGTTCACGTGTCGAAAATTTCGATAGGCAAAATAAGCTAAAATCGATATAATCCTGACCTTCTTATAAAGTTCATGGAGTTCACACTCTCTTTAGGTAAAAAACAGAATCGAAGGACTTCTTACATTATTATACGAGTTATCGGTAAGTTCTATGTATTTTTATGAGTTCCCCATATTTCTGCGGTGTTGCTAGCTCCACTACCTGTTAATATTTCAATAATAAAGTTATTATTACTAGCGTAAATAGAGCAACAGTCTCCTATATACCGTGTTACCGATTTTAAAGTGTCAAATGAGTTTATATTATGCACTGTTTATGACAGCCGGCTATACCTATCTATCAAGTTTAATAGGTTTATAAAAAACGATTCACGGTTCGTATTATTTTGTCATTTACTTACGCCTAGGTTTTGTGTCAAGATATGTGTGTCACTTGTACAGTTTGTTCCTCTAAGTATTACTAAAAACTTTATGATATTATTATTGATATTAGTATTACTATTACATTGTTTAGTGAGTTAACTTTTATTTGTTTTGTTGTTCAAAAAAGTAAAGTAACAGAGTGTAAAACATAGTCACAGAATAAATAATAGTACCTAAACATAGTTACTAAAACTGCCCTGGCAACGCTAAAATTAACTAATCAACACTGTTAAATCTCTTGTCAAGTAGCAATTGGGTTGCTAAAAGCATGATTAAATAGTTTAATTTGATCATCGTGTCAGTTAACATATCAGCTGTCAAATTTACCTGGAGATTAGTATGGTAATCGCTATTTATATTTATATTTCATAAATATAAAATATAAAGAATAATGATAATAACATATACAATAATATATTATGTTATATATTTTTTATTTTTTTATATTTTGGCCTGATCATCGTTTCAGAAACCCAAATTAATTTGACATCCTTGTTAAATTAATAGCAGTGTTAGTTGATCAATGATTTGACGGCCAGAAACCGGCGGTTAGGTGCCATCTTTACAATACGGTAAACAAAAGCTGTAATATATATCCCCTATCGCAAGTCAAATGTAAAAGTGTGATTAAAAATTATTTACAAAATCTAACCTATGATAAAATTATAATGTAATATGCAAGTATACCTACTCTACTAACGAATAAAAATGGGCAGTTGCGCGATCAATATTATTTTGCATACTCTAAGTACCGTAAACGAGTACCAGTATCATACCGAATACCGTAGCAAAAGAACAGATTTCTTACAAAAACCGATTAGTTCCGTTACAAGTGTACACATGTGCTCATCCCCGCGATCCCCATGGGGATATTCCCCATACATCACGGGTATCAACACCATATGGCCCCCATAAGGGACTTATAATTACAGTGAATATTATTAAATGCATTGTCCGCACATCATCTCAATTGCTATCAGTTGAATCGTGAAATGTAAAAAATGATTAATATGGAATTATATGAAGCAAGTGGGAGTGATTTTGACGTGACAACGTCTTATAAATTGGCTTGCCGGGTGACACTTCAAGAAACTGCGTTACGCTCCGCTCACGTTATGCGCTCACAATGAGAGCGAGTGAGAGGCACGCGTCCCTTCCACTCGGGCATGGTTAGCCCGCCTAAGAGCGAGAGAGACAGACATAAAAAGTGAAAGGCACGCGTCCCTTCCACTCGAGCACAGTTAGCCCGCCTAAGAGCGAGAGAGACAGAAGTCGTTGTCACGTAAAACTTTCGCCCGTATACCGACTTTACAGGCAACCAATTTTTTTTTTTTTAATTTATGGCACGTCAATTTGACTTCACCTCGCCTGATGTTAAGCTGAAGGCAAAATCTCATGAAAGAGGGCCACCATTGCAAACACTTTCAGTGCTACAATGGTGGCGCTCAGCTTGACGGCCTCATCAGATGCTTTTTCACGCCCCGATTAAAGGACCCGGAACTCTAGGAAGAAGGAAATACGTGCGCCGCCGCGCCGGCGTGGAAGGGATTTTGGTGTACTTTTTAGGTTATGTTTCAAGTGCAAATGTAGTTCAATCACAATTAGATGAACAGTACTGTAGCTCTTATAATATGAAGAAATAAAAACTGTTTTTATAGTAGGAAACACTAACTAAAATCATCACGAAATCATCATCATCACACTGTTAGTTCCGGTTGCTTGAAAGCAGGTTGGTTGACTCTCCTACTTTTTCTTGACGAGGGTCAAACCTCCGACCTTGAGAGAAAAGTTTTCCCCATAGCATCATCAGTAACAGTACCAGCCATCAGGTCAGGAAATGTTGAGCGTTGAAGATTATAGACCCATACACGCACCAATTCCCACTCTAACTTCATAACATAACTTAACAGCTAGGCAGAGGTGCTAGCACCCACATTTAGCCAGTTTAAGTTTAGTCCCAGTGTAATAGGTAGCGAGCCTATTGCCATTAACCGGGCACTTATAAACCTGCGATAAATACACACATAACTTCGAAAACCATTGAAAAGTCATTGGTGTGTGCCATGGTAAAACTGGGATCGAACCCGAGACCTCGTCTCAGCAGTCCACTAGGCTACCGCGGTTGCCTTCATTCCATACCTAAATTCTATCACAGTACCGCTCGCCGTAAACAGGCAATTCATCTTCACACATTATGCCCAAAATGGTACGCTCTGTGTCGTATGAAAGAACTAAAACTGTGGTATGAAAGAAAAAATCCACACAAAAATCAAGTCAATTATAAAAAAAAATTGTCAACCCAAATTACTAATATTCTCTTTAACCCCTCCTGCTAAGCTCAGTGTACTCACGTTTGTAGTTTAATGGTCATGATTCGAACCTGGGACTTCTCGATCGTAAGATCAACTTAACCTCTAAGCTACCGACGTGCCCAAAAAAGTTAACATATGCGGACATTACATTACCGCGCGGTCGCTAAAGTTAATCAATTATATCTTAGGGCGCGACGACCCTAGCAAGGACGTAGGGGTGACACAAATTGACTAATCACACCCCATAATGACTCGGCCGGTATGTCGCGATGTCAACCCTAGTTTGATTCCTGATGTAGGGTTGCTCTCAAGTGGTGTTTTATGATTTTAAAGCGGTGACATGCTTTGTTAGGAGTTGTTAAATAAATCGGTGTACTATTATGCAAATAAGGTAGTTTTTGACGTATTTTTTTTTAATTTTTGTGTTGTGTCGTTTGTACAATATATTTTGTGGTAGGTGCATTTAATTTATGATCATTTTTGTGATGATGTTTTCTATTGAAGAGAAAATATTTGTTAGTTACTTGAAAAAACATAAACTAATGAACTTCTTAATTTTTTTTGCTTTTGAAAGCTACTAGCTCCTCAATCAAGGCGTACGCGGGGTAATGCCAGTTTTGAATATTTTAAATTAACATGTACAGAAAATTTTAAAAAGTAATTAGTATGGTGACTGTTCAAATCAAATTTAGATAGGAAAAAGTGAAAGCTTTGACGAGATTCGAATCCACAAATTCGATTTCAATTGGTTTAACCACCATCGCCCCAAAGAGGGTTATAATATAGGAGAATTTCGAAGGCTTCGTGAATGGCTAGCGGTGAGTGCATTGCCCCTGTAAGGGAAAGATCGCGGGTTTGAATCCCGTCAAAGCATTCACTTTTTCCTATCTAAATTTGATTTAAATTACCAGTTCAAAGATGTCCAATATCTCTTTTCCAGATCGAAATAGACCCATACTGACAACTGTGTGTCAATACGACGTTAAATCGTCTGCCACATGCTTCTGCTGTTATTATATGCCTATGAAATCATACCTTAACACAACACAATCTTTGATCAAAAATCAAACCCAAGATCTTATAATCACACGTAATGTAAAAAAGCAAACATACCTATTCTCTCTATCTTTACAATAAAACAGACTATCGAAACCATGATCAAAACACTTAAAAAATGATACAAATATATGAACAACAAACAATTTAAAACACTTTAAAAGCATGCGTTAAACAAAAAGTGTCCAAAAAGTCAGTATACCGAGTAACAGTGTTGCACAAGCACCCTTCAATGGGCGGTACTCCATATATTATAGCACCCTCCGTCCCCAATATACCCAATTGATATTCGATACACTGAATTGACACGCAAACTGCCTATTTGTACACAAAACGTTCACTTTTGTTACGATACGGTCACTTTTGTTACAAAATGATCCATTTTGTTATGTTCGTTTCACACCGTGCGGTTTTATTGTGCGGCTAAAGTAAATGAAGTCATTTTATCGCTTATTTGTCACATTAATAGGAATAATGGTCGGGAGTAATGATTTTTCTTATTATTAGGGTAATTTTATGGGTTTGTGATACAAAAATGTTGCACGCCTCATATGATTATTTTTATGTTCTTGTATTTCCAAATTAAAACTACAAAATTATTTAAATTACTATACATAATAAAAGCAGTTAGTAGAGTATAATTTTCAACATACCAGTGAAATATTTCTTAATTCTTTATTGCACACAAAAAGTATAGAGATAATACATAAATAATTGCAAGAATCATGTACAAAGACGAGCTTAACTCACAATGAGTTCTCTCCCAGCAAATCTTTGTGTATCTGAGGAGCAGGTATCGTAATGAAGGCGGTATGAAGTGTACATTGAAGATGAAAAAGACATTATTGATCATTGATCATGTACAAAGGTTTGATACTTTCTGAAGTTTCATGTGTCATGTCAATATCATACATTCAAAAACCTCGGATTGCAAAATACAGCAAGACACAGTGACCTCATTCTGCGTAAATAGTAACACCAACAATGTATCAAAATTCGGGTACTAAGCTTTCAAAAATTGTACTTACCCTGAGTAACATCGGCTAAACGCGGGTGGAATAGAATAGAATAGAATAGAATAGAATAGAAATCAATATTAACAATGTTCAATACAAAATAAATATATGTTACCTTTATGTTGTTTGTTACAGAATGGAGGCCACAAATTTGGCGATGTCGCCAAGAGAGTCCCTCAAGCCTAGAGAACACAAGTCTATGCATCTAAATAGTAAACCTAATCAGGTAAACATTTGTATTTCAACAACTCTCCTTTCCTACACAGGACAACACGTGTTGTATTCTATAGAATATTCCATCAAGAACCAAGCGGTTCGGTAAGTCTTTTCTCTGCCGCACCATTAAGTCCTGGAATTGCTTGCCGGCGCACGTGTTTCCTTCTTCCTACAGTCCCGGGTCCTTTAAGCGGGGCGTGAAAAAGCATCTGATGAGGCCGTCAAGCTGAGCGCCACCATTGTAGCACTGAACGTGTTTGCAATGGTGGCCCTCTTTCATGAGAGAGGTGAAGTCAAATTGACTTGCCATAAATAAAAATAAAAAAAACTTAATTAATAATAATGTCAGTTAGTATTGGATGCAAGGGCCCACCAAGATTTTTGTGACCCTAACCAAAATGGCAACTACACAAACGCTACATATAGTAGGTATACATGTAATAAACGAATGAAGCTCTGGCTCAGATTCAATGTAGGTGAGCGCGTTGGCTGCCACCGCCCTTATACGGGGCAAAATGGAGTCTCACATCTGAGAGGGCTTATGATGGCCCTAGGTGAGCCGGGGCTATGCTAGAGGCTACCTCACTCTCGGCAAATGATGACCCGAGACGGGCGGCTGTGCGATTTGAGTCTGACATAACCTGCCCCACTGACTTCGGCGGTTTGATATTCGTGAGAATTTCCGCATGGGTAAGGAAATGAAGGCTCTGATAGAGATTATCCTCTCGTGGTTCCCCCAGGTCAGATAGTAATCATTTCCGTAAAGATCAATATAATTCAATCAAACTCTGAAGATCTTGGTGGGGCCTTTAACTTTGATTTCCCATAACCAGTATGAATATTAAGACATCCTATTATACGCATATTTCTTAAATATATACATTACTTGCCCACAGGTTGGTACAGTACTTCTGTACGGCGTACCAATAGTTTCCCTAGTAATAGAAGGAAACGAACGGCTCTGCCTCGCCCAGATATCGAACACACTACTGAAGCAGTTCTCATACAACGAGATACACAACCGACGGGTGGCTTTAGGTATCACCTGCGTGCAGTGCACACCTGTACAACTGGAGATTTTGAGGAGAGCTGGTGCCATGCCCGTGTCATCAAGGCGATGTGGTAAATGTAACATAGTTTCTTTAACATTTTTTTACAAGTTTTCATTGAAAGTTCACTCATTGAGTGAAATTTTCCGATCGTCGTTTTTGTAAATTTGTGAAAAACAAATCAAAACCGATCGCAATTTTCTATTATTTCATCTCCGGGAATCGAAGAAGCGAAGGCGAAGGCGGTTCAAGTCCGACATAACCATTTTCACCAACTCCAGTGGAGTGGCATCCGTGAGGATTGGACGCATAATAAAAGTTATAACGTTTTACTCAATTAATATAATAGAGATTGAACTATGACTCAAATATGTATTACTGAAATGTATTAAGTAAAATGTGATATGTGTAACAAGTAACAACTCAGTTAAGTTATCTTGAATGTAATAATTTCACTAATAAAATCCAAACTTAATCGGAGTTGCGTGAAATCGAAAAACTTAGGAAAAATATAATTCTTCTTCTTCCTATCCCTGTGTGATTTATTTACAAAATAAACAAACGAAACTTATGCCTTTATCGCCACTATATGATACAGGTATGATAACACGCCGGGAAGCTGAACGACTCTGCAAGTCGTTTCTCGGCGACAACGCTCCTCCAAGATTACCGGATGACTTCGCGTTTGCCGTACATCACGAGTGCGCTTGGGGATGCCGTGGAGCATTTTTACCAGCTAGGTAGATACTACACAATTCTAGTATTATAATATAGTGTCATAATAAAAATATAAGTAACTAGTAAATGTAATAATATTGTTCTATTAAGCCTACGCTACACACAACAGAAAAGACGCCGCAAATTTTCCACGTCGTAACGTCAAGGACTATGTTATTGCATATGTGTTGCGGAAGCCTCGTAGACGGATACGAGTGCGTTGAAAAAATAATACAGGACAAATTTTTCTTCAACTAATTTGTATGAAACTTGTGTAAAAAAAATATAATTTGCATGAAACAAGATGCCTGCAAAATGTTGGCGAATTGCTTATGGGCACATTACTCTGAAGACCTGGCGTTTCGTTGCGGATCGATTTATATGCAATACCTATGTGTTGCATTGACGTTTCGAGGCTGAAATCCGGAGTGTAACGGGGCCTTAAACTTCATTTCCCTTGCAGGTACAATTCGTCACGAGCCAAATGCATCAAATGTGCATACTGTGGTTTATTCTTCTCACCAAACAAGTTCATATTCCACTCGCATCGGGTCGGGCCTGGTGATAAGTACATCCAGCCTGATGCAGCCAACTTCAACTCTTGGAGACGACACATGAAACTCAGTGGGACACCACCTGAAGAGGTTGTGCATGCCTGGGAAGATGTGAAAGCTATGTTCAATGGTGGAACGAGAAAGAGGATGCTGTCCGCTGCTAGGTAAGAACGAGATGGATATATGTATTTGGTTTTATCGAAGAGTTACTTTGCCTGAAGTTGTATTCGTTGTTTTCTTTGTTATGTTGTGACGTTGAATTAAGGAAATTGTTTCTATATCGATAGTGAGTTGCACAGCGATAAATAGACCCGCAGACTCCTCATTACCGCATTACCGTATTTATATTGTCTCAGGCAGTGACTTGTGACTTTTAGTCATTGACATTGATGACATTGATGTCACTGCAATATCAATTTCTTTCAAAGTTGATAATGGTTTATAAAAATACGTTTGACGGTTCGTATAGTCTGTTATTTTTTCACGCCTAGGTTTTGTGTAATGATACATATGTCACTCGCTTATTTTGTGACTCTAAGAATAATTTATAGTGGCACTTCAAGTGCAAAAATTATGACAATTGAGTGAATTTGATGCTTGACAAAGAATTTGATCACCTAACTAAATCAATACTTCTATAAAGTTCAGCTTAAAATTGTGCTTCAGAAGAGTACCTATCCGCAGGCCGGAGTCGGAGGGTAGCAGTGAGGCAAAGAGGCCACCCGCCAGTCCGCCCACTGCGCACGCGCCGGTGCCTCGCCTGGCCGACTACGTGTGGGGAGCGCGACTGCCGCTACCTTATGCGATACCTTGGCTAAAACCTACTTTATGGACTCCGGGTGAGATATATATTTTTTTTTTTAATCTAGGTATCATCTGCGTGAAGAGCACTCCTGTTCAGCTGAAGATGTTGAGGAGAGCTGGCGACATACCCGTGTCGTCTTGGCTGTGTGGTAAATGTAACATTGTTTTTTTTAGCAATATGTATATTCGGTATGATTATTTATGTGTGCATAGGTTCTGGTATATATAGTACGCGTTTTTGGGTGTTTTGAGGATAACTTGGTTTGCTCTGGCGGTGGAGCTCAAATCCACTTATCATAAATATTTTACATCATATCTCCTCACTCATCTCGTGACGGGGTCAAGATATATACCAGAAACGATTGTAAGTTCATTTATCAAAGAAACTTGAGAGATATGTCTTCGTCACTATTTTGAGGAAACAACAATAAGTAATCATTTCTCTACTGTCTAGGTGCATTAACAGCTTTAAGCAGCGTGAACTCAATGGAGGAGCCCCGTGCTTTTCGACCAGTGAGAGGACACCGACTGGAGTCACCCCAGTTATCGCCAGTCATGTCACCTCCGAGATCTCCTAACAGGTAACATTATTTTTCTCTCCCATTATGGCCCATCCATAGTTAAAACTATAACCAACTTCATCTCGTGGTAGATAGTTCCGGAGCTGACTTTTTTCTAAAGATTTAGGCGTCACTCGACAGTAACTTCTTTAAATCTCAAGATAAATCAATTATGGAGGAGAAGGAAAGCAGAGGAGTAGGGTTCAACTGGGTGCTTGAATGCAATCTAAGAGGTCCCTTCCGGCACCAAAAATCCACGCCATCTTTGGCTCTTTTGTCATCAGAGGTAAAGCGGGTATGGGCAGTACCGACGCACCTGCTTCTGCTAGGGTGACATGCCGCTCGCGTCATCCCCAAGCCTACACTAATAGAGGACCAAGGTCATTCTACGACTCCTCTACTCTAGTCTCTCTCTCCTCCTCCCCTAAGATAATGATACTAACTATTTTGCCGTTTTTGTGGTAATTTCTTTCATTGTACAGAAAACTTCATTTGAAAATGTATTTATAAGCCATATCAGATATAAAATTAATCTCCCTAGGTCCCGATCTCCTATCACACCTTCTCCCCGTCGTTCACCACACACGAGGTCTCCTCTACGATCACCGCCGAGGTCATCACCAGCGCGATCACCGCGGAGTGATCGGGACAGTGATGAGAGCGTTGACATCGAGACCACTGAGGAAGACCAGCCAAGGGACTTGGTGAGTACGTTTGGTATAAATGTATTGTAACGGGAAGCGGGTTTCGGGATTGGAAGTAAACAACCTCGAGCGATTTTACACTTTATTCAAACCACCAACAGTCTTAAGCGTACACACAGTCTATCAGTCAGGCTTACGTCATCACTCATGACGTAAGCCGTCTATGATTGAAGCATTTGATAATTTCGACTAGATTCTTAACAATATCAAAATCAAATCAAAAACCAAACCCCTCTATATCTCGTCTCTTCCCTTAATATGATTCTATGTATCCCGACTTTCCGTATATTAGGTCGTCACATATGAAATTGCTATTCTGTTTAAAGAGATTGGAGGAAAGTTAATTTTCAGTTCTAACATTTTTGCATTCGTTTAGGAATGACTAATATTATGTTTTTCTTTTGTGTATGAATGAGACAACATTAAGCAAACGGCAACTGTTATTATATTTTTAAAAAGTGACCGCTGTAAAAAAGTAATACGAAATGTATCGTCAAATTGGATAGCATTTCGAAAGTACTGTTTTTGAAGATCGAATTTAATTTATCAAGCGGCCAATAAAAACAAAATTTAATACAGAGTTATATAGAATATATAGAAATCAACTTTCATGCAAAATGAAATAGCTATTAAATTACAGGTACGAATCCATGAATTTGTGAGAAAATTTCGACCATTTCATATGTATTAGATAGACCTATTATATCACTATATATGTATACCTAGGTATAGCACCGCTGAACAATATCCAAAATAAATATTTATCCCCCTGAATTAAATACTGTATAAGTATTTGTCCCTCTCTCTAAATACATAGGTCGGTATATGCATTTATGCAATATATTAATTCACATGTTAACGCAATAGAATATAGAAAACCAGACAAAAAATACCAGAAATCGGCCCGATTCAATAATAAATATTGAGAAATACAAGTGTGCTATCAATTTGTGTAACAATCATTTCCACTAAGTGCCATCAGTCAGCAGCACAAATAGTTTAAATTTAAGTATTGTATTTTTTACCAAAACCTATAAAAAATATCAGTAAATGGTCAATACAAGTATCAAAATTCCAAATCGATTACTAAATACCTACTAAATGTAAGTCCAATCCTTTTATAACTCACGTAAACGTTTTTCAAAGATGCAATTTAATAGTATTGAGCGAATCCGTATTATCCACTCGAGTTGAATTTTTCAGAGGTTGAACTAAAGCGAAGTTGGATCCAATTTAAAAAGTTCGAAGAGGAAAATTTTTCCAATCACCTTCTCGGTAGCCCAGTAATAGTTGCTTCTAGTTTTTTTTAAGATTTGTGAGTCTCTTGATCTTGTATTTTAACGCTATGGGATATGGTTGATATCTGTTTCTTTTGTAATTACGCTTTAAAAAAAATACCGGTTTAATGAAATTTTCAGACATTAAAAAGCTTTAGACAGTCTAGTAGCTTAAATAGTAAGAGCATTCTAGTTGTAAGAGACTGGTCGCGGGTTCAAGTCCCGTCTAGACATTTTGCATCTTTCTAATTAAAATTTCATTTTCAATACACAAAAAAATTATTCCAAGGTAACAATGATGCTAATGGTGATGGAGGAAGAATCACCATTCCATCTCATCCGAAGGGTGTCGTAAAGGAAAAATATTACTATGAGAGAAGGAAAATTCGAAATAAAACCCTGTACAAACCCAGCGTGGAAACAATAGGCCCAAGTCTCCCAAAGTGGATAAACTAAAAAGAAAGCTGAAAAGGAAAAAAAATATTTATTTTTTCAATAAATTTCTGCGATATACTACACAGCGTTATTTAGACCCGAAGTAAGCATATCTAGTTTGGTAAGCTAAAGGTTAAACCTCCAGACATCAAAAATGTCATAATGGCCTTCAACTCGACAGATTCATTGAATGATTTTTCACATTCCACGTAAAGAAAGCCAATAAATAACATTTAACCAAAGAAAACTTATGTAATTAATGCATTAATTAATTTTATTCAGCTCCAAAGATTAGCCATTTCATTTCAAACAGTGTCTCTCATGTTCCCTAGAGACGGCAAAAGCAGCCATTTTGAAAAAATATCGGCTATTCGTTGCTTTTGCACATCGTAAACTGTGTAATTACTGCCAGGGACGAATTCAAATGAACTTCATTTCGATTTTAAATAAGAGAAAATGTTTAATTTAGTACCGATCGGCTGTCCGGACCAATTAATTGGGGATTTTCGTTTTAGCATCCAATGAATAGCGAGTTTTTCGATGTTTCTTTTACGTATTGAGCTTTGAGTAAGCTTCGCGCTATGGTAATTGAGATTGTTGGCGTGTAATTAGTGTTTGTTTACATAAATGTTATCTTTTTGTATTCCTCACTCCATGCAAATATTTTTATGAATTAATATGTATCTTTGCATTGATTGGAGAGAAAAAATATATAAGATGTGATTGAATTGTGATATGATTTAAGCTTGGTGGTTTTCATGAAAAACGTTAAGTCTGGGTTGCACTACTTTAACATTAACAGTGCAGTTAAAGTACCGGTCATGTATAAAACAGGTTGCGCCTTTTGACAATAGTTAAAATGACGTCATAACTTGCGCGTGGTAAGCTTTCAGGTCCTCAGAGGTCCATCTTGAAAGAGAGTACATTATTGAAAACTTGTTAAGTAAAGCTTACCGCAGTGATCATAAACACGTTATTTACTCATCGTGAATAGGCATTATGTTGTAAATAAAAGAGGCGGCGGCTCTAATGATTGACGTAAGCGATAGTAATTAACGCGCCTCTAGAACCCTACCGGTAATCCTTTCAAAGGACTCGTTAGGGTTGTCACTTCTGAATTGAAAAGTTAGTAGAAGTTTAACATGATAATTTTCAAAGTCTTTTTCACACGCCTTTGCCTGGTTGCCTGTTAGAGATCGCCGTTGTCGATAAAGCCTATTGTACATTTTGCTGTTTATTTTGTAACATATTATTGTAACAATGAAAAGTTATGAGTCTGTAAATATTCTTAATCATGTGCTTAGCACTGAATTAATTTCCTTGCGATTTACACCGCATGACAAGAAATCGGTTAAAAAAATACAAATTTATTTAACGGTAACTTTTTTGGTTTCGAATTTAATTTTGGCATTCCCATTTTTTGCACAAAGTGTCCGATTGGGGGAAATAGGCTCGCCCCCTATTACGTGGGACCTAAAATCATAGTTGGTGAAATGTGGATGTTTAATACACCTCTGCCTACTCCTTCGGGGATTACGGGCGTGACCATTATATATGTATTTATGTAGATAGATAGTTAACTCTTTGGGGTCCCAGTTATTCTGATGTACAATTGGCAGCCTTATCGTTGGAAAGGATCTCTTCCAGGCAACCTTTACGCTCAAAATATGTTAATAGTTTCATAGGCAAAGAAATCTAGTATACAATTTTCATATAAAGTTGTAATGTATTGTACTAAATGTGTGACGGTAAGAAAAGGGAGGTAGGACACGACGGTATCTCCCGACCGAAATGAGCTGTCCGACTGGGGAAGTACCTCCGTCCTACAGAAGACCGCGGCCATAATAACCATCGTGTTGTGTTTCCGCCGGTAAGTAGGGTAGCCAGAGCTCACTGGACCCCTCCTCCCCCTTCCCTTCCTAGCCTCCCCACCCCTTCCCAGCTCTCCCCCTTTCCCTTCAGGGTGGGCAGCGCGTGTATGAGACCCTTAGTGTTGCACACGTTCATAGGCCACGGTGGCCGCTTCCCATCAGGTGGGCCGTGTGCTTGTCTGCCACCTACGTAGTATAAAAAAAAAACTTCTTGGAACTCAGAAAACCAAACTTTAAGCTTATCTCACAATATAAACCATAGTACTGAAATTAATCAATTAGCATGACAACATCTATCTCACTCATACCTCAATAGCCAAAGTGTAGTTTCATCTATACAAAATATAACTATACCTATTCAAACAAAACAATTAATATAGATTGGTGAATCAGAACTGGATTAAAATGTAATCGCATATCGCATCCAGGACGGACAAGCGAATACACTAGACTAGATAGAAAGCAGCTTACTACTGATGCCGTGGGCTCTCGAATTATTCAACTAATCTATTGTTTGTATAAGCACTTTGTGAATTGAACTATATGACAATGCAAAGGCTTAAAATGTATGCGTGTGTGATTTGATATTATACAATGACATACAGTTACGAGTATATTGTAATGTTATCAATACAATACAATATTTTTATATTGTATCCTACTTATATGTACATATACAAACAGTAATACAAAAATATATAGGAAAAAACAAAACGAAACAATATGAAAGTAGGAGTTGAGTCTTTATCGTTATGCGCGATTATTTCCAGACAACATAGTTTTGACGGCGAAGAAGAAAGAATATGCGTATGAAATTGATATTATTAGAGGTACAGAAATAGGTTGTACTTCTATTTATAGGTACATATACGGATTGTATTACATTTCGAGTCTGGTTTCATAGGAAAGGCAACACTGACACAATGTCTTACTTCGAAATGTTCTTATGAAGAACAGAAATCAAATTATGAAAGTGAGGCAAATCGCTATAGCTGAACCACTTAACTCCGGCATCGCCTGGCGGGGTGTACGAAAGGAGAGGATGAGAGCGGGGACCGTTTGAGGTACGGGAGGCGGGCAGCAGACGAGAATGAAACTGGGGAAAGGTGCGGGCTGCAGGAAAGCTTCGAGAACCCATCGCCCGCACTTCACACGGTCCCAATTCTTGTCCTACTTCACCGCCCGTGTCAGCCGCAGGCGGTTCCTCATTTCAGCAGTCGGCTTATTATACGTAATCATCTCAGCGTTGAGTTCCAGTCGTATTCGAGATTTTTGCGTCGGAATCCGAGGCCCACTTTCAGAATTTTCCTCCTCTATTCGCACGGTCGTAAACACCCCAGAAAATGTGGTCAATGATATGTCATCTTCCATGATACCAAGCCAGTATTATTTTGTGAGCGTAAAATTAATCAACCTTTTGCAGTCCACTGTTAGTCAAAGTCCCTTCCTAATGTGTGCCACTTCTGCCATTTACTTTCTGGAGCCAGTCAATCCCAGGCCTTATTAGGTTGTTTTATCATCTGATTAGGGGATATCCCACCTACCTTTTGCTTTATTTGCTCCAGCGGCCTTCGGTCCTTCGGCAACCCATTACCAGTTTCGCTTGCTTATTTTGTTAGCAACGTAACTTTATTTCTTTTTTGGATACTCCGCCTATTTCTTGAGAGCTATATTCAACTTACGGGTGTGAATTTCGTGATAACCCTAGAGCACTGATCGGATTAGGGCGTGTACACAAACAACATCTACACTGCCATAAGCTCTCAATTCAGTAAGTACAAGCTATTGAGATTTTAAGTTGTATTTAATTAGTTATCTTTACTTATAAATCGAATGTGAGAGAAAATGAAATGTGATTTTGAGAAAATTATTAATAAGCATATGTTTCATATCAATCTCAATACTATAATATAGGAAAGTCGGTAGTGTAGTGGTTAAGGAATAGGCCTTACGATTGAGAGGTCCTAGATTCTTAGCGATGAGTCTTAGCGCTAAAACTACCGACGTACGTGAACCCACTTCTGATTCAAGTCATTGAGCTTAGCTAGAGGGATACTTAGGCGGAATTTTGTAATTTGGGTAGCTTAAGTTATTATCAATAAAAAAAAACCATTATAATTACAATTACATTACGTAATAGGTATATATGTAATAGTCACTATTGTTATATAGGTATTTACTCATTGCAAAAAACTGAAAGTTTCACGATTTGGTAACTTTTTTTTATTGCTTATTTATTTATTGAAATTTTTGCATAAAAAAACACTACCAATATATTTATTCCTGACTAACATATATATATTATATGAAGAAGTGAGTTTGATTTTTTTCACGCGCTTGGTCTGGTACATTATATAAAAGACACTGTGTTCAACAAACATAATACATATAACTTATCCTAAACACAAGTGTTGCAGCAAAACGAAAATGTTCCCCCTCGAAAAGACGAATGAACGCAATCCTCGGGGCAACATTAAAACAAAAACGTAGTGTTACCAACATAAATACTTTTAGTAGCAGCCTGTTGTCGGTAACCGGATCACGTAGCTAATAGATACTTCAGGATTTGCGCCAAACGATTCAATTGTATACTTGATGTCGTTATAAATCACTCAGGTTGGAAGAGACGAAGTTTCAGTCACGTAGATTATGTTCGCTCGTATGGGGCGTGAGATGAAAATGGTTTCCAGTGGTCGAGATTTTCTATTTAATTTAACGTTATTGGGGTAGAAAATTGTAAGAGATGTGGTTTTTTCTATTTGTAGTGGGTTATAGGTTTGGAGACTATCTTTGTGAAGGTGTGTAGGTATCTTAATTTGTTCTTTGTTTAACATACAAAATGCTTATACGTACAATGAATGATATGGCGGCATTATAAACATAAACCATCTTGGTGTGTTTTTAATATGTTTTGTTTGAAAACTCAGTATAAAAATACATTTCTGCTGAGTAACGTCTTTTTAAGACTAAAAACCTGTATGGAACCACTAGTTAGTCAGTTAATTAATCTAGTTTATTTGTATAACGTGTGTTTTTTTTATAAAAAGTTTCCACAATATTGTTTACCTTTATTTAAGTACCTAAACAAATGGCTTACAAATGAAATGTAAGTAGACTTTTTATTTAGGAACGAACATGTTAAATAGCGCAATAGAACACTCGATTGCTAAATCAGATTCAATTTCTACTCAAAAATAAATGAATGCAGAGCGTCCTAATTGAACTGTCCGACTGGGGAAGTAGGTACCTACGCCCTGCAGAATACCGCGGTTAATAATAACCTTGCGTTGTGTTTGCGGCAGTAAGTAGGGTAGCCAGAGCTTACTAGAGAGGTTTTGTATTGTCAGTGGGAAGACCGAGAAACCTACCTTCACACCTCCATCTTTTTTCCCCGTCCGGTAATTCGTAGTTACCGAAGGAGAAGAAGAAATTAGTATCTGGCATATCCCTCATGCACGGACTTATCCATTGCCAGCGAAGGCTCTCTCGGGTGTGGGACGGAGTCTACATCTTTTCCCGGATAGGGAGGAGCGCTACGCTGCCGCCGCGGTGCCTTAGTCTATCTAAAAAAGAAAAAACCTTGAGTGCATGATAGGTAACGACAATTAACATAACATAAAAACATAATATTAACTCACGCCTATAACCCCGAAGGGGTAGGCAGAGGTGCTAGCACCCACATTTCGCCAGTTTATGTTAGGTCCCAATGTAATAGGGGGCGAGCCTATTGCCATTAACCGGGCACTTATAAACCTGCGATAAATACACACATAACTTCGAAAAGTTATTGGTGGGTGCCATGGTAAAACCTGGGATCGAACCCGAGCCCTCGTCTCAGCAGTCCATTACCAATACCACTAGACTACCATTGCCAATAATTAAACATTTGTGTAGCAAACTTGACTAACCTCTATAGATATACGACATATTCATTGTCAGTAGCAGAGCGTGTAATTAACTCGCTCTCGTCAGGGGACGGGCGGGCCCTGGGGACGGGACTATGCCGACACTGTTGTACGGTGCATCTATCATCTATACTTATAATAAAACTGTAGAGAGGTCAATTCTGTACATTGAATATATTTACAAAATAATTATTGGGGGATGATTGGTGATCGATACTAATGCAAAAAATGAAATCAGATTTTTTTTTGTCTTTCTGTCTGTCTGTCTGTCCGTATGTGCACGCATGGATCAAAAACTACTGGAGGGATTTTGATCAAACTTGGTACGATTATAGTTCATAGTTCTGAGCAACATATAGGCTACTTTTTATACAAGCTGCTACCCGTGGCTTTGCCTGCGCTTCGTTTATAGGTTGTTTTTGGTCATATCTCCGGTTCTACTTAACCAATTACAACCAAATATACTGCAAATTTTGAGTCTAAGCAAGACCTTTGTAATAAAAAAAACCGCATCAAAATCCGTTCAGTAGTTTTTGCGACCAAGGCGTGCAAATATTACAGTAAAAAATTGCGTTCAACTCAAATAGCGTTATACTATTATTATAATGAAATTCCAACATTTATCAATAGATGGCGCTCCTCAAGTGACGTCATTTTACAACACTCGGTGTTAAGATTCTCCGTAAGTTAGTCACTACCTGCAGTTGTAATAAGTGCTGTATGCGATCTAATGATTAATGCGAATTTATAAGTTGCACCCTCCGTGGCGTGGCGGTAGTGCACGTGCAACGTGCACGCAACTGCTACGCACGGGGCGCGGGATGCGCGGGTTCGTTCCCCGCTCAGTGCAAAAAGTGGTATGAGATGTGATATACTTGCATAATCCTATACCAGGGCTTCTAAGTACGAGTACATAAAAATACTAGAGTCGAAAACCAGGTTTTTAAATACTTGAAAGTATTCAAAAATTTTTTTTTTGAATCAAAACTATGGCGAAATTGGCGAACGCGAGCAAGTGTCAAGCCGTGAGGGCGGCGGCCGTCCATATTTGAAAATACTTGCATAGGAATTTGAGCCCTATTCCATGTCGTTGTAATAAAAATTGTGTCATAATCGTATAACTAAAAAAATACTTTTTGATGCTCAACGTATTTTTCATTCAAAAAATTAGATTGTGTTTCTTATTCGCATTGGGGTACAGATCGTTTTCCTTCCTATTCTATCCTGCTTGCGAACGTGAGGAAAGTATTCAGCCGCGGCGGCGGCGGCGCCGGCGGCGTTAATATTTGAAAATACTTGCATAGAAAATTGAACCGTATTCCAGGGTCATCGTATTAAAAATCATGTCAAAGTCGTATAATTAGATTGTGTTTCTTATTCACATTGACTTACAGATCGTTTTCCTATGCAAGTATTTTTATGTGCACTGTTTCTAGTTCTTAGCGCATCCGACTAATAGCACATACTTTCATACTTGCAAGTAAGTATTGTTTGTTCGTACCAGGGCGCCGTACTTTGAAGCGAAACCCTGGTAACGTAAATACGTCTCATCTCTAAACAGCCATATTCATGCATACCACAGTCTGTGGTATGCATGAATATGACTGTTTGCACTGGTCTGTTCGTGCCTCGGAGAGCACGTTAAGCCGTCGGTCCCGGTTGCCATACAAACATCTATGGCAGTCGTTACGGGTAGTTGGAGCCCTCAAAAGTCTAACTTCGAACTTCGATATCGCCATTGGTCATTAGACCATTGGTTGTGGAGGTCAGATGGCAGCCGCATCACAGTTAGACTGGAAAGCCGACCCCAACTGAGTTGGGAAAAAGGTTCAGGAAATGATGATGATATTAGTTGCACCCTTACTAAACTGCAGATTTATTCTGAGCATTGGTTGTTGATGTTGTTTTCAATAGTTTCTTTTATTTCATATTTTATTTATATAATATTTTTTTTATTATTAAATGCTTTGTTTCTCTTGCTTAGCAGTTAACGCAATTAACACTACAGAATACACACATCAAAAAAAGTTTGCCATCACTTTGAAAAACTGAAATCTTTTTTGTTACTGTAGATTATATTATGATTTATTCTTCTTTTTAGATTCTTTATTTCTAAATAAAGAATTAGAACACAAAACAATGACACCGTTCAATTGTTTTTTTCTTACAAAAAGGCTTTCAGTCCTAGCTTACGCTCATTCACTAACAACAACGTACTTTTTAGCTCGACATCGCATCATTCATTCATAGAGCATTAATTATTCTTTTAATCCATACTAACTCATTTTCTTCTTTATGTATATATATAACAGGCTTATATATATTAACATGCCACCTAAAAAAAGAACTTCTGTATCCCAAAATTCAAGAAACTCTAAAAGAATGAGATATTATGCGCGTTCTCAAGAATCGACAGAGGAAAGAGCTGAACATGAACTGTCTAACCATGTTACTCAAAACAAAAATTTCAATTAGAATAAGTAAATGTTTGTAAATAGACCAAAAAACAGCCCGCTAAATTTCTTAGCGGAGTCTTCTCAGAACAGGGCCACGTTTCAAACTGTAATTGATAATGCTAATTTGCTAAACATAAATTTTATATTTTTTTACGTTTTCTAAGTGTCACTTTAATGGTCAATACAAAACAGGTAAATGATTGTGACTTTTATTTCATTACTGCTAAAATTGTACACAAATCTATGTAGGTATAATATATTTTTACAGTAATATATGCTATAAAAATATGCTGTAGATCGTTTTCGACCTGAAGCGATGACACGCGCGATCCGACTTCCACGCGGGCGGAGCCGCGGGCAACAGCTAGTTTATACTAATTCTATTAGGGACAACACTGACTCGACACAGTGCAAATATGGCCTTAAATAGGGCTGTCCTGTGTATATTGTGCATAATTTATGAAATTTCTTTTTGTTGATAATAAGTTGTAGTATGGGCAGTATTTAATGAAATTTAATAGAGTCTATTGTCGATCGGACCCCGGGTGGAATAAGAAATTAATGAAAAATTTAAATTAGGTGTTATATGGAAATGCAAAGTTCCTAAAAATGTGAAAATGACACGACAATGCTTGAATTACGTGTTTTTTTACTTTGTAGAGGTTTTTGTTTGGGGGCTTTATAAATTTCTATTCTTTTAAAATTAATTAACTAGTGAAGCTCTTTCACCAATATTGAGCGAGTATCAAGTAATATTATTATATTTTCATTTTTCTTGTTGTAAGTATAGTATTCTACTAGTCAAGCCTTTTCATTTGATCCCTATCTTGGACTGATTTTCTTTAAATATGGCGAAGATCCCTCTAGACTAAATCACCTTTCAAATAAAAAATAATGATGCATATACACACACATAAATACACAAACACACACACGTGCACGCATGCTCACAAGTTAGAAAAATACTTATAGATAAATAGAAACGTGTATCGCACGCCTTTACCGCACTTAAAAAAATAGATACAAGTGTCTTTAATAAGTTCCACCAAGTGCAATGTACCCACAGTATAAAAAAAAACAATGTCGCTGATAGTAAAGTCAAAACTAGGTTATGACCTCAGATCTGCCATTGTATACAACAGAGGAAATGTTTCAGCCCATTTGCCACATGGCTTTATCTTATTCGTGAAATATTAAATGCTTCAGTTTCATGCTCTGCTCTATTTAGAAGATGGACAGGTTATTTTTTGTCTTCAAAGCCATATCAAGAGTACACTTAACCGGCGAACAAGTATAGAATAACTAGCTTTATGGTTAAGAAGTCAGCTTTACAATCATGAGGTTCCGAGTTCGAATGGATTTTATCCTAATCCTAACACATTTAATTTAAATATAGCTCTCCAGCACATCTAAATTAAAAATGTTAAGACTAATAATTTCGGTTACTAATATGTTTTAATTAAAAAGGATCATAGCTATACTCCATTTGTTTAAGTACTTAAATAAACGTAAACAATCTTTGTGTGTCTTTTAAACAAATAGACTATTGTGGAAAGAGGTGGTCCCTTCGTGCCCAAATTTGAAAGAGGTGTGACGGAAAAACAAGTGGGGCCTTGGACGGAAATCTCATTAAATCCTTAAGGTACCTAAAATATTATCGTCTTAAAAATAACATAACATAACATAACATAAACTCACGCCTATATCCCCGAAGGGGTAGGCAGAGGTGCTAGCACCCACATTTCGCCAGTATATGTTTAGGCCCCAAGGTGGCGAGCCTATTGCCATTAACCACTTGTAAACCTGCGATGCATACACACATAACTTCGAAAAGCATCGAAAAGTCATTGGTGTGTGCCATGGTAAAACCTGGGATCGAACTCGAGACCTCGTCTCAGCAGTCCAACACCCATACCACTAGGCTACCGCGGATTGGAAATATTGTTAATATAAAATAAATCAAATTCTTTTTTTTTGACGGACACTTTACAATTATATTAATAATAAAGATAGATGATAGTTCATTTGACAAAGCAAATAAACCAAATGGTATCTTTAAACAATTCATTCGTGTTCTTTTATTAAACAAAAACACATTTACATCAATAATTCAGTCGCACATTCAACCGAATGACGGTTACAATGAAATTATTGATACCACAATACATTAGTGACAAACTGATTCTTATCACAATAATATTAAAAGTTTGTTTGTTATTTTGTTTAGTAATGTTTAATTTGAAGGCCTTTCTCGTTATCTACGTGTAAACGTATGAATTCAATGGACGATTAGGTATAGCTCGCGTTCACTGTGGTAGTTTATATAATATGAGCAAAATACGTATCATTTCTACGGTAAGACTGTTTTCGGACGCAATGTGTGAGGATGAATTTTCTTACATTGCTTTTATGAAAGTGACTGCCGTGTGACTCCTAGAAGAAAACTGCATTAGTCTCGTTCTTCAATAAATAATAAATATTCTAGGACAATCTATACAATGACACCTAGACCCACGGTAAGCATAGTTTAACTAGCTTGTGTTATGGGTTCTAGAATGCGGATAAACATACTTAGATACTTTTTGTTTGTAAATTCATACATAGAAACAGTGCCCATTGGGCACCATTGGTCTGGGCAATGTAAATATTCATATTCATGCGCACAAATACTTGCATTGAGCGGGAATCGAACCCACGCCTCAGCCTCAGCAGTCGCGTTCACTACCACCACGCCACGGAGGTCGTCAATCAGCAGGTATACCGGTTTGCAGGTTAGTTTGGTCCCAAGGGTTTTACACCCTAATATATTTTTCAAGACTAACCATAATTATAATAATACGACTATATAGTTGAACATAATAAAAGAACAAAATTTGTTATCTGTGCTCCGCGTTCGTTATTTAAATGTCGTTGTGACATTTCATATTTTTTTATTTACCTCATTTGGGATTTGGCATTTTGGCCCACGCCGTTTTTATTGGTAGCCGTGTGCGGAACATTAATTTTGTTGTTAGCTCGAATATATGCCCCCCAGTCTTTTGTCCCCGTTACGTCATTTACGAAAATGGTTTTTGTTGGATTGTTATTTTTTTTTATGTGAATCAATAGTGATTTAATAATAAATGAATTATCATAACGTTTGATCAACAGCGTCTGTGACGTGGCGGTAGTGAACGCGACTGCTACACAGGGGGCGCGGATTCGATCCCCGCTCAATGCAAATATTTGTATGCATGAATATGGCTATTTGCACTGGCCTGGTTGTTCCTTGGAAAGCACGTTATGCCGTCGGTCCCAGTTGCCATATAAACATCTATGGCAGTCGTTACGGGTTGTCCGAGGTAATAGTTTCGGATGCGACCGAGATTAACGCACGGATGATGATGCTATGCGGTGTAAATCGCAAGGAAATTAATTACGTGCTCAGCTGCACAAGATGCTTTATGTACATTAGACTTTGCCACTCATATAGCAATTCCTCTGTGCACTCCCAGGTTTGCTGGAAGAAAACTCAACTTTGAGTTAAGCTAGCCTTTGTACATCTCGTCTCACTATTTTGTATAAATATAATTTATGTGTACATGAAGAATAAAATAAATAATAAATAAATACATTTCTACTACATGCTACTTTAGGTACGTTACATTACAACTATAGGCAGTTATATTAATAATCTAAGTATAAGTGGAAATAGTAGTTAGAATACTTATGTTTGAAGGGGTTTTGTATCGGAAGAGTAAAGTGGGAAGGTCAGTAGCACCGACTCACAAATTCGGACTGTCTCTAATCGTATTGTTTTACTTATGTGCGAAATAAACTCCCCTAGAAAAAATAGGGGAATGGATGAAATGGTGGTAGAGTCGTGGATGGATCATCCGTCCGGTTGACGGTGTACCTACTGGAAATAATAATACGTGCGAAACTGCGTTACCATATTTTACTCAACGAATCCATCATTGAGTAAATAGAAATTTAAGTATAGCACAGTTATTATTTTTAACCGACTTCCAAAAAGGAGGAGCTTCTCAATTCGATTGGTATTTTTTTAATTTTTTATGCATAGGTATATGTAGACCGATTAGTACGAGATTTCTGATTCGATTTCTTTTTAATTCTATTTAAATAGCTACCATTTGGTCCCATAAATATATAGTTAGGACCAGTAGTATTAATTTTATAAACATTTTTCATCTTTTTCTTAATTTTGTGCTACAATTTCATCTATATAAATTACAGCACTCCGATGCAAACTAATACATTTCAGAATCGTAACTAACAAACATCAGCTGTAATTCGAAACGTTTTTATTAACACGCGAAGCTAAGTATGTTAATCGGACACCTGATATATTATTTAACTTAATAACTGAAGCATTGTGACAAAGCCGTTACGTTCATAATTACATAGAACCGCCCATGAATAGTTCATACGCCCATAGCCTTCCAAACATTTAGAATAGACCGGGAATTAATTTATTAAAGGCTATTGATACATTACAGTCACAAAAATTGGTAGCTACAAAGCTATGCAAACCTATTTATTATCTAATTATGGCGAAGTGAAAAGGAGGGTTATGATTTTCAGCGATATGTGTGTATAACTTCTAATATGGTTATCAGAATTCTTTTGAACTAAATTTTAGTGACATTTATACAACTATAATGATAAAAGTAAAATTGGCATTGTTATCAAATGGGATGTTGCCGTCAGTCTTCCGGCACAGAACAGATGCTTTTGATTACGTTTCGAGTCAACATCGATGTGGATTCTTCAACACCTGATTTTTTAACTGTACCTACATAATATCCTTTACTAACATTTTTATGGAGTGAATATTCCATTTATGGTTTTGTAAGTGATCAGAGCGAGGGAGTCTTAACACCATCTTATGACCTGAGCATTTTTTGTAAAGAATAATATCCGTTAACTTTTTTATACGAGCCCTCACATATTATGTCATCTTTTTGCTAGTTTAAATGCCTATTATGTTCTTAATATAAATGAAAATAGTATATGACAAAACTTTGAAAAAATGTCCCTTCTGGAATAGTATATGCTCTATGTATAGTCGCGTTGTCGGTAATGCAGTGGTTTTTAAACCAAACAACAATAATTACTATAAGCTTTGTTCGTAATGCCACTATCTGTAAACTCGCCGACAGGCCACCGTTACTCAACATTTATTTTCGAGCAATTGGTTTACACTAAAACGTTTAAATCCACCTGATATTCGTTATTGTATGTAGCTTATAGAGTACTTTTGTAGAGTGAATCGGACTTCTTCTTACTCTTTGCCTCGTCTGATGGCAAGCTCAAGACAAAGTCTTGTGAAAGAGAGTGAAAGAGAGAGTATCCCAAGACCTAATACAGTACAAAAATAATGAATATAATAAAACTAATAAACGCAACATCTGCCGCCAGCCAGATACCTCGTATGACGTCCGGAAGAGTCGGAGATATGACATAACATAACATAAACTTACGCCTTTACGCCTATATCCCCGAAGGGGTAGGCAGATGTACAGTCAGAGCTCATAAGTGCATTAGCACATCAAGGCTCAAAATGGTTTAGCGTGCGGCCGGCGCGTTTATATGTGTGTGTAATGTTACTATACAATACGAGGCGACGCTGGCTTGTCTTAAAAGAAAAAGGTCAAAAGTAGCGTTAGAATGTTGACGCAATAGTTGCGTAGGATTGCTACTGCACTTTTGAGTTCTACTGTACCAGCACCCACATTTCGCCAGTTTATGTTTAGCTCCCAATGTAATAGGTAGCGAGCCTATTGCCATTAACCGGGCACTTTTAAACCTGCGATAAATACACACATAACTTCGAAATACACTGAGCTTAGCTGGAGATGTTAGAGGAAATATAAGTAATTTCGGTTACTAAATATTCTTATTAAAAAAATTGACTATAGCGGTTCACTGCTGGACAATCTGCGCCATTTTGCTTGATCTTCCATCTTTTGCATGCAGTCTATCTCTGCTATACTTTGCAGTCATTCTGGCTGGGGGGCGTCCACCTGCAAGTCGATAATTATTACAAAACTTTGACAACCTTTGTCCTAATCGCGTATTGCAGTAGTTATTAGTTAAGTGATAGCGCCGAAGTGTGTTCGAGGTTCGAGTGCCGTGCTGGATCAGATAGCCACACAGACCGGCTCTCGTGACGGTAATGGTACAATGAATGTTATCGCGAACCGCGTGTCGAACCCGATTATTGTCGCAACTCTGTTTAATTTATCTATCATCCACGGTTCAGATTCATTCGAAGATTACGAGGTCGATAATCTAGAGACTTTTTGAATATAATTTTTAAAGCAATTTGGGTCATTCATCTCTCATCATTTTCTGAACCTTTTCCCTACTCAGTTGGGGTTGGCTTTCCAGTCTACTGTGATGCGGCTGAACTTCGATGTTTTCGGTGAAGCGACTGGCATGTGACCTCCACAACCAATGGCAATATTGAAGTTCCAAGTTAGACTGGTTGGACTTTTAAGGGCTCCGACTACCCGTAACGACTGCTATAGATGTTTGTATGGCAACCAGGACTGACAGCTTAACGTGCTCTCTGAGACACGACTAGACCAGTGCAAACAGTGCATATTCATGCATACAACTTTCCGCTTTTGCTCTGAGCGGGGATCGAACCCGCGCCCTCTTCGTATCTCTGCTTGCCTCTTTATACTACTTCTCCTTAATGTCATGACAACGGAAATAGCTTGATGTATAGAAATCTACCAGATCTATTGAGATTTATGATTATTGCCCCGCTCCCTTGGATAGCCTGTGGATAGGTGATATATAGCCTATGTTACTCCTAGAATATTATAGCTTTTTATAGAAGAAAGAATTATTGAAATTGGTCCAGTAGTTTTGGGGACTATTCTTTACAAACAAACACACAAAAAAAATTCTTTTATTATAATATTAGTGTAGATAATAAAGTAACAAAGATCACAATCCACATTAAGTATTCAATGAACAACAGATACTAATTTTAGTTTATTGAACTGTCGGCAGGCATGTTCGTGGCCGTGTAGCGCTGTGCCGACGCCTCGGACAGAGGAGAGCTGCTGGAATGGCCTGGTGCCCAAGGTGGAGCGTGACGATGAGCCCAGGGTGGAGCCCTGGCGCTTACCCGACCTTCGACCCTCGCTCCACTACATGCATGATCGCGGTAACTATTTACAATCATTTTCATCATCCGTACGTTAATTGCGGTCGGAATAATTTCGATCTCGGAATACGGAGTTCGAATTTTGAGTTTTAATTTGCTTGTGTGGTCCCACACCACAGAAGCTTGATATATAAGCGGCGCTACATTTGAGCATAGATAAGCTATATTACTATTTTTATTATTACATACTTATTTATCTACGACTAGGCACGTATCTGAATTATCTTATATCATAAATACATCAGTATCTTACTAGGTAGGTCGCAGAATTAACTCCGTCCTCTATGAGCGTAGGCCTGAGGGTGACGAGTGGAGCCGCCTGTCTCCTAACAGAAGCAGGCCGCGACGGTGGCGCAAAGTACGCCTCCCCATGTCCGGGGCTAGATGGGTATACCATGGTTCCCACATTAGGGGAAGGGAGTCATCTCAAGGAGATGCCCCCAGGTGTGCCGGGGTGCGAGAGATATACAGGCTGTAAGGAGGACCCTCCCGCAACTTTCATGCCAATATGTTGTATACCATGAGTACTACCAGGGGCCTTCGGTTTCGGGAGTGTTCCTCTTACACCCTGTATCTTACACTATCAAAGACCCATAGAAGGCGTGCGTTTTAGTTGGTTCGAGTCTGAAATAATCACCTCCACCGACTTTGGTGG
Organism: Pelosia muscerda; assembly: GCA_963691645.1. Lineage (NCBI taxonomy): Eukaryota > Metazoa > Arthropoda > Insecta > Lepidoptera > Erebidae > Pelosia > Pelosia muscerda. The sequence goes on along the minus strand of OY829114.1, from coordinate 3,255,534 downwards.
GGGTGGTATGCATGGGGATCCGTGGCACCATAATGCGAGTTGATGTTTTTTCATTGATTTTTTTTTCATTTAGCGTCAATAACACGATGGAGAGTGAATAACGCTAGTTAACACATTCCAAGTTATAAAAATATGTAGTGTGCCAAGAGTACTACCAGGGCCCTCCGGCTTCGGGGTCGGGAGTGTTTCCTTTGCACCCTGTATATATAACCGTATCACAATCAGTAATCAAAATGTGCGGCACACATTACCTGTCTGCCTCGCTGTTACTTACAGCAATTATATTCGGATTAGTAACCTAGCGACGGCAGGTCGATACTCTCTCGCATTTATAGACATTAGTAGCAATTCTCCTGTTATAAAACTCTAAATAATACGGAAAATTTCGTTTAGCTTAGCAGTTAAGGAGTCAGCCTTACGATCTAGACTTCCCAGATTTATGGAACGATTACCGCTGGGATGATAAAGATGATCATGACAATAAACTCTCCTAACCCCTAAAATACAAGTAATTTATAAGCTGAAAGAGGCATAGACAAATTCTAGTAATATTGCTTTCAAATATGCAAAACAAAATTAATAAAGTCTGAAAGGATAATGATATACCTAAAGAAACCACACCGCCAGCCGCCAGTTATAGATCTCTGCCCTAGGAGGGAATTTGGAAGTTACTCGAACTTATCTTATCTTATCAATAAATAACTTATCGATATCAACATAGGTAGTACTATCTTGATATCACGATATTGATAAGTACCTCCTCTTTGACCTACCCTCACTTTGTACTGGGCGCTTATGCGCTTAATATTGGGGCGTGCGCAAATAGAAAAAAATGTTTATTGGATTTACACGGACGCGTTATACAGATAAGAGGCAAACCCTTTTACTAACTAACCAGTCTACTACTCGAGCGCAGTATGTACAATTTTTATTTTATTTTAGTGGTATATTGTATATTTACAATATTTAAGAAAATTGACATAAGATCCAAAAAAATAAAAAAAATATTTAAAAATCATAGTTTTGCCTTTTTTCACACTTGGTACGGTCGACAAAAGAGATACGGTACCACTTTTTCATATAACGTTGTATGTAAATGTGGTACCGTATATCTTTGTTGACTGTACATGTCACAGAAGTAGCCATACCTAGATGAGACGTTCATATCGATTCACATATACGATGAAGATGTTGAATGGCGTTCCCTAACTTGATGGTTTCAGCAAATTTAATCATAAAAAATATATATTTTGGGGGAGGAGAGGAGGGCACCACTCACCCGCGGTTCAACAATCGAACGATAACAATATATAATGGAATGTCAAACCGCCCCCATCAAAGCATGTAAAAGACTTCTTACCTGAGGGGAGATGTTGTATTCTATGTGCAATATTCCTCAAGTGCGAAGGACAAACCTCGACACGTGTTTCGCTTCTACACGAGGCATCCTCAGGAGTGCTCTCAAGCGAATTCTTAATGATTGGTGTGGCCCCCACCTCCCCCAATTTTTTTTTTTTTTTATACTATCACGCCTATATCCCCGAAGGGGTAGGCAGAGGTGCTAGCACCCACATTTCGCCAGTGTATATTTAAGTCCCAATGTAACAGGGGGCGAGCCTATTGCCATCAACCGGGAACTTATAAACCTGCGATAAATACACACATAACTTCGAAAAGCATCGTAGTCATTGGTGTGTGCCATGGTAAACCTGGGATCGAACCCGAGACCTCGTCTCAGCAGTCCACCACCCATACCACTAGGCTACCGCGGCACTATATATTTTTTGTAATGGATTTCCGCCAGGTAACACCTACATCTATATCGTAAATTTATTCATGCTTAAGGATTTTTTTTCTTTTTTCAGACAGGGACTGCGTAGGCTGCATCGCGCCTCTACCATTGCTTCCACAACCTGCGCCAGCGCCCCACTAGTTGACAGTCCTTCTGATCTCACATATCAATCCTTTATACATAATCAACCTGTTGATAAGTGTCTTACTGAGGAACCTACCTTCTGTACTTTGAGATTAGTTCAAGAAACGTGTAGTAAAAAAAAAGTGTAATATAATTAGTAGTTTCGGTACGGTACCTTATGTATGACTTTAAATATTATTAAAGTAAGCGATAAGTAGATTTTATTGTTATAAATCTCAATCAGCTTGTTATTAAATTATTTTTTCATAAAAATGTGTTTTTACCATAAAGTTATTAGTAATATCTACTTAGAGGGACAAAGTGTGCAAGTAACATACCTACATATTGTATTTTTTATTGTCTGATAAAAAGTGCATATTCAAATTCACTTGACACTATAAATTCGGTAACAAAATAAAAAAAGTACACTATTGCTCTATTTACGTTAGTAATAATAACTTTATGATTTATACACAGATATGTTTATTCTAAGTTTTATTTACCAACCTTGTAGACTTCGTACCGTTTCAAAATTATTACCAGTTCCAGTATGCGTTTCAAATGAGTTGATAACTGTCATAATGACATTTTGATTCGCGTTGCTAACTTCAGTTTAATAATACAGAAAACTACGTGTTATATTATAATTACTGGAAATGTGTTATGTATTTAACGAATGAATTCTGTCTCAATTAGAACAAGATAGATTACTAAATAAATATTATATACGTATTTATTATAAATACACAAAAATATACCACTCATTAAACACACTACTGCCATACTAAATAAGTGAAACATTCGGCAGGAACCAAGCCAAGCTTCCTCTGTGCGGCAATTAGGTACAGTCACCTGCAATAATATGTATACATTTAAGAACCTTGTCACAATAATAAATGACAAGTCAACATTATGACATGAAACGGTAAAATTCGACAAGTTTAATGTGAAAAAGTTCTAAAACGTATACATATTACTGCAGCCCGACAGCCCTAGTCTTTTCCTAGATGTTTAAGTTGTTAAGTGATTATCGGCGTTGTCATTATCACTCATTGTTACCCTACACGTATGTAACTATCCGATATGGAGATTTTGTTGTTAGCTGCACAACTTTGATAAATACGGAGTGAAGTTGCAGCGATTGCGATTGTCTTCTCATTTGAAACGCATAGTACAGAAGTGTATCAATATCCTTTGTATTTAATATACATTGAAATAATTGCTTGTTCTTAAATAATTTAATGTAAAATGTAAATGCAAGAGGCATGTGGCGTAACGCACAAAGAAAGCGAAATTATCGACGCGACTATGTGATAAATGAATGTGTCAAGTGGAGAAAAGACGGCTTTAAGCACATTTTATAAATATTAGTGTCAACTTTTTTGCCAATTGTACAATCACTAAGTCCTTATAATATTATTTCAATCTTATTTTACTTTGATGGTGTGATTTGAGCTTAGACTGTTGTCGTCCATGGATATATGTGGACTGTATCTTGTAAGACAAGTGTAAATTCAAACAAATTAAACAATTAAATATATGCACTACAGTGTTTGATGCATTTTAACCAAATAACTGTAGTATTCTGTGTATCCAGTAGCACTAGTATGAACTCCTATCGAATTCGTAATGTAAAGGTTTCGAGAGAACGGAGCATTGTGATTGGCAGTCTGCCTCTTATGAACCTGTGTGCGTGTGAAGCCCGCCAATCGCAATGCTCCGTTCTGTCGATACCTTTACATTACAAATTCGATAGTATTTCGTGGTAAGGCTACTGACCGTTACCATTCGTTAGCGTTCTGAATCTCAGTATCGAAGTGAAGTAGGAATGGAATAATATTGCTTTTTAGAGGTCGTGGTAGAGACGCTGGTCGGTCTAAGGGCAATTTTATTTGCCCTGTGGTTCTTTTTTCAAATTGGAGCAGGACAACACGTGCACGGATGTCACCTGCATACGGTGTAGAATATTCCATCAAGAACCAAGCGGTTCGGTGAGTTTTTCCTCTACCGCACCATTAAGTCTTGGAATTCCTTACCAACGCACGTGTTTCCTTTTTCCTACAGTCCCGCGTCCTATAACCGGGGCGTGATAAAGCATCGGATGGGGCCGTTAAGCTGAGCGTCACCATTGTAATACTGTACGTGTTTGTAATGGTGATCTGAGACTCAAATTGTGAAGTCAAATTGATGTGCCACAAAATAAAACCTCAGGCAAATCAAATTGCTTTTGGACCGACCTGTAGGAAGACTCAGTGTTTAGACCAGATGCAATAAACCTAATAGTTGAACCATATGATTATATAATTTCATTTTATTGCGAATAGTAATAAATCACATTTGAGGAACCTCAGATTAGCAATCTTCTGTTGCTTTGAACATTCGCTGTGTGTAGAAAAAACTGTAATAATTTTATTATATACACATTATTACATGTAATCTCTAGTCACAAAAATAGCAATATGTACCTAAAATCTAGTCTTGTATAGATATAGTTGCGGCACGCTATGATGGCCGTTTTAACACGAATGATTTTGCTCGTTTTCTCTTTTTTAGTAAACATGAAACATAAACATAAACTCTCGCCTTTATCCCCGAAGGGGTAGGCAGAGGAGCTAGCAGTGCTCGCACCCACATTTCGCCAGTTTATGTTTAGGTCCCAATGCAATAGGTTGCGAGCCTATTCCCATTAACCGGGCACTTATAAACCAGCGATAAATACACACATAACTTCGAAAAGCATCGAAAAGTCATTGGTGTGTGCCATGGTAAACTTGGGATCGAATTCGAGACCTCATCTTAGTAGTCCATTACCCATACCACTAGGCTACCGCGGTCTTGTTTAGTGCGTGAAGTTTATTCTCTTCTGTGCTAGTCTCGCCATATTTTTTTTTAACAGTTGTCCAATATTAACTGTACCAAAAAAAAAACGAGCAATACCAGTCGTGTCAAAAGGGCCATCATAGCGTGCGTCAACCATAATATTAGTTATAGATAAATTAGAAACATATCTTATTTGATAATAAAAGCAATTGTAATGAATCCAATTCATGAGATGTACTAATAAGTATTGTAATCTAGTCTAATAGTCGGTTTCTCAATTGAGAAATTGAATTTTGGTCTCATCAATGCCTAGTCACGCATTTTTGAAGAACAAATTGAGAGGGGAAAATATCATTGAATTCACGATACCGTTTCGTTTACCGACACCTCTGTATATAACTACATATAATAACTATATGAGCATCGTTTTCAAGATTTTATTATAGATATCTGGTTATATTGATGCTACTAATAATTGTCAACCACTGATATTATGGGTTTATAGACTTTACTGCTACGTTGTTCAAGTCTCAAATTAATATCATCGTTTTGAGCGAATTTCACGATGCAATAAACTTTTTTTAAATTTAATTTTGTACTTTACCTTAACATTACTTACATCACATCTATCTCTCTATTATCTATCTATCATATAGATATATATCATATAGATGATATCATGATGTCATGATGGTCGCAGATAATACAGGCTATACAATTGAACTTTAAGCCCGTATTGATAAAGCTGAAGATTCAATGGTTTTATATTCTCCGTGATGGTTTGACAGTGGTTAGCAATTAGTAGAATTTTATTGGTTCCCTAATTGTTAGCTAAAAAGTAAGTCTTTGAAATGAGAGAAATGGAAACCGGGGCTGTAAGAAGAAGAAAACACTAGTGTTGATAAAGAATTCCAAGTGAATAGGTTGATGAGTCTACCTTCTATTTCTTAATTCAGAAATCGAACTTATGTAACTTAATTTCTATTTATTAAAATGTAAAAAACGTAGTTTGCAGTCTAGGCCGAATAAATAACTGTAAATAGCTATTCTATGAGTATTAGGTAATAGGTATAGGTGGAGTCTTTAACGAGACTGTTCCATTGTAAACTAATATTCCATTTACTTATCGAATTTATGTTATCTTTGAAGCGTCTGGCGGAAAATATTATCGAGGGAAACGTCTGGATAATAATAAATGGATATGTAAGAGGCAATAGATTTGCCAATACTATACAATATTCAATAAATTACTGTGTACGGTGAATACAAGTCTATCGTATTCGTGATAACATCAATTATGTTATATTTTGTTGAAAGTCTATTATCTTACTTATAAATATTTATAAGCCATATGTACTCGTGCTCGACTTCACCCACATTGAGCTCCACTGAGAATGATATAGGTAAGCACCTACTTTTCAAATCAATTAAGCTTATAATATGAAAACTTCATCACGAGATCTACATTATGATCAATCAAACTCATAATATGAATACTGAAGTAATTGGTCAGGCGAAACTACAACATATACATAATTCTTTGCCGGGTATACGTATGCCGGGTTCATGAAACTGTAGTTAGTCTATGACTTGTAATTTCATCACGGATAATGTATCAAACCGATAGTAAACAATTTGCTTTTTTCATGCTATATACCTAGTGTCTTATACTTGAACACACTTTAACCTTTTACAAATCATTCCGCTCATTAACCCAGTCCAATTTTTTTTTTTGGATACCCAAATGCAGAGTGATTCGTCAAATGGTTCTATAGTGCATTGTATACATATCTCAAATATCTGGTATTATTATGTAATTATTGTATCAAAACTGTAGTAATGTAGTACAGCTGCACAAATTAAATAAACTAAATTTTAGTTTAGTGACAACGTCTTTTACTAACCACTCCTATATATATCTGGGACAGGAGGTGAGAGAGTTGAAGGTCATTATTTCATTTATTTCCCAGTGAGCATTGTGTACATAGAGCTCATTTTGAGTACATTTTGGGTTGACAATTCCTTCCCATACATATAGTTAAAGCCTCTTATTTTTTGCTCATTGCACTTTTAATAGAAATAACATTACATATATCAGCATCATACAAATTTTACAAAAAGCGTCTAACTGACTTGCAGGAGATCTTTCCCATTCGAGGTGTACTGACTGCGTAGGCGCATTGACCCTGTACCGCGCCAGGAGCGTGCGCCCTCCGTTGTACCATTCATTCCTATACACCAACACTTCTTCAGGTGAATGACTCTTGTACGTCAGATTCTGGTAGGTAGTTCGCAACGGGCTAAGTTTCATAAGGCTTTTCTCAAACTGCCTAAAAAATAAGAAAAAAATCATTATATTGACTGTATCTGAAAACAAAATTGAGATAAATGGTTTTAGGGATCGTATCTGTTGGCAATAAAAAATAAGCCCTTCAGTAAAGTGTGATTGATAAGAATTACGTAATAAATGAGTGACACAATTGATAGGAGGAAGTTGTTAGGACATATTTCTAAAGTGTAGCAGGGTAGGTAAATATATACCTTCTTATAAAAGAAACTTTGAGGTCCCAACAAGATCTTCGGGGCCCAAGTCAACCCCACCTGCAAACCGGTGCAGATGTTGCAGCGGGGGACAGGCAAGTCACTACTATAAAAGGCCAGACAATAAAAAAAAAGAATGATATGGACCGATCATGGAGGAAACTTGTCAGGGATAGCACGCCCTCGCAAGGCAGCGCACAGGAGCTTCGCCCGAATCCCTGTGGTGAGTGGGTTAGGGCTACCGTGCCACAGTGGGGCATAGCCGTGCTCCAAGCCATCAGTGTGCCAAGACGTAGCACCAACAGGGAACTCTGGACTCCGAGGATTAACGCTAGTGATGATGATGATGAATCGATCGGAGGTAGTTGTTTGGATATTTGTCTAAAATAGGAGGGTAGGTAAATAAATATACCTGAATATAAAAGAAGTGAAACAAAAGAGAAAGAGAGGTAATGTAACAACAGTCAAAATGCCAATCATAAAATTGGCTACAACACAAAAATAACATCAAACTAATAATAATAAATGTACACATAAGTGGACTATGGTATGTAGATGTATCTATTTTTGTTTAACGTTACCCAAAATAAATACTGTTAGACTTTCAGACTTGTTGGATTATTTTCATTTTTATTCATTGCATTAAACCAACGAAAGTACTTGAATATGAATGTATTGGAATTTCTCTAGTTGGGTATCATTATGCGTTTGTACATTATTTTTTTTGGACATAAGTCGTGCAAAGGAAATCTTTCATCTTATTACTTTTCACAAAGACTCCTCTTATTTAAATCATACTTACTGAATAACTTGTATACTTTGTAAGTCATTATGTGCTTCCGGATATTTATGAAATACATCTTCCATGCCCATAACAAGTGTTAACACTGCATCTGCCATAGCCATAGCTTTAGGAGGCCACTTTTGTTTTTGCCACAAGTTCTTCAAGTCCGCAAAGGTCTTATTTGTGAACGCATTCTTTCCATTTTCATAACAGAATGAAAACGTTAAATGTTTCAGATCTAATTTTATGTCACGCTGACTCCACTCTCTAACAATCCAAGTGATTTTATCATCATTCATATTAAGTTTTACAGCTGCAGTCAAAATAGTAGCAGCGTCATCACTATTTGTATTCACCAAAACAACACTTGTTATTTTATTTTTTATTTTCTGCAATACATTCTCAGCTTCTTTTAACGTTAAATGAAGGCGTACCTCGTAATCGATTAATATGAAATCGCAGATTTCTCTTAGATCTGCATTCATTTTTTTTGCCTTTGGAGTCGGTTCCGTTAGCACGGTGACTTGAGTTGTATGTTTGGTATTTATGAAGTGTTTTAATCCAAGGGCGAGGTGGAGTGAGCGTCCATTGGTCAGCCACACAGATGTCATAGAATTAAAGTCAATGTCTATTGCATTATATAATAAAACAGGCAAATTGACTGCGTTGAGGTTCTTGACGATGTTATTATCGTCAATGTTCTTGACTCCTCCTATCACATATCCGATGTGATGTGGTTTCACATGCTTTTTGACAAATATTTCTACTTCGTCTACTAAAGACTTTGTATTTGTACAAATTATAAAATATGTCTGCAGTATTATATTAAAGTATTCTCGTTTTATTAAACCGCCTAAAATATTAATCATATCGTTTAAACTGTCATTCCTAAAATCCCCAATTTTATCTTCTGAACAAATAAATATAGCTATTTCACTAGGGATGCTATTTTGTAATATGATCTCGACCATTTCATAGTCATCACTCTTAGCCCATTTACAAGCCGCTTCCTCAATACCTTTGACACTACTCTCTAATTCAAGTATTTGTTTTAAAGATGTAAGAGGTGGTGTAAATGAATTTGATACATCAAAAATTTGACGTGCAAATTCTTTTACTAGAGTTTCCTTAGCTATTTTATTGGCTATGGTAGTATTAGTTTTTAGGCATGGATGTTGTACTACATTAACGTCTTCATCCTCATCCCACATGTCATAATCTAGAAACAGGAACGATTCATTACCCTCTCGTAACATTTGGAATAGGTTCTTGCGACTTAGAGGTTTATATTGGAGCTGAAGTGAAGATGTATTCAGCAAATTTGCGACCGCCGTAGTCATATTGTAGCCCGGTTCCAAGTTGTATACGATCAATATTCGACTCCTACTGAAATGTAAAGATATATATTATACAAATATGTTATGTATCGAAGCTAAATAATTTGTACAACTGTTTATTCTCTGAACCTTTTCCCAACACAGTGGGGGATGGCTATCCAGTCTAACTTTGATGTGGCTGAACTTCGATATTTTCCGTGAAGCCACTGCCATCTGACCAATTACCAAAACCAATTACCATTGGCGATATCGAAAATTTCCAAGTTAGACTTTTGAGGGCTCCAACTACCTGCCATAGATGTATGTATGGCAACCCGGACTGATGACTCAACGTGCTCTCCTAGGCACGGCCAGACCAGTGCAAACAGCCATATTCACGCATTCAGCTTTTTGCACTGAGGGGGGATCGAATCCGTGTCCCGTGCACACGTGCGGTAGTGCACGCGACTGCTACAGTCGCGTGCACTACCGCCACGCCAAGGAGGCTGTTGTACAACTGTTGTCTATAATATTTTGATAGATAAGGAAATATTTCACTGTAATCTTATATAACCTTTTTTATTTTTATTCAATTTTTAATTAGGGGTTTTTATTCTTGACAGAATATGTCAATTTTACCCTTAATTCTACTTGACTCAGAGGGGAATGAGAGTCACTGCGGGGGTTCCTTGATCATCCGACATAGGTAGCCATCTCTGTAGTTTGTTTGTGCTAGGATGCTAACTACAATATCTACGTCGTATTTGTTCAGCTCAAATTGCGTCATAATATAGGTGTCTCTCTTTCCCCTTGGGTACGGTTACATTCCATCAAGATATGTTGAACATCTTTTATATTACCTTGTAGTAGAACTTTCAAAACCGCAATCTTTTAGTCTTGTAGTATTTATGTAGGGCCCTGGTTTAAGCAGGTCGACGCATTGCTTCTTAGGACGCAAGTGCTTCGCTATATGCACGTGTAGCTTTAGTTTAGTAGGTGTAACGTTTTTGGCATCACATTCATATTCTGCTTTGGTCGTTATGTTCGTCAACAGGGCCACTTCTACCCTATCATGGAAAGATGGAAAGAAAGCGTAAATACATTAATTTCATTAATTTTCATTGAATGTAAATAATAATAATAATTGAACGTGAATAGTGGTTAAATGTTTTGGATGACGAGCGCAATATCTTTATATGTGTCAGATGAGTGTTTGAGACAAGCGCTCTCATCTATAATAGGATCTTAAAAAAAAAATTGATATGATTATGATTTATTACGTGAAAACGCGGTAGCCTAGTGGTATGGGTAATGGACTGCTGAGACGAGGTCTCGGGTTCGATCCCAGGTTTTACCATGGCACACACCAATGACTTTTCGATGCTTTTCGAAGTTATGTGTGTATTTATCGCAGGTCTATAAGTGCCCGGTTAAATGGCAATAGGCTCGCCACCTATTACATTGAGACCTAAACATAAACTGAAATGAAAAAAAATGTGGGCGCTAGCATTTCTGCCTACCCCGTCGGGTATAAAGGCGTGAGTTTATGTAATGTACTGTATGATTTCTAAGATATGTTATGGCATGGCATGTCATGATAAGTTTTGTTATAGTGTAGTATGGTATGATGTGGACTTGGTCTAAGAATAATATATCATGACATTACCTTTTGAGTAATTTCTCGTCAGTTTTGATTACATCGGCTGCTAATCCATTGCATGGAATCTGTTGAAGTTCAACGAGCTTGTAGCCAAGCACGTAACGAATGGCGACAGTCAAGAGTGCAGCAGCCGCTCGCGTCAAGTCGCTGTCCCAGTATAAAATGATGCTCTTCGACTTCCCATTTTGAGTCACAACCTGCTCTTTTGGTACTGCAAAGAACCTACGTTGAATAAATCTTAATTATTTATAGAGGGTAACTTTGGAGGAGTATTGACAGCCTCTGTGGCGTGGTGATAGTGAACGACACTACGCAGGGGAAGCAGTTTCGATCTCCGCTCATTGCAAATGTTTGTATGTACGAATATGGCTATTTGCATTGGTGTAGTCGAGCCTCGGTGAGAACGTTAAGCCATTGATCCCGGTTGTCATACGAACATCTATGGCAGTCGTTACGGGTAGTTGGAGTACTTTTTGTTTTTTTATGCGCAATCTTTTGGTTTTTAGTTGTATCCGAAGGTGAGGTAGTAGCGAGCATATACCTCGCACCCCGGCAGACCTGGGACCTTCTCTTTAGGGGGGACCTTCGGGTGTAGGGACTGCGCGGGGACGCGCACTTTGTGCCGCCACCGCGGCCTGTTTCTGAAGAGTTCAACAACTGGTCAATTGTAGTATTTTAATCTAGCCTAATGCGTGTATGGGCAAATAGGTTGTAGAGGCCAGATGGCAGTAAGACTGGAACTGACTGGAAAAAAGCAGACCCCGGTCTCCGAGGTGACCAATGAACTTTGGAGGAGTATAACCTCACCTGCAAGCCGGTGTCGATTGATGTACAAGAGGGTTAGGAGCTTAAAGGCAGTCGTTCCCAAATGTTGAAGTATTTATTGACCCCGCTATCAAAATTATTTATAACTTCGGTACTTTACGAACCGCTTTAAAGTCGCTCTAGGTTATCGCGTAGGTAACGTTAATGGTTTATTGACAAAATCGAACTAGTTTGATAGGTATAGGTACATAGTTTTAGTATTTACCTTATTCATATTGTTATCGTATTGTACAGCATGTTTTGTGGATGCTATTTATTATTAATTATATTTGATGATTAAAATTCGAACTAGGGAAGCGCTTTAACCGCTTTAAATCATAAAAACATTTTTGATAATTTTTCAAATCACTCTTTGAGATTCGGGTTTTACTCTCATTTATCTCATTCGGATGCCTAATAGACATTTGAAACGTTGGCGGTTTATTAGTACTACCGAATATTCAAAATGAAATTATCCAACGAATTCATCAAATTAAAATAGAGAGAATATAATTAAAATGAAGAGTCTAGGCTAATTCAATCTGTATATTAACATTCACAGGGGTGGGTCTTAATTATATATAAATTTTACAGCAAATGTAGGTATTCCATCCGTGGGAACTGCTGATTACAAAGGTGGAAACAGCTTAATCCATAGGTGGGAACGGCCTGCAGTCCGGAGAAAAGCTGCACTTAGCTGGTAGCTCGTCGTGCCGCGTCAGCTTCTTTCCGCCGACGTGGCTCGGTCTCCGTCCTGCAAGCACAAGGAAAAAGCTAAGTAGGTGTAAAAACATACTGCAGTGCGGGCGTGGCAGGGAAGTGAAAGCAGGTGGTCAAGCTACTTCCGGCACGTAGTGCAAAGTCATTGCAGTAAAAGCCACGACCCACAGCATTCTAAGCAGCAGGCAAATGCATAGAAAAGAACACACACTTAGTAAGATAGATTACCCTGAGGTCAATGGCCTCAAGGTATAGGTCATTAACATTTTGGCAGATTGCAAAATAAAATGAAATCTATAAAAATTCTATAAAGTTAAATAGTTGCATAGCGCACAATAAAATTAGGCGATGGCTACTCCATGGGCTCACTCTGGAGTGGCATCGCACCAAACTTGGCCCTCGGCATGCATAGGCATGACGCGGCATGAAAAGCTGTCCATAGGAAAACATTCATATGGATAAAATAAAGCAGACTTTACTCGCGTAAAAAGCAAAGCCATGCTGGAAGGAACTTCACACTACCCGCATGTATCCGACGATGTACCATCTAAGAAAATCTAGTATCAGCTGGGAATATAATATCAGCATATAATACTAACATTATACTCCAGCTACAAAAATATGGTAATCGACTCGGATTCATGCGGCCAATGAGCCACCTGAAATAAAAATTAAATTAGCACACTGTAAAGCCACACTTGCTCACCGAAAGTTCTGCCACAAGTAGGATCTGCCACGGTCGGAGGAAAAAAGCGGGCTCCTCACTGAACCGCACTCCCTTATAAGCCCTCTGGTAAAAAGGGGGGCAAGACCCTAATGTGCAGGTACAAAGTAATTAAATGCTTATGCATGCTAAACAAAAGCATTTTATAAAATATTCGTATGCTAAAGGTCACTGACCTATGATTGACCATAGACTGGCCGAGTCGCGTCCTGTCAATCATCGACCAGAGACAAGGAATCGATTATCATAGATAATCATTCCCTGAATGTAGATAAAATTAGTGTGGACTGCGAATCGATACCAGTATGATATTCGATTACGCATTCCACAAATATAAAATAATGCAATAACGATTTGCATCGTTACACATTATATACTTATCTATTTACAAAATTATCTATTATTATCTACACATTTATCTATTTACAAAATTTTGTACTCACAATAATTTTGTTTCATCGCTTCGCAATAAATTGCTTCTACGACTGCGAAGCAAATCACAAGCGCTAGCACACATGTGGTCAAGAGCATCATTGCACAATAATAAAACTATAATCTAGAACGCCTAGACACACGATCGTTACTCCCGTACATGCGATCACTACTGGCGCATTTACAGGATCTTATGCGTTTCCACCTGCCGTTAAAAAACTTGTTAGAGAGAAAAGTTGAATATTTATATCAGTATTTTATTCATTTTTTATTTTATTTTTATATAAATGTTACAGAAACAGACATTAGATTACTACAACTAAGATTCTACAATCTATACAACACTTTTAAAATTTAAAGTCCAATTACGTCCGTACACAACTCCTTAGTTAACTTCAGTGCCAGTAGTGCAATTTTAAAATTAGTAACTAGGTATTCCTTAGCAGTGAATATATGTTAAAATTTACTGTTAATTTACGGTTGTTTACTGTTACCTTTTTCTTTTGTTGGAAAGGACAAAAGAAAAAGACAACAAGAAAAAGACGAAACAATTCCGTTGTAGGTTCTCACCGCACAAAATCCTTTTAAATTCTAAAAAAATATTGTGAAAATTATCTACACGAGAGCACACAGAATTACAACATCTGTACATTCGAGCGAGTGGACCGTTCATCATTCAGTATTGTTTTATATCAACATTTATTCAGTACACAATAAATAAGTATAATCTAAATGTCAACTAATCATATATTCGGTCCTCCGTGTCTGAATGCAACTTATAACAGAATAAATAATAGTACTTATAATTTGAAAACGGTGATAATCCAAGATCTTCAATACTCTGTATAATCTGTATCTTATATGTATACGTATTGTATGTTATAACTGTATATATCTGATAGTGAAGATAGTGCTATATAATATTTATTTTATGTACACTTGATTCTCATAAGGTACTTAATGTTTGTTTATTTTATGTTAATATTTATTTTATGCCTACTACTTCTCTTATAGTTTTGTATAATACTACTTGTGCTAATTGTCTTATATATTATTAATTGTATTATATTATCATAAACTACACCAGACCCAACAATATATTGTTATATCACGCTACTGTCCGTCCCAAGGTTGCCTGGAAGAGATCGCTTCCAGCGATAAGGCCGCCCATTGTCCATTAGAACAAACTGTAACTCTCAATACTTGTCCTTGGTATTTTCTTGTATTTTTTTTTTGCTTTGTTTTTTGGTGTACAATAAAGAGTAATCTATCTATCTATCTTCTACCATGGTCTCTGTACCCTATACAACATGCTAGCTGGTATAACTACCGAACAACGGATGCAGTTCTAATGTGGAGATTCCTTCTAAACTGTTCTTATTTGACATATTTGAACAAAAGATTTGGTCGCGGAAGATTCTACTGTTCGCATAAAAAACTCAGCGGACTTTTCTTTTTTTGGTCTATTTATAAAAATGTACTTAGTCTAGATACAGAAATTTGCTTTAGTAGCAAGTTGAGTGAACAGCTCATATCCAGGCTTGTGTTTATCATAAAATATATTTTTGGCATAACTTCTTTTTAATTAAATTAATTTTTAAATTTATTGATAGGCAAATCTCTACAGCATTTACACCCGTATACTTCTCCTTCGAGGCAATGGTTAAAATACTCTTGTGAAATACCAAAGTAAAATATTCCTATTACATTTTAAAGTCATTTCATCAAGAAAATTCAATTGTTCAAGCCGCCTCGAAAACGTTCCATACAAAATCGTTGCAGGTGACTTACAGGTCATGTCACGCGCCTGTTACGCTTAGAAAAAATGTTACTAAATTAATTAATTATACTCCATTGTAAGAGAATATCACATTTATTTTGGTTTGCGTTGAGTTTACACGTGCATTGTTAATACTAAAAGTAATTTGAAGTGTGTACTTAATTTGATTGTTTATAAATCATAAATTTTGGTAACTAAACCGCGGTAGCCTAGTGGTATGGGTAATGGACTGCTGAGACGAGGTCTCGAGTTCGATCCCAGCTTACCATGGCACACACCAATGACTTTTCGATGCTTTTCGAAGTTATGTGTGTATTTATCGCAGGTTTATAAGTGCCCGGTTAATGGCAATAGGCTCGCTACCTATTACATTGGGACCTAAACATAAACTGGCGAAATGTGGGTGCTAGCACCTCTGCCTAACCCTTCAGGGATAAAGGCGTGAATTTATGAATAAATTATGTTGATATTATGTAATCAGAAAGAAGTAAGTAATATAACTATCAGATACAATACTCAATTAATAGTTGCGGCACACTATGATGGTCGTTTTGATGGCTGGTTTCTTTCTTTTTTGGTGTGTGAAGTTTATTTTCTTCGCCACTTTTTTTCTTCACATTGTCCAAAATTAAGCGCACCAAAAAAGAAAAAATGAGTAAAACCAGTCGTGTCAAAACGACCATCATAGCATGCCGCAACTATAATAGAATTCGTTCAACTGCTGAGCAATATTGGGCCTGCTCTGTGAATCTTGCTTCATTAGTAACAAGCGTACTAGCTACCGCTGTCAATAGGATTGATGCTTTGATTCTGTGTGTAGATATATCGTAAATTATATAGCAATCTCGGACGAGCTATGAACATTTTTCTCTAATGTAAACAAAAAGGCACTCTATGAAATAAATTATTCTCGTAAAAAATCACTCAACATTTCCGATTCATGATCCATTTATCTACAGCAGAAATAAAAAAGTGGAAGTGTCAGCTATTTTTATAGAAAACAAGCCCAATCGACATGAATAACATTTTCTAGCATAGTAATTTTGCTGTGAACTGACAGCATCACTTACGCCCTTTTGCCTTAGAACCGTCGATATATTTGTAAACAGTAATGTATGAACTCCGACAGCATTCAAAATCGTACAGTCAGCATCACACGTTACTGAACGCCAACAATTTTCAAGCAAACGTTATATTAATTATTAATTATTAACGACTTTCTATCAGGTGGACCGTGTTTCATTTTTATTTATGGCACGTCAATCTGATGTTAAGCTGAAGGTAAAGTCTCATGAAAGAGGGTCACCATTGCAGACACGTTCAGTACTATAATGGTGGAGCTCAGCTTGACGCCTCATCAGATGCTTTTTCACGCTCCGCTTAGAGGACCCGGGACTGTAGGAAGAAGAAAACACGTGCGCCGGTAAGGAATTCCAGAACTTAATGGTGCGGCAGAGGAATGACTCACCGAACCGCTTGGTTCTTGATGGAATATTCTACACTGTATGCGGGTGACATTCAAAGCCCTGCACGTGTTGTCCTGTGTAGGAAAGGTGAGGGTGGGATTAATGGTATAAAAAATCCGCAATACCACCTAAGTGGTATGAAAAACCGTATATGCCATATGCTTTATTTTCAAATTATGATTCTGTAACCTTCCTTGATACATTGTCTATTCAAAACAGGAATTATTTTACATTTTTAGCCAGTAGTTCCTGAGATTTGTATTGAAATGTGAGGTTGCCGGACAGAATAATAAGTAAAATAAATAAGTTATCAAGTGAACAGAGGAGATTTGACGTCATACGCATAACGCGAGCTAGAGTTGAGCTAATATAGGTGAATAATTGAACGGCTGTCATACCACAAACTGCAAACGTAAGTTTGAAATGCTATGCAACTTATACAGGCTATTTATTTATGCAGTTGATGCAGTTGCAGTTTATGTTGCATGATGCCGTTCAATTTTAACCAATGTTAAAAGTCTATAGTAGGCCTGTTGGTCTTGCGTACTTATAAATTGATAATATATGTTGAAATATTTTTTTCACATTTTCATTTTCAAATTTAGAATACAAATTTTTCTTAACATTTATAAATGGAATAATTTCAGTTATTTTTGTCACTGACTGTATGAGGTATTTTTATATCACTACGGTGACAAACGAGCAGACGTTTGGAGCAGAATAAATAATATCATTTGAATAGAGAGGAAAATAAACGAGGAGCTGATTCATATATTTATTTTGGTCCATCAACAATGGTTCATATTTTTACATTTCTGTTAGATAATATACAATGTAACAATAACTTTGAATAATACGATGTTTTGAAGAATACTGCCAGTAGAGCCCTCTATACATACCTATTTATTCATAAAATACAATATTCTAGCTTTTCAATACAGTACGATAAGGTTCAAAGTTGCTGCCTACATTGGCAAATATAAGGCACTTTTTAAAGCTATCTAAAAATGTATGTAGGTACAGTAGAACTCAAAAGTGCAGTAGCAATCCTACGCAACTATAGCGTCAACATTCTAACGCTACTTGTTACCTTTTTCTTTTAAGACAATTCACGCACACATGTAAATTGTTTTTCTGTAGGAATATTATACATTATTTCGCTACAAACATCTAAGTAGGCCGTGGCCGAATGGTTCTGGCATAAGGATTACTAAAATGTAAGGTTGTTGGTTCAAATCCTACGATCAATTAAAACACTTTTTGTGTTTTATTTATAAATTTAACAACAGGTTGATGAATAAAATATGATTCTAAAGTAGAATTTATTATTAGTTAAACTTTAGCAAAGATCAACATAAAATGTAAAAAGTATGAAGGTAGATTTGAAATAAAATGGAATAATTACTGACTTAGAGAAAATAAAATGACGTTGTTGGTTTTTAGTTGCTTGTTTTGTGCTTGTTATTGTCGTGAATCGATTCAATATTAATTTTAACATGCCTACAAGTTATATAAGAATGGAAGTCAATGCTAATATTGTGGCTTTATATATGAATGGATTAAATATAAGTGAAATAGCAAATGAAACTGGCATATCCGTAAGTATAATAATACATACCATTTTATTTTTAAATTATACTAGCTGTCGTCCGCGACAACGCTCGCGTTGATATCGATTATCGCGACCAAACCTAGCCTATGTGTTATTCTGTGGTATATAAGCTATATTACTGTAAAGTTTCATTAAAATCTATTCTATCTATTTGCTTACATTAATGTAAAAACGTTCTTTTTAGAGAGCGGCTCACAGTACCGCTGGGATAAGATGTTTGAGGACGAGAAGGCCGGAAGGTTTGAAGAAGTAGAAGGCCACCGCTGATTAACCACGACCAGCGGTGCTATATGGTAGCAGAGTATGAAACCAATGGTTTCATACGAACACGACGATTTGCCAATGAGTTTGAAACATCATTGAGGACTGCTCGCCGCGTACTCCATGCCGAAGGCCTGCATCACCGGACGCCAGCAATAAAACAGTTTTTAACGGAACACGGAACAGCAGAAGTTATGTGGACTTTTTAGATAATATAATGTTACAGTGCGTAGTGCTTTTCGTCATAGATCGCGAATGGCTTAGAGAACATGCAGAGGTCAACGTTATTTCTTGGCCAGCACGATCCCATGATTCAAACCCGTTAGAAAATATATGCGGTAATGGTAAAAAGATTTATAAAGTCCTAAATTATTAAAGCAACATTGCATGCAAATATGTGACAATTTACGTAGGACAGATATTTATAAGAATGTTGTGGGGTCCATGCGCCGACGTCTACTCTGCGGTATTGAGAACAATGGAGGTCATACAAAATATTAATAATTATTAGCACAAAAACTATTATTAAGTAATTATTCATATTTTGCCCGCCTACTATCATTCTCTCTAAGCCTATTCCCAACTCAGTTGGGGTCGGCATTCTAGTCTAACTAAGATGCGGCTGAGCTTCAATATTTTCTGTGAAGCGACTGCCATCGGACCTCCACAACCAAATTGGCGATATCGAAATTCTACAATACTAATTATACTTAATTGGATGTTTGTAAAAAAGTACTACTAGTCTTGTTGTTCTAAATATCAAAACTGTAAAAAATAATACTTTGGTTACATAACTTACAAGTAAGTAAACTATACCTACTTAATGATCTTTCTATGTATTACAAAAAATAAATTCAATAACCCAGTTAAGTAAGAAGAAGTAGTTTTTGTGAATTTGGTGAAAAGGGGACGTGCTGGCTATAGGACAAGTCAGTTTAAGATTGTAAGATTGAGGTTAAGTTTCAATCCTCTTTTCCTTGCGAAAACGAATACTTAAGCTATAAACCTCAATAAAATTTACATTGAGTAGGCAGGTAGATAGTAAAGATGAAATATATTTAGTTACTTATCAAACATTTTGTATCATTTATTTTCATAACCCGATAATTTTAATCACATAAATAACAATTAATGCCAATTTCATGCAAAAATAATTTATAATTATTCAAAATTAAATATTTGACATAAATATAAAAAATTATTATCAGTTGGAATCGAACCACTAACATCTCTAATCATTCCGTTCCGATAGTGTCATGCATTAGCCACTTAGCTATCCGTTGACTCACTATGCCTGTTAAATTACTGTATTAGTATCTAATGACTCACAGCAGGTTTAAAGAATAACACAGTTATGAAAACGGACATATTAGGTATTATTATGATTAGTCTATCTTCTATCTTTGTCTAGTAGGCATTTTATATATATTGTTGTACTCTTCTTCGCTATAATATGCATTTCGCACACAAGTAAAAACTACGCGCGACGGTCGCACGGTAAACCATTTTGAGCCTTGATGTGCTACTGCACTTCTGAGCTCTGACTGTACATTTCAAATCACAATAAAATAATTTGCAACCAATCAATTTCAGATAGTGAACTAATAGATTATGAGGATATAAGTTTAATGTAATAAAAATATAAATTAGTATCAAAATATATTTTTTTTATAAAATAATATCAAATGCCAATAAACTTATGTTAGCAAGTTGGCCCGCCCCGGGTAGTCCCCCCGGTGTCCGGTGCGAAGAAGACCAGAACAGTCTTTTGTTGCTATTTACACGAATTAATGAAATTATATTCTAGTAAATTCTCTATAGTAAATTCAGTCTATGTGTTAGATATTTATTAGGCAGTAATTAAAAATACTAAACTTAAAGAGATATACAAAAACTTATAAAGAAACTTTAAGCAACGGCCAAATTAGTGAAGCCCTGCATAAAGTTACAGTAGGTGAGCAATTTCATATTATTTTTAGTCAAAATGCCAAATTTGCCCATTTATATAATGGATAAATTTAGCATTTTGACTTGACTTGCCTACGGCTGTGATTTACATGGGGTGGTTAGGTGGGTAGTATTATTAATGTTACGATTTACTAGTGGATTAAACCGAATTATTACATTTGTCTGACAAGAAACAAGGCTTATTTTCTGCCGGTACTCGCGAAGTACCGCTGCTTTTATAAAGGTCTACCCACATGCGTTAGCCGATTCCGCGTCGATAAATGTGGGTAGACTCTAACACGATAATATCGGTTACGGAGGTAGGACACGACGGTATCTCCCGTCCGAAATGAGCTGTCCAACTGGGGAAGTACCTCCGCCCTACAGAAGACCGCGGTCATAATAACCATCGTGTTGTGTTCCCGCCGGTAAGTAGGGTAGCCAGAGCTCACTATACCCCTCCTTCCCCTCCCCTTCCTAGCCTCCCCACCCCTTCCCAACTCTCCCCCTTTTCCTTCAGGGTGGGCAGCGCGTGTGTGACACCCTTAGTGTTACACACGTTCATAGGCCACGGTGGCCGCTTTCCATCAGGTGGGCCGTGTGCTTGTCTGCCACCTACGTAGTATAAAAAAAAAAATCTTGTTAGATAATATTATTACGCTTGAGCTCGCAGGTCGCCCTGTGGTTCCATCCAGTACGTCCTCTCTCGTGGTTCCGTTATGCTTTACCCGCTATCTCTTAACCCTTTCCGGACTAGTATTACCTGACGATGCTCTAGTATTCTAGTAGCTTCTGTCTGCAGGTATCTGTAGTCACTTGCTTTTTTGAGTGTATGTTCCGTTCAAGTAATTCTGCTTAACTTGCAATATGTACTGATTCGTACTCCCTGCAAATAAATAAAAGGTGGTTATAAAATGCTATATTCTATTCGAAGTGAAAATAAATGAATGAAAATCTGTTTAACTATTCTTGACTTATAACAAAGTACTTTGTTAGCAATCTCATCTCATTCCCTGAACCTTTTTCCCAACTCAGTTGGGGTCGGCTTTCCAGTCTAACTGTGATGTGGCGGAACTCCGATATTTTCCGTGAAGCGACTGCCATCTGACCTCCACAACCAATGGTCTAATGACCAATGGCGATATCGAAGTTCCAAGTTAGACTGGTTGGACTTTTGAGGGCTTCAACTACCCGTAACGACGGCCATAGATGTTTGTCTGGCAACCGGGACTGACGGCTTAACGTGCTCTCCGAGGCACGACCAGACCAGTGCAAACAGCCATATTTATGCATACAACTTTTTACACTGAGCGGGGATCGAACCCGCGCCCCGTGCGTAGCCGTCGCGTGCACTACCGCCACGCCACGGAGACTTTGTTAGCAATCTAAGAGTTGAATTTAAAAAATCCTTTTAGGGTATTTACCATTCATCAAATCAAATAACTCTATTAAGATTTATAGTCTATATTCCTAGTCTGCTAGAGACTAGCAATATTAGGCTGCATGCTATCTCTGAGTAAGCCAGAAACTAGATTTTTATACTATTAGCAAGCAGTGTGACTTACGTCCTATTATTCAGCAGTACGATTATCAAGGCCAACGTTAGAATTATGATCGTAATCACCCCTAAAAAATCGTAGCATACTGGCTCGTACGGGTCACCGGTTTGTGCTATACATATAGAGGCAAAATCATTTGGCAAACTTTGCCCAGAATATATCCCTCCTAATATTCCTTCCTCGAAAACTAATACCGCATTGCGAGAAGTCGAGTTCACTCGCCATTGCGTCAAAACCGTGCGTTTGTCAGCATGCCACTCTTCTACGAACACCACTGCTTCTTCCAACATGTGCATTTTATATTTCAATGTCTGGGTAATACCTTTCACCGGTACTTCGCTAAGGCTTCTCCCAAACTGACTGAAAAGTAAAAAGAAAACATGGTCAAGCGCATTGTAAATTATGTTCTGTGAGGTAAATGTAAATGAAGGAAATACAATATAATTATTGATCCCCTTTGATGATCCCATTGATGATGATGAGGCGGAGAGCGGGCGGGCTAGTGCGGGCGACGCATAACTTATATTTATATTATGTTAATTGTTGTTACCTTTTTTTTTAAGATTATTATTTTTGTTTTTACAAATTATTGTTATCCTTATTCGTTTTATTTTGTTGTGATAAAGTGTGTGTGTGTGTGTCTGTATAATAAATGGTTCTTTCTTTCTTTCTTTATAATTCGATTCCCCGAAAGTCAAAAGTCAAAAGGCCACAGTCACACGGCAGTTATTCCTGAAATAGTTTCTATCATATTACGTGTGTAACAGGAAAATAAAATAATGTTTAAATCTTACATTATTTTAGCACAAATATTGTGTATTTGTAGTAAAACCTAAAAGGGTAAATGGTACCCATCACTATATCCCGACTGCCCGTGGTGCCCTCTGCCGATCAACGAACGAGGATTCGCCATTGGGTCAACGTGGCGGATGAAAGGTCGATCAGGGAGGGATCGAAAACTTAGGTGGCAGATACACGGCCCACCTGATGTAAAGTGTTCACATTACCTCCAGGAACACAACACAAGGTTATTATTAGCCGTGGTATTTTGGAGGGGGGATCAATAATTACTAATTACTATAATATTTTCCTGTGTATAAATTGACCTAAAGAAATGAATAAGTAGTTAACTGTACATCACACAACTTGTTAAGCAATAAAACTGCTCATGTTTTGACAGAGTTTGAAGAAATAATAATTCACTTCTCATCTGTAGATATTTGCATAAAACAAACAAGTACGAATAAAAAGTGTTATGTAATTTTTAGTGCCTTTTGTTTTTAATGTAGGTTTTTCAATATTTTGTCAAATAAAATAAATTATAATAAAAATTGTCTTCTAATATTATATTGATATTCTGCCAAGATTAGATACTTACTGAATAACTTGCTTATTTAATGTATCATCTTGAGCCTGAGGGTATTTGAGAATCACATCTTCGAATCCGTCGACTAGTGTCAACACTGCATTTATAAGTGCTGTTGCCAATGGCGGCCATTGGCGAGGAATGGCTTCTTTCAAATGTTCTAGATAATCACGACGACTAGTGGTGCTTAAAACATCCTTGCCACGCTTACACCAAAATGAAACAACTGAATGTCTTATTGGTAATGATATGTTGTACGGCCGCTCACGCACAAACCAGGCATAATTTTCAACAGTGTTCATTTTAAGTCTCACTGCTGCTGAAAGGATTGTTACTGCTTTTTTATAATCAGTATTCACCAAAATAATATGAGCCTTTTCAGTTTGAATTTCTCCTAGAACTTTCTCTGCCTCTAGATCCGTTAAATAATATACGATAATGTGGTTACGTAGTGCTAAACCTTTTAGGTCTATTAAGTTTTCCAAAAAAAATTTTGCTCTGGAAGTGTCCTCAGAGATTACAGCGACGCGGGTCCAACCTCTGTTATGGATGTGAGCTTGCAGTGCTAGTGTCAGATGAAATGGTTGCCCAGCAGAGATCCACATAGATGTCATGGAGGTTTCCTTTACGTCATCCTCGTCACTAGCAATGATTTTAAGTGTAGTTGCATCTATATCAGTTGTATCATATAATAACACCGGTATATCATGTCCGTTCATAATTTTAGCAACGTTGATGATGTTTTTTACATTACTTATTACTATTCCAATGTGATTTGGCTGTATATCATATAACAAGAAATCATTTATACCTTGTATTACACTATCTGGATTTGAACAATCCAGGTCCAAACTATCGATTTGGATGAAAAATTTTGAATTGTTCATTTTCTGCCTGCTTATGCCTAAGTAAATGAGTATATTGTCATACATTTCGTGAAAACCTGGGTCATCAATACAAACAATAGATGTTATTTTGTATGTTTTCTTACGAGATTTATAGTTGCCTATTAAGGAATTAACTAAAGCAGTATTGTTTGATGCCCATTTGCAGATCTTTTCCTCGAGATCTTTACGGTCTTCCTCTATTTCAAGAATCGGCTTCAACGACTGAAGAGAGGGTGTATATTTCTTTGAGATATAAAAAAGATGAGGTGTAAAATCTTCTATCGGACAATCATTATCAATGGTTGTGTGAATAACATTATCTAATGCTTGTCTTAAGCACTTCGATTTATTTGTATCAATCAATGTTTCTGTGTTCACGTATTGATATCTAATCCGCATATCATAATCGGCAAACAAAAATGATCGATCGCCTTTTCGTAACATTTGGAAAAGCTTCGCCCGTTTGATATTTTCGACTTTAAGCGGTGCAGATCCTTCCAGACACGTCGCCACTGTGTATCTTATGTTTCCATAGTTTAAATCCGGTTGGTTGACTACCAGAATCTTCTGTTCACTGTAAAAAATACAATAAATATCATTGTAAAATTACGATTTGAAAAAATCTTTTACTAGAATTTCGCAAAATATTGTGTTATAACATGATTGAACTTGGCTGACCAATTTCTTTCTTTGTCAAGTTGAATGTATGAATGAACGCATCACCTGCAAGTAAATCATTTACTTGCAGGTGATGCGGTACCCGAGTTGTTGGATGTTTGAGGCTCACCAAGGTCTTCAGAGTCCAAGTCAACCGAGAGGGATCTGGGTACAGGACTTCCTCGCAATGTTGGGGGTCAGACAACAGCTTAATATAATCGAATATCATTGTCGAATACCGAGATCAGCAAAAGTGAATGCGTCGACGGAATTTGAATCCACAATATTTCCCTTATCAAGGGAATATTCTAACCGTTGAGCCACGGAGCCACATCTTGAAAATGTCAGCCAGATCTTGTAAAGTTGTTAATAATTATGGTGAGTAACGGTTGCCCGTCAGAAGTCGTTAAGGCTGCCCATTATACTGCGTGCAAGGGGAACACTCCCGAAGCCGAAGGCCCCTGGTAGTACTCCTGCTACCTGCTACACAACATATTGGCATGAAAAAAAAGTGTTTTCCGCATTGCTTATTCTCCATCGTATCAGTAAAGCTTAATGAAAAGATATTTTCATAAAAAAACATCACTGCAAAAAAATAAAACAAGTGGCGCTATCTTGCGAATTCATGTTTGTTCGTGAAATTTTTGTTTCATACAGCTTTACTAACAGGATGGCGAGTGAATAACGCAGAGTTAAATGGTATAAAAAATAAAAACGTCAAAAAACAATTTGCTTTTCAGTATTTTTTTTTCATGACATTATGTTCTGTGCCAGGAGTACTACCAGGGGCCTTCGGCTTCGGGAGTGTTCCTCTTACACCCTGTATATTCCGTAGTCTTATAGATGTTAATTATAAATTTTACTTATTGTAAATTAAAGTGTATATAATATAATTAAATAAAGTTAAGATTCAATACCTATTAATCGGGTCTTTTAAGCCACATTCAGATGCAAAACTGTGGGATGTCCAATCAGTAATGTTCGTGCACACATCTTTATCCCTGAAATGCTTCGCCAAGTGAAGCCGTAGCTGCATGTGTTGTACACCAATAGTAATGTTTACCCTGATGACAATAACATACATAATCATATTCATATTTATTCTGTGGACCATAGGTTAGGTATAAAGGTTTTATAAGCTATGTTATGTACGCAATGTCCTACCACATGTGGTTTACAGATTATTGTTATAACTGACACACACTTGCAATTTTAATAGTATATGACATGCAAGTATTATAAAAAACCCATTAAGCACTACATATTATGTCGGTATATAATCACGACTACATAGTATAAAATAAAGTCGCGTTCTCTGTCCCTATTTTTCTTGTCCCTTTGTATGCTTAAATCTTCAAAACTATGCAACGAATTTTGATGCGGTTTGTTTTAATAGAGAAAGGTTTATATGTATCTAACATCATGCTACAACAAACAGGTGCGGAGCAGGATTGAAAAATGTTGCAAAAACGGGGTGACGCAGACGAAGTTGCGCGGGTCAGCTAGTATTAGATAATTAAATATTGTGAATCAAGATATAAAACGTGAGTCAGTATTAAACGTCAGTAAATTTATTCTACACAAGATAAATAATTTAAATAAATGTCAATTAAGTAATATTAAAATGTCAATCAATTATACATGTCAATCAAATTGTGTCAAATAATTGTATTATCATTCAGGAAAACAATAGAGTAGTAAGTTTTATTCACTAAGAATACTGATAATTATTTTTTAAATAGATTTGTATTTGTCTCTATCCTTATTGATTTTGGTAGCTTATTAAATATTTTGGGCGCCATAGCAAAGATGATGTTATGATATAGTGCCGTTTACAGGCAACTAGATGCAATTTATCTGCTCGACGTGCACTAGTAACTACTTCAAACTTTTCTATATTTTGCCTAACAAACTAGTACGTAGATGGCACATTGCTCGTATGCATTGTTTTTGCGCTATGAAAACCTTCTCCTTACCAGTGGCATTACCCCAAAATATAATTCTATAACATAACATAACATAAACTCACGCCTATATCCCCGAAGGGGTAGGCAGAGGTGCTAGCACCCACATTTCGCCAGTTTGTGTTTAGGTACAAATGTAATAGGTGGCGAGCCTATTGCCATTAACCGGGCACTTATAAACCTGCACATAATTTCGAAAAGCATCGAAAAGTCATTGCTGAGTGCCACGGTAAAACTTGGGATTGAACCAGAGACCTCGTCACAGCAGTTCATTACCCATACCACTAGGCTACCGCGGCTATTATATTATACTTTATATTGAATTAGTTAAATATAAAATTATCTTTCGTAAATTTAAATTCAATTCTCATACTCTGTGAATATATAATTTTCGAAGCAAGGTGGTTCAGCCGGAATGCTGCTAATAGTATGCTGGAGACGCACGTGCTGGTAGCCGAGGACATGACGCAGCATGACAGCGAGTAGACCAGCGGCAGCCCGCGTTTCGTCGCTATCCCAGTACAGAGTGATGTTCTTCGGGACTCCATGCTGACTTACATACCGGTCTGGTGGGGCTGTAAATGGAAATTATTTAAGGTTTGGTATCTCTTCTATCGAATCAATGGCGTTTTTGATTTGCCATAGTGGTGTAGTTATTAGTTTCACGGCATCATCCCTACTCACGGAGAGGGTCAGAACATAGGTTTTGCTTTTCGGAAAGGCTTATGTCCTTCCGGTTTCCCCGGTTTGGTATAATAGACATCTATCTTTTATGTATGGTAGAAACGTTGCAAGTTTGAAATATTATATCATTTTTACTGAACACTAGCCTATGCCTGCAGCTCCGCCCGCGTGGCTGTGGGTTATCGCGACCTAAGCGCCATCTGTGCAACTTAAATTCTGCATTACTAATCATAACTCTGGTTCTACTTAACCGATTGCAATCAAACAAACGTAAGATTTTAAGTTAGAGTGAAGGGGTTAGCCCTTCAAACATAGGCTGACCCCTAGTCTCCCCCTCATAGGCTAGTTATACAATATACGTTTAACCACAATATAACATCACAATATAAATCAGTCATAGAATTCTTTACCAGCGCATTTGTTTCCCTCTTCCTACAGTCCCAGGTCTTTTAAGCGGTAGGAGTGTGGGTTCTATCGTTTGCCGCATTGCTCACGGCGATGGTACGATGCCCTTACAAGTAATGTTCCATCTGCGAGCAAGTAAAGCTCGAGAAGGAGACGGCAGAACGAGTTCGAAGAAGACTCCGGACACGCACAGCCCGCGATGAGCGGAGGCGACTCGGACTTCGGAGTTCGCAGAATGACCTCCGTCCTCCATGAGCTCGGGCCTGGGGGTGACGGGTGGAGCTGCCTGTCACCGAAGCAGAAAAAAGCGGCGAAAAGTGCGTTTCCCTTTACTCGGGTCTAGACGGGGACATCGTGGTCCCAACGGGGGTCATCTCGAAAGAGAGGGCCCCGGGTCATACATGATGTGTACACAAATGTCCTTAAGCGGGGCGTGAAAAAGCATCTGATGAGGACGTCAACCTGAGCGCCACTTGCTCGCCACACACTTTCGCCACCACCATCAAAAAAAATAGAAAAAAAATGTATAAAGTTTGTACTTACAATATTTTTCTCTAAGTTTGTGACAATATGAGGCACTGGCGTTGCTTACAAAGACAATAACTAATATAAACAGGATAATGCGCGTCTGCATCTCGTCGATGACCAATTAATATAATAAATCATGTTCAAGGATATTATTAATGCCGAAGAATCACGAACTACTACGAATAATCACTTTTACAGTTACCACAAGCTATATTAAATATACAGCCCATGTTACTACAATACAGGGTGTACCTAATAATTAGTGTGTACATTCCGTAACTATTACAGATATCACAAAACTTTAAACTGATATCGAAATCACATTACTTAATGAGTAAAATGACATCAATATTTTTTTAAAAACCAAACGAGAGGTATGTAACATTTTAACATTAAATACATAGAGTATTAGATTAGTAGAAAGGTTTTTATTTTAAAAATAATTTGGTGTAATACCAGTGTCGGCGTGCCCCAGGGCGGCGTTCTTTCTCCGTTACTCTTCTCGATTTTCATAAATTCCATATCTACTGAACTTCGTTCTTCTTACCACCTTTATGCAGATGATCTGCAAATTTACACATAGGCACCCAGAGCTTTTTTGAGAGAAGCGATAGATCAAATCAATCATGACCTATCTCACATAAGTTCCTGGAGCAAATCCCATGGGCTCAATGTTAACCCAACGAAGACACAAGTGGTAGTAGTTGGCAGCTCTAGGACAGACATAGACCTGACACATGTTCCTCCAGTTATTTTTGATGGCACTATGATTCCGTTAAGCAAGCAGGTTAAAAATTTAGGTATAATAATCGATTCCCACCTGTCTTGGGGCCCACAACTGCAGGAGGTAAGCAGAAGGGTGTTTGCTTCTGCAGGATCAATACGGAGGCTGAAACATCTGCGACCGATTGCCACAAAAATTGCACTTGTAAACTCCTTGCTCCTCCCTATTTTAGATTATGCTGATGTCAGCTACTTGGATCTGACCGAAAACCAGCATTGACAGAATTGAACGTCTACAGAATGTCTGTATACGATTTATATATGGTCTGCGCAAGTTTGATCATGTATCACAGTTCCGTTCGCAGCTGTAGTGGTTACCCATTAGATTGCGCCGGAACTCACATATCCTCTCCCTACTATACAACATCTTGTTTAATCCTTTAACACCTTTCTAATTAAAAGATCGCTTCCAGTTCCTTTCCGATACGCATGAAAAATGTTTAAGATCATCGTCGAGATTAGTCCTAAATATGCCAAGGCATTCCACGGGGTTCTTCGATAATTCTTTGTTTTCAAACGTGGGTATTAGCTGGTAAACCCAAGTATGGGGCCATATATAATAACATGTATGAATCGAGAAAAATCTTTAAATCCAAATTAGCTTACTGTCAAAAGAAGGCAGAAGAGATAAAAATGAATATAATTGCAGAAAATCATGTCAGTAAAGATTTTAGTAAATTTTGGAAAAACACGAATAAGCTGAATCCAAAGTCGGGCCTTCCTGCTTGCGTAGGGGGTGAACATGACCCTCATGACATAGCCCGTGCATTTCAGCGGCATTTCAGGGTTGAGTCCCCGCTCGGGCTTGCGGCTGCGTCTTGGGTGCCCGCTGCTGAGAACCATCTCACCACACTTAGCGTCAAGTTTTCTGCCAAAGAGGTAGCGGCAGTTGTAAAAAAGATGGTAAGAGGCAAGTCACCAGGCCATGATGATCTCAGTATTGAGCACCTAAAATACGCGGGGGTGCATTTGCCCAGAGTACTCTCGATGTTCTTTAACTTTTGTATTGGTCATAGCTACCTACCTGAAACACAGGAGGTTGCGAGGACGAGATACGAAGACGTTGTGCTATAACACGATCTGCGGTGGAGAGACTCTCCAAGATATGGAAAGACAGAAGAATCACCAAAGCCACCAAGGTGCGACTAATGCGAAGTCTTGTCTTTCCAATATTTCTATATGGGGCTGAGACGTGGACCTCACGACAAAAAGAAAGGAGAAAAATCGATGCACTAGAAATGTGGTGTTGGAGACGACTGCTTAGGATCCCTTGGACTGCCCACCGTACCAATATATCCATCCTAAAAGAACTTAACGTTAAGGAACGATTATCTTCCACCGTTCAAATACGAGTTCTGAAGTTTTTTGGGCACATCACCAGGAAGGAAGACTCAATGGAGCGGCTTGTGGTACAAGGCAAAGTGGACGGCAAGAGATCCCGTGGACGTTCTCCAACCAGATGGACGGATCTTATAAAGTCGCTGACTGCCTCCACACTAAACGATTGCTCCCACAAAGCCTCCAATAGAGAGGAATGGCGACGCATCGCGAGAGCTGCCGTTCGTGAGGACTCGACGTGATCACGACCACTCTGCCAAGAGTGTCCGACTAAGAAGAAGAACCTACCTGAAAAGCTTATGTATACCGTAGTAGTAGGTACCTATAATAAAGGATAAGACTGGTGACTCATCGGACCTTTCGAATTATAGGCCAATATCACTAGCCACTTGTATAGCAAAGGTGCTGGACAGTTTGCTTGATAAGCAGTTGGAAAAGCATATCCAACTCCATGACGCTCAATTTGGCTTTAGACCAAGTCTGTCTACCGAGACTGCTATACTCTGTCTCAAGCAGACTGTCCGGTACTATACCAGTCGAGATACGCCGGTTTACGCTTGCTTTCTAGATCTGTCAAAGGCTTTCGACTTGGTATGCTATGAAAAGCTATGGCAAAAACTACAAAGTGAGACGGAAGTGCCAGATGAGGTTATCTCGTTGTTCAGGTTTTGGTATGGTAACCAACGAAACCGGGCTCGGTGGGTGGGGGCCCACTCAGAGGTGTACGGGTTGGAGTGTGGGGTGAGGCAGGGGGGGCTGAGCTCGCCCCGCCTCTTCAACTTGTACATAAATCGGCTCATTGATGGGCTCAGCAATGCTGGTGTTGGCTGTTCTATAGACGGGGTGAGCATAAACAACATTAGTTACGCTGACGATATGGTGTTGCTGAGCCCATCGATTGGGGCGCTTCGAAAACTTTTGGGTTCATGATGTTCAAAACCGGGAACAAAGCAAAATATTCTCATGTCCCATACGTAGCTTTGTGCGGTACGCGTCTGAACAGGGTAAGTTCTTTTAAGTATCTGGGTCACTGGGTGACCGAAGAACTGTGTGATAATGAAGACATCGAGAGAGAACGCAGGGCCTTGTCCGTTCGTTGTAATATGTTGGCGCGCAGGTTTGCACGTTGTACTAAGCAAGTAAAGATAACATTATTTAAGGCATATTGCCAGACCTTTTACGCGTGCAGCCTGTGGGCTAGCTTTACAAAGCGGGTGTACAGAGGCTTGAATACCCAGTATAATAATGCGTTCAGGATATTGTTGGGGCTGCCACGATTCTGTAGCGCATCCGCTATGTTTGCTGAGGCGCGAACGGATGATTTTAATGCTATCATGCGAAAAAGGTGCGCCTCGCTGTTAAGACGTCTGCGTGGCAGCCCGAACGGTATCCTGAGTGTATTGGCCGATCGGTGGGACTCACCATTAATGAGAAGGTGGATGCAGCTGCACGCCAGCGGTCCTTCTTATATATAGGAAATGAGCTGACATTGTTATTTTATTTTATTTTATTCGGTATTTTATGATAGACATTTAATTCAATTATTATTATTAACCTACCTGACATTGTTTTTAATATTTTAATTCTAGTAAGTAATTATTTGATTTTATTTTATTGATTGGATTTTATTGACATTTTATTGATTTGATTTTATTTTATGATTTTATTTATGTCTATCAGTTTAATTATTATCAACAATATTAATAGGTACAATACTAACATAGAAGTAAGCACAAAATTGTTACTAACCCATTATATGAGTCGAAGTTGCTCGAAATAAAAATATATTATTATTATTATTATTATTATTTTACCGTTACAGCTGTGCGCCTGTGGAATGAACTGCCAGTGGAAATAAGACGAGCTCAGACGTTAATGAAATTTAGAGGAATGGTCAAGGAGCATTATTTATCGAGTTTGTCACGTGTAATATAGTATATTATCATATCTGTTTAGGTATTTATATGTATATGTGAATATATATATTATGTGTACCTATATGTAAAATATGTGTATATGGTAGTAGGTATATAAATTATATTTATATAATTATTACGTGAATATAAGTAACTATTTTAAGTATGTACATTTTTATACAATTATGTATTTATATAAATATATATAGAATATAAATATTTAAGTAAACGCCAACAACTCTCAAAAGCTCCATCCAACATACATTTCCATCTAAAGGTTGCCTGGAAGAAATTGCGTAAAGCGATAAGGCCGCCCTTTGTACTGCTCTTGTGTACTCAATTTCTGTAACATGAATAATTGTAATTTGGCGTACATTAAAGTATATAATAAATAAATAAATAAATGTATTAGAAGTTATTCAACTAAAATATAGTTTTTGTTTACTCTGTTAAGTTAATAACCAGTTGAACACACACACACACACACACACACACACACACACACACACACACTCACACACACACAATTTATATCAGATATTCAATCCCTGGACTCCTGACCTCTACCAGACTACCCACTAAACCACCACGGTGTCCGTCATCTTCGCATATCGACGATGGCGGGAACAACATCTTCCGCCATCGCCGTGCGAGTCGCCCGCCGCTGCTCAGCGGTAGGCCCGACTCTGGTGCGGCAGAAGAGGAGTCCTTCTGCCGCCCGCCTAGGCAAGGCACACGCGACACGACGTGCGCCTTCAACCTCGAGGCCTATGTAAGGGCAGCAGACGCCCCCGCGTCTACTGCCCGGCCTACAGTTAGGGGGGGAGGAGTTGGTGGTACCGCCTCCTCCGGACCCCGGTTCGCTTGCGGCGCTGTGGGAGGGAAAGTGGGTCTTTTTCCCTCCCCCTCTCTGCCGCCTACGAGCACGAGATAACGGTCTCGCAGAAGGTTTGAACCGCCGCCCACGCCTCATCGCTGCCGACCATAGACAGAACTACGGCCGGCAGCGAGAGGTCCGTCCCCACTTTGGCGATGAGAGCACGGCGTTCCCCAGCCCACGCGGGGCACTCCTCTAGGGTGTGCTGCGCCGTGTCATCATCGCCGCCACAGTGGTGGCACCCACTGGTCGGCTCCCGTCCCAGCCGGCACAGGTATTTCCCGAAGCAGATTCAATCCCGTCCTGACCTGTCCACCGACCGCGAGTGGCAACCACCGGCTGCAAGTGGCTGTCACGCGCTTGAACTTCTTCTGTAGCTACGTTTAGCTTCTCGTGGTGGCGTTTGTGGTTGTGGCGAGTGGCCCGTGTGTGGCAGCCCTTATGTTGAATCGACGGCTTTTTTGAGAGGCTTTTTCTTCCCGGAGAGGGCCCGAACATAGCTTTCGCTGTTCTGGAAGGCTTTACTACGTCCCCTCCACAAACTGTGGCAATCAAATCAAATCAATTACCGCTATATCTAACTATGGAATCCCAATATTCTGAAAAAGACATTCTATTATCAACACAAGACAAAATCTTTTAATAGGTAAATGATAAATGAATCCTCTGAAGAGAAAGTTATCAATTAGGTATGTAGGTATAATATCACAATAACAATCTATTGATTCATTTCAATATAAGGATTGTTTGTAAAGTGTTCAGCTATTTTTGCACGCGGTCATTAACAACAATTAAACAATAAGTTAATATAAAACCAGTATTTATG
Source organism: Pelosia muscerda (assembly GCA_963691645.1). Lineage (NCBI taxonomy): Eukaryota > Metazoa > Arthropoda > Insecta > Lepidoptera > Erebidae > Pelosia > Pelosia muscerda. The sequence continues at coordinate 3,220,962 of OY829114.1, read as the reverse complement.
GTTAAATACATTTTATTACTGTATCATTAGTACATGAATAGGTAAAATAAGTCAATAAATAAAGTACATAATGGAAGATCACTTTATATGTATAGCGTTTAGTGTTATAATTATTATGATTATTATACCTAACTAACTGACTCGCGCAACGTCACCACGTTTTTGCAACACTTTTCATTCCTGCTCCGCACTTGTTGGTCGTAGCATTATGCTATATACGAGTACATATTTTCAAATGAAAAATAATAAAAGCAAGACCGGGTCGTAATAATTTGTAACTAGATGCGGCCGGCGGCTTCGCCCGCGTGAATGTTAAAAATTTGAAAGACACGTGACAGCATCTATTTTTGTTTTCATCGGAAACAGTACCTACTTTTACACATAGAGTCCTTTTAAACGCACATTGAGTGGTTTCATCCTGAAAAAGCAACGTATATCACCTTCTATATGGAGGATCATGGAAGATCATGATGTTGGTTAAAATAAAGAATAAAGAAATTTTATATGCTAGCTGTACTACTACTATCTGTACAAGGCAAGTAGGTACAAGCCGACATTTAAGAATCCTTTCTTTAATGCTTCGCGTCAAGAGCACAGAGCGTAGAAGAAAATAAAGATTAATATTTTTTTTTGTGTTGACGGTACGCGCGTGAGTGAGTATAGACAGTACTAGTGTGCGAGCGAGAGGAAGTGATAAGCCGCCATTTTAGAATCCTTTCTTTGATGAACCAAATTATATCCGGTTTTTTACGGTTCAGTTTATTTATATTCTCTAGTTTCGATGAAATCGAATTGAACATAAGTTTTATTTTCTCTCATTATGCCGTCAGAAGAACCGATCCATCACTTCATATAGACCCTTTTGATTCGTGAATTCTATCGGCATTTTTTACGTTTAGCTAGTCATCATCATCATCATGCTAGCGTTAATCCCGGTCGCATCCGAAGCCTTCGCCTCAGAGTCAGAGCCTCAGAGAGCGAGGACTCGGGGCTGCACACGTTGACCGAGTGCCCGGCGTGGGAGACGCCAAGGCGGGTCCTAGTGACAGCCCTAGGGGTGGGAGTTGTCTCGCTCGCCACCTTGCTCACGGCGATGGTACGATGCGCGAGTGCTTGGGCAGCCGTCGCCTCCTTCTGCGAGCAAGTAATGCTCGAAAAGGAGGAGGCGGAGAGGGTCCGGAGAAGACTCCGGGCCCGCACTGCCCGCGACGAGCGGAGGCGACTCGGACGTGGGAGGTCGCAGAATGACCTCCGTCCCCCATGAGCGCGGGCCTGGGGGTGACAGGTGGAGCCACCTGTCACCCTAGCAGAAGCAGGTCACGGCTATGGCATATAATGCCACACCATACCCAGGGGCTAGATGGGGACACCATAGTCCCCACATTTGGGTAAGAGGGTTATCTCAACAGAGATGTCCCCGGGTCTGCCGGGGTGCGAGAGATATGTCTTGTATAATCTCACCTCCGGCAATCTAGGACCCATGGACGGCGTGCGTTTTGGTCGGTTCGAGTCCGACATAATCACCTCCATCGGTTTTGGTGGAGGTGGTATCGTTGGGGATTTTGCGCACGATAAAAAAAAAGAGTCCGGGGTTCTAAATAATTATGAGAATATTTCAATTTGACTTTGTACACACAGTCTAAGAAATCTAAGTCTTATCTGAAATTCTAAGAAACTTTGATGATATAAAAACTATGAATTCAAATATGTTATCCTTAGTTTTAATAATACGTCGCACCACATTATCAGTTCCCTATAACACTCTAATTAACCAATATTGCTTATTTATAATTTATCCCTGTAGCAATGGTTTCAATATTATGTATAATATATGTAATTAATACGTACTTTTAATCGCAATTGTTATGACCATATTAAAATGAAAACAGGTTGATGATCACATTGCTCAGCAATGTTTTATGTGAGTGTGTGTGTGTGTGTGAGTGAGTGAGTGTGTGTGTTTGTGTGTGTGTGTGTGTGTGTGTGTGTGTGTGTGTGTGTGTGTGTGTGTGTGTGTGTGTGTGTGTGTTTGTGTGTGTGTGTGTGTGTGTGTGTGTGTGTGTACATCAAAGGCGAGTATGAAAATGTAAGTACAACGGGCGGTCTTATCACCAGAAGCGATCTCTTCCATATAACTTTGGACCTCCGTGTGATACTCTCCAAGATGTTAATTGGTAGTGCTTGTGCTGCTAAGCACGTAAATAATTTTCTTGTGATTTACACCGCATAGCAAGGAATCGGGTCAATTTCTTTTTCCAAAAGTAAGTATGTAGCTGCTACATTTTTCCCATTCTTTTAAGGCTCGCCCCCTATTACGTGGGACCGAAAATAAACCACACGGCCCACCTGATGGAAAGTGGCCTACTGACGTTTGCAACACCAGGGGCGTCACACTCGTGCTGCCTATCCTGTAGAAACCTTCTAATGCCCTTCTTGAAGAAACTCATATTGTAGTAACTTCGGAAAACCGAGGCAGTGAGTTTATTTCATAGCTTCCTAATACTCCTTTCATACTTAATATCTTCAGTTAACATAAAAATCTTAAGTTGATTAAGTCGGTTTGAGTCCGACATAACCTCTTTTACCGGCTCCGGTGGGATTAGTATCCATGGGGATTTCGCGCACAAAAAAAGGTTATTTGAGATCGAGAATAAGTGTTATTATTATTCATAATAAGTGTTAGTATTAATATGTGTTAATAATAATAGGGGGTTAAAGTATGAAATTGCCGCTTTATTGCAATAGGTTCTTTGAATTGACATGGAATCTTCGTGGTTTGAGGTTTTTAAATGAAACTTTTTTTACATGGTTTCTATGATGTTCTTCTTTTAAAAAATGTGAAACATTTGAATATCGATTCAACTTAGACAAGAAAGATGGATACTGCGAATATTCGAGTAATTTTTGAACACGAGTTCCGACGCGGAAGTAACGCGGCAGAAACAGCCCGCAATTCCGTTTGGAGAGGGGTCTACTAATTAACGCACAATGTATAGATAATAATGGTAACTACATACATACATACATAAAATCACGCCTGTTTCCCATAGGGGTAGACAGAGATCACGGATCTCCATTTGCTTCACGATCCCGACATACTACTTTCGCTTCATTCACTCTCATTACCTTTATCATGCATGCTTGTCGGTTTAGTGTACTCCTGTACTGCCCCTTTTCTAACACTTCCCCGTTTTGGTCCAGGTATGTGCGCCTAGGTCTTCCCCTTCCGACGGAGTCATCCACACTAGCCTCATACACCTGTTTCGTTAGTCTTCTTTCATCCATTCTCTCAACATGACCGAACCATCTTAACCTTTGTCAATTCTCATCACTACATCTTCTATCATTCCACATCGCTCTCTTATCACGCTAATTCTGACTCTATCTCTCAAAGTCACTCCACACATACTTCGCAAACGCACGCATTTCTGCTGCATAATGATCATTCTCTGAACCTTTTCCCAACTCAGTCTAACTGTGATGCGGCTGAACTTTGATATTTTACATGAAGCGACTGCCATCTGACCTCCACAACCAATTGTCCAATGGCCAATGGCGATATCGAAGTTCCAAGTTAGACTGGTTGGATTTTTGAGGGCTACAACTACCCGTAACGACTGCCATAGATGTTTGTATGGCAACCGGGACGGACGTCTTAACGTGCTCTCCGAGGCACGACCAGACCAGTGCAAACAACCATATTCTGCTGCATAATGATAACTATTTCTATTAAATTAATTTGTTAAAAACTGAAAAATAAACAATTTACATTTTCGGTACTAATCGGCAATTTCATACTTTAACCCCTAATACAATCAGTTATTATTTCTAATAAGTGTTAATATTTACTTAAAGATCGCATGATCTATATACATAAATAAAAATGAATAGCGAGATATGTTGCTAAACGCAAAACTGGAACGCGACTGGATCAACTAGAGCAATTCTTTTTTATTTGTTCCTTGAAGCCTATGGAAGTTTCTTATGGAGCAGCGGGAATGGGATGAGAAGTTCACGTGGGCGGTGCCGTGGACAATGGCTAGTATCAGTATTAATATGAATAATAACTAAAATGTCTTGCAACGCCTCCGCCGTACTGCTCATGCTCTGTAAACAGAAATAGTTCAAGTTATCACCAAAAAGAGCTCTTACAATCTTGTAACTTGTACTTGTACTTGTACTACTGAATAGTATCCTTTAGGTATAAGAGGTTTTATAATTTGTCAGCGATTCTCAAAAAGTTAACAGTGATTATTCTTCTTGTGGCCCTATCAATAAGACAATCCTCGTTATATACAAGTAAGTATACACTATTCACTGTTAAACTCCTGAGTGCACCGTACAGTACTCCGTGATCATGGCGCTTGCAACAGCGCGGAAATATCGGTTGCTCAATAAAATCAACAAACATGGTAAATATCCCGATATATATTTAAGGTTAACAGTGAATAAGTATACACTTACTGCAATCAGTAAAAATGTTCTTCAAGTTCTTCGGCCGTAACATCGATTCTTTTATTTTCATCTTTTTTTCATAATTATAAGCTTACCAAATGATATTTGGAACCTACAAGTAACTGAAGACTTTTAAAGATGGATCCCGACAGAGTAGAATTTTGGCCACCTTATCTCTTCCTATGCTTACAATACGTACTTCCTATACGTACAAGGCTACTAAGAGAAGAGCTCAATACGAATGAGGTTCCCTCAGGGTACGAATTTATTCAAAATTTGAGTTTAAGAATGGACCACAAGCTACAAATGTTTTCAATGCACCTAGGGTTGGCGCTCGCATGAAAAAGAAATATAATATTGCTCACGGTAATAGCATTTCTGTCGAGGGTGACTCGCCATATCCACTATCAGCATCAGTACGCTGATTGTTTTCATAATCCAAGACAGGGCTTAGTGCATTTGGATGCTCTGCGAGGTACGCCACTAAGTCCGCTGCAGTCGGACGTTTTTCTGGTTGACGTTGCCAACATAACTGCGCCAAACCAGTCCTGTAAAATTAATTAGAGGTTTAATGACGTTTCTCTCATCCCATATCTACTAGTTTTGAACCAAGAAACTTACGCTTGAGGTGTGGCATCAGCCGGCATACGTGGCATCCCACCTGAAGTAACGTATTGCATTACACGTAGAGGTGAAACCTTTCCGTAGGGGCGTGCGCCGAGTGTCACCAACTCAAATATTAGCATACCAAGCGAATAGACGTCTGATGCAGTAGAGAATACCCCGGACATTAGGCTTTCTGGTGCCATCCATAGCACAGGAAAGAGACCGCGACGACGACATGCATACTCTCCACCTCCGTCTAGACCATTCGCTTTTGTTTCACGTGCCAAACCAAAGTCAGCCAGCTTCAGAGATCGTCTCTCGTCAACCAAACAGTTTGAAGCGCGCAAATCCCTATGTATCACGCCACACAAGGCTAGATAAGCTAACGCAGATGCGGCTTCACGCGCTAAACGGGTGAGAGACTTTGCTGATACATGGGCAGCCTCTTCGTTAATCTGCTCTATTTCTGCTTTTACTTCATAGGCAGCTCTCTCTGCAATATGCCGACGGTCCTTAAGATACTGGAGTAGATCACCGAAAAATGCTACCTCCATGAGCACTAGTGTTGGTTCATTATCGATACAGACGCCGACAAGACGAATGATGTTATCGTGTTTTAGGGATGCTAGAATGCACGCTTCTCGCAAAATTTCGCTTTCGTCTTGGTGATCTCGAAGCTCTTTAGCAGCTACGACTCGAGCTTTGCACCCTGGCACGTGCAGATCTGCAAGCCTTACGCAACCAAATCGACCGGCACCGAGTTCTTCACGAGGTTTTAGCGCAGAACGATCCACTAAATAACTAGACAGGGTGGCAGCACGTTCCATGCGCTGCGCCAGCAGGGCAGTTATAATCTTCGTCTTCAGTTCATTTAGATGACGACGAACAGCGCGGTATATAAGTATTACTACTGGAGGTGCAACAACGAGCAAAACTAGTGCAATTATCCATAAGGTATCATAACATGTCGGTAAATATGGGTCACCCATTTGAGCCAAACATTTTAAGGTACCATCGGAAGGCTTGGCTACACAGGAAGGATACACATCTTGGTACTTGTGCACCGGATTCACTTCGCCCGATGTTGCATTGACAGACCATCGAGCCAGAAGCTCGCGGTTTCCGTCGTGCCATTTATCCAGGTATATCACTGCTTTTTCAAGCGAGTGGCCCTTGAATACAAGATCTTGTGTAATGCCTTTAATTGGGCTCAAGTCAACGACGCTTCGCCCAAATTGCCTGTTGAAAAAAAGTCTGCTATAAGCCATTTTTTTGTTTACAGATAGGTCTTGACAGATTTTTTCAAGAGACTAGCCTCCTTGAAAGTCACATACATATTTTCGTTCAAATGTTTAGAGTGAACGGAGTACCGATTTATCGTACCCTACTAGGATATGTATATAGTAGAGATGGGTTGGACTAGGTAAAATAGAGACTAGGTGCACCTAGTCCTATTCTTTTAAAATACTTGATGCAAATACCTGTTCCACCTAGTCCCAATCGGTAAGCGTATCGTCGGCGATCGGGAGTATTGCGACTATGTGGACTTCGTGATTCACGAAGTCCACCTAGTCCTAAATATTTAGATAGTACGTAAGTATCTAGAAAAACTCTATGGATGAGATCATTAGGTATTCAATGAACTTAGCAATGTATGTTTACGTTTTTTTACTGACTAATTATTGATTTTGACCACTTACCTTTACCATTAAAGGTAAGTACTGCGCGATTGTATGCGTTTTGGAAAAAGATTTTGGGCCCAGTTTTGAAACCAAAATCATCTGTAAGTATTAATTTGCGAATATGGGAACTATGTAAATTTGAACGGAATAATGTATTAGTTTGATAATTCTTCGTTTATTATCTATAAATACATTCAAAACTGAAATACTGCGAAACAGTACCTAAGCATTAGTTCAAATTTTTAACTCAGCCGCGGCTGCTCTAACCAGTTTTTACCGGTAAGCTCGAACACGTGTATAATCAGACTGTCATACTGAATTTCGAAGCTCAAAATAGCGATGAACTGTAGCCCTAAAGAACAGAAACGCGACTCACGGTAGTGCGAAAGTGCGCCACATCGATACCCATAATTTCGAATGTTTTCCACCGCGAAGCACGGTAGTGCGAAAGTATTCCACATCGATTCACACATTGTCGAATGTATTGCAGCGCGATGCACGTCTGTGCGAAAGTCTAGTAAATGGCATGCTACTTCTTGCATTACACAGAAATGTTTGCTGTAAATCGATGATTGACGAATCGATGTTTTGTGTGAGTGTGTTAAGTTATATATTGATTTACTGGAACTTGAAGTAATATCAGAACAACGTCAGTCTTTATATGAGTGTCAAAAGTGGAACAATAAAAAAAAAGGATGCAGTATACCATTTATTTATAAGTGAGTAGTAATAAATAGGCAATAATTATATTATAAACAATCATACCGAAAGTGTAATTACGAAATGACTACCTATTTGCCGTTAACTGCACCGCGAAAAAAAATGCTAAGCGTAATGCATCAGGTAGAGTTTTATTGTTTCCCAGAATTATTTCAAGTAAAAGTTACGAATTAGATTAGGTTATTTATAATTAAATGTAACAAAATGTATCTAACTGGGGTTAAAAAAAGAGTTTTTCATTATATTCTAAGTGTACGCACTAAATGAACTAAAATTTTATCTGGAGTTCACAATTGTAGCCTTCGAGCTAGCAGAAAATAGGATGTGGCATGCTTTCGCATTTAGTAGAATTTAGCACTGACGTGCATCGCGCTACAATACTTTCGACAATGTGTGAATCGATGTGGAATACTTTCGCACTACCGTGCTTCGCGGTGGAAAACATTCGAAATTATGGGTATCGATGTGGCGCACTTTCGCACTACCGTGAGTCGCGTTTCTGTTCTTTAGGGCTACAGTTCATCGCTATTTTGAGCTTCGAAATTCAGTATGACAGTCGTATAATCACACATATTTTGGACCTACGAGGGAAATGAGGCTCTGGCGCACGCGTATTTGTACAAAATATGTGGCGGTGACTATACCAACAAGTATTCATTGCGACGTTTACCTCTCGTCACGTCTCGTGCGACACATACCTAAAATACGTTGTTTGTTAGTATGGTCTTTTGAGCAAGATAGCGAGATACGTTTTTAAGTATGAGTAGCAGAAACATCGAATTTTATTAGCGAGAATATACGTAAATGTGGTACTTTACTCTGATACTTCCTGGACTTCATGGACTAGTCTTTTGGGACTTTATGGACTAAGTGCCGCCTAGTACCGGAAAATACGTGATCTTCGCACCTGTTCTAGTACGTCTCAAGTCTAGTATATAGTCTCTTGCAAACATTTTTGTTACTGTAACGTTTACCTGCCGATACCCATATTTCAAATGGGTGCGAAAGCCGTATCATCGAATTTTGGTACTCACCGAATAGCTTTTTCAGTATGTGGATCCTCTCGTGCCTCGGGATATTTATCGAGTACACCTTGAAAGCCCTTAGCCATTATCCACACCGCATCTACTAGTGCCGCAACAGATCGAGGCCATTTTTTCTGCGGCCATATTTCATCTATACGCTGTAAAAGTTTTCGAGATCCATTGTGATGAGTTGATATATCATTTCCACTTGGACACCAAAGTGAAAATGTAAAGAAATCTATATTTAATCTTTCATTATACTGTTCCCACTCGCGTACAATCCAGGCATATTCTGATCCATTCATTTTTAGTGCTGTTGCCGCTGTAAGGATGGTAACAGTGTCTTGAAAGTATGTATTCACTACAATAATACGGGCATTTTCAGTTTTTAGCCGTTTAAGAACTATTTCAGCGTCTGTATTTGACAAACTTTGTTTCATAGGATAGTTACGAAATGCGAAGTCACTTGCGTGGCTTAGATCCGAATGAAATAGTTGAGCTGTGTAAGTTGAATCTGATAAGACAGCCACACGTTTCCATTGGTTATTGTGTATAAATTTTTTCACTGCCAACGCCAAATGAGTTAGTCGACCTGTGGTAAGCCAAACAGATGTTGTAGAATCTGCGTCCACTGCGGCCACATCATATAATAATACTGGAAGACTCATTTGGTCGATGGCATTTACAATTTCAGTCGTTTTATTATCACCACCCACAACAGCTCCAATAAGGAGTTGTCTAGTACTGTATGTCAAGTAAGTTGTTATGTTTGACTTTATATCATTAGTTGAAAAATAATAACTAGGATACCGCCTTATTTGTAGTAAAAAGCTTGAATTGAACTCCTTCTGAATTTCATCGCGTATCACTTGGATTAAACGTCGGTAGGGTTCTTTTTCACGGCCATGGCTATAAAATACTGCTATTTCATATTCTTTTTTTTTGGATTCGTACTGTTCTACCCAATTTGAATTAACCGTATTAAAGTTATTAGAAACCCACTTGCAAGCAGCTTCTTCAATACCTGTGGTATTTGTAGTGTGCATCAATATGTACTTTAAAGATTCTAGAGGTGGGTTAAATATTTGAGCGAGCTGATACAGCTGTGGTGCGTACTCTTCAAAATAAAACTTATCAACAACACGCACTCCTATTGCATTATCCAGGTCCGGTTGGCAGGCGAGATCATTCGACAAACATGGAGGTTCTTGGACGGTATTCACGTTGAATTCATTCTCCCACATATTGTAATCAATGAACAAGAATGACTCATTTCCATTGTTCACCATTTGAAAATGACTATGTCGAATCAGTGTCTTGAATTGTAGAAGTAATGAAGATGCCTCCGCACGCTTTTTAAGAATATTTTCAGCTTTTAATGTTTTATTGCTTGGGTCCGATATAATGTACACTGTCGCATTTTCGTCTCTGTAAAATATAATAAAAATAAAAATATTTAATGTTTTTGTTTTTGCACATCTTAATGATTCTTCTATACCTATTGAATTTCATGCACATTGTTATAATATTGAAATTTTCATCATCTATACTCAACTTTAATATTTATAGCTAATGAAATTATAATGTGTCTGTGCAAAGCTGCAACGCGAAATTGGCCGATTGCGTTTTAGGTACTCTGCGACTATATCGTTGAAACGCTAATTTTAAATGACATTTCGGCATAACCCGAAATTGGCCGACTGCGTTTCAGGTACTCAGCGACTATATCGCAAGAATTACTTTTTTATATATATCTTTAAGTGTGTGTGTAAGTGGCTGATATTCGCAATTAAACCTGTCAAGTGACTTTCAAACTGTTTTTTCATTACGATTTTATCCCATTAAAAATAATTATGGTCGCTGGTATAACATATTCTGAGAGGTAGTAATCTATTATAAAATGTTATGTAAAATTCTATAACATAGCTAAGATGACGTGTACCTTTTATCGATAAATCCACAATTTTCCAATGCAGTATGGTTGGCGTAGAACTGCCAATGTACGAACTGCTCACATTGCTGTTTTTTTCGGAAGGTGGCCGGTAAGTGCACATATAGTCGCAACCTCGCTGGTAGAGTGCCAGTCACATGAATTTCTATAAGTCGCTCATTTCCTAATTCAGTTGAACTCTCTGGTTTATTGGCCTTGGCCATTGATAGTGCCAAGATGGAGCTAATAAGAAACAGAAAACAATTATAGTATTTTTAGTTAATATATTTGTGATGTGGGTTGATACGAGTAGATAACTCTCCTTTCCTACACAGGACAACACGTGCAGGGCTTATATTAGATGTCACCCGCATACGGTACAGAATATTATACTCAGGTCGCAAATTTAATTGTCTTTTTGTGTACAATCTTGAAGTGATGTATAATATAAGTAGTTTCATTATTCGCCCCTAGCTACGGTTTATTGACCTTGTAAAGGTCTTTACATATGAAATTGTCGAAATTTACTTACAGATTTATGAGTTCGCTATTCCTGTTTAGCTATTATATTTTGTTTGATTACAAGATTTTACAACTCTGTATTAAATTTTGTTTTTAATGATAAATAAAATTACATTCGATTTTCAAAACTATTATGATAAATTTCGTATTACTTTTTTACGGCTGTCACTGTTCAAAAATGTATTAAAAGTTGCTGTTTGCTTAATTTTGTCACACTCATACACAAAAAAAAAATCATAAAATTTGGATTGTCATTCCTATAAATAATGAAAAATGTTAGTACTGAAAATTGGGTTGCCTTCAATTTCTTCAAACAAAACAGCAATTTCATATTGTAATGACCTAATATTTTTTGTGACGGGTGTTTCTATGTATAATATGTATGTATTTACAAAAAAAAAAGTATCTAAGTATGTTTATCCGCATTCTAGAACCCGTAACACAAGCTAGTTAAGCTATGCTTACCATGGGTCTAGGTGACGTTGTGTAGATTGTCCTAGAATATTTATTACTTATTATTTATTACGCTTTGGAAAACCTGTCCTTTCTTAGATCTTAGATGACAAAGAAGATAACAAACTATGATATATTACTCATTGTATTTCCCGTAAGCATTATATGTTATTGCCTTGGCGAAGTTCGAGAGATCGACTTCACTCTGTATCATGCGCACGTCATTGTAGCCATGTGCATGACGAAGGATGACGGCGAAGAGGGCACTGGCTGCTTGCGCGGGATCACTGCCCCAGTATAACACGATGGGCTTCACATTGCCGTTTACACTCATGTACCGTTTGACCGGAGCTGTGGACAAATTTATATGTTTTAATACAAATTTATATGTTTTAATACAAATTTATATGGTGTAATACAAATTTATATATTTTAATACAAATTTATATGTTTTAATGCAAATTTATATGTTTTAATACAAATCTGTGTTTTAATACAAATTTATATATGTTTTAATAGCATTATTCGCATGCCGTGTTGGTCCGAGGTGGGTTAGAATAAGGTAGTAAATAAAGCGACTATGGGATAAGACTTCATTCGAATTAAAACATACAACCCATGAGAATGTATCACTATCTGCTTGTCGGCAATAGGCTAGTTATGTGGAATCATAGTTACACCTCTATGGCAACTTTCACGACCTTTGTGGCATAGCGGTAGTGAATGCGACTGCTACGTAGAAGGTGCGGCTTCGTATCCCGCTCAGTGCAAACATTTTTGTGCATGAATCTACATAACATAATATAAACTCACACCTAAATCCCCGAAGGGGTGGGCAGCGGTGCTAGCACCCACAGTTCGCCAGTTTATGTTCAGATTCCAATGTTAAAGGTGGCGAGCCTATTGTCATAAACCGGGCACTTGTATACCTGCGATAAATACACACATAACTTCGAAAAGTCATTGGTGTGTGCCGTGGTAAAACCTGAGATAGAACCCGAGACCTCGTCTCAGCAGTCTATTATCCATACCACTAGGCTACCGCGGTCTTCGGTACTCGGCTACGTTATAATGTTCTAAGTATGAATATTATAAAATTGCTACTTTACCACATTTAAGTATAAAGCTCAGTGGCTTTACAGGAAATACTTATCATAACTAACTACGCTTATACATACAATTAACGACAATATGTGTGTTTTAAATAAACTTGCGATACCAAAACTAAGGCTTCATAAAGTCAGTAATTCGTTTGTGGGCAAATGTATAAAAATATATAATAAAATTCCTCAGGATTTGGCTGACCTGCCACTTAATAAGTTTAAAATAGAAGTGAAAATATGTTTAATGAAAAAAAGCTATTATAAAGTAGACGAATATCTTGATGATAAAAATGCGTGGTCATAATAATCTCTTGCACCCAGTTATTATAAATAAACAGAACTAAATATTAAAAAGAAAATGAAGAATAACGATAATCTACCTGAGTTTCTTGCTGGTCTCTTCTCAGGAGATTTAACTACCGAACCAGCGAAAGAATCATTTTCAAATGATTTATTTACTTACTAAGTATTTTATTTATTATAAATTATAATATTTTTGACAAATATAGGTACATAATTATAGTAAAACTTTGACATTCATAAGTGCTCTTTGTGTGCCTAAACTGAATAAATGAAATTGATTCTTTGATTCTTATATAGATATTTAAATTATAATACATTGAAATAGTGTTCTTTAATTAAGAAGTTGGGTTGCCTGGCAGTTACTCTAAAGCCGATGTTCGAATAGGACACTACTTGAAGGACATAATCGTCTACCATACGGGCTAGGACCTAAGTCAGGGATGGCAAACCAAAGGCACGCGTGCCAGAGATGACACGCAACGCAATAGGTATGATGGGCACGCCACTATTAATGAAGTAGACTTTAGGCAAACATTCAAATTGTTGGCAGATACTCTCCAAGACGTTAATTGGTAGTGCTTGTGCGGCTAAGCACGTAATTAATTTGCTTGCTATTTACACCGTATAGCAAGGAATCGGGACAATTTTTTTTCCAAATTTATTTAACTGCAACATTTTCGGTTAAGAGTTTTTTTCGAATACCCATTTTTTTGACAAAGTGCCCGATTGGCGGCAATTGGATCACCCCCTATTTCGTGGACGAAAAATCATAGTTGGTGAAATGTGGCTGTTTAATAAACCTCTGCCTAGCCCTTCGGGGATTACGGGCGTGATTATTTGTATGTATGTTAAATTGTTGGATGCGCCCTTTCAAATCCAAATTTTATTTGCATAAGAACATGGTATAAATAAGTTCACATAATTGAGCATGTAGGTATGTTTTGCCAGTGGCGTACTAGCGCGCGAATATTGTTTCCTATCAACAGTATCAACGCCTTTGTTTAAGAAATTCGTTAATGCTACAGAAGCTATGCTCATTTTAGCCATTTATACTGTTATTTTTTACAATTCTTTGCTTGCTTTGGATGCTAGAAAATGAACAATAAGATGAACAGTTTTTGAGAAAGCAAAAGGAATGTGCACTGTGGGATATCGAGTGCCAAATAATCAAACAAAAATATCTGTACCTATCTTGAAAATCTGCCCCGTAGTTTAACATAAAAGTGTAACAGATACAACAGATAGAGTTGCTTTTGCATTTGCAATATTAGAATGGATTTCATTATTATTGTGTCAATAATCAAGAAGTCTGATGAGATGAATTTGATGGCACGATCGATAATCTTTTTTCAGCATAATGACACGTTGATGCATAAAGGTTTGCCACCCCTGATCTAGGTCATTCAAAATTCGCAATTCAAATTTATTATTTACTAGCTGTTGCCCGCGGCTCCGCCCGCGTGGATGTCGATTATCGCGTTGTAAGACTCTACTCGATTCACTACTTGCCTCTCTATACTACTTTTCCTTGCTGTCATGACAACGGAAATTGTTAGCGATATTAGCGCCAATGTATAGAAATTTACCGGATCAATTGAGATTTATGATTATTACTCCGCTCCCTTGTATGGTAGCGTGATGATATATAGCCTATGTTACTCCTAGATATTGTAGCCTTTTAGAGGTGAAATAATTATTTAAATCGGCCCAGTACTTTTTGAGCCTATTCATTACAAACATACAAACATACAAAAATAGGTACAAATCTTTCCTCTTTATAATATTAGTATAGATTGGTAATAGAATTTGCTTGAGTGGCAAGTTATGTGAACAGCTCATATCCAGTTTTGTTTATCATCCATAATATAACCTTGGATTTTACATAACTTACCTAAACTCACGATTATATTACCGAAGGAGTAGACAGAGGTGTTAGCACCCACATTTCGCCAGTTTATTTTTAGGTCCCAATATAATAGGTGGCGAGCCTATTGCCATTAACCGGGCACTTATACCTGCGATAAATACATACATAACTTCGAAAATCATCGAAAAGTCATTGGTGTGTGCCATGACAAACCTGGGATCGAACCCGAGACCTCGTCTCAGCAGTCCATTACCCATACCAGACTACCGCGAGAATACCGAATTCGAAACCGAAGTTATGGATATAGACCGGTTATTATTCATAGTGGCTAGAATTAACTGGTAAACAACACAGTCTGATAATGAATCACGTGTTTACACAGAACGTAATAATATCTACTTGCATTTAAAGTTTATTACGCAAATAATAATAATTAATGGATCTCAATTTTTTTGCTACTACTAACAAGGTGAGTATTGTTGATTATTATAATTAATTACAATTAAATTAATTTATATTAAAACTGAAGAATATTCCTTCAAGAACCAAGCGGTTTGGTGAGTCTTTTAACATTAACTCCCAGTTTCCGAAAGGTTGATCAACGCTAAAATTAACTAATCAGCTATTAAATCTCTTGTCAAGTTGATCTTGATTTTTATTCTTGATGTTAAAATTATTAAACTATTTAAACATGCTTCTAGCAACCCAATTGCCACTTGACAAGAGATTTAGCAGCTGATTAGTTAATTTTAGCTTTGATCAGCCTTTCGGAAACCTGGGTGTCCTGTATCATTGATGACCTCATAAAATTCATTCTTACTATCGCCTCCATTTGATTCAATCAATCAGTGCATTCGATACCTAGGCCATGCACTATATACCCGTTAATTTATGCGATACCGTTAATTTATTTTTAACCATCATCATCATCATCGGTGCGTAAATGCCTATCGCATCCGAAGCTGTCACCTTGTAATCCGAAGCTGAGCTTCGATATTTTCCGTGAAACGATTGCCATCTGGCCTCCACGATATCGTACCGTAAAATGGAGTGGATAGGGATAAAATGGTTAGCTAAATTCTGTAGTTATTTTCTTTCAAGCGAAACTTTGAACAAGTTCATTGTAATCACAGAATTATCAAATATCTGGTAATGTGCTTTGTAAAAGAAATTATTTAAAATATTCAATTGACCATTTTATCCCTATCCACCCTTCAATCCCTATTCACCCATTTTACCGTACATACCGTACCTATGACGCTAAAATAGGAGCTAAAAGGAGAAAAGATATTATTGCGAGAATTCCGCAGACAAGAACCACATTCGCCTGTAGGCAATATAGCAAACGATCTGCACAGATATATAATAAAATTAACAAAGAAATCTACATATATCCTAAAAACTATTACGAATGTAAAAAAATACTCACGAGTTGGATAAAAACACGCTCATATCATGATACTGAACAACTACTTCAACACATTGAATAAATTACACAAAAACACACTCACACACACACACACACACACACACACACACACACACACACACACACCGACACACACATACACACACACACACCCACTCACACACACTCATACACACACACACACTCACACTTACACACACAAAAGAAAGCAAACGCTATCTTATAGTAATTTACCTAGATATGTTGTTATTCCTCAAATGTATATTGTACATTATAGTACCTACTTGCATTAATGCACAAAATTGTACGTTCTGTTATGGAATCCTAATACAGGCATTACTTGCTTAAAAGGAGGCTTCAATAACAAAACTGTTACACCAAACTGTATGATGCAAATAAACTATTTTATTTTATTTATTATTTATTTTACATAAACTTTTTACAATTATTATATAACTAGCCTATCGTTATCTGTGCAACTTAAATTCTACATTTACTAATCATAACTCTGGTTCTTCTTAACCGATGGCAATCAAACAAACGTAAGATTTTAAGTTGGGTTTCCCTTCAATAAAAAAAACCGCATCAAAATCCGTTCAGTATTTTGCGTCCATCGCGGACAAACATTAACTTTTTACAATTATATAATAGTATATGTAGATAGATAGTATAGATATAAAAATAGTATTCCAGGTACAGGGACCAAGCTACCGGTGTTTAGGGCTCCAGAGAGAGGAACCTCCTCACAATACGTGCCGTGTCGAGGAGTACCGCCTTCTGCATCGAGCCCTTGACCCAACTGCCTAACGAGAGTCTTTTTAACATCCTTTATGAGCGGCTAAGGTTGTTGAGAGGTGAGACTGCAGGTAGCAAGATCACGGTATGCCGGTCAGCAGACCGCTGGCGTTATGACATTTTATACTTCCAACCTGGAGCATAGGTTCCGCTCTTGCAACTCCACTCATGGCCGACCAATTAAGGCGCTTGCTTGCTGAAGTGAGGGAGAATAACTCCGAGCCCTCGGGAGGATCAGAGTCCGTGGTGTCGCCACTCACAATCAGCTCGCCACAAGCTACCCCTGCAGGTTTATTATTATTATTATAAAATTGTAAAGCCGCCGTAGCCTAGTGGTATGGGTAATGGACTGCTGAGACGAGGTCTCGGGTTCGATCCCAGGTTTTGCCATGGCACACACCAATGACTTTTCAATGTTTTTCGAAGTTATGTTTGTATTTATCGCAGGTTTATACGTGCCCGGTTAATGGCAATAGGCTCGCCACCTATTACATTGGGATCTAAGCATAAACTGGCGAAATGCGGCTGCTAGCACCTCTGCCTACCCCTTCGGGGACATAGGCGTGAGTTTATGTTATGTTATGTAATTCGAGCAAAAACACATAGGTATCTAATGAATTTACAATTGAAAAAAACATCAAAGCTACATCACTACATAGTATAAAACAAAGTCGCGTTCTCTGTCCCTATGTCCCTTTGTATGCTTAAATCTTTAAAACCACGCAACGGATTTTGATCCGTTTTTTTAATAGATAGTGATTGAAGAGAAAGTTTTATATGTATATAACATCATGCTGCAACCAACTGGTGCGGAGCAGAAGTGAAAAATGTTGCAAAAACGGGTTGACGCAGACGAAGTTGCGCGGGTCAGCTATTATTTCTTAAAACTAATACTTACAAAAATGTTTTTGTACTTTAATACACGCTGGTGATGTTTCACTAGTGACATCATTAAACACTGTCAGAGCCAGCACTGCCCCGACTAGACGTACCCGCATAGCAACTACTCTCATTGTTGTATTGATTAATTATTAATTAACAAAGTCCCATATTTCACAGAATGTATGAATGTCAAGCATGGTTCACTGACCACAAAATACTGAGTACTACGTGACCGCGTAGTTATCCTATAAACTTTACCGGTTAACTATAACCATGTACTTATAAATGAAATTCGTAGTAGGCATATTCTGCCACGCCTTGCTGCGGTTTCGTTTGCAGTTTACCTGTTAATAATTTTCGAGGGAAATTCAATGTGCCATATTAGTTAGATCCCTGATAACAATGAAATTACCCGAAGCCTTGTACCTACATACGCACCGAGTCGAGTTACGAGTCGGTTATGTTAATGTAGTAATATCAGTATAATGTTACTCGGCCGAGACAGCGATGTAGGCGAGTAGTTGTTCACACTTGTTTTAAAATTAACACAGACCGTAAAAGATTATTTATTAATGTCAAGGCTAGACCCGCGAGACTGCATATTCAGACACGCCGAGTGGTCTAGCGAGACAGTGCGGGGAAGCGTGATTTAATACTCTGCTGACTCGGCTTTGTAAGTAAAACAGAGACCGAGCTACTGTCTCACCGTTGTACTCGGCCGAGCGCTCGGTCCAGTGTGTTTACACGTAAGTAGCGCTGTTTCGCCACTTCACTATTTGGCCATTTTTGTTTAGGTACTTAAAAAAACGTAAACAATCTTAGCGTGTCTTTTTAATATGTTTTGTTTAAAAACTCAGAATAAAAATACTTTTTTACATATTAACGCGTCTTGAAGACTAAAAACCTGTGTCGAACCAATAGTTAATCAGTCAGTTAGTCTAGTTTATTTGTTTAACATGTGTTTTTTTAAACAGTTGCCACAAGATTGTTTACCTTCATTTAAGTAAGTACCTAAACAAATAGCGTAGGTATACGTGCGTGTGATCGAGGCTTATATATCGAGGAACGGTTATTAATTAGTCTTGTAAACTAGAAATCATCTGGTATTGATTTCATAACGATATTTTACAAGCGGTGTGTGGATGAGCACATGTTTTATTTTATCATATATCGTCCCCGAGCACTCAGTAACCTTCCTATTATTTAGTCTTAATCAAGGAAAAGGCACGATTGGGCATATAAATTATTTTATTAAAAACGATAAGGATAACCTCATGCCTCACGAGGTCCTAGAGTGACCAGAGTGCTAAATGGGAACGCGAGAATGTATTGCTATTGCTAGGATATGTTATGAACCCAAAGAAGACTTATTTTTATTCTAGATAAATTAACATTTAATAATAATGACATAATGAACTGTTGAAGTAAAATATCCCAACTGTAGTAATTTATGTATATTTCGAAAAAAAAGTACAAAATTAAGAATAATGACAAATTAATGATAAACACAATGTTATATTTTCTATTTTATTGTTGTGTAGGTGAAAATATAATTAAGACAATAGACATTATTTATTATATTAATTACAATGTGTTATGTGAAAAAACCTGATGGAGGAATGATTAAATGTGACTGAGCAGTGTACTAACTATGGAATTACAATATTCTGAAATAAAAATGTTCTATAATTCTATAATGTTCTATCATCTTATATAAAGCCATTTTAGTAAAAACATAAGATATTAAAAATCCGACAGCGGCGGAAATATTCCTATTTCTTTCGATTGAAATGAAACTTATGCAGATTATTGTGTACCATACAAAATATTAGTAGTAACTGAAGTGCTTTAGACATAATAATCGTTAAGTCATTGTTCTATTCGCTAGCAAACCTTGCAATATTTTATCTCCAAGATCCGGATGTATGATTCTAAATAATTTAACAGCTCGCTCTTGTATAAACTTTGTTACTGGCTTTAAAGTATCCAGAATGTTTTCTACCGTTCTTTTCCTTTCATCAGGTGTCAGCTCATTAATGTATAACTCCCGAACTTGATCCAAGTTATCCGGTTCATCCTGATAAATCTCTACGAGTTCTCCTCTTTCTTTGTCTATATAAGGTACCGGTCCATTGAATGAGTTTGGATAATAATTAGGTATGTCTCGTTGGTTGTCCTTGACCGGTGGTTGTCCATCACGATTGTAAGGAAAAGCTTTGTTATATAGTGGACAGTTCACCGCTATGTTATTGAAGTTACCTCCTAAACGGTAATACTGTGCATCTCTGTAAGCCAGTCGACGCGATTCGAATATTTTATCTGGTGCTCCCAGAATACCAGGTACTAGATTCGTGGGATTAAGTGCCAATTGTTCAATTTCAGCGAAGAAGTTTGTAGGGTTCTTGTTTAAAACAAAACGGCCAAGAGGACGGAGTGGATATCTATTCAACGGTAGTACTTTTGTTACGTCGAAGACGTCAAAGCCAGCATTCTTCACGTCACTTAATGTTAGTACCTGAATACTTGCAGTCCAACTAGGAAACTCGCCGTTCCCAATTGCTTTGTACAAGTCTCTTGTACTGTAATCAGGATCCATACCTGCTATTTTTATAGCTTCTTCTGAACGTAAATTTTTTATTCCTAGATCAGGTTTAAAATGGAATCGGATGAAATGGTCTTCTCCACGGTTATTTACGACCTGGTAAGTATGAATCCCAAAACCTGGCATGTAACGGTATCCATCAGGAATTCCACGATCTGAGAAAAGAAGTAAGAATATATGCAAGCTCTCTGGGTGCATGGTTATGAAATCCCAAATTGAGTCTTGCTCTACTAAATTTGTTGCTGGATTTCTTTTCTGTGATCTCACGAAGGTCGAGAAAAGAATTGGGTCTTTATACACGTACATTGGTGTATTGAAGCCGACTATGTCAAAATTTCCATCTTCTGTATAGAACTTCATTGCGAAGCCTCTCGGTTCTCTGAAGGTATCTGGTCCTCCTCTCTCTGTGACTCCTAGTGAGAATCTTGCCACGATTGGTGTTCTTTTCCCAACTTTGTCAAAAAGTTTAGCTTTACAAATATCTGTTACGTCGTGTGTTACTTCAAAGTAACCGAAAGCTCCCGCGGCTTTAGCATGTACTACTCTTGGTGGAATTCTTTCACGTACTGCGTGAGTTAGGGAATCCATAAAATACTCGTTAAATAGAAGTCTTTTGTTTAGAGTTGATGTAGTTTCCTCTTTCTCGATCGGTTTACCGGCAGAGGTGGTCATTACAGCGACAGGACCCTGAAAAATAATGATTAGTTTAAATCTCCTTGAAGTTAACACAATAGTAATGATACCTAGCTATAACAAATAATGATCGTGAGTGTTTATCTGATATAGGATGCATTGTTTTGGGAATGAATAATTTTCGATGTACTTACTGGCGTATTCTCCTTAAATATAACAAGTTGATTTGTCGGATCATCTTGTACTTTGGCTGTCATCACTGAAATCGCCGCCATCGCCATCATAATCATCCCTAACCGCTCCATTATTACTTAAAAAGTAGCACTAAATAACTAAGTACTTCAGAGCTTAATAACACGTTAAATATACATTGTATCGTGTCTACACTGTGATATAGTCTCATGTGCACAACCTGATTGAATATTATCTGAAAGAGAAATATTTTATTTAGACCACACAAACACAAAGAATAAAGGGAGAGATTTTTATCAAGGGTATCTGTACAGGAGGTATACCAAAATTCGAAAAAAAAAAACAATGTATGTCCAGTGACAGTAGATGAAGAATTGACCTTTTATGACATTCACAAGTATATACAAAAGAATGGTTAACGCCTATGGAAACTATCGCAGCAAAGATTGTGACTATTATTTTGTCTTTAATAACATGTAGGCATTAACACCGTCTGATAGTAGCTTTCTTCTCATAAATTAACTTAATTCTAAACATGCCCCCGGCCGTTGGAAGCTCGCCTTTCAACCCGAAGAGTCAGCATCCAGTAAAGGGCATATCTTGGAGAATGCACGTCGAACAACACCTGTTGCAGTTCTGACATCAGCCACTCGGCTAAGTCCATCCTTGCCAGGGAATAGCGCGATGATACGTCCCATTTTCCACTTCAAGGGCGGCAGATGGTCCTCCTTAATCACAACAAGGGTGTTCAATGTCAGGCTGTCCTTGCTTGTGTGCCACTTGACGCGTTGTTGTAGCTCAGAAATATATTCTGCACTCCATCTGGCCCAAAAATGCTGCCGCAGCTGCTCTATTCTCTGATGGCGTGTCAGATTATTGAAGTACTGCTCCCGCTGATCCTTGACAGGCAGAGAAGTGAAGGGTCTTCCTATGATGAAATGACCAGGAGTGAGAGGCGTAAGGTCCTCCGGATTCGATGACAATGGTGTGAGGGGTCTAGAGTTTAGTATGGCCTCGATTTGAATAAGCGTTGTATTAAGTTCCTCATAAGTAAGGTGACAATTTCCCAGCACTCTATATAAATGATATTTGGTCGATTTGACACCCGCCTCCCAAAGGCCACCGAAATGTGGTGCATATGCTGGAATGAAGTGGAAGGTTATCCCATCGCTAGCAGTAGTCTCAGAAATGGAATTGCAATTGTTTTTAAGAAATGTAGATAACTCATTGTAGGCACCTACGAATGATGTTCCATTGTCAGAGTATAGATTTGACGGCTTTCCTCTGCGGGAAATGAATCGTCTCAAGGCTTGTAAGTAGTTACTGCTCGTCATATCTCCCACCAGCTCTAAATGGATTGCCTTCGTGGCAAAACATACAAAAATAACGATGTATACCTTTACCAGCCTACATCCACGACCCCGACGGCTAGCACAATTAATAGGCCCTGCGTAATCGACGCCTACATTTTGGAAGGGGTAAGCTGCCAACGTTACTCGATCCCCAGGTAAGTCACCCATTTTAGGAACGACTGTCGTTCCTTTCATACGCTTACATAGAACACACTGGCGGTAAGTATATCTAGCTAGATTACGCCCACCAAGAGGCCAGTATGTTTCTCTTATCGTCGACAACAATAATTGCGGTCCTGCGTGCATCAACTTTAAATGTTCGAATCTAAATAATAACTTTGTAAAATGATTAGCGGACTGTATAATAACTGGGTGTTTTTTATCAAATGAGAAATTAGAGTTCGATAACCGCCCACCAACTCGCATGATTTTGTTGTCGTCGAGAAAGGGATCCAGTTTTAGAAGAGGACTTTTTTGAGGTAAGGGTAAATTATTCAATAATATCTGATATTCGGGAAAGGATTCCCTTTGTGACTGAATGATGATAACATTTAAAGCATCTTGTAATTCCTTATTACTAAGATGTGAATGTGAATTAGTAGTTTCTTTCTTGCATAGTCTAATGAATCTAAGCGCACAGGCTACGCTTCGCTGAAGTCGTAGGAAGTTTGAGAAACGTTCAAAATTGATGATTTTGTCGTCTTTAATATTCAACGAATGAAATGAAACGTCTGACTTCGTTTCAGGAAGAACATCAGTACACCCAGGCAAGGAAGGCCAAGTCGAACTTTCCTCCTGCAAAAACGATGGTCCTAACCACCACATATCTAGCGACTGCATCGTTTCAGCACTCACTCCCCGTGTAATTAAATCGGCTGGGTTTTCATTCGTTGGGACATGTCTCCATATGAATGAACCAGTTGTCTCCACGATTTCAGCTACTCGATTGCGCACAAATGTATTTAATTTAGAAGGCATCATTTTCAGCCACCCCAGAACTATCATAGAGTCCGTCCAAAAGGTGACTGTAGAAACTTGGCTCCGAAGTGAACTAATAACCTTCTGATAGAGGCGTGCTCCAATCAACGCAGCACAAAGCTCGAGGCGCGGAATGGTTGTTGGTTTGATAGGTGCGACACGACTTTTAGCAATGAGCAATCGCACTGATACTGCACCATTCTCACCGACGCTTCGGACATACACACAAGCACCATAAGCTTGTTCCGATGCGTCAGTGAAAATGTGGAGCTCCAGAGACTTATGAGAATCAATGACAACATGACGCGGAATTCGTAATTTATTTAACGATGGCAATGATTTGATGACGTTAGTCCAGGCTTTACTGACTTCATCTGGTAGCTGTTCATCCCATGAAAGTTTCTCTAACCATAACCTTTGTAATAAACACTTCATCACAATGACACACGGCGCTAACAGTCCTAAAGGATCAAAAATCTGCGCAATAACTGATAGCATGTCACGCTTTGTATTTCCAACGTCAGTAGAAATATTCATGGGAAAGCACAGCTCATCTGTGTTTGTTTGCCAGTTCAGTCCTAATGTTTTATTGGGTTCGGTTCCTCCAATATTCAAATCGATAGAAGACTGAGAGGACCTGTCAGGCAACAAAGAAGGCTCATTGGACTTCCACTTCCTTAAAGGCATGCAAGCAGAAGCAAGAGCTGTGGTAACATTCTCACGTAACTTATGGGCTACATCAATCTGATCTGCGCCCGTTAAAAGATCATCAACGTAAAAATCATGTAAGATGACTTGTGCCACTTCCGGGTCGCTGCAATCAAGACCGATTTGTTTAAGACATCGTGTTGCAAGAAACGGAGCGCTAGCAGTACCATAAGTTACGGTGTTAAGCTGATATGCCTTGAGAGGACTGGACGGCTCGTCACGCCAGATGATTTGCTGTAAATAACGGTCTGAAGGATGTACTAACACCTGTCGATACATTTTCTCTACGTCTGCAGAGAGAATGTATTTATAAAGTCTGAACCTTATGAGAATTGAGAGTAGATCGTCCTGGACGGTGGGTCCTACCATCTGAATACTATTAAAGGAAACTCCAGAGGTGGTAGGCGCGCTAGCATTAAATACCACTCGTAATTTGGTGGTGGTACTACTTTCTCGCAGCACACCGTGATGAGGAATAAAGTACGATTTACTTGTTGTATCAATATTGCACTCGGTCATATGACATAAATGTATATATTCTGACATAAAGTCCTTATAAAGTTTATCAAATGAAGGTTGCCTCTGATTTCTTTTTTCTAATGAAAGGAAGCATCGTTTAGCTCGCTGCAATGATTCGCCTAACACCTCCGAGGATTCCTTCAACGGTATTCTCACCATAAAACGACCATCTTCTGAGCGAGTTGTGGTACTAATAAAATAATCTTCACAACTTCTCTCTTCGTTGGAGTAGACAGGCGATTGGAGATTAACTTCCTCCAATTGCCAGAACTTAGTAAGTTGATTTTGAATGCTATCAAAGTCTAAGTCCAGCGAAGGGCTCTGAGACCTGACACTAATAAAATTACATTTTATTGGTGCGGTTGAAGTGGATACGTAGCCATGCTCAATCGAACCACAGACGAGCCAGCCAAGCTTGGTTTGACACAGTGTAGGTTTTCCAGTACCCAGTGAAATTTTACCCGTTTCCAATAAATTCCAAAAAACGTCAGCACCAATAATCAAATCAATCTCGGCCGGCGTGTGGAAGTTCGGATCAGCTAGATAAATATCTGACGGGATGCTAATGTTACTTAAATCAACTGATTGAGCCGGCACATTATCAGTTATAGTGGGCAGAACGAAACATTTAAGATCAGTTGTGTAACTTTCATTTAATGACTGAATGTGTACATCACACATTTTGCCTACTGGCGTTAAGGAATTGTTTATTCCTTGTATGGATTTGGCAACATGAATGAATGGTAAGTTTAATTTATTGAACATATTTTGTGTAATTAAACAGGACGAGCTACCTGAATCGAGGAGAGCGCGGGCTAAGTGTTGTCGATTGTTATGATCGTACAACTTAATTAATGCAGTTGATAGCAGAACGTTGCTAGAACTGCTTGCGTGCGCGCACGGAATAACGTGTGCCGAGAGCGCCACCTGCGGAGTGTCGGCCGAGGTCGGCGCGGCGGCGGAGGGAGGGCACTCGGACCGGTTATCATTGTTATTCTGAGTAGAATCAGCTGTTGTCGATTTAAAATCTGAAACATGTATTAAGGTATGATGTTTACGCTTACAAACTTTACAACCCGATGATTTGCATCGGTTAGCAAGATGACCAGTATTGAAGCAATTATAACACACTTTGTAAGTAGGTATAACTGTCAATCTTTCCTTGTTAGTTAAAGTGAGAAATTGTGGACATGAAAATAATTTATGATCGCCATTACAGTTAGGACACGAGTGGGAAGGGGAATTATTGTTATTAGTGTTCAATGTTACCATCGCCTTAATTTTTGAATTTGATTTTTGAGCATGGTTTTGAGAAGGAATAGTGTGACGTGAAACTTCTAAAGTTTCTATTAAATCAGCGCGGTTTCTTATGAACTCTGTGAATTTATTAAATTTAATAGGGATTGTTTTGTCTAGATTCCCTTTATATTCCTCCCACTCTCGGAATGTTTTGGTGTCTAATTTATGACTGATTATGTAGATCAACAAAGTGTCCCAGAAATCTACCGGTTCGCCTAGTGATTTGAGCGCTCGTATGTTTTTATTAATGTGGTCTAAGAGACGTTTCAACGAAGCTGAGGATTCTTTAGTAATTTGTTCGATTTTAAATAGCGATGAGATGTGATTCTGTATAAGAAGCCGTTTGTTGTCAAATCTTTCACATAAAAGTTGCCAAGCCACAGTGTAGTTCTGAGCAGAGAACTCGATGGACTGAATAACGACAGCAGCCGAACCTTCCAGAGAAGACCTAAGATAATGGAACTTATTGATTTCGTCTATGTCGTCGCAGTCGTGTACGAGACTGGCAAAGGTGTCGCGGAACTCAAGCCAGTTTTCATAAGATCCACTGAACTTTGGTAATTGAATGGTAGGCAATTTGACGATCTGGCGATTACATCCTGAATTACGACTCATACGATCATCATCTTCCCTTTCAGCCTTTGAATACATCTTCAACATATTCTTAGCTTTAGCAATTAATGAAAAATACTGATTTTCGATAACGGTTCTCTCGTCTGACTCAGTTTCTAGGTCTGACAAGCACTCGATATCTGTCTGCACTTCATCAAAATCTTTAAATAAGCTCTCTAATTTGTCAACACGCAATTGCAATTCCATTACCTGACACGATGATAACTTGGAAACTTCCAATGAAGATAAATAAGTGCTGAATACTGTTATACGCCCTTTATAGGTGCTCCGTTTCTTTCTAAGTTCCTTAATATCGGCCATTATAGGAGACGAGTATCGTAGACCTGGAATTTATACAAGGAAAAGATCAACAAAATAAAGATCAAGTCACTGAAACAGTACAACTACTAATACTCCTAGTATCACAACTATGTATATAGTTTATGAATTCCTAAATTAAGTATAGGTGTAGGTAAGTATTTAACTTATGTTTAAATTTAAATTACACCTTTACAATGATTTACAATGAATGAGTGACAAAACTACAATGCAAATATCATTAAGGATTAAAAATTAACAATGAGATAGGTTATGAATGCAACTTACTTGTTGTTGCAAGTATTGTAAAAATACGTACTACCTATCTATTGTTGAGAAATAATATTTTTAATCGAATGCAATGTAATTAAGAAGGGAATAACAATTTAAATTTTATAAATGTGATACTAACCTTAGTAATACCTTATATAAGCTAAAATACAACCTGACCAGAGTGCTGGGTGGAATCTATGTTATATACACTTTCAATCAATTATCTTGATGAGACCACCTCAATAACACCAACTTCTAGCCTTCTTCTTCCACTTCGGTTATATATCCGGTTCGTATTGGACCATGTACAGGAGGTATACCAAAATTCGAAAAAAAAAAACAATGTATGTCCAGTGACAGTAGATGAAGAATTGACCTTTTATGACATTCACAAGTATATACAAAAGAATGGTTAACGCCTATGGAAACTATCGCAGCAAAGATTGTGACTATTATTTTGTCTTTAATAACATGTAGGCATTAACACCGTCTGATAGTAGCTTTCTTCTCATAAATTAACTTAATTCTAAACAGTATCTTTTGTACAGCTCTTAAGGCCATCCACTTTTTTGATCAGCGGCTACACAGCTCATTGTCCACAGCTGAGCCCGCAGCTCAATTGCTCACAGTTCTTTGCTCACAGCTCATTGCTCACAGCTCATTGCCCACGGCTCACTGCCCACAATGAGCAATCCCACAGCTCTCATTTAAGAAGTAGTACCAGTAAATTTTTACCCTGCGTCCTCTATCGTCTACTGATAAATTAAGAGACTACAGTACATGTTGTAACCGTATATATTTACCGACTATTATGCCGAATGTTGTACAATGTACTACGTTATAAATAAATGTGCTTAAATACTATGGATTTCGATATTTGTGGAGGCGGTTTTAACCTTTTTGTCACGTATTTTGAGTAGGTATAAATTCTCTTTATTCATTATCAATTTTATTCTTCTGATTTACTCTTTATCACATCACGTCCCTTGTTATGGTAGAGACGCGTTATTTCATAACATAAATGATAAGCGACTTCCGGGCCTCTGTTGCGTGGCGGTCATGAACGTAGGATGCATGTGTAGTGCGTTCGATTGCCGCTCAGTGCAAATATTTGAACGTATAAGCATTGGTTTAGGTGTTTCTATGTAATGTTTGTAATGTAATGTGTGTTATATTTACAAGATAAAAGCATCCTAAGTAAATAAATCCGTATTCTAGAATCCATAACACAAATTGGAAATGCTTTAAAATTTCACCAATCCCACAACATAAGCTAAGTTTAACATGCGTTGTATAGATCCTAGATCCTAGCACATATTTTAAAATATTCTTCTAGAAATCACGTTCTGAGATATCCCCGAATACCATGTACCTTTTATAATCTTCGCAGCTGAATTTTATTGTAATGAATGACTTATATTTTTTTTTTTTACGGAATTGAAATATTAAAATTTAAATAGTGTTATCACCTCTACCTACCCCTTCAGGGATAGGTATAGGCGTGAGTTTATGTTATGTTACGTTATGTTACAAAATAAAGTACCTAAACGAATCATTTGAACATAATTCTTTCGCTGGTTCGGTAGTTGAATCTACTGAGAAGAGACTAGCAAGAAACTCAGGTTGATTATCGTTATAATTTATTTTCTATTTTAATATATAGTTTTGTTTATTTGGAATAAATAGGTGCAAGAGTAACACTCCGTGGCCGCATAATAGTCCCAATACAATAGACAACACTCCATGGCAGGACAGTCTCCGTGGCGTGGCGGTAGTACACGCGACTGCTACGCACGGGATACGGGTTCGATATTCGCTCAGTGCAAAAAGTTGTATGCATGAATATGGTCTGGTCGTGCCTAGGAGAGCAGTCTAACTTTGAACTTCGATATCGCCATTGGTCATTGGACCGTTGGTTGTGGAGGTCAAATGGCAGTCGCTTCACGGAAAGTAGGTACAGTCGACAGCACAGAGACTCCTTTAATCTTCTCCCCCCCTTTCCCTTTCCACCCCTTCTCTATATGGTCGGCAGCACGGGTGTTGCAAACTTTCAAAGGCCACGCGGTAACCAATTATAATTCAGGCGTGCTTGTCTGCGACGGTACCTATACTTCGCTAGTAACAGGATATTTATATAGCTACGAATCAGTAGTTACCTTTTAATTACCTGTATAGCAGACAGCGGGATGGGGAAGGAAAAACTCATGATAACGACTCGTAGTCAAAAGAGTACCTACCTATGCCTACCTACCATACCTACCATACCTACCATACCTACCATACCTACCATACCTACCATACCTACCATACCTACCATACCTACCATACCTACCATACCTACCATACCTACCATACCTACCATACCTACCATACCTACCATACCTACCATACCTACCATACCTACCATACCTACCATACCTACCATACCTACCATACCTACCATACCTACCATACCTACCATACCTACCATACCTACCATACCTACCATACCTACCATACCTACCATACCTACCATACCTACCATACCTACCATACCTACCATACCTACCATACCTACCATACCTACCATACCTACCATACCTACCATACCTACCATACCTACCATACCTACCATACCTACCATACCTACCTACCTATCAAAGGATTAAATTAGAACCTCGTATTCTTAACCGACGCAAATACAACTAATATAATATAAGATATCGCCATTGGTCATTGGACCATGATTGGTTGTGGATGTCAGATGGCAGTCGCTTCACGGAAAATATCGAAGTTCAGCCGCATCACAGTTAGATTGGAAAGCCGGACCAAACTGAGTTGGGAAAAGGTTCAGAGAATGATGATTCTTAACCGACGCAGTACCGATTGAATTATTAAGTTTCTGTATTAGACGTTTTAGTCGGTTTAGCGGTATGGGTAATGAACTGCTGAGACGTGGTCT
The DNA here is from genome assembly GCA_963691645.1 of Pelosia muscerda. NCBI lineage: Eukaryota > Metazoa > Arthropoda > Insecta > Lepidoptera > Erebidae > Pelosia > Pelosia muscerda. The sequence goes on along the minus strand of OY829114.1, from coordinate 3,190,763 downwards.
CAGGTTCGATTCCAGGTTTCACCATGGCACATACCAATCACTTTTCGATGCTTTTCGAAGTTATGTGTGTGTTAATTGCAGGTTTATAAGTACTCGGTTAATGGCAATAGGCTCGCCAACGGAGAGGATAGCGCCTCTCTCACGCAGAGAAAATACTGCCACTTGTGACACACGTCCCTACCTCTTTCCGAGGCATAGGTAGAGGGATTGTTTCCTTCTTCCTACAGTCCCGGGTCCTTTAAGCGGGGCGTGAAAAAGCTTTTGATGAGGCCGTCAAGCTGAGCGCCACCATTGTAGCACTGAACGTGTTTGCAATGGTGACCCTCTTTCATGAGACTTTGCCTTCAGCTTAACATCAGGACGCAAAAACTACTGAACGGATTTCAATGCGGTTTTTTTTGTTTGAAGAGTTTTGGTCAAACCGGAGTTTGGAGCCGCGAGCATTAAGCTAGTAAATTAATAATTTCCTCCTTTAAGTTTATCTCACTAAGACCAACAAGATCTGTGTCGATAGATATACAATGGCATGGTGCGAGGGAAATGACCAATTGAGTACCTAACCTTACATTCCGGTAAATAGGACCGGAGACCGAAGCAGTCTTCCAGTTTCAGTCGGTCCGAGTCCGAGCCTGACATACAGGGTGTAAGGTAAACACTCCCGAAACCGCAGGCCGCTGGGCGTACTCCTGGTACACTACATAATTATTTACATTTTTTATACCGTTCAACAAGCATCATTCACTCTCCATTATACCAGCTATTTTTTTTTGTATCAGTTACGATGGAGAGAGAATAACGCAAATTAAACGGGATAAAAGAAAAATAAAAAGTAAAAAATTACAAATCGTAAGTAACTATTTGTATCCCAGGTGAATGATTTTCATTGGGTGTCGGGAACGGAATCAAAATAAAAAGCGTGTAGCAGTGAGCGTGAGCTAACCCATTATTTGTGGAGCTGCCATCTGTCGGTAAATTGATAAACTAGATCAGATTTTAAGTTGGCCGTAATAAAGTAGTGAGCAGTTTCAGTTGGTTTTTGAAATTGTTAGGAGATGGCGCTAGCATAGCTTTTGTGTCTATTTAATTTGCATTGTGGAGGCCAATTTCGTCTGTGGCAAGCTCACTTATAATATATCAATGGTGGCAAGAAAGAACTGACCGAATGTTTTAATTTGATTAATTGCTGTTTCTGAAGCGTTGAAGTTTGTTTGTATGTAAACCATACTTTATACCAACATAATTTTAGTTATTATTACATTGTAGTAAATACAACAGTCTTTGTATTCAGTAATACGTAACTAATATTTATTATGCAGTCACGGTGTGCTGTTTATAAGTACCTATGGTAACAAAAAAAACGTTTGATTTCACAAGATACACTAAGAAATCAATAGATTAAGGCTGATTGATATTGGATGTGGACAAGGCTGGTCGTCAGCTGAAAAAGTAAACCGAAGAACATTTTTTTTATAAATTAGGTAACACTAGATGTGACACCACACTCTTCTTACCAGAAGTACCGGCTGTGCCATCTAGCGTGTCTTTAGGGATGCTAAAATACCTACTAGAAAACAGCAACACCACAGAGAGTATGGTATATGTTATAATTTGTTAAATAAGAGTTATAACCATGGACGTAAACGGCGTGCTATAGTAATATGAGTATTAATCTGTCAAACATATCTCACATTTGAGAGCGGTCTGATAACGTGCCTTTTCTTGTATTCGTTATAGTAAATTTTGAAAATGTCGAAATACTTTATAAAATTCATAATCTTGGGTAATATTGAAGAGGTCCGGCTTCGTGGTAGCCAGCCTGTGATCAGTGGTTAGCCTTTTTTAATATGAAAGTGATACCATAATAATGTTCATGTTATCGTTCCTTTTTTGTCACAAGAAGTTACAATTCATTTTTTCTGCTACTTAACCATAAATATTCTTATATAATGAGTCATCGCGGTGAGTATATTTTTGCTGGCAACATTATTGAAACTTGTCAATGTCAAATGTCATAACGTCAAACTTTGTTGTCTATTCCTTTTCCTGTTAAATTTTCTCCTGAGAGGTTGGTTTCGTGTTTATCAAAATCCATTTTAATCCTAAAAAGTACGAAGTTTTGAATTAAATCCAGCCATGGTGTACATTAGAACAGTGTATTATTGCCATTCATGTGTTTATTTAATGAATTTTGTGAGATACCGGGATGTCATAAAATGATAACCTAAGTTGTTTAGCATTTTGAGACAAGGCGTTCTGTGTTTCAGAAACAAAAATGGGTCGTTACTCTCGGGAACCTGATAATCCAGCGAAGTCATGCAAGGCGCGTGGCTCCAATCTCCGTGTTCACTTTAAGGTAATTTTCAATTATAATATTTGTATACATTTTACTTCCACATGGAATGCCCTAACTTTATCTTAGTTGTCATCTTTCGTTACGAAAATAAACTGTGTACAGAGATTTATAGTGTCTTCTTACCTCTATAAACTTATTTTAATACAAGAGATGGCGAGGTGAACATTATTTATGCTGCCACACAGTTGGACTTCAAGATGTATACCTCCTACCATAGGTGTTATCCTAATACAAAATGTGCTACTTACCTATGCTGAAAATCACCAATTATAGATTATATCAAAACAATTCGCGCGTGCTAGGGTCTCGTTTCTCACGCGACTTATGATAGTCAGAGCTACAGCTGTATGTTCCTTCCCAAACTTTTTTGAACTGATTATAACGAATATACTAAACTTGTTCTCAATAGTGCTGTTAACCTTCAAATATCTTCTGTTTTCCAGAACACATACGAGACAGCAATGGCTATTAGGAAACTACCCCTGCGCCGTGCTGTCCGTTACCTTAAAAATGTGACAGAACAGAAAGAATGCATTCCTTTCCGCCGTTTCAATGGTGGTGTTGGCCGTTGCGCACAAGCCAAGCAGTTTGGCACTACACAGGGACGATGGCCCAAGAAATCTGCTGAGTTCTTGCTGCAGTTGTTGAGGAATGCTGAATCTAATGCTGACTACAAAGGCTTGGATGTTGACAGGCTTGTGATTGATCACATTCAGGTGAGGGTCTTGTTTTTTGTTATTATTTTGGTGATATGAAATTTCAGCTACAAAGCTGCGGTAGCCTAGTGGTATGGGTAATGGACTGCTGAGACGAGGTCTCGAGTTCGATCCCAGGTTTACCATGGCACACACCAATGACTTTTCGAAGTTATGTGTGTATTTATCGCAGGTTTATAAGTGCCTCGGAGAGCACGTTAAGCCATCGGTCCCGGTTGCCATACAAACATCTATGGCAGTCGTTACAGGTAGTTGGAGCCCTCAAAAGTCCAACCAGCCTAACTTGGAACTTCGATATCGCCATTGGTCATTAGACCATTGGTTGTGGAGGTCAGATGGCAGTCGCTTCACGGAAAATATCGAAGTTCAGCCGCATCACAGTTAGACTGGAAAGCCAACTGAGTTGGGAAAAAGGTTCAGGGAATGATGATGAAATTTCAGCTACACTTGAAACAAACTAATTGATGCCTGTGGCTTCACCTTTGTGGAATGTTGATACCATTCTAGCAACCCATAGACACATTCCGGGTATTATCTCTGTACCATATTTCAGTCAGATGTGTTCAGCTGTTAAAGTGTGTTTGAATAACAAACATTCAAACATCTTTCATATTTAGAACACTATTACGACAAGTTTTACAATTCATTTGCAAGTACTCAAAGAGACAGCCCAACTCAAGAAGAAAATCATAGTTATATTTTAGTATACAAAACACTTTATATTCTTTGTTGTACACTGAGGTTAGAGTTCTACGTATTTCTGTCAGACACCGGTCAGTGTCAGTAATAGAAAGTTGCTAGATTAATATTAAACCAATATTATTTGGTGTGTGCCAAAGTAAAACCTGGGATCGAATCTGACACCTTGTCTCACCAGTCCATTACCCATACCACTAGGCTACTGCAGCTACTGTATTCCTCTTCATAACATACTTATTAGCCTTTTGCCACTTCTCATAACATGGCATAGTTGTATATCAGCTTGAAACTCACTATAGACTGAGTCTTAACTTGTATGAATGTTACAATAACATATAATCTACGAGGTAGTGAATGCATTCTCTACACAGGGGTGCAGATTCGATCCCCGCTCGTCGCAAATGTTTGTGTACATTAATATGGCTGTTTGCATTGGTCTGGTCATGTCTCAATAGCACGTTTAACAGTTAGTGGCAGTTGGTTAATTATTTATTTATTTAATTATACATAGGCCAATGCAATTGTGAAGTATCATAAATTATTTTTATTTTCTAATGACTTTGTTTGCTATATAACACAATCAATTAAAAAAATACACAAAACAATAATTATAATTATTTCTAATGGAAATTGATGTCCATTGAATGATTTGTCTATAAGACTGCATTGCCTTTAGCTTGTCAGTGTGGCTGCTACATTGTTATCACTGTTTTCGAAAGGCATACAATAAAAGCAATAGTTATATATGGTGACTCTTGTGTTTCGAAAGTTACTTGGTACTGCTGCTGACATTCTAATAAAATTTCCTATCTAATATATGTTACGGCTAATACCCGAAGTGTGGCTGCACCTAGTTTTAGCCGGTTAGAACTAGATTAAGTTCAGTGTTATAAATATATTACTTGATTAAGGTTAGGTTAGGTAACGGCCTAACACATTCGAAGGAATTCTTAAGCAATGAATTGGGAAGGCTGAGCGAGAAAATAATTAATCTCAGCAGGGACAGAATCCGGAAAATAATAGGAGCGTTTACTGGCCACTACTGCACAAAATACACTTTGAGCAAGATTGGTATCATAAATGAAGAAACATGCAGACACTGCAAGGAGGACGTGGAAACGATGAAGCACATACTGTGCGAGTGCCACGCCTTAGGAAGACATCGAATGGATCTACTCGGGAGGGGATACCCCAAACCAGAGGATTACATGCACCTGCGATTAAGAGGAGTGGCCACCCTGATAGAGAGGGCTATCCCTCCTCTAAACTAGGAGCCAGGATGGGGTCGGCACAAAGGATCCAATAGGGTCGAAGTGTCCGCGAAAGCTCCAGAGCACGCACCCCTATAACATAAGATAAGAAGATAAGATAAGGTTAGGTTAGAACTGTGACCACAACAAGCCAGATAAATAACACAAATAACATGAAAAAAATAACGAAAATCAATCGGCTCATACTAGGTTTAACCAAGAGTAAGTGACTACACCTAGTTCTAACTGGCTAAAACTAGGTGCAGCCGCACTTCGGGTAATAGCCGTAACATATAGATTTGCAACAATGCTTACATGAGATCCCTCTGTGGCGTGGCGGTAGTGAACGCGACTGCTACTTAAGAGGCGCAGTTTCGATCCTCGCTCAGTGCATATATAATGCATGAATATGTATAATTATTTGCATTGGTCTGGTCGTGCCTCAGAGAGCATGTTAAAGCGTCGGTCCCAGTTGTCATAGGGACTTCTATGGCAGTTGTTATATGGAAAATGGGTAAAATGGCCCATACATTAGGACTGATCACCTGTCCGGTCAATAGCGTTCCCATTGGAGGACACCATTATTACCTTATTAGGGGAAGAGGGTCATCTCAATAGAGATGTCCCCGGGTCTGCCGGGGTGCGAGAGATATGTCTTGTATACGTCGCATGGACGGCGTGCGTTGTGGTCGTTTCGAGTCCGACATAATCACCTCCACTGGTTTTGGCAGAGGTGGTATTCGTGGGGATTGGAAGTAGAAGTAGTGGTACATGTGATGAACCACCTGTGTTTTAACTACCCTACCTAATTAACGTATGAAAATCAATATTTATTTGTGCATTTTGATCTTATTTTATGATACCATGCATTAGGTATTTCATATCTGTATTTATTATACTGTTAGCGATAATGGTAAATGTTTTTATTTTCATTGCAATAATTTATTGTCAACCACAGCAGTTTGCATTAGTGTTATAGTAGAGTTCTACCGTTTTTTTGTACGGATTACACTCCCGCCCAAACCGGTGAATGTGTTTATATCTGACTCAAAAGGTATTCATAGGACGTACAACATAATATATTGCGATTAGGTCATTTTGCTAATAGGACATTCAGTTAATAGGTCATTTTGAGAACTAGTCGTTTTGCTATTAGGTCGAATTGCTTTAAGGCCCTTGTGATACGGAGGGTAGTTATTAAAATAAACAGAACTAAATATTAAACTAAATATTAAAAAGAAAATGAAGAATAACGATAATCTACCTGAGTTTCTTGCTGGTCTCTTCTCAGGAGATTTAACTACCGAACCAGCGAAAGAATCATTTTCAAATGATTTATTTACTAAGTATTTTATTTATTTTAAATTATAATATTTCTGACAAATGTAGGTACATAATTATTGTAAAACTTTGACATTCATAAGTGCTGTTTATGTGCCTAAACTGAATAAAGAAAATTGATTCTGAGTTTTGAACTGATAGGTCGCACTGAAATAGAGTCAAAAACACTGAACATACGTCATAGGTTTAGACATGCTATGTATTGCATCAAACATCTGAATCTTATTTTTTTTTTATTCCAGGTAAACCGCGCGCCCTGCCTACGCAGACGTACATACCGCGCCCACGGTCGTATCAACCCTTACATGTCGTCGCCCTGCCACATCGAGGTGTGCCTCAGTGAGCGCGAGGACGCCGTCGCACGCGCAGCGCCCGCCGATGACGCACCCGCCAAGAAGAAACTTTCCAAGAAGAAGCTTGCGCGCCAGAAGGAAAAGATGATGAGGGAATAGATATTTAAGGGTTAATACATGATTTACCATCATTTTTGGGTTTTATTTCAATATTGACGGCATTGTTATATGGTCAAGGATATAAGTAACGGTAAAACGGGGTGAATAGAGATCGAAGGGTGAATAGAAATAAATTGGTCAGTTAAATTATAAAGCCGCGGTAGCCTAGTGGTATGGGTGATGGACTGCTGAGACGAGGTCTCGGGTTCGATCCTAGGTTTACCATGGCACACACCAATGACTGCGATGCTTTTCGAAGTTATGTATGTATTTATCGCAGGTTTATAAGTGCCCGGTTGACGGCAATGGCTCGCCACCTATTACATTGGGACCTAAATAGCACCTCTGCCCTTCGGGGATTTAGGCGTGATAGTATAAAAAAAAAAAAAAAAAAAAATTATAAAGTTACTTTTTTCCAAGCGAAAATTTGGATTAGTTCATTGTAATAAGACGATCATGAACTATCTGGAGAGGGGCTCAGTTAAAATTTCATAAAAGAAATTATTGAAAATATTCCATTGACCATTTTATTTCTATCCACCCATGGATTCCTATTCACCCCGTTTTACGGTAGGTACTTTAACATTGTGTGAGTATATTTAAAGATGTTGTATCCTGTATACATGTATACAACACATTGAAATATACTCTTTTTTGAAATTTGACCTCTACCTGAGGGCAAGTACATTGAATTTCAATAGATAGTGTCAATCGTAGAACACCTAGGTGAACCAAGGGTACAGAAAGTTAACCGTGGAACACCTAAATGAACCGAGGGTATAGAAAGTTAACAATGGGACTCCTAGGTGAACCACTTGGTCAGAAAGGGAGGGTCGGGTGTAACATAAGTTTTCCATGGTGTTGAATTTAAAATTACTTGTATCGAGACAGATCCACTCACATCATCAGTATGGTTAACTTGTTTGGCTTAACAATGTTACAATGCTTATTAGGATAAAAGGAAACATTATTCTGTAAAATACATACATTATATGTACGGGCGAAACGGTAGACCAGTGTAGTAGCACTAGCATGAACTATCGAATTCGTAATGTAAAGGTTTCGAGAGATCGGAGCATTGTGATTGGCAGTCTGCCTTTTGTGAACCTGTGTGCGTGTGTAGCCCGTCAACCGCAATGCTCCGTTCTGTCGATACCTTTACATTACGAATTCGATAGTATTGCGTGGTAAGGTTACTGACCGTTACCATTCGTTAGCGTCCTGAATCTCAGTATCGAAGTGAAGTAGGAATGAAATTGCTTTTTAGAGGTCGTGGTAGAGTCGCTGGTCGGTCTAAGGGCAACTGTATTTGCCCTGTGATTCTTTTTTTGTGATTCTTTTTTCTTGGATTGGAGCAGGACAACACGTGCACGGATGTCATCTGCATACGCTCCATTCTGTCGATACCTATAAATTATGAATTCGAAAGTATTTCGTGCTAAGGCTACAGTAGACTGAGGCAGAGGTGTTTTAGCCGGTTCCGCGTAACTATTGACTAGTTTTTGAACGGTTCAGGGCTTCAATTACCCGTAACGACTGTCATAGATGATCGTAAGTTAATTGGGACCGACGACGGCTGCTTAGTACGAATAGACCAATGCAAGTAACCATATTATGCATATGAATATTTGCGTTGAGTGGTAATCGAATTGGCGCCTATTGCGTAGCAGTCGCGTTCACTTCCGCCAAGCCATAATAGGCTATGAAAGAAACTCATATTTGCATTGAGCAGGTATGAAACTACAGCATAACTAAAGAATTGTTATTTTTTTTTTGCAATAAAACATTTATTTACATAATTTTTAAATCCAGACATTTATATTCAACACTTGCGACATATTTTTCAAAATGATTATTGGCAGTCTGTATAGTTTATTAACTACAAAAATGTGAAGTTGTTAAATATTTCTCTGATATTATGTATTGAGTCCTTGTGAAAAATACATTTGTGATGAATTATTCAATGAGAGACTTTTCACCTCCGCGCAAAGTCTTTGCTTCTCTTGTACAAAGCTTTCATTTTCCCTTTTTATATCATTTATCTCTTGATATACTTCCAAAAGGTTGTTCTCTAAGTAATAGTTTGATTCCGCTAATATCTCAGCGTTCTCGGTTGCCTCCTTTCTTCTCTTCTTTGCTTCTATTATCTGCTTTTTTAATATCTTATTTTCTGCTTCCAGTGCTGCAGTCTTTTTGTAATCTAACTTTGAATTCATTATGAATCAATATTCTTTAGCTTGATGCTCAATTCTTTAAGATTAGCAGCCTCGAATTTTGCCTGGTGTAGTTTGGATTTGAGTTCAGTGTTTTTTTCTTTAAGGTCTATAGCTCTGGACATCTCCTGATGCTGTTTATCAGTAGCGACCCGAAGGCGTTCTCGAAGAAAGTCGTTCTCCTCACTGATTTTTAAATTGTTTGACTTCTTTTTATTAGGACTATACCAATTATGCTGTTTCATATTAGTTGAGCACATTCACATAGGATTTGTTATTCCAGGACCGATCAATGGTAAATATTAATTTATTTTAGGCGTATAGGTTGCCGTGTAGGACCGAAAATGACAACCATCCCTAAGTAGTGTGTGATGACATCTTAATCTATGACATATTGAGTGACGTATGCATAGATAAATATGGATAAGTACCTATATATAAGTTTTTAATAGAACCTCGTAATTATTTTATTAGTAGGGGAGCCCTTACTGGCCACTACTGCACAAAATACACCTTGAACAAGATTGGTATCATGAACGAAGAAACATGCAGACACTGCAAGGAGGACGTTGAAACTATGAAGCACATACTGTGTAAATGACACGACTTAGGAAGACATCGAATGGATCTACTCGGGAGGGGTTACCCCAAACCAGAGGATTACAAGCACCTGCGATTAAGAGAAATAGTAACCCTGATAGAGAGGGCTATCCCTCCGCTAACGTAGAAGCCAGGGTGGGGTTGACTCAAAGGATCCTATAGGGTCGAAGTGTCCGCGAAAGCTCTAGAGCACGCACCCCAACAAGATAAGATAAGAGGAGCCCTACAAGGGATTTCTGAAGTTACTGGAGTATCAGATAATTACCTAAGGAACAATGCCTTAACATTGATAAGTACTTACCTCCAGCCAGTATAAATCACTATCACTACATAGTATAAAATAAAGTCGCGTTTTCTGTCCCTATTTTTTTTTGTCCCTTTGTATGCTTAAATCTTCAAAACTATGCAACGGATTTTGATGCGGTTTGTTTTAATAGATAGAATGGTTAAAGAGGAAGGTTTATATGTATATAACATCATGCTACAACAAACAGGTGCGGAGCAGGAATGAAAAATGTTGCAAAAACCGGGTGACGCAGACGAAGTAGCGCGGGTCAGCTAGTTTTTAATAAAGGAGTCTTAACTCAAATATTTTTTAGATAGCTTACCAAACAACCTATATTCTAATTAGCCATCTAAACGTCTAGCGAATATCGTCAGGATCACAGTTCCGTGTGGTAAGTTCCTACCTTAAACAATTTGTGCTAGCGTCTCTTACGACTCCCGTCTTGTAGTGATGATTGCTGTAATCTCCGCCTCAGCGTCCAGTCGATATCGACGCACCACGCATGTCGCACGCGCGCACTACCGTCCTGTTATACGCGTGCGCGCTCGTTGCGAACATCGCTGCCGACGCTGCGCCTGCGCTGGCAGCGCCTATGCGGCCCGATCATAGAGGTAAATTATTATTTTTTTCGGTTAAAGTAGATTTGTTTGTGATGTTTTTAGGAATATAATTTATCTGAGAAATTTTGGGAGATTCATTAGAATTTTCTGGGGAAAATTTGGTATTACTACAAAACTAACGTAGACTTGTGTATTTATATATCTGATGAAGAAGAGTTTTGAATAGGTCTTGCTTACATATATTTCATTATTAGGATGAGGCCGTACATATACCTATAGTAAATTTTTATGGGTTTTTATTCTCCGACCAAGTCCGAATTAAATTTTAGTTAGACACGTAGGTATCATAACTGAAATTCCATATTACTTACCGTGTAAATTTCATTGAACTTTATAGATACGAATTGGTCGTAGTATATGCAAAGTTAATCAAGTAAAATTAGATATTAAGGGCTAGTAGTTTCAAGGAAAACTTTTAATACCTAGGTAGTTTTTTGTGGTACTCACTCGTACACTCATCTAGGTGTGAAAGTGTTTACTAGTAGGGTTAAATACATCAGCAGTAGGTATTTAACGTGAACCCTTACTTAATATATTCATTGAAATGAAACCACTTTTTGATGGATTCTGTAGTAATTTATTTGGTATTATTAACTTCTAGACAGACGTTAATATTACTGGTCTAGTTGCCCGTCAAATAATTTCGTTAGCTAGCTTACACAATTTCAACTGTTAACCGGAATACCCTTTTTTTTCGGTGGGAAAACCCCGACGAAGTTAGCGAGGGTGGTTATGTCTGACTGGAGCCGACCAAAACCACACGGCCGTCTTGGGTCACCAGTTGCTGAAGGTTAGGTAGCCTTTGGCATATCCCTCACGCCCCGGCTGACCCAAGGCCAGCGAAGGCCCTCTCGAGAACCGGAACACCTGTTGATTAACGGACGTTATTCCGACGTAGGCTTTACACTCGGGGTTGAGAAGTTGATGTTCTAATCATCATCATTCTCTGAACCTTTTCCCAACTCAGTTGGGGTCGGGTCTCCAGTCTAACTGTGATGCGGCTGAACTTCGATATTTTGCGTGAAGTGACTGCCACTGACCTCCACAACCAATGGTCAATTGACCAATGGCGATATCGAAGTCAGATGACATTCTAATATTAGCCAAATTAAGGGAAAGAGTAGGAAAGTGAACTCCAGGCTCCAAAAACCCAGGTGGAAATTTTTGATGTAACCAGCCGTAAACATACCTACCTACGCCGGTAAATAGCCAGAAGTGTAACAAACAATGATTTTTGGTCCTATACGTATAAGAATGATCATTTGCCGCCAAGCGGCTTCAGGGTAGGCAGCACGTGTGTGACGCCTCTGGTGTTGCAAACGTCCATAGGCCACGGTGACCGCTTCCCATAAGGTGGGCTGTGTTCTTGTCTGCCACCTAAGTGGTATAAAAAAAGGGCTACAAAATGTGCTACTGTTTACTCGGATCGTTGGAGATGGAGCGTGTCCTCGTCATCGTCTCGAAATTACACTCCACTAGGACTAAGTAATACTAATATGATTATGACCAGTGGTTAGTTCCTTACTATTTTATTCAAACAATAACGCTGAATTTGTTCCCAATTTACCAAATTAAATAATAAAACGCTCTCCAAGTTGCCAAGTCATAAATCTGAATGAAGCCAGACTTTACTTGAAACAAAACCAAACGTTGATGTAGGTTATGGACACTTATAATATTCAATGAACCGTTTTCTCATGTCGAGTAAATCAAAGTAATTGGGGCAGGAAATGAGGTCATTCAGTGCATGAGAAAAATTAGTAACTGTGGCAGTGCATTCCCCTGTGGTTTTAACAAACAGAAAACTGGTGATTATTGTTTATGTTTTGTTTTATTAAAGCTGGTAACATTCCTGATACTGGGGTGAAGTCATGTTGACGTATTCTTTAAGAAGAAACAAGCATCGTTTGACAATATTTTTGCCCCTAAAATCCAACTAAACGTCCTGATCGACGATCGATCTCGTGGGGGGCGGACACACGGAAACAAATTTACTGGCGTGGCTAACGTGGCTCTGGAAGATTTTCTTGAAAAACTTGACATATTGGCGTCTTGCCATTAATAATTTTGTATAACATTTACCACTTGATATTGACGAAATTGCGGCGAATCTGGTTGCAAAAGAAGCCATCTTAAGAAGAAGAAGACAATTTTTTTCTCCAGACACGCCATTGGTCACTGGACCATTGGTTGTGGAGGTCAGATGGCAGTCGCTCCACGTAAAATATTGAAGTACAGCCGCATCACAGTTAGACTGAAAAAGCCGACCCCAACTGAGATGGGAAAAGGTTCAGAGAATGAAAGCTTGTACTTTTATGTAGTCCAATCTGCCCTTACTGTCCCGTCTCAAAAAAATATTCACTACTAGAGAGTTTATACTGTTATCATTTCTAAACGAATTATGAACGCGAAGAGTGTCATAGCGCTGCAGTGTTTAATTTTCTAAATTTGGTGTGCATTTGAGTTTTTATGTGCAAAATGGTGGAGTTTTAGACATAACGGCTTGGACAAAGCACACAAGTGTAGGAGAGTGGAATATTGTAGTGAATTGTGATTTTTCGTGTTGATGTCAAAATCTCCCTAAGAAAAGCTTCTAGTAAAGTCTCCACTACTTTACTAGGGTAACTATCATCCGTCATCGTCATCATCATAATCATCATCATCATCATCATTTTCACCATAATCATCATCATCAACAATCATTCCAACTATACTTATTACAAAATAAAAGGAAATTCCCAACTCGACACTGGCAAAATTGTCCCCTAAATAGGGTTGATATGTTGCCATCTAAGAAAAAAAGAAGAAGAAGAAAATGAAATTGAATTGAATTGAATTGAATATCAAAGGATATAATGGAATATGATATAATGTCTACCTGATATGTTAATATCCTTAACATATCCTTACTAATATCATCGTCATAAGGATCATTACTCACATTCCGTACTCACACCTATTCTAGTTCAAATTTCGAATGTTGACATTGTAATAGTATTTAGATGAACTCAGGCTCATGTCAATGATCTTCGCGGCATCTTTGATCGCGTAAGTGCCTGACCTACATTAGTGTTGCACTAACTGCGACCGGACGTCGGCAACTGATTGAATAAATTGTACTTGATGTGATTTTGACCTATTTACATTGTTTTCAAACCAATCATCAATCACTTTCTCTTTCAATATTGAGTGAAACGGAATTGGATCAATTACTTTCTCTTTTGATATTGAGCGAAAGGGAAATGAAAAATTCTGCCAATTTTATTGAGATAGGAGTAGAAATTAATAATTTACTTAACTGGGTTCTTCTTTCGTGTCAATGATCCACTCATGCTTATACTGTTTTACTATAAAATCTTGCCATGTCGATCGCACTGTCAGTTGCTTCATTCAGGTCATCTTTGGTGCAGGAGGCAGGGCATAAGGGACACGAAACCAAGTGCGCCATGGACTGCACGGGGGCACCGCAGTCACATGAGGTTAAGCCCGGGTCTCGCATTCCCCACCTGCAAAGATTCTGCCTCGACCGACCGACCTACTTAACTGGGTGTATATGTGTAAGAGTTGTCCCACTGCAAGGTTTACGGCTAGCCAATCTCTTCGCACGCGGTTAAGGACAGAGGGCTGTTTCTCATCCGACCGATATAATATTAATAAATCGATCGGAATAATTACCATGTTTGTTGATTTCTTCGCGTAACAAACATGGTATATATCCCGATCGATTTAACAGTGAATATGTAAATGACCATATCAATCTAATATCAAGCATTCCATAAACCACAAAGGTTTGTGGAATGAGAGCATATATGAGAAAATATCCCATATTCCGATCACAAATCTCAGATCTAGGATGTACTATAAGCGTAGTGGGTAACTAGATCTAAGCTATAGTTTAAACGGGTCATTGTCACGATATGTGTCGTGGAACTCGCTCAGGAGGCCCGCTAGATGCTCCAGTTCCTTAAATTGAGCGTAGGTTACAAACAGTTGCCAATAAAAATTCGCAATACTATTTTTGACTGTAATATGTGACTTGGGATGTTATAATGAGGATGTGCTTGGATGAAATTAGGTGATAGATGCTTTCCCATGGATAAATAGGTGATTGACTCACGAAGCATTAGTAGTTGTCGAAGTTTTGTAACGTTTCTTGGTAGTGCTTGTGCGGCTAAGCACGTAATTAATTTCCTTGCGATTTACACCGCATAGCAAGGAATCAGGTCAATTTTTTTTCCTTTATTTAGCTGCAACACTTTCGGTTAGGAAGTTATTTTCGGCATGCCCATTTACTTACAAAGTGCCCGATTGGCGGCAATAGTCTCCGAAGCTAGGGACCGAAAATCATAGTCAGCGAAATGTGGGTGTTTAATATACCTCTTCTTACCCCTTCGGGGATTACCAGCGTGCATTTAACAGTTCGATGTGGGACTGTTAGATTCCTTTACATTTCTACTTCCCATTTTATATCTCTGAAACTAAATTTCTATTTTTAAGTAACTTTTCTCACATTGCAAGTATACAAACACAGTTCTTAAAGAAATCTGTAATGACTATATCTGTACACAATACCTGAATTGCCCCTACCCATATACCTGGCACGGCTGGCTGTGCTGGTTAATGCTGTAATCATTATCATCTCAGCGTTGTGTCAGGGTTAGCGTTCTAGCTACTAATCTTCTAATTTTAATTATTAAAAAAATCGATTAGCATATGGTATATAATACATTCATTATTCAGATTTGTAGGTAAATAGTTATAAAATTATCTGCCTGCCCTGCTACATAGCTCAACAACTACATAACTTCCTCCAATTGGTTACTAAGTTTATTTTTAGAATTAAAGAGGGTCTTTCTTTATGGTTGTAGTTGGTGCTAAGAGTATAATATTAGGAGTACTCTCTTTATCCATAATAGTAATAATGTCTTTATAAATACCTTAATACAAACCCCTTTTTACAATAAGGTATTTATTAGGTACAAGCTGGACAGGAGAAGATAAATTATGTAAATTAAACTTTTGCTGCTTCAGTTAAAATTTTTGACGTTGGGTAATTTGAAAAAATTACGTAAATTATTCGATGCACATTGATGGTTTCGGTATGGTAAAGGTATGTGAGCACAGTGAGTAATAATTTAACCACGTTACGTTATGAATAAATAGGATTGGCAAAACTTCTTTTGTAGGAGTTCGATTAATGAACAAAAAATTGTTTGCGCTTATCAAAATTCCCCAACGCTCATCACTATTCCATCTTGCTGTGATAAAGCATACATTTTGTTTAATTCGGTCATGTTAAGATTAGTTCGTATGTCCTGAATATGAATTACAACTGAACACTAAAATTTGTAGTCTTGAACTTCTTTCTAAGTTGGCTTGGTTATTGCTTTTTTCTATTTATTCCATGTTATTCTTATGTGTCATGTACAAAATGCGAATACCTACAATTTTCCAAAAAAATTCGTTCGTCATGAGTTGGTTAAATGTCTACGTCTCACACACGTGTAAGGTGTTTAGAAAATCTTTTAGAAGAAATAATACAGAGTAATCTAGCTAAGACTCACGCGCAACTATTGTCTTCAACATCATAATTCTTCTGCTGTCGAAACGACCGCATTTTTGAGTTCCGTGCGCCCTCGTGGTGTAGTAATAGCTTTTGGTAACATCTAAATAGCAACTTTAGTTGTGATACTGTACACATAGTCATGTAATGTTTTTGGTAATAATTCGTGAAAATGTGTCAAAATATTAAAGGCTATCGCGAACACTATCATTTGGATAATAGTATTAAATCTTGTCCAGTTAACGGTTTTGTACTCAAAGAATAATTCGCAATACTGTTCAACAGGCCCTGTACATATTTCTTCGTCTCATATTTAACAGGAAATTGTCATCTAATATCCATTTATATTAATTTTGACCCTGACATACAGAGCATCGAACACAACATATTTACGCATATAATTCGCAAAACGTCAATGAAAGACCCTTTCGTACGTTATGTGATGATTTTGAAAAACCATATTGTACATGTTCATGCATTTGAGAAAGCATATACACACACCTCATCTGATAGTGAGTGACTTACTGGACAAAGAATATGAAATAGACTACAACTATTGCTTGCTTTTTATAATCTATTATATAAAAATAAGTCGGGTTTTCCTTCCTGACGCTATAACTCCAGAACGCACGAACCGATTTCCACGGTTTTGCATTCGTTAGAAAGGTCTCGGGCTCCGTGAGGTTTATAGCAAAGAAAATTTGGGCAGATTTTCAACAGAAAAGCAGGAAAATCATTTTTCACATGGCGAAACGGAGTTCGCCGGGTTTGCTAGTGCTGTATAGATCTAAGCATTGTTTGCAACGCGATTGACTATCTACTAATTCGTAGCAATTTTTGAGATTATTGCCTATTGTACCAACCTTGCCTATTGTTGGCACAATAGGCAATAATCTCAATTGCCTATTGTTTGTACAATAGACAATAATCTATAAAGGATTGGTATTGGCTATACAGCTTTAGTATATTATTGGTAATGTCTTTTCAGTTGAGTCAAGTGTAAATTAGTGGAATCAAATCCACTTTGTGCTGTTTTTCGACTGCATTGTGTTCTACTGACATCATTAAGTAAATTTAGCTCACGTGGCAGTGTCGCTATACAAATTATGTCCAATATCCATAAATCACTTGCGTCTTCGTGTCCATATTTATGCATATTGTCTTAAGTGAAAAATCGTAGTTTTATACGGTCAACCGGGAAGTAACTGGTAGAGCAATTGTCCACCTTTGATTGTGCTGTGACGCGTGAATACTATTTATTATAGAAGTGACCACTTGTTGTGTCCCTTAGGGCCTGAGTGTAAACAATTTAAGCATCCAATTTAGTATTCTATTTGCAAATTCTCAAGGAAGTAGGACATTTTCGTTTAATTTTTTTTTGTCTAGGATAATTTCCTTTCTTTTAATTGTACATATTACTTGTCCGTGGTTCGCACAAGTAACATGTGGGGTTAAAATTAATATTGTAATAAAATCATTAACTATATGGACGACTACAAGAGGAGGGCAAGACTTTAGAGAAGATGCATAAACTATGGGAAAGATTTTATGACTAGCGAATGTAAACACATGTAGCGCAAAAAAATAAATAAACAAGCAGTAGCTACCGTACACTTTTTAAACAACGGGCAGGGCTCTATCACTGATTTTCCTCTTGCTATTTGGAGATTTAATAAATAAAATAAATCTTCTAGGACAATCTACACAACGATAACCTAGACCCATGGTGAGCATAGTATAACTAGCTTGTATTATGGATTCTAGAATGCGGATAAACACTCTTCGATACTTTTTTTTGTAAATACATACAAATTATATATAGAAACACCTAGTCTAATGCAAATATTCATATTCATGCACACAAATGTTTGCGCTGAGTGGGAATCGAAACCACGCCTCCTGCGTACCAGTCGCATTCGCTACCGCCACACCACAGAGGTCGTCGAGATTTGAAGAAAGAATAATTGCCTGGAAGGAAAGATTGCCAGAAAGGTTGCCCAGAAGAGATTGCTGTTCTCGATAAGGCCACCCATTACTGCTATTAGTTTATGTAGGTACATGTTGTAATTTTTTTGTCTTATTGTACACAATAAAGAGTTCTATCTGAGATATCTATATATCTATCTACCTATCGTACTCATCCTATCCGTAGTAGGATAGGTAGTAGGATGCGACTGTATCATCGGAGAGTTTTTCCGCTGTCTGTGCGCTGCAACCGGCCTTGGTGTTGCAAACGTCCATAGATTCCGGTAGTCACTTACCATTAGGTGGGCCGTGTGCCTGTCACACAAGTGGAATAAAAGCAACCATTTGCTACCATGTGAAGGCATCGAATGCAACCTGGAACAAAAGTAAGATGAATTATGATGTCTAACTAAAGGTTCCGTGTTATTAAATGTCATTTATTAAAGTTCCGGGATTACCAGGAAGAAACTCTGTTCAACCAATAATAACATCACATGTAGGAACCCTTCGATATTTTAATAATACCTTAATGCTTTTGACATTGACTGTACATTTTTCTTCCTAGTTGTTTAGTAGGAAGATTATTTGCATGCCTATTATTGGGCCCTTCCGCATGCTATTACAAGTATAATATACCTATTACCTACTGTAGTTCTGTTACATAGGATGAGGATTATTTAGTTCTTTGAGTTATTGATGTTTCTTTAAAGTTTGATTTCATCGCGGGATGCATTTTAAAAATTGATGAATGCTAGTGTTCAGTCGCTAACGAATTGAGATTAACACTTTTATTTACAAATGACTTTTGTTGTTATACCGTTTAAGTAAATGGTACTGGACTCGAGGTATGCAATGCTTTTTGTTCTTTGATAATTTGTATCTAAATATGCAAAGTGCCGCCGCGTCAGTTTAAGTCTCGTCTAGACATTTACTTTTTCCGATTTTTTTTTTAATAAAGTTAGATTAGTTAATTTTGATGCCTTAAAATTTCATTAAAATGTAGTTTTTATTGTTATTTTTCTGGAAATATAACATATTTAGATATTTTGATTGATAATAGTGTCTAGCAACGAAATAATGAATTAAGTAGTATTTTACCGTATCTACAATGGTAAATGCTCTGATGAGCTCTTCCAATTAATCCTACCCTCTCCTTTCCTACACAGGACAACACGTGCAAGATTTAAATGTCACCCGCATACGGTGCGGAATATTCCATCAAGAACCAAGCGGTTCGGTAAGTCTTTCCTCTGTTGCACCATTAAGTCTTGGAATTCCTTACCATCTCACGTGTTTCCTTCTTCCTACAGTCCCGGGTCCTTCAAGCAGGGCTTGAAAAAACATCTCATGAGGCCGTCAAGATGAGTGCCACCATTGTAACACTTTACGTGTTTGTAACGGTGACCCTCTTCCCCGAGACTTTGCCTTCAGCTTACTATCAAGCGGGGTGAAGTCAAATTGACGTGTACTAAATAAAAAAAAGTCTTTATTAAAATTCACTCAATTTGTTTCAGGATCAAAAATGGCGCAAGAAGAGACGATAGTCGTTAGAAGACTTCCGAACGCATACTTTTATCCGTTTAGTTTATGGCCTTTACCAAAGTTTCCAATTAGAGGTGAGTTTTTAAACATTTATGTTTTATAAATATTGTAGAACACATTAGTAGTCTAGGCCGAGAGCAGGAATCTATTCATCATGTAGATGTGTTTTCCTGATTGCATCCGAGACCAAAGTGAACCT
Organism: Pelosia muscerda; assembly: GCA_963691645.1. NCBI lineage: Eukaryota > Metazoa > Arthropoda > Insecta > Lepidoptera > Erebidae > Pelosia > Pelosia muscerda. The sequence goes on along the minus strand of OY829114.1, from coordinate 3,170,964 downwards.
GGTGCTCAGGGTCCGCCTGTCTACTTTTCCATCTTCAATTCATAAGATCTTGGCCGTCCGTGGTAGTTAGACCATTCACGAAGTCAAGACAGGATCCGACGGGGGCGCCATTGCCAGGCATTTGTTAACCACATAGCTTGGTGGCTGCCGCATATCGAGATCGCATCAATGGCGATTCTCTTGCATTCGTATTTTTTTTTTTTTTATTTTTATTTATGGCACGTCAATTTGACTTCATCTCGCCTGATGTTAAGCTGAAGGCAAAGTCCCATGAAAGAGGGTCACCATTGCAAACACGTTCAGTGCTACAATGGTGCTATCGTTGCTAAATAAATCTCTTGGATAAATCTTTCTAGCTTGTATAAGTTTTTTCGGCCACACGCGCCGATGTGACAGACCATCGCGTCGAACTGGAATCGAACCCACTAAAAACACGTTTACGTTCCGACATATCCATGTTATTGTTAACTTCGATAAGGTGAAGTTCAAGGGGTTTTTTGTACGGTAAAAAGGATATAATTAGAAGTAACAGTTGCAATCACTGTTAGATTGGGTACACTATCTATTTTAAAATATTTTATTTTCAATTTTTACAGAACACGAAGAATCCCACGAAACTAGAAACTATAGGAGAAGATATAATATTAATAGGCAAAATGAAAGATAGAACAACTAAAATATATTAGTTATTTATTATTATTGTTATTTAATCTAGTTTTAAGAGTAAACTGTTCATCTTAACATTAGGTGACAAAAGCGTATTCTCGTAAGTTGTAATTGTAACTATTAATCGTAATAAATAATTTGAAACAAATTTTGTTTATTTTTTAATTTAATTTTAGAAAACTATAACTTGAGCATGTTGAAATACTACAACGATGGATAAATTCGACAGTATGAACCTCTTTGTAATAAAACGTCTGAACTTTTTGTAAATATTCAAGCTTTCAAGCGATCCGAAGTAATACTTTTTTATCTATAGCAAAGTAATCGTATGATTTGAACTAATATGACATTAAAAGTAGTAGTGAATTCCATCACTCAAAGCAATTATTTACTAGTAATGCACGGTATTATTAACGGTTGTATGTATGAGTTTAACGATATCAGTTCCGCTACTGAAACTATCGTGTTGCATTTCCACTAGTTTTTTATGTTCTGTGGGTGAATCAGTTCAAAAAGGCGAGTTCGACTCAAATTTGGTTACTTTAGACCAAGTTGTACCAAGAATCATTTAGGAATTTGCAAAATACAGAACGGCTATAATCGCCATCTCTTATCAGAATCAGGAACTAACTAGTCCCTCCATTCCACAGTACACAAATTTCAAAAGAATAGGGGCGTATGTACAATATCGATTACGCCTGCGCGATAAATACTTCATCTCGCCTTTCGTGCAGCATCTTGCAATTTGTAAACATATTATATTGGCAATGTCATGAAATAACATACAAAGCACTTGTATTCAGAAGCTAAAATGAAGTGGGGGATACTGTTTATTTATTTGACATACCTGAGGAATAGCTTCGGTAAGTACTGAGTTGCTTTCTTGAACTGCACTATTATATAGCTAGTACACTTGTGAAGAAATGTGTACTTCAATTATTCATAGAATTCGTACCATATTGAGTTTTCAACGTTGCGGCTGTTCAATGGTTATTTCAGGATGTTATATTGAATATAAGAGTGATATTTCTGTGGAGATATAGAAAATTGAATAAAAAATATTATAGATAGATATTATGTAAGATACATATAACAGAATTAAACTTTAATATTTTTAATTATTGTTGCAATGTACATATTATATTTAAAATATTTCTCACCAGCTTTTCAACTCTGATTGCACTTCCAAGTACATTTTGATAAATATTTCTAATCCACGTACAACTTTTCTATCGTTTTTATATCGTTGCACCTAAAAATACACTGCTTGACAAAAAAAAAGTTACCACTTCTGTATTCAGGGCGGAGTTCTCAGGCTTGTTGTCAAGTTTTTAACTGACTTTAATAGGCTCTCACTGAGATAGAGCAACATTTGTCCAATTTATCATAAAACTATGTATATTACAGGAGTCAAACTTCTAGAAGCAAATCCAGATGTGAAAAGACTCTACGACGATTTGTTAAGCAACTACAATCGTCTCATAAGACCGGTGACTAATGTGAGCGACATACTGACAGTCAGGCTTGGACTGAAGTTGTCGCAGTTGATGGAAGTAAACCTGAAGAATCAGGTTATGACTACCAACCTTTGGGTGGAACAGGTTTGTAAGCTTACTGTACTATACTTTCTTCTTCTTCTTTTCTTGAAATGGCTTCTGTAGCAGAATCGCCGCCATTTTGCCAGTGTCTAGAAAATATAGTAAACGTCTTATAAAATTATTGGCGATGCCAATGTCAAGTTTCAAGTTTTAAAAATGTCTACCAGAGCCACGTTAGCCACGCCAGTAAATTTATTTCCGTGTGTTCACCCCCCACGAGATCAAAACGTGTGGTTGTATTTTAGGGGACGTATTAAATAACTTGGTTAACAAGTATACTTGTATATCTATCATTCCCTGAACCTTTTTCCCGACTCAGTTGGGGTTGGCTTTCCAGTCTAACTGTGATGCGGCTGAACTTCGATATTTTCCGTGAAGCGACTGCCATCTGACCTCCACAACCAATGGTCTAATGACCAATGGCGATATCGAAGTTCCAAGTTAGGCTGGTTGGACTTTTGAGGGCTCCAACTACCCGTAACGACTGCCATAGATGTTTGTATGGCAACCGGGACCGACGGCTTAACGTGCTCTCCGAGGCACTTATAAACCTGCGATAAATACACACATAACTTCGAAAAGCATCGAAAAGTCATTGGTGTGTGCCATGGTAAACCTGGGATCGAACTCGAGACCTCGTCTCAGCAGTCCATTACCCATACCACTAGGCTACCGCGGCTTGTATATCTATATAGTGAGTTAAGTAGAGTAGGCTTCGGAATCAAAGGCGTCAGAAAATAGATACACCTGCTGATTGATAGATGAGGCTCTGTTGCAGGCTTTCCTCTCAAAGATACGGGGCCATTCAAATATTACGTAAGCAGATTTATTACAATTATTTACCCCTATATCCCTCTTGTCAGCAAAAGTAAGCACAGCTCTTACACCCTCACTAGGGTGAGGGTGTAAGACTTGCTAAGGTGTAAAACTTGCTAACGTAAACATTTTTCTATTATAAATGTATTTTTTATGTATATAGATAGAGATTAGATTTTACTGGTACAGTATTCAACGTGCAAAATTCATGCAAAATACAGCGTTCGTTGTCAAGCATAGACAATGTGAGGGTTGCCATTCTTGTAAAAAGTAAATAAGTACCTACCGATTGTGTTAATCTACATCACAAGGGTTTAGGGTGTCTAGATATTATCAATATACTAAACCCCATGTCATCCAAAATAAGCAAAATAAATACCACTCCTCCACTCTCCCATAGTGCTTACGTAATACTTGAACGGCTTCTAAGAAGTTATACCATCGAACTGCAGTTCATTAGGAGGAGAAAGAGTAAGTTGACCCCAGGCTTTGAATTGAATGCCCTTCAATATTTCGATGTAAGTCAATATAAAAGAAAATGAGGGGCCCCCTGGAAGCCTTTGAGGTCCCTGTGGCAGCCATGGTGCGAGTGGTAGTTGCTATATCACCCTGGGTAAGATGAAGTGCGGTTCGAAGCCGACATAACCACCTCTACGGACTACGGTGATGAGTCCGTGAATTCACGCATTTTTCCAAGTCGTCAATACAGTGACCACCATTCTAGGGCCAGCACCTTTAATAGCAGCCACTTTTCTTTAGACTGCATCGCAGTTTACATGGGGTGCAGTCAAATTGATGAAGTAAATTAGTAAACGAAGTGACCCAGTACAATCATGTGTTCGTTACAGAAATGGTACGACTACAAACTGCAGTGGAATCCCGAAGACTACGGAGGTGTTGAGATGTTGTACGTGCCATCAGAACACATCTGGTTGCCTGACATAGTGCTCTATAACAATTGGGATGGTAACTACGAAGTGAGTTGCTTTGTTTCTTATGTAATCAATTTGACCATGGAGTAAGTTTGATTGTTAGGCAATAAATAAGTAGAATTGCTATCGACAGATTTACTAAGCATAGGTTCTTATTTACTATTCTCTTCACTATCATTATCATCCTTGCGTTAACTCCGGAAGCTGGGGTTCACTTTTTCCAGGATAACTGCACCACGGTTGAACTTCTATATTTTCGGTTAAGCGCGTGTGATCTGGTCTCCACTATCACTACTCAATGGCAAAATCGAAGTACTGCCGTTAGACCAGTTGTAGAGGTTCTTAGGGCTCCAACTGATGTTCGTAGGACAACGTGGTCTCCGAGGCTCGACCAGACCAGTGCAGATAATAATAAATAAATAAATCTTTATTTGCAAGAAACATATTCATGTATACAAATAATTCCACTGAGCGTTTTCTCATCATTTTATTTGATAACACACATACAAGCCAATATGTCTAATATAGGCCCATGTTCAGGACTGTGATGGGGCTAATTGATTTATTGAAGCTATTATTGTCCTTCAATAACGATCAGAAAATAAATAACTAAGCCATATTCTGCAAATTTCCATAATATTACCATTTTTCTTTTTATAATTCCAGGTAACCCTCATGACAAAGGCAACTTTGAAATACACCGGTGAAGTGAATTGGAAACCTCCGGCGATTTACAAATCTTCTTGCGAGATCAATGTGGAATACTTTCCATTTGATGAGCAGACTTGCTTCATGAAGTTTGGTTCCTGGACTTACAATGGAGCTCAGGTTTATACAAATTTTTTTTCTTAGTTCTGATTAACAAATAGTGGGCTCAACTAAGACCTTTCGGGTAAAGCCGCTACTCCTACTTATTGATGTACGTGGCCTTGGTGGACGACAGACGCTTCCGGGAAAAAACATAACATAACATAAATATAAACTCACGCTAGGCAGAGGTGCTAGCACCCGCATTTCGCCATTTTATGTTTAGGTCCCAATGTAATAGGTGGCGAATCTGTTGCCTTTAACTGAGCACTTATAAACCTGCGATAAATACACACATAACTTCGAAAAGCATCGAAAAGTCATTGGTCAGTGTCACAGTAAAACCTGATATCGAACCCGAGACCTCGTCTCAGCAGTCCATTACCCATACCACTAACTAGGCTATTTGCCAAGTAATAAATTTAGCCTCTGTTGTTCTTTAGGTGGACTTGAAACACATGGACCAATCTCCAGGTAGCAGTCTGGTTCACGTTGGAATTGATTTAAGCGAATTCTATCTCTCAGTGGAATGGGACATATTGGAAGTACCAGCGACGAGAAATGAGGAGTACTACCCTTGTTGCCCCGAACCTTTTTCTGGTAATATTTATTTAGTTCTGTTTATTTACTTAAGGATTGCTTTTTTATTATTAATTTCAAAATTGCCTAAGTTCTATTATGAGTAAAGGATATAATGTTAGAAATTATACGTATTATGATTAAATTAAAACTATGTTATTCTATCTATGTAGATAGATAGATCTATTTTATCACAAATAACATATACATCTGAATACTTTGGCATTGTTAAAACTTGCTTTGCTGAACACGATGCGATGCAATACGATAGAACTAGTGGCAAAAAATCCATTATCATAAAATTGGTCAATAGTAAAAATGAGTACTTTACTCACATGGTCAATTCTAAAGGTTTTGTTATTATAAGTTAAATAAACTGTTAAAATACAATACATAATGGGATAACAAAATGTGAATTCACTAATCAATTATTAATTTTAGATATAACCTTCAAGCTGACAATGCGAAGAAAGACGTTGTTCTACACAGTGAACCTCATTATACCATGCGTCGGACTTACTTTCCTGACTGTACTGGTATTTTATCTACCATCAGACTCCGGCGAAAAGGTAATCATGAATCCTTGATCAGTATTTGATATGTGTCTGTAACTAGACGTAATATTCTATCATGAAATTCAGAAGCTCATTATGTTCCGAAAGAACATTGTAAAAACGAAAAGTATGAAAGGAGAAGTAAAGATTTGAAATTAAAGAAAAATATTAAAAATATCAGTGGTTGAGAATTGAATTTGTAAATTGTAAAAATATACAAGAATTCATTATAAACAAACTACAATATGAATTAAAAGCAAAAATAAGCCAGAATCTTAATTTACTTCTAAATATAAAACGTTCTAATGGGCATATCTTGAATTTAAAAAAAAAGAAAATTGAATTTCATGATAAAATGTTGATGGAATTTGAAAGTGCTTTTGATGTAAATGTGAATGGGATGTTTCAGGGCATGCTCATAATAGCCTTTAACCCACAAAACCATCCATAACCCTCATCCATTAGTAATGGTCTTTTTTGAATCATTAGCTAGATGTGTGAGTGTGTATAGCATCATCTGAATATTGTTTTGTTTGTTATTCTTTGTCTTTCCACACTTGTCCATGAACAATGATACTGTTACTATTAACTATTCTTACATAGTTTTGCATAAAACTGTTTCATGATTGTAATTAATTTCTTTTTGATTCCTTTATTACTAAGAGGTTTTGTAGTCCATTATTTATGTTAAAATAGCTTCGATGAGTACTGTATTGATACGGATTTTATACTATCTATCCTTATCAATAAACTGTATGATTTATGATAGTAACTTAATTACTACTTCAACAAAATTAACCAATATAAAGGTTTGTTTTTTGAAATAGAAAAATTACTTAAGTATTACTTTATAAATATCGTGTCGTCAAATATTGGTGAAACTACAGTACCATTATTTTATACAGTCAAATTTTTGGGTACCAAAAACCTCAACTCATTGCATGATCCTGAAAAATTCATTCATTGATTGTAATATTCCATATTGTACTTTATTTTGATATTCGTGTTAGTGGAAAGACAATGTAAACTATGATATAGCTATAGACTTAAATTTTTTGTGCACTACTCAGTGATAAATTGGTTTTGTGAACAATTTTGGCAACCCTCTAGAAATACTAGCGGTCTAATTGGTGAGTATGTATGATTTTTTATCATTATATGTGTGTTCAATTGCAAAATTAGAAGTGGACCGAATTAACGTGAAACTAAGTGGAAAAATGTTTGTGAACGACAGTAACAATATGAAATTGTAGTTTTGACGAAACGTGTTTTAATATCAGATCATTTTTCCATTTAGATTGCCCTGATACTTGCATGGGTCGTGTCGAACGTGCCTCTAACAAAATTGTCTTTTAGTTATTAAAATAGTCGATGTGTACACTTGTCTGTTCTATTAATGTTAGTTAACAGTAAATAATCGTAATATCTATAGGGTTGTCAAAATGCAAGAAACAAATTCAATGTATAGTGTACCAAAAATGGAACCATCAACTGTGTAACTCAAAAGAGACTTCTCTTCCTTAGATATCGCTCTGCATCTCCATCCTGGTGTCCCTCACTGTGTTCTTCCTTGGTCTGGCTGAGATCATTCCGCCAACATCCCTGGCAATCCCTTTGCTTGGGAAATATCTACTATTCACCATGATACTCGTCTCACTCAGCGTTTGGGTGACTGTTTGCATACTTAACGTGCATTTCAGGTAAATATTCTTTTTCTTTTTTCTCGTAGATATCGTTAAGCATCTCAATATTGGTGTCGCTGACTGTGTTCTTCCTGTTGCTGGCTGAAATTATCCCGCCGACGTCGCTCGCTATTCCTTTATTAGGGAAGTATTTGCTGTTCACCATGATTTTGGTGTCTTTAAGTGTGTGGATGACCGTTTGTGTGCTCAACGTTCACTTTAGGTGAGTAAAGAAAGTGTCTATAGCTTCCTTTCTCACTGTCTCATCCTTTTTCTTCCCAAATTCTTGCTATCTCTGCGCTTCTAAGTAGAAAAAATCACTATAATCCAAATTTAAATTTGCAACTAAATTATATAATAACGTGATGAAAATACTAAAAATAAATATAACTTACGACACAGTATGTAGTAAGCTATCTATGAGCGTATTATATTCAGTTTTTATCCTATCAAAAAATAATATAGCTGTCTTTCTTCGCACATTATAATTTGATCTTGTAAATTATACCCCTTTTATGTTACTAAAGCTTACTGAAACTGTAATATGACGTAGTTTCTTTTATTCAAATATTGAATTATGGTATATACGGTAGATCTCTCTTGTACTGACTATTTAGGTGATTTCATTGCAGCTAGGTTGTTAGGTAGAATGTGGAATGAGCAAGCGAATGAAAAAGATTTACGAAAAAATAAGCATAAATAAAAGAAATTCTAAATAAAAGAAATATGGAAAGTTATGAAAGGTGAAGATTTGATAGTGTATTTTGCTCTTTCGGAAGTGATGGTATCTTTGGCGTAGTCTTTCGTTATCTATCTAGATATAGGTATATAGATGGGCATGGACAAGCTCCTTTTCACTGAAAAGGGTAAGTAGATATGTTGTTGGTGTGATGTGTATGTACTATTTAGGCACGATAACAGCAGATTTGAAGACGGAGAAATCTTCGATGACCCAATGGACGGACCTTGCCAGAGGTAATTGCCCACTACACTTAGATCTACGTCTGTGAACAGGATAATTAAAGGCCTGAGATGGTTTAGTAACTTTACTATTTTAATATTATAATCTAAACTCTACAAGATATGCATTGAGAGTAGGTTAAACTCACCATTATCAAACGTAAAACAAAAAACTGTTGTCGATGTTATTTAATTTCATTGGTAAGTACGTACATACATGTTTTGAAGTAACATACAGATTGAAATATTTGAAAAGGAGATGCAGAGAGGAAGTTCATTCACCATATGGTGGATTTTGTTTGACAAGTTGGGGTGAGCATTAAAAAAAAGGAAACAAGGAACTCCTTGCTCTAGGCTTTTGTGAAATCACTTATCTGTAAAGCTTTTCGGAAAATTACGTTAAGCATGTAGGTACATTCAGGCCTCTAGCGTTGAATTCGAAAGCAAGAATATAAGCTCGAATAATATAAATTAATTAAATTAAAATTCATTTATTCTCAGACCATCGATCCATAGTGTTAGTAACACTGTAACTTAAGAACTAATGTTAGTAATAACACAACTGTATGTATATAAGTAAAAGCACAACACAACTAATGTTAGTAATACACACACAGTGCTAATATGCAGAATTTTAAAGGGTTAAAATAGAATTTTATGCTCGCTTAATGGCTGGGCTCAAGTGAGGTCGCTTTTTTGCCTCTTCGAGTTGAGAGGAGGCAGTATTTCTCAAAAACCATATAAGTACCTAAATCAAATCAAATGAAGTAATGCTTAAACTGTAAAGGTTTAAAGAGCAGAGGAGACATGACAGTATCTCCCGTCCTAATTAAACAGTCCGACTGGGGAAGTACCTCCGCCCTACAGAATACCGCGGCTAATAATATCCTTATGTTGTGTTTTCGGCGGTGAGTAGGGAGACCAGAGCTCACTGGCGAAGTTTTGTGTTGTCAGTTTAAAGATCTAGAAACCCGTCATTATCTTTTACACTGACAGCACAGAGAGTCTCTTAACCTTCTCCCCTCCCCCTCTTCTCCTTCCCTCCTCTTCTCTATATAATCGGTAGTACGAATGTGTCGCCCCTGCAAACGTCCTTAGGCCACGGTAACCCCTTTCCATCAGGTGGGTGTCGTGCTTGTCTGGTACCTAAGTGGTATAAAAAAAATATATAAAAGTACGTAGCTTTCGTCAGATCCCAGACTCAAATCTAGGCCAATATAAACTGAAACCAAGGATCAGATGTCCTACCAAGACGACATGTAGGTACTATACATATCGCCCCTTCGGAATCTCAGCCACACGGGGATCATCTCGAAGAGAAGGCCTCGGGTCTGCCGGGGTGTGGCGGATATGTTGGCTACTACCTCACCTCCGACACATAACCAAAGGCGGAGTGCGTGTTAGTCGGTTCGAGTCCGACATAATCTACCCAACCGGATATTTGCCGGAAGGGATTTTTCGCATGATTAAAAAAAAAAACCATAGGCGAGATGGGACGAGCGGCCTGTGATCAAATATTGTTAAGTGTATTCATCAGATTGTGGTTTTACAATTGAACCAGTTACACCTTAAGCCTAAGTATTTCTATATTTCTGTGTATAATATGAAAATACTTATAATTCTTGAAACTATTAGTTAGACATCCAATCAGCACTGGCTTCATTTTCAAAATCGTTGTATACAAAGTATACGTGTATTGCTAGCTAATTATGTAGTCCCAAATTTAGTTGCTAGCTTTGAACTCGGTCGGTGTCAGATTTAATAGGACACCTCTCAAGGGTATTCTCTGGAGGGAACGGGAGGTTAATTTATTTTATTTATGTCATATGTCCCAGCGGTTTCCTTATCTCGGCTATATACGTAAAAAAACGTAATATATAGGACGTTAAATAAATATTTATAATGATTAGCTGTAATATTTCAAATAGAACATAATAATGAAACTAAACTGTTACGAATTACTGGTAAGTGTTATATTAAGGCATATTTTGACCAGACCACTTTCGTCGGACTTTTGACGGCTCCAACTACCCGTAACGACTGCCATAGATGTTCACCTCTCACCCCCAAGCAACCTATTACTTGAACTTTAACGCGACAGTGTAAAGATTAATGATCGATATATTAGGCGCACTCACAGAGTAAACACATTAGTAGGCACGAATCTAAAAGACAAATGAATTCCAAACCACTATTCGTTCCAGACAACAAATGTTAGTGTTACCACACTTAGGAATGCAATTATCACAACATATTACCTACATGCCTATTTATTTTATATCGAAATACTTGTTTATCATTATCATTAACCTCTGTGGCGTGTGTTCGATGCCCGCTCAGTGCAACTATTTTTATGCATGAATATATCTATTTGCACTTACAAGGTCGTGCTTCGGAGAGCACATTAAGCCCGTTGTCATGCAAACATCTATGGCAGTCGTTACAAGTAGTTGGAGCCCTCAAAAAGTTCGACTAGCTAATTTGATTGTGGAGGTCCGATAGCAGTTGCTTCATGGAAAGTAAAGTTCACCCACATCATAGTTTGATTAGAAAACTGACCGCAACTGAATTGAGAATAGGCTCAGAGAATGATGAGTTCATTAAATTCTTACATTCACTGATAAGTTGCAATTTAATTTTAGATATTTTTAAATTTTACATTTGCAAGACTGGAAAGCCGTCCCCAACTGAGTTGGGAAAAGGTTCAGAGAATGATGATGACATTTGCAATTGATGGCCTCCCAATATAGCCTGAAAAACTAAACCACGTCATATTTAAGTGGACCCTTGATTACGTAAAGGTCTTGAATATGACTGGGACGATCGTGAATTAACTTTTTTCAAATGTTGTAAATTACTGTTTTAATTACTTTATGTCATTCAACTTTTGTATTGTATTTTATCCTTGTGGTGGCGGTGTATATCACCAGGCCATCTAATCCGAAAACTCGTAAGAGTGCTAATGATATTACTGCGAGAGAAGGAAACCTTAAAATTACACCATGTACCAACCCGTCCGACAAGCGTGGAAACAGTAGGCCTAAGCCGTTGGGAGGCTTGAGAGAGGTTGAGAGAGATTGAGAGAGGTCTATGTCTAGCAGTAAACGATAGGCTGATTGATTGACTGATATCGATTGATTGATCCGAATAGTGAACCTAACATAACATAAACTTGTAAACCTGCGATAAATACACACATAACTTCGAAAAAGCATCGAAAAGTCATTGGTGTGTGCCATAGTAAAACCTAAGATCGAACCCGAGACCTCGTCTCAGCAGTCCATTACCCATACCACTAGGCTACCGCGACTTTTTGAACCGGTGAACCTAAACGGATCATTATCACAGCCCTAAATCCGATGACGATGAAAAATATCTAATATACTTTATCTAGCTTCTAAAGCTGCAGAAATCTCCCCAAAATATCCTTTAATAGAATATTTTGACTCGTCGAAGCACTTCCTTTCATAAAGGAACGCACATAAATCTTTCATCTCATTGTAATAACGTCTGTTCGATAACAACACAATAGTGCGTGATATATCGTGGCCTATGCTATAGTTTACTGGTGCCGATGTTGAAGAATGCAGGCGTTGTGGAATGTAAATGTAGGCATTACGTTATGGTGCAGATTCTGCATACTATTATAGAATATTGTCCGCATAGGTGTATGGCCTCACGAATATTTTAGAGGACATACCCAACTTCACATTATTGTCAAATAGTAGGTACTCCAGGACCCATACTATGAACTCTTATGTAATGACTTATGACTGTCATGCCACTACTGTGACTTTGTAATCAAGAATCAAAGAATCAAGAATCAAAGAATCAATTTCGTTTATTCAGTTTAGGCACATAAACTTATGAATGTCAAAGTTTTATAGTAATTATGTACCTACATTTGTCAAAAATCAATGCTAGATATTTATATGAGTCTTTCCTCTGCCGCACCATTAAGTTTTGAAATTCCTTACCGGTATACGCGTTTCCTTCTTCCTACAGTCCCGGGTCCTTTAAGCGGGGCGTGAAAAAGCATCTGATGACCCCCTTTCATGAGACTTTGCCTTCAGCTTAACATCAGGCGTCAATTGACGTGCCATAAATAAAAAAAATAGATTTACGAAGTTATTTATGCAGTTGGTAGTACGTCAGTCATTCAATTATTAACCTGTTTTAATTCCTTATGGTAGGCCGTCTGGTTAGTATGGAAACAGTCGGTCGAATCCTCCCAACATTGGGACCTGTGTCTGGTAATGGTATGATTACGTGTCGATATGATGTGACGATATATCATCTGCTGCATTCGTCTGCAGTTCTCGTTTGTCGTTGGCTACGGAATAATACCTTAATTGATTCGTTGAAGTTAAATTCTTTGTGTTTTCTTAAGGGTTACTTAAGTTTAGTCTAAAGTCAAAGGAAGGGTCACGTGTTTGTTTCTTCCTACAGCCCCGGGTCGGGATCTGATGAGGCTGGCGCTGCGGTAGTGCATGCGACTGCTATGCACGGGGCGCAGGTTCGATTCCCACTCAGTGCAAAAAGTTGTATGCATGAATATGGCTGTTTGCACTGGTCTGGCCGTGCCTCTGAGAGCACGTTAAGCTGTCGGTCCCGGTTGTGGAGGTCAGATGGCAGTCGCTTCACGGAAAATATCGAAGTTCAGCCGCATCACAGTTAGAATGGATAGCCAACCCCAACTGAGTTGGGTAAAGGTTCAGAGAATGATGAGAATGATTGTTTATCAACCGTTGAAAAAAAACATGCAAGTTGTCGTACTTCCTATCAATGTATTACGTTCACAATCAACTGAAAACTTGTTGTCTGAATATGTGCCCATTAACACAAAAGCAATGGCCAAACAATGAGTGCAAGCACAACAGCTCTCCCACACAGTCATAATAGTAAAAATTAACCGACTGGGGTACTTCAAATTGTAAGTACCTACAAATAGCTTTTGCGTAGTGATGTGCTCGTATCTCATAAGTGTGCGAGTGTTCGCGACGCGCTTGCTTTAATTCATACAACAGTAAATGTTATTACATGAAATACTTAGGAACTTCATACGAAGACGAGTTGTACAGATTTTTCGAGTTCATTGTTTATCACGAAGTGCAAGTGTAAATGTAAATTACTGTTCGACAAGTAGTAATAATTAATGTATGTGCTTAATCATTTTATTTATAATCTCAAAATAATTATTCACTTTGATACTATGGTGTAACTGGATGTTATGTATAGTCCGGAGTTTATTTAGTTACAAAATTTCAGTCAGAGAATTTAAAAATAAGAGCGCATTGAGTTATTTCCCTAAATAACGAAAATTATATTTCACTACAGTATGAATTCTGAAATCGTAATAATCGTAACATACTCGTATATACCTTATGTGATTATTTAACCTTCAAATTTGAATAACACCTTTTTGAACGCAAAAAAAAACAACCTATCCATTTAGACGTACAAAAATAATTAATTTTCTGAAAAATCATTTCGTTATTTGAACTTGCTAGTTACATAACTTTATTTGACTCTCGAGTTTATAGTTTTTGATAGGAGCAGCACTAGCACGTACCGTTTCGAATAAATCTCTCGTTTTCATTGTTATTTTGTCATTACTGTAATAGAACATTGTGTATGGTGATATATTGTTCATGAGATCGCGATACAAGAGCTATTAGTGCTTTGAATAATTTCCACCACCGTTATAAAACCGGCGTTTATAGCGGGCGTAAAATTAACGCGTCGATTTCCGTGGTATGTTTCAAATTAATCGAGGGGAAATTCTGTAATTATAAATTTTAATATTCCAGTAATTGTGATTACACTTGTATTATTTTACATATTTACACTTTGAAACTATAGAACCATAAAATTCAAATGATGAAAAAATCTAATAGATTTGAAATTAACTTAATAATGACTTCAAACGGAGGACATTGAGTCAGTGTCACTATTAATACTAGGGGCTAGATAGGGACACCATGGTTTCCACATTAGGGGAAGGTAGCCATCTCAAAAGATATGTCTTCGGGTCTGCCGGGATGCGATAGATATGTCTTATATAATCTCACCTCCGGCAGTCAAGGATCAATGGACAGCGTGCGTTTTGGTCGGTTCGAGTCCGGCATAATCACCTTCGCTGATTTTGGCAGAGATTATATCCGTGGGGTTTTTGAGCACGATTAAAAAAAGTGTCACTATTAATACTGTAATGTTTAGCGATATTTTTTACGACACTGCTGAATTTGAATTTCACTTGTTATCATTAGAAAAGATGAACACTAAATAGTTCAATTTTGAGAATAAGATCCTCGAGGAAGTAACATTCTTACCAAATACATAAATTTAATAACAATCATTATTATTTAAGTACGTATTTAGAATATGCTAAATCTTGTTCTTAATTTGAATAGGTTAAATCTAAATCTTAGTTCAAACAAGCTAGATCTAAGAAGGGATGCTACTTTTAAATTTGCAAAATATTCGCACTTTAAAATTTAAAGCAAATTATGTAATTATATTTTAGTACTTGATTATAAACACCTTTAAGAGTTAAAAGCACATAACAAAATTGTATTTAGGTTAGTCATTATTTAGATATAATGTAGTTTATTTTTCTTAAGACTTTAAATCTACATACATATAGTAGGTAGGTATACATTGGATTTTTTTTTAAATTTCTAGCTTAATTAACACAGCTACTGTAAATGAAACAGTTATTATAATTATGTATACTTGAATAACAAACACTACCGGCCAACATAACAGGTCTGTCGTCACAAAGGAATAGTTTAACAATGTTCTAGTCAACAGCTTGTATCTAGTAACACTGTATAGAAACTATAAAGCCCATTTAATATCGATGATTGAAAGACCATAGGTTATAAGCGACATCAACTTTTCAAAGTAAAAAGTTCTAAACTACATTGATGTAAAGTGCATTATTTGCCTGTCAACTGTTGTCGTTTGTGCCCTTTAGTGTTTCATCTATCGATATAACAAGCCAAATAAATAGTCCAAAGTTGAATAATAAAATTTATAAATGAATATAAAATATTAGTACTACCTTATTCATAAAAAGAAAAGTTGGTTTTAGCTAAAGGAAGTTTGGATTTCATTTTCTTTCTTATCTCATATAATTATATTTCTACTGATGTATATAAAATTTAATATAGTACTGTCGTTTATTATTAGAGCATGAGTTGGGTCGACGCTCCTTGCACACGTCCATATGCCACGGTACCCATTTGCCATTAGGTGGGCCGAGTGCTAATCTGTCACCTATGTGGTCTTCTTCTGTTGAATCGACGGCATTTTGAGCTGCCATCGTCCGCTACACATGGAGAGGGCCCGAGCATAGGTTTCGCTCTTTTTCCCGAAGAGCGAAACCTATGTATGTTACATATTACATTACATCCCCTCCAACCTATGTGGTATAAAAATCTTTGAAAGTAATTTCTACTTTTACATGAGAGTGCTGACGAGCTCTTCCAATATACACTACCTTCAAATTGCAACAGCTAACCCGTCAAGAACGAATGTTCAATACTTCCTTTCTCTGTCGCCTAGAAGAAGGTTATCTGAAAGAGATCGCTTCTAGCGATAAGGCCGCCCATTGTACATACAATTAATTACGTACAGGTGTGCCCCATGCTTAGTAATTATAACTTTATGTTTTTATGTACAATAAAGAGTTATCTATCTACCTATCTATCTATCTATGTATCCATTTATCTAAAGATATGGAATATTTTAACCACATAGGTTTATGATATGATCCAACACTTCTGCCAAATAAGAGAAAATGACTTGAAACACTTAAGCTGAGCACTTTTTACTTTTTATGAATAAGGGAAGAATTCATAACTAAACAAGTTGCATTTCACCCCCTGCCAGGTCACCTTCAACTCACACAATGTCGCCATGGATGAAGAAACTGTTCCTACAACTGATGCCAAAACTCCTCATGATGAGAAGAACCAAGTACTCTTTGCCAGATTACGATGATACTTTCGTATCCAACGGGTACACAAATGAATTGGAAATGAGGTATAATCTTACCTCGTACCACGTAGCGATAGTGTTCGATTCGTTAGTCAAGGGTTCGATACATTTGTTCGTTGCATTGCAGATACCTAGCAATTATTCAAATAAAAGTCAAACATATGTAATTAGAGATAAAAGGAAGGCAGACACTGTAATCCAGAACTCAGACACTCCTGGGATCCTTTGGATGTAACTAGATGTTGAGCTTGAATAAAGCATTACACTATAATAATTACTAATCAAACCGACTTTAATAAAATCTGAAGATTCATAGTTCATGGTTTAGTGTCATGATTAAGAATTACAAAACATATTATTTTGTTTAATTGTGATTGTATCCCAGTAGATAGGTCTACGTTGGTCTACGAAATGCTACGTGTGTAGCAAAGCTACGAGAATTCACGGATCTTTATCGTCAGCACTTCAATTGCGTGATATGGGATTAGCAGTATCAAAGTAGTTCAGTTTGTTATCACTAGATGGCATTGGATACATTTACTATCGAGACGTTTGAATATTTATATTTACTAATCACCTATTTGTCCTCTAGTCGGGATAGCTTGACGGACCCTTTTGGTGATTCCAAAGGCGATAACGGTGATTACCGCAAATCACCTGGACCAGAGGACGACATGCTTGCAGCTGGAGCTCATCAAAGACCGTCAGGTGAGACTGACTTGTATTTAGTTTAATGTTAGTTAGCAATTTAAAAAAAAATACTATCACTTAGTATATGTATAGGTTATATTAATTTAAAGTATACTAAATTGAAAGTATAATAAAAAAATAGCCGCGGTAGCCTAGTGGAATGGGCTATGGGTAATGGCCTGTGAGACGAGGTCTCAGGTTCGATCCCAGGTTTACCATGGCACATTTTCGAGGTAATTTGTGTATTTATCGCAGGGTTATAAGTGACCGGTTAATGGCAATAGGCTCGCCAGCTATTACATTGGGACCTGAACATAAACTGGCGAAATGTGGGTGCTAGCACCTCTGCCTCTCTGCCTACCCCTTCGGGGATATAGGCGTGAGTTTATAAAAAAAAAGTATACTGATTAAAAAAAATATATTGGGTTTCTATAGCGTCATAATATATAACCGCAACGTTAATCACTTCCCATCAGGTAGGCCGTGTGCTTGTCTGCAACCTAAGTAATATAAATACTAATAATAATTATGAATGTTATTTCAGTAGGGTAAAATTACAATATATTATAATTTATTTATTATTTCAACAACACTGGACCTGCTTTTATAATTTCTTTTTTCTCATTCCAACAGTAACAGAATCGGAGAACATGCTTCCTCGCCACTTATCTCCTGAAGTAGCTGCGGCCTTGCAGAGTGTGCGGTTCATAGCACAACACATTAAAGACGCTGATAAAGATAATGAGGTAAGTGGTTATTGCTATTTGAGGTTATAGTTCTCTTGGTGCAGAATCCTGACTCTTAGGCCAAGGCCTTTCTTTTTTATTTATGGTACATCATATTAACTTCACCGCGCCTGATGTTTAGCTGAAGGCAAATTCTCATGAAAGAGGGTCACCATTGCAAACACGTACAGTTCTACAATGTGGCGCTCAGCTTGACGGCCTCATCAGATGCTTTTTCACGCCCCGCTTAAAGGACCCGGGACTGTAGGAAGAAAGAAATACGTGCGCCGATAAGCAATTCCAGGACTTAATGGTGCGGCAGAGAAAAGACTCACCGAACCGCTTGGTTCTTGATGGAATATCTGCACCGTATGCGGGTGACATCTAAGCCCTGCACGTGCAATCAAAACAATATGATGATGAGTTCCTTTGGTGCAAAATAAGGAACTGATAATAAGAGGTAATTGATGATGGTTAACATTTTGTTTTGTCGAAAAACAACCAGTTTATAACAATACAATGAACCGCAAAAGTCAAATTTTAGAGTAAATAGTTTTAAAAATTCAATTTCTTGAGCCGCAGAAAAATACTCTATACAAAATAACTCCGCAGATTCAACTTTCTTCTTTAATATTGACGGTATACATGGGATTTATTCCAGCAAACATGATAACACTTTGCTTCTCCCGGGATCTTATCACAGTTATAATGGTTACCGCTTAACAATAAGGGACACCGCACACCAAAGCAGCAGCAACAAGCTTACAGCAAATGCACTTATGTTGACCGATATTTACGTAGCAAATGCATGTCAACATGTACCAGCATTATCTATATATATGTGAATATGAGTGCATTTACTTTGTGCTTAATGCTTTGGTGTGCGACCTCACCTTTCACCACAATGTTATTTTATTCTATCCTTGGAAAAAAATACAGTTGGTTACATTATTCTCAATTACATTACAGTACAGGCAATAACAATATTACTGAACAGTAACGTTACGCAACATAACGTAACACTTTGTATATGGAATCAGTTATATTATTTTATTTATGCTGTGACTATGGAATATAGACAACGAAAAACGTTGTACTGTTTGCATAGTTGTTGATTCCTCGAGTATATTATTATGTAGTTAACGAATATTTGGGTGGAATTAAATAAATTATAATATGAAGAAGCAGACTTAAACAGTACCTAAGTACTTGCGAACCTTTGTAAAGGTATATAAAGCTGCCACCTAAGACAGTCTACTGGCGCGACTGGCGCGAGTGAACACGATTGCTACGCAGGAAGCGCGGGTTTGATCGCCGCTCATGGCAAATATTTGTATGCATGAATATGGCTATTTGCACTGGTCTGATCGTGCTTCGGGGAGCACGTTAAGCCGTCGGTCTTGGTTGCTATACGAACATCTATGGCAGTCGTTACTGGTAGTTGGAGCCTTCAAAATTTCGACCAACCTTAACTACAGAACTTCGATATCCCCAATTTGGTTTTGAAGGCCAAATGGCAGTCGCGAAGTTCAGCCGCATCGTAGTTAGACTAGAAAGCTGGCCCCAACTGAGTTGGGAATAGGCTCAAAGAATGATAAAACTGCCACCTAAATTGGAATACCTGGCGACCAGTCTCGTACAGCGGAAATGGTCTTTTTTTATCGTGCGAAAAATCCCCACGGACCCCTACCGGAGCCGGTTGGGAAGGTTATGTCGGACTCGAACCGACTAAAACGCACGCTGTCTTTGGGTCTTCAGTTGCCGGAGGTGAGGTAGTAGCCAACATATCCCTCGCACCCCGGCAGACCCGGGGCCTTCTCTTCGAGATAAGGTGTAGGGACAGCGGGAATGGTCTGACGATGTTTATTAAATGTTCACTTTTTCCAATCTTTAAGAAAAGTTTGCATACTTATTGCTCTAAAATTTCACTCATATATATATATTTCAAATTGCGAATGAAGTGATAACTTCTCCTTTTTGAAATTGGTTCACAATATCACTTATCCGTTGAAGCAAGAGACAAATGTCCCTATTCGAAAAACGCTTATTAACAGTAATTTTGATAAAGTATGTTCACTCGGTCTTCAGAGGAGGGGACAAAATTTCCATAACAATTTTTTTTATGAACAAGGGGGAGGAATGTCGTGTCAGCGGAGGTCATTTTTTCCCTCTTATTCATAAGGGGACAGTGACCCTTAAGGGCCCATCTGAGAGAGGCAATTCTCAGGTAGTTCAGTGGGAAGATTAATTCCTCGAACTATACCGATTTTACTCTCATCCTCTGAATTGAATAAAAAAGAAAAATATAGCAAGAATAAAGTAAATTAGCATATTTTATGTGCAGAAACTACTTCGGAAATGTCGGTAGCTTAGCGGTTAAGAAGTCAGTCTTACGATCGAGAGGTACCGGATTAAAATCCTGGTCATTACACTATCGACATGAACCCACTCATAACTGGAGGGGTTAACGAGATTTTAATAATGTAACAGTAATTGAAATTACTAGTATTCTTTTAATAAAAAAAACTACGTACGAAAAAATGGTACCTCATCAGAGCTACACAACTTCCCGTACAATTTGAAAAAAGAATTGTATGAAGTGACGTCACTATACAACTAGAATAATTAAGTTTAGGCTACTACCTGCATGAGCTTACTGATTTTCTTATAAAAAAAATAAGACATCAATAGTATATTTTATTAATCGCTATCTATGTTACTTAATTTGTTAAATTACATTTAAACTATCAAAGGATTATAGATCTTAGGGTGTCCAGGAACTTTCGTAGCCCACTATATATACATCCAGTTTCATATATTATTTGCTAGCTGACCTGCGCAACTTCGTCTGTGTAACCCCGTTTTTGCCACATTTTTCATTCCTGCTCCGTACCTGTTGGTCGTAGCATGATGTTATATGCATATAAATCTTCCTCTTTAACCATTCTCTCTATTAAAAAAACCGCATCTAAATCTGTTGCATAGTTTTAAAGTTTTAAACATACAAAGAGACATAAGGACATTAAAAATAGGGACAGAGAACGCGACTTTGTTTTATACTATGTAGTGATACATCATTGTTTGCTATTAACAAACTACCTCCTAAGTACTTGCTTTGTACAAAAGCGAACTATCCAATTTATTTCCTATATTCCACCTACGTGCGCTAAGCTGTAGCTCACAGAAATAACTATTACCAAACACGAAGTTTATATTAAATTCTTTTATTATCTATTTGTAAGTTTCGTGTATTTCCAGTGTTATGAAAGTAGTGTACTCATAAGTTGGCCGGTAGTTCATTGCGGGCTCGCGTGTGAACCGGATTCTAACGTAAACACAACGAAAATACAACGGGAACGAAACGAACTACAAAGGCATTGAGAGAAGTAGGTACATTCGAAAATTGTTCATATGTTTGCACAGTTTACGTCCGGTACTGTAAATTTTTGTGGACTACTTGTTTGTTTGAAACTTCTTATCGGGTTTAGAAAATCCAGCAAACAACTCGAGACTAACATTATAAAGATTGCTATGAATTTTAATAGATTTCTCTGGTATTACAATCCTTTGAAGTGGTGGAGAAACAAATGGATTTATTTTCTAATTCTCGTAGCTATGGCGCTATGCGTGCTGCGACCACTACACAGTGAAGGATTTAAATATGGAAAATAGGAATTCATTTCAATGTTATGTCAAATAATTTATACTGTTAGGAAAATACACCGGATAAACTACACATATATTTTTTTAATTTAGGGTATATTTTTATATCGTTTATTTAGCATTATTCGCTCTTCATCGTGTTAGTAAAGAAATGAAATAATAATTTTATAAAGAAACATAAACTCGCACTACGGAGCTATTTGTAATTTTTTTAAGTGATGTTTAATTAAACGTTATAAAAAATAAAAATAAATGAAATAAGAAAAAGAAAAATTACCAATTCGTATTTTTATGCCAGTATGGAGCAATATTTTTATATTTATTTTTATGTACTTTCCTGTCGATCCTAAGATTACCTGTAAGAGATCACCGATGGCGATAAAGTCGACCATTGTCCTTTGATATTCAATAAACAATTTATCTATCTATCAATACCATCAAAACTTCAATGAAGACCATATGTACAAAAACTAAAGTGCCATATGATCATCTCTGAAAATCTAATTGTATAATCATGGTCATAAATATAAAGTATGTATTTACAATAAAAAAATATATGTATCTAAGTATGTTTAACTCGTTCTAGAACTCGTAACACAAGCTAGTTAAGCTATGCTTACCATGGGTCTAGGTGGTGTTGTGTATTGCCCTAGAGTTTTTACTTATTTATTTATAAGTTTCTATATATTTCGTTTCTACGTTTGCTTTAAAGATTTAGAATTAACTTCATTATTATATATTGATCTAACTCTTCTACTTGCGTTTAGCCTAAAGGCGTGTCAATCGCATGTATATTCATAATATAATTTACCTCGATGATTGGATTCTCTCGCCCAATTTATCGGTATATTCCCTTTGCAGATCATCTTCACTTCTTTCCTTTAGCGTACGTTTTCCAAGTAATCGAGAAATCTTCTTTGATCGTTAATTCCAATTTAAATATTCAATAGGTATTAGATGAGGCATTAAAATTTCGTCGTTCGTGTCTTGGAAATCCTTTAAATCCTTTGTAATGTAATTGTGTCTCTATTATGAAAGTGTCTGCTAATATAGATTACAGGGCATAATATTATTCATTAGGAGCTTATCTATCAATGGTCTTTGAACGTGATGTTTTACACAAACTCAATTTTACTGTATATTTTGGAAGTTTGCACAGACTTGAGAATAGATAGACCCTTTTTTATCCTCGTCCGTCGTGACAGCGAAGGTGGTTATGTCGGACTCGAACCGACCAAAACTGGCCGTCTTTAGCCACCAGTTGCCGAGGGTGAGGCAGCTCTGGTGTATCCTTCACGCCCTGCTGACCCAGGGCCAGTGAAGGCTCTCTCAGGTATGGGACTACGGTGTCCACATCTTGCCTCGGATTGGGAGGAGCGCAGCCTGCTCCTATCAGGGTGACAGGCGGCTACACTTGTCACCCCTATGCCTGCGCTCAAGGAGGGCAGAAGTCATTCTGTGACCTCTGACGTCGCCCGAGTGTGCGGGTCCTGGAGTCTCCCTGAACTCCGCTTCTCGGTTCCTTTAATTGCCTGTATAACCTGTTCATTGGAGTCTGGGATCTACTTGTTTCTTAGTACCTCAGACGGTCCGAATCTCACTATGGAAGTATTGAAATTTTATAACTTTAAGAGTAGATTTATGGGTCCCTGGTTATTAAAACATAGCAATATTGTAATCTTTCCTACTTCTATTTTTTTCTTTTTGTATATTAATTAGTAAACGAATGGGACAAATAAAATAATTAATAAATAAAACTAAATTTTAATAACAATAATTAAAAAAAGACATAGACTTAGACTTAAATTAAAATTCGTCGTGAAATTCCTCAGTATAGTCTTGTAATCTTTTTCTTTCTGAACGAAATCAAATTACACGTTTAGAAAACGTGGCGGTGCTGAATTGTGCCTGAGGGTTGATCCCACCTATCGCTATGTAACCTCATTGCGATTTTTCAAATCTACTTAAGTACTTACGAAATTGATACCTTCTTCGACAGCCTCATTATCGACACTTTAGCAAGTCAACGATCTATTCACTGGTCTCACGGGACCGATCAGAACGATAAATTCCTTCCCAATATTGAGTTGTTTTATACAACTTAATTCCTTAATGTGATTATGTTTCAAACTACCGCGGCCGTCGTGTTTTTGGAAGCTCACAGCCGTTTGTACAGAACCTCTTAACTTGTATTGTCAACAAAACTGAATGGGTAATTCCAAATACACTTACTGCACACTTAATGATAAATAGATAGATAAATATACATGATTGATAACACACTTGTATTTCTCCACTATATTTATTATTGAACCAAACCTAACTGGTTTCGCCTTGCGGCATTCTCAAACGTTTATATTGAAAGTTTATATTGACAACTGTCAATATAAACTTGAGAACGCCGCAAGGCGAAACCTGTTAGGTACAATAAAAAATACATTGGAGAAGTAGAAGTGTGTTATCATTATTATGTGTAACAACCATAAGTTTCACCAATCAACAAAAAACAACCCCCCGAGATCTGTGAAGAATAGCGTACAAATAAGGAGCATGTCACTGAACTGACTACACATTGATCCTTATATAAAAATAACAAATTTAAACGTTTTTTTAAACGGTACTATTTTGTTATGAATACTAATCCCAATGTTTCCCTTGCCTTCCAGCAGCAATGTTATAGCAAATAGTACAGAAAACCGCGACAAAATACGGCAAAAATAGTCCGATTTCAATGTGTTACATTCGCGTAAACTTCCAACAATATCAAGTAACCTATCTATCGATACAAACTTTCCTTTCACTGTTCAATGAACTGCCAAAATATACATACAGGTGGAAGTAATGACGAGGCTGTACTCAACGCACGTTTCCACTTCATCCTGTTTACGAATAAGAAACTCTGTAGTATCGAGTTTTTGTTCGCATTAGAGGAAAATTAACGCCACAGGAAAAGAAAGAAAAAACTTTGTACGTTTTTTCTTGATATAACACTTTTATATAGACATGCAATGTTTGTGATGTAGTAAAATATATACAAACATAATATCTGACAAGCTCCTGTATATTTTTTATCGTGAGGAAAATCCTTATCTCGAAAAGAGGGCCTCGAGTCTGACGGGGTACGAGGGATGTGTCCGCTACTGTCTCAACTCTGGCACTAAAGACCCAAAGACGGCGTGCACGGTTCAAGTCTAACATAACCTCTCTCATCGGTTCCGGTGGGATTGGTGGGATTCGCGAAAAATACATATTTAATCTAAACTAGCAAGTGTGACGGACACCTTTTCACTGGGAGCGATCCGGGGCGTGTTTTTCGATTAGCACTTAATTATTTTATTGTCTGTTGACGAGTTAATAAATAAAAATATTTTAAAATCTAAACTCATCAATGGTTTATCATTTATACGTCCCCAACATTGTAATTTCTAAAAAGGTTTCTATAGCCACATTTGCGAACGTAATAAAAGACAACAGCAATTTTTTGCTCCAGAGACAGTACCTATAGTTCTTATTTTAGACCTCATTTCGTAACATTTCCATTCCACACGAATGCAACATGAACTTCAATCCTAAAATATAGTCATATATCGTCACCGAGACACCTGTAGGACCCGTCTAATAAAACATTCATTCGCTCATCACGTTCTTTCCCTAGAGAGCATTCATTCATTTGCTCATTCGGTCGAGAAGAAGACCCTCTTTATTAACTACCTACGTAAGTTTGGTCTTGTGGTAGCGAAATTAATTGCTATTGTGTTTCAATTTGATGTGGGTTGACAGACTGTCACTTGGAAATGATGTTGGTATTGTATTATTATTTAGTGTAATCAAATATTTATTATTATATCTATTTTATGTATTTAGTAGGCACGTTTGTGCATCCTTTTTATTTCGTGCGCAAAATCCGTACAGATACCACCTCCGGTGGAGGTGATTATGCCGGACTTGAACCGACCAAAACGCACGCCATCCATGATTGCCGGAGGTGAGATTATACAAGACATATCTCTCGCACCCCAGCAGACCATTATCTACCACTGACCAGTTTAACAAAATTGGGCTGCTTTTTTTAAAGCACTATAACTTTTTTGGAAGGTACCTCTTTAAATAGTTTTAATGCGTGACTTATGCTAATAAATGGGTTTAATAATCATGGTACCTACCTACGAAAAAAGAACAAAAAAAACGAAGACCTATTTGGTTAAAATGATCAGTAGACGCCTATTTTCGTTTTCGGAAGCGTTGCCCGAATATCTGTCATAAAAATAGTAGAACCACTGGTGCATTTATCAGCTCTGCTATACTCTACACCTCATACCGGGGTAACCTGTTTCAAAATAGTTTCAACAACTATTTTCTCAACCATGGGCTCAAGATTGTTTACCTTTATTTAAGTACCTAAATAAATGACTATAGCTCTCTTTACCATAATATTGCCAAAATATTGAACAGACGTATATATGAAGTTAGTACAGGAGCTAAAAGACAATAAAAATTAAAAAAATCCATTAATTTGATGAACTATTACACATTTTGTGCTCAACACAATTACTAACGCAAAACGCAGCATTTTCTAATGCCCTTTTATCGCCACAATGATCTAAGGAACAGGGACTGAACGTAATTACGCTTCATTACGTGTTAGGGTAGAAGAAATCAGCACATTTAAATTGTTATCGATTTTATTCCCTAAAGAGCGATTCTATCCTCGGTTATCCTTGTCTCCAGAGAACAACTCTGCGGGAACCAGTGTAAAGATTCAGAAAAAGTTATTACGTATATTTTAGTGTAAGTAAAGTAGATGTTTTTGTTCAAATTAAGTGTACCAGTTTCTTAGGTGATGGGGCTGTTTGTATCTTTAAATTGCCGTTGTACGTTTTAACACAATTAAATTATTAAAATGGAATGGGAAACATCCATTTACAGGGCCATTAAATTGCTTGTTATTATTCTAATGTCTACATTTTGGTGTTGTGGGTTATATACTTCGCCTGATGATAAGTAGGGGTGTAGTTCGAAGCATAGTGGTCCTCACCCTGACCACCTTGACAGTTGTTTTTTCACGTCAAAGTTGAAGAACCTGAGACTGTAGGAAGAAGGAAACAGATATACTAGTAAAAAAAATGTACGACATAGAAAAGGGTTGCGAACCGCTTGGTTCTTGATGGAATTGTTTATATTAATTTTCATTTGTAGAATTATTGAGATGTAGTTGTCAATATTATGTCAATCTTATTTTACTTGTATACTGAGATTCTGACCATCAGCGTCTGTCAGGATATTAAGGATACTAGTGTTATAATTATGTTGAAATGGGTCAAACAGTATCTCTTATTGTAGTGGATAGGTACATTTATTTTTTTAATTGATTAGACTTTACAATTTCTGTGTACAAATATCGATGTACGACAATCCGAGTCTGAGTTCGAATCATACTATGGAATATTACTTTTAAGAAGTAATGGTAAGGCCCCTGGATGAAATTTGAGCCATATGCTTACTTTATTTCCAAAATAGCACACTGATCAATGCTAGATACTTTTCACTACAATCGGAGACCTAATCGGATTCCAGGAACATAATTTGATGCTAAAATATTATCAAGTAACGAAACTTTGGAAGTCATTCTCACTTTTATTTTTTTTAAAGAATATTAGCTACCGATATACCTATAGCGATATATAGATAGCATTCATACGGTTAAAATGTAATCAATGCGAAGTATGTGTGAGTAACATTGGGTAGTTAATAGAAGTAGGAATGCAGATATACGAGAGCGGTGTGGTTTGAAAGAGGATATAGTGACGAGGGTTGAAAAAGGTATGCTTCGGTGGTTTGGACCCGTTGGACAAATGAGCACAGAACTAATAACAAACACCGATCCATTTGGCGATGTTTTGAATGAAAAACAGCAGATAAGCACTAGAGATCAGCGAGTTTGTATAGAAAGTTTAATGCTGTTAGATAAAACTTGAAAGGACAGAAATACTTGTTAAGAATATTGTTTACCATTTATTCTCTGTCTGGTACGTTTACACGCCTGAACTCTAGACCACTGAACTGAACCAATTTTGATGAAATTTATTTCAGAAATGGACTAGAGCTTGGGAAGGACATAGGTTTTAACATAGAGAAAAAAGGGGTTCAAAAGGGGATGAAAGATGATTATTTTATACACATTGATGAAATTTGGTACACAGATAAATTAGAGTTTGGAAAAGGACATAATTATTTGTCCTGATAACCGATATTCTCGCGGATTGAGCCGCGGTAATCAACTTGTTGTTTAATAATATTGCGATTGAACTGAGACTAAGAGATGATAATGCCATTTCTAAAGCCTCCAAATAAATACTTTTCTTTCTACCCTTTTTGCTCACAAGTGCCATGTAGTAGTCAATTTCACCTTATCATCTATGGTATAACCAACTTTAACACTAATAAACACTCCGCATATACAAAAACATTGTTCAATCATCATTTCTAAGTAGCGTATGGTTTCAGAATATTCGTATTTGTATGTTGTCGATTGCCTACTGAGTAGAAACTTTACTCGACCCAATTTGGGGACGGAACTGCTTATCGACGCGTGGGTTACGTAAAATATTTTATTTTGTTTATCAATTTACCAAAGAAAAGATGGCCGTCGCCAACACTCGATAGATGTGGAAATAGACGGCAGAAATAGAGCATTTATTGTTGAGTATTTGTGCAAACCGGTACATTCTCATGGTCTGATAATCATGATAAACCAAACTGCCGCAGTATTTAAGTGGACTTCAGGTTCTACAGGTACTTTTATCTTGTGACTTATGTTAAGAGTGGGTTTACGTTGATAGCTAGGAATTAAACCCAGGACCTCTAGATCGTAAAGACGACTCCTTAACCACTAAGCTACTGACGCTTCTTGGTGGATAAATATCTTCTCTTCTCTAGGTACTAAATATATAATTATAAAGGCGGTGTCTGAACATACCTATTGGTGGTAATAACATTACGAATTATAGATATTAGAATTATTTATTCTTATTTATTTATAGATCTGACTTATATGCGCCGAAATATTGTAAATGTAAAACTTTGTGTAGAAGTTTTGTTGCTTATCATTGAATCACACTCAAGCTTTATGGATCTGGCTAATGGTACAGGTACAGGTATAATTTACAGTCTACGACACAGACTAGTGAGAACGAGGACAAAATTCCACGGGGGCGAAGCCGTAGCATCAGTTAATCAATTATTATGGACGACCAAGAGACAGAGTGCAGTGTATGTAGTTCGAAAGTTATTCGCGGAACAATCTTTTTGAATCTATGGTTGGCACTCTTTATTGAAAATTAAAAAAAAATAATTAAAAAGCTACTTTGTCTCACTGAGTGAGCAAAATCGCATTTGCACACTGTTTTTACGTAGCAAAACTCACTTGTTTGAGCTGCTGTGGTGAAAAAATAAAAATACCTTAGCTATTAGTCCAGCAACCTTATCAAGATCATTTATTAAAGAATGAACTTTAACGATGCCCCGTGAACCGTCTCAAGACGACGGAGTTGCCGTGTCGTGGGTCCTGATAGTCGTAAACGGTTATGAACCTCGTTTTTTGATAAGCAAACACCTAAAATTTCATACCAACCATTAACGGCAACCGATAGATCGACTCGGTAGCAGCAGGTAAATTGTTATGTTGTCGGAAGATGACAAGCGATTTTGAACTTAATCTGAAGAGGTTTAAGGTATTTTATCAGTTCAATTTAATAAAATTAGAGTGTCTTTTTAAAATGGTAATGTAATAACTTTTTAATAAATTTGTATAACATTGAAACAAAAAAATAACGCACTAATTCTCTTTCTAGAATGGTTTCTTTTGAATTTGACGGAAGCAACCGCCATTTAAATAACAATAAGAATCTTTATTAGCAACAAACATGGTTAAAGAATAGTAATAATTTGATATTATTTTAATAAGTACAGCATATTTCATTTGTGTATTCGGTGTGCAAACGAATCCAACTTAGGGGAGGAGTCCTCCAACTTCGAATATCGGTTGTACACGATGAACAATCCTACCAAATATATGAAAAAGTCTATCGAAATTCGAATTGCGTTACGAATTATCGCGGAATGGTAGTGCTGTGACGTGTACCAAAAAAACAAGAAAGAGGGTAGATGAATAAAATTTACTAAAGCTTTTTCAACATTAAGCGCTAATACTTTAGTTCCTCGGTGACCACGATGCTTGCAACAGTACCAAAATATCAGAATCTTTCAGAAATACATGATAAAAATCCCAATCATCATTTTCTTAACCTTTTCCCAACTCAGCTCGGGTCGGCTTTCCAGTCTAACTGTGATGCGGCTGAAAAAATAATAATTATAATATCTCCAAAAAAAAAAATTTCTGCGGCTAGTGGCTGTTATTTTCTTCATAAAACATCCCCTCCAACTTTACATAGGTACTCAAACATATACACAAGCATCAAAACATAGAGCATTACTCGTTAAAATTAACGAATAAAACTTACAGCACGTAGTACATAAGTAAATTAGCCAGCTCCCCGACTATTGCCAACAGCGCCTATCGCTGATCAGGATTGTTATTCCGAACACGTCCTTACGTCTCTCAGATAACCGCACTTCATTTTTGAAACGACGATATAAATAGCACCCGGAGGCCGAATAAATTTTAAAAAGCATCTCCCGTATTACTCGGGCGATCCATTTTTGTTCGGGGATTAATATCACGTTTCATTTTATTCGTGTAAATAGATATTCGTTTTGTTATTGATATTTTTTTTCTATCTGGCTCTTGGACTCGGGGGATGGACATGTTGTAATTCCAATCTGTGAGTGACCCGAAGTTTTTGTTTGATCTGTCCAGTTCTGTTCGATCGATTGGGCTTTGACTGCATTGTTAGTCTATATTACATCGTATATATATTCCACTACTCGAATATTATTGTGGACGCTTCTATAGCCACTAATTGGTTAGGTTAGGTTGGTAGTTTTTGAGGCAAAATTATAACGCCTATGGATATTTGTTTTATTATAAAATATCATCAATTTCATTAGGTATCTAGATGTGTCATCTTACAAAATATAAAGAATTAAAATTAAAAAAGAACTATTTCGAAAATGATGACATTTATTTTGCCGATGAAAAAACTGCGCGAGGATTTATATTATTCATTTCTTAAAAGCGATATTTTTTTTCGACATAAGTGGAATATTTTCATTTCATTTCATGAAAGGAATATTTGGTTGACTTCAGAAACATCACGAGTACCGGTGATTTTTGCCCATATTTCAAAAAACCTAAAACAACTTCCATTTATTTTTTTCTCGATGGACCTTATCTTATTAACGAATTGATCTCTTGAGAAGCGAATTAAATTGATTGATTTGAATAAACACAGTAAACATTAAAATGTAAATAACAGCAGCAGAAAAAAATAAGGTCATCGACCCATCTCGTTCCAAGTTGTAAGACACGACAAACAGAAAAATATACAGAAAATATTACTGCGAGAGAAGAAAAATTCGAAATACTCGTAAAACCCTGTATCAACCCGTCTGGCCAGCGTTGAAACAGTAAACCAAAGGCTCCCAACATTGGGAGACCTATATCCAGGAATAGACTACGATAGACTAATTTAATTGATTAATCATAAATAAGAAGTCACAATATCATTTAGACTCAAAGCAAGTCTAGATTCAATAGCCCGTGTTGCGGTTTCTAGACTGCAGATATTTTCTCCTCT
Organism: Pelosia muscerda; assembly: GCA_963691645.1. Taxonomy (NCBI): domain Eukaryota; kingdom Metazoa; phylum Arthropoda; class Insecta; order Lepidoptera; family Erebidae; genus Pelosia; species Pelosia muscerda. The sequence continues at coordinate 3,139,533 of OY829114.1, read as the reverse complement.
AAATAACATAACATAAACTCTCGCATAGATCCTCGAAGGGGTAGGCGGAGATGCTAGCACCAGCATTACGCCAGTTTAAGTTTAGGTCCCAATGTAATAGGTGGCGAGCCTATTGCTATTAACCGGGCACTTATAAACCTGCGATAAATACACTTATAACTTTGAAAAGCATTGAAAAGTCATTGACCTGGGATTGAACCCGAGACCTCGTCTGTGCTGCAGTCCTCTAAAGAAACCCCCATACCAATGCAAAAAGACATACATAATGTTTGCAACTATCGAGAATCGAACGTTGCGATGTCCGATGTAGCAATCGAACTCACGCCTCAAATATAATAAAAACGTACCATTCTTACATAATACAGATTTTATCATCTAATACATCATTCATCAGGAGTACAATCCTAAACACCATTGAAACTGAGTAATATATCTTATCTTATCTGAAAGATATCCATATTTATTGATGCACCAAATATTTCATTGTTGACAAGAAGACATCTTTTTCTATTGACCCAATAACTCGGCTTTGGGTGTCTCAGACAGGATCCGAGGCCATTTTTATTCGTCAATGTTGATGAGCTCAAGGACTTATTGCAAGAGACGATACGGTACCGACACGACATTTGAAAAAAATATTTTTATAAGATAACAAGTCCTCAAAGAAGTCTTCTTACTTGTTTTGGAAGGTGTGGTTTGGCATTCCTTTCTCAACAATTACTAATATTTTACTATTGCTATTGTTGGGATTGTTAAACCGTTGGTGAGTGGTGGGTATTCCTTATAATATATTTTCTTTGCAATTGTTATTTCGCAAACATACAATAATAGACAGATTTCGTAATATAGCAAGTCGTCAATCTCTGGACGGATCACTTGTCAAAACTGTTAAATACGACTTTTGCATGCGACTTCTTGCAAAATCGTATGTAACAAGGGTTAAACTTTGGATTTGGTAGATTACGATCTCCTAAAAAGAATATGCGCTGCCATGTTAATCCAATAGACAATAGACAACAATATTTTTCATGTTATTGATTATTTTCAGGTCGATATTAAGGAACTATATATTAACTTAAACAAATATATACAATTAAAAAGTACTAAAACTAAAATGCATCATGGAATCTTCTTTTGGAAACATTCTCAGAAGACTAGCAGGATTGCCACGTTGTATGGAATTTTTGTCTTACGAAAAACACAGTCTTCTGATCGCGATAAGCATGACCATAGCAAAATTTGTACTTGTGGTAATAAAAAAAATATTGTCCCATAAAATATTAATGTATGAGATAATGATTATGAAAATCTGAAAGATATATTCGTATTTATGTGTAATAATTTGTTGCTTTCGTGTCGGACGCGTGTCGTCGGTGTAAAAATTCAACGTCGATGAGCGGAAGGCGTAAAATGGTCTATTCACTTTGTTTGCCATCTGGACTCTATATTAATGGTAGCCGCTCTTATCTTAACGGAACGTACAGGGCCTGAATGCGAAATAGGATGAAATATGTAATACCGAAGTATTTCTGCGGGTTTTTTCCGAATTCATGATGAAACGTCGAATGTTTTGATAGTGTTTGTTATGTGTTTTATGAATATATATTTTTACTTCGATTTTTCTCCAGAGAGATAACAGGGTATGAACGTGTCTGCATATATTAGACTATTAAAACAGTTGCGTAAAAAATAAATCCATTTTTTATTTAATACAATAAGTTGTTGTGATGTAATTATATAGGTCAGATAGAAAATATATTTTTATATGATTGTATGGGTCAGGCTTAAGGGAGTAAAAGTACACTTTGAGTTCTGTTATAACTGACACGGATTTCATATATATATTCTGCCTGTGGATTGGCTAGTCCAGGGATCACCATCATCATCCCAGTTGCTTCCAAAGTTGTCACTGGGGTTCACTTTTTTCTAGCTAACTGCGTTGCGCCTGAACGTCGATATTTTCGGTCAAGCTACAGCTGTCTGGCCACCACAACCTATAGATAGAGGTGATATGAAAGTACTGTAGCTAGCTCAGGATGGTGTGTGGATTGACTTTTTTCTTCAATCACTCTATCTATTAAAAACACCCTATCAAAATCCGTTGCGTGGTTTTGAAGATTTAAGCATACAAAGGGACATAAGGACATAGCGATATAGGGACAGAGAACGCGACTTTGTTTTATACGATGTAGTGATGTTGTGATTCACGAACTCTCTCTCATCACCTTTACGTTAGTACCAGTAGCACCCGAAGCCTTCAGGCTCTGACTGAGGTCCGACTGACCATTTTGACGAGGTTAGTTTTCGACTATACGGAAACTGACTACCATCTGACCACCCAGCCTATACTATGTTTGTAACCAATTACTGACTGAGTTGTTCAGGTTCCGCATATACTTAGACTTAGCCTCCATTTTGAAAACCAGTACGATTTGAAATTGATTGAGATAACATTTTCTAGGCAAATCTGCATCGGTTGCACTATCGCATACCTCCTTTAAAAGCTTAGATTCCCCAAGAGGCTCTATACCAATGTAAACACGGATCGCGCTCTAAAATCCTTCGATCCTCTTCTCGAGGATTTCCGCCAGTTACGTCTACATATACATTGCGAGTTTATTTTGTTACTTAAGTAGCTCATACTAAGCCAGCAAGCTACGTGATACCTAGAAAAATTGTTGTGTGTTGAATTTGAAAGTTTATGTCGTAGTGTGGAGGATAATTCGCACAAGAGCTAACTGTACTTTCATTTGTATATGCATTTACATAACTTTTGGTTGTTTTTCTTTATTTTAATATGTTGAGTTTGAATTTTTTAATGATAATAATTTTATTACACTTGTGAGGAGTGAGCGTAGCTAAATTATTTTACAAAATTATTTCAACGTTTATTTTTAACCTGCATGTTGACTAATAATGTAGTGTACGTTTTAATTACTTACTTGTGCTACTTATGTTTAAAAAAAGTATAAACGTGAAATACATATATCATAATAAATTCTATAAATATCCTTTACAATTAAAAAAGTAAGTTTGTAAATAGATCAAAAACAAAGAAAAGCCCGCTGAGTTTCTTGCCGGAGTCTTCTCAGGCCGGGCCGCGTTTTGAGTTTGAATTGAATTTGGCTCATTAAGTATTTATCAATCATACTCATTGATTGATAGATTACGAGAGCAGCTGCTATCTGGCAGAGTCAGATACTCTGTGAGGAAACCCTGCACCAATGACGGTGTACTGGTATACAACTGACGTTGACTTGGACCCTCATACACTAAAACAAGACCACACTACCTGACATTGCACACTTATATTCAATTTATTTTATCAAGGCAAACATTATCCTCAATTAGAACAATCTACAGGGGTTGCCTAATATTCATTGATGCACATTAGCCGAGTAATTTGACATGTTATTAACTGTGTGCACAGGGTGTTGTCTATTGGCTAATTACTCGTGTATCTCTGTGTGGGTGCGCTAGTGATGTTGACATGTCCGTAATTAGAATTTTGGTTACGAAGTGATAAGGTAAAATATTAGATATTAATGAACATGCAAAATTCACCACTGTGTGGCAGCGAAATTCTGTGATGTTGTTTAATGTAGCTTGTAATATACATTTATAAACAGCCATATATCTGTGTCTATTGAGGCAGGCAGAGACAATATAATTTTCATTTGCTGATGTCCGGGTTCTACTGTTGTTATTAGTTAGGTTTAGTAAAACTAGTTCTAACTAGAAAAACGCGTTCTATACAAAACTGGTTTTAACTATGAGAACGAGTCATGTTTTCTTACATGACTGTTAAACTGAGTAGGCAAGCTACATGCGGACCCCCTTTTCGTCCTACCTCACCGCCGCCGTGCACCCCGCAGGCGATACAGTCTTCAACCTATGGCGATTAATGGCTACGGTTTGAACAAATATTACAACGATTTAGCACACATCATAAATTTGACCTTGTTATTGTTAATCGCGTTAATATACGTTTAATATCACGACACTTTATCAATTTACCGTTATATTCTTCTGAATTCCATTTACGAAAACTATTTCTTTAGTGCTGGATTGAATTCAATGCGGTCTGATTGGGAATTGCGTTGGCTCAATTTACTAGATTGATTTACTTTTCATATCAAAGGAAACTAATAAGAGTCCTTTGAAAAGGTTTAATTCTTTTTTAAATAACGTTGTTTGATTCTGATTTATTAGTATTATTTTCTGTTCAACGTCGTAGTAGTAGAACCGAGTATATATGAATACCATTTAGGGCACGAGAACGTTGCAGGGTTATGTAATACTAGTCGGCTCAGTATGTTTTAACTTAGTGAGACTCCTTCCTGCCTTGGAGAACCAATTAATTTGTTGGTCCCAGTTGCACAATAAGTTTGAACCCTAAACAGTTCGACAATCAGATTTATTTCTATAACTTTCATATCGTCACCTGGTTGTGGAAGTCTGATGGTATCCATTTCGCGAATAATGTTAAAGATATATTTTGTTTTCATTTAAGTCTGTGGTAATATAAAGCTTTTCTTTCTTAAATCTATCGGTTCATATACCAAAATCTGACCCTAACTGAGTTGGAATAAGGCTCATAAAAAGATATCTTGTCTAAAAACAGTTTTGTTTTTATTTTGTCATTATTGTGACTAAACTTTTATTATGATTTAATTTAAAATCACTTCTCGGCCTTTTGGCAGCCTAAGATCAAAGTGTAGTATCTGTTCTTTTCAGCTTAATAAATAAACAGTACATTTTCATTTAGTTTTTTAGCTAACAGTAGTGAAATAATGAGCAGTACTGTTGGCACAAAACTCATAATCACACCGCATATTTGTAGTCGCAATGCGGCTCAACATGTACGTAACGAGGGCACGAAACTATATAAAGCTTTTACTATAGCCATCAAAAACTTACCGTACATCCATTTTGATACAGAATTCCGTATTAGAGGTCAAAGTACTGTCAAATGAACCAACAAGCGTCTCCAAAATTGCTGTGAGTGCACGGTTCCCTTGGGAGGTGGAGACGGTGGGCTGCGTCGTTTTCCTGTTCACTATACTGTGTCGCAGTGTGTGTGTTACACACTTAAGCACGTACCTTCCCTCTCGTCTCTGTGTTATAGTGTGCGTGTGTGTGTATTACATTGTAATGCGGTGACGTTTCCGAGTTACGTGCCTACTCTTAGGGGGATAATTTAGGATTCGATTTTTTTTATGCTGCTAAGTTACGTACCTACTGTTCGGGTGTTCGGTCTTTTTCGTGATATATGAACGTTTCTTGAGAGGTGTCATTCGTGCGAAACCTTTTACTAGAGGAATGTTTAGGAAACTAGAAAAACGTTTAGGTCTTCACTTTTTTTCAACTCTCTTCAGCCTGCCTTGGCTATTCAGCTGGTGGTCTAAATATTTATCGGAGGCATGCATGGAACTTTCCCTGTGGAGAGGTCAGAATTACGGCTATGAAATACCAAATTGAAAGCGTTAGATACCAATGCGGGCTCAATGGTTGAAGTCTTATAGTTGAGAGGTTCCGAGTTCGAATCCTGGCCATTACACTAACGACCTAACCGATCTTAAGTCAACATTGGGATTTTATGTTAATATTACGAATAGAATAATAATAGCTTATCAAATCTACTGAACATCAACAAAATTATCGAGGTCCTAAATGACAAGCCTTCCTTCGCGTAGTGCTAGATTCCAAAAATTGTTGGAACCAGGACTTATAAAGTTTTCAAAATATTGATTTTATACCTAATCATGACATTTAAACCAGTATTCATAAACAATTGAAATAAACAAAAGCACATCAATTGTCAAACATCAAAACAGCTGTAAGTTTTTTTAAACCGTAGTCTAACGACGATTTATTTATAACGAATTCTACCAACGCTATCAGAGTGTAGAATATATGAAAACTTCCTGTGAAAAATTTTGCTGAAAATAAATAGTGTCCAGACAGGCGCTCGAGCGCTCGTATATAACCAGTACCCATTATCATATCATATGCGATATACTAGCTGCTCGAAAAGTATTTTCTGTGGAATACTACCTTAATTTCAGACAAAATCTACCTTGTGTACCGTACTTCAAAACTATTTATCAACCTAGCTAAGGAGTATAGATATTTGAAACGATATGAATGTTTTATGCCTGTGTGTAATGTAAATATGTTTTCAGAATATAAAGTTAGATTTGGTTTCATTTCATTTACGTTTTGTTTGGAGGTAGTCTGAACAACTTCTGTTTCTGGTTGACAGCCGAGGTTCTGACCCTATCCTTGGTATTCGGGAATCAAACGGTAGTTACTCACTTAAAAGCAACGATTACCTACTCCTGAGGAAAGGAAGAGTAGGAGAGTGGACCCCGGATTCCTAAGTGAAAGCTTTGGTCGCAACCAGAATTGACACTATATCTTACACCTGTTTAGAAAATGATATTAAGGAATGGGATATCTGCACCTACTGATGATTATACACCACCGTTGGTTGACTGGTAGAGAATGCTTACGGCATTAAGTCCGCCTATATACTTGTGCATAAAGTTCAATAAATAAATAAATAAAATAAAAGTTAAAGACAGTTGTCATAATCTTCAATAGTTTTAAAGTAATCAGTTAGCAGGTTATATATGAGATCTGGAAGGTCAGTAGTTCAGGTAATATTATTGTTCGTTAAGGTGTTAGCAGGAATACCTACTTTATAGATTACTGACCCGCGCACCCCGTTTTTGCAACATTTTTCATTCCTGCTCTGCACCATGATGTTTATACATATAAACCTTCCTCTACAATCACTCTATCTATTAAAAAAATACACACCAAAATCCGTTGCGTAGTTTTAAAGATTTAAGCATACATAGGAACAAAGTTGCTTTCTCTAACTTTGTGTTATACTATGTAGTGATAGTGATATTTTATTATTGCAGTGTTCATCTTTTTGCCTGTCACAATTTACCTACTTATTTATTCTCTGTACAGGGTGACTGGTAGAGAATGCCTGAGGCATTAAGTCCGCTTGTGTACATAAATATGCATGAAGTTTTAATTAAGTTTTATTAAATAAATAAATGAGAATACAACGTAATACCTATTTCTTATCTAGAACACAAATTATTATTTTACAGGTCATGATATTCCATAGCACACTAAACATAATAAAGTTTTAAATTTCATTTCACACAAGGACCCTACACCTACAGAATGGTCTACAACCGTTCTAATTCTAAACAGCTGGGTATTAAGCATCACAGATATCCTATCCCATTGTACATTAGAATTTTCAGTGTACTATTGTGTGTTAGACATGTGTCCCTAAATAATCCTCTCAGAGGAGATATTCGTAACAACCGGGCACATTTTTCTGACAAGATGTAATAACATTTTTTTTTCGTATTCATGTGTTTCATATTTAGTATAAAGCTGATATCAGACCGTCACTTATTGTTCAATTTCGTCATCGCCATATTAGACGATGAGGCATATCGATACCATGACATTTTGATCACGAGATATTATTTTTTTTCACCGATTCTATTTGTCGAAGAGATATCTCGTATTATTGGATGTCCACCAGGCTATGACTGTTGAACGTAAAAATATCGATGAAACTTACGAATAAAAGGATCCTACCCTTTCGGCATTGTGGTGTCATCCGAAGATGTATTGAGAGAAAATGAAAATGATGTTCCATTTTAATTCTAGAATGGAACATCATTCGAAGTCTAAGCCTCGTGAACATAGGTTTTAAATGAAAAATGAATAAATCACCCGAGAGAAAGTACAGAATTAAACCGTCTGACCTTGAATACAGCACGGATGTACCAGAAATATTTTCTTTTCAATACGTCAATCATCATCATCTTCTTAGTGTGGTTCTCATCTTCACATCAGAGCTTCTACTCCTTTTCCTTCTTCAGATTTGATTTGAGATTACGGCCGTGACTGTCTTCTTACCTCTTAATCCCAACTGAAACCTACACTGGGGAATGTATTAACCGTTATTACTGCTTGTGTTCATATTAGTGTCTAGCTATACTTAGTTTCTAAGATACTTCGAGTACTTATATGGAAGTTGGTGAGAACAGATCGATATAATTTTACTTTTTTTTATACCACTTAAGTGGCAGACAAGCATATGGCGCACCTGATGGAAAGCGGTCACCGTGGCTTATGAATGTTTGCATCACCACGTCGTTACACTTGTTCTGCCTAACATGTCTAATGCCCTTCTTGAAGACCCCCCATATTACTTATATTACTTAAAACACTATTTATTTTATTAATTGTTATCATACAAATTTTCCATTCCAAATTCTCTCTCTAAATTTGAAGACGGTTAAAAGAAAATGCTTTATATAATTCATAAAAGCACTGCAAACTAAAACCATCCGGACAGTGAAAAATTCAAAAGTTATTTTTGTAATCACCTTTCATCACTTCTTTGAGAGCAAAGTGCTTATCACAAACGTGTCGTATTGTATACATAATCGCTCTGAAACGGTTAATCTCAAAGGGGAAATTGTCCCTTGATACGCTTCCCCTCATTCAGAACTCAAGAGGCTTGTTCCGAGAGGAAATAATGAAAAAAGTACGGTAACTTTGTTTATGCGATAAGGTGGGTGCAGACGGTGTTATATCTCTGTTAGAAAGTTTCTGTTCGTATTATGTCGAACTTTAAAGTGATTCTTTTATACTTTCCTTCTTCCTACGATTCCCATTCGTTTAGGCGTGAAAAAGTATCTGATGAGACCGTCAAACTGAAGGCCACGATTCACGATTGTAACAATGCCGGTGTCTCTTATGATAATCTGATTCTCGGAGACTTTGCCTACACAGGCAAAGCGAAGGTAACTTCTCACACTGACCTACGTGTAAGCAATTTTTAACTTTGTCCTTTACGATAAGAAATATCCTATACTAGGCAATCCTAGTATCGGGTCTAAGATCTCAATAGGTCATATATTTTTAATGATACCTAGGTAATACCTAATTGGTAATAATTTATAGGAATTGGAAAATACTTTGCTTACAAAAACCCCTTTGAATGCTGCAAGGAGGCAGCACTCAAGTGGCCATGGACTCGGTTTTCTATCACTCTCAATCTCATACATTATACTATTCTACTAACGATTTTGGCACTTGTCTAGGCTAGGCATATTGCTGAATTTCAAATGTGAAATCCAATTAACCCCTAACAATATAGCAACTTACTGCATCGTTGTCTGAATATGCCCTTAGCAGAAGTACAATTTAAACTGCGCTCTTTTGTAAGCAACGCTTGTTGACATCAAATTAGCTCTCTAATATAAGTGGACGTCATTCTCTTTGAGAAAACTTCTAATTGTGACATATTAAAGGATCAATCGGAACTAACTTAAAAGTTGATAGATGTCTAATTGCAGTTGAGATTTCAAATATTTACTTATACTTATATATTGACTTTATGAATTTGAAGAACAATTTTCATTTAAATTAAAGTGATAGGAGGTACTTACCAACTAATCTTATTCTCTCGGCACTCGGGCAGAGAGTTTCAATATGACTGTACATATAAATTCTAATAAATCTTTTCTGTTGTCTACAGGTCGTTGAAGACTGGAAGTTCATGTCTATGGTGTTGGATCGGTTCTTTCTCTGGCTTTTCACCATCGCGTGCTTTGTTGGTACCTTCGGTATCATCTTCCAGTCGCCTTCACTCTACGACACAAGAGTACCCGTGGACCAGCAAATTTCTTCCATTCCTATGAAGAAGAACAATTTCTTCTACCCGAAGGGTATCGAAACTATTGGTATTATTAGTTAAATTATTTAATTTAACCTTATCGTTGCATGTGGCAACTAAACATATTTTAATCAATATTTAAGTTTTTAAAAAATATTGATGTTTTGAAAAAAGTTTTTGAAAACATCAAATAACATCGATACTCTCAAAAGTTTATGAGATCATTGAAATAAAATCACTTTTTACTGGACGAACTGTCATCTTAAGTCACGTCGCGACCATATCTGCTAAAAGGTAACGAAAACGTCAGGCTAAATGTAAATAATATTGAATAAATTACTATAAAATGTGACTTTCAATCAATCAGCTTATTACAGTCCACTGCTGGACATGAGCTTCTCTCAATGTTGGGAGACTTTGTCCTACTGTTTCCACGCTAGCCAGACGGGTTGCTACAGGGTTATATTTCGAGTTTTCCTTCACTCGTTTTCCGTTTGTCGCCTCTTATACCCTAAACATAATAAAGTTTTAAATGAGATGGCGTTTCGGATGAGATGGGGTTGAGATATTCTTTCTCCGTCACAACAATGTGATTTTAATTCAATCAAATCAACAGTTTTATCACTTTATTGTTGTCATTAGTGATGATGATAATAATCAGGAGAGAATACTTAGTAAAGAGGGCTATGTAGCTTGCTAATGGATACTCTAAGTTAAATTGTCTTTGATTAGCAATTAAACAGTATGAATTTGACAGTTATAATCTTAGTCCTAATTTTAACCGGATTTAGTTCATCTATTATACCAAATCTTCGTCTTGGTCATAAACGAATCTCGCTTCCATGACTTCAATCAATTTTGATTTTTGGTAATCTAAATAACAGATTAAACTTAGTCTAATTAAGTAATAATTAATGAGTGCTCAAATGTTAGCCACATAATATAACTTTATCAAATAAGTTTATATAATGTTTCATGCTTGTTCGTAGCACAAACATAAAAGGTTACTGGTGTACCTACCAATTCGTAAACAGTGCTAACACAGTCCTAAGACTGCTAAATATAACTAATAAGTTATACATTATTGATAACACACTTGTACTTCTCCATTATATTTATTTGGATATTGAACTGTTCATAACTGTCAATATTATCCTTTGAGAATGCCGCAAGGAACCGGTTAAGTACAATAATAAATATAGTAGAGAAGTACAAGTGTGTTATCAATAATGTATAACTTCAATAAACTTTTAGATTTAGCGTACAGTTAACTTTTCACAAATAATGTATATTTTTTGCACTCACTTATGTTTTTGCACTTAATATTGTAATTTTTATCACTCTCGTTACTTCTTTCCAATAACTAATATAAGTTGACTGTAAAATCGATCCATAAATACATATGCGTGTATTTTTTGTTCAGACTGTATTTCACCCTGTTTTTTTTATTTATTCATAACACTTATATTTATTTGCCTTTACCGAACCTTAACTAAGCTAGAACTTGTTAGCTCTGCTCATTCAACATCAATGTTTGTGTATTTGTATACTTGTTGCGGGTAGTAGGAAAAATTATCAAAGTGACCATTAAATTGGAAAATTAACTATTTATTGAAATATTCATAATAAATCGTTGCGGTTAGAGCCGTATAATAAATAACAATAATTTTAAGTTAGATTAATATAATAGTATAGAGTTGTGTCTAATGAATACGGAATTAAACATTTTAATGTAACGGCTGTGAACGATAAGTTTTAAATTTTATAAATTGACAATTTTAATTATGGAATAATTAATGTGTACGATACAATATTGTACACAGATAATGCACTATTATTAGAGCCTAATAAACAAATAAATGAATTATACAATTAAAAAACATGTTTTATTTATATATCATAAAATGAAATATTCAGTTAGTGGTACGGTTCGAAACGTTTTTCAGTCTGGCTATGGGAGCGCTAGAAGGGATTTTTGAAGTTATTTGAGCGCGTTTAATTGCATTAGGGAGAATACCTCAATATAAGGGTTTGCGCAAAGAAAACCTTCTTTTCGATTTACGCACACGCGTCAGATTAAGATAAGGGAAGTTGGTTACTAACTAACAGGTATCAATTTTATTTATCTTATGCCTTGCGCACAACCTTCATTATATTTCAAACTAGCAAATTAGAAATATAATGAAGTCTGGATTTACTCGAGCGCCGTGGATTTTTTTATTTTATTAAATGTATGATACCTATTATAATGTTTTGTAAATACTTCCTCTGTCACAAATAGTGGAGAACTTATAGGGCCATTATTCTACCTATCATTTAATCTATCACGCTTGAGTAACTATAAGTTTAGCATAATCGCCTCCCCTACTATAAAGTCAATCTGTTGAACAAAGAAACTCCACATTTTAGCAAAGTTCGCTCCGCAGCCCACTGGCTATTGGATTAAGCTATGATTGGAGATTCTTTGAAGGATGAAATATTTAGTAAGGTCATCCAAAAAAGAATTAAACTTTTCGATTTAGGTCACAAAAGCAAGCAGTAGTACTAAATGGTTGGGTATATCTTCTTGACTGAGCTGACAACTTATAAATCAAGCGTTTTAAAAGAGCCTTTATAAATGGTGACTAAATATCAACCTTCCTCCATTAGTACAAAGCTTAAAATAGTATGCAATCACGAGCTACAGCCGTTACTATTGCATACGATTTTTAAAAACGTTTCGATCTGTTTTCCGATTGGTCTGAATTTAACCTTATAGTAATAGAGCCGTACAAGGGCCAACTCTCAAGGATTGAAATGTTAGAAGTGTATGTACTAGCAATATAAATATAGTACAGGAATTGTAAGTAACCAAAACAATAATGGAATTGTGTCAATCATTTATTACGGGTCTATGATGTGTGGGACATCTCAACCAATCGGGTGATGTAGTCGAATAAACTGATGGGACAGTCTTGTACATACTTGTCGCAGTTTCCCCTGGAGCCAGCCATTTCAGCCTCATAATACTCGTCATCGAGTCCTTCTTCACGAGATGCAGACGGTCTGTAACATAGCATTTGGCAAGTACGTAAGTAATTTATCTTCATGTTTGAATATGTTGACAAAAATCAAATCAAAATATTTTAATTTTTCGCAACTCATACATTAGTAAGTTATCAAATACTTGTGACGGGGTTGTCTTCCCAGATTTGATTATACAATGCAGAGAACTTAATCTATTGAAACGAACGCAATATACAGTTGATCTTTTACAAATTATCCTTGTGCGTCCAAGAAGATAATTATGTCTACAATATTAATAAAGATAACAATATCACTGCTGTACGGGTAATAATTATAAAAACAAATGGTTGACAAATGGTGCTTGATGGAACTTGAATAAAGTGACTTGTAGAATCAATCAATCAGCCTATCGCAGTCCACTATTAGACATAGGCCTCCCCTAATGTTAGGAGGCTTCGACCTCTGTACGTTACGGGTTTATTACGTTACGGCTCAGTACGTTACGGTAATTGCCGCTGTAGCCTAGTGGTTTGGGTAATGGACTGCTGAGACGAGATCTCTGGTTCGCCCAGGTTTTACCATGGCACACACCAATGAATTTCCGATGCTTTTCGAAGTTACGTGTATATTTATCGCAGGTTTATAAGTACCTGGTTAATGGCAATAGGTTCGACACCTATTACATTGGGACCTAAACAATAACTTTTTTTTTCTTTTTTTTTTTTATCGTGCGCAAAATCCCCACGGATACCACCTCCACCAAAGCCGATGGAGGTGATTATGTCGGACTCGAACCGACCAAAACGCACGCCGTCCATGGGTCCTTGATTGCCGGAGGTGAGATTATACAAGACATATCTCTCGCACCCCGGCAGACCCGGGGACATTTCTGTTGAGATGCCCCTCTTCCCCCAATGTGGGGACCATGGTGTCCCGATTTAGCCCCTGGGTATGGGGTGGCATTTTGCGCCATCGCCGTGGCCTGCTTCTGCTAGGGTGACCGGCGGCTCCACCCGTCACCCCCAGGCCCGCGCTCATGGGGGACGGAGGTCATTCTGCGACCTCCGACGTCCGAGTCGCCTCCGCTCATCACGGGCAGTGCGGGCCCGGAGTCTTCTCCGGACTCGCTCCGCCACCTCCTTTTCGAGCATTACTTGCTCGCAGAAGGAGGCGGCGGCTGCCCAAGCACTCGCGCATCGTACCATCACCGTGAGCAAGGTGGCGAGCGAGATAACTCCCACCCCTAGGGCTGTCACTAGGACCCGCCTTGGCGTCTCCCACGCCGGGCACTCGGTCAACGTGTGCAGCCCCGAGTCCTCGCTCGCATCACAGTGATGGCACTCGGACGTTGGCTCCTTCTGGATCCGACGCAGGTAATCCCCGAAGCACCCGTGCCCGGTGATCACCTGCGTCAGCCGGTACGAGAGGCTACCATGTGGGGGACCTAAACAATAACTGGAGAAATGTGGGTGCTAGCACCTCTGTCTATCACTTCGGGGATATAGGCGTGATATAGAACCTATAGGTAGACGTGATATAGAAATACTGCTGTTAGAACAGGTCTTGAACTTTTTAGGACTCCGATTACCCGTAAAGGCTGCCATACATTTTAGTATGACAAATAGGATTGACGACTTAACGTGTTCTCCGTGCTGACCAAACCAGTGTAAATAGTCATAAATTCGTGCATATAAATATTTGTACTGAGCGGGGATCGAATCCGCGCTTCCTGTGTACCAGTCGTGTTCACTATCCCCACGCCACAAAGCCTGTCGGATTTCAAAAATACTTTATTTTTATTTATTTTTTAATGATGCGCTTTTTGTTTGGTAGGTATTGTTCGATCTTACTGTAGAATGGAAGAACCAAATCCAATTAATTAAATTAAATTATTATATACTCCTAACTAAATATAAATCTGTACTCTTACTAACTACTATTACTACTGTTACTAACAAAACTTTTATTTGTTCTAACGGCAGTTAGTGTCCAACATTTTTCATTAGAAGTTGCAGCACAAAACTTTCAATTAATAAATTGTAGGTTCAACCGACTTTGACACAGTTCTAACACAAGCAATTTAACTAAGTTCGAGACGTTAGCAGAACACGACTGGCTTTTACTCATGTTACTAGCATTCTTTTGTAAAAAATAAACCGGTCAATTGCGAGTCGGATTCGTATAACGAGCGTTCCGTACAAAACGAATGAAATTATCACTACATAGTATAAAGTCGCGTTCCCTGTCCCTATGTCCCTTTGTATGCTTAAATCGTTAAAACTACGCAACGGATTTTGATGCAGTTTTGCACTGATAGAATAGATAGATTTAAATAGATATAATGGTTAAAGAGGAAGGTTTATATGTATATAACATCATGCTACGACCAAAAGGTGCGGAGCAGGAATGAAAAATGTAGCAAAAACGACGAAGTTGCGAGGTCCAGCTAGTAGCTATATAAACCGCAGTATATTTTTATCGCTTTGACTGACAAGTTTAATTTTTACACAGTTTCAAGATGTTTGAGACGTATGTATGAGGTGTAATTTCAAATTTATACCTCCGTGCATTCGTAAGACAAGTGTTATCAAGGTTTCGCGGTCAAGTGCCAGTTGAACTCATCTCTTATTAGTTCCATACATTATAGGATTAATAATTCTTCGCAATTGTACAAATTTGATAGTATCTCTTAATTGTTTTGAAGAGAAATTTGAATTTCACACGATTGAAAGAGATTGCAGACTCATTAATTTGATACTGCATATCTGGATGGACAACTAAGAGACCCTATTTTCAGCTACCGGTTTTTGTTTTGAGGTACACGACTATAAAATGGCATAAATCAGGGTTTATAAGCACAGTTTCAATTAAAATTGACACGAAATATAATATCTAAATAAGTAAATGCTTCCAATTTATTCGTATGGATGTAGTCAACTGTGCGTGAACAGTCATTATCTGATTACTCGAAATCCGTTTATTGATTTACATTATAATTTGCCAATAAGCTATATAATATATAGCTGTTGCCCGCGGCCCCGCCCGCGTACATGTCGCTTATCGCGTTGTACGACTCTAGTCGATTGTATACTTTCTTTTATAAACTACTTTTCCTGGCTGTCGATATTGAGATTTATGATTATTACTCCGCTCCCTTGGATGGTAGCGTGATGATATATAGCCTATGTTACTCCTAGATATTGTAGCTTTTTAGAGGTGAAAGAATTATTGAAATCGGTTTAGTAGTTTCGGAGCCTATTCGTTGCAAACAAACAAATCTTTCCTCTTTATAATATTAGTATAGATTACTCCTTATAACATGTAATGTTATAAATATTTAGTATTAAGTATATTTATAATGTAACTTGGAGAAATTCAAATGAACATCGAATCCTCCTAATGCCATATTCATATTGGATTTTTTCCAGTCACATAATTTCTGACACAGTCAGGAACACGTCATGTGTGAATATCCGCGATTTCTCATACATTGCTTGGTTTAATGCTTCAGAGGCTTAGGTAGTAAAATGATTTGGGTTGGGTATGTCCTTTACAAAATGTTATTTTCGCAGAAGTAACAATAAATGTGCCCATTCTAATCTTTTATTTTTTCCTTCCTTTTTGCAGGTGGCAACACTTAAGTGATTTTAAAATACATGTACTACATAGATTATGTATTTATTATCCACTATTAGACGGGTGGTGATTTGATTCATAGCACTGAACTTGGAATTAGTTTTAATATTCGGGTTCGGACTCGTGGTTACCCCATTTTGTCACCCCAGGGTAACCAAGAGTAGTTTCATTTACTAGCAGTCACCCTGCGTGGAGTGACGAACAATAAATCTGCTAAGGTCACTCTGCTAGTATCGGGACTACTTAGGTGCCAGACAAGCGTACGGCCCCTAGGTTGGAAAGTGGTTACCGTGCCCTATAGACTTTTGCAACACCAGGGGCATCCCACTCGTGCTGCCGACCTTGCAGAGCGGAGGAGAAGGGTAAAAGGTTAAGAGACCTTTTATGCTGTCAGTGCAGAAGACATAACAGGGTTTCATAACATCACATAGCAGTGTCAACTTAAACCCTTGGTCTTCTCTTTATTTTATTATCTTTAGATTACCCTATTCACCGCCGGGAACACAACACAAGATTATTACCTATTAGTCGCGGTATTCTGTAGGGTCAGACTTCCCAGTTAGGTCGAGAGATACCGTCATGTCCTACCTCCGCCAAAGCCGCTGTGTACTTACGTGAATATAATGTGCATCACGTGACCGATGATGCCGTTATTGTGTAGTGGAGTTTCTGCAGCTTCGCAGATGTTTCGCAGCATACACTCTCTGCCATTCATACCGTATCTGGAATTACGAATATCGCATGCTTAGAATGAATGTGGCCTAATTCAAAATAAGTCTACAATGAGTTACATACACTTGCAGGACGACGCCATATTATGATAAGTTTACCTATTGAACCGATTTTACTCCTGTTAGTTTAATTATTTGTCTAAGCTGCACTTTCAGAGTACCTACTATCATTAACATTTGTAGTTACACATTCGTTTTTAGATAGCAGTCTAATTATAGAATACACAGTGTGAATAATGTGAAGTATATCTTAAAAACTACATAGCATAAACCTTAATATATTACAATATTCAAATGTACAGAAAATATTGAAAAATAATTAGTATGCTGACTGTTCAAATCTAGATAGGAAAAAGTGGCTGCGTCGAGGGGATTTAAGGCCACGATCTTTCCCTTACAGGGGGATGAATACTTAAACCAAACAAAACTAAAACCCCTATTTAAATTATGAATTCATAATATCCGTCAAGACGTTTCTTGGACTAAGAGAACTGGCTGTAAAGTAAATACATTTGATGAATAATATATTTCCTACAATATACCACACAGCACTATTTTGATCCACAGTGAGCATAACTAGGTATGTTGCTACATAATGTACCCTAGGATTAAAATATTTTGTAAATATGGATTTTAAAGATAATTTATTTTATACTGTTGATTGACGGCACTTGGTGGAACTTACTATTATACATAATTGATAACACACTTGTACTTCTCCACTGTATTTCAGTGCATAAGTAAATTTTTGAGGGCTCCAACTACCCGTAATGACTGCCATAGATGTCTGTATGGCAACCGTGCGGCTTAACGTGCTCTCCGAGGCACGACCAGTCCAGTGCAAACAGTCATATTCATGAATACAACTTTTTGCACAGAGCGGGGATCGAACCCGCCCCCCGTGCACTACCGCCACGCCACGGAGGCTGTCAATATGTATGGATTCTAAAATGTCGATTTTTTGTCCAAACACCAGAACAAAAAAAAATGAAATTTATGAATTAATCGATCTGTTTATCTATTTGTATGTATCGAACATACTTCGCTTATGTTCGAAGAAAACGATTTTATACTTTTAAGTTCGTAACAAAATCCTTAAGAGCTTTCTCAAGATCGGTCGCTGTGCCACTCTCTCTTAGTTTGGTTCTTAGTGTAGCAGGTGGGATGTAATATAGCTAGCGATAAAACGGCGATAATGATCCGATATATTTTGGAACGTATAGGGCACTTACTCACTGAAACGATTTTCCAGGACTGTGTAAGCGAGCTCTCTCGTAATACTACGACTGTGACGCGAACTTATGAACTGAAATTTAAAACAAATTCTGGATTATTCAAAGTGTATATTAACATTTTACGCAAAGTAACATTTATTAGGCGTACGGTGCGGAATATTATATCAAGAACCAAGCCGTTTGGTGAGTCTTTACTCTATCGCACCATAAAGTCTTGGAATTCCTTACCAGCTCACGTGTTTCCTTCTTCCTACAGTCCAGGGTCCTTTAAGCGGGGCGTGAAAAAGCATCTGATGAGGCCGTCAAGCTGAGCGTCACCATTGAAAAACTCTACGTGTTTGTATTGATGACCCTCTATCTTGAGACTTTGCGTTCAGCTTACCATCAGGCGAGGTGAAAAAATACAAATAAACAAGCAAAGAAAATGTATATTATAAAAGGGAATTTTGGATTTCCAAAATATGTTCAGGTAGCTCTGATGGTCAGAGATTGTCTTCTTGAAAGGGACCGTCTCGTACTAGATACTTATGGACTTTTGCACGATGAGTTATTGATCTTAGTTGCTATTTAAATATTCGTTACAGGAAGTTCGATGTCTTGGTCTACCTACAGAACTTTGATATCGGTAGTGGATACCGATGTGGAGGTCAGGTGGTAGTCGTTCCACGGAAAATTTCGAAGTCCGACCGTTTTACCTTGCAAGTCGCAACCCTGAGCTAAGTTTTGAAAAGGCTTGGAGGACGACCTCAGCTTAATTGTATGTATAAACTTACCGGCAAGTTAGGGAACAGAACTTCATCGATTTCCGTGATGTTCGTCACCACACTGTAGTTAGACTCGAAGTTATACGACACAAACACATTCTTGTTCGGGAGATCAATGGGAACCGCAATTGCGACGAATGTCTGAAATTATAAAAATAATATGAAAATATACTTCTAAAACTGATAGTCATCGTCGCATCCAAAGTGTGACCTTTTTTTTCACTGACAATGCAAAACATCTCTAGTGAGCTCTGGCTACCCTATTCACTCACAAACGGTAGTTCCCCAATCGCAATGCTCATGTCATGTTCCTAAGACAGGGGAGCCTACGTCAGTCTTCTTCTCCAGACATGCACTTAAAAGTTCTTGATGGAACTCCATATCTATACACATACTCGTAAAATAGATAACATACGGTTATCAGTGGATAACGGCGTTTATTTTTTGAGTAAAGTCCGTAATACTGTAGTGACAGTATTACGGACTTTACTCAAAAAATAATCGCCTTTATTCAAAAAATATTAAATGTCTTGAATATCAATAGTCAGAATGCTCTTAGTTTTATTACTCTTAACTTGTTTTAAAATATAAATTGAACTTACTCCATATAGAGAAGTAGGCGGGAATATAAGCGATCTTTTCAGTTCCGATTTCCCTGAAGAGCAAGTTATCAGGCTCCTGTAACAGTGAAATTGCTTATGAAGGATAATGCTAATCTGAAATTACGAAATTCTGTGGATGCAATGATTTGATGACGTGCAATGACAATATGAAACGGCGATATGATTTTTTTTATTTTTTTATTTATGGGACATGGTATGGTTTGTGTTACATACGCCAGAAGGTCACCCGTTGACCGTTTCGGCCTGAAACCATATTGCCGGTCATTAATTAGGGAGTGATCCTCTAAGTGACGCATGAGCTGTCTGTTGATGAGGTGCTCAAAAACCTTGCATAGCACTGAGATGACGGCTATGGGTCGATAGTTGGCTGGGTCTGAGCGATCTCCCTTCTTGGGAATCGGCTGTACATTCGTCTCTTTCCACGCCGTCGGCACTGTACCCGAAATGTAGGAGGGGCAGTACAGAGAGGTATGGCATGATGATGATGAGGCTTTCCTAACTAATTTTGGCTACGGCGACTGTCTTCAGTTGCTGGGCTACGGTTACTGGTGCGTCCTCATATGGCTTGACTGGGAACGTTCGAGAACAATTGCTACACGTGAGGACGTCATGATGACATGATATGATTCATACAGCGTCATGTTTGGTAAAACTAATAGGAACAAGAAGAAGGTTACCACTATACCTTCAATAATGTTAATGATGCTGAATGGTCTTTGATTTGTGCCCATTTGACAGTGAGAAACCGAGACTACATGAAATTAAGAAGTAATTCTGTGAAATGGTGAAACTAGGCACGTATTTTTTTCACAGATTACTTGATTTGACAAGATCGCCTCCTCCTTCTTCTTAAGATGGCTTCTTTTGCAAGCAAATTCGCCGAAATTTTGTCAATGTCAAGTGGAAAATGTAATACAAAATTGTTAATGGTGAGACGCCAATGTCAAGTTTTTCAAGAAAATCTTCCAGAGCCACGTTAGCCACGCCAGTAAATTTATTTCCGTGTGTCCGCACCCCACGAGATCAGGTAGTCGATCAGAACGTGTGGTTGGATTTTAGGGGGCAAGATCATCTTGTGATTGGATACTGTGTGATATGACAGGATGACATAGCAACATGACTTGCCTAGTTACAAAAAAATGTCGGACAAACACCTCTAACTTTTTAAAGAAGATGACTGTATCAATTGGAAATTAATTATCACTTGCCTAAACGAAGAATCACGCAAAAAATATTGCACGTTAAAGAGTTTTTCATAACGTCCATGTTAAATAATGCATTTCATGCTTTTAAAATTAACAAAATGAGTTTCTATGATTTTAAAATTTTTCACATTTACATATTCAAGCCTATGAGTCCCCGGAGGGTTAACTACGGTGTCTTTGTTTGTGTATGTACTTATATATATATCTATATAAAGCATTGAACTTACAATGACAGCAAAATATGAATACACTTCACATTCATAACTGAATTAAACATGGTAAATAAATTTATTAAAATACAATATAATAATGCACACGGACACAACCAAGTATATTTTGGTACTAGTATGTATCAACTACGAAGTAACAGTTCTACTTTTTAGAGCTGAAAATTATAGCATGTTCGCTAAAATGATGTGCGTGTTTTGAAGAGAGTGGCGTCTTCGTACTGACTTAGGACAGTACACAGACTACTGCTAATTTTTTACATGTTTTTATTCCACTTGCTGTTGTAAATTACAGCATTCTAGTGTTAATCCCAGTCGCATATGAAGATTTTTGCCTCGGAGTCTGGGATTCACTTTCAACTGCAGGTGTCGTAAAGTGATTGCCATCTGACGTTCACAACCCATTGCAGTTAGATAAGTTTTTGAAATTTTTAGGGTATGACAACCGGGACAGACGGTTCTCCTAACTACGATCATACCACGGTCGCGTTCACTACTGCCACGCCACGGAGGCTGTTAATTTATTTTTAGTAAAGGCATACCTATATGGGGTCCCACAGACAGTTCTGTAGGACTAATACCAACCTCAGTTAATGATTAACGAATACCACGGTCGCGTTCATTACTGCCACGCCACGGAGGCTGTTAATTTAATATTAGTAAAGGCATACATATATGAGGTCCCACAGACAGAGTTCTGTAGGACCAATACCAATGTCAGTTAATGATTAACGAACAAAACTCTGGTAATCCTCTCGGGTAGTATCAGAATGGCAGTATCCTCCAGAAAACTGTAAAAGCCTAATAATAGAGTTTTAGGTCTAACGCAACTGAGACTGGCGCTCGGATGTATAAAGAATTTCTCACACTATATTGTCGTATCTCCCATACTCTCAGTACCGTTATGCTACAATATGTTAACCAAAGGGGAAATGAGCTAAATTAGGTTCTAATTGTTCCAGAACACTAAGAAAGTGACCTAGAATGTTTATTCGAAGTAAAATATTATCGCACGGCAATATAGTTATCCATATTATCATACTTTCTTTGTCAAACATTATGATTCATGATCAGTAGATTAGCTTAGAACTTCCTTTCTTTCTTGTATTAGTAGTTTTATTCTTGGATTTTAATTAGGATGTGAAGTAAATTTAAAAATGGTGTTTTGCGAGAGAAACTGTAAACCTCAAAATAAATAAAACCCTGTAGCAACTACTCTGGCCGGCCTGGAAATAGGCCTAAGTCCATCAACATCTAGAGAGGCATATGTCCAACAGTGGACTGCGAGGGGCTGGGGTCTCGATTTTATTAATTGTCAATCATTGTCTAGGAGCTGCAATTACAAAAAATTACATTCAATTTTGAACTCTACCTTTACACTATTAAAGTTCAAAATTAAGTGATATTCTGTAGAGCGAATAAAACGATGTAATAAACTCTTTTCCATTTAATTCTGAATATTAATACAATGTGAATAAAGCCAAAAATGCCATGACAGTTGTTGTGATTTCAGTCGTGTGACTCTAGTTAAAAGCTAGTAAAATCGGAGTCCTGGTTGATTGATTGTACAAGTCATTTGAATTCAAGTTCCATCAAGTGCCATAAGTCATATATGCGTATATTAATATAGATAAACATAAAAACTTACATATACGGACAATATGGTAACCTTCTTTTCTGAAACTTTGAAGTCAAATTAACGTGCCCTTCATTACAGAAATATAAAATGATCTGTCTGCACAAACCATCACATTAATAATATTATTAGTAGTATGTACAAAACTATTATCTAAAAATGTTGGCCTATAAATTTCAAACTAGAAGCAGAATATTATATGAACTCTCAGCCGCTGATGCATTCATTATACATACGTTCCAGATATACGATGTTTGTTGTACACCACAGGTTTGTACAATACAGTCGACAACATACTACCCACATTCGCTTACTAACTGGAGTAAAATATATCTCGTCTGTGCGTCGTAAATTGGCTTTATGTCGCCTTGACTGATGTAATCGTGGAATTTACGTGACAAAAGCATCTCACCAGACATTATTGAGGAGTGTTTACACGATTTTAGCCTTAATAGACACATCTGTCATGCAGGATGAAGGTAGAGGGGACTGAGTTCTGAAAGCTGAAATTCCTAAGTGACGAATTAATAATAATTTGTATTCCTGCGACTTCCTGTTTTGGTTTGAGAGCTAAAAGACATTTAATTCAGTGTATTATGGGATTCAGGTAATACGTGGGGTAATACAAATTCATGGGAAAAAATAAGAAGGACTTTGTACGACAATTATGTATCACTTAGTCACCAAACTACAACGGGTGAGTCACAGGCAGTACGCGGTCACACGAGTTGTAGTTTTGAGACTTGTAATGCAATTATTTTTTCTTTTTTTTAAAGACCACTCCCGCACTAGGGATCAAACCCTGTATCGCGGTGGATTTTACAAACATACAACTAACGGACACAAAGTACACCCAGATTTAGAACATCTATTTGTGAATCACACAATTTTTTGTCCTGTGTGGGGATCGAACCCATAACATTGTGCACAGCCGACGCATACTACGCCCACTGAGCCACAGAGGCAGTCAATTGAGTGCATGCAAGTCGCCTAGACACTTGCAATGGAATGCATGGCAGTTGGTTGCGTGCAGAACTGTAGTTCTAGGCGACTACCATGCATTCCATTGCATCTCCCTCCTTCCCCTCCCCTTCCTAGCCTCCCCACCCCTTCCCAACTCTCCCCCTTTCCCTTCAGGGTGGGCAGCGCGTGTGTGACACCCTTAGTGTTGCACACGTTCATAGGCCACGGTGGCCGCTTTCCATCAGGTGGGCCGTGTGCCTGTCTGCCACCTACGTAGTATAAAAAAAAAAAAAAAAAAATCTAGGGGACAAAGATCCAAAAATCGTATAACGTAGTCCTTTGTTTTGTCAAGGTTTAAAACATGTATTTGCCAAGTTGCTGAGTATCACAAACTTCGGTCGCAAAATGATCTCCTTTTTCAATGAACGCGGGACTGAGGGTGACAAGTCTCTACTTGTCACTCACTTGTCACACCAGGTCACTCCTGACCTGTCACTCCAGTAGATGCAGGTCGCGGCGGCGCCGGCGATTCGAAAAAAGATGTGGACTCCATATTTCCACACCCGAGAGAGCCTTCCAAGACCCTGGGTCAACCCGGTGCGTGAGTTTTGTACCAGAGGCTACTTCACCCTCGGTAACTGACAGCCAAGCCAAAAAAGGTCAAAGTCGGTTCGAGTTCGACATAAACGGGTAAGGAGACCGTGTTCTCTTTTTAAAAGAAGTGTTCTAAGGTGATAAAATAAAATTGTTTCACACCAAACTGCCCAGAAACATTTTTCTCCTGCTTTTTTTCTCCATCCTATGGTTGCCTGTAAGAGATTGCCGCAGAGCGATAAGGCCGCCAATTGTATTTACCATCATTACATTGTATTTTGATCTGTATCTTTTATACTTGATATGCAATAAAGACATATTATTATTCTTATTATTATAATTTTGAGTTAAACCGAGAAAAATGTATGTTTGCCTTCGCATATACCTTCGCATATACTTTAACATGTGAAAGTTTTTTTTATTTAATTTTTTTATACAACTTAGGTCGCAGACAAGCACGCGGCCCACCTGATGGTAAATGGTTACCGTGGCCTATGGGCGAGTGTAACACCAGAGGAATAACACTCGTGCCGCAACCCCTGTAAGAACAGAGACATTCTGTGTCGTCGTATATAAAGAATTTCCTTGGTCGTGTGTGTAAATATCTATAGAATCTCCATAATACAGGAGTTCTGCTTCAAACGTCAGGAGCACTCGTCGTGACGTCAATACTCGTGTAACATTTTCCTTATTTCCATTTTTATGTAGAAAATCTAGTTGTCATTTCCAATAAATAATTGCTTGTTATTTTGACATGTGTGTTTGAAGAAGACTGTATTAAGGTGCTTGGCCCTAAACCACTGCGGTAGAATGTTTCTTAAAAACAAATAATTTTACTTTACATGTAGAAAACGATAGTAGCGTAATAATAGTGCAAGTATTTGTGTGCACGAATATGAATGTTTGCATTGGTCTGGGTGTTTTAAGTAGAATATGTATGTATTTACAAAAAAAAAGATATCTTAGTATATTAATCCGTATTCTAAAACTCATAACACAAGCTAGTCAAGCTATACTTAAGTCAAGTGTCAAGGTGGCGTTGTGTAGATTGTCACAGAATTTTTCATATTTAAGCATTTATTTATTACTAAGTTTTGAAAATAGCGTAACCATTCAAGAAATTTAATCCATATTAATAAAACAAATTTTATGTAATAAAAATAATAGAAATAATTTTATGTTTGTACCCATAAAATAGTCACCCATAAAAGTAGCTTAGCATATTACTTCGCTCTGAAACATTTCATGAAATAATAAAGAAAATAATAAGTAGATAATTATATTATATACCTACGCATGAAGAAAGGTAAGAAACTTAACACGAATAGATCTCTTCTGACCTATTCTAGAAAATTTCAGCGCCCGCAGTATCGTTTAAAGCGAAGAGTAATCGATAAATTGGGCGCAGATCTACTATACTTGGTGGTAGATTTACCAATTTGAGTACCATAAATCATCACTATCTGAACCTTTTCTCTACTCAGTTGGGGTCGGCTTTCCAGTTCAACTGTGATGCGGTTCAACTTCGATATTTGCCGTGAAGGAACTGCCAAATTACCTCCACAACCAATGGTCCAATGACCAATGGCGATATCGAAGTTCTAAGTTAGAGTGGTTGGACTTTTGAGGGCTCCAAGTACTCATAACGACTGCCATAGATGTTTGTATGGCAACCGGGACCGACGGCGGCGTAACGTGCTCTCCGAGGCACGACCAGACCAGTGCAAACAGCCATATTCATGCATACAATTTCTTGCACGGAGCGGGGCTCGAACCCACGCCCCGTGCGTGGCAGTCGCGTGCACTACCGCCACGACACCATAAATTATATTTCCCTAATAAAAATACAGCTCTCAATCTACATTACCGAGATACTTTGCTTGCACAATCTATAAAAACAAATTGTACAGGCCATCAGTTCTGTACTGTTTACTTTCAACTGCAGCGAAGCTTTTTATTCGCTGATTTTGGTTTTCACTCCGAGGCCGAGGTATTCGTAATTAAGTTGGAAGTTAAAAGTTACAATAACAGTTTTCAGTTCAACAATATTTGAGTTTATCTTTGCTTCGACGTGTTTATATTTTTTGGTTACAATGTATTTGAACGAATAACTACAATTACTTCTGAAATTATAAATATTACACTAATAAATGAAAGCAAACTTCAACGAAACTGGGGTTTATATAGAAACTATTTCGTAAATGAATCGCTGAGCCTAAGACTGAGGTCATAGAGTTTGATATCGTATACCTGCACAAATACATATGCATACACGTCAGGCGCCCACCCACGTACACATATTTTAATTTTAATAACTATATCACTTTGGTGAGAGCCACTCTAAGGTATTCGTTCCACATATTGGTTACCACGTTGCGTCCCCGGTTGGGATTTGCTTGAATTTTGATTTCTGAATGGTAGGTTTGTCGATTTTTCTGGAAGGATTGCTGTCTGCCTGAGCTTGAGCCAGTGCATCATCTGCTATTTAGCTGAACATTAAGCTGCATTGGATTGCAGGTGACCCCTCAAAGGTGCTGATGAAGCCCTGTACATCCATAAAACTTCTGACTTTTGATAACGTATTGAAGTAGACTTTACATGGCGGAAATCTATTACAAGTGGAAAAAGAACTGCATCTCTCAAAACTAGTAAAAATACTTCTTACGCGAAGAGACAAGTGCGAAGAGCAATCCTCGATACGTGTATCGCTACAGAATGCTGTGTAGGTATTAAGGAATTTAAGGATTTGGATCTAGCCTAAAACCTAATACCCGTCTACCTAATGTTATAGTGAATAGCACGTTTAACACTTTAGAATGGCGGTTTGGCGACACGTAGGTAGATGCTGAGTCGGTACTTTGGAATAGAGCCCATTCCAACAATCGGGTGTTCGCCAATTGGTTACATCACGTTCGGTTACGTATCTTATATTATTGGATAGATTTCTTGGTGTTGTGTTGAAATATTAAATAATATAAAAATGAATCGTGAAATATGGTAAGCGCATAACCCGAAGACGGCTGGACCAATTCGAGTAATTCTTTTTTTATTTGTTCTTTGAACTCTACGGAAGGTTTTTATAGAGCAGCGGGATCGGGTTCAGAAGTCCAAGCAGTGGGAAAGGGATCAGAAGTCATAGCTAGTTAAATATAAAGTTGTACAATACGAAGATTCCGTCGCTTGCAGTGACTCAACCACTTCGGAACGAACTATTCAGGAAACCTGGTAGATTTGGACTGATTAGAGAGGCGTGCATATACTATACATGTATATACTTCTGATGGAGCATCGGAAAGTCCTCCAACCCAACCCTTTTTTTTTTTTTTTTTTTTTTTTTATCGTGCGCAAAATCCCCACGGATACCACCCCCACCAAAACCGATGGAGGTGATTATGTCGGACTCGAACCGACCAAAACGCACGCCGTCCATGGATCCTCGATTGCCGGAGGTGAGATTATACAAGACATATCTCTCGCACCCCGGCAGACCCGGGGACATCTCTGTTGAGATGACCCTCTTCCCTAAAAGTAGGGACCATGGCGTCCCCATCTAGACCCTGGGTATGGTGTGGCATTATGTGCCATCGCCGTGGCCTGCTTCTGCTAGGGTGACAGGCGGCTCCACCCGTCACCCCCAGGCCCGCGCTCATGGGGGACGGAGGTCGTTCTGCGACCTCCGACGTCCGAGTCGCCTCCGCTCATCGCGGGCAGTGCGGGCCCGGAGTCTTCTCCGGACCCGCTCCGCCTCCTCCTTTTCGAGCATAACTTGCTCGCAGAAGGAGGCGGCGGCTGCCCAAGCACTCGCGCATCGTACCATCGCCGTGAGCAAGGTGGCGAGCGAGACAACTCCCACCCCTAGGGCTGTCACTAAGGCCCGCCTTGGCGTCTCCCACGCCGGGCATTCGGTCAACGTGTGCAGCCCCGAGTCCTCGCTCGCATCACAGTGATGGCACTCGGACGTTGGCTCCTTCTGAATCCGACGCAGGTAATCCCCGAAGCACCCGTGCCCGGTGATCACCTGAGTCAGCCGGTACGAGAGGCTACCGTGTGGCCTCTCTAGCCAGTCCCCCATGATGGGTCTTACCGCCGCTAATACAGCGTGCCCTGCGCGTGATTGCCCAAGTCTTCGTTCCCACTCGGATACCATGTCCCCGTGGAGCTGGGACTTCACGGCCCGGAGCTCACCAGGCTCGGGTTCATGTCCCCGCTCCCGCGCCTCCTTTCGATACCGATATAGCACCGAAAGGGCTCTCGCATCCAGGATCCATGGTATCGATCCGGCGAGGAGACTCGCTGCGTCGAAGGATATCGTACGGTACCCCCTGATGACCCTGATGGCCATCGTGCGCTGCGGGGCGTGCAGTTTCTGCACATGTCTGGCCTTCAGGGTCTCCGCCCATACTGGGCACCCATATAGGGCCATGGACCGTACGATTCCCGCGTAGAGTCTCCTACAGGAGTCATCCGGCCCCCTCATGTTGGGCAGCAGCCGTGCCAGAGCATTAGCTGTGCTCTTCAATTTGGGGGCCAGACTTCGGAGGTGTTCCCCGAAGTCCCACCGGCCGTCCAGCACGAGCCCCAGATACTTCATCTGGGGCTTGATGCCGATGGGGATGTCTCCTACTGTAAGGCTGGATCCCTCTGGTGGCGCGCGCCGAGGCCCATGAAAGAACATGGCCTCGGTTTTATGTAGGGCCACCTCGAGACCCAACCGCCGGATCCGTTCCACGACTTGGGCAACCGCGGTCGTGGCCTTCAAGGCCGCTTCGCGATGTGTAGCACCGCTTGCCGTCACTAATGTGTCATCCGCATAACACGTGACGGCCTCCAACCCAACCCTGAGGCCAATCTAGGAGTAACTACACATTTATACAAAACTCGTACAACAGTTAATCCTCTGAACTCTGTACTTCATGTAATACCTTAACTAGCCCGTTTAGTTCAACTATGTATTATGGACATACAATTTGACCTAGTCTCGTATAGCAGATTCACAATCAATTTATCGCGAGTTGCAGCCGTTCCTAGAACGTTCACGTATGTATAGCATGACTAATTTACTTGTATTGGGAGTGGTTTCACGCAGGCAAAGCCACTCCCAACACAACAGTAATTTGGCTTAGTTGGAGGTGTTTGTGTCTATACCAACAATTAAATTAGAAAGTAGGTATTAGTTTTTTATATCTTATCTTGTTTTTCTTCAACCCAATTGGAGATGAATCCTTTATGTCGACCCCAACTTGGCTCTTACATTTGAGAATGGATAGCCTTCACAAATAGGGTGGCTTTTCCCTTAATTGTAGGTACATGTAATCCCCTAATTTGGGATAGTCCATAGCTCCAAACGTTGTCGATGTGATACTTGCACAGAATGTGTTTCATCGTTTCATCGTCCTCCTAGCAGTGTTCGCATTTTGTGTCGTTCATTAGGCCAAACTCCGAGAAATCACCAGCAGTGTGTTGTCAACAGTCTGCTGGTGTACTTCGAAGAGCTGGAGTGGTTTGAATAAATTTACCCAAACTTACGCAAAAACCGCGCCGTGACGTGGAGTTGCGGAAACCGGCCCGCCATACCATACCATACCATAGGCCAAACTTGCTCAAAGTGTATTTTGTGGGCAGTAGAGGCCAGTAAACTCACCCCATATTACATTCATTTTTACTGCTAGAACTTTCTAATGCCCTTCTTGAAGAATTCCATGTTAGAAATTAGTAATTTTGGGTACTCAGGGTAACCTTTGGGTATTCGGGATACCCAAAGGTTCCTCTTTAGCTAGTTTTCTGCACTATATGATTGACGTGACCGGCTACTGTGTGATTTATGTCAATTTGAGCATGTTAGCTCCAACAAAACTTCAGCCCATGTGGGCTTCCGGTGATGGGTGGTGTCGCCTGTCACCCGGGCAGAAGCAGGCCGCGACAGCCATACCCGGGGGCTAGGCGGGGACACCGTGGTCCGTACACCCGAAGGGGGTATCTCAAAAGTGAGGGGCCCCGGGTATGCCGGGGTGTGAGGTATATGTTGGTTACTATCTCACCTCTGGCAACTAAAGACCCAAAGACGGCGTGCGTTTGAGTCGGTTGGAGTTCGACATAACCTCCCCAACGTGCTTCCCAACGGAACGTATCCGTGGGGAATTTTCGCGCAATAAAACAAATCCCGAGTGGGATTTCGCACGTAGTAAAAATGCTGGAGGTTTACAAAAAAAAACACTAGTTACGTTGATGTTACAAAATTTACAGTCAATTTATTTCAATTCTCAATCAAATATTGTCTGCAAATTGGGTCATACACAAAAAGTTCCATAATTTTTTGTCGTGGTTATACGTTGATTGCATCGACGGGCTGTATTTTACATGGGCACTTTGGTAAAATCGACTGAACAGTGTGGCAACACTAACAATTTGGTGGTTGAAAATATTTATAAATGGGGTGCGTCGGTGACAACGGCGGCGGTCTCCAATAACGGTATTTTGATTGGAAACAGATTTTACTAAAAGTTTCATCGCTTTTTTGGTAAGTAATTAAAAACTTATTTTATAGTGTAATAGTGTGATAGTGATGACTATTTCATAATAGCAGTTTTGTTTCAAATTATATACTGTTAGGCACACGACACTAAAGGAAAGTGGTTACCGTGACCTATGGACGTTATCAACACCAGGTGCGTCACACCCGAGAATACCCAATAGAAACCTTCTTGAAGAGGTGAAGTTAAAAAAAAATGTGTGCTGTCAGTGTGTAGAAGACAAAGCACGATCCTGCACCCTCAAGGGGGTCATCTCGAAAGAAAGGGTCTCCGGTGGAATACATATCTGTATTCCACACGATAAAAAAACAAAAAAAGTGTAGAAAGCAAAGCAGGGTTTCATACCATCACATCGTTGTGACAACTCTTCGATCTGCCGGCTGACAATACAAACCCTCCTTACTACCTACCCTAATCACCACCGGTTACACAACACAAGGTTATTATTACCCGCTGTATTTTGTAGGTTAATAAGTTTATAGTAGCGATCTTTACTAGCAAAATACTCAAAAAGATGATATTAAAATCTCTTTGAGTAACTATTTTATTGATCAAAATTGATTTTCTGCTGACTATATCTATATATACATATGTTAAGTCTGTATGTTTCTTATAAATAAATAAAATAATTATAAAGGGTGTAAACTCTTTTTTAATATAAACAATTTTAACAACACAGTAGACAGTACCTGGATGTAATAATTATGACACATTTTCAGCCACTAAAGAAATAAAATCCAGAGGGTTTGACGGACACTCTTCACTGAATTGATTACAATTATTCTCCAAACCATAGTATTCAGCTTCGTAAAAACTGTTTTCTATATCATCTTCTGACATGGATGCTGAGGGCCTGGTACAATGAATAAAAGGTTCAGGTAGAGTAAATTTCAGTTACAACATTGACTGCAGTAGTAGTACTTACGTAAGAATAAAATACAGTATGTCTCCGACGAGGCCGTTATGCAAGAAATGGGCGTCTGCATTCTCGCAGATGGCTCTCAGTATGCAAGGTCGACCGGCGTACCCATGTCTGGAGAAATATATTTAAGTATACAAAATAAATAAGCGTCGATAGCTTATCCAATTTTATTAGCTTTCAGATATTATTTCGACGAAAAATAAAACTCTATTTATTTATCCTTAGAATAAGGGAAGCCTACCTAAGTATTCAAAATCATTTTAATTATTAGTTTGTTTAAAAACCCTTTATAACGCCATGTTATGTCATCTGAGAGCGCGTGACGTTGAATGTGTTTAGTTTAGCCGCGTCTCGTGCGTGAAACATTATTGAAAAAATTGCTCGTAGGAACCCACAGTGGTGCAGTCAATGATTGCTAACGTATGACGTCACGGACTGATTCGTGTTTTAGTTCGGATTACTTATATTGTAAACAACAAAATTTAATTTCTTCACGTAAAATTCATTAAATGAATTGTATTAAATCGTAGAACTGTATATTTATACGTTGCTTTAACCCTTAATTTACCCGTTAGGTCCATTGGACTCCGCACAAAGTTTCAATCAAGCTTAAAAACTTAATTACCGCGAATTATACCTCGTGCTCCCGTGTACCTTCAATCAGAAGCGCGCTGGTTAAGGAGTGAGGAGGAAGTCCTCCTGCGCAGCGTGTAGGGGTAAGTAGCCACTTGTCAGGAGTCCATTGGACTCAAACAGGGTATTTGTGTAACAAAATTAGTAAAGTCATTATATTGTTATTTGTCGTGTTTTTATGTAATTAATTTTATTTTAGGTCAGCAATATGGCGTCAAATAGGAGATCAGTTAATATAATGCAACAGGTGGTGAATCGATAATAAACAACTGGCTCCAGGAAGATAATGAGGATTCCGATGATGAATTATAACAATTTAGTCGACAATCCGAAACTACACGACATCAAACATTGTCAGATGAAGAAGAAGACGAGCGCATTCCATTTGAACATGCCTCGGAGTCGGAGTGGTCTTTTGATACAAGTAACGAGGAGGCACAGGAGTCCGGTCTGAGGCCAGCATGCTTAGGATGCACTAACAAGCTTTGCGTGCGATGTATAGATAAAGCCAAAGATTAGGCGTTGCAGGATTTTTATTTTATTATGAACATGAACCATTTTTATTTTTTTTAACGATTGTTTAAGATATTATTGTGTTAATTTAGTGGAAAAAAAATATTTTTTGTTTGGATTTTGTTTTAGCTCGAAGTTAGAAGTTGGCATTTGCTGATTTTATAGATATTTTCTAGTGATTAAGTATGTACAAGAAAAATATAAGATAGATACATTACTGATTAAAATGTGATACGTAAAATAATAAGAAATATGTTTTTAAACACATTAAATTACTTTGTTATACAAATTTATCTTTTATTTTGAGTAAAATCGATGATTTGTGTGGAGGAGTCCAATGGACTCAATGAGGTTAATTGAGGTATATAATTTCACCGGGTAAACTGAGGGTTAAGTGTATTTCAGATTTTAACCTGATTACTATTCGATGCTCCATTGCATTCTAGGCATCTGCTCATGAATCCCTCCGGTGTAGCTACATGTGTTTGTGTATGCAGCACAAGTTAGTAAGTGTACCATAGTTGTGAAGTAACTCCACATTTACATAGCATGTCCGCTCCATTAGATGGAGCCCCCACCAAAATCCTTTTGATCTTATTCTATACTCTGATATTCTAAGACTATATAATAGCTATGTAAAATATGGTTTTTTACTCCTTTTATCATTGCTATTCAGTTACCTTTCTAACATAGACTCGATGAAAATATAAAACGCTTTACGTGTTACAATATCATTTGTTCCGCCGAAACTTCGTTCTTCTCTTTTACTTGAACGCTGAAACATACAGAATAAAAATTATGATAAAGTCTCACAACGAGTGGTGTTGTACCGCTCCTAATGGTGCGCGCGGTGTGGTGGGGGACGTGGTAAAGAAAGAGAAAGAAAGATTATGCGTATAGAGCGAGCGAGAACGATAGATGCTTTCCCCCGGCTACGCCGCACGCATCAAAATACAACCCCCTCCACGCTTTGCACACCTAAGTACTATTGGAGCCATCGGGATATTTACCATGTATTGTTTGTCGTTACAGGTAGTTGGAGCGCTCAAAAGTCCGACTAGTCTACAGAACTTCGATATCGCCAATTTGGTTGTGGAGGTCCGATAGCAGTCGCTTACTAGTTGCGACTAGAAAGCCGACCTCAACTGAGTTGAGAATAGGCTCAGAGAATGATGATGATGTTCGATGTTTCCGATATTTCGACGCTATTGCAAGCGCCATGCCTCACGCTATATCCGATAGTTCTAATATTAATATGAGTGACCATGATAGTTTAAATAACTTTACAGTCACAATATT
Organism: Pelosia muscerda; assembly: GCA_963691645.1. Lineage (NCBI taxonomy): Eukaryota > Metazoa > Arthropoda > Insecta > Lepidoptera > Erebidae > Pelosia > Pelosia muscerda. The sequence goes on along the minus strand of OY829114.1, from coordinate 3,105,289 downwards.
CAAGGGTAAAGCCTTGTCTGCTGCCATTACTCGATGACAGTCGTATTATGAATTATATGATGATTCCAGTGAATTAAATAACGGTTCAGTAAAGTAAATTAAATAACTTACAGAATATATATCTCCAAGTAGTGGCTCAAAATATGTGGAATTATCAACCGTGTAGTAGCTGGCTTCGAAGAACCATGCGACGCTCACGTACGAGTTCAGTTCCAGTGGTATTGATATAGTTGGGTAAACCTGATAAAAAATTTAGATATTATATATTATACTCCTCATCGTACAAACAGTTACACGTCTATTTCACAATGGAATAAGCAGATACTACTGTTTAAAATTCCTGCAGTTTTGGCATATTATTATCTTTCACTTCTCCTTCTTTAAATATTTTTCTGGTATGTGTAGGGTGCAATAACTTGACTTCATCACCAGATTGAAAATTTGCAAATTGTAAACCTATGTGATTACCATAGATGAAATGCACGCTCGTTTGCTTTGCATTCAAAACCTGTATATTGGAACCCGGGGTCCGATCTCCTACTTTTTCTCATGTTTTGGCTTATCCTGGCTTTTACTGGAGTGAATTATAATCTTTCAATCCCGAAAGTAAAACTTACGTTTCAGCTATGTCCTTTCTTTAGTCTGGTGTACAGGCATACCAGATGAGATTGATATGAAATCTTGGTCATTGTGATGTGTAAAGGATGCAAAAATTCTTTCATACTTACACCCCATTGTGTATCAGTAGTGAATGCTAGATATCGCCTTTGTCTCTTCTTGGGCACAGTTTCATCACAGATTACTTTGAATATCAATAATAAACTGAAACAGAAAAGTTTTCTGACTTCAATAGATGTTATTCTGGTAAACAATATTAAAATCTCAATAAAGTACGCTACGGTTTATTTTTATGTAGCACGATTTTACAGAATAATTAAGTAACATATACTTTACGTGGAAGTATTAGAAGATTTCAGGTCATACTACAAATAAACCAAAAATAAGTATGGGTCTATACTGAAATCTATGAACAAAAGTAATTTCTTCATACTTGCATATTTTTCTAATAATATCACAAAAACACAACGTATTGAAAAAAACATACACAATAACATTGGTGCCCACCAACATTCTAGATTCAACGAAATTTTCTCAACAAGAACATTCGAGAAGACGTAAATTAGTTCTGGACAAACTATCGCATGGTTGCAACTCGACAAACTGGCTGAAATTATTTACTAAAGAAATTTGGCAAGTTGTTTACCAAGTCATCATTGCCGTGTTTGCATAAAATACTAAACAGAAGATAAACTTGTTCTACAAATGTGTATTTTTTACATGTAAAGCTATATTCACAACTGTGACTGCAAGTTATGCGTTCGTTTTTTCTTCAAAGTGTTTAGGGTGAGGTCTTTATTGCTCTCAATTATGCAAACTGCATAACTAGTTTGTTCATGTCACTTTAGCACAATAGTTTAATGGAATCGAATGATTGAAAAAAGTATTTTGCGCATTTACACAAATAAAGTATCTTAAGAAAAAACCTTTGTAATCGAACCCACTGGTTCACTAAATGCATACCCTGTGCCATACATACTTACTCGTCTCCCAAATTTTGATACCCACTCTACCATGCACTTGAGAAAATAAACAATTATAATACTTATTCAATCCTTTTTATTATGAACTGGAAAAACTTAATATTTAAATGAGAAAATTTCATTAACAGTTTGAACAAATACCACCAATACATTATTTTAGCATACTTTCTTCAGCGTACAAAGAAATATTTTCTAAAGGATTTAATGGACAGTCTTCAAAATATTTATCACAATTATTCTTTAAACCGTAGTATTCTGCTTCATAGAAACAATCTTCTATATCATCTTCTGGCATTGACGTTGATGGTCTAAAAGAGAGATAAAATGCTGGTTTTAAATTTGCCTTAGTCAGACTGGTCATTATTTGTCTAAGATCTCGAACGCATTAGTAATTTCACATAGGGTAAGTTGAATTATAACTTAGTAACCATGCTTTGTCAGGCCTTAAACATTACAACATACGTCATGATGGGGCATCTTAAGAGAGAGTGAGATATAATAAAAAGTTTTATGAATGACGACTCAGGTGTATGATTTTAGATTGATATTTCAGATCATTTATATATTCACTGTTAAATATATCGGGATATTTACCATGATTGTTGATTTTACTGCTGTCGCAGTACCTACACACATCCAAAGACAGATTTCCACTGGATCATCCAGGTGTTTAAAAGGTTGACTGTAGCTGTGGGAGATCCTATATAGGCCAGACCAAACGGATAGTGTCAAGCCGGATTAAGGAGCACATCAGGTTGGGCAAAAATAACGAGCTACAGAAATCGGCTATCGCTCAATATCTGTTGGAGGAAGGGACTAATCACTGGATTGAGGTGCATGGCCCACAGATTCTGTCGACTGAACGCCACTATATACCCAGAATGAAAGAAGTTATTGAAATAAAGAAGCACAAACACTTCAATCGGGAAGATGAGTTTCAACTGGTGAGTGTCTGGCATCTGGTGATTATTTTGTAAGTTCACAAAACCCAATCAAACAGCATCTCCAAAAACCGTGTGAGCCGGTACAGTGAGTGTTGGTGTTGTATGTCGTGATCGAGTACGGTAGGTAGTAAACAAGTGAGAAAGAGGGTAGACCGATAAGGTTGGCCACAATAAAAACTAGCTCGGCGGTCGTCTGTACTGAGTGATCATGGTGCTTGCAACAGCGTCGAAATATCGCTTGCTCAGTAAAATCACTAAACATGGTAAATATTCCGATATATTTAACAGACGACTCAGGTGCTTATGACAGGGTTAATTAGATACGATCAATACTTACAATGGTAATGCTTATAATAGGGAAGTTTTTTTATTTAGCTGTGTATTAGCAATATAATATTAGAGCCTACTAGATAAAACCACAAACGACGGTACGTGAACGACAAAGACAGTGCGAGAGAATGCAATAGCAAATAATGGCTGCTGTTTTCCAATTATTTAGTGGATTTTTTTTGTTTATGTTCATAAAATAAATAACTTTATCTATTATTATGGCTTTAGAAGTAATACTTACGTAAGAATAAAGTAAAGTACGTCTCCAATAAGACCGTTGTGCAAAAAATGTGCATCGGCATTTTCGCAGATGGCTCGCAGTATGCATGACCGTCCAGAGGTTCCATGCCTGAAAAAAATATTTCAGAATATAATTGTAGGCGTGTCAGCTAGTTATCAGGTAACTTCTAAAAAACTTGACAAATTGAAAATGATTCATGTAATGATTGAGTTGATTCTAACCAAAATGGACATTTGACTTGAACCGGACTAGATAGAAACACACCAGTATTCCTCCAGTAGGTTTCTTGGCTCATTATATTTTTGTGCATAAATACTGATTGTAATAATTTGACTAAAGCACTATTTATGGGTTCCTAGCGCAACTATTAAACGTCGCCCTGTATTATAATTTTCAAACAGTCTCAGTCAACTACTATTTTCCCTTTTTTTTCTAGCAGGCTAAATAGAGTGGACATGCGTAATTTTGCTGTAACTGCAGTATTTATTAGATTAAAAAGAAATTAATATTGAAAATAACCCATATTCTGGATAGCACATGCGCTTCTTTTAAATAATACTGTGCAACCAAAATTATAATTATACAGGTTTTACCAATACAAGTAAATTGTTGGAGTATATAGCGTTAGGAAATCAAAAGTCATCATAATAATTGTTCAAGGAATGGAAGCAGTTTTGTTTCACTTTTTTCCTTTGTATAACCTTTTTGGATTCATTATGTCGTTACTTTTTCTAACTACATATTTCTAACTTTGTATCTTTTCATGCAATTCTAAAATTAACTTATAATACCTTTCTAGCATAGATTCGATGAATATGTACAAAGCTCTACGCGTTAAAATATCATTTGTTCCTCCAATACTTCGATGCTGTCTGCTTCTTGATTCCTGAAATAACACAAAAACAAAGTATTATTAAAAATTAAATAAAAAAGGACTGTAATTTGTAGCCTAATATCAATATAATTTAGTAGAAAAATTAGAGGTATACTAACGGGTATGTCTCCAAGTAGTGGCTCAAAATATGTGGCGTTGTCGACAACGTAGTAATTAGCTTCAAAGAACCAGCCCAAACTAACGTATGAGTCCAATTCCACTGGTATTGATATAGTTGCGTAAACCTGTTTGCATAATTGACATAATTATAATCAACTAAAATGTATTACTAAAACAGTGAATGTTAGAACAATATAGTAAAAGGCAATGGCTGGAAAGGTTAGAGTGGAAGGGTTACCAATTTTAATCTGTACCAACTACTACTGGAAGATATCAATTTAGATATCAATTAGTGTATATTTCAAAGGTTCTTCCTTTGTTGGAAAGTTAAAAAACTGATCTAGAAATTGGCGATATTTGTTCAATATCGTGTGATCAAAACTTTTTATTGGAGATCAGGAAAATAAGATAGACATTACTGATATTTACTCAATTGGTAACTAGGTTCTTGGTTTGTTTGTCATCATTTTTCATACCGCTTAGATGGCAGACTTAAAGTGGTCACTGTGGTTTTTGGACGTTAGCATCACCTGAAGTTCCTTTCATATCGCACAGTGCGCACCATATCCGGTCATAATGTGTGAGAATGATCTCCCTGCATATAACGAGCGGTGGAGTAGTAAAAATATTTTTAATTGAAATTAAAATTATACTCACACCCCACTGTGTATCGGTGGTAAATAGTAAATATCGTCTTTGTCGCTTTTTGACTACTGTATGTTCACACATAACTCTTAACATCAACATAAAACTGAAACAAAAAAGGATAATAATTGTTATACAACGTTAATTTCAGTATAGATCTAAATCATTCCCAGATATTTTAGGTAAGCGAAAATGGTGCCCAAAATACTAGTGATAATAAAATAGTCGATGAAATTCTATTAGCAGTATTACATTAACTTGGAAATAGCGTGAAAAACAGTCTATGTGGCATCTGTCTAATTGTTTATGGCTTTGACATTAGCAACCCCTTGGATATCATTACTGGAAACATAACGGCCAAGTTAATCCGAAATGCTAAACTGATACAAGAATATTTTCTAGCAACATCTTCAATTCTGCAGGATTCAGTTTCACTGAGTACCAGATTACCAATCAACAATAATTTCACAAATATTTGATAAATGACATCTGAAACCAGCATTTCTATTCCTAAACCTACAGACCCATTTAATATTGTTGTTGCTTCCTCCCTTATTCACATGGACACATCTAATAATAATCACAAACACTTAAAATATAACATACACAACATACGCGCCCATCAACATTTTAGTTCCGAAAAAAAATCTCAAAGATGAAGGTTAGGAATTTGATCCAAATAATTAGTTCTGGACAAACACAGTCGCATGGTCGCAACTAAAGAAACTGACTGAAGCTATTTACTAAAATAATTTGGGAAACTGTTTACTGTGTGTACATAAATACTTAACAGTACTTTAACCTGTTCTATGGAGACATGTCTTTATTTCAAAGACAATGCCTATCTACAAATTCAATTTCAAATGATGGGTGACAGGTAAATCAAATACAAGGTGTTTTACAATACATTGAAGTTAAACGTTGTTTAAATTTTATCATTTCAGTAACTCTCCTAACACTAATGATTGTCTGATCAAGATTCATGATAAATAAATTCATGTCAATGAACTGTAAATGAGACATATTTTCAGGTGGATATTTTTGTAATGCGGTTAAAGAAAACTACCGGTTGGTGACCTTACGTGGCATGAGAGTATTTATATAATTTGGTTGGCACATTATTAAGGTAGCAGGAATCAGAGCATTTTTTTGGATCTTGAAGCCTACTTTCCGTTCTCCCTTGCAATAGATAAATAGATAGGAAGTCCATCATTGAATTAATAACGATTTTGTTTAGTGGGCAGAAACTAATATACCAAAAAAACCTGCATCACATTGATTAAATCTACGTGACGATTGTCTTAGGTATTATCCATTTTTGATTGAATAACATAATTACAATTCTTATTTTCACCAATAAGAACGAATTAGTACAATTCGATTAGAGAAGTCAGTATTAAAAATACAACAAATTATAATCTTCAAAGTTGTACGAGTTATGAAAGCTTATATTGTAGGTAGGTACCTACTGGCGTCCAGACTCTTTGTCAACGTAACTTATATTGAACTACCCTCAAAGTATAAATATCACTGGAGCTGAGTACTCTACAGTAATTCTGTGTTATGCTCGAAATATTTTCTCCTTTTCTTTGGGTCGTTTGTGGGCTGGAATCAAAGTGACATGATCTTGATGAAGGATAATGTATTACTTACAGTTTTGTTTTGAACTAACAAATGGTTGAAATTTAATCACATTAACAAGTTTATTTAAAACAGACATTTTATTCGATATTGATAGTTTTTCAACGAATTTTGTTTGTGCTACATTATTGTGCAATATATACTATATCGTTACGATCAAATTCTAATTACAATTGAATGTGGGGTTCTACGTTTCTTCATATTATATACCTGTACCTACCAAACGGTGGAAAAAATCTTGGATGTGTACCTAATATTTTACACCTTTAAAATCATAAAAATATCACTTTCAAAGAAATTCGTCGGTTAACAACAAGCATTCAATCAATTTTATATTTAGTAATCTTACTACTCAATTTTCTTTGCTAGTTTTATTAAAAAGATGTTTAAAAAACTTTATATTGAGTATTTAGTTTTCTCTCTATGATCGAAAACAGTTGAAGAGTTTTCCAGTCAGTGAAGGAGGCCTAAACTTTATCATAAGAACGATATAATTTCCAAGAAAATTAAATATCTTTGAGAGTCGTTAAAAATATATTATTAACATTACAGTATCTGAATTTCTGCGAAGCAATTAAGTGCAAAATCTTGTGATACAAGCTTCGAAAGGTTCTTGTTCAATAATTTACAGAAACATAGTTATCGTGGTAGTTGTTCGAGTATCTTGTAAGTTTGGGATCAATATTAAAAGGTTTTAGTGTAACTGTATCGAGAATTTCCTGTAGCAATAGTTTGGTGATTATTTAGATGCTGATTTTTACGATTACGTGAGAAAATATTTTATTAATATGAGATAATTTATTTAAAAAAAAATTGTTAGTTAAGTGTCACGGTCTGCGAAATTTTATGCGGTAGGAACTATTGGTATGAAAATTTTGTGTGAATTTTAATGGTTGCTATTACTAGAGGTTCTAATCTGTGATGTATCTTTCCATTCCAAAGGATTGGTTTCAGTTTAGTGTTCTTTTAATCCTATATAACAATAAATTACATATTATGTACAGCAAGTAGATGTTTTCATGATATTTAGAACCTATTAAACTTTATACTTGATTTAATCTATGCAAATCATTGAAAATTAAATTGTAAGTATAGATGTGTAAAATAAAAAGTGAATTAGCCAAATATACGAAGACGTAATTACAAAGCAAATCCAAGGAAAAGAAACGAACTAATAAAGAAGCACTTATTTTGCCATAATTAGATTAGGAAATGTGCTAATTAAACAGATTGTTAAACAATCTGCTACTCAATTTGAAAAAATGAAGAATGATTTAATTACTGTAGATATAACTCATAAAAGTCAATTTGCTCCGAGGTGTAGCATCATTTGTAATGGAAATTAGCCGCGGCTAATAATATGTTGGAACTTGTCAAGATAACTGAAGGAATCTTTCATGATTTACTGCAGCGAAGCTGAGAAAAATAAAAATCTTTTGCATTCAAATGGTAATCATCGATTAAACTTTTGTTCTTTGGAAGTATCTAGACCGAATTGAGTATCAGATATACAATATTCGATACTGTTACAATTGACAAGATGACTTTTTAAACTGAATTCTTTACCACTTGCTTCTGCTAGGGTGACAGGCGGCACCCCCAGGTCCAAACTCATAGGGGACGAAGGTCATTTTGCGACGTCCAAGTCATCTCTGCTCATCGCGGGCTGTGTGGATTCGGAGGCTTTTCCGAACCCACTCCGCAGTCTCCTTTTCGAGCATTACACTCTAGATGGAGTCGGCGGCCACATAAGAGTTGACGTATCATAACATCACCGTGAGCAAAGCGGCGACCGAAAGAACTCGCACTCTAAGGACCTCCTAAGGAAGTCTCCCACACCGGGCGCCCGGTCACCCTGTGCAGCCCCGAGTCCTCGCTCACATCGCAGTGCCATCACTGCAGCAGTGCCACTCGGACTTTGGCTCCTTCTGGATCCGATGCAGTTTATCCCCAAAACACCCGGTGATCATCTGCTTCAGCCGGTAAGAGAGGCTGCCATATGGCCTCTTTAGTAGCCGTTTCTACGGTGTGCCTTAGTCTACGTGTATCTGAAAGATAACATATAAGCTTTAGAAGTTGTTGACGTTGCAAGTCGTAGTTTGAGTAGCCTACGACTACACTGCTAGAAAACACAGAGTGTAAACAAACGGTGGGTTACTACATTATTAATTTGGATTGTCATATTATATTGGCACTCGTTATTTGACTCGAGGATTTTTTTTTATTAGTGAATGCCACTATTAAAGAACTCACCTTCGCATTTTTATACTACTTGTATCATCGGTATTCTTCAAGGTAAACAAGTCTTAAACAAAATCCTTCTTACAACACACAACCATTCCATACTACTGAAATTGAAAAACCGAGTTTTCATTAACAGAAACTCTTCGAAGCACAACATGTAATGAGCGAGCAAAAACATCTGTTCAACATATTCCAACGGTGGCATGCAGCCGCAGAATCCCATTTTAACCCTTCATTTCAATAAATTGGCCCGTGCAGTGTAAAGGGGCCTTAACTTTGATGCGGTGACTTCTGTACATAGTCAGCGTAAATGTTTGCGGGAGAAATGCACCGGATACTGGCAACTTATAAAAATGAGGTGAAAATTCTAATGCAGAAAGCTAGGATGGCAATTCAGGCAGGATAGTATTTAAAATGCTGTTTAAAGCTGAAAATGGCAACAGAATAATCCTTTATCTCATGTATATTTTTAATGTTTTTACAAATGTTTTAGCTTGCTTTGGGCAATATCTGCTCGTGTGATTGATTCTTAAATGAAGGTTAGCTTGCGATTTTAAACTTAGTTTGAAGTGAATAATAATGAAATATACCTATCATTAGTTTATGTCCGTTTTATTGTGATAAGACTCTTGATAGTTAAGTTTTTTATGCCTATGAGCAAATTTGCATGTGAGGGTAAAAATTAAGGCATGTTTCTTCTTATATTGGCATAAGTCAGTCGAGTTCAGTCAGTTGAACGTCACTGTCAGTATCTTGACTATTTACTTATCACGTTAAGTTTAAAATGCACACAACTAAATCAGGATGATGACCTGTAATACATGAGTCATCAAACTGAAAGTAAATAGCCTGAGTTTTCAATTTAAAAGTGTTCTGGATGTTCATTGAATTACTCTTATAGCGACGTCAACGAGTTTGTGTGTAACATTTATCTTTGTTGTAATATTATCGCTATGTCGATTTTGCTACTCATACATCGATAGGTATTGTTATGGCATTTCATATCAACTTTGAATCTTTTTTTAAATTGACTGTAATATAATGATTTTCAAAAGTAAATAATTATGCGACACTTTAACGTAAACTTTTATTAAAACGAACCAAAACGTTTAAAATATCAGTATAGGTTAAATAACCAAAGCATACCTTCAGAATATAATACAGTTTCAGTATATAATCGTAATGTGTAATGTTTTGTTAAGTAAAACCATATAAGTTTTACCTCTGCTCGACGTTAGCAAGCATCTGGGCCGTTCGGTACAGGCCAAATCACTGAGAAAACATAACGGTTCATTAGACAGACACGGCCGTAGGCTCTGTGTAAACATTTTATCTTAAACAGTATTTACACTTCGACGGTGCCGTGCACTCTGAATCGACGTAAAAACGAAGTACGATGCTGTGCGCTTTAATTCTGTTCAATTTGATCTCGCTGTTTGGCACCGACGCGGGCAGGCAGAAACGGTACCTCGTGTACCCTGATGGTGGCCCAGCGCGAGCACAGGTACGCTCACCCTACCTTATTAGAACAAATCCATCCAAATTTACATAGCGTACCTGATTTAACTTAAGTAAATGATGTTTTCTTTGCACAACGAATAGGGCTTAACGAAGCAGTGTCTTTTTTGTTCATGAATTTAAATGCAATTAAGCTTCTGTCTGCCTTTTGAAGCGTGCCATGAGAGTTTTTGTTTCAAATTTATTTTCTGTTTCGTCTGACATGTTTTGTCTCGATTTCTCTAAAATGGGCCTCTAAATTTGTTGAGCTTCAACGCTGGATTTTTCAGCCTCACGTTCAAATTTTGTGTTGAAATTTTTAATTAAGCTCCAGGATAACAAATGCTTATTTTGTTTCGACCAAAATGTATTTTAGTACTTGGGTTGACCCCACAATTGTCATTTGTTTTATTCTATGAGCCTATTTGTCTCATATGTCTATTGTATGTTTTTTTGGCTATTATTTTGTGAACCTCTCTACTTAATTGGATAAACTAATAAAGTCGACGGAGAATTTCAACGTTGCTACTGTGTAAATTAATTTCAACTTTTATTTCAATTACAAACAAAATAGAAAAGGCTCGAATAACTTTTGCAAAGATTATAAAGTAAGTAAGTATATAACACTTAACACCGATATAAATACAGTAATTCACGATCATTTTATGTGATTTTTTGTATAAAATAGGAATACTTAATTTCACTTACATTCATTAATCATATAACATTCGGGTAGTTGGTTTATGAATGTTTGATCAGTGGATGTTAAGCCTCTGAGTGTACTGTTGGGAAAGTCGAGGCGAATTTAGTCCACGTTTTTCCGGGTTACTCTGTTTTTCCGTGTAAAAAGAGCACTCAAGAGAGAAATAGATGTGTTTTCTAACTTTGCATACTTTCCGAAGCCTAAGGTATGGACGTGTAGGGCTAGGGTACGGACCCCTACTCGAGTGTTTACTAAAAAGCCATCCCAGACAGGTGATTACACCGTCTGCATCTGACTCGTTATGCGTATTTGCTAACTTAATGATAGCTATATGAATAAAATTTACAGATGGTATTTTATATACTTGTATTAACCAACTTAAAAAATATATTTAATGACACCACACTTTAATATTTTCAGTTCATCCTCGGTCTAGGTATACCTGTTGATTTGAAAGAAGCTTCGGTTACGGTGGGTACCGTTATAAAATTCCAATATGATCTCCCTACAAATAGTTCGGAATATACAAGCAGGATTTATGGTTTTGCCAGTACAGTAGGCCGTTCAGGAGATATAGAAGATAAAGATTCATCCGAACATGATTTGAATAGTATAGATCCAGATAGTACAAATGAAATAGATAAAAATGATGCAAGAAAACTATACGTAGCAGAAGATAAATATGATGCTTTGACAGGTGATCCTAGAACAGAAAACAATACGTTGTTAGATTTAACCTTTGATGAAAATAGAAGAAAAAGGTCTTTGGCATATGCTGAAGGTGGTTTAATAGCAGATGTAACAACAGAAACAGAACTTTCTTTAGAGGAAGCGATCAAAAGACAAGAAGTTATCGATCAAAATGCAATGGAGGAAGAAGAGCCTCAGAGAATGAACAGATGGGATTTTTATAAGATTATTGAGCGGATGGCTGAAAGGTAAATACTTGAAATTATTCATAGTACTTTTCCATAAAATTTAGGTATTATGTATAATTATGGTGAATTAAACATTTCATTTTATATACAGTAGGTATAACTTAAGAAACTTAAGAAATATAATAACTTTAGAAATATTCTTAGTTCTAATGCCTGAAGCGTAACGTTATTATTCGATGAACAAACACAATTAATGCATTTAAGAAGACAATACAAAGCTTTAACAGTTTTTAAATGTATCGTATAAGAAAATTGATCGTACAGATACAATATTATTTATCTGTCCATCAATAAAGTACAAATAACGACACAAAACTAACAATCTTATACCAGACGCTGAATGACAACATAATTTACTATAACAAGTGTACCTTTATAAAGAGTTAACAAGAATCGCTCTGAAGGTATAATATTTTATTAAGGTTGCCCATTGAAACTTCAGGTACGGTTATTCAGGTCGGCCGTGCTTACTCCGAACAATCTGCGAAGCTGCCGAGGTACCATTCACCCATGAAAACGGCTTGCTCGGTGAAATTGGACATATACTATTCACGTAAGTCACTAACGGTATGAAAAGATTTTGGTTCCGTTTTATGTATGGATAATGGATGATGAATAATTTATTTATGGATTTCTATTGTTTTTGATCTCATATAACTGTGAGTTTAATATCCAGGTTGGGAAAAGTATCGTTAAGTTTATGTGTTGGGCAATTCTCAGTGGTAGTGTAGAGTGAAGTCAAGTAAAGAGTCCGATTGGCAGCAAGAGAGCTTGGTTCATCAACATCACTCGAGGTGCAGTAGTTATTAGACACCTTATTGCCATAGCATTAGTAAAATTTACTTACATATCCAACATTCATTACTAAAAATAAAATCATACTATACTGTTGTAACGTTTATTTCTAGTAAACAAATTTGTCTAGCCATAATTTCAGTTCAAGACCTTATTTGAATTTGTGTATTAATCCCAGCTAATGGCATTATTAGATGGTATACTCTCTACTTACTGAAATAAATTTTGCTTAAATTAAAACAAACAGATAAATTGATTGTAAAGACCTTAAAGCCCCCTTAGTGGGGATATCGCAGGTTTACCGTAAATATCTTAGCCAACAAAGTATCACGTTATTTAATAATTGGATTACTTATAATCATCAAACAATATAAACCAGTCTTTATTTACTTACTCTTGAATATTAGTCTGGGTATATAGATTTGAAGCAAACAGTTTAGAACTAGATAAACACAATTTGAAACATTAAGAGGGCGTTTGGTACCAGTACAATATCACATGCAAGTCTGTGTCGCCCTTACCACGAAAAATTATCGAATTAGCTAGCCTGCAGCTGCAATAAGCAGTCTGCTTACTGTGTACCTGTATATAGTATATCTCTCGATACATTGCAATGTAGATCTCTCGATACCTTTACATATATGTTTCAAGTAACTGAAAAACTCCCGAGGTCGGGTAGTCAGACAGCAGTCACTCTGCGCGTCAGTAGTCAAGAAACCAGTCAAAAATAATAGACGTACTCAAAAAATAGCTAGGAGGGTGATAAAAATATATATAATCTCATGCCATAGGCATCTCAATAAAATATCTGCTTTGCACAATCATAAATTGTTAATTTGTTAATTCCAGGCCATCGACGACGACAGATTCTTTGTCCCACCACACCGACAACGAGTATCACGCAGCTGAACGCCTGGGTCGAGAGATAGGCATTGATTGCGAGGAGTTGTTCCCGGAGTGCGAAGGATCAGTGTTGAGTACCTTTACGCAAATTGGAGAGCAGACACTGCATTCGTTTGGTTTTATATAGGTTATATCAAGATCACAATGAATTTTAAAGGATTTGAAGACGGTCTTTGTGAATTGCAATGCAGTTTATACCTATATGTTTATGATAATGAAGATGACAAAAAAATCAGACAACCTGGGTGTAGTATCTCGTATAACAAATAATTGTATTGATAAATAGTCATTTATTTATGTACCTGTATTCTGGATAGAATAGTAATGTTAAAACTATGAATGTTAGGTACAATAATTCAATATGATATATTTATCAATCTAGCCATGGAATATTTATCAATCTAAATATATAACATCTAGTTGAAGCGGCATTATGACCCTGAGCTTTCAATGATTAATTAGTTAAAATGATTAACTAGTGAAAATTTAAATTATATATTTTTATTTATTGAGAGTAAACAGTAACTTTAAAAAATGGTTTAAAAAATGTACTTCTTTTTCTATCGCATCGACGGCATTTTAGAGTTGCTTTCGTGGTGCACGGAGAGAGCCCAAGCATAGGTTTTCCTCTTCGGGAAGGCTTACTACGTCCCCTCCGCATAAAAAATGTAGTGACTATTTTATCAACTGTATTTTTTATAATTACGAAAAGGAATCAGCAAAGGCCGATTATAATTAAATAGGTACGTTATTTCGGTACTTTAGAGTAGTACGAATATTATAACTGAGTGACTTTTCCAAATGTCGACCAATAAACTTGACAGTTGGAACATTCCAATGTATTGTGGTATCCTATTAATAATAAAAATAAACAAAGTGATTTTTTTTCTCGAGTTAAGACAATTTATTTACCTCCTTTAATAACATGTATTATTTGCCTTTTTGCTTCTTCATCTGGTGAATCGATGGTATTTTTGACTTAACATCGTAGTGTTGTAATTTGTTGAACGGCAACACCGCTAAATTAAAGCCCTTTTGATTCTAGAAGGAGTTTGGATTTGCAAGTATTGCATCTACTCGTATTTAAAAAAAAGTGTACTGAATGTGAAGCTTACAGTCAATGTTAACCGTTGAATTCACGACACTGTTACCGTTACTATTGATATGATTTGTATTTATCAAGTTTTCTACTAGGTGGCGTTAAAACTTCATAGTAAAAGAGTCATCTAGTAAAGGATTTGAGAACTACTGGTGTATTCAGTGAAGAATAGATGGCGGTTTTACCAAATTCTTGTATTGGTAAATCATACTATGTAATAGATCATTCGTTGTACCCATGTTCACAATAAACTATTTGAATTTCAATTTGCAAGATAGCTCAATGTAAATGTATGATGACCAATTGAAATTACATTGTGATTTATAATTTTATGGAGTTTGTTTTATTGTTTACGGTGACCGATTTAAATTGAAATTGTGATTATGCTATTTGACATTGTATTATCACCCAATTCGTTTTTTTATACTTAAGTCGTCAAATTGACTGCGTGGTGCAGTGTGCAGTAACCTGATGGTAAGCAGTAGCGTAGTCCGGAACATGGTGGCCGCCGCCGTTACAAATGCTGTCCCTGCAACTGTGATCACCACCCTTACGGCCTCGACAGTTGTTTTTTTGTTTTGTTGACAATTTTAAATACCTTATTTAGTCTTTAGCCAAGTTTTATAACCTGACATGGATACGTTTATTTACATGTACAAATATTGCACGCCTAAGTCGGTATAACATTTATTTCTTTAAGATCAAAATATGACCTTTGACGTATACCTATGTTTGTTTTGATTTGTCATTTTACATGAGATGACGTCGAAGTCAGCCAAAGGCAAACAAGTTAGGTTTTTACATCTAAGTTCCTTACATAACCAGAGAGCAAAGGATATTGAAAATGTTCGTATTGACATGTCTAAATCATGTTCGGAGCGACCAAAAATGAACAAGAAGCGTACAGACTCCTGTGGACGTCGTTTCAGTAGCTTTCTATTACGAACCGGAAATCGATTAAAGTGCTGACAGATCAGCAACGGTTTCATTTAAATAAAATAGATATTTCTTTGAATTACGAACAAATTTCTTTTAACAATCATATTGGTACAGAAACCGATGTGGTTATTCATCGCAATCTATAGACCCTATGTAGATTTTTTTTATATTCAACCCGTTAATTGATTGTCCCGCTGAATGGTAACAAGCTTGTGGAGTTTAGAAGATATGGATCGCCATTTCAGATGCCTGACGGTCTTAACAGATGAATTTTATCCTTATAAGATGAGGAAAATAATTTACTTTATTAGACATTACTATTCAGGACAAAAAATGTACTGCAATTTCGGGTATAAGGTAGGAATAGAGTGGCCTACGGGACGTAACACATACATAATATTGCATAGCGCGTAGTTTAATAACTTCACATGGTGATTTTTCGCAAGCCAAAAAAAGGTGTTCTATTCGTCCCGTTGATCATATAGAGGGGAGGGGGGAGGGGAGAAGGTTAGCAGAGTATGTGCTGTCAGTGCAGAAGACAAAGAAGGGTTTCTCGGTCTTCTCACCGATTACACAAAACCTCTCCAGTGAGCTCTGGCTACTCTTCTCAACGCTAGAATATTGATTAGTATAAAGTTTAATTTTTTTATTCTTAAATTATGTACATCATTTTTTACAGTGTTTGACACCATATGTGAGGGACTGTCCATTAAAGAGAACAATACGTTTTACAAAAGTATTCATTTTATTATCACAATTCATGACGTATCATGCAACTTAGTAAATAAATCTATAAGCGATATTGAACATCCATCGTACAACGTAGTACAGGGTTGTTTATTCTGTCCGTCCTTGTAAGCTGTTACATACGGGTAAATCTCGTTCCCTTCTGCCATAGCGTGTGATTCATCGTTCGTCGGGCTGAAATTAAAAAGAGAAACTATGAAGGAGCTACGGGTAAGATGTGGTATTATTAGTAAGCTGTGAACGCGGAATGATATGTAAGGTTTTAGTTGACGCGGGTATAGTTAGGTAAGATGCTGTTGACTGGGTGTATATTATTTCGGCCTTGGCGGGTGTGTTAAAAGTCAGTCCAAGCTATCGATAGTTGTTAGGTCAAGGTGGGTGACCTGTAGCACTAGCATGAATTCCTATCGAATTCGTAATGTAAAGGTTTCGAGAGAATGGAGCATTGTGATTGGCAGTCTGCCTCTTGTGAACCTGTGTGCGTGTGTTGCCCGCCAATCGCAATGCTCCGTTCTGTCGATACCTTTACATTACGATTCGGTTGGTCACTAGCTTCAACTCAGGTTGGTGATTGACAGTCATCTCATCATTCCTTGAGCCTATTCCCAACTCAGTTAGAGTCGGCTTTCTAGTCTAATTAAGATGCGGCTGAACTTCGATATTTTCTGTGAAGCGATTGCCATTGGACCTCCACAACTAAATTAGTGATTTCGAACATCTGTAGTTAGGCTAGTCGAACTTTCGAGGGCTCTAACTACCCATAACGACTACCATAGATGTTCGTATAGCAACCGGAACCGGCGGCTAAAAGGGCTCTCCGAGGCACGACCAGACCTGTGCAAATATCCATATTCATGTATACAAAATTTTCACTGAGCGGGGATCGAACACGCTCCTCCTGCGTAGCAGTCGCTTTCACTACCAACACGCCACAGAGGCTGTCATCTATACTAGGTAATATAATAAAGAGAAAAGATGATTGTAACAATAGTCATTGTTTTGTTTATTAAAAGCATCGTAGATCTTCTCACCATAAGGTTAGAAGATTCGTTACCAAGTCAATTAATCAAAACATACAAATTCTGAATACCATTTGAATAATAACAAATATACCTGAGGGGGCGGTACTTAGCAAAGTAGCACCTTAAGTTTAGTTAACGCCTGCAAAGGGCCGTACAGACGACTATGTGTACCAAAGTAATTTTCAAGTTCAGGCGACTAATGCCGAACCGGTTATGTAAAGTTACTGAGATCATGTATTGTGTTCATACATACCATACGTGTCACGATAGGGCAACGAACTAATAGTTTTAAAAGTTTACGACCATTTTTATTACGAAGATGATTGATGAAATGTATGTGAAGACAAGAAATCAATCATTACTAAAGATTTTTACGAACGTTGATTCTCGCCCAAAATGAGCCTTGTGGTTATTGAAATAGTGAAGACAAAGAAGGTCCACGGCATTAAGTTTTAATATCAACAAATTTACATCATGATGTAGTAAACTTCTTATGTAGTAAACGTTTTGTAAACTTCTGATGTAGTACAGCAGAAGAGATGCTAGGAAAAACTGATAAGGAATATCAGTAAGCCAGTATAGCCAGAGAAATCAAAGAAGCAGAATTTTGTAATTTGAAATTAAATTCCAAACACAAAATCTGACCCAAGCCTATATACATAGTAGTTGCATTTATTAACGCTACACCAAAACAAATTTCATTGCTACTAGACATTTTGTCTAGACATACAATTAACATAGCATTAGTTTTAGTTAGATCACTTACTTTAGCACAAATGAGACCATTTCATGAAGAAGATCCTCTTCATCTTCGGAGTGCAGTGGCTCAGCTCCAAGCTGACACAGTGTTTGTAGCACACAGGAGGGTCCATTGTACCCTAAACTGAAAAAAAAAGAAAAAAAATATGTTACCATGAAATTTGGAAGTAATTAGCATATCACCAATTTAGATCGACAAGATCTATATCAGTAAGTGTAGCCGCGGGCAACAGCTAGTTAATTAATGAACCAATATTCAAAAAGCAAGATCAAAACATGAGAAGGTGGTTATTAAAGTAACGGCAAGGAAGTAAACAGCGATAAATAACAATATTGACATTAACAAAATTGTTATTGACGAAACCAATTTATGTGAAAATTAGTTCAGAGCAGCAACAAAGTCTCGTTGAAAATAAATCAGGAATTCGATATCTTGCGAGTTCGCAATACTGTCAATCAATACGCAGGTGAATAAACAAACAGACAAACAACCAACGACTTTCACATTTCAATCTATTATCTATTATTGTAACGTGCTTGTATAAATAAATTTTATGTTACGTACTAAGAATCAGATGGAAGAAAAATACTTGGAAATTGAAAATATAAAAATACATCTCTTATTTTTAATTAATAGTATGAATATGATATTGGTTTTCTAAATGTATTGAACACGTTATTTAGGGCAGTGGTACCAGTAGTACCAGAAGTGGTCCAGTACTTTTTTTATACCACTTAGGTGGCAGACAAGCACACGGCCCACCTGATGGGAAGCGGTCACCGTGGCCTATGGACGTTTGCAACACCAGAGGTGTCACACACGTGCTGCCTACCCTGTAGAAACCTTCTAAGTACTCTCCATTTACCCCCTGATTAAGTGCACAGTGGGTAGTAGACAAGGGCGCGGGTGGGTTCTTTGATTCCAATCTTCTGTAAATTTCTGGCTGTACATGCGACATGTTGTGTAGGTATTTGTTTGCCCACTTTGAGGTATTACTTACCCCAAAAGTATCACTAATTCTAGATAAATTTCACAGGTCATTGCCTTTATTTTCACATGTCTATGTGTACACGGAATATGATTTGAGTAGTGTAGTCATTTAGGTTATGGATTGCTAGGGTTGACCTTTTTTATTTGTTTAAATTTTTGCACAATTACTTAATTTCATAGGCATTTTCTAGTGTCATAAGTGCTCAAAGTATTCCGACGGGGGTCATCTCGAAGAGTAGGCCCCTTATCTGCCGGGGTGCGAGGGATATGTTAGCTACTACCTCACCTCCGGCAACTGAAGACCCAAAGACAGCGTGCGTTTTAGTCGGTTCGAGTCCGACATGACCTACCCCACAGGTGCGCAAAGTATTTGGTATTGTAAAAGTTCGCTCTAGACCTATTTAAAGTTGCTTAGCCAATTGTGGTAAGAGTAAAAGTGGTACAACATTACTTCTTTGGAAAACAAGAAAGCTCTAAAAAATTCTTGAAACTACACGCAACATTAAAAGTAACAATAAAAACCAGACAAAGAAGACTTAGTACTGCCCAAAATGGGCTCACAAATGCGTAATTTGATTCGGAGAACCAACCCTAAGAAGGCACTGAAGAATAAATAAATGTATTTTGCATTTCTATGCCAACCCTACACGAACGTAATATATATTTCAAAGTCGTGTCGTGATCGTGGGACGTCAATACATTGTTAGAACCAACGTGCCACAGCATTCGATTGTTAACTCAGCTAACAAATTGTACCATTCTTAACTGCACTGATTAGCGACGAGAACCGAGCTGAGGCTTACTTGAGCTCAGCTTTAGAATGATTTACTTTGACTTAGAGAAATGGTTTAAAAAGTGATTAAATGTTACGATTGTTTCAGATGTTTTTAAACGTACCGTTTCTGGAAGTACTCGATATTGATTTTCTCACAGGAATCTTCTATGGAATGGGTCGAGTGCTAAACTGACTATAATACTGTATAGACGCAGTATTGCTAACAAAATTTAATTTAACACAAAAGACAGTTAGGAAATCGCATTATGCGTGAGTAAGCAAAAGTGAATATTGTTTTAAACTATGAATTGTACAAAAGATGGTAGTAATTTTTATGCCGCGTTCAAATATTGCTGTATCAAACGATTTATTTCCTTCATTTTAATATTTTTGATTATCAAAATTATAAAGCTTTGACATTCATATGTGCTCTTAATGTTCATAAACTGAATAAACGACATTGATTCTTTGATATAGAGTTCGTATACCTATATAGTCTAAGTGCTAAACATTAGATGACTTTTCTGACGTTTCGTAAATTTCATTTTATGGTCTATTCACTACATAGTATAAAACAAAGCGCGTTCTATGTCCTTATATCCCTATACCCTTAAAAGTAAAAGTCGAAGTATAGCAATAATGATGATGACGGTTTTGAGGTTTTCACACCATAATTACAGTAGTTGGGAGAAGGATTATTAGAATTTTGCCGATAGGGAAGAATGAAACATATTTACAGCGACTCCATAAGCTTTTCTGAAGAAGGGCAAGTGTTGCCAGAATATAATTATAATTACCAACATTTAACAATAACATTTGACTCACCTGTCTAGTACTCCTTCAGCGTGTTTGTAAAAATGATGAAGCTTTGCATCATCCTGATACGCCATATCATCTCTGATCCCCAATTCTCTCTTCTTCCTCGCAGAGCCTACGTAGCCAGAATTCGCATACAGAATGTCCCCTGGAATTTGGGTTCTATTCCAGGGTAGTTGGAAATTGGCTTGAAAGGCGTAGTTAATGTTTACGTTTTTGGCCGAGCTGGGGATCCCAATGCCGGCGTTAAACTAAAAAAATGAATGGGTCGTTAAAGATGAAGTTATTTACGTCAGATAGCTTATGGTTCTCTTCAAATTATGGTGTCGCGTGGTAGAGTAGAATTTAGGTCACCCTTAGTTTCTCATGCGGTGTCGTAGCAACAAGGTGACCTAAGTTATAAGGCTGTTTAACATCAGATAGATATATTATACAGTCCAGACTCAGCCTTGGGTGCGTGGCTCGAGTCAAAAATAGTACCCGGAATAGGGCAATAGGCGAGAGGGACACACCTATACCTGATAAACCGCACCCCTCAAATCGAGTAAAAAGACTTCTTACCCGAAGAGATATGATTTCGTACGTGCATTATTCCTCAAATCCGCAAGAATATCGAAATTCTAACCAGGCACACTCCAACATTAATTAATTTAAGTATTTATAAATCCGTTTTCAATTTACTTTATATAATACAATCAAAATGTATAATTCTTAAGCGCTACAAACAAAGGGTGAATCGTGTTCCTTTCAAACGCAGAGCGTGGCACTGTTTTATTTATGAGGGAAAATGAAATTAATAGATATTGTACAGCCATATTCTTCAGTAAAAGGCCATTTAATCTAATTATTCTTCTATCTCAAGAGAGAAAATGTCACTTTTCGTGCCTTTCCCGTTCAAAGATTGTTGGTGAGGGATCTGTAGTCGGGTGTCTGTTTTTATTTATAGTTTTAATGTAGGTTCTAACGCTTTAGTAGATCTTTACAACCATCTAAATAATAAAGAAACAAATAATCGCAGTCCACTGTTGGACATAGGCCTCTTCCATTGTTGGCCTACTTTTCACGCATGTCACACGGACTATTCACCATTGTTCTACATTGTTCTACATTCTGCATTGTTCTACGGGTATTTACAGCTATATAATTTGAGTTTCCCTTCTCTCGCAGTGATATCGTCTGCTTATTTTTCCATTCGTCGCCTCTTACGACATCTTCCGAATGAGATGGTGTGGTAATATTCTTTCTCCATCACCACACGGATAAATATTATTTATGTAAATAATCATGCTATATTTACAAATTGTCAAAATTCGAAAGTAGTAAAAATATACAAACATTAATAAAAAAATTGAAAACTATAAAATTAAAACAAATATACTCAAGATACATCCATGATTAGTATGTCATGTCGAATAACTCACGCCGTAAACCTCTCGTGGTGCAAAGGTGCCCATGATGGTGGCCGCGTTGCCTAGTTGAATCGCAATGGCATTTGACCCAGACACGAGCCGGAGAGGGAGTTACCGCATTGGTCATGGATACGATATTTACAAATTATATAGAAAAAAATGTGTCACCTGCAAAAGTGTACTGTTCGGAAATAACAACTGCCTTTTACTCCTGTGAAGGGCCTCACTGGTTAGCTCCATCTCTTTCGCACTTACACTAATAAGCACAGCACTTAAAACAATAGTGAGAATGAAAATATTGTTTTTTGAAAACATGGTGTTGAAACGAAGTATTAGTTCCAAGTGGCATGTTCACTGTTCGCGAGTGTACGATTAACTTAACGGGATTTGAACCGGTGATACAGATTTTGTGAGTTTACATTTCATATTAACCTGGCATCATGAGGGTAGCAAAATACTACATAGTTGTTGGGGTGGGTCATTCAGACCCAATGTTCTAATAGAAAATATTTTAATACATTAAAATATCTGGTAGGTACGGTGAGGGGCGAGTCAAAGTCAGAGTTTACGTAATATTATGTGATATGTAATTTGACTTCACAAATATAATTTTTGTAAAACTTTGAAACAAATTAAAATTCTCTTATTAGAAAGAAGTTCATTGGGTCTAATAAAAAAAATTGATGTTGAAAGCAGATTTTTCGTTTTTTATTTAGTATTCTGTGTGATCTAAATTAGTAAGGAATAAATCAACACAACTGATCCAAGACCGAGATATTGACTTCTTATTTAAAAATTTGATTATAATAATGCTTCAAAAGAAAACTTTTTTTTATCGTGTGAAATATCCCCATCCCCCGCCGTCCATCCAATTGAGGAGGTTATGTCGGACTCGAACCGACTAAAAATCACACCGTCTTTGGTTCTTCAGTTGGTGGAGGTGTAGCCAACATATCTCTTGCATCCAAGCAGACCCATGACTATCTCTTTCGGGATAGCCCGCTTCGGGTGTGGAGACCACAGTGTCCCATTAAGATCTTAGGAATTCTCCGCTGCCCAGGGTGCATTGCGTGTAAGTTTCCAACAAAATATTCAATGGAGATATCTAAGGTAAAATCATATAGAAACCATATAATACGCTACGGATAGGAAGTGGGCGTGTACTTCAAGGTGTTAAAATTTTATCAGCGACAATCAACACTTAGCAGGTTTTATTGTAAAGTATGAGGGACATAACCGTTTGACAATTCGGGTCGTCAGGTATACGCACGAGATACATTATTATGATAGATTAGAAATAAAAAAAATCTGGAAATTTCTAGTAATTAACTGTAAAATGCAATGTTCTGTCACTGATTCATGTAAAAAGGTACGTTAGTGGGCGGTCTAAGGCTAAGTTTTTAGTGTAAAGCAAATTTGTTAGAGGCTTTATTACCTGGTATAATTTCAAATTGATTGAGTAGGTACGTGAAATGTTTATAATAGGAACAAACCCGATACAAAAACCTACAAAAAGTGTTATTAAGTAAATTTATTTAAATAAGCAGTACATCTATTGTTTTATTTGATTTGGGGTTTTTATCCATAATTAATTTGTCAGCCTCATCGTAACTTTACATATTACAGAAACATTAATTATGAGTAAGTAAGCACATTAGATGGATCAATGAACCATCAGAGCCAATAGACATAGCTTCATAGCCTGCTCAGGTTTTTGGTTTTGCTTCATCCAAACAGAGTACACGAGAGAGCTTATTCGCTATGGTCACCTACCATATCCCTTTATCTATAATAGTACATCAATATTAACAGGGCTGCCCGGACTATCGGATGTAATAATATATTGTGATATTAGTGCATAATACAATCATAGATTCTTAATCCATATCCACATACAATCTCCCCATAAACAAGACATTTGCCACCTATTTCAATCCACTAGACACGTAGTCCGGACGTACCAATATCCTGTTAGCTATGAGTAGGCTGTATTCGGAGTAACAATTACAGCATATGACGATCGATGTATTGTGGACGCAGCTTTATATTCTGTAGCGTCGACTGGCGTTAACAGTGCATTGACGTTCACTCCTACGCTTATTGGTAGCTTTAGCACACGTACAATATGTGATACCATTTTACGGAGAATAAGGAGGTCGTTTTGTACTATGGGGTAAGATTATAATTTTTATGATCTATTCTATATTGAATATGCCTTGTAAGAGAGATCTCTAAATAAATAGTTTTAAATTAAGCTTCTATTTTTGTTAATTTCATATATTATTATTTATTTCTTGTAGTTAAAAGTAGTTTTGACTGTTATATTACGAGTATACACGGCATTCTCCGACAGCTCAATATTGTTATTATTTTGTTTACCTTTTTATTGCATTCTGTGTTACATATTACATGCCTATTTCCCTTTGGGGTAGACAGAGATGAATTAACACCCACATTTCACCGACCATTTTATTTGGTCTCACGTAATATGGAGTGAGCCTGTTGTCGTTTTCCGGGTACTATATAGTTTTTTTTTTTTTAATTTAGGGCACGTCAATCTGACTTTACCCTATCTGATGGTAGCTAAAGGAAAAGTCTCAAGAAAGAGGGTCACCATTACAAACACGTACATTGTTATAATGGTGGCCGTTCAGCTTGACGGTCTCATCATCAAAACGTTTTAAACGATTTATGACATTTATTTACATTTTTCATTACAGCTACCATCGGATTTTGTTTGCTTTGGCTTCCATTATTGTTTGTTCATCTACAAATGATGAAGAAGAACACAAGAAGATGGTAAAAAGACAAGTCAACAGTTTACCATTGGTGTATCCTTATGGTGGCACATGTAAGGTAATCAAAACCGTACTCTGACACAGGCTTTTCTCTTGGAATTGGTGGGTCAAATGGCAGTAGCTCCCGAAAAATCCAATACCAACAGATAAGGTAGGAACAGTGCAAAGTGTGTGATTTAGATGCAACTTGAATTGGCGCACGGATGATGATGATTTGTGGACATTATCATCATGTAGACATATTTTCCTGAATGTATCTTAGGCCAAGGTAACCTCGACGCTCTGGATCCGCCGTCCTCTTTTTCTTTTTCCAACGTATAGAATTTTTTTTTGTTTTTTTTTACCACTTAGGTGGCAGACAAGCACACGGCCTACCTGATGGAAAGCGGTCACCGTGGCCTGTGGACGTTTGCAACACCAGAGGCGTCACACACGTGCTGCCTACCCTGTAGAAACCTTCTAATGCCCTTCTTGAAGAACCCCATATTGTAGTAATATAACTCCATATTATGAAAAGCAATTAGTATGCTGACTGTTCAAATCAAATTTAGATAGGAAAAAGTGAATGCTTCGACGGGATTCGAACCCTATACGCTAGGAAAAGCTCATGTTAGTGAGACTGAGACTCCTGGATTGACGTCAATATATTCTTGAATCTATACCTCCTAGCGGGACCCGGCGGGGGAGCCATTGCCAGGCATATATTATCACATACATATATTTACACACTAAATAAATCATACATTAAAGCAGAAAATTGTACTAAATTTACGAAGCCATTCCTACTTGACATCTCTCGTGTGGCCTCCTAAATGTATAATAAAAGTTGTCCTAAAAAATTGCAGTTTATCGTCGGTATATCAACTCCAATAAAAGCCGAAGACTACATCAGTTTAGCCTTCGCGGCCAACTTCCAGTACCAGTACCTCCAGTTTCAGAATATATCTCAACTATCACAGTATTACTTCATCAAGACAGTGTCTAGAGAACAAAGAGAGGCTGATATAGCAGCCAGAAGAGATGAGAGACTCACTTTCTATAGGTCTGTGGCGGATATGTTGAGAGCGTAAGTATTATGTTGAATTTTTTTTTTTTACCTGACTACGGCAAAGAGGTTAGAGGTTATGATTTAAACTGACTATAATATATTATTATGTATGTATGTAAGTTCATCTGTTCTCTTACATATCCTTAATAACCAATTACAACTGAACGTATCAAGCGTTTGGATCTTTCGATGGTTAAAGGCTATGAGACGTGTCACTAACACTCTGTCTGCACTGTCCAAAAAGTTCATTATAAAATCTAGGATTATTTTTGGATGATAAACAAGTCTGAAAATGAGCTGTTCACTCAACTTAATGCAATAAATAATAAATACATATATTATATTGAATTTGATATTTTTTTACAGAAAAGGCATGGAAGGCGATGAATGTGTCCTCAGAGCAATATGCGAAGCAGCGCAGTATCCTGTAGAAGAAGAAGGACTGGTGGGTGAAATACTGCATATATTACTGACGTAAGTATAATATGATATATATGACGGTCAGTGTAATAAATCCGGTTTGTATTAATAATCACCGGTATATATTAATAATAACCCCATAAAAATTATTACTTTAACCGGTTATTAATAAAAAAAATATAGTTTCGGTTATAGTAATAAAATAAACGAATGTTTTAGTTATTATTTTTATTGATTCGTAAAATTTAACGGTAAGTTTTGTAACTTTTATTTATATACACGGGTATGTACAACAGTGCTATATGTACAACCACTATGTAGCTTTAGGTTTCAATGCTCCGCTCCCACATTAGCCTTCGTGGTTATTTTTTTGTGACTACCTAAACAAACCCACACCAAATGAATGAGAAAATGACTAATACAAACCGGCCAATGTGATTAATTTATCACTTCAACCGCGTTTGTTGGTTGCGATAATTATTATTAATTATGTATTCATTACACTGACCATAACATATTATATCTATCCGGATTCTGCTATGCTTCCATGGCATACTCACCATAGATGGCTCTTATAAAACTGCAAATCAGCTCTAAATCATAGGGTAAACAAAGGAACAATTCGGACAGATTTTTCCATAAATTCACCCGGACCTATTAAGGTCAGACCCTATTCAAGAAAAGAATGTGTGAAATACGTGTGTGGCATACATTATTTAAAAAAATATACGCGTTGAGTGGAAAACTTTTTCCTCTGTGTCATTTCTTAAAGTAGTGAATTAGACCTCAATATGTTTGTAGAAAAGATTGAAGAATTTTCGGCGTGGCGATGAAGAATGTAACTGCTACACAGGAGGCACGGGTTCGATTCCCGCTCCGTACAAATATTTGTACGTATGAATATGACTATTTTCACTGATCGTGCCTTGGAGAGCACATGAAACCGCCAGTTCAGTTGTCATACGAACATCTAACAAATGTTCTAACTGCAGCCTTTCGATATCGCGAAAAGGTTGTGCAAGCTAAATAGTGGAGACTAAATTGCATCCCTCACTTTTAAACTTTCGCGTGAACTCTCAGCCCCAAAACAGCCACCTTCGTCTCGAGCCTCATTTATCGTCAACAAATATCAGGTAGCTTCTTAAAATAGTACAAAGTAAATTTTTTGTATGCAATTCCAGGCCAGACTACGGGAAAAGCCCTTTTGATGAAGTGGACCCTGATTTAGAAGATCTAATGTCACCGTACAATGATGCTGCTATTGCCGGCAGGCAGATGTTCAACTGTCCCTCCATATACCCAGGGTGCCCTGAAGGCCAAGGAGTAATGGAGTTGTTTAGCGTACTGAGAGAAGATTAGTGGAGAGAAGCATTATCTATTTTAAGTTGACTGATTTTATCCGATTATATTTTTGAAATAAAATGTATCCATCAATCAAAAGGTATCCTCCTGAACAGGTTGATAAGGAAGCAGCATACACGCTGTGTCCTGGAAAACTATCCCATTATTTTTCGTATCTGTACTATATTTTGTATAAGTATATTTCTATTTTTAATATTAGATATATTATTATTTCACTTTATTCGCATCTTTTCATGTTATATATCTTTTCTTTTTATTTTATTTTAGATATATTATTATTATTATTAACAAGCCTATGCCCGCCCCGCGGCCACGGCTCAGCCCGCGTGGCTGCCGGTTATCGCGACCTATATATATATATATATGTATATATATATATATATATATATATATATATATATATATATATATATATCTTTGCAACTTAAATTAGTAACCATAACTCTGGTTCTACTTAACCGATTGCAATCTAAAAAACGTAAGATTTTAAGTCACCACACACACACCATCAAACAAATAAAACCGCAACGAAATCCGTTTAGTAGTTTCCATCGCGGACAAACATAAACTTTTTACAATCATAATAATAGTATAGATTAACAGAGAAAGAAAGCTTGGAAGATTCCAGTGGAAATCCTGTGAAGTCTCAGTCATAAAGTAAAGAAAAGCTTAGCTGTTTACTGTGGGACGATCTTCTCGTGACAAATTAAGTAAATCTCATATATGTAGCAAGTCACGTGCCAGCTATCTACTCCGGGAATATTTACATTGACTTAGTACTTCATAGCTACAACTACTTGCTCTCGATTTGATTTGATTGCAGAATTATTGTGCTTGAATGAATTTGAATTCATTCTTTTTTTAAATTTGAACCTAATGTGTACTACGAGTACAGATCGAAACCTGTGTTTGCATGAAGTAGTCAAAAGTTAGCTACCTCAAACTTTTGAGTATTTGTTTGCAAGAATATTTAGCATCTACAGACTACTAATAAAAAAATCCTAAGTATCTATTTACATAACATACGCTCACACCTATATCCCCGAAGGGGTAGGCAGAGGTGCTAGCACCCACACTCTGCCAGTTTATGTTTAGATCCCAATGTAATAGATGGCGAGCCTATTGCCATTACCTTGGCACGCATGAACCTGCGATAAATATACACATAACTTCAAAAACCATCGAAATATCATTGGTGTGTGCCATGGTAAAACATGATATCGAAACCGAGACCTCGTCTCAGCATTCCATTACCCATACCACTAGGCTACTGCGGTCCTATCTAATTAATCTGCACGTAAATGTAAATATTAAATTTATTAAGTTGATAAGCATCTATCGCTATCAGATAACTGATAGCTGTATTAGTTGTTAATCCCTGCAGCATAAGCTATTAGTTCAGAGACCAGAGTTGTTTTTTTTCCTTACTAACTGTGTCTCCACAACCTGTAGGCGTAGGCGATATTGAAGTAGATACCAGTTGTGACAATTTTTATTTTAGGACTCAAATTATCCGTAAGGATATGCCATGGATGTTTGTATGACAATCGGGACAGACAACTGACAACAGATCGACCACCAGATCAATGCAAATAGCCATATTCATGCATTCAAATAATTGTACGGAGTGGGGATCGTACCTGCACCTCATTACCGCCACGCCTCAGACACTGTCAAACTGGCTCTACACTTTTTTATTGTTATAGAGGTTAATCTATTTATTCGTTAATAAATAAAAAAAATAAAAATAAAAAAGATATATATTGGGAGAGGGAAAGGGGACATCCCCCTATATAGGTACATATACATTTTGTAATGGATTTCTACCAGGTAACGCCTACATCTATGTCGTATCTAAAATGTATTTCTCTCACAATATCAATACAAATATAAATATAAATAAAACATTAATAGAACTTATTTCTTAGTGATCTTAATGACTATATAAGAGACTGTAATTGTGAGGCTGGTGCCTAAACTAGATACAAGAGCTTGTATCTGTATTTATAAAAAAGCAACTTCGCTACAGCCCAAATATTTACGTTCCTTGGATCAGGCGGCAGTTCAAACAAAAACATCAGAATTATTCTAACAAATTGGATGATTAAGGGAACACAGATGAACGTTATACAAAAAATTCTATCTGAAATAACTTACAAATTTCTTACACGAGTTCCAATTCGAGTAGAAATGGTTGTGGCTTATAGGCCCCAATGGACGATCAGTTGAATAGTAGCCGATTTAGACGCCTCGAGAATTTATTGAGTGGTCCAATAGTAACTAACTGGATTTATTTTGTGCTTACCACGCGCTGAGCTTTCATTATCGTCCTTGGAGATAGAGATGCAGATATAATTAACTGAATGTGGAAGAGAGAAGGAGGATGGTAGCGCGGTTTACATGTAGTAATGATTTTGTCATGTCAATAATTGTGAACGTATTTGTGTTCTTAGGAAATGGAGGGACATGTATGTTCTTACAAAAGTGAGGAACAAAAATTTGGGAAGTTATTATTTTATAAGCCTCCGCATGATGGCCGTCAAGCTGAGTGCCTTTACGTGTTTGTAATGGTGACCCTCGTTCCTGAGACTTGTTCTTGAGCTTACCATCAGGCAGGGTGAAGTCAAATCCACGTGTCCTAAAAAAATACCGGCAGAGTAGAGTTTGGACAACCCCATCTCTTCCCATTCATCCCATGCAGTGTCATATACCTAAGCGATAGGGCTGATTAACATCAGACAGATATATATTATACAGCCCAGACACAACCTCAAATGTATGGTTCGAGTCAACAGTAGTGCTCGGAATACGGTAATAGGCTCACCCCCTATTACGTCAGACCAAAAACAATGGTTGGTAAAATGTGGGTAATTCACCACTGCCTACCTTGGTGGGAAATAGGTGCGAGCATATGTATGTATTAATTTATTATTGATTTTAATGATCATGTGTATTCACGTCCCTATTATATACCCTATATGGATCCGTAGTATCCATGATGTACAATAAATAAATTTAAATGTGTCTAAAGTTAACTTTAAAATACACAGAATATCAATTGGCTTTTACTTGATCATCAAAATAAAACAAACAACGCCATATATTACGATTTATTATACAATCTTTTTTTTTCTTTATATTGTTTAAATATGGCTGGGATATGGCTAGGATAGACTGGAACCTATGTCTAGCAATCGACACAATAGTCTAAATTGATTGCAACTGTATAAAAATTGCTGCAGCATCATTGTGTGCATCTACACTGTGTCTGTATGCAGAGATATACCAAGCACGGAGAAAGGACAGGCCGATAGGGGTTGATTGCAATCTTCAGA
Organism: Pelosia muscerda; assembly: GCA_963691645.1. Classification (NCBI taxonomy): domain Eukaryota; kingdom Metazoa; phylum Arthropoda; class Insecta; order Lepidoptera; family Erebidae; genus Pelosia; species Pelosia muscerda. The sequence goes on along the minus strand of OY829114.1, from coordinate 3,074,293 downwards.
TGTGTTGTGCCATCTATGTGTCGACGACGACTGTTGCCTGGAAATAATTAAAAAAGGAATAGTTTAAAACTCTTATTATTTATTAGAAAAACAGGGGGCCTACTGTGGGAGTGATGGGTGGAGCCGCCTGTCACCTTAGCCGAAGCAGGCAGCGGTAATGGCACAAAGTGCGCCTCCCCTTACCCACGGGCTAAACTAGGACACTGTGGTCCCTACACCAGAAGGGGTATTCTCGAAAGAGATGGCCCCGCGTCTGCCGGGGTGCGAGAGATATGTTGACTACGACTACTATGCGTTGTAGTCGGCTCTGGTGGGGAGGGGGGTATTTGTAGAGATTTATTTTTCGCACGATTAAAAAAATGTCCACCATAAACTAACTAAACAATAATTGACCGACTGTCATACTACCAACCGCAGATATAATTTTATATTCTTTTATAAATATATAGCTTAAAAAATTTATATTTGCAGTTGATGGTGTGGCAGCCGCTCAAATATTGACGTGTCTTAAGAGTTCATGGTACGGGTCCGGAAATATCATTTACATTTAGTACAGTTTCCTTGGTAATAAAGTTGAAACTTCACATATCTGCGAGTACCTATTTACTCCGCAAATAGGTGGTGAAATCTAAGAATTATGTTCTTCTGAATTTTATATGTTACCTTATAACCTACATGAAAAAAACTAATGAAGTTTTAAAGCATTTTGTATAACAACTATTCAAATCGATTTAGATAGGAAAAAGTGAATACCCAGATGGAACTTAAACAAGCGATCAGTCCTTTATAGGGAAAGTGCTCTGACCAGTGAGTTACTGGGCCACATTTTGAACATTCGAAATTGTCCTTACGTCTTAAAGGGTGAAAGTCCCGTCTGGGCATTAACTTTTCCGAACTAAATCGAAAAAAAAACTTCTAGCTAACCTCACGAATATACATTTCATTTACATACCAATACCTCTTAGGTATACTTTATAAAACAAAATCATCTAGAACGTGCCAACGTGAAAGTAATTTTCGAACAGAAACGTCCATTTTACGTAAAAATTGCTCATAATTTTATTTCAACGTTTCAACGGACGTCAGCTATGATCATAATTTCATTAAAAATGTCATTTTATATTACCTGAAGACCATTTTTAGAAGTTTGTGGTATATATTTCGTGGTTCGTGGGTCGTTTTCATCTCGCAAATTGCTCGTCGGACGCACTGGTATCCATTCAGGCCGTTTCTGAAGCAATCAATTTTTTTGGTGTTAATTAATTTATTTCAAGCGATGTTTATGGTGAGGGTTTATTATTAGTTTCAAAGAAAGAGACGCTGGCTTCGATAAAATGTTTTAAAAGAATTTTATGAACTAGAAATATATAGTGTAGTGTAATTTATTTAATACGTGTATGTTTCTCAAAATTTTAATGAAAGCAGTAGTTGGTTTAGAAATGGAATTGGAAGTGGGGTTACTTTAGGTTGTTGAAGTTAATTTGAAAATCGAAGTGGAATTAGGAGTTTCAGACAGAATTCTCCAGAATAAATGTGCTGCCCAGTTGCGTTAGTCCAAATTTGAATGGACAATCGAATCAACATCACTAGTTTTTAACTTGTTTTTAACCAAGTTATTAACATATTTATAATCTCAAAATGCGCATATAAGTTATTGACCCCAAGTTAACTTACGCACGATGAGTAAATATCACATCAATGAATGAAACACGATTGACAAGTGAATTTGGCAATGCCTCATCTTAGAGGTAGAAGTCAAAGCCCCTTATGTAATCATCTGGTAGATATATAGCTATTACAGAACTTAGATTAACTTAACCTAAAGGTTCAGGATTAATATTGACATATATCTTTTTCCTTTTTAATTACACGCATTGGGTAAGTATCGAATACTAACCACCTCGTCAAATCTTCGATGTTATATAAAAACTATTCGTGTATATTGTAAACTTTAAATTTATTATAATGTTTGTGTACGACTGTTACAGTATCTAGGAATTTCTTTTCCTAAACAACTCTGAAGTGGGTTTAATATATCAAAAACAATAAAATCAATACAAATAAAAACATCGTTTGATGTATAAAACTAAAGTTATACGTAACTTTTTCGGTTTGAGCTATTTGTCTCACTCAATTCAGTCTTCTGGGTGCGATCGTGGCCTAAAGCAAATTGATGTTTATTGACCTTCATATAAGAATGGGTTCATGTCAGTTACATTTAGGATTTTAACACGTTTTACTTTTGGGCTGCTGCTAAGTACAAAATAAATTTAACATTACTTTTGGTGCGAATGAGTTGATTTGTTGTAAATGTGTCTTCTCTGATGTGTCTTTTCTGTTGCTACCATGACAAAAATAATGGAGCTTTACATCGTATAAAACTCTGTCTCTCCTGTACTATACTGTATCATCAATATCATTCATAAGCTTATCATGGGTACTGTTCTTGTGCCTGTTCTAAGTAAGTAACCGAAGCAGTGAGTGAGTTTGACAGCACGAGGTAAAAAGTGTATAAACAAAGCTCCGCCTGATGGTAAGCTGAAAGCAAAGTCTCAGGAAAGAGGGTCACCAATTACAAACATGTAAAGTGTTACAATGATGGCACTCAGCTTGACGGCCTCATTAGATGTTATTTCACACCCTGCTTAATTGACCCGGGACTGTACGAAGAAGGAAACACGTGAACGGGTAAGGAATTTTATGATTTAATGGTGCGGCAGAGGAAAGACTCACGGAACCGCTTGGTTCTAAAAGCATATAAAGTAATACTTACTTATCCAATAAAGTTTCTAAATGACTATAGATAGTTCTCCTATGAATAAAATGATTCCTGTATGGATGATAAGTATCTGGTGGTTCATCCCAGTTCATTCGAAATCCAACTGCTTGAGCGAATATCTGATTCCATGGAACCATGTTTGCTTTAAAATTGAAACGAAGCTGAAAGATAAATTAAATAATTATTTGTAAACTACTTACATATACTTAATGTACATTATTGCTAATGCAAGGACCCTTTATCGGAAGGACCCATGTTTTTGTATGATTTACTAATGTCAATCATATAAAAATGGAGGTCCTTCCATTTTGATCCGGCAATTTTTCTACAAGTGATTATTTTGCCGCTTTCAACCGGCAAGTAAAAAACATTCGGCATTCAAAGGAAACTATCTAAATTAGGCATAATAACCGTGTGATGACGGAGACAGGGTACTCAGCACCCCAATAATAAAAAGAAAACTCATTCGATGTCATAGGAGGCGACTAATGGAAAACCTTTCTCTGCGAGAGCAGGAAAACTTAAAATAAAACCCTGTACGAACCATCATATCATTGTGTGGTCATCGTGGAAATAGTAAGCCACTGGGAGATATCAATTCAGCAGCGATAGACTAATTGATTTGAATTGAATTTCAGTCAGGCATTCGCGGGAACTAGTTTGTCGCTAAAACACGACTCTGCCACGGATATAACTGCTCGGGACTGTCGGGAGATTTTTATGCAGATGCAATACAAAAATAAACTTTACATAGGAAATGTAAGCAGTTAATGTATCAACGAATATCAAATCCATGGGAATACTTACGAAGAAATGTGACATGTTTCGTAGGCTGAGGTATCTTCTTTGAACGTGATGGGTCCCATTAGCGTCACCCATATCTATCAGTATAAATGCTATAGATATGATGTAGCATAAACAACATACTTGTATGTATTTGTACATTTTTTTAAATTTGGAACACACACAAATTCAATTTTTTTTATTTTGTAGCCAGTGACTTTTGGCAACCAGTATTGTTTACATATTTTTTTGTAAATACATCTTTTTCTAAATTTGAATTTTCGATGTTTTTTGTCAATGCTATAAAATTTTTACTTAAGAGTTCATTTACTTGTTAATTTGATAAATATTTCACTTCACTCTTCACTTTTTTTTTAACTACACTCTCAAAAAATGTTGGTATGCTTTTATATTTCGTGTTTACAATTTGTCAAAACTGTGATTCAAGTAACGTAGCAACATTGGAGGCAATAACGCGAATGTATCAACAATGTACGTTGAAAGTAGGCTGTGTTTACTGTATTTCTTATGAACAATAATTGTATATTCTATTTGGGTTGTCTGAACTAGTTTAAAGAATGAGGGTCTTGCATGACTTTCAGCTAAAAGAGAAAGCTACAAAAATGTATTTCATATTATAATGTACGTATTCTCTTCAATGACACATCGATGGTAGGTAGGTATTTAGATATACAAAAATCGAGGAACACTTGCGAGTGACTCAAGTGAGAAATATATGAAAGTATCAAATATCTTGCACAAGTTGCATGCTTGCGCATATTTATCACTCACCGTACGATTTCGTTCTAATATCTTGGCTATTATACTACTGAGTGTGCGTGCAGGGCTTAGGTGTCACTCGCAAACGGTACAGAATATTCCATCAAGAACCAAACGGTTCGGTGAGTCTTTTCTCTGCCGTACCATTAAGTCCTGGAATTCCTTGCCAGCGCACGTGTTTCCTTCTTCCTACAGTCCCGGGTCCTTTAAGCGGGGCGTGAAAAAGCATCTGATGAGGCCGTCAAGCTGAGCGCCACCATTGTAGCACTGAACGGGTTTGCAATGGTGACCCTCTTTCATGAGACTTTGCCTTCAGCTTAACATCAGGCGAGGTGAAGTCAAATTGACGTGCCATAGATAAAAAAAAACTGGGGTAAATACTAGTAATTTTGGTTCATATTTTTATTATTCAAAAAATAACAAAATACTACAATAACTAGCAGTGGCAAAGAGTGGAACATTTTCAAAATGGTAGCCGAATGATTAAATGTTTTTACCTCAATTTAATTTGTCAAACTTAAATATTTCTTTCATAATCGGCACACTCTGACCGCCAAGCCACGAAGCCTTCTATGAATCATTCGAAATTCTCCTATATTATTAGTTTAACGTAAGACGCAAGATCGTAGAAGCGACCCGGGGCTCTACCACCACCTCTTAAAGATATCATTTCAATCTTACCTTTACTTTCATAGTTTGATTTGGACTCGAAGTTCACTCAACTTGCTACTCAAGCAAAGTTTTGTATCTAGACTAAGCTAATGATTGTAAATAGACCAAAAAAAAAAGAAAAGCCCGCTGAGTTTCTTACCGGAGTCTTCTCAGGCCGGAGTCGTGTTTCGAACCGGCGGTGGTCCATTTGCTCACTAATTTATAAAATATTGTTGATATTGACGTTTTGTAAGTGCCGTTTAATGGTCTATACACAATAAATGATTTTTTGATTTTGAGTCATCCATCGATATTTCAATACTATGCATCAATAAAAAATATTGCTAAGTATAATCATCTATCAATATTTTTGTGTACGGTATCTTATAAGACAAAGTGTAAATTCTTACAAATTAAAGAAATAAATGTGTTCAGTACAGGAACAGATACTGTTTGATCGATTTTAATCATAATAACGGAATTATGGAAGTAAGGTAAGTACTAGTCCTGTGTCGATCGATCAATCTTCGCGAACCGGGTCGATCGCGACCCGTCAACAAAATGATCGAATCAAAAGACTCGATCGTTTAGCGGGTCGCGAGTCTTCATTATCACGATTTCATTCCTCAATCAGGTTCCCGAGGTTTAAAATGCCAATTTATTGGAATCGTACCTATTAGGCTGGATTAGGATAATGTTTGTCTATATTTGTCGATATTTACACGAAATTAGAATCTGTTTATGGTTGGAAACCCGCTCATAAAATTAAATAATGATGATCATTTTACAAATAAATAATATGTCGATTTGATAGGAATCAATTAAGATCTAAGGAATTCATAAAGTTACCTACTAGTTTTTATCGCAATCGCTCAATGTTTCTTTTATAGACCTGCAAGCCTTTTATTTCTAGAAAATAATTTAGATAAAGTATAATAGGTACCAAGGTAAACTATACGGCCTACGAATTCATTTATCCTACACGTCTCGTTCATCGATCGTGAACCGCGAAGAACCAAACGATCGACGGGTCGCGAAACGATCGAATCTCTTCGAGATCGATGATTGACTCACTCGTATATCGCTCGCGACCCGATCATTTTGATTCGATCAATCGCGATTGACACAGGACTAGTAAGTACATTGAAATAATATTGGTAGACCTCTGTCTTTTCCACTTCAAGCTAGAACCTAACAAACCAACAATCTGGTTTATTATGGAGCTGCAAACTGAATTATTGCTTCCAGTTTAATGCTTCACTCATAATGTGATTTCTATATCGAAGCTTATCATCATTTTCAGTGACTTTGTTGGTTCTTGAGGCTTTCATCGTGGAACCTGGGGACTACTTATTACTTATTCATTTTAATTTAGCCTGTGCCGAGTATTGCGGGTTCGATTCCTATATGGAATAATTAGTTATGTTACTAATTGTTCCAGTAGTGAGTCTAGGTGCAATATGTGTTACTTTATTGTGTGTATAGTTATTTAGATGAATGATGACGAACCTTTAAATAGAGGAATCAGAACAAAATGAAATTTTCAGGAAATATTTTTTTGTGAAATATTTTTTTAAGTTATACAGCGTGTAACGAAAATATTTGTGAAATAGTAATTTTACACCTCTAGTAATAATGCAATTAACAGAGAAAGATATTCAGCGACCGGCATTTGCATCAAAAATGAAACACATTTTAAATTTCGAATAACAAATACATGTGGGTTACGTGTAGAATAGCACTCACAACAAACCACGCAAGTTCAGTGCGCTTTGTGCATTTTATGTGGATACGCCATTACATACAAATCAAGCACTTCTGTTTTTCTGTCGAATCGACGCCATTTTTGAGTTGCCATCGCGGTGTAGTAATTTGTTCCACGGCAGCACCGCTACTCACGGAGAGGGTCCAAGTGTAGGTTTCTACGGGAAGGTTTACTACGTCACCTCCACTATACAGTATGTTAAGAGTTTATCGCTATTACGAAGCATGACTATCTGATGTATTCTTTCTCTTTAAAACTAAAAACAAAATGAAATGTTGAATTGTATGACACGTTAATAAGGTAGTCAGATGTAATCATCTCCAGCTTTATGATGCTTAATACCTGGACTCTATATAGACATAGAGCTTGCTTTACTCAACTGTAAATTTGCAACTCAACCAGAACTATTGCAGGAATCATAAATTCAGAACCACATACATATTTTTGGGACAAAATATAATAATATGCAGCAAGCATTAGCTGTTATAATACCTATCTACTTACTGAATAAACGACATCATAAAATACTACATCCTGTATCAGGCATCTTAACGGTAAACCGATATTTGTTAGTCGTGATCACTTGAGTTGTATTTGTGGATAATCGCCTCACTCACAACCAAATCTTTCACTAGTAGCTATTACAGACCATTTCATTCATTTCACTCATTCAAAGCAAAGAATAATAAAAAATCCACAGATAAGATTTTAAAGAGTTATTGTTCTATAAAAATAAAAAAAATAAAACAAAATAACATTCCAAAAACAAATTCACACGAAGTTAAAAATGACATTAATTCTAACATCGATATTGCTATTCACAGTGACAAGTGTTTACAGTCAAATAAACGTAAATGATACCAATGAGTTCAATATACATGAGAAGAGTGAAATATTATCGAGAAGGAAACGGTTTCTTATATTTCCTGAAGGCAGTTCATTTCAATTAGGTAAGTAATTGAAAAATTTATTAAAATAAATGTATTAAATATTTGAGAACCAATAGATGGATTGAAATCTTTTAGAAATATTACAATAAAATAAATATTCAAAAGATGGAAATTTATATTTGTTTTTATATTTTATCTTTATCGTCAAAGCACGGAGGTCCAGTCATCACCAAGGTTCTCACTTCGTACCCCACGCTTCGGTTGTCGGCTATTTTTCTTCTTCTTCTTCTTCCTAAGATTGCTTCTTCTGCAAGCGAATTCGCCGCAATTTCACCAATGTCAAGGGAAATGTAATACAAAATTATCATAATGGCGAGACGCCAATGTCAAGGTTTTCAAGAATATCTTCCAGAGCCACGTTAGCCACGCCAGTAAATTTATTTCCGTGTGTCCGCCCCGCGAGATCAGGTATCGACTATTCTTAATGGAAACTATTGCTGCCAAATGCGTGTACATAAAATAATAATTACTGTATGAATTTCGTGCAAAAATACCTACGATTTGTACTAACCAATATGCAGTGCATAAGCAATGAACGCGTGAGCCATTTTCTTACCTACTCTTTCGTTATAAATTTGTAAGATTTCAGTGAAGTGACAGTTTTATCCATTTTACAGTGTTCTGCGTCACATACCCGATGCTTATTCCAATAGGCGATATATTTTTATATGGCAACACGGTAGCTCTGGCGTGGGAGCTGCCCCAAGATCCATACTCACCGTACAACCATCGTGCGGATCCACTCCACAGGAGAATAGACACTAAAGTGTACTATACTGATGAAGACGGAAAGGTTATAGACAAGAAACCGTATCACAGGTAAATAAACTGTAAATAAAGAATTTATGGAAACGATTAGTACACTAAATCAACATTCCATACGGGACTTGAAATCGCAGTGAAATTTCAAAGGAGAATACGTTAGGTTCGTCCTCGAAAGACAATATTCTCTCCACAGGTCATCAGGTGTTGATGATAGATTAGATTGAATCATCATCATCATCATCAATATCATTACATAGTATAAAACAAAGTCGCTTTCTCTATCCCTGTGTATGCTCAAATCTATAAAACTACGCGATGGATTTTGATGCGTTTTTTTAATAGATAGAGTGATTAAAGAGGAAGGTTTATATGTATATAACATAATTCTTCAAGTGGTGCAGAGCAGAAGTGAGAAATGTTGCATAAACGGGGTGACGCAGACGTAGTTGCGCGGGTCAGTAGTATTAATATAAGAGGTTTATTAGAGCATTCAAACATGTGTAACAAATCTAATACGCGTGTGCATTCGTTTTTGCAGAACCTCAGGAACCCGATACTACTAATTCTTAAGCATTGTCAAACCACTGAGATTACAAAAACTGCCATTGCATTTTTGACTTTATATGTATTAAATTGTATAATTCAATAGCAATTTTTTGCAAGCTCAGTGATTTGACAATTAGTAGATTTGGCAGGTTGCATCACTCTTCCATTATAATACTAAATCACATATGACTAAGACTGGGTTTTCATTCATAATAAGCTGGACCTAAATTAATTTGCGCACAATACCTTAAGTTGCCTGTATTGGCCTGGACCATGGTACTGAGAGTTACCAGCTTTAGCAGTGTTATAGGCCTTTTTTAATTGTACGAAAAATTATTTATACTGTTAATTGATGGCACTTGGTGAAACTTATTGTTATACATGTTTGATATTGATAACACACTTGTACTTGTCCACTGTACTTATTTTTGTACCTAACCGGTTTCGCTTTGCGACATTCTCAAAGTAAACCTTTGGCCCAATTGTGCGAAAAATCCCCACCGGAGCTGGTTGGGTAGGTTATGTCGGACTCGAACCGACTAAAACACACGCCGTCTTTGGGTATTTAGTTGCCGGAGGTGAAATCCGCACTCGGCAGACCCAGGGCCTTCCCTTCCGAGACCACCACTGTCGGGTGAAGGGACCACGGTGTCCCCGTTTAACCCCAGGGTATGAGGAGGCGCACTTTGCACCGCCACCGCGGCCAGGTTCTGCTAGGGTGACAGGTGACAGGCGGCTGACAGAATCCTGACATTAGATTTAAATACAGAATGATGACTGTTACAGAATGACAACATAAAATATTAATACGCGGTTTTGTTCACTATAAATACAGTTAATATTACATCAATTGGAACGATGCTATTTTAAGTGATAACAAAAGGTACCACTCGATTATTTAAACAGTACATTGTTCAATTAATTAACTAATTAATAGACAACAAGTAGAAGTGGGTGTCTTTTTGTTGGAACGGAATAAGACGAATAAACACGATAATTGATGAGTTGGGTAATTTCACGGTGTCGAAAGCGATGTTTGTAGGGGCTGCGCAGATGATGACACATACGGGCTAATACCAGCAAACGGCGTATTACTTGCCGGACCCATTTTGCCTACGTATGTTGATCAGGCAAAATAAACTGTTGCCTAGAAAAAGTGAAACCTAATTTTACTATTAATAAGTGTACACTACAGACATTTTGACAGTCCCGCTCGTCTGCGCAATGCTTAATCTATGATAGGCCACTATTGTTGACCATAGTGAGCAGATAGTGGTCAACAAACTGTAACTGTGAATCGTCCGCAATACCTAATCTATGATAGGCCACTATTGTTGACCATAGTGACCAAATAGTGGTCAATAAACTGTAACTGTGAATCGTCTGCACAAAGCCTAATATATGATAGGCCACTATTGTTGACCATAGTGAGCAGATAGTGGTCAACAAACGGTAACTGCGAATCGTCTGCACAAAGCCTAATCTGTGATAGGCCACTATTGTTGACCATAGTGAGCAGATAGTGGTCAAAAATTGTAACTGTGACTCCTCTGCGCGTTGTCTGATCTATGATAGGCCACTATTGTTGACTATACTTGAGAATCTAGAAAGTAGCTTGTTTCCAGTCCAAATAGTTTGGGTTGTGTTTTTAATATATTGCTGAACAATTTTGTTCACAATATACTTGAGTATAGTAAAACTATTGTTTTGTATATGTAGTTAAACTAATTTCTCTTCACATACTAATTTTATTCAACCTTTCAGACGACCTCATGTATATTTTAGAAATTTGAATATCTCACTCTATTTTTATACCTGACTCTGTTATAGAAAGGGTTGTACTCCCTGAAGACTCGAAGTAGACTAACAAACCGATACCTTTAGAGAGTAGATACGAGTAACCTGACGCTAACACAATGAACTAATATTCTATATACAATATACGATACACATATACAATATACATGTATGTTTTATTTTATATTGTACTTAGGTATTTTCATTTGTGTGAAAGCATTAGGTACTTGGGTAGGAGATCCATAGACGAACGAAAGTGATCGACATAGCCTACAGGGTTAGCAAGCTGAAGTGGTAGTGGGCGGGGCACGTAACAAAAAGAACAGATGGCCGTTGGAGCCGAAAGGTTCTCGAATGGAGACCGCGTACCGGTAGACGAAGTGTGGGACGGCCTCTTGCGAGTTGGACGAACGACATGGTCAAAGTCGCGGGTACCCATGCAGACCACCTCCAACCGGTCGGATTGGAGGTCGATAGGGGAGGTCTATGTTCAGCAGTGGACGTCCTGTGGCTGAAATGATGATGATGATAATGATGATTAGGTACTTAAATGCCTATACAAGTGGTTTTGAAATTATTAACCTGTATATTGTAGAGCGTTTAACTGCTCCGGGCGGCGAGAGAAATAACTTATTGCTACTTTATACCACGATACCTAAACACCCAAGAAAGTGTATGGTTTTATTCGGTTCGAGTTCAACTTAACCATCATCAATCACGAGTTGGCGGGGTTAACCGTATATTTACAAAAAAAAAACAAATTATAAAGTAGATTTGTATCGTATTTAGGTTTTTTAGAACAAACCCAAAATAATTTTCATTTACTCATTTTTACCCATTGAACAGTATTACGTAGTTTGATTGAATTGGATATTGCTGTTTTAATTGGTTGAAATCCTGTCGAACATATCAAAAGGTGTCAACAGGAAAAAAGAAAAGCGATTCTGCAAAACTTAACTTCCACCTATAAATCCAATTCAAAATATATATTATGTACCTAACCAAGAATTAACAACGTTATATCTGTAGTGCAATATTCTAACATTCAAAGGTGAACTTTGCGAAATAGTTGATAACAAGTTGCGAACTGGCAAAGAGCACAAGTTTAGTCAAAGTAATATCATTTTAATATAGGAAATAGACCATGAAAACAGTAGGTAAACTGTTGGAATTCTGCAGCCAAATGTACACGTTTGAATCTTTTATAAAGAATGAAGTTTAGTTTGGGTACATTCAAGTCCTGAATTTGTAATCTACTAATGCATGTGACGTCATTGGAATTTTATAAGTTGGTACACAAGTTATTTTTAGAAGACAAGTTATTTACTTTGCATCAGAAATTAAACCCGAGACTTCTTAAGTATTTTTGCTATATATAATATATAGTAATCTCTTCAAAGAGATTGCGAGAGAGTCGACGCTTCTCGTGATCCAGAAGGCTGTCCTCTTTTTAGGACAGAGAATAAGCATTGCCATACAACGTGGCAATGCTGCCAGTTTTTTGGGAACACTGACACAAAAGGCTAGCGATGCGGAGGTTTTTGGTGGTTTTAATTTTCATGTTAGTTTTAATTTAGTTGAATAATTAGTTTATACATATCTATTAAATTAAGTTCATGACTTTCTATAAAAAAACCATATATAAGTAAGTATATTTATTTGCATTTATCTGGGTGTTTCTATGTGTAATATGTTATACAAAAGAAAAAAGTATTTAAAAAAACCATAATAGAATTGTTATGTTTTCTAAGCTATGTTTTCTTTGAGTCTAAATATCATTGTGTAGAATATATTACAAAATTTATTTAATGTGATTATTCTTCACAAGTTACATTCCTCAGACCATTCACTGGCATTTATGTGTCTCATACTCTATACAATATTTATTTAGACAACAATAGAATGATTGTATTTAAAAACATTTTATTCAATGTTCGCAACGGATAACATCCACACGTCGATTCCAAATATGCTGCACGCATTAACGGTCTTTTGAAAACTTTCAGAAAGCCCATAGTAAATCCAGCTTTCGTCAAACGCAGTGTCGACGCGCTACACAAAAAAGGAACTTTAGAGAAATTCAAAATAGACAGGCAACAGATGCATTTGGAAAACAAACGGGAATATTTCAAAAGCATGGAGCGACGAAGCGTCGAATTTCACAGAAGCAGTCGCGCTTCACTTTACCGGAAAATAGAGACGATGCTTCACGGGTCAGTATAATATCGCGCACTGAGTAATTTTACCACGCCTCTGAATTACAATTCTGTTATATTAGTAAATAATTTCTTTTATAACATAAAGACTTAGATATAATCGTAGGCTGCAAATTTTTTGATAACTTGTTTTAAGCTGTTTTTGCCCGACTATGATGAAAAACGGATACTGTAGCGATTGATTTGGTCATTTTTATAATTCCAGTACTGATCCTGAATTTATGTTTGTTTCTCAGCAGTAATGATTACGGGGAGACTAACGATGACAGTTGCTGCGAAGATTGATTAAATATATCACAACAGAATCCGTTTACAGTAATATTTTTCACAAAATTATATATTTAGAAAGTAGACTTGCCACACATACAACAAACAAACATTTGTTATTTTTTCGTTCTTATTCAAAACACTTGTGATTATATTTGTGAACATCGAAATGGTACTGCAAAATGTATTATTTTGAAGCGCTGTTGCGAGCGCCATGATCACGGATTCCTCAGTGATTATGGCTCTACTCCATGATTATGGCACTCATCCATGATCATGGCGCTTGCAATAGTGCCGAGTAATGTCACGCACCATGATAGTTCCAATACCGGTAGTGAACAAAATCTTAACTGAAATAAAAATTGATTAGTTAAATTAGAACTTCAAATGCTCTGTCAACTAATAATCTGCTCTTATGCTTTCTAGCTTGGGGGTAAATGGTGAAAATTGTGTCAAGAAAACTTTATGCTTAATCGGCCAAGCGAAAGAGCGTCCTCAGGCTGTATTTTTCCAGGAAATTATAAATGCAGTGTTCACGTAAGTAACATTGTTAGGACATGCAACATCCGCTTGTTCAAGCACGAAGGCATTTTAGATGAGGCAATAATTTATATCGAGACACATTTTACCTAGTTAAGGTTGTTGTAGGTGCGTGATGGAAATTTAAAACCCTCCTTTGGTGAAAATATTACGCTCGGACCCGCTTACTGTTTTTAATTTGATTTACACTGTTTCAATGGGAACAACTCCTGCATAATCTCCTAAACCCATGAAAACAAGCCTCGTTCCCGAATCTACAGGTGTTGACTTCGGATTGTAGCTCTCTATCCATTTGTTTCGCGTAAGGACATAAAACCAACCAAAAATATGTTTCTAGTTACAACAGTTTATTTAAATTAAAGTAGTATCATAAACTCTTATACAGGTACTTTCCATTCCCCATAATAAATGACACGAACAAACTAACAGCAGAGTTTAGTAGTTAACGCCTCATTATCAGCACGTAGTTACCTCCTATTAAAAGTTTTTAATACTCAGTAGATTTCCCAGCGTTTTATTGATAATAAAGAAAATTTGTTTTCATAAAACCACCTTTATTTACCAGGGTAATCTGCATCAATGAAATTATCTTTTCATTTATATCGTTATAAATTTATAGAGACAGATCAGGGATATGGTGGTTATAGTCTAACCACGAGCGTTGTATCCATGGTGCGCGCGGAGCGGCGGGGGGGGGGGCGAGGTAAGGAAAGAGGAAGAAAGAGCATGGCACGAGAGTGAGCGAGATAAAAACATGAGCGTTGGCGGCTAACCTCAGCGCACTGTTTTTGATTCTTTGATTCTTTGATCAAATCTGGTGATCGATACTCCCCCGCCACACCGCGAGCACTATTAGAGTAGCACAGAGCTCGTGTGCAGATTTCTGATATAGTGATTACTAAATTCTTAGAGGGATATCAGATGTACTCAGCACCATCTAACTGACCATGAAGTCAAAGTGACCTATGTCGCGCATTTTGCACTCCATTTTTAGAGTTCCATACTCAAACAGTGAAAACGGAGCCGGAGCTAAAGTGCAATGTAGTTTTTTCGATAGAATTTCTCGCAGTTTTTATGATGCGGCGTCGCATCTCAGTTTTGTGTACAAGCCATAACCATTGTACTAAAGAACACAGTAATATTAATTCTAGAATTAGAATAAACATACGTATATTAAGTAAATCTAACCATCAAAAGTACCTTAAAGGTGGAAAAGGTGGAAAAAGTACCTTAATGGTCAAAAACTTAACATTATTTTATATAAAGATATTTGGTTTCATAGGTTACCTAGCAACTCAGTGGAAGATGAATTTGTGGAGTACGATGCAGCACACACGGCGACCGAGTCCTGCGAAACCTTATATCCTGATTGTGATCAAAACTCACTTGATCCTGAACTTGCAAGTTGGACTTATTGAAATCCTTGTAAATGACACTGTCGGAAGTTTACGCAAAAACTTATTGAAATAAAACTATATTAACCGATTCTATTGCGATTAAGTTGGTGTTACCATATTATTTATACTGATCCCGAAGTTTCGGTTACATTTCAGCAAACATGGTCAGGTCATTATCGAATAAATCGTGACAGAATCTGTTAAAAGTTATTTTGTTACTACGCAGCAGTTAAATTCAGTGGACAGATGGACAGTGTGCTTAGAAATTATGTAATGTTGTTTAAAAAATATGTCTATGTATTGGGACTCCTTTTTCTGCACCGAGCCTCCCTTTTCAGGCCATTGTGCGATATAAAATGTGTCATAGTTATGTACTTCTTGAGGCGGGATATTTTAAAATTTGAATTTAGAACGAGAGGCAGAAACTAAAATTGTACCAAAAAAATGTGAAGAATAGCGTCATCCATTCAATGTTATCAAATGAACGGTAAATTTTCAGTGTTCAATGTAAAACAATAATATAATAATATATTATATTATATACAATACTAGTTTTTTGTTCCACACATCTCGTATAATAATATTATACAATATTTTTAGACGTATCAATACACAATAATGAGTTTGTAAATTAATTTATTCATAGTACTAGGCCAGCATAAAGAAGGTGGATACTGATGGCTAAAAGTGCTCGTAAATCCACCTATGTCACTCACACGTTGACGGTCTACCCGCCTCCCCTAGGTATTGCTCGCGTGATTACGAACTCGTAAAAGCGTTTTTATGCCCTTTTTGAAGTATATGTATTTTTGTTTCATGAAAGAACCTTGACATTGGGGTTATGTCGTCACAAAAAGAAATACTTTTTGAACTAGCTATCTATAGAATATTGGTTGTATTGTATACGATATTTGTGATGTTTGAAATATTTCATCATTATCATTCTCATAGCGATTCCCCTCTTACATTTTTATATACCACTTAAATGGCAGATAAGCACACGGCCCACCTGATGGATACAGTGGTGGTTACAGTGACTTTTGGACCTTAATGTCGAAAGTTTTAGCTTTTTAGTCCGAATTCCACTTAGTTCTCTTTGTTATATGTATTAGTTTTTGTGATTATGCATGATGAAATTGAAGACCTGCTAAACGGAGTCCCGTCGATATTGCTCGAGATTACATTTTAGGCACAGATCTGCTATTCTGCTGATCTATTATTTTAGATAGATTTAAATCAAATCCTTTTGCAATCATCACAAATGTATGTCTCTGTCACACGATCCGACTGGGGAAGTACATCCGCTTTACTGAATACCGCGGCAAATAATAACCTTGTGCTTCCGGCGGTGAGTATGGCAGCCAAAGCTAACTTGAGAGTTATTGAGCTGTTAATGGTAAGACCAATTTATCTATTACCCTGGCAGTATAGAAGCTCTTGTAACCTTCACCCCCCCCTCCCCTCATCTCTTTCTACCACTTCTTCAAGAAGGGTATTAAAAGTTTTCTATACGGTCGGCAACAAGAGACAAGAGTGTGACGCCCCTAATAATGCAAATATCCATAGGTCACCAAAGTTGTATGAAAAAATACAAAGATATAAAGTTGATTTTAAGTCTGAAGGTAAACCCTCTGTTGGATTACCGAACACTCAAATATAATTTAATATGTATTACGCAGAACGAAGCCTCCTTTGTCGGTCACTATGGGTTGACCTCCTTGAAATGGTTTTCCCTAAAGACAACAGAGATAATATGGGGTTCTTCGAAAATAGCGAAAAATGATTTTATAATTTTATATCGTGCGTGACACCACTGTCTAACCCTTTGAGAATATACAGAAATGTATATGACAGCTCTAGTGAAATAAAGGGGTTTTGGTTGTTATGTATTGTTTTCATAAGCTGTGTGATCTTTTTTTTTGGTTTTAGTGTAATTTACAAAGAGATTTGGGAGTACGGGTACAGAATAAATAAAATAGGTACGGGTTATTATGTTTACCATTTATTTAAATTTAGGCTTTTAGTATATAGATATATGGAAGAAAAAAGTAATAATTAAGATCGCTTTTATATACTTATTGTGCATTTATTTAGTTTGGTGTAAGTTGTTTTATTTCTGTTAATAATAAATAGTATAAAATAAAGATTCAAAAAAAAAAGTGTTTAATGTGACACCTAGGCTATATCCAAATTATTATTTGCCGAAATAGCTTTGTAATTGATATTAAAATGTATTTTTTTATTATCTAGCCATTATATCCGTATCTTATGAAAATTTGATGCATGATCATAATAATTAAGCCTCTCAAAATATTTTTATGAGATGAGATTGAATATTAATATTTAAGGTACGTAGATGAAGCTACTGAAATGCGTAAGGATGAATTAGATGATAGCATGAATCCTTTCTAACTGGAGACCAAAAGTCGCAAGTGTATTATTCAAAAGATACTTTTAAAAAATACATTTTGATACAAGTAAATATAATCCACTTTACAGAAGTAGATTATATTTACTTGTATGAAAATGTATTTAAATTATTGTTAGTTTGATAAAAAATATTCAATAAATTTATTAATAGATATGTTTTTGGTTTTATTCATTGACGAAATTTGTTGAAAAAGAAAATTGGAGCACGGCAACTCTGTAATGACCTAGCATTTCTTTTTTTTTGTTTCTCTGTGCAAACAGCATGACTTTTAGACGTCGGTGAGTTGTCACACGAAAATAACAGTAAATCAATTCACACAGTGTTAAATAATGTTTGATTTGTAACATTTAGATGGTCATTGCATGAAGAACGAGACAGTACATTTTATGTTTTACATGTGGCAACTCAGCCCTTTTTAAATGTAGAACAAGTGTTTCATCTGTGGACATATTGCTCGTGTTCTAATTTCAAATGAATATCCCGCTATTTTTGTGCACAAGTTTTAACATATTCTCAGTACAATGAATATTATGAACAGTTGGTTGATATGTTTCATAAAACTTGTAGTTATTCAGACAGCAATTAGCGAATATGGAAGCTACAATGGAAATTGTACGGTAAATAAATTATCCGAGAAGAATGAAGTATCAAGAACGTTGTCGAGACGTAAGAGATTCATAATGTTTCCGGAAGGAAGCTCTTTTCAACTCGGTACGTAAATAATTAAGTGGAAAATATTTGGAGCAATGAGACCTACTAGTCTCAGTTTTCGGTATTTAGAAGTTCTCTATTATCTACAATGTTTGTTATACTATGTTTACTAGTAGACAAACTGTTTGGAATAATAATTTGTTGTGGTCTCCGGGAAAGGGGAGAACGAATTTTGAATTTGGAATAGTTAGCTGGTTCTTACATTAGACAACTGGAAAAAAACTAAAATTTCGTTAATTTCAACCAATCCACGGAACCCGCTATCTTGCTGATACTTTTTGAGAGCTACTGATTGGTTGTTGAGACGTCAAACATGAGCTCTTTACGGCAACTCAAGTTTTATTTGCTTTTCCTAAAAAGGGGTTTATATTATGATTTTGAAACCTAACCCTATAGGCATAGCGTGCTTTTTTGTATTGATATTATCACAGGTACAAATATCTGGTTATGGTTTTAAAGAATAAACCAGCCAAATAGTAGGTAAATATAGACAGAATCCATTGGTTTCCTGATTAGTCAATATGATAATCTTTATAAAGTATTATAAACGCCCAAGTCGGTTCAGTTCATAAGTAGTATCAGAAAATTTGTACAATTGTCATTTTTGTTTGCAGACATTGTCTTAATTAGTACTAGTTGGACATCAGTAATTAAGGTTATATTTACAATATGAATACCATACTAACATACCTGCATAATATCTACTAATATGTAGGTTTTTGTCTTCGCTTTACGAATAACATCTTACCACCTGTTGTCCCCATGTCTCTCTCTTGCTCTCTCTTTCTCTCTATGTTTCTATCTCATTCATTTTCTTCAATCATTATTAGAAAACCATAGTTCCCATGCTCATAGTTACCATTTGACGCCGGAGGATAATCTTTGGTATTGAGTGTTTTCTTTCCTCTTCATTAACTGTATATTTGGCTTATACGGCTCTGAATGTGCGACTGCTCCCTGATCTTCCACCTTCCAGTATGGGGATAAAAGCTTACCTACATCAGAGCCTCTCATACAAAAACTCATACCAAAACCTTTTGTACTTTTTAAGTCTCAAGTCCACAGAGTCCTCTGTGGGTGACCTTACAAACACCACTGCCCTTATTTTCTTAGAATGTTTACGTATGAACATTCTCTAGATGTAATAAAAATATTGTGCCAAATATAGACATCTCATAGTATTATAAGTACTTATGTGTAACGAAATTATCTAAAGCAATTAGTATGCTAACTGTTCAAATCAAATGTAGATCGGAAAAAGTTAATACTTCGACGGGATTTAACGACCGGCTATCTTTCCCTTACAAGGGGATCACTCTGCTTAACCACGAAACCACATCTGAAGCATTTGAAATTCTCCTATACAACCATCTTTGGAACGATAGTGAGAGCCATCTACCGACAATCCTACGAACTATCAATCACAATGTATACGTTACACACATAATTTATTTTTAATAAAGTTCATGTTATTTCTTCTATTCTTATTTCAGTATTCTGCACACAACAAGCAGCTTTAATCCCAATAGGCGACATTTTCCTGTACGGCTCGACTATAGCCCTGGCGTGGGCGTTGCCGTCAGACCCAAAATATCTTTACATGTTCAAAAACTACGAAAAGCCGCTCCAAAGAAAAGACGAGGTCACTAAGACGAAAGTGGATGTGCCGCATAAGTAGGTACATTTTTTTTAAGCATTGATCTTTTTATTCATAATCTTCTTCAGTATTTTATACTTGAAAAAACAGCGGTAGCCTAGTGGTATGGATAATGGACTGCTGAGACGAGGTCTCGGGTTCGATCCTGGGTTTTACCATAGCACACACCAATGACTTTTCGATGCTTTTCAAAGTTATGTGTGTTTTTTCGAGTTATAAAGTGCCCGGTTGATGGCAATAGGCTCGCCACGTATTACATTGGGAGCTAAACATGAACTGGCGAAATGTGGGTACTAGCACCTCTGCTTACCCCTTCCGGGATATAGGCGTGAGTTTATGTTTATGTTTTGTTTTATACTTGGAAATAAAATTGTTTTAAACAAATTTTATCTACGAGTAGATTTTATTATTGGTGAAACTTGGCTATTAACGTGATCACAATGACATGTTCAATAAAATATCTAATATCTTTTGATTTGCTTGACGTTTTGGTCAGGTTGTCTTCTTCTTTTTTTTGGTTTTCTGTTAGTGTTCTTTTATTATTAACACTGAGCTCGATATTGGGTGGTTCTACAGGAGTCATGGTTACAGAAGATACAGGTACCTTGTCTCAAAATTAAAATCTGAATATTTTCATTTCCAGGAGATTAATTGTAAATCCAGTGTTTGCAAAGAGAAGTATAGAAGATAACAAATTAACATTCAAGGAGAAATTAAAAATGAAGATTGATCGAAACAAGATGCATGAGAGGCTGATAGACCGAGACTATTTGAGAAGTGATTATATGGACAGGGATGCGATAGAATTCCATAGAAGTAATAGATTAGAATTATATCAAAAGCTAGAGACATTATTTACTGCGTAAGTATTCAAATGAATCATGAATTTATCCTTAGAGAAACAAAGTTTACGAGTGACATACATATCTTTAGATAAAACCTAGATTGATAAAGTGACAGAGTATATGAATTACGATACGTTTTCTTGTAAACTATAACCAATTTTGACAGAAAAGATATTGCAGTGACGTCACGCCAGACGCCAGAGCTCACTAGAGAGGTTTTGTGTTGTCCGTGGGCAAACCAAAGGCTTATCCTACATCTTTTGCGCTGACGACACAGAATGTCTCTGTTCTTACAGGGGTTGCGGCACGAGTGTTATTCCTCTGGTGTTATACGCGCCCATAGGCCACGGTAACCACTTACCATAAGGTGGGCCGCGTGCTTGTCTGCGACCTAAGTTGTATAAAAAAAAGACGTCAATGCTTCTATTTTAAAAGTCACAAATCCTTACCACTGACATTTTTAATTCAATTCGTCTGTGTTCAGAAGAATTGTTTCACATGATGCGCCCACACCTACTTTCTATCATCGCACCGCTCGCCATAGGGAGGGAGTTCATCCTCACACACTACGACCGGAAACGGTGCGCACTGTGCGGTATGAAAGGAATTTCATCCCGCGCACGCTCAAGCTGTGGAATGAGCTCCCTGCCGTGGTTTTCCCAAGCGACTACAATATGTGGTTCTTCAAGAAGGGCATTAGAAGGTTTCTACAGGATAGGCAGCACGTGTGTGGTGCCTCTGGTGTTGCAAACGTCCATGGGCCACGGTGACCGCTTCCCATCAGGTGGGCCGTGTGCTTGTCTGCCACCTAAGTGGTATAAAAAAAAATCATACTCCTTTTGTAACTGTATATATATATATATATCGTCGCTGATACTGCAATACTGCGTAACTAACAGTGGATGATACCGCGGAAATACAAAAGTAGCAAATTTGAGATTTCGCGGCGTTAGGTAAAAGATGTCGATTCGCTACGTACCGCATTCACAGATTCACGTTTTGTTCATTCAATCGGCAACTAATGTCAATTAGTTAAAACCGCGCGAGCGAATCTGTCAAAAATATTTTCCAATACCGCGTATTCTCGCGATTATAACAAGAAGACGTATTGTTTTTGTATGGCGCTGCGGCAAATGATAGATTTTTATAGTAATAGGAAGGTAATTGGTACGTTTTTGATATTGTTTTAATGTGTGTTTATCAATGAATTCGAAAATTTCTTAAAATCTAGTAATTTTCACATGTGGGTAGTTGTAAAACTATTCACTTGTGAATTACCCACAAGTGAAAAATACTGTGTATCATGAAGATACCGTAGATAACAAGGTGTTTTTCTTTCATTTTAGAAGGTTATGGAAGTAGATTCAGAATTTGTTGACGAAAATGAAATTTGGCAAAATGCAGATGTCAATAGTAATGTTGTCACTTTGCAAGAGCTCCTGGATCGACGCCGGGCACTTCTAAATACACCCACTTACATTTCAAAAGCCTATCGAACAAATTCCATGTGCAGCTACAAAGATCGAAAACGCGTTTGCCAAAGCTGATACTTTGACCACAATTTTAGAGCCCCTCCCGAGCACGTTAGGTTTTCCGAAAGTTGTTAATGAGTCATACTTAGATTTTTCATCAGATGACTCTGTCGTTGATCCTGACTATGTTCCATTATCGGAAATAACTAAATGTTCAACTGATCGAGTCATTAGATCATAATATTGATTGGTTTCCTGAGAGAGATACTGAAGCAGAGGTTGGGAGACAGTCAAGATCGAGAAAAAAAATGCTGATAGGTACATACATAATATGCTCACGCCCGTAAACCCCGAAGGGGTAGGCAGAGGTGTATTGAACACCCACATTTCACCAATTATGATTTTCGGTCCCACGTAATCGGGGGCGAGACTATTGCCGCCAATATTAATAATAAGAAACCACTTGGGACTTAAAAGCGACCACCTATGATTCTTTTTTGTGGATTACGTTACAAATCTGTTAAAAAAAGATGCTATATAGCTTAGCTTATATTTTGATAATAGTTATTTTTGATTTCGAAACTCTATGCATACTGTAAACATATTTTAAGTATAGAAAAATACTAATTAGGTATGATCCCTTTATTCTCATGCTAATAAGTCAATAACAAGTTGTTATGATGACGTTTTAATTATGAGGCTATAATAAGCTAGTTCCTACCAAAGTGGAAATGATGAGACTGTGATTACTTGAGTAAATATACGGTCTTTATTATAGCTTAACTCTGTTTTATCCTCCCTCAAATTCCGCGTAAGTCCCAAAAAAGCGCAAATAACAAACGTCACAAAAAATAAAAATCCGCGTAAGTGTTTTTTCTAGCCAAATATTGATTGAATTTAATTAAATAGTAAGGCATACGTTAACTGGTACACATTTTTATATAACTGTAAGTTCGGTAACGTATTTGATAAGTACAGCGGAAGTTATTCAGTTTTTTCGCTCTCCTGTAAAATTTGCTTCACCTAACTTACGCGGTATTGTCTGTTGCTAGTTACGCGGTATTGCAGTATCAGCGACGATATATATATATATATATATATATATATATATATATATATATATATATATATATATATATATATATATATATTAGACATACATACATAAACTCACGCCTATATCCCCGAAGGGGTAGGCAGAGGTGCTAGCACCCACATTTCGCCAGTTTACGTTTAGATCCCAATGTAATAGGTGGCAAGCCTATTGCCATTAACCAGGCACTTATAAACCTGCGATAAATACACACATAACTTCGAAAAGCGTCGAAGGGTCATTGGCACCATGGCACACCATGGTGAAACCTGGGAGCGAACCCGAAACCTCGTCTCAGCAGTCCATTACCCATACCACTAGGCTACGCGACTTCATAATCATACAAATGAAATTACAAAAAACTCGCTATCCTCATACAGGTGTCAAAATTCTAGTGAATATTCAATGATACAAGATTAATGTTTTGATAAACATTCCTGGTTTCGTATTTGAAATTCCATTCTACCTCATCCATAAACTATGATATAATTTTTGTTCTCAACAGATTGTTTAGAAGTATGGAACATAGAACTCATGCTATTCCAAGCTCTAATCCATCCCTGTATCAAATTTCAATCTGATCAGTTTAGCCGTTAGAGCGTGAATTGAATAACAAACACACAAACATTCAAATTTCTTTACAAACTTGCCCATGACCATGGCATTAAATCCGCGTTTGTACAATTATTTTGAATTTGTGGAATAACTTTAACTAAATAATAATAAATAAACACTTTCATTTTAAAACAATTTTAATACAGGGTGTAAGGGAAACACTCCCGAAACCGAAGGCCCCTGGTAGTACTCATGGTACACAACATATTGGCATGAAAATAAATTACGGCATACATATCTAAGGGTTAGTAGGAAATAGTGGGATAGGATAATATTAGTAAAACTAACGACATACGCATATATTCGACAAATATTTTTATGTATCCCCCATGCAACTTGCCATCCTGTCAAGGTAATTGATAATGTCAAAATTGAATCGAGTTAAAATAATGTTGTACTTCCTCACACAAATAAATAAATGAGCATTCCTTGATTTTCTGATATTCTACACAGTATTAAGGCAGAATCGAACGTGCACCTTCAGACGTAGCAGTCGAATGCACTATTGATGCACCAGAGACGGTGGATTGTCTCATTGTGCTATTAGCTACAATGTCATAAAACCCCGTGGTGAAGATAACTCCCCCTTAAATGTTTTCAAGAATAAGTTTTACAGAAAAGCCGTTTATGATTCCTACTAAGTTATGGTTATTATTAGTATTACTTAAGGTCATTTAATAGTGCAACGAATATTCACCCAAGTCTACCCGAGTCTCATGATGCGTTATTTTTCGTGTGAAATTAAATCCACGAAATCCTGGCGTTATTCGCAGTTCCAAAGGTTCCATTTCGAAGCCCAGCGTCCGCTTATCTACATTTTACCCATTATGCACAGAATATCTTAAAAGTTTTTAAGGTTGATTTAGAACTTTGATGTAGTCCCATACAAGTTACTGAGAGTAGATATATTATAACATTATTCACAATTAAACTGAAAAATAAATTGAAATGAAATCATTTTTTTAATGAATGATATAAAACATATTGCAATATAATCCGCAAAAAGTGGTTTCAATTCAAATTAAAATAGATGTTATTTCAAATGGTTAATTTGCAGCGTAATTTGCGACTTAAACAATTACGCACAACATGAATCTGGTACATGAACACCCGCTTTGTAATTTCACTAAGACAGTCCAGGCATTTCTAACAGCGTTTATAATCTGTGCAGGCTTGGAGGAGACGGCAGGCAGTGCGTTCTTTACAAACTATGCGAGGCCGCGCAACGCCGGAGGGGGCAAGGGACATTCCTGGAAGAATTCCTCACTGTTATCTTCACGTGAGTATCGATTTTGTTCAACAGCTTTGTTCTCTAGTATTAAGTACATTCTTGTGACTCTAAAATTGTAGTAATGGGTTTGGTTTATCAATTGTATCTTCATCAAACCCACGCATTGCCTATAAACATGTGCAGCCTACCCAATATTCAAAATGGGAACTTTTTGGAGTTCAAACTTCAATCGTCAAACATTTTTGACGACCTCCATGGCGTGGCGGTAGTGAACGCGACTGCTACGCAGGAGGCGCGGGTTCGATTCCCGCTCAGTGCAAATATTTGTGTATATGAATATGAATATGAATATCTGCATTGGTCTGGGTGTTTCTATGTATTATATGTATGTATTTACAAACAAAAATATATCTAAGTATGTTTATCCGCGTTCTCGAATTTAGGATGCCTGATAGACACCAATAAATTGATCCTGGATTACATAGGTGGAATTTGTATGAAATACATCGTACGTTATACAATGGAAATATATGTGAATATAACAACAATTAAACTTGAAAACTGTACGCATTGTTTTGGTTTATTCCACTTATGCGTCTAGTTGCACAAAATGGGGTCTCATTTTATTTAAATCACCCATAGCAACTTAAGCAGCTTTTTATAATTCCAATGGACACATTCAAGTTGACCCGCCAAAACCTTGAAAAAATACGAAAAGAAGTTTGACATAAAAAGGTTTGTCTCAATAAAATGTCAAGCTAGCATTATTCTCTATCTGACGAAAAATGTTTCACGACACCGTCCTTCTTAGATTGCTTGCAATATCAAAGGTATAACCTTACAATCCGTACACAGTCTAAAGGGCTAGTACTTAAATTGCTGACGTGGTAAGGGATCGTGCTCATGGCAAGACACGATAAAGTTTATTTTGCTACAATTTTACGGGATGTATTTGGACGTACTCCTTCCACATACATCGTTACTATCTAGTATGATATGAAGCAAGATTTGTACGTTTGATCAACTCATATTGTGTAAACTTATTGGTTGAACTATTAGTGCAAAGGGGTCATTTAAGCAGGGCGTGAAAAGCATCTGATGATCCCATCAAGCTGAACGCCACCACTGTACGTGTTTGTAATGGCGATCAGCTTACCATCAGGCGGGTGACGACAAATTGACACATGACTGAGAATGATATATTTACAGAGTAGTTAGAACTGTATTATTTATAATATGTTAAACTGAAACTTCGGTTTTAACTGCTCTAAAGAGATACTCTAAAGATATGCGCTGTGCTATAGCTTTGCAAAACTGGAGCAAATAGGCCGATCTCTCACTCTTATCGCTGATATGTCAAATCGAAAACCAGATACTAAGTCATTTTTGTGAAATTCATTTTTTTCTATTTCAGTCTTCCAAAAGGTGAAGAGTTTCAGCTAGAAGAGCACAAAGAATATGACGCTGCACATACTACACACACCACTACTGATGAATGCTTAACGAAGTACCCTGGCTGTGTACAAGACTAACTACAATGCTCATTAATAAAGAGTTCCTACAAAATATACCTAATTATTTACTTCCATTATTCCTTTATTTTGTTTTAAGAATATTATTATAATAGCAAACTATTCAGAATGCATTTAAGTCTATGTCTATGCTGCAATTCTTTCAAATTCATTGAACTGTTCTGACACAATTTGATTAAAAAAACATCCATTCAGTTTGCTACGGAAAAGTCAACATACTCGTAACAATCAAAAACCTTAAACAAACTAGGAACTCCATAGTTCTAACTTAAGACCCAATGTGGTAATCACTATGAGCATCATGGACAACACGTGCAGGGCTTAGATGTCACCCGCTTACGGTGCGGAATGTTCCATCAAGAACCAAGCGGTTCGGTGAGTTTTTACTCTGCCGCATCATTAAGTCTTGGAATTTCTCACCGGGCGGCGCACGTGTTTCCTTCTTCCTACAGTCTCGGGTCCTTTAAGCGTGAAAGAGCACCTGATAAGACCGTCAAGCTGAGCGCTATCATTGTAGCACTGTACGTGTTTGCAATGGTGACCCTCTTTCATGAAACTTTGCCTTCAGCTTAACACCAGGCGAGATGAAGTCAAATTGACGTGCCATAAATAAAAAAAAGTAAGGTAATAATATAATATGAGCAGTCAACTACATATTTAGAAATACTACCATCAACAAAATGATGTTGAAATCTAATCCCGACGTAATTAAGTCAACGATGTAAATTGACAAGCGAATTTGTGATATCAATTCACAATTAATTCATTGTTCAAATGTTTAATAGTCGCTGTCAAATAGAGCATGCTTGTTATCTACTACGTTTATTAGGTAAATATTATACGACATCACACTTGTGCGATATCGTTTTCTTGCTTATAAGTCGAATATTCGTTAAGTTATTATTTCCTTTAGCAGATAGGTTTTATTTAAGGTTTTCGGGACCCAAGTCAGTCTAGTTTGCTAGCGGTACACCTGTTGATTAATGGTCAAGGCTCTTTTTATATCACCTTGGCGGAAAATAAGCACACGGGCCGCCTAATGGAACGCCTGTTTATGAACTTTTGCAACTTCCATAGCCGCGGCGACGCTATAGAAACTTTCCATTGCCCATCTTGAAAAGGTGGTGGTTGTGAAGAAACCGCAATGAAATACAACAATGAGCAATATAATCACATTCATATCACGGTACGCCGTAACTGCTGCTGCGGTCGGCAACGGAATCATACCTTAAGATATACTGTAAGAAAATGATCATGATATATCTTATAGCTTATTGATTGAATGTAGAAGTGATATATGGTAACCTTTACTAGCATGCACACATTGTATACTGTTGTATCGGTAAGCACTTGAATCATAAAATGCTTGGAATCGAATTTGCCCGATCACTAAGATGTATGCCAGCATGGTATTGTCCTCTCACTGGTCTGCCCTGTCGTTCAGTAGTCATAACTTCCACTTAAGTCCTGGTGGACATAAGTCCAGATGGTGGTCCATCATTGTAAATTAGGGCAACGTATGCTTACCGTATCAAAACATTGTTAACTTAAATGAAACTTACTGTACCCCTAACTTCTTCCTAATGCACGTCGATGTGGATATTTTTAAATATAAAAGTAACCAAGTTTTGCTTTATAGCATCTGTTATCTACAGTTCAAATACCTTCAAAATTGGCCGAGCCATTTAGAAGATTACCACCGATAGAAAGATAATTTAGGAATAATATATCAATGAAATTTTGATGCATGAAATTTGCAACCCATTTAAATCGATGTAGATTAGAATCAGTGAATGATTAGAAGAAAGTGCTGTGTTTTGCTGTGTGGTATATATTCTTATGCATACATTAAAAAACTGATATTTTAACGTTACAAACAGACACTGCAATTTTATATTTATTTGTATTGATGAAATAGTAAACTTTAAGTCTGATCTAATTTAAAGATCAATGTTATGATTGGTGTCACTAGAACATTCTGTTTGTACGGACGTTTTAAACCAGGTCGACATGTTAATTATAGTCTAGTCGCAAAATACTGTTCAACTAATAATTTTCTGTGGCGTCGAGACCACTCATTTGAGTTTCAGTTATATATAATCCATTCATTCATATTAAATGAAGAAAGGTTGAGTGCCAAAATGTACTTTGCTTTACGTAAATTAATATGTTTGGCGATTTTGAATTATTTCATATGTATTTATTTATTCAATGCGCAATTTATGCCAAGGCAAATTATATTTCTTTACGCAATTCTTTTCACGTACAGGTATATACTGCTATAGAAATTTTGTTAAATTAAAAAACAAACTGACTTGTTTTTTAATTTTAATAGGTGGGTACGTCAACATATTTCATTATTAAGTTATTACCTAATTAGCATTTGATTTAAATTGATTTGAAATTGTAATATTTTCAATAGGTTTCATGGGATAGGTACTCCTAGAGTTAAAAATTTCAATTACCTAGTAATTACCCAAATTTAGAGGAAAGATCTGAATCTGTTGAAAAGGTATAACTATGATCTTTCTAAAAGTTTAATTATTATGAAGTCAAAAATTATCTGAATCATTTTATGAGACCTTGTTATATATTAAGTGATGTACCTAAATTAAATTCCAATTAATTCATAACTTGTCTAAAATTTAAACAAGTGTTATATGTTTCAATAAATTTTAATGAATGTTTAGGGTCTTCAGCATCGAATCTCGAGATCCGTTGTGACAGATGAGATGTTAATCGGCTCATTAGGCCCGTGTCAGTTGACACATTTGTGTAGCTATTTGTTTCAAAGGAAAAACTTTAACTGCGGATTTTGACATTCGGACATTCATTCAGAATTTTGACAGTATTGATTTTGACGATGTCATGATGCTGAGTCGTATTATTAATTATTTTAATATTAATAGTTATAAGATATCGCACGACGAAATCCTTAATGAAAATACCTAACATTATTCTTGTTGATAAACACTGTAAACTGTAACAAAATCTTTGACTAAACCAATACCTTTCTATTTTACCTAACTGCGTTATAATTTGCACATTGTGCTTTCATTAGCATTCGTCTCGGGATAACTGGTCATTGTTTGTACAAACGCACAAGGGACAGTGGGCAA
This sequence comes from Pelosia muscerda, assembly GCA_963691645.1. Lineage (NCBI taxonomy): Eukaryota > Metazoa > Arthropoda > Insecta > Lepidoptera > Erebidae > Pelosia > Pelosia muscerda. Next base: position 3,044,351 of record OY829114.1, on the reverse strand, counting down.
AAGTGTACGGAAACTGCGTACGATATACTGTCAAATTGTTATAGATAGGTATAAGCATCATGGATAAATTTAATAATCGAATTGAACATAATATTCTTATTGAAATGATATTATGTACCGTAGACACCGACCAATTGACTTGTTTTTATATAAAATATACTGTTTGGTCCTATGCAAAATTTATGGGCTCTCATAATATTATAAGACACTACAGTAATTTGTGTGGTTACGTAGAAAGATCCTTTCTACGTAACCACACGGATTGCTGTAGTGTCTTAGTGTGTGGATGAGTGTCGTAAAATTCGACTAACGGAAACCGCAGACGATATCACTGTAAGAGAAGGAAAACTCGAGAAATAAAACCCTCTACCAACCCATTCGACCAAAGTGGAAACGGTAACCCGACTACCCCTAATATTGGGAGAGGCCTATGTCCAGCAGTGGACAGCAATAGGCCAATTGATTAGTTGCATTCTTATAGAATAAGATAAAAGCGATTTTTTAACGTTTGTAACACTACTAAATTATATACGTCTATCAAATTTTATTATTCTCAATAGCTTTATTTAATTATTGAATTCCAAGAACAAACTTTTTGCAAAGGAATGTTTTCAAAAATGTTTGTTCATTTGACACTACACTGTTAATGGCCACCAATGACCGATGGTCACTGGACCACAATGCCCATTCTCCTTTTATGCAAACTCGTTTATAAACAAGACCGTCGAATACAAGTGTAAGCCAGTTGTTTCCAGGAACACGCAAGGGTTCGTTGCGTTCTTGGAATTGTTCTATTATGTTGAAAATGTAAGTAAATTAGGGCTGTGAAACGTCCCTTTTTCAATAATATCATGCCAAATGAACAAATTGTTATGATTTTTGTTATATATTTACCTTTTGCATTTTGTTTACATTCTTTTGAACACAGATTAAATTTTATATTTATCACCTTGGAAAATCTTGGCATTTTATTTTCTTGTGTTACAGTTAGGGTAATATTATATTTCACTTTTTAATTTACCTTTTTTATTTTCTTATTTACAGGATAACAACATGATTTATATATGGTATCCAATATTACTATTATCAGTACTATCGTGTATTGTAGCAGAGGAGTCTATCATCGCAAACAAAACGGTTTCAAAAATATTATCGAGAAGAAAGAGGTTTCTAATTTTCCCTGATGGCAGCTCATTTCAGTTAGGTAGGTAACAGTGACGATGCGGTTGAACTGTTATTATTTCTGTTATGAAACATGAGCTGTACAGTGTAATGTAAAATATCCACGTTATCATTTTCCACAATGTGAATTCTGTGGTAGATATTGTTATCTAAATGACAGGTTGAAGTCATATTAATAATAATTTGTTCTGTATCAGCATTTGCCCTATCAATTGAACTAGTTATTGAGTTTGAAGTAATCGGATGGTGTATATTATACTTCAGTTCATCATCATTTATATCCCAGATGAATTTTTTGAAATATAGAGAGGATACATTTCTATACTTAATAAAAGAAAAAACAAATTTGCATTCAAAGAATTTCATAAGCTTGATCGTAAATAAGTATAATTATTGAATAATTCCTTTTACAAATCCAAGCAAATTTTAACTAATTTATTTAAAATCTTTCAGTTTTCTGCACCCAAAATCATGGCTACCTTCAAATTGGTAATGTCGTATGGTTCGGCACTACAGCTGCGTTAGCCTGGGAACTGCCAACTGATCCCAATTTGTTTTACTTGTTCAAAGACCAATACAAGAAGCCTTATGATGCAAAACGCAGAAACGATGTTATCTACTATTTAGATGAGGATGGCAAAGTGGTAGATAAAAAAGATTATAAAAGGTGAGCCAATTTTAATATTATATATGAAACTAAAGTTTTAAGAAAATGTAGAAGAGAATAAGAGTACCCTTTGAAATAAAATAAATTTTAACTGGTTTCTATCGCGACCATACCTGATGAAAATAAACCGAAACGTAAAGTTATATGAAAATAATAAAGTAATGACAAACAAATCGGTACACAATGCGTTATAAAAATGATTTTATTTCGATGAGTAATATTCGAATAAACTTCCCATAGCTTCATATAGATAGGAATTACTGTTATTTCCACTTTACAGTCAGTATCAGACTAAAGAGAACATATTATTTTACTGTCATTTTTTAAAATGGTATAGTTAGGCCGAAATTTCTCCATTCGGCCGTTTTTATGACACCGGTACGTATACATGTTTGATGAAGTGAGAAGTTTGGCTAACTTCTACGGGATTTTAATAACTACAACCAAAGTTTATAACAATGCAGCATATCGTTTTCACCAACTTCATGCTATAAAACTATTACTAGAGCACAAAGTTATTTATTTCTGGAGTAGACTGCTAGCCTAGCATGATAAAAGACTATTAACTTCTGCATTCATGAAAATCTTTATCCAAGCATATCTATACTAATATTATGCAGAGATAACGTTTGTAAGTAAATTTGTAGAGTATAATCTCTGGATACTACTGAACCGATTTTGAAAATTCTTTCTCCAATAGAAAGTCGCATTATTTTTGAATATCATAGAAGGGAAGGTCAGCAATGGGACCTGAATTTCACGCAAGCTAAGCCACAATTATAAGCTAGTATATTAAAACAGAAAATAATGTTATCATATCAGGTATAGTGTGTTTAGACAGCCTAATTGACTAGGTTGCACTCGTCATAATCATGGGCTTTATGCACTGTAAATGCTTTATGCAGTGCAGTTTATTTACACTATACAACAGTAAAATTATACATGATGAAAATGGTATGGAGTCACACAGGTTACAAAAAATAATTACTAGAAAAAAGAAAATACACTTTACCTTGGTAGGTGTACTGTGCAGAATGGCGACACGTACCTACTCACGGCTAAGCCAACATCTTTATTGAATTGGTACATATTTATAAAAATGTAATTTCTTCCAAAAAGAATCGCTTCAAAACATGTTTTATATTTTTTCTTTTAGTCTTTCCTAAATAATGTTTGAGGGTAGTTTATGTTTATTTATTATATACTATACATGAATAATAACATGAATAATTTTACTAGGAAAATTTTAGTAAATCCAGCATTTGCCAAGAGGAGTATAGACACTACAAAAGAAACAAACACTGTTGTCACAAATATGATTAAAAAGGAAATGCACAATAAACAGAAAAACATAAATCATCTGAAAGAACTGGATGCGACCGAAATAGATTTTCATAGGAAAGGGAGACAGAAACTTTATGTAAAACTGGAGAAGTTTTTGCAAACGTAAGTAGCATTATTAAACTGAACATTTTGTGCTATTTTTAATAGGTATGCCAAAGTTTCCGTCGAGTAGAGACTGTAAATTATTTGAACGATTAGGTCTTTAGTTAAAATGAATTTCTTCTCTCCAAGAACTATCCAACGTCTTAAATATAATTGTATGTTTAATCTTACAAAAGGTAGAGTACAGCAAAACTGAAGTCAAAGTTATTTTGGAAGAAGTTTTGACTTATTTATTCTTAGCGTTTACTTCCATTTTACTTCATGAACTTTATTTCATTTCATCTAGGCTTGGATGGAATGGGAAGGAATGTGTATTACAAATGCTTTGCCAGGCAAACAAGCTAGATAAAGCAGATCAAGGAACTTTTCTGGATGAGATTCTCAGAGCCGTATTTACGTGAGTATATAAACAATAGGGTTGTTGGGAGAGCCATATGTTCAGTTGCGGACGTCCTATAGTTAAAATAGAAATTAATTGAATATTTTACATAATATTATCATAGTGCTGCTTTGCACGATTTAAATCATCCATTTTTTTTCAAGTCTTGAATGAATTTTAGTGACATTTGCATCGGTGAAGATGTATCATGATTTATATAATTTCCAAAAGATCTAAAAATTTACAGTTTAGTGTTTATAGTGAAGTAAGACAGCTCCATACAGGTTTCCTTAGTAAACCACAAACTTAAACTTTCAACATAATTTCAGATTACCGAAACTCCACGTCCAGTCTGAAGTTCATAACCGATACGACGACGCCCACGGGGCTAATGGGGACTGTGCGCACTTGTATCCTAATTGTGAACATTCTCCTCTAACGTAATCACATATGTTGTACTTACTATTATGTTTTGTACTATGTTAAATATAGTTAATGTAATCTGTATAATATTATTAAACATTATTGTTGGAAATCTGTGATTTTACCAATTTCACAAATTGTATAATGTGCAGAAGTACTCATAGAAAAAGTTAAGTCAGATAGAAGCTGCAAAAGTCAAGATCTGTGTAGAAATCCGTGGTAGTGGAAAACTGGACTACAAGCTTTAAAAGTACAAGTTTTACATCCAAATCCAATCAAAATCGAGACTAACGTTGTGAGGATTATACGAGAATAGTAAGATTTTACACAAGCAGGTACAGGAAAAAGAGAAAAAAGTTAATTTAACATAGCAAGTCATTAAAATTCAGTACAGTAGGTACTCCAAAATCAAAACGAATAAATGGTAGTATCTCTATCAAAAGTCACAGAAACTGTGAAAGTTCAACAGCCAGTATGTATTGATGGTGTTAATTACATTTTACAGCTGCAAACTTGCTGTCTGACGTTCAAAAGTGCAGACGACAGACAGTTACTCTAATTACATGATCAAATACAGAACTTGAAAATGTTTCCTGGAGCGGTGAATAAGTATGGAAGTGACTTTATGTTAATATTTACAATTTTCGTTAAAGTTTTAGATATAATATACTAATCTGGTAATATGTTAAATTACTATTCATGCATGGTATTAGTTTTGAATGGGAATATATTAAAAGTGCATTTTTATAAAGTGTAAATTATTTTATTGATTAAGATAAAAAATATATGGAAATAGTGTTTCAATTTAAAAGTTTTGTGAAGCGTTATTTAGGTTCTGTATTTGATGTTTCGGTATTTTTTCAACAAATTATTTGTTTCTCTATCATAAAATACGTAATCTTATGATTGAAATTTAAAGATATATAATATTCATAACAACAACGGAAAGTTCTTCTAAAATAAAATAAAACAGTCTACTATATATTTGTCAAAGGAACTCTAAATATCTACATAATGTATCACACAAACTTGTATATACTAAGAGTCACATGGTTAAACAGTTGACGTAATTGATAATACAACAGCTCAGAGCCAATGAAAGATTAGTCAAAGTGACTTCTCGTTCTCTCTGAATCTGTTATTTGACTTTAGTTTAGCGCTGAGAATAATAATATTCATAAATTTGAAAAGAAAAGAAATTATTTCAAATACAGAGATAGAATACAATGAAGAAGAAGAAAGAAAATCAAATGATACAAAATAAGCTAACACAAGGTTAGATTAAGCATAAAAATATTGAAGTAAACAGAAAATATATCAAGAAACAAATGAAAATAGTGCGTTCCACACCTTTCTTATGTTCAAAATATCGAACAGTCACGAGAATACAACTTCAGATTGTACGTCGCTTTAACCAGAGTTTCCCGTTGAACTATTGAACAAGGAATATGAATTTTATAAATTTGCTTATAATAATACTTGTGATAAACGAGCTAGAATTCGCAGTGAATGCAGAAGCAAAGGATTATTGTGCCAATGTGAAGGCTCCTTTGGCCGGCCTGAGGAAGAAGAGGCATTTAACGTTTCCGACGGGAACTGCTGTTGTTGTAAGTGTTTAAAACATTTTTATATTTTTAGTATCTTCTACTTGTAAGTTGTTACTTTCTCTGTTGAGAGCCACAAGAGCAAGACTATACGTATAATTAAAGTAAAACTATTTGTTCAAGTGATATAAATATTACTACGTCTTTAGTGATGTACAGACGTAAGATTTTTTAGAACGATATTAATAACCGAAATTATTAATATTCTCCCAAAATTTTCCCTGGATGGATGGGTTCATACTGTTAGAATAATGCTAGGATTCGAATACTTTAAGATGAGGCCGATACTTTACCACTAAGCTGTGGACGACACTATCTCTCTCTTTCTCTCAATCTCACTAAACTATCAATAACATGACAAAATCAATAACAATACTTACTATGTGATTTCCAGTTGACACTGTCCCTGGTAAAGACTATTGTAGTCCACGCCCCATCTGGTTGGAACGTCGCCATAGAAGTTGATGTGATTCATCCTATGCTGAGTCCAGAGATGACCAACGAGTTGTTTAGAAAAAAGTTTCACCACCGACAGAAGCGAGAACTTTGGGACACAATTGGAAATGCACTTCAGAGGTAAATTTTTTGTTGCCATAATATTGAGATGTAGACCAAGCGTGACCTGTGCAGAATGACGTTAGAGAGTTCGAATGATATGTCCGAAGTCGCGGGTTCGAACACATACCATTCGGTACCAATATTTATACGCATTTATATGCATTCTAGAGATCATGATATAAACTAAATTTGTATCGGTATCTAACCGATGTATCCAAAAAAATCATCACATCATTTTAGTTTTTTTTACCATAAAATCATTAGCACGTATTTGGAATAAAATTGACTGTGAGATCATTTGTTATTTCCAAAGTTCATGAAAACTTCGGAAGATGGCACCTACATCATCCTAATATAATGATTTCAGTTATTCAAAACGTATCTATAGCTCAATTGGTAGACTATTTACTCTAAAGAGCGAATGTTGTGGGTTTGAATCACGTCCTCGAAGAAATCCTTTTTGAATTGAGTTTATTATAATTAGTTACATTTAGGATAAATTCATCTTTTTATCTTATAATAGTGTGACTATTATAAGATAAAAAGATGAATTTATCCTAAATGTAACTACAACCAAGTACAACCATGGCTTACAACCAAGAAAAACTTAATTTTTACGATTAGTTAAAAAAGAACTTTATCTATGTAATTATTACATTAAAAGGTAAAAAGGTTTTTAGAGAAAATCTTGATTAACATGAAAAGAACAACACGCAAAAGAACAACAAACGAAACAGTGAAAGCACATGCCAATATTATTGTAGGGAGTAAAATACAGTTTGAGATACTTTCACATTAACACACTTCCGATGTATGTAAGGATTTTGCCATGCTCCTTCAACTCCGAAAGTGTACAATTTTGTTTTCCAGTTACAATATGAATGGCCGGTCCTGTATTTATCGAAGCATATGTGAAGCCAAGCTGCTCTTAGCTCCAACTGGGAGGTCACTGGTGCATGATATTCTGAGGAGTATATTTTCGTTAGTATTTTTATTCTCATGTTAACAAATTGTACTTTTTTCGTCTGTTTACGTATTGCTTTTTTGTAATTTAATGTGGGTTTTCTTTTTGATAGTAAAGATGAATTAATTGTGATATAGAAAAAAAGTGTTTATTGCTTTCGAGGCGCTTTTAAAACTAATTTTAAAGCAATGTAGATCGGAAAAAGTGTCTGTTCCATGACTCAGTGGGTAGAGTATTACCACTGTAAGCGAAAGATTGTGGGTTCTAGTCCCGTCAGGTCATTTAATTTTTTCTATCTAAATTGATTGGGAACAGCATACTAGTTACTTTAAAATTTCATTAATTTAAAAGAATTCCAATATTATCATCATCATGCCTTCATCCTGTAGGTATTTATTTGGTTTTAGCGTTACCTTTTAGACCTACTTGTTTCCATTAATTAACAATATAATATATTATATATTATATTCTTTATTTAATATTAATTAACATTATATATACTTATCTTATAGTTTACTCTTTTTATCCTACTAATCTTATTATTAATATAAATGGTAAAGTTTATGAAGGTTTAGGATGTTAGTAAATAATCACGATCTATCGGGTGAATGGATCTAATTGAAGTTCGGTAGGTACATGGATAGATTAGAGTATGAAATAAAAATTTTTTTAACCCGGGAATGAAATCCCGTAGGTTGCGAGGATAGGATCAAAATTTCCATGTTGATGAAGCTAATGCTATTTGTTTTTTTAATTTTTTATATCATCCGTCCATATTTTTATTATATTCTTTTGTTAGGTGATCATTTGTGCAGAAAATTTTAAAACGCAATTAGCATGTAGACTGTTCAAATCAAATTTAGATTGTAAAAAGTGAATGCTTCGACGGGATTCGAGTGATATGTCTATTTTTTTCATTTACAATAGCATTACAGCTAAAATGTTACTCCTACCTACTCAATTTGCATTTTTAAAACTATCTTTGAAACGACAACAACTTACGCTTAATAAACATTAAGCGTTTCCTTTCCTAGAACACGCTTTACTTATTCCACGAAGAATGTCACCGTCATGATAGCTAAGTCGACCATTTAAGCTCAGTGGCGTTGATGTAATCTTATTGCCATTCCAAGAACATTGTAGACGGTAAATTTGATTAATGTAAATGATGAAGTGTTTCCTTATTACGTTTAGTTCTTGAGTCTAATTGAATGCCGATCACTAAACCAGTTGGAATCTACTCGTTTCTAATGACTTATGATTGAACTTTTATTTCTGAAGCTGGTGACCTTCAGACAAAATAAAAAGATTTTTATAATAAACGTTTTAAAAGTAAATTCAGTTATAATTTTGATTCATTAGGACAGCCGGCTGTGGCAGCATTTATTTTAAAGTGGCTACTGTAATGTCTAAGGTTGGAAAAACTTGCAATCCTGAGGTTGCAATTCGAGTTTTTGAGTGACTACGTTGTCGTGTTAAAACTATCTTTACCTTCCACAAACATACTGAAATTTTGATTCAAAAGTATAGTGACTAAGGTTTTGGATATTTATTTTGTGCTTTTCATTCATTCATGAAGAACCTCTATCTTCAAAATTTCCTTCTATTATAAAACAAAAGCTGTGAAATAAACTTCCCGCTGGGGTTCTTCAAGAAGGGCATTAGAAGGTTTCTACAGGTTAGGCAGCATGTGTGTGATGCCCCTGGTGTTGCAAACGTCCAGAGGCCATGGTCACCGCTTCCCATCAGGTGGGCCGTGTGCTTGTGTGCCACCTAAGTGGTATAAAAAATCAATCCATATTTTTGCTCTTTGCAATATTTCTAATCGTAGATAATAATTTATTCCAGAGTATCTATTCACGAGGAGGAGTTCAAGTCTGAAGTATATGAAAATTACAGTGAAATATTGCAGTCAAATTTCTGTGAAAAAACTCACGATTGTCCTATATCAATCGTTGAAATTATGTTAGCATTGAATAAAAATCGATAGTTTGTCGAATTTGGAATAATTTCTCTTCAAAATGCACTCCTAATCTCAATCTTGTGATTATAATTTTTTTCGAAAGTTTTGACCGTTCTTGGAAAATTCACTGGTAGGGGTTTGGACTACCCAAGGAATGATAAATGGAGACACGACAAAGAAACGAGTAACTATGGATAGGAGAGTATTAAAGAAAATAAAATAATGTAATTACATTTTGTATTTTGCCAGGTTTTCGTTTTTATTTTGTATCAGAAAAACTTCGAAATTTGAATGTCAAAAACAAAAGGTTAGTTGAACTGCTGGTGTTCACTTTTGTGAATTGTAAGATATTTCTGTCTGACCTATCAATTGCATTTAATTGGTTGTGTTAAAGCATAATAAATTATGGTAATTAATTTGTATGTATGTAGTATTATTACGCCAGTATTATTCTTTTTTACTCTGATACTATGTATGTATAAACTTCGTCATATTTTAACTAGTGCAAAGTATTAAAAAGAAATCATGTAACGAATATAAAATTAAGTAGTTCTGTTTTTTTACTATGAAGTCTATCCACAATCCCTTAGCTATAAGTTCACTAAACCAGTAACTATCCGAAACTAACAACGACAACAGCAAGCATCAAGATTACTCTCAGAAAGGTAAACTTTCTTGAAAACTGACAAAGAATAAAGTTAGGTATAGTCACAATGCGAGTACGTAATTTTCGCATTCAAAATTTTCTACTAAATTTGTATAAACTAAATTGGTAAGAACTTCACAACGTGTACAATATAGGTTTTTAATATAAAAATCCATAGCAACACTCATACACACACACTCACGTAAACGTATCTAAACTTGTGTGTAACGATTTACAATTACGGTGTGTAGTTTGTGGTATTTACATGAAGACGCGACAGAACGTTATCAAATAAAAATCAACTCTAAGCGTTTAAAATTGGGATGCTTTTCAAATGAAAGATATACAAGGAGGTGTGATTCGTGACCGAGCTAATGAGTGGAGACAGCGGGGTTCTAATTCTTTGATCCAACATCCCGGGTCACTGAACACGGCTGGCTCGCACACATAGAACATTTTACGATGGCTTTATACTGATAAGGTATTGCAGAATTAGTGTTCTTTAACATATAGCTATTCCAGCTATGTGTGTGTAAGTTTAGGATGTTTAAAGAAGCTGATTGGCATTTTGAACTGGTGCTGTTAAGAGTTTATTCCTTCGTCAAAATCTTCGGTGCTCAGGCAAATCTAAGGTAGACCTGCTGATTGATAGACAAGATTTAGGCGTAGATATCGTGTGAGGATATCTTCTGATGATAGAGTACTAAAATCATGGGCATTACGTTGAACAATTCGTCTGTAAACAAACCGCCTATCCAAATCCAAACTAATATTATAAATGCGAAAGTAACTCTGTCTGTCTGTCTGTCTGTCTGTCTGTCTTTGCTTCACGCCTAAACTACTGAACCGATTTGTGTGAAATTTGGTACAGACATAGTTTGGAACTTGAGAAAGGACATAGGATAGTTTTTATAACACACTAGCTGACCCGCGCGACTTCGTCTGCATCACCCCGTTATTGCAACATTTTTCATTCCTGCTCCGCACCTGTTAGTCGTAGCATGATGTTATATATATATAAACCTTCCTCTTTAACCATTCTATCTATTGAAACAAACCGCATCAAAATCCGTTGCGTAGTTCTAAAGATTTAAGCATACAAAGGGACAAGAAAAATAGGGACAGAAAACGCGACTTCCAAATCCAAACTAATATTATAAATGCGAAAGTAACTCTGTCTGTCTGTCTGTCTTTGCTTCACGCCTAAAGTACTGAACCGATTTGTGTGAAATTTGGTACAGACATAGTTTGGAACTTGAGAAAGGACATAGGATAGTTTTCATTACAAACTAGCTGACCCGTGCGACTTCGTCTGCGTCACGCTACTCAAAGAGCTGCTGAAACCGAAGAGATGGCTCGGGAGCGCCGGCTCTTAGACACCGAACGTCACGCTGCTCAAAGAGCTGCTGAGACAGAAGAGACGATGTAGGAGCGACGGCTCTTAGATGCCGGCCGTCATGCAACTCAAAGAGCTGCTGAGACAGAAGAGATGGCTCAGGAGCGCCAACTCTTAGATGCTGGGCGTCATGTAACTCAAAGAGCTGCTGAGACAGAAGAGATGGTTCAGGAGCGCTGACTCTTAGATGCTTGGCGTCATGCAACTCAAAGAGCTGCTGAGACAGAAGAGATGGCTCAGGAGCACCGACTCTTAGATGCTGGGCGTCATGCAACTCAAAGAGCTGCTGAGACAGAAGAGATGGCTCAGGAGCGCCGGCTCTTAGATGCTGGGCGTCATGCAACTCAAAGAGCTTTACTGCTTTAGATGCGGCTGAACTTTACTTGCGGGTGAAGCGACTACCATCTGACCTCCACAACCAATGGTAGCCAGCCAACCAAAGAAGCAGCAGAACACCCTCCCGATTCCTATCCTAGAATACCCCACATATTCTAGATAATATTAACAGTCCAAAACGTTTTTGGCTTTATTGAGCTTTATTGAATTACTTACCTATAAAAAGAGACAACGTTATTTCAAAGAGGCGGCAGAAATTGACCGAAAACGAGCTAGTTTCCGTCCGAAGACGCATTGTATACTCGAGAGCCGCGTAGCACAACATTAGGTACATCTTAACAATAACATGCTCGAAACGTTTGTATGATGCGGTGCACTTGTAGTGTATGTATATAGTTAGTATGAATTTGTTACATTTTTTTTATTTAGGACACGTCAATTTGATTTCACCTCGCCTGATAGTAAGCTCAAGGCAAAGTGTCAGGATAGAGGGCCACCATTACAAACACGTAAAGTGTTGCAATGGTGGCACTCAGCTTGACGGCCTCATCAGATGTTTTTTCACGCCCCGCTTAAAGGACCTGGGACTGTAAAAAGAAGGAAACACATGAGCTGATAAGGAATTCCAGGAGTTAATGGCGGCAAAGGAAAGACTCATCGGACCGCTTGGTTGGAAAATGTTCGGGGATTGTGTAACTGAGCCATTTTTTTAATTCACACCCTCATTACCATAACTCCTGTACCTATACTAGTATTAATAGTGGAAACCCGTAAAACACTAAGAAATATGATCCCTGCAAAATCTCTTACACGAAGAAAATATATTGGGGAAGAGAGTGAAATCCACCAATCGCAATAGCACTCTGAATCCCAACGATACCAATAGCAGTTTGTTTCGAGGGGTGCGGTTTGGCATTATTTTTATGACAATTGTGATTGTGATATTTTGCTATTGCTATCGTTGGGATTCTTAAACCATAAGTGATGGTGCCCATCCCTCAACTCCAATATATTTTCTTGTTATGAATTTACGCCATGTAACGCTTACTCCAATATCTTATCTCTTCTGCGTTCCTCCTGGCAAGGCGAAGGGAAAGATAAACCATTCTGGAAGATGCCATTATATAAATAATTATTTCTTCTGCATTTTCTCTTCTTGAAGTAACCATTGACTTCTTCAGGAGTGATTGCCTCCTCCGAGAGCCTACGTTATAGCCTCGTAGGAGTAACCTTAATATGAATAAAAACCATTACGGTAGTAAAAGTAAGTGCTTGTATATAGAACTACGATACGTTGCGATGCGAGTTCGCAAAACAATTATTTCGATAGATTTTTTCGCTTCGCACCTAAATTATTAATTATCTTATTTTATAGTTTCTGTTTTTACTGGTTTTTTTAGAAGAGGACCGACGAGTAAACGATATTAATAGAGCTGTTAATCCCTCCCTAAAAAAGGGCGTGTAGGTAATGGACAAGATTCAAACTTGGGAACTTTAAGGCCATCTCGTTAGCCATTGAGCTACAAACGCGTCTTGTTTCTGCCTGCCTCAACGAGAGGCGTGGCAATGGTCTGTTATACCCACCTACTCTTGTAAATGCCCGATAAAATTATGATAAAAAGTTGACAGACAGCTAATAGGAACTTTAAAGGTTATTTACACAATTTGGAAAAAGTACGTCTTGTAAAGGTAAAGCCAAGTCCCACAGCTATAGTGCAGTTTCAAAAGTCTATTATTTTTGAAAACTAATTCTTCTGTCCACAAACTGGAATTGTGTTCCGTCCGTTAGTTCCGGTCGCATCCGATGCCCTCGATTCGGGGTCCAGGTTTCAGGTCCAGGGTCCAGGACTGATAAATAGCTCTGATTCACAGTAAACTTATTTATAAACTATTGCAGTATCTTAAAAAAAGAGGTAGATTACCTACATTTATACATCCAGAAACTCAAAAACATTTACTAAAATAGTATATTATAGAACTAACTAGCTGACCCGCGCGACTTCGTCTGCTTCACCCCGTTTTTGCAACATTTTTCATTCCTGCTCCGCACCTGTTAGTCGTAGCATGATGTTTTATACATATAAATCTTCCTCTTTAACCATTCTATCTATTGAAACAAACCGCATCAAAATCCGTTGCGTAGTTCTAAAGATTTAAGCATACAAAGGGACAAGAAAAATAGGGACAGAAAACGCGACTTTATTTTATACTATGTAGTGATGATTAAGGCCTGCTTACAAATTTTTTGAGTCCGATTCCTCAACCCTAGGAAATCTATTTTAGGGTTAAAAACTAGCCTAACCTATTGTTATTTTTGACTATAATCTATACTTTTAGTCAAATACCTATTTAAAACCCTTTTTAACTTACATAATTATGTTCATATATCGATCTTTAACTGTGTGTGACTTGGCGGCGGCACTACCGAAACTCCAAGTGTTTTTTTACTAAAAATAACCTTCACAATGGAATGTTCAAATTATTTTGACCATTGCGTCACTAGAGTTAACCAAAAAGCGCATATCATTCTTTAGTCTGTCGTATATATTACAGTCTATCATACTTATTCAAACTACATTACATTTGCTTTACTCTTTAATATTGAATAGATGTACTATCAAAAAAAAAAACAAGAAGTTTGGAGAAATACTTTAGAGTATTTGCTGGTTTATTTCTTTTATATTTTTGTAAATAATGAGTTTAAAATCCAGCTTATTCATAGTAGCAATTTTAGTGGCACCAACAGCTTTGGGTGTTCATAATTTAAAATCGACTAATCGCGAAAGTTGCCCTAATTTGAAAACATCTTTGAGTTCAGTAAGGAAAAGACGGCACTTGGCATTTCCTACGGGATCTGTGGTTTCTGTAAGTACGTTTTCAATTCTTTTTTCTAGAGTTTTAGTACTATATTACTCAGAAGAAGTAGACAGAGGTCTGTAGCTTATCTCAAGAGGGTACCGTTCTTAAACCTCATGCTGATACTCAGAACTTCGTAGTTGAATAACCTAACAACATACTGCCCGGTTCAGGATACTAACTCCAGACTCAGCTACAGACAGTCCTACTATGTTTTATTAAGATTTATAACAATCCACCATTAGATCCAGTCTACTAAAATCCCGATTATTATATATTGCCATCCAAATAATTGACAGCCGGCGTTTAACGAAAACAAGGACTTATCCGGGCTGAACAATACCACGTCCTCCTGGTAAGCTTTCAAAAACTTTTTGCAACTGTATTTAGAGTTAAAAATTCTGTCACAAACGTCGCACCTGATGGCAAGTAGTTCCTTTGGCCTATAGACGTTTGCAACACCAGAAGCGTCCCAATCGCGCTGCCCTTCTATTAAAAGATGTCCAGGAGGGATGGGTGGAGCCGCCTGTTGCCTTAGTCAAAGCAGGCCCCAGCTCTGGCAAGATGCGTGCTCCTTCCAATCTGGGGAAAGATGGGGACACCGTTGTCCCACACATCCGAGGGGGCCTTTGATGACCCTGGATTAGTCGGGGCTTAAGGGATATGCCAGATGCTACCTCACCTTGACAACTGAGGGCCCGAGATGGCCGTACGGTTGTGGTAGATTCGAGTCCAACATAACCCATGTTGGTTTCGGTCTGATTTGTGGTGATTTTTGCACAGGAAAAAAGAGAGTAACTACCACTTTTCTCTGCAACACAAATTTTAACTCATGATTTTAACTCACTTTATTCGTAAGTGGTAATGCTTCTTATTTTAAAAATTCCCTGTAAGTCTCAAACTCACAGTGTTCTTGTGAACTTTTTAATTAAGCTAATCGTTATCTGGCTATGTGTCGATAGTATGGTTACAATCTCTTGATCAAACTACGGATTCCGTCGTGAATAATTATAAACACTCTTACCATAATTGGTCTTTAACATTCGAAGTAGTTGGGATTGTTGAAAAAGTTTATTAATGGTAAAAGCTCAAGATATATGTAAAGACAGACGCAGGTGAAGGACTGTCAATCTCTCCCTTCCTTGGAAGAAAACAAGGAGTGAATGCTATATGTATATAATTAGTTATTTAACTGTCCCGACAAGCCATCGCGGCTGACTAGGTAGCATCAACGAAGAATTCACATCCATAGGGAGTTTTCTCAAACCAATAAGTATAAGTAGCTAAACTCATCTATCATATCATAGATCGGAGTCTTCCCTGATCCCAATTCAGTTATAAAACTGTATTATTACTGAGGAAGTTGCTCGGTTTTCAATATTTTCTATAATACCATTAATACGTCACTCATAGATGATGTCAGTACTTGATAATGGAAGTCATTGGCAATATGCTAATTGAGTTTTTGACAAATTTTATATACACGTTTATGATCTAACTTTGCAAAATCAGTGATCATTTATATACATATTGATAAAGTAAATCCCCAAATGTGAAGACCATGGTATAACCACATTTGCAACCATTGCTGTCAAGTGATACCTCTATCCTCTACGGGAAAATATGGAGGACTACTGGAAACCAACACGTCGATTGCTATATTAAAAATTATTAAATGTCGAGTGTTGTTTATCTAATGCTCATTATAGACCAATGAATTCTCTCGCGGTTTTCTTCAATCTTTGAAATAATGGTTATTGGTATTAACTCCAATATATCCGACGTACTTACCATGTAATACTAACATTTTTGGTGAGAATTTTCACATGATCTTTCGCAACGTTCACCACCTCAAGTTTGAGAATGGTTTCGAGCCGTCGTCGTCAGGACTAACACCAACTACGGACTTTCAGGGAGCTTAAAACAATGACGCAACTTCAAAGAGTAAAACTGATTTAATTGATAAAATATTGAAGTAAGCATTACAAGGCAGAAATTAATTACAAGAAAATATATTAGGGAAGGGAGAGAAATGTCAGCGTACTCTTACGTATCATTTTAATTTTAAACACCGACTTCAAATATAAAAGCCTTTGATAATAATAATGACTTTTGGGAACTTTGACAGCTATTCCATTAAATGCTGTGATTTTGTTAATGAAAGTCCTCTATTTTGCTAATATACTAGTAAAAACAAAATAAGTAAACCATATTCTATTGTGGGTGATTTTTTGTGTTGGGATTGTATCACATTATATTTGGTTTGATAAACCACAGATACTCGCCAAAAAATATATGTAATGTTCCTAGAATGTTCTGCAAAGCTATTGACAGTAAAAAACAACCAAATTTTTATAGAGTAGTTGGTTAGAGTATATCCCCAGTCTAGGTCCCAGTTCTTTGTTTTGTCTAATAAAATGTAAAATATAGAAAGAGCGCTACAGCGTTACATTCTGCGTAAATAGTAACACTAACAATTTATCAATAATTTTTTTTTTCAACCGTGCGAAAAATCCCCACGGAAAACCCCTTTTCCCGCCGGAGCCGGTTGGAGAGGTTATGTCGGACTTAAACCGACTTAGTTGCTGGAGGTGAGATAGTAATCAACATAATCCCTCGCACCCCAGCAGACCGGGGGCTGTCTCTCACGAGATGACCCCCGTCGGGGGTTCATCAATAATTGGGTATTTTGAGGTAACGTGCACTTCAAACTAAGTAACAACTACCATCCTTAGTCACTCCGTGAACATGACTGCTGAAGAATGTCGGACAGACCAATAGTAAATAATACGAAATATATCGCAGTAGAATTCGTAAATAATGGTTTCATTTTAGTGGCGTTTGCGAAAGATTTAAAATTTACCAATAATCGGCTAGATCAAAAACAACACAAGCTTGCAATTGAACTAACACGCTAAAATTTATCGAACAAATCTCGAAGGCTAACGAAACATCTCCAATTACGTACTTTGTAGTCACTTTGAGTTCATTTTCCCCGAAAACTTGCCTTTTGCAGTCCTAAGTTCTAACATTGTTTTGACAACTTCTGTTGGCAGGTAAAGTTGTTCGATACCGAATGTGGATTGTACAACTTTTCATCATGAGACTTGTCATTATTAATGATTACTTCGCTAGTCATCTGGGATGGCACTAACAGTACATGGCCGTTACTCGGATTGACTAATTGTAACGCGCGTTTGTATAATCCGACATAGTTTAGTTTTGCGCCAGTTCTCTCTTCTATGTTGAACAATTGAAATCCATCGTTTTCTGAAATTATGACGGTGATTAAAACTCAATGTCAAGCAGAATAATGCCGCGGCCTTTAGGTGTTCTCGATAGGTTGCAACGACGAACTCACCAACATCCTCAAACCTGTAATAAACGACGCGATGCGGAAGAAACGCAAATAGTATGTTATGTGTTTGCATATAAAATTGTGTAAATAAATTCATAAAATCATTAAATTAGAATAAACAATTATTTACATATTTAGCTGATAGATGGCGTTTTGCTAAAATAAACAAACAATACTGAATGGATTTTAATTTCTAACAAAACGGCAATATTCTCTGGACGAATAAGGCTATATAAGATATTTTTTGTAATTTGTCTTGCTTTTATTGCTTTTCCAGTTAGTCCTCTCGGGCGTGAAGACACTTATGACCCACGTACCCTCAGGCTGGTATGTAGTCGTAGAAGGTGAACTATTGTTCAAACTCCCGGATGCAGCATTTGTGGCCGCCCACAAAAGAAGGAAGTTGTATCATCGGCAGAAGAAAGAGGCGTGGGATTTACTGCAGAGCGTTTTTGATAAGTAAGGGACATAAGTATTATTAATACCTACTGTTGATTGATCGCACTTTGTGGAACTTATTTTTATATATTATTGATAACACACTTGTACTTCTTCACTGTATTTATTATTTTACCTAACCGGTCGCCTTGCGGCATTCTCAAAGGTTAGGTATAATAATAAATACAATGGAGAAGTACAAGTGTGTTATCAATAATTGACATACTAAGTATATTTCTAATAAAAATATTTTTATATAAGGACAAAAGTAAATAGCAGGCTGTTATTCTTGCCTACCTTAGAGACCAAAAGGCGTGAGGATATGTATCTATTTGCATTTATAATAATATTATAATGTAATTGTATAGTGGTCATGACTGATCATTAGAGTTTTGAGTTAAAGTCTAGTTCAAAATGGTTCTGAGTTGATTATGTTCTGTTAATGATTTGATTGTAACTTGTTGTGTATGAATAATAAAAAAGATATTTAAAATCTTGGTTTATGTTATATTAACGATAATGAACACGATTTCTTGTATATTTGTCTGTTTGACTGCGCTGGATGCACCAGCACTTGTTCATACTTAAAATTAAACGTTTGTTTGATCGTAATCGGTTGAGTAGAACCGAAGAAACCAATAAAATAATACAATATTCTGGTTGAAATTATTATTATGGGTGGATTCCTATAAATTAATGCAGCCATCTAAGCATCTTTTATTTTATGACAATTTATTTTTACTTGCAAAATGTGTAAAGAAATAAATATAATCATAAATGAAAAGGCTGGATTTGTTATATAATTAGATATTAGATGGCGCTTTACTCAATAAACGAAAAATACTTAACACTTTTCTGGTGCTATTTTTTGTCGGTAACGCCTTGGTCACACTTAAAGTTTCATATTTGATAATATCAAAAGTCGCAATAACCGATATCCACCCAGGGGTGTCGTATTACATTGTAATATGTATGTAAATGTCCAATGCACAAAGCAAACAGCACCATTGAGAATGAAAACTATGAACGTTTTATCGCACTCACGACTGTCACAGTACAGCCATATAGGGCCGCTGTACCAAAATTATACAGAACTTAAACTCCATACACATACATATACTATACATACTTGATTTTACATTAGATAAGAGTTTTCCGAACCATTTATTTAAATTAATTTATATAATACGCAACAACATCAACAAGAATTAATAACAGTAAATTACTTTTTATGTCAAAGTTATACATCTTCAACATCTTCTTTTTTTTTTTTTTTTTTTTTTTTTTTTTTAAAGAATATTAGCAACCGAAGCTACTAATATTCCCTTTAACCCCTCCAGCTAAGCTCTAATGGCTTGTGTTAGGAGTGGGTTCACGTCGGTAGTGTAGTGGCCAGGATTCGAACCCGGGACCTCTCGATCGTAAGGCCGACTCCTTAACCACTAAGCCACCGCCGCTTCACACTAAGTAAAGGCAGAATTTTTCTGCTATATTACACTTTCTTCGGCAAATAAAAAATGTTTATAAGATAATAAATTGCTTTTATTAATTCCAGGCACAACATGAATGGCCAAGCGTGCATTTTAAGAACTATTTGTGAAGCGCAAACCCATCTTGCACCGAAAGGAAAATCATTAGTACACGATCTCTTAAGATCTATGTTTACGTAAGTATTGTACTTCAGGTCTATGTTTAGTTAGTAATGCAATATTTGACTCGTTTTCGAAATTAGGAACAAGCTTCATTCAATGACAGTAAGTAGATTTTTTCAAAACTAAGACATGAAATTAAGGATCTTGATTTGTTTATGCTGGATTTATTGGGATTGGTGACAAGAGGAGAACACTCAATGCCAGTGAGATAAGACAATTAATCAATTGTGCACTGCTGCATACAGACCTATCGCAATATTGGGAGACTTCGGCCTACTGATCCACGCTAGCTTTTTTAGAGTTTTTTTAGAGAGTTAGAGTCACTTTGGATGAGTAGGAGTGGTGATATTCTTTCTCAGTTATCATACAAACAATGCTGATGCATTCAGCATGACCTGTGAAGTTGTAAAAGGTGTCAACTTATATTTTTTTATAGTAGGAAAATTCTCCCCACCAGAACCAGTTGGAGGGATTATGTCGTACTCGAACCGACTAAAACGGACGCCGTCTTTAGGTCCTCAGTTGCCGCAGGTGAGATTGTAACCAACATATCCCTCGCACCCCGGCAGACCCCATACTTCATAGGTGGCAGACAAGCAGACAGCCCACCTGGTGGAAAGTGGTTACCGTGGCCTATGGACGCCTGCAACACCAGGAGCGTTACACTCGTGCTGCCTACCCTGTATCTGTTCCTTCTGTACCATTAGCGTACTATTTGCTTAGTAAAAATTTACTATTTATCCGTAATCTCAAGAAAATATGACAGGCGTATTTCCTATTGGCTAGGTGAGCTAAAGCAGAAATTACACCGCATAGCAAGTAAACGGGTCGATGATTTTTTTCCAAATTTATTTAGCTGCAACATTTTCGTATAGGAATTTATTTTCTGCATACCCATTTTTGGCGAACTGTGGGTCTTTTATACACCTCTTCTTACTACTTCAGGGATTACGGGCACTTGGGCGTGGTATGTATGTATGAATCATAATTAACGGTTATTTCCCAGTCCACCCATAGCACCTTTATTTTGTTCTATATCAAGCAAACATCGTCTCGTCGTTAGCTTTTTACCGTAACAAGCCTAAAGTAACAATATCCCATTTCATTCTAACATTATATAAGCTCCCTTTAAATATTGAAACATTATTCAAACCATAGATAATAACATCTATAAGATAACACGCGTCAGTGCTGAATTTCGTATCCCTCTAATTGCCTTATAATCCACGTACGTGACATTTATACGAGACAAGATTACGTCATAATACTCATACTCAGCCGTACCACGTAAAAGGCGACCGAATTACTTACATCTTTTAATTCGGTAATAAAACCTTTTTGAAATTCATCTGTACTTTTGTATAATGCTCCTATAATATATGCAGTTTTATGCGCGCAATGGATATCGTTCAGTGATGAATGTGTTATACAGTCCAAGAGATAATTGCGCGCTCGTGATCACTTTCAAAATTCTATTTGAAGTTTCATTAGTAGTATTGTAATTAGAATATATAATTAGTGATGTCAGCTGCTAGTAACATAGCTGCACCCTATATGAAATGATATTCGTTCCTTTATAAGGAATATTATTAGATTTTGGCTTGACATGTTTTTTAATGTTAAAATTCACATGATCCTTGGTGAAGTAGAGTTATTTATACTGTTGATTGATGGCACTGTACACTATGTATATAAGTGTACTATAAGTGTGTTATCAATAATGTATAGAATAGAAGGGTCACTCTTTTTCTGAGTATGGAATAAGGCAACTAAAGAATAGAGCTACGTACGGTGCGTATGTGCGTAATAGATATGTTACTTACTATACAACTCCAGTAACCGAAAACCTACAGATATACCCACAAGACATAACCACTCTTACCGGCTCCGGGTGAATTCGTGAAAATGTGTGATATTCGAACATTACTGTCACTACAAAAGTTTTAAACTACTCCTTCAATACTTAAACGCTATGTTTTTTATAGTTTGCTCGTATTCCCCGAAAAAATCTTGTAAAGAATACTTAACAGGAACTTTTACAATATTGTTGCAATAGAATTGTCGTCCGCAATTGATCAAAAGAACACCTATTCGCCTGAGAGGCGCCAGTTCCCGCGACGTCGACAATTTATTGCAGGTATCTGTGCTATTAAAAATATTGCTTATGATATTAAATATTACATGTGTTATTTTGGAATGAATATAGAAGGGAATTTTATCTCCTTCTTTGTTGTCGGATATATTCCTTTTTGTACAAATTTGTTGTTTACGAGGATAAACACGATTGTGTTAGAATGTATCGTGGCAATTCTCATAAATTTAATTGGATGTTCAAGACTCGTGTCCTCTCGTTCTTATACTCCCACTTTGGCATTGAAATTCATAACAACATTGTAAAAGGCCTTGACAATATCCTCATATACGATCTCGGTGGTTTCGTCAGGGTGTAGCGAGGTCGGCATAAATACTAGTGTCACCTTCCATGATCCCCGGTTCGTCGCACTATGAACTTCAACAACGTTGATTATAAGGTTCTTTTTAACCAGAAAACTGATACCTCCCTGGGAGATCTCACCTTCTATGAAACAGAACAGATCGCTTGATTGAAGGGTCGTGGTCTTCTCCCTGTCTTTGGATCTCCGACAACCCGAATATGTGTCAGTTAATGTGATGAAATGAGTAGAAGTGCATCGTTATATTTATACGCTGCTAGTAATAGTCGGTTGCGGTGACCTCTTATAACCAGGAAATTTTTTGCTCCCCTATCGTTCTCGAAGCCCAAATACCTATGAGGAGAAGTAGGAGAACGGACTTCAGGCTCCAAAGTGAGATAAGAAAAAATATATTTAGATTGCTAAACTCTAACCCTTCGCCGCGCCGCGCAGCCAGCTAAAACCTACACAACCTTATTAAATCATTTTCTTCCCAGCTACAAAATTAAATAATAAAACAAGCAGTGTAACCGGGCGTATCGCCATCTGTTCATAATACGGGCCATGAATAGTTTATAGGTGATTATACTGTCGTTACTAGCTAGTCGGGAACACAGCTGTGGACCGGCGAGCACGCCCGATTTATTTCTCATTTGTTGCTAGATGTTTCTTTAAAATCTAAAGTTCCGTCCATTTGCAAATGGAACTTTCGGGCTTACGTTCTTGTAGAAACAGACCCTTAGAAAATGTGACAGATTTCTAGATTATTTGCTACAGGGTGATGATTTTGTAGAGGTCTATTTACCTCATGACAGAAAGTAAAATGATGGATAGCATTTATAATGTTACCTCCTTTTGCCCTACTGAAGGTATGACATGTATGGTAACGGTCACATTGTGTTATATATTTTCCACCAATCATGATACGATCGTCTACCAAAAAAAATTACGCACTACGATTCCTGCGTATGCGCTTGGGTCGCCGGTAGCAGCCAGCTAATTTCATGAAATGTATTTATTGTTTCAGGGCACATTTACAAGAAGAAAACTTTATAAAAGAAATAGGAGAAACACACGATCAGTTATTAGAGCCTGATTTTTGCGAGAAACCTAACGATTGTCCTTTTTCGTTCCTAAATTTTATATTCGAATTCAATAAACAGAGATAACAATTAGTTTTTCTATTTATTTCTGGCAAATGTTTGTGGCGTGTGGCAGTTAAGTAAATCCATACAGGCTACGGTCCACCAGAGAGGTTATATGTGCAGGTGTGCCTGCGCCGGTCAACTGAACATTGGTAGCGTGTATGGGTATGGTACTATACCATAGTAGTCAAACTCAGAAGAATACGCAAATAAGCCTAAACATAAACATGTCTTTATTTTTGTGATTTTAAAAATGGCAGCGATAATTTAAAAAACCGCATGTTTTGTGTATCATTTTTAGTAGTTGAATGTATCCAAACGTCTCGTGAAGGATACGGTATTATTGAAAATATACTTGATCTAATTTACCTTTCTTATTTCTTGTATTTTATTCAGCAATTTACGAATAAAGGATGCAGAAATATTATACATTTTTGATACGATATCGTGGCGAAGGCCTAGTATGTTATCAATTGTATATCAATTAGATCCATTAAGTGAAATCAATCAACACAGTATTAATAATATGCTGAAATATTCTAGAAAATCATTTTGTTCGCATTACCAAAAATAAGCTATAAAAGACTGTAAATGTAAATGCAAAGTTTTTTTTATCTTGTTAACATATTATTTAGTTATTAGACGGAATGCATGGCACTCCGCACAAACCCTTTGTGGTTTTTGGTGTGCTACATTTAATATTATTTGTGTTTTGTATGATAATAAATAAATAAAAAAAAAGTTTTTTAAACGCTTACTCACTATTTAAACAGACATATGCCGATATTTTTTATGTCACAGGATCAATGAGGCATAAAATAAAACACATCTAGTTAAGCTTAGGATAGCAAACAACTCTTTAACTCTCACCCCTGATCGATTGAAAGGGTAAGCCCTTCGGAAGGTGACAGCCATTAGAATCGATCATATACGCTACACCGAAGCCTATTTGCATCAAATATCCATCACCATACACCCACACCCCCTGTATTGTAATTGACTTTTTATTATTCACGTAATACGGAGCGATTTGGGTTATAATTAGGTCAATGTTTGTTGTTACTTGAAAGTTGTCGTTTATCTAATGTTAAGGGTTATGTGTAACCTTTTTAACCCTTGTGCAAGCATTTACCAAATCACTTTTTGAAATCTACGATAATACCTGTTTAAGTATAAAAATCGAGGGGTATTTAGTAATATTTGTGAAAGGGTTAATATACTCTAAAAAAAAAAAAATTAATTAGCTTATCCCAGTCCACTGCTGGAAATAGGCCTCTCGCAACATGTACCATTGTGCGCCCAGTACACTCTAGTCATCTTTTTCAGGATGTTAGTCCATCTAGCTAGGAGGCATTCCTTTTTTATACCACTTAGGTGTCATGCAAGCACATGTTTCACCTGATGGAAAGAAGTCACCGTAGCCTATAGTCGTTTGCAACCCCCTTCCGTTTACCGTCTCGCAGTTTCCACACAGTTTGCTCCAACGACCATCGGTTTATCGATAGATGTGGCCAGCGCAATACCGCTTCAGCTTGGTTATTCTACGAGTTATGTCAGTGATTTAGTTCTTTGCCGGACGAATATCTTTCAAAGAAACTCCAAATAATGCTCGACAGAATATGTGCCAATATTTACTAATTAAAAGTTACGTTCACTAATTAAAAGTAAGTTTAATACGAATTAAAAGTTTTATGACTACGTATACACATTATTATGATTATGAATATTTATTTTTAACGACTTTAAGTCATCGACAGATATGAGGCCGGTGTATATAACTTTTTTAGGCTAATTCGTGTAATATCTATATCTTCTAAAAGTATTGTTCAAGGGTAAGCAGCGCGTTTGTGACGCCTCTGGTGTTGCAAACGTCCATAGGCCACGGTGACCGCTTCCCATCAGGTGGACCGTGTGCTTGTCTGCCACCTAAGTGGTATAAAAAAAATAGTTATCAATATCCCAGTGATATTGAATAATTATTAGAACTGTCTGTGAAATAAAATCGTTTGCCGACCACCTAATATTCTTCAGATCTAAGATTTAATTGTTAATGGATATCCATCGTACGTCAAATACAATCGATCGTCATTATAACATCAAAAGCAAGTCAAGCATCACACAGCATCACACCATGCATCCTATCGAATCGATTTTCCCCCAAAAGCAATACAGACATGATTTATATACAAACGGATTTGGGGTAATGGTGCTCACATATTCCCCCTCGTGTGTAACGCGCCTAATGGAATGTCTGCGATCCGTCATCGAGAATTTTTTTACCCTAACGCCAATATGTAAACTGTGTGCTCTCGACCTATTTTTAAGTACAGCGTGGATTGATTACAGGGGTAGTTTTGTGAACTGCAGTGTACGAGTTGGTACTATGGACGGGCTTTAAGTACCTACAATGGTGATATTATATTCCCGCGACTCGACGAGCTCACTGGAGAGATTATATGTTGTTATTAGGAATACCGAGAAATCCCTTCTTTGTCTTCTGCATTGATAGCATTGAGACTCTCTTAGCCTTCTCCATTTTCCCTTTCCATCTCTTCTCTATATGACCGGCAGCATGAATGTGACGCCCCTGGTGTTGTAAACGTCCGTAAAAATCCAAAAAAGTCCGTGATATAAAAATCAAGTGAAAAAAAAACAATACGATGTTTTTTAAGAGGTTGAAGCCTGAAGGTCCGGCTATTACCTTCAGGTTTCAACCCACACACTCTACGTGGGTTATTTTACATGAAATATGATTTGAGTTATGTTTGCGTAATCTTGAAGATTATTAAGATATGCAAGACTTCGCATATCATTACTCGAAATTGAATGGTATTACAAATACGATACGATTCAAACTAACACAAACAACATTCATACATACAAATAGTTACACTAAACTCAAATTATACAGCGGCCTTATCGTTCCCGAACGTTCTACCGCCATACTAAACAGGGTGTCAAATTCAGATAAAACATTTTTGTGAAAAAGAAAAAATAATCCTCCACCGTTACGGTCGCCCCCAATACATTATTTATACAGGATGGATTACTTTACATGCAAGATTAAAAAGTCGCAAATGCAGCACATTCCCTAACTAAGGTCGTTACCCTCACCCAGTATATTTACTAATATTATGGAGAACGGTTTATTTGTTTGTTTTCGATACATAAAAACTTTTGAATCAATTTCAAAATTACTTTTTTTTGATAAGAATATCACCGAAATTACTGATATTCCCTCTAACCACTCCAGCTAAGCTCAGTGGCTTGTGGTAGGAGTGGATTCACGAGGATTTGAGTCTGCCGGGATGTGAGGGATCTCACCTCCGGTAACTAAAGACCGAAAGACGGCGTGCGTTTTAGTCGGTTCGAGTCCGGTATAACCTCTCTCACCGCCTCCGGTGGGATTGATATGTGGGGATATCGCGCATGAAAACAAGGAGGATTCCAACCCGGGAATTCTCCATCTTAACACCAACTCCTTACCTTAGCTATCGACGCTTATACTATATATATGTTACAATTTTCCCTTAATAAAACAATCTAACTTTGATATATTATATTCCCTTGGGTTTATTACTTATACGGGTGGAACCTCCAGGCAATTCTAATTTGAGATGAAAAGATTTATGAAAACATATATCACGTCAACTTGACCTCTTCAACTAATGGTTTACGAACAATACTTATAGCTACCATCATTTTGCCACAAGTATTCTGAGCTGACAAATTCTTTGAGTTAGATGAATGACGTCTTGGGTAAGATAAACTAAAGCTCTCAATGTTGGTGTAAGGTATATTTTTCTGGTTTAAAAGTTCATGTCGCTCTCTTACTAAGTGTTTTAAAAATATTATAGTCCTGACCTGGCTTGGTCCTTGTAGGCCACAACATAACGTTACATACCAACGTTAAATACCTGTTTTTTCAATAATGTTTACTTATTCAAAGATGTAATTGGTCAGTTTATTAAGTGAATAAAAGCACAAATATATATTTATAAATAGGTATATGCTCTACGTCTAGATTGGGTCTAGATAGAGCTGTGTAGTGTATTGTTGTGTGTTTACATCTTAAAATATTTTTGAATTTTATATTTACGAAATTATATTTTCCATTTTTGAACATGCATCAAAACTGGAAATATTTCTATGTATTTCAAACCGAAAAATGAGATCAATGACCCATGTGTCGTACCACTAAAACAAAAAGGCTCTAATTTCTCTAATGAGAACAATTTGAACGTTTTTTGGTGACACTATTTCAAAGAAACTGCTGCTAATTGGACACCGTTATCCAAATGTGTACGCCATGTTTTTTTGAGTCAATAGAAATTGGATCTAACTCTTTTGTCTTGCCTTCCTACTAGTAGTAGACCGCTCATTACGAAAAATGTGGTATCCAAACCTGTTTATTGTAGTAATGTTGAGTTGTTTACAATTTGCTTTTTTATTGGAAACAAAATCAGTGAGTCATGACACAAAGGGAAAAGTTTTGTCAAGAAGAAAAAGATATGTCGCTTTTCCTGAAGGCTCCAGTTTTTCGGTATGTAAAATTTTATACTATTTCTTTCTTATTACAAATTCAAATAGGAATACCTACAGGTTTTATTACATATACTATGATTAGAGACATATATATACAAATTTAATAAAAAAGCAAAAGACCTTTCTAGTGTTCTTTGATTTCTTTGCCACTTACGGTATTAAAAAATAAAATTATTCTCTGTAGGATTACTCACTCATTCTAGAAATAATAATAATCATCACACATGTTTACATACCTACTTACGGTACCCACTAGCCACAAATTTACTTCGATGCAAACCAATCAACAAATGGGGAGAAAGAAATCCGAAATGACAACAGAGATAATTCATTGTAAGTGCCCCAAGCAACAAAACAGCCCAAACTTCTTATTAGTCCTCCTCATACAATACATACGAGTACATGCATAAATATGCTCACGCCCCTAATCCCCGAAGGGGTACGCAGAGATGTATTGAACACCCACATTTCACCAACTATGATTTTCCGTCCCACGTAATAGGGGGCGAGCCTATTGCCGCCGCATTTTGTAAAAAAATGGGTATGCCGAAAATAAATTTCTAACTGAAATGTTGCAGCTAAATGAATTTGTAAAAAAAAATATTTTTGCTGATTCCTTGCTATGGGTTGTAAAATCGCAAGGAAATTAATTGCGTGCTTAGCCGCACAAGTACTAGCAATTAACGTCTTGGAGAGTCTCAGTCCTCATACAAAAAGAGTATTAATCCATTTCGTTGAATCATTTTAGATAGTACATATAGGCTAACTAGAAATCATTCAACTCTCCTGTGAAGTACCCTTATTCGGATTGACTCAATGCAGGCTTAAGTTAAACGCCTTAGCCGTATTAGCCGACATATTTAAAGTGGTTTAATCTATACATACAAATAAATAAAATTGGAGTGTCTGTTGTAATATTAAACAAACACACAAACAGCTTTCTACTACATGCACAATGTATATACGGTACACAAACCAAAATATATATATTTTAATTTTTTTTGTCTGTCTTATCCCTGGAACGGCTGGACCGATTTGGACGGGAATTTCACTGGCAGATAGCTTATGTAATAAGGAGTAACTTAGGCTACTTTTATTTTAGTTTTTTTTTACATTATTAAGCTAAGCTATTTTACTTTATATAATCGTTATATATATATAATCGTTCTTGTACGTTAAATTCTATTGAATTATTCGCGTTATGACTGCGTTTAATTATGAAGGAAGGTATATGAACTATAATGAATACTTAAATGTGTTGGTTGTTAAAAAAAAATCCAAATGTTAATAATGTTGGCGCTGTTTTATGCGAGTTCTTATATACGCCATTTGAAGTCAACTGAATTCTCTTATTAAAATGGTTATTAAAACTCGTTTAGAATCAGAATAATATCCTTGATTCTGTCACTGTTGCCACCTACAGAACGAAAGGGGGTGCGAAGATAGGGGATGGGGAAGAAAATGTACCCATAAAAAAGCGTGGTTGTGCTTATGTATGCATAAGAAGTTACAGTCTCTTTGCGTAAATAAAAAAAAATATAAGCTGCAATATCAATAACATTTTATTGCCATGTACAATGATGTATATGAAAATATATACTAAAATATACATTTATTACGAGTTAATATAATATATTATTCACTTTGTCATTTTACTACCATAGAATAGGTAAATAAATATATACAAACTACTTAGGTATTTACTTTTAGAATGATGTTAAGTTACTCTACCCTGAGGAGGTGATATTTTATAAACACAAAACACAAGATATGGTATAATAAGATAGTTAGATTGGCTGGAGTCAGACTAAGGCGTTTGAATCAAAGTCAAACTCACTTGCAAGCAGAAAACCCAAGTCTAAGTCAAAACAAGAAAGAAAAGATTAAAGGACCGCGGTGCCACGGTCATGTTTCCACCACGTCACACCGAACTGATAACGATGATGATAAAATAGAATAGCATTTACACACCAAAGTTAGGTGACCTAAGAGTTCGTTATTTAAGAAGTACGATAAAATATCTGTCATTAATTTTATTTACTAAAGCAATTATTAGAATGCTTACTTTTTAAATCAATTAAGATTGGAAAAAGTGAATACTTGTCTGTCCGCGCAGTCAATGTGATGATAATATTATATATTATTCAAAAAATGTTTATAAATTATAGTTAGACCGATAGTTCGTATGATTTCCGGTAGATGGCTCCCACCATCGTCTCAAGATGGTTGTATAGGAGAATTTCAAACGCTCAAGACATGACTCCGTGTCTTAAGCGATTAATGCATAGTACTCCTTTTTCTGATTTAAATTGATTTCAATTTTATTTTACAGACAGCTGGTTGCATGACAGTCGGTGTAATTGGCCAGCCAGCTCCATCAACCGCACCAGGAACATTCACATTTGGCCTGAACTGGGCGATAGCTTACGAGCTGCCGAACAGCACCGAAATCAGCGCATATTATCATTCATACAAACGTAAAATATATCAAAATCAACATATGATGCAGAGAAAACATAGGCGAGATCTGTATTCAAAGCTAGAAGTTATTATAGATAAGTATGTGTATTGTTTTAACTGTTAACTTAGCATGATAGTATACAGAGCACGTGTCAAAGGTCAGGTCAAGATTATGATATACCATAAGTTATCATATGACTCCCAACTCCAAGAGGCTTTTTTATAACATTTAGATGGCAGTCTAAAAACGGGACACGTCGTTACACTCATTCTGCCGACCATGTAAGAACATCGATCTTAAGTGTACCTTTAAGCGTCGGTACCTTAGTTGTTAAGGAGTCGGCCGTGCGATGAAAAGGTCCCGAGTTCGAATCCTGGCCATTACACTACCAACGTAAAGCCATTCCTAACACAAGTCATTGGTATTAGCAAAATTTTAGTAATATCTTTTGCAATATTCTTTAAAAAACACCTTCGGGGTAAAGAGGCCAAATGGCAGTTAATACCTTAAAGGACGCATAAATAGTACCGTAAAACAGGGAGAATAGAGATAAAGTGGTCAATGGAATATTTTGAATACTTTCTGTCACAAAATTTTAATTAAGTTCATAACCAAATATTTCATGGTTCTAGTATTACAATGAACTAGTCCAAATGTTCGCTTGAAAGAAAATAACTACAAGATTTAGCTGAACATTTTATTTCTATTCACCCCGTTTTACCCGGTACCCAAAGACTAGCAGCAGCTAACTAGAGCAGCAAGGGAACCCCTGGCACTAAGGTCTTGAATTGAAGGCCTTGAATGCAACCAGGATCAAAGTTGAGATGATGGTGAAACCTTGGATAGTGGAGATTCTCGTTTACATCTTAGTCCTTAAAAAGAAAGTTTTACAACACATACCTTATGACTACATTAAATGCTGACTGTAGGTGCAAAGTTGACCAAGTTACTTCATACAATTTTAGCAGACACTAAAGTTAGTCTGAAAGAACTTTTACGACATTCACTTATGATAAACAGCTGCTCCCTTTATGTTTTTAAGAGCTAAGTTGACGGTGTTCGTCAAGGATGAATATTTTTTAACATTAAGGGATGTTTTAGATTATAATGTTGTAACGTTAATAGCTACAAAATATGAAAGGAGGCAAAAAGGCTCTTAAATCATGTTAATATAAAAACCAAAGTTGCTAAACTCTCATTTAAAAACCTAGATGTGTCACATAAAATAGTGTTATGGGGTCTACACTGCTAAACAACAGACAATGCTTTCGTACAGAACTGCGCTCGGGGTTAAGGCATAAGATGGAAGTAACTCCAGCAAAAACCGCAATATCATAAAATAATAACACACTTGTACTTCTACTGACTGGTTTCGCCTTGAGGCATTATTGACAGTTAACGGTCCGAAGGAGACTCTGGGCTTACAAAGCACGTGAATGACGAGGCGACTCAGGTGTTGAAGGTTGTAGAACTACCTCTGTCCTGGAGCCACGGACAGCACTAGTTTGGGGTGATAAGTGGAGCCGCCTGACACCTTAACAGCAGCAGCAGGACCCCTCAGTTCCTCCCACTGTTTACCTGATGGAACCTTTGAAAGCCTTGGGTCAATTGAGGCGGGAGGGATATATCAGAAGCTATGCCCTTAGCAACAGATGGCCGACGGCCGTCCGTTTTAGTCGGTTCGACTTCAACATAATCACCCTCACTGTCTTCAGCAGGGTGGTAGATAAGGATTTTTCGCACGGGGAAAAAAAGGTTCTATAGTGTAAATGCGCATAATTGGGAAATTGCAAATGATGATGATGAAGATATTCTTTCTTTTCTTTCAATTTCAATTTTTTTTTGAAAACCGGCCATCTAACCTCTAAAGATAGAAAGGAAAGCCTGACTTATAATTTCCTTTATCGTCGGTTCATTTCGATATTCTTAGCACAAATTTTAAAAAAAAACTAAAAAAAAGGTAAAATGATATAGATTGCCTCTCGAACACGGTACCCGTATACCCGTATCTCTCGGGTATCTTTTGACTAATAAAATGAGTCGTATTGGTTACGTGACAGATTTTTCTTCTATTTCATTGATCGATGAGGGCTTAGAGACGCGAGTGTTCCCGGCATGCTGAGGCAGCTTGAGCAATATTAAAGAGATATCTACTGATTTCATTTTAAGCTTTTCCACTGTGGCGTAGCGGCAGTGAAGGCGAGGGGGCGCTGATTTGATTCCTGCTCGAATATGGCTTTGGCATCGGACAGCACGTTAAGCCGTCAGTCCCAATTGTCATACGAATATATATTATTGCAGTCGTTACGGTTAGTTCGAACCCTCAAAAGTCTAACTACAGAACTTCAATATCCCGAATTGGTTGTGGCGGTCAGATGGCACCAATAGTACGGATGGAGTAGGAGCCCGGAATCAGCTTTCTCTTTCTTTTTATTGTTTTGTTTTGACTCCGTTAGACCTCGTACTAATCATAATCTTTTTTCCTCAATATAATTTTCAGAACAAAAGAGTAAATGTATTGATGAAAGCTCTGAATATTTGATTTGCATTTTTCAGTATGGGTTACCAAGGCAGAGATTGTATTCTGAAGACATTGTGTGAAACGAGCCAGCGATTGATACCTCGTGGAGAGAACATGATTGAAGAGATGTTCCGAACTTTATTCACGTACGTATTTATACTTTAAATTATGAGAGTAATAAATACCTACAAGTTTATGAGAAAGACAACTCTCTTAACTGCTCCTAACATTGACAAGATATGTATAAAATCAAACAAGATGAAATGAAACAATAAGTGAGGAGGAAATCTAATATATAAAATTCTCGTGTCACAGTTTTCGTTGCCATACTCCTCCGAAACGGCTTGACCGATTCTCATGAAATTTTGTGAGCATATTGAGTAGGTCTGAGAATCGGCCAACATCTATTTTTCATACCTCTAAATGCTCATGGAGCGGCGGGGACGGGATCAGAAGTCCACGCGGGCGGAGCCGCGGGCAACAGCTAGTAAAATAATAAATATCTTTAACGTGATTTTGCATCAAAATTAGAATGAACTGTGGGGCAAATAACGAATTTAGTGATCAAGGTAAAACTTGTAGCGAGAATTTTGTTTATTTTTATGTTGTTTTAATATCAGTGACAGTATTAGAGTATTAGAGTGTAAATTGTCAGTTGACTTTAGTAAACAGAGAGAATAGCAAACAAATGAAATAAGAAAAAGCTTTCGCACCGGGTATAGTTTTGAATAAAGAATATTTTTTATAATGAGACGAACGCTAAGTGCAACTGATTAGATAGTAATAAACGTGAGAATGTTAAAAAAATGATATTCATTATTCTAAAACATATTTTCAGATTTCCACCAACAAAAATACTTAAAATAGAACCTTTGGAGCATTCTATTTACGACGCAGCGCATCGCCTGGGACGTGTCTTAGATGGCTGTGATAAGTTCAAATGTCCCATATCACTCGTGGACTTGATGAAAGGGTACTATAACGCACCTCCACCCAGTGGTGACGTGGCTAAAAGTCCTTGGTCTCTGTTCAGTAGTACTTTTGCGTAAAAAACATTCATTACCACGGGCAGAAAAAGTTCTCATGACAATATTATAATGATTTCGGATAGACATGGTCATTTTAATAACTTTTATATAATAAATGAAATATTTACCATATTATTTGTTTGAATATTTAAATAAAAATAAATAATTTTTATTATAATAAGTGCTGAAATATCAAATACGTAATAAATGTTCTATTAAGGGTAATTGTTAATAAAATTATCATGTTATATTTTGTATATTTCAATCAATATTAGACAGAATAACTTAATACAATGTAAGCATAATAATACAAGGCAAATAAGTTAATACAACGATGTTCATGTATGTACAGTGGGCTCCAGAAGTGCCTGGACAATTTGAAACTAAAATTAATGTAGTTTTTAAAACTCTAACAACATTAACCGTGATTCAATTTTGTAATATAATTTAATCAACATTAAATTATATTGTACTCAATTACAATCAGTAACTATTTTATTATTCAAATTGATGTTGAGTTTTTTTTATTTGTTTAATTATCATTGTCAAATGCCATTAATTTACCGAGCGAGCGAAGCGTACGAAAGTCTATGTTTTATAAAGGACCAATTTTACTTTTATCCGTATTTATATCTCAGAATGAGTCAGTTCCGAGCTAGAGGGCTCACGAGGTAAACTGTGCTTATAGCACGAAAAGCTATCGAATTAGTATTGTAAAAGTATCAAGAGAGCGGAGCCTACCTACTGTGAACCTGTGTGTGCGTGATGCCCGCCTATAGCAACGCTCCACTCTCTAGATGCTATTGCATTAGGAATTCTATAGGTTTACGTGCTAAGACTGCTATTCGCAGAACTACTAATTCTATTGTATTCATTTAGTAACTACACAGAATAATTAATACAACATGAATCAATACTAAACCTAAATAATATTGGCATATTAATATGTGTGTCATTCTTTAGGCACTTATTCAACCCCCAAAAACATAAAAGAACAAAGAAAATTGTTAAATGTTTCCTATTTTCTGTTTTACTGGACAAAGCCCAACGCTATGCACGCTCGTTTGAGGAGATTTATTATTTCCAATAATGTAACTACGACGAAGCACTCTCTATTTAATAATACGGGGTTCGACAAAGCAATTTATTAGTTTACTAGTGTTTCTGTCAGTTTTATAATAATATCATGATAATTTTAACTGTCTAATAATTATTTCTAATACTAAAATTGGACTATACTAGAACACGAGAAGGAAAATGGAAGGTAAGACGGCCTCTAGCTATATGTATTAAGGACTTGAAAATGGTGGCAGGGACTAACTGGATGCGATCGGTAGCAGTAACGCACTGTGGGAAAGGCCTATGTATGTGTATACTAGTGGAGTGCAATAGGTTCATAAAAAACTAAACTTTAAAAAAATATTTACCGATATTAAATACATTCACAAGTCGGCTTGTCAGTATTTTTAACGGATAATGCATCTGTGTGATTGAAGTTTTGAGTTTCATATATTTACCGCCACAGTATGGTAAATCGGAATGTATAATACTTGGTGACTTTATGCTCCTACGACACGCTTTCATACCCCACGTTTTCATAAGGGATCCAAGAGACAAGTACTTCGCGTATAGAGTAATATGCTGTGACGTAACTGGAGTTTCATAATCGCCGCTAACTATACTCTTTCTTCCATATACCCGTTCGATTGTGGGTCACTTTATCATTTGTCTCGGTTTCGGTGATATTTCCACGAGAATGCATTTCTATAAAAACATTATAAGTTCATTCATTCGTGTAAATGGCACGGCGAATAAAACGGTTGACCAGAAAGAATGAAAAAGGGGGTTTTCGGAAGTACATGATTGAAGTGTAGCAGAGTGTTCTCGAATGTTTTACAATTGGATTTGACAAATTTGAGCTAACCTGTGTGTGAAGTCAATTATTTGATAATGAAAAACGTTCTAGGCCATCCCATCTCTTACATTGAATGCGGCGTACCTTGCATGCCTTTTAAGTTCTGTCGTTTCTATATTTCCCGGCAATTTTGAATTTGGAACTGTTCTATATTCGAATGTGTATACATTTTTAATCTTAAAACAGTTGAAAGTATTTGGATTAATGCTATTGTTTAATCACAGCGTCGATTGGAATCTGTCAGGTCACGTACGAAAATGAATATTTCTAAGGAAAATGTTCGTGCAGTAATTTTTTACATCTTTAAAAGAGGCCTGACACGGCTTCAGTGTTATGAAGAGCTTACATCTGTATTCAGTGATGAAACCCTATGTGTGTGGACTGTCGAACACTAGTATTCAGAATTATAGTGTGGAAATACTAGTGTTAGTGACAAATCTCGTGAAGGACGCCCAAAATCCGCCTTCACTGTAGATAAAATCATTGCTGTGAGACAACTAATTCTCGAAGATCGTCATATGACATATCGAGAGATAGAGGCTTTATTAGGTATTTCAGGGACTACCATTCAGAAGATCTTGCATAAAACACTTGATGTGAGATAGGTAATTTGCCGTTGGATACCGCATCTGCTTTCTGACGATCACAAGGCGGCCTGTGTCAGATGATGTAAAAAAACTCGGCAAAGGTTTAACCGAGGAGAGTCAAATCACGTCTACGACATCATCAGTGGTGACGGATCTTGGATCTATGCCTCTAAGCCTGACTCCAAACAACAATCTACAATCTGGGTCTTGCAAGAAGAGCCAAAGCCGACTAAAGTTGTTCGCTCTCGAATCACTTCAAAGAAAATGGTGGCCACGTTCGTAGGAAAAACCGGTCATGTTGCAACTATGGCACTTGAAGATCGTAGAACGGTTAACGCAGAGTGGAAAATCACAGTTTTTTTACCACAAGTCATCGCTGAACTTGAAAAATCGAATTCAAAGCGACGTATCATCCTTCACCACGACAACGCAAGCTCACACAGCGTTCGTCACACGATTGAGTATTTAAAGCAGGAAAAAGTGGAATTACTTGACCATCTCCCATACAGTCCTGACCTAAGTCCTAATGATTTTTTTACGTTTCCTAAAATTAAGAAAATTCTTCGTGGTCAAAGGTCCAGTCCGGTGAAGAAGCAGGCGACGCTTTCAAGCCAGCCATATTGAACACCCCCACTTCAGAATGGAATAAATGTTATAATAACTGGTTTGAGCGAATGGAAAAGTGTATTAAGCTACGTGGTGTACACTTTGAAAAACAATAAATAGTGCCTCGAGATCCTAGTGGCGTTTTTTCCTTCAAACGACAAAACTTAAAAGGCATGCCTCGTATAAGGCGATTAGAGATAGGACGGTTTAACATCAGTCTCGTTGTCGCAACCTCAGATGCTTGGCTTGAGAAAATAAAGGAAAATACCCCCTACCCCTGCTGCTTGGCCCTCTTGTGACATAGACATGTATGTAAGTATGTAAAACGTTATAACTCAGCTTACTTTAACTTGATCGTAAATTTGCCATGTTATTAGTATAAAGCAATGGGTGTGATCGCTGTGCAAGAGATAATTTATTATGTTCTGATCATCGATCATCTTCACCCAATAAGCGTACAAGATTAACGTTGGATTGATCATCAAATCTCCAAGCAAATTTAGTACTAGAATCCAATCTGTGCTTATAACTAGTGAAAAGTCAAGATTTATCACTTATACACGTTCAATTATAACTGCACAAGCCTATGCTTATGTACATACGCGTTATTAAAACTTGTACAAGTTTTTTCCAACAGACACAAGTACATAAGGGCAAGCCTGAATTTGCGTAATCGTATGATTAATCATTAGCGTTCTAGAATACCTAAGTACAAACTTTCATATGCTATGGGACTTTAATCGTGGAAATCATTCCCTATCTTTACTGATTCTAATAAATAATTAAATTGCAGGCTAACTAGTCTTGCTAAATGCTCAATGGGCACCATGTATATAGGGCCAAATCTATAACTTGCATTCCGAGAGACGAATATTTGACGAAATTATGTATTTGCATGTTTTTCTCTTTTAAAAAGATTGTGTTGTGAAATACAACAGTCTGTTTTTAATTACCATGCTCGTTACAAGAATTAATAAATGTAGCCTAGCTTTTGTAATAAAGGGTTAATAAATAACTCGAAACCTCAATAAAGCCTTATGAAAGGCTTTCAGTGTATTTTTGGTCGCATTAATCAACTTGCGATATTTAACTTGACGTTTGTGAAAATTAAGCGCATTTTTTTGAAGTTTTCATTTGGTTTTTTTTTTTTGTGTGGAAATTTATTTCGCAAAATTTTTTTAAACGGCGCAATGTCACCTTTGTATCACCATATTTTTTTTCATCTGGTGTAATTCTGTTACCGCTGCACCTTATGTTTACCTACCATTCACCTATAGAGACTTCATGAAGATTTTCACAGTCTGAGCTGGTATGCGAGTCGGCAGACACGACCTATTTATCCGTTTTATTTCACGACTTTTACGCAAACAACATAAGATTATTGACGTATATGCCAATATTTTCAAGACAACTCGAACTCTCGTGGAATGACCTTCGTCCGCTATGAGCGCGGGTCTGGGGGTGACGATTGGAGCTTGCCACCCTAGCCGAAGTGCGCCTCCCCAGGCCCGGGGGTTAGAAGGGGTACCGTAGTTCCTACACTCGAAGGGATCGAGGTATATGACCCGAAGGACCCAAAGACGGCGTAGGTCGAGGTAGGTTCAACTCCACCATAGCCTAAGATCCGTGGCGACTTTTTGCAATATAAAAAAGGTCAACACGAAGTCGACAAAATAAAAATCATTAAAATCGGTTCAGCCTTTCTCGAGTTATACGTAGTGTAACTAACAGAACTTTTTATTTTATTTTTTACTATAGATATCATTGTTGTGTTTTGGAATTGTTGGCTGTTCGGGTTTTAGCGCTGACTTTCCTATCGACGTTTGGAGGTCAACGGCAGTTATTTAGAATCAATAGCAAACTCCAAACTTCACCGTACATTTGATTATGAATGTATAAGCGAAAATACTAATGAATCATTATGATAAGTAATTAAAAAACGTTACTGCAATCAATATTTTGGACTTTATGTATAACAACATGTTGAAATCACTAACTTAATTCAGAACATTTACTAATTGAGTGAAATATACAAGGTTGGTGTAGACCTCAGTTATGATTTATTGCTTATTCTGACCCTCTCCTCTGTCACGCTGAGGACCTTTGATCGCAAGTGTTGGTGTTTTGAGTGATCACAGCTTTAATGTGAGTCGTCTAAATTAATTATAGGTTATATACCAGGGGATGCGTAGATTTTTTTCATAACAGCAACACTGCATACACATCTACTATATAAAAATAAGTCGGGTTTTCCTTCCTGAGGCTATAACTCCAGAATGCACGAACCGATTTGCACGGTTTTGCATTCGTTGGAAAGGTCTCGGGCTCCGTGAGGTTTATCGCAAAGAAATTCAGGAAAAATTTCAACAGAAAAGCGGGATAGCCATCTGGTGGCGAAACGGAGTTCGCCGGGTTTGCTAGTATTTTATATATGCAACTTTAGGCATCAAAATATTCCTCCATCGATTTCTACCGGAACCGTGCCCAGAAGGCTGGCGGCTTTACCACGCTGAATGGCGATGCCAATTCCTTGAGCGAGGTTAAGGCCAGCCTCATGATCATGGGAAGCTAAGATGATGATAATTCTGCTTGGTTAATTAAGTATTTATAAACTAATCAATTGACCACAGTCCGTGTCTCGTAAAGGCCACCACACACGTCCACACTATTATACTTTTTATTTCTTACAAATTTCCTAATCCAAATCTCTTCAAGAATGCAGTTCACTGTGTCAAGTACTTCGTGTAGCGATAATACGTGAAAATCAACAATACCGTTATGTAGCCTAACCCGGTTTAACAGCTAAGCTTTAATGCCACTCATATATCGACCTCTGAAAGGCGTTCGCCTTCAAAATGTTCTTTAATTCTAAAATTTTGAATATTTTGATACTTGTGTACTTATGTAGTGTATTCGCGGCTAAAGATGCTTCAAGACTTTTATTGAGACGAAAGCGGTACGTGGCGTTTCCTGAAGGTTCCAGTTTTTCGGTAAGTAATTTTAGTACATGTATTATCCAAATTATACGTAAGTAAAACTGGCAGCATTGTCATACAACGTGGCAATGCTGCCAGTCTTGTGGGAACGCTTCCACAAGTGGCATGTGATGCGAAGGAATTGAGGAATTTCACGACGCATTTTAGTAATATTTCTTTTTATTCGTATAACGTTGTTTTAGTATGTATTTAATAGTTTTTTTCTAAGCATAAATTGAACATAACTTTACAAAATCAAATAAATATTGTAATGAAAGTGAAGATTCAATACTGTTAGTTTTATTGCCCAATTCTTTGTCTTCAGGCTTTAATTGTTATGAATTTGGCCGTAAATCTAAATGACTTTTGCATTTTTATACTTGTCATTGACTTCCGTTAGTGTTACCTATTTTGTGAGTTATATTAGTGTATTATTTGATTTTAATCCTAAAATTTCCAATGGTAGTGCTACCTTGGTATAAGTCCTGTATAAAATAATTATCTTCCTGTAGATGTGTTTTCCTGATTGCATTTGTGGCGAACTCGGTGCCCAAGACCGCCTTCTGGTTTCCACTTCCTGACGAAAATAATATAAGTACCAAAAGAATTCACAACTACTCTTTTAAATCGCCAGTAATCCATTTGCAAAACTGCATATTACATTATGTATATTATCGACGAATTGATTCTGGCACAACAAAAATATTTGCAAAGGTAAAATTATTCGCCTGATATTCAATATTTTATTACTGTGGCTTGTATTGACGTACGATGTACGGTTAAACAAATGGATTGAAGCTTACTTTCATCCTTCGGGACTACATACGATCAACCATGTTTCATTGTTTGATTGGAAGTAATAAAATTATAATTGGATATTTTATAACCTCTAAAATTTCAAATGTGTACATACTCGTACATTCAACGAAGCTCAAGATAAAGAACATAGCTTTGAGACTCATAAAACTTGGTAGATTACTTACTTTTCGGAATTTTATATTCAAAAAATTTTAAGACCACTTTTATGTTTTACACACGATTTATGATGGTCGTAAATTTCTATTTTTTTCTCACATATCATTTCTGTATATCCGGCAACATACTTTGTAAGACTTTTTACATAATCTGCAATGCACGAGCCGAGAACTCATCCCTTCCCAAGCCTCTTTCCAACTATGTCAGCTATATGACGATTATAGTTCGTAGTTTTTAAAATGACTGCCATTTGAACTGAACCTACTAGCAATATAAAACTTCTATGACGAGACTAGTTTTTAGGATTCCTAAATATAACTTAGAGCGTATTAATACAGGAGCATGCATTACAGCTAATAGCTTCTTGTTTCTCTATGTTGTAACGCAAAATTGTTAGTGGCGTTAAAATTTGATTTCGGTAAACAATACGTTGTACCTATGACGACATCTGTAGGGTTTGGGGGGAACTTTTCATCGATCACCAATTCGGTATTGATGAATGGTTTCCCAATCTGACAACAGATGTCGCTAGTATGTTTACCTATTTCAAATAGAATTATAATATCGTGATAGGTTAAATTGTTTGTGATATTTTATTCAATCATATAGCTTAATGTCTTTAATTTAAAATTGTCATAATCTAAATTCCTAGTTGCCCAAATTAATTTAGTCACGGCGAGAATGTCTTTGGTTTCGTATTATCTGTGGATCAGTATTTTTTGTTTCGCGATTCGATCAGGTGAACGAATAATTCGTGATATCAGATTCATCTACTAGAATATTCCATGAAAAATGATATAAATACACCCCTCCCGGTGGATGCGAACACCTCTGATAATTACTCTGAAGATTAAGCACGAAACTCTGTTCGTATTTCATTGATTTTTCTGATAAGTTGGAACTCTGAATTATATGTACCTACCTACATATAAATTAAATATCTTAGACTCTGTGCATCTTTCCCGGACTTCTCTGGTAAGATTTCTTAATTTATCTCTCTGTTCTTAGTCTTTATATCTGTGTCTTTCGTTTGCGTCAATGATATACTTAGGTCTTTTTGGTATTCTTGATGCAGGGTCCCAAGGTTTAGCGGACAATATTAGTGACCTATCTACATTGTTGTGATTCCGTTGTTGGAGTCCCTGTTCGGAACAGCTGTCCCTTCGTTTGGCTCGCGGCAGTGCGGGCGGTGGCTAGCAGCAGACCTGCCTACGCAAGCCGACAACCGACGCCAGGGGAACCATCCGAAGAGGAGTGCCAAAAGGTCACGTAATCTTAACTTGTACAATAACTGTAACTTCATATACCCGCTACCTTGAGTTGTAATTACGAGATCAGCTGTGTGCTACGAGGGAGGCGCATAAGCATCTTATATTGTATTTACATTTCTATATCTCTGTGCCTGTGATAATTCTACTGTATGTACAACTGTGTACCCTATTGAATATATGCATGTATAAAATCTTAGTGTTGTTTCATTAAGGGTATCTGGAGCACGCACCCACTATCTCCACTCTGAGATAAAAGGCGCCCAAGAGTCTCTTTCGAAAGCTCTTGCCTGGGTTAGCCGGTGGAGTAGCTGGGGAGTTTCCCAGGTTACACAGTGGCGCGGCCAACGTACGGGCAGTTCAAGAATTCCAGTACCCACTGGATTTCTCTTGGTTCTGTGTGTGTGTGTGAAAGACGCCTTTAATGAATTCAAACCTACTATCCGTCTGATACTCTCCAAGACGTTAATTGGTTGTGCTTGTGCGGCACGTAATTAATTTCCTTGCAATTTACACCGAATAGCAAGGAAACGGGTCAAAATTTTTTTTCTAAATTATAAATAGCTGCTACATTTTCGGTAAAATTCATATTTCGGCATACCTTCGTATTTTTTTTCTTTTTTTTCTTTTTTCTTTTTTTTACTGGTTGCTGGTTGGGTTGGATATATCATCTCAATAGTTTGTCCCGAATTTTAAATAAAATTAATATACATGCATATGTTTAACTTTGTGTTTTTTCTGAATTTAACTTTTAATTGTTATCGACATTTTCTATAAGTGCCGATATATGTAACTCTGAGTAAGGTGGTTTCCATTCGGAATTACCATTTTTTTTTCTTTTTAACCTTGGATCAGTATAGTAGCCGGTACTTATACTTGCTACCGTACATTTTGCTCTTAGCCTTTTAACTGTTTTTTAATTTTTTGTAATTTCATTTGTACCTATACGTACGGTACAATTTTTTTTGTGTATATTTTTTCAATATTTTAGTAATTGTCTGCAGGGCGGTACATCTCGGGTACCTACCCGCTATTGGAGAATTATTCTCAATTGGAAATTTTTAAATAATTATATTATTAGGAATTGTCTGCAGGGCGGTACATTTTAGTTACCTACCCGCTAATGAAAATTGTTTTATGCTGAATTTTTTTATACCTATATTATTAACATAGAAGGGTACATTTACATACTGTCCGTTCAATTGAATACCCTCTTGGATTTATATCCATTTAAACTTTCGTTAAATAACGGAATTGTTAGTTAAATTTTATTTTTATATTCTATTCACTTAAAGTTCATTTCTTATAAGATGGCAAAAATGCACCAGTATGTAAACTATTTAAGAAAAGATGAGCTGTCTAATGAGTTGTCTTACATGGGCATTTCAGCGGATCCTGAGGCTACGGTTGTCAGCTTGCGTAACGAATTGAGGACGGCATATCGGCTAGTTCGCCGTGGAAGTCTGAAGCCTAACACCACGAAGTCCACTGATGCTGCAACTGAACGCACTGTCTGCGAGCCAAAAGTGAAGGAACTCGAGGATTTGCTATCGTCAGGTGACTTTGATGCCGATAAAAATAGTCGCACTAGGGCTGCTGTTAGGGCTAATTATCTTTTGACTAGGCTAGCTCGTTGTGGGCTAGATTGTTCTGAACTTGTTAGTATTCGCAACAGATTAGTTAAGATTGTGTCAGTAGCTGAATCGAATAGTGACTCAGAATCTGAGGTGTCAGATAATGATGATCGCGCTTCTCGTGTCCGAGTTGAATATACTTCACCTGCGATGAGAAATGAACGCTCGATGCGGGGTAGCTCGCAAAACATTAACTTAAATAATGATAATTTTATTTATAGGGAACGCCCTATTAATTTGAATAGTTTTAATTTAAAATATGAT
This sequence comes from Pelosia muscerda, assembly GCA_963691645.1. NCBI lineage: Eukaryota > Metazoa > Arthropoda > Insecta > Lepidoptera > Erebidae > Pelosia > Pelosia muscerda. The sequence goes on along the minus strand of OY829114.1, from coordinate 3,000,127 downwards.
GGATCTGCTTGTGTGCGTGTCTTCATTGAGAGACTGGAGGAACTCCGGTGTGCTAGGGAAGTCTCCAAATCAAAAGTTCTCCTGGCTTTCTCTGACCTATTGGACGGACCAGCTTTGTCTTGGTTCCGCACCAATAAAGCTAACTTTATGTCTTATGAAGACTTACTAATCGAATTAAGAGACACCTTTGATATTCCCGATTACGATTATCGTTTACGGAATGAGATTAGGCAACGTACCCAAGCCCGTACCGAGTCCTTGGTGAACTACATCTCCACAATGCAGGCCATGTTCTCTAGACTAACTTGTAAAATGCCCAGTGAAGAACAACTGGACATTCTTATGCATAACATTAGACCTGACTACATGAAGGAACTAGCCCTTCATGAAGTCAACACTATTGATGATCTAAGAAGGTTAGGAAAGCGTTTGGAACTTGCGCGTGCTAGGGCTGAGGCGTTCCACGAGCCAGTCTTGGACAAATTTGAGATCTCCTCTGACTTACATTCTCAGAAAGCAAAGGGCACACCAAAAGCTACCAAGCAGGTCTCTGCGGTGGACAGCTCGGCAGCCTCGCACGAACGCAAATGCTTTCGTTGCGGCGGCAGCGATCACACTGCGTATAACTGCTCACAATCAAGGGAGTTGGTGTGTTTCCGATGTGGTCTCAAAGGAGTCAAGTCACCCGACTGCCCCAAATGTACGTCGAAGTCAAAAAACGCGTAGGCCAGGGCCTTATTAAGACATTCTCAAGCTCTGTGTCTGAGTCTTCTTCTGATAAGGTCCTGTTTACTAAACGGGATAACGATGTTAGACCGTACTTAGTTGTTAGGGTTTTAAATTTAAATGTTCTTGGTCTTCTTGATTCCGGTGCCTCCTGCTCCGTGCTAGGAAAAGGTGCGCACCGTAGCTTCTTAGATTTAGGGTTTGAACTAGAAAGTGTCAACCCAAATTTTAAAATTACAACTGCAGACAGTTCACATTTGAAATGTCTGGGTTCTATGTCCTTACCCTTAGAATACAACTCTGTTATCAGGGTACTTAAGTTTTATGTTGTACCAGAAATAACTACCTCAATGATATTTGGAGTAGACTTCTGGCAACAATTTCAATTAGGTGATAGATTAATTTCTCAAAAAATTAATATGAATAATTTTAGTGATAGCTGTCCTATTGAATCTTTGTCTCTTCACAGTGGTCTCGAGGATTACAACAACCTGACCGAGGATCAGCGGTGTGTAATGAACGGGATCATTGAAAAATTTGAGTCAATTAATACGGATAAGGTGGGCTTAGGTCGAACTACGCTTGTGCATCATGTCATAGACACGGGTGACAGCAAGCCGATCAAGCAGCGGTATTACCCTCTCTCACCTCTCAAACAGAAGGCTCTGGAGACGGAGTTGGACCGGATGTTGGAGATGGGAGTGGTGTCACCATCACAATCCGCGTGGAACTCACCCGTGGTTATGGTGGAAAAGGCGAACGGTGATCTAAGGCTGTGCTTAGATTCACGTAAGCTTAATGCTGTTTCCAAAAGTGATGCTTATCCCTTACCGTACATCAATCAAATTTTAGACCATCTTAATAATGCTAAATATTTGTCCTCTATTGATTTAAGTGCAGCGTATTGGCAAATCCCGTTCGACTCTGCCCAGTCTGCTGAGAAGACTGCGTTCACGGTGCCGAGGCGGGGTTTGTTCCAGTAGAATGTAATGTGTTTTGGTCTTGTCGGAGCTTCAAGTACGATGCAACGACTGATGGACCGCTTATTCGGCCCGGAATTCGACAACAGAGTGTTTTGCTTCCAAGACGACATAATCTGTGTGGCCAACACCTTCGAGGAGCATGTGGATCTCTTAAATAGAATCTATCAGCGACTCAAGGATGCGGGCCTAACGATTAATATGAAGAAATCACACTTTTGTCGAAGTGAATTAAAGTACCTTGGTTACTATGTGGATAGGCATGGACTACGTACTGACCCCGGTAAAGTCGAGGTCATCCTCAACTATCCCACACCTTCTAACTCGAAGGATGTCAAACGTTTCCTAGGTATGGCCGGCTGGTATCGTCGTTTCATTAATAACTTTTCTAAAATTAGTAAACCTCTTTGTAAACTCACCTCTAAAAATGTAAATTTTATTTGGACATCTGAAGCTGAGGAGGCTTTTAACCTTCTCAAGTCAGCTTTGGTCTCTGCTCCTATATTGAAAATGCCTAACTACTCTTTACCGTTCCGTATACTAAGTGACGCGTCAGCTTACTCAGTTGCTGCTGTTCTGACCCAAACACACGATGGTGTGGAACACCCCATCGCCTATTGCAGTCGTTCTCTTAATAAGAACGAGGTGAACTACAGCACAACCGAGCGAGAGCTTCTGGCCGTGATTTTTGCGCTGGAACAGTTCAGACAGTATGTGGAGGGACAGAAGTGCACTGTTGTCACTGATCATGCCTCACTACTGTGGTTTCACAAGCTCAAAAATCCTACAGGTCGTTTAGCACGTTGGAGTATGCGACTCAGTCAGTTTGACTTCGACATAGAGCACCGTAAGGGAAAAGATCATGTAGTACCTGACGCTCTATCTCGCATAAAGATTGACTCCATCGATGCGAGCTCCACCAATGACCCGTGGTATCTTCACACCATGGAGTGCGTGCGTAGGAACCCAAGGCATTACCCTAACTTTAATATTCGTGAAAATTTGTTATATCGATTTTCTAAAAATAAATATTCTTTGACTTCAGATTTTGATTGGAAGTTAGTGGTACCTCAAGAGGACAGGCTAGCACTCCTCACCAAATACCACGATGACACGCTTAGTGCCCATGGTGGTGTTTGGAAAACACATAAGAGGTTGTCTTTGAATTACTACTGGCCAAAGATGTACAATAGTGTCAAAGACTACGTGGGAAATTGTGAGGTTTGTAAGATGTATAAACCCGTAAACACTTCGCGTCCTGGTCTAATGGGAAGTGCGAAGCGTGTATCTAAACCTTTTGAAGCTATTTCGTGTGATTTACTTGGACCTTTTCCAGTGTCAAGCAACAGAAATATTCATCTGATCGTTGTTTCGGACTACTTTAGCAAGTATGTCATGCTGTGTCCTATAAGGATTGCAACAGGCGCTGCAGTAGCGAGATTCATCGAGAAGAAAGTGTTTCTAGTTCATGGAGTTTGCAAGACTATCTATATTGATAACGGTCCTCAGTATGTGAGCAAGCAATTTAAGGATATGTTAGCTAAATATAATGTTCCAAACGTATACTATAGCCCGCGTTACCACGCTCAAACTAATCAAGCTGAACGAGCGATTCGAAATGTTGTTCAAGCCATCTCATGTTATGTGAAGACTCAGCACAAAAAGTGGGATGAACATCTTGTTGAGCTGCAGTGCGCTCTAAACACTGCAGTAAACGAGGCCACTCGATTCTCTCCCTATTTCTTAGTACACGGTAGGGAATTTATAGGTGATGGAGTTCTATATAGACAGTCTGACATAACCTGTCATCCGGACTTAGTCTCCATTGATGAGCCCTCAGCCTTCGGTGCCAAACTGAAAGAAATGCAACACATTTACGATCAGGTGAGGAAACATTTGATTTCGGCTCACCAGCGTAATGAGAAGTATTATAATTTCAGGAAAAGGCATGTCGAGCTGAAAGTTGGTCAAATTGTTTACAAACGGACTCATTATTTATCTAATAAAGCTAAACATTTTACCTCTAAACTCGCTCCTAAGTTTACTAAGTGTGTAGTGTCTGCTAAACGTTCCTCTTTAGTGTATAGGTTAGCAGATTTGGATGGTAAGGACTTAGGCGAGTATCACATCAAGGACATTTTAAAATACACTGATGAGAATCAATCTGCGGTACCTTCTCTGCCTAGCGTCAGCGCTATTTCATTTCCGTAGCACTGTCGATTTATACTTACTTTACCGCGACTCGATGAAGTATGACCTTGTTGCTGTAGCTTGGGTGTCCTCGTATGGGACATATTATTTGTTAGGTACACCTCATCGAGTTTTCGTTTCTCATCCTCCTCTTCTCTGTAGTTGTGTTGCATATGCGACCATCTGACTATAGCAGTTAAGGAGAGTTTTCTTTCTAGTGGTTTAGGGCATTTAGACTTAAAGTAAAAGAGTCTGTGTCAATATTTGCCTCTAGTTAGTTCTTAGTAGTTCTGTTTTGTACTTTGATCTGTTCTTTTTTTATTCGTTCTATTTTTAACTTGTTAGACTTTTGACTTGTTTTATTCTGTTGTGTATTCCTTGCGTTACTTGTCTGTCCACACAAGTAATACTTTCAAGGGGGGGGATTGTGTAACGCAAAATTGTTAGTGGCGTTAAAATTTGATTTCGGTAAACAATACGTTGTACCTATGACGACATCTGTAGGGTTTGGGGGGAACTTTTCATCGATCACCAATTCGGTATTGATGAATGGTTTCCCAATCTGACAACAGATGTCGCTAGTATGTTTACCTATTTCAAATAGAATTATAATATCGTGATAGGTTAAATTGTTTGTGATATTTTATTCAATCATATAGCTTAATGTCTTTAATTTAAAATTGTCATAATCTAAATTCCTAGTTGCCCAAATTAATTTAGTCACGGCGAGAATGTCTTTGGTTTCGTATTATCTGTGGATCAGTATTTTTTGTTTCGCGATTCGATCAGGTGAACGAATAATTCGTGATATCAGATTCATCTACTAGAATATTCCATGAAAAATGATATAAATACACCCCTCCCGGTGGATGCGAACACCTCTGATAATTACTCTGAAGATTAAGCACGAAACTCTGTTCGTATTTCATTGATTTTTCTGATAAGTTGGAACTCTGAATTATATGTACCTACCTACATATAAATTAAATATCTTAGACTCTGTGCATCTTTCCCGGACTTCTCTGGTAAGATTTCTTAATTTATCTCTCTGTTCTTAGTCTTTATATCTGTGTCTTTCGTTTGCGTCAATGATATACTTAGGTCTTTTTGGTATTCTTGATGCAGGGTCCCAAGGTTTAGCGGACAATATTAGTGACCTATCTACATTGTTGTGATTCCGTTGTTGGAGTCCCTGTTCGGAACAGCTGTCCCTTCGTTTGGCTCGCGGCAGTGCGGGCGGTGGCTAGCAGCAGACCTGCCTACGCAAGCCGACAACCGACGCCAGGGGAACCATCCGAAGAGGAGTGCCAAAAGGTCACGTAATCTTAACTTGTACAATAACTGTAACTTCATATACCCGCTACCTTGAGTTGTAATTACGAGATCAGCTGTGTGCTACGAGGGAGGCGCATAAGCATCTTATATTGTATTTACATTTCTATATCTCTGTGCCTGTGATAATTCTACTGTATGTACAACTGTGTACCCTATTGAATATATGCATGTATAAAATCTTAGTGTTGTTTCATTAAGGGTATCTGGAGCACGCACCCACTATCTCCACTCTGAGATAAAAGGCGCCCAAGAGTCTCTTTCGAAAGCTCTTGCCTGGGTTAGCCGGTGGAGTAGCTGGGGAGTTTCCCAGGTTACAATGTGTGCAAATTATTTACGTTACGATCCAGCTCTAAACATTGTATTTAGGATATAATACGTTTTTTTTTTTTTTTTTTTTTTTTATCTATGGCACGTCAATTTGACTTCACCTCGCCTGATGTTAAGCTGAAGGCAAAGTCCCATGAAAGAGGGTCACCATTGCAAACACGTTCAGTGCTACAATGGTGGCGCTCAGCTTGACGGCCTCATCAGATGCTTTTTCACGCCCCGCTTAAAGGACCCGGGACTGTAGGAAGAAGGAAACACGTGCGCCGGCAAGGAATTCCAGGACTTAATGGTACGGCAGAGAAAAGACTCACCGAACCGCTTGGTTCTTGATGGAATATTCTGTACCGTATGCGAGTGACACCTAAGCCCTGCACGCGTTGTCCTGTGTAGGAAAGGGGAGGGTGGGATTAGTTGGAAGAGCTCATCAGAACATTCACCATGGTAGAGACGGTAAAATACGTATATGATTGTGATGTGTTTTGTGCATTTAAATAAGTAAATAATAAAAAAATAGCGAAGAAGTAATGAACAATATAGTACCTCGTATATATTTATGGTTACAACGTCATTTCATAGCGATAGGTACGCAGTAGTAAGTAAGGTATGATACATTTCAGAAGCAAAAATTACCATTCTACATGCTATCAGCCAAGTCAAGTTCACCTACAAACCAGGATATGATTAATTACAAATCTGCTGATGGACGAAGGAATCTAAGGTTGGGAATTCAGTGGAAATATTCCGTTCTAAAAACGAATCAAAGTCAAACCAAAATTCTTGACTAATGTTATTGTGTATTCAAACTTTGTACAATAACATGAACATGCAAAACCACTGATTTCTAATTACTCAAGAACTTGGTTGGTACCGCAAAAGTAAATAATGTTATTCGTAACTGGAGCCCTAGGACAGGTGTTGGGAAGTTATGTAGATCTCGATAAATTTCGTGTTGTTATTAACGCTTAGTAAATACTAAGTAAGTTTTAATGCATTCTGAAACTGGTACTTATACTTTGATTTATACAGAGATAGTACACGCAAATTCATTCGCATAAACTTTTAAAATCGGAATGGTAGGTCTGTGTTATATTTGTGTGCCAAGTATCAGTTGAATTCATAGATATAGTTAATCGTGTGTGATTTATTAAATCATCATCATCATCATCCTTTCATTTATCCCTGTCCTATCCGAAGCTTTTACCTCGGAGTCCAAGAGCCACTTTTTCCAGTCCAACTGCATCGTGACTGTATTTAAATATTATCCGTAAAGTAACTGCCATCTTGTCTCCACAACCTATTGGCAATATCAAAGCACTTTAGTTGTACCAGTTCTCAACTTTTTAGGGGTCTAACTACCCGTAACGACTGCCATGGATGTTCATATGACAGCCGTCGGACAAACTTAACACGCTCTCCTAGGCACGACTAAACCAGTGCAAATAGCCATATTCGTGCATGCAGATATTTGCACTGAGTGGGAATCGAACCCGCGTCACTTGCGTTGCAGCATATTACTATCGCCACGTCACAGAAAGTGTGGTTAAGTAGTTGGCGTATAGTTTCGTTTTGACCACCATATTGGAACCGAACTACTTACTGCTGAACAAGCACAATATCCAACCGTTACCTTTAAAGAAATCAAATGATTGATTCCAGTGTGCCGGCTGCGTCACTGTGGGTGTCATTGGCCAACCATCTCCATCAACAGCACCTGGCACCTTCACGTGGGGCTTGAATTGGGGTATTGCGTATGAGTTGCCGAATACAACAGAAACTGCCAGATTCTATAGGAGGTATAAAACAAGACCGATGGAATTAAGGAGGAATAGACGAGAACTGTATGAGAAGCTGGAGTCAATTATGGATAAGTAAGTGGGAGATTTATAAATTGAAGAATTTTCTAAATTGAAATCTAATTTACATCTGTACGGACGCATCAATATCCTAAAATACGTAGCGTGTACACTCGTCTCCTCAAAATTTGAATAGGTACTCTTTTTTTTATCGTGCGCATTATCCCCACGGATACTACCTGCGCCAAAACCGGTGGAGACGATTATGTCGGACTCGAACCGACTAAAACGCACGCCGTTCAAGTGTCCTTAATTGCCAGAGTGAGATTATACAAGACATATCTCTACTCTGTGCTGGTATTTGTTTTAATCCAATTACTACAAAATGATGCAATGTGTCAAATTACAATTTTTTTATCTTGATGCCTGGAGTCAGCTCATTCTTTTTGACTGGTATGTCGGCTCTTTTGAGCGCGACTTCCGTTTGATCGCTCAAAACCCTAGAGGAAAACCTGCACCACAGCCTCGTCCACTATTTACAAGTGCTTGGAAACAGAAACCTATTCTGTATTCAATCATAATATTAATTGCAGAAGTTAGAAATATAAAGAAGTTTGCGATCGATAGGAATCACTTAGTCCCTTAATTGCGATGCCAAATATCAAAAATACGGTGGCTATAATTTTCAGTAATGTAAAGTCAATAGAACACTTCAGTGAGTGGGTTCCAAACTCAAACGAGAAAACCCAATGTACTCATACTATTCTTCGTATCTCAGTGTCTCTTTCAGAGGAAATATTTTCTAGAATAATAAATACAATTTTCTGTAATTTATTTCAGCATGGGTTACAACGGCAGAGACTGTATTTTGAAGACATTGTGTGAGACAACGCGACGACTTGTACCTCATGGTGGCAACATGATTGAAGAAATGTTTAGAACGTTGTTTACGTAAGTAAATTTTATCACAAATACAAGAACTAGAGTCAGAAATTATCTAGTGAATGTTCTCTTTTTATTAAAGAAAAGTTCGAGTGAATGGGGATGATGACTATTTCTTTTATTCTAAAAAAATAACCATTCAATAACAGTATAATGTACTGCTAAAGTGAAATCTTCTTACTATAAATAATCTTAAAGATATTTGGTTTTGAAAATTTAATTTCTTGAACCGCAGAGAAACGTTTCAAAAGAGTGAGGTAATGCCTTCCCAGCGCATGGTAAAAATGTACGGAGCCGAAGAGAATATTTCATAATTTTGTAATTTGGGAACTAAATGTTTTAGTTTATTTTTTACATATTTTTTTACCATGCATAATTTTACAGCAAAGACTAAACAGCAAAAGATATACCAGTATCGGGTAGTATCGGACGAATGTTCGATCATCCCTATGAAACACAAATTCATATCTAAGACGGTAGCTGCCCTAAAAATGGAGTTATGCCATTACCAGCTATATATTTTGTAGATTACCTGTGTCAATATTTCAACTTTTCATCTTTACAGAATGCCAGTGACCAAGGTAATAGCATCAGAGCCGTTGGAACACGCCATTTATGACTCAGCTTTCCGTCTTGGTCATATCCTGGATAACTGCGATCGATTTAAGTGCCCAATATCACTGATAGATTTAATAAAGGGCTATTATAACGCGCCGGCACCTAACGTTGATACCGGGCTAAACCCCTGGGCACTATTCAGCAGTAGTTTTAATTCAGTATAAATAATTTGGATTACTGTTAGTGTTCTTGTTTTATTTTATGGCTAATCGTAAATGTGATATGTAAGTATTACTTTCTTAAAATAGTTTCCTGAAAAATCGAGTACTGTCTGTATAGAATTGTACTCCCCACGTGCTTAATATTTAGGCTGAAGCCAAATAATTCTCTCTTGGCTGAGCCATTCAATAAGAATAATGTGAATGAATTCATCTTTCATATAATTCTAGTCACTCTAGTTAGGTGTATAGCATAATTAAAAAAATGAAAGAAAGAAAGAAAAGAACATTTATTAAAATGAAATGCATGTAGGTACTTACTACATTAATTGAATTTTTTTTCAATTTTTACCATTAATTTATTTTTATTTAATTCTGACCTACCCTACGTAGTCTAGACCTTTTTATCGTCATCCACATCATCCTTGTTTTAATTTAGGTTATTCCAGTCACATCTGAGACCTGTAGTCCGGGATCCAAGATCCGCGATGTAGCTTATAATAGAAAACCACCTGCGTATAGATTATAGACAGTGCTTATAAAAATAAGGGAGTCTTATAAAAGTATCATGAATGAAACGCATGCATATATTATTAACGCATAACATTTAATATTTATAGTTCATATTTATAGTACATTTCAATGTTAGCAGTAAGAAGTCATGAGTGTATTCATAATGGTAATGGGAGTGCTTGATTTTTGATTTTTAATTAACATTACAAAATGGGACTTACACGGTAAACCTTACAGTCTAAATTATTTATGTTTTTATTATGTATATTATTTCGCCTTACAGTAACTTTGCATTCACCTAAACTTGACTTTAGCTTACAAACTATTTATTACAATTTCATAAATTTTCATAAATTATTGAGCTATTATGACTTAGAGTACAGTACGAATATTATTATATTTATATATGTATATTATAGCATAGTGCATAAATCTTAGAAATATTAAGTGGTAATGATTTCGTGATACAAGTGATTGATCAGTTAAGGTCCGGTCACACTGACGCGACGTGCATTATTCGATGGATACTACTCCAACTCAACAAGCTGTACGTCAATCTAATACAAGCTATCTGTATTTAGGTTAGCAGACAAGTATTTACATGTCATGATATTATCTCACTAATCATAGTTTATCAAAAAACACGTTTACGTCAATGTGGCTGGTCTTATGTTTGACTATTTTTCTAACACTATTAGTGAGTACTGAGAACATTCTCGTAGAAGTCTATTATTGTATGACGTACATTATTACCTTATTATTAAAATAAATTATTATATAGGAATTCACTCTCAACTAACTATCTATATCTATATTATTAATGTGGTGTTCGTTTGCACAATGTCATTTTCACCGGTCAGATTGCTTATGTAGCAATTGTTGATTGTTGTTAAATATTATTTTTACTTGTAACAGTATATACAAAATGATATATTAGACACGACCAAATTTTATGATAAATAATCATGTATATTGAAAAATTTTAGAATATGAAAAAAGCTCATCACTTTTTACTAGACTGATTTCAAATTTAGAAATGTTATTGTTGAGAAAAAAATCATTATTAATAATATTTTATGAAAAACATCATTTGTCGTCTGTATATTTATTTGTATGAACCAAACTTAACTGAGAAATATTCGTCAATTTCACGCTAACATAGAACCCTTTTGATTAAACTTAACTGCTTAGTCATTTTTGCATAATACGATGAACATTGAGTTAAACGAGCTTTATTTTCTTCAACATTACATTGAACAAATGAGAGTTTCTGTAAAAAAAATTGAGTTTGTCATTACGTATTATTATATTTAGTAATTAATTCTAAATATGAAATGGTAGCAACGTTTCATAAATATTGATATTTTTGATAAATATTGTATTGTACTTATCGTGTTAATAAATACAATAGATAATCATAAGACTGTATTAATTACATGTCATAGAATTGCTTTTACAAATCATATCTTTTTTAATCTCAATCTTCAATTCCTACACACGCAACCACCGTTACTCGTGACTAGAAAGGTATAAATTAATTCAATAACCAACCAAAAGTTACAATATATTACTAGTAATAGAGGGCATTAATTACACTTAGGAGTTAATACTGAGATACGAAAGGTTCCATACACTTAGCCTATGTCGTTACGACATCAAATTATTACAAAATACTTAAAGTTTACCATTGCTTTCAATATAAAGTAATAATTCACAAATATCTTAAATATTTATAGTTAAGTCCTCAGACAAACATTGCTAAACTAATTAGCTAAATTGCATTAAGTACGTAAATGACTAGTCTACTTGGAGCACACAATAAATATAACTTATTTAAAATAGCATATTACCGTAGAAAAGATTTAATAGGATACTATTCCGAGTAAGTATAAGAATTGACCATTTTGAAGATGATAGTAAAAGGGAGTGGGATAAAGTGTAATGAAATGAGGCGAAGTGCCAGTGAAGTTAGGTGACACAGACATGTCAATCAATAAGCAAGAGAATCAAATGGGGCACGATTCACGATATAAAGTTAGAAAGACTGTTCGGCGGAGAACATGTCGATATAGTCTGACCTCACCTTTAAAATTACTGATGTTGTATCAGTCACAAAGTTTTGCCACAAAGTGAACTTATTATTTTAATGAGGCTTATACAGTGAGTATCAATTAAATGGCATTGAAGTACAGTCTATGATTTTGATGTCAAATTTAATTGTAGCTTTTACGTCAATATTGATGTAGGTTATACAATAACTAATGCTAATAAATAATTAAATGCTTGATCTTATAACAAATATTATATTATAGGCGCTGGGGTAAATGCCACATTAAACTACTTTTAGATAATTTATTTTTAGAATTTAGTTTATCTTTCCCACGGTAAAAAGCGTAAAGATTATTATGAACGAATAACATAAGGCACACCAAACTGGGCAATAAAAGGTAAAATAATATTAATTGCAGAGAGCACAAAACCGTTTATAACTGCTGACATTTTGTTGGAACTGTAAATGTTAACATTTAATAATTCAGTTAAAATTATAATTTGTTTAAAGTAAACATATTATAAGTTTTCATAATAAATTTTATTGTCTAGTGTTAAATATTTAACTATAATGTCTTCACAACTTCTATTATTGCAAAGTGTTTCTTTCCTCCTATGAAAATTATAATTGCCAGCCACTATATACGGTAATGGATAAAAGTCTCTTTAATATTTACTTCTTCTAGTACCACAATCTTTTTTGGCATTTTATTTTCGAAAGTATAAAAGTACATGCATACTTTCTCCATGAAAATATATTTAGATGTGACAACTTTCAAGGTGATCGAATAAATGGTTGTGAAGTTTATCATTCTCATATATACCAACATCCATTTTTACACATATAGTTAAAAGAAGGAAGTGTCATATATTGAGATAGTGGTTTATTTTATTTCTGTATTTACATCTAATCGTGTTGGAAGCTCAACGCAAATTTTGTGTGGTTTCAACTACTTATTTAATACACATTTATATTTAATTAATTATGTTTATTATATGTGTTAACTATTAAAAAATAAAAAAACGAGAACTTAAAATACAATGAATTAAGTAGGTAAGGTATTAAATAACTTTAGTTGCAGCGATCTGACCTAATATATTGGAATATAGTTTGTTAAAAGTTAGTTTGCGCGATATTATGGCAATATCATTGCAGATTTATCACGACTTACAGGGAATATAAATTCATATTTTGGCCTATTTAATAATTGCTCATTGGTTTTTAATATTATTGTTTGCAATTAAATTCAATTACACTGGTATTATCTTTTTGTAGAGATAAATTATTGTTTTAAGGCTGAGAATGAATTGACATTATTACTTGGTGGGATAGGTTACTTGCTACTTAGTCTTTTAACTTATTAAAACAAATCTTAAACAAATGAGTGAAGATGTTTTGATTTAATATTGCTATACAGTCCATAATATTTTATCTTTTGACTTGTAAATCAGAACATTGTTTTCGTATTTACGAATTTCAACCCGTTTTTTTTCAACCTTTATTTGTTCTTATAATCATCACTCTACTTTTTCCCTGAAGGTAAGCAAATTTGTCAATCAAAGACTATTTTCAATATAAAAAATGTTATTAAAGTTGACCCATCGATTTTTATTATTTTATTATAATTTTTGCTGTCAGACTGGTTATTTTGTACTAGTTCAGATCGGACCACTGCGTATATTAGTAAAAACAAAGATAGAGGAAAAGCTAAAGGAAATGAAATTGAGACAAAGAAACCAGAAATAACCAAAGGTAAAAAAGGAGACAAACCAATAATAGCAACAAATAAAAACAAATAATAATACCTTACGTCACTTTGGAAGACGTTTGATTAAACATGCAAATATGCCTAACTTATGTGAATATTTCTAAGTATAGAATATTTTATATGTAAAATTAGTTCAATTTTGAAAGCAAACCAAAGAAACCGTGCAATAAAGCATATTCAAAATGTGTCGAAGAAGAAATGACTATCCGAAATTCTAGATTTCGATGAACCTAATTATAAAGCGTTTCGGATTATTATACTGATTTCCTTTCAAATTATATTAATTTACTTGTAAGAAAAATCAATCGCTTTATAAACTAAAATGAACATCTTAATGCTGTATCAACATTTACTGACAAAGCATAGGTCAATATCACTACAGCATCCATCCACTACTTCTACTAGCACTAAAAGTAACATGAAAGGAACGTAGAAAAATAACTTGTCAATTATAAATATTATTTAAATTTCTATGTTGATCTGCTATATTTACACGTCAACATTTCGGTTAAGTTGATTCTTAAAATTATTGACAGCCATGTGATAGCTGACTATGAGTTCACAACTCTGATACCCGATGTAGACAAACTTGCTGTTAAAATATAAAATAGTAACATGGAACAAATAAATCACATCAACCATCAATAAACATAACAATAAATCTATTCTAATATTAGAAATAACATATATTTGGCACCATTTCAACATTTCTAGTTAATTGTTTAATAAAAACACAACATAATTATTGCTTCATTAAGATAACAAATTTATCTGACACCGTGTCGGCGAGTTGACCCATTCGTCGACTAACTCTAAAAACACTGAGAAGCTAATCATTTATTATAATAATACACCCCTTAATATTAAAATACAATATCAATTTTAATCTTATTAACAAAGTTTCTAGCTTTTGAGTTTATTGTTTTAGTACCTATCTAATGTCAGTTATATGACCAAATTTACTACTTCACTTACCCGTTTATCACCCGAAATATTATGGTAATTAACCAGATCTTTCGTCTGGAACTAACAATTCAGACAGAACGTGAATTATTTATATTCAAAACAATTAACACAAAAGGTTTTAAAGACGAAAGTAACAGATTTAGATCTACAATAATTCCAACGTAATGACTATTAAGCTAAATAATTAACTTAGTGACCAGACATAATCGACTGAAGCTATAGTAGGCTTACAATGCAGCTGTTTTAAAACTAAAACATTTTTTTTAATTTTAAAATAGCGTATAGTCAAAATAAGCGAATCGGTTACCTACTATGACAAATAAATCCATATAAAATAGTCTGAAATCAGCTTTAACGTAGAGTGCTATTAATGTCTGTTATTTTAAAGAATCGACTAATTTCATCAATACGTTATATATACATTTATATTAGCAATGCTTAGTATTCAAAATAAGGTTAACACAGTAAACGTGTTGGATTATCATCAATCGTTGTATAGATGCAGCTTATCAGTTGATTACAGTATAGGAAAGAGAAACTGCTGTTAAGAAAATAAAAGTGAAATGTTAAATGTGTCATCGCAAATTATTATTCTTCAAAAACATAAGTCACTTCAAAATTATCTACATTTAGCTCTAAAATGTATGCTTGAAATAACTATTTACAATGTCTTGGCTTTACTTCTAACATTTCATACAACACGTCACTCATTTTTAAATCTTTACCCTATGGTGTTTTAGAAAATCTAACTATTATTATTTGCAGTCATATAAAAATAACAACAGACCGTTTTATCTAGCAAATATCTACAATAAAAGTTCGGATGATTAGGGAACAGTGTGGGAAGCCTGTGGACTTAATTAAATTATTGATAAATAGTTCATAATACTAAATTGGTGTGTTTCGGTGGTGCAATAGCACTTGCCTACTTTTATTTTAACCAACGTGAATGTGTAAATTAGAAAAAATAATACTTAGTATTGAGAAAACATTGCAATTCCATTCACAAATCCCTTCAAAGTGTTTTACCTTATTAGAGCCAGTCCGTAAGTGATACAGCGTTTATCGTAACTTCTGCTAATATTTAATATCCTTCAACCTTTAGCGAGCTTTCCATAACGTCTAATGCGTTAGACCGTTTTTCTAGTTTCATTACATATCACCTAATTCTAAACTAGCCATTTTATGCTTTACGTTCAACACAAACAGCTATACACATTCAATAACACTTATAATTACGAAGACGAACCACACAAAACAATTTGATTTTTTTTTATATTTATTTTACAATATCCATCCCTGTTTTCCTAACTGCTCGCTGTGGATTTTTTTTTCATCATTAATATCAATAACTCTGAGTTTATCTAAGTAATTATCTAATAAACATTATCATGATTTACTTTGACATATCAAATACGCGGCTCGAAATATTTTTTATTATTTTAGACTGCTACAAATATCCTATAGAATGGGTTTAAGTGAAGTGAAAATGCTTTACGCATTCGTCACAAACTATATCGACTAGAAAGAAACTGTAAGTTATGACTTAAAATAACGCAAGGTAATATCTAATATGAATCTAATGTAGGTACAAATTAATAAAATGTTATCTAATTTACTTACTTAGGTCACAAACCTCAACAATGATTTATTATCTAATAGTGTTAGTGGTAAAGTGCCGATAAGTGAGTAAAGACTTTACATTCGGTGAAAATTTGTGAGAAATATAAATCAGGAGACATTTGTCTACTAAATTTACCCTGTACTCTAGGTTTTATAGTGAAATTACTGTTAACATTAACATTACGGAAGAAGTGTAATGGCGCGCTCGACCGTCGAACGCGGATGTACGGGCGCGCACAAAACCTAAGCTTCAAGGAGCGAAGTTATCAGTCATTACATTTGTGGGCAAGCATTCGTTTTATTCCTTATAAATACATCAGAATATATTCAAGCGGACCCGAAAAAATACGTCTAACATCAATTATATTAGCGCGCATAGAAAAACAACACCGTCCATTGGCAAACTTTGGAAGTATGACATTATTTTACTGATGGATTTGGCACTCCACATTAAAAAATCTAATAAAACAAGTTATCGAACTATCTAAGAATACCCGATTTTTATAAAAAATGTTTTTATTTTACAATTGGCAGTCAATTGTGTTACACAAATATATCTAGTAAATTAATATGTCACCTTTGCAAAGTGGCTATCAACTATTTTGGCATAATGATAGGTGTATCTTACAATGTACTGATGACTAGGCTTTTAACCTAACTTTATCTACAATCCCTTATAACATTACTACTAAAAGGGTATTATTATATTCGTCAATAATCGATATTGTCCTTATGATTTTTACGCGAGTACGCAGTTTATTAAATATTATATAGGTAATGTATAATTCAAATTTATTACGTCATAATTAAGTATAGGTATAATCTAAGTAGTCCAGCTCTCATCGAGGACGTTTGCTCGTAACTATTATTATAAATGCTTGATACTAATCGACTTTTGACTGAATATTACCACTTTACAATACTTAGACATAATAATACGAATTTGAGCTCGATTTATTCGAAGTAAACCTTAATTATATTTATCTATTATATTATTACATCTGTTAAGGTTTTGAATGAATACGTTCTAACGCGAGAAATAAATACAGACACCTAATAATAAACTGTACAATGTTTGTGCGCTCATATCAAATTATTACCTGAAAAAGAATGTTTCGTTAATAAATATAAATTAACACGTTCGCTTAAACTATAACGTTCAATACAGCGATTCTAATATAAAAATAGTAGTGGCTGATTCGGCTTCAACACAAAACGGCCGTTGCTTGAGGTTACTGCGACATTCGAACATCGACGGACACAGTCTCGACATCACGTTCATTATCTTTCTATATAAAAAGACGGCTTTGGATACGCTATAATGGCGTGAATACGTCCTTTAGCGCACCGGGCGCTAGGCACCACTCTGAGCACAAACACACATAGTTCTCGCCTGGCAGTTCCCAACTGGGAGCTTTACACAGATCATCCGTGCCACCACATGACGATCAGCTCCCAGAACGTCTTCGGCGGCGAGTGGCCGAAGACGTAAGACGAATTTCAGAGACCCGGGTCCCCTTCAGACCCCATCTTTAGCAGCTCCAACTTCTTTTTGGCGATCTTTGAGTACAAAATGTCGATCGGCTTAGTGTTGTCATAGAACGTTGGCGCTCTGAATATAATAAGCGCGGTACCGAGCACGCAAGCTATCGTGAACGCGAACAGGAAAATTCTATCCAATACCATTGCCACATATTTCCAGTCATCTTCCACCTGAAATGTAATACAATCATCAATATTTTTTGACATGATTTGATTAATTCTATGTTTTTGAGTATACGAGAAATCGTTTCCTTTAGAAAGGGTTAATATGGATTAGGAGGCCTTGCTAGGCTGAATTGCCTGTGTTATAGACTCACATAAGTTTGGGAACGGCAGGGGTTTGAACCCGTGACTACTGTTTTTTGTATAGGAAATTGAAATATCAAAATATCATACACATTAAGACTTACGCTTTCAAATTTATCCTTATTTTTTACGTGCTGTGCAATAAATCTAGATCCTTCTATAGTCTTTTCCATCTCTCTCACGTAAGGTTTCTCTAGAGATGGACTACCGTCATCTAGGTCTAAGCGACAAGGAGATCCAGGTGGTGGTGAAAATAGTTCATCGTCGCCTCCCGGAGGAGGCGGTGGAGAGGGAGGCATTCCCGGTAGTTCGTATTCCTCACAACCCCACTCCTTGAACTTTCCGTCATCATCCGGACCGAATACATCAGTGAGTATCTGAAAAATAAATTCATTCAGAAGGATGCCAATAGAAGCAATCTAGAACTCGTTTGGATGCGATAATGGATGTTGAATGAAATGCTAGGAGATTAAAACGTCAGTGCGCATTTCGCGAGGGGCAGTGTATCGACGCAGCTTAAGCCGGCACACAATTAGGCCAGAGTGGAGGTTTCGCTTCGGGTCGTGCCTGCTGGCATCGTATATATCGCGCGATCCGTCCGCAGCCACCAGGGGAACATAAATAACGGAGGCCGTGCGCGCTCGTTAAGCCCGCCCGGCGTTGAGTAATAAAGGAAAATCGAAATGGAATGAAATTGGGCTGGAAGCGATATTTTCACGATACACACAGAGTACAATGGATTTAGAATATCATTGAAAGGAGCGTTTCCCAGAAGAGTCCCGTGGCTGAGGACAATTAAAATGGTTATTGTTGAGGGCGGCTTCGACTCAGCTGTAATAGCGTACCTACTGTTCTGTTTGTATTGAATTCGTTCCGATGGAAAATGTTTTGAATGGAGGAAACTCAATGAGAAAAGGCACCGTGTTGTTTTTCTTTGTTCTGAACTGAATTCTTTATGAAAAACTTTATTTGTAAGTGATTTTCTTTTACAGATTTAATGAAAATACTAAAAGGTATTGAGGTTTATACCCGATCTAAGATAAATGCCAATTTCTTTCAATCAATCGATCAGATTATCGCAGTCCACTGCTAGACATAGGCCTATCCCAATGTGCGCCACTATTCTTTGCCTTCCGCAACAAGACTGACCCAGTCGATTTTGTCAGGTCATCAGTCCATCTGGCTAGGGGGCGTCCCACACAATCAAGGACTTGTTTACTCCAGCGGCCATAGGTCCTTCGGCAGAGGTGGCCAGCCCACTGCCACTTCAGCTTAGTTATTATGCGAGCTATGACTGTAACTTTAGTTCTATGTCGGATGACCTCATTGGGAATTTTATTCTTGAAAAATAATCAATCATAACTCGCTTCATAGCCCGCTGCGCGACTTTCAATTTGTGGACTGACCCCACGGTCAATGTTCATATTTCGGCACCGTAGGTGATGTATACCGCATTGATCAAAGATCTTTGTTATCAGGCATTATGGTAAGGGGAAGGAGAAGACCTGACGCAATTCGCCAAATGCTGCGCAGCCCAATTGGATCCTTTTGACTAGTTCTTTCTCGAAGTTGTTTCTACCTGTATGACTTGCCCCAGGTAGAATTAAATATTGCTGAACAACTTCGAGTGTGGTCTCGGTGCGACATGTTCATTGAACATAACCTTGGGTTTGTCCAAGTTTACACCGGGGGGCCGACGCGTTTCGCGAGCGAGGCTCCATTTAGGCTGTGCAGCATTTCACTCAACATGCTTCATTGTGGTGGTGATTAATTTATAGTTATTGGATATGTTCTGATTCTGTTCATATTTTATAATAGTTATCGTATACAATAGATTCCTTGATTCTCTTACCTCGGTCGGCTTATCATTATCATCATCGTCGTCGGGCGGCTTTTCTGGTCTTTGTATACACAATATTTTGGGTAAAAAATCTATGAAGACTTTTCGCACCCACGGAGCCATATGGTGGGTTACTGGCGATCTAAAATTTATATTTAGCACCACGATAGTGACTACTACTGATAATGTTACAAGCATCATAGTAAATAATAAGTATTTTCCTAGTAAGGGGACTGTTAGCGAAGTGGGTGGAATAATTTCAGCTAACAATAAGAAAAACACGGTCAACGACAAGAGGATAGAAATACAGAGTGAGATCTTCTCTCCCGAATCTGAAGGTAGGTAGAATACTAAAACTGAAAGGAATGAGATCCCAACACAAGGGATTATAAGATTGACTGTGTAGAAAAGGGTCTTTCTCCTAAGAGTAATGTTGAAGATAATATCTGGGTACGGTTCTTCACAGCAGGAGTAAAATTTTTCATTTCTTGTGGCAGGGACCCGCATAATGTCCCATTCTACAGAGATATAATATTCAGACAAATCAATTCCCATTCCTATACGATCGGAGTCTGGAGTCTGTTTCAAGTGCCGTAAATCCACCTAGAATAAAAAGGGATTATGTAGTTTATAAATTCTTTTAATAATATTGTTTAAATTTGATACACAGAAATAAGTTAGGTTATAGATAAGTAAGTAAAAAGGAAACTCGAGATAGAAAAAAGTTTTTTGCAATAAGGGTAATTTTTGGATATATAATTTATACAAATAAATATAACTAGGTATGAGGATAATTTACGAACTTTTGTGTTGTTCAAAGGAGAACAGAATGAATCGCAGTTTGAAAGCGAATTGTTAAAAGTAACAAAACAGCTCAAGTACAGCCATCCGTTATTAAGAAATCAACCCATTCACCGGAATCTTTACAAATAGCTGTTATTGCTATCTCATTTATGACTCAGAGGTGTGAGTGAAACAGACAGAATACAAATTCCCTCATGAACTTTAACATGGGCGATATAAGGCATAGACGTAAGCTCCAACTTTATTCATGTGAAAGTAGCAACCACAGATTTATTAGGTTTCTTATTGTGACAGACAAATGCGTCTGTTTTGAGCCTATGGTTGCAAAGTCTTAAAAAAATGTCTGTTGTTTTTAAATTACAATACGGTTTTCATCCCAAATTTCATGATTCTAGCTCAATAAGAAGTACCTTAAAATCAAACTTCTAATTCAATGTAATCCTACGAGTATTTTGCCGATTATGGAACTCAATTCTATTTTGTAAGGAACCTTTAGTGCGTGACTCAAACTCAATCTTGTTTTGAAGATACTTTTATACTCTTTAACAAAAGTTAAAGAGTATAAAAGTATTTAAACATTAAAATGTCTGAGACAAAAGTCTCAGACATTGTAATGTTTAAATTTACTGAAAAATTTTAACAAAAATATTCGAAGTGTTCATTCATGATAATGTTTTGAACAATTCTACCAAATTTCAGCTGGATACGAATTATTGTACCCTCCCTCACATACATAATAATCAAAAGGTCAAAGGTAACACATACATAACAGTTAAAGAAAACAATAATTATAATGATGTTAGGAAAGGTAGTGTGTTAAATGTTGTTCTATTCGCGTAGTTAGTACAGATAACATGTTTATTAATTTTGTAGCATAATAGTTTTATTTAACTTCATAAAACTGTTAAATTACGTGGCTATGCCAAGGAATGTTTTTCTAAATGAATAAACGTGGTTACAAATATTATAGATAAATCATTATTTTACTCGTCATGTTGTTATGAAATGGTTAAAGATTTTGCGAGGAATCCATTACATAGTCTTAAAATATTTGACTACAACATTTTATAAGGTTATATTTTGTTGCGTTCGTGATTTTGTGAAGAAATTTGAATCTTGAGTAAGGGAACAGAAAAATATGTTCAATTAAACTTTTTCTTACAACCAAAATTTGTTTGGAATAAAGTTATAAATAACAAATTGAATTATATTAATAATTATAATAATATTGATATTAGATAGCTTTATTGAAATTTCTATCTAAAAATCATTTAGTTACTTCTACTTAGTAATAAGAAATAGGTTATTATGTTTGAATTGTAGTACCTACTTTAACGTTGTATAGGCACAATAAATGGATATATGTATAATGAAGTCTTGCCTGATGCAAAAAGGAGCATTAATAGAGATTGCAGTAAAGTTTATTAACTCGTAAATTATTTTAAACTTCAATTCAATAAATGAAACAAAATTATATCAGAATGATGTGACTCTATCTAAAAAAGTATTTCAAAACTGATAAAGAATATTAATATTGACAAGTGAGATTGGAAAAAACAAACTTAAATACATTGTTTCTCGCCTGTAAATTCGCAAAGGGGTGAGCAGAGGTGTAATATCACTCACATTTGATAAACATTATTTTATTATAAATAGTCGCCGACTGTGATTTTCAGTTCCACGTAATTGAAGGCAAGCCTATTGCCGTCAAGCGGACTTTGTAATATACTTACCATATAACCATCGTAGCTCCAAGATCCAAACTTCATGAAACAAGTCTGCTCGTCAAAGGGAAAGTACTCCACGTCGATTTCACAGAACGACTTGTATATGGCGGGTGGTTTCCAAACCACTTTCCCATCATGGTGAAGAATCGCTTTTGTCATGATCGTGACTTCGTAGTTGCCGTCAGCGCTGGAAAAAAAATACAACTGTTAATTGTTCTGTCAAATCAATGGCATTTTTGAGTTAGCATTGTGGTATAGTAATTTGTTTCACAGCAGCGCCGCTACTCACGGAGAGGGCCCGAGCATAGGTTTCGCTCTTCGGGAAGGCTTACTACGTACCACGTACGTTAATAAAGTGAATTTACATATTTCGGTATTACAGTTATTGCGATGTCCTCAATACATGGACACATTTAGTACATTCACTGAGGTCTTCCCTTCTCATATATAATGTTGTATTTAACCTGTGATGTATGTACGACGAGTATTGATAAATTACTCACACCCATAACTCAAGTAAAATTTTATCGTAGAGCACACTGTAGTATTATTATGAGATCAGCTAAATATACCTTAGATATCTTAATCTCTCGTAGGATTATATTCGTTCTCTTCCAAACTTTGAATAGTAGTTTATAAAACTGTTGCATAACAATGATTCTTAAAATATAAATAGGAGTAAAAGAAAAATAAATATTAAAAATAAAAAGCCCGCCGGCTTTTAAAAATACCGAGGAGGCGGTACCCACTGATTTTCATTCGGTGTTATCATATGCAAATAGGTACCACCTGCTATCAAATATTTATATTTATTAAAATGTAAATCTATAATATAAAAATGAATCGCAAAATATGTTGGTAAGCGCATAACTCGAAGACGGCTGGACCAATTCGAGTAATTCTTTTTTTAATTTGTTCCTTGAACTCTACGGAAGGTTTTTATGGAGCAGCGGGAACGGGATCAGAAATCCAAGCAGCGGGAACGGGATCAGAAGTCCACGCGGGCGAAGCCAACAGCTAGTAATAGATAAAGGTAATGATTGTCCCAGAATATTTATATTTATTTATTTTACTATAATTCCACTTCTAACAATTTTGGTACTTTCAGAGCAGTATTTAGCCGTGTGCTTTGAATAATTATCGATATTATGGGTATCAAATATCAAGCTTAAAAAAAGAAGTACAACAATCAGATTTAGTCATTGTAAGTAGACGTTTCCAACTAGTTAAACAATAATGTCAACTGTTATTGTATTAATCATTGGTAACATTAGGATTATTGAATCAATTTGGTACTTGTGATTTGTCAGGCTTAAACACTTGATTAATAGTTGTACATTAATTATTATTAGTCAACCTATGTATTATTATTCTGTGTACAGAATATTAGAGCATAGAGTGTTATTTTATAGAGTAACTTAAAATGTAGGTACTATGGATGTTATAATTAATTATCTTTCTTAACTAGCTGAAGTCCGCGGCTCTACACGGTCGGAAGTCGGTTTACTCCATTTGTTCATATCTCCGGATCAATTGCTTTCATACAAACGTAAAATGTTAAGTCTAACCAAGAACGTTGCCAAATAAATTACAATCTGTTCAGCAGTTTTGCGTTTATTTCAAATAAATAGACAAACAGAAAAGAACTTCAAATAAATATTTTTGGTTTCCAAAATCTCAAATGGATCGCGTCCTAATCAGTTTACAATTATATAATAGTACAGAAGGAGCGCGAGTGGAAGAAACTAAAGCAACTGTGGAAAATACATCACAATAATACAATAATGATTTTCTCTTCAGTTGATTTGTAAAATCGTACACGTAAAGCATTTTCTATAAATTTGTCGTCCTTCTTTTGATCTCGACATTTGTTGTTGGTACAAAATTGATGTCGGGACCTCTAAAAGCTTTGTCATAACCAACTTTTGCGCATTCATGAAAATTGTACCGTAAAATAGGTCACCTTGTCTTCCATTAAGCTAACGCTGTACCATTAAAAATAAAGTTAGCACTGAATATTCGCGGAGTGGGCTTTTAGGGAAAGTCACAGGTGCATTAAAGCGTTACCTCTATTTGGTTAAATTTAAAAATATTACATTCACGTCAACTGAGAGCTTCTAACACACTTAATATATGAGTAGATTTAGTACTCGTAAATAGTATATTATAGTCGTGGTGAATATACTGAGCAGCTAAGTAGCTTTTTTTTTTTTTTTTTTTATCGTGCGCAAAATCCCCACGGATACCACCTCCACCAAAGCCGATGGAGGTGATTATGTCGGACTCGAACCGACCAAAACCGTCCTTGATTGCCGGAGGTGAGATTATACAA
The DNA here is from genome assembly GCA_963691645.1 of Pelosia muscerda. NCBI lineage: Eukaryota > Metazoa > Arthropoda > Insecta > Lepidoptera > Erebidae > Pelosia > Pelosia muscerda. The sequence continues at coordinate 2,975,587 of OY829114.1, read as the reverse complement.
GACATATCTCTCGCACCCCGGAGCAGCTAAGTAGCTAATGTTTATAGAAAACTGTATTAATTGTACGACACATATTTATATTCACCGTCAATAAAATTTATAAAATTGGAGAGTCTGTTTGTAATGTTAAAATAACAGCTTTTAAACATTTTTTTACAAATTCTACACGATATCTAACAAAACATAATAATGTTAAATTTTTTTGTCTATAATGTCTGTCTGTTTAGAAGGTAATCTCCAAAGTGACCGGGTCAATTTTCACTATAACACTTTTATTTTCTAAAAAGTTCATAATATTAGGGTTCCGTGAAAAAACTTAAAACCCAGATCGAGGTCCATGCGGCGAAGTCGTGGGCACAGCTAATATTTATCAGATCTAAATAGCTAAATTCTATTAATTCGCTCTTCGCTCAGATAACAAGCCAAAGCCAACAGTTGCACCTGAACAAGTGAACGAAAAGCTTATCGATAGTTCAAACGTACTGAGACTGAAACCATTTGCAATAAACTATAAAGTTAAAATAACTTTGTACCATAGTTTAACAGTCCCTGTTATCAAACTTAGATAATCCAAAATTAATCCAATTGCCAACTTGTATCAGCCGGGAATTGAACCCAATTCATGTAATTTGAATGCGTATTATGAAACTTTGTATAGCAAGACAGGATCCTGGGAATGTTGTTAAAATTTTAAATACTGAAACATTTTGGTGGTTGCAATAAAATAAAAAGATCTTCGTTAATAAGGCAAGGGTAATAAATTACACTGAATTATTATTATATACGTAGTTTTAAAAATGCACCTATGCTGCAAATAATTTCAAGCAGTGAAATTGAATTCACAGATATCAAATTTGAAAGTAAAGTACCTAAAAGCATAAACTGAGTTAAATAGTATCACCAGTAAAAGTAAGCCGTAAATGAACGTTATATCAAAATCACTCAGATCATCACAGAAAAGGAATATTTGAGTGTCGATACTAATTTCACTAAAGTAAACATTGACAACTACCTACCCAAAAACATTACAGACAAGAATAAAAAAAAGCAAACAAAATCAACCGTGAAATTTATAATACAAATTTAATTCGAGAAATATGTACTCCCCTTACTGAATAAAATAGATGAAAAGAAGCAATCAACCGCAACAGTCAATTTAGAAATTAGGGCAACATTTCTAGTAGTAGAATACTTAAGCGACAATAGCACGAGTGAAATGAGCAAAGTTATATACAGAATTTTATGGACGTTGAATTTAAATACTTTAACAATAGTGACGAAATACAAAATGAATTCCAAGGGACGAATGTTGCAGAAACTTATAATTTTAAAGGATTTAATGTTGAAAGAGTTTTCAATTTTGGAATATATAATGAAATGTCGTACAATTACATTTTTAATTAATTTCCTGTGTTGTTGAATTTAACTAATACAATTCTTTCAACTAATTTCAATCTTCTTGCCTTTGTATACCAAATAACAACTAATTCCATCAAAGAAACTTCGATAACTGAACGTTTGTACACATTGAATGCTTACCATAGCGTGTTTAGTTCGACGCTACCTTGATGCTATTGAGATTAAAGCCCGCACTTATCGTGCCTTCCGCCTGGCCAACTTTGAGCGCATTCTCTGCTTTACCTAGATACGAACTATCTATTCAAATTTTAGCTTTATTTCGAAGACCATAAACTCTTAAATCCCATATTATAGTTGAGAGCTTACGTGGCGTTAATGCATATAAATGCGGTGAACTGCTACTGCTAATAGTTAGCGTTGCTGTGTAAGGATTTTTAAAATGTAGTGCTTTGCGATTGGGGGTATTGGCATTGATTCAGTTTCTTGAATGTTTGCCAAACGAAAATCGCATATCAATAAAACAACTACAGTATGATCTTCTTGATCATTGTGTAGTTGTTTTATTAATATGCGATTTTTGTACTGACTATGTATGTCAGTACTAAGTCCATTATTTTTTGTTTCATAACATACATGCATATTATGCGATTGGGGGTGTTGAAATTGATTCAGTTTCTTGAATGTTTGCCAAACGTAAATCGCATATTAATAATACAACTACATAGGTAATGATTAAAATGATCATAGTGTAGTAGTTCTATTAATATGCGATTTTCTTACTGATTCCTTCCGACGCAAAGTGCCAGAAACGCAAAATTATGTATGTCAGTACAAGTTCAAAACGTTTTTTTGTATCATAATATACATGCATATTATGAAACAAGAAACATACATAATACACATCATCACAAAGTAATCAGTAGACGGCCTGTGATCACAGTTCAAAGGTATATACAATTTACATAATATTGTACAACACCTATATAAGAGTGATTGAGTTAATCTCCATTATTTAACTGGGCTAGGTTAGAGGATGATGTTTCATAATACATTGTACGGATAAACTGATGAACCAACCAAATATTTTGTCGCCAAAACATAAAGAACGATTTACTTTTGTAGATATACGCGCCATTCTCACAAGTTAAGATTAGTTACATACTTTTTAACTCAACATCTGAATTTACCCCACAGTGTCTCGTCAAGATGTCTTGATAATGCAAAGTAATGAGAATTTTGTCCGCGCACCGGAAATGAAGAGATAAGACCCTAAAAACAAGAGTTTATAACAAGAGAAAAGAAAGTTAACTTTCATTGAAAAGAATGGAACTAGTGTCAAACTTGGGGACACAGGTTCCCTCAAAGTTTCTTAAATTGATTTCCTCGTAAATAGCTCTTAGAGTGAGATTAATGTTTATCGTAAGCGCTTATAAGAACTTAATTTATACAGCCATGTTAAGAGAAGAACAAGTTTTAAATTATTTTGTTTATTTTTCTAAGATTAATTGCCTTTTAGATATTTTGTTTTATTTCAGAGTCAACTAATTTTATAAAATGATTGATGGATAGAATTTTATTGGATTAGTCGTGTATGTAGACTATAATTTTAAAAGTATTGGTTTAAAATATCAATTATGTACATTAAAATTCATACATCTGTGGATACACTCCTTGCTAATACTTTTTTGCGCTCGTTTTTATGATAGTTAATTTATTGTATGGTCAATTTGTTGATATAAAAATAAGGCAAACTTACTTATTATATAATACGATGTCGGGCAGCCATATGTGTTCTGAAGGCACATGCAAAGTCTCCACACCTCCGTAGTCGTCAGGATTCCACTTTAGTTTGTAGTCATTCCATTCCTGTAACAAACGAAAGAATATTTTAATCCAACCTTTCAGTATTTGTCCACTCTATCAAGAATATTCAGGAGACGTTTTGTATAAAACATTTTTATATAACCCGAACTATTTAACAGTAAAAAAGGAATCTAAGTTGGAAAAACTAAATTGGGATACTTTAAAAAGTTTCGTGCAGAGCGAAGTTAGCCCAAAGACCATCTTAAAAGTATTTTCGTTAAGACGGTATAAAATGGTGTTGTTGACTAAGACCCATTTGCTGGGCGTCGGAAATTGCGGTAGCTTATTAGGTTCCGGCCGCGGGGCGAGTCTATTGAATATCTGGAACTGTGAGTGAAAATTGACTCGGCCACCTCACATTTAGTGTCTAGTCGAGCGAATGCGGATTTCCCTTTGAATCACAACCTTCACTAGTGTTTGCTCGTTTCCAACTACTTTGGTGTACTTTTGACAATAACCTCCAACGGAACGAAGTATTTAATTATTCGATTATTTGTTTTAAAGTAACGTTAAAGACTAAACTGTCATCAACAAGGGCTACATCATACTGAATTGAATTGATCATGACGTCTTAAAAGCTTTTCTTAAGTAATAATGTCGCTTGAACCTCAGGGCTAATATTTTTGTTATTTGTAAGGTCTTATTATTTTTGAGCAATGTTATAAAGTAACTGAGTGAACGAAGATCTAATTTGCTCAAAGGAGATTTATTTAGTGATCTGTGTGGTGACTTCAAGGTCTCAGAAGAGTGTTGAATCACATTTGTGTGAGTATGAAGTAGTCTTGTCTTATTCGTTTATTAAGTTATTACTAAATTACGTTTATTCTCTTTTGAAACAAATATTCACAATGAAAGTATATTTTTAATTGATCATTTTCATTATTTAATTAATTGAAATCAATCTCTACTACACATTCGATTTGTTGGAAACGACAAAATGTTATGAAAATAGGACTAATGTTCTTGAATATTGAATACAGATATATTTTAGTCAGTAACAATATTATATTAGGCTTATTTTTCTACTACAAATTTTACTATCACAAAGCGACAGATGGTGAACCCTGCCCGTTCCCCGCAGGGTATTGTATTACTTACCAACTTTTTCTGTATTGTTTTGTGTATTGGAATTGAATAAATATTGGGACCTACGAGGTATACGATGTTCCTTGAAGTGAACAGTTTCATATACGAGTAGAACCCGACGAATAAATTATGTACTAAAGAAACATAATCTAACTGAAATACAAAAAGAGTGACTAACATATTTTGGCCGAAATGATAGCAATGGAACTGAAACATGGTAACAAATACTAAGATGTATACAATGAGCAAGAAACGATTTCCATCCGTCAATTGTTTACGTTATATAGTTTAGAACTATTGCCTGAGTATTTTCTTACCGAACCGTGTAAATAATATGTCAATGACCATGTCAATCTAAAATCATACCGTATCTTTCATGTAGAGCATCCAAAACCATAAAACTATTAGAACAATTGAGATATGTTTTCCATTATTAGTTAACTGTACACTGTACACTAAAAGAAACTCAATAGTTAAGTTTTCGTGAAATATTCCCATCTTTTAGATGCCACACAAGTACAGGTTTATCCACGAATAAACGGACATTAGAAATTGATATAATTGCACCAAATAATATAATAGATATTATCAAGCGAACGCTTGTCATTCGAACCAATTACAACAATAGATGAACACCGATATTCCAATAACGGGCGGTTGGTACCAGTAACAGGTTGCTATTTTAGCTTTGGTTTATTGTCCAATAACTGATTCCTTTGGTGAATAAGTACTAAAGCATTTAATATGGTAATTTAAATAATAAATAAATAAATATTGTAGGACAATCTACACAACGTCACCTAGACCCGTGGTAAGCATAGTTTAACTAGCTTGTGTTACGGGTTCTAGAATGCGGATAAACTTACATAAATACATTTTTTTTTGTAAATACATACATATTATACATAGAAACATCCAGACCAATGCAGATATTCATATTCAAGCTCACAAATACTTGCACTGAGCGGGAATCGAACTCGCGCCTCCTGCGTAGCAGTCGCGTTCACTACCGCTACGCCACGGAGGTCGTCATATAATATACAAATGCTGTCATTCTGATGAGCTCTTGCAATTGTAGGAAGTGAGAGAGTGGACTCTCTCACCCATATATGTTACACACAATTCCATCAAGAACCAAGCGGTTCGGCGACTCTTGCGACTAGGCATAAAAAATACAATTTAGAATTTTCTTCTATTCGTACAAATTTCAACCTAATGATCTCGCCATTTGGTTGTAATTTGTACTTAACATATTTAGTTTTTTGGATTTGTACTCAGTGCCATTTTGATCAAGTAGTAAGACTTGGGGGTGAGGGCGCCACAGTGGCAACGTCAACATCGTACTCCTAATTAAAAATTCTTTAAAGTGTTTAAAGTGATTAAAAGTGAATAAACTATACAGAAGTGCATTATAAACGTTTAAAACGTCCTGAAAAATATAAAATACATAGTGAATAACCAGAGAAACTGTGTAAGAAGTAAAAAAATACGTTCCACGTCAAAAACTTTCAAAATACGAGAAATATTGAGAAGTGAGACATTACACATACAATAAACCCTGCTGATATACTTGTGCGACGATTTGATGCAAAATGATAACTATAAAAGTGCTGAAAAACAAAAGTGATTATAAATTATAACCTCGAAACCGCAACGTAATGATCAATTTATAACTAAACTAATAACAGCGCCATCTATCGATAATTACCTAAACTACAACCTATCAACGAAATCATATTCATCAACTGATTGCATATCGATGGTCAGTTTTACTGGAAGTAAAAGTACCTAACTTTCTTCATAGAGGTCGCTACGCATACCATAACAAACAGATCATGGAAGAAATAAAAAATATGCTTTTAAGAATGCAACAGGATATGGCACAACAAAACCAGAATATGTTAGAGATGAAAGAAGAAATTAAAAACACAATAGTAAACAGCCTCACTGAGAGATTTGACAACATTGAACAAAAAAACAAACTTTTAGAGAAGAAAATAGACGATCAACACATAAGAATGAACTACTTAGAAAGACAACTAAGACGTAGAAACATAGTCCTATTTGGGCTAGAGGAAGAAGAAAACTCATATCACGAACTAGAAGAAAAGATAATAAAAATAATAACCACATACCTAGAAGTACAATGCAATTTTAATAATATAGAGGCAGCGAGGAGACTGGGGAAAAAAGGCGAGAGGGTCAGGCCGGTGGTAGTGACACTCAACACAATGGGTCTTAGAGTAAAAATTTTGAAAAATAAATTTAGACTAAACAATACTACTTACTATATAAAGGAAGACTACCCAACTGAAGTTCTAAAGATACGCAAAGAGTTACAACCACAACTACAAAAAGAAAAAGAAGCGGGGAATAATGCAATTATAAGATATGATAAACTTATTGTTCTGAGTAGACAACAACCCACTCATAATAACTATCACAAAAGAAACTTTTCTGAATCCCCAGAGACACTTACCCCCACCACCGGACAGGATGCCCCTCGGTCTAGCAAACAACCTTCGAAGAAAAATAAGACAGCAACGATGAAGAACTATATAATACAACAACCTAAACTAGTAATCACCCCGAAAGAAACACCCCTATTACAAGCTAACGTATCGCAACATCACACAGCATAGCAATTAGGAGCAGCCCCTCCACTCACTCCCCATCTCCCAGTACGGCTGGTCACCGCGGGAGAGGTCGACCAAAACCCTCCAAGAGAAATCACTTCAATAAATAATACTTTCTATATTTGTTCTCTCAATATTGGAGGAGGCTTTTACCCAAGAGGGGTCCGTGCAAAAATAATGTATTAACATACTAATGCTAACACAATTTTATCGTTAATCGAAATAATGTAATGTGAATAACGTAATATCTAATATAATAGTAAAAAATCACAAATTTAAATATATTTTTTTGCATGAATTATGAAGTAGTAAATGCATCGTACTAATATGTTCGATTTCGAATGATTTTTATGAAAATATCTAATGTAAATACTTTCAAGTGTCATAGAATGTACAAAATCATATAACTAAACTAAACTACAACATAAGTACAACTTAATGAATTATATTGTTTTGCTGAAATCTTTTTATTTCGATTCTTAAATGTATAATGTTTTTTATTTTTTAGTTAATTATTGTGATATTTTGTTTTGCATGGAATAAATAAGCTTTATTATTATTATTATTATTATAGTAAGACTTGAATTTATTATCAATGTTATTTACAAGTGAACCTAGCTGTTAGCAAGCGTTGATGTTAACCATCATGACTAACCAGTTTAAAAAAGTCGCTTTATCTTTAATGACAATTATCGTGAACTACTAACAATACGTAACTCTTGAAAAAGTAAAGTAAGTATTTAGTATCTACTAATTTAACATTTTTGTTTAATTCATACTTTTTATCATTTTCTTCAATATCTTTACAAAATATAGGTACCTCTTTAAAGTTAATCAGAATATAATTGTTCTGTATCATATTTTCATAGGACTAAAATTTGGCTACCATCCAGTTCAGTTTAGCTAAGGGTCGATGTTTGCTTTATGAGATTCAACCAAAATACATTAAGTTTACGATTCATTAAAACGAAATGAAATTTGCGCAAATCGCAGACATGTTTGTATTAAGATTTGAATCCAATGAATTTTCGTTATTTGAAATCAAAGATGGTTAAATTGCGATATTCATTTTGTATAATATTCATATTCATTTTATGTTTATAAATAATAATATTCAAATTTAGGGCTTTTATATGCCAGTGTTTTGAGTAAAATTTCAGGAATTTAAATTGACCGTACTCGTCGTTTCCTGGCTGCCAACTTTTTTCCTCTGATCTTTGGATGTGACTTTTATAATGAAAAGCTATGGTATATTTTCAGTCCCTTCAATGTTACTATAATGTTGCCAAAAGCCTTTTTGTAAATGATTTGAAGGGTTGTTATTTGTATTTTTAAGAGATGGCAATATAATGTTGCAATAATATTGGAAAAATATTATTCCATTATTCGTAAAATGGATATTTATAATGAAGTTATTTAGGTATGAGAATATTATATATTTAGAAATTCGGAACAAAAAGTAAAATAGAAGATTGTTTGCTCGTGAAATTTTACAAGCTAACAACAGAAACAGAATGGGCGAAATGAAAAACTTCCAGCCAAGTGTTGTTTTCTGTTTACAAAAACAATTTGAACGATGAATAACGAAGTAATGAAATAACTTCCAATGCGAATAAGCAAAATATCATCAACAAAGCAAAAAACAAACGATAACACGGGAGATTGTTGGTTACAAAAATGTTGGAATGTTTAAGGAGGGCCTTGCCGGTAACTGGGCAGGAATTCAACGCAAATATGCGTTTGGATACTGTTTTTAAAACACTTATTTTTAAGAAGAATGTAGGCGTGCATTGGTTTTTATCTTGAAATTAGAATGGAATTAGACATTTATTTTGTAATTATTTGATTTATGGTTCAAAAACTGTGTTAATTACTTAAGTAGATAAATAATTCCTTAAATAGCAAATACCTGGCTCCATCAGAGAGACTGATCAACAGCTTTAGGCATAGTTGCACGAACTATCTGTCATGGTCATGGTCAAAAACAACGGTCACCGTCAAATTTAACAGTTTGATAGTAATGGTTTGGTTAACTCTATGGTTAGTACACAGAACAGAAAAACTAGTAGAAGTGCGACGCGATAGCTGCAGTAGCGGAACCGATGTCGTAAAACTCACACACATAACCGTTAATAATACCGTGCTCTACTAGGAAATAATTGGTTTTTTGGCCTACCCTTTCCGGGATATAGGCGTGAGTTTATGTTATGTTATAATACATTAAAATATTAAATAATTTAAATAAAAAACATGGTTATTCGTTTTACAAATACCTTTCAAATTTAGAATTTCGAAATTGGACCGTTCGTAGTTGGAAAGTTCATCGCGGAACAATTCTTTTTAAAATCTATGGTTGGCACTGTTTATAGAAAAAATAAAAAATATATATTAAAATTGTCTCACGCAGTGGGCGAAATCGCATTTTGCACACTGTTGTTATGCAGTAAAACTTACTTGTTTGAGCTGCCGTAGTGAAAAAAGTATTTATGGCGAATACTTTGAATTGAAAAAGTTTAGACGTATTCTTATCAAAAACGTTCATATTATCGAATTTATCCTTCGTAGCATAAATACGCCAACCAATGACACGCGTGTACCGACTACATGCCGCTTCCACTTATTTTTGTTTTCCATGATTTTGTAGCTCTGTTTTTGACAGAATTTGACGTTTGAGCGTGGCTGGTAATAGTTACAACCAAGGCTATGACGTTTTATACCTGACCAACACAGCCTAAAGCTGACGCTAGCAGCCTAGTATGTATATATTAATCTATGTACCTGACCGTACCGGTCAACCAGCTTTGTCACGGTCAAAGTAAGATCGTGCAACTAAGGCTTAGTAACTCAAATTAACTCAGAAAGATTTTTTTAAGTATTTCAATACTTAACTTTAAATTATCAGATATAATAAGCCAATTAATGTAAAGGTTTAAATATAGTTTACGTACGATTGTTTGCCTTATAAATACTTGATTATTTTATTTTAATGTTATGAATTTAAGAACAATATGGATGTCACTGGTTGTTATTTATGCCTTTTCTTGTACGATTTTAGTATCATTGTCAGGGGTATTATTATTATAAACCTAATAATTTAACTTAAACTTCTTAAAATCTCCAGAAGAATTCATTTAAAGACACAAAAGAACAAAGATCGCTAAAACAATCAAAGAGAGAGAGAGACGGTGAAAAATTTGAAGAACTTTTAATTATAGGAAATCTCTTGAAGCCAATTTCACCTTAAACTGGGCGAACTTTGACTGTGGAGTTGAATTCTATTTAAAAGTTCTAACCGACATTAAAGCGATTCAAGAGTGATGTATTACGTAGATATGTTTTAAATTATCATCTATTATTATATGAGGCTTACTTAATTTACTTGTCATATTTATTTTAAATTTAACTTTGCTAATAAGTTTTTAGTCATTTATACTATATTTAATTTTAATGAAAACTGCGGTAGCCTAGTGATATGAGTAATGGACTGCTGAGACGAGGTCTCAGGTCCGATCCCAGGTTTTACTATGGCACACACCAATGATTTTTCGATGCTTTTCGAAGTTATGTGTGTATTTATCGCAGGTTTATAAGTGCCCGGTTAATGGCAATAGACTTGCCATATTACATTGGGACCTAAACATAAAATGGCGAAGTGTGGGTGCTAGCACCTCTGCCTACCCCTTCGGGGATATAGGCGTGAGTTTATGTTATGTTATGTTATGAAATATTTCAACAAACTATTAGGCGATTAAGTTGATACCTTTTTTCATATGAAGCATGAATTACGTCAAAGTGTTTATATCGGAATCAAACGCGTGAAAACACATGTAGTATCCAATATCAGAAATTTGTAGCTTGTAACTCAACATGTCTGGAATCACAAATAGATAACATTAATCAATCTATTACACCTTCATAGCATGTTCAAATCCCAGATAGGTGACCACAATTCACGAATGTTAAATGGTCAGCTATTCTGTCAGTCTTGGATACGCTTCGTATCAAGCGAGACAGTCGTTTTGGTGATATCCATTAAGCTAAGCAAGTCAAAAGTGCTGTGTTGTGCATTTGACAACATAATTTAATAGTATTAAATGAAAAATATTTGCTGTTTTCTTGTGTACGAATGATAAAAAAATATTCTGGAGAATGTACACAGAGTTATAAAACAAATTAAGCATAAGCTATGCTTTGTAAAGGGATTTTCTAGGATGCGGATAAACTTAAAAAAATACATATTTAATACGTATTTTAAATACTTAAAACATAAATAAATAATCAAAGAAAGAATCAAAGAATCAATTTCATTTATTCAGTTTAGGCACATAAAGAGCACTTATGAATGTCAAAGTTTTACAATAATTATGTACCTACATTTGTCAAAAACATTATAATTCATAATAAATAGGATACTTAGTAAATAAATCATTAGAAAATGATTCTTTCGCTGGTTCGGTAGTTAAATCTCCTGAGAAGAGACCAGCAAGAAACTCAGGTAGATTATCGTTATCCTTTATTTTCGTTTTAATTAGTTCTGTTTGTTTATAATTATAATAAGTTATGGGTGCAAGAGCAAGAGATTCTTATGACCATGCATTTTTATCATCAAGATATTCGTCTACTTTATAATAACTTTTTTTCATTAAACATCTTTTTACCTCTATTTTGAACTTATTAAGTGGCAGGTCAGCCAAATCCTGAGGAATTTTATTATATATTTTTATACATTTGCCCACAAACGAATAACTGACTTTATGTAGCCTTAGTTTTGGTATCGCAAGTTTATTTTTGTTTCGCGTATTTAAATTGTGAACGTCCGATTTTTTTTGGAAGAGGTCTAGGTTCTTCCTTACATATAAGGCGTTGTCGTAAATGTATTGTGAGGCAACTGTTAAAATATTTATTTCTTTAAACAGTTCTCTTAGCGAGTCACGGGGTCCGAGGCAATAGATTGCACGTATAGCTCGTTTCTGTAATATAAATATGGTTGCAATATCGGCAGCTGAGCCCCACAGCAGCAGACCATATGACATAACGCTATGAAAGTAACTGAAATAAACTAATCGTGCCGTTTTCTCGTCAGTTAGTGACCTTATCTTTCTAACCGCATAGGCAGCTGAGCTAAGTCTTCCTGCTAAGGCTGTGATATGAGAATGCATAGAACACCTAGAACAATGCCAATAGTGGGCACGCAACCTGCGACCAAATAGAGTATATAGAATATAAAGAGAGAGAGACCTCAGCTTTTACTTGTAGCAGGATGTAGTCAATTGTAGTGAACATAATAATCGTTATTAGTAAAACAACCCACTTCATATTCACTTCAATATAAGAAAAATTCATACATTTTGTTTTTATTTAGTTTGAGTATAATCATAAACTCATGATTGATTACAGGGTAGGGCAAAATGTTATTGAGTTTTTCTGTTAGAGACCTCTCATTAGCGAACGAAGTCTGCATAGAGTAAGTCATCAGTGTTACTATTCGTGTTTGTGATAATTTTGGTCGGATAATGATAGTTCGTAGACTTGACAAAAGATGGCCCCAATATGCAACGTTGAGGAAAAGACGTGAAAGAAAATTTCTAATACTTTAGATGGATATGGTAGTTCAGGTGGTCAGAGTGTTCCTGTAATTCTCATGATTTTGGTAGATGACCTTAGAGGTAGGTAGCGTATGTAAATAGATAGCATTACACCATTGAGGCCAATGGGGAAATTTACAGCGGACTCGAACCGACCAAAACTATATGCAAGATCTGGTGGCCTCTGGCACCTTTTCCCGATGATTGACTTATCTATTCAAATATGTAAGAAAAAAGTTACATTTTGTTAAGAAATTTTAGTCATATTATTGTTACTTTGTTCACTAAATGTTCGTGTTAGTACGAGGTTTATGTTGCGAGATTTGCAATGGGTTATTATAATACTTATGTGAACCAAACAAATTTTAAGTAGCTTTTCTGTTTATTATTTAACCCTGCAACACCCAACATAATCACAATAAGTACATACATAATAAATATGAGGCCACATAAAAAATATATGACGCAGAAATATATATCCGGGGGGTAGTTGAAAAGCGTGTTAACTAGTAGGTGAGCCAACCGGGGGTTGATTTATGATACCCTGCAGGGGACGGTCAGGGTAAAAACCCTTCGCCCGACGGTCTGTTTCGATACACATCTAAAACTTGTTTTTATATCTGAAAATATTATTTCGTCCAAAATGTTTCTTGCTAAGTTCGCTCGTCGTTACATTGAAAATATTATAGGAGGACCAAGTGAGGAGTGAGGGGTCAGAGGAAAGTTTGATGTTGGTTTCGATTGACGACGGTTCACAACTTTGGTTGAGCGATATTACAAGTTGAATGTTATGGAATACTTTCTAATATTAAAGAGCCTTAATTACGATAACTTTAGAGATTTCAATGTCATAGAACATGTCACTAAGTGTCCTACTGGTGCTATTGAGGTCAGGCAGGCTTGTGCACGTATACAGGGGGTTGTTTCGTGCAAATAATATTAAGCAAATTTCGTGCAAAGTTACTCGCAAAACAGTACCTACACATTGCAGACGTCTGCATGCGTGCACATGCAAAAGGTAAGGTAGGTAGGGGTTAGCCTTGTTACTAGTATGGTATACTATAAGATTACACCCCGTCTAATGTTGGGTCATAAAGCTTGCAGCTAAAATGATCAGGCCTGTGTAGTTCAGCGTTCCTTATGCAAATATTTCTTTTAATTTGGGCTGTGATATGAGAATGCATAGAACACCTAGAACAATGCCAATAGTGGGCACGCAACCTGCGACCAAATAGAGTATATAGAATATAAAGAGAGAGAGACCTCAGCTTTTACTTGTAGCAGGATGTAGTCAATTGTAGTGAACATAATAATCGTTATTAGTAAAACAACCCACTTCATATTCACTTCAATATAAGAAAAATTCATACATTTTGTTTTTATTTAGTTTGAGTATAATCATAAACTCATGATTGATTACAGGGTAGGGCAAAATGTTATTGAGTTTTTCTGTTAGAGACCTCTCATTAGCGAACGAAGTCTGCATAGAGTAAGTCATCAGTGTTACTATTCGTGTTTGTGATAATTTTGGTCGGATAATGATAGTTCGTAGACTTGACAAAAGATGGCCCCAATATGCAACGTTGAGGAAAAGACGTGAAAGAAAATTTCTAATACTTTAGATGGATATGGTAGTTCAGGTGGTCAGAGTGTTCCTGTAATTCTCATGATTTTGGTAGATGACCTTAGAGGTAGGTAGCGTATGTAAATAGATAGCATTACACCATTGAGGCCAATGGGGAAATTTACAGCGGACTCGAACCGACCAAAACTATATGCAAGATCTGGTGGCCTCTGGCACCTTTTCCCGATGATTGACTTATCTATTCAAATATGTAAGAAAAAAGTTACATTTTGTTAAGAAATTTTAGTCATATTATTGTTACTTTGTTCACTAAATGTTCGTGTTAGTACGAGGTTTATGTTGCGAGATTTGCAATGGGTTATTATAATACTTATGTGAACCAAACAAATTTTAAGTAGCTTTTCTGTTTATTATTTAACCCTGCAACACCCAACATAATCACAATAAGTACATACATAATAAATATGAGGCCACATAAAAAATATATGACGCAGAAATATATATCCGGGGGGTAGTTGAAAAGCGTGTTAACTAGTAGGTGAGCCAACCGGGGGTTGATTTATGATACCCTGCAGGGGACGGTCAGGGTAAAAACCCTTCGCCCGACGGTCTGTTTCGATACACATCTAAAACTTGTTTTTATATCTGAAAATATTATTTCGTCCAAAATGTTTCTTGCTAAGTTCGCTCGTCGTTACATTGAAAATATTATAGGAGGACCAAGTGAGGAGTGAGGGGTCAGAGGAAAGTTTGATGATTGGTTTCGATTGACGACGGTTCACAACTTTGGTTGAGCGATATTACAAGTTGAATGTTATAGAATACTTTCTAATATTAAAGAGCCTTAATTAGAGAATCTTTATAGATTTCAATGTCATAGAACATGTCACTAAGTGTCCTACTGGTGCTTTTGAGGTCAGGCAGGCATGTGCACGCATATAGGTACTTGCTTCGTGCAAATAATCTTGAGCAAATTTCGTGCAAAGTTACTTGACAGACAGACAGACACAAACAGTACCGACGCATTGCATTCAATGCGTCGGCACTATAATGGATGTAGATGGATGTAGTGTAATGGATTTAGAAATATTACCAATGTTACAAATGCATAAATTAGAACTGTGGGAATTTCCGAAATAACGTTGATGTTATTTGAATTTCATTCGTACTTTGATAACATTTTTTTTATGAGGATAGGCTGACGTTTGATTACTATCTCACCCGATGGTAAGTGACGATGTGGTCTACGATGAATCACATTTGCATAGAAGGTATTAGTATTAGTTAAACAAGTATTAGTACAGTTAAGTTCAGAATTCCAGCATAAACTAAGTATTTTACGGTCGATGATTTCACAATATTTCTTCATATGGTCCTACATAGTTTATATAATATGCATAGGATAACCACAACACTTCGAAAAGTAATAAAAACGAGCATAATAAAAACTGGTGAATAATGTTGCCATCTTAAATTTTCAATTTAAGCTGCCTGTCTCAATTTGCGGTCGTAAAAATGGGACCCCAATATTACCCGAAGTAATAAAACTCATACATAAAACCATGTCTTGAGCTAGTTTTATCATCTATTTTCTTCTTTGAAAGTTTCAAAGCATCTCTTCTTAGTTGTTAACTTGTGGGTTGAATATTTAAACGAAATAAAAGTACACAATAACGAAAAATTCAATACAAATGCTTTTCTTCAATTCTGAATCATAATTTTATCTTTTAAGTAAACTACTGACGAAGTTACGTCAACTATAATATTAACTTTGGTATTTTTTTTATTTGGGACACGTAAATTTTACTTCACCTCGCCTGATGGTGAGCAATGTCTCAGAAAAGAGGGTTACCATTATAAATATATACAGTGTTACAATGGTAGCTTTCAGTTTAACGATCTCATCAGATGATTTTATGACTGTAGGTAGAAGGAAACACGTGAAGTGGTAAGGTATTCCAAGACTAATGGTGTGTCAAAAGAAGGTAAAAAAAAATGGAACAAAAGACAGTTGCAATAGTGCTGTTTGTTAGTCAACAGTATTGAACTATGTAATTGCCTTCGCTTAATGATAATACTGATTCTCAAACGACATACTCATGTTTATTTTAATTTATATAATAGCAGTAACATCAAATAAACCTATATACTTAATCTGTACGATAAAAGCAAAGTTTTTAGTGTCTTCTAATATAAATCTTCTTATATCTCGTGTAATGGAGTGGAAAATAAAATTTCCAGATCAGTTTATTTATTTAGTACATTGTTGGTATAATTTGCGTGTATCCGTATAAACATAGATTATGAAATAATGTTGTTTATGACTATAGTTTTATACATGATATTGATACCACACTTGTACTTCTCCACATTTGTTATTGTACTTAACCGGTTTCGCCTTGCGGCATTCTCAAAGGTTTGCATTGAGATATGGAGAATACAGTGGGCACTTACCCACTGTAAGTATGTTATTAATATCAATCATGTATAACAATAAGTTCCACCAAGTGCCATCAATCAGTATCAATAACTACAATAATTTTATATTGTTTTGCTGTGTTTCGCTCCAGTTAAACCCAATATGAACCAAATTATGGAAAAGATAAGTAGGACTGCCAAAGTGCGGTATATTTGCAACTTTGGAATTGAACGGAATTAAAGATTGGATCGGTGATGATCAGTCCCTTGTAGTTACGGAGAAAGAATACTCGCCACTCCATCTCATCTGAAGGGTTTCGTAAGAGGAGACTAACGGAAAACATACGATTACACTGCGAGAGAAGTAAAACTCGAAATAAAACCCTGTATCAACACTGGTAGAGGCCATTATAGGCCTCTCCCAGAGTTGATACAGCATATACCAAATACAGCAGAGGACTGATTGATTGATGATTAGCTTTAAAATAAGAAAACCTATTCACTCAGCTCAAACAAATGCAACCCTTCATTTCATATGCCAGTTTATTATATACAAGCTGTTCCTAATATTACACTATTGTTCTCTTTACCTCTCTAGTAGTATCACATCTAGAATAGACACAAATCGTAATTCTTTCTTTTTCTTTAAGTTTACTCAACAATTATTCACAGAACTTTTAAAGAAAACAAATGCGGGTATTCCATTAATCACGTTCAAATTGACAGGCGGGTGTCCGTTGAAAGAATGACAATCCCTACTTGTCGGCAAGTCGCTGTCCCTTCCGGGTAAGCCATTTGTCAATGATGTACAGTCTGTTGTGCTGAGACGGAAATGAGACACATCCTGTTTGTAACGTTTTCACTTCAGTTGCGATCTCGTGTGGTTGGTTTGTTTAAGGTTGCTAACTACACACGTCCATACAAGTATATAACTGTTGGTAGCTTGTATCGCGTAGATGAGCCTCAATGTGCAATATTACTAGGTCACATAAATACTTTTTAAAATTCCCTATTAGCATCTGTTATCTATGGTTATTTTACGCGCCAAAAACACACGATCTGACAGTTCGGACACGAACACAAACTGAATTTATTATTATATAATTGAAATTTATGCATAGAAGGATTAAATATAATACCGTAATAATATTAGTAGAGGATTGAATATAATATATAGGGTTCATGTAAATAACGATTGCGGTCTGTAATGTGTAGTGGATTTATTGGGAAAGGAAATGGAATAAATGCATTCGTTTGTGATATGATGGAAGAATTCTTGTTCATTAAACCCTGTCCTGAAGTGTAGCTTATACTGTGTTCATAATAAATAAATCTGTTTGGAGTACTATCACAAAGCTAGCTAAAATATTTACATCTAAATCAGACTCTTCTAGAACAGGACTTACTCCATTTTTAATGAAAACAAGCTTGATTTAAACTAGTGTCTTTATACCATAGACGGTACTGAGTACTAATGTTTGTAACATAAATTGTAAATGCAACATAATTCTAGTTGATATTTGCTTTACTGGCTTATGTTCCATTCCATCTTTGTCCACAAAAATGCCTTCATTAATAAATTGTGAGGTGCTCTGAAGTCAAAATTACAGATAGAAACAGAAGTGAACATTATGTACCTATTTATGTGAGTTATTAAGTTCTGGGCCAATTTCAAATAATAATTATCAATTTCAAGGTACCTGAAAAAATAATCACAACGTAAAATTTTATTGGAAAGGTGAAATTTTGTAACATGAATGCGGAAAGAACCAATTTAAGGACAAAAAAATATATAAATATACCAGGACAATCTACACAACGCCACCAAGACCCATGGTAAGCATAGTTTAACTAGCTTGTGTTATGGGTTCTAGAATGCGGATAAACATACTTAGATACTATTTTTACAAGGTTTAACATTATTGGCTAATTATTACATTTGTGACTCACCTGTTCTACCCACACGTTCGTTGTCATGATTTGATTCTTAAGATTCTGTAACAAAAGAAAAATTAATCTTTAGTAAAACGTTTCCACAGTATTTGATAAATGAAGGGTTTATTTTCATTAATGAAAGGTTTTAGTTCCCGTCTACGTTAAATTAGTTTCTCTTTCACATCTATAACAATGGTTTTAGCAAGATTTCATGAAGTGTCATAATAAAACCCCTGTTGATGTTGTGTCAAGCCTGCCTGTCTGTTAGAAGATTCCAACAAACCGAAATTAGCCGCATATCCCTGACGAGCCTAAGTACAAAATGCTGAACTTGAAGAATAAGTTCATAATCACTATTGTTACGGTTTTAGTCTTATGCGATTTAAATCCCCGAATTCCAATTATAACACACAATCAAATTTTCAAAATTCCAAGGATTACAATATGGGGTTCTTTAAGAAGGACATTAGAAGGTTTCTACAGTAACGCCTCTGGTATTGTAAAGGTCCATAGGCCACGGTGACCTCTTTCCATCAGGGGGATGGCTACCTGCTGCTTGTCTGTCACTCAAATGGTTTAAGTCAAATTAAATAGCCTTATGATAATATCAATACACTATTACTAACACAGTTGTTTTGATTATTCTGAGGATAATTCTCGCAATGACAAACGTAGATAATCAACATCATCATCATCATCCTTACTTTAGTCCCAGTCGCACCCATTTTTTTATCGTGCGCAAAATCCTTGAAGTTTTCACTTCTGAGCCCATCCATGATAGTCTATCTAGTTTGTAAATATCGTAAATATATTAGGTTTGCTAGTTATTCTGGCAAAGTAATCGGTTGAAGCCTAGATAATGGTTGCGGTGTGTTTGCCAATAACCAAAATTTGGACTACTTACTACATGAAATGGAAAACTACTTACTACATAATAGTAAGTACTTAGTACAAGTGACACTTGCTATTGTAGTAAAGTAAAAATAGTAAGTAAAGTAAAAATAGGAATAAATCCCTTTCATATTTATAAAGTACATAGTATATTATAAATAGGTATTCTCAAAGTTATCGTAAACTATTTTATGAAAAGGTACAATATTCATTGAGGCGTGAACAGTCTAAAACATAACCCTCTTTAAAATGATCACACTTCACTTGATAATTTTCAGGAAACCTTGAAAGTCAAGATGCTTTGCCTGAACCGTATTAATAATTTGTGTTAAGTACTTAAAACGCTGTTCGCACTTTGATCGTCACGGTCTAAAATGTTTTTATGTCATGTTAACAACGGCTATTAATCTCATCACTCTTAAGCTAAATTAATTTATTTCGGCCATATTTTCTTCTTTTACGCACTTTTGTACCAACAGGGAATATAAGTCATGATGTTGCTTATATAGTGTTACAAGTATTCAATAACTAGTTTTATCCAGTTTTCTTTCGTTCCCTCTACAATATAGTATACCCGCACAAATCGTGAAAGGTTTTAACAATACTTCTTGGTCCCCGCCATTTTAACTTACAAGTCGAGCTGACTCAGAAGTCGTCCAATAAAATTAGAGTTAGCACCTCTTACCGCCAGGTTTACGATTCGAGAGCCTTCGGCTATCACATCACTTTGAATCACCACATTTTTCAGGCGACTGACTGGCTTTTAGGAACTTGTTGAAAACGTATGGACGTTAGATCTAGTTTATAAAAAGGGGGTCCAATTTGTATTATAACTATATTAAATCAAACATCAAACAATTTAAATTTACGTTAAATTTCATATTTTTCATACAAATATCAATATAATATAAAATAATAATGAGAACCGATACAACAGTTAACTCTTGTTGTATAATACTAGTAGATAATTCATGCATAATTTATCAGCATTTTAATTATACTGAAATTTCACAAATAGTTGAATGAAAGTTTGTTAATAATATGTTATTAATATGTAAACTCTACTCGGTGTGGAAACTACAACTCACTGATAAGTTTGACGAACTACTTAGACAAGTTTATGTGCAGAACGTGCTTAGTGTATGTAAACATTGTCCTATGAGTATTAGTTAGGTGGGAAGGAATGTTTCAAACACCAGAGATAATAGAAGAGAGTAGAGGATAAATGGCAAGTTTGAAAACTATGTGTGGTGAATGAACAGCACGTTATGTACTGAGAAAGTTTTGATGATAGGCTTCTAAACATTATTATGAACAATCCATAACTTCGTCTTCTTGATAATACTAATACAGTAGAGATAAAAAAGCGCAGCTTGAAGGATTTTTCCTTACTATAATCCAACTCTGTAGGTAGTAAATTTTATCCAGATCAAGGTTTTTGCGTGAAAGTTATAAACACCCACATACACACATGCATCCTCTTAAAATTTCATATAAAATAATATTAGCAGGCTAAATGAATATTTAAACACATTCGAAAGACTGCATTATATTATAAAAAATTATGGGAAATAAATTCTCAATCCCACAGAATAGGAAGCGAGCTTATAGCCGACACTTTCTTCAAATTCTATCTCACTAGTAAACAGTATCCCATATTCAAAACATTGTCTCACTTCGTAAATTTTGTATTTTACTAAGCATCGGATTAAAACAAAAGCTACGAAATTTGGAACTAAAGGATTATTGTCAACATCGCTTAATTGGCCCCTAGGGTTCTAGCACACTGGGGTTTGGAAATAGTTGTAACAAAATGCATACGTTGAACGAAAACACTCTCATGCATATTGTATCTACCATAGAGTTTATATTAGTGACGTAAGTAGTGGAACAATCTACGCATTACCGCGTTATCGAATTTAAAATGTCAATGAGTGTCTTGTAACTTTTAATGTAATGTTCAAGTCACTGTAATATCTATTTCTGTTAAAGTCGATAATGGTTTGTAAAAACGTTTCACGGTTTTTATACTTTGTCACTTTCTTATGCCTAAGTTTTGTTTATAGATACGTTACGTATGTCACTCGCAAACTTTGTTCCTGTAAGTATAACTTTATGGCGTCTACCTATTAGGAACTTGCTGTTACTTTAAGAGTTACCAATTTAAATGGCTATGTTACTCGTTTCAATGTAAACAGTCATTGATATACCTAACCAAAAATATAACATGGCTTTTGATAGAGATTTATTTGAGGATATTTTATGGCTTACGCTGATCTAGAAGTTTCAGTACCTTATTTTACCAGTTTTAGTAACTATGATTAGAAAAATGTTGCTGCCGGGTATTCGATTTTCTCATAACAACCCCATGTGCTGTTAAAATCAAGATATAAAAAACAAAATTGTTTCTGGATGCTTACACGAAGAATAAGAGAAGAATATTTTAGGCTGAACGTCAACTGTAAATAATGCTAGTTATTTTATTATTTGGCATCGTAAAATTGATTATATATTTTTCCAAAATAAACAGTTTGTTGATTGAAGATCAAAAACTCCCAGCCGTAGTCTGTCAGACTCTGAACACTAGGACCCCATGATGCGATCCACAAATAATTTTTTCGCCACTTGACTCCCCTGGGATCCTAAAATGTTTTTTTAATCCTCTTGAATAAGACTATAGTGGCCGGTAAAACTCGTTAGCAAGCAATCGTAACCAATATAAAGTTTATTCACAGTAAGATTCACAGTGCTTTAAACATTTGTCTAGCAAAATTAGTATTTGAAGCACCATCTAAGCCATGTGATAATACTCCCAATCTGCATATTACGTTTCGTTGGATATAACGACCCAGTTTCAATGATTACCTAATTTGATTTTAAGTCTTTTTAATGAAACTTAGTGGTCTGGCAAGACAATCTAAAAATATTTGGATTAATAAATTTTAAACAAAAGAGATGCCAACATTAGCTTTTTATCATCATCATCATTTCAGCCACAGGACGTCCATTGCTGAATAGAGGCCTCCCCCTACATAAGCCTGTCTAGCTTTTTATATTATAGCAAAATTTTAATTTTCTTCATTAGAATCTGTCTAGAATAAGATAAAGTAAATAGTGTACCATAAATGGGCTCATACTTAGAAGCCAATGTTTATGTTACTCGGAAATATACACATTTGGAACTCACTTCAGACTCTGATGAAAGGTTTATGGAAATAGATTTCTGAGGTAAATCGCATGCATAAGTTCTCTAATAATGCTAGGTATCTTGCGAACATTTAAGAAATATTACCCCTTTCATTCCCTCATTTGAATTTAAAGTAAAATTCAAATATATTACAATGGAATGTAATTTCTGTTCAAGAACTCTAACGTTGAACTAAGTATACGTTGTCTTATAAAGATGGTGCGAAATACCAAGTCGCAACTTAAACTTTCATTGTTCGTTGCACTGAGTAAAGTTTCGGATTCCTTTCAACTTTAATTACCCTTACTTCAGGCAGCATCCGATAAAATTGCATTCCTTTGAAGTCGAATGTGTCGGTACGTTGAGTGGAATCCGAATTATGTTTGCGTATCCGTTCATTCAATCGCTTTCGGACTGCACGTGATTCAACATTTTCCATTGGTCTTTGCTTTTGCCTCCGATTTAGGTATGTTATGTTGTGTTAGCTCTTTGTAACACATGTTTGGTTTTATCTCAAGTAGTAGTAGATAGTAGTAGTACAAAAATATAACACAAAATACAGTATAAGATAAGTTTTAACCATTTGGGATTCAAATTCGACTACCTACGTAAATATTAGGAAATCTTCTGTCTCCGAATTATATTCTGTCCTCATTGGTCTCAACTGAATTATATTTTGTCCTCCTTGGTCTCAACTGTTAATGGTATGTATATAGTTACCTAGCCTGCTATTTTATAACACAATAATATTACATCATGGTTCTTCCTTCCTTCCTTCTACACTACTGCTAAATAGAAAACTACTTATAGATATTTACTGATAGATAACAGTTGGTAAATAACTACTGATGGATAACTACCGAATACTATTTTTCTTCTGTCGACTTGACGGCATTTTTGAGTTGCCATCGTGCTATAGTAATTTATTTCACGGCAGCGCCGCTACTCACTTACTGGGCCCGAGCATGGGATTCGCTCTTCGGGAAGGCTTACTACGTCCCCTCCTATGAATAATACATTAATATTATATTGCTCATATTGTGAATTTTTGTCTTATGGTGTAAAATAAAGAGTTAACTATCTATCTATCTTTATATAACGGAGGTAGGACACGACGGTATATCCCGTCCGAAATGAGCTGTCCAACTAGGGAAGTACCTCCAAGACCGCGGTCATAATAACCATCGTGTTGTGTTCCCGCCGGTAAGTAGGGTAGCCAGAGCTCACTATACCCCTCCTTCCCCTCCCCTACCTAGCCTCCCCACCCCTTCCCAGCTCTCCCCCTTTCCCTTCAGGGTGGGCAGCGCGTGTGTGACACCCTTAGTGTTGCACACGTTCATAGGCCACGGGGGCCGCTTTCCATCAGGTGGGCCGTGTGCTTGTGTGCCACCTACGTAGTATAAAAAAGAAAAATATTACAATAGCTATTGAGAGATAACTACTAATATATAACCATTGATAGATAATTCCTACTAGATAACTCCTAACAAATAAATACAGTGTAAGGTAAACACAAACAAATTAATATTACCATTTAATTTTATTACCAATTTACCGTAATAGGAAGTCCTAAACTGTGGATTTGCAACCATTATACGGTTGCGAATCGTAAAATGAACGACACATAAAATCGTTGTTGTTCTGATGTAAAACCGTTTATAAAGGAGTCTCTTGAATGTTTAAGTGGCAAGAAATTTTTAGTATTTAGTATCTAGTATAGTTGGTAGAAGACTATTTAGTTCTTTGAATTGAAACTTAATTTAACACGTTGAATCTAGTACCTGACGTGGTTGTGTGAACTACGTCGCTCTTGGCAGGACTGACATGGTTCATGGTCCAAATTTAGCTATATTATATAGTAATGTTGGTATTTTAATATTTTTAGATTGTTTTGCCAATGGATAGAAATTTCGTTAGAAATCTTGTAGACAGATCCACCATCTTTAGTCTCCCCGTGACTATACCATGATAAGTAACTGAAACGTTGAAATTAATTTATTCTATATTCATTAAATTTTTTTGCCCAAATACCTACATAATTGCTATGAAAATTTTATACAAGTCAACCTTGAGGTGATACAGATATTTGTCGTGGCAGGTACTCGAAGTACTATGGTGAAAGTTCAGTCTATTGTTATATTAACGAGTGGATATACTAACAGCAAACTTGTTAGGTAGTATAGTAATTGGTAGAAGATTATTTAGTTGCTTGAATTAAAACATAATGTAGCACGTTGAACTTAATACCTGATGTGGATGTGTGACCCCGTCAGTCTTCGTAGGACTGACATGGTCCACAGAACCACGTCAGATTTTCCAGGGTTAGATTCAATGTACATTAGTTAGTATCCATTACATAATGCATTCAACATTAATTTTACTACCTTGACTATTCGTATAAAGTAAGTGAGTAAGTGTAAAAGGGACAAGCTGATGCTTCATTAAACTTTGTAATTGGCTTCGGAGCAACGTGGAGGCGACGAACTAGAAAATACTTTACGAAAGCACTGAGTTATAACAATTTTGGATGCCAGTAAATGAGGTTTTGTAATTAAGGTGATGGAAAATGTTAATGGGTTTTGTAGGTTTTGTGTTATTTCAAACGCAGAAACAAATTTGATGAAAATAAAGGTGTGATTTCGTAGCCGACCTCAGTTCGCTGCAGCATATGTAGCGATATAGATATGAATGTAATAATAATGTTGATTATTTTTATTTTATTAATGTATAACAGGTGACTTCCGTTCCGGAGCGTTCTTGGTGCAAAGGCTGTGTCAGCATCGTAATTCAACGTGGAAACGCGGCGAGTGTGATGGGCACTTTTACGCCGGGAACTGTTATTTGACTAATGTTGTGGAGGAAATTGTATAACTTAATGATTAAATTATTTTAGTTCATTCCGATTTCTCAATAGTGCCGTTTATTCGTATTAAAGTTTAACAAGTAATGCACGACGTCATCTGTCAGGACATATTGTGTATAGAAACCAAATAATGTCAGATTTACAATCTGTTAATTAGTCTATATCTACGCATGTTCATTTTTTCACATACATTACTTGTTAAATTGACATGGGTTAGCGGCCCCATTGCGAGCTCGCAGTTATTTAAAACATATATTATCATATTTAAGCCTATCTCACGGTAAGCCATATCTTCTACATGTGTCTGTAGTTGTCGTAAGAGTCGTACCTAGTCAAACCATTCAAAATTTAGAAAATGATAAATATAAATAAACTGGCATAAGAAAAGCTAAATGGCATGCAAAGTAACTGACGAGGAGTCAAACAGGAAAGTATTGAATAGAATCAAGAATGATATGTCGCAACGATCTGGCCTCTTATTTTGAGTGACAATCCGCTTCGTAACTGTCTACACACGGCCGCAAACAGGAGCTGCGTGTCACGAAGATGAATATGCTGAGGCGGACGTGTATAGTCACGTGTAACGATCGCATGACGAACTCTCGCATTCAGGTCAGTCTCCATGTCCGTGCCTCCTGAGTCACTGCCATATTGCCATAATCTTTTACTCAAACTATATTTTCTAGTCACCCATACTTTATGTTTTATATTTTTATTTAATTCTCCTCACAAAAAAAAAAACAATACAGGCACAAGAAACAAAAAGATACATGAATAAGGCAAAAATGTTACTCCTGATACATTTATCCTTTGTGAGGAGCTGGTGTCCGAATTAGGTTAAGAAAACCCGTGCTACGGATCACCAGAAATATACTCTTCAAGTTATCTGCATTCATACTTTGAAGCTTTCTGAAAACATTATACTCGTCGCTTCTCATAAAATTGGCATATTATCACAGGTGGTCCTTTCTCATCCCTATATCATCTTACTTCAATTATTACATCACAAGTGCAATAAGCATTAAGAATTCCTAAATCGTGCTAGCTCACCGTCATATTATACACATTGACGTTACCCTTAATCCTAACTGTCACACACCCTACTCAATTCTTGCGTCGTGATCAAGGGAGATTTAGGCCGTTGTTATACAGGGTGGAATTTTGTAATGCCACCTGAAGGGAAAGTACTCTTAATACTGCAGATAGATAGTTTTACTCAAAGGAAACATTCCTTTATTTTTTAAAAGAAATAAAACTGCATTCAATGATTTTTAAAAATTCGCTTGCCGCGCCCGGTAATCGAACCGACTAAAATCTGTAAAAGTTGCACCCTGTACTTTTATTGCATAGATCGTTAGGAGCAATTATAAGGATACAATCTCTCTAACAAACTTCATAAATTAAATGAAAGGAAAACAATGAAATCCTAAATTATTTACAAAAAATGGTAAACTAACTAATTAATTGCTCGATACAAACATTTAGATCAAAGTCGAAGTTGTTCTGCTAAAGAGTTTGCCGTCGCTTTTTGAAACTACCCGTATTCTTGAAATTTTTCTACTATTATTTTCAGTACAAACCGAGTTGGTGCTTGTCGGTCTCGATATCTCTCTCAATGCCACCAATAGTAATTCGTCATTTTAATGGATAAAATACGTCAGTGATAATAATTATTCATTAATAACATAAGTAAATAGATGGATCTTTGAGTAAAAGTGCTTTAACTTGACCCATGGAACCATTAATTTAAGATTTCATTGTTTTCCTTTCATTTAATTTATGAAGTTTGTTAGAGAGATTTCATTCTTATAATCGCCCCTAACGATGTATGCAATAAAAGTACAGGGTGCAACTTTTACAGATTTTAGTCGGTTCGATTATCGGGTGCGGCAAGCGAATTTTTAAAAATCATTGAATGCAGTTTTATTTCTTTTCAAAAATAAAGGAATGTTTCCTTTGAGTAAAATTTTCTATCTACAGTATTAAGAGTACTTCCCCTTCAGGTGGCATTACAAAATTCCACCCTGTATATGACCTCATAAAATCCTTCAACGTTCAATGTATTCCAGTGAATTTTAGTTCGTAGAAGTATATCATAAGCGTACGAGGGACTTGAAGTGTGTTACGATTACGACAGTTTGAGCTGTATATCATGTTTTTCGATCTGAATTTCAGCACTCTTTATTAACTTATTTGCGAACTAGCTTTTAATTTTGATAGCAATATATAATCGGACAACTAGGTGTTCATAGAGTATTAAAAGTCACATTATTCCATAGGCTACGGTAACCATTTTTCATCGGGTTTATCTCCTAAGTGGAATAGAAAAACTTTTACAATCGGATAGAAAACAGCCATAACCCTTAGAAGCAGTCTTACACTTCATCAGGTACTATAATTATGACAATATATTTGTACACCAAGCTCACTTACAAGCTGGCATACTTGCGGATGATGGAAGTAAGTCAAATTAAAAGGAGATCAAATGAATTCCGACTTTCAGGATGAAAAATTTGGATACAACAGAAAACAAAGATGACGATGATATTAGTTTCCGTTTTACACACCTAAACCCGCCACTAATAGAAACAAAAATTGTTCATTTCGACATAAAGCTACCATTATTTGCAACATCCATAGATATTTCGTTTAAATTCAGTTCATTTCATAATCTGCATAGCAAGTAACATTCATCGACAGCAACATCTGCTATTTGCAGTAAACTAGTCTGCACCACGATGAGTAATTAAACTTTATAATTGGTTTGGGCGAGGACACTCCCAGTTACAAGGTCCGAAGCCATTTTGTGCTTTTGTCGAGTAATGACAACTCACTGATTTTGTAATGAATTTTGTACCTTTAATTTCCCTTTAAATTAATTTGGAATTCAAATTAGGAATTGATGGGCTAAGTCCGTTTTTGTTCGTTGTGTTTTAGATACAATTTCTTGATGCGTAAAGCTATTCAAATTAGTTGAATTTGTGTATTACTGTATTGTGTATTGCTGTAATGTTGTAACAATGTATTTAATACATAAATTTCTTATTAGACAGTGTAGCACAACCAGTTTAGAGTAAAATGAATTTGACTTAATTAATGATTCTGAAATGAATGAAAAAGAAAATAAGGAAGAAATAGAAGAAAAGAAAAACGAGAAGAGAAGCTAATAAACATTGATGTTGTAAATACAGTATACAAAAATTAATTTCAGATGGGTAGCATCAGGTGGAATCAAGCTCATTGTTAGATCGATAATAGATTACTGTATCCAAATTACTGCAGGACTATTAACTTGATTACGGTTACTACCTTTCGTTAGGTACAGATCCTGGATAACAAAATAAACCTATTTATATAGAAAAATAAACTTTCAAATTATGTAATCCGATTAAATCATGTTTAAATTTCCTTTCACGGTTTAGAATGATAATTATTAGTCAGCCAGTTCAGTTCTAATTTTGTTATTTTAATGCCATTAATTGAACAGGGCAACTCCAATAGTCTGTCAGGACTACTAATGGACAACACAAATTTAATTATTTTGTTTACGATTAAAAGCATTTTGTAGAAGTGTTAGGTATACTCAACTTGGTATTTTATTTTGAAATATTATTATGTATTGTAAAAAATATGTTTTTTTTATCGTGGATATGAAGCCACTGCGGGAGTTAACTTGTTAGGGGCATAACAAGAAGCGTAGATATGTTACAATCGTACAGACTTAAAATATAATATATAAAAAATGAATCTATAAAAAATGGACACGTGCCATATAACAAAAAAAAACAATACGATGCTCACACATTTAGCTTGAAACTTTACTCAAGTAACTTGGTAAGGGTGGGCATAAATAAAATCGGCTCAAGAGTACTGGACGTTTTAATAAAAACGGGACCTCCATCATAGTTCCTTTGTTGCATACGTGACCGAGGGTAGTTTACAACCACCAAATTAACAAGGCCTCTAACTTCCCTTAATATTTTCAAGGGTTACTATAAGAGCAGAGGTCTATATTTATCGGTTATAAAAAAGACCCTGACAAAAGACTCGGCCTTTTTTTAGTATTCCGGGTCTAAATGACAAAATACAATATTGGAGTATGGTTTGAACGAGGTGATGGTCTTTTTGTGAATGCGATTTTGGTACCGATAATGGGTTTAGGGCTTTGTAAATAAGTACTTATAAGATCTTTGTGCCATAACAGTGATCGTTAACGTGCAAAATTGTTTCCCTTTTTAAAATAGATATGATTCTTAAATAGGTTTGGGTAGTAAGTTGATAGTACCGAAGTAATACAAGTAAGTAAAGAAAAAAAAATTGGTGGAAGATGAAGAAGATGAATAAGAGAGAATAAGAGAGGTAGAATGTATCAATAGATAAAGTTATATACCTATTGATTTAAATATTCTTCTTTACTAAAATTATGAATATGAATGACAGTAAGAATCAATGGATTTTTGTTATTAAATAATACATTATTCAATAACATTAATATATAGATAGATCTGAATGAAATTGGTCGCAGAGATATATAAAGTGCATCACAGAAGCACAAACTACTTTTTATTCCAAAAATAGGATCCAATAAGTGCCCGGGAATACAGGGTCAATATTTGGATAAAACATTCGAATTGTCTGCCCATGTCATATCATCTATTAGACCTACGACAGTGTGAGCAAGGATAACAATAATAAACGGCTCAGATGATAAAGTTAACAGATTTTATTCTGAAACAAATTTTATAATAATTTTTAATTTTGCGAAATTCCATCAAAAACAGTGCACCAATTACAGTACGACTCACTGCGACTGACAAAATTTATACTACAGCGTATACGAGACTAGTTCTGTAAAGAGATTGTTCATTGTTAGAATAGCCTGGCTGGTTTCCAGGTCCATTTGTCATATCTACGACTGGGAGAATTGGCAAGAAATATTGTTCACCATTCCAAGCCATTGAGGATGTGCTAAGTAATCTTTTGTAGAAATTGTTTCTAAGTTATAGTATTAACTTTAGTAAGGCAGTTTTTCCCGAAATGTCATCAATGTATGTACAGTATTTTCCAACTGCATATTAATGGAACAAATGCAATAGAGATGATCTACGTGGCGTGGAATTAGATTCCCTTTCGAAATGTTTCTTCTTAAATTGTATCACTATAGTTGAAAATACATTAAGGGTGTCACAAGTTAACGATTGCACTCCATTAAAATGATAAAAATACGTAATTCGGTAAGAAAGGGAATGACTTTTTCATGAAATTGTAAGAATTGATGTAACATGAAGATGTAAGATGAAGAAAAAGAACATGAAAATGTAAGAAGAAAGAAAAGAAAGTAAGAAGAAATAGGTAGGTACCTACTCCAGGACATTCATTTCTTACAATTACTTTGTTACGTAAAATTACTGAGTGAAGTGGAGATGTAAAATCCAGAAAACAGTCCTCAAACCTCAAGGTTTACGATGACCTAGTTCATGGTTTAGTTGAGTAACTAAGTATTCGTAAACTATTTCAGCAAACTTAAAGGAAACTGACCATGAAAATTTCTTTATACTTTGATAACCAAACACGTAATTTAAACCACGTCTTGACACGATACTGTCCACGCATTAACAATGAAAAAAAAACCAATATAATTTAGAGCGCATGCAAGAGTAGTGCAAGGCGACAGCTCGGGCCAGTGAGACACAATGTCGCGCCAGAATTGCACTATTGCACAACCGCCAGCCCATTATACAGACTTGAATCGAGAAACGATTTGTTTGAAAGGATTTTTTTATTCTGTGAGCGTTTTAACTGTTTTGGTTTTTCAATATTAAATATGCATACAAAATACAAATTCCACGAGTATCGCGTCAGGACAACTTCGAACTTTTAATCGTGAAAAAATGTTTTGTTGAAAGTTAAAAGGTTTCGTGAAATAAAATAGTTGCGAGACTCATAACTACAAGATTCCTTTATTTACAGATATTACAGTCTTGCATTTAGTGTATTTGCTATTCTTCTATGTAATTTGGAGTAAAAAGTCAATAAAGAAAAAGGAATGATGTCAAATTTCACTGTTTGTTTCTATTTCAAAGTTTCCCGTCAAATGTTACGAAGGTATTTCTACTAATTTTATTTGAGAATCTTGTTAAAATATACGCTCGTCGTGGGACTTCGATATTTTCAGTTAAGGCAACGTAAGAGATTGTAATTTACACCTATTAGCCTCATATGGTGGGTTCGAGTGTTTCCTCGTGGGACTTCACGAGAAATTTAACTTAATACGGCTTTAAAAAGGTCTTCAGGCTCCTAGAGTATAATATTACGTTATTTTGTAGCGCAAGAGATAAAAAAAATTATGTGTATGGACCCGACTGAAAAGCTTTTTTATTTCACCAACCAGTCAAGGAAGCGTTAGAAATGTGCACAGCAACGCGTTGATCAAGAAAAAATGTACCTATAAAAGAAAAAATGAAACATTCGCGATCAGGTGAAGTAGAATACAAGAGCCATCTGAACATTCTCTGACTGAGCTGTCATCTAATTATAGTAATGCACGATTTAGATCGCAAAAAGTGAATGCTCCGATTAGAGCTAAACCCGCGATCTTTCTCTTACAGGGGAATTAGTGTTGCCCAAATGCAAGAACAAGACGAGACTTAGCCAGTCTTGGTCTTGGTCTTGCGCCAATACACCTGGTCTTGGTCTTGGTCTTGGTCTTGCGCTCCCAGTCTTGGCCTTGGTCTTGGTCTTGCAGCAAGAGTCTTGCAAGTCTTGCAATTACCTATTAATCTATTGCTATTTATTAAAGTTTACTTTAAATCTTAGAAAAACGTATTAGAATTTGAACATTGTGAGCTTGAATTAACATAGCCATAGTAAAGAGAATAAATTATTATGACATCTACTACCTATCCTTACCATTTTATCCCAATCATAATACTACTTGCGTGATCAGTATAATGTATTCATTTTCATTCTAAGCACTCTGAAACTTATTTATTCTTTGGAACACCTGTAGGTACTCTTAAAATTCGAAATTATTTTGAATGAGTATACTTACGCCCTGTGGCGGCAATCTAATAGTGTCAAATGTTGTGATTTCGGCACGGCGGCAACGATTGTTGTATATGATTTCAAAAGAAGCCGCCGGCGCGTGTATTATAACCATGTACTTCCGAAAAGCGGCAAATTTCTTTGAGAAGTAAGTACAAAACCTTTGATGCCGCATTATCAAAGTGCCGATGGTTAAAACATAACTATGCATGCACTCAGTTTGATTTTAATGGATATTTTTTTATTCGCTATGTAGGTATGTTTATGATATTAGTCGTAATGCGCATAGGTCCAGTTTTTCATATTCTTTGATACAGTTTTTTGCGTCTCATAGAATTCCTAAGCGTACCTATACACCGAACTGTTACACCTAACTACTCCGTGAAATAGCGCTAAGTCCTAGCTGCAAGACGCAAGAGTCTTGCAGGCTTAGTCTTGTTCTTGCTCAAGTCTTGCACGGTCAGTCTTGGTCTTGGTCTTGCTAAAAATACGCGGTCTTGTTCTTGGTCTTGGTCTTGCAAAAACGCAAGAACAAGACCAAGACTGCAAGACCAAGACTGAATTTGGGCAACACTAAGGGGAATGCTTTATCCTTCAAGCCACAGAGGCTTGTCTTGAGTGTCCGTAATTCACCTATACGGTTGTATGGGTCTTATGTAGTGATGGTAGGAGCTATCTACCGATAATCATACGAACTATAGGTAAACAATGAACGACACTAGAATCGGATTTCAACATCGTTTTTGATAGCTCCACCCAATCAATGTAATGAAATTGTTTAAAGTGAATTGCTTTGCAAACTAATAAGTTGGCTAACTGTTTTAACTAATACAGTTAACATACAGTTATATTGAAAAGGAAACTATTAAAATCATACAGCGTTTATTATCACAAGACCGACAGATCTTGGCCCTTATAACTTACTTCATCCATCCTCCTACGCTCTTACAAAGTTCTCACATCTTGGGAACGTCTATAAAGATTTGAATTGTCTACAGAAATTAAAGTATTGCACTCAGTACTTTACTTTCTGTTCCGTCGCCCAGGTATTATTAAAAAGTGTTAATATTTGCCTCTTCATCTGCTATTGAAATATATTAAATTATTTTTTTCTTATGTATATACTTGATTAAAATATCCAAAAGGGAACATAATATTATGAGCCTCTTGTACGCCGGAGGGCAACAAGGTGATTCGCTTCCCTTAGTTTGCCTACGAATTTTCCCTTGCCAAGTTTATTTCAGCGAAAATATATACCTTAGGGATCAATGGCGGTTTTTGGTTTAGGTTTGGGAAATTTATAGTGGTATATCGACAAATATTGGGTTCTCTTTAAATATGCCTAAAGACCTATCAAAATAAGACCCAACTTATTTAATAAATTGTATTCTCCTTTTGGGTATCACTCGCGTGGTGAACACCACTTGGGGAAAGCTTCTAGACGTTGGCCTACAGATCACCTCGAAAATTGGTAGATCTAAATATTTTTCTCATGAAGGAAGTATTTATGCAACTACACTTTTTTGCCAGGACACAAAAACGATGCTAAAATTGTAGGAGAGTAGAACACAGTAAAACAATTACAAAATGTTATACAACTGATGCTAAACTTTAATTAGGGTTCGTACCTACATGGGGTCGATGTCGTCCAGCCAATGACTTTCCCATTGATTTTAGCGCCATTGTAGAAAAGGTGCGTTCACAAGTACTGCCAATTTATAGAACACATTTAACGTTTCACACTGCTAGAAACCCTTGTCTTTGTGACAAGGATAAGGATTGGGTACGAATAGATACTCAATTTGAGATTCGCAAGAAGTGTCAGGATTGATCTAATTTTATATTATGGCGCTTAATAGTAAATCTAATATAAATCTTATAATATTAAGTAATAGTAGTGAGTCTCATCGAGACCTCCTAATATTTAGTGGTCGATATACAAATTAAGAAAATATATTGGGTGAAGGTCGACAATCCACCACTGTTTAACAATCGTACCGATAGCAATAGCAAAAAATTACTAATTGTTATAGAAAGGAATTTAAAACCACACCCCTCAAAGCAAGCACACGGTCCACCTGATGGAAAGTAGTTACTGCGGCCTATCGACGTATGCAACACCAAATGCGTTACCTCGTGCTGCCGGTCATGTATATGGTAGTAGGGAGGAGGTAGATGTGTGTATGGATATACGAAGAAATGTATAATCTTTATTCATAACTTTACTTCTTAGAAATTTGTCCCAGTAAAGTCAAGGGAAGATGTGATTAACACACTTACTGATCCTCCTATATCTTGTTCTTTTTTCAAGAAAATCAAATCAAAAATGAGGTCGGTGTAGTATTCAAAATTTGTCATTCAGCTCTTATTAACTCTACGGAGCCAAACATTATTCATAGCATGATTTTTCCGTTAATATGTAAAAGTATATTATATTAATTTCACAAATATATCACTTTAAAGTATGCTACCCTAACAAACTCATCAATCTAATTTTTTAAATGTTGTACAGGTAATGATTTTATTTAATTTGAGCCAAAATCAATAGGATCACAAATATTTAGTTAACGCAAGTGTATTTTCTTTGTTACCTCGATTATAGAAAGCGGGTACTGAATCTACAGAAATTGGGTCTCCCAATCTTTTGCATCGTCAATCCGATTTACGCTGACCTTAACAGAAATTTATGTGGTAGAATTAATCCAATTTAACATCGAGCGCTTTTGTAAAAATCAAGAATTAAATAGAATGAGAACGAAATCTGCCCTGAGATTAGATAAGCAGCTTGCAACAGAATTAATGTAGCAATTGTAATGGACTGTGATGGCATTTTTAATTTGCTAAAATGCTGAATTGTCTTAATGATTGAGATGCTTTGAATTATAAGTAAGTTGATGATTATGGATAGATATAGGTAGATGGAATTTAGATAAGCGTTACCCAATTGTGAATCTTCAGCAATCTACTGCGATAGGCTCAATGATTGATTGACGGAATTTACCAGTCCGTAACTAGTGTAACTCATTCTCTGAACCTTTTTCCCAACTCAGTTTAGGTCGGCTTTCCAGTCTAATTGTCACGCGGCTGAACTTCAATATTTTCCGAGAAGCGAGTGTCATCTGAATTCCGCACTAAATGGTCCAATGACCAGTGACGATATCAAAGTTCCAAGATAGACTGGTTGGACTTTTGAGGGCTCCAACTACCCATTATGACTGCCATAGATGTTTGTATGGCAACCAGGACCGACGAATTAACGTGCTCTCCGAGGCACGACAAGACCAGTGCAAACAGCCATATTCATGCATACAATTTTTTGCACGTAGCTAGTGTTTATGAAATAGGTAAGTACCGGTTTTAATTTCTGATTAGGTATCTAATTTTTCATAATATTTTTAGAGGCATTTGTGATGATAATTGGACATCTTTACATCATACCTACCAGTATATATATGCCGAAACATCTTTTAGTACTATTCAGTTACAATTTTTATCTTTTTGTCAAGGATGTCTGAGAACTTTCTACGCTATAGCGTTATACCCTATTACTATTTAAAATATGTACAACTCATAAAGGAATATTATTCTCAGAAAAAGCTTTTATCATTTTCTTGCTGAATGTTTTAACAGTTTCTTAATTAAATACTCGTCATTTACCTATTCCGAACGAATTTCCATAAAAAAGACAGCAGAAACTTCATTTCAACGATGCAAATGACATCGTAATAAACACTTGCATAATACGGGACCGCCTTTATTAAAACTAGAACTCCTAATTTGAATAGTATCAACACAGCAAGATGAGGAATGCATCGCAAAGCTGCTAGTATAGAAACGCCGTGGGGTATAATAGGACGAAATATATGGCAACATTCTGTGTACGATACCGTCGCTTGTCTGACGAGCACTAATTTTGAAGACAGTAAATATTGACAGTGGTGTATTAAAATTAGGTGCGCTAGAATATGAAGCTTTGACTTACTCGTCAAGTCATACGTAATATGACATTATATCTCGGTATGAAGTAATTACAATACGTTTGAGATTATAACTTGTGGCATTGAAAATGTGTTTGAGCGTAGGCTATGTGATTTAATTAATATATGGAATGGAATGTATCCAATAATATGATTTAAGACCGTGCATGTGTTTGTGTGTATTGCATTTTTAATGCAAATAAACCGTTATCTTATCTTATCTTATCTCCTTAGTGGATTACACTTATAATTTATGGTATAGTTATGTTTTCATCACATACCTACCCACTCTAAAAAACAAATTTAAATAATAGTATACTACCTTTGAATTCTTATTGAGAGTGCCGAAACCTTAACTTTATTTCTGTCTTTTATTAATTTAGTTCTCTTCTTTTTTTTACACTGCTTCTCCATCTTTCGATTTCATTACCAGACAAAATAGTCGGTTTCTTTCAGATGGAATGTGTTTATATAACTTGTTCATTTTGTATACAAAACTGTTACAATGTAGATTATTGTTTTATTAAGAAATTCTGTTGAAATTGGAACACTTTTTTATAAACTGTTCCAGAGACTTCGATCTCGTGCCGGGGTGGGAGGGATATGTATGCTATATGCTATCTCACCTCCGACAACTGAAGATTGGATCTTCAGTGGCTGGAGGTGTGCGTTTTAGTCGATTCGGGTCTTCTCTCACCCAATCCGGTGACATTGGTACCCGTAGGGATTTTGCATACGAAAAAAACATAGTTCTTTATCTTTCTGCATCATTATTTCTTTATGTGTATCTTTCTTTTCTGTTTCAAATAAAGTCAGCGTGCTTAAGGTTATTTTAGTTATACCTGTGCTAAATATAAAAAATACTATGAAAAATTCAGCACCACTTGTCGTAAATACTTTTACGTTGGTGCCATTTTAACACACCTATCATCTTGCATACCAAATTTACGGTGCTTGACGGGAACTACTTACGTATGTTTTCAATCGCAAATAACTGCATATTATTATTATATTCACCGCCGGGTTCAAGACGGTTGTGGAGTTGATGTGATAACAAATTTCATGGATGGATAGCTAAAATTTAACTCAGATACATATGAGCACCCATTAACTACGTTAAAATACTCGTGATAATCGTTTTCATATATAAAGCGCTTCGAGAATCAAACGTTCTTTCATAATTTATTCCTTTTATTGTAAAAATGATAACGCAACGTGATCCTTAAACTGTTAAATTAAAGTTATTTATGTTAATCTCTAAAATGTATTATAGCAGTTAAAGTATCAACTTGCGTGACAGCTAATATATTTGGCAATTGCAACCACACCTGCAGGCTGTGAGTAAGCCAGCTAATGCTTACTGTAGAGGTTTTGTTTTGTCAGTGGGCAGACCAAGGCCTTAAATTGATGTGTAGGTATGAAACCGTGCTGTGTGTTCTACACTAACAGCAAAGAAACTCTCTTAAACTTCACCCCATCCCCCAACCCCCCCGTCTGCAGTAATTCTGTCACTACAAGCTCAACAGCACGAATGTGACGCTCCTGGTGTTGCAAGCGTCCATAAGTCACGATAACCACTTCCCGTGTGTAGCTGCTTGTCTGCCATCTAAGTTGAATGAAAATATATCACCCATCCAAATGGCAACAGCGCTAACATACCTTAACTCATTGATTATTTATGAATAACGAGCAAAGTTGACACGAAGCAAGCATTATTTTTATCCTACTTAAAATTATAAAAGGGGAAGATGTAGGATGTTTGTTACTTAATCACGCTTCAACGGCTGAACTAATCTTGCTGCAATTTGGCACAAGAGTAAATTATTTATTATTTACTAGCTGACCCGCGCAACTTCGTCTGCGTTTTATAGCGTCAACAACACGTGGTAATTATGCTGTTAAAATGTAGCTTATATGACACGTTCGTAGATTTACCATAGCAGCGCCATCTATTGATTACTTACTCAACCCAGTCGAAAGGTATGGACATCTGTTAGAATCATTTGGAGTTAACAGATAATTGTGACTATCAAATAATAACAGACAAATAATTAGCAATAAATTAAAATTGCGACTATAATTTGAGATTTAAACTATCCTATCTCTCAAGTTGGATCGAACTGCACAATCATGGTGTGCGAATTTTATTATAATATAATCGGTTAAGTGGTTTAGGAGTCCATTGAGGACAAACATTGTGACACGAGATTTATATATATTAAGATAAGATTTATTTATTTATTAGAACATTATTAGAACTGGGAATAACACATACGGCACGAAAAGATTCTCACGGGTTGAGAGAACAGGATTACCATTCCACGCGGGTGAAGCCGTGGGCATTAGCTAGTAATTACATAAATTACACATACATAGATATATTCCACATGTTGCTCACTCTCTTATTCAGTAGAACCGAGGGACTTTAGTCTAAGAATAAATCACCCACAGATTACATAAATTAATTAATTGTACCCTTGGCTTAGATTAAGTAGACACGTAGTAATAAATAGAGAGGAAGGATATAACGAGAATCCTCATTCAAATTTGTAGTTACTTAATGAGAAATATGCCCCACTTTATATGAAATTACGTAGGTATTTTACACAAGTTGCATATAATAT
Organism: Pelosia muscerda; assembly: GCA_963691645.1. Lineage (NCBI taxonomy): Eukaryota > Metazoa > Arthropoda > Insecta > Lepidoptera > Erebidae > Pelosia > Pelosia muscerda. The sequence goes on along the minus strand of OY829114.1, from coordinate 2,936,534 downwards.
TAATTTGAGAAAGTGAGTTTTCTATAAGAAGATGTTCATTACACCATTTAGGTATTCTAAAATATCAATATCGTAGCATGTTGCCTGACTTCACCTCAGTCCGGGTTACTCCTTACTCTCTCTTTGGCCTCGCTCATTTAACTTTTATGGGAGTGACTCATCATCATCATCATCCTTGTATTAGTCTCGGTCACATTCGAGATATTCACGTCAGAATTTGGAGTCCACTTACTGGGTAACATCACTGATATGAATATGGTCTTTTACAATAATGATATTTTACGATTATCATGTGATGAGAATATGATGTTTTGCGAATATGCTTGTGAGCGAGTATAATGTACTGCTCCGGAGGGTATTATGTTAGTCGCAGGTAGTTAAAATGAATAACCTTAATAAATCGAAAAGTGACTTCTTACTACAAAAGTATCATTATAAATTCTATGACTCCATCAAGACGGCAAATTCATGAGCACCTAAGGTGAATGTTAGAATAACTCAAATCTATGGCCTGTATAGCTTATAGAAAATGCTTTCTTCAATAACTGATGAGGCCGTCAAGCTGAGCGCCACTATTGTAGCACTGAACGTGTTTGCAATGGTGACCCTCTTTCATGAGACTTTACCTTCATCTTAACATCAGGCGAGGTAAAGCCAAATTGACGTGCCATAAATAAATAAAAAAGTTGTTTAAAAAACCGTTAATACAAAGTTGCTAAGTTAAAATTTTAACTCTAATGTAGACAAAGCAGCGAAGGATGCTTGTTTAGTCATAATTACGAAGTCACCTAAGTCGTTTAAAACTATAAAACTGTACAATGCTAAAGTTACCGTGGCGTACATTTTCTCATTAAGTTGAGAAACTAAGGGTTGCATTGCTTTTTATCACAGAGGCAAAGTTAGTTGTAATTTAGAATACTAGCTTGATGATAATGGAAAAGCTCAAGCCTTATTATGTGACATTAATAGAAATATATTGCGAAAGTCTAGTGTAGTGCCGTAATATTTAGGTTGAGTATTTTTCTTAGAAGAAAAGATAATAACGTAACAAGAAGCCCGAAGAAAATATTAGTTCCCTTTTCTATTAAGCTGTTTTACGAGATACATTTTTAAATTTTGTTTGTAATATGCATTATAATGATTTCGAACACAGAGGACAGAATATTATGATCCTTTGAGTCTTTGTTCGATGGTTTAGAACTATCGGCCGCATCTAGCAACCAAAAGCAGAGGTTCATATACCATTATTGAGGCAGACAAACACACGGCTTACCTGATGGGAAGCAGTTAACTTATGAATATGATTTAGTATGCAACACTAGGGGTATCATACACGCGTTGTTTCACTTTCACACATTTATTCACCTACTAACTGACCTGCGCAACTCGTCTGCGTCACTGTTTTTGCAACATTTTTCACTTCTGCTCCGCACCCGTTGGTTACATGTAAGTTGGTACATATAAGCTTTCCTCTTCAATCAATCTATCTTTAAAAACCGCATCGAAATCCGTTGCGTAGTTTTAAAGATTTAAGCATACATAGTGATATAGAGACTGAGAAATCGACTATGTTTAATACTGTATAGCGATTTCCTGATGTATATCGTCAACATGAACCTATTAACTATTTTCTAATAGATGAATTCATTGACAATGAGCACAATCTAGGTATAAAAGAAGCATTTACTGTTAAGTAAGACTCTCAAAAAAATAATCTTAATGAAATACTTATTAATAATACTTTTTTTCACTGTTCTCTATTTGAAAAGTTACGGAAACGAAATGTTAAGAATTAAAGGAATAAAGTACAGTTCAAAATGGAAACAGTGATCCAAGTGACCGCACAATGTTCTTGCTGGTTACGTTAAACTTTTATTTCCTAATTACAAAGACATTAGGTAAGAAAACTTCAGCCACAGAACGTCTTCACCAACAAGTGGTCATAGTAAAAACTAATGGTACTTCTGTAAACTACAAAGACAGTGGTGTGTTGAGAAAATTTATACTTTAATATTATATAATGTGTTATAAAGAGTTCAAAGTGAAGTTTGTACTACTTTTATTAATATCATTGGACTCTGAGAGCTTTATATGACTTAGTTATATAGGGTATATAGTTCCATATCTTTCGCCCTCAGAACACGAATGCTTTAACATGTTTATTTATTTTTATTTAACCTTACACTTTAAGCCCGTGGTTTGCAATCCTACAATCCTGATGTGGCTTATTTTAACGACTCCGGAATGTGAATAGACATATCTGGTTGGAATAGTTAGTCAAGCAATATGAATCAATTCGTATGGTTTGTAAATATACCAGTGAAAAACGGTCATTAATTTCTTTTAACAGCGATACACAAAATATGGTACTCCATCAACAGCATTCTCAAAGTGTGTACTCTTTTTCTTCCTTTTTGGTATTCATTTTAATTGTTATTTTATTTTATTTCTTGATTTTACTGCAGTGATTTTAATTTAGTTTGATGTTAATTTATTGTTATAATATTTGATTAAATTTATTACTAATACTAACAATAGGTTCAGACTATTATTACTAACAAAATTACATGGATACAGTCCGAAATAAATAAGTTGAATTCGAATTGAATTACATTTGTTGTGTTATATTATTTGCCTGTGTCATAATAATTATATGTTGTACATATTACACCTCTTGTCATAGGTACTATTATAGCTATCCCCCTCTTGAGATATACAACTAACAAATATATGTAGCCAGACGTAGTACAAACACTACAATGTATGTAATAACATAGAATGTATTTGTTTTAATTAGTTATATGAGAAAGTCCAAGAGCACGCATATATTCTCAATTAAGTGACTAAATGTGATTTATTTCGTTACAATAGAGATCTGTGTTCATGTGGGGTCAAGTTGAGATTATTTCCTAAATTGCGGTGCTGTCTGGATTCACATGTGTTTTAAATATTACAATGAAGGGTAAAACAGAAATGAAGTTTAAGTAGGGGCTAATAAGAACATTTTAGAAATGTGAATGAATGAGATGGGTGAATTTGGTGCTGACTTTTCTAATATAACTGTCAAAAGAATTGTTAGGGTGGTGGTTATTAGAAAGTTTGTTATCAGATTATATTTTTTTCATCTAACAACAATAAAAGCATTTTTATTTATTTATTTTATTCTTCATGTACACATAAATTATATTTATATACAATAGTGAGACGAGATGTACCTTTTATCTTTATTTTGCATCTTTATTCTGCTTCTCTTTATTTTTCTGCTTATCTTTATTTTGAAGAAAATATTTGGCAAATTTTCATACTGTCAAGTTACCAGATAGTATTAGCTAACACGGGAGTTTAACCTTATGTGAATATATTAAAAGCTTAGTGATAAAATAATTATACTACCAACTAATTACTGAAATACCATTTAGGAGATAAAGAAAATTATGCTACTGAAATTGCTTTATACAAACATCACAAAGAGAAAACACCCATAAGGAAACATACCTCACTAAAACATAAAGCAACCACAAACAATAGACGTAATTAAGGACAACATAACAGTGTAACACATCCTAACTTACATAAACGTGTATACGTATACTTTAACAAACAATTACATGTAAAAAATAAAACGTAAGTTTAAAAACAAAATAGTAACAAAAATAAAAGACATCGAAAAACTTGAACAAATAAAAGCAGTTAAGACTACCAAAGTCATTGAAAGATATATCAGTGATAAATAAAAGGTAATAAAAATCCCATCTGAGGTAGCTCGAAGAGAACTTAAAGAGTTTCACTCTAAAGTGAGTGTACACATTTGAACTGGGTCTCATCTCATACATAGTAAATTGCACCGCGGTTCCGATATTGGCGTCGTCGGGTAAACCCTTCTGTCACAGTATCTTAACATTGCTGGATGTTAGTGTTTGGGTGTAGATTTTGCAGTACATTACCAACTTTGTATTGTGCAGTTGCAATATAAAGAAGAAGTTTACGAGCGATAGAATTCGTTCTAGGAATACTATGGTATAACAGTTACCTATCTAGACTAAGATATCGATTTTGCTTTGTTTCTTCATGTCTGTCTTGACGGATTAGCAGCATATATTGATAAATACTACCATAATATTTATGGAGTTGCAATAATACAGAGAGATGTGGTTTAGGGCCCCTGAAGTATTCATGTATTGTATACAATATGTTAATTTGAATTTTGAAATTTCAGCAACTTGTGTAGTAACTATTGAATTTTGATGTTCTTATATGTATTGTTATGTGTGCTTTACATTATTTTATTGCACTAAACAAAATTGTAACGATCAGTAATTTTGTTTAAAGACTTTAGTAACGAAAGTCGAAATTAGAATTTGGCTACAAGATTCTAGGCGCACAGAAGCATTTGAATATAAATTCCATGGTCACAGAATAAATAAAAGTACTTCATAGTCAACTAGGTGAAATTCGTAGCCACTTAATCCGATGTATATAGTTTCATCGCAATCAATTTAAGCTGATGTCGTATGAAAGAAAGGAGATATAACCAGATTACCGTTTGAATTAGATGACACTGGTACAGGGTTATACCCTAGTTCTGCTATTAAGTGTGACCATTAAACATTCCTTGAAGGCGAATAGTTCGGCACCAATAACACTGTGCAAGTGTTTACGCATGTCAGTTACCGTAACATAAAAGATAGAGTATATAAGAATACTAAAAATACAATAGTTAAATTGTTTAAATTTAGTGAATCAAAATCCGATCACCAACAAAACATAACACACCCTTTTGATAACAGAGAATGTCCGCTTTACCCCACGACCCTATTATATAAATATTGAACTGAAGCTATGAATGGCACATGTCAAACATGTACAAGCGAACAGGTCTCGTGGGATATTGCAGACGTTGTTAGCGACAACTAACATGTCCTGTTCAGGAATATGTTGACTATGAAAATTGACTGAGTCTTGCAAGTTAAAATGGTCTTAAATATTAAAGAGAACAGTGTCGATTTTATGTTGTGTGGTACATTAATGATTTATTCTTACAATACCACTCGTTTTGGTTTTCAAGTGATGTTTTCTAAGTGAAATCATTTGTTTATTTCGTTTATTAATATGCGTAATGTAGTACAAAGTCACTATTTAATGAAAAATAATAGTGACATTGTAATTTTTATTTAATATTGAATGCAAACCCACACTAATATGGGAAAAGTAATAAAAGAAATCCTTTCCATTTATTTAAAATAAATTTTGTTAATAAACCTTTTTGTGTTTTATAATCTTGATTTTAGTGTTACTAAAACTGATTTTACGTTTTCAATTCACATTTTCTAAATTCGATATAATTTTAGCAGACACGGTCTTGCAAAACACATTTTTTACGGTAATCATTCAAGATAAAAGCTTGAGTAATGATGATATCCGAATTATCTCTACAGAAACTTGTTCGGAGACCTCAAATGTGATTTTAATAATATTTTCGGTTATAAAACATTAAACGTAAGTCAATTCAATATTAAATGTAGTGATTGGGTTACACCTAAAATCTATAAAAGTTGAAAGAATTTTTAAGTATTATACGAGACAAAGGCATTTACTAGTGAGCCACGCGTAATTGAACATATTAAAGTACTCGAAACTATTCAAGAAAGTCTGTTCAGTTCTGTTCAATTGTAAAACTTTGACATTCATATGTGCTCTTTATGTGCCTAAAGTGAATAAAAAGTCAAATTCCATAAGTCTGAAAATTCTGATTTGAACCAATTATATCAATGGGAATGTCAACGATTGTTGTTGTTTGACTCATGATGACAAAAACTTATAATGATGACAATAAGAGTCCTTATAATTATGGCACCAACATTTCATTTTAAACAGCCATATTGTGAGGGCAATTTAATTATGCGCACAATTTAAAAATAAAGAGTACAAATCAACGAATAAAACACACTTTATTGATAGATTATATGAAGTATGTTGATAATGAATGCATTTGCTTTTTTCTCCGTGAAGTGAATAATGAAAGAAAACTAGATTTGGACGATAGATAACTTGATGACTCAATATTGTACATCAGTATCAGTTATAAGACATGTCTAATAGTATATATTAAAGTAAGTACTTGTCATCTGGATTCCCTATAATTGATACATATAAGAAATAAAAGTTAATCCTGGTCGCAATCCAGGCCCTCACGACGATTCTAAATTTCGCACGGGTTAGGCACCTCTACCAGTGAGACCATTTGCAAGGATGTTACCCTCCAGGATACCGAGCCAGCACTTCTTGGGTCTACCCCCTCTACCTATTATATTATGTAAAGTTAATGTTAAATTTTCTTATAAAGTTTTGAAGAAATTGTTATTTTTCGTGGAATATAAAGTTCTAAAATTAATAATTGTGAAAAGAAACCTGAAAAATTGATAAAGGCCTATAAATTGAGATACGTTGTTTTAAATCTACTTTGACGTTAATTGAAATCGCTTAAGAAGTTTTGCGGTGGTTATTAAAATTAATGTTATATATGTCATAGTGATTTATATTCACCTAGTTGTTTCGGAGTTCTGAAATGTTTCAGAAATAAGTAGTCTAATTGTTGGCAGTCATCGAACTCACAATCAAGAGGTTGCAGGTCTAAACTCCATCCTGTAGACTATGGGATAATGTACGAATATTAGGCCTCCTTTGTTTATAAGCAAAATCTGATGAGCCACAAGACAGGTCATTAATCTTGTTCTCAACATCCGGATGTAATTTATCGTTACCCACACTTAATGGTCGTTGAACTAATTTCGAAATTAATTTCAAACTCGATCTATTTACGCATCATTGGATTTTAATCTCCCTATTTGAAATATTTTGTGTAACATATAAAAGGTTTGTATCTCTTGAAAATTTAAATCTTTACATTGTTCTATGGAACACTTGTCCTGATTAAATTGGGATCCAGCAGGTAGTGGCCCAGGACCGACATCAATCGATGGATCCATTTCCTGCGTTCCCTTTCGGTGGTAAATTGAGTGTGACAAATGCTCCGATGCCCTGTTTAATGATTAAAGTTAATTTTGGTAGAGCTCACCATTATCCCATTGATACTCTCGATATATGTTTGATTTGATTGGCTTTCTCCGTTGACTTCGGTAATGTTTCTCTTTATATTCTTTTTATGAGATCTGTTGTGATTTTTGCTTTATCAGGCTACCAATCTATGTCAATGTTATTGGTATTTTCAGAATAATATTTTACGATATGAAACTGAAGATATTGTCGTTTTTAATACTAATTATAATCTACCGTTACGAATTATAGCAATACTTCTTTGTCTTACAATACTTGGTTATATTTATTCATCTTACTTTGAATGTTAAGTCTTACACGTTGTAAACATTGATTCCTCCCTAATTTAATTCATTCCCCGACGAACAGCAAAAAGCATTTGAATATTATATTACCAACAGTTCTTACGATGTGATGATAATTCAGCTTTCATTTTAATTCATTTTGCTACACCCAGTTATCTTCTCCGGGAAAATAAAATTCTTCTTATGTTTTTGTCCTTTTCTAAGGGAGCTTTTTTCGCTCATAATACTCACTCGTGCATAACTTATTTTGAAATTCATTATGATTTTCTAAGGAAATACAAAAACTCTTACAAAAACTTAATGTTACTGTTTGAGGCATATATAACATTAAACGCTGTATAGTTAATATTTTACAAGTCACACGCTTGATGATTCAAGTATCTTTGGGCTAGATAAAAGTCCTAATTGTTTGTTTATTTACTAGAAAAGTACAGGAAAATAAATAAATAACAAATACTAAAAGACACAACATGAGAAGAAAATTAACCCTGTAATAAATTCTACGCAAGCTACTTCCAAAACCGCCGGCTACAAGATCTATGTACTTGTTAACATTTTGCAGTTCCAACAAGTAATAGCAACTTTAGTACCCGCAAGCATTATGCAAGATTCTTGGGTAGCAGCTGCAGTTTGCTAAGCAATCTTAAGAATACAGGAAAAGTATTAGATGTAGTATCAAAATTATAGGTGTGTATTTTATTTCGACTTTTATATCTATAGTATTATATAATTCTAAAGAGGTTGGAGGAAATATTTAAAAAATAATCGTGTTATGTTATATAATACGATATTGAACCATATTTTTTTATGAATTTGTATCTGTTTATTCGCGATGGACGCAAAAACTATTGAACGGTTTTTAGTGTGGTTTTTGGGTTGAATGGGTTTACACCGATAGTGTAATGACCAGGATTCGAATTTACCAGGATAGCTACCGTCGAAAGCTAACAACGATGAGAATAAGTAAAATGTATATTAACGGTGACTAAATCTAAAATTATAATGATTTCTTGACATGTTTAGCAATATACCAAGCTTGTACAAAATATTATTAAGGCAAACTTATTTTTAAACCTTCAAAATCTCTATCTCTAAGCTAATTGGATGGAGACCGCCTCCAACCGGTCGGATTGGAGGTCGATGGGGGAGGCCTATGTTCAGCAGTGGACGTCTTGTGGCTGAAATGATGATGATGATGATAAGCTAATGATTGTATTCAGTGTTTTAGTCCCGCTGTTAGCATTTAAGCGCGTATAATTTATAAATATAATTTATATTACTGACATTGTAGCAGGTATTCTGTTATTGTGGCCATTTATATATCTAACAAAGTCATCATTATGATGACGATGATTATATTATTTATGATATAATATAAATCACAATCATCACCCAACCTTGTTTCAATTGATTGAGGTCGGCGGAATATCTCATTATCCTTCATACATTTCTATGAGATATCATTTTCTGCGTTATTTCTTTTTTGTAATATTATTATGTTCTTTGAAATTTATTCATCTTTTCTTGAATGTATAGATATCTTACTAGGTCCTTGTTATAATATTTTTAATCTAGTGCCACGCCTCATAAAATTATCCCAGTCTTCCCACACACTATATCTCCCAGTGCACATTTATTCGGTGCTCTTTTGCAAAATTGTGTCATGTCATATTCACCACTTCTCCCCACTTGTGTTTGTACTACGAAACACTAAAATGTCTCAAGTCTCGTTTCAAGTTTGTAAGTGTCCCTTGACGGCAAGCGATCTCCGTAAGTGCCCAGTATTCTTTTAATGTTTTAGTTCAAGGAATTGGGTATCATAGTAGCACTGTCAGTTTTAATAAATAAATGCATTTTATATAATAATATTCCAGGTCATCATATTTGGTGTCATTCAAATAATAGGTGCACTCTATACATTTTTTATAAATACTTTAGGTATTGTTTTATTCAAAGCAAATAGTGTATTTAGAAACTTCAGAAAGTTTACGAGATAAAAAAATATTTTACCGCTAGCATGGTACTATTAGATTGTACTGTTAATGGTACTGTGGCAATCAAATAGTCTTAGTGTGAATAATACTAAATGAATCGTCACAAAATCCTTTTAAAAGGAATAGTTTTTTGTCAATTAGTTTTACACATGGTGGATATCGAATATGCGACTGACGTAATAATAAAAAGCAACATCTGCACGTCACACACAGTAAACGTAAGCAATGAGTATATATATTTCAAGTTTCATGAAACCACGAGTAAGACTAATATCCTTTGAATAAGTTATTTTTATTTTCAAAGACAATATTACTCTGTTGTTAGTAATTTTGTCAACTAACAGGTTTAGAAATAGAGCTAGATCAGATATATTGACATCGAAATTTCGGTTATGTGAATTCAAAAGCAGCAGTATTCTAAGTGCTTTAAATTGGAAATGCAATAGCTATTCACGGTAGTACCAAAATAGGTATAAAGTTCGTAAATTTTGCATAACGTTTGCTCTGAATACTTGGCTCCGTGCTTATGGCCATTGTCATTTAATATTTCTATGGCGTTTCCAAACTGGCGACTTTGGAGTATTTTGGTTTTTTTAAATATCTCTTCTTACATTGTTTAAATCTACCTAGCATAGCATTACAATTGTTTGATCGATTGTTTGACAATATCGTGATATTTTCAAGGAATCATAGAATAAAATTGTGCTTTTGGAAGGTATCTTATTAAAAGAATACAATAATAACGACAACGAATATTGAATAAAATATTTTTCAAAATCAATATTAACAGCTGCAATTAATACAAAATATGATAAGTATTTACGTTAGAGATAAATTCAGTAGTTGGTGTTGTATTGGATAATATAAAAACGAGCCTGCAATACCAGGCCACTTTTGTTATAAAATGAGTAAATACTAAGTTGAGGCATAGTAAAATCTTAAAAAGCAACATAAACACAGAATATATCAAGAGCAACATCACACCATCTTCCAGTAACCCCTCCAAAGACTTGCTCATCTATCTGCAAGCGAACGTATGCCAGATTATGTACAGAGCCATTACTCAGTTAACTGACGGTGGTTTTTCACACACCGCTCCTGCGAATTTCGATAAGGAAATGCATATGGAATTCCCTGACTAGCAGATTGGCAATTTCTTGGAAAATATTATTTTTATTACGTGAGAGGTTGGTAATTTCTTAAAGGAAATATCTACAATGTTTGCACTTTGAGTATCAATATTAAAGTAAGTTAACGCATCTCAATCATCTTAACTAACAAATCATCCATATTCTCCCAAACAAATTACCATCGCAATAATTAAATCATAATAAGCAAGAAGCACAAAATAATATTTACGGAGTATCATCAAATTCAGTAACTCTTAATAGCAAAGTAGCTCAATAACTAATTACTAAACTCACTTAACAACCGATTTCTGCTATACTTACCTAGAGTTTCAGAAATTAGTGATTTTCCTAACCCCAGACCAATGAATACATTGCTATTCGAAGTCACGCGCGTACCCGAAGAAAGCTTTCCGTTAGCAGTAGAAATGCGGGTGGAATAGAATTGGGTTGTTACATATTTTAGCTTTGAATTGTAGCTCTGTATAATACCAAGATTTAAAATGTTACGAAGTATGTATTTTGTAATTTCGATATGTTGAAACATTGTAATACCTGATAAGTTCGAGAAGACAAATTGCAAAATAACTGTAAAAAAGTTAATCAATATTTTTTATTTCATGAACATAATAAAATGTACAATACTTTTTATTTTGGTAGGAAAATGAGATGAATAAAACCAATCAGTAAAAGTTAAGAAAACCAACTATCTTCTTCAAAACGTAAAGTAGAGATCAAAAACTGAAAATAAATTGTAAGCTCTGACCGATAGATTTATTTCTAGAGACCAGTAGTTTTCTCCACTACTTTGAGCATTTCAATTTTCTGTGCAATGAAAAGGTAAAAGGAAACTTAAAGTCAACGTTAGTTTAGAATTTTAAAATTAATATTTTTGTAGAAATATTGTACAAGAGCACCAAAAGAATTCCAAACAGAATTTTAATTCCAGTGAGATGAAATTTGAGAGAGCATAAATGTTCTTCATATATCTAAAAGTGAACTATTTCGTTTAATGTGTGTGGATTAATCTTTACAATAACGTTTCTTAATTTAAGTTCCTACCTTTTTGAAGTTTTACATTACATCTGCGAGTGTCATGGCCGTCAAACGAAAGACCATTGGATTAGGTTTTAACATAGTGCAGACACCTATTTTGATGATCTAGAATCTTTACACATCTTTCATCTTTTAGTAATTTTTAGAATCTATGATATGTATACTTAAGAAATTAGTTTGTTCGCATACGACTAATTCCTTTCTTTTGGTTTTCGACTAACACTGTAATGGACGAACTTACTGAGAAAAAAATGTCTTCTCGCTACCAGCTTATTGGATTATCCAATTCGTGTGAGGAAAAGAGTGGCTCCGAGTTACGTAATGGGGTTTAAGTCTTGTAGCTGACGATGTTATGATGACGTAATAATTTTACACATTTTTCGTAGCAATGTAATTATATTTTATGTTTTACGTTTCAAAAATCCATTTTATGACACATAAATATATAGGGATACGTATATCTATTTACAGCTGTATGCAGATTGGTAGACCTTCGTGGAGGCCTAAGGGTGGGAGTTTTCTCCCTCACTGTCTTGCTAACAGCGATGGTGAAATATGCTAGCGCATGAGCTGCCGCTGCTTCCTTCTGCGAGCTAGTCATGGTCAAGAGCTGGTTCGAAGTATGCCGCTAGCATCGAAGGTCACAGAAAATGACAGGGGAAGTAGCCAGTAACCTTAGCAGTAGTAGGCCGCGGCCACGTTGAGAAGCGCACCGCTCCCTATCCGGGGAAAGATGGGTACACAGTAGTCCCACATCCGAGGGGGCTTTCGATGGCCCTATGTTAAGCAGGACGTAAGAGATATGATAGAGCCTACCTCACTCTTGGAAACTGATGGCCAGAGAGGGACGTGCGGTTCCAGTCTGTTCGTGTCCATCATATTAAGCTCAGTTTGGCGTCGGCGGGAGGTATCCATGAGGGAAAAAGAATTCACATTTCGTCTCTATACTTTTTGGTTTCGGATTATGATATAGAAGACAAACTTCATTATTATTATGCCTCATACTTTTCAGGCGCTTTATCTTTATGCCAACTTGTTTTCTGGTATAATATTGAGACTACATTGCAAAAATGTTATTAAACAAATTTAACGTAAATATTTTCATTACGTTATACAATACAAAATGAAATGAATAAGATAAAATTCTAAATCCGTTATTTCGTGGGATGATGTTTTCCACTCGTTGTGCAATAACAAGTTTCTTAAATACTAAAGAATATACTTGACTTTATAACACATATATTATTCAGAGCTAGTGCAAGGTGGTTACTTTCTTCAATTGACATTTTGCATTATGAATATATTTTTTCTTTTTTTTGGTACCGCGGTTGCCTAGTGGTATGGGTTGTGACTGCTGAGATGTGGTCTCAGGTTCGATCCCAGGTTTTACCATGACACACACCAATGACTTTTCGATGCAATTCGAAGTTATGTATGTATTTATCGCAGGTTTATAAGTTCCCGGTTATAGGCAATAGGCTCGCGACCTATTATATTGGGACCTAAATATAAACTAGCGAAATGTAGGTGCTAGCACCTCTGCCTACCCCTTAGGGGGTATAGGCGTGAGTTTATGCTATGTTCTCTTTTTTTAACTACATGGTTGGATTTAGCAAATACCTCCTGTATTATTTCATGTATAATTTCTAAGTTACTTGACTGTATCCTACATGAAAGTAGTATTTAAGTATAACTACCGAACAAGTTTGAATTGGTGAATAGTACAATTAAATGACAGTAGTCTGTACTGTAAGCGCAGTTGGTTAATTAATTTACCAATCAATATACCAGACTACACTACATTGAGCACAACTAAACCTAAGTTAAGACAATTTACTGTGTGCTGTAAATTATAATATTATCAGCAACATAGAGTTAATTAATTCGGAAGGTTGGGTGTATGGGATTTATTAAGACTTTCTAGGCGACGCAAACTTCATCGAGTAAATCTGGTATAACTGCTTTGTTACCTGACATTTAATACATGCACAGATAAATTACAAATAGACGTATTCATCATCATTATCATCATTTCAGTCATAGGAAGTCCACTGCTGATCATAGGCCTCCCCTATCCACCCCCAGCTACATCCCGCGGGAAGCCGTCCTACGACTTGTCTAGTACAGTACGTGGGCATTTAGCAAGAAGAACAGATGACTGCTAGAGTCGAAAGATTCTTGAATGGAGACCATATACTGGTAGACGACAGATTCATACTTAGAAACATCTATATAGAGCGGGAATTGAACTCACGACTTTTGCCGCAGCAGTCGAGCACTCTACCACTATGTCAACCTGTATTAAGCGATTGATGAAGCGGTTAATATGTACCTATAAAACATACATACATACATATGCTCAATCCCCGAAGGGGTAGGCAGAGGTGTATTAAACACCCACATATCGCCAACTATGATGTTCGGTCCCACGTAATAGGGGCGAGCGTATTTGCTATGCGGTGGAAATTAGGTGGAAAGCGCAAGGAAATTAATTACGTGGTTAGCCGCACAAGCACTACCAATTTGCGTCTTAGAGACCTTATCAGACGAAAAATATAACAATATAATGCTACGTTATAAATTAAATAGGCGGCCATTATAGGTACAGTTGCACATCTCGTGTCCACTGACGACAATTATTTTAAACTGTGTGTGAATTCCGCTCGTTTGATAATAATCGCACAAACGCGTCTTCGTAGCAGCATAAACGTGGAAATGAAAGGTTTAGTGTTCATCCACCGTGGAGCCGCGAAATTAGAGAGCAATTAGTCACTTAAAGAGCGACTATATTATAATGGGAGGAATTGTGGTTATATAATCAAGAATTTTGTGCTTTGCTGACTAAGCCCAAGTGATAAACCGCGTGATAATCGAGTATTGTGGTAAGATATACGTTTCAAGATAGATAATTTAGATAGTTACGTTGTTCCTTGATACCACTTACTCTTATCCTAACAATTTTTTTAAATTGTCTCCATCTAGTTTTCCTCGACCCTTGTCGAACTGCCATTCACATATTTCGTCTATCTTCATTTGATGAATGAATGAAGAAACACATTCATAAAAGATTATAGAGAAGTTAAACCGTCGCTTATTAATTTATATATTACACAAAATAGATTTTTTTCATTTATTTATATTGCATCAAATTTTTAATGTTAATGTAAAAATAAATTGTATTTTAGATTTTTTTAAACTAAAAATGTTAAAGTAAACGTTATTATTAGTAAATTGTTTTGTGGCCCGCGCAGTTGTGGTACGATACAATAATTGCAGTACTTAAAACTAAATTGTATACTATTTTGTTAAAGTTTCGCAAGTTACGTCCCGATATTTTATTTCAATATCCAGGTCTTATAATAAGGGCAATTTGACTTCACTTCGCCTGATGTTAAGCTGAAGGCAAAGTCTCATGAAAGAGGGTCACCATTGCAAACACATTCAGTGCTTGGTGGCGCTCAATGTGGTGTCGTACAAGGCGAATAAGGGATAGGGATGTTTCAAACAGACAGATATAAACAGCTTCGACTCAGCCTCAGATGCATGGCTCCAGTCAACAATAGGGCTTGGAATAGCGCAAAGTTGACCCCCTATTACGTGGGACCAAAAACAATGGTTTTTAAAATGTAAGTGATGATTAACCGCGGTAGCCTAGTGGTATATGTGGTGGACTGCTGAGACGAGGTCTCGGGTTCGATCCCAGGTTTACCATGGCACACACCAATGACTGCGATGCTTTTCGAAGTTATGTGTGTATTTATCGCAGGTTTATAAGTGCCCGGTTGATGGCAATAGGCTCGCCACCTATTACATTGGGACCGAAATATAAACTGGCGAAATGTGGGTGCTAGCACCTCTGCCTACCCCTTCGGGGATATAGGCGTGATATTATAAAAAAAAAAAAAAAAAAAGTGATAATTCACAGAGTTCATTATTAGTGTTTTGGTGTATATGTGATGGTGAATATTTACAGGTTAAACTTTCTGTGTTCGTATGCTACACCATATTAGACATAACTGACATGTGCTAGAAGATTACATGGTAACGGTCCTGATTGAATCCATAGTAGCAATTATTGACGCGAGATAAAGAAGCTAATAATAAATATATGAAAAAGTAATATAAATTAATTATATAATAAATTAATGCATAGCTGTAATAAAATATTCAATGTTTTGCAATGAAAAGGAAAAGAGAAAGACCCATGGGAGACAAGAAAGGGGGTTGATATAATGAATTTTGAAATTTGAATATTGTGGCTTCAGTAAAAAAAGTGTTCGATATTCAAATTGATGAATTAGAAGCGATCTATTCATGGCAAACAATAAAGACGATACATGAAAATTTTAAATTTTATCGTATGGCATATTTCTTTAAGTCTGTTTAGAATATTATAATCATCATCATCACACAGCTTTGAGTTCTGATTGTATTCGAATCATATCTTGGATTTTACAAGAGACTCTGCTCAAGAGACTACTGAAGTTCTTGGTGTGCATATAATATTTAATTTTTTTTCTCTCTTTATTGGTTATTGGGGACTTTTATACAAGCGTACATGCCAGTCCCATCGTACCCCATATTTAATATTGAAATGAGTTTTATAAGAGAAAGCGATAGAAATATCCTCCTATTTAATTATATCGAGTCGAATATCACCCTGTCAGATGTTAATAGAATTATTAATTGAGGAAAGAAAATAAATTTCAGCATTTGTTCACTAAACTTCGTAGAAACGGCTTGAGGCTTTTTTAATAATAAAAACAATTTCTTTGAGGAAAAAATAAAAGAGCGAACATTTTTCTTTTGAAAAGCCTTATAACAAAATCTATTTCAACGTTCAAAATACCATTTGAATAAGAATTCCACCTAATTCTGGAACGCCCGCAGTGATATAAAACGTTACCAATCTAAGGATAACTTTCGAAAAGATGTCCAATCAGTATAAAGGCTTATTTCGTTGAAAAATACTCTAATTGAAATATCAAAATACACAAGAATATAAATTGTATTGTAACTAAATTGTTCTATATTTTGCGCAACAAACCTTTAACAGGAAAGTGCCACGCTCTCGCTTAATAATAATATATGTTACGAAAGAGTTATGCTGCATTGCGTACTTTTTGTGAGAATGTCGGAAGGCTTTGCTTTTATCCCTTCCTTTCTCACCTTTTCTTCTCTATAGATGTAACGATTATGTATTGCAAGCGTACATAGTTACGCTTGCTTGCGAATATTGGTTTATTTATCAAAACTAAATATATATTTTACCTATCGGTTAGAATTCATTTAGTGGAATTCTCTATGCCACGAATGTTTCGATACGTAATCATTAATGCCGCTCATTTAGATGAGTTCTAACAGAATCACATAAAATTTCCTTGACAAACAAGACATGTTAATGTACTAACAGCTATAGTTTTTATACAATTTAAATGGTTAACAGAAAGAACAAAGTCAGAGATCCATCGAACTTTGAGCAGCAAAAGTACGATCATGCTCACATATCAAAGTTTTAACTTTCCGTTTATTCATCAATACCGCGATAGCTGCGTTCGATTCATAAATTGCTATGGTTTAGTTAAATTACTTCAGGCCTGATGCTGAACAAGTTAAATCGATTTTCAACTGAGCAAATTGAATATCGCTCTCAATTATTTACAGACTGTCGTCAACAAAGGTAACTTAAGGGTAAAGGCCACTTTATTTCGAGTAAAAGTTGATAGTAATGTTAGAATTATTTCTGTTACTTCCATTAGCTGTTACTTAAGACGGCACCAGATCAACTCTGATGTTGTCTAAAGTAATAAATATGTAGTTACAAATATTAGTTTACCTTTTGAAGGACTTATGAATGAATGATAATAAAAAGAATTTGTTCATGGATGAATTTTTCTTGTTAATATGTTGGTCAATACCTATCGGGCGATTTCTTTTCATCTTGTATGCTTGTTTGTCTTTTTTGATATAAAATTACTTACCTTAAAGAAATATTTTATATAAATTAAATTGTTTAAAATTTAGTGAAATCGCAATAAATAAATTTATTACATAAACCAAAATGTGTTGGCTTGATTTCGTAAAGGATGACACGTGTGGTAAAATGTGTAAGGAAATAACAAAAAGGCAAAAGAAACACAACCTTTTAGAGCAATGATAACAACATAATCAGTGGGAATATACTTTTCAAATATTGTACGTCAAAATTCATTCTTAACCACAAAAAGTTAATGTACACTTATTAAATTCAAAAACCGAAAATAAACGGAATACGTGTTGGGAACTAGTTCTGTAGTTTCAAATGTTACAACTTTTCGACGACGAACGCTCCAGTACTAAATGAAAATTTGTCCTCTCCCCACTTCCTGATGCAGTACGTTATGACAATTTTGTTTTTTAAAGCTTTTTGTAAAGGCGCTAATCAAACAATTTGAAAAAGAGCACGGAAATAGTCATACTAGTAGTGTACTACAACATTAATGTACAGTGTTAATGACAAAAGTTGATTAATACCCAAATATTTACTGATCTGTTTTAGCAAATACATGTATTTTTTTATACCACTTACATTACGATAAAATTGTGAACAATAATATATACAGTAACAAGTATATTCCAATAATATTGTTTATGCTATTATTTTGACGATACATAAGAAAGAAACATTGACTTATACAGTTCACGCTAAACTTATTCGAACTTTAGGAAAAGTTAGAAGCCATGTAATGCTTATGGAAGAACTTAGAGCTTCTTTGGCATTTCATGACAGAAAAGATATTATTTATCCTTTTTGTTTTTTTTTCTAAAAGCATAATTTTTTCATAGATTTAGTCTATTCATTGTAACCCGAATCAAAATTGTAAGTCTCTCGAGGAAACATTCTTGGAAATTAAAACTAAACCGTTGCTTGGGAATCTATCATCATCTGACTGTTTTTATCGCAATTATTTGTGGTTCACAAATACACTGTGAGGTTGAATCAGTAATGAGGAGATCACAGTGTTAGCAAGCTGAAGTGGCAGTAGCCGAGGTACGTAGCAAGAAGATCAGATGGCCGTTGGAGCCGAATGGTTCTCGAATGGAGACTGCGATCCGGTAGACGTGGCGAGGGAACGATCTCTTGCCAGATCGATGGATGACATTGTCAAAGTCGCGGGTACCCGTTGGATGCAGACCGCCTCCAAACGATCGCATTGTGGGTCAATGGGGAGGCCTTATTCAGCAGTGGACGTCCTATGACTGAAATGATGATGATGATGATGATCTTACATACTACTTTTACACCATCCATGCATTGCTTATTAACAACAGAAAAACTTAGTAGTAGTTTTAGTTTTTTTTGTTTTGCTCTTAAGAACAACTAAGGTAGAAATAAATCAAATAGATATATTGTGAAGAAGATTGCGTTAAGGCTCATAGAGGCTAGTAGTGACCCTCACTCTGGATTATTTCTGGTGCAGAGCGATAGTCGCGTGCCATCGCAACCCAGCGTGGATACGTGGATATTTGAACCGGGGGCGATCAAGTGTCGCTTATTCGATTAGTACTGACCTATATTTATGTATTTGGGAACAAGGTACAAAATTCAAAAAGAAATAGAAAAAGTACTTACAACGTCGATGAGCTGACTCAGCCTAAGTCCCATCTTAACCGTGAGTCGATCAGAGTTATTCCCCACAGGGCGGATCAGGCGATTGTAGTTTGACAGCAAGTCGTCATACAGCCGCTTCGCTTCAGGGTTTGCGACGCTCAGGCGGCCCCACACGCACAGGACTCCGACCACCAGCGCCAACACCATCTTAGGCTAACACCACCCCTGGAACAATAACAAAGTAAGGTTACTTTTTGATTCAAAATGTTCTCTGGTCACAAATTTTGTAAGAAATCGGCTGACATTGAAACTATTTTGTAGCCAGTTGTGATCGCAATCGTTTTCATCATCGTTCGAGAATCATTTATTTCTAATTCAAAATCAGTCTCTATAATTATTATTCAATACTGTCTTTGTATCTCTATTGATAACAATGATGAGAATTTGAGGGATTTTTTTTTCATAAATGCTATTAGATAAAACCAAACACGCTTCGCACTGATAGTATCGGATATGTCTGTTCTCATGGGAAAATATGTATGTGAAATTTAATGACAAAGTGTGTATAAACACTCTTAAGAAGAAAGCAGCGACCGAATTACGATATCTGATACTCCACAGCACATTATGTAGCTAACTCGTAATAGGGAAACTAAAAGATTTGGTTCGGGAGCTAATAGCTTGTGATTAACTTAATAGTGATGAGTACTGAATCGAACAGAGTTTATTAGGTTTAATCTGTTTAATTACGCATTTTTATAGCGGGCAACGAATTTCAGAATGATTTACGATACGGTAAGGGAAATTTAAAACGTATTATAGTTATAAACCTTAAGTGCAAACTCGTTGATGGATTTAATTTGTTGTGTCATAAACGTGTACCTACGTGAAATTTGTAACCAATGTTACACACTAGAGTTTCCTGTATCGTGGGATCTAGTATATTTTGATCACTAGTAACAACTAGCAGGGGTTGCTTCGTTGCCGAGGAAACGGCCGCCCACGTAATACTGGAATGCGAGGTAGTAGCCCACCAACGATCACAAATCCTCGGCACAGTGAGGTCGCTCCGTGAAGCCTGTGAAGCCCCCAGTAAGCTTCTGCGTTTATGGGCGGAGCTGGGCTGGCTGCTCTAGCCAGTAAACCTGCACGCACAATGGTCCAAAAAGGGAGGCTAGGTGTACGCAAGGAGTACACACCAGTAACAGTGAGAGTATTTTCTATCACGTCTACTTTTTGGACTAGATCCAGACCAGTCCAGTTGGATAATGAATGTAATTCAAATTCGAGTATAACTAATATTTTGTATAAAAGCGAAGAAACGTTCCAAGTTTCGTCAATTTATTTCAAATAAACTCATTTATTCAGAATTCCACCATCGTGTTCAAGTTATTATTTAATTGTAAATATTCAGGCTTTCACAAAGAGTTTCCTATTATTAATTAACAGGTATTTCCGATTTGGGAGCCATTGAGAAATTTCATTTTGAGATTATAATCAAAGTAATGTACAAGAAATTTTCAAAGAGTACTTTTAACGGCTTTATTTAAAACTTTGTAATTTGAATGCAAAAGTAGTAAAAAGTTTGTTGCTCATATTTCGTTGTAACATTTTATCGTTAAATGTTTTAAGACTTGTTTATTCGCACAAGGCCAATGACTTGTTATGATACTCTTAAAACTGCTGAAATCTTAATGTCTTACGGCTGTCATGCTATTCTGTCAAGTCTTTTATGTAGGTAAGTATCTCAATAACTAAATCTGCGGTAATTATAAATTCCATAGGATTCACACGCACAGAATGGCAACATTATTTTACTATCTTGTGTTATAATGATATTACCGTCGTGTTCTTGACTGTCAATTTTATTATTCACTAGCTGACCCGCGCGACTTCGTCTGTGTCACCCCGTTTTTGAAAAATTTTTCATTCCTGCTCCGCACCTGTTAGTCGTAGCATGATGTTATATACATATAAACCTTCCTCTTTAACCATTCTATCTATTGAAACAAACCGCATCAAAATATTACTTCCACAAGCGTGGCTCCACCTTAAAATTTCACAGGGCATATTGTTTATTTGAAAATTAATTTTAAGAGTATCACAAAAAGCTAAATTATCATCAAAGTTATATACCATACATATAACCTTTACGAGTTTATCCGCTTTCAAAGTCATTGATATCTGCTAAAGGCAGGTTGACCAAGTCGTACCCCGTATTACGGTCAAAAACGGAATTAATTACTGGATAAAGGGCGATAAGCCACAATAAAATGAACCTCTATAAATCAATCTGTGTTAAGTCAGATAAAACTAAAGAGCTTGGATACTGAGTCCCGGGGGCGAAGCAGTGTACATTTTATGTACTGATATGTAATAAAATGAATGGACTTTTTTAGTGTATGGGGTCTAAGATCACAAGGACAGGTTAGAGGATTTGAGGGCAGGATCAGAGTAGAGCCTACCCTACTCCACATAATTCTTTTCATCTACCTTATATCTACCTATCTATACAATTATATAATTGTAAAAAGTTTATGTTTGTCCGCGATGGGCGCAAAAACTACGGAACGGATTTAAATGCGGTTTTTTTTTGTTTGAGGGGGTTTGATACCACTTAAACTCTTACGTTTGTTTGTTTGCAATCCTGTGATTCGATTCCGACCATACATTTCAAAGCGATGGCGAATGTAGCTTCGAAGCGAATGCATTTTGTGTAGGCCCTCAGAACTATGATGAAATTGTTGGTATTACGATATACACAGAATGAGCTCACTGTGTCGTTAGATCTAACTTTATTTTTGCTCTTTTTTAGGTTTTACTAAATGGATAACTGAACAATTAAGTCTCAGGCCAGGGGAGCTCTCCAACCATCTTATCAATTAAAACTAGGGAGCCAAGTGATCACGACTCTGCTTCCATTGGACTACGGAATGTACTAATCACTTCAGTGTAATTTAGTATAAACATTAGTATAAACTCAACATATTTCGAAGCATAAATCATTTAACATAAACAAACCACAGGCAGAGAAAGCTATAAAAAAATCGCACTCACATTTTCGAAAGAAAAAGCAATGGAATCTAAGAGTAATTCGCTCTTTGCTAAATATAAGTTTTTTTTCTGAACTTAAATCATGAGGAAAGACAACGCCAGCCACAATTTAAATTAAGTTTTAGAATTTGGTTTAAGTTCGTTTCGTAAAGTAAATCAAACTACTTTAAAATCAGGATTCCACGTAATCTCTCTTTCTATTACCCCGATAAGGTCTAAGTCTTTTGAAAATCAACTTTAGTGCTAAAAACATTAGAATCAAAATGGTTTATCATGATTCCTATTCAATTTTCCTTCAGGACGAGCACTTAATCGCAAATAAGTCACTATTTCATTAATGGCAAAGTTTAATTTTGAATGTTTAGATTGAAATGTATTTTTTTCGAAGTTCTTTTTTGTAACTAGCTGTTACCCTTTAGTTTAATTGTATTTTTTTTTAATTAACCTTGGCTGGACAGTAACAAACAAAAAACATTGATGCATTCATTCGACATTTATGCGCATTCACGTACAATCATCATCAGATTGATCTCCACTTTTTTGGAGGAGTTTGATTGATTTTTTGTAGTACTTTGCTAGTTAAGATCGATTTGATGCTGCAATTTAATATATATATATAAGATACTATAACCTAGCCTATGTCCGCGGCTCCACCCGCGTGGCTGTCGGTTATCGCGACCTGAGCGTCATCTGTTCAACTTAAATTATATATTACTAATCATAACTCTCGTTCTACTTAACCGATCGCAATAAAAAAACGTAATATTTTAAGTTGAACCAAACTCCTTGAAACAAAAAGCCGTATCGAAATCCATTCAGTAGTTCTTGCGTCCATCGCGGACAAACATAAAACTTTTTACAATTATATAATAGTATAAATAATTTTACATACACGCTGTACATTATCTTCATAAACTATTTAATATCTTTGATAGCGTTCAACGAATGTACAAGAAACATGAAAATACTTTTAGTCAACATTAGATCTAGGTAAAGTTTAGAGTTGCAAAAACATGTTACGTTACACAAACTGTTTATTTGCGTAAAACACCGGGTGTTACGGCGTAGTAACGGCTTCAAGCGGTCGTTAGCTAGATCCTACCGCATGATATGTTTTAACCGCAGCAAATTGTGTTTAATAGTCTGTTCAGGACATGAAGGAAACAAAATATTACTTTAGTACTTAGTTTTATTGCATGTTTTGTGTAGAAGAGAATGTAAAACTATAAGAAACACTGGTATAATTGAAAATATTTTTTTCTGTTTTCAGTAAGAAAACACAGGCATTTTGAAACGGTTATTCAACTCTTCTCAATACTATTTAATATTTTAGTAATTACTAACTAAACTCAAACTATAACTTTTCATTATATAAAGTTCTCGAAGTACCAAAAGTCTCGACCAAGGCGACTTGACAAATAAATAATTTGAGTAAGCCCGCAATCTTAAAACCCTCCCAACATATTACGATCAGAAACGGTATGCGTACTGTGCTGCATGAAATGAACTTAATCCCACGCACGATCAGGCTGTGGATTGAACTCTCTGCTATGGTTTTTTCAAGCGATTACAATATAGGGTTCTACAGGTTAGGCAGCATAAGTGTAACGCTTCTAGTGATGCAAACGTCATAGGCCACGGTGACCACTTTCCATCAAGTGGGTTTATCTGCCACTTAAATGGTATAAACAAAATAAGCAACGCTCACTTTGGCTCTAGAAATCATTGTGTAGTATGTTCTAGAACATTATTGTTATATAGAAACTAGCAAACCCGGTGAACTCCGTTTCGTCACCAGATAAATGATACCAGACAGACCAGTAAAAAATGATTTTCCCGCTTTTCTGTTGAAATTTTTCTTGAATTTTCTTTGCTATAAACCTCACGGAGCCCGAGATCTTTCCAACGAATGCAAAACCGTGGAAATCGGTCCGTGCGTTCTGAAGTTATAGAGTCAGGATGGATCTTTCCTTCCGACTTATTTTTATATAGTAGATAACTACCTAACTCCTTAAATCGATGTTCGACTAAACTACACAGAATTATTTACTACCACGGGGTCCACTCCAAGGGTTTCGCGTTCGAGCACTTAAGTTCAAAGATCAGACCTCAAAATAAGTCCAGGCAAGTAACCCTTATAAATTATTGTTAATTACTCCCCTTGTTAGGCTAGCAAGTACAATCGTTGGTATTCGGAGGATTACCAAAATGAAAATCGGCTTAGAAAAGATTAAATATGAATAGACGTTCCACGGGCTTTGAGCACGGTTTTAAGTCTCAGAAAACAGCGGATTGATTTCTTGTACTACTAAGTAAAAAAAAGTTACAAATAAGCAGCCTACAGGTAGCTAAATTATTGTTGCCAGTGAACTCTTTCAACACCAGATTGGTTATCATGGCGTGCTAATGAACTAACATATACAGGATCACAATTCAGAGAAAGCGGGAGGAAACTATATAGGCTATAAGCCCATCGTTGTCCATTTTGATTGTGTGTGACACTCGATCGAAACCTTTTGAATGGACTGATCCTGGAAGTGGTTGCCACAGTTAAATTAAACACAAAAAAAAAATACTCCCGAATATATTGCCATCAAACAGCTAGCTTCCACCCGCGGCTTCTGTCACGCGTAAAAATCATCTTATGGGTATTCGACGTTCAAAGAATTCAGCGTAATGGAAATTGAACATAATGAGAATCCAACTTTCAGAGAATACAACATAATGGGAATCCAACTTTCAGAGAATTCAACGTAATGAGAATACAATTTTCTTCTCTGAAAGTTGTCAGGTGTCTGTCAAAATAATGGGAATTCTACGTAATGGTCTTGAAGGAATGGGGGACCTTCCATGAATTCCAGTCAACTACTACGAAATCCTAATACAAAAACCAAAACCATCTTCTCTCCGAGCAAAAGCTAATAAATTAGAAGGTCAATCATTAATAAGGTCGCGAACGCTCGTGTCTTAAGCCAAAGGTTTTGAGTACGTCAGTAATTGGACCCAAATGCGCCTTGAGACCTTATAATCCCTCGTTTAGAATTAAAATATCCAATAGGAGGGTCGGCTTTTCCTACTAACACGTGATGATTATAGATGTTTTATAATATTTTGGTTAAAGATATTTTTTTTAATCTTTTATTTAAATGTCAAGGTTTCTATTCTAAAGGTGGAGTCACACTGCGTTATGCGTCATTCGTTTTGTGGCTAGGCAATAAAGTTTAAGGCCGTAAGAAAGTGACAGAGTATAAGAACTGTGGAACGTTTTTTTATAAACCATTATCAACTTTGACAGATATAGATATTGTAGTGAAGACAATGTCTCTGTATTAAAAATATAGTGAGGTAACATGGCAATGAAGGTGATTGTTCCTCTATTTATGTCAGTAATATAAACTCTATGGGCTAGCATTAGCTAATACTAATGGCGACTGTATTATTCAAATCAAGAAGTTAGAAGTCATCGTCTTTTTCCTTGCGTTTATCCCGGTTACTTCCAAAGCTGTCACCTCGGAGTCTGGGTATCCGCGTTTTGCAGTCTAATTGCGACGTGGTTGAACTTCGATATTTTCCATGCAGCAACTACCATCTGACCTCCACAACCTAAAGATACTGGCTATATCGAAGTACTGCTGTTAGCAGTGTTGTTGGGCTCTTTAGGGCCATAATTAACTGTAACAAATGCCATATATACGTTCGTGTGACAACCCGGACCGACAGCTTAACGTGCTATCCGAGGTAAGTAAATATAAACCAGCAACCCAAATCATTCTCTTAACTTAACTTACCCCGGCTCCTTTAAGCGGGGCGTGAAAAAGCATCTGATGAGGCCGTCAAGCTGAGCGCCACCATTGTAGAACTGAACGTGTTAGCAATGGTGACCCTCTTTCATGTGACTTTGCCTTCAGCTTAAAATTAGGCGAGGTGAAGTCAAATTGACGTGTCATAAATAAAAAAAAACTTAACTCTGGTCCATCCAAAGGTTGCATGGAAGACAGTGCCCATTATGGCGACAAGGCCGCCTTTTGTACAACAATTGTGTAAAATATATTTAAGGTGCAATTTTTTTTATGTAAAAGGTGTACAAATAAAGTAATAATCCATTCTATTCTATCATTCTTGGTCTACCTATTTGGTTCTAAAGAATAGTAACCTCCATATAATCGAAGGTCTCATCCCTGCATCGTCTTATCATTGTCACAATCTTCAGTGTTTGAAACACTCCTATATTTCATTGGAATAGCTTTCGTAGCAGCATGACAGTAATTTATAGCCTTCAAATTGAATTTCTATCGTGAAACGGTGCCTGTAATTTTGTTCGACATTGCAATGTGCAATTTGTGTATTTACATAATATAGTTTATCAATTGTGAACGGATTGTTGATGTTTGGAAAAGTGCTTTGATGTTTTTATTTATTGGAAATATGAAAATGGTATATGTGTTTCTTTATTGTAACAATAATGACGTTTATTTCAGTCAATCAGACTATTCATTTAACGGTTGTAACTACAATCACATGTATTTAAACGATTTCTGTAATATGATTATTGTCAATGAATAGCAAATACGTCACTGAATGAATAGTGGATAGCTGCAGAATTGTGCTGTGTAGAGTTGAATGCATTTTTATATAGGTACAATCAATAACGTTTTAATTCTTTATGGTATCATCCGGTCTTCCAACTTTTTTTTCGCTCTTCTCACTAACAACACAAAGTTCTCTCCAGTGAGTGAACACACTAAATGCTTTAGATTTTCGTTAAAAGGTTTAACCTAGTACAACTACATATTATGTTGAAAGAGCGACTCTCTACGCTCTAGAAGATGCCTCGTGTAGTGGTATAACACGTATTGAGGTTTGTTTTCCGCACTTGCAGAATATTACACAAACGAAATCATATTTCCTGAGCCAAAAAATATTTTACTTGCTTTGAAAGGTGTGCTATGAAAATTAGTAATATGTATTATTACTATCGTAGGAGTGTTAAGCCGTGGGTGAGTGGTATTCCCCCTCCCCAATGATATATTTTCCCTGCCTTTCTGGGTTCGAATGTATTTCTGCCAGTATTGCCTATTTTAATATGTTATGAAGAAATTATTCCTAATGTATTACTACTCTTAAACTTACGGTTATTGAGAAAAATATATATTTTGTCCCTTTGACTTTGAATAGGAAGATCGATGGCGGCTTATTTCATTTTCTAATGGTAATCTCAATTCGTGCAGAAATTCTCATCTCCATCATAATTTTCGTAAGCTTAAAATGTCTATTTTGACAGGATTGATTACATAATTTTAGCATAGGGAATTAATTGTTATTAGCAATCGACACTTTAATATTGAAAGCAAGTCGCGTTTATATATAAAATAATTTATTTAAAACAACATTTGAATTTCCACCCTCTTTGTTTAATTAAGGGCGCCTGTTTTGACGCACATTTCCAAGTAAACCAACAAATTTGAATAGGCCTTTTATTTAATTAGTTTGCATAAACAACGGGACATCTTTGAAATTGGTACGGTTGAATTGGGTCGACTATGGATATATTATTTCATTTCCTTTCATGATTCAGATTAATACGGTTAATATCCCATAAAATATATACCAGAAAAGAAAAAAAATACACATAGGTATATTTTTGTAGACCTTACATCTTGTAATGTGTATGAATCATATATTTATTTATTAATCCTTTATTGCACACAATATTTACATTAATATAATAATTATGTGATGTTATGTACAATAGGCGAGTTTTACTCAAAGTTGAGTTCTCTTCCAAAAAACCCGGGAGAGCACGGAGGAAATTCAATGCAAAGAAAGGCAGTTTTGTGCACGTGGTTTTGATAATTAAAACACTAAACATACATACAACACATAAAAATACTAACATACATACATTGCCTCAGTGGCGATTTTTCAGTGATTAACTGAACAAATTCCTCCGGCAGTTCTTCTTGACATTAAAGAGTATTTATTTGTATATCCCCCACTTTTAAAATAACAGGCTAAAAAAAAGTTTTGTATAAAATACTCACATATCCAATTTAATCTGATTTCCGAATAGTTTTTCATACGGAATTGTGTTACTGATGTGTATCTTCGGCGACAGAGGACTGTCGACCGATTTATATTGGATTCTTACGCCTCAAATACTCCACAAAGGAATCGCGAATTTGGTACACATTCTACGGAACCCTTTATAGAACGGTAAAAGCTATTTGTGACAAAAGTTAAACATTCAAATCTTTTAGCTTTACCAAAACTATTTCGTTTTAACAACTATTCAACTGTTAAATGAAAATACTGAAATTCAATTTGTATTAAATTTATTCGAGCAAGAAGTATTGTGCCAAGGAATCTAAATAACAATTTACGAGAACAAATAAATTAATTGATTGTGCTAAAAGGTGATTGTTACTTAAAATAATTTTGAGAAGGAAAATCAGATTATTGAATGCTGAAACGCTTTACTCAAGATTTTATTTTATTATATAGATACTTGATCGCTGTCAAATAAATACCTTTTCAAACATATACAAGCATCACTGGTTGAACTCGTGGAATGGCTGAAATACCTAATGTTAGAACAAAAACTATATTATACCAGTGTGGACATCTCAATTAGCAGAAGCAATAAAAACAATGGCCCAGAAGTCTCATAAACCACCGAAACCATATGCCGCAAACTATTTAAGGAGCTATTTATGGACAATATAAACGAAAATTGGAGTATTTAAGCAAACTAAAATTATTTACAAGTGACAACAACTTAATTACGTTTACTGTTGAACATCGAAGTGTGTTCAATTCTGAAATACAATCAGTACTAATCAATAATAAATTGGTTTGTGCCTCACTAATGAATTCGGAATGTTTAAATTTGTCTACAGCAGTTAAGTAATTTGCTGTAATCTGTATTCGTTCATCTAAATAATAGCCTAATCATTATTGACAGTTTTAGCATTAAATTATTATTTGTTAGTCAAAATATTGTGATTAGAGTTACCCGGGCTCTTAGTTTGGCTATAGTAAATTTGTTTGATAGAAATTCTATCTATTGCATAAGTCTTTCAAAATTTAATAAAAATTAGGACATTTCACACAGCGCTATTTGAGACTTAAAGTAAGCATAGCTCAATTAGCTAAGCTTGTGCTAAATCTTCTAGAATATAAATCCATTTTCTTTTACAAACACATACCTACAGGTTATACATAGAAGCAACCAGACCAATGCAAATGGACATTGCATGCATAGAAATTATCACTACGTGAAAATCGAGGACCGAGACAAAATATGAGAAATAAAATTTTGCGACGAAGTAACCAATTTATGTTGATACCTTCAATGTATGAAGTATTTCTCACATCACATTTTTCTCAGCATTGTGTTCCGAATTAAAATTAGATGATTCAGTGATGCAAAATATATCTCATACATCGTGCTTTGATACATAATGAAAACTTCGTCGTGAAATCAGCCTTGCTTTTTGACGTGGTTATTATTTACTTTAGATAGAAATTATTAGAACACTCCATAAATTTAGACTATATGGAGGATGGAGGATATTAGTCTAAATGGAATGGTCTGATAATTTCTATACTTCTTCATCCTTCATTCCATAACTTCACTTCATCAAAAGATACTTTTTGAACTCCTTGATTTTGTTTGGATGGAGTCAATTTTAGTATGTGATTAAAATTGTAACTCTTACTTGAATGATTGATTTGATATGATACCAATGTTAACTTTAGTTCCCATGTGCGGATATTGGCAATAACCTAAATCATATATTTTTCTGAGATATATTAAAGCTCAGCAGTTTCGAATGCATTATATAAATACGTGTACATATCTAAGAATAACAAAACACTATCCTGCTATCCGTATTCAAGACGTCGTAGTTGCCAGGAAGTCTGGGAACGACATCATCTGCGAGGATCCGCTTTGAACCAGATCCGTGGATCGGTTCATTTGATTTCCGCTTTTGGTTCTCCGACTTGAGGAATATAATGTTGGTTCTGTTATTTATGCCACGTCAAATCTGATCTTATATTTTATTGTGATATATGTCTATCGTGACCAAATAAATGTTTTCTTGTCAAAAAATTTCACAATTTTAAATAAATATGTCTTTATTGAAAATTGTGAAATTAAAATAACAAAGTAAATATAAAATATAACTAAACAATAATTGATGAAATCAAAACACGAATCATTTTATCGTTAGGTGTTATAAATATTAAAAGTAACATAACACATAAGTCAACGTAAATCATAAATCAAAAGAGATCATGTTTCATACACCGACGTCAAATATTTTACCTATATTAATATTTCACATATTACATTCCAATTCTCATATTAGGTATATCACATAGAATAGGAAATATAAAAAAATATGCAAACATATCAAAGACGAAACCAAAGATTCTCATTTCGAAATTCTTCTTCATCTTTGACGAAAATATTCATAATTTCAATATCTTTTTTTTACCAAGACGTCGTAAAGAACAATACTATATTAGGATTTCGAAAGAGAAAAATATCCATATTTGTCCAATAGCACCCCAATCGAGAAGGAAGGGTTGGGCGCCACAGGTCGGGTACCGTTTAACCTTGTTAGAATGCGTCCTACCTTTCTGATATAGAATACAGGCTTTATGAACCATTTGCTGCAATGAGGTTTTGTTAATAAAATTGTTTTGTACCGATCTGGGGAGAATACTTTAGATTCATTGAAGCGGCAACAGGGAGTAGCATTTGAACTGTTTTTTTTCTCACTACTGTGTGAGTACTTTATGGGCTAATACTATACATAGCTATAAAGCTGCGAAATTCTTGTGAAGGGCACTTTTGTTTTAAAATATAATTTGTATATTCTCTTTTTAGAACGTTTTTAAAATAGACTGGCAGAAGTAAATTTTGCTACTATTGCTAATTATTTTACTGTTCCTTCTTAAGTTACTAAAACAGTTTTACAAGATTTTGAATATTTTATGTTCGATTTAAGATTGATTTGGTTTTTACTGCAAACTTCATGAGAATTAACGAAATATTGAACATGTTCGTTTGCATATGAGTTTATCCAATATTTCGGCGCTGATATATCGGATAGGCTCATACGCAAACAAATATGGTAAATATTCCGTTATATCTTATAAAAATTATATTTTTTGTTATTTTAATTCACATTATGAGTTTGTTTTATTTGGGCCAAATAATATAAAAACGATGGACTTTAATAGTAGAAGTACCACTGTCTTTCTACAATAAAAGTGATGAGAAATGAGACAAGGTCGACAATCTATGGACTAGTTTCGAGAGCATTTTAGTGGATAGGTAATAATATATTAACATTGGTAAAATCTAACTAATCTTTGCACATGATTTCATAATTACAAAGAAGTTGACAATGAATCAAAATTTCTTAACTTACATAGAACTGTGTATCAAGAATAACATTGAAAAATTAAGTATTAGGAGGAAACTTGTCTGGCTAAAAATAATGAAAAAATTAGTAAAGTAGTTTCTTATGAATTGAATAACGGTAAAATGCCGTTCAGTTTGAAGAATGTGTTTTTTTTAAAAAACAAATCTCGGTCCAACGGCCAAACACTAAATCATTCAAATATAATAATATCTGCACAGACAGTTTCACACAGGCAAATAATTTTAATTCCACGAATGCCGGAAAAGCAACTTGTCTTGTATATCTTGTCTTTGAGTATTTGAAAGAATTTTTACCAAATGGAATGATGCCAAGTATGATAGCTGAGGTATACGATTGGTCTGACATGCATGAAAACTTGCTTTATTATGCATATTCCTCGATTACATGAATAAAATATAATTTAGTAATACATTAAAATTAAACCACTTTTTAGGAATCCTGATATATTTGATATTATTAACTTATAGTCAATAGTTTTAATTTGTGTGATATTCGCGTAAACTTTAGAAAGTATAATAAGGTATATGGATTCTTGTTATTTATGTTACAAAAAAATTCATTATAATGTTCACAATTTATAATAGACATTGAGTTGAATTTAGAAAGAAGAAAGAAAGAAAGAACATGCTTTATTCAGCATTTTAAAGCACAAACATACACCTGAACACATGTAAAAAATTTAAAAATTTCATATTAATAGTGTCGTCCACATTCTAATGAATTTACACTAATGACTTATGTTAAAAAAATTGCCTTTTGTCAAAAAGCTACATGAAAATCGTTTTGTGAACCCTAAATCACTTACAATATCATGGTTTATTTATAACTTTTAAGTAGCCTTACATAATAACGATAATATAACAGTTTGATCGCTTTAATAAATATCATTATTCTAATAAAGCTACATAACAGCTACAACATCTCACCAATGACCGTGATAATGTAAGCTAATGGGCAGTGTAAATAGTACAGCAATCTCTCCCCGA
Organism: Pelosia muscerda; assembly: GCA_963691645.1. Taxonomy (NCBI): domain Eukaryota; kingdom Metazoa; phylum Arthropoda; class Insecta; order Lepidoptera; family Erebidae; genus Pelosia; species Pelosia muscerda. The sequence continues at coordinate 2,903,910 of OY829114.1, read as the reverse complement.
CGTAAAACACATCTAACTTTAAAATATATCCGCACAGAACCATGTCCGACGACTAGGGTAGTATAAATCTTTGTTAAAACAGAGCAATACGGGGAAGTTTATGCAGTTGGCAGTTATCTTACGGACACGATGCTACCAACCGTACAGGATTACATTGTATGAACCAATCAAGAGAACACAGGATTTAGGATTTTATCGCCAAATGTTTGCCGAATGGAGCTCAATTTCTGTAAAGAGTTATCGTGTTCCGAATTTGTTTGAAGTGGAAATCGTTGTAAGTTTTCCAACATTGTGGATAAGGCATCAATCTTACAAACAAATATATTTGATTTCTAATATGAATTACATAAACTAAATGATCACAAGCATACCTTTCTTTGAAGCTACACGAAAAAAATTGCATAGCTTATTCTCCGTTGTGTAGAAAGGTTCAATCAATCGAATCAATGACCGCTGTCTACTGGTGCACATTGGCCTCTTCTAATTTGTGCCATAAAAAATGAAAGGTTATATAAATTAAGTTATACATATATCTATATGCCACATGTTTTTTGGAGAAAATATATATTGGGGGAGAGAGGGGAACTCACCAGTCACCCGCTGTTTTCATTTCAATGAATTAATAAATTATATTTCACTCATGCAATCGAGGAATATACATAATAAAACAAGTTTTCATGCATGTCTTTAGACCAATTGTATACCTCAGCTATCATACTTGGCATCATTCCATCTAGTAAGAATTCATTATATAAAGATATACATGACAAGTTGGTTTTCCGACATTGCTGGAATTAAAATTATTTGCCTGTGTGAAACTTTCTTTGCAGATATATTTGAATGATTTAGTATTTGGCCGTTGGGCCGAGTTTAATTTTATAGAAAATACACTTTCTTTGAACTGAACAGCATTTTACCGTTATTCAATTCAAGAGAAATTTGTTTTTTTTTCATTATTTCTAGCCAGAGAACTGACCTCCTAATACTTAGTCTTTCAATCTTATTTTTGATATACGGTTCTCAACAATACACTTCTTACCCGAGGAGAGATGTATGACGACAACATCTTTCCTCGAATAAGAAGTCTTTTTACTTTCTTTGAGGGATGCGGTTTGGCTTTTTTTTTTCTAACAATTAGTAATAATTTGCTATTGTTATCATTGGAATTGTTAAAGCGTGGGTGAGTGGTGGGTTTCCCTCTAAACATATTTTGTCTTTTAATTTATTATCGCCATGTAACGTCTACTTCTATATCGTATTTTTTTTTGTTTCTGTTCTCTATTTGTGTTTTTCTGGATATTCATGCAGAACAATGAGTGGATTTTTTTCATTTTATATAACATTTTACTACTTCAGTAATGTTTTTACTGTCTACATTTTGACTATCAGAAACGTGATCAACTTCTTGAGTAGGTACCAAGGAATCATTAAGTCGGAAAAGCTCTACAAACATTTATAAGCCAACCGTTGAACGAAGGTTGCCTTTCTGAATATTTAATACAGTTGACGTTTCGCTTTCTGCAGACTTTACTATTGTTTGGTTCGTTTCATTCTTCAGTTGTGAATTAATGTTGACATTGTTTGTGTAGTTTCAAACTACAACACTTCATCGGCTTGTAGCATCACAGTAAGAAATTTCTCAGACACGGTTAGCAAACAGTAAGTCTGAATGTTAATTTTTTTCTCAAACCTAACTATAAGTAGATATTTTGAGAAATGACATCTAAACTTTAGCAGCTAATCAATAATGTTTCAAGAAGCGTGTCAATAAATTTGAAAAGAAATGAAAGAAAGATGAAAAGACTAATTAGTGGTTAATTGTATTATTACATTCGTACATAATTATGTTTACACATAATGTTTGACGTTACCTCAACTTCTGTCACAACTAGTGAAAAAATTTGATAATTACATAATTTTAGTACTTAAAATATAACTACTGCATCCATTATCAGACATTAATTCATTTTCTCTCATCAAACATGACATAATTTTAATTAAATTCATACATTCGTACGGCATTATCATGTTTTAACGTGAAATAATGACTCCTTCAGGAAACGATGTTATGGTGAAGAACTGTCGTAAAGATGGCTGGCATAATTAAAATTTGACTTTGAATAGAATTCCTTGCGTATTTACAGACGTCGAGCTAAGAATTAATGTGAGGTTGGACTTTAGGGAGATTAGAAGACGAGGAAATTTTCTAATACGCTAAATTATGTTAAGGACAAATCCGGCGTGAAGGATACGCACACTGACAATGAAAAATTGGGTCAGAGATTCGGATTAAAAAAAATCGGGTCATCTTTTTATCACCAAAAGACTTTTAGTAAAAGGCCGTTACTGTAAAGTTTACAAACTTAAATAGGGTGCATATGTATTGCAAATGCAAAAAAACATTATTTCACAATTAATTGAAGCACCAAACGGCAAAAAATGATGCTAATATAATTTAATTATAGAATATTGGCAGTTTCTATACGGCCAGTATTATAAATACAAGAAGTCAAACTTATTCCAAATTCAAATATTACTAGTTAATCTTGACTCTTAAATCAGGATTGTTTAAACTCAGCTGCTGGCGACATGGAGGGTAATTTGTCAAGCTCTTAGGCTACTTGTGATTTTAATTAAATGTCATTTTGGTTCACGTAGCACGAATTAACCCGGGCCTATGACATACCCCATATTTTTGATGGATTCCATTATAGAAATAAATAATTTACAACCATTATAGTAGGGTGACTGATCCAAATGCTAGCACTGCACCAAATAATCAGCACTCCGAATAAATACTAAAATTATAAGGTTTTCACTAACTAATTTGGGTTACCACTTTAAAAAATAAGTAAATTGATGTTTTTTGGAGTCTTACTACTGGCAATACCATAGTTTCTGACTTTAAAATGGCGACAATTTTGTGAACAAACGTTTGTGTCCTGCTGTCCGTCCTATTTTTGCCTGTTCTTAGTGATCGAAGGTAAGTTCACGTGTTTACATTTTATACTATATATAGATTTTGTAGATATTTTCTATTGAAACTTTTGATTTATCTGATTTTTTAAATACTTTACGAGGATAGTTTAAAAAGGCAGAGTTGAGGTTAAGGTGATATATTGTTAAAACATGTGGTGCTGAATATATGGATCTAATATTTTGCGAATTCCAAATTATCAGCACTGGTGCTGATAAATGGAAAATAGTACGTAAATAATTATTCCATTTTTTTTATTATAAACCGTGTTTATTTGATGCATAGAATTCAATTTTGTCCGTAAAAGTAGTTTATTCCTTCAGAATCCAAATCTTAGCATGGTGCTGAAATTACATTTGCCATTTGTCAGCATAGTGCTGATAATTGGATCAAAAGCATGCTGATAATTTGGTTCTCCTTTTCCTTTTTTTCTTTTTTCCTTTCTTCATCCTTTTTTCATTTTTCCTTTTTTTTCAGACCAACCTACCATGAAACCAAAGGAAATAAATATGCCAAATAAAAGAAAAAAATACTCTAATGAAAATCTATTAAAAGCCTTAGATGCGGTAGAAAAGGGTATGTCCAAAAAACTGGCCTCGAAAACCTTCAGTGTACCTAGAGGAACTATCCAGTCGCGATTAAGAAAGCCGTGCAAGAAGCTCCCAGGTCCTAATCCAATATTATCGAATGAAGAAGAGGAAGTTTTAGTGAAGTGGGTTTTAGATTGCTGTCGGAAAGGATTCCCAAAAAGAAAGACTGATTTACAATTGAGTGTAGCAAATTTCTTAAAGAAGACAGGAAGAGATAACCCGTTTAAAGATGACATACCTGGTAGAAAATGGTATGACCTTTTTATGCGCCGCCATCCAGAACTCAGCGAACGCACTGCCGAAGCTGTAACACCAGCCAGTGCTAATGTATCAGAAGAAGATATCAAAGGGTGGTTCCAAAAAATTGAGTTTTATCTTAAGGAAAACAACTATTTTGACATCTTACAGAACCCGTCTCGTGTTTTTAATGGGGATGAATCAAACTTTCAGTTATGTCCTAAGAGTGGCAAAGTTATTTCATTACGCGGAGAAAGAGACGTGTATGAAGTTGATCACGCTGCAGCCAAAACATCCCTTACTGTACTGTTTACGTTTTGCGCCGACGGAGATATTACACCTCCACTAGTTGTGTTTCCCAACAAGAGGCTTCCCAAGGGTATAACATTATCAGTTCCAAATGAGTGGGGCATTGGTTTAAGCGATACTGGCTGGATGAAATGTGAACTTTTCTATGATTATATAAAGAATGTACTTCATCCATACCTTATCAAAAGAAAAGTAACATTTCCCATCATACTATTTGTAGATGGGCACAAAACACATCTTAGTCTTGAAGTGAGTGAATTGTGTAGCAAGTTGGAGATTATTTTGATTGCTCTTTACCCCAACGCCACACGGATACTACAGCCAGCCGACGTGTCAGCCTTCAGACCTCTCAAAAATGCATGGAAGGAAAGTGTCCTGAAATGGAGGAGAGATCACCCTTTGGAGACTCTCACAAAGAATAATTTTGTACCTGTTCTTAAGGAGGCTCTAGAGGTTGGCGTCAATGATACAACAGTGATAAATGGATTCAGGACTACTGGTTTATGTCCCTGGAACTCTGAAGCCATCAACTACAAAAAATGTCTGGGTAAAGGAAGTAAACATGATGAAAAACCAAAAGAAGACAAATCAAAATTACAAGAAGATTCTAATAAATATAGAGTTATGACACGTGCAAGTTTAGAAAAGATTGTAGGGCAAGAAAAAATTACACTTCTGCAAAGAACGCCGCTTGAAAGTCTAACAGAAACAGAAAGGATTTTAAAGAAGATTTGTTGTTATTTTGATGATGAAACTGATGCGTCCACAATTTCCACATCCCAAGAAGCTGTTATCGAGTTTCTCAATATTGACCAATTTCCAGTAATATTAGCTGAAGATTTTGTAAATGATATGCAAGCTATGAACACTGCAACAACGAATGAAACATCTGCTCACAATACTGAAGATTGTTTTGAGAGTGCGCAATTCTTATGTCTTAATAGTCAACAATATTTACTAACTCCAGTCAAATTACAGGACGTATTGGTTACGGAAAAAACGCCTGAAAGGAAAGGTGTTAAAAATGTAGAGAGATCATCATTCGTTCTTACTTCAGCTGAATGGCAAAAGACTGAAAACGACAAATTAAAAGCTAAACAATTTAAAGAAGAAGAACAGGCGACCCGTAAGAAGAACAGGTTACTGAAACAAGAAGAAAAAAATAACGCGAAAGTACAAACCACTAGAAATAAGATAAACAAAAAAGCGAAAGAGACAATAACTACTAAAAAACAAGAGACAAATGCTAATAAAATACAGGAAAAAAATGAAAACAAAATAAAAGAGACCAATGCTAACAAAATAAAAGAGATGAAAGCTAACAAAACACAAGAGACATTTATTAATCACCACCATCAAGTTATTAATCACCAAGTTATGATTCATAATAACAATATGCCATCCTCTTCTGAAAATGAAGACCCATCTAACATTGAGAAAAGAAAAGCTGAAGAGCAGTCTTTGTTTCCACCAAATAAAAAAATCAAAGTTCTTTCTGACATTAAACTGAATTTACCAAACTCATTCAGCACTTCGCAAGTTGGTCAAAGAGATGACAACCAAAGTGACCCACTGGATAAAATAATCAACAATAAGAGAAAAAAAACATACTCTTTACTAGAACTAGAGAAGATACTTGCTGAGGATTAGAATTGATTGAAGATGTCGAGCAAGAATTATTTCTTTATTATTATCTTTATTAACTCTTTATTAGGTATTTAATTTTCTTACTGCTATACTTTAATATGTGCAATTTTAGGGTCCTTAATGGTTGTACCTGCCTACTTTTCTACTAGTATTACCTACCTACCATATTATTAAGTAAGACACTTTCTAGTGAGATGGAACTAAAGTCTGAATAATTTTTAAAATAGGTTACCTACATAACCATAAAGATGTTAAACTTTGTTAAGTTTATAAATACTATTAGATTATAAGTAAAATATTTTTTTATCCTTAGTCACATATTACCTACCTATTTTAAAAAAAGTCAATAAAAGAGATTACCTACTAATAACCAGTTTTTATTTCATATAATTTCAGTACTACTATCACAGTGCTGTTAATTGACTCACTCTATGCCATTAATTGGTGGTGATGGTGCTAGTAAATGGTGAGATGGTCATTTTTCACTCTTGCCTATCTAAAAAAAAAATTGGATGAAGATAATCATTTATTTTTTCAATTATCATCTTACTGATTGAATATTGTAACTAGAAAACTCGTGATAACGGGTGAAACAGTATTTTTCAATGTGATAAACGGGCTTAAGTTAGGACTAACTCTTAAAGTGCTGATAATTGGATTAGTCACCCTAATTAAGTTATTGTTTAGCACAAGCATTATTTCTGTCGTAAACTTACGTCTTTATTATCAAGGGTGAGCAGAGGTATAATAGTGCACTTACTACCGTTGCCTTTAAAGACGACCTTCAAAAGAATCTGTACTTCTTAGACATTGGACTTATTTTATACCTAGTTACTGAAGTGAAAAAAATCTTTATTAATAACTTAACCATGACAAGAATACAAATCTTAATCGTTTATCAAAGCCAAAAATACATCATCCATGTTTGTTGCTGGTTATCAAAGTTTAGTAAGTAATGTACGTGGATGATTCCTGATATTTGAGTAGTGATTCAATTATATAGCAAATAGTATGGAGTTTATATAAACGGTTTAGTAACGTTTCAACCTTAAAATTGGTCCCGTCTCCTGTTTCATCTCACGGTTTTGGTCCATTAAAAACAAACGTAATAAAATCTCGTGAGAATCCTTGTTATCTGTAATCTATGCTTTGATGAGGTCACTGAAACACCTCTAACTAAATTTCGGGAAGCTCACAGGCCTACTGGCACTGATCAAAGGAAAAAGCGTACCTAAACATTCAAATTAAAAATTCACGAACGGCGCCCCGGCAAGATAACTTCTGGCAGTAAACTTTTCCAATTAATTCAATGTCAAAATACATCCATAGACACGCGCGCTTCGGATGCGCAAATTCAAATTTCAAAAATTTTGCTTCTATGGAATTCAGTTATGAAATACCATAGATTTGACAAAGAATTAAATACATTGAATACTTTTTAAAACATTCGAAACGTCGCGTTGGCGGGTGTTCATTTGCATAACGTTCAGTCAAATTCACATTTTGTTCCATATTTGACTTTTTACGGTACAATGGACAGTTCTGTTATACGAATATCTTTGTATGATAATACCAACACAGGTGTATTAAGCTTGAATCAATATCTGTAGACGAGAACAAAGAATGTAATACGAGTATGTATACTCAGTGCTTGTTACTAATATTTATTGTGAATTTAGTTTTTAATATATTTTATTACACAATGCATGCTATATATCATCCGTCATCTTCTGCATATAATCTGCCCAAAAATGGACTACATTTTTGTGAGTGAACTTCGGTATTACATTAAGGTGCTTTAAATTTGAAGAATTCTATCTAACCTGTTTTCTTATAATTTCAAGGTCACTAACTACAATTCATGTTCACTATTTATTATATACGATAAAGCCTTGACTTTTGTAAGAACGCCATAATCTAGTACGGTCAGAAATGGACGAACCGGAAGGATGGACAGAATGGAATGGACATTAGCAAATTGTAAGGATCCTTTGTGGCTCCGGAACTAGGTAAAGGAAACTATGTTTAGCCTAATTCTTGCATTGCTGAAACTAAAGTCTCTACGATACTTGTCTTCAATTTAATTTTGTACGTGATGTAAAATCTAAATCTAAATCTACTGTTTAACTTGAATTGAAATTCGAACCATTTGCTATTTACAATTGCGCAGATTTTCTAATACTTTTTACTGTTCACGTAATGGAAAATTCAATTTTTCATCAATTCACTAAAAAGTTTAGACGATGTTCGCTCACCGCATACTCTCAATCAGTGGAGACACAGACATTCTATTTACAGAACACTTTTTGCATCAATTTTAAAACTCAAATGCGGTTACCGTGCGGTCTTTGACAGGGAATTTATTTTAAAATTGGAACTTTGATGGGCTGAAAGGTTGAAAGCATTAGAAAATATCTGTACAGCCAGTTGTGACAGTAGTAGTCTACTTTAAGAGTATAAAAAACTTTTTGTTCCTATGAACGGCGGGTAGCTCTAACACAAATTATTACGAGTATATTTCCGTATAAAAAAACAATGATATCCAGTATATTCCCTATTATTGTTTTAGATTTAAATTAGGATAAGCACATTACCTTTTTTATCATATGAAGTCTACTATTATCAATCATGTTATTATTAAGAACAGCAAGCTCTTCATACATCTTTATACGACTGCGAAATAAATGAAGGTAATATTTTCGAAAATTATTTTCCGTGTGTGAGGCAAGTAGGTACACTAAATATTTAGTTCCATATTGTTGACAGCACTCACCATGATAGCGTTCTCTGAGGCACTTATGAGTTCCTCATGTGTACATATATATGGGTAAATATCACATAGTGACTACACACTGGGCAAACAAAATCTGACATAAATTATACATCGACTCGTTTATATTGAATTATACATCGAGAAAAGAAGAATTTTAATAATTCTGTTAGAACCAGAAGGTCGTATATTAAGTTTATCTAAGCGTATCTTTTTAACTCAGTAAACTTAATAATCTAGTTCAGACCAGACAAGACTTCTAACTGGCTTGAATCATTGATTTCATTGCACCCCAGAGACCCAGCATATCCATACTAAGTCTAGTATAATCTCGAGACTTGGACTATAGCCAACTACTTTTAACTTAGGGGATCAATATTATAATATTTTTATACGGAATCCTATACCAATATTGAATTATAATTTAAAATACCTTTAGATCTTTACTCAATTATATTTCGAAAACTGTTTAGTGCCAATTTCGTTCATTTTATTCATAAAAATTACATAGATACTTACCAAAATGTTCTTGAAGATCATAATATTATTTATTGCATTTTGGCAGTAGTGCACGCAACTGCTACGCATGGAGTGCAGGTTCGATCCCCGTTCAGTGCGAAAAGTTGTATGCATGAATATGACTGTTTGCACTGCTCTGGTCGTGTCTCGGAGAGCCCGTTACGCAGTCGTCTAACTTGGAACTTCAATATCGCCATTGGTCATTGGACCATTGGTTATGGAGGTCAGATAGTAGTCGCTTTACGGCAAATATCGAAATTTAGCCGCATCACAGTTAGACTGGAAAACTGATCGCAACTGAGTTGGGAAATGGTTCAGAGAATGATGATTGCATTTAGTAAATCTGCACATAATATATATCTCTACAATGCAGCAACTATTTTAATAAAGTAAAACGTATTATTAATCTTTGCTAATAATTTGTACTCCTCGATGGGCGATATTAGTCATTTTGTATGCTGGAATTGCATGCAAACCCTGTGGTTGCGGCTGTCTGCATACATACCGTGTCATGACATGGAAGATTCATGTATTTCATGTAGTCGTCCGACTATAATATTACATATTCCATTAAATTTAACGTTAGCTATTTCATAAAGCTATTCCAACCGTTATATACGGACAAACTTTATCACATCACAGTAGCTAAATATTACCGACATTATATTGAAACTGTATTTCATAAACTGCCTGGCGGACTTATGAATCATAGTAGTTTTAATATAACTAGAATATACTTTCGGAACGGCTATAAAAGTTACAATGAAATGTACCGACAATTATTTAGGGCGGTATAGGAGCTATGAGTATTTTTAGGTTAAGGGATTTTTCCGTTATGTGTATTTCTACACATATAAACTGTTGAGTAAGTTACGATATAGATGTAGGCGTTACCTGGAGGAAATCCATTACAAAAAAATATATATTGTGGGAGGGAGGGGGGCCTACCACTCACCCGCTCTCAAGCGCTCCTGAAGATGCCTCGTGTAGAGGCGAAACACGTGTCGAGGTTTGTCCTTCGCACTTACGGAATATTGCTCAACAATTACAACATCTCCTCTCTGGTAAGATTTCTTTTACTTGCTTTGAAGAGGGCGGTTTGACATTCCAATATATATTATTATCGTTGGAGTGTTGAACCGCGGGTGAGTGGTGGGCCCCCCTCCCTCCCCCAATATATTTTTGTTGAGTAAGTACTTGTAGTAGTAGTAATAGTTTGGATAGTTCAAGAATGTTATGTGTATACTAGACTACTAAATAGAGACTTCCCAAAAGAAGATGAATATAAAGCATAACAAGAGAAACAAAATAAAGAACGTAGTTCAGCAGAAGATCAAAATATTAATTGTGTGTGGCTCGTAATTATGATTCATCCTCCAATACACTTTAGCCTTATTCCTTTTGTATAACAAATAACGTTATAATATTACGTCAGCCAACTAAACTTAATAAAAACAATCACGGACTATTTAGAGTTCGTAATGTTCCCTCCATATAATACAACAAAATATTCTGTATCCTACGTCACAGGACGTGACGTCATGAGTTATGGCCGCGCTCTAATTAAAGTTTGTCTAATTAATCAGTCGGTGTGAAGTTGGTGCGAATATTTCTTGTTTAACATTTGCTGCGTGTAATCCTTTTTCAGCAAGGTATTTTTTTTAATTAGACAAAAAAAATAGTTTGTTTAGAGATGTTGTTTAATATTTGAGCAACACAACTATATACATCATAAAGACTGAGAATGCTGAAACTGCAATGATTTTTTTTCTTAATAGATATATTAGTAACCGTTCCAGCTTAATGACTTGTGCTAGGACTAGTTAGGAGTGGGTTCACGTCGGTAGTGTAATGGCTGGGATTCAAACTCACGACCACTCGATCATAAAGGTCGACACCTTAACCAGTAAGCTACCGACGATTGCAATAATCTTCTTTCTTGGGGCTCCACTACAGTTCCAATCAAACAATTAGCCTATTTCAGCCTACTATTAGATATACGCTTCTCATAATGTAGCATTCTTTTTAGTTTCATAATTTTTTAATATGTATTAAAAAGTATCTAATTTGACTACACAGTCATATACCCTATTGTATGTTAATGTATGACAAATGTAACAAACAACTTGATCGTGAAACGGCGCTATAAACATGGCATAACTCGCGCACGTTGCCAGTAATACATTATATACTAATAGAGTGTAAAAAATGTAAAAAAAACCTTCCACAGACAGAATGAACAAACAACTGGAATAGCTGTTAACGGTTAAATTTAAATAAAAACGGCGACAACATCAAAACAAAACGTGAAAACAAACTCAGTTAACGTAACTGCAGTAAATCAAATGTAATTTTTGTACAAAATAACTCCGTTGAAACTTCATGACTGTCTGAAATTTTTATATGTAACGTTATAGTTTGAATATTATAACGTTTAATTACAAGAATACAGTTATTTTTGTATATACTGTATGGTACGCCAATTGCAATAGTGTTCCATGGTACAGTAAATATTTAAAAAAAGCAGTACAATAGGCGGTCTTATCGCTTTACGCAATGGGAACGGGATCAGACATCCACGCCAGTGGAGATACGGACAACAGCTTGTATATTCACTTCACTCTTTTCAAATATCTCTAAATCAAATATTTGTGTATTATTTTTGATATTGCTTTAATAATATAATTGCTTATTTAAGGAAGAATTATTTAACCAAGCAATCACCATCAAATCATCAGAATGGCTCAACCAAGAACAAGAACACGAATAAAATCAAATAGCATTCAGTTATATAACACCTTCATAAACTCATGCAATCAACACTCTAATTAATAAACTGACACGAAAAACAGAAATTGACTTTTAAACAAGTTTGCAATCTAAATTATGAGGAACGTAATCACGGGAACAACACAAACATTTCTTATTTAAATAATCATAAAATACACGGGCCTACTAAGAAAACTCATTAAAAGCTCACCTTCAACTCATGTCACACGTCAATTATTAAATCGGAATGTTTGACAGAGCTCTTTATTAATTCAGCACATCGCCGAGCGCATTCTCCCGCGGAGGAACAAAACTTTTTCAATTAAGAGCCTTGGGCCGATGACATTAAAATTCCAGCATAATTTCTGAAACTTATATTTTGTGTGGACTGTCGATGTGAGATGCTATGATTATTACATGTACAAGAATTATAATATTTTTAAATTATGCAATTAGGGAAACTTATGAGTAGCATTTCTACATAGTTTTCTTTGTACTATAAAACGTGCAAGCATCCAAACGACTCACTTGAAGAAAAGTGTTCACCGTAACTTTAAAAGACTTATAAAACTACAGTAATACTAGAGATACAGTTTTTAAATCACTAACAGTAATCTCATAATAATACACAATCGCGTCATATGATTAAAGCCTTTTAAAATGGGAAATAAAACCTCAAGGAATAAAAATAAATAAATATTCCAGAACACACTGCACAGCGCCATTGAAATTCTAGATCTAGAATAAAACATGCAGGACGTGACACTCTTGAAATGGTAGAAGCATTACATTCATATTCTTAGTTTTCACCAACTATGTAGTTAAAAAACAATACGACATTTTTTTACGATTCATACGTTATTTTAACCAGTACAATAGTAACGCGATCGACTCCATATAATGCGAGTTAACCCTTCACCTAACTTCAAGCGAGTGTTATAATCCCAAAGTGAAATTAACGTGAATTCGTTAACATGACATATATCGTGGTAAACTTTCTGCCGGCCCAAATTACGTAAAATGGAATTGCACAGTACTAATCAAATTATTATTTTGTTGGAATTCAATTTGGAATGGGATGAATCATCGGACGGTTGTAAGGTGATTATAAATATATTTCGCTGATGATGTTTTGAAATTATGATTGTTCAAAACGTTGGATGTTTTAATAAAAGGATAATTGTTGGAAGCTTCCGCTAATATTCCTTACTAAAATAAATTAATTATGTGCTATTGATAATTTCCTCATGATCGTGGACTATGTTAATCTAGGTTCCAGTATTGAAGAGCAAACTTAATTATTAAGCGCGTTATACATCTTTCGTTTAAAAATTTTTGACGTGAAAAAAATACTATTGAACTCCTGACACAGTTACCGTCATCGTACATCTTGTGACAATATGACACTTCTGTATTAAAATATCCGTCAAATTTTCACTTTTATACCCAGAATGCTACTGATCTTTTTTATCACTTAATTACTCGTATTGTCAACTACACATAAACAAACCACGAACAAACCTGTGGTTATCATAAATTCGTATTCCAATTTCAAAAGGACTAACAGATGTTTATCTATACACAAGCACCAATTTCATAGAGTTGTTCCTCTTTGATTTGACGTTAAGTGTATGTAATATCGAGTTTCTAGGTTTGATGAGATACGGCAAATATGGGTCTAATTATCGTCTAGTCTCATACGATCTGTTTGTTAGTCAACAAGACGTATTAGATCACTAATGATTTCAAGTACCTACTTAGATCGTGCTGTGGGTTTCATGATGACGTAGTTATTAGGTTTAATATTATGTGTTTGGTGCTAAAACGTTCATGTATTTGAAATTATATTCTAAAGGTATTTTTATTAAAGGGTTATTTCCTATTATATCTAAACAGTTTTTCTTCTTAGAGGGGTACACGCCAAAGCAGCGTATAGCAAGCATACAGCAAATTGCCAAGACAAATGTGGATATCAAAAAATAAGTTTGGTGCATTTACTACTTTGATGTGTGACTCTCTAAAAGCAGGTAAATTTGCTGTTTTTGTACACTTGCTACTATGATATACTAATAATAATATAGACTATAGCACTTCAATTCTCACAATTGTAAAATTAATTCAATCAAAGCAATTGATATACCATCACGAATAAATTATAATCATAATCATAATAATTTGTTTTCAGCAAGTTATTATTATTGAATGTAAACTGAGAAGCTAACATTCTAAATTCAATGTATAGTATATAAATTGAAAATCGTTCTATGTTCAGGTAGCTATTCCATTACAATATCGTTATGACCGATCTTCCTATCTGTAATTGAATTAGGGTTCGAATGATTTAGCTTTCTAGCTTACAGGTAAACCTTTGGGATGCCTATTATATTATCAATTAATTTATTCATCTGTCTGTGTTTACCATAATTTATGTAACTACAGACACTAATAATTAGGTATGTATGCTTAGGAGTTCTATCACTAGTACTACGAATGCAATTTAAAAAAATCTTGTTTGAAAGTCCAGTTTTCGGGGAAGGGTATGAATGATATTTAACATTACCTACTTAATTAAAAATAGAGATTAGCAATTATAAAATAGACAAACTATACCAGTTAATTATCAGTGTAAGCCCATACAGAATTATGGATAGCAATATTAGTTATTACAAAATTATGAGTGACAAATACAATTTAGTGTATAAGTCAAGACGTCCACTAAGTATTGGAATTATGCCAACAGTCACAAAAATATTTCGAACCAATTCGTCTAGGTTTACTATCTTTATTAAATATAACTTTAGTACTGGGGGCTATAGTAAAAAATGATTTTTGAAAATAAAGAAAAGAAATCATTATTAAATGAAGTAACAACGAAAGAAATATTTAAATGGGTAGTAAGTTTTTAATATACACATATAATACGCACAGTTGAAGCCTACGTTATCAAGTAGACAATTTCAATAAATTATTTCAGATTTACTAAAATTTCTTAACAATAAAGCTACCCGAGAAAACTTAATCCCGTAATCACATACAGGTACATAATCACCAACATAAGCCACTGTCTCAACGCGTTTTGATAAAGCCAATTATTAGCAATTCGAACTACTTCAAATTTAATTTAACCAAAGTATCATCTACACTTGAACGTATACTAATCTAAAATTCTAGACCATTCAGCAACAAATACATTGAAATAACTGTGAGAGCAGTCAGAGCTATGCTCCCCTCGCTTCGGCACACTGATAAGGAAATACCGATTTTCCGCTCCGAGTGTCTGTTACGACTCTGCACTGGCATTTATATTTCTACAGTTAGAACCATAACGGAATTAGAAGGCTTATTTTCAAAAATTAATCTTTGTTTCAGAATATGTTTCAATTCTGGAATGGATTCTGAAATTGTTTTAAGTTTAATGATATGGGTTTGTTAGTTGGTGGATGTGTGGTGTGACGAGAATTTTGAAATTGAAAGAGAAAGTTTGAAAGTGGCACCAGCAAATAAAAATTACAGCAAAGGATTGTTGTGGTTTGACATACTACTTATGAGAATAGATGATTGTAATGTTGTGAAAAAGGTCCAAAGTATGAATGCAGGGGCTTTAAGAGCTGAGGTCGGCCCAGAAAAGATGAAGGAATTGTGTGAAAGAATAATATTACAAAGAAGGGAGTGACTGAGGAAATGACATCTGCTGGCATGTGTGGAGGAGAATGAGAAGTTCCATGGAACTCAAACAATTGATACAAGGGCAGGAAGATGATGATATTGGTCTGATGATTGATTACGAGTATATTGGATTTGATAAATTTATTGTTAGACCGTTTTCTGTCAGTTGCCAACTTGTTTCAAGTGTAGATAACAGAACTATTCACTAAATATTTTTGAATACTTGATCAATTTTCTGTTACCAAACTGCACGAACTTAAACGGCATATTAGTGCATATACTAGCACAAAATAATTATTAATAAGCTCCATGTGACTACAATGGGTTTTTCATGAAGGACTTGAGCAGGTTTCTACAGGGTCAGTAGCACGAGTGTGATGCCTCTGGTGTTGCAAACGTTTATAGGCCACGGTAACCACTTCCCGTCCGGTGAGCCCTTCTTGCCACTTAAGAGGTATAAAAATTACTATCTGCTGCTGTACCGACCACAATTTTCTGTACCGTCAAATTTGGAAAAAAATGAATATTACTGAGGCGGCAGACAAGCACACAGCTTTTCTTTTGCACTTACACTAACTGCTGTAGTGTATCTACTCCTACAAAAAATTGATGTAAATTAAGAGTTATATTTCCGTATTCAAGACGCCAGATTCATATTTTTTTTCTTGGACGTCTTTTTGACATGAATCGTATTTTTTATCTTGTGCAATGCTAAAATGTAATTAAGCTGTTCATGTGATTTTTTACTGTCCAGTTTTCATTAGTAAATCTGTAACCTTGTTAATACTCGTACGTTTACTAGACTAAAGCTACTGTATTGTATCAATATGTTTACCTAAATCTGCTCAAACACATGGTATTAGATCACTATGAACGTGCTCCAGTATTGTATCCAATACGAACATCACTGTGGAGCTCACACACAATCACGGCATTCTAACATTATCGAACACCTTGTGTCAGCAGATAGTAACTCTATTACATTTAAGATTCTGAGCTTAGCTCTCACCGCTGTCAATCTACTTCCCAGTTAACTAAATGTATTTTGTATTATTGGTATGTCTTAAGTTAAGACCGTTTTATTTCTTATTGTTCTGTTATATATTTTACTATACAGCTTTAGGTTTTTTATCTTTTTATCAAAATAACTACTTCATTTTTTTATTTATGATTTGAACTATATGTTTAGTTACAAGGACACCTTTAAAATTGATATATTTATTTTTTCATAATATTGTAGTTTGTATTACTTTTTATGGTGTTAATAATATCGGATGGATAAGTAGTTGATGCAGGATTAGGTTTTGATACCAAAGCATTAAATTTAATTAGAACTTAATAGAGATGCAATATAAGTTCAGAGTGAACATTAAGGAGGACAGTCTACGAATCACTACATAGTATAAAATAAAGTCGCGTTTTCTGTCCCTATTTTTCTTGTCCCTTTGTATGCTTAAATCTTTAGAACTACACAATGAATTTTGATGTTTCAATAGATAGAATGGTTAAAGAGGAAGGTTTATATGTATATAACATCATGCTATGACTAACAGGTGTGGAGCAGGAATGAAAAATGTTGCAAAAACGGGGTGACGCAGACGAAGTAGCGCGGGTCAGCTAGTAAAGTATAAATAGAATTACTGACTGAAAATCAGCAGATGCTTCTTGATTTTTTTACATACCAAGTTTACATTTCAAAATTCTAATTTAAAATTCATTCTTAACTTGTAACCGTACGTGGTAAAGGCGAGCAAAGGCGAAACACCGAATTGAAATTCTGCACGGACGTGCTGATGCCGAACAGCGACGTGTGTTCGAATTTGAAACGTAATTCCTATAGCAGTATATGTAACTATTTGCAAACAAAATGTGAAAATGAGATTCTGGTCAACGGGTGAGAATTCGTTTATAGATTTTGGGATACCGAAATACACTTGACGTTCCGGGGCGAATGTATTGAAATTCTTGTATTTTCGTCGACAATGCTTACCTGAAACAAAAGAAAAATTCCACTTTAAAAGAAATAAACATTCCAAATACTAAAGAATTACATTTTAAAAATGAATCGTTTGAAATAATCCTTAAACAGTACTTAAACAATGGCTTAACCTGGTCAGATTTATTAAAGCCAATGAATTTTTCCCAAAAAGTCCCAACGTTATATCTGACAGATAACTCACTGGGTACTTAATCTGGACTCTGACAGAGGTCTTAAAAATATTTTTAATGGCCACCAAAATTTAGAAGCCCATTCACAGGTGCGAAGGGCTTTTGTTAACTGATTTTGGCCCTTAGAAGCCTATAAGTTGACGTGAATTCGAATTTGGCGTTTATCTTTTGTTTTGTTAATCGATGAAAATGAATTAAGGAAGAGTTCAATGTATTTTTTTTTAAAACCACTTTTCGACATTATAACAATAACCATTTTACATGATAACAATTTTTGATATTGTGATAGACACTGTAACAAATATACTCGTACTTGTTATTTAAAATTTCTTTTGTACACGAAGATCATAGTACTTTTTAATTACTCAATTTTTGTGTTTTCTTTGTTATTTTTTCAAAATGAAAGATATTTGTTGATGTGAAGCTTATCTTTGTGTTCTATCGTCTGTACAATTTCTTTTTCTTACGTCCAGGTGGTCTAGTAAATAGGCTTATGTGTATCCAAGTTAATCATTGCAGTCATGTCACTGCTCTGTATTGCGTGAAATATCTTAATAATATGCAATAGTTTGGCGCCACTAGATTTCGTAGTAACAAGGTGTAGATGTACTCCCTCTTGTTTTCTATGCCGTATACATAATAATAAAACTGTGTAAGATATATACACAGTTCCCTATTAACGTTGTTGTGACGTGGAACCTATAATGAGCGGTTTCGTCTTACACTTGGCTCGTTTTTACTACACTGAAATGTACAGATACTACCTCATTACTTTTTAGGATACGTGGGCGATGTTCGTTTCATACAGACGCACGAAACCTTTGTTTTCTTCAGGATCATGATGCGACAGCAAATATTTGTTTATCACACAGTATTTATTTACTACGGCTATATACACGAGTCTCATGTTTTTCGTATAGAGTTACGTACTACTAGAGAAGTGACAACAAAATTTATGTTCCACAAGGATAAGATTTGAAAATTAATTAATTAATTTTGGAACAAGGAGTATGCTAGCTTCTTACAAGAATTTAATCACAAATAGTCAACATTCAGAATAGACTTCAAACTTAAACTGATCCGATCATCAATTTACTAACATAAGTATATAGATAGATACACGTGACAGCGTGTAATCAAACAAAACCAAAACAACATAAAAAAAAAAATTACGCGGTTAATTTTATCATAGCAGCGCCATCTCGTATATCGTTGAGGTACTTACTTGAATTGTTAGGTGTGTGACTTTTACCATAAAGGTATAGAGTGGCCCCAATATTCTTTTATTTAAGTTCATGTTATCGTAGCCTACTTTAGAAAAATCTCATCTCTCCAGGTGAACGCATGTGAGCAAATATAATGTGTGCATTGAACTCTGGAATATTGCACATGGACGCACAATAATTTTCTATTTACTTATCTATACATATAGTTTAGACACATCTCTTCGCACGCTAGCTATTAGGTAATAGATATTAATTAAGCAACCTCTTAGTTGTGGTTGTCCGTTAGTTGTTCCTGTAAATCTAATCATGAAAAGAGGAATATAGGGCGGCAAATTAATTATTATTATACCGCAATGAATAAAATATTCCATCCTCGTTCAAATCCCTCATATTATCCGAAAGATGTTGTTAGAGACGACAAAAGGAAAACGTAAACAATATCATGCGAGAGAAGGAAATTTCGAAATAAACCCTTTACCAAACCGTCTGGTAAGCGTGAACATAGTAGGCCAAAGCCTCCCAATATTGAGCGACGATTATGTCCAGAAGTGGATTAAGATCGACTAATTAATTGAATGAAGTATTTAAATACTCGTTACTGGAATAAAAATGTATACTTTCATTTGCAGTTTTAAATTCAATTTCCCGAATCTAGACACGCGGGAGCGTGTCAAGCCAAGTTCAAGAAACAGAACTGGCGAGCCGCACCGTGTGTAATATTACACGAACCATTTGGAGCCACTTTTGACCCCCTCATAAATAAAAAACTATTTGACATAAACGTATCAAATTTGGCTCATATATTGAGACTTGCGAGATACATATGTGTTCTAATTTTCATAAGCTTATCTCAAACGGTTATTTAAATATGAATGTCCAAAATTCCTCATTTTTATCACTGACTGACCTATAGACCAAAACTATATCCCAGTTCCAGATGACCTAGAGAGTTAAAATTTGGTATGCAGATAGGTAATTTGATGAATACAAAGGAATAAATAAAAAACTGGCAATTTTAAATAATTAGATTCTATTATGAACGCTTAACCTAATATTACTTATAGGAGACCAAAACTCTAACCCAGTTCCAGATGACCTAGAGACTTAAAATTTGGTATGCAGATAGGCAATTAGATGAATACAAAGGAATAAATAACAAACTGTCAATTTTTAAATAATTACATTCTATTATGAACGCTTAACCTAATATTATTTATAGGAGACCAAAACTCTAACCCAGTTCCAGATGACCTAGAGAGTTAAAATTTGGTATGCAGATAGATAATTAGATGAATACAAAGGAATAAATAAAAAACTGCCAATTTTTAAATAATTAGATTCTATTATGAACGCTTAACATAAATACCTAATATTACTTATAGAGTACCCACGTTATTAACTGGAATTAATTATTATTTTTATATTTAGCGCACATCAATAGTGTAAAATCATTACCTAACCACCCCGACTTAGCCAAATTGATTATAAACAGAAAACGCTTAAAAAATTCCGGATACCGAATGGGCAATTCAGTCAAATATTTCAAAGGCACAAGAAAATATATAAAAAAAAAACTGAAAAGAAAATTATACCCCGTAAATGTAGGAAAATACAGTAACTCATTCAATTGTTTTATATTTATAAAGTCTACTTTTAATTTTATTAATTTATTTAAAAAAATATTAATGCATCATTAAGGCCTATACATACCATAGCCGCCTGTTCGCCAGGTTTGCCCGGCGAGTTAGAACGGCGGCATTAGATATTGTAATCTATTATCCCATCAAGAACATAAATGTAAAAAAGGAGCGCCAAGTTCAATACAAAAATTATTCTCTGCTATGGGCTTGGCAATGCAATTGTTTTATATTTATACAGCGTTACGTGGATATGTACTTACCTACAAAAAGTAATGATATCCCACCAAAACATAAATGTAAAAAAAGGAGAGCCAAGTTCAATACAAAAAATATTCTCTGCTGTGGGCTTCGCCGCAAAAAGAATGGAGATCAGAGATTGAGTGCCAAGTTCTATGCAAAATCCAAATATGTAGTCTAAGGGCTGACTTGGCTGGTTTTCCCATACGAATTATATAGCCTTCGCATGTTTTAAACCTGTTACTTTTCGGTTCTTATTTTATTATTCCGATTATTTGGCTTGCTGGTAGAAACTACCCATCGAACATAAGGCTCTTCCATGACTGTGTAAAAGTAGGTACTTAATAATAATTCGTATGGGAAAACCAGCCAAGTCAGCCCTTAGACTACATATTTGGATTTTGCATAGAACTTGGCACTCAATCTCTGATCTCCATTCTTTTTGCGGCGAAGCCCACAGCAGAGAATATTTTTTGCATTGAACTTGGCTCTCCTTTTTTTACATTTATGTTTTGGTGGGATTTCACCTACCCGCCAGCTCATCTTAAAAACTATTTCAGGAAATACACCCAACCCTTCTGTGGAAATATTCTTTGTCTTTGGCACTCTAAATGTATACCGATCTATATCTTCCATGGCGTGTTCTCTGAATAAATTCCAAACTTACATCGTTTATAACTGCTAATGTACATCGCATCCGTACCCAAATCGCTGCGGTATTGTGACAATAGTTATACGTTCTTGAGTATAAGGCACTGTTTTTGTGTTTTAGGTACTTATATATTTACGTTTAAGTCTCTTGCATATTCAATTTAGCAGAATTGACTTAGGAAAACTCGAAATGGAACCCTGTATCAACCCGTCTGGGAAGACTGAGAATTGATTTTGTTATTACCACGAAGGGTAGAATGTTATTACGATTAGTATTACTGTAAGACAGATTTCCATTACTGGAAGTTTTAGTGCTGGATAGTGTTGCTGAAGTTCTAGAGATTTTGTTCTTGTATCAATTGTAAGTAAAGTCTAAAGCATTATCCAGAGACCTTTGAGTCCGACATAACCTCTTTCATTGGCTCCGGTGGGATTGATATCCTTGAGGATTTCGCGCACGGTAAAAAAAAAGATTAAACGTACTAGTATCTTTATTTTTTTCCGTACCCCGTCTCACGGATACCAATGTTAATAACCAAAAACAAACCGATTCATAATGTGAACAATGGAGAAAGAAAGTGCTTTTTTATCTCACTTCACTTAATGTCGCAAAATCGACGATTGTTTGTGAAATGTCGTACAAAGAAAAAAAAATCACATTTTGAACTTTTTGGTTTAGCCATATAAATTAGCACATTTATTATGCATAAGAAGAAATTGTTTTACTATAAAAAATATGTTTTGATTTTTGAATAAAAATCGAAATCGAATCGAAGTTTACAAATTAAAACAACCTTTAAACCATCAGCACAAAATTCGATGTTAGTGATATCAAAGCCTTTGATGTTTTCTCCCTATTACCAAATGGTTCCCACCAACAATTATATATCCCTCAATATATTTCTCAAGAAAATAAGCCAAGCAATATATTCGACAAAAGATATTCTGTTATCGCAAAACGTATTTAGAGATCTTTGGTGTATGCGGGTCACTAATATACCGAAGTCAGTGTAGTGTGAACTCCGGTCCGTAGTAAATTAAACAGGAAACTATTCACTTATTTCCCGAGGGCATGATGTGAGGGTAACATCGGACGATTTCAATCTACGGATCATAAGATTATTCATTTCAATTGTGTGTCTGTGTGAGCAAAGTTCTTAGAAACATCTTCGAAAGATATGATAGCCTGGTAGTTTTGTTAATTATTTTTTTTACTTATTTCTGACAAAGAGTCCGCTATTACGTGGCAATAACCATCAATGTGTGACCAAAAATCAAAGTTAGTGCATATATCTCTACCTATCCTTTACAGGTGTGAATATATTATGAATCTATTTTTTTTAATGACAATAATTAAGTAATAGTTATAATGAAATTAAAATTCCACTTTCATCTTAGGCGATTTAGTGACATCAATTACAGTTATACAATTATTAATTTTCTATAATATTTTAATTCATAGTAAAGAAAACAAAGACAATATTTAAAATCATCTTTGTTATCATTGTCATAAATACAGAAAAAAAATAGATTCACTGTTATATAATTTTGACGTCGTACCCAGATGTATATATATTGTTAATAAAATGTGCTTCATACACGCAATAGGCGGTTGTTGTGTCCTTTGAAGCAAGTAAGATATTATGCTACGGTGGCAGACAAGTTCAACTCCATCAATTATAAATGATATCAAAACTATTCGCGCACGCCAGGTCCTCGTTTCGAGGCGACTCGGACATCAGTGGTCGCAGAATGACTTCCATCCTCCATGAGTGCGGGCCTGGGGTGACGAGTGGGACTGTCTGTCACCCTAGCAGAAGCAGGCCCCGGCGGCAGCGCAAAAGTGGTTAGATGGGAACATTATGGCTCCCACATTAAAGAATGGAGATCATCTCAAAAGAGATTTCCCCGGATCGGCCGGGGTGCGAGAAATATGTCTTGTATAATCTACCCTCCAGTTATCACCCACCCACACATAGACGGCGTGCGTTTTGGTCGGTTCGAGTCCGATATAAGTAACTCTACCGGTTTTGTGTGGTATCCGTGGGGATTTTGCGCACGATAAAAAAGGCCTCATTTCTATTAGGACTTGGGACAACGATATGTACCCGAAGGTATAACTTAATAAAATTATTAAACTTCGTACTTTCACTGACATTTGAGAGTAAATCCAACGGTCAATGAAAGTGGTTTTATTTTGAAAAGAAAAAAGAACTCAAGGAAGCTATTCACTTATTTCCCGAGGGCACCATGTGACTGTACAAATGTTCGACAATATCACTTTAACGTTCATAAGTTTATTTATTTTTGCGAGCATTGTAAATCTTTAGATTTTATGGTTGGAGAATGATACCGGAGAATCTTCTTCTTCTATCGAGTCGACGGCATTTCCACATCTAAATTCAGTCTCACTATACTTGAAAAAAAGTCCCACGTACAAACTTCGACCCGTATTTCGCCTCTACACGAGGCATCTTCAGAATCACTACAGACCGACCGACCCATAAAATTGTTCGCAGATGTGCCTTCCTCTTTGAGAATATATAGTAAGTGCATGTTGTATTTACGAGTCAATGCAACTACTGTTCATCAGGTGACCTAGTGAGTTCGTTTACTATTCTATTAGTTGATTTACTTTTGACTCACTCTCGAGATGTTCTTAGATTGCTTGAAATAGAACTGCACATGATTTTTACTTTCTTTCTATACATTGTCTGATTACAGTTGGAGTTCAATAGGAATATTTTGCATTCAGCAACCTCAGCATGGCGGATATCCATAAAATGGAAATATCGCTTCGACCAATGAAACCCATGAAAATGTTGTCACGTGACCAAAACGTCGTCATTTCGACATTTCTCATCAGCATGCTTACCTGGCAGATGACGATTTGATGCCTTTTATGACACTTTTCGAATGAGATGGGATGGTGATGTTCTTTTTCCACCACTACATGAATGAACCTTATGATAAAATAATGAACGCACAGCGCAAGACAGGGTTCGTCCCAAGTTAAGTAGGACTGAAAATTATGGTTGGCCACATCTAATATTATATACATTTGCCTACTCTTTCAAGGACTTACAGGCATGAACGGAAACATAATGCGCACGAACATCCACCCAAAAATATCTGAACGAATTTCGTTGCTCTATAAAACCATATAAAATTATCACTGGGTCGTGCAATTTTCCTTCAACTACCCGCCCATCAATGCGTAATCGTCTTAAAGTCCCATCTCAGTATAAAAGAAGACAAAAATACAAAGTAATTTACATCCCATTCTAGCACCAGTATCTAATATATCCCTTGTAATAGTACTACGTAATCCGTCGGGCAGGCCGCCTGCCATTACGGTTGGTAATATGGCACTTTTTATTTCACTAAAACAGTAAAGTTTTATCGTTTGCTAAATGGAGGAGTCTAGCTCTCTCATCTGTATGATGTGATTCTATGAAGGCCGTGACAGGAATGAAAATAATATAATTTAGATGTTCTCTTTAGATATTATGTATTTTGAATTCGCTTCACCTCTAGTGGTGTAATATACGTCGCAATAATCCGCAGCGGTGTGCGGCTCTAATCATTGATCTCTGTCTAAACTTAAAAGCTGCGCTCTTGTCGGTGGAGTAATCGCCACGCTTCCCTGTCCTGCGCCAACCCCTTGACCTCCTGATACGACGTGACTTGTATCTTTTCCTTTATCTGTGTCTTAAACGTTTCTCTTGGCATACCTCTTCCTCTCTTGCCTTCTTTAGTATTTCATAAAAACAAGTCGTGACTTTTCAGGTTATCCATCATCTTTACCCTTCGATTTTTGAATCATTAATACAGGTCATTAAAAGTCCTCCTTCACTGACGGTTTTCTACTGCCTATACTTTGCCGAGTGTTCTAATGACCTCCTCCAGTGTCACTATTTCCTTTGTCACCTGCATACGATGCTAACAATTCTTCCGGGAACCAAGTGGTTCAACGAGTGCTTACTCTACCGCACCATAAAGTCTTGGAATGCATTGCAGCTAACGTGTTTCTTCCCTATTAACTATAGTCCCAGGTCCGAAGCTTGAAGAAACATCTATTGAGACCGTCAAAGTAAGGACCATCAGAAAATAAAACATATTATGACACCTTCCTTAGAATTACTTAATCTCATTATCAGTGGAAGTGTGATCATTTACCAACCCAACTTTAAAAATGAAGCCCTCAATAACACTCATGTAAGGTGTCTCTTTACTGCTAAAATTATTTTCAAAATAGGTTCGGTAGATACAGAGATTCCCCCTACAACGTCACAAACTCCCAAAATATCTTTTTATTAAAACATGTTAGCTTAACACAGAGGGATTAACTTACTGACTAGTACTTTGTGGTTCCACAAGCTTAACCTTCGTATAATTATTCTAAAGTCTCAGTACTATTAAACAGACTCCTTCATCGCTTGAACTGATCGCATTACGCAACCAATTAACATTTCAGAATAGTAATTTGGTATGTGATATGATGGTAGCACCTGTTGTATTAACCGGTACAGGAAGTCTCTTGATTGGATATTGAGTCGCGGTTTCCGGTATCGCTGTGTGGCTTCCACGCGTTTAACTTAAGTTGAGACGCGTCTCAGTTCGATTGAGAACTCTAATTTATTATTATCAGAAATAGTTAAAGGGTTCACTATGTGTGTATATATACTTAGAATGATAGTGTTGTAATGTTTTTGTTTTTATATAAATTTTCATTTCGACAACAATAATTTCCATATTTAGTTATTTGATTATAATTTAATTTTCTTGAAAAATAAGGAGGTTCTTAGTAGATTACAATTTATCATAACATTTAGGTGGCATCCAAGGACACGGTCCACCTGATGGAAAGTGTTAACTGTGGTGTATGGACGTGTGCAATACCAGGGACGTCACACTGGCTGCTCACCGAGACGAGGGTGGGGCAGGTGAAGGATTAGACAGTTTTTGTGCTGGCAGCGCTGCAAAAAAAATAGGGCATGAACCACCTAAGAGTTATATCTCCCGAAGAAAACAACACATGGTTATTATTAGACGTAGGGGGTACTTCTCCAGTGGGACTGCTCAACTGGGACGAGAGAAGGGTTCTATCTCCTTCCACTAATATCAACCATCCAAGCTGTAATTTTGTATTTCTCTTATTCTCATAAAATCTATCGTTTAGCTCCAGTAAAAGAATCACCAAACACCAATTCCCCAAATGGATTAATGCTGCATTTCCACTTAATACGAGTAAAAGTATTTGTAAACACAATATTTCCGTCTACGAGAATAATATCCATTTTCATAAATAAATAATTACAAAATAATATAGCTGTGCTCGGCGTCGGGATGCTGATCATAAATAAACAGCCTCCTAAATATGTAAGTGCTGACGTAGATCATTGTCAAAATCCTCTGCCATGCTCTTCGAAGAATCTTGTAAGGAAATTCGTTTTATTTTTGGCAATAATTTTATTAAAAACTTGAGGTCCCTCGTATTTTTGGGTTTATAATTTTAGATATGGTGGAGTAACGGAATGAAAAGTTAAAGTAAAGTAATATATTGACATTATTGTTTTGTAATAATAATAAAATTTAAGAAAAACTTAATCTAAATCAGAAAAAGTTAACAGCCAGTTTGAAAAGTGAGCAATGAGCATGTAAATCGGTTTAATAGTAAACTACAGATTAGTGGTGAAGAAGTGGCTTACGGTTGAGAGGCCTCAGGTTCGAACCCTTGTCATTACTTTTTTTATCTAGGCTAGGCTACGTCAATTTACCTTCACTTCGCACGATGGTAAGCTGAAGGCGATCTCAAGAAAGAGGGTTACCATTACAGAAACGTACTATGTTACAATGGTGGTACTCAGCTTGATGGTCTAGACGCTTTTTCAAGTCCCGCCTAAAGGACACGGGACTGTAGGAAAGAAACACGTGAGTTAATAAGGGATTCCACATTATCGATTTGACGGGTTCACTCCTAATCAAAAAAAAATAGTCATTGTTTTAATACTCCTTAAATGGTAGACAAGCCGAACGGCTGCACAAGCCTAATGAAGCCTTTATAACAAAAACTTTTTTTGACTCTCATAAAGCCACACTGTTAGTATAAAAATATACTAGTATTATCTATGTTGGAAACTATTTATTGTAAATACGTGTACAGCCGTGGTAAGCTCTTACATTACAGTGCAATAACTCAGCACTGGCAGGTTTCCCATTTAAATTGGCTACTGCCAACGTTATGAGACGAGGAAGCTCAACATTAAAAATGGAACGTTGCAAATTCGTTAAGATGACAGAGCGCGTTTGCGGTTTGTATTGAATATTTTAAGCATGAATAGAGTAGGTAGTAAAACCAGCTGTGTGCTAAGAAAAATGCTCTAAAATACAGCATATTTTGGATACAAAGTTATGAGGATCAAAGCATCGATCAAAAAATCAATTTCGTTTATTCAGTTTACCCACTTAATGAAAATTAAAAGTTTTACAATTATACTGCCGTCGTAATTAGAAAGGGCACAACTAACATTTTGTAAATATTGAGAAAATCGAGATTGAAATATTTTTTTGTTTTTGTTGAAAAAAACCGTACTATACTAAGTTTTCAATAATTCTGTGAACTTGCATTTGTATAGTACGTATAAGACCATAGCAATTTTTTGATTTAATTTTAATGCATATAATTAATAATTAGCATAATTTGTTTCATCTTAACATAAAAAATAAGATAAAATCAATCATGTTACGTTTAAAAGGCATATACTACCAAATATGCCTTTTCAATGTAAAATTTTGAGTACAATTTTTTTATTTTACAATGAAAAGGCACTTTTATGCAATTGTGTAAGGTGTGGGTTAAATAGTGAAGGCATAACTGCCAATGTGTATATTTTCATATGAAATTTTAAGGTGTGGGTTAAAGAGTAAAAGCATAACTGCCAGTGTGTATATTTTCATAATTAAATTTTAAGGTGTGGGTTAAATAGTAAAGGCATAACAGCTGCCAGTTGTGCCTTTTCTTGCTACGGTGTTGGTAAAAAAATTTAGCACAATTGCCAC
The DNA here is from genome assembly GCA_963691645.1 of Pelosia muscerda. NCBI lineage: Eukaryota > Metazoa > Arthropoda > Insecta > Lepidoptera > Erebidae > Pelosia > Pelosia muscerda. The sequence continues at coordinate 2,875,441 of OY829114.1, read as the reverse complement.
ATAAGCTCTTTCTATTTGAAATGCGCCGATTATGCCTTTTCAATTAGAAATGTTAAAACCATAAATGTGAAATGGAAAACATATGTCACAATGTGCCCTTTTCTTTACAAAAACTTAAAAAATGGTGCATTTGGGCCATGCTATCTCTGTTCATTTTGTTGCTAAAAATACACAAAAAATCCTGATTCCGAATATGTATATAACTCAATTTCGCAAAAAATGTTAGTTGTGCCCTTTTTTCTTACGACGGCAGTATATTTGTCAAAAATATTATAATATAAAGTAAATACAATTTTAACACAGCGCGTTACTTTAGTTCGAGGCGTCAAAATTGGGACTTTGCTGAAAGGAGATACAATGTTAACATCTTCCACACTTCAAGGATATACAGACGAGAGTATACAAAGAAATATAAATAATATACAGATAATAGACGAGCTCATTACCACACTGATCCGTGGAAGCCCGTTTTCCTCAATTAGTGCAACATTTAGGGGAATAAAGATAGATTATGTATCGTTTTCTTCGTTTGTAATAACCACTGTGACACGCAAGGTATAAAAAATATACCTCTATAATGGGTGTTAGGGAAATGTTCCCGAAGACGAAGACACAATGTAGGATTTTGGATACTTGGGTACTACATATTGACATACCTATAAATAATTACAATTTGGCTGTAATTACGCAATTATTTTCATACCATTTAATATAGCATTAAACGGTATGAATTTTACTTTCCATCGTATCAGTAAAGCTAGATAAAACGGAAATTTAAAAAATAAAACATCACAAAAAAAATGGCGCCATAATGCAAGTTGACGTTTTTGTTATGAAATTATTGTTTAATTTAGCTTTACTAACACAATGGAGAGTAAATAACGCTAGTTAAACGTTTTAAATAAATAAATTGTGATTCTTTATGCATATATGTACCTAGTGGATACCAGGAGAATTACCAGAGGCCTTCGGCTTCATGAGTGTTTCTCTATCAACCTGTATAGTACAAGTATATCTACAAGGACATAGGCACAATTTCACAGTCAAGCTTGACTGAACAGTCCCCAAAAAATCTGTTACAACCCTTAATAATTTAAATATGTAAATTAAGATTCATGTTCTGCTATTTCAATTAAATATTAAAATCACGGAAATCGTTTAAAAATATAATACGAAAGCTACAGAACAGCTAAAGAATCTACATAGAAATACAATTATTATTATTCCAATTTTGCTGATTGAAGGTAAACTGAAAATCAATCATGATACAAAATTTCCACGACAACGGTAAAACTGCTAAATGTCAAGAATTTTCCCGTGTATTCGGGCGGTCAGAATATTGTTACTTTTATGACTGGTTCCCGTAAGACCACACTAATACTCTTTCACCCATAAACTTAACACAGACACGATAAACCAGGTGTATTTTCACCTCGGGTAATCTACATTTTACGCACCACCTTCCGTAAAACCTGATTGTGTTACCTCAGTAATACTCCAAAAACACAAACAGTGTAAAGAATTGCTCAATTACCCCTAACACACCTTCGCAATGTGTGGTCGGTATGGAAATTAATTTCCTTTTACCTTTTTTGAGTTTAAACAAGATAATTTACGGGTTCATTTAGAATTTATCGCGTTTCAGCCCAACGGCCGCTAAAATGTTGCCAATTTATTTTACTCGTAGTAGGAGACGACCACTCGTTTAATTAATGGGAAAATTTAAGTTCAATCTTTCTTCGTGATTTCAATCTCAATTTGGATATTATAAAGCTGTTTTTTTTTTCCTTTTGCTCGAGCATCAACGAGCAACGAGCAACAAAATAATGAGGCGACTTATTTTTAATATTTAAAAATGAGTATTTGAATGTTAAATTCAACTCACCGGAAAACGACATAGTTTAACTAACTAGTAAAATGGGTTTCAGAACGTGGACAATTGTATACGTTTTTAGAAATACATAAATATTATACACAGAAACATCCAGATGGATTATACCTACATTTGATCATAATTCATGAATAATATCTTTATTGAGTAGAAATCAAAACCCGCGACCTTTAATATAGCTGTTAAATACTCAACGTGCACGAATCGCAAATCTAATATACTTATTACCAAATAAAATTCAAAGTATCCTCTAGTTCAGCTTATAAATAACAAGCAGTAACTTAACAAGATTAGTGTACATAAAACTGTTGTGGAACGCTCCCTATAAAAGGCGGTTATACAATAAACCACAAAAGAATAACCTATAAACCTGGCATAATAGAAATAGCTCACTTTTATCACTCGACGCCATAGTTTGATATCTTGTTGAGCAAGTTGAGTGATCAAAGAGCAATGTTGAATAAAATAAAATTGTTTTAACGTATTTTATCCCAAATTCTTTTTAGCAATTTGATTGCTACTTATCAGCCAAAAGGAGACTATAAAGATACTTGTCTCATAGTTTGAAGTATGAGTTATCTCACAGTGCCCAAAGCATTATGAAATGTTGATGCTGACCATTTATGCAGAGTTCACTTATTATGTTTTGCTATTTCTCGTGTGAATAACTTAATGCCACAACCCAATCGACGACTTCATAAAGTTATCATAATTATCACTTCAGCCATAGGTCGTCCACTGCTGTTCATAGGTCTCCTATATCGATTTTCAATCCAACCGGTTAAAGGTGGTCTGCATTCAACGGGTACCCGCAACTCTGGCTATGTCAATCATCCATCACGCGCGGGGCCGTCCCACGCCTCGCCTTACGCGGATTGACAACACTTGTACTTTTCACTAATAATTATTATTGAACATTATCCGGTTTTGCCTTGCAGCATTCTCAAAGGACATTTATGAACATAACAAATCATAAATTTTCATAGTGATATGGGAATTAAAATGTTCATAGTTATAAATTTATTATAAATACTGCAAGGCGAAACCAAGGTTCAATAATAAATATCGTGGAAGTACAAGTGTGGTGTCAATATGAGTAACAATAGTGCCGTCAATCGACAGTATAAATAGGTTATCTTTTATTTTGTGAATCTGGCTGTTAATGTAAATAAAGAAGTAAAAAAGAAGCAGATAACGATCAGGTCGTCCAAAATGCGAGCTTTACACATAACTGAGAATTAACTCAAACAAACATTTCTAGTTTCAACTCTATAAGTTCTAGAACTAGTCGGTTTTGTTTTTGCCAATCATAGCAGAATGAGTATACGGAGAAACTAAAACTCCTTCAGAACTATCAATGGCTAAAACTAGTGGAACGATGGCTATAAAATAGGGCTAATACGATAAAAATAGGTATAGGTATATCCGCTGGTATGGGGAGGCTCCGTTCTGAACGAATACACTGTTAAATTTGATATTTCTAAGTTTTCAGACGTTATTGAGTTATACCAAATGGTAAATGTTCTAAATTGTTGTGAAGTCAAGCAAAAAAGGGTTTGAGAAATGCTCATACTCTTGTTAAAGTATTAAAAACATTAAATAGAAAAACTTTTTGCTGTGTTAACTTCTACAAAGCGTACAAAAGGCCATTATCTTTCGGGATAGTACCTAAACTTTTATGAAGCAAATATTCTGATGTTAAATCCTTCTTTGATTGTATGTATTACAAGCTTATGCCTGCGGATTCGTCCACGTGATTGATGGATTATGGCTTCATTTGGACATATCTGTAGTTTCTACTCAACCAATTGTGTTCAAATAATCGTAAGATTTTGTCTGACCAAATCCTTTCAAGCACTAAATGGCATAAAACTTCGTTAGGTAGTTTAGAAGATATAAGCTACGAACATTGAGAAAGAATTTTATTTTATATCATGTAAAAACACTGCATATTATCATTACACAACCAAGATAAATACACAAAGATTAATAAAAATCCAGTGCGCCCCATTAGAGGCGAATTGTGTAAAAATATACAGCGGAGGCCATTTTTATTTCCTGCGGTTTTTTCTATACGCTTGCTGACTAGGGTTGCCAGTTAATTTGAGCTTACGTCAGCATGCTGGCCGGGGTAATGGTTGACCCGAAAACTTTTTTCTTCTTTTTTTAAAATCACACAATGGTTATTCTGTAATTATTATCAGCCAGTACCATAATGTCGGTAGTGTTTGTTATATGCAGTGCGGAAATAACAAAAATACGTATTGTACGTTTTAAATGAGCTTTGTTTTTTTTGGATACATGAGGTTAATGAGTTTGTTTGGAGGTTATGATGGATTCAAATCTACTAAATTCGCACAATGTTTCGAATCTTTAGATTGCCTGAAATTGTACCTATTCAATATTATGAAGCTAATTGATACAGTTTTGGATAATATTTTTTTTTCTTGCGAAAATATCCACGGTTGCCCTCTCGGACGGACTCGAACCGACTAAAACGCACACCGTCTTTGGGTCTTTAGCTGCCGGGGGTGAGATATTAGCTAACATATCCTTTGCACCCAAGCAGACCCGGGGTCATCTGTTGATAGTTATGTCATCTACTACTCTTATTTTTGAATGGAACAGTAACTTAATGATTTCTTAACTACCTGTTGTAATGTACACTACTTTTTATACAATACTAGCTGACCCGCACAACTTCGTCTGCTTCACCCCGTTTTTGCAACATTTTTCATTCCTGCTCCGCACCTGTTGGTTGTAGCATGATGTTATATACATATAAACCTTCCTCTTTAACCATTCTATCTATTTAAAGAAACCGCATCATAATCCGTTGCGTAAAGGGACATAGGGACAGAGAACGCGATTTTATTTTATACTATGTAGTGACGTATAAATTTATGTATTTATTTATTAATTCACCTTTGACAGTAGGTACAAATAAAATTTATACTGTAGCAATAAAACGTGTTGACAAAGCCAACATTCCTCCATACCGAAAAACATCGTTTGTATTCATAGTAAACAAATCTTCAACTGAAGCCATTGCATGCATTTCTGTTCACTATTCCTCTACTATAATCAAAAATATTTTGCTCGTCAATCTACCACAAATATGCACATATTTATGGCATCAACCACCGTGTGAATAAAAATAAATACATTTTAGAACATCGTACTTCAAAAAGCGGTTAAAAATTTGACTGAATACCTGAATTTTTTTAGTAAATATCAGTTAGACTAGAGTAAGGTCTCACGCTTTACTAAATGATGTTCACTGTACGTAAATTAAACCATTGATTTAAAATAAATAAAACTAGATTGCCTTAAATGTGGTTATGCGTCAATTAAGTCCAGACTTATCAGAATCTTACAATATTATTTTATTTAGGTATGAAAAATACCTATGTCAAATTTAAATCTCTTAGACCCATGGTAGTTAAAGAATTTATGTCTGCAAAATAATTTTGATGACAAACTTGATACAAAACCACGAAAATAACACATACTTCTTGATTATCCAATTCCAGAAAACATCCGAACTCCGTTATGTAATAATTAGGTAGACGTAATTCAGAAAAACTTTTCGTTTAAAAACATGAAGCGTATAAATAAATATGACGCACAACGATTTAAATTAACAGTCTCATTACAAACTTCGCAAATGTAGATGTAAAATTCGATTTAATTAATGTCCTTTTATAAATATTTCGTTGAGAATCATTAACGATGATGCCAATAACAGCGTCTGGCGTGAATGTGAAATAAAATGGCGCGAGAATTTATTTTTAATCCTCGAATCAATTCTGGAAAAGTTTTTAAACGGGTTGCTCCATATTCAAAATCATTCGGTTGAGTCGATGGTATCCTCTTCTGTGTAAAATCGATTAAAATCGAATCGAAATACATAATTATAAGCCGCAATGATGAGTACTTAATGAGTTTTGGTCGCATAATAATATTGTTAAATAATAAAATAGACAAAATTATTTTGTGTGTGTGTATTTTTAGAAGTTTATAGATTTAACTTGCATTGTTTGTACGTTAGTTTGAGAGAATAAAACCTTGTTGACTGTACTTCTCCACACTATTAATTAATCAACGGATTTGCTTCACTACTTTCTCAAACCCTAAAATTATTGTTATTTAAATTTTAATTCAATTTTATTTTCGGAGATTACGGGCGTTGTCTATGTATATATGTAAGTATGTATGTACTACCATTGTGATATTTGAACCGTCATCGTCTGTCAGGATACACAAGATACTAGTTAAAATGGGTTTAAATAGCATAAGTATAGACAGTAAAGTAGGACTGAATTAATAATATTACTTTAAAGAGGTACCGTTTTGGATGCTTTTTTTCCGTGCGCAAAATTCCTACGTGAAGGTGATTATGTAGAACTCGAACCGACTAAAACACACGCCGTCTATGGGTATTTGATTGCTGGAGGTGAGATTATACAAGACATATTTCTCGCACCCCCGGCCCGCGCTCATGGAGGACCGAGGTCCAAGTCGCCTCGGTGCCGTTTTGAATGCTGACTTTTTCCAATTAAAATTCATAGTAAAGGAATATAAAATCATAAGTTTGACAGTCACCGACAAATTGTTAAAACCATATACAAAATTTCAAGTTAAAAAAAATACAGTACACATAACAAAAACAGTTTATATACGAGTATATGTCACGAGTCACAAGCTAAACTGTTTTCTTACCATAACGTAACAAATAATTTATATACAGTCACCCCATTTCAAAATATATTGTGGGTGGTAACTCCTCACACTATCATCGACCCCCCTCCCACCGCCATCCGGTAAGGCTGCATGACATGCATGGCTTGTGTCTGCGGTGGATCGGATCATTGAGATTATTGTTCACACTGGTTCGTTACACTGTCTTTGCAATATGATATACATGACTTAATTCCGCCTATTAACTTATATTTGCTGACGTCACTGTCGAAGTATCATTCATACATACATACACACGCTCAGACAGAGGTGTATTAAACACCGACATATCGCCAAGTATGATTTTCGGTCCCTATGCTGCCAATTGGGCACTTTGTGAAAAAATGAGAATGTCGAAAATAAATTCCTAACTGAAAATGTAGCAGCTAAATAAATTTGGAAAAAATATTGACTTGATTCCTTGCTATGCGGTGTAAATTGTAAGGAAATTATGTAATTACATGCCTAGCCGCACGAGCACTACCAATTACCGTCTTAGAGAGTACGGTTATCTTGTCAGAAACAATAATTATTCAATTTCAAAAATGAATACAAATACAATTACTTAAAATTCGCGTGTCAATTTAAAAAAAAATCTTATTTGGATGTAAACTTAATGTTTATGATAATTTAACCATTCCATTGTCGTCCCAAACTAAGCGCATAAAGTATAATCAAGCTTGGGGTATTATTTATAGGAGTATAATAAATAAGGAACATAAAATACATATCGAAAAGCCAAAGCTATAATTTCGGTCCGTTTATCTCAGCACAGACTAATAATATTTTGAACCATACACTCGTTATGGCAAACCTAATTCTGTTAAACATAAAAACATGACAATGTAAACATATATTATCCTTTTGAAACCCCTTATTCCTCGAAAAGCGATTGTATAGCTCTTAATTGAAAAACTTCCAGGCTAAAACGGAAAAAGAAGTTCAGAAACGGCGAAATTCGAAATTGTTTTTGTTGGCCTTGGCATAAAATCTTCCATTTTGGAGTAAGTATCCTATTCTTAAGTATCCTATTATATACACAGTACTTTGTAATTGGTCCCATATATTCAGCTAAGTGCTTTCAGAATACAGCCCCAGAGTTCCGAGAAACTGTTTAGTTTATTCTTAAACTAGCTGACCCGCGCAACTTTGTCTGCGTCACCCCGTTTTTGCAACATTTTTCACTTCTGTTCCGCACCTTTCCTCTTCAATCACTGTATCTATTAAAAAACCGCAACAAAATCGCTACGAATTTTGATGCGGTTTTTTTTCTCATGAACGAACCCTCTTTCACCATTGCAAATACGTACAGTGCTAATTGTAGCATTTGGGCGCCATTGGGCGGCGCTCAGCTTGACAGCCTAAAAATAGTACCCGGAATACAGTAATAGGCTCACTACTCTCTATTACGTGGGCTGAATACAATGGTAGGTGAAATGTGGGCGTTGATTCACCTTTGCCTACCCTCTAGATAAATTAGGCACGTATATTCAAACGCCTATAACCACCTTATGTGTTAGCTGATAACGAAAAATACTATAATAATACGAGTACTCCTCTTTTTCTACGGATATTAAGGGATGCCTAATCGTCCTTTGAAAAGGTCAGTTGTGTAGTACGAGCCAAGGATATGTGATGTGATTTATGACCATGAATGTAGTGGAAGAAAATGGTAATGATCATTGTAGTGGTGTTACTTGGTTTTGGCTTGACTTACTTTGGCTTAAGGTCATGTGAGCTATAAATGAGGCAGAGGGCAGTCAGCGTTCGCCATCATCTCTGTCAGTCTTAACCATCCTATTCCTTCTTAAAGAATCGGCAGCGCGAATGTTGCAAACATTCATAGGCCACGGTAGCAACTTCCTATCAAATGGGCCTTGAGCATGTCTGCCACCTAAGTTATAAAAAAGGCGTGGGTAAAGCTGCAGACAAAATATATATTCCAACATCATATCCATAACACACATAATACACAGTGACCATGGCACGACAGCCTGCTCGCCTGTACGTCTTAAAAAAAATTAAATTGGCGGACAAACGTGCGTCTCCGTCCCGCCAAATTGGATTCCCGGGACTCGCGAAGTGCTTTGATAAATATGTAAGTACTTGAGAAGTTTCTTTGTTGCTTACATTAAAAAAATAGGTTTATTTTACAAGAATTTTGGCTCAGAATCAAAGATTCTTGATTTACTTGATTGAGTACGTACATAATAATACATTACACACTATGTTTATGCAAACTATTTATTAATTTAATTAATTATAAATATTCTTAATTCATATGCTATATTTATATGAGTGCTTTAGGAGTCCCACTAAGATTTTTGAAACTCAAATGGAACCTCGAGTGTTACCCTTATTTTGATTGTAATATTGACTATTTGAGCGACTACTGCGTGTTCACCTAACCTCATAAGGAAAACCGTTTTACATGTGAGGTTGGATCTCATAATATCCATCTATCTCAGAATCTATTTATACTAAAACTATTTGAGGTCAACGTAGAAAGAAGGCGTTAAATTTATGTAGTGTGTGCGTTCAGAAGTTTTTAGAAAAGGTTTCTACAATTCGATCGTATCTATAGGTGTTGGGTCCCGATTTAGTTCATTCACCCCTGTAAGAAAATAGTGAAGTGTAATACATTCGTATGTTTTATTCAGTGCGGTAATGACTGTCTTCGGATGAAAGTTGCATTACGTCGGATACTCGGATATTTTACATTAAAACTTTTCTTTACTTTCTTTTATAGTCGGCAAAACCTTTGAGTATTTTTTATGCATTTGCTTGCTAATGAGGTGAAGTTATTTCTGCACTTTTTACTGTATTATGTAATTTTATTATGAGAATGGCTGCAATATATAGAACTGTGTATATTTTCTGAAATAATTTTACGCAAATATTTGTGCTTATTATAAAAATAGCTTTGAATAGTTTTTTGATTAGGTCATATATGTTTGATATAAGATGCATAAATAAATAGTATGGTCATTCAAACCGTTAAGACGGCTTAAAAGCAGACCATTCACAGTTTATGTATTTAATATTCTGTGATAGCTTAATACGGATCGAGAATGATTCGGTCGAGTACGTTCAGTCATTTTTACGTATCTAAAAAATCAACAAACAAATCTGTCTAGTTACTTAAAGTACCCAACACAAATCATAAATCCTTAGTTTTAACTTTCATCCCAAAACTTCAAAATCAAGTAATAAAAGCTCACGAACATTAGAAATAGATAAAGTGACTTTACTATAATATTATTTAGAATTATAGTTACGTATATTCTTTAAGTCATTGACCCAACATAATCGAAATAAATGGAATACTAGTCTCCGTAATAGCTGGTTAGCTGCAAAATCTTTTCCCCGACGGTTATGGCACGAAGGTAATTTAAAAAACCAGGGCATTCGAAACAGGAATCTTCTCCGGCACCGTAAAATAAACTAAAGAATTTAAAGTTCTCTAAAATGCGATCATATTTCATCATTTTAATATGCTTTTCTGTTCTAATAGAAATATATTTCTCTCTGCTTGGAACAAAGTAAGCCGTTGAAAGTTTGCTGTTTGGATTTATAAAGTGTAATAAAGTATTTTTGTTACACATTAAGACTTAAACAAAAACTGTTTAAAGCTGACCTTCTTGTATTTACAATTTAAATAAAATCTTTTCACTATTAAAGTGTATGAAGGGGTCCCCATAAATTTTAATAGTGAGAAGATTAATATATAAACGTGACTACTGTGACCAGGAAAATACACCTTGGTCGCTTGTCACGTATTTGAATCAGTGCGGATACGCGGATATAGTGATATTTATAGGACAGGGACGGATGAGTGCCTGCAAGATGCATGAGCGTGTGAATTTATATCGTTTTGAATTGAATTTTATCTGATACAATGCAGTTAGATTGATTGAATATAGTAACGTATTGTTAGAAACTAGAGTTTGTCTTTATGAAAATGAATAAGTTTGACGTGAAATGTAATAAAGATATGTCGAGCATATTTGAAAATAGTCATGACGTATGTGATTTCTTCTAACCCTTAATAGCAAAGAGACAATAATATTGTTCCAATTTTATGGCTCAAAAGTCCTTCAAATTAATTTTACTTTCAACCAATATCATACTTAAAATAATGTAACATGAAAACGTGTTTGCTATATCACAGTTTAATTAAAACCACCGTTAGATACTACACGCATAAAAGCTAATATTCAAAGATACAATAACATCCATTCGTATTATGAGAAGCGGATATTAATAAAATTAATTTTCCCAGTACGGCCCTGTGTATCCGTGTCGAGGTTGAATTTCCATTACGACGTTATTTACACAGCCCTAGTACGTGAGCTATTGGACCACGGCGGGATAATTTTACTAAGGAAATAGTTTTTAGTTCGATTTTCATGTTGAAATGGGAACCGTCAACCGCTGGTACTGGAATGTTGTAGGATTTTGACTGATTGAATTTAAATAACGGTTTGGAATTATGGTGAGTGCTTGTTGAATTTGATTTGAGTTTTAAATCTGTCGCCAGATATAAGAACTGTATTTTAAACATTCGTGAGATATGGGCACGGCGTCACTTCAATATAAACCGTATAACTCGACGACCACCGTGGTGTGGTGGTAGTGAGCGCGACGGCTACGCAGCCCGGCCGGGTTCGATTCCCGCTCAGTGCAAATATTTGTGTGCCTGAATAGGAATATCTGCATTGGTCTGAGTGTTTCTATGTATAATATTTATATATTTACAAAAAAAATATATCTATGTATGTTTATCCGTATTCAAGAACCCGTAACACAAGCTAGTTAAGCTATGCTTACCATGGGTCTAGATGTAAAAAAAAGGAAAACTCGACTTGAGTACCATGAGTACTACCAGGGGCCTTCGTCTTCGGGAGCGTTCCCCTTACACCCTGTATATTAATATTCAACGTACCTACTACAAATTTTTAATAGAATCAGATCAGGAGAAACTCTCTCTCTGTCTGCCCCTTTCCAATATTTCGTAACTTCTTACTTTGTTGACTTTCGGGTACGTGATGATAAACGCGTGGAATATTCTCTTGCGTTACAATTACGCATTTACATACAAATTAACAACATGCCCTATCATTCTATCACAGAATGTGAGGAGCGGGGGTTCATTTCCATAATATTTTCAAACTTAAAGGATGAATATTTTCGAAGTTGTACAAAGATGAACGTATTTAATGATATCCGATTTTTAAATTTCTTGCGCGAATAAATCTATAACATTACATTTTTGAGTTGTAAACTGCCATAATTCAAATAGCAAAACATTTATTTACATATAAAGATATTCATAGCAGAAACTAAATCAGAGTCATCTTGCCATGCCACCTTTAAATTATAAAAATGTCTATTTTTGAATATTTAAATTTACGCATCGAATAAAAATTGCATGTTTCAATAATGTAATTCAATAAAGATTAACCTATTTAATGTTGAAGTTAGATTTTATTTTAAAATTTAATTAAAATGTATTTAATTTAATTTATTTATTTATTTAAAAATTTAATTAAAATAATATTATATTACATTTATAATATTGTTCCTAATAACATGTAGGAATTTATAACAGAATGAATAAATGTTTACAAAACAAGACAAGCGTACATAATATTCTAGGTATTTGGTACTACGATAACTTAATATTTACTCGACTATGTCAAAGATGTGACAAATTTAGGGTAGTAGCACCTGTTGGTGTCTGTCAATAAAGAATGACGTGTTACCCTAGAACTCAAATACTGTATTATTTCTTAGATATATTTTTTCTGATGAAACGAATGTATATCACAATGAGCCGTCTATTAAATAAGCTCTTTATGTTATGGTACGGAGGCTTTGTATATTTTGGTATTAGAAAGAAGCGGCATGCGTACAAAAAAATAATATACAGGCGTTACACAAAAGGAGACCACTTACGCGTTAGACACTCCGATATCTCATACATAAGTCTAGATTTTGTAGTCCTAAGATCATTATTACTTGCAATAGCCATACTAGCTAAACCTTTTTGTATATTCTAAGTTATCTACTTAAGGAAAAAAGGATCATTGTGTAGTTTCCTATATTTTAAACCTAAATTACTTAACGCGAATAATTAAACTTGATTCCATGCGATGCCACCAACTTCTGTCACTAAAAAAAATCTGCTATTATCGTGATTAAAAATTGTGATATTTTAAAAATGTTAAGTACTTATATATTTTAATGACAAGTCAAAATTATTAATAAGAACAAAAGTTACCAGAAATACCTTAATCATAATATATTAGTCATCGAGATTAATAATATGCAACCTAAAATGAAATACCAACTGCACCTGTTCCACTGAAATCATAATTATTACTTATGTATTCAGATCTCAATCAACCTCCAAGTCAACTGCGAACACTCGACCTCGTAAATGGAAACACTATTACATAGTTAACGTTCATTACAAATTGTTTCAGCTTCTACAGTACGAAACTCAATTTAAACTAAAGACATTTGTAACTAGAACCAATGTTAATAAATGTAAGTGTCAGATTTAAGTTCAATAAACCAGTGAAGGGTAGTCTAAGACAAATGACGTTTCTGTGGAATACCGGAACATGAAATAGAGCGTAAGTGTTCTTGGCGAGGGTATGTATTAGACAGCTGTGTGCTGTGCACTGACCAGATTGCGGTGGTACGATCCATCGATTCTATCCTCGATTTGAACACAATGCGGTGTACTTGACTGCCAGTTTCATATTTCGAATTCGGCTCTGTAGTTAACTGGAATTTCATATACATAGTGTGTTTCAATGACATCTAATATAATATGTAAAGTTTTACGTGTAAGCCATTCGAAAGAGCACTTTAGAAGTGTTAGGGTGAAAAATAAGAAAAGTTCTTATATAAAGAAAAGTTATTCATAATACTTAGTCGAGAGATTATGTTACGTTATTATAACCTTATCGGTTCATAACAGACTTTAAATCCTACAAATTTCAACTAGCAATAGCATGTGTTCATAAGTTTCAAACCTCATAAATAAAATAACTGAATTACCGCACTTCAACTTCAGGCTTGAAATTTTTTAGTTTCGTGTAAAATCCGTACAGTTCACAAAACAATAAATTTACTACGAACAAAAGGTTTTGCCTTTAAATCGTTATTGCACGAACGCGTCACGATTCACGCTGTCGTTTATCAATAAATGTGGATACGGTGCAATAAATTATCAGAACTTCGCAATATGTACGTTGAATGCAAACAGCAGACGTCGAAATTACAGTGGGGAAAAATAACGACATGTAACCGTCAGACAGAGAATAATTGTCGGCCGAATGCCGACATGTAGTTAATTCCGCTTATTTGTATTTGAAACTGAACGGCTGGTTTTTGTGTTCTCCACCCTATTTTTCGTCATTTTTAAAAGTTTCGCTCTGAAAGTGAAAAGATACAAAATTATTTGGCGTTGTTTATTTTTATGATGGATGTTTGTCGTCGCAATTTTCACAGCCATTATTTTTTGGTGATTTTTCATGAGTAATAGATGTGGATGTCATTATGACTGAGCAGCTAAAAGCAGTTTTAAAAAGTGATACATCTTCAACTTCGGCGAATAGATTTCGACAAATGAAGTGTCGTACGGTTCTTTGCAGATGATCAATGCATCAATTTATCTGTTTTTGTTTTCTGAGTCGTGATTTAAAAACTCTCAGATATTCTAACTTTCTCAGACTGTTCGTTATTTGTTCAGTATTATTAAACAATTTTGCGTTTCAATGTTTTATGCGACTAGCAAAGTTTTCTATGAGTGTATAGATTTATATATATCAGATTCAATGGAAAAACATAAAATAAATATGCTGCCATCATCAAATTCTGTGTATGTGGTTCACAACTGTCATTTTTAAAGACCGCCTATCACACTATCGTTCTTAACGGTAGATAGACACATTGGTGTAGGTATTTAATCTGTTCTTGCTCCTGTCCTACACAGGACAACACGTGCAGGGCTTAGATGTTATCCGCATACGGTGCAGAATATTTCATCAAGAACCAAACGGTTCGGTGAGGAATTCTTTACATGTGTTTCCTTCTTTCTACTTCTATTCTCTGCTGCCATCACTTTCGTCAGTATTTAGAAAGGGCAGCAGTGACAGTTCATATACAGAATTTGATGATCTTTCATAATTATAAGCTTGACTTTTTGAGGTGAAATTGTAAACAAAATTCTGAAATTTTTAAGATTGTCAAAATTTATTTTTGGGTTACCACCAGGTTTTTATCCAATCATCATAGCCATTTCGTGTTCTCCTATTAAAATCGCGTCTAATAATAATATCATCAATTATTAATCTGATGAAACTAGGTCAAATGTTGTCCGCTCTCTAACTATACACTAGTTGGATCGATTATCGGGGATACTAGTAATTTCAGTAGCCAATATACTTTAAAAAAATATATGCTTCAAAGCACTCTGAGCATTCAACAATTTATGAACATGACCTATAATAGTTTTCTTCACACGAGTGCCAACCAGATTGCATTCAAACTTAGCATTTTGAAATCCGGATTCTGGTCCAAGTCCTATCATTAGTCATGAAAAACAGTCAACTTCGAATAACGATATTGATAAGGTTGTTTGGCTCAAACAACTCAACGGACTGTAAGATAATGGCGGAGGGAAACTTTGTTGAAGATAAGTTAGCGATAATCAGGAAACTTCTCCTGTGTTTGATTGAGAGTTACTATTTTGGATCTTTGTGAGCCAATTGGAATATTCATATAAAGTTACAGTAAATACCTACCTATCTGTTTCATTTATATTGTGATATATCCATATTTTCGAAGTGTGAAGGTATGAAAATTTTGGTTGGGGCTCGAACGAAAGCTTTCATCTCCAGGTAGAGGGTTTGGTAGGAAGTTGCTCTCCTAAAAGCGAAAATAAACTGAATAATGGAAAAGGGGTACAACTCAAACCGGGAATGTAATCTATGCTATAATAGAGGATCGAACAGTTACGGGATGGAAACATATGTTATAATGTAACATACTATAAACTTATACAACTATACAAAATGTATCCAAAACAAATAAATAGATAGAAGAAAAAGAAGGCGAAACATGAAGTGATATTGTACTACGAGTATTACTATAACAGTAAAATAATTAAAGACGGAGGTAGGACACGACGGTAACTCCCGTCCGAAATGAGCTGTCCAACTGGGGAAGTACCTCCGCCCTACAGAAGACCGCGGTCATAATAACCATCGTGTTGTGTTCCCGCCGGTAAGTAGGGTAGCCAGAGCTCACTTTACCCCTCCTTCCCCTCCCCTTTCTAGCCTCACCACCCCTTCCCAGCTCTCCCCCTTTCCCTTCAGGGTGGGCAGCGCGTGTGTGACACCCTTAGTGTTGCACACGTATATAGGCCACGGTGACCGCTTTCCATCAGGTGGGTCGTGTGCTTGTCTGCCACCTACGTGGTATAAAAAAAAAATTGACATCAAGGTGTCTGGTGTACATCTAATCACAACATGATAATGAGCACTGCAGTTGCGCAGAAACGCATTTGGGAGATGCGTAAATGTCTGCCAAAGGCTAAACGAATAAATTGTGCTGTAGTATACGGTATAATAAAATTTATTAATTCATTATTATATTTATGAGATATTATGTATATTTAATGTGTATAGCATGTTTATGCGTATGGGAATGTAATAGAATTTATTGTTTGGTATAATTTAGTAATAATTTCATAAAGGTAGTGCAAATTGGTATAGTAATTATTTTGCAAAGTTTGACTCACATTCTAATTTATTTATTTAAAAACAATCTTCAAAACATCTATCTCTAAAATAGCAGGTTTCAAGTTTAGTGACTTTAAAGTAACTTGATTTAGATAAAAAAGGGGAATACTCCGATAGTTAGCATACTTATTGCTTTAAAAAAAATTCATTACATTCAAAATAATTTGTGTTAGCGACGTATATATATACGTGTAGTTCTAAAAAAAGTATAATATTCTAACTATCAATCAATCAATCAGCCTTTTGCAGTCCACTGATGGGCTTAGGGTTATCTCAAAGTATAGCAGTGACTACTACATTACAAAGAAATCAGGATGTATATAAAATTATATGTTTAATTCATTATGAATTACAATTTATTGTTTACAAAACTAGATTCTCATGTAGTTATAATATATTGTATAAGTTACTCAGTTCTGTAACTAAAATTGTTTCTAACTTTATTACCTGGAAGTTCGTTGGATTAGTTAAATTTCCTGCTCCATAAATTACTTAGCCACGAATATCAGCTGGATATATTAAACTTTTATCCTTCATGAGAATACTAAAATTTAATCAAAACTCATAAATTCCTTTATATCGTAAACACCAATATTTTCACCTAATTAGTTGAAATATTTTAGTTGATCAAATCCCGAGCTTGATATTCGGTTACTGTGTATGTGATGTTCCAGAAGTTTATTACTTGTTATTTGTAGTCAAAGACAAGAATAATCTATTCAAATCCAATTATGTTGACATATCTTATTAACATTTTGCATTCCCACTGCTGATTGCGGCCCTGTTTCACCAGCGACGAATTCATTACAAATGTCAAAACGAAGCAGAACTCCTTCATATATTAAAATTAGAGAAACGTATACCTTATTCCCTTGAACCAATGTGTCAATTTACTTTATCACTGGCCTTGATAACATGACACGCTAGATTGGACTGAATACTGACAGAGTTAGGGTTGAGTCTAGCAAAAAGATGAGAAGTCATCTTTTGGCTAGAGTCAACCCTAAATCTGTCTCCCGAACAGATTCTACTTTCAAAATTAATGTTTGCAATACAGTAGATATAGAAACGTACAGTAACCCAACGGCGGTAAGTTTTTAATGAGAGGAATTACTTACTCTTTCGACAGAATATTGTTTGCCTAACTGTAGTACTACTATTTTCATTGCTTCCATGTGAATTAAACATTCAACACGCATAATTTTTTGATGAAAATATAACAGTTCTAATTAAATTTTCTTTTTCATAATTATTATTAATGTCATCAAACTGACTACATATACAAATTGCTTCATAAAACCAAGAGATACGTTTTGAAACATTAAATACAAGCAATACATAAACAAAACTTTCCCCATCAGACTTGTGTTTGCATTATGCAAACTCAGCTAATTATTACTGTACACTTGCATTATTATACAACACCAGATAGTAGCCCAAAACAAACAAACGAGGATTATGGAGAACAAACAACACTACCTCGAGTATAACGACTAGCTGAAGTCATAAAAATAGAATACAATTTCAAAAACTATACAAACAGGGAAGGTAATACAAAACAAAACTCAGGAACACATTACGCGCAGACAGTCCCTAATTTAGTTGAACGACTTCCAAAACATCCGAAAAACTGTGTTGACATGTAAATAGTAACAAAGGAGCGTGGACTTAGAACCGTTAATCTTTGTGATATAGTAACTACGATATGAATCGAAATAAAAAAAGTCATGGTTGCTTTTCGAGTTATCTTTTTTTATTATTATGATTGCAAACGAACATTTGGCTTGAATGATAGAAAATAAGTACCGTGCTCTACAAAGGCTAGCAGTATCAGAAATCTCACCTGTTGACGTGAAGAGTACTTCAACAAACTCTTCAATACAATTGAAACTCTACAAGATGTTAATTGATAGTTCTTTTGCGGTTAAGCAGGTAATTAATTACCTTGCAATTTACACTGCATACCAAATTGCAGCCAAATAAATTCAATTTTCAAATTTTCAATTTTTTTTAGTTGCAACATTTTTGGTTAGTAATTTATTTTCGGCATACTCATTTTTTTATAAAGTGCCCGTTTGGCGGCAATAGGCTCGTCACCTATTACGTGGGACCAAAAATCATAGTTGGCGGTGTGGTATAATGTAGGTGTTTAATACAACAATGCTTACTCTTTCAGGGATTATGGACGTGAGCATATGTAAGTATGTATGCATGTGTGTATGTGTATTCATACATCATATTATCTCATACTCGCACAACTTTTTCTTCTTCACTATGAAGTAATCATAACAAGGTCTTTAGCAATCTCACAAGCCGTGCAAAATATCCTAGTAAAACATACAGTCGATATTGGATGAGAGATTAATGGTATTAATACTACTCCAATTAGTGTAAGAGAAACATGAGTTCCAGTAATATAGATATAATACTAATCTCTTGCTCTCGCGCAAAATAAATTGTAAACAAACCACATTAATGAAAGAAAGGATAACGATAATCTACCTTAGTTTCTTGCTGGTATCTCAGTAACTTAACGAACCAGCAAAATTATCGTTTTGCCATTCATCTTTATGCGCCTAATCTGAATAGACGTTGAGGTACTAATAGCTGATAAATGTATAAAAACACGAGTTGAAGACCCAAAATATGCTCATAATGCACTCTATATAAGCAAAACGCGTTTCTGGGCTTTCTTTATAAGGATAGCAGGGCGCGCAAAGGTGGCGGGCGAGCTAAAATATGTCAAACAATCTGATGAAAACAATCCGCGCACGTGAGGGCCCAAGGTCCAAGTCCATAGACAGATATAACTGCAAAATCAATGCACAGTTATGATAAAACATAAGAATGAAGTTCACTGCAAAAGCTAAAACAAACCCAAAGATTAAAAGATACAGCGCTAATTCGCTTTTAGGTAGCAGTTTTCTCACGACCAAAAAGTTCAAAGTTTTATGGCTTTTGTGCGATTTAAGAAATCGCGTCAGAGATTTTTGCGCTTTGCTTTCTTTTCGAATTTAACTTATATTTGAAAACACAGCGCTAGATCGTAGCCGCAAACTCAAAGGTAAGCGTCGTGACGGTTCAAGCGATAAGACAAACTAATGAGTGCGAAGACGAGGTGAGTGATGGACGCTCTCTTTCACTCTCATTAGTTTGCCATACCGCTGTGTTCGTGGCCACGGCTTTACTGTACCAGCCATCAGGACAACAGTCTTTAATAATCAGTGTCAAGGCGATTTCAATACATATTAATCGTGAAAAAGAATACTGAATCTTGCTAAAGCTTTCTACATATATTTGTATTCTCATTCAAAAGCAAACAAGATTAGAAACAACTTGAAATAGGGCAAAAAAATACGCGACCAATAAAAGCTCTTGTTACACTGGAAGTATTACTATACCAATAAGGTCTAAGATAACCTGACCCACCCTTTTGCACATCGGTCATTCCCATCATAATATCTTTGAGTGGTAAAATAAAGTATATGTTGTAAATGTAGATAAACTAATTTATGTATGTAGGTTCTTAGACATGTCATAAATGAGAAAGAATCGAATAAAATGAGTTTATGGACCGTAACGTTTTTTATAGTTGCTATTTCTGTTATGTATCGTAGTAATGATACTTGATGGATAAGTATTCGGGGAGCGTGATAATTTTGTTCAGTATTTTGGTAAGTTTTAATTGGATTTGAAAGTAAAATTTTATTGATAAAGTTCCACCGTTACTTCTAGTTCGTTAATTTCGATAGGGTTCGTTGTTTGAAACGTTTATTTATTTACAGTGTTTTCAGTTCTGTAATATTGTTAAACTATTTAATTTAATAAACTAGTTTTAAACCCGTTATGATTTAAATTTCGAACAATGTTCGTTTCAACTTTGCTTCTATTCAATAAATAACTATCATGGCCACTTAATGTCTGGCCATTCCGCCTCCGCCGGGCCCCGATAGAGGGTAGACCTATAAAACGCTGGCTTGGCGTTGTGGAGGATGACATTCGTGGCAATAGGCCGTTAATTCGTGTGCTTGTAGCAGTGTCATTTCACTGATGAGAAGTTAGGATAAAAGCTTCAACTTATTATAAAGTATTTTTTCACATATGAATTTCATTGCTTAACTATTTTTGAGTGTACCTAATCTAGCAAATAAATATATTCTCCAAGCAAATAAATAACTACGCTACCAAAAGAGAAAATATATTAAAATGAAGGTCCCAATAAAGTTTATTTTATATTTTGTATTGTCTTTGATATAATTAAATTTGTGGTGGAAGTGGTCTATACAGAGCATCGAAATTTCATTACCCACCACACTTAACGACTTGAGAGCTATTATTAATGGTACATTACTTGATATTTTGGTTACAGGTGAATTGGTTTTGAGCTGTGAAGTTGCTGAAAATTTTATTGTTCACCGTTTTATGTGGGTTGTAGAGATCAGTTGGAGGTCGAAGTTCAGGAGCAGTAAGACTGGTAAATACGGGCTCTGGACTCCGAGGTGGAACCTTCGGATGAGATCAGTGATTGACGCAAAAATGTATATCGTTTTATGTTCAAAAGATGTTATATATATGTCACTTTTCTTTTTTTTACCATAAACATGTTAATTCGTTTTTTTCCTCTTTTTTTTGTAATTATATGCCTGATACTCTCGAAAACGTGAACTGGTAGTACTTGTGCGGCTTAGCACCTAATTAATTGTCTTGCGATTTAGACCGCATAGCAAGGAATCGGGGCAAAAATTATTTTGCCAAATTTATTTAGCTGCAACATTTTAGTGGGACTGAAAATCATAGTTGGCGAAATGTGGGTGTTTAATACACCTCTGCCTACCCCTTCGGAGGTTATGTGCGTGAGTATATGTATATATGTATGTATTTTCAGGTCTATTACCAGGTACTTAATTCAAAACTCGCGCTCAATCAATAAAGGAAGCTATGGAAGTGTGTAAGTAGGTAGGTAGGCGGTAGCTTAGTGGTTAAGGAGTCGGCCTTACGATCGAGAGGTCCCGGGTTCGAATCCTGGCCATTAGAACTACTGACGTGAACCCACTCCTAACACAAGTCTTTGAGCTTAGCTGGAGGGGTCAAAGGGAATAAAAGTAACTTCGGTTGCTAATATTCTTTAAAAAAAAAAAATACTATTCTACTTACCCTGGAAGGAGAAAAGCGTAAATATTGTGTATGATACATTACCCAGATAACTAGATTTATCGTTGAACAAGCGTAAGTACCAAACGAGTTACAACAACTTACAAACAGACGAAATTTCATTAAAGATAAATGAAACGAAGAAAGTTCTTGTCTGAGGCCAAGATCCTCTTTTGGTCGCTGAATCAGCAAAGTTAGCAGGTGTTAGGTGTTGTTCCGTGAAGAAATGACGTAACTACAAAGTTTTTGTACTTAATCAAGGCACGGTGACTTCAGTAGGATAATTTTCGAGTCTCGAGTCTCAAATATCTATGGAGAGCCGTAATATAATTGCTTGTTCGATTGCTACATTATATTTTAATAGATTCAATGTTTAAAACAAAAAAAATAAAAAAATGTAAAATGGATAGGTGTGATATAAATAGTTTGGAAACTGTGTGTCTTCGATTTATAAAATTTACATTTACACTTGCGCCACTATTGTATTAAGGTTTGATATGTAACTGTTATGATAGTGTAAAAGTTATAAATAAATAAATAAGTAAATCTCGGTGAAGAAACATTTATTCAACTTACAATCCAAGATTATTTTATATTCTGTTTCAGATTCTTGGTGTTGCTATAATGCTGAAAATCACTAGTTGGTTGTCCCTATATCCCTACGTATACTTAAATCTTTAAAAACTACGCATCGGACTATGATGCGGTTTTTTTAAAGAATGGAGTGATTGAAGAGGGATGTTTATATGTATATAACATCATGCTACAACCAACTGGTGCGGAGCATAAGTGTAAAATGTTGCAAAAACGGGGTGACGCAGACGAAATTGCGTGGATCAGCTAGTATTCAATGAAAGAGACAAATTAAATATTGCAGACTGAAATAATATGTTTTGTGTAGAAAATAATGTAGAATGAAGAAATGAATCTAAGTCGATGAATTAATCAATCACACAAATCAAAAAGTCTATATAAATCCAATGCTAGACAAACTCGTAGGCCTCACGCAATGTTGGGAGACTTTGGTCTACTATGTCCACTTACGGGTTGGTACAGGTTTTTAATTCGAGTTTCATTGTCTGCGTTTACAGTTAGTCACTACTTAACTACGACAACCTACGAATGAAATGGGGTAGTGATTATTGTTTCTCCACTACCACACGGATAAGTCAAAAACATGAACAATCATAAAAAAATGTGTAAAGTACAAATATGATATATTTTTAGGTACTAACATATAATTAAAAATGTGGAAATTAATGCAAAGAATTTCTGATCAAATTAATTTATAACATTTCACATTATTTGTAACATTTCACATTATTTGTGACTTCAAAGATTATTGTCAATATACGATATATTTCGTCAACTAAAAAAGCCCGTCCCTGATCTTTCCTGGTGCAAAAGTGCCCATCACACTCGCCGCGCGTTTCCGCGCTGGATTGCGATGGCCATCCTTTGGACCCACCAGGAATGATCCGGATCGATAGTCCCCTGTTGCCTCGTGCCAAAATTAATTATACTATTAAGATATCTTTTTAATTAATAAATTATGAAAATGTCAAAATAATCCAATAAAAACATGTCAAAATAAAAGTAGTAACTAACAAATAAGTTATATTTTACATAAATCAACAAGACCGTATATTACATAGAAAGGTTGGGTAAACCGTGGTCCCCTCGACCGAAGGGCCTCAAATCTCGAAAGAGATGGCCCCGGGTCTACTGAGGTGCGAGAGATAAATTCCCTTACTATCTCTCCGCCGGCTGCCAAAGACCCAAAAACGGCTTGCGTAATAATTTCGAGTCTGACATAACCACTATCACTGGCTCCGGCGCGGGTGGTATGCGTGGGGATTTTCCACATATTCAACAGGTACTTAATCTCGTAGAGTGGTTTATAGTACGTTATATTTGTTTTGATAGATAACATACGAATACTGCTCATTTTCCGTTCCTGCGTTCCCGTAAAGAATGGAAGGAAAATAATGATACGGTAGATAATTACCTCGAGCGGAGGAAATGGGTCAACGCTTACAACTTACATGCAATATATATGTTTACATAACATAGTAAATTGTTCACATAAGTGCTTGTGCGGTTAAGCACGTAATTATTTTCTTAGCGATTTACACCACATAGCAAGAAATCGGGTCAAAATGGTTTTCCAATTTAATTCCGCTGTAACATTTTCGGTGAGGAATTTTGTAGTTGGCGAAATGTGGGTGTTTAATACACCTCTGCCTACCCCTTCAAGGATTACGGGCATTAGCATATGTATGTATGTATTTTTGAATAAATATTTAATTTTAACTGTAAACTTCACTGAATCATTGAGTGTTTAGTGATAAGATCAACCAACATTCCTACCATTATCTGCATTAACTTGTTAAACAAACAAAACTATTAATGTCTGGGTAATAGATTCGGAATAATTCCGTGAATATAGTAAAGGAAACAATAAGATAAATGTAAGGAAGATTCCATTCATATCTACATTGAATTGCATGATGTATTTGCTGTGCTTGTGATCTTTTTATTGAAATACTCAGCCATATCTGTCATTTCATTGTTTTACCTTTTTTAGAAGTTGCTTTGTTATTAACGATTACGTTATTATTATATTTATCTGTACGACTGACTCGTCGGGATTTAATTATTGCTAATTGGTAAAATGAACCTAGGATTTCGATGCGAAAGCTTCGAATGCGGCTAGTATTAACGCTAAGATGACGAAGAAACTTTTATATATGGCTCATAGCTAGCAAATTTTTTTATTTGCTCAGTATAGCAGACCAGTAATTTATTATTATTATTACTATCATTTCCGGCCTCAAAGCGCAGAAGCGAAAGCGAAACAAAATACCAAACATTATTCAGGAAACTTAATAAAGCTGGTTCACTAACAAAGAAAGAAAATAAACTAAAAGCAAGGGAATGTACAACTTATATGTGCTTATGACAAGTACATAAATAATATGGCCGTAAGTTAAAGCGTGTCCTAGAATGTATAAGATTACTCAAAACCAACAAACATACAGCTATAAATTATGAAAAAAATATGCGTATACTGGGGCCGTTCGGCTTAAGAGATTTACACCAGAATGTAAATGTGGTTTGTTTGGTGGTTTCTTAAAAAAATATTTTTTTCCAGTGTGAATAGAGCGGTGAGCAAATAAAGAGGTTGATGTGTAAAGGCACGATTCGGTTTAGGGAATGCGGGAGTTTTTTGCGTTATTCCTTTTTTCTGATTTGAGGTAAATTGGCCAAACGAACTGTTTTGAGAGGCAATCGAGCGGTCGACTGCTGTTCCAAGTGTCAGTTCTAATATTTCTTACATTATTTTGTTTGTGAGAGTAGGTTCTTTGATTTTGTCAATAAAATTCTGGTGCTTTTTCGTCTCCTAGCTCTCTTAGCAAAATAAAGTACTTTTAAACTTTCGCGTGATACATGGTTAGCGAAACCCGGGTAATAACGCGATCATATGGTAAATATAATAATTTACCTCTTGATTTGCTTAACGTTTTGGCCACGTTGCACTAGCTGCACTAGGTCACAAACTGACTAGTGCAACCTGGCCGAAATGTCACGCAAATCATAAGGCGTTTTGCTATCCATATATAATAATGAATGTCTATTTTTGATCTAAATTGTGTTGTATAGTAAAAGTTGAGAATGTAATATATACCTACTGGTGGTATTATATCTGTTTTGTTTACAAAAGTCAAATTTAGAACTTTAATCTTCTTATTATTATTTAATCATCTTGCATATTCATTAATATAAGTTGCATTAAATCTATTTTCCAACACTCTTTTTAAGTAAGTACACATGTGTAGTCAAAACAAGTTGACACTGTGAGGAATATATTACAGTGTCATAGATTTTTATGCAAATGAAATAACCAAAAATTTTGAATCTAAAGTATTCTTGCTATAAGAAACTTCAAACCGCTGTTTAAAATAAGAACAACTTTTTATGTTTTCAACGCTAAAATAAAAAAAAAACTATATAACGACACCATGAATTCGTAACTTATAAAAACTACTCCCATTTGTGTTTTTATGACAAAAGATTTATTTTCCTTCTTCACGTTGCCGTCGCATAAAGTTGCTTGACAAGAATTATTGTGAAAGTTAAACATCAAACGGATATCATGCTAGAACAGATAAACTTGAACATAAATAGTTTATT
Source organism: Pelosia muscerda (assembly GCA_963691645.1). Taxonomy (NCBI): domain Eukaryota; kingdom Metazoa; phylum Arthropoda; class Insecta; order Lepidoptera; family Erebidae; genus Pelosia; species Pelosia muscerda. Next base: position 2,849,647 of record OY829114.1, on the reverse strand, counting down.
GTTGCCCGATGCTGACTACGGATCTCTCATCCAAACCAGCACAGGTAATATAATTGTTACTATCTCTCCCTTACCCTGATTCTCATTTCAAAAACATCAGATCCTATCAAATGATGCCCTTTCCTCAACATTTGATAGGCAACAAAATCTGAACGAATTTAGATTGAATTTTCCAATTACTTGCGCCCCTTAAGCCTCAACAACACTTCAGTGGAAGCAAACATCTTTCGGCAATTTCTCTTCAACAACGGTGTTTACGTCAGCAAACACATTGCCTAATACCACCAGATTTTGGTGACCTACCGCGCTCCTATCTCAACTTCGTCAACGAGAAACGGAAAGGTGTGACGCAGAAAATTTTAAAGATCAACTTTTATTGGTCACATTGCCGTGACTGTTTATAGCGGTATCTAATATTCTATTATAACGATAACGGGGTTGCCAGAATACCGTAATGGAGTGTACCTTCAACTCCTTAACGACTTCTGGAAGCAGAATATGCCAGTGATTATTTTACTTGTAAGCTTCAGTCAAAACAATTGTATATGACGTAGCCTGTCTCGAACATTCCATGGAGTTTTTAAACGACGATTGAATAAAAGATGAGGCGCGAGAAGTATGAAAATTCTGTTTAGGCAGCATCTCGTATTTTTAGAATAATATATTCTTATTTTATACGGAGACAAAGTGTAGTGTCAGCGATCTCACACTATTTGAAATGCTATCTCTTTTAGTGTTACAGAACGTGACGATCAAATAGCTATAAAATAGTAAAAGATACTTTGTAAAAGAATTTGATATTGTTTTCTAGATATATGATATTGTAATTCGCTAAATTTAGACGAAAAGCACAAATTAATAGTTCCGAAATAATAAATGATTGGGATGAATATCGTGAAATAAATTATAATCCGAGCAGAAAAAAATAATACGTAATTTGAGTTTTGATGAGCTACACATATCAATTATTTTGGATACACGAAGGCAAAACGGACTAAGTCTGATTGACAAGACATGAGTCTCGCTCCAGCCAAAAAATAAAAGAATATAATGAAAGAAAACATATTGAATCTTCCTTAGCGATATTGTTGTCTATTGAAATAGGGGTTCGTTCAGAGATTAATTGGTCGATAATATTAGAGAAAATAATATTTGCTGAGGTGTTATTCTATAGATGTGATCAAATGATTGAATAGGCAATGAAATTAGGACTTTGCTTAGCCATAAATTTGGAAATTTAAATAAAACAAAGTTATGCCAAAAAGGCTATTATAAAAGCCAGAATTATTTGAATGATAAACAAGCCTAGAAATGAGCTGTTCACTCAACTTGCTACGCAAGCAAATTACTGTATCTAGACTAAGTAAATGTTTGTAAATATACCAAGCCCGCCGAGTCTTCTCAGAACAGGGCTGCGTTTCGAACAGGTGTGGTCCATTTGCTCCTTAACTTATAATTTTATTATTGATATAGACGTTACGAAACGTTCCGTTTAGTGGTCTAAACAGTGACTATTTTAATTTTTTTAATTTTAATTAATTTTACGGATATCCTAAAACACGTGCAAATAAAAGTGAATCAAATCTTCCTTAGCATAAATAGAAGTGTACAATAACAAAAAGTATCACTTAAGTAACGTACCAAGAAGCAAAACAACATTTAACAGCGTGTTATGGATCAACAAAATTAATCAAGAGTGCCGCACTAAAATTCCTATGTGAAGCTATCAAAAACACGTAAAGTCATAAAATATAGTTTATAAGCGATGGGGCTTGGACCCACAAGTAAATTTTGATCTGACATCCCGTCCATAAAGTTTAGTAACGTTACTCGCATCGTAAAATATTTACTTAAATGGTATTGACATGATTCATGTTTGCGAAGGCAAAGGACCAGGAGAGCAGAAACTATAAGAAGCTTTGATTTAAAAGTGAGGGACGGCTGTTAGAAATATTTTGTTAGGGCTTTCGGTACTGTAAATTTTTGAAAAGGTTTAGAATTTATAGGTAATATTACAATGATTTAGCGTTCGATTGGTCATGTCTCATCATCTTTAAGTATCAGGAATAGGTTCCTCTATTGATATAAGTAGTCAAGATCCAAAGATAAGTAATCAAACGAAATTATTAGGAATACTTAGAGGCACAAATTGTGCGAGTGACATACATATCTTTACACGAAACCTAGGTGAGTGAGAAAGGGACGGAGTTAATTAATCATGAAACGTTTTTTTATAACACCATCTGCTTGTCCTATATTCGGCTATCATAAAGGATAACGTAATAAGGAGACTGTTGCTCTATCTACGCTAGTAATTATAACTTTATGAATCAAACACTTAGTAACTACGCGACGCAATATGAGTTTCGATGAAATATTTAAAACTGATAAAGCAATAAAATTATTCTCTTACTTTAAAATTTGACCAGAGCTTATGAATGTAGATGTATCCATTTTGCATCAATTTGCAAAATAATTACTTACCTGAAAAAGAAGAAAAACATAGTTAGTAAATAGTTTCTTGATATTTGAATATTGACCATGTAATTTTTATAAAATAAAACACGTAGAAACGTAATATACACTTACCTACTAAAAAAAAAAATACTTAAACCAAGACCCATTGACTTATGACGCCTATATCCGAAAGCAAATCATCTTCAGAATAGTGTTGCCGTAATATTTATTCACGCAAATCGAACCCGAGATCGAATCTCAGCAGTCCATTACCCATACCACTAGGTTACCGCGGCTATGTGCGGTAGAGAAAAGTGTCAACACATAAAGAAAGTACGGCAAAGAAGTAAAACATTTTTTTGTGTGTGATTAAGTAGTGATCTTTACAATATATTTAAATATAATTAGGATACAAAATATTTAATTAGAATTTCATAGTTACTTAATGATACAATTAGAATATATATCAATACTTTTTAGATATGTATATTTCATGAATCAGTCATTTTCGTCATTAAATTTAATTCATAATGTAAATAGGCCTATGATTAATCCATTGATTCTTTTTTTATATAACCAATATCTCAAATTAGGTCCTAATGGATATCCTGAATACAATATATGTTACAATTTCTATTTTTACGTCATCGAGTTCTTGCATATTATTATGATAAATAATAATAATGATGTAAGTTTTCAAATAATAAGTACACTTTCTATGGAAGCAAGCAAAACACAATCAGCTACTACTTATCGAGTCTGTAAGTCGTAAACGTTGAACTAGGGTAGAAATGCGTTCTGAAACCAGACAATGTAGTGCAGCTTTGTCATCTTGCAACCCGTTTCGCGATATAACACCTTAAATAGATTTTAAAGCCACACTCACAACAAACTTGACTGCATGGATAGTGCACTGTTTTATGATGTTATAACCAGCTATCGGTGTATCAAGTGTTATGGGTTACATCGCAAAAGGGATGTTGACAAGATTGCCCGTCTCTTCCCAGTACTGTTCAGTACAGTAAGCTTCTGAGAAAAAAAACCCCCCTTCTTATAACTATTGACAAGAAGGGGGGTTTTTTTCTGGGAAGCTTGCTGTACTTCAGTTTTTAAAGAAAAAATATGCATTACAAATAATATGTTGCTTAGTTAAATTGAAACTATAACTTTATATTATATTCTCTTTCACTCTATACTACTACTTAGTACAACAGGCGCGTGAGGTCACCTGCATGTATGTATAGATCTTGTATAGAGTTTTCAAAATCACTTTATTTTCAAATTCAAATATCTATAAAACTGTTTGTCGTAGGAATATTTCGCTTCGACAGTTCATTATATTATTAAAAAGTGTTTATTTTCGAGAATAATAAAAAGAAGTCAATATACTTATTATGATGGCTTATTTTCAAGATCCGTAGATAATAGTGCTGAGTGAGGAAACCGCGTAGTGAGCTTCCCGAAGAGCGAAAATCATGCTCGGGCCCTCTCCGTGAGTAGCGATGTGAAACAAATTACTACACCACGATGGCAACTCCGTGGCCCTCGATTTGACCGAAGAAGAAGTGCTATCAGGTAATACTTTGTGTTCGTTAGTTTAACTGTAATTCCGGTTGTATGGGGCTCCATGAAGGCTTGCTAGTTGGCGTAACTAACTATTAGTATGTTATTGTTAATGTACGGTGTACAATAACACCAAAAGTTTCATAAAGTATGTAGTAGTATGTAGTTTGGGTTTGGTATAATTGATTTTAATACTACCCACATGTGAAAAATCGTTAATTAGTGTAATGTTTGGGCATTGGAATATTCTTAACTGTCAGTGTAAAGGTAAACCTTTGAGAATGCTGCAAGGCGAAACCGGTTAGGTACAGTATTAATAAACACAGTGGAGAAGTACAAGTATCTTATCAATTTATGTATAAAAGTAAGCTCCACCAAGTGTCATCAATCAACAGTATAAATAACACGTCTATCAAGGTCGTCAAAGTAGGCACCACTATTTAGGGGTTCTCGACATCTCAATCTCTCTTCTCATCATGTGTTCGCTGTCATTTCTAACCACCCAGTTGGATATAGTCAATTAACTAATAGGCTGAACAACAAAAAGAAACGAAGAAGATTACAAAAGCTTATAGATAGCAGTTGGTCTCGACCACGAACGATATTAATTTTGTACTGGTGGTCAGCGCCACTGGCAACAGCAAATATTACTATGTTCATAAACAAACAAGGCTTGACTATTGGATTTCTAACTTACGTACCTATGTGGGCAACTTTACAAATTGTATTTTATTAAAGGCAGCACAATATTTATTATAATGGTTGCCTTTATCTTGACCTGATTTCGAACAATACATAAGTTCTTGTTATTATAAGAGATTGTGCAAGTGATTGCTGTATGTGAAAAATTGTTCGAGAATACAAATATTATCACAACAGACCATTATAAAATTTCGACATCGCTTTCAGTAATGAAATTGAGATTGTACTCAATAATGTAGGAAGTTCTTATTAGACGATACTGGATTATTTTTATATTTGCCAAGTTGCAATATGTCGCAAACTTCAGCGAAAAAGCAAATGTGTTTCAACCTTTTTACAACTAGTTTTATACAGTCTTAATGTATTAATAGAACATTTAATTGTGTATAAACAGTACTTCTACAAGTTTTTTGACAAATTTTCAACTGGCTAGTATCAAACATGCTTACAACTTGTTTGTTGGTTAAAACAAGGCATGTCGTCTTCATTGCAAAATTGCCTAAGACATATTTCTCACAACCTCGGTTGACCTAGGCCATTTTCGTTTTCATGATGGCCTAGTCGGCTGAGTAGATACCATAAAAGTTTATAACCAAAGTGGATATTCCAAAACCATATATACAGATCTCAGTAGCCAGTCAGTTAAGATCATTGACGTTAACAGGTACGCTCGTACGAAGTATCCCATACCGAGCAGGATGTTTCAAATATAATCTAGCAATAGGTTAGATTAAAGGGCTTAACTGCAGCGGAGAGCATAACAGATCATATGTAGTGGCTTACCTCAAGGTACCTTGGTTAGTACACATAATATAGATATTGGAAATTTAATTTAGTTTTAAGTATAATTTAGGAGATTTCATTGTGTGAAAATGATATTATAGGTACAATTGCGACTGCTACATATACCGTGTTGGTTCTTAGCAGATATTTAATCAATTTCGTTTCTCTCTTCTCTCAACTCGTTTTGTTTTCAAAGTGCCCGATTGTCGGCAATAGACTCGCCCCCTATTACTTGGGAATGAAAATCATAGTTGGCGAAATGTGGGTGTTTTATACACCTCTGCTTACCCCTACGGGCATTACGGGCGTGTGCATATGTTATTTTATTTTTTTTATTTTTTTTTTATTTTTATTTTTAAATACACTACAAGTTACAATCAAGTGATTAACAATACATAAACAACAAAATTCTGAACTGGACTGCAACTCAGAACTGTGTACACAGATAAAACATGAAAATGATATACCGAGATTTTGTGAGTTGAATTACAATAGATACAATATGTTCAGGTACCTATTAGTGTCTATCTACAAGGATACGAAAAATAATGGGATGGTTTTCCAGGGCACAGCGTGTATGCTGCGTCCTAATCAACCTGTTCAGGTTGGAGGATACCTTTTATGATTTTGATGAAACTGTTGAAATTAGGATCAAAAATGTCGACTTTAGAATTATTTTCCTTTAACAATTCATTATACTGCTGTGCCATTCTTACAATCGGGTTGAAATATGACGTGTTGTTTTTAAGAATTTGGAGTGTAAACAGATTTGTGACCTTAGCTCGACGTGGACTGTATTTTGTATTGAACGATATATTAGACAACAGATCTGGAGAATCCACCACGGAATTAATTATCTTATATAAGTATACGAAGTCAAAATACATTCTTCGTGTTTTCAGGGGTTGAACATTGAATTTTTTCAGTCTCTTTTCGTAGTCTAAGTCATTGCGCCCAACATGCTGACGGTAACCGAGTACTTTTAAACATTTTTTCTGCACTCTTTCAATGTTGTCTGAATGAATTTCATAACATGGTGTCCAAATCGGGCTACCATATTCCAAGATACTTCTTACCAGAGAAAAATAAAGATATAAGAGACTACAAGGATTTTTAAGGCCCATAGTGGACCTTAATACAAAGCCGAGTAGCTGATTTGCTTTGGTTGTAATGTGATAATAGTGTGGTCTGAAGGACAACTTATCATCAAACAATATACCAAGATCTTTAGCGACACAGGAGCGTGTCAAGACCTGTCCATTGACCATGTAATCATTAATTATTTTGTGCCTCTTTTGAGAAAAAGATATAACAAAACACTTACTTATATTTAAGTGCATATGATTAGTCAAACACCAATCTGAAATGACGTTAAGATCTTTTTGTAATTTTTCACAGTCATCCTGGCAAGAAATGTTATTAAAGATTTTTAGGTCGTCAGCATATCGACGGGTTCCGGTCTAATTGTATTAAGCGACACTCTGAGCGATATAGACTTTTTATAATATTTGGAATCAGCGAAATTTTCTGCGTCGTTTGAGCTGGGTTTGGTGACGATCGGAGCACTTTTTTGTCGCTTCATACAACCACATTTTTTGGGCCTATTTTGAACTCCAATAAATGAAGCGACACAAAATATTGACAAATTTAGGAACTGTCTACTTAAGGTCACTACCAAATACCAGACAGTCGTTTAAACTTTTTTCCCTGTAGCTACAATTTACATGCAACGCACGTTAAAGCAATTAGCCTGACATTATAAATATATAAAAATGGCGCTTCATACAATTAGCCTCTTTGTTAAATTCTTATCCAGTGTCGCTTAATGCAATTAGCTTTACCTTGTAAATATACAAGAATGTCGTTTAATACATTTAGCCTCTTTGTTAAATTCATACCCAGTGTCGATCCATTCATTTAACTCTGTACATGAAGACTTCAAGAATTATGAAGAATTTTCCGAAAAATATTTCAAGGGAAACCTTGTCGGTAAAGTAAGCAAGATTCGTGTAGCAACATTCAAGAAGTCTGCGCCAAACGTTATGGTCGTCAAATATAGCATGCGAGATGATGCAAAAGAAGAGTCATTAAAAATTTATGCTAAACCGAAACAACTCAATGCAAAATATAAATCAAAGCTTCCTATCACTAAAGCAAAATATAATGACCTGAAAAAGCTATGTGACACTGGCGCTATCCCAAGAATATTTCATTCAGAATATATCAACCTACCATCAAGCAATACTGGCAAAGATACACTGATCGATACTGATATTGAAGACGAAACAGACCTGCCAAATTAAGCAATTTTCTTTTTTATTTATTTTCTTCTTTTACTATAACAAGTGTTTTAGTAAAAGAAGGAAATTATTAGAAAGTAAGAAGGAAAAGAATGGTTGAATTTTAACTAAGACGTTATTTTTAATAATTTTGATTATTATTTCTTGTTATTGTAGTTTTCACTACAATTTATTATTGACATAGGGGATTAAAATTATTTTTGTTATTGAAGAAAAAACTTTTTTTTAACGAGACTTGTTTTTGATTTTGATTACTAAGAAAGTTAAAAAAAAATAATAGAAGAAAATAAGTAAAAAATTAAAACCAAAGAAACGCTCGTAATATTTTTATGTGATTATTTTTAAAAGAAATTATTTTGTAGACAAACCTTTTTTTTTGTAATTGAAGAGATCTCTTATATACATAAACGTTAAAGATTAAGAAGAATGAGAATAATTATTTCACTTAATAAGACGGTAGGCTACTTAATAATAAAGACTGTTTGACTTCTGATTCCTATATAATTGTGATAATAACTTTAATTGTTACCTTGGTAAGCTAAGAAGTTACTGCTATTCCAAAGTAATGGTCATTTTAAATAAGAAACTTATTTTTAGTATAAACTGTGTGTTTTATTTCTCATTTTATAATTATTACAAGATAGGTAAGTACACCCTATGTATGTACCTTTTAATTTATTAGTGTTTTAACCGCCAGTTTCTGCAAACTTCATTAATCATGTATGATTACAAACAATTTATTTAAAAAAATCTGTCCCATAAACTAATTAGCCAAACATTAATAAGTGTAAGATATGGTATTTAAATCAATTAGCTTAGGTTTGAAATATGGCCAACTTATTGATTAAAGCACTTAGCTTAGAGCTATTATTTGCATGCCTAGGCGGTTAAGTCATTTAGCTTGGAACAAGAAATAATAAACCTAGGCGGTTTAGTCATATAGCTTGGAATAAGAAAGAATAATCATAGGCGGGTAAATCATTTAGCCTGGAACAAAAAAAAGTAAAATATGGGTCATTTTGTATGAAGCGACATTTATATTCGTTAAAAATAGGAATAAAAGAAAAAAACTGAATTCAATTATGGGGAATTATGTTATAAAAATAGTAATATCCTTCTTTTTTAAAAATAATGCTATTTACTAAAGTTACAATTTCTTTTCTAAAAATCGAAACTTTAAACTGCTCTGGTGTAAAGTTTCAAAAATGTCGGTTAATACAAATAGCCCGGAACCCGTCGATATAATAAGCACCGACAAGATAGACGTTCAATAAGATCATTAATGAAAATGACAAATAAAAGAGGTCCCAAATGGGAACCTTGGGGAACTCCTGAAATGACTTCAACTGGAGATGAGACGTATCCCCTCAATGCGACGAGTTGACTCCTTTTGTCCAGATAAGAACACAGCCAGCGAAGCAAACTTCCGTGGATACCATACAATGCAAGTTTATCACACAGAAGCTTATGGTTAACCTTATCAAAGGCTTTAGAAAAGTCTGTGTAAATAGAGTCAACTTGGCCTGTGTCCGCGAAGCTTTTGCAGAGGTAATTTTTATATTCAAGGAGATTCGTAACTGTAGACCTATTTCTTACAAAACCATGTTGTTTATCCGAGAGAGTGGGCTTAAAATGATTATATAAATATTCATATATTAAGGATTCGAACAATTTTGCAAAACAGGACAATATACTTATCGGTCTATAATTCTCACAATTAGATTTATCACCACTTTTGAATATTGGTATTATGAAGGCGGTTTTCCAACACTTGGGAAAAACGCCACCGGCGAGGGATTTGTTAAAAATAATACATATAGGCACTGTCAACTGATTTCCACATGCCTTGATAAAGATAGGAGGAATGAGGTCAGGCCCAGCCCCCTTACCGATGTCCCATTTCTGGATCTTTGATAAAATTTCTTCCTCCGAGATCACTATAGATGAAAGCGAATTAATAAAATCCATATTCGGGTATATTTCACCAAGAGCGGCTGAGGATGAGTCACAACTGCAACCATCAAAAACGGAGCCGAAGTATTGAGAAAATAGCTCAGGAATATCCTGCCCACTAGAAGACGAGACATTACCAAGTTTCATAACATTAGGCATTGACACGTGACCCTTCCTGTTATTTACGAATTTCCAGAATTGCCTAACATCTTTGTGGAGAGAGTCTTCAATTGAAGCAAGATATTTTTTATAACACTCAGTAGCCATCTTTTTAAACCTTGATCGAAGCAAAGAAAAAGAATCATAATCACGTGGATTGTTAAATTTTTTGAACAGCTTGTGATATTTATTCTTTTCTTTGTTACATTTAATTAAAGCTTTACTGTACCAGATGGGATAAGTAGTGGGTTTTATCGCCATAACCGGTGTGTGCTTTTTTATAATTACTAATAGTCTTTCATAGAAGGCCTCAGCGCACAAATCTATGTCTGGATTGGCTAAGCAATCATACCAATCAATCGACTCCAATTCCAATTTGATATTTTGATAGTCACATTTTGCAAAGTTCATACGCTTGCTGTTGTGCTTTTTAAGGTTTTTTAGTATGTTCGGAGATAGGATTTCAACATGAAGAGGAGGGTGGTGTTCATCTTTTTTACTTGCAGCAAGTGTCTCTTTAACAGTAACCTCTTCAATGGTTGAAAGCACCAGATCCAAGAGCCTACCGTTAGCGTTAACAATATTATTATATTGTTTTAGATTACATAAGGTCATTAACTCATACAAGAGTTGCAGTCTTTTAGTTTGGCTTGAACGTGCGATCATGTCACAGTTAAAATGAGAATTCGGAAAATCAGGCGTATTAAAATCTCCCACCAAAAGAAAATTGTCCAAAGTACAATCATTCAATAGCAGTTTATGACAGTTATTATAAAACTCATCTAGTTTATTGTTGCTAATATAGGAAGGCAAATAGCAGACGCATATGTTAAGATTAGGAGTATCACTATTTGTCGACATTAGAGTGATCCAGATATCCTCCAAACTAGTCTCCCAAGATGCCTGACGAATAACCTGATAACATTTTTTTACAGCCACCAAGACGCCACCGCCCTCATCTTTTAATGAATTGGTATCTAACCGGTCTCTTCTAAAAACAGTATAACGACCATCAAATATTTCACCGTCAAACACACTTTTATTCAGGTTTGTCTCCGTCAGGCATACAACATCAAAATTAGTGTTTAAGGTATTTAAGTAAAACTCAGATAGCTACGGATCCTATTAACATTCTGGTAATAGACATGAATCATTGTGTTAACTATGGGTGACTCTAAATAATAAAACAATGTTTAATGGGAAACAGAGGAAAGCAAGTTCATGAATCTCTAGCCCTTTGCAAAGAGTTAATATTATTTACATGAATAGCCGGACTTTGATCGTCTTTGCGTATATAAATTTGACCAAAGCGCACCCATACAAATTTATAATTATTTTCTTTAGAAAATGTTCTAGCGGCTGCGTGCAACTCCTTTGTTTCCGGCGACAGATGCTCTGAAAGGTATATTCTCCTAGTTCCACCGGTGACTCCAATATGAGAAGTAGAGAGTCTATCGCTCGGGTGAGACTTGTTGAAACGTGTAACGGAAGATAGAATAAGATCTCGGGTTGATTGTGATGAGAAGGAAACCAAAATATTTCTTGGTCTCTTGGATGCTGTGTTCATCTTCGCGACGCGGCGACACGCTCTGATATCACCATCAGCTATTACAACCTGTAGGCACTCACACAAGCTTTTGAATAGGGCCATCAAATTCTCATTTTTGGCCTCAGGTACTTCGTGGATTTCGAGATTGAGGCCACGATAAATCCTCTCAATACCCAACATACGAGCCTCTAGCTTTTGTATAGAATTCGCAGAGTCGAGTAGTTTAGCCTCTAGCGCCTTAATTTTTGCATCCTTTTCTGCCACTAAAGTCCTGACATCCCGCTGCTCCGCCGAAATAAAGTCAGTAGTACTGGTGAAGTCTCTTGTCACTGTCTCCATAACGCGACGAACTTCGACAGCTACCATCTCCTGAACGTCCCGCCTGAGTGCGGATCTCAAGTTCGTCATGATCGCAGAGTCAGGGGCCAGCTTAGCATCAAACAGCCTACTGATACTCTCCATACTAACTGGTACGCCAGACAAGTCGTCGTTGGTTGAACGTTTCATGTTATTAGCGCCTGTTGCGCTTTGCGTAGCATTTGCATCAGATATATTCATAGAAACAACTACATCGCTGTCGTCCAGTCCACCAGTCAAGGTAGTAGACTCAATGCTAGAGAGAGAGTATTTACGTTTTTCGTGGCATGGTGTATTTTCGTCCTTTTTGCGTCTGGTGACATTTTGACACTGGGGGCAACATAACGCGGCAATCTGATCACGACCAAGCTCCTTCGAGGAGTCGATAGACAGGCATTCATAGCAGAACTCCGAATTACACGATTTGCATTTTAAAAATTTTCTGTCACTCAACCTCCCCAAACACCCGCAGCACTGCATCGTATCCGATCGACAAACCAATAACCTCGCTGTTTTTGAGTCGGTAAATAGGAGTAAGTTCTAAATGGGTGAACTGTGCGGATGCAACAAACAGCTGTTACTCAATAATTGCTCGAACTCAATATGATAATCTTAACTGCTATGCTGTGAGAACGTCGCGACCAAAAGGTAGTAAGTGCGCGGTCTAAGGCGTCGCTTACGCGTTCGCTCCGAGATGTCTCGTTCTCAATAGTATGTGGGTACTTCAACTAAGATCTCGTTTATATAAAAATCTCTAAGTTATTATTTTAACACTATTCACTAATTATAGTTACAATTTCCATCACCAATAGATAAGATTAAGATTAAGTTCATAACACAATTTGAGCATCGAACATGGAATCATTAAAACATACATAAACACATAAAGAGAACATTCATATGTGCTCTTTATGTGTCTAAAGTGAATAAACGATTATATAATATTATATAATATATTATATATATATGTTTTAAAAAAGATTTTTTCACAAGTTTATACACTTGGTATTTTCCTAACTCCCGCCCTGAGACCCTCAGGGAAGAGGAGGTTCGGAGCCCCCTGAATTTATAGTAACAAAACATCAATTCGTGCATTTCTTCTGTTGACCACTTTCTTCTCGCATCATTATTATCTATCGAACTTGTCGTGGTCCCATCCGACGTACCGGCAGAACTAGTGGGAGATTCCCTGTTCCGCAAAGTATCATCGGCATCCCGGTCATCGTCGGCTGTAGTCCCTTCAGGTTCCCCGACTCTTGCCCGCCTGTTCAGCAAAGAGCCACTGACGGTTCGTATGCTGTCACGTCCAGCGTCAGCTCCAGACGTGCCCCAGCGCTCACCCCCGGGCAGCGGCATTATACGTTTACGATTCTGTCTTCTCTCCATTTTGTTGGGGTTTGCCATTGCCCTTTTTGTCATCTGTATGGAAATTTTATTGCAGATGTCCGCCTCTCACGTGGCTTAGATGTTTTGCGCGGACGTGGGGTTGGCCTTCGAGAGGCCAACCCCACCCTTCGTGGCATTATATATATTATAATTATATATATATAATTATTATTATATTATATAATATTATATAATATATAATTATTATTATATAATATATTATATAATATTATTATCGTTTATTCACTTTAGACACATAAAGAGCACATATGAATGTTCTCTTTATGTGTTTATGTATGTTTTAATGATTCCATGTTCGATGCTCAAATTGTGTTATGAACTTAATTTTTTAAATTTCTATTAGTACAAAAACCGCGGTAGCCTAGTGGTATGGGTAATGGACTGCTGAGACGAGGTCTCGGGTTCGATCCCAGGTTTTACAATGACACACACCAAAGTTTATTCGATGCTTTTCAAAGTTATATGTATTTATCGCAGGTTTATAAGTGCCCGATTAATGATAATGGGCTCGTCACCTATTACATTGGGACCTAAACATAAACTGGCGTAATGTGGGTGCAGTGCTAGCACCTGGTTTTCTGCCTACCCCTTCCGGGATATAGTTATGTTATGATCAGCGACTAATTGGTCTATTCTCCGACACCACACGGATAAAAAAATATTGGAATTTTTAATTATAAATACGCTTTTAAAAATTAGAAAGTTATGTGCACTCGTCATTACCAGATAATGTCTTGATTGCCACCGCTTTGGTAGTACAATGACTGTGCAACTTTAGCTGCTACATGTAGACCCTACCTCACGTGTTTTACCCAACTCTAATTAGCACAGCTTACACTGCGGTTTACCGTACTGAAAAGGTACTTTTCAAATAGGATAATTGGGCTACGTATCATACATACATTACGACATGGCGAAATGTGGGTATTAGCACCTCTGCCTACCCCTTCGGGGATAAAGGCATGAGTTTATGTTTATGTGATCCGGAAATAATCCTTATTAATTGTATAAAAACGCGAGGGAAGCCGCAGACAAAAACCAGTATAATATGTTTTCCTTAAGCACGAATGTGGTACACGATTTTCCTTCCTTTTTCTCTCTTTACAGGAGCGAAAATAGAAATAGCTGCTTATCGGATCCACAAGTCATAAAAGTTAACTGAGAGTGAGTTATTGTTTCACTGGCGGATAAGCGCAGCGAGGAAACCTTACATTGTATTATAGTTTTACAATTTTCTTAACCCGCTATAGGTAATAAGGAGTGCGTCTAAATTTGGGAAGAAGAAACATTAAGAATATCACTTGATATTTGCCAACAGATTTTGATAATTTTATTCTTTTTTCTTTTTAAACTTTTTTTAACCACTTACGCTTTATTTTCTTCAAGGGTATTGAGATGAAACCACTGCTTTATACAATTTAGGAAAAACATATTTGTGTAAAATATTACCATTTAACAATATTTAGATAAGTTGTCAAATATTTATTTAATTATTATTATTAATAAATATAATAAGTATACCTTCTGTAATCTTTTTTCTCTAGAGACACAATTAGTTACCTAACGCCCGAATAAATTTGAGGTTTTAAACGTTTTATAAATTATAAGTACATAATTTCAGGCCTTCCGACTGCGGTTCGCTTTTTTGTTTAAAGTTTGTTGAACATGTGGTAAGATATAAAACGCTCCTTGGTTTTTTGCTGATCATCTATCACCCTTAACCAATTTGGAAGATAGGTAAGTAGGATTTTGGAAAACATTGGTTATAAATAATAACACACTGGTTTCTCTTTCATTTAGAGAAAGAACATTATATTATGTACATTACCTACTTTCTCACGTCTTTTTACTTCTGGGGTAAGCAAAGACAGGCAACCTTTTCCTTATGTCCTTTATCCAAGTCACATATTTAGTGCTTGTGACTTATTACTCAAGGCATCACCAATTAATTTCATTACAAAAGTTTTAACAATATAAAAACCGACAAGGACATCCATAACATTAGGTACCAATTATCTCTTATTTAAATCAGGATTTGACAAATATTCGTTTGCAGTGCATTTTAACTCTCAAATGTAAATTAGATTTACATATTTCCAATTTAATTCCAAATTCAAATCAAAAGTATATACAGTTGTACACAGTAATTAAAATTGTACAGTATGAAATACAAATACGCCCTGACAGTGTCGAAATGAACGCTTGTGTTTGATTGGGCTCCGTGACGTCACCCATGTTCATCGGCTGCGCAGTGATTTAATTGAATCACCTGCTACCAGGATACTGTATCTTCAAATCTAGTTGGATTGTGTGGTCATTAGTTACATCTTTGTATATGAAAGTAATAAGTTTTGTTTACACTTAAAATAATAAAGTATTGTTATAAGGCTCCAAATTTTAACAGTTTTCTGGGTTGTATATCGTATTATAACTTTACTAAAATTATGAAATTTATTTATTTTTTGTAACAACAGATGGTGCTGCAATCGGATTATAAGAATTTGTCAGGCAAAGCTGGAAGATAAGTTTAAAATATTTTTAAAGCATTGCAGGTAGCGGTAGACTTTAAATTCAGTTACCAATTAATAATTACAATTGTTGAGGGTTATAATTATGTTGTGTAATTATGTTTTTACGGTTTTTACAAATAAAATTGGAATAGGCCTTTAGTATACAGTTGAGAAAATGATATTATTCATGTTGTCGAACTATTCAGATTTTAAATTCATGCGTATATGATAAACAAGTCAAACGCTAGTTCATTTTCCGATTATCGTACCTGAATTCAGTCCAACATCGGATGCAAAGGCCTGAGCGATGTCATATCGTAGTTGAATGAAGTTTGCACGGCTCACGGATCCGTTGACGCCCCTTTCAATTGGTTTACTGATAAAGTTCTAGGGAAGTGAAAGGTACAACCCGTATCAGATAAAGTGAATTTTAAGAGAGTAAAAAATAGTTCGCCTCTGATTTAAAATTGGAAATAGTGATTATCTAGACGGACCTTGAACTGTAAACTCTTACAGGTAGAACGCTTTGACCACCTAAATTAATAGACCCGTCCAAAGCATTTAAATTTCGAATACATGCTCAGAGCGTTCGCCCTGTAGGAGACTGATCGCAGATTTAAATTCAATTTTAAATCGATTTGAAAATCGTAGCATTTCAAAAGGAGATGCCCCATTTTGGGCCCGAGTATACAGACATCAAACCTACCTCAAAAAAATCGTCTATTTTGTGTTATAATTATGATTAAATCTCATTACAATCAGCAATGGCCAAGTGCGACAAAAGTTTTAAAATGTGATTTTCATTTATCAACAAGCTTCGCAAACGTTGAATGTATTTAATCCGATCTTCGTAAATGCGCTATGATGCTTACTAATTATCTGTATTATGTGTCATTTCTCTAGTATGTATATATTAATCTATGGTGTCATTGTAAAAGTCAACAATTCAACAATCTATATAAAATAAGAAGAAGAAGTTGAAATTGTTATTATAATTAACATTTGAAAAAGCTGTGTGATAGCTGCTATAGAATAGAAATTACTACGAGTCTATCTAATCCCGTGGATAATTAGGTCAACTTTTGTATTATGACAATGTATTTTCATTGATATGTGTAACGTTCATGAAGAACTAGCCTATATGACTAATGGAATATTCAGTGCTTATAACATAACCTCGTTTAAGGTGAATGCAAATGACATCATTTGCGAATCATGCTGGATTTAAGCTCAATGTGCATGTTTGGATGAGAACAGACCAGCGCAATCACCAGCGAGGCACAGACGGGTGTGTATTCTGTGTGGATGTTCCCTTCTGCGACGAATTAGATACCATAAACTAAGAAATGTAACAGAACAAGAACGCAGGTTTTTTGAAGTTATAAGAGAGTGGATACTACCACATGTGGTATTGTATTGCGAGTATAATATGGTATCTTGGTTGGGCACGGTTCCAGGACAATATAACATCTCCTGCATAGTTTCTTGACAATACTTTAATAAACTATGATGATGCTTAAAAAGTGGAGTAATGTCCCATGTCCTCGTGTAAGCATTTCAAAAGCCAAATAGGAAGATACCCGGGATGGGGATAAGTTAAAATACTTTTTTAAATATAATGATCTTTAAAATAATGTTATTTTATTTTATCACCTATTTATATTATTAATTCTATATTATTAACATCTATAAGCAAACAAGTATACAGCATTGTGGAAAGGGGTAACCGTAGCAAAAAGAGGTTACTCGGATGTTGCCGTCTGAAGTAAGTGAGGGTAGGGAAGGATCGAGGAACAGAATTAAAGATTACACTCATCTCTCAAAATACAATAGTGATATTTTGCTCCTTTTCTATTTTCTGTAGGTAAGTAGGTACCTAATAGTCAACTATATAATTGCTTTACCATCTTTAAAGTCAGTTGCATATCATAAAACTATACCTAAGGTTCAATATCGTACAACAACTACTTGCTTTGACATATCAGTTTTATCCACATTTTTTTTCATTCCACATTAATGTCTAAAAGTCTTAATGACCCCGTCCTTTTTTATACCTACTCATAATAAAACCAGCTAACCTATTTACAAATAACTTTTGTAGCTATCACACACAACATAAGACACTGTTTGACCGCATTATGTGTTACAACATAACCTATGAACAATGCTCGATTTAACAAACTTGGCCATTGTGAATCGTCGTGAAAATTAGGCAAACAAAATGTCCGTAGATGCTCTAAATATTGGCTAATTTTCAACCCTGTACATGTAGGCCCAAGATTGTATGAGAGTTGGGGTTGTCCTTTCAGTAGCATAAGTTCACAACTGATCGATGTCAAACTAATAATAACAAAATACTATTTAGTATTCTTAAATGTAACTGAAAGTGTCAAATGAAAGTAGCTGTCAAACTGTAAACTTCTGCTGTACTATTTTAGGCAACTATTTTTTTAAATTTTTCATAACAACTAAACAGTGAATAAAGTTAGCAACTATATTCCTTTTTTAATTTTTGATAACATCAAGACAGTGTGTTAAGTTGTTTTGATGAAACTGAATATAGGCAGCTTACTACACACTTGAATCAATATGTTTAGTACCTCACACAAAATTGTCACATTACGCAACCAAAATCACTTAACTGACATGTCATTTAATTAGTTTACAAATTTCTCATTACAGATTTACACAAATCCTTTATCGACAGCTAACAAATGAAATGCAGCCTCTATTTCGTCGTTCAATCGCATCGAATGACACCATATCATCGTACAATGAGCGTTTATACGCCCGCATTCGAGCCTGTCACGTCGACGTACTTCCATCTATTGATAAACGAAATGCGAGCTCGTATTTAAATTCCGTTTAGGGTTAACCTATTCCTGTCGTTTATGTTTAACTTCGATTCTGCGTAAAACTTCAAGGCTAGCTAGGCTTCTAGACAGCTTGTACTCAAAACCAGCGTTCTTCAACTTTAATAGTTCACGGACCTAGGAAAGAAGCACAATTTCCAAGGACTTCCTAACAAAGAAACCCGATATTTCAAGGAGGAGACTGCGAACCCCTCAATCAAGACGTCAGGGGTCTGCAGTTTATACGTTGTGAATAACTGCGCAAGACTATATTATATATATAACAGAGATCTATTATTTTAAATTTGTTCAAACGGCCTTCTAGAAATTGATAACACAAGAATATTTTAGGATGATAAGGAACAGTTTCACACCGCTTGATGATGATGATGGTTTTGATGACACATAATATCACACAACTACCAGTTCAACACCCATTTGTTAAAAAAATATAGTGGTTAAAAATAAACCAAATTTCCAGAGCATAGGAATGGACGAAGGTACCAAAGCGAAAGCTTTAAATGGAATCGATCTTGGTAATCGAAAATAATGATAGTAGGACATAATATATACTTATAACAATTAAAATTCAACATTACAAAATTAAAGAGACCACAATCGTTATACGCAATAAATGAATACGCACGGAGATATCACAAAATAAAACGGATCACAATGTGGGTTATACAGAACGCAAGCACCGAATACCACACTTGATATCCAATATAATCCATTTTGTGTGCAATGTTGACACAATTTTAATATTGAAACAATTTCATCACATGACATTCATTATCCGTGTCTGTTGTAATTGAAAATTTATCCATATCGTGTACCTACACTGAAATTGGTCGGACCATCAAAATTATTATTTACCATTAATCTACGATACCTACTGAAAATTGAACCTGAATCAACACAACACGATATGGTATGTATAAAATCAAAGATACAAAATATTTCAGTTGCCAAATTGATAAAAATAAGGACTAAAGAAATTTCCTAAAATTGTACGTCATCAACTAAATTTTATTGCTAAAAATGTGCACTATTACAAATGAAGCAATTCGTTGATAATAAAATAAGATATTAAAATTAGATAACGAACAGTGTTAGTGTTATTTTGTTCATTCATACCTATGCTCATATTAATATTTTTATAAATTCGACGGAAATCAATAAACAATGTAAAGTTCATTGTTTTTGTAAGTTTCACGTTTTGTAATACTTTTATCCGTCCACGACAGCGATTATTATTTGTAAGTAAATAAATAAGTGTATTACTAACAACCCAATTTCTTTATGAAGCAAGCGTGCTAATACCTACTTCAGCATGCCTGTAGGAGATATATGCACTATAAATGGTAGATGGATTACCAATCCTAGTAATATAATATGCTATTATATGGATGCTATTGCTACCGTCTAGTAAATTTCCTAGCCGTTTGTCATAATAATGATAGTCATATTCATAAGTACAACTTATGTATTTGTTAAATTTTATTTCACAATACATAGGCGAATTTATTACCATAAATATTCTCTTTCCAATGTAGGTGTAAAGATGGAATCAGTATTGTTGAGAGTAACATTTAAAATAATGAATACTATCAAAACAATAATATGTATGTCAGTAGGACGCGATGATATCTGCGCCTTGCAAAATATCGCGGTTAATAGAAAGATAGATACCTTGGCACAAGATAGTCAGAGTTTACTGAAGAGTTTTGGTGACTATTTATCTCCTGCGCTGGCGGTAACATTTTTCCCCCACCACCTTCCTCCATCACTTCAAGAAGGGCATTAAAAAGATTCTATAGGGTCGACAGCACGAGTGTGACGTCACTGGTGTTGCAAACGTAACCACACGGTAACCACTTTCCATCACGGGTCGTGTGTATGTCTGCCAATTAAGTGGTTCAAAAAAACCATAACTGTATCAAAATACACCGAAATTATTTAGAATCTAAGCATTTTTTATATATAGCAAAATAAAATACTTCGCTCTTGTTAACAGGCAATTAAAGCTCTGAAATCCAAACTACCACTAAACATAATTACTATAAAAAACTAAGGAACCGTTGAAAAGCAAGACACACAAATAAATAAATACGAACTACCCCTCACGATTAACTTACATTCGTTTCTTTGTCTCCTCCTTTAATATCTTTAAGTGGACGTAGGCAATTTTACAGAAAGCCAAAAAAAAGAAATCCTCAGTAATTTGCGGGATCCATTCGGCTTTAAATGAAATGAAAATTTTTGACGAGAAATAGGACTGAATTTGCCTACTTTCGTCTTGATGCTTTCTGAAGATGAGGTCTTTTGATTTATATCACTAATTTTGATGATGTAACTAAATTCTTAAAGCTTGTTGTGTGGGTGTGGAGCTTAATATAGTAGCTACTGATCAATTTTCAGTTGAAACTTGATATTTTAGATTAACTATAAGATAAGTTAAAAGAAATGATTTAATAAAATTTAAAGCAATTGCCAAGTTAACCATTTTCCTACATACGTAAGTACGCTATCAATGACCCCAAAAAGGTTGTATAGAAAAATTTCTTATATCTAATTGTTCATTTTGCATATGGCCAAAAATTCCCTGATTCTGTAATGGACTCAGTGTTTTGAGTATTTGTATATTATTGATGCACTAGATCTTCAAAGTTACAAGTAACTTGGTTGTCGACCAATAAGTAGGTTGATTATATTTTTCGTTAATGTAGGTCAGATGCAATAACTATATACCTACTTAATAAAAAAACTATTTATGTGTTGTAGTAGCAGTCTAAGAACGATTTCCTTGAAATATTATGTTCAAAACTGTTCTAATTTTTGCCTAAATATTATTAAATTTAAGCTTCTTCTCCACCCTCGTCAAACATTAACGAGCCATCTAACAAATTAACAACATTATAAAGTTTCAAATCCATAGTCTAGACTGTCGTCATTTTATTTCATCCTTTATTAAAATTTGCTGTTATTATAAATTAAATGGCCCTTTTCACACCTTACATATGAATTAGTTTCATCAACAATATGCAAATATTTATATGAAAACTTTATTTCAAAGGAGTACGATTTACGTAGATCCCTCTCAAAGGTTTATAATTATTGTAATCAACAATAAATATTTATGTATTTACGTACGTTATAGAGCCCTTAACTTCAAACATTAATGTGAAAATATGCAAATCAACAAAAACGAACGAAAAACTTCGGGCTAGTTCAGGCCTTAGTTAAAATAAATTGCTCGTCAACACGTTTGTGATGTAAAACTGGCTGCTATATAAGCACCTGGTTTCACTATACCCGACATAGTAGCCTTTTGGGAAAGTTTTTTTTTGCAATTACAATGCCCTAGAATGACGCAAAAGGTTGATTTGCATTTTTATTCAAAACCGGCTGAAAGGAACCGCTAGCTTTTCCGGCGCTTTTTAACGACCCCGTTCCAATAATAATGAAGATTCCTGTTTAATTACAACGCGAATTACTTTCTCTGTAATGTAAATCCCACCTACGAAGTACATTCAAAAGATACTTAAACAGTATCTTAGAGTCTATAACATTTTATAGACACTTTAAGAGACTTATAAATATTCTTAAAGATAATTTGAAGGAATATAGCCTGGTATCAATGTTACTGTATGTTAAACGTTGAATATTTTCTGTTACATCTCGCATATCATAAATATAAAGTCGTATGACGTTATCTTTAACTGTTATGTCCGTTCAGGAGATGTATTAGGGAAATAAGTCTCCTTTATGACTAGGGGAAGTTTAACAGCAATACTTTCTTTAATAATCTTGTGGTATTGAGTTACGACTGTAGATATTCATTGAATATATATAATTTATATAAGTGCTAACAGTATTTTGTACAAGTTACATATATTATTTATGTGAACTTTTTAGGGTTGCGTCCTTATATGTATCACTATGTAGTACGTCTTTTGTCGTGGAGGTATTAAGCTGAAATTCACAATTTAGTTCAAAGCCTCAAGAAACACCTTCAAAGGAACTCTAAACAATCTTCTACGTCAATGCAATATGATAACCGGTACTCCATCTTCCTTCTTCGACCATTCCATATTTGAAAATGGATAAGAACTAATTTTGTTTTCTTTTTTTCGTCAAGTGTAATGTAAGTACCTATATGACCTAATTTTGGCTTGGTTTGGCTTACTCAAAATTGGTTTATGTCTTGAAGGCTTACTAATAGATTTGTGCACCATTGATACCACCCCCACCGAAGCCGATGTGAGTGGTTATATCGGACTTGAACCGACTAAAACGCACGTCCCGGGCATTCGGTCGCTGGAGGCGAGATAGAAGGTAACATTGTACCTCATACCCGGTCACGCTGTATCTTCTAACTACGCAAGTACTACTACATAGGATACATTGTGTCCTACAAAGTGGAGCTTTAAATAAACCCTATGGTTAGGTTCGCCATTAAGTTCACAGTAATTGTGAACATCGCATACACACTAGAATCTCGTTACTATCGCATCAATATGGTAACTGTTACAGCTTGCTGCCGCGTTTCGGGTTTAGTAATGGTAATATTGCAAATACTCTGCATTACGCACTTGGCACGCATAAGCATGTAGTGTATTAATTACTATTTAACTAATATCTCTGTAATATTGATTTATTAGCAATATGTGATGATCTAAGAGGAGATGAATGGACAGTCTGGGAAAATGTTATGGCTAGAACGGGAGTTGAGCTGACTGCAACCAGAGATGAATGGAAAAAAACTTAATTCCAAATTCAATAATTATTATATTCTGTATAGACTACTAAATGGCACTCACAAAATGTCAATATCACAATATTTTATAAGTTAGTGAGTAAATGGACCACCACAATGGTTCGAAACGCAGCTCTGGCTTGATACTACGGCAAGAAACTCAGCGGGATTTTCTTTTTTTTTATCTATTTCAAAACATTGGGCACATGTAGACCCTTGATAAATTAAAGAAGGGCAGGCAAATGATACGATTATCAACAATTAAGTAACTTTCCGTTATGTTAGATATCAAATATTTTTTAAAACTAATTTTTATATCGATAAAACGCCTCATTGATTGTAACTGGCCTAATGATCAGCAATTATTGTTAAATATTACTAAATTTAAAGTATACTAATATTAAAGTTTTGTAGGTTTACTTTATTTCTAATTCACTTATAAAAGGAACAATTTCACTATTAGTTCACTATTATCATCACGGAGGATCATCATAAACAATGTCAGTAGTTTCTTCAAAGAAGCTTCTAAGGGAACTACTGAGTTCTAATCTTAGTAAACATACTTAGTTAGCCTTCCCGAAGAGTGGAACCTATGCTCGGACCCTCTCCGTGAGTAGCGGCACTACCGTAAAACAAATTACTACACATCGATGGCAATTCCAAAATGTGAATTCTACAGAAGAAGAAAATTATTATTTTCAATTGAAAATAATTACAACACAACAGTTAAATTACAAAAAATATATTTCGCCGCCACCCTTCCACGTAAAATAAGCTTGAACTCATAAATTGGAGTTTTTGTCATCTCTCAGTAAATCCCCATGCTCGGGCCAGTCAGTCTGCGCAATTTATTTTAACTAAAGCAACCCAGCAACTTCGGACATTTGCATATTTTCATCATATTTACCGTGGTCACTAAGCGAATTAACATTACTTAATGATTTTATTATATTTGCAGAGGACGGGCGCCCCTGAGTTTTACATAATAATAGAATATTTGAAAGCGCTGGAATTGCTTCTATATCTTTTCATATAAACACATTTACACGCCACAGATAGCCTCTATGGCGTGGCGGTAGTGAACACGACTGCTACGCGGGAGGCGCGGGTTCTATCTCCGCTCAGTGCAAGTATTTATGTGTATAAATATGGTTAATTCATAAATATAGTGATGATTTGGAGTAGAACATATCAATTACCATAAAATGTGCATTATATAAGTTGATTATATTTTATTATCACCATAGATAGATAACACTACATTAAACACTATAAAATTTACAACAAAGACAAGAAGTGGGAGTTAAAGTTATTCTAATATGCAATAAACTGCCTCATCGCTGGAAGTGATCTCTTCCAGACAATCTTAGGATGAACAGTAGCGTATCATAACAATATTTTATGTTGTAGTTGTCAGAAATTATTAACTAAAGTATTACAAATATTATCACATTATATAACTTCAAAAAAGAAGTTAAAACAAGTGAGAATGAAATAAATATATAGCAATATACACTTTACTGAAAGCAGTCGGCCGACAATCAGAGGAGATGGGAATATTTATTACAATTGTAAGATTTCAAAATCACGCGGCACAGATTAACATTGTGGATACTACCACATCGAACGATCGATTGAACAGAGAATGACATCGATCACTCGTTGATTATTCTGTTCGCATGACAAATCTGTGAATAGCGCTTCATCAACTGCGCGTGGTTACAAAACTAATGAAACTGAATTTATTCCTACTTGAGTTTTCAAACTTGTTAGAAACAAAAGCCTCATACAATTTGATGTTGCAACAAATTATTGCCCGCAGTGACTTATGTACTGATATCAAAATCACTGTTTTACAATGTCAATTTTACGATCATCCACATCTAGCTGAAGTCGTAAACTGTCTTGCACTTTAGAAAATAGTTTTGGTATTTGTGCATTGCACTACTAGTGGTATAATAAAACTGCTGACATTGACAAATGTTAGTTGGTTTTGTGATATTGGAATGTACGAGTAGTTTTTGTTATTCTTATTTTACTTATAACACATCAATTTGATTTTACCTCTTCTGATGGTAAGCTGAAGGCAAAGTCTCATGCAAAATGTTTACCATTACAAACACGAACACATCGTGGCACTCACTTGACCTGAACGGACCTGGACTGACTCATCAGATGCTTTATCACGCCACGCTTAAAGGACCTGGGACTATAGGAAGAAGGAAACCCGTGAACTGGTAAAGAAGTCTAAGACTCGCATGGCAAAGGAAAGACCGCTTAGTTATTGATGAAATATTTGCAAGTGATGGGAGTAATAATATTGCAATAAAAGAGTAGACTGAATAATTACTACAATTTAGTAATAATTCGATTTGTATAAATTAATTTTATGCAGATTAAAAAAAAACAAGAAACTAATACGAAGCTAAAATGGAAATAAAAAAAAATAACAATAAATATAACTAGAGGACAGATTTAACGATTCTTCGTTAACTTCATAGAATAGCGAAAAGTTTACCCTAAATAAAACTTTCCACCGTTTTATTTCACAGTAAAAACTCAACTTAGTTCGAACTTAACGAGGTTGGGTGTTGTAAAGTTTAATCAATTCCACGACCGTTAAAACTGAGTGATTATGGTCGATAATTTTATTCTTAACCCCGAAGTTCTGGACAAAAGTGTTGTCAAGTGTTTTGTTAGCGGTGCTTAAAATAAACAAAGTTTAACATTATCAATATAATCTTTTGCTTCTTAAAATGCCTTGCAAATTATCAATTCATCAGATTATGCTTTGCATTCTTATAATAACTGGTCATATTTTAAAAAAAATACATTCTTTTTATAAATAATTAGAAGCAAAATGAAAACAGCGTCTTATTCGTGACGGCAAAATATAAATATAATGAGCTAAGTTCCAATTAAAAAATAATCGTGTAGCTACAAAATTTTCGTGATGTTTTAATTAAGAGTGATCGCCAATCAACGAACATAATTAGGGAACTTGCTTAGTATTCATGCGGTGATTTTGATAAACATCAAATTTTATTAGAGAATCAACTTCCATTTTTCTCTTCATTGGTTTTATAATCACCCATTTTGCATTACATTAATAATGTTTATAAACATACGAATTCTTTACTTTTATTATTATCATTATTTATTTAATTAATTCTTAACATCTATATATCTATCAACACTCTCATCTTCCTATATGTGTTGGAAAAATACTAGATGTGAGAATTTATATAATTTATTTACTTATTTTTGTAGGACGGAAAATCTTAGTTGTGGTGAAATGTGGGTGTTAAAACACCTCTTACGCCTCACTTTTGGGGACCTACATGTATGGATGAATGTATATGTGTATATACATATACTTACAGGCATGTAGGTATATGTCTGGGTTATTACTGAGCATGCATTGTGAAGTCAAAGCGTGTGTATAAGAGTAATACCTCCCATGGGTCTAAAATATTTAAAATTATTCACGAAATGGTTCAAATACATTCTTAGCAAATGGTAAATTGTAGCATTGTATCTACAATTTTGCATATACCATTTGTTGCAATTCACCAACGTATTATAAGAATAAGCAAAAATAAATCTTGGAAAGCGAATCACGATACTTGCAGTACTGATGCGTGGTTAAAAGATTACGGAATACTGGATGCACTTTCGGCTTAGTATCAGACTAGTACTACAATTTATTCTGCAGCATCTGACTTGTTCTATACAAGTAGTAAAAACTTTAGATGCAGATATTTTTATCTTCTTTCAAGAATAACGTTGCTTTATTTGCATAATACTGCTAACAAAGTTACTTCAGCTCGGGATTAACTGTAACTAGTATAATAATATCAATTTTGTATTAGTCTGAAGTTTCTATCGATAGTGAAAATATATTTGTTGCATTGGTTGTTTCTTTTTATAATAATATTAGCTGTCAGTTTTTCCCTACTTAGCATAATTATTACATTATTACTTAGTGATAACAACGAAAAGCTGGTTGAGTTTGATTCATAGTTTGAAAATATTCTAACATCTAATATCCTTATAAAATTTTATCCGTTGATAACTTTTATGAAATATTGTTTTTTACTTCATATAGAAATGAAATGTTTATTTGTACATCAAATCCTACTTTAACTGAATCTAGTTCAAATCTATTACGAATTTAACTCATCTCGTTACATGTGTGGTTGAATTTTTTACAGAATTCGAATCGAGGCAATCGTACACACGTACGCCCAAACATTATTAATCCAGCACCCAATTTCCAATTCTGACTTTAGTGCTTTAGGCATCGTACAAAATGTCCGTTTACTGCATCAGTTGGAGTTTGTGATGCGAGATGTTGGCTTACATTAATTAAAGCGAGATAGCAGTCCTGTACGATAGGCTCCTGCCTAACGTTAATGTTTAGCTGGCTTAGCTAAAACCCTGTACCTATATATGCTATGGCAAATAAGAGGATATTGATGCAAAGTCCGTCTTACAGTGTTGTTGTTTTCTAGTGATATAATATGAATCGGTTAGCTATAGCTGATTAGTTTTTCTTTTATACAAAAAATATAACATAACATAACATAAACTCACGCATATATCCCCGAAGAGGTGTAGCACCCATATTTCGCTAGTTTATGATTTTAGGTCCCAATATAATAGGTGGCGAGCCTATTGCCATTAATCGGGCACTTATGCCTGCGATAAATACACACATAACTTCGAAAAATCCTTGGTGTGTGCCATGGTAAAAGCTGGGATCGAACCCAAGACCTTGTCTCAGCAGTCCATTACCCATACCACTAATCTACCGCGGAAAAAAATATATCTATTATGATATAAAAAAGATGACATGATTGACAATGATACTAAAAACTAAATACGGTTGAACTTATTCTTAGATAATTTTCTAAAATATTTTTGATGTACATAAATAATTTTTCAAGACATTTCAATTCAAGACTGCCTCTGTGGCGTAGCGGTAGTGCTACGCAGGAGGCACGTTTTCGACCCGCTTGGTGAAAATATTTGTATATATGAATATGGGTATTTGCAGTGGCCTTATCGTGACTCGGAGAGCAAAAATTGCAGCGGGCCACAAGCTCCAAAGTGACAGCTTCGATTGCGACCGGAATTAACATAACGATGATGATGTTGATGATATTTGAACCACTTAGAATCGAAAGTATATTAATACTCATATATATTCGTAGTACCAGAAAAAGAACTATTAATATGATTTATTAATTATTATCTCCCATTAAATCTAAAAAAATTAAAAAAGATAAAAGAGAGATAGCTTTTACTTCGTGCCACAAATACCTTTGAATCATCATCAGCAATCTATAACTGTCTATCATAGTCTACTACTAATGCCTCTTTTATTATATTTATATTTATTCGCTTAATAATTTCTACATCACACATTTTATACTATCCAAGTATAAGACATATTCACCGCAGTAAATAAAGTTGAAGATTGAAAAATTTAACACGACATACACTAAGACAGAAGGCGTCCACTACATTGTCCAAGTATTTGTTCAAGGCACTTCATTTCTTGAAGCGACCATGACATGTGAAATTGTATTCACAAGCCATGCAATTGTTGTTATCTCATTGATCTGTTTTTGTAACCAACCTATTTATTGTGTTAATAATGAGGTTTTCAGGATCATTAATTTTGGAAAAGAAGTTGATAGTATAATATAGGTAAAGTTAAAGTTACTTATATTCAAGTATTCCTACTTTTAAACTTTGGTAATACTTCTAGTAAGTTTACCTTTGACAGTCAAACATCATATGAGTTGAAAATAAATTATAAATGACAATATGAATTTAGAACATTGTGTTTTAGTAATGTAAGACGAGTTGCGAAGAAAACATAAATTAATGAACAATAAAGAAATAATGATGAACATAATGAACATTCCCTAGACGAACATAATTATAATCCTATTGAACATACCTCAAACAGTAAGTACTATGACACCGAGGATTACAATAACTAAGTTACATTGGTATCTGTTTACAGTTTTGCAAAGTTGACACAAAAATACTTGAACATCTCATAACATTGTCAACATTGTTTGTTATCTACCAAGTTTTAGGAGAAGACGACAATGTCAAGGGTGATAGGAGAGAAGAAAATGCTGTCGCGTGTGAATTTTTATCTATAAATTTATGTGTATACCATTTTATTTTCAAGATATGGATATGGAGGTGAATTTTTGAACGGAAAAATACTGAACTAAAATTCTTAATTTAATTTTGGATTGAATTTCGTTTTTACTGTCGTCTTCGTCAGATTGTGGAATATTGTTTTGATATATTTTTAGATTATTGGTTCTCGTATAAGTATATTAAATAGGTTAATTAAAAAACAAACTGACCACGAGATGAAATAAATGAGAGTCAAGACATTTTTTTTTAAATTGAGACGCGACATTTTATACGACACATAAAAATGTTTACATTTACTAGTTAACACGATTGTAAGAAGTATCTAAACATTCATAATACCAGTTGTAAAAAAACTCAACACACAGCGCTGTAATTGGTTTTCCAATTACAGTCCGGCTAATAACTCCCATTTCAAATAATGAACTGGTGAGCCGTAACACGACTGTAACGACGGAACACAGAGCAACACAGAGTACTGCAAATCTCTCAGTTATACCACTTGGCTCTAAATGCGGGTATTTCAAATACCAATGGAGCGTGAACTGAGTGTGTTCTGAGCTTTACTTGTGAAGTTGCATGGTTGAAAAATGTTTGAGTTGAAATGTGGGCTTCAGGGGACAACTTACTCTGCTATTATATAATTGTAAAGCGGTCGTGTCTGTAGGTACATTGAAGAAATTTAGAAAGAATAACGTTATATTAACGATGTTATGAACACGATTCTTTTCTGTCTATGTGGTTGTTTGAATACAATGGACGTAAATACCTACTATTATAAGAATTTTAATGCGATATTTTGTTTCGCTTAGCCACGGTCTTACTTTTGTTTGATTGCAATCAGTTTATTAAAACAGGGGAGATAAATAATAATTATAATATTAAGATTTTAGATTGACATGGTCATTTACGAATTCACTATTAAATCGATCGGGATATTTACCATGTTTGTTGATTTCTTCGCGTAACCGATATTTCGGCGCTGTTGCAAGCGCCATGATCACGGTCGATTTAATAGTGAATTTATAATATTAAGAGTTTTATTACGAGATATTTATTTCTTAGAGTTACCGCTAGATGGCGGTGTTATGATTTTCTGAGAACTAATGACTAGACTACAGGTTGCTTCGTATCACACTGAATCTCTTTTTCCACTTTTGTCTGTATGTTACGGTTTCATTCAATACAAAACTATAGAACTGAACCGATCGTGATGTAATTTGGTTGAGAGATGAACTAGAAAGGAGGACATAAACTTACGAAGACTTAATAAATCTAGAATTTTCATTATTAAGAATGTTATTGGTAGATCGATGTTTAGTTTAACAAATAAATTAAAAATAACGTCACTTAATTAAAATGCATTTTAGCTCTTCATTATAAAAATAATTTCTCAACTGAATAACAGACAGTCATGCTGAAATTAATCAGTTCATTCGTATTCGATGAACACACCGCTTTGAACGCTACCTCGAAAAAGTCGACAATCAAACTGAATATTCTTTCATTCATTTCATACAAAAATTACCTACAATCAAAATCGAATCAAGTTTCAAAGCTGCTCTTACAATTGACAAAATCGCGATCCCATTTTAGCTTTTATGTCCTTAATTTTTGTTCTAAGTTCCATTTACCACAGAAAATGACTTTTTATATTTATTTTATTGTTATTTACTTAAATGACTTTGAAATGGTGATGTGTCTAAGGGATATAAAATTGAATCACATAAATTCAAATCAAATCAACAATATTATAATTATTGATACACTTGTACTTCGCCACGATATTTGTTATTGAACCTAACCGGTTTCACTTCGCGGCAATCTCAAAGGTTTATATTGACAGGAATTAGGTTAGTTAGGATACACAATAATAAGTACACGTGTGTTATTAATATGTGTACCAATAAGCTCCACCAAGAGCTATCAATCAACAGTATAAATAAATGAGTAAATCAATAAGGCTTTCGCAGATCACATCTGGACCTGGCCTCTCAAAATGATGGGAGAGTTTGGCCTACTGTTTCTACGCTGGCCAGCCGAACTGGGTTTTATTTCGAGATTAGCTTCTCTCGCAGTGATATCTTAGTGGTAATATTAATTCTCCGTCACGAGGCCATATTACACAGATACAGTCAAAACTTTGCTTAAAAAATAAACAGTGCTCTATTAACTGAACAATTTAATATCCAAATTCACAGATTGTGAATATTTTTTCACGCGATTTCAACTTTTTTTCGTTGTACTTCATTTCAAACTCAACTAGTAGCTTCACTTTTTGTCCTTTAGGAAATAAAATTAAGCTACACGTTGCGTGTTAAGTAAGGGGCTTAAAACGCTCTTATGTGTATTAGGCAGTAGTCTGCGGCTTTATAATTATATAAGTTTTTGCTGCAATACTCACTAGGGAAACATGAAGAAATGTAAGATTTACTAAATGCGGGCTTAATACCTCTAGGACGCAATTAAAAATGTATAGTTACAATTATTATACTTTTAACGAGTTTATAATGCTGTGTTTTTGCAGAGGCAAATGGAAAGCTGTTGTTGTTACTAACCCTGCAGGGAAAAAAGTATATTATATATGAAAATTTATTCATGAAATAAAAAAATGAACGTGTACCTGCAGCTATTAAGATGCACAAAAAAATTCGTAACGTAAATGGTTAGTTAAAAGAGGGCAGTAAATGAAAACCACGAAGGTAATATATCAAACATTATAAAAAAAATTACACGAAATCTAGAGGGTACTACTAATATTTGAACTTGATTTTAAATGTGAAGCCAATCGGACAACAGATGAATGTCTTCAAAATATTCCTGCAATAACAGCTGCAAGTTTAAATTCCTCGAAGTATTGTAAAAATCGCTCCATTTCAAGTAAATCCAGCTGCACGGAATGGAGCAATAACATGTCTACTAGTAAGCGCAAGAAGAGAAAAATTCCTTTACGCTACTCGGGGAAATTCTCAGAGAATAGGGAACGAGGAATTCCGAGAAAGGAATGTTACCCATTAATGCTAACTGCACACGGTACTGCCCAGTTTGGGGAGTTACTTAATTTCGAGTCAGCTCTTAGGTGTTGCTACTATCCTGATACAAGTACTAAAGATTCGTAAAGGGTTCGTAGAATCAGTTGTGTTTAATTTTATTGCAACCCCTTGCCGTTTATGAGTCTTAAATAAGAGAATTTTTTTGTGCATTTGCAAATAGAATATATATGTATAACCAGCGGGTTTATTTTGTGTAAAATGAAATAAAAAGTTGATGAAAAATATTAAGCAGATATATTATGATTTCAACAACTTAAAATACACTTTTCAATTTTGTTTTACCATGTGTATCATTTTTAATGTAAAAATAATTCATATGTCATGAAACCATAAAGTGAAATTCAAATGACTTCACCCATTACGTCATAAAGTTAAAATTATGAACATTAGAATTTACACCTTTTCCAAACAAATCTGACCATAAAAACTCTATCTACCTAGTAATTTTAATTACAATGCCGCTGACAAAGGGATATTTCCCTTGAAACACCTAGGTGTTTCACTGATACTTTTTTATGCCTGTAGTTTAGCTGAACATCCCATTGCAATTTTCTATTACCTGGGTGAGTCATTTATAGCAAATAAGTTGTTGCATCTAAAATACGAACCAAGAGGGTATTACAACAGTATGCACTTATGTGATAATGTTTATTCACTGTACAATCAAATTCAGTAAAATAATACAAATTAAAAACTAAAAACCATTACTAAACTAAACTCAATAACTAAAGTTTAGCTTCCTATTCTTTTGTCAAATCGACGGCACTTCCATTCTCAAATTATGTATTCCCAGTATGCTGGTACAGTGCTTTGAATGATGGATCTCGGCGACAAGCTCCAGCAGGAATGTATGGTCTGCTCTGGCTCACATCTCGGGTTCAGGTATTAGGTACTGACGTTTTAGACTTTTTTTATAATTTAATGGTAACTTTAATCTATTTAGTGCACCGAACTCAGTCACCGTTTGCAATTTTTCGAGTGGTGTTTTAATTCCCGTAAGATATAGAATAGAAAAACAAATTTTGTTATATTTCCATTACAGAAGCTGAAGAGCTTTACTTAGGAGCGTTTTAAATCTCATCACACAATATTAATTTATTCATGTTACTACCGCCCTCATTCAATTTTTATATTGAAAAAAAAAAGAAAATTGCCTGGTTTTGTAAAAAATTCGCGACGGATATTCCTGTTTCCTTGAATAATATTTACCAACAGCCATTACAGTATTTTTCCTTATCCCCTCCTACTGGCCCTACTTATTAAGCGTCGACGATGTTGTACGGGCTCTATTTCATACAAGTTAAACTCAATGTTTTTTAAAGTATCTGTGAAGCCGTGTTCCAAATTATTTATTATACGTTTGTACACTTGTCACACCAAAGTTTGTAAATAAACAGTGCACTTTAAGAAGTTTGTGACAACAGAAGCTATAGTTAATGCCAGTCTTTTTTTTTGTAAATATTGATTGTGTCTAAAACTTGCTGCGTTTGAAAAAAGAATATCAACCACTAAGCTACCGACATCTTTTAAAGTACCAATTGATAACAGAAAAAATACTATTTTATACAGACATATTTATAACATAAAATTTATTTTCTACGTCATCCTAGAATCATAGTACACACACAAACAAATACACATACACCCACGCGCACACACACACACGTACGCAAACACTCAGCCACACACACTTATTTAGTTTTATTTTTTATTGTATGGCTATGTAATATATTTATAAATAACCATTTATTTATTTGGTTTCATTAATATGCTATAGCAGTATTATAGTACTATAGAGATGAGTATTATAGTTTATTTCACCAAAGTAAACCCAAATGATACCAATATTAAACATCAAAAGTACATACAAAATGTAAATATCTAAGTAACATAATTAAATTATACTGCAAATGTCTACGTTGATGTTCAAGCTAAAATAATCTTCTTGGACAAAAAGAAAACAGCGTAATGAAAGCAAAAGCTTTTGAAACTAAATCACCTATTATAAAAATGATATACAATTTTTGAAAGAAGCTTCGTAATAAACAACATCAAACAAAACGTATAACGAAAAACACGGCACTTTCTTAAAACATTTCATGTAATACACTACAGTAATACTGAGCTATACTTTCTGCGGCCGAACATTTATAATTGTAATTTACTTACATAGACAAAATTGTTAAATAATGGTGTTATGACGTTGTTCATTTTACCAAACTAAACTAAAAGCTCTAAATTTCACGTTGATTTTGAAACTAATTCTATAATTAAACGGTTTGGATACGGATGGATCGATGGTAAATGGATTAAAGAGTAAAAGGACCAGATGCAAGCCGTAATTACATTAAATTGTTTAATTATTTTTTTAAACAAAAATGATGAAATGATACTTCTTCTTCTTCAAATCAATTCTTTAAGTTCTAGGTAAATTAGCTTAATGTTTCAAGATATTATATGTTCAGAAAAGATCATCGCTTTTTAAATGTTTCTTGATGTAAACTTTAGCAAAATACGAATTTCACATCTTTCAACCTTTTCCGATATTGTCGAAGATAAATGAAATAAATTTTTAAACAACCCCTGTTCAACGTAGTTTTGAACTTTTCCTATTACGGAAAATGTCTTTAGAGAACCACAAATTGTCTTTGGAGCACCACAAATTAATGACAAAGCACTTTGAATTTTCTTGAATTCGAGGTAATAGGTTAGATACGTATTTTTTTAATGATGTATTGCATTTAGGGTTACAAGAGTAGAATGTAATAGTTCACTAGAAAAAACAAGAAAAAATAATCAAAAGAAATAAGAGATAGAAATAAATATATTTAGATCTTTTTACACATCCATATATGCATACGCCCATAATCCACGATGCGGTAGGCAGAGGCATATATGGCATATACCTGTACACTGATCTTATGAACGCCTCTGAAAATGCAACTCAGATTACAATACTCTGGTCATACAGAATCTAAGATAAACTAGCAGTGCCGCGCCGTCGATTCGACAGATTAGAGTATACAGAAAATGCCCAAAAACAGCAAAAATATTTCGAAATTAAAGAAAATGTAGCTAAAACCTAAACACTATACTTTCAAGGTGAACTTAACGGAGGCACATATATAAACCAACCGTGGCATAACCTCTAGTACACTGAAAAGACGTCAATACCCACAGTAGAACCGTTTATGTAACAAGACAAAAGGACCACCACAAAATCAACAAACAAAGACTCTTTATTTGTTCTGAAAATGTTTCTCACACACTTTAAATGTACAATAGTGGAAAACAAGTTCCCTTGTCAAATAACACAAGCAGTTGACAACGTAACACTCACATCTAACACTCATTCGCAAAAGAATTTATTTGACAGTACACAAGCTACATGTCGGGCTCCCCTTTGCCACGTCAGCACGCAAAAGTATTGCACAGCTCACCACCGTTATATTGTTCATGAAAATTTTCAATTTTCAGAGCAAAGCACAGAGAAGAAATATCGTTTAGATTATTGTTGAGATGTTTGTTTAACTAGACAGATTTATTTTAGGTGAATATTGACAGTACGAGCGCTCAAATTATATGTAACTAGCTGACCCGCGCAACTTCATCTGCGTCATCCCTTTTTTGCAACATTTTTCACTTCTGCTCCTCACCAGTTGGTTGTAGCATAATGTTATATACATATAAACCTTCCTTTTCAATCACTCTATCTATTAAAAAACGATATCAAAAACCGTTGCGTCGTTTTAAAGATTTAAGCATACAAAGGGATATAGGGACAGAGAACGCGACTTTGTTTTATACTATGTAGTGATAAAGAAGCGTCAGTCGATATGTTCTTACCTTTGCCTGTATGTGAAGGGCAAGAGTGATTTATTTTTGAATATTGGGGATACGTCGACGCCTTCATCTGTTTTGATGTAGGGGTAAATCACAGAAAGGCAAAATCTAATACAAATGTGAAATAGGCGGTTTATGCGTATCATTTTTATGCGTGCGGCAAATTTGTACAAATTTGCCAATATAAGCCTGATATAAATATGCACGTATGCAATTCACTATTATGTCAATTTGCGCTTGTATAATATGAGTTTGGTGACATCGGTTTGTAGGACAAATCTGTCATAACTAATTTCTATTAGTTTTTCTATTATTTGGAGATAATCATAATTGGTAATAACGTTCTTATGTCCTAATATGCTTAAAACGTTCAACTTCGATATACACCTGCTAGGGGATAGCAGAGGTGCTAATGTCAAACTAAATTACATTATGGAAAAAGTTGTGTAAGTTGATAGTATACTTTTGTCCTTATTAGATATATTTTTCCAAGAAACTGAATCTAAAACTGCCTTATAGATCACACTAGAGCATTCAGAAATATTCACAACAAAATTATCACCCATAAAACTTATAAAGCATACAAAACAAAAGCACATAAGTCCACAAAAATGAAAATATCATCCAAACACACATAAAAATAGTAATAAATAAAGTTATATCGTTTGAGAGTAGTGGACACAATCTCATTGAGGCCCATTTTCTCCCGATATCGCGTAAATACGACCCGTTTGGGAACGAAACACATATAAAACTAATATATTGTACCATTTTTGTCCTCTATTAAGTATATCCTTTGACTCACTTTCATCATAATGTATACTGTACATGGTGTAAAAGCAATTACTTTGCCCTGTCTTAAAATATTCTGACGTGAATGTGGCTTTAAATTTCTTTAGTGGGAGGCCATTTAGATGCCACTGATGTTATCAAAACGTAGGCCACAGTTTGGAGGGACCGCTTCATGTCAGGGTAATTGTATACGCTTTTTTAATAAGCTCCCTAATGAAATTAGGGATTTGCTCATCAATAAGCTTATAAATTTAATTTAAAAAAGTTATGCCAAACAAGCTTATTATAAAATCCAGGATTATTTGGATAATAAGCAAGCCTGGAAATGAGCTGTTCAATCAATTTGCTACTCAAGCAAATTTCTGTATCTAGACTAAGTAAATGATTGTAAATAGACCAAAAAATTGAGTTTCTTGCCGGAGTCTTCTCAGGCCGTGCCGCGTTTTGACACGGTGGTCCATTTGCTTACCAATTTATAAAATATTGTTGATATTGACGTTTTGTTAATGCCGTTTAATGGTCTATACAGAATAAATGATTTCTGAATTTTGAATTTTGTCTACTATCTATGTCTAAAATATAACAATATTACTCGATAATTTAAGAATTTAAGAAGTCGTTACATTCGGCAAAGATGATAATTTAATGCTTTGAAATGATGTATGAACAATTTTGATTTTGTAAAGATGCATGTTCATGAATGTCTCCAATAATTAGTTAACACATTACTGACGCATAATATTCAAAATCATCACATACATGTACAAAATACATATAATTTATTAATATAGTAATATACAGATATTAATTAAATATTCTCTTTCCTTTCCTTGACGAACGAGCGCTACAGCTAAATTAAGGCAAACGTCACGGTACCAGGATGTGCTTGTCTAGTGTGGGGTCAACAGGAAGCTCTTTTTAACTTCTAAGCTATTTTATAGAAATATATACTTATTTATGTATTTTTAATATCTTCTTCTTCTTTTTTTTAGTATCGGAACTTCGATATCGCCATTGGTCATTAGACCATTGGTTGTGGAGGTCGGATGACATTCGCTTTACGGAAAATATGGAAGTTCAGCCGCATCACAGTTAGACTGGAAAGCCGACCTCAACTGAGTTGGGAAAAGGTTCAGGGAATTTTTTTTTGTACAACTACCTACATTAAACAAAAACCAGGTCTCCACAAAATTTATTACTTCAATTTCATAGGTAAGACACAATGTAAATAAAACCGGATAAACCAACACTAAATATATTTTCCCACAGTGTGATAAAAATGTCTTTCTACATTTCAACAAAATACAAGCGTTATTATTGAATAGCACCGAATTTGCCGAATAAATCACGTAATCAAATTTGCACTCATACCTTATTAGATCAAAGTCTAAATTTGGTTGAGTATTTGTTTGTCAAACCAAATAATTAACATTACGTAAATGCTCGTATTATTTACCGCATTTGGGACACTGGACAAATACGCGGTAACGTGTTCCATACATTACTTTATTAGGGGTCATTAAGGTTATTATGAGTGCGATATTAGTCTGCCAACTATCGCTCTGGGCGTATGTGGCGAAAAAGAGACCATTGGGACTAATAAGCACCGGACTGTTACAGAATTAAAATTTATTTGATAGTTAAATATTTCAAATGTTAAAAAATATTGACTTTTTGATAAACTACTAACACACACACACACACACACACATACATACACACACACACACTCACACACACACACACACACACACACACACACACACACACACACACACACACACACACACACACACACACAAACACACACGCAGATAAAGTAAAATGTAACAAATAAATTAAAAAAATGGGTATGCCGAAAATAAATTACAAACGGGAAATGTTGTAGCTAAATAAATTTGGGAAAAAAGTTTCGATCCGATTTCTTGCTATTCGGTGTAAATTGCAAGGAAATTAATTACGTGCTTAGCCGCACAGGTACTGCCAATTAACGTCTTGGAGACTATCAGACGAAGACAAGTTACAAGTACATTTTAAGAACTTAGTGAGGTAAATATGTAAGCATGTATTTTTTTTCCTCTTCTACAAAACCGATTAAAAAAGGGAAATTCTACACAAAGCTCCAAGCTAAAGCCTGATCCTGCTTTCTATAAATCAGTCCCAAGCTTAGTGAGGCGGTTCAGCAAAACGATCTACTGACTTATAACAGAAAATATATTCGACCTATATATTAGCAACCCTGTTTTATAAAGAACTGTAAATACATACTCTATACACAAAAGGGAAGGTCAATTTAATCTAGGTATCTTTCTAAAATTGACCAGTCAACGTGAGCCGTTCTCATCATCGTTTTTAGGTGGATTTTGTTAATGAAACGAAGGGTCAAAAGGTCTACTTTCAATGGTATTGTTCGAAGCAATTTTGATGTATTGGGTTGCGTATCGTGACGATAGGTCAATG
This sequence comes from Pelosia muscerda, assembly GCA_963691645.1. Taxonomy (NCBI): domain Eukaryota; kingdom Metazoa; phylum Arthropoda; class Insecta; order Lepidoptera; family Erebidae; genus Pelosia; species Pelosia muscerda. Next base: position 2,809,965 of record OY829114.1, on the reverse strand, counting down.
TGGGATTACTTGCATATATAAAAGGATATTGTGGTTTATTCGATGTTTGTAGATAATCTTCGTATGGGTTTTTTTTTACCTAACAATCTCATTGTGAATATTAAAATGTTTTTCTAATTCCTTCTCGAAATGAATGTTTTTTTTAGAACTATATTAAATTTTATTCAACAAACGAGTCATTGTTCCGCCAGAATTCAATTTCAAGAATTCTTAAGTGAAAATATTAAGGTTTAGTTCAATTTAATTACAGTTATTGTACAGTTTATTGTATAAGTAGAGCTTCTGTGGCGTGGTGATGGAGGAGGCGTGGGTTCGATCCCTGCTTAGTGCAAATATATATACATGAATATAGCTATCTACGGCGGAAAGAAGATAAGGTATAAATGTTAATACAATAATTAGATATCTACGATATTTTGTGTGCAAAATAGTAACGATTTATGTTATACCGCTAATGTGGTAACCAATAGCCTATTACGGTAGCAACAATAGGTATTAAACCAGTACTAAATATCGACGAACGAGTTAATTACATTTAGTATGTTACGGTATAATTGGGTAGAAGTACATTTACTATCCGTGTGGTAACAGGGAAAGAATATTACCATGACATATCATCCGTAGGGTGTTGTAAGAGGCGATAACACTGCAAGAGAAGAAAAATCGAAATAAAACCTTACACCAACCCGTCTGGCCAAAATTGAAACAGTAATACCCAAGCTTTCCAAAATTTTGAGAGGCCTGTATTCAGCAGTAGACTATGATGTACTAATTGTAAAATAATCTCACCTTTTTTATACCATTTAGGTGGCAGACATCAACATTATCCACAATATTTTATACCACATAGTAGGTAACAAGATTATTGATTGTGTGCTCACTTGAAATTGAGTTCTTCTTCATCCAAGTCTTAATCTCAATTGTATCCAAAAGCTTCCACCTTAGAGTCTAGGTCTACTTTATCAGTCTAACTGCAGGTTTGATTGAACTTCGATATTTTCCATGTAGCGACTAGCCATCTAACCTGGCTAGGCCACAGAGGTTTTAAATTGAGTTCTTCACTACATAGTATAAAACAAAGTCGCGTTCTCTGTCCCTATTTTTCATGTCCTTATGTGCTTTGTATGCTTAAATCTTGTAACTACGCAACGGATTCTATTGAGATTTTTTTTAAATAGATAGAATGGTTAAAAAGGAACGTTTATATGTATATAACATCATGCTACAACTAACAGGTGCGGAGCCGGAATGAAAAATGTTGCAAAAACGGGGTGACGCAGACGAAGTTGCGCAGGTCAGTATTTTCTAAACAGCTTATATTAGAAACATTATTAATTGTAATATCGGTTGACCACCTGACATCAGAGTCAGCTCAGACAAACTTTTCATCAAGCAATTATTTCTTCAATAAAAAAGGAAAAGGCTTTTACAGGGTACCTAGTAGCAACTAGGCCTTACAATCCCTCACGTTCCTAGGCTCTTACGTACAATTGGTTCAATTTCTCAGTACAATTAAGTTTTCTTTCCAAATAATTCGAATGGATCCAGTGATAGAACTGGGAGTGCTCAATAAATATTAATGACTTTCTCAATCGCTTAAATGTACTTTGATATAACACTTTCATTTCTTTTGAAGAATTTGAGGTTTAAATTGTTCAAGTTCGTTTATCTTTCATCTTTATTGTTCAAAAGGGAGGTAAAATATTTTGAAGTTTTTTTTGCGTTTTCTTTTGAATGCAAAACGGTAGGTTTTTGACGTACAGATATGTTTTGTAATTATAATTATATGTTTTTATGTACAATAAATCTATCTATCTTTCTTGTTTCTCTATAGATATATAGTTATTAGTTAACTGTGACTCAGTGCTCATTCGATTATTCGAAGATAGTATACTTAATGATTTGATTTTTAATTTTTCACGTAGGTTTCATTTTAATTATTCAATATTTAGTCAGTAAGGCCGTACGCTTAACGTGGACTCAGGTTTAAATTCTGGCTATTACACTACGGACATGTACCTACACCTAACACAAACAATTTAGCTCAGCATGTGTTAACAGGGTATTCTTTCATGAGACTTTGCTTTCAGCTTAACATCGGCCTAGGTGAAGTCACATCGACGTGCCATAATTAAAAAACTACTTATTTTGGTTATTAGTAGAAAAATTTGAAAACGGATTTACTCATATTAATAGTGGTCCTACGAAGGTTTATTTCTATATTTTGAGAGACGGAACCCTAGAATATTCTATATTAAGATGGCAGTTCATAACTCAAGGATCTGCAATCCATTCTGTAGTCTGCAGCCTCTACCCTCGCATTTTCGATCCGAGTTATGACGTCATAGAAAGTTTCACCAAGTTTTCTTTGTACTCGTACGGATTAAGGAAGGATATTAATACGTCCACGTTTCAGAAAGTTCGGTTATATCTTATATTTTCCTTATTTTTCATGAGTATTTCATATAAAATATATCTTCTTTGCAAGACTTTTGCCCAGGAAACGCATGTGATGCGGGAATATGGGAATATTTATCAGATAAGTAATACAGAGGTATTTTATCAGGGGTATGTATAAAATTCTTTTTCTTTTTCGCCAGCGAGGTTTTTAATGTCAAAATATGTACCTATAGGTAGGTAGGATGAGGTCTTATGCCTTTAAGTTACACGTGTAAGAGTCGTTACATTGTTAAGTCCCGGACAAATTACTAGTTAGTCAAATTCAATTAGCCTTTCGTAGTCAGAGGCTAGACATAGGTGTGTCCCAATGCTGGAAGGATTATTTAGCCTACCGTTTCCACGCTGGGCAGACAGCTTGGTATTGGGTTTTCAAGATTTTCTTCTTCATTAAACATTCCCACGTAGTACAGGTATCATTCTTAAAATGACGACAACTTGTCGCTAAGTGTAACCGGCCACACTAAAACGTCAAATTCTATCAAAAAGATAACTTTAACCGAGCTACTAAATACTCTGGTGCAACACATTGAGCTAAACCATTACAATCAATGTTACTGTTACTGTTAAATTTGACGGAAATCAGGTGGTGCAACTAAGCCTTACAGTTTAAAAGTAGCATTATAAGAATAACTGAATCTGAAATGAAATTCATGCCAATATAGCAATCGCATGGATTAATGTCGATACGATCTATGTGGTTAGATGATGTTGCCAGACGATTGTATAGCCAGACCCCTTTTGGCTGGATGATAGATACTCAGATAGATTAATCAGCTGATTGAACTCGTATGCCACTTTGCTAAGCACTTCATCAATAGTATACGCTATGATAGTCAACATGATGAAATGTTTAAAATAAACATGTTGACTACATGTTTATTTGAACTTTTTTATACCACTTATGTGGTCGACACGTAGAAGGTCCGCCTGATGAGAAGTGCTCACTGTGATATATTTTTTAAGCCCAAAAACCTCATAGATACCACTTTCACTGGTTCCAGTTGGACTCTAACCGACTTGAGGTCTTCGAGTCTACGCTGGTTTCGGGTCTTCTGTAGGCGTGTGCAACACCAGAGGCGTTACACTTGCGCTACCAACCCTTATTATTCTCCTTGAAGTTATATTTATATTATTTATGTGATGCATGATACTACATTAAGGCGATGATCCCGATTGTCATACGAAAGTCTATGAAAATCGTTACGGGCAATTACTACCCTATCAACTAAAATGCTGGCACAAAGAGTGCTGAATAAAATATTTTGTTGATTGCTTCTGATATAACAATGTATTCAGATACTTATGTACTTATGATATTCCTTGTGTATGATATTCAAACACTTATGCATAAATTTCTGTGAATATCTTAACAACTACAGAAAACAATCATTATAATTTTAAAATATTTTATCGATATCCAAATAGGTCCTAGTAATACCTATCTTGATACATTGTAATATGAATATTATGGTACACGCCGGTGCACTAAGTGATATTACATTGCTAACGTATAAGCGAATTTCGAACTTAAAATAAAGCACGAAAATATACATTGCATTGTTTCAGTAAAGGCTAGAAAGTGATGTTTAGGAATTGGCATAAAATGTAAGAGAAAGGATTACAGTACACTTTATACTTGGTCGTTTTGTAGAATGGAATACAATATAATGTTCTATGTATGGACTTTAATATATTAATAGTATGAGTAGACAGAAAAGTGGCGGTAGTAAACGCGACTGCTACGCAGGAGGTGCGGGTTCGAACCCCGTTTAGTGAATGTTTGTAGGCATGAATATTATGGCTATATGCACTGGTATGTTCGTGCCTCGGAGAGCATGTTAAACCGTCGGTCCCGGTTGCCCTACGTACAACTATGGCGGTATTAAGGTAGTTGGGGCTTTCAAAAGTCCGACTAGCCTAACTATAGAACCTCTCAGAGGTCCGATGGTAGTCGCTTCACGGCAAATATCGAGGTTCAGCCGACTCTTAGACTAGAAAGTCGACCCTAACCGAGTTTGGCATAGGCTCAGAGAATGGAGTAGACAGAAACATAAACAAAAGACACACATTTAGGATCTCAGGCAGCTATATTTAATACATACGAACGACGGATATAATCTTAATATTGCGTGTTTGTGTTTATTACCATAAAACGTAAAAAATATTTTAACTATTTTCAATGCAAGTTACCTGGTAACAAGAATCCACTTATATTAGTCGACTATTGAGTAAATAAATGCAAAATCACATTCATACGCAAATACTCGATCCAGCTGTTGCCTGCGGCTATTAATGCTGACGTAAATTTTCAATCCTTTTTATGTTCTCACTGATTATATTGCTGAATTGAATGAATCATTTCATTTATTCATTCATGCATCACTTTACTATTTCGTTATTATATAATATTGGGACTGACTGACTGACTGACTCCACTTTTGGAAGATAGATTGGTTTATTGATTTTTGTTGTTTACATTGGTTAAGGTCAACAAACTTTTATACTGCCCATTTATATGTAAACGGTTAGGTATCGTATTTTATGAATCTACATTACTAGAGATGTCACACACTTATGTGCCATTTGTAAAAGAAACAGGAAAGTAAGATTAAGATAATGATAAAAGGGACTTTAAAGACTTCTCGACTATGGATAGTGTACCCTGGTGAATGAATGAAACAAGTCAGATAGCTCGAAAGTAAACGATGAACATATTACATTATAAACTAAAACTACGAACGTAAAAATGAGGAAACTATTAGAATAATATAACTAATCCCGTTCTTTCTCTTTATATATTTAAGAGCCCGTAAAGCTGAGCACCACCATTGTAATACTGTACGTGTTTGTAATGGTGGCCCTCTTTCCTGAGACTTCGCCTTCAGCTTGCCATCAGGCGAGGTGAATTCAAAATGACGTGCCATGAAAAAAAAAAGAGCTGTGCTCTTGTCGATGGACCAATCGGCATTCCTCCCTTTCCTCTGTTAATCCCTTGGCCTTCTGATACGACGCAACATGTATTTTTCCCTACTCTCTTTCCTTTATCTTCCCTTCTACGATGTTTTTCTTGGAAACGAATTGTGTCGTATCAGGTGACTTATCACCGTTTCTCTCCGGTTTTTTTTCCAAAATAGAACATCTTCTTTGTACCGTTCTCAAAAATAAATTAATCGTACATTACAGAATTGTGGTTTTAAAAATCATAACAGGAAATAATAATATCATTCCAGAACATATTACACAGCGCTTTCGAGATTTAAATTAAGCTTGTGAGGTACAAAATATACCATGCAACTGCAATACACCGCCCGCTAAGCCCGCTGACTTGTACCAACATTTAAAACACGTTGCGGTGGCATAAAATATAAACACTATTTTAGTAGCGAACGTGAAATTAGCTTGATTGTCCACTGCGAAACCTGAAATAATTTCGCTTGTCAAGCTCTAAATGTAGCGTAATGTTTGCGATTTGATTTATGTAAGCAACCTTCATTAATCTTAATATTATGAAATGACAAAATTTGTTTGTTTGTGACCCAGCAATGGATGACACGGTGGTTTTGTTCAATGAAATTCAGCTATTTATTTTTGTCTTTGATAGGTGTGCATAAGGATAATAGGAATTAGTAGTAGGTATTGTAGTATCAACGTCATGATAGCAAGGCTAGGATTAGTCTTCACCGCAGACACTACAAACAATAAAGGAAGAAATTAGTTAATTTATGGGGTTAGGTCGTCTCTTCTCACTCTTCATCGTTAATGTCCATGGTGAGGTTAAGTTTTGTATGGTTAAGGAGATTTCTTACTTTCGTCAATATTCTTTCTATTTAACAATATCAATCTATTATGATTATTTTCGATTTAAGTTCTAGTAGTGTCAAATATTCTATCAGTTTCCATCAATAGTTTGTATATAGATTTCATAAGAGGAGTACAATCGTTACGAAAGAAATTTTCCATTTATTTGTGTACATAAATTTATCTACACAGTGCGATTAAAGAGCTTAACAAAACAAACTCCCAAATTCTACAAAATTGTTAGTAATACAAAACAATATTTACAAACTAAATCGCAACTAAAACGCTGACTCAATAACAAAAGATTTGTGTAAAACAAAAACCAAGTGTATTCGTGCTCAACGATAGTTTGGAACTACGCGACGACAAAAGCAGCTACTCACAAAGAAGTGCTTTCGCGAAATCTTACAAAGTTATGTGATGAGCCTTTCCCCCCTTTTTACTCCCACTCGGTTTAAAGACGAGTCGTTTTTTTCACAGTTCGTTTGAACTATTATGATGTTTTTCGAATAACTTGAGCTTAACTCAAATGTTTAGGGAAGAGTAATTGTACGTTAGATGTTGAAAGTTTTAAGAATAATACACAATGAAAGTTCAAGCAATGAATAGGTGGCAACAAAATGATGTTTTGTGGATGAATTCGGTCAGCCATTTTTATCTGTGATGAATATTATAATATAGGATCTATAGATACTATTTGACGTGGTAGTCGGTGCAATTGGTTAATAAGATTTATATTTAAGAAATTATCCCATGTAAAATCGGAACCAGGCTTCAACCAGTTTAATGTTCGTTACCATATATTTCAGACTCATAAACAATAACTGTACGCACGTGGTCTGTTATTTAAGATAATTGGAAATTTCTAGAGGTATGCGACTGTTACTGGCTCCTATAGAAATCGAGCTAGTATTTGGTAACACGTGCGTTATATTTTAGGTGTTACAATGGTTTATAGGCACCATTGACCTGAGAAGATTTATTTATTCGGAAGTGGTATTTTTTAGTAGTGCCTACTCTGTTTAGCTGACTGTAAGAAATAAGTTTCAATTCTGTATTTTATACTATACTTCGCCGAATGCTGAGCTTGAATACAGATTGAATAGTTGTCAAATTATTAATGCTTTCTCTAATATGGCGGTCCCTACTTGATGACCTCTACGCTGACTTCTTCTTGAGCATTACTTGGTCGCAGAAGGAAGCTGCGGTAGCCCAAGCGCTCGCGCATCGTACCATCGCCGTAAGCAAGGCGTTTAGGTAGATCAGAGTCCTACCAAAAATTAGCCTGCATCAAACGAACATTATCAAAAAATTTAAACCTCAATCAAGTTGAAGTTTATTTTCTTACGTACACAATTTTGTCAGCCCACTCTAAACATGTAATCAAAGTCAATCCAATCAAGTTATGAGACTCTTGAATTCTATAACACCAATACAGAAAGAGGCTCAAATTTTATTTATTTAAAGGATAAGTAAGATAGATGAAAAGCGATTTCCCTTGAGGCTGAAAAAATTTGAGCATTTCACTCTTCGGGGCCTTTTTGTATGAATAATTCTGTGTATAATTTTTATCAATATAGATTTAAAACTCTCCATACCTTTTGAACTCTCGTGAAATGTTACTTAGATGAGATCCTTTTGTGAATTTCTGACCTTTTTGTATAAATGCGTAATTGGACTATATCTAAAATGTAGGTATACAAAGGGATACGTTTAAAGTTCATCGAACGGATGTTATACTATGGGGGAGTTAAATGTTTTGTACGTTTAAAGTACTTTAGGGTAATGTTTTTTAAAGGTGAGTTCGTAATACTGTCTCATCTCAATTCAATTCAATAACCTATGAAGTTATTTATTCCGTGGTAGCTACTCAAAGTTTTTTTTTATATGTAGGTCGTCAAATTGACAGCAACTCCCCTAATGGTACGCATGGTAGCTAATGTTATAGGTGTTAGCCCTGGAACGACTTCACCCTGATGACATCGACAATTGTATTTTCATTCCCCACTTAAAGAACCCGAAACCGTAGGAAGAAAGAAACACATGTGCTGGACAATAATCCCAGGAGTTATTGGTGTGACTTAGAAAAGAGTTGCCGAACTACTTGGTTCTTAAAGGAACTGTTTGTATCGTATGTGGTTGACATCTAAGCTTTTTTCATAAACCATCATCACTTTTGACAGAAATAGATATTGCAGTAACATAAATAATCACACTGTACATTGATATTGGCGAAATTGCGGTGAATTTGTTTGCAGAAGTAGCCATTTTAGGAAGAAGAAAAAGAAGAAGAAGACACTGACGTTTTAAATCCCATAACGCTGTAATAAGGAGATCTCTGTTTTCTTTAGTAATAATAACTTTATCGTCCTCTGAAAGGTCGTTGTACAATATACCCAAACATTAAAACTTTCGTCTCAGAACTAGCAAAGTAAGCAATATATTACGATAAAAGGCGATCTGCAATAAACCATTAGGAACCAACAATAAATAGTGCGGACGCTGACCGCTCGGGCTTATAGGCTTCGTTTCATATGGAGGCTACTTCCGAAGCTTATTACTCGAACACATGTTGGTGAACGTGATCAAATCAGAAATCTTTACCTTTATATGCGAAATATGTTTTGAGTAACCACCAAGAAGTTATCCAATAATAACATAAGTTGAACTTACGCCTGTATCCCCGATGGGGTAGGCAGAGGTGCTAGTACCCACATTTCGCCAGGTCGTGAGCCTATTGCCATTAACTTGGCACTTATGAACCTGCGATAAATGCTCACATAACTTCAAAGAGAAAAAGGAAGAATATCACCACCACATCTCATCCGAAGGGTGTCGCACGAGACGACTAACGAAAAACGAAGACGATATCACTGCGAAAGAAAGAAAAATTGGGAATAAAACCCTGTACCACTTGTTTCGCTACCGTGGAAACAGTAGGCCAAAGCCTCTCAACATTGATAGAGGCCTATGTCCTGCTGGACTACGATAGGCTAACTGATTGTGATAAAATTTTATAACTGTTTGATTTTAATTTATTATTTATATAGTTATAGTTTTTTTTATTATTATAGTTTTTTTATTTAACTTTCACAAAGGTACGGTCGAAATTACATATTACATACAGGTTACTAAAACAACTCGTAAGCCTTCGTGAGATGCTGGTGTCTGTAATAGGAAAACCTAGTAGTATTTTGTTAATCACTATAAGATACAATATTAGTCATCATCATCAGAATCAGCATCATCCTCATAGTGATTTCCCAGTTGCATTCGGGTTCGGGATCCACTAACTGTTTTTGGTTGAAATGCCGCCTTTTCCATGTTCAACTGCTGTTTGATCTTAAACCCCGAGAGAAAAACCTACGTCACCACCTCGTCTTTTGGCCTTCTGTCAAGTGTGGCCGTAAAGGTATTGGCACGGTTCTGCTGGCCCTACTTACTACAATAGCGCTAAAGCTATTACGCTAATAACCGATAATGTATTTTATTGCGCATCCCGTTCGCGTTAAAACTGAACCACTAAATTAGGGCAAGTTAACACTCTAAGAAAACGTTTGAGAAAGCGCCAGGGTCGTACTTAACAGCGCTAACGGTCAATAAAAGCAATAAATTACCCAGAGAAGCCGTGACCAGAGCGTTTACATCAGGGTTGCCAAGTATGAGAATAGAGAATATCGTTGATTACTACTTATACCATAATCTATCTATTACTAAAATTTTTTTTAGTGCTAATAAATAGATAGATAAAGAATCGTTATAAAAAAAATTACTATATTTTAAAATCCAGTGAAAAAATATAGGTATCCCCATCATCTCTTGGTGTCCAGTGCTGCTGCAACTGCAACACTAAGCTCGTACTAAATAACCTATATAAATAAAAACGAATCGGTAAATATACGGCTGGACCAATTCGAGTACCTACCTACCTAATTTATTATTTTCTTGATTCCTGAAACCATCCGTCCTGAAACCATTCCATCAAGAACCAAGCGGTTCGGTGAGTCTTTTCTCTGCCGTACCATTAAGTCCTGGAATTCCTTGCCGGCGCACGTGTTTCCTTCTTCCTACAGTCCCGGGTCCTTTAAGCGGGGCGTGAAAAAGCATCTGATGAGGCCGTCAAGCTGAGCGCCACCATTGTAGCACTGAACGTGTTTGCAATGGTGACCCTCTTTCATGGGACTTTGCCTTCAGCTTAACATCAGGCGAGGTGAAGTCAAATTGACGTGCCATAGATGAAAAAAAAAAGAAACACTATGGAAGGTTTTTATAAAATAGCGGTAACGGGATCAGAAGTCCACGTGGTCGGAGTCGCAAACTATAGCTAGTACCAATAAAAAGGGTTTAATTTTAATGTGTTATGTTTGCGTAGACATCCAGAGGTATAAAAATTTAACAAAAAATTTAAAGCCGTAAATGTGATCATATTGAAGTCGAGCAGTAAATTTTGATTTACATTTGAAAAATGTGATTAAACTATAACCTTTCAACCCTGTTCAGCAATTTGCGATCACAGAGGACAAACGTGAGCTCCTTGCACATTTTACGATTGCCACATGTGCTGCCAATGTCGGTTCAGCACTCGGCATTCTACAAAATCCGTGACGTACTATTGAAGGTGACTTTCTTTTATTAACCTTGTTTTCTGTTTGTAGGTGAATAGATTTTATGGTACTACTCGAACTAAAAGCTACAGAATTTTTCTCTTGAATGAAGTCACCGCTGTTTTTCTAGACATACATTTTGATTTATTTCTTCACACTGAGGTTGTTGACGTCGTAAATCCGTATCTGGATAACATTGCTCGTTCAATGGGCGATTATAAGCAGTTTATAGGCTTGTTGATTTGCTTGTGAAGGCCGAATTGTTAGATATTGTTTTCCTAATTCAGAATATAAAAAAATATATGAGTATTTTTTCTACTCTACACTCTAACTTGACTAACTTTTTGACTCTTTGTATACATACGAGCAAAAATTCCGTGAACTGGAGGAGGATTCCCCCTTCACTTCAATAGTGTCAAATTATGCTGAATTGTCTTTATTTTGTCTTAAAACAGTACTTATACATTTGACAACCGCTGTTTGATCATGTCTCGGAATTGTTGATATTATTCATCTCTCATCAGAATAAAGGTACAAATGAAAGCCGGTTAAAATAAAATGCAATAATTTCTAACGAGCAAATAAAATCAAAAACATTTTTTTTTAATTTGAACTTTAAAACTGAAGAGTCATCATAACGATTATTCCAGTAGTACTCACATCCACAGGGCTTTATTACAATGCTCCACCGATTTCAAGAATTCTAACACATAAATCGCAAGTTAAACTTTGAAAGTAATTTCTAAGAAATGAGTAATGGATATTCACTTCAGCTTTTGAATTGGAATCTCTAAATTTTAAGCCTCGCTCTGAGATTTTGAGTAATAATACGTGCAGTGCTTACTGTCTCAAACATTATGACTTGTAACGTTGAGTAAAATCTAAAATTATTTATTTAGGAAATAGTCATATCTGCGATTTAGATTCGAGAATATTCCGAACTGAGGTAGGGATAGGCTCAGAGAATGATGAGTTTATGACTATGAATGTTTTATTCTTGCTCGCAAAAACGGCTGAGTGGATCTGGATGAAACTTAGCAAAGTAGCAGATTAGTGAGAGTGCCGATATTTTCGCTAAATTGAATGTTTATTTTGGAAAATAACTGAAATTATCAGAAATATTTCGAAGAACTAGTTGGACAAAAGCCAATTACGGAGCTTCATTCTTGTCTAGAAACGTGTGTAGGCGTGTAGCGTAGGATCGTGGTTTTTTTTTTTTTTTTTTTTTTTTTTTTTTTTTTTTTTTTTTTTTTTAATCTATGGCACGTCAATTTGACTTCACCTCGCCTGATGTTAAGCTGAAGGCAAAGTCCCATGAAAGAGGGTCACCATTGCAAACACGTTCAGTGCTACAATGGTGGCGCTCAGCTTGACGGCCTCCTCAGATGCTTTTTCACGCCCCGCTTAAAGGACCCGGAACTGTAGGAAGAAGGAAACACGTGCGCCGGCAAGGAATTCCAGGACTTAATGGTACGGCAGAGAAAAGACTCACCGAACCGCTTGGTTCTTGATGGAATATTCTGTACCGTATGCGAGTGACACCTAAGCCCTGCACGCGTTGTCCTGTGTAGGAAAGGGGAGGGTGGGATTAGTTGGAAGAGCTCATCAGAGCATTCACCATGGTAGAGACGGTAAAATACTGCCAAGGACGCAACATCTCTACGCATCTGCAAAGGCTCGAGGGACTCTGGGACCTCAGGACTCCCAATAATGCGGACCGCCCGTCGCTGCAACCTGTCGAGAGCATCTAATAAGTACTTTGCGGAGCCATCCCAGAGATGCGAGCAGTATTCCACGCATACTTACAATAACTCAGCTAGACTAGACATCCTACGCCAACGATATTTCTTTAAATAAAATGCTAGCTGACACCTTAGAGTAATTTCGTATTGGTAAAATAAATTCGGCCATCTACCAGGTTCAATAAATAGGTTCAAAATTGAATGCAAATAAGTCTAGACTATTCAGAACTGATCCATACACGTGCGTTCATCAACCAAATATAATATTGGAAGTCGTTATTGTGATTCAAATGAAGGCCCATTCCGAGAGCCTTACCAGTAGGAGACACCATCATAGTTAACGGTCTGAAAATTTTTGATCAGCTATACAAGGAAAGTGCTCTAAATAAAGAAGCGAATTTCATTCAAAGGAAACATTCCCTTAGTTTTTAAAATAAACAAAAGTTTTCAAAGATAGCCGAAAAATCACTACAACATCCATAATGGAATCAACTAAAAACTGAAAAAATTACATCGATAAGGTAAATCACATGGATCAGATCTCTTGAATCTCTCTCTCTCTCTTTCTCTCTCTCATGTAATCTTAACTTATAAATCAGACCAAAAAGACCTTCTGGTTTAGAAGGGACGGAAAAAATTCCCACTACGTATATCAATTTGTTGATGTTGAAATAACATATTGTCATCCGGACATCTAATTACATACCTTGAAAACTCCTAATTGATTTACAATAACATCATTTAAATTCTAAAACATTGCCATTTTTTTACATTAAATTCTCGTGTAAATAATATATAATATTATAATATAGGTACATTGAGGTGAATATATATATGGCAATCTTTACTTATGACCAATGTACAATAACCCGTAATTAAAAATATTTTCTACTACAAAACAAAAATACATTTTGCAAGAACGTTTAAAATTGACATTTGCCGTGAACATCCTTCGTGGCGTCTTTCCGATTTAGTGTCCTTTCCTGTCTTTTAGTATTAGAGCTTATGAAAGGAGCGACGGTAGAAATTCAATTTGTAGTTTACTGCAGAAATTTTAAAATATCAGCCGGAGTACTGCCTTCTACTTACGTGACACGGACATTACTTCCTTGTATTTTACAGGCCACGACAGTTGAGTTTAGTAATATGTTGACATGTTGCCGAAGATGCACTTTATATACTTCCATAAGAAAACTCAACATCATCCTTTTCGTCTTGAATATAACCATAGGGCGATTGCTGGGTGGGAGTTAGGTATATAGAAGAATAAAATTATAAATGATTCAGATGAGGCTTCGTGGCTTAGCGGACAGAGCATTCTCCTTGTAAGGGAAAGATCGCGAGTTCGAATCCCGTCAAAGCTTTTCCTATCTAAATTTGACATGAAGTATAAATTCAAATTCTCAAGTTTTGAAAGGGTTTAGAAGTTATTCAAAGTCCGTTTTGAAGAATAATGTTATTACCTAATCACGTAATATATATTTAGAACGTCGCAGGCAGTAAAAATCTCTGAATAACTGCGAGTGAAGACACTCAAAGAATTTAGAGATCTGAAAAGTGGAGTGGGTCACGCAGTCGCCTCATATTTTACTTTTATAGGAGAAAAGGACGAATCCGTTGTTTGTGAAGGGTTGTAGTAATAGCGCCTCTGAGGAGCCTGTCTAATCCCTTTTGAGGGTGGCCTGACCTAAAATTGAAATTCTCAGCCCCTTCTAAGTGGCAATGTTTCACGAGCGCAGTCCACGTCGTAACATTAAAGTTTAAGTAATGACGGTGTTCTTTGACTTTGAATTTTCTCGTTCCTTCTGGCTTGCGATAGGTTTTATTGCGGTACTTTTTGAGATATGGTTTGAAGATGCTTAATTCTTTTACTTTGAATTTTTAAAGAATAAAATTTTTACCCAAATATTTCATCGCAAAAGTTCATACCCGATCAAGTTCATTCCTAGATATAAGCCTCAACCAGTGACTGCCAAAGCACCCATTCATCGTCTCGAGTCTAGATTAAACACATTTAAAACTCCACTCCAGGCCTTCATTATTATAATTGAAGTCTATCTACTCAAATAACAACTAATCTTATCATTAGGTAAAGTTTGATAATATTTTTAAATCAACATAACAGTACAAAAGTTGATCGAAAAAACTACCTTAAATCCATTGTATATGGTTCTACTTCCAAATCGATTGTGTAGGCGGTTCCAACATTATATCCCTTGTAACATTTATGGGTCATAAAATTTATATTAGACCACTAGCTGCTTCTGCGGACATAAAAACACAGCCTTGATTACCTCTATATTACCTAATTTTCTTCCTTATTACTTTCTATTAACAGCCTAGGTTTGGATTTGGCTGTCGAGGATCATACCTATCGTAAACTTATTTTTTAGCCTGACCCGTCCGACTGGGGAAATATCCCGACTCTACAGAAAACTGTGGTCAAGCAATGCCATTTTTTAAGGTTCTAGTGGAAATTACATTCGCTTGGGTTCCCCAGGGACTTGGGTTAGTGTAGGCAGCGTATTGACACATTTAGTGATAGAAACTGTAATGTATGTATGATTGTAGTAATTATAGACGAATTGAATTTACAAAAACAAACATCTTTGAACTATTTGCTATAAGTAAATTTTACTTTAGCAATTATTTTCGCTGGTTATTTCCCGAGATATAAAAGCAAGTAGTCACCATCCCTATTGGGTTATAGATTGTTATACGAATTTATCTTCGGGTTTTTATTCAATTAAATCAAATAGAAGAAAAAACATTTTCATTTATATTTCAATTATTTTCCTATAACTTCTGTTTCCTTACTAAAGAAATATTATTTGAGTTTTTCTTTTCGTGTTGTGGGTTTATCATGTTTTCTTTGAATATCTTTGGTCTGTTCACTGAAAATATTTGTAAAGGTATTCCTATAAAGTTCTTTCTTTGGTTCAAACAAATGTGTCGATTCAATTCTCCTTTGTGTTGCTCTCTCTCTCCTAATTTCAAAGATTTGGGGATTAATTCCTTTTGAGGTATAAATATTAAACGTTTAACGTCTCTTTTGCTGTTGATTTTTGATGTCGTAGCTGACAATAGTCTAAAAATGTCTGATGAGATAAAAGGAAATAAGAATAATATGTTTTGAAAGAGACAGTAATATTGTACTAAATGCTTTAATTCAAATAGCTAGTGTGGGTATAGGCAGTCGCTTCACGAAAAATATTAAGCCGCATCTTAGTTAGACCAGAAAGCTGAGCCCAACTGAGTTGGGAATGATTGTGGGTATAGGCAAGAGGTGTCGACTAAAAACGTGTTAAAAATGCGCTATATACATGCAGTACGCCTTTTTTGGACTGTCTCTAGTATCAGTGTCAAGGACATCGTTCCGTTCGTGACTTAAGCTCACGATCCGTGCCGATAGGCATGCGTACATTAAAAGTAAGAATTTTTCTAAGGAGGGGAACTAGTAAGCCTTACGGTGGAGCGAAACCTATGCTCGGATTCTCTCTGTGGATAGCGGCGCTGCCATGAAACCAATTACTGCACCACGACGGCAACTTAAAAATGTCGTCGATACGACAGAAGAAGTCTAATTGAATTTGTAACGTGGTTCAAATCTATAATTGTTCTTTCATTTATGGACTCTTTCCTTCACTAAACATACATTAGGAGTTACCTCTGATAAGCTAAATACCATTGTAACATTACATGTTTGTAATGGTAACCATATTTCCTGAGACTTTACCTACACCTCAACTACAACATCAGGCGGGGGGAAGTCAAATTGATGTGCCCTATATAAAAAGAACCTAACTTACAACTTACGTCGCAGGCAAGCACGCGGCCCACCTGATAGTAAGTGGTTACCGTGGCCTATGGGCGAGTGTGACACCAGAGGAACAACACTCGTGCCGCAACCTCTGTAAGAACAGAGACATTCTGTGTCGTCAGCGCAAAAGATGTAGGATAAGCCTTTGGTTTTCCCACTGACAACACAAAACCTCTCTAGTGAGCTCTGGCTACGAACAATGTGATAAGCTACCTAGTTGTGGTTAACATTTGGATAGGTGACCATTTAGTGCAATTTAATGTTACAATATCATCAATGTAGAAAAAATGGTAATACTTCTTAAAAGTACAGGATTCAGATTCAACGGGAAGATATTAAAGATGACTACAGCTGACCTATATTTCTTTTAATATTCGGCAAGATCAATTACGCTGGCGGTCGAACTAAGCAAGCCTCTATTTCTCAAATATTTCCTTAATTTAATGAAGGGATACGTCTGCAAGAATTCTTAAAACGTGATGAGTATTTAAGAGCTAATTAATTGAGCTCTGTTCATTATCGGAATACCAACGATAATGAACCGGTTGGACTTGGCGTAAATTTAATGAATAATGGGCTAACGCTTCCTTAGCAAAGGATTTGAGGAGATTATTTATATTGACTGATAATGCTGCGTAAAGATACTGTAATAAACTGTGATTTAAGACTCGCTATATATCTTAAAATATTATCTTTAAATCTTTATTTATTTGATATATGTATTTGAATTGTCTACTACACTTTTTATTTGACATGCCTAGGTTTATTTGATTGAATTATTTACTTCGACGCCTAATTTCAATTTATTTTACTCAGTTGTCATGTCGATATTGATTGATTTCATTTTTTTTTCTTGACATCTTTGATTTTAACTTTCAATTCGATAAATCTTTGAATCTCGTATCAATAATTGTATGTGCCAAAAATATTTTGCATGCAGTGAACCTGTGAAACGTGTTGAATATTATATTTTATTACACCTGTACACTCGACCTTGTTTCAAGCAATAAATTGAAATTGAATTGAAAAAAAATTGAATGGAAGTGAATTTCAATATTATGTAGTATTAGAAAACACGCAAATAAATGATTGTGTAATATACCTAAGAGAATAATAAAAATTTTGATATTGTAACTTTTACTGACGAAAATAACGCAGACACAACAACTGAACCGAAAGATTTGAATAGAAATTTCACACGGGTTCAATGCACTAAGTTAGACGAGCATCGCATCGCATCCTATTTTAGTACAGACTCAGCGTTCAAAGGGTTGGGACATACGGACCGGTTGCTTATGCACTATCTACTTTGTAAACTTATAACGTAAAATGTGTTGACTTATAAGTAAGCGGGGCACGCGTATCATTGTTCTGAATTTTTACGCAATTATTGATTAATTCGACTTCTTATTATCGACCACGATGCATCATCAGTAATAATAATAATAATAATATTCTAGGACAATCTACACAACGTCACCTAGACCCATGGTAAGCATAGCTTAACTAGCTTGTGTTACGGGTTCTAGAATGCGGATAAATATACTTAAATACATTTTTTTTTTTTGTAAATACATACATATTATACATAGAAAAATGTAAAATCAGTAGCGCTCTTAATCGAATAGCTTGAGAGCGCTCCTAAAGATGCCTCGTGTAGAGGCAAAACACAAAGACACGAGGTTTGTCCTTCGCACTTGCCGAATATTGCACATACATCAACATGTTTTTTCGGGTAAGAAGTCTTTTACTTGGTTTGAGGCGTGTGGTTTGATATTCCTTTCTTTGTCAATTAGTAATAATTTGCTATTGTTATTGTTGAAATTGTTAAACCTTGGGTGAGTGGTGGGTCCCCTCCCTCCCTCAATACATAATTTCTTGTAAAGGATTTCCGCGAGGTAATGCCTACATCTATATCGTATCATAAACAATATTGTCGTAATCAAGCTTATTTCACGGCACCCTATATTTGCTGCAAACGTCACAAGTTGTATGTGGTCGGCTCTGGAATCCTACCTTAATCTGTAAAGTGTAGGTACTAGTTACCAGATGTTGACTTTGATGAGAATTCGTGTACGTAAATGCACAGAAGTAATCAACACTAAGTACTATTTCATTGTAAAACTTGAGTTTGAACTACCACACCCTGTGTATCATTGGCACTCATTCAGCACCGAGTGCAATGACCTCAGGTGTATAAAAGTCTACAGCGCGTGTACTATTCCTTATTCTACATGATGTTGTCAATCCACGGTTGGAAAGCAAGAAAAAACAATTTTTCATGCACACACACTCACACTATACATAAAAACAATTATCCCAACAAAAAAAGGATAAAATACCACAATAAAATTTAAAAAAAATAAGAAAACACAAAAACACAGACAGTATATTTATAGACAATGATATCAAGCAAAATTAAGTCAGCCTAGGACAGTCATTTAATGGATGACAATTCTTGACAAAATGTGAATCATTTCGTGTCCCAGTTGCAATATGAATATTTGTGGAACACGTTTCAGGTGGCTAAAGCTCTAAAAAGTTCAACAGCTGGATCTAACTACTATCAGCAGGGCATTATGGAGGATAAACAGAATAAATAAGCACTCTTATTAAAATATACATCTTTATATAACCGCTTCCTTTATATCTAAAAATATACGATTACAGGGTTTTCCTTTTAAAAAGGTCTAACCACAGAGAGTACGAAATATGGCCCATTCTGCCCGTCAAGAACAGCTGTGACATTTGATATGGGAAGTCGGTTTTATCCTTTTATCTTTGAGAAGATGTAAATTTTTAAGTAGTCATTATGCATTGTTATTTATTTTATTCATTGCCTTTTGCTGTATCATTCGGTGTCGCCGACAAAGTCACATTTGAGCAACTTACTATTATAGGAAGTAATCCTCCATAATACTGGATATTAAAAGCATATCCACTCTCAAATTATAGGCTGGTTTGGACCTTGACGTCTTGATTGGACCCAACGATCTTGATTGTAGACTATTAATTAGATAAATACAGTATTTCATTATATAACTCACCCTTGTACAACAACCTTTCAGATAGAAACAGCATATTTTAATCAATTTGGTTACAAAGTATGCTGTCAAATAATTTAAGTAAAGATACTCTAGTTTATATTTCAAAATTTAATCAAGTACGTTATAAGACAAGATTCAAACATTTTATTTATTCTCGTGGTTTAATATAATTTGTTAGATACTATTTATTATTAAATTTTGGAGAAACAATTACCTACTATGTGTTTGTAATATGTCGATGAAAAGTCATGGCTTCAGATCTCTTTTAAGTTGATACATAATACTTAGGACTGGTATTCCAGATTAAAATATATTTCTCTTTGACATCTATTCCTATTTTATTATGATAACAACAATATATTTATTGTTCTATTTACTTTCCATCCTAAAGTTGCCTGAAAGCCCGTCCATTGTGCATACTATTATTTACGAGTACTTTTTTTCCGTGCGCCAAATCTCCATGGATACCAATCTTACCGGAGCCGGTAAGAGAGGATAAGTCGAACTTGAACCGACTAAAACGCACGCCGTATTTGGATTTTTATTTGCCAGAGGTGAGATAGTAGCTAACACATTCCTCGCACTCCGGCAGTATTTACGTGTACCATTATTGTTATCTCTTTACCGTATTTTATTTTGTGCACAATAACAATTTATCTATCTATTTATGTACACCAAAGTTCAGAAAAACTGTGCCGACAAACTGTGTACAGCTATAATGTTTGTCTGTATATTTTATCAGTTACATTGAGGTGGCCCTAATATAAAAAATAAACAAACATTTCACGAATAAGTACTACTATTTTCCAAAGCTCGTTTCTCGCAAAGTAAACACACAAAGAATCCCCATAAAAAATCAACAACAAACATGGAATGCGAACAAAACATAGGAAAATAAAAAATTGTAGGCGTCGAAAAGCCATTTACAAACCCATATAGATTGAGATTGACGTAAAAAGTACATTTTCGAGCACAAATGTACGGTGAACTATAAGTCTTGGCAAATCGTCACTATAGGCCATATGTCTCAATAAATTGTATTCCCAGACCCAAGTATGGAACGTTGAAATGGCGCTCGATTACTGGAAAAAATGAGAGTAGGTCAATCGAAGATGTTTTGAGGCTCGAGAGGTTTTTGTTAGGTAAAAAAACTATATGGAAGTAAGCTTGCCCCCTGTTAGATGGGCCGAAAAGCATTCATCATGCGTTAGGATAATTGTAAAATATACTATGACTAGAAATCCAATTGCACATATTATTATTTTTAAGTACAAAAAGCACTAAAATGAGGTTCAGACTAATCATTTTGGTAGCTTAATTTTTTGGGGTACAAAAGATGCATAAAAGCAGGTTTAATGGGTTTTGATTATAAATTTTTGAAGAATGTTGAAAAAATGTAAAATGACTTCAAACGGGTGTTTTATAATAAACTTTGAACTAGTAGGTAGTAAGCACATGTCACTAAAATGACATAGCACTTTCAATAAAAACTCAAAGTGCCACATACATGAAGGGATAACAACCTTTTTCCATAAAAATCCTTAATATTTCCCAACATAACTTGGGAGAAAAAGCAGAAAAAAAAACATTCGCGACACGTTCCTGAAATAAAATCCGGCATTCGTTCGTTCGTTGGCCAATGGATACAATTGCTGTCCAACGGAGTTCACGCATCAGTGACTTTTCGCTATGGCCGCCCGATGACGTCATTAGGTACCTTGCCATATTCGGACCCGGCTTTGCAGTAATGCTGTTTTATTTTCCGGAAGTTTGCAGAATAACTTTTGCTACGTTTAGCTTTAGATGAGATTAGTGAAAATTCACTGGGAACTTGATGGTCCCTTTGTACAAACTGAATTGACATTAATTTTTATGCTATCTACATTGATATTTTAGAGCATATCACGATAAATTATTTCAAGTTGAGTTAGATGTGTTCACAACTCATATATCATATACATTTTCTGTGGCCCACAGTCTATGTGTCATATATCATATACTGAACACGACTGCCACGCAGGAGGCGCGGGTTCGATCACCGCTCAATGCAAATATTTGTATGAGAGCATGTTAAGTCGTCGGTTTTGGTTGTCATACGAAAATCTAAGGCAGTCGCCACGGGTAGTTGAGACGAAAAACAGTTCAACAACTGGTTTAACGGTAGTACTATCGATATATAGAAATAATATTCGGATAAGCAGAGGTGCTAGCACCCACATTTCGCCAGTTTATGTTTTAGGTCCCAATGTAATAGGTGTCGAGCTTATTGCCATTAACCGGGCACATATAAACCTGCGATAAATATATACATAACTTCGAAAAGCATCGAAAAGTCATTGGTGTGTGCTATAGTAACACCTGGTATCGAGACCTCATCTCAGCAGTCCGATACCCATACCACTAGGCTACTGTAGTCATCAAGGTAGTATTACAAAAACCTTCTTAAACTCCACTAATCTTATTTCAAACAGCTTAGAAGAATATAAACCATCTAAAATCAAGACAAAAACCTAACAAAGCTCGTTCTAAACTCTCGTATAATCTCGGGGAAGGCCAATTGATGAAATCTTATCTTTATTGTGACAGTCTCGATCCCGTTCGTTCTCGTGACTAATCATGAAGTATGGGCCAATAACAAAGTTCCCAGTTCACCAAAGTTAACTTTCATTAGACCTCTTTAGGCTCATCCTCATATAAAAACGCCAATGTAAACTTAACTTGGATTTATCGACTTTTGTCAGAACACTTTCTTAGGGAATTTTCAGTTGTTTACTTTAGATAGTAACTAAATGTTATTTAAACGTTTAGTTTAGTATTTTGCGTGTTTATTTTTGGTTTGGATGAGTCTAAGGGCTGTAAATGTTTATGAAAATTTAGAAAAGACAATATTTTAGGATACAAATACTGTTTACAATCATCTTTTAGCATTTTAAACACTTAACGGTTCTAGTTAATATTTATCATTATATTTTGTAAGGTTGTATGTTAAACGTATAGGTAGTAAATATGGCCGTTATTGCTGTATGTACATCTAATTATGAAATAAAAGGCACAATGGCTGGCTCTGCTGCAGATTACGACGCAACTACTTATATTTTAATTTATTAACAACTTCACATCCTTATCTACAACAAAATAATTGCGCTGTTCACAAGTAGCATGTGATAAATGGTAACTGAATCCTAAATTTAAAAAAAACAGAGTTCAATAAATTCATGTTTATGTATATAATTAATTAATGTGCAGGTGGAGGAAGGATCTTCTATATTATCGACATGTGGTCAGAGGGCATGCTACCCTGCACCAGTCAGCCTGTAACAACAGTTGGTGTAACTGTATTGAAACTAATGGCAATTAATACTATCTAAACTAATAAACGTTGTCACTAGAATACGATTTCAAGTCTGACCAAGACCTTTTAAACAAAAAAAACAAGTTCCGTAGTTTTTGCGTCCATCGTGAACAAACCGAGAAGAAATTTTTTAAAAATCCTAATAATATTAAGGCAGAAATTAGCTATTTCATAAAAAATATCTTCGGTTACTAAAATATTTTTTTAATAAAAACCGAAGATCAAAGGACGAGACGACGAGTAAAAATAAATTCAATAGAATTAATACGTTTATAGAATTTAGGATCAAACAGTATTACGTACAAAGGAAAGTCAGGACAGTTTGACAGAATTGCAAAGGTAGCATTTCCTCGGCCAATATCTATTATGCGACAAAAGCGGCCATAGATAGAAGTCGATGGGAACAGATTATGCAGCTATCAATTTCCCCTGGATACGAAGTTTATGTGATTGAGGACCGATCTTGACAACGGACGGGCACAGCAAGCTAACAAAGAGTCTTGAAGGTAAGCTTTACAAGTACCTTTATAAAATTAATGATACAGGAAATTGTAAGTAAGATACAAGTATATGCTCTAATAGGTTCTGAATTTTAGTGAAACCTTAAAGGGATGAGGACCAGGTCGTTCGATTTTAAAAAAGTTTGCTGTTAAAATTAGCATTGTAAAATAAGTTATTGTCTAAATAAACTGAAAATAAGACTTTTCATTCCCAAAGTACTTAGGTCAAAATATAGTCAATGAACTAGAGTTCTTTTTTTTCGCAATAGGCTCTCTTCATTGACGTTGCGACTCTTGTCTATCTATCCAAAGATAAACTTAAATAGATAGACTGAACTAAGCGGTAATTCATATAAAAACGAGGGCATATACCTACATTAATAATAAATTAAATTGGTCAATTGGAACTATTCCCAATAGACTGTCGAAAATTAAATTGAAACAATTCCAAAAGTTAAATAAACCTTTTCGAAAGTTTTTTATATCCTCAAAGTTTTGCATTGTTACTAGGGGTTGGTCTAGTTATTTGAATTATACTGGCTCCCGAATTTGGCACGGTATCAAAAGTGTATGGTCTATCCAGTACGAAATTTGGTTCATCGTGGAGTTACCGAACCGAACGAATCGCTAAGAATGTTCTGGCTGTACTGCACAATGGATTGTTATTGTAAATGTAATTATGTTTGGTTATTAGATTTTATTTAGAACATGAATATATTATCTTAGGAAGAATCTACTAATGGTTTTGCAAACCATCTAATATCTATCTTGTCTTAAATAAAGCACGTGGGTGAAACTAGACCGACTCTAGACTGAAATAAATGAAGTAAGTCCTATTTCGAAATAAGTGGTACCTTTAGTTGCAAACTTGAAATTGAAATAGAAGCGGATCTAGGGACACTAGAGAATAAAAGTACGCAGGGCAGGACTTGGCCAATTAATGGTGCAATGCGCTAGAAGCTAAAGGAATAATTGATAGTAATTGCTATTGCTCGATTTGTGCCTCTTAGAGTTTGGATGATGAGTTTCCAGATAGCATGAAAAGTTGCCCGAAACTTGTAAATAAATACAAAGAAGAATACCATTTTATCAAATTATATTATTATGTCTTATATGACACAAATAAATTACGAATTTTAAGGGAAGATTAAAGATTATACACGCTAATAATGGCGCTGTGTAGTATGTCCTAGAATATTACGACATATGAGAATTATTATTAGGCTATAAACTAGAATTCATTATCATACGAACATATTCTAGAGACCAAGACTCACTCTCTTACTCATTTTACCGTCATCGTATCTCTATGTACTCCTAAAATAAACTAAAGCAGTCCCACATATAGTTCCATGTCCGCCATAAAAAGTCTAATACTTTTCATTTAAAGTAATGACGTCACGAAAACAAAAATGAATGGCCAGGCAACACCTCGTTAAATAAAAAATGAAAATATTATTATGCTCGGTATAAATTTAATATGAAGCGTACCTGGGGAGAGGATGGCAATGACGTCACGAATTCCCTGGTCTCCGCCTACGCATAAGACGAACAACTATCTGTATGCCCAATTACTGTTTGAAGTTCATTATCGACTCGATACTTCACATTCGATAATTAACTGTTACAAGTATTTTACTTTTAGAATCACATTATCAGATGTGTAATGGTAATGGTAGGTACTCAGTAAATGGTACTCAGTATTGTATATATGTTATATTACTTTAGTTCATGCTTAGGAAACGGGCAAATATTAATTCGATCTGCTGCTTTTTTTTCTTGGACACGTTGACTAAGGTAGGTCATCATCTTGCAAAGGTGCACAGCACCAACTTGCAGGTTGGTTTGGACCTCTCTTATCGTACTACGTGTTTAACGTCTGAAGTAAGAAATTCACTGGTAATTAGAAAATAATCAGAATAGGCGTGACCATAATTTTTACTACTCTTATGCTCATAACTCAAACGTTTGCTGGTAGAGAACTCATTGTGAGTTAAGCTCGCCTTTGTACATGATTCTTGCAAATTGTATATGAATTATCTCTGTACTTTGTGTGTGCACTAAATAATTAAGAATTTAATAAGCTAAATAAGAGCAACTCGTGTTTTCCTTATCATAAAAAAAAACAAATCGCAATTACTTACTTTTACCATTTAAAATTGAATATTAAAATAACTAATGTAAACAGAAGACTAATTGCCCCGCTGTACATCTCTAAAAGTAATAGAAGCAAATGGAAATTAAATGATGGATGTAGTTTAACTCGAGTTCAAAGAGCTACTCCGCCCACGGTCACCTAGGAATATAGAATTTGTGCACTGAAATGTTTGAAACTGTTTTATTTCAGTTTTAGTAAGTTCCGGTTTGTTAATTTTAGACGTAATTTCAATGAAAAGTTCTATTCAAATGTTCTATCGTACGTATATGCAAGCAAATCAATAGGTATATTATTGAATTTACCATAATAATATGATCGCGATAACACCCGGGTTTCGGTAACCATATATCATGCCATGAGAAAGTCTTAAAATGAATATATTATACATAGTGCATAATACAATACAAACATATCGTCCTCCCCCACCGGGTTCCAAAAAGCAACTGCAAAAGCATGCAGTTAAACAGTGAAAATGACTTCAGATTCTTTAATCGCAATTTATAAAATACTATGAACTTTTTGGTGTGTCTTTAATAAGAGTAAGAAGTGATGCCTGTAATATGTGTGTTAATAAATTAAGAGAATAAAAATTATTGCAACATCAATCGACAGTAAAATAATAATCAAAATTTGATGTTCCACACCGCCTTTTGTTAGACATCGTTGTCTAACACACATACTGAATATTTTTCATACGAATACAATATCTGTCATCGATAGCCCATTCAATCGTAGCCTCTAAGTGCAAATATCAGCGATGTACGTTTTGGCTATAAAATGGCGACTGACATGACGCATGGTCATGCCCAGGAACAATGTAGTGTCCCCGTATGACACACGGCGTATGTGAACTGCGTGACGTTTTAAATACGCTGACTGGTTGAACTTGTTTTATAGTATTTGAATTTTATTTGTTGTTTTATTTAGCAGAATTTATTGCCAGTGTCGATTTTAATTCGATATTTGCACAATTTATCTAAAGGTTTGCTTTGACTTTAACAATTAAAAATAAAGATTACTAACTATATCTATTTGCTTTTTAGAATCGATCAGATAATTTATTTTTGCAACGCAAAATCTTCTTTCGCTTCAACAGTTTCAATACACGTTAATCGCTTCGATTATTGCCCGTTGCAACGGATGATAGTGAATTTATCAAAGCAAGACCGTATAGATTTTTTTTTAAATTTAATTTATGAAGTCTGTACTTATATGGAGCGATCAACGTTTGTAGGTTATATGTATCATTATACTTAAATCCCAATATACAACATTAATTTTTTCTTAAATTTACAAACAGTTTTGAACGCCACTATATCTTGCAAGAAATCGGGTAAAAACGCCACTAGATTTTTCGGGGAATATCGCAACTGGGGAATAATGCTACAAACCCATATGCTGTGTGGACTAAAACAGAAACACCTGAACTATGACGTAAGATAGAAAACAAGTAGATAATACAAATAAAATTTAGGTTGGCTAGTTATTTACACATAAAACAAGCTAAACCAAAATACAAACCTTGTAGTAAAAATACATCTAAAAGTGCAATGCGGAGTTATGTTGTTACGCTATATACGAACCTCCTACCTCAGTGAATACGTGACGTGGCACTCTACCAAATACAGAATAAGCTTTCTCCTATCAACATGCAGCATGTGTAGAGTACAAGCAACAATAAAGTCTCATGCTACTTTACTTCAAAGAATTTGTAAAAATCTCAAGGTGACTGCTGAATAAAACAAACCTGACAGTTTTGTAGACTACATTGAACTTAGCTTCAAAAGTATTGACGATTTTGTTAGACATGTAAATTTTTTGTAAATATTTCTTTATGAAGTTAAATTCTAGTGGAATTCCCTGCCCGATCTTTTTTTTTATTCCACGTAGGTGGCAGACAAGCACACGGCCCACCTAATGGGAAGTGGTCACCGTGGCCTATAGATATTGCAACACCAGTACTGTGTTTCTGGAAAGCTATAATCGGGGAATATTCAAGTCACGTGTGAATAAGATCCTTCGAGGCAAGCGTGATTCATTGTAGACCACATCGCCACTTACCATCAGGTGAGATAGTGGTCAAACGTAAGCCTTTCCTCAATGAAAAAAAATTTTTTTTAGAGATAATGAAACACCGATGTACAGTTATACAATTCGGGGTAAATTAGTCAATGCGTTACACCTTAGTAAACTGTACTACCAGCACAACATAAGAAAATCTGCTGGCACCTCTAAAGCATCTGTCATGACCCAAACCAATCAACAACTTGCATGGTCAAGGTACGACGGCGATGTTATTTTAAGTTCAGAGTACCTATCTCCCTCTTCCCCTAATGAGGGACATTAGGGGAAGAGGGTCCTCTCGAAAGAGATGTTCTCGGGTCTGCCGGAGTGCGAGAGTATATCACCTCTGGAAATCAAGGACCCATAGACGGCATGCGTTTTAGTCGGTTCGAGTCCGACATAATCACCTCCACCGATTTTGGTGGAGGTGGTATCCGTTGGGATCTTGCGCACCATAAAAAAGAAAGAAATAAATAGAGTATTAGTTGGACTAGTTTCAACTTTAGGTTGGTTTGGCTTGTGGTCCTGTGGTGCGATTTTCAATTCTATACGGCCAGTTCTTATTTTAAAATTTAAAGTAAATACTTCTCTTTTTTATTTCCATCGGCAATCACCAAAGACAACTAAGTGATTTGGGGGAAAATTATCATTTTTGGTTTCATTTGTATTTCCATACATATTATTGCCACATGTATAAAGGGTACCAAAAACAAACCAATAAATTCTTATACCATCGACAAAAACCTATAACCTTGCCGAAGTAAAATCGGATCAAAATATTCAGTATTCAGACACAGCGTTCCAGTGAACTCAGCATTTTCTATTCAATATTTTATCTCAAGTAACCGCAAACTGTCTCAACTGGACATCAATGCCCGTTACTTCATCGCGCTAACAGCTTACCAATTTATCTCCCGCACCACAATGGACAAATCCCTATTCATTTATCAAAGCCAAATAACCTAAAAAGAGGGGCAAAAACAATAGCTTGCCCCCCGGACTCTCCGGCATGAATTAATCAACGCAGTCACGATTGCGAGTAATGATAGCACGAAGCAAAATATAAGTTTGCTAAGGAAGTTTGTTAAGAACTTGGCCTAAGCATTGATGCGTGTTAGATACTGGACGTAGATGTTTTATACGAACTTTTTACGTTATTCTCATTATTTTCTGTGGGCAATGGCGCGGGGATAATTAGATTTCTGTTAGTAATGGAAGTTTTGATATCAGTCATAATTTTTGGAGTGTCCTTTCACTTTAGTGATGTACCGTACCTAGTAACTTATTCTTTTACATTCATTTATATATCCGTTTATTTTATATTCATTAATGGCTACTTAACTTTATAGGTATACCTACTAGCTGTTTCCAGTGGCTTCGCCCTGATCCCATTCCCGCTGCTTGGACTTCTGATCCCGTTCCCGCTGTTCCATAAAAGCCTTCCACAGAGTTCAAGGAACAAATAAAAATAGGAATTACTCGAATTGGTACAGCCGTTTTCGAGTTATGCGCTTACCAACAAACGTGATTCATATTATAGGTATAAAAGCTTCTACTCTCTTCTTAAATCATCACCTCTTCAATCAACTCCATACTAATTAGCTGTGGAATGAACTCCCTGCCGTGGTTTTCCCATGGGACTACAATATGGGGTTCTTCAAGAAGAGCATTAGAAGGTTTCTACAGGGTAGGCAGCACGTGTGGGACGCCCATGGTGTTGCAAACGTCCATAGGCCACGGTGACGGCTCCCCATCAGGTGGGCCGTGTTCTTGTCTGCCACCTTAGTAGTATAAAAAAACTCAATAAATTGGCAGAGAAAAACAAACACAATGATATATCCAAAACCTTGTGAAAATAAAACTAATTACCCTTCAAGTCAGCAGCACATACCTAAAAGGATACCCCAGGGTACCTCCGTCACAAGTCATCTGAGAATTTAATTTAACCTACTAAGCGTTCTATTTGTTCTCGAACAACTTGAATGTAAAAAAATCCTTGTATTGGTGAATGTTCTCAAGACAATCTCGGGTGCTAATACAAATTTCATGAGTCAAGATATCGTTGCGTTGCTGTTTTATTAAAAGACCGTTGTTTAGGCTCGATTCATATTAAAGTTACTCCAGTATCACAGTGCAACGAACTACGTTCGTTGCTGTATTAGCAGCGGTAAGACCCATCATGGGGGACTGGCTAGAGAGGCCACACGGTAGCCTCTCGTACCGGCTGACTCAGGTAATCACCGGGCACAGGAGTTGTCTCGCTCGCCACCTTGCTCACGGCGATGGTACGATGCGCGAGTGCTTGGGCAGCCGCCGCCTCCTTCTGCGAGCAAGTAATGCTCGAAAAGGAGGAGGCGGAGCGGGTCCGGAGAAGACTCCGGGCCCGCACTGCCCGCGATGAGCGGAGGCGACTCGGACGTCGGAGGTCGCAGAATGACCTCCGTCCCCCATGAGCGCGGGCCTGGGGGTGACGGGTAGAGCCGCCTGTCACCCTAGCAGAAGCAGGCCACGGCGATGGCACATAATCCCACACCATACCCAGGGGCTAGATGGGGACACCATGGTCCCCACATTTAGGGAAGAGGGTCATCTCAACAGAGATGTCCCTGGATCTGCCGGGGTGCGAAAGATATGTCTTGTATAATCTCACCTCCGGCAATCGAGGACCCATGGACGGCGTGCGTTTTGGTCGGTTCGAGTCCGACATAATCACCTCCATCGGTTTTGGTGGAGGTGGTATCCGTGGGGATTTTGCGCACGATAAAAAAAAAAAAAAAAAAAAAGTGCAACGAACGTGAGAATTTATATGTTGATGACGGAAAAAGTCACACATTGTTGCCGCAGAATTCCTTAGAAGATTCTCTTGGAATTAATCCGTGATTAATTAATATATATTGTGTTTATTTTTACATACAAACAATTATTATTCACGCCTATTTCCCTCCGGGGTAGGCAAAAGTGAATTAACCCACAATTCACCAATCATTGTTTTCGGCCCTCAAAATTCTTCTATTCAAAGTATTCTTCGTACAAAGTGCCTGGACGCGGACTTTAACATTTATTGCTTTATTCGTTCATGTTGAAAAAAACAAGAAAAATTTGAGGCAATATTTAAGTCCTTTAAGTTTTCTTTACTTATAATATTTTGAAAATAATCTTATGTTACAGTACGGTGTGAGTGCCAACCTCCCAAAACCGTGGGCGTAGTGGCGTAGTATTACTTATTAAAGGTTCACTGGAAAGCTAGCTAATAATTAGTCCGTAACTTGTAAGATGAACCAGTACCTATGGGGACTATGATTCCTAAAGCAGGTCAAATTTCCTAAGTTTTAGGGAATTAATTATTAGAATATAGCTTAAGAGTTGCTAATTTAAATTTTGTATAGCAAAGTTTTATGGCAAGGACTGAGTAATATTGTATTAAGTTTGTGCTATAATGGTGTTGTTTTGCTCTGTAATGAGATCAGGAGATAAGATTCGATTAGATCATTTTGGGTATAACATTGAACGTATTATAGGAAGGAAAGTTTAGTATATTTTTACTTTGTGTATATTGCATTTATAGTCCTCTTCGTGTATGGGGACGGTGATTCATTTACCAAGACGGATTAACTATGTGTCTGAAAACAGTCTCGATCTCATCTCATTCTCTCGAATGTCAAAAAGGAGCTCGATATAATTATTTGGTCTTCCAAATTGTGTAAAAATATGATAGACAAAATATGATATGTTACTCATACTGTGATATAGAAGTGGACAAATAGTCCTTTTATGATTTAAATTCATGGCGACTTCACAATGGTGTCACTTATCTGTATCGAAGTTTAACAAGTAATGCACGACATGTCATCCGACTTCACATAATACTCTTAGAAATAAAATAACGCCAGTACCCAATTCACTCGTTTAAACATGTACACATTTTAATTTTTTCACATACGTTGTTTGTGAAACCTCGATAAATTGTTATTAAACCAGTATGAAACCACAGGGAATTAAAACAAACAATATTACCGTATTCAAGCCTATTTCACAGTACGCTGTATTGGCTGCATGCATCTGTAGATCTCACATGCGTTTGGCTACGGAATCTTGGCTCAGTATACCATTTTTTAAATTTGGAAGATTGAAATAGACCGAGACTAAATTCGAATTTATGATACCCCTACCATTTGCTAATCTCAACAGCTAGTTACGAAATCTCTACTAGAAATGAATTCACAATAATATCTATCGTATCTACAATATTCAGATGCTATATCTACTTCATTATTGCCCATTTCTATTGGTATTTGTTTGAATGTGTAGTGTGACGAGAATAGAGAAAATTAGGAAGGAATATTTATCAGGCAAAGTTAGAAAGTCAATGACAGAAAAGTTACAAGAGAATCGATTGCCCAGAACATGTAATACATAGGGATGAAAGTAATGCTGTAAGGGAATCGTTATATTATACGAGTGGTGACGGAAAAAGAATATTAAAATTCCATCTAGAGCTTTCTTTTAAGAGGTAACAAACGAATGAATACGCAGATGATATCACTGCAAAGTCGAAGAAACCCTATGTACCAGCTCGTCTGGCCTGCGAGGAGGAGGCCTACTTATATGCCGAGTACAAACTAAACAGTGTGTTATTGAACTACTCCTATAAAAAACTAACTAACATTGAACTCAGGAGCTTACAAACATTATCAACACATTATCAACGAGAAGCTGACATTCTAATATAATCTTACTAGAACATTCCATCTGCAAGGAAGATCCCCGGTCCTTTGGGAGGCTTACGTGGGGACACGGGCTTAACATGTCCTTTGAGAATTTTAATGTAAAATGGGATGTACAGCGGTCAATCCACTGTTTCTTTATATTAGATGTGGATTACTCTCGGTAAACGTAAAACGTATGTAGGTGTTATATTCATCCTAACAATTTTATATGGCTTTCGAGTGTAAGGTTAGACTGATGTTTGACCACAAGAGCTCGCTTTCATGATGCACGCTTTCTCTTTCTTTACGTGGAGTAAGGAAGTCCTCTTTCTTCCTCCTGGAAGGAGGAAGAAAGACAAAGCATTTAATGAGAGCATGTCATGAGCGAGAAATATAGCCGTGAGCGCTGGTGGCGAACCTGCCAGACTGTGGCAAACTTGGTCGAACTGACCAAATCTGACAGTCGATAGGTACTCCCCTTGCTGCCGCCCGCACCTTGGTAGTGGTACAGCTCTGGTGGCCATATTACTTATTTATTTATTTATTTATACTTTATGCGATGTACATTGATGTACTTAATGACGTAGGCATTCTCTACCAGTCTAACATAGGTGGTACAAAGGTAGTTCGAGGTAGACGCATATTAAAGATATTATAATAGGAGTTTACAATAGAATTATGAGAGTAGTGGAATTTATAGTCTCAGTTACTGCAATACGTCATATACACATAGGAGGCGGTAATAAGGTAACCTATAGGTTAAGGTTAAGGTTAAGCTTCAGTGATATATTTTTTAAGTTTTATTTCACACTGCTATGCAATAGTATTTTAAAAATGCCATATCGACTTGTGTATACATTTCATACATACATATTTCATAAATATTGGTTGTAGTTGGAAAACGAATATGATACTTTTAACGAATTTATTACTGTGTTACTTCACAAATAAACTCGCGGTTTAGTCTACTTTCATTTTGGACACCATATATCAATGTATAACATTACAAAGAAATTTTGGTACTACAAGTATGTACAATCAATAAAAGCAGTGAATAATAAAAATGGTATTGTTATACGTAATATGTGTATGTTATTACATTAAGTTTATTAAAAAACAACTGAGGCCTACCAGTAAGACATGGGTCCTCCTTGGTTGCGTCATCGACAGATCGAGACTTACCTGTAAAAAAGAAAAAGAGGTTAGTTGAAAGTAGTCTAGTCATTCTAGGGTAAACATTTTAGTCAATCAAATCATGTTGCAAAGGTGGATACGCTAGATGACCGCTAGCATTTGGTGATACATTGAAATGAAACCACTTTCTACGGATTCTATAGCGATACATTATTAACTTTTAGTACAATGTTTCGGTTACTTTTCAACAGGTATTTTCGCGGTGTGACTAAGGATGGTAGTTGCCACATGCTGTATATCCACTACAGAAAAATATTTGGAGGAGAATTGGTGTCTTCACCACTCATCCACGGTTTGACAATTCCGATAGCAATAGTAAAATAATAGTAGGTAATTGTCATAAAAACTCTAAGTAAGTACAAATTCTACTAACCCGAGGTCATAATATTATAAGATTTCGTAGGTATGTGTAATATTCTGGTAAGTGTGATAAACAAACCTCGAGACGTGTTCGCAGAACCATTAGAGAGGCGCTCTGTTTTATAATAATATTACGAGAATTTTGATTTTCTCCGATCCATTAACTCGAAAAGAGCGTTGAGTGGTATAGAAAATCTTTTTCGCTAAAAAGGGCAAACAGGATTATTTTAACTTGAAGTATCGCTAAATATTTGTCACATCAATGAATTGATTGACAGTTCATCAATCACAAGAGAACAAGCGCTCAGCCAACAAAGTTCCAAGAAGTTGGCGGGAATCATATTTCTTAAAAACGATTATATCCAAAAGAATACGGTAAGACATGAACTTCTAAGATTACAAGTTTGGAACTCTGAAGTTGAATAATTAAAGTGTTACAATCTATTTTATTTTCACAGCCCTATTTAATGTTCCCGTCCAAACTTTACGAAATTGTTCTTGACAACAGTAACGGCAATATTCATCGGTTTATTCTTTATTTGGTAAAGAATAAAGGGTGAAAACAGAACAGACTACACTGTCTATTGCCAAGCTGGGTCTCATAAACCGTGATAACTAGACAGTTTATGTTTTAGATTGACATAGTCAGTTTCATATTCACTATTAAATACTAAAGGATATTTAATATTTTTGTTGGTCTTATGGAGTAAGTCAGTACATGGAGGGGACGAAGTAAGCCTTCCCAAAGAGCGAAGCCTATGCTCGGGTTCTCTCCGTATGTAGCGGCGTTGCCGTAAAACAAAAACAACGTTTAGGGCGGTTTAGTCTGAAGCACTTGGCCGGTTTTGTATTTGCATGTAACGTGCATCAACTACAGTTCAATGTCATTACATTTTGTATCTCAGTTCAATTTTAAATTCTTCAGAAACCTATAATGACTAGTCTAGGAGATATAAAAGTCAGTAAATCCAGTATTAAACACAACAAACAAATTTTAACTACTGAAAGAATTCTATACGTATTCTTTTCTCTACAATTTAAAAGTTTAAAACTATTCTCAGATATGATTCATACTCGTATTTCCCCAAAAAAAAGCAATATTCGTGCAAAAAATTTCATCAAACTTGCAAATCAACCGTTAATGTCAAGTGGTTTCCGTTTGAAATGTTCATTTTAAATTTACTTTAATTTAAACTATATTCTCCGTTGAAATTGAGTTCAGTTTCCAATGAAGGTTTTGTCTTCTGTCGGCGCCGCTCCGTCTGGTTGGAAATGTTACTTATGCATTTTCTTTTACATATTCAATGCTATTGTAATTTAGAAGTGAAAGCATATATCTGTAAGTAGTGTGCATTTCTAGAAGGTTATAATCCAATTATGTTTTTATTAGGTTGAAATGTTACTCATCTACAATGAGGTAAAAAGAAGTACCTATAATACATAATTGATAACATACTTATACTTCTCCACGATATTATTGTACCTAACCGGTTTCACCTAGCAGCATTCTCTAAAGTTTTACATTGAGAGTTCTGTCTGTGTAAACCCTTGGGAAACGAGTTAGGTACAATATTAAATATCACGGAGAAGTATAAGTGTGTTATCAATAATGTACAACAATAAACCACCAAGTGCCATCAATTAATAGTATAAATAGTACCCATAATTTTAATGTACTTTGGTATTTATATTCAGTTGGTTACACTGTCACTGTACACTGTTACACTGTCTGTTAGTTGTACTGTCTCGTAAGTAAGTGACCAAATCGTTTTTAATGGTAATGATTACATTACTTATGTTAGAATACTGTACACGCACTCATACAATAAATATGATAGATCAGCGATGAATGTACTCAATCATGAAAATATTTGTGCGGACATTTTGAATAAGTGCACGGAAAAAAAAATCTCGTTATACTTACTAAAATTCTGTTTGACTTAACAATATTTCTCGTTCTTTTTGTGACAGCGAGAATAATTTAGTAACGATTACAATATAATAATTCTAGTTGTCACAACTAGTGATGGCTGTTAACTCAATAAAACAGTCTAGTAGTGATTACCAGAATAATCAGTACCTAATATTTAATTTCTTGTGATGTGAACAATATTGTTTTGTAGTATCTACAATAAGCACATTAACGTTTACTGAATTATTTAGTAACTGTAAAGCAAGTACATGCTATTCCTACTATCTGTTTTTGTAATGAGTACTATTATTAGTGTAAAGTGTACTATATTTTATTGTAACGATAACTGTACCTTTTGTGATGATTACTGCTCAATAACATTATGCGCACTATGTTTTATTGTGATGATTACTGTTCACATTGTTATGTGCAATATGAATTATTGTTGTATGTACTATCTATTATTGTGTTGGGTACTATCCAATTTTGTTATAGGTACTATTTAATATTGTGTTGTGTACTATATATGATTGCAATTATTACTAAACAATTAGGCTGCCATTCCACCAGAGATTTGCTATGTTGCTAAGTTTCCAGCCGACCAATAGGATCACTCCATTTTCGCGTCATTTTCATAGCTGACAAATTACGCAAAAAAGAAGCGATCTTATTGGTCGGCTGGAAAATTAGCAACGTAGCAAGTCTCTGGTAGAATGGCAGCCTAAGTATGTAGTGCTTTTTCAATAAGGGTTGATCCTGGCTCGTCAGCATGGAACAGCATTTTCCTGCCGACGAGTCTGTTCCAACCATTATTATTACAAACTACATACAAATTAAATAGTAATACTTACAATTATATATATATATATATATATATATATATATATATATATATATATATATATATATAATTTCCTGTTTGTCTTGTTGTTTGCCTATCATATTTTATGTTAAAAATATAAATAGAGATCTTTGGTAGAGGTAGTGGAACAAGAATAATAAATACTACTGAAATTTAAACATATATTTATTGTAATAATAAAACAAATAACCTACTATCTATTATTTGAGCCTCAGAACCGAGATCTAGTTGTAACACAAGACAACCTATAAAAAAGAGTATTGTCTACATGGCACTTGGACATAGCATTATAAACATTATATTAATATAAACAATGTTTCTTTTCAACAAAAGTTATAGGTATCACGAAGCTACATTCATTTACTTATAATAATAATAATTGAGTCGTCATTTATATATTTATAAAGGTTTCAAAAAGTTAGTATCACTAATCAACAATCAACCGCTTAGTAAACCGCATAATCCATCAATACTTTAGAGTCTATTCGTTTTCCGGGGTCCGCATCCAGGAGATGTTTTATTATCAAATTGCTTATTTTACGTCGGTGGTTACTAGTCAGCAGTCCATTTACGTTGTGAGCATTAATTATTGATTTTCCTTCTGCTGTAGGTACTCATAAGTAGTTCTTCCAGGTGCTGTAAGCAAACATATTTCTTTACATAACATAAGTACCTACCCAAATACTGTATCAATGATTTTGCTGAGTAAATGGATAAATAAAACCTGTTATGTAGTAAAAATAACCGGCCAAATGACAGTTCTACTACTAACCGTTGTTGCCGGTGGGGCTTGAGTGTTACTGCAACCTGGTGCTGGTGATGATCTACTCGGTGATGATGTTGCTTTTGGAGCAGATGAGTAGTATATGTCGCTTACATGATCAACTGTATTTATGTTGATTACTTCTTCCAAAGGTAGGTACTACTCTTCTATGTTTTTCGCTAAGTTTGTCTACAAAGTTATCAGACAAGCCTTCAGTCTGAAACGGAAAATCAGCTATGAAATCAAAAGTCATGTAATGTTGCACAGTCGCCTGCATAAATAATACCTAAGTATACCTACAATATGGTATGACACCCCCTAATTCTCATTCACAAATAAAGCTACATACCTATTATGCATCATTCGCAACAACGTAGGTAGGTATTGTCTGTCACAAGCACAACACCTAAGTAGTAAGTATCTACCAAATTTTGAGATACGACGATCTTATTCAACTAAAACAGTAGGTACGCCCTTGCTTCGATGGAAAGTGCGTCCCCGTTGACTACCCTTCCGTAGGTACCACATAAGTACTTTTCGAAGATTGATCTAGCTTTGTTTATCAAATCACACAGGACAGGACTTCCAAAACAACCACTGTCCACGACCTACCTACACAGGTATTATCAGTGATTTTCACAGAGTAAGTAATATACCTAACGCGTGTTATACTAGGACAGGTAGGTACGGGTACCTAATCGAATAAAATTATGGCACTGTTACTTACCACTGAATATTTCTATGTATGCTCCGAGACCCCACACCTGCAGTAGAGCTTTTACTTCTTCATTTATTTCATTTCAATTCACGCAAAAAAATAGTAATGAGCTAAATAAAACCGTCTAATAAAACGCACGCGCAATACAACGCATCCGACGACACTCGATGCAAATAAAAAATGGCGAATACGAACAACAAAATTCTAGTAGTAATTTGATGAGTCTTCCCCCCTCCCCCCGCGCCAATGCACCACCGAGAGGTGCGGTGTTACTCGTACTAAACTAAATTGTAGAATCTACAGAGAGCATTGTTTATATTACAATTTGTCTAGTAGTAATTATATTAAGCTAATAGCAGTAACTAAAATTCTGGTTATTTGTAAAGTACTATATTATTTTGTAAAGTGAACGAAAATTATTTCATGGTAACTAGAAAATGTATTAAAGATTACTATTTTATATTAGATGCAACATTTTTTGTGATTACCACTCGTTCTCGTAGTCTTGTAATTTCATTTTTTTCTCAGTGTGAGGAAACAAATAAATAATTTATTTATACTAGATACTAGATAAAAATATTTCCAAAATAAATAAAGTAAAATATAATTGAAGATTGAGAGAATTTCGGGGAATTACTAGTAACAACATGATCCATGTAACCGGGTGCACAATCAAGTAAAACGATGACCATTTAGTTGCCACAAAAATAATTTTGAGTCCGTGTCCCTTTCTTAATAAAATTGTCCGTAACTCCCCGGAGTCTTCATGAGCCTCCGAATTATTTCTATGAAATAACTCTTTGCCGTTGCCCAAAAATAATTGGGAAAACAGAAAAAAAAAGCCTCGCTTACAAAAACTAACCGTTCCCAAAAAAAGCCAATTTTACTCGCAATCATGAGAAATAACGATATTACCCATAAACTTTCGACGTGAAACCTAAATATCTTCTCATACCTTTTTACTTCTTTACAGACATTGTTTATTTTATATACGTGGACCATTCTGACGGTCCTATGATATTTTTATTGTGAGGTGAACGAAAACGATTCTGTCCTTTCTGTTTATTGCGTTTTAAGTTTGGTGAACGGTTGGAATTTTTATGTTGCATTTTATCGTCCACTTTGGGCGTACACCGCTCCAGGTAGGCAATGTTACTGGTTCTTTGAATTTTAACTAGTGCGCATGTTTTTAAACTGTCATTTAGGGTTTTCTTTAACAGTAAACACGACATCGACATGATCATAATCATAATCATGAAATTTATTCTGTAGATTAAAGGTTACGTACGAAGTTCTCATAAGCTATGTAATGTACGCTATGTCCACCCACTTGTGGTTTACAGATTATTATGTTATAATAAAATTTAAATAGTACCTAACATGTAAGAATTGTATGTATCTGCTGCATTATATAAAATCAATCAAGCACTTCATATTATGTCCGTATATAGTATTAAATTATTAAAATAGTAAATATAGAAACAAATGTCAGTTAATATTAGATGTCATAAATTTATCTATTTATCATATATAAATATTACATCATCATCATTCCCTGAACCTTTTTTCCCAACTCAGTTGGGGTCGGCTTTCCAGTCTAACTGTGATGCGGCTGAACTTCGATATTTTCCGTGAAGCGACTGCCATCTGACCTCCACAACCAATAGTCTAATGACCAATGGCGATATCGAAGTTCCAAGTTAGGCTGGTTGGACTTTTGAGGGCTCCAACTACCCGTAACGATTGCCATAGATGTTTGTATGGCAACCGGGACCGACGGCGACGGCTTAACGTGCTCTCCGAGGCACTTATAAACCTGCGATAAATAGTGTGTATTACTTCGAAAACTTTGAAATTGTATATAACTATTATATATAATTGTATATAACTTCGAAAAGCATCGAAAAGTCATTGGTGTGTAACCTGGGATCGAACTCGAGACCTCGTCTCAGCAGTCCATTACCCATACCACTAGGCTACCGCGGCTATATATAAATATTACATATTTGATAATAATGTACATACATAAGTATTATTAAATATGAAATACAACAATAATTGAAACATTAAGCAGCTACACAAGTTGTTAAATTCAAATACAAAAAGAATGTATTTAATGTAATGTAATAATGTGATAATATTATAATAATAAAAATACAAAATAAAAATAAATATATAATAATACCTCATGAAAGTAAATCAGGTGATATCAAAACATTTTGATAAACATCGTATCAATATCGTATTTATCCCTCAGTTTACCCGGTGAAATTATATACCTCAATTAACCTCATTGAGTCCATTGGACTCCTCCACACAAATCATCGATTTTACTCGAAATAAAAGATAAATTTGTATAACAAAGTAATTTAATGTGTTTAAAAACATATTTCTTATTATTTTACGTATCACATTTTAATCAGTAATGTATCTATCTTATATTTTTTCTTGTATATACTTAATCACTAGAAAATATCTATAAAACAGCTAATGCCAACTTCTAACTTCGAACTAAAACAAAATCCAAACAAAGAATAGTTTTATTTCTACTAAATTAACACAATAATATCTTAAACAATCGTTAACAAAAATAAAAATGGTTCATGTTCATAATAAAATAAAAATCCTGCAACGCCTAATCTTTGGCTTTATCTATACATCGCACGCAAAGCTTTTTAGTGCAACCTAAATATACTGGCCTCAGATCTGACTCCTGTGCCTCCTCGTTACTTGTATCAGATCACTTGTAAAAGACCACTCCTACTCCGAGCCATGTTCAGATGGAATGCGCTCGTCTTCTTCTTCATCTGACAATATTTGATGTTGTGCAGTTTCGGATTGTCGACTAAATTGTTGTAATTCATCATCGGAATCCTTATTATCTTCCTGGAGCCAGTTGTTTATTATCGATTCACCGCCCTGTTGCGTTATATTAACTGATCTCCTATTTGACACCATATTGTTGACCTAAAATAAAATTAATTGCATAAAAACACGACAAATAACAATACAATGACTGTACTAATTTTGTTACACAAATACCCTGATTGAGTCCAATGGACTCCTGTCAAGTGGCTACTTACCCCTACACGCTGCGCAGGAGGACTTCCTTCTCACTCCTTAACCGGTGCGCTTCCGATTGAAGGTACACGGGAGCACGAAGTATAATTCGCGGTAATTACGTTTTTAAGCTTGATTGAAACTTTGTGCGGAGTCCAATGGACCTAACGGGTAAATTAAGGGTTATTCTAAGAATTTTCATACGTTTACTACATTTTCACACCTTAGTAAGTCTCACACTTATTCAATTACACCTGATCTCTATTTCGTTATTGTTCCAATAAAATATCAAGTTACTTTAATCTCGTGTGATCTCCTTTTTGTTTTACCTTCATATCAGTTTTCAGGGTACCGTCATAAGCTTCTATGTACACAGAATAAGCAACAACAGAATCAGATTTACGTAATCAAATATCATCCGAATCTTTAATATCACAAGCAAAAGTTCGGAATATAACGATGAATAATAGCCAATGTCTAGATGCATTATACATGAGTAAGACTCATGCGAGAGTAAGCTTAATAAAAATAACAAAATATGCATGTGTGAGTGGGATCACTGAAACACACGTCCTTGGCCCACTTATGGTGTTATTGAAATCTAAAACGGACTGTTTAGTGTTTAGTGATGCGGCATTAAAACGTGGTGACATGAAACGATTGTCATCGATATCAATATTGTAACATATTATTAGTAAGTTACATTCTTATCTTGAAGTTATTATAATAGTAAGTACAGTAAAATGAGAAATCAAAAGGGTCTGGAATGGAGACCACGTACTGGTAGATGAGGTGTAGGACGGTCCCCCGCGAGATGGACGGACGAAATAGTCAGTCGCGGGTACCCGATAGATGTCGCCCAGCTCAAGGAGTATGTCCAGCAGTGGACATCCCATGGCTGAAAATGATGATGATGATGATGATGATGATAATGATGATGATGATGATGATGATGATGATAATAATGATGATGATGATGATGATTATGATGAAGATGATGAATTATTAGAATGAAGTAAATAATACTCAATATATGTATATAATGAAACATTTGAAAATACATGAAATTAAGCTGAAAGGGAGAAAACAAGTCAGGAAAACTTGAATTCTGTTGAACATCATTTATGAAATAGTTTCTTGAACGACATCGATACCCGTATAAATAAATAACAAATTCCTATGCGGAACACATCGACCATAACAATCAAGACCCATTAAAAATCTAGACCGACCCTTCAATAAATTATGGGTCCCAACTATTGGGGACAATTGTATGTTCTGCAATATAATTTTAGTATTTGTTTCTTACAGTTATTACTAATGTTAGAGTTTCTTCCAAAACTATGATTATATTTATGTTCAAATGTATTTCATTATAATATACAAAATCTTAAATTGTCTGTTATATAATAATATGTACTTGTAATTCATGTAATGAAAATATATAGTCCTGATTTTTTATTGTGCACTATTTTTGGCCTAAGAATAAAGGTATGTGAATGTATTTTTATTTAAATTAATTTACTGTTATTTATATACAAACAAAATTACATTTCTTTTCTGGAATTACTGAAGTGGTCTGCTTATTCATTTAGAAGGTCAACAATAATTATATTTCACAGGTACATAGTCACAAAATCCAAAATAAAAATCCTTCCACTTTACCAGTTATTATATACTTAATCTATTCAGCCTGTGACGTGACGGTAGTGCACGGGACTGCTACGCACGGGGCACGAGTTCGATCGTCGCCTAGTGCAAAAAGTTGTATGCATGAATATGGCTGTTTGCACTGGTCTGGTTGTGCCTCGGAGAGCATGTTAAGCCGTCTATGGCAGTCGCTACGGGTTGTTGGAGCCCTCAAAAGTCCAACCAGTCTAACTTGGAACTGCAATACCACCATTGATTATTGGACCATTGCAGCATTGGTTGTGGAGGTCATATGGCAGTCGCTTCACGGAAAATATCGAAGTTCAGCCGCTACACAGTTAGACTGGAAAGCCGACCCCAACTGAGTTGGGAAAAGGTTCAAAGAATGATGATATACTTATATCTATATACGAGTACATACGATATTGTGATGTAGACGTATAAGATCACTCATTACCCCACTTTATCACGTTTCGTGGGATTCACACAACTGTTGCCAATATTGTCAAATGGTTATCACACAGCATAATTGATGTGTGGTTTGCTCATTGTTAATTGTTCGCATTGGTTTATTTCAGTGATACTAATATAAAATAATTAAGGTTTTATAATGTTTTAATTCATTTTATATCAATGATTTTGGTTTATTTAATTTTGGTGTCATAATTTTGTTGATTTAAAGGATTTTTATATCATTAAATATGTTGTCTTATGATTATTACTTTACACAGCAGGTATTAAATGTATAATGACGTCTACGTAAAATATTCGATTTTGTTCACTGTAACTGAAAATACCAAATTTGTGTATCTAGATTACATATAACTACCAAGGTTTATCTATAAATTATTTCTAATCTCGTCAATCGGATATTATATTCATTGGGAAGTTAAGGAAGGAAGTTAAGGCTTATCCAAGGGTTTTTCTATAGCATTGAATAGTTTTTCATCTATAGGGACTGCTATTAATCATAATTACATAAATAATTTGTTATATATTATAAATAATTTACTATAAGTTAATTATAGAAATGACCGAAATTTGCATGCCACATAATGCAGGCAAACATGCTGTGCTGTTTCATAATTCTAAGATTTGTATTCTACCATGTTTATGAGCAAATAAATTCTTTCTTTTTTGCTTCTCAGGTACCCTTATTTGTAAATGTTAGGTTATTCAGGGGTTAGACTGGGACACCGTGGTCCTTACACCTGAAGGTGGTTATCTCGAAAGAGATGGCCGGGGTCTTCCAGGGTGCGAGGAATTTGTTGGTTACAATCTCACCTCCGGCAACTAATGACCCAAAGACGCGTTTTAGTCGATTCGAGTCCGACATAACCTCCCTAACCGGTTCTGAAAAGACCGGTTAAGAAAAAAAACGGTTAAGAAAAGGTGCCCTTATTTGTAAAATTTAGTTAGAGACAATATTAGATTAGAGACACAGTTATAAATATATTGGTAGCTCGAATAGCAAATGCTTGAGCGCCAATGGCAGAACGTGTTCTAGTGGCTCTGCGTGGATTTATAGTTTATACAGCTTTTATATCTGATACTTGTCCATGAGTTGTGAATGGCTTTTCAAGGCTTTGTATATTACATTAAGATTTTGTCAAGAGACACTTGATTTAAACTTACACGATTTTCACACATAATTATGGCAAAACTGGACTTAATTGTGAATTACTTAAGTTAAATGTTTGTATATTTACCCCGACGTTGCCGTTGACGTGGTCTTATTTATTTAAGAAAATTAATTATACTGTACTTTTTGATACACTGTCTAAAACCAAAATTTGTAGCAAATAATTTATTGCAGTTTTCCTTCTCTTTCAGTGATATTGTTTGTATATTTTGCCCATATGCCTTCTCTTCGGAGGATATGCTCTCCTCCTTTCGGATGGTGGTAACATTCTTTCTTCGTAAAGCCTGTAGCAACAACAGGTCAAAGCTTACCAGCACTGGAAAAGGCTTATCAGCTAAGGCTATAGCAGTGAATTGCGATAGGTTTAGTG
Source organism: Pelosia muscerda (assembly GCA_963691645.1). Classification (NCBI taxonomy): domain Eukaryota; kingdom Metazoa; phylum Arthropoda; class Insecta; order Lepidoptera; family Erebidae; genus Pelosia; species Pelosia muscerda. The sequence continues at coordinate 2,765,183 of OY829114.1, read as the reverse complement.
ATAGATTGAATTTAATAGAAACTTATTACAAAGTTTTATAGTACTCTAGCCAAAATAACGTGGAAGTCTGTTTACGCATTTGTTGGGCATTACTCCGGTTTAAGTCTCATAAAAATCTTTCCAATAAAAGAAATCGTATCAAAATCCACTCGGTAGATTTTGCGTCTACCGTGGACGAGCAAATTAACAGACAAGAATATTTTACTACGAGTTACTACGTATATCATAATAAAGCTATTATTTAATATCACCAATTATTAACTATTAGGCACAAACATCTTACAATTATATAATAGTAGATATAACCAGCAGTAGTTTGCAGCTGATTCAACATTGCACCTCGTGAGAATAGTCGTCTGTGGAGTCAGGAGAGATAAACGTCTTGTTAGACAGATAACTTTCCCTGAGGGCTCCGGGTCGATAATATACCGTGTGATAGTACTTGTTGAGTACGAATTAAGGGTGTAGGGAAAACTTGATGTGTCGTTGTTTTGTGGAGTGGCACCTCTTGGGTTAACGAGGATACCTTTGTATATGAACAATATCAGAGCTCTCAAGGATCTACTGGCATAAAGTTAAATATATCATAACCCAACTGCTAGCCCTAATGAGCAAGCAAGGTTGAGACAAAACAGAAAACAAAAACTAGTGAAGTAGAAGATCAATGAGAAACCAATTTATTATTTGTTCTAGTATATTCATAATATATCGTTGTTATTATTTTACATGTTATACTCGATATGAATAAAAAATAAACATATTTTAAGTCTAGAGGGAGAATTATTTAGTAGCTAAAACCAGTAAATGAAAAATTGAGAAGTGAACGACTGTCGTGCTATGGACATACTATGACAAGAGATGATAGTACCTAATATTGTAAAAAAGATCCAATATGAGAATGTAGAAGGCTTTAGAAACAAAGGTCGTCTTAAGAAAAGATAAATGGATTGTGTGAAAGATGATATGGCAAAGAAGGGAGTGGAAAATGAGGAAATTACAGCTGGTAATAATGTATGGAGCAGAATGACATGTTGCGCCGACTCCAATTAATTGGGAAAAGGCCAGGGATACGACGAGGAAAAATTATTTAGTGCAATAGTATAGGTCAAAAATCTACCTTTATTTTTCCACATAACATTGTATAAACGGCACTTAAATAGCATAAAAGATAAAACACATTGTATGAAAGTTTAGAACGTTAATTCTGAGCCTATAATACCCAATTTATCCATAGTTCATGCAGGCTGTTTTATTAAAGCTTGCATTGATTTGAACGAAACTTTATCGAGAACATAGTCAGTTAACTTTAGTTACTCAATCTACATGGGTTAGACCACAGACTACGTGTCGCTTTAATCGAATAGCAAGTTCGCTGACATCGCACTTCTGTTCACGATAAGACCAGTTTTAGTTTCAATAACTAGGCACTGACGACTATTTTACTAGCATCAAGTAAAATAATAAGTTGACTACTTTTTTTTCTCGAAAAATGATCTTTACACAATAGTACATTAAACACCTAATTGAAATATTCCTACAGCAAATAGTTTTCAGACCATTTTATTTTGAAAATTAAATTTTTAGAGCCGCCTCGAAAACACTCTATAGAGAATCGAAAAATGAAATGACATGTCACGTGCCTGTAGCGCCTAGTGCAAATGTAGAGAGCTCAAGTGAATAACGTATATATCTCAGTCTGCGTTGTGATTACACGTTGTCCAGAATAAAAGGAATTTGGAATTTAATAAAGAATCTAAAAGTTATAAACCCTAGCGATGATGGAGAAGGAATATTACCAACCAATCTCATCTGAAGAGTATCGTAAGAAGTGGCTATCGGAAAAATACGCGACGATTTCGAAGGTAAACTCGAAATAAAACCCTGTAGCAATACGTTCAGCCAGTGTGAAAACAGTAGGTCAAAGCCTCCTAAAGATGTGGGAGGCCTATGTCCATCAGTGAACTTCAATTGGCTAAGAAGGATAAATATGCTCCTAATTGGATTAGATTCTTCGAAGGTACAATAATAAATACATGAGTCGCGTAATTTCATGGCTCTCTACTGTGAAGACGAAGAATTGAAGACTTGATATTGAAAATTCGACAGCCCGAAATAGAGCATCCTGGCGCTGAGTTACGAGGAAAGCCAACCCCAAATAATGGGAAGAGGCAAAGAAGAAGAAGCATCGTGTTATGTCACCAAATGTTAGAAATCACAGGTGTGCTTGACGAAAACAGACTAGACTTTAATATCGAAATTCAATATCAGTACGATGTTGGACACAGCGAGTAACAATCTCGTTCATATCGACTATACCTCGATGAGTTCAGTCACAAGATTAAAAAAGAACTCCCTCTGAGGTACCGTCAATATCAAGAGTATTACTAGTCTAAAGGAAAACCAAGAAATGCTTGAATCAGAAAGGACAATATGAAAAGGTTTGAAACTTATGAAAATATAGTTCATAGTTTATATATAGCCCGCCGCTTCGCCCTGGTTCTCTATTATCGTGACCAAATATAATTTTCGCATATTTTCATCCATATAAATAAAAATAAATCGCGAAATATGTTGCTAAGCGCAAAACTCGATGAAGACTAGACCAATTCGTGTCGTTCATTTTTTATTTATTCCTTGAAACCTCAGGAAGGTTTCTATGTAGCAGTAGGCAAGAAGGGTTCAGAATTCCACGCGGACGGAGCTGCAGGAAACAGCTAGTTAAGTATATTATTTGTCCTTTAACCTATTCATGGTTGGATAGGTTTCTCTGAAGCTTGTCGATCTTGAGTCAAATCTTCGGAGGCGTCAATGTTTATTGACCCATGATGTTTTAGAATATCCGAATTCACTTCGAAATCAAAATTACTATACCGGAAATTCATGAGATTTCACATACACAATATTTAACGGTTTCCGCCTCTGTGATATGGCGGTAGTGAACACGACTGCTACGCAGAAGCCGTGGGTCCGATCCCCGTTCAGTGCAAGTATTTTGTTTACATGAATATGGCTATTTGCACTAGTCTGGTCGTGCTAAAAAGAGCACGTTAAGCCGTCGGTCCCGGTTGCCATATGAACATCTATATAATTGTGAAAAGTGTATTAATCCTGGCCGTATCTGAAGCTGTCACCTCGGAGTTCTGGGTCCGCTTTTTTCCAGTCTAACTTGTTGTTAAGCGATTACCAGATGTTGAACTTTCTAGAGCTCCCCAATAGATGTTTCTATGACAAACGGGACAGACTGTTAAACGTGCTCTTCAAGGCACGACCAAACCAGTGCAGAATAAACTTATCATGCATACAAATATTTGCACTAAACTGCATGCAGTTATTGAAGGACCTTAGTAAACTGTTATGGTCAATAAAATAACGATAAGAGTTTGATATTTACCATGTAGGTACGCTTGGTATCAACACATCTGAAGTTAAAAATAACACTTGGTACTTGAATACATAATTCATAATACACTTGTACTTCTCCACTGTGTTTATTAATGTACCTAACCGGTTTCGCCATGCGGCATTCTCATAGATTTACCTTTACACTGCCAGTTAAGAACATTCCAATTCTCAAACATTACATTAATTAACAATTTTTCACATGTGGGTTAAAATCAAGTATACCAGCCCTTGGTACTTGAACATAATTTTCCTAATATACAAAGCAACAATTTCAGGACTAGCAGAATCTGTAGACCTAAGCTCTATCATCTAAAGGCATCAATCCACTTTAATTATAACGTCTCATAACAGCCCTCGACGCAATTATCCATCAGTGAACGAGGTCCCTTCAGACAGGGCTGCCAACCGACAGCTTTGAGCATCAATTTATTTTAAAATTGAGAAGGATTACGTTTAATTTTATGACGTATATTTTTGTGCTATATTTTTTATGATTTTAAACTATCTGTTTTTATTATATTTTATCGTTATAGACACCTGTCTATTGTAAGATATAAAGTTATCTATATATCTACCTAGATAGATATATAGATAACTTTATCTAGTACACAATAAGACAAAAATTGACACTATGGACATAAAAACATCGTAGAATGTACACAACTACAAAATATAAGTGCGGCGTTACAAAATTCATATCTACTCGTAGATTAAGTATAACATTGTCAACTTTAATCATATTAATAACTAGCCTTAGCCCGCGGCTCCGTCCGCGTGGCTGTCGGTTATCGCGACCTAAGCGCCATCTCTGCAACTTAAATTCTATATTACTAATCATGACTCTGGTTCTAATTAACCGATTACAATCAAACAAACGTAAGATTTTAAATTGGACCAAACCCCTTCTAACAAAAAACCGCATCGAAATCCGTTCAGTAGTTTTTGCGTCCATCGCGGAAACATATTTTTTTTAGAATTATTTATTAGTATAGATATTTACATACATACATACATATGCTCACGCCCGTAATCCCCGAAGAGGTAGGCAGAGGTGTATTAAACACCCACATTTCGCCAACTATGATTTTCGGTCCCACGTAATATGGCCCCATATTTGCTATTGCCGCGAATCGGGCACTTTGTAAAAAAAATGGGTATGCCGAAAAGAAATTCCTAACCGAAAAAGTTGCAGCTAAATAAATTTGCAAAGCAATTTTTTGACCCGATTATTGCTATGCTGTGTAAATCGCAAGGAAATTAATTACTTGCTTAGCCGCATAAGCACTAACAGTTAACGTCCTATCACTCCATATATCACTTATAACAAGTATCATTATAATAACTTTAGGCAGCCCTACACACGGGGTCCGCTCAAGATCCATTAATATAAGGGTCCTTCACACGTCTACCAATTACAATGCCTTTCTTTGTACTCTCTGACGGGTATTAATTGACAAATCGTTCGCCATTTAATTGATGGGAAAGTCAAAAGCAGACGTACTGACGTATCGTAGGAAAGAATGGAGCACCGTCGGATACATGGGGATTGATGGTTGGTTCTAAGACCGCATACTTAGTCATGGGTTGATTAAATACGTGATAACTGTGATTTAGTGGCGTTTGTTTTGATTTTTGTTATTTATCATCATCATTCCCTGAACCTTTTTTCCCAACTCAGTTGGGGTCGGCTTTCCAGTCTAACTGTGATGCGGCTGAACTTCGATATTTTCCGTGAAGCGACTGCCATCTGACCTCCACAACCAAAGGTCTAATGACCAATGGCGATATCGAAGTTCCAAGTTAGGTTGGTTGGACTTTTGAGAGCTCCAACTACCCGTAACGACTGCCATAGATGTTTGTATGGCAACCGGGACCAACGGCTTAACGTGCTCTCCGAGGCACTAATAAACCTGCGATAAATACAGACATAACTTCGAAAACCATCGAAAAGTCATTGGTGTGTGCCATGGTAAACCTGGGATCGAACTCGAGACCTCGTCTCAGCAGTCCATTACCCATACCACTAGGCTACCGCGGCTTTTTGTTATTTATCAAGTAAGGTAAAGTTCCCCATCTCTTTCCGTATCATAAAAAATGAGAGAGGAATAGAGCTGAGTTGATCGCCTGAAATTAAGCTGAAGGCAAAGTCTCATGAAAGAGGGTCACCATTGCAAACTCGTTCAGTGCTACAATGGTGGCGCTCAGCTTGACGGCCTCATCAGATGCTTTTTCACGCCCCGCTTAAGGACCCGGGACTGTAAGACTGTAGGAGGGACTGTAGAAAGAAGGAATCTTCAATATATGTGATACGTGAATCCCATTTAAATTAGGTACTTCCTGATTTAATCAATCAATACCTGTAGCCTCAGTATCGAACATTTCAGTCATTTGTGTTGTTAATATATTACTTGTAAGCGCATTTAAAAATTAAAGAGCGTTAACTTCACCAATTAAAAGTTTTGCTTTTTACATTTTATTTAACATTTTCATTGATATAATAAACACACCCTAAAATCGCTAAGGCTCTCTAATATACTCAAAATAATTGCGAGAGCATTCAAATTAAAGAAGTGAATTGAATATGAAATTAATATGAGGAATTAATAGGGATCTATATCTGTCCAAAACAAGCATGAAGTACCGTTATATAATGTTGTTAAGAATCTATACATGACCAAATACAAGGAACCATAGTTACTTCGTCCAAGTAACATTTCAAATAACCACACCCATTCGTGTCTAAGAGAACATGTACAGCTGTTGTTACCAACCCTCTGTCCCTAGTTACCATAAATAGTAATATCGTTAGTAATATAGTTACCCTTTGAGCTGCAGGGATCAGAAGGCAGTTGCTAATGGGAAACTAGTATAACTAAACTCAGTTAAACGAAAAACTATCAGCAATCTAATCAGAAATACAAGTAATAAGGCTAGAAAGAGACGAAGATGTAAACAGAATCTTTTCTCAGTAAGCTATGAATGCTTGTCTGTTATACGACTTGACAGTCCGAAGTTAGATGGGGACACCATGGTCCCCACATTAGGGGAAGGGAGTCATCTCAAAATGGATGGCCCCGGGTCTGTCCGGGTGCAATAGATATGCCTTGTATAATGTCATCTCCGGTTATAAAAGACGGCGTGTGTTTTAGTCAGTTCGAGTCCAACATAATCACCTCCACTGATTTTGGCAATGGTGGTATCCGTGGGGATTTTGCGCACGATATGAAAAAATGTTGCAGTTGGCATGATAAATTCAATCGATTATGCAAAAGGAACAATTAAACTAAAAGCCGTTATTATACATAGCACAGGAATTAATTACAAAGTACTTATACCTTACAATCTATAAGTACTTTTACAGTCAAATTTTGTCAGTCTTAGTCAATTTATTGTCTCTATGTGGTTAACAAAGGCATGTATTTAAATCTATATCTGTATTTTCTCTTTTTTCCCACAAAATATTTCAAAGTTATTTCCAAATACTCACTTGCACACTAACTAAATCAAGTTAAATATACTGTTCAGTGATATTTGCGGAACTGATTTACTGAATGAATAACTATCACCAAAATAGTCAATCTAACAATTCCTTAGTTAAACTAATTCAACAAACTAACCTAACCTAAGATCAAGTTTAGTTAGTCAATTAGTTCTTTTGCACTATGATAATGTATGCAGGCAGTTAATTAATGAAGTTCACTAAGTAACTTTGCTGTAAATTTAAAAATATCCTGTTAACCAACAATTGAAAATCAAGAAATAGTATCTGAATAAATTGATTTAATATATTCATATTACGTTAAATATATCAGAGAAAACATTCCTATATGACGGCCTTCGATTCACATACTTCAAACGTTCCTTATATTATTCAAGTTACACGGTTTTTCCGATGCATCGTAAAATAGGAAATCGAATTTGTGAAGTGTCGCGAAGTGTTTGCGAAGTTAGCCGACACTATGTAGGTAAAAGCAGTGTATATATTCTTAATATTCATACTCACGTTCGCGTCTGTACTGACGAATGACTTTTACCTTGAAAGTAGATTAAATTTTTGCATATACCCTCACGTGGCGTTCCGTATCGTTTTTTTATACAATAAATCTATAATGACTTTCACTTATTTATAATTTTAAAAACTTATATGACGCTTGATAAATAAGGTTGGTTGTAATTTGTTCACAATGAAGGTATAGTTTCGTATTCTAAAATATGAACGGTAATAAAGTCGATAAGTACTAGATTTGTGTCATAAATGCAATGGTTAAATCCTTGAATGCTTGTTTACTTTTGCACTAAAAATCATTGTGATTTAATTTAATGACTTTCTTTTAGAGCCTCAGACTAAAATAATAACTTAGACTCAACGCATAAACCTAGTGTGTGAAGTAATACTAAAGTAGTACACCGTTTTGGTAGCACTCATGGCCTATATGTTGAGCAGCATGAATGTGACGTCCCTTGTGTTGCAAACGTCCATAGGCCACAGTAACTACTTTCCATCAGGTGGGCCACGTGCTTGTCTGCCACCTAAGTGGTATAAAAAAAGATGTTATTATTTTACTCTGATGTTTAAGTAAGGTAGTAGTCGAAGGTAAATTTTGTGTAGTTTTTAAATCAGTTTAGGTCTCACAGAAAATAATAAATAAATATTCTATGACATTCTACACAAGGCCACCTAGACCCACGGTAAGCATAGTTTAACTGACTTATGTTATGGTACTTTTTTTTAATACATACATATTATACATAGAAACACCCAGACCAATGAAAATATTCATATTCAGGCCCACAAATACACAGCAGGAATCGAACCCACACCTCCTCCTTACCAGTCGCGTTCACTAACACCACGCCAGGTCCTCAGAATAATACAGAAAGTTTTCAAAAAGCTATTCAATGATAAATCTTTTCGCTACATGCTATGGGACAAAAAATTCAAAGCCACAGATAATGGTAGAACAATTTCTTTGCAGCGACACAGCAACTCGACATGCCAAAATCACCACTAAAACCGTATTACCCGACCGTAACGCGTAGTCACACAAAACAGAAAAGGTTGAAACAAAAAAGACACAATTTCCACAAAACAGTATATCACCCACAATCATTTATCAGAATATAACTAGTGGGGCGGAATGGAATACATTGGCTTGGACATTTTCGTCGGTGTACGCTTTTTGCTGGCTTTTTTCGTTGTTTTTTACATAAAGCTACTTTCTGTGGCACTATGTGTACGGCTTTGTACAAGTATTTTTGTTTGTGGATTGATTTTTTTGTCGGATTTTGAAATTTCTCGAAATGGAAGTGAAACTCGCATTTTTAAAATCGCGAAGTGGAGAAATCTATTCTATGGGTGTCAATGTCAAAAGTACACATGAAACAGACAAGAGAAAGCTTTGAGGACTGCCGATACAAGTTAAAACTGTATATTTTTTTAATATAGATCACGTATTACCAGCTGTTGCCAGCGGCTCCGCCCGCGTGGACTTCCGATCCCGTTCCCGCTGCTCCATAAAAAAACCTTCCGTAGGATTCAAGGAACAAATAAAAAAGAATTACTCCAATTGGTCCAGCCGTCTTCGAGTTATGCGCTTACCAACATTATATTTCGCCATTCATTTTTATATTTATATAGATTTTAAATATATTTATGTCCTTATCTTCAGCAAGAAAACACGTCAACAGCTTCATTACTGTAACCATATTGACCTCGGGAACAAAATGATATATAAAAACAAGTTCGAGTTTCTCATTCAAAACGAATGTACAAAGTTCTGGTATTGTTAGAATATCAATGTGATACAGACGGAAACTTTCCTCTTCGTTACTGTATTCTAAACGTTTTTACCAGTTAGGGCGCAAATTCGGAGGCGAAAGTTGCAAAGTGAATTCTTTATCTGTGGCTACCTAAAGTAACCCGTGACTCCGTCTGAAGAAAGATTGAATTAATTATTGTGACCGAATCTCCTCTAGCATTCAGATGTAGTTTTACTTAGTTTGATGATGAAATTAAGTTCTTGTAGACGGTATTTAGGTAATAAGAATATACTTGACTGTAAAATCAGTGCTCATCTTGCCAATAAAATTACAAGAAAAAATATTGAAGAACAGAGAGGAACACATTACTCACACACGGTTTAACTTAAACTTTAATTGTAAAATATTACTAATTGCCACAGAAAGAAATGCCAACCCGCACCCTTCAAAGCAAGTAAAACGACATCATACCCGAAAAGATATGAATTCGTATGTGCAATAATCCGCAAATGCGAAGAACAAAAATAAAATTAGCCTCAATCAATCCTGCCCAATAACATTCTTTTCAGTTTCCTTTTATAAACTATTGCTATCCTGGTTTAAAAGGTTACTGCCTTTATGCTCATTCATAAGTAAACCTCTGATAATTAACCGAACCATTTATTCCACTGCTTCTTAAAAAGTATTTCCTATTTAACTACGACCTCTATAGGATACAGGTAAACCAGTCAAACCGCTCTAAATTCGAAATCATACTCAACAGTACTGTGTTTCATACCTCAATAGTTTTAAAGTCGGTTTTTCTAGATCTAATAATCAAGAGCACTTGTAATTCAACCTGGCATACTACTCCGGAACGAGCAAAATACTTGATTGCTTCAGTCGGTAGAATGGTGCCAACGAAATTTTAAGGTTTTGGAACAAATATGGCAAAAGTAATTTATATTTTGGCTTGTATTGTAGGAGAATATATAAGATTTTGTATCTTAGATACTATCTAAGCTACTGTGTACGATTGCTTTGCAGTGGTGTATCATTTATGTTAATTATGTAGACCATTCATTTCATCTCTAAGTTCATTTATTTTTCTATTTATTATAATATTGATAATAGAAGGATGTGTTAATTGTAACAGAGATGCAAATTATAACATTGCTTTTTTCATGATATCTATTGGTGTACAGCAGTAGTTAGTAGTGACTGTCGGTGCTTCATCAGATACTGTTTTATGGACCGCGTTAATAGACAAAACATTCGAGCATGTGCCTTGGGTGGCTGATAGTAGACCATCGTAAAATAGTTTTAATCAAAAGTACTACAATCTGCTGATTTTGAGTTTTATACAAAATATATTCAGTCTACACATACTGTAGGTACAGCTATGTGAAATGAATAATGTCAAATTAAAATTCATAATATTTAACTATTTTTCAATATTTAACTATTCTCTTTATTCCAATCAGACCTTAACCCTACCGTCTTTATTTACAACCGAGGTCAAAGCCAATTTAAGTTTGTGCTGATAAAACCCAAGTCGCGCTGGCCAATTTGCATCGTAGGTCCAAACGCACGTACACAACCCTTAAAACTTATCTACATTTATTGACTTTAAGGCCCTCCCCAGCCTCTGATTAGTTCCAGGTAAACAGTTTTCTGGGTTAATTTAGCTAAGAATAGGTTATTTGATTCAGGTACTTTAAATAACTAGGTACAGAGGTAGATTGTGGAAAATATATGATGTTAGTAATCAGTTTATTTTTAGAAGAGAATCGGGCAAACTTTTTTTAGTATTCTAGTAAACTTTTTAAGAATATCACTCTTCCAAATATTTAGATTCGTTCAATCGCTCTGGCGTGAATAGCAAATACTCATCCATCTAAACTTTCGTATTTATTATAAGATTATACAAATATGGTGTAACTTCCGCTTGTGGTTGATAAGATTTGAAATTTACTCATCAAAGTCAATAAATTTTGACGAAGGACTTATATAAAGTTAACTTTTTTTTCAGTTCTCCCATACCGGCTTGCCAGACTCAATATTTGTTCAAGAACAAAAAATGGCCGACAAGTTTGACATAAATTTAAAAAAGGAAGTTGTTTTATACTTCAGTGAATCGATATATCGAACAGGCAATGCGAATAAGTATCTATTTTTATATTTTGATAATTATTATATTTCAACATTTTAATTCATTTACCTACCATATCAGACAATTATCATTTGAAATAAATGAAAAAATGTGATCAACCTTCAGAGCAACAGAATATTCCATCTAAACTACTAATATTTTTTATCATCTGCATTATTAACCACACATAATATAATTTGCCTATTTGCCTCAGGCAATGTTCTGATAGGTGCGACCTCAAAAGGTCGAAAAGGCACCCTTTACCCCTTAAGGATAACCGTGACCGATATACACGCACCTCCGGGATGTCGAGGTCCGATATCCGAAGTTGCCAAAAATAAACTTGGAAACCATAAAGGATGGGTCTACAAAACTTTACACAAAGGTAAACCTTGCATCGAAAAGAATTCACGATTGAACTGAACGGAAACTTGAATGTAGTTGGTTACTTGTTGAGAGGTGAGTATCAAGGAGAATATGTAATTAGGTTTAACTTGTAGTAGTCAGCTTAAACCCTACTTGTGGATATTTCGCAAAACGAGTAAGGAATTAAGCTGTTGTTTATTTTTGAATAAAAAAACAATGTCATTAAGTAAGTACAAAACTGTTTCCTCACCTTAAATTTTCTATGAAAGCTGCACAACGTAATTATCACTCCAAAAATGATGTTCAGTAAAATCTGATTAGACTAAAAGCTGTTCTCAATGTAGTTATAAATAATAAGTAAAGAATAAATAATTAAAAAGCTATTTTCACGGCGGAACTGGCTACATAAAGAGATCTGCGAGTTCAATAAATGATTAAAAAGTACTCGCTTACAGCTACTTCATCTCAAGCTCGGCATATAAATATTTAAGTATCACCCCCGCAAACCTACCTCAGAATTGACCTACTTACTTCGTTTTTGTTCAATTTAACAAAATTGAATTCAATATGTACCACACATTACGCGAGCAACGAAATTGGATCTAACGTGCCCAATGTTTGCACCAAACGGCCAACATTAAACAAAATTTCAAAGACGCTTCTGAAAGGCAAATGCTCGAATGTAGCGAGTGAATTGAAGTAGGCAAAGGGAAGCAACTGAAACTGAATTAGCCTCGTAGGTACTGTAAACTCGTCGCTGGAATTCAGTTTGAACGTGACGAACATAAAATTTGTTAAGTACGCAAAATATGTTGATTCCAAAAACGAAGCGTCCACGGAATTTATGGAGTAATAGTTTAGTTGTAATGGTTTTATTTACATTTATAATTTTCGTTAAAATTGTTTCAATTTCGTGAAATAATTTCAATAATTTAAGCCTCTGTGGCGTGGCAGTAATGAACACGACCCCTATACAGGACATGCGGGCTGCATCCTCGCTCAGGGTAAATATTGCTACTCGTGTATATTGCTATTTGCATTAGTCTGGTCGTGCCTCGGAGAGCACGTTAATCCGTCGGATCAGTCCATCTTTTCACATAAATATATTGAAACTTTGCCTTTACCTTTTTATCGTGCTAAACCCCGAAAGACCCGTCTGGCTATTGTTGTAACAATAGACCCTAGCCTCCCAAGATTGGAAGAAGCCTACGTCCAGCTGTGGACTGCGTTAGGCAAATTTTTTGATTGATAACATAAATATTTTATTTGAGAGAGACCTAATATAAACATAGCATAACTAACTGTGATATACGTTCTAGAATGTAGGGTCAGTTAGATTTTTATTTTTTTTATAAATAATTTATTGATACAATACATACAACAAAAACATTGAGATCAATAGCCAAATACTTTAGCTTACAGTTATTTGCCATGAGCGGGTATCGAACTCGCGATATAAATATAACAGGTGAACCCACTACCGCTACACCACAAGATAAAGATTATAATCGTGTTATGACCTTTACATTATTTGAAAACTCTCGAAAGGTTAAGCAGTGACACAATCAGATAAATTTTGGAGGGGAAACTTTTTAAAATAAAATTGATAGCACTGGAAACAACCAAAGCAGAGGGGCTCAGTGTTATTTTTTAATTAAATTTTTCATCTTTCACGTTTTAAGAATCTGATATTTCATAATTAAAGCATACTAAAATACCTTTTGCCAGGATATTTTTGCTCTTTTGTTCTTTGCGGGTCTCGTTTAGTGCCTATCTTTGTATTTAATACCTACATAATAGGCACTCCGATAGTTCACGTTGACTAGTAAATCTTATTTTTACCCGACATCAAAAAAGGAACATGCTGTATATTCATTTTAATTTATTTAGATTTCTTCTTCATTTCAGAACAGGTTTTTTTTAAATACATAGATACGTTCACGCAGAGACAACAGTTAGCCTTTTTACTCTCTTCCTACATACTTCACGAGCTTCTTCCACTGTCATTTAGCCTTTCATGCAATCCTGCCAGTATCGAGTGCCTCTGCAGTGTAATTCTCTAAGCATGCATCGTCGATGAACTCGACGACGGGCACATCCTAGAACTGACACTAGCAACCTAGAACTGCAGCAATGCAATTCTCTAAGCATACAGGGTCGAGTTCTACGTCAAACCCGACGTAAACTACCTAGAACTTCAGTGCGATTCGAAAGGCGTTAGTTCGAAAATGTGCTCTACCTCGAGTTCGTTGACGAGCTCAACGATGTATGCTTAGAGAATTAAATTGCTGTTGCCCTTTTTTTCATAATTTCATTGGTTTGGCCAGTGTGTGTACCAATTCACCTGAGCCATACATACTTGCATAGTCATTCGCTCCATACTCATTTACTCTACGCGTTCAAACCACCTGAGCATAGCCTTTTCAATCCTCGTTACTTACTTTGAATTTGAAAGCATTTGTAAACTCTTTAACACAACTAAGGAACCACAAGTCTGTCACATAAGTGTTGTGAAAAATACAAGGGTAGGATTTGAAATAATTGGTGATATCAACATTATATATTGTTGATTTAAATTGGAAAAAAGGAATGTCCAGACAGGTTTTGAACTCGTGACAGATCCCTTATAGGGAGAATATTCGGACTACTGAGCTACCGTACTAAGTCGATTTGAATAGTTAGCATATTAAATGCTTCAAAATTTAACTAAAAAGTCATCATTTAAATTACACATATTGAGAACTCACTTGTACTTTTCCACAGTATTTTTATTTTTTAATAGACCTGACCGGTTTCGCCTTACGGCATCCTCAAAGGTTTACGATGACATACAAGCCTATTCCCTTGTAAACATTGCGGCAGACAGCCATACTTATATGTGGGTAGTTTTAAAATCATGTATACCAGTATACATTTTTTTCCCAAAATTTGGGGAAATAATATATAAATGGTCCTAAAGATATTTTGAGAACAATTACTATTATGTATTTAAATTACAATGTCAAAGGAATAATTATACTATAACTTGTAAAATAATGTCAGATGAAAATTATTAACAATGTCAAATTACAAATTATGATATAGAATAAATAATGTCAGATGAAAATTATTAACAATGTCAAACATTACAATGTCAAATTACAAATTATGAGATAGAATAAAATATAGTGAAATAACTAGTTATGTAGATGTCATTATTATTGCAGTAGTGGTGATCGACTCAATTCCAACTGCTGATTTAATATTATGTTTCTGTTTGTATTTACTATTCTATTTATTTCAAGAGTTTCCAGGGCATTCATTTTTCTACCTTTGTCGCATACTCGCAATGCTTTAAAATTGACTTTAGGGTCGAAGGAGTGGTTTTCATCGAGGAGGTGTTCTGCAAAATTTGAATCAGTTTTTCTGAGTCTCCAGCTCCTAACATGTTCTGAGACCCTAGTTGCAAAAGATCGTCCCGTTTGGCCGATATATATTTTGTTACAGGTCGAACATGCTAATTCATATATACCACTTTTTTGATTTATGGGTGTTACATCTTTATTATTACTTATAAGACTTTGTAGGTTGTGTGTGGTATAAAAGGCGGTCCTACACTCGGACAAATGTCTCGCGCACTTGTGGGAGATAGGACCGATGTACGGTATACGAGCCCATCGCTTTTTGTCTATTTCCGGGGTCATGGGGATACCGCCCTTGTATGCAAGGTTTATAACTGCCCTGGATCTCTTGCGTGCTATTATACCGTCTATCAGATGGGCCGGAAAACCGTTATTAGTAGCTATTGTCTTGATAACTGATAGTTCATCATCGAAGTCCAATTGCGACATTGGAATTGACAATAAACGGTGCACCATTGAGTGGAAGGCCGCGTGTTTGTGACTCAATGAATGCCCTGGAAACTCTTGAAATAAATAGAATAGTAAATACAAACAGAAACATAATATTAAATCAGCAGTTGGAATTGAGTCGATCACCACTACTACAATAATAATGACATCTACATAACTAGTTATTTCACTATATTTTATTCTATCTCGTAATTTGTAATTTGACATTGTAATGTTTGACATTGTTAATAATTTTCATCTGACATTATTTATTCTATATCATAATTTGTAATTTGACATTGTAATGTTTGACATTGTTAATAATTTTCATCTGACATTATTTATTCTATATCATAATTTGTAATTTGACATTGTTAATAATTTTCATCTGACATTATTCTTTGTGTTTCACATTATTAATTTTTCATCTGACATTATTTTACAAGTTATAGTATAATTATTCCTTTGACATTGTAATTTAATTACATAATAGTAATTGTTCTCAAAATATCTTTAGGACCATTTATATATTATTTCCCCAAATTTTGGGAAAAAAATGTATACTGGTATACATGATTTTAAAACTACCCACATATAAGTATGGCTGTCTGCCGCAATGTTTACAAGGGAATAGGCTTGTATGTCATCGTAAACCTTTGAGGATGCCGTAAGGCGAAACCGGTCAGGTCTATTAAAAAATAAAAATACTGTGGAAAAGTACAAGTGAGTTCTCAATATGTGTAACAACAAATTCCACCAAGTGCCATCAATCAACAGTATAAAGAATATCATTTAAATTGTTATTAAAACTTATACAGTGCAATAATCAACCGTATGTACATTATACAGTTATAACAATACGGAAGCTGCAACAAAGTAGGCTGCTGTGACAACCAATCCATCTTGTTACTTTCGTTACTCGCTTACAGTTAAATCCAATTTCTAATTTAGAATCTTGAAAAAATCATTCAACTTGTAAGATTGTACTTCTTACAAGAAAAAAAAGACGATCAATCTTACAACAAGCTTGGTGATTGAAAGTTCGAATACTATTTCATCATTTAGCACTTTTAACGTGGCAATAAAATGGGTTTTATTATTGTAGAAGGGTATTCTAGACATTGACAGCCTCAGTGGCGTGGCCGTAAATCCCCGCTCAGTGCATAAATGCTTGCACTGATCAGTGCTCTTGGCACGAAAAACTATCGAATTCGTAATGTAAGGTATCGAGAGAACGGAGTATTGCGATTGGCGAGTTTCACGTACGCATGTTCACAGTAGGCACGCTGCCAATCGTAATGCCCCGTTCTCTCGATATCTTTACATTACGAATTCGTCGTGCCTTGGTGAGCACGTTAAGTAGTCGCTCTCGGCTTATCATTCGAAATTCTAGGGTATTCTTCACGGGTAGTTCGAGCCTGAGAAAAGCTGCAGTACCTACTTCAATTGCCTATTACTATTGCCTATACCTATAGGTTGGCGGTTGTCGCATAAGATATTTACGATAAACTGAACTCCTTTTTAGTATGAAAGTCCTAAAAGACTCTTTCCTAAAGAATTTAATTCTGAATCCTATCGATTAGTACCTATAATAAAATAGCGAGAGTTTGTTTTTTTTATTATGTACCTACCACCACCAGTTTTGATCACCGCCTATAAGTAATGATCAGCAAATTTAGTGGCAATGTACTCTCGCGCATCTTTAGTTCTACCTGGTGAAAAGCGCGGGGGTGGAAAACGCGGCGCGCGGGGCGGAAGCGAACCAATCAAGGTGATGTTAAATTAATCACGGGCAAACCGCACGATTCATTAGTAGATTAGAGCTAAGTACAGGTCAATAGTTGATCGGATGGCATACCTACTACCACGTCCTAAACAACTTCCTAATTCTATATAAATACACAGCATTATAAAATACAAAAGTTACAAAAACTTGTTGTAAGAGTTCATGGTACGAGCTCTGTCCATTTATGTAGTTATTTTTATTTTTTTTATCGTGCGGAATATCCCCACGGATACCGCCCTACCGGAGCCGGTTGGGTAGGTTGTGTCGGACTCGAACCGACTAAAACGCACGCCGTTTTTGGGGCTAATATATCCCTCGCACCCCGGCAAACCCGGGGCCTTCTCTTTTTGTGTAGTCCTCAACTAAATGTGACAATCTTATTTTTTTATATCACTTAGGTGGCAGTCAAGCACACGGCCCACCTGATAGAAAATAGTTACCGTATGCGTTCAGTTAGAAGGCGAAGTAGGATTTCACACCAACACTTAGCATAGGTATAACCGCGGTAGCCTAGTGGTATGAGTAGTGGACTGCTGCTCGGGTTCGATCCCAGATTTACCATGGCACACACCAATGACTTTTCGATGCTTTTAGAAGTTATGCGTATTTTTCGCAGGTTTATAAGTGCCTGGTTAGTGGCGAAATGAGGGTGCACCTCTGCCTACCCCTTCGGGAATATAGGCGTGAGTTTATGTTATGTTATGTTACTTAGCGGTGTCAATATAAGCCCTTGGTCTTCTCACTGACAACACTTTTCCAGTAAGTTCTCAGTACACTTCTCATCGCTTAAAACATAGCACAAGGTTATTATTGGTCGCGTTCTTCTGTATCAATTCTTTCATTAATAAACATACTCTTACTTCCAATAAGGTTTCTTGAAAGAAATACAACTTACAAGAAAGGTCAATGCTTACGTATCACTGTATTATGTTAATGTTGGTACATAAATACTTGTATGGCCACTGTGTTTGATAGCTCGAACTTACCTGAAACAAAAAGAATGTTCTGGAATTAGTTGACAAGACAAGACATTAAAAGTAAAAAAAGTTATGTAGACCTTAATTTTTAAATATATGAAGGGATTATGGATTCTACTAAGATCTTCAGGACCCAAGATAACTTCGCTTACAAACCAATGCATTTATTTATTTACGAAGAAAACTCTGTCACAGGCTTTCCTCTTGTTGTTGAGAAGGTCACATGGCAGTAGTTTCTACCCAAACCAAATTCCACGCGACTTCTACAACCATGGTTATAAATCTTTTGTTGTTACCTGTACCTACGTATATTGGGTTGTGATAGTGTACAGGCCATGTCATTATTATCATCTCCTATATAATCCCAACGCTAGTTGAAATAAAAAAAAATACATTTATTTATTTATTTATTAACAAATTAGTACCGCGGTAACCTAGTGCTATGGGAATGGACTGCTGAGACGAGGTCTCGAGTTCGCTCCCAGGTTTACCATGGCACACACCAATGACTTTTCGATGCTTTTCGAAGTTTATGTGTGTATTTAACGCAGGTTTATAAGTGCCCGGTTAATGACAATAGGCCCGCCACCTATTACATTGGGACCTAAACATAAACAGACAAAATGTGGGTGCTAGCACCTCTGCCTACCCTTTCGGGGATAAAAGCGTGAGTTTAAGTTATGTTATATTTAACAACCACCAAAATAATACGTCAAATAACTTCCATGCCATATTTCTAACCCCTTCAGGCTTATTTTTTGACAAATATGGTAGCTTTCGCTCTATACATTGTTGTGGCAACTAAATTTCATCAAAAACGGTCCGTGCTTTAGACGTAGAAGAGTAACAAACACACGGAGTTACTTTCGTATTTGAAATATTAAGAATGGATATAAAGCCGTACACCTACCTCTCGTCACGTCTAAAGGATAATGACGTCACGCGTGCTAGGCGCAAATTTGACGCACGTGTGTGCAAGGCTCAGCTTATTATAAATTAAAAGCTCTCTCCGAATAAGACTTCGCATTTCTTCAAATGAATTTATGGTTTCACGTGGGTCTCATTTTTCTTGTCGAAAAGGGTTTCTTTGTAAAAGTAATTCTAGTTCGTATCCTTATTTTGACATAAAACATGAGACGTAATAGGATAGCATTATAACCAGGAAGGCGGTTACAACAAATTGCTGGTTCATGTTTTTTTTCCTGTTTTATTTAGCACCATTAGATCATTATATTTGCATGTAACATTTTTATACTTATACATGCATACAAAGAGAAGCATCTTACAGCCCCACTTTAAGTAAGACTAAAATAAAATAAAACTGAAGAGTGTTTGCTGGAATGCGCTAATATCTAAAACTGTATGTGTGTTGTTTAAAAAAAAATCAGCTGATAGCCCAGCTCTGATGTAGGAAGGTGCTTATGCAAATCTTTTAAAAGTATGGCACTTATTACTATAAAACATTCGAGGTCGATGGGGGAGGCCTATGTTCAGCAGTTAACGTCCTATCGCTAAAACAATGATATCATGGTTAATATAACCTCCACCTACTCATTCAGGGATAGACTCATATTTATACGAGTATATAAATATATCAAAAAGGCAAACGCTTACATTACATAACGTAACAAATGAAAAGTTTCTTGAAGAGAGTTACAACATAAAACTTTAAAATGAAGTCGATAATATCTAAAATGAAATACAAACAGTAAAAATATACGGTTATTACAAAACTTTATTAATTAACAAACTAAACGATACCAGATCGATTCTGTCTAGTATATCGAACAATATATAATTAATGTGTGTATATTTTGTAAGTTATTGCATCAGACCGTTTTAGTAATTAATTAAAAGATTTTATCGACTAGATTGGACCTCTCAGCACGCGCTCGTTACACACCGCGGCCATTGAAAATATCGGTGTCCGCAAAGTCAACAGTTCAGCATAATTGAATCGACATAGGTAATGGTTGTGATAAAGGAAGGTGGGTCGCCACCTGTAAGGGGGATGCCACGTGCAGAAAAGGCGCGAGTGAGACAGAACGCAGCTCTCTCTGTCACTCTAATGGCAGTCGTACACGTTTGCTCACAGGTTGCTCTGCGTGGCGAAACGGGAGACTAACGCAACATATGTTGTACGTCGAAATATACGCCGCACACCGTTATTTTGCTTCATAGGTACGTACGTAAATAGGCCTCTGTTGCAAGTTTCGATTTCGATACGCCATTGTAAGTCAGTGTTTGATAAGGAATTCAATCATGGGGAAATAGGTGACGCAATTTGCCATCGTACGCCTCAAGAAATGATCGTAAAGGGATTTTTGTTACCCACGATAGCAGCAAAAAGGTAATATAACAATGAATTATTGCATAGATGATATAGAGTCATCACCATAACCTTATAGGCTAATATCTATGGTTTGAACGTCAATATTTCTCTTGTCAACATGGATGGATGTAAAACATGTCACCGTAATAAATCGTAATAAGTTTATACATATTAAATAATAAATAAAAATGTAAGACACTGAATAACAGTTGTGAATGAAGTAGATAAAAATTTTCTCCACCAATATGTTGTTTGATAGTTCCACGGTACTACTCTTTTTTACTAATATCATACAAATGGGGATAATTTTATTTCTACTTTTACCATTGGCTGATATAGTTACATTGGGTAAAAACATGAAAGAGTACCGGTCGAATATGCTGAAAAGTGATTTGAGTCGAACTGTGGGTATCTTGTATTTTTTCATAATATTTGGTTACGGCATCGTCAGCCCTATGAGAACACTAAATAAACATACAATGTCAAGAGTGACAAGGGCATCGGAAACACCGCATGAAAGACTCACACGAATAATTGAAACGACATACGCTACTAGAAACTATTTACTAGCTGGTTTTTCACTTTTCTTTGCATTAGTTATTTGGAGATTATTTGATTTTATAATATTTTCAGCAAGACTTTACGAATTTTCCGAACTGATGTCAAATTATCATGTGATTGATACAAGTTGCTTACACGAAAAACCTGTACCGCCTTCAATTTTAGATGAAAATCTTGACTTTGAAGAAGATGACGATACTGATGTGGAATTATCTTCTATACCATGGCCTTCAGTGATTCAATTAGATAAAAGAGAGACTAAAGAGTTAAAAACCTTTTTTAAGAGTAACAATCTAAAACACGAAAACCAAACGTTTCAAGAAGGAACTTCTAGAGCTAGTGAAGAGACAGTGAGCAATACAAATACTGAACAAACTATAGAACATTTTACAGAGAAACAGCAAAAAAGCAAGAAGGCAAAAGATTAAAGTACTGCAAATATAATAATACAGAAAGCTGTACGATTTATTGAAGTTCAGAACACAATAATAAATAAGCAATACAAAATGATCAATATATTTAGCATATGTATAGGAGTCGTCCTTTTTCTAGAATTACTTGTTGTTGTAGCACTATTAAAGCCTTTCAGAGATCCAAGTTGTATTAGAGATCTCTGGGCAAAATTTCAAGAGAAATGTATCAGTCAAACAAAAATAATAATAGCATTGTTTTCTTTTTTACTATTCAATACAGCTATGGAAATTACTTGGGAAAATAACCATCATAATAAAATACTTAAACAAGTACCGCGTTCTGGTTTGGTATTGGAATTTTATTCTAGTAAAATATCATTATGTTACACTTGCTTCTTTATGTCCCTATATATTTTGTTAGTAATTGAAAGGTTAATTGCATTTTTAATGAGAGTAGCACGATTGTTAGAATTTGAATTGATGTGTAGACATGCCATATTGACAAGAGATAATGCCACACAAATATCAAACGCTACTATTGTAACATGCAGTCATATGCATCCTGATCATCCACTGATTCAATTTTTATTTTCAATATATGGTGATCATGAATCAAAGCCAGAAGAAGGTCCTAAAATAATTGTTAGAGAATATTAGATTTATAACAATGTTTTCCAATAAATGCTTCATCGTCAAAATGCCTTTTTTGTTACACAATAGTAGTTCAAACGCACAATGGTGATAAAATAATAGATATTCTTTACTGAGGGAATGTTATAAGTAAAATTTAGATTTTTAAACGAAAGAGAAGAAAGAGCAATGGTGAATGTTCATTAATTTTGAATTTTAGCTCATTATATTCTGTGCTATAAATAAAAAATACATATAAAATACACGGGTATATCGAATTAGTTGATGCGCACTAGATCTTGTGGCGTGACGTTACGCGGCTCAATTAGATTTACTTACAGCTGCCTTACGTTTCCCTTGAAATCTCAAGAACTACTAGCTTGAATGATAAGACTACTGTAAGAAACTTTCACACCTATTATGTAGTAATCCTTATCATTCACAACAAAATTGATGTAGCTCGATAAGAACTCTTTTACAAATAAAATATAAACTACATTGACAATTACTCAACAAAAAATATATTATTCACAAAACGAACAATTGTCAGTGTCCGTCATCAAATTGTCAATAGTAAATTTTGCAATAAATGGATTAAACTAAGCATAAAAGGAATATACAATTACACAAACAAAAATGCCAGTAAAATAAGGCGGATACGACTAACAAAATGGACGTCAGCAGTGTTATCCTTACTCTCTTGCTCCTCATCCAGATGGCCGTGATTTTGTCCATGCTGAACCCGATCTATGATGTCCGTAATGTAACGACTTGCATTAACAATTTAACGAAGGCTTACCGGAGATTATACGTCACATCAATAGCGACGTATTTTGCATCAGTTTTATATCTTGGCATGTATATTCCTTTACAAAATGTTCACAAATTGATCTTTTATGACTATATTAAGGATTACGAAAAATTGATTTTACTCCATAATGTGGAGAGGACCTATATCACTGCAGGATTCTCACTATTTCTTGTTGTAGTTATGTATGGAGTTCGATCTTTAATTTCGTACACTGCAAATTTGAGCACCCTCATGTCCAAACGAAGCGCTCCATTAGTCGTCCGATCACGGTCAAGAGAGCTGTACACTACTGAACAAATTCCACTTAATCTTATACGCGTGAAGAGATCAATTTCCTATGAAACTGTTTTATTTACAAACGAACTACGAGAACAACTGAAAAATATTATGAAGTGTGTCGAATATCCACATGATACTGCTATGCTTTCTAGTGTTTTGGAGGCAAGCGGTGCTAAAATGTAATGACTTCAATAAAAAGCCTTTGATATGTTACTTTCGTATTTTTTTGCATTGTTTGTTCCTTATATTGTAGTACAAATTTAGGGATACTTAGTATAGCAATGCGACAAAGCAATGGAAAATATTCCAAGACACGGATATAAAAATAAAATGGCAGTACAGAAGTCAGGAAAGAAAAAATGTCGAATATAGAGGAATGAATGTCGAAGTAAGAAAAAAGGGAGCGCGTATAATACATTAGAGGGCAGAAATGTTTTCCGTTGAATTGAGTGTAACGTTTATAGGTATCTGCACAGAATCATAAAATGTACATATATTGATTCGAAGCTGTGCTCTTTGTCTGCAGGCTTAGTGAGGTTATCTATATAAATAAAAATAAATCGCGAAATATATAAGCGTAAAACTCAAGGACGTCTGGCCTAATTCGAGTAAGTAATTCTTTTTTTTGTATTTGTTCTTTGAACTCTACGGAAAGTTTTTCTGGAGCAGCGGGACGGGATCAGAATTCCATGCGGGTTTATGTAATAGCTGGCTTATACCTATATAAATAATAATAAAACGCGAAATATGTTGCGAAGTTCTAAACTCGAAGACAGCTCTACCTATATGCCTTTAGATGTCTTTTCCCCATTTCACGGTTGCTGTGAAAGAGATCGCATTTAGCGATAAGGCCGCCCCTTGTGCATTTAACTATAATTATTGTAATTTATATTATCAACTATGCCTTGCAACTATTTGATATTAGTGTACAATAGAGAGTTATATATCTATTTACCTATCTAATTGAGGTAGTCGTAAAAAGATTTTTTGGCATTCCTATCATGATCTGATATTGCGCTTAGTCATTATTTGTGCTTAACTTACTCCTATTGTAAGAAAAATTTTGAAAAAAAAAAAACATACCAAATAACTTCCATTGCTTATAGTGTTTTATTTTTCGTTTTCAATTATGTTGACATCTGTAAAATTGGTACGAGTCTGTATTCTAAAAATAATTGCTTAACAAATGAAACTTAATAGTAATTTATTAGACTCATCGAATCTTCTAAATTTTGAGTCCTTGATAAGGTATCGAACTAGAGAGCATTTCGTCAAGTTAATAGGTGAGGAGCCGTATAACGAATTTTTGATGTTACTTGAGGGGGTCCGTTAGATATAAGGTATCTTATTAGTGATAAGGTCAAAGGTACTTATAGTCAGGAGGCCTTTATATATAGGGGCATACGCAATAAAACCATGTTCATAGGAAACACGTACGCTTCAGATACACATAATAAGAGACGCTGGTTACTAACTAACAGGTTGTATATCTCGCGATCCGAGCGTAATCTAAGGGCGTGTGAAGGTGCATGTTGCAAAAAACGATATTTGGGTTTACTCAAGCGCGGCTTTACTTTTTTTCTTTTATTTAAGAGGTAATCATATTACAAGAACTAAGAAAATATAAATAAGGGTAAACCAATAAAAAACGTTTAATAAAATGTATGATTATATTACTTATTATGATGTTATCTAAATCCTTCCCCTGCAACTACTCCTACTTACTCTACCTGTTATTTAATCTATCAATTCCAATAAGTTTCGACGACACTGGAATAACTACAAGTTTAGCATACTCATACTCCCCTGCTATAATACACAACACAAACACAAGCCCAAATTCATACCAGGGAACAAATAAGGCGGTCAAATTTAAAATTTATGGAAGATGACTGTGAGTGAGTGTGTGGAAGGTAGCTTGGATTACACAAAATAATGTTACGAACTGGAAGAGATTGTTTGTATAATAAGTAATTCAAGAGCAAAATTATCAAGGGGTTTGCGCAAGACCAATTTATTATAATTTAAATTTGCTGTATATTTACTAATATATTTTTATTTGGAAGGATAAATGCCGCGGTAGCCTATATAATGGTATGGGAAATGGACTGCTGAGATGAGGTCTCGGGTTCGATCCCAGGTTTTCCTATAGCACACACCAATGACTTTTTGATGCTTTTCGAAGTTATGTGTATATTTATCGCAGGTTTATAAGTGCCCGGTTAATGGCGATAGGCTCGCCACACATTGGGACCTAAACATGAACTGGTGAAATGAGGGTGCTAGCACCTCTGCCTTCCCCTTCGAGGAAGAAGTGAGATTCTTGTTACATTATGTTTTTATATAATGGATTATTTAACCCTTTTACTCTCGAAAAATGACCACTTTATAATAGATAATAAATGAACTGCTAAAGTAAAGTGACAGATGAATCTTCAGAATATGACTAAACAGTGTTCATATATATTCTATATTTATGTTCTTCATTTCTCAAGTCGTCTGAAAACGCTCCACGAACTACTCGCAAGAACTGAAATCACACGCCAGTAGCGCATAGCGCAAATGTATGGAGTGCAATAGAATATCGCATTTATTTCGGTCTACGTTTCGCTCATACATAGCGCGAGTGCGGGTCGGGCGCGGGTCAATTATCCATCGCTGTTTACAAAATAAAGTAAAAAAATAAAACAATATAAAGTAAACGACCATGGATCGCAAAGCGACCCACGTACGACCCACGCCCGACCCGCACCCGCGCTATGTCTGAATTTCGCTTAAAAGTTATAAATTGAAAATTATATTAAGCAAATATTGCTTAATAAACTTTTAAGTGATCAGACGATCAAATAGCCAATTATTATTTGTGTAAAACATAAAGTTATCAGTACCTAAACTTAGAGGGACAAAGTATGTGTAACTCGCATATATCTATACAAAACCTAGGTGTAAGAAAGTGACAGAGTATTTAGACCATGAATAAAATTTAAGAAACATATTCATTTGTCTAAACTGACTGTGGCTGTTATAAAAAGTGCATATTTAAATTCATTTAATATTTTAAATTCAGTAATGTTTTAATGAGTAGACTGTTGCTCTATTTACGCCAATAATAATAATTTTATGGAGTAAGCACAAAATCAACGCCATTATAGTGGGTAGACAAATCAAATTCATATCCTCACCAGCTTTCTCATTTAGTATTTACGTTGTATTATGCTGCATTTGTATCTAAATTAAGAAAAAAAACTTGTTTCTATATAATCATTTGAAACAAACCTAGAGTGGTTTTATATAATTTATATATTGGCTACGAATTCTGGCTGCGAGTATGCGTATATAGGCTTTGGCACTGATTCAATAGTCAGTGGCGCCAAGCCTGTCAGGTACCAGCCACTCCTTCTCTGAATTAATCTTTGCTTTCAAATTTATAACATTTTTAAATTTGGAATGGTGATTTTCATTCCCATGCCATTGCTTAGCTAGAGCATTATTACAGTCGTTCCCTATTACGTATCGATAGTTTGACATAGCAGGTAGGTACCAACCACTCCTTCTCTGAAATTAATCTCTGCTTTAAAATTTATAACATTTTTAAATTTGGAATGGTGATTTTCATTCACATGCCATTGGTCAGCTAGAGCATTTACAGTCGTTGTCTATTACGTATCTATAGTTTGACATAGCAGGTAGGTACCAACCACTCCTTCTCTGAAATTAATCTCTGCTTTCAAATATATAACATTTTTAAATTTGGAACGGTGATTTTCATTCACATGCCATTGGTTAGCTAGAGCATTTACAGTCGTTCCCTATTACGTATCTGCAGTTAAACATAGCAGGTACCAGCCAGTGTCCTTCTCTGAATTAATCTCAGCTTTCAAATGTATAACATTTTTAAATTTGGAATGGTGTTTTTTTTTCCACCTATTATAAAAATCGTAGGGGAGGGGAGATGTTGTATTCTATGTGCACGTGTCCAGGTTTGTCCTTCGCACTTGCGGAATATTGCAAATAGAATACAACATCTCGCCTAGGGTAAGAAATGTTTTACTTGCTTTGATGGGTGCGGTTTTACATTCCATTCTATGTCAATTAGTAGATAATAATTTGCTATTGTTACGTACTCATTATTAAACATTTTTAAAACAGTCCACCAATTTATTCCGAATTCATATGAAATATACAGAAACACGATGTTCTATATTTAAATAGTAACTCGATTGTGTGTGATATTGGCGTGAACAAAAAATTGCTTTTATCCCTGAGCTCACCAGTTTAACCCACGGTTTTTCACCGTAATCCCACTGCGACTACGCGTAATAATAAAGTTATTTCATCGACCAATTTCTTCAAAAGAAATAAATTCAAAAATAGAATAGGGTAAAAGCCGGATAGTTGCGCCACTTTTCAACAAAGCTATATAATTAAGAAATATGTGCTTAATAAGAATATTGCAAGGTGTATATCAAATTATAGGTCTTTGAGCTACTATAGAAGCCTATTGTTAAGAACATAGTCATTATAGGTTTTGAGTAAAACCTGTTTTATTTGACCTCTCAAAGAGAGGATAGTTGCCCACTCTAGCGGATAGTTGCCTAACGTAAATAATACTTGAGAGGATACTTGCCTCATGCGGGGATAGACGCCTCACAATGTCTTTTGATGAAAAACAAATTCATATCGATTTACTCAACCAGTCTTTATTATTTATTGCAATCTTTTTTTAAGTTCTAATCAACGTTATACAAAATATAACAAAAATAGCCAAAAATGATACCCCGTATCCCGTGGAATCCCGTACATTCGCGATATTTAGTTGATTCCTTTTTTTATCAAACTCTTGGAATGCAAGACCTAAACTTTCCTCTGTACAGCTTATGTGATTCGGCACCAAGCCGGCTTTACGCTGATACTTACGAGGCATTTTGCTCACCTAAAAAGTTAATTAATTATTAATTTTATATTATTAACGGGTAGAATGAACTCTGGGGTAACGTACGTCCATAGGCCACGGCAACCTCTTTCCATTAGGTGCATATCTGCCACTTTAAGTGGTATAAAAATAAAAATAATAGAAAATCACAAAAAAGTACTGACACGGGTGGGCCTAGAACACACGACCTAAATACTTATTGTATTCTAGCTAAGTTACAGCCACAATGAATAAAAAAACACAAATAGAAAATATTTGCCTTTGTTCGTGAAAGAATTTATAGTTGCGAATAGTTGCCCCCAGAGCAACTATCCGCACAAGTTTCTAGGGCAACTATCCTTTTTGATACGGATACATGCCCTTTTCATTTGCGAAATAAATAATAATTATTTTACAAAAATATGTAATAAACTTTGCAATGTAAAGCCTAATGCACGCAAAGAAATAAAAGGTAGATTGAAACCACAATTAGTAATAAAAATATTCAGCAGAAATAACTTACCAATATAAGTTCGACACCTGTCGAAGATTCACCGCGGAAGATTTTCGCTTGCACGAGTGAAACGCTTGCGTCTATGGTGACGGTTAACGTGGCCCTGAGGTCTATGGGAGGTGTACTTACAACTATAGTAAAACGCTAATGCCACTTACATCCGTAACATAGTGTATTCGAAACCGTGGCAAGTATCCCACCGGCGCAACTATCCGGCTTTTACCCTATACAAATACGACATCCCCTACTACGAATCTTCAAAGTATAAAATCTAAACTAAAATTCTATCCATAAATCAGCGTAACCGTACTCCATTCATAATTACCGAAGAACGTTGTGTAAAGAAACCAAAAATACGTATTGTGTGACCCTTAGATCCCTCGGGACTCGAACGCAATGCGCCGAATAAATTATTAAAACCGACTTCGTTTAAAGTTGTACACGAGAGGCAATTTCGATGAGAAATGCAGTTTTATGGTAGGGACGTGACCGTGTGGCTGCGGTTCTGCTAAATAGATTAATGTTGTTTTTCATTTGTAATGGATTTGTTTTTTTTTATATATAATTGCATACAATACATATTTATATTTACGTTACTCCATTGTATTGTTTATTGCATCCATACTTATATTACAAATGCGAAAGTAACTGTTTGTCTGTCTGTCTGTTAAGCTTTCACACCTTATCCACTGAACCGATTTTTATAAAAATAAGTGCACTTATAGACAAGATCTTGGAAAAGGAAATAGACTACGTTTGATTGCGAGTACTGTACAAGAGCTATATATCATAAATAATGATTCTAATTTTTTCATTATTTTTTCAAATATTATTAATATTTTAAGTCATATTGAGAACTCACTTGTACTTTTCCACAGTATTTTTATTTTTTAATAGACCTGACCGGTTTCGCCTTACGGCATCCTCAAAGGTTTACAACGAAACCGGTCAGGTCTATTAAAAAATAAAAATACTGTGGAAAAGTGAGTTCTCAATATGTGTAACAACAAATTCCACCAAGTGCCATCAATCAACAGTATAAATAGTCATTTTAAGTTGAATTATATCCACTACGGTGTAAAAACAGCGCTATCCACCTGCACTACAACGCGGACAGCATTAAGCTGAGAGGCGGCCGTTATTCCGCGTGGTTGAGTGCAGCATTACCTATTTATGAATGTTTAAGTAGGTTCTCATGTATTGCATGTTTTGCTAATAGCAGAATTAAAAAGTTATCTTCCTTTCTTTCTTCTATGACTAGGTCATTTCATATTGAAGACTAGTTATTAAACTTTTCTCAAAAAATGTTTGTTTCAAAATATCAATACGTTTACAATACATTATACATTATACATATTATGTCAAGGGAAAAGTGCCCATACACTCTTGCCGCGTTTCCGCGCTGAAATGCGATGCAGCATAACAGGAACGAGTCAGATTGATAGTCCCCTGTAGTCTTATGGAGCCTCTGTCCTCTCCTTCAAAAAAACTTTGACCTCCTTGCTCCATCTCCCCAGAGTATCCACAGCCATCGGCATGAAGTCGTAAAGTGGCTCCAGGTCTTTCTTTCTCCTATGATATCTTCATATTGGAGATTAAATATTAAACTATATTTCTAAATATATCTCTTATAATCGCTTTTCATAAATTTCCTCCTCAATAACCAATTTATCCCATCGCACCTACAAACACTTCATCACGCCACGTGCGAGTGATATCTTAAATGTTGTGAGCGTTTATACTCCATGGGGCGTCCACAGCGAGCGGTCTCGAAAATGAAAAGGGAAAAAATCTTAATTCGTTTACGTCACGCCGTATCATATGGTTGACAACTGACAAAGAGCCACACAATAATTGGTCTATCTTTTTCAAATATATTATATTTATTTAATCTTTTCTTTCTTCGGCGATTGTCATCAACCAGGTGTTCAGTAAATTATCTCAACCGGCAATCAAATACCAAAGATGGTGCGTTTTAGTCGGTTCGAATTAGACGTAGGTACTCACCATGGAGGGGGTAACGTCCGATTCGGAGGTTTTGACGGGGGTGGTAACCGGGGGGGGGGGGTAACCGGGGGGAGTTTGTGCTCGATAAAAAAGTGTTCAGTACAAATTTGTAAGTAGTTAAATTGAAAGTTAAAACCCAAAACTTAAGTTTACACTATCAAAAGACAATGAAAGCACTGTGACAGTAACAAAATATAATTCTGACGACAAAAAATAGGAGTTTATTTCAAGGATGAAAAATAATTTACGTGTTTTTTTAGAATATTCCCAATGTTTACTCTAAATTTCAACCAGATTCATGTTATATCATCATCAGCGACTTATTTTACTATGAATAAAGAAATATTCAAACTTTTCAATAAAAATAATCTTTCCTTAGAAAAACCCTTCCAACTTTTTGAAGTCAGTTAAAATAAAATCAACCTCAATTGAATATCCACTCAACAATTGATTGTCAATTTCTTTATCCATTAATGATATTGAACTCGCAATAATAAACAAACCGTAAGCTTTAATGCCTATAAAAGCGTACGAAAATCAGCAAAAGAATTTAAAAAACGTATTTATAGACCTTAATTACTGCTATCGAAAAGCATTTGACTTTATCGTAGTAGGTATATCCTTCGTAAGGGCAGCGAGTAGCAACACGCAAACAGGAAAATCGAAGACGGCATTATATTATAAGCTTTCAGCTATTAATAAACTGTTTTATTTGTATACAAGCAAAGTGGTACTTGATTGGACAAACCGTCTTTTCATAGTGGGTAAAGTATGTCCCTGGAATTTTTACGAGGATAAAGGTTTATTGAAAAGTTAAGAAAATATTAATACTTGTATTGTAAACAGTCTGCTGAATCTATTGGCATATGTAGCTGGTCCCTGACTTATCAGAAAAATCTGTTTAAATATTTACTTTGTGTAACGAATTTTTTACGTTAAAAATTTATTTTTACGTGAACATTTTTAATAAATGTTTTAGTTTACTCAGGCGATGTTATCTACCTGGTAGTGACTATTTATTATTATTTATTAATATAACATCATTACATTAAATTAAATACATGTTTTTTTGCTGAAAATTTTGGTCAATTTAGGGCTCCTCGTCCGAATGTGCCCATTAGGCTGGCAGCATTTCCCATTTATTGAAACTTCTAAACAATCACGTTTTAAACGATTTTCAGATGAGTAATGAAAATTAAATGTGATTTATATCCTGAGGGCGAATAACTGAATTTCTTTTCATCTCGATCGTAGTCCAAAATATGATCACTGGTAAGCATGTCGTGGTAAGCCCACCCACTGTATTACTATTCGAGTACATTATAATATAGAAAAATATAACCTTCTTTCAACTGACGCATATTACAACAGCCTTTAGTGACAAAAATCAAAATATTAAATATATTCGCTGTTCCCTGATAACTTAACCCACTTCTATATTTTATCTCGATAAATCTTAGATATATTCTTTCCATTGAAATCCTTTGATCTGGCCGCTCGAACCTTTTTTCGGGACACACAGACAAGCATTGTCTTGACGGCTATTTTTGTTATTTTTATTGATCTCTTATTTCTTGTGTCATTCTTGAAAATCATAAAACATGAATCCCAAAATGTTAGCGTTTTGTAGACAATAATATTCATGAACCCTTGCAAGTACGGAAGTGGTATATATAGACTGTAAGATTATGACACATAGGTAATTTAAGACAAAATGGCGATTATACAGGGGTCTAATTACCTCTGGACCTCAGTACCGGCGGCGGTAAAAACGCGAAGGCGTAATTTTCTTTTTCACATATATGTACTTTTCACAAACCAATGCTATTCCAGTACAAATCTTCTAGCAGAAACAAATTGTGTATTGGGTTTCAGCGTTATGACCATCATTTTCCTTTTCGTCACGAGTAATTAGACATATCACCATCCTGTAATAAATGATCTGGAAATTTTGGTCATTATCTTAATTCTAATACAGATATTTGTTTTGTTTTATCTCTTCTATCTGCAATACTGGCAGGTATTTTCTTCACCATCCCATCTCATCAGTAACGCTAAGTTCTTCTTGCTCATATCTGAGGCCTTCGCCTTGGAACCCGGGACTTTTATAGGACCAATTTGGACCTGAATTCCTAACCTCGAGGAGAAAACCTACATCTTTACTTTTAAAGCCTCGATCTTTTCTAAAACTTGTCGTATATTATTACTTCTTGGAAGTTTTTCCTTATTAGCTATACTATCGAAGAGAATATATTTTTTTACAATCAATGGGTTATTCTACTAGTAATTTATTCAATTATGCAGATTTAATTTTCATCAGAATCGAACTCTAGACTCCTTTGAATAGTTTTCGATATTTCTTAGATTCTGATTTAGCCATCTACGCCCTGTTGAATAATTCACTCTTTAAATTGTCTGTTGAATCCATATCTTAAAAGTGAGAGTAGTTTTCCTTTTAATCTGTTCCGAAACCAGTTATAGAATATTGTTTATAAAATCGCTTACTAAGGGCGTCAACTAAAGCATTAGGTGAAAAGTATACGAACCGTCTGAAAAAGTCACGTTCACCAAAAATCGCTTACTGTTTGAAAAAATATGGGTGAAAATATATCCTCCTACTGTATGTTTGTTTGTATGGATATTTTATACTACTGAGGAAGCAAATCAAACCAACAGACTCCGGTACCGTCGCCATCAGCTATCACTGACTTTTTTTATTTATTTTTTATTTATGGCACTTCAATTTGACTTCACCTCGCCTGATGTTAAGCTGAAGTCAAAGTCTCATGAAAGAGGGTCACCATTGCAAACACGTTCAGTGCTACAATGGTGGCGCTCAGCTTGACTTGGTTTACATACTTATATAGCAATTAAGGAAGCGATTTCTCAGTACAGTTCGGAAAGCATGAGCCAAAGCGTTCGATTGTTTAGGCGACTGTGGCCTGGGCTCCGAAAATCGTAGTGAGCGCCTAATCATCTATCACTACTGATCATGCATCGCGTAAGTGGAGTTTACGCGGTCGTTACGTGGTATAACATCCGACGACAACCGTGGGGCCACGACCCACAAGCTGTGATCTCCTTGCATGCTCGGAGAATATTGTGTCCACCATCACACCTCGAAGGAACATCACACCTTGTATAGTCCGTGCCACATTTTTCGTGTTCAAAATCCCAATTGATGACAATTAGTGATAGTTGGAATTGCCATACCGTGGGTAAGTGGTGGGTTTCCCTCCCTCTCTCTACATAATTTCTTGTTACACTTAATAAATTAATTCGCATTAGAAAAAAGCAAAGACGGCCGTTTTAATTAATAAGGGGATTTCACCAATGAATGAAAATGGGTTGTCATCTTTTACTGAATTACTTTTATTTAGTACAATATGATAACTTAATTTATTCACCTCACGCCTATTTTTCCTCTGGGATAGGCAGATGTGAATTGACATTTCGTTTGATTTCACCAACCATTGTATTTGGGCCCACGATATTATGTGGTGAGCCTATTCGACTCGAGACTCAAGCCATGCATCTAAGGCTGAGTCTGGGCTGTTAAAATCTGTCTGATATTAAACAGCCCTATCCCTTAGTCGCCTGGCGTTATATCGCATGGGAAGATGTGGGGTGGCCTAAATTCAGCGCTACCGAGAACTTTATTATTGAAGAATTCGCTCTAAGAAGTCAAATATTTCAAAATTTGACAATGTTAAACTATCTAATAAGTGTTTAAATACGTACTCATAAGTTAATGTTCTCAAATTCAATTAGATACTAAATAATACAGTTACAAGACCTACGTGAAAGCAGTTTCTATAATTCAACAGAAATATACTGAATATTTCGGAAAGCAATTAGTATGCTGACTGTTAAAAATCATATTTAGATAGAAAAAAGTGAATGCTTTGACATGATTCGAACCTGCGATCTTTCCCTTATAGGGGAAACGCTATGACCGCTAAGTCACGAAGACTAGTCTGAATCATTCGAGATTCTCGTATCTCGACAATCATATGAATTATCACCTACAAAATAACCAACATCATACCGGTCTAATAATCATAAGTTAATCATTGTTAATAAACGTAATAATAAGGTATATATCGAACAATTTTACTTGAGACAAATTGTATTTTCATTATATTTTATCCACGCGTGAGAACGTCAGTGAAAAATTTGAACCATTCTTTTATACCGCAAACCTATTTATAACAGCAGGTAAAACGCCTATCGACGTAACCTGTACCCACAGCCCCTAAATTTCACAAAAAAACAATTGAACGTCCGATAAAAAGCCCTAACACACTGATAAAAACATACGTACAATTTTCTCTGGTTCAAAGTTTAAGTGTTTTAACCCACCGAGTAATAGTACTAGAAAAATCTTGGCGAAACAGCTTAATATAAGCCGTCTGTAGGTAGAAGGAGACAGATATAGTAGTCCTGCTAATGGCCTGGGGCAGGCGAGCCAAAGGCGCACTCGTAAATAAATGAGCGAATGTGTTTTCTTTTTTTTCTATTTTTTCTTGGCGTGGGAGCACATCAGTTGAGGACTTAGGGTAGGAATGGAATTGTTTTATGACTAGTTGTAAGGTTGAAAGTAGGTTAGTTCTGTGTGTTTAGCTACCGCGATATAAACTTGTTCTAGATATAGCTCTGCGGATGAAAATATTCATGCAAATAAGGCGTCGAATAGATATAACATTTTTTATTCATTAGTCCGAACATTTAGGGTTGGAGGGAAAGTTAGCAATTTTGGTTGCTAATATTCTTTATTTAAAAAGATTATACGACTAATACTGCCACTACTGATGAAGTGAAAGTTTATTTTAATTAATTATTATGCTACCTGTTTCAAAATACATACTCCTATACATTTTCGACATTTCTATTGACGATGTAGTCAATAGAAATGCATATTGTTTAGGCCCCCTTGTCATGATCCCTATTGTATACACCGTATGTTCTGTTTAGGAAAGGAGAGGGTGGGGCTAATTCAAACGTATTTCAGTAACAAACATCCTAACATCTTCACAAACTTTTACAATTAAAATATGAGAAGGTTCAGATATTAGGTAAATATCCACCATCATTCTCTGAGCCTTTCCCAACTCAGTTGGGGTCGACTTTCTAATATAACTATGATGCAGCTGAACTTCGATATTTTCCGTGAAGCGACTGCCATCGGACCTCCACAATCAAACTGCGATATCGAAGTTCTGTAGTTAGGCTAGTCGGACTTTTGAAGGCTCCAACTCCCCTTAACGACTATCATAGATGTTCGTATGGCAACCGGGACCGACGGCTTAACGTGCTCTCCGAAGCACGACCAGACCAGTGCAATTTTTTTTTGTAAATACATATATGGAAATGCCCAGACCAATGCAAATATTCATATTCATGCATACAAATATTTGCACTGAGCGGGAATCGAACCCGCGCCTATGCGTAGCAGACACAGGAGGTAAGTATCAACAGTATAACGAATATAAAACTGTACACGAAAAGTGTCTCAGACAAAAATATATCCGCCTTCCAACCCCCATAACTTTATAGCAGCTATTTTCTGGCGCCTATTGTTGAGGGGAGGGTGCTGTAGTTCGTGATCGTACACCAATGTAGGGTGTGGTTTAAGGCATAAGAAATATGTTTATCTCCTGTTTTGGCAACAGTATTTAGGATTTCAGTAGAATTATTGATAAAATTGATATTTATGAACTGAAATTTTCACTCATAACTTAGCTGGTGTAATAGTTTCTGTACAATTATCACACATTAACACTAAATTGTTCATCAAGAAATAAAATTACTTTTATTTTCTTACGACTCAAATTGATTTTCTACTAATTAGGAACTTTATCTAGTCAATTGGTATACTAACGTCAGACCAGGCAGTATTATTCACAATGAGGATAAGATTTTAGAACGGTTGAACAAAAAGGTTTTAGACACTTTTTTGGCATATTGCTGTCAGGTAATTATAGGCCAAAAAAGTGTCTTGTTTGTTATCATCTATACTATTATATAATTGTAAAGCGGTCGTGTCTGTACATTGGAGATATTTAAAAAAAAATAGTTGGGATATGTTAAGTGAACGATACTGAACACGAAAATATTTTTTTTTCATTTCCTGTCTGTTTGTCTGTTTGTCTGTTTGTCTGTTTGTCTGTTTGTCCGCTATGGACGCAAAAACTACTGAACGGATTTTGATGCGGTTTTTTTTGTTAGAAGGGGCTTGGTCAGACTTAAAATCTTACGTTTGTTTCATCGCAATCGGTTCAATAGAACCGGAGTTGTGAGCATTAATGATGTTAAAGGAAGTATGAGTAAAAATATAGGGGTCGCTGTTTTATTCTTATAGATGATATTTATGTCTTATTACGTCCAGTCAAGTATGTGAATAAAAAAACTTCATTTTTACGTACATATTTGTAGAAAAATATACGTAATTAATCATGAAATTAAAATTTGTTATTCAATTATTTAGTACATGGCGCAACAATAGATGGCGTAGATCGATTTAAATTCAAGGTATGGTTTCGTTACATACGGAACTATATAAGACCTGTCAATTTTTTTTTTAAACAACTTATAATTTGTAAGATGTGAAATAGATGTCGGTACTGTCTTTGACATCATTGTTCAACTGAACTGCCTACATTGTTTACAGAATTTACAAGGAAAACGTTCAGGCGTAAAAAAAGGCGCACGTGCACGTAATTATTATCATACCAGTACTTTAAGTACTCTAAACATGACCTACTGGATTTCGTATAACTTTTTATATACCACTTAGGTGGAATAAAGCACATGGCCCACCCGATAGAAAATGGTTACCGCGGCCTATTCTATGGATGTGACTTGACTTCAATTCGCCTGATGGTAAGTTGAAGGCAAAGTCTCCGGAAAGAGGGTCACCATTACAAACAACTAGAGTATTACAATAGTGGCGCTCAACTTGACGGCCTCATCGGATGCTTTTTTAAGCCCCGCTTAAAGGACCCGGGACCGTAGAAAGAAGGAAACACGTGCGCTGGTAAGGAATTCCAAGACTTAATGGTGCGGCAGAGGGAACACTCACCGAACCGCTTGGTTCTTGGTTCACCGCACCGTATGCGGGTGACATCTAAGCCCTGCACGTGTTGTTCTGTGTAGGAAAGATGAAGGTAGGATCAACTAGGCGATCTCATCAGAACATTCACCGTGGTAGAGACGGTAAAACGTTTGAAACACCAGAGGTATCACACAGGTGCTGCCGACCATGTGGAAAGGAAAGGAGGGTGAAGGTTAAGAGAGTTTCTGTGCTGTCAGTGCAGTGCATTATCATTGTATTTCTTATAATGGCAATGGCAGAAGAAGATTGTAATACCTTTATACCACAAGAAAATGTTCAGGTGTAATACGAGGGTGATGCGAGCGAGGACTTAGGGCTCCACATAGTTCTTTCACTCACGGCTATGGTACTATGCGCCGTCTCCTTTTACGGCACGAGTTCGCTCCTCGCTCAGTGCAAAAAGTTGTATGCATGAATATGGCTGTTTGCACTGGTCTGGTCGTACCTCGGAGAGCACGTTAAGCCGCCGATCCCTGTTGCCATACAAACGTTTTTTTCACGCCGGAACAGCGGTGTCTTCGTTAAAAGACACAAATTCGCTCCTGCTTGGAATAATGCTTGCATCTCTGGGATGGCTGCGCAAAGTATTTATTAGATGCCCTCGACAGGTTGCATTGGGAGTCCAGTCCGAACCTTTGCAGATGCGTAGAGATGTGTTAGTCTCTGGCAGTATTTTACCGTCTCTACCATGGTTAATGTTCTGATGAGCTCTTCCAATTATTCCCGCCCACTCCTTTCCTACACAGGACAACACGTGCAGGGCTTAGATGTCACCCGCATATGGTGCAGAATACTCCATCAGGAACCAAGCGGTTCAATGAGTCTCTCCTCTGCCGTCTCTAAGTCTTGGAATTCCTTACCGGCGCACGTGTTTCCTTCATCCTACAGTCCCGGGTCTTTTAAGCGGGGCGTAAAAAAGCATCTGAGGCCGTCAAGCTGAGCGCCACTATTGTAGCACTGTATGTACGTGTTTGCAATGGTGACCCTCTTTCATGAGACTTTGCCTTCAGCTTAACATCAGTCGAGGTGAAGTCAAAAGGTGCCATAAATAAAAAAAATAATAAATATCTATGGCAGTCGTTACTGGTAGTTGGAACCCCTCAAAAGTCCAACTACTTTAACACTTTAACTTGGAACTTCGATATCGCCATCGACATGGTCATTGGACCATTGGTTGTGGAGGTCATATGGCAGTCGCTTCACGGAAAATATCGAAGTTCAGCCGTATCACAGTTAGACTGGAAAACCGACCGCAACAGAGTTGGGAAAAGATTCAGAGAATGATGACTGTTGTTGAAAGGGTAGACTAGACCTTGGGAAAGAACATAAATATGGTATGTTTGGTCGCGATAACCAACATCCACGCGGGCGAAGCCGCGGGCAACAGCTAGTAGTCTCTATAAAACTGGCGTTTTAATTGACGAACCGCTGTAAGTAATACCGACAACTACAATATTTGTATGAAAATCATACAAATTGACATGGTCATATACATAGTATGGTACCGGGATATTTAGCATGTAACATAAAAAACAGTGTGAGTGCTGTACTATTAATTGTATTTGAGCATTGTACCACCAAATCCCTCATCTAATAAGTAAATTAGTTATAAAATATAAAATCACGCTACAACTCTTAACTCACACCAATCGGATTGTTACAGAAAACGAACGCCAGCATCATCCGAGACCCCAATGTATCTGATATAACCTTAAATTATTAATGTTTATTCACATAGTTACTTGTACTATCTGAAACTCACAGTTCGCTTTACAAGTAGTCAAATACATCTACATATAGTTTAAATGATTTAGATTAAGAATAGATCTTGTACGTTAGAGATATTTTGAATTATACAATATACATTGCATATTTCAAGGTTTGATAAAATTTTAAGGAATTCATGAAGGCCTTGAATGTTGTTAAAAGAATTACTTTAAGATTATAATTTGAGTGGTAAATCTACTATTTACTGTAATCTTATACAGTAAATAGTAGATTTACAAACCGCAAAACTTGATTATAAACCGCGCGGTAGCCTAATGGTATGGGTAATGGACTGCTGAGACGAGATCTCGAGTTCAATTCCAGGTTTTACCATGGCACACACTAATGACTTTTCAATGCTTTTCGAAGTTATGTGTGTATTTATCTCAGGTTTATAAGTACCCGGTTAATGGAAATAGGCTCGCCACCTATTACATTGGGACCTAAACATAAACTGGCGAAATGTGGGTGCTAGCACCTCTGCCTACCCCTGCGGAGATATAGGCGTGAGTTTATGTATGTGTGTATTACAAACTACCTACGCAATGGAGACTCAACCATAACCAAATATTTCTAGACCATTATGCGCAGCGGGTTGCCAAAACCTTTTAGTATGTGCACGTATTTTGTTAGCATGCTATTTGCACCTAAAAGTTGTCACATACCATCAGTTGCAGTTTTCAGTACTAAAATGAAAGCTTTTGTAGCCAAAATTTCGATGAAATCAATGATTTTTTTATTAGATCTCAACACAGCAGCTCGGAAGTCGCGTTTGGAAAATACTGGCTAGGCTAAGAAATTCAAAATGGTTCCTATCAATATGTTATTATGATATAAAATATTGATAATTATTAATTATAACTGTTTATCTTGAATTTTTCTTCTTTCTTGAGTTAATAGAATCTCTGAAGTAACTTAGTATCTGAGTTTACTGGATAACTTAAAATTTGGAGATCAATGTGATTATAATATATGTATTATATGGTGATAACTTCAAGGTCAAATAGTGTTAATTATTACTTAACACTATTTGACCTATAAAGTTATCCTTTGTATAAAGATATGTATGTCACTCGTAGGTACACTTTGTTCCTCACAAAGCGGACGAGTGACATACATATTATCTTCACACTAAACTTAAGCGTGAGAATATGAGAAAATATATGAACCGTGAAAAGTTTTTTTGTATACCTACCTACTATTATCAACTTTAACAGAAAGAAAAATTGCAGTAACATCAATATCTCTAGACTAAGTCAAAACTCTCGTTTTTTATTGTGCGAAAAATCCCCACGGATTTCCCCCTTCCCCGCCGGTTGGAGAGGTTATGTTGGACTCGAACCGACCACAACGCACGAGTTAAGGAACCCCAAAATACGAACGTTAGCTTTGTCAGCAAATAACGTTCTAGAATATTCGATTTGCATCAGCAAACCGAATCTAGGCCGAGCGTCACTTCCGACAAAGTGCTTAATTAACAATAAGTTAGTATATAAGATCTTTGATTGTTAAATTAAGGTAATTACTATTTTTGCTGTCATTCTGAATAAAAGTATATTTTTTACATCTCTTGCGTTGTCAGTCTCTTAATTGGCGCAGCCGGTAGGATTCCTGTAGTCGATTGTCAGTGTTCGTATTCAAGTCTACGAGAAGCAGCCGACGTCCGTCTCTACGGTTTAGCAGGGATCCTCGAACCAACAAATTTATTAAGGACCACGAGCAACGGAAGAGGGAAGCAGTAAGAGTGAGCTAAGTAGTAATTCAAAGATCATGCGGATAGCTGCGGAATTGTGAGTAAACCTTTTCACCTTCCTTTCAGCTCTTCCTTTGCATTTTAACCTTGTTTTGAATCTATGTTTTGTGTATTATTAGGGATTGGACAACGCCGTAGTAATATTTTCATAGATTTATTAGTTTAATAGTCATATTTATATTTCATTACTTTCATTTGTTGATTTTACAATGGAAGGAATAAACCGTGTCCCACAGGAAATAGTAAAAATCATACCTGTGTACAATGGCGATGCGAGATTATTACCAGTATTCATAAAAAAATGTGAATACGTATTAAATGCGTTCTCTGGTAGCGCAGCACAGAACGAATATTTATTCCATGTGATTACCAGTAGGCTCTCAGGTGAGGCATCCAGTTTAATAGGAGAAAGAGAGTCCATAGACACGTGGCTTGAGTTAAAAGAGTTGTTAACTCAACACTTCGGTGACCCGCGCACCGAAGACTGTCTAGCTTTAGAGTTAGAGTCGTGTAAAATTAATAAGGGCGAAAGTTACTTAGAATTCTGTCATAGAATTCAACAGATGAGAAGTGGGTTATTTGCTAAAGTATCTGAGACTGTTGTTGATGAAGCTTTGCGTAGGGCAAAACGAATTATTTATAGCGACAGAGCCATGAATGTTTTTTTGTTTAACTTGCCACCATACTTAGTGAGGTTAGTCCGTTTACGCGATGTTAAGACCTTAGAGGAAGCGCTAAAAATAGTATTGGAGGAGCAAAACTTTCAGACTGTTTATGACTCTAAGACACGAGATCGTCACAATGTTAATAGGCCAAACCAACCTATTGTCCCTAATTCAAATAATCAAAGACAAAGTCCTCAAAATAAGCCAAAACCACCCTTAGCGAATAATAGTTCGAATAATTCATTTACGCCAAATTCTTCTCACCCGAACAGAAACTTTAGACCGCATAATAATTATCAAAATAATTATAATCGTAATTCATTTAATAACAATGCGTCGCATCAATCAAGTAGGTCATCGTTTCCGATTGCACAACAGAGCCAGGCTCAACACGCGCCGCATTCTGCAACGCAAGCATCTGCGTCTGGCGCTAACACCGACGTCACGATGCGTACTGCGAGTTCAAGGCGAGTCAATTATATAAACAATGATACTTATAATGAGCCCAGTACAAGTTGTTCGAATAACGATTTCCAGGAATTCGTTAACGAAGAATCTAACGAGGGAAATTTTTGCATAACGGCCTCCTCAATAGAGAGCGAATAAAATTGAATTTTAATAAGCGTTTAAACTTACCACATATTGTTTTACCAGAATTAAATGCAGTTTTTATGATAGATACAGGCAGTGTTAGGTCGTTTATAAGCCCATATATTGCAAATAAATATTTTAAAAGTTATTTACAGCATGAACCATTCGAAGTTGTTAGTACTCACGCGTCGAGTGTTCATAGCGAAACGGTATTTATACCATTACCTAGTACCTTTAGGAGTAATGAATCCCATAAATTCTATGTTTATAGTGTAGACGATAGGTATGATGGGTTAATAGGCAGTAATTTATTGAAACAATTACATGCGAAAATTAATATGGAAAATCAAGTTCTACATTTAAAAAATACAGATATTTCCATTATATATGCACCGCCTATGAGAGAGGTATACCATTTACCTGCTCGTAGCGAATGCAGGGTTAGACTCCCAGTTAATTTGTTAGACGGAGAAGCTATATTAAATTTTAAGCAATTTAGGGAAGGGATTAGAATGCCCGCCGCATTGATTAGATGTGATAAAGGTTACGCGACTACGGTCATCCAGAATTATAGTAACGAAACTAGCAGTCTAGTGGTAACAGGACTAAAAAGCTAGACTCATCGGGTGAACAAAAATGGAGAATGGTAATCGATTATAGAAGACTCAAA
The DNA here is from genome assembly GCA_963691645.1 of Pelosia muscerda. Classification (NCBI taxonomy): domain Eukaryota; kingdom Metazoa; phylum Arthropoda; class Insecta; order Lepidoptera; family Erebidae; genus Pelosia; species Pelosia muscerda. Next base: position 2,721,912 of record OY829114.1, on the reverse strand, counting down.
GAGATCACTACTGATGATAAATACCCGTTGCCAAACATCAATGATTTATTTGACATGTTAGGGAAGAGTACCTACTTTACAACTCTTGACTTAGCTAGTGGGTACCACCAGATAGAGGTCCAGGAGGAGGATAGAGATAAAACTGCGTTCAGTACCCTCTCAGGGCACTACCGCTTTAATAGGATGCCCTTCGGACTAAAGACGGCCCCAGCCACGTTCCAACGGGCAATGGATAACGTCTTAAGAGGCCTACAAGGTATACATTGCCTGGTCTACTTGGACGATGTCATCATATTCTCAAAAAGCTTACCAGAACATGTAGAGAAGCTTAGGGCAGTGTTTGATCGTTTTCGTAAGACAAACTTAAAGGTACAGCTTGATAAATCACATTTCCTTCGAAAGGAAGTCCTCTACTTAGGACACACTATCACTAATGAGGGCCTAAAGCCAAATAGTGATAAAATAGATGCTGTATTACGTTACCCTATACCAGAAACAGTTACACAGATTAAGAGCTTTCTAGGACTTATTGGTTATTATAGAAAATTTATTAAAGATTTCGCTAAGATAACTAGACCTTTAACAGCTTGTTTAAAGAAGGGTCGCAAAATTATAATTAACGAAGAGTACAAAGAATGTTTTGAAACCTGTAAACAGCTTCTTACTAATGCACCCTTATTACAGTTTCCTGATTTCAGTAAAAGTTTCATATTAACTACTGATGCATCCAATTATGCGATCGGGGCTGTATTGCCACAAGGACCAATAGGGTCAGATAGGCCAGTAGCATACGCTAGTAGGACGTTAAGTGATACAGAAGCCAAGTATAGTACGATAGAGAAGGAACTCCTAGCTATTATTTGGGCAGTTAAGCATTTCAGGCCATATCTATACGGCAATAAATTTATTATTTTTACGGATCATAGACCATTAGCGTGGCTTTACTCATTAAAAGAACCTAATAGTAAGCTTACGCGATGGCGTTTAAGATTGGAAGAGTATGATTACGAAGTTAGGTATAAGAAAGGGCCCCAAAACACGAATGCAGATGCCCTTTCCAGAATTAAAATTAATGCAATCGATGACGATTCAGATTCTATATTCGTAAATGTAGGGGATAGACAGGAGCGAATACAAAAGTTAATTAACAGTGAGATGCAGGAAGATGAACCTCCCATAGAGACGATAGAACTTTCGGACTCTGACGATGGGGTCACAGCCAATTCCGTTTCAAATAGGGAACATGAAGGTATTCCTATTCTAAATGAAGCCATAGACACAAAAGCTAGGCAGATAGTAGTATACTCATGGTTTAAAGATAAATTAGCTGTCAAGGATATTTCTAACAATAAGCAGAAAATCCTCGAAGTTCATATACCAACTAATAGCGATAGATTAGTTAAAGACTTTTTAAAGGAGTATATAGACCCGAAATACAAATATTTCATTTATTTTGAAAACCCATCTTTTAGACAAACTTTTTCGAATGTAGTAATTAAGCTATTTAAAAAGGGATTAGTACAGTTAACAGAGTGCACGGAAAGAGTTATTAATCTTACTGAGTCAGAGATAGATCAAAAGGAAGTTATTATGAAATATCACGAAGGGAAAACGTGTCATAGGGGTATTAAGGAAACTATAGCGAAGCTTAGAAGACATTATTGGTGGGCTAATATGAAGGAAACTGTCACAGCCATTATTAACAGTTGTGAAATATGTAAAAAAATGAAGTATGATAGGAAGCCCTTCAAACCTCAAATACAATTAACACAGACGCAGGATAGCCCTTTCCAAGAAGCCTTTATGGATTTACTGTTTATTGAGGGGAAATATTATTTAACTATTGTAGATGCTTTTAGTAAGTTAGCACAGGCTATTGAGGTACCTAATAGAAGTACACCAACCATAGTTAGGGCCCTTATAAAATATTTTAGTATGTACGGGTTACCTAAGAAAATAAGTTGTGACTCAGGTACAGAGTTCAACAATACATTAATTAAAGAGATGTTAGGCTTATATAAAATAGAACTTCACATAGGGACTCCAAATAACCCAAGCTCAATGGCTGTAGTAGAAAGATTTCACTCTACAATCATAGAAATCTATAGAATTGCGAAGTACGAGAAAACCGACTTAGATGCAGCAGATGTAATGACCTATGCCATCATGGGATACAATAATAGTATACATTCAGCAACAGGCTTTACGCCTTTTGAGTTAGTATACGGACACACAGATATTGGCAATGTTTTCGATATTGATAGGGAAAAACAGTTAACCCAAAAACTATTATTAGATCATAGGAAACGACTTAAGGTACTATATGAGTATGTAACCGAAAAACTAGAATCCGATAAAATTAAAGTCAGGGACAAGAAAGGGGGAGAGGAAACTCCAGTCCTTAAAACAGGGGACGGTGTTTTTATGAAAAATACCAGGACTAGGAAAGCCAAGGAGAAGCCTCGATACGAAAAGGCAATAGTAACAGGTGACACTCAACGTAACATAGTACCCGTAGCATTAAACAAACGAGCAACTAAAGTGGCAATAAAAAACGTAAAACGTCCTCCACAGGTCGTGCCTAGTGCTTCTAGTGGGGTCAGCACTCACGCTGGACCTTCAAAACCTCGGTCGGACTCCGGGGATAGCATCTTTGAAGCTGGGAGCAGCAGCGAGGAGGAATAGTTTTTGGACGATATTTAAAACTTTAGATTTAGAATCAGTAGGATTACAAATAGACAGTAATTTTAGGGATTTTAACACATTAAAAACTAAAACAAGAGATCTTAACTTAAGTAACGAAACCATAGGGATTGAAAATCAGATAGAATTCATAATAAAACTAACCAAGGATAGATTAACTCAAATTTTACCTTTTCATTTTAGAAATAAGAGAGCCTTGTTTAGCCCATTGGGTTCATTAGTTAAAGCAATTACAGGCAACCTAGATGAAAATGATGCTATTAATTACGATAGACAAATACAAATGTTACAAAACAAAGAACATGTAGTTGAGCGTAAAGTTTCATCAATGCAAAGAGCTTTCGATAGATTAGTGAACGATTCAGAAATAATTAATTCAAACATCAAAAGCTTGAGTCTACAAACCACAGAAATAGATAGACTTATTTATAACGAATCTAAGTTTAACAATTTATTACACATAATAAATGCTATGTACCAGGTTTTGAGTAACTTTCGAACTTGCTACGAAGATGTACAAGAAATCGAAACAGCCATTGCATTTAGTAAGTTAAATGTATTGCACCAGTCCATCATAAATAGTACGGAACTATATAATACACTAGTAGTCATTAATAACCACGCTAAAACTATATATCCCGTTAGTAAAAACAACTTGGTTAAAATAGAACGTAATATTGTAGTCAAATCATATTTAAACATTAATAAGTTAGTTTTCATTCTAGAAGTCCCCCTAATAGAGAACGAAACATACAGTTATTACAAGGTTATACCTATCCCTATCTTCCAATCTCCTAATACTTTCACGATTATTCCCAAATACCCTTATTTAATGGTGAATAGGTTGAAATACATGCCCGTAGCAAATCCATGTGTAGAAGTCGAGAGCAAGAAATTTCTTTGCGCTGAAGAAAACCTGGTCCAGTACCCAACCGAGACCTGTATTGAACAGATCATGCTGATGAAGAACAATTACAGTAGCTGCACACAAAACCATATCAGGATTGAGAAGACCAAAATACAAAAGATTACCGACAGTCAATGGTTGGTTTACTCTGAAGACAATCTGGTCATTACTGAAAACTGCAATACAGAAAGCCGCAAATACAGCATTATTGGTACCTATATGGTGACGCCGAGTCAACACTGCGATACCCTAATAGGAGAAGTTTATGTTGCCGCCGCCACAAAAGCTACAACCACCAGCCTTCAGCAGCTTCCGTTGATTCAGATGCCAGAACTGCAGCACGAGATCCAAACAAGAACTCAGAAGGTGGATCTGAGGGACGTGGACTTCAGCGATGTGAAAGAAATCCTCAGAAGTGCAAAAAACTGTGACTTTGATGAGCCAACTCAACGCATAACATTTGAAATCAGTGTTTGGACAATTTTCTTATATATTTTCATTGTAATAATAATAATTGTAGTAATTTTTTGGAAATTAAAATGTACCTTATTTTCTCACCGAAATTCCCCGAAGCCATCTGTGATGTCTTCGGATAATTCCTATCTTGGGGACGGAGGAGTTAAGGAACCCCAAAATACGAACGTTAGCTTTGTCAGCAAATAACGTTCTAGACTATTCGATTTGCATCAGCAAACCGAATCTAGGCCGAGCGTCACTTCCGACAAAGTGCTTAATTAACAATAAGTTAGTATATAAGATCTTTGATTGTTAAATTAAGGTAATTACTATTTTTGCTGTCATTCTGAATAAAAGTATATTTTTTACATCTCTTGCGTTGTCAGTCTCTTAATTCACGCCATCTTTGGGTCTTTAGTTACCGGAGGTGAGATAGCAGTCAACATATCACTTGTACACAAAGCAAAAATGATAGCCTAACCATCTAATACAATCTATTTATGATTTGAGTCAAGTGGAAGAAGCACCCGTATGTTTTATATATGTGTGAGAACAGTCAATATCAATAACAATAACTCATTTCTTTGAAGTCACATATGTGTGCGTTTTTGTGTTTATGTGTGCCAGTGAATTGTGAACGATTGAATATGTGTTAGTGAGTGATTTGCCTGCCATCGAATGAGAAGGTAAATTTCACCAATACAGCAAAGGCTCACGTAGTTGAGTGGTATTATAGGCGTAATGGCAATGCGAAGGTTGCGAGTTCGAACCGCAGCTATATTGATATAGGCGGTTTAATTAATTAATAGTTTTATTTTAGTTCTTTATTTTGTTTGTGATATTAAAGAACCATACGGTTCTTTAATATCACAAACACGACTTTTATACTAAGTGTTCCGTAATCTCAAAAATAATAATAATATGGAAAATAAAACAACATCATTGTTTCAATGATATAATTGTTCAGTAAATAAATAATTTAGTTGTGTTGTGTCGTAGAAGAAAGTATCTAAAAAATCTCGAGTCACAATGTTTGTAACTAAACTAATTCTAAACAGTTAAACAGATTTATTTAGTAGACCTAAGAATAGTCATACCTATACTATTGTGCGGGATAATTGAAATCCAAGCGGGCGTAGCCGAGTGCAATACGTTTAGGTTTATACATTAAACATTCTTTATATAATTAATAGGTTATTCAATATTATCCTTCTGGATGTTTAAATCAGACAAGTATGGACGCAGGTAAACTAATTAACTTTCAGTAACTAAAGTGTAGTGAATCACCATGTTAACGTTTAGAAATTATACTATATGCAAATATAATAACTTCTCATTTCGTTAACAATAACATCACTCACTTATTTACAGTTTAATTTCTTTATTTCTCAAAATGATGCCACATAATTACCTACATCTTTTAGTTCCTAGGCACTAGTGCGAAGAAATGGCGCAACATATTCCAACTTTTATTATAAATAGTAATAATAGTCATTTATTTGCTTAAATTTGCCTATATATTAGATAGTAAGTATATAGGTATAAGTATATAGTATATAATAGGTATATAGGTATAAGTATATAGTATATAATAGGTATATAGGTATAAGTATATAGGTTTTAATTATTCCAAGTTATCTATACCGGAGTATATATACCTAAGTATAATTGAAACCACTAAAATACAGACTTACAATGTAATTAAACATAGATAATAATAATAAGAGCACCTACTTCAATCAACCCACCAGGACCCATCGAGGACATCCAACCCCAGTACCCTAAAGTAATATATGACCACTAGACCTGCACGGTAGAATATTTTTTGGCAATATCGCTCACCTGCTTTTCTCCATAAAATTTTGCGTCCATCCTTGTCTGATTTAAAACATTTTTCGTCACTAAATATTACTATATTGTTGCACCGGTCAAAATTTAAATAGTCCCTGACAAAACTTAACCTACTTCGACGATGAAGATCCGACATCAAAATTTTTCTTGCCGGTCTGCGACATTTGATCCCAGCCGCCCGAAGATGGTTCCTTACTGTTTGCAATGTAACATGGTGTTTGGTGGTCATAACACGGGTGGACATAAAGGGGTTTTCTACCTATATGTTTTTCCACCACCTCTTTATGCAAAGACCACGCATCGGTGTAGGCAAACAAAGGCTTTGGGGCCAGGCTGAAGACGGTCTATGGTGCCTGAATCGCCATATCGGCGCACCCACCGCTGCACAGCTTCCATCTGTAATGAAAATAAAGTAATAAAATTCCTTGTTAAAATTCTGTAAAATTTATCTACTTATATATTTTTGTTCATTATTAGTATTGGAAGAAATAATAGATTATCCAGGATTATAAAATCAAATAACTTTCATAATAATAAATTGCAGAAAATACTACTTACCGATATGTTCAATTTTCGAGATATTTAATTTATTGAAATATTTTACTCATGCAAAGTAATAATATGCGCTCTCATAATAGTTGTAAGTTGTTGATTCATTTTTATAAATAAAAAAGTTGTTATTAACCGTGTGGAAAGCACAACGAATCCAATTGTTGACAGATAAAATTAAAATTACTTATCATGTTATTTTAATCATGAGAATGAGGGTAGCGTAAATTCCAATACATACGAGAAACATTCATGCAATCATGTGTGTGCAACAATACTCGCTCAGTAATAATAAAAATACTACTGATTTAAGTTGCTATAAAATTATAACTAAAATATCAAGATACTTTTGTGATGTTACCTAAACATTCCCTTAATAGGTAAGTAATTAACATAAAGATATACAAATATTGAAAGTTCAAAAAGTAAAATTCGACTGGGAATCGAACTCAAAACCTTACGATATTTAAACTTTTCAAAAGCGTATCTGTAAACCCCGGGGTCACAAAGGCTTACTAATCTGATGTCAAAAACCCCGTTCATATACTAGTAATAAGAATTTTATGAGTAATTCTTATTACTAAGAAAATGTAAACTGATGATTGAAGATAAATAAATTTACGAATGGTTTTGAATCAATTGTAATTTGCAAGTGTGTAGGTGTGTGTGAGTGAGGAAACGAGTTATTGTTACACACACATACATGTCGAACACTGGTGACCTTTTCTGCTTGCCAAAATCAATATAAAGGTCTGTATAATACTTATATCACTAGACAGGCTATCGTTGTTGTCTTGTGTACCCCGGCAGACCCGGAAAGTCAAAAGTCTCTGCCACTTACATCTGAAATTCAGCAATGCGAGATTGTATCTCTATTAATTTAAGCTAGTACCTAATACTAACTTCATGGTTTCCACATAAATACTTAATAGCTGACTTACATGATGTAAATAAAATGTAGAACATGACTTGAAATGACATATAGGCTAAGTAAGTGCCAGTGTCAGCGTGTCAGGGAAGCCTTAAAAATTACGATGAGTATGCCGCTAGCACAGAATATGAAGAGACAGGGTAATGCGTATCTATTATGAAAAAAGACAGTGAGAAAGAAAATATGTGTTGTTTGAATTGCTACAAAAAAGGTTGAAAGCATTTATTTTGTGATAATAACTGAAAGTAAATCTGATAGTAATGATATTTAAAAAAAAGATTGATAATTTCTGAAGTTTACGCGCATGTCACGATGGAATGCGTAGAAAGTGGTTTCATTTCTATATTCTTTAGAACTTAAGAAGTGGTTTTCAATTTGCCTCCCACGTTTTATATAGTGATAACTTAAAAAGTATAATGTTCTACAATTTCTTTATTATTATATAATCCCAGATCACAGCAAAAGCCCACTTCGCAATGAGAGGGAATCGAACTAGAGTTACCTGCGTAGCAGTCATGTTCACTACAGCCACACCACAGAGGTCAAATTCAAGTGGTTTATTTTACTTTACATATTCTGACGCCTATTTCTCCCTGGGGTTAGCAGGGGCAAATTAACACCCACATTTCGCCAACAACGATAGTGGGTGAGCCTATTGCCTTCGAGCCTTCATCTGAGGCTGAGCTGTTATTACTATTAAACAGCCTTATCCCTGTCGGTCGTTGGTATCATTTAAGCCCAGCTATCACGCAGCTAAATACGCGACAGACACGCACTTCTGACACGATCACGGTAAAATATTACATAAATGTAGACGCGGCATATATGCCAACGAGTGGGAAGCGATAGTGTGGCCCAAATTCTACTCTGTCGGGAACCACGTGGCTTTTACCTTTTAATACTTTATTTTAATTATCAAAAATATATCTCAGAACCTACCGCTAACATATGAACTTACGAATACAGAAAATGTTTGAATCTTTACCTAACGAAGTTATTTTATAAGAAAATTAATTACCCAAACCAAATTTCAAGTAATACAATCCAAAACATCCCGCATACCATACTTGTATTTCCTTCTCTTTTCGACTCTGCTTTTCTCTCTAATTACCCATCTCTTTCTCTCGTTCTACACGCCTTTGCATACGAGGATTTCAGAGGGCAACCTATCGATTTCTGGCGTTGACCGCCGCTTAACCTCGCATACCCTTTAATTCTGAAGATGATAATTATGCTTACTCATCATTTATGCACCTAATCTTTGCAAGGTAGGTCTGTTGTTCTGCTTATGTTAATTTTCTGCGGTCGAACAGAATATTTGGAAAGGTAACAACACATTCATTTTTACGATACTACCTTAAACGTTAAAGTTTATATTCAGGATTACCAGCCTGTGCACATTGCTGGCACATTTTTAAAGCATTTATTGTCCATCTACTCTATTAAAGTCAAGGTTTCTAATAATATTTAGACTTCTGTTTTAAATACTCTGTTACATTTTTTTAAGGTTTTTTTATAAGTCTATTTGTTAACAGTTATACATGAAGTAATCCAACTATACATATAATCTTCTATCTATCTATACTATTATATAATTGTAAAAAGTTTATGCTTGTCCGCGATGGACGCAAAAACTACGGAACGGATTTCGATGCGGGTTTTTTTTGTTTGAACGGGTTTGGTCCAACTTAAAATCTTACGTTAGTTTGATTGCAATTAGTTTAGTAGAATCGGAGTTCTGATTCGTAATATAAAATTAAAGTTGCACAGATGGCGCTTAGATAGCGATAACCGGCAGCCACGCGGGCGGAGCCACGATCATAGGCATAGATTAAATAAATTACTAAGGATAAGACTTATTTGAAATTGAGAAAACTTAAAAAAATATAAAAATGGCTGTCAGGTTAAGTGCCACCGTTGGTAACCTCTTTCCTGAGACTTGGCTTTTAGCTTACTATCAGGCGAAAATGCATTCAAATTGACGTGTCTTAAATGAAAAAAGAAAATCAAACTATATCAATTGTTCAATCAACTCAGATTGACTATTATAAAGAAATAACGTTATAATTTTTATGAATTAAGTTAATTATTTCTATAAATTAAGTAAGTATACTAGGTGTAAGGTTTCCATTACATAAAAATTCAAAACGAGAGTGCCATTTTTTAATTCGGAACTTACCAAGATATTAAGTGATTCAGTGTTATTCACATACCTGAGCGAAGTCAAGGGTAAAAGCTAGTTCGAAATAAAACAGACAATAAAACGAGCTATAAACCACATTCATGACGTACACACACAATCACACATCCCTCCCTATCTCCACACATAATTTTACTTTGTTTGTTAACATTTGTATAAATATATTCTGTTTATCATATTTACTACCCATCCGAGTATAAGCTTCGTTGTTAAGATACTTCCAACACAAAATATGGGCGCAGTAGTTACTGAACGAGGTCAAACCATGACAATATTACGAGTAGCATCAGCAATACTGTTGATTGCTGTGTAGACAAAGAAGGTAGTCATATTGTTTTTATTTGTTTATGATAAAAGAGATTGTAAATAAGAAATTGTGAGAGGAACTTTAAAAAAAAGAAACTTTTTGAAAATATAAGTGATTGGTCTTCCATCATGCTGGATGACCAATTACTTTCTTTATGCCGCTTAGTTGGCAGACAAGCACATAACCCACCTGATGGAAAGTGGTTGGTCTATGCACATTGTGAAGGGCGGAAGATAAGTTGGTCTTTCCACTGACAGAACAAAAATAATGTCCCCGAACACTCGACTCGAACCGACTAAAACGCACGCAGTTTTTGGGTCCTTAGTTGCCGGAGGTGAGATAATAATCAAAATATCACTCGCACCCCGCCAGATCTCGGCCATCTCATTCGAGATAACACCTTTCAGGTATAGGGACCACGGTGTCCCAGAGCCCCGAATGTGGGGAGGCGCATTTTTGTGCCGCCACCGCGGCCTGCTTCTGCTAGAGTGACAGGCAACCACTGATTTCCCATTGAAAAGAAATATCAACAAACAGTAGTTATATCTCACCCACCTGTTCGCGATATCAAAAGGGTTCCGTTAACAAAGGGGGTGACAAATAGATGATTTGGGACAGCCATTGTAACTGCCAAATGACGTCAACCTGTGGATGGTAACTTGTCACAATATTGTTGTCAAATGTGGTTTTGTTAGGGTTTCACCTGTGACGTGATAACAGAATAAGGGTCTTCGATTAACAAATTGGGGTAACAAATGGTTAGTAATCTTTTGTTTTAGTATTTAACTGAATTAGATAAACTGTATTTCTTATTGGAGTAGATATCGGTGTTATTATTCTGTTAAGACTGAGTATTTCGTGTCGAGCGCTGATTTTACGCGACCACATTTATTATTAATATATGAATACATCCTATTTGACACCATTGATGTGAATAAAGAGCTCGAACATTCAAAGTATGTTTTAAAAGTTGTCTAATCACAACAAGTTTTACAAACACCTCTGTCTGTTATCAGACTTAAACATTTATTTCGGTCCAGTCTTTGTCTAAAATGAAAATTTCTACAATTTGAGCACTTCTCTTGTCCCATTTCCTGCAACGTTCTCAGTTTAATTTAAGACAAACTTAGCTAACTGAGATAGCACTAGTACTTTTACAGACTTTAATGAGTTTATTTTTTGTTAAGTTTAATTACGTTTGCAAAATATACCTATTGATGTAAGCGTAGACAAAATTAGAGGAATTACTACCAAAAATAATTCTACGTTATTGGATTTATGACGTAGAACTTGATTTTTTCAATTTATTCAATAAATAACACGTAAAGTACTGCAAACAATATTCGTGCTTATATATTGTCTGATGTTAGACAGACGTATTTTCAATAGGCCATAGCAGTTGGTTTGAGAAGTCAACTTGATATTTAAGTATCACTATATTCATACATGAAAATACTTTAATTTAGCGTAGCAAAATCAAAAATCAATTTTTCTGTATAGACCATTAAACGGCACTTACAAAACGTCAATATCAACAATAATTTATAAATTAGTGCGCAACAGCGTTCGCGTTCACTCCCGCCACGCCACATAGGGTTTTCGCCACTTAGTGTTTATTATTATTTTATTATTATCCCCTATAATGTGAAACTAGAAAACATAGCATTTAGAAGGAGATTGTAATACACGTCCCTGTCTACAAGAGAGTAAAATACAAACGTCAGCGTTTGTAGATTGGCATAAATTCACTGAACTGCAACAATATTCAACCTGTTGCCAAGTAAATAGGTTACAATGAAATCATTTCACAACGAAAATATGTAACAACAATTTCCTCATCAATATTTAAAATAATTGCAGCTATAGAGCTTTTCACAGTGTTTACAATGCGTTGAAATTTCCACTGGAGCAGGTAATCCCGGAGAAATATACGAAAGTTCGAGCCGAAAGATAAACACAATTTTAATAAAATTAAAATTGGAAACGTCTGTCCGGACGTACGATTTCGTTTACCGATGTGTATGATGTGAGGGAAAACGAAAAATATATGTTATAGTGCCACGTTCGTTTTGAATTTTGGAGTTCAATTCAATACTACGACTAGTATTAATGGACCATCAAATAAGTGCTCTTTGATTCGAATACGTGCTAAAATTGTTAACGTAAAAGATAATATTTCAGTAATAAAACTACAATTTAGATTTAGAAGCGTCGGTAGTTTAGTGGTTTTTCTTATCTCGGACACGCCAATTCGACTTCACCTCACTTTATAATAAGCTGTAGGCAAAGTCTCAGAAAAGAGGGTCACCATTACAGACACGTACAGTGTTACAATGGTAGCGTTTAGTTTGACGGCCTCATCAGATGCTTTTTTACACCCCGCTTAAAGGACCCGAGACTGTAGGAAGTAGGAAACACGTGAGTGTAAGGCATTCCAATACTTAATGATTCGGCAAAGGAAATACTCACTTAACCACTTGGTTCTTGATGAAATATTTAGCACGATTCGATTCTGGTGTTTCCACTGCTGACTAGAACCCACTCTTATGTAAAGACAATGAGCTTAGTTGAAAGGGTTAGATGGAATATTAGTTATGTTATACAAAAAAAGATTGCAAGAAGTTAAAGCTTCTGATGGGATTTGAACCCTTAATTGAGCAATCACTTTTCATCAATAAGAATAGTTAACATAGTAAACGCTTTAAAATTTCATTTAATAAAAAAAAACTTCATGAATATGATTTTTATATCAAGCAATAATAAAAAGAGACGATAGAAAAAACAAAAAGAGATTTAATTTTTGAAGATGGTAATACGCTCTGATGTTTCTGGCAAGTATTTGTAAGTCATTCGTTAGGGATGATGACTAGGTCGTTTGATTCCACTTAATATTACTTAACATCTATGTTTTAGATTGAAAAATACGTATTATAAAATAAAAAAGTACCTAATTAAACTAAAACAATGACTTATAATTATTTTTAAACCAATTATAGTCTATTCCCGAGCAAATTATACAAAGCCGTCTCTAAAAAAAAAATAGTCAGGTCTGACAACATGTACCTAGTCTAAAATTTTCCCTGTATTCAAGTGAAAAATAAAATATTCCGACGGTACAAAATTCTCTTTCATTTTTGTAATCGGTCATTTTAACATAGTTATTCCATTAATATGTTATTTTACCTCGCCATTTCTGAACGAGATATAATACGAGCAGAGAGATAAATATTATTGAACGTTTACCTACACGAGTACTCGATTAATTTTACTCGGCGACATTTTTTGTCGTATTTTTTCTTGGGACACTTACTACAAATATTATTATTACTTAACTTATAAATTCATTTTGATGTTACTTAAACGCGTATTTAAAAATAAACTATAGCTTGTCTAAACTCAAAAAAAATATATGTTCTAACCGTAGTTTCACAATATAATTATTTTCTTAAACTAATATAATAAACTAGCTTTTGCCCGCGACTTCGTTCGCGTGGAATAGTGACTTCCAGCAGATTTTTGGTTTTACCCACATAGTTCCCGATCTCGCGGGATCACTTCAAAAATGAAATGTGGAAACTTTACCTCCAGAACAGCACATGCCCGGAGTTTCCTCTTTCCATTTTAGTGCCATACAATATGTGCACTTTTTAGCCATCCGTCCTAAGAGCACTAATCGATTAAAGGGTCGTAATCAAAAGCAGCATCATGAAATACCTCCCACGTATTACGTGTAAATATATTTTGTCTTTGTGCTTGCCGTGCAGCTAATAGAACACGTAGTCTATGAGATTCTTCATGTGACTCTGCAGAAATCAGAGACGCATGACGTTCAGCATCCAAAAGCCGACGTACTCGAGTTTGATCTACAGTTTCGGAAGCTCTTTGAGTTGCATGACGCCCAGCATCTAAGAGCCAGCGCTCCGGAGCCATCTCTTCTGTCTCAGCAGCTCTTTGAGTTGCATGAGGCCCAGCATCTAAGAGCCGGCGCTCCTGAGCCATCTCTTCTGTCTCAGCAGCTCTTTGAGTTGCATGACTCCCAGCATCTAAGAGCCGGCGCTCCTGAGCCATCTCTTCTGTCTCAGCAGCTCTTTGAGTTGCATGACGCCCAGCATCTAAGAGCCGGCGCTCCTGAGCCATCTCTTCTGTCTCAGCAGCTCTTTGAGTTGCATGACGCCCAGCATCTAAGAGCCGGCGCTCCTGAGCTATCTCTTCTGTCTCAGCAGCTCTTTGAGTTGCATGACGCCCAGCATCTAAGAGTCAGCGCTCCTGAACCATATCTTCTGTCTCAGCAGCTCTTTGAGTTGCATGACGCCCAGCATCTAAGAGTCGGCGCTCCTGAGCCATCTCTTCTGTCTCAGCAGCTCTTTGAGTTGCATGACGGCCGGCATCTAAGAGCCGTCGCTCCTGCCTCGTCTCCTCTGTCTCAGCAGCTCTTTGAGCAGCGTGACGTTCGGTGTCTAAGAGCCGGCGCTCCCGAGCCATCTCTTCGGTTTCAGCAGCTCTTTGAGTAGCGTGACGCAGACGAAGTCGCGTGGGTCAGCTAGTTTGTAATAAAAACTATCCTATGTCCTTTCTCAAGTTCCAAACTATGTCTGTACCAAATTTCACACAAATCGGTTCAGTAGTTTAGGCGTGAAGCAAAGACAGACAGACAGACAGACAGAGTTACTTTCGCATTTATAATATTAGTTTGGATATAATATTAGTTTGGATTTGGATTTGGAAGTCGCGTTTTCTGTCCCTATTTTTCTTGTCCCTTTGTATGCTGAAATCTTTAGAACTACGCAACGGATTTTGATGCGGTTTGTTTCAATAGATAGAATGGATAAAGAGGAAGGTTTATATGTATATAACATCATGCTACGACTAACAGGTGCGGAGCAGGAATGAAAAATGTTGCAAAAACGGGGTGACGCAGACGAAGTCGCGCGGGTCAGCTAGTTTGTAATAAAAACTATCCTATGTCCTTTCTCAAGTTCCAAACTATGTCTGTACCAAATTTCACACAAATCGGTTCAGTAGTTTAGGCGTGAAGCAAAGACAGACAGACAGACAGACAGAGTTACTTTCGCATTTATAATATTAAAAGTTTGGATAACATCATGCTACGACTAACAGGTGCGGAGCAGGAATGAAAAATGTTGCAAAAACGGGGTGACGCAGACGAAGTCGCGCGGGTCAGCTAGTTTGTAATAAAAACTATCCTATGTCCTTTCTCAAGTTCCAAACTATGTCTGTACCAAATTTCACACAAATCGGTTCAGTAGTTTAGGCGTGAAGCAAAGACAGACAGACAGACAGACAGACAGACAGAGTTACTTTCGCATTTATAATATTAATTTGGATGGAATTTGGATGTAAGGAAAAAAAATCACAAACTTTCGAAGAGTTTGTGATAGACATAACATAAACACCAGACACCCAGTTTTGGCTTGACTATCCTTAGGGAATTCCGCAAAAGAAAGAAAGCCGAATAAAACAAATTAAAAGAAATGATGAGTACACTCCAAGAGGATAAATACTAGCTCCGGCTGCATTTGAAGATAACCTGCTGGCTAAAGTTCAAAATATCATCTGTAACTATTTTCGGAGAGTGTACACTTGTACACTTACACCACTGAAGCAACTGAAATTCACCTAACAATTTGAACAACTGAAATCTGTTTGTAGTTGGCATTTTGCATCCAAAGGCTTCATAAGCTCATCAAAGTAGGTATCTTGAAGCGCACACCGCTGGTTGTATAATCTTTGTATAAAATCAAATGGAAACTGTTTAAAAGGCGTTTGTGATTGTTATTATATGAATAAAAATTACTATTAGTGTCAAATTATATGCAATGAAATTTATTATTTTTATAGAATTTTATCGTGACATGATAAAAATATTTAGGCTCACTCATATAGTTCGTATTTTTATGCCCTTAACATAAAACCAAACCAATACCATAATATATTTGGTATGGTATAATGGTATAACCATACCATAATACCATACCAAAATCAATTAATTAGCCTATCGCTGCTGGGCCTAGGTCTCTTCCAATGTGCGGATGCTTTGGCCTACTAGTGCCACTAGATGGGTTGGTACAAGGTTTTATTTCAAGTTTTCCTTCCCTCGCAGTGATACCTTCTGCTGATTTTTTTCCGTTAGTCACCTCTTAGGACAACCTTCGGATGATATGGAGTGGTATTATTCTATCTCCGTAACCAAAAATCTATCTAATAATTTCAATGAAATATGCTACTTGAAACAATAAAATAGAATGTACAACAAGAATAATTGCTAAGCAACAAATGTTTTATAAAGAATTTATAGAATGAATCTCATACTGGAGGGGACGTGGTATGCCTTTCCGAAGAGCGAAACCTACGCTCGGGCCCACTCCATGAGTAGCGGCGCTGCCGTGAAACAAGTCACTAAAGCACGATGGCAATTCAAAAATGCCGTCGATTCAACAGAAGAAGCATCTCATACTTTAACATTTCTCTCTCTCGCAGCAAAAGACAGGTAAGTCTTGCAGACCGAATCGTAAAAAGTAAAAGCTCGTTTTACATTTATGTAATGGGATACGAATTCTTCGTTAATTAAAATACAACAACCCAATTTTGTAATACGCGTTGTATAAACACATTTACTTTAATTTGAGAACATAAAAATGCGTATTGCGCGTTAATTTTTGAAGACGCGTCTACTTGAAGCTTGTTTTTTTCTCTTTTGCTCTTGCATTGATTGATGAAGATAGATCTTTCCTGTCTTTTTGCTATCAAAGTACCTTGTTTCAATTGTAATGTAGCCTGGTGACATACGCTTTTTTATTTAATTAGTATGTAAACATAAATCTAAGAATGTGCCAGCCAAGTAATACCTGCTTAAGGTCCTGTGATGCAACCGGTAGTGTCAAAGCTATTATTTGATGTCGATGATACCATTGGTAGTAAGTATTAAGGGTACCTTTTCTAATTGTAAAGAGGTAAAGTACCAACAGAAATCAAATAAAATCTAGGTACTCCAATTTATTATTCTTCTAATTTGGTATTTGAAAAAGAGTGGCATCGTATTTAAATTGCAAAAGGTTAGCATATTAATACTTCAACATTCTATTGAAGCAGATGCATTGTCATTATAATCAACATGCTTTCAAAGTTATTAGTGAACCGGGTAAAACTATGAAAGCTTTGAACCGTTTATGACAGATCTGCCTCAAAACAAATTAATACCGGATAAGTCGTTACCGCGATCAAGCCAATCGGCTGGTAGGAAATGACGTATCCGTGTTCATTTGAGAACGGAAATCGTAAACCGTTAAGCGGAAGTTTCGTTCATTCGCACCAATTAAGGCGGTGGATTCTCGGCAAGGCTTCGCGATTGTAGATAAGGCTGATATTGTGGCTTAAGGATTGTGGAATCAATTGATTTGTGTTACTGACTGATGGGTTTGAGCTTCTTAGAGGTTGTCTTAATTAATGTATTAGGCTAACATTGGATGTAATTAAGATGTAGATTAAGAGAATTTCGGCGGTGTAAGGATTTTGAGTGTGGCTAAATTTTATTCGATTTGACTTCAACAATACTAAATATACAGGTTGATCAGGTTATTTAGTTTTTTTTGTTGGGCCCCAACTACATATAATAATACTGATGTGCAACCGGGACTGATGGTTAACGTTTTCTTTGAGGGACAAAAGTATCACTCTGTGTTACCTTAGCCTTGCAATATATTACTCTACGCAGTTACAAGACACACACGCGCATACGCAAACACCTGCACACACAAACACACACACACCTTTTTTAAATAGTACAACCAGTAATACAACCTGGGGTCTCTTCGGCTTAGGGAGTGTTGCCCTTACACTCTGTATTATTGACATGATGCACAATTGTGACAAATAAAATGACTACTTTTAACATATTTAACTTAGAAAAAATAAGCAGAGTTTTTTTTATAGCTGCTACTCTAATCTATCGATAGGAATAAATAAATAACATAATGTTCTGTACGAGTATTAGCTATTCGAATCTGAGGGGTGATACATTGACAAGTTCGACATGTGTCAGTGTTAATATCATTAACCGAACGCCTGTTCTACCAAATCGAATTAATGCCAATTCAAATTCCTGTTTTGTGAGATGATATATATTTAAGTAGATTGTCGATACAAACTGATGTCCGTGTATCACTTGAATATTTTAAGTGGCATAGTTCGACAACACGTAGATGAATCAAGATTTAATTAATAAGAAATAGTATTTGATTTCAATAAATTGCATGAATGATGTATACCCTATGGAATATATATTCTGATCCCCATAGATATACCTACCACTCTCGGAACCCTTTAAATCAGTTGGGGTCGGTTTTATAGTCTAACTGTGTTGCTGTTGAACTTATACATTTGAGGTAAAACCACTTATATATAGGAATAATGTATACTTTTTAAAAGTAAACTTGAAGTGATTTAATACGAACGCTTATATTAAAATTTGGCTTGTAGCTCTGGCGTAGGCGAGCTACGAGAGCTACAGCTGGCCGTAGCATAGCCGTAGATGATCTACGCGTCTACGTACAACATGAGCTTCCCCAACTTATATCATTAAAAAAATATCGTATAAATCTCTTTTCTCTTCTCCTCTCTCTTCCATCTCTTTCCTTTATCTCCTCTCCTCAACAATTTGGTGTCATGAGGCTTATAAGTAAGAACAGATTCTCTTTGGAGAAATTTTGTTGCTTTTGATTGGTATATCAAATTTTCTAGAAGCGAGCTTGAGCTTCTTGAGCTCCAAGTAATTTGATAAGGTTCTGTAGACCCAAAAAATATAAAAAAATGCTGCACCTTTAGAATTATTTATTACGTTTTCTTGTAGTAAAGTCGGCTAATTGATCACATCCCATCTGATGGTAAGCTGGAGTAAAGTTTAAAGTATTGTGATCGCTAACCCAGATGCTGTACTTAGAATTACTGCCAGTACCTTGACAGCTTATATTTTTTACACCCCGTTTAAAGAATCCGGGTCTGTAAGAGAAAGGAAACACGTGACTTACTTTCTGTCATCGCACCGCTTGCCATAGGCAGGGAGATAATCTACACATATTAGGTCTGGACACAGTGCGCACTGTGCAGTATGAATGTATTGCACACGCTCAAGTGGTGGAATGAGCTCTCTGCCGTAGTTTTTAAAAAGTGACTTCAATCTGGGGTACTTCAAGAAGGGCATTAGAAGGTTTCTACAGGGTAGGCAGCACTAGTGTAACGCCCCTGGTAATGCAAACGTCGATAGGCCCAATGACGATTTTCCATCAGGTGGTGGATCGTGTGCTTGTCTGCTAGCTAAGTAGGATAAAAATACCTAGCAAATAATTCCAAAACTTTAAGGTTATATAGTGGCTACAGTCATATTCCAAAGCATAATAACTCCAAACAGCATCATCTGAATTATTAATCAGAATGCATCCAAAGCCGAATCTATAATAGAAACTCCGATACGAACTCAATACGATATTGTGCTAAATGATTAAATGAAAATTGATTAGCAGCTGACAACCTGTTTAAAGTTGGAAGCGTTGGTGAATTTATTTATAAATAGTGGATTTGGGTTAGCCGTTTGACTAATATAATATTCGTATGACATGTTACTTTGTGACCTAAATAAAAATAGTGGTTTGAATACATTTGAAGTTGGTGACGATTTAAGTCAAATTAGGTACTTATATGAATAAATAAATCATCGAGGAAAATGAAGGTAAGAAGAGTGAAGCTACTACCGTCTGCCCTGCACAACCTATTGATGACATCGGAGTACTGCAGTTAGACCTGTTGTTAAATGTTTTAGGTATCCAACTACCTGTAACGACTGCCATAGATGGTTGTATGACAACCGCTTGTACCACACTGTCTGAGACACAACAAGACCACTGCAAATAGCCATATTCATACTTACAAAATATATGCACTAAGCTGAAATCTTATTTGGTTGTCTGATACTCTCCAAGACGTTAATTGGTAGTGCTTGTGCAGTTAATCGTAATTAATTTCCTTGCGATTTAAAACTACACAGCAAGTTCAATTTGTTTTTCCAATTGTATTTGAGTGAAATATTTTCGGTTAGAAATTTATTTTCGGAATACCCATTTGTTACAAAGTGCCTATATTAGGCTAGGCTACTAATACGTAGTACCGAAAATCATAGTTGGCACAATGTACGTGTTTAATATACCTCTGCCTACCACTTCGGGGATTACGAATGTGAGTATATGTATGAGTTGCAATCGGTCTTGCGTAGCTGTCGCGGTCACTACCAGAGGGTGTCATAATAAGTATAAACAACTAAAAACGCAATTCAAAATTGTTACTTTCAAGGGAAAGCGTTTTAAATAAAAAAAGCTACGTTTTATTGTAAACATTGTCACGATAAGCCAAATGAAACGCAAAGGAAAAACTCGTTGTCACAACACTAAGGGGGAGGATTTGGATCGTTTTGGGGTAAAGGGGGATGATTTAATAAATATTCAAATAAAGGAAGAGGTCCATTGGGCTCCAACGACGGACGCAAACCGAGCGCCTGAGGAGGCTGTATTACTGTCGATCTGTGGCGAACAACGTGTTTAAGGAAAAAATACTTTATAAACATAGCGGGAAGGTTCCTTTTTTAATGGATAATTGAATGAGCTTGTAACTAAAAATCGGGTGTTCATTATTTTTTCCGTGGCTTTGAGTTATCGAAATTTCATTTTAGTTACCCAATAATGTGGTATTTATTTATATTAGATTTTGATAGTGAAATTCTTCTGTGATGTTCATTTATATTTTATTTGAATGTGACTCGTACACTCAATTTTTTTTTCTGGAGTAGGTAGAGACAACATCTTAAAGTAAGCGTTAATGAAATACATTATTTACGAAAACAGGAGTAGAAGTAGTGATTGATTAAGTTACAACCAGTTGATACCAAAGTGTTAAGATTGATTACTTCAATGATACACCTATGAACGGTTTCAATACCAATAGTGTCACTTATGCTCTGATACCTGCAGAAGAGATAACGCCAAGTGAAGAATAAGATTATTTCCTACAAGTACCTACTTTTTGCTTACCGTCCGAAAAACAACATACTGACACTGTAATTCGAGGCTAAGTGAGAGGGTGGTCCTTTCCCGAGCGAACCCTTGAACCA
The DNA here is from genome assembly GCA_963691645.1 of Pelosia muscerda. Taxonomy (NCBI): domain Eukaryota; kingdom Metazoa; phylum Arthropoda; class Insecta; order Lepidoptera; family Erebidae; genus Pelosia; species Pelosia muscerda. The sequence goes on along the minus strand of OY829114.1, from coordinate 2,700,835 downwards.
AAATAAAATTTGTTTGTGTGGAATGTGTCACGTATTGAGGTTTGGAGCCTTAACCTATGGTCGCTGGTAATATGAAATTGTAAATTCGTTATGTTTTTTTCTTTTTGTTTAAAGAGCATGTTAATTTGACTTCACCTCTCGTGATGGTAAGGTGAGGACAAGGTTTCAGGAAAGAGGGTCACTATTAGAAAAACGTGCAGTCATTTCATGCCTCGCTTAAATGACCTGGGACTGTAGGAAGAAGAAAACCCGTGAGCTGGCAAGTAATTCCAATAGTTAATGGTGCGGCAAAGGAATGACTCACCGAACCGCTTGGTTCTTGATAGAATATGCCGTACCGTATGCGGGTGACCAAGCACGTGTGGTCCTGTGTAGAAAAGCAGAGGGTGGGACTAATTGGAAGAGCTCATCAGAACATTTACCATGGTAGACACGGTAAATTACAATGCCAACGACGCAATATCTCTACGCATTTGCAAGGGCTCTAAGTTGTTCGTGACTTTAAAATTCCCAATAATACGAACCGCACATCGCGCCGTTTCAACCTGTCGAGAGCATCTAGTACCTAAGTACTTAATTTTCTAGTGAGTACTAATTGTGTATTTAAAATGGCTGAAACGAGGCTAATACTCGTATTATATAATGAAAGAAAGTCGCGTTAATTACTCTTAAGAACGGATGTACCGATTCGAGATGAAAATTAGTAAGGTGGTAGCTTAGAACGATAAGACAGCCATATGATACTAATAAATAGAAATGCCCGTAAAATAGAATGCGGGAAGGGGATCAGAAATACACGTGGAAAATCTAAGAAAAACAATAGAAGCTGCAACATGAATCTGAATTCCAAGAGGGTTGAAAAATTATCGGTGGCTGTATAAAGTTCCCCGAAACAGTAAGTAGATTTAAATAAGTGAATAGACCGATCAACATTTTTTTACGTTAATTAAAAATATTTTAACTTTACTTTAAACACAATTGTACACCATTTTAATTAAACAAAATGAAGTGATAAAAATGTCGGTTGCCTCACCACGCTTAACATAATATTTACTTTTCCTCATGAAAACGAATTGTTTTTGATTCACCGATGTAATTTACTTCAATAAATATTTTGTTTGGAAACGTTGTAATTTAAATTGTCCTTGAGAATGATGGGATCCAATGAGATCCAACGTTCTTCATTTCGAGCACGAAACATCTAAGTGTTTGTTGTCAACCATTATTTTTTCTCATTTTAACGTTTGGCAATCAAAATACGTTTTAATTATTATTTTTTACATTTTGGTTATTGTATTTTTAGAGAGTAAAAGAGTGACAATGCTAAGACTTAATGCATCACTTTTTGTTTATTTGTAGACGTATTGTCTTTGAGAAGATCAAGTTATCTAGTTCGTGGCTGTGGCCCCCAGTGGTGGACACTCCCATAGCCGAGGCGCCCGAATCCAATTTTTTTTGCTTTTGCCGAAACCGATAGAGAATTGATTGACTAGGTTAGTTTTAAGATGTATAACCGTTTAGATTGCAAAGTTAAGCTATATTAGTTGAGTTAGGCTTAGGATCACAAGTTGCTTGTCATCACAAGTTTAAGCATTTTTTGACTGAATCCACTTCGGATTGGTGACCGTTGTAAGCATTTAGAGGTTAAGCAATACTGGCTAGGTCAGTTTTAGGATGAGTGGCCTTTATAAGCATTATGAGGTTATGCAATTTACTGGAGTCTCCTAAGCTGGCGACACAGAATCTCTCTTAATCTTCAAAACGACTTATAATGCACATTAAGAAGGGCACTGCAAATTTTTTATATGGATGGCAGCACGAGTGTGAGGCCTCTGGTAGCAAATGTTTATAGCCCACGGTAACCACTTTCCATCAGGTGGGCTGTGTGCTTGTTTGCCACCATTATAATAAAGTTCTGAAGTATTCCATCATTGGAATCTTTTACCAGAAGCCCCGAGCGTGACGTGTTGCTAAGGAAATCCTTAGGTATTTAGGAAACCTAGAAAACCTAGGTGTGAGAAAGTGATTTTATATGAACCGAGAATCGTTTTTTTATAAACCTATCAACTTGTCAGATATATCTGGCTGAGGCGACTCGGGCGTCGGAGGTCGCAGAATGACCGCTGTCCTCCATGAGCGCGGGTCTGGGGTGACGGGTGGAAACGGCTGTCACTTTAGCAGGAGCAGGCCAAGGCGACGTCGCAAAGTGCGTAGGATAGGAATACCAAAGTTTCCACATTAGGAAAGGAGGTGCGAGAGATATGTCTTGCATAATCCCATCAATCAATGACCCAAAGAAGGCGTGCTTTTTAGTCTTTTCGATTCCGGCATAATCACCTCCATCGACTTTGATCAATTCGGTAGTGAGGAGACTGTTACACTATTGACGCTAGTAATATATGTAAAAAAGTATATGGATAAATCATATGGAAAATATATACAATATATACAGTAGGTATATACTATATATACAATATATACAGTATATACTATATAAATACAATATATACAATATATACAAATATATGCAATCATAATGATAAAATGATGAGTTTTTGCAAACTAATTTTCGCGAAAATTTGTCTAAATCATCACAAAGCGTTGGCCCACGATATTTTGACATGCAAGAATAATTACCTCGACCTAAGCAACATACATACACAATAATTACAACGACGCTATAATATTTCATTATGAGATCCCTTTTTAAAAAAAATGGTGCTTTTGACCTTATATTTATAACCAACTGACCCGCGCAATTTCGTCTGCGTCACAAATGACGTCTTTCATATTTCTAACATTTTTCATCTCTGCTCCGTACAGACAAGTCTTCCTCTTGAATCACCTGATCTATTAAAACCTTAAAATACATTGCTTTATTTTAAATATTTAATCACATATAGGGACGGACAGGCAGACAGATAGCGGGAAGTAACTTTGGTTTATAATATGTACCGTAAAACGGCGTGAATAGGTAAATAGGGATCCAGGGGTGGATAGGGATAAACTGGTTAATGGAATATTTTAAATAATTTCTTTTAGAAACTTTTTATTAAGGCCATTACCAGATACTTGATGATTCAAGATTATTACAATGAATTAAACCAGATTTTCGCTTGAACGAAAATAACTATAGAATTTAACTGACCATTTTATTTCTGTTCTCCTCTGGATCCCTATTCACCCCATTATACCGGTACTGATATCGGAAGTATACAAACACTTAAAAGAACACCCTCGTCTAAGATAGTTAAAAAAGTTTGTACGAGTTTAGGAAATAAACATGTTATTTCCACTTTTTTTTAGATAGTGATACTTAATACGATATATTTCTACTTTTTTGGACCTTGTACAAAATTGTGAATCTGTACAAAATTTCAAGCAGATTCGTTTAGAAGTTGTAACGTGATTGCATAAAAAAACAAACATTTTCTTCTTCATAAACTTTCGCATTTACAATGTTATTATAATAGGATGTGCTCATCATTACTTGCTCTTGTTTTTTTGGTCCTCCACTGATATTCACGCCGTCTGCCTCTCGTCTTTGTCTTCGCTGGTATCATATGAGGTGGACTTGGACGCCTAGCTCCTAAATTCCCTCACCATTCTGGAGCTATGTGCCCAAATCCAACACATTTGAAATATTTGCCTGATTTTAGGAAGATGAGTTAGTTCCAGTTCTCCATATGCAGTAGCGTCTGTCTCCAGTTTGTGTTTTACCAGTTTATGATGCTGATGAAATGTATCCTTTCGTACGTACTCTTGACGTTTTCTAATCGTTTATAGATTTCTTTCAACATCTTGCAGATTATAATATCAATGTTCCATGGTTCCAATGTTCCGGTTTGGTTTTGCATTTATATTTCTCATTTATATACATTATACACATATATTTAATACAAAAATTTAATTTATACATCTATATAAGTACTAGTATAGACCTCTATTGCTGTGATAGAGGAGAAAAAATGTACCTATGTATTTTTTTTTTCTTTCGTAACCCGGTTGTCACAGGTAAAGGTATATTTGGACCAGGATATTAATTGAAGTACTTATTGTCTGTTCTGAGTACCAAAATTTATGTATTTTAAAAAGATACCAAGCAGCAGACATCATTGTACAATACAAGAAAAGTTTTATATAATCAAGAAGAGCCGATCTTAGGTGAACTTTAAGGATCAATTTCCATTGATAGGGCAGCTTTTACAGTCAAAATATTATAAATCATTTTGAAACTTATCTACGGGGCCACAAAGCTCATAATAATTTTAAAGAGCATTCACAAGTTTGCACGCAAACATTTCTCATAACTAGCCGATGCCGGTCGCAGATTTTTCGGTTGGAATAGACCATTATCTTCTATTATTAAAATTCTTCTATCTTCTCAAAGTGCCAAATCAAACTAGAGATAGTCTTCAATTTCTAATTGACTGCAGTTAATTATTCACGTAATACTCCTCAAAGAAAAACAATAACATAATGCTTGCGTTCGAATGTGTAGGGGTAACTAACAGTTAATTTGGATAGCCAAATCGGCAGAGCTGCTTAATGAGCCGCAATAAGTAACTATAGGGAGCCTCAAAAGATCCCTATCAGGAGAGAGTAAATTTTCAATATATTCAACTTGACGATGACGTCGAAAATCGAAGGGTACTAGAGCTTAATGGCTAATAGTGTTGTGGGTCTGTTGTGCTGTACCCATCACATTACATTCACAAGCAACTATTCACTCACTCTAGCAATCAACTATTTTTATATGCGCCAAATCCCGATGGATATGTTGGAGGCGGTTGGGAAGGTTATGTCGGACTTGAACTGTCTGAAACGCATGCCGTCTTTGGGTCTTTACTTGTCGGAGGTGAGATAGTAGGTAGCCAACATATTCCACTCACGACTCCGGCAGACTGGAGGCCATCACTTTTTAGGAATTTATGATGCATTTAAATAGAAGATGGTTTGCTGCTACATACACGCTTTAGTTAAAAAGATAATATATATCTGTGCTTGATCAAAATCTTCATGTTATGAGTTAATCATTTACATTTATATGGAAACATATCTCATATTTTAATAATAGAACAGCCTACTAATAAAACTAGCATTGAAATAAGTTTAGGAATAAAAGGTTTCTAGGAGTCTATACTTCCAGCATTAAATGATCACATTTCGTCACCCGCAAGTAAACTAATCGTAGTTTGCATACGAATCATGAAATCTCTTACATATTTTGATTCAATCAATAAATTAGTTTCCCGCTGTGTCCAATGCTGGACATAAGCATTTCCCAATGTAGGGAGGCTTAGGCCTAGGTTGGGAGGTTACAACGTTGACCAGATGGGGGATTGGTTCAGACTTACATATTGATTTTTGCATATGTTATGCTGAGTAGGGCCGTAACGATTTATGAGCAAATAAGATCGAAAAACAGAGTAACCAATTTGTAAAATGCTTATCAGAAATTAAAAATGTAAATATTCTTTTTTTAAATTTGAGGATCTGATTTAGTGATTCTTCCTACATTCTATATTAAAATACCTCATAGTTTCACGTTACATAAAAATTTGCTGAACACTTTGCTTCTTTTCACCCTATTTCAAGCGCACATAATCGATCAATTCGTCATTAAAATAACCGCTGCTTTGATACCATCTATGTTTCATACTATAAATGTTCAGAAAATATCCTCGGGGTTCTCGGAACAACAATTTTATTCATTACCGTTTTTGAAGGAGCTTTTTTGCTTATCCGTGTAACAAGTTCGAAGCGTTCCGAGGGAGTGTTGAAATAATTAAATATTTTGTGCGCCGATGTAGATTAAGTTGATATTTTTAGTCCTTTTCAGCTGTGTTAGTATACATACGTACATATTATACTCCTATTGCCCTACGGGGTAAGCAGAGGAGAATTAACACTCACATTTCACCAATCATTGTATTCGGTCCGATATCACTGCGAGGGAAGGAAACCTCGAAAAAAAGACCCTGAAGCCAAAGCCAAACCATCCAACACGGGGAGAAGCCTATATCATATAAATTTACACAAATACATTTGTGAGGAAAAGATTTTCTAGAACATTTATTCCCAATAAATGCGATTGGTAAATCAGTTACAAGTCTGACCACGAGCACTCCCAAAATACGTGTGGTAGGGGGCGAGGTAAAGAAAGAGAAAGAAAGAGCATGAGTCGAGATCGAGCGGGACAGCACCGTGAGCGTTCCTCGGCGGACTGTGGCCAACTAACCAAATCTAACGGTCAATTCCCCCCACCACACCGCTTGCACAATGGGAGTGGTACAATCCTCGTGGATAAGCTATACATACGCAAGGATCGAAATCTTACAAGATGATAAATTATATAGGAGTATACAAATCTACCTATGATTTTATATTTGTACCGGTATGTGGAAACCTTGTTAGTCAAAATTGGGCTCATACTAATTATAATGTGGATTGAATTTCCCGTGTTTTGTGCCTTCATTGTCTTGTTCTTAGAAACAATATCTGGAAACTGATAGAGGTGGAAAGTAATAACGTGTGTCGGGTACCTGTATATTAAAACTATATTACAGTAGCGATTCACCGTAACTTTGTTTATTTAAGCTGAATTATAATGTCGCCAGTAACTGATACGAACCATGCTGCAATAGTGACCTTGAATGTTTCGTCAGTTGGTTTCTTTTTCACAGCAAAGAATATATAATATAATAAGTCTTTTTCATATTTTTCCGTGAGATTGTCGAACAAGTTACAGCGTACTAGCTGGTGATGGGGATATTTTCACAGCCCACTTACAGAACGCGGGATTATGAGAAGAAGATACAAGCTCTTGTATTTGTAAATCTTAGAATATATATTTCAAACTGAGTGTTGAAGACACATTTTTCAATGATTTTGAAACTTTGTTCTTTTTTTAATTAATTCGCCCCTTGACTTCCCTCCCAAAGACGTGCAGGACAATATCGAATACTCTAGATGTGGTCTAGTTTATCAAAGAGTTCAGAGCATTCTATTTGTAATAGACTGGGCGCAGTTCAAATTCCATCTTATTCCAATTTTAAATGAATTCAGTTAATGAGTTTTAAAGAAAGAAATAAAATATTTTATAATGCGAATCACGGGGCGTGACGTCATACGTGATCAATTATTGACTGCACCAGGATGCAGGTGAGCATTTTTTTTCATCAAGAAAAATGTACGCAGGAGGAGCAATTGAGTACAGTGGACGTCATTCGCTCTCCGTTGACATATCATGGCGTTTTGGAGGGATTTTAAAACAAGAGTACATAGAAGCCTATAAATAAATGTAGTTTCATTTGTAGGAATAAATATCTATGGGGACTAATTTAAAACAATTTCTGGAAATTTTCCCGATCCCTTATCGTTGTTCTGAACTACTCGTGCCTATATAAAAGTCAATGGTAGGTAGCAAAACGATGTCGTCACCTATGTATTTCATACTCTAGTTCCTACTGAAATAATTTGTACACCTAAAACTGTGAAATGAAATCTAATTTTTTTATATTTCTTTTATAAAACGTTTAAAAAACCCAAGTGGATAGTCCAAGATGCTCCGACAAATATACAGACTTCTAAAATCATGATATTCTTTTAGTACATGTTGTAAAATTTGGTTGTGAAAAATAATTCATCTAGTTCCTTGAGTAAGTTTCAGGCAGTGCAATTAATTTAGGATATGTGATTAAACCCTCGAGGTCTAGAGAAATTACGAAAGTTCACCACAGCGGCGATAATTCGAACTAATTGGGAGACATTGATGTTCGGAAATATCGTTGTATTTGACTAATCGAATAAAATAATTTATAATTATTAATTTCTCAGCGCACAGCTTAGAACTCTTGGGCTAGAAAAAAATTTCTTTTATTTAACTTTGATAAACTTTTAAGCAGAATTTTCCGAAATTTCTTCACTGAGGGGATATACTATGAAATTTTCCTGGGCCATCTCGGGATGGGTCGTTAGTTTATTATGACAAATATATTTTTTCTTAGTAGTTAATATTTTGCCATCAATTTTCGCAATCTCACAGCCGTTTATTACTTTATAACAGGTTAGTTAGTAATCAAAAAGTTCTTTTTCAACAGATTAAAGATACATTTTGAAAATCCTTCGTATTTAAGGAATAATGTATTCATTTAGTTAAAATATTATCAAATAGACTGATTAAACTTCGATTGATAGTTGGAATGGTTTTATTATAATAGGCGTATTTGTGAATGAATTTACTAATGATAGTAACTAACGTTCATGATAACGCAGTTTAGCTCGTTTTGATCTCGATATCTTTCTAAGAGCGCTCCTACAGTCGTATCGTACGAATAAATTAGTATTCTACTATGTTATCCTATTCAGGGCTCGACAACTTTGATATTTTCTATACAGACTCATACATGATATTGATGAAATTTTGAAGATTTAGCTGCAGAAACCATTTATAATAAAAAAAATGCTGGGTAGCTAAAATGGAGGTTAATCCTGATTTATGGAAGTTTTACTGTTGTAGGTATAACAACAAATAATCATGACAAGAGGTGTGTGTGTATGTGTGTGTGTGCACGTGTGTGTGCATTAAGTTTTAATAATATTATAGGTAGGTTCAAAGTCCCACTTCATGTTATGCAAAGTTAGATATACCGCTCTGTATAACATGGAGTAAGATTTGGAGTGAGTGAGTAGGTTGCAATCTACATACGGGGAGATTAAAATTGTATCAAGCTTGTTCTAACGAAGTGTATACGTATACTAAGCGTATGTGTAGAGTAACCATGATGTTCATTTAATCTGTTTATTTGGTGTACTTAGTTTTAAGTAATGGTACGTATAATTAGAAATGTTTTTCGAATAAAATGTTGGAATTCTCTGACATCATAAGGCTCGTTCTTAGAATTTATTACTTCGTATATCTACATAAATTGATTCTTGAAAAATACGATCTTACGTAATAAACTGATAGGTAGCATTTTACAGTAAATACATACATTATCTTGAATAAATATGATTCTTAAACTAAAATGTGTACCTAATTATACAGTAAAATCCGGATTCTTGAACACACAGCTAAAGTATCTTTCCAAAGTCTTATTTCCATAATTTAAACTTGTGTCTGCGAGAACTTCGCCGAAATTTGTAATTTTTGACTTAACCTACTTTCTCGTTCTCGCAAAACGCAACGAGCTTACGCATGAAATTTATGTACGACGTCTGTAACAAGTTACGTTGGGAGATGTAATCGTAAAGAAGTGTTGGCGGCCGATGGGCGATAAAGTTATGGGTTAGTGTTTACGGCTAGTGGTGGTACGCGTGGTGTCAGAGGTGTGGAGTGTCGTGGTGGTACTCACAATGTAGCGCAGAGGGGGCACATAGCCGAGAGCGTACGAGGGCTCGCCCGCCGCCCGGCCGCGCCGCCGCGCTACCGCCGCATGGCGCCTCGCCGCCAGCTCGCGCGACCAGCCGCCAGCGCGACACCTCGCGCCCGCACGCGCGTCCACGTGCTCCGAGCCCCGCGCAACCAGTCCACGTATCCCCACGCCGAACAGTCCGACTGTTGACAATTCACAACATCGTCACTATACTAAAATTCGTCCAGCAAGGCCATGACACTCGTACGTTAATAATGTATGAAAACTTTCTCGTAACGCTCGCACATTGTCGCATTGCAGAAAAACGTTTCGGAGCGATACATTAACTTGCTTTTGTCTTGCAAGGGGGCTTACATGCAAGCTTATTTATTCACGTAAGCTCGGAGCTGTGTGCGAGCATGGAGCGCAGTGTCTGCTGCCGTGAAAAGGGAACGTAGCCGTTCTGTATACTCACATTAGCATGCCAGCGTCGGCCTCCCGGTTATCAACTATCGTTAACGTAAACAATTGAACACACAATCATTTTGGCGAGTGGCGCGGCGCGATATCACATGCCGGTTGGACGCGGATCGAAGGAGCTCGGGCGGAGGCGCCCGGCTCAGAGCATCGGCCCCGGGGGCTCGGCGCCGCAGGGCTGCCACCGCCACCACACCGTATGCGGCGCTTGCTTGCTAAATGAGCGGATTAGGTGCGCGGGGCGGAAGTGTCGGAGGCGACACGCGCGTCGTTGCCACTGCAGGCCGCCACTGAGGCGGGGCGGCCCGGGAAAGCCTCCCCGCGCCCCGCCCCGCGCCCCTGAGGACACCCTCCCGCTCTACCCCGCCCGCCATGTGCCCGGAGCGCGCTCAGCCTCTCGCCTCGCAAAGGGTTGTCGGCAAAGGGAAATTGCTACTATCGTCTTTTTGTCGTGACGACAATTGGCCGTGCTTTAGGCGGCGTTTTCTCTTTGACCACGGGTCGAGGATGGTTTACTCATTGCATTTGTGATGTCATGATATTCAGTTTTTAATAAGTAAGATTTTATTAGAATTGTTTTGAGTCATACATCGGAGTCGGTATATTATGTAACGCCGTGCGGGTGCCACGGCCGTTCCGCAGACGCAGCGCGCCTGTCGGAATACCCCTAACGCAGCCCTTAAATTTCTAGTGAAACGTCACGAGTGAGAGCGAAGTTTCCCGAGTGAGGCCGAGCGGAGACACCGAATGCGGCCGAGCGCCACCGGCGCCGCCCAGTCAATAAGGCCGTCTCCACTCGCCGAACAAAGACACTAACATATAATAATTACATTTAATTAAGGATAACTGGACTATTTTGTATAATAAGCATATCGTGCTGCAGCGTTAGCAGCCAGATTTCGCACTTGATTATGTAAAATTATTTTATACGTGCAAACGTTTCGGCGTTCGACACGTGGAGTCGGTAGCGCCACCTAACTGCTCATCGGAAAACCTCGCAAAAGTTGACTATCGAAAACACTTTTCGCACAAGTTGCACGTACCAATAAAATTAATAATTCATTGACAAATTTATATGTATACTTTAAAGAATATGGTTGAAATGATTGTAAATATTATTTTTATCAAGGCACGTGGTTGATATAACTTTTTAACGATGCAGTAAAGGTTTATAACACATTGTGATGTAATTTGAGACTGTTCTATCTGGTCGGTTTATTTTCAACTTGCACTTTTATGGCTAGAAGCTTATGTTCACATTTACGTAACTGAAACTATTGGTTTTCATTGTGAATTAGACACTTCGTTTTACAGTAACACTATTGGTAATGCTACCCCATTATGTTTTGTACTCACGTGGCATGCTTGAATATACATTTATAGTGGCGTGTTTTGTGAGGTTTGATTCCTGAGGGGAGTAGTACTCGTAATATTGGAAAATTTTATATCAAAAAGTTTGATCTATTATAGAGATATTTATCTTTTACTTACCTGTTACTTGTATATATATACTACTTGTATAGATAATAAGTTACTTACCTGAAAGCTTCTTCGTTTGGACCTTACAAAAGTTAAAATTTGTACAAGTACAGTAATACATTTTATTTTTTAATTTTTTTAATGATTAATATTATTATACCGTTGAACATATAAGTGGATAATTTCTGTATTTTCTCAGTAGTAACTTGTAAATTGTGTGTATGTTGTGTTCGCATCTAGTAGGTCATACAAACATGAAACACCACAATATGTTAAATCCATGACCAGTTTTGTGAAGCTGGACTTGAGTTTTGTGAAAAAAAAAATATGGTCCTTTGACAGTGTAGGCCAATCATAATGGATCTGAAATTTTCGATCAGAGATTTGGAATGAAACGTATTTAAGGAAGCCGATTGAGTATATCATACCCATACAAATTAGTCACTTTAAACGCTTTTTGTCGTTCGTATTTCATGCGAGCCCGAAGTTACGGATGCATGTTTCGTAGTAGAGTCCCTGTAATAGTATTTGTATGGCAAGGATCTTACAAACATACAATTAATGGACACAAATTACCCTCAGACTCAAAACAATTACCTGTGAATCACTGGGCAATAAATAAATAAGTGGGAATGCTCTTTGGGAATCGAAACGTGGTTTTGATTCCCATTGGGGATTTCCACTCGCACGACACAGCGGCAGTTGTCGAAGTGATTGTAGAATATATAATTCTGCGCTATTTGCGGTATTGGTTTGTAAATTATGTAGGTTGATGCGCAGAACAAACAATTTTATCGCTATTTTCAGTTTACATATTAACGAAAGAATTGCAATTGCAAAAGACAGATAGATAACTCTTTTTTGTACACTAAAAAGAAATTACACAAACTTAACATTACATATGTTACATTTGACATTTTAAATTCGATAGCACGCTAATAAGGATGTTTCTCTATTTATATCAGTAATCATAAGTTTATAAGACGGATATACCAATTCAGAGCGTTAACAATACAGTTTTGTTAGTTACCTTTTGGTTATGGCACCCTAAAAAGATTTACTTCAATGGCAATAAGCTAACAGAAAATAAATGATTTAACAAATTAAAATTCAATACTTAATACAATAATTCAACTCAAACGATACCATTAATTACATAATCCGTTCATTCATACTTGTTTCTTATTATGGTATAAGGGAAACAGAAATTCACGCGTATTTGTACGGCTGCCATATTGAAAATAATCGGGATTATACTGGCGACGTATTTATTTAACAAGTTCCAAAAATGTGGTCACCCGCAGGACTGTTCACTGTGGTACTATTTTGTTTGACATGTTCGATTTATAAAAACATTTTGCATTACACTTCCACTAAATTATGGGAGAGGCGACAAGATGGACAAGATAATAGGTATTATTCCTTAACCAGGGAGGCTGTTGCCACAACTGATGGTTGTCTGAATGCTATGTGTCTGGTTGTACTTCATATTAATTTAAAATATATCCAGCCTGTTCTTACATACTACTAAGACAGAAGGTCCTGGCGCAGATGTACAGTAGGCTCCCTGTCTGGACACATTGAGGTCTATCCTTCGACTATCCTTTTATTATTATCAAAGGATGTGCGTGTTAACTCTACATAGAACTGTACGTATTAACTATACGTATGAACTGTACGTATGATCTGTAAGTATAACTGTATGTATTAACTGGACACATTACTGTATTTATGAACTTTAAGTGTAACTGTACGTGTAACTATATGTATTAAATGTATGTATTAACTGTACATATTAACTGTACTTATGAACTGTACGTATACCTGTACGTATTAAATATTTAATGAATTAACTGAACGTATTAACTGTAAGTATTAACTATAAGTTATTTTGAAGGCCCCTCTAGATGTCGCTCTGCAAGAAGACCCGACCTATTATGTAACCAAGGGATAGATGAAGTAGAAGAAGATTAAGCCTGTTCTTAAAATGACGAAGATATATCTTAATACAGTTTGATTACTGATATTTTTTAACAAATGTATACACCCTTTAGGGGTTTCGGTGTCCAGAGACTTTTCTGATAATCAGTAGGTTTACTGGGACGCAGGTGAGGTTATTTTACCCATCATCAAAAACCTTATTCAATTTTTTCCTTCTTCTGTCAAATCGACGGCATTTTGGAGTTGCCATCGTTGTGTAGTAATTTGTTTGACGGCAGCGCCGCTAATCACGGGGAGGTCCCCAGCACAGTTAACTTACTACACACTATTATGAAATGAGTAGGATCTTTGTATAAATAGGACACGTAAATATCACTTCGCCTGATGGCAAGCTAAAGGCAAAGCTCCAGAAAAGGGTCGCTATTACAGACACGTACGACGTTATGGTGGCACTCGTCTCGACGGCCTCATCAGATGCTTTTACACGCCCGCTTAAAGGATTAAATAAAAAGTGTATTTTAAGTATATGATATCGGTATTAACTGCCATGAATGACGCAGAGTAGGGAGTATATGTGAGGTAGTGTAGTGTACTTAGAGCGTTTTTTTAATGTGGTTTCCCCAGTAGGCCTATCCACGGATCAGTTGTGATCCTGTTCAATGTGTAACTATTGCAAAATAACGGAAATTTTCAAAGATTGGAAAAGATAAATGCGATGTAGATTCAGAAACGGTAGCTTGTAGGAAAAAAGTATTGATATATTTTATATATAATTTTATTATCTACAATATTGTCTCAGGTAATTTTATGATAAAACTTACCATTTTGCTGAAAATTGTGAAAAACCCTTTTTTTTATCTTCGACCTTGAATAACAAAATTTTCATACGCAGGAATGATGAAAACTTATAAATATTATTTAAAACTATGTTTTGAACAATTTTACTGATTTTCAGCTTGCTGGGACTTCATGTACCTTCAAATGTCTAAATTGACCGGACTATAGTGTGCCAATCGCCTTAGATATCGCCCTATCATATAACATATAACAAAGTATACATGTATGAACTTTCAGACTTATAAAAAGCATCGTTTTGTAAAAGTTAAAAGTTAAAGTAAAAGCGACTACGTCGACATTTGTTCATTCACTTAGATTTCTTCAGTCCTAATTGATAGGTGCCGCCTAGTTCAATATTGAAAAACACCCAGACCAATGTAAATATTCATATAAATGCACTTTATTTGCATTGCGCGGGAATCGAAGCCACGTCTCCTGCGTAGCAGTGGCATTCACGCCAAAGAGGGCGTATAATCAAATTATTGTTGAATTTTGTAGCACCGTGTATATAGAAACTGCGTAAAACATAACTACGTGTGTATACCAATTAAGACCAGAGGATTAAAACATGAATTTAATAACAGTGTGATGTACCTAACATGTTTTTGGGTTTAAGAGGTTCTATACGCTTCATAATCTGTTCAACCTGTTAGGAGTAAGCTCTGATCGATACTGTACTTGTACCATAATCCTATGATATTGTTACACTGCTCTGAAACATCGAAGTGTATTGAGAAGCACTTACTTGGAAATCATTGTATTCTAGATTATTTAATAACATAATGTTAGTTATATTTAAATATATAGGTAGATAGGATATGTCTCTTTATTGTAAACCAAGAACAACATGACTTTTATATAAACATGTTATTATGTGGATAATTAGAATTGACGATCTTATCGCACAGAGGCAATCTCTTCCAGCCACACCAAGAAAAATCATTTCATAAAGTTGTTGATTTCGGATTTTTACTACTACTATACTACTACATGGTAAAAAGGTGAGGTGCAATCGAGAACATACGGTTCATCATTTTAGATGCTATTGTCTTTAAAATGGTCCGTCTTCCAGTTTTTACTCTTTACATTGTAGTGAGACTATTGTCATGCATGTCACCTTCCAACATGACATGAAGTCAGAAGTTCTAGAGCTTACAGTTCCACTTCTCCTGCCGGGACCCGGCATCGGTGCAATTTGCCAGGCATTTGCTCCCCTCATAACCTGGCAGTTTCCGTAAAACGTGATCGCACAAACGGAGGCGACTCACTCGCCCAAGATTTTTAGTAATAAAATTTAGGTACTAGTTGAGTAAAACCGACTAATAAATTTTCTTAAAATCAAATCAATACGTAAATTAAATTTAAATTTATATCTTAATTAACTTAACCAAAATCGTACCTCTCAAAATATAAATTTCACTAAAGAACTTATTGTTCGTACAGTCTCAATTTAAAGTTAATTGTGAGTCAAATTCGCATTGGTAAGAATCTTTTGAGATAAATCGTTATTTCTTTAGAGAAATAAGTAAATTGATTTCGAGGAACCGGGTCTGCAAACTGGTGTTATTGAAACTTCTGTTATAACTTGTTTCGATTTCAACAGAGACATCTTTTGTTGAAAATATTCAGTCACTTTTTATACTTTACACAAACGACGTGCATTGATGGTCTTATATTTATTAGATCTCGTGTTTCTTTATTCCTACAGAAACGGGTCCTTCTAACCTTCTTGTAAAAAAAATAAATGGTGATACCGTCAAGCAGGAAGAAGCAGAAGATTAGTACCTAAACAAATGGAGTATTTAGTGGAGCCTAATATTTCTTTTATAATTTACGACCTAAAAGAAACTCGCTGAGGTAAATAAAAGTCACGTTTTACGATCAAAACTTTATGTTAATAATTTTACTCTAAAACTTTCTTACTTCTTACTTGCTTCTTAGACATATAATATTATTTGTGTAGGTACAAAAGATGTATAAAATATATACAAAATATGTACTAAATATGTAGGTATAAAACATGTATAAAATATGTACAAAATATGTACTGTAAAATATGTACAAAACTATAAACACATCTAGGTTCATTTCAATTAAGTAGGTACAAAAATTCAGTATTGTTTGTAAAACCTCTTCCTGTAAGAGCCTTCTCAAAAATAAAACATAAGTACTTGATAAAGTAATTGGTTCTTATACACAATGTATATATTACAAAATGAATTGAAAGTGGCATAAATTACGCTCAAGAAACTTATCTGATTAATAAGATTCAAAATAGCAGGATTTTGTATATTGAAATGTACGTTCAACGTCAAATAGAAATCCATTAACCTGTTAATTAGGTTATTCCTTATTACAATTCCATAAAGCTTATATTCCATTACTTCTCACACGGTATTCCGATCTCGTTAGTGTCATCGATAGACTGTCAAACATTAGCGGGTTACTGAGTAGGGTGAATATGATTTAGAGTAATTTAAGTGGGACACGCTTGAAGCATCAAACGAAACCTAAAAAGCATACTGTACCAAAAAGATAAATCTAAATAGGTACCTACTTTTAATTCAGATTGGTAATTTTGGAGAACCAAAACGATTTTTGGGTCAGAAATCACCTGCAGTTCCTTCAGTGCTGCAGTTATCCAAGAAAAACATATTTCTACCTTTCTTAGACTAACGTCAGTTGCCCGATTACATACATCTTAATATGAAAAAGTTTCTTATTATTGATTGCTTAAAAAATCATTACAAGGCAAATAAAGTGACCAAAACAGGATGTCAATCTACTTTTAAAACCATAAATTTCTTCGGCATCTACCATCTAGCTATGAAGTAAGTACTTTAGATCTATATGGTAGACGCTGTATTATCTGGATATTTTTATTCGTATTATAATAAAAAATAACACAACATTTTGAAATATTTTTCATATTAAAATACTTATAAATTCTAAAACTATGGACTGTCTAACATAAACCCATCACGTGGTCACCCTCTCCTTAGCTAGCGTCGTAGATTGGATTCTGTCACCCACTGGGCTTTTAGCTCGACTCCTTGTATTAAAACTGAAAACTATAAAATGGCTCTTGACATATTATTCAAACTTGCGGGATATTGACAGTCTCTTGAGATAGCGGCAGTCAATTTACTTGTAATTTGTGAAGCTAATGTTGATAGAAACTAATATGAAATGGCGTTAGTTTGTTTACATCGTATTGTCAGTATTAAAGAGTTAAATCATTGGAATTGCGATTAAGAAGTCGCGAGGCTGTACTGAGTGCACTGTATCGAAGAAGTGACAGATCAGAAAGTTAGGTGCTCCTTTTTTTCTGTGCGAAATTCCTAGCTACCCCCCTCACCGTAGTCAACGAGCTTGGTTAAGTCGGTCTCTAATCGATCATAACGGCATGGTTATTTCAGGCAATTAGTTGTCGAGGGTGATGTAGCCTCTGGCATAAGCTATTTAGGCAATATTTTAATCGGAATCTCTGGAGAGTTATAAATGAATTTCACCAATTTCGTCATCAAAAAGCATGTAAATGAAGTCTAATGAAAACTATTTCACTGTGTTAGGTTAGGTGAGTTTTTCTCCTATCAGTGTCACCAATTTTTCTCCTGCACTGGCAATACAGAAGTTCCCTCAACCTTCAGCCCCAAACTACTTCTTCAAGAAGGCATTAGAAGGTTTCTATTGGTCGGCAGCTCGAGTGTGACGCTCCTAGTATTGCAAACGTCCATGGGCCACAGTGGCCACTTTATATTTGGTAGACCGTGTGCTTGTCTGCCACATAAGTGGTATAAAAGAGACTATTACCTAAAAACCACAAAAGTGATTTTCAGTTTTATCGAATCATAATTTGATTTTATAGGCTTCATCCAACGGTCCTAAATGTAAACTAAATGTAAACATGTACCTATGTTGTTAAGGAATTTCCGTCCTTTTACCTAATAAAATAGTGTTTTTTTTCTCATGCTTCCAGTAATACAATTTAACCCTGTCTTCAAAATAAGTCAGCCTCTTCAAAATACCTATGATTAATTTAATCTGTTTGTGTATGTTCTTCAAGGTTACCGTCCTGCCCACTTACATTGCCGTCACATGTTTTTGTTCCGTACTCGACTTTGCCCAAACCAACTCAGTAGGTACCCTTTTCAACTCTTATTAGTACATCCTCTTTTAAGACACGTATTTTTCGTTTATCTGAACCCTCATTTTATCAACTGATATTACTTCACACGTACTTTACAAAGATTTTTTCATCCTATTTTATATCTAATACGCGTTTCTCTACGAGAATACGATTTTTTTTATTTAATGTATGATTTTAGATTGACATGGTCATTTTTACACATTCACTGTTAAATTTATCGGGATATTTACCATGTTTGTTTATTTCGTCAGTACACCGTGATCATGGCGCTTGCAACAGTGCCGAAATATCGGTTATTCAACAAAATAAACAAACATGGTAAATATCCCGATGAATTTTTCTATTTAAGATTCCATACCTCTAAAGATAAAAATATAACCTTCATTTCATCGTAATATTATGTCTGTCTGTCAAGATTAGTTTTCTTAAAAGTGTATTAAAGTATCTGCAACAGCACAATCACAAAATAAATAGTCTATCAGTGGTGAAAAGGCCCTAGACCACGATTCCTGCCGGTTCACCAATAAGTTGCATCGTGCATAACAAACTAGATTGAGGTTCTTTTCCCACCGGCTTTTCTTTTGAGAATCATCACACTTCGCTATTTTTAAACATTTTATTTTAAAAACGATTTCTCTCATTGAATCGAATCAATTTGGCCACGAGCACATTTAAATTACCTATTGCTGTTTTGTAAAAGAAAAAACAAATTACAAACAATTGAAAATCGTATGTATAATATGTATAATGTAGCCACAGTAGCCTAGTGGTATGGGTAAAGGACTGCTGAGACTAGATCTCGATTTCGATCCCAGGTTTTACCATGGCACACACCAATGACTTTTCGATGCTATTCGAAGTTACGTGTGTATTTATCGCAGTAAGTGCCCGGTTAATGGCTATAGGCTCGCCACCTATTACATCGGGACCTAAACACAAACTGGCGAAATGTGAGGCGTGAGTTTATATTATGTTATTACTTTACTTATAATTATTCTAAAATCTTCCCGTACAAACTGGCACAGCCAAGCGGTATTATTTACATGAGGTTATACTCGTATTTTCTATTTCAGTAATTCCAAATTTGAATGAAAATCAGGTGCTAATAAATCTAATTTCTAAGTACCTACCCCGCGCCTTCAATAAAGTGGGTAGGTAAGAGGCCGCCTCTGAGAACCAGTTATTTGATTTGTGAAATCAATTCGTCTCCATTGCAGCGGTAACTTGATATTTCCATTACCGTTTTTATGATGTCCGGATCTACGAGAAATTTCTCATTCGATTGGAGTGGATTTGAAAGTGGCTTCGGATATAACACGCACTTGTATACAGCATTAACTCTATCTGTCATCATCATCATCTCTTATTTATTTGGGGTCGGTAGAACATGTGTGCTATTTCTATATTTTTTTCCCCATGTAGCCTTACTCTTCCATAGTTTATATAAGGCTCTATTAAGATCATTAAGGTGCAAAGCATCCTCATCTGAAACTCAGTATAACTGCTGATTTTTGAAAGCGGCACTAGCATAGGTTTTCTATTAAATTCTGAATGTATCTAACTGTTGGTCATCTCCTTAACGGCTGTTATATTTACACCTGTATAAATAAGCTTGTATTCCTATATAAATATATAACATTACAATTATTGACCTGTTGGACTTTTAAACAAGACAATAATGGATCCACTGTCATATTACCATCTGCATAAATAACTTTGTACTTCCATTTAAAATAATATTACAACGTTACATTTCAAGTTCGTGGTATGACAGCTGTTTAGTTATTGACAGGTTTTAAGATTTCATGGTATAGATCCTGATTCCTTGTGCTGATTTTTTTATTTTCATTTTCCTTTTATAAAGTTTTAACTTTTATATAATATTAACTTTTACCAAACTTGCGTACTTTAGAGAGGTTATTTTAATTATAGCTTTACACCTTCTACAATATAATGCACAAATTGTAACAAAGCACATCTAATCTACTAATGTACAGTTAACCCGAAATCGCTTCATAAACCAGGTCGTATCCACCTCAGTCTCAAATAAATCGAAGTACGCCAAAAAATTTAAGGCGGATACGATATATTGGACGAAATAGGAATCACCCGATTGCTTTTCATTTCGTCGGATATCCGATGCTATTATATTTATTGGTTTTTAGAAAAGTGGCCTCGAGGCCGTAATATCGGGCGAATTAAGATTTGCTCAACGTTTTGTTGCTGCGTTCAGACATTCGATGTTTGGGATAGAAAACTATTGCAGATATAACTATACGACTTTATATAGATATTTTTTTTTTAATATTTTAAGACAATCTACATAACGTCACATAGACCCATGGTACGCATAGTTTAACTAGCTTGTGTTACGGGTTCTAGAATGCGGAATGCGAAATTACAATAATCTGCATCAATTGAGTTCAAGTTTTGACACGATTGACCCGCTTAGATAGTTCTCAGTTAGTAATTTTTCGCTTCAGTAAAATTACATTGCAAGCGGGTTGAAATATATTTTGAAGATAAGTGTTACAAAGCCATGACACGTGTAGAAAAAATTAAAATTTCGTGGCAAGATTGAAGCTGAAACTATTATTAATCTTTTCATTTACTTTATACCCACTATAATATTATTAATATAGCACATAGTTTCGTCTTTATTTATATAATAAAATAAAATCACTTCGATTGTCTGTTCACTTAGATCTTTTATACTATACTACGAATAACGGAATATCCCGCATTTTAATACAGGCTTCAGCTAAAGAGAGAGATTCAAGAAGATTATTACATACGAGTAAGGGATCAGTTTTTGTCGCGGACAAAGACGTGGGACATAGCTAGTTTAAATAAACAAATATAATATTAAACCCGTAGATCGCACAAAACTTTAAATAGTAACGAAACTGACCTACTTCAACAAACAAGCAGTAATAAAATTTATTTTTAATATGGGAATGTATAAATGTGTACTAGGGCCGCATTATAGTGAAGGAGATTTCATTGGCCAAACGCCAATAGCACGGGGTGCTTTGCCAAGCCAGCCCGACTGTACGGTAATGCGGGCTCAGATACTGACACGGGGATAAACTGCAAGGTTTTTTACCGCTGATGCTGTTTGGTTGTTAACACTTTGGCTTTAAAACTTTTTTGTAGTTACATTCATCAGTTTTTCAGTTAAAAGTGTACTCTTTCATTTCTGCTAATTGGAAAACCTCCCAAGACAAGTGGCAATTCGTTGGTCGTCGTTTTGTGGAATAGAATAGGTCAGAATAGAATAGAATGGTCAATGTATGGACGTATTTTGACATTTATGAGAAGCGTCGACAACTGTCATAAACGTCATTGCCTTCAAAACACATGTCAGTCAATCCTATATAAATTCTATTCTGTTCCAATATTCAATGTATGAGATAGACATACGTTCTCGACTATGATTAATCTACATGTATAACGTTTTACGTGCATCCAGGGCTCCAGGACAAAAACAACAAAATAGGATTCCCGTACCCAAGCCACCTTGCCTTATCAATAACTTTGGTACCCATGTTAGTTGCCTTGCCGTAAGGAACTAATTCACGGGAGAATATCTAGACTTCGACATGATCTTTGTGACAAATATCACCAATATCGGTTTAGCCGTTTTCACATGAAAGAATAAAAAAGTAAAGAAATAATAATATTCTACTTGTGTTTTCGTGTTAGATCTACGTTTCAGTACATCTAACTACCAAACCAGCGAAAATATCATTTTCAAATGATTTATTTATTATAAATTACAATATTTTAGACAAGTATACTTGTAAAACTTTATATTTATGTGAACTGAATGATTCTTCGATTCTTTGATTATTTAAGTAACAAACATCCACTTACACACTCTCATACACCCATGCACATGCACAAAACTATACATACATCCAACCATCTACCCAAACACATACTGGGTATTGGTGGTGCTTACATGCTATAGCTGAACCAAAATTAAATTCAAATAAAGCTCCAAAGATTTGCAACTGTCAAACTATAACGGTAATAGATAGGATTGACCCAAGTTATATTTTAACTCCACCGATACACGAGTACTTTGTACATAATGGATGAGCAGAATCGAACCCCGGCCATTACTGAAATTCGGTTCGTCATTAAAATTGTAAAGTAGCCACTAAAATGCGGGTAACGTCGGGTTATATTTACTAAACTGTCACAAGTTAGCGGTTTGGGATATATAGCTTGACGTATTATGTATTATGAGAAATATTACAGCTTACAAGCGAACAAAACTGAATAATAGCTGGTTTTAGAATTCAGAAATTGAAGTTTGAATCACGTTTTAACAATTCCAACCAATGAAGTCAATAGGAAATTAGTAGGTACTAATTGTCACACGAATAAGGTCGCACGCCTCAAAGTCAGTAAAAAGATTTCTTACTCGATGAGATAGGAATTTGTGGGGAAGAACACCAGTTTCGCCTTTATGTCAGGCATCTACAGAAAATCTACCAAACGACTAACCAGAGAGATTAAGTCCTAAAATTTTTGATGAAACTTCGTTCTTCGAACACCCTCCTGTAGGGCCACTTTATGACCCCCTTACAATATGAAAATAATGTGTAAGAACTTCTAAACCTCTCGTCATGTCTACTGACGCTCAGTTTAATGCAGTGCACGGCATCTAACTTGGCAAGGTTTTGTAGAAGTTGGGGTAAGTTCGCGCATCGTACACTTAGTGGCACAAAAACTGCTTGTCATTATTATTCACCAAAATGCCATCATTTATTTTGAATCATGTCTGTTTTACCGCAAAAGAGACCCAAAATCGTCTCAGATGCACTGACAGTTCTTGTCAAGTTACTTGCCGATTTCTGTACGATCCAGTCAACTGCTGTCAACCAATGATTCTAACTTTATAAAAAAAATATACGAATTCTAAACTTAAATCGGCAAAAGTTCACCGCCATCTTCGTTATACGTATACCTATCTGTTTGACAAACGATTACTGGAAAACAAATTCGCATTTATTGAGATTGTTTCCTAAAACTTTGCCTCTTCATTATTGGTGGTGACAGTTTTATACAATTTCGCATATATACACAACATTCAAGAAGGGTAAACGCATGTGTTGCGTGTCGATCGAATGATTTAATATTATCTAATAATGGCAATGAAATAGAAAGATTTTGAAATAAGGTAATATTATAATCTGTTACTTTATCTCGATAAATAATAATATAAATAATTTATTTCAGATATAAGTCCACATGTGTTAGTAATAATGATCTTATAGCTACGTTAGAAACAAAGCCTGCTACGTTCATTACAAAGAAAAACATTTTAAAAAATAAATTGAGATGGCGCGCTAGCATGCCCATGCCCACCTTTTCAGGATTGGAAGGTCCCACCTCTCGGTCAATACCTTAAAATACCAAATGAAGTAAGTCAATAAGGTGACCCATGTGTTTGTGGGTTTGCATGTGTATTTATGTGTCTGGGCATGTGCGCTCGCGTGTGTTTATGTGTAGTCTTTGAGCATCAGTTAATAATATGAGTGTAATGAAATTTACAGCAATTAGTTTGCTAACTATTTCAAATCGGACAAAGTGAATGCGCCTACGGAACTCGAACCAGTGATCTTTCTCTTACCAAGGGAACACTCTAGCCACTGAGTCAAGGAGCCGCGTCTTAAGTATTCGAAATTCTCCTTAACAACCATCTTGAGGCGATATTCAGGCTTCACTTCAGACTAAATCGATAATATGAGTTTGGATTAAAACTTCTGTAGTGTTACACAATACGTGTACCTAGAAATTTTCAAGAAGTTGAGTGGCTACTGAAATAAGGACTAATGACCAAGCCCTTACGTATATTCGGTTCGCTTACCTCTTACAACTTCTAGGGCGAAAACCCCTCTACAACTTGCTCTGATTAGGAAAGAATCTTGAAATACAGAGAAATTCAATTCTATCATCTTACCTTACTAATATTATAAATCTGTAAGATTGTGAAAATTATTTAAAGGTCATTATATAGGCTGCACCTCGCCTGATAGTAAACAATAATACCTAATAAAAACCATTTAAAATATTTTATTGCTACGGCCAATAACAAGATCTTTCAACTCATTGCTTATTTTAACTTCACATATAAGTACTTCTATCGTATAAAGTTCTCAACTCATCAAAGTTAGCAGCCGATGCGTACAACACTCTCATTTTATGCTAAGTAAGTGTATACAGATTAACACTTTATACATATTCAGCAGCCCCAAGGTGTTTTATACGGAAATGACTGGTAATTTTATGATCAGTTTTAATGTTCTGCAAATTACATTTTAATTCCTCACAATATTATCCGACAAAGAACTAAAGTTACCGACATAGCTCGCAGAATATACATGCTGAAGTGGCAGTAGGCTGGCCACAACTGCCGATGGACTGATGTCTGCTGGAGCAAACGAGTCCTAGAGTGGAAATCGTGAGAAGGCAAACGGATAGTGGGACGATCATTAACCAGGTGGACTGATGACCTAAAAAAAGGCTGCGATAGACTGGATGCGTAGGGTGGAAGATCGGGAGCAGTGGCGCATATT
Organism: Pelosia muscerda; assembly: GCA_963691645.1. Classification (NCBI taxonomy): domain Eukaryota; kingdom Metazoa; phylum Arthropoda; class Insecta; order Lepidoptera; family Erebidae; genus Pelosia; species Pelosia muscerda. The sequence goes on along the minus strand of OY829114.1, from coordinate 2,676,005 downwards.
TAGAGAGGCATATCAGCTGTGGACTTCGATAGGCTAATTGATTGATTAATTGATCCTTATAATATATTATACTAGCTGACCCGCGCGACTTCGTCTGCATCACCCCGTTTTTGCAACATTTTAATTCCTGCTCCGCACCTGTTAGTTGTAGCATGATGTTATATACATATAAACCTTCCTCTTTAACCCTTCTATCTATTGAAACAAACCGCATCAAAATCCGTTGCGTAGTTCTAAAGATTTAAGCATACAAAGGGACAAGAAAAATAGGGACAGAGAACGCGACTTTATTTTACACTATGTAGTGATAGTGATAGTGATATTATTTATACCAGATGAGCTGATACTAACCATACTCTCACCAGTGAACTAATATACCTGGTGGCTAGCGGAGAAGGCTACTAAAGGCTTATTACAAAGTCGCTAGCATAAGGAGAGGTTAGTTTTAATTCTAGTGTAATATTCTACAGGAACAGTAACACAAAACACAATAAAAAATGTTACCATAAATCACATAACAGTATCGTATTTTCGAATTACAAATCAGACCATAAAAAGCTAGACCTCCAAACTTTTCACGCGTTCGTTGAAAAAGCTAAACATATCGTCGCATTTTTCAAACGTTACCAAATACGCACCCCGAGATTAACAAATGGATCGCTTGAAAAAGTTTTGGCGATAAATTTCGCTGAAGTCACAAAACTCGCAACGACACGTTAAATTTTATTACTGCCTCGAGCCTGAAATGTTGCTATTAAACTTGGGATAATATTGAAATGATCTCAGACAAAGGTTGTTATTGCATGAAAGTATGCAAAGTAAAAGTAAGAAATTTAATGGCCCGATCGTTCGATTCGAGAATCGAAATAATAGTTATGGGTGAGTATTGAGTAACGGCATTTCATATTGGCCCGCAGTGTATTTAAAATGTAAGTATTTAGGGTTATCACAATTTATTACAATTTGAATAGATCTAAAAGAGAATGCATTAATATAAGGAAGTACAGGGTTTCCTTCTTCCTATAGTCCCGGGTCCTTTAAGCGGGGCGTGAAAAAGCATCTGATGAGGCCGTCAAGCTGAGCGCCACTATTGCAGCACTGTACGTGTTCGTCTTCAGATTAACATCAGGCGTGGTAAAGTCGAATTGACGTGCCACATTGCACATGTTCCTAGGCCCCGGTAAATTAAAACAATAATCTACTTTTGATCGGGTGGGATCTGTGCCTATCTGCCTTACCTACCTACCTACCTTAGGACATAAAAAAACGACAGTAATAATGATATCGGTATTCAATATGATTGATCATTTCGTATCCTTTCTACTTTCAAAGCGCAATAAAAGAATCTTTCAAATCGCTCGGCTCACCCGGTAACCGTTCACTTCAAACAAAGCTTTGTACAAACAAATTCCAAACAAAATATTGTTGGAAATTTACTTGTATATGTTTACAATCAAGTGGAAGTTCCTCAACTATTATGTTTTTTAAAAACAAATAAATAATGATAGAAGAATACCATTTTAGACTCAAAACACATTTTATCGACCGTTTTTTGCATCTCTAGGTACCTTTTTTTATTTACGACACATCAATTTGATTTCATCCCGCCTGATGGTAAGCTCAGCGAAGTCTCAGAAACGAGGGTCACCATTACGAACACGTAAAGTGTTACAATGGTGGCACTCAGCTTGACGGCCTCATCAGGATGCTTTTTCACGCCCCGCTTAAAGGACCCGGTACTGTAGGTTTTACGAGTACACTGTTCTCTTCACTTCCTACGCATTGAAACATTCGTAATTAGAACAAGATGCAACACAGCAGAAAGCGTTTGTCATAGTGTTTATAATGTTCGGGACTTGTCGCGATATATTTTTGAACACTTACTTTTGCCGTCGTTTCGGGTTTGTTGCAGCACTCGTGATCACGACTTGACTGGCCTGCGAGCGTCGCGCGGTATGCAGGAAACATTTTTTGTGTGCCTACCCTCCATTACTTTCATATTGAATGTAAGGCTGGCGACACACCACACTCACTATGTCAGTTTTAGACGTCGTAAAGCGTGTGAAGCGATAGAAGCTAGCTAAATGCGAAAAGCCATCGACAAATGTGTCTTGACCCTTATTGGACAGTCTGACGAGTGCAGTTTACTAGCTTTATTGTTTCACTTAATTTTGTTCCTTTTATTCTTACAATTTAATCCGATAAGACCCAGTACCATTACCCCAGGGTTCGGAATTTAAAGCTTTCGAAGCGACTGAAATTAACGATAGAATGAAAAAAAAACAATCGAATTGAGATCCTCCTCTTTTTTGAAATTCGGTTAAAAAGTCCTATAACGAAATTTCTATTGGTAGCCATACATGTTCAAGTTTAACTACACAGCTTCGGCTTGTGCAAGTCCACGTTATTAAAATTTGCACTAGTATCGTCTAACACAAGTTACAATATATTTGTACGGGTATATTGTAACCTGTGTACCAATATGTAATTGGTGCAGCTCACGTCGTGATAGCAATGGCAGGGAACAAGCGATCAGGGTGATTTATCCATACACGTTAAAGTATAACTGTGAAAATTGTGCAAATACATACACATAAACACACGCCTGTAATCGATGAAGGGGTAGGCAGAGGTGGTACTACCACAACTAAGGAACAATAATTCGACTCTGACCAGATTATTGCTACACATAAGTAGCAATAATGAAATGCTTGACCAACCGGAAGAGCAACCGGACTACTGCGTCAAAAGGACGCCAGCTAAATAGAAGACAATTTGAAAATAGAATCTTAGGCGCTGCCAACATTGTAGTAATACAAAGTATAGGTGCATTTCTGATAACATTTTTCCAAACACCGGATCGCCGGCGCCGTAATTTCAAATATACGTACCTACATAGTATCTAAGCAACGTACGTACTTCATACCACGAAAATTGGAGGTGGATATATGGAAACACATGGGTATGTAAACTGCGACAGAGACGATTCTTTTTCTTATTTTTGTCATTTTCAAAAACTTTTCTTCATTTTACACAGCACTATCATGACCTAAATTAAGTATTGCTAAATTTGATTGTGCCTACCATGGAATCTAGAGTACCTACCGATAAAAGTGCTTAGATTTTTTTGTAAATGTAGGTATTTACAAAATAAATTTAAGTATATTATACATATAAGAGGTAGGAATATTGTGTTGGTTGCTGTTAAGTTTTGTATGTACACAATATAGAAATATTTTGTATATACACAAATGACGCCCTAATTTCTACCTACGTAATTTGAATGAAACGGAATGAGCACGAGATGCATAATTAGTAAATAAACTCAAGTTCAGTAGTAGAACTCTAAATCTGCTCATATCAATTATTCCAGCGTTAGCCAATCAAATTGGTTTTTTTTAATCTTTGTTCGTTTTGGGGCAGCTCTTATAATATTATGTTTAGAGTATGAAGCATTCAGACAATAATCAAATATGATGTAAAATGAACTTACAACTCATAGCGTTCGTTATCCAAATTCAGTTCTGTATATTTCACAATACTCTGAAAATTGTCGTCGTAATTCTCAAAAATTCAATTTAAAATCGCTCTGAGTCCGGTCAGTTTGGAATATTCCGCGGGGGCCGGCCGCACTAGTAATTGGTATGGCTGTGCACACGATGCATTCAAAAATCGTTCGAGACGACTTGAGGTTGTTACACGCTATATCGAAAGCCAAAAACCACGAAAAAATAATTACTTATTTATTAATTATTATTATTCAAATTATTAGCATGTCACGGAGTGCGATTTTGCTTGAATTTTAGATGATTACACACACTTCAATTAGCCTGTTGCAGTCAAGCAAGACATAATCCTCTCTAGTGCGTCATTGCTTCTAATTCCCCACCGTAAACATCTAGTACATTACACACTTTTCAACTCGTGTTGCCTATCCGGAGAAAATGCGTTAATGATGTAAATGCGGTTCCAAAAAGGTAGAAAAATATCGTCAGTAAAACTAACCATGGATTATTGTAAATTAATAATAATAATATAGTAGTATTAATTCTAGGTAGCTAGCTAGGACCCCAAGCATGACCTACTTGTACAACATGATGGATAAATTGATCTTTAGGCTATTAATCAAGTAATATGAGAAACACATATACCATATTATTAATAACAATTTATAATTAATAGATAAGGAATACGATTTGCATGCTTGTGATCTGATGAAGATTAGGTTATTATCATCATGGACAAAAAATGTGTGTGTATTTATACTGATACTCTCCAAAAATCGTCTGATACTCTGCAAGACGTTAATTGGTAGTGCTTACGCGGCTAAGCACGTAATTACACCACATAGCAAGGAATAGGGTGAAAAACATTTTGTTCAATTTTTTTTTTATTTAGCTGCAACATTTTCAGTTAGGAATTTAATTTCGGCATACCCATTTTTTTTTCAAGAAGCAATATTTTATTATTACGTCTAAAGCAATATTTTATTCCTTAACCTTGCCAGTTTTGCCTCACGGAATTATCAAAGGTTTTTAATGACAGTTTTTCACAACAGGAAAAGTACTATACACTTGTTTATTCAATATGGTGTAGTAAGCTCAACCAAGTACCATCGATAAAAAGTATAAATAGTCCTACTATTTTGATACACAAAAACACATTGACAGTTTTAAACTAGTGTACCATTAAGTGCTCTCTAAATACGCTCTAGTGGATGGCAGGCTTAAATTATATTCACTGCTACGCTGCGGCAAATCTGTTGATTGTTTTGTGAGAGCTACCCTGTGTTTGAAATACAGTTTTTACAAACACACTAAGCGAAGCGTGGTCGATAATCAATTTCAAAACAGTTAACTAAACTTTATATCACATGTTCTAGTTAAACCCACTGTATTACAGTTACATAGTACAGTACAGTAACAAGTATACAATTGGTTCAAAGTAATAAGCTTTATATATTAATAATACATGATTCGAATCGATCGGAAATCGAATGGATGCTCAGGCGTGCCTGGAAGCCGTGATCTTTAAGTTACAGTACAGTGCTCTAACCGATGAGCCACGGAGCCACGTTTTGAGCATTTGAAATTCTCCTACACAGCCATGAAGGTCACTAGATGGCGCCCACCATTGCCCTAAGATGGTATTTTCGATCTAAATTGATTTAAAATAACATACTAATTGCTTTGAAATGTCATCTAATTTCATTTCATTCACAGTGTCTTACAAAATATTTTACATTGAATTTTTTTGGTCTTATACTTAGAAATTGAATGCTGAATTCCCAAAAATTATACGAAATGGGGGAGAAAAACCAGGAAAGTGTACATTAAGATTGCGGTAACTTAATTAATAAGGCACGGGGGACTCGCGGTCGTGAGGTTACGGCGATGAACCACACTTAGTACACTATCAACGTGAACCCACTCCATATAAATACCATGTCAATTTAGTTATTATATTCGATTTCCAAGATCCATTAATATATTATAACTATGTAATGAAAATTTTCAAAAGCAAATAGTATGCTAACTATTTAAATCAATTTTATATCTGAAAAATTAAAACCTCTGAAAGGGAAAAATTCGAATCTCGTCGAAGAATTCACTTTTCCGATCTAAATTTTTGATATGTAACTAATCAGTTTTTCACTGTGCACGTTGAACATAATAAGGAACGTTTTAAAAAACTTACGGTTTTGACTACTATCAGTCCTCTCTTTTTCTCACTATTGTTCTCAAATTTCCAATGACGTGAATATAAATCTCCTCGCATACTAATCTCACCGGAGTCGATGAGACAGATTATGTCGGATTCAAACCGACTAAAACGCACGCTGTTTTTGAGTCTTTACATACTATAGCTAATAAAAGTAGGTTAAAAGTAAAATATAGTCAATGCATACATACACTAAAACAAACTAATACAATTCGTAACTAGTTCCAACAAGACATATATCTACATGTAATACGGTCTTTGTCTGCATTCAAACAAAATGGCACTCTTAAAGGTGTTTCACCTTCTTTAAATATGCATAGCACAATCCTCTAGAGTATATCGAGAACCATTCTGTATTCCTAGACAAGCCAATAAACTTATGTAAAAGTAAATAGTTTTGTAAATGGTTTCAAAAGTGTTGGAAGCTTTTAGTTACCGATGAAACAAACATCAGCGATTAGTGTCAATATAGGAGTTCCTCAGGGTATGAACCTTGCGCCCATTTGTGAATGGGCGCAAGGTTCGTACCCTGTGGAATCCTCAAATATAATGAAGTCAATTTTGATTTGACTCGATCATTTTTTTTTGTAACACTTAGGTGGCAGACAAGCACGCGACCCACCTAGTGGAAAGTGGTTACCGTGCCCTATGGTCATTTGCAACACCAGAAGCGTCACACTAGTGCTGCCGACCATATACAGAAAAGGGGGGAGGGGTGAATGTTAAGAGAGTTTCTGTGCTGTCAGTGCAGAAAACAAAGTACAGTTTCACGGTCATCCCACTGATAACACAAATCCTCGCCAGTGAGAGCTACCCTACTCACCTGTTAGTACTTCTGTAGTTTAAGCGATGATAGTTTAGCCAGTTTCACATTTATGATATTAGTCTGTACGAATCTATGGAAAATAGCAAGTTATGTATTGCTATTTCTCGGACCACAATACTACCGCTTTATATAAACTTTAACAAAACATACCCTATCGTCCATGGAGCTGAACAAAGCCTGTTCTGTTTGTCTGTAATTCAACTCCTCTCAGTACTCGTGAATCAAATCAACTTTTTGAACGTATTATTGATCTCTTGAGCGCTTGGGCGCTGTAATTCGAATAAACCTTCACAAACTTATTACCAACTAGCGGTTTAACAAAAGTAATTCTTATTTCTAAGTGTTAAGGTAGTTGTCTAGTGTATTCTATAGATTGTATTTGGGAGGAGAGTTGTATTTTGTCAACAAGAAAGCGGCAAGACTGACATACCTATTTTAATAATGTATGAGTAAAGTTCCCAAATCTTTTTTTCATTTGTACAACGAGAACATGAACACTTACTGGGATTTGATAAAAAAAACTCTTATAAAATGGTTTAGAAGTTTATTTATTTTATATTTAAATATTTAGATAGGGAAATACAATTGGAGTGCTATATAGCATAGTTACATACCGTACGTAGATATATTTAAGGATATTAAAGCGTCAGTAGCATAGTGGTTTAGGAGTCCGCCTTAAGATCGAAAGGTTCCGGGTTCAAATCCTGGCCATTACATTACCGAACACAATCCACTCCTACTACAAGCCTTTGAGCTAAGCGGGCAGCCTTAGAGGGAATTGTGGTTGTTAATATTATTTAAACAAAAACAAACACAAATTCAAATTGTAATAATGAAATTTTGTAAGAATGAATGTGTGTATATAATGTTGTTTGTTCTTTTGCACATGAAATCGGCTGAATATATCTGACTAAAATTTACTACATAGATAGTCTTCACTTGACTATTTAAATGAGTGCAGCAGCAGGCACAGCTAGTGCAAAATATAACAACATTTGTATATCAACATAGACTTAAAATAATATGTAGTATGTTATGTCGATAGTCTCGAGGCATCCTTTTTGACCGAAATTGTATTACGGAATTCATAGACACCAATAAATATAGACTTGCCACTTTGGTTTATGAAAATCTTACGCATTGGAACCCAGGTTGTATTCCGCTCTACTACTTCTTTCTTTAAAGAATTGCCAGTGCGGTCTGTAGATCGCTGTGGATCCACGAAAAATATCGAAGTTCGATCAATTCGTAGTTTGTTCTAAGGCCGACCACATTTTTATTATAATTAAGACATATGCAAGCAAAAACTTAACTGAAATAAGTATATCACTTAGAATGGCCGCACACCGTAGCTTCATTTGCTGTATGCCCAGTAATTTGCCATTAAAGAAATTACATGTGGAAAGCTTTTGGTGCGTTAATCTAAGTAAATTTTCCGCTTTCGCGCATTTGCTGCTTTGGTGTTTGGCCTCCCTTAAGCTACTGTAGCTTGTGTGCGATATTCGATAAAATACAATTGAGCTGAGAAATTGGCTCAGAGGTGCAGAAAGGTTATAAGTTAAGACTGGAGACTCAATTGTCAACGGCTAAAACTCAGAGTAAAGCGACTGCACATTATGACAATTGGCAGCCGCTATTTGGCAAAAGACTTGCTCATATTATTACTCATTTAAAATTGGTTAAGGACTGGAGAAAGCTGTGTTTGGAAATTGGTTGGCATCTTGATTGGCTCGATATTAACTATAACAGTTTTATTAGAGAGTAATAATAAAGGTGTGAAAAATTATCTAAAGAGGTCATCAAGCTCGAAGCTATCTATCCAAAATTAAGATCAAGAGATCAAAGTCAGATTTTCAAGGAATAAGAGGACAAGTTAATATGACCTCATCAAGCTAGATGGTAAACTGAAGGTAAAATCCCAGAAAAAGGGATCTCCATTACAGACACCAACAATGTTCCAATGGTGGCCGTCAACTCGACGGCCTCATGTGATGCTTTTTCAGATTTAAAGGACCTGGGACTGTAGGAAGTAGGCAAAGAACTTCAAGACTTAGAAAGGTAAGAATGGGTAAGAGTGTCATGAGGTTGACATAACATTACTTCAGAAACAAAAACTCTTATACGTACCTAGAATAAAAAGGTACGAGTATAAATTTGCATTTACGTGAGATAGTGAAGTTCTATTCGTGGGACAGTTCAAAGTGCTATTAAGTTTTTCTATCGAGATATTCTCGAGAGTATTACAGTCTCGAAACGCGCTCAGTGGAGATAACGTCAGTGTAACCCTTATTACGTAGGATTAAAATAAATGCTTCGGATGTGTAAGTGTTAAAAAATTCTAGCTACGATATATTATGAGCGCGAGATATTTTGGTGATGCCTTTGATTAATACACTTTCATAATCAAAGGTTGATGCTTGATCACAAAGTATAAAACGATTATTGGTTTCAGTATCAGAAATAAGCAATATACTCGTAGCATATTAAAGGAGGCGTTACATGGGATTGACGGCAATAGTAAAAACTCGACACGTGTTTTAACTCTACACGAAGCATCTTCCGGAAGGCTACAATATGAGTATGTAACCAAATTTAAGAGTAGTTGCACGTAATCATTATTTATTCAAATTGCTTTAAATTTGTTAATAAATAAAATAGATAAAAAATATAAAAATATCAACTTCTATTAGCATATGTACCTATATCTTATCAGAGTACAGTTAGTACCACTTACTACGAGTATAACCGTGCGAAATTTCCTTTCCATAATACTATCAAAACTGTCATTCGTATCAAAAATGTGACAGCTGTTATAGCAACAAGTTAAACAAAAAATAAACTGACTGCCAAAGAATAACACCGACTTCTGTGAATCAACTACACATACAATCTTCTGTAAACATTTGTTGCTCTACTTTGCATCGCGGCACTGGTATCTATCAAAATTTTCGACATTTACAAGCCGTTGGCACGCGAAAGATGGCCGACTAACACAATTTGCTGAAGACGTTTCAGCTATGTCACTAAACAGTTTATCCTGAACTTTGTGCTCGTGCCGCAAGAAAGCATACAAGTTCCCAGTCTCCGAACCTGATAAATACTTAGTCAACTTGTTTCATAACATTTTGTAGTGTCGTGTTTTGAATAAGCTATGTCTCAAGAGACTGCAGCTAGGGAGCCATTTTTCTTGAATGTCAAAAATATATAACCGTGATAACCGTGGTAGCCTAGTGGTATGGGTAATGGACTGCTGAGACGAGGTCTCGGGTTCGATCCCAGGTTACCATGGCACACACCAATGACTTTTCGATGCTTTTCGAAGTTATGTGTGTATTTATCGCAGGTTTATAAGTGCCCGGTTAATGGCAATAGGCTCGCCACCTATTACATTGGGACCTAAAACATAAACTGGCGAAATGTGAGTGTTAACACCTCTGCCTACCCCTTCGCGGATAAAGGCGTGAGTTTATGTTATGTTATGTTATGTTATGTCAAAAATTGTTTCGTACGATGAAATTTTAAAGTAGCAAGTTTTAACAAATGGCTGCGATGTGGTAGATTGGATTGGTTGTATATTTGACGGTTATAATGTTATGAAATTCATTTTGGTATTATTTGCGAATATAAATAATGTTGCCTGTAGATGGAAAGCTAAAATTCTGTTTTGATGTACATAAATGGGTAATATAAAAACGGCCTTTCTTTCTTTCTTGTCGTACGAAAATTCTCCACGGATACTACTCCCTCCCTCCCGGAGAGCCGGATGACCACGGTAACCACTTTCCATCAGGTGTGCCGTATGCTTGTCTGCCACCTAAGTGATGTAAAAAAATAAACATATCCGATAGCACTATGGGCTAAAGCTAAAAGAAATAAATGATTATTTATTTTAATATATAAAAATGACCTTGCCAAATTACCGGTGCTTCTTGAGTTCAAATTTTAAGGTTTAAATTAAAATATGGATTCTAATGTCACATGAAGGAAATGATACTATATAGTTTGTCTGTGTATATAAAAGTACCATCCAGTCACCATATAAATATGAAATAAAAATATTGCATAAACATTACTTGAAGTTTTTATAAAATTTCAACTATAATAAAAGCAATACCTACAGCATGCCATGTTCGAAACACTATATTTTAGACTAGATGACAAGGAGCTAAGGCACTTTTTGTGGTGTGTCAGCTGAGCAAAATGGATCACCATTATATTTCTAGTACAGCAAGCTAGGTTATGTGGACTAAAGGATGTGTATGAAAACTGTTCGTATATTATCAAGCGTTCGATTATAAAACTATTATCAACAGATTGTATCGCGCATCTCCGCCTGATACTCCCCAAGACGTTAATTGGTAGTGCTTGTGCGGCTAAGTACGTAATTAATTTCCTTGCGATTTACACCGCATAGCAATCAATCGGGTAAAATTTTTCTTCCATATTTATTTAGCTTTTTCGGTTAGGAATTTGTTTTCGATCCCATATACCTATTTTTTACAAAGTGCCCGATTAGCGGCAATAGGCTCGCCCCCTATCACATCGGACCGAAAATCATAGTTGGCGAAATGTGAGTGTTTAATACACCTCTGCGTTCCCCGTCGGGGATTTGGTGTTCATTTTATTGTTTACATTAACATAAATGAGTTTTATTTAAATTTTAGTAATTACTAACTTCCAGTACTGTCACGTTTTGTTTAATTAAGAATCTATTATACGACTTTTGGCAACTTTCGTTCGTCTACGATTCTAGTCGTCTCTAATTCAAACACATGGTTAAATTCCGAGTATAGCCATTTCCATAGTTTGCTGGGACCGCCAAATCTTAATGGGCCCCCAAAAACACCCGCAAACAAACATTCACAGCAAAGTTTAAAAATACCACAAAACCTCCACCAAACAGCAGATACCTTACCACATAAATGTATGTAAGTTCAAAACTATTCCAGTAAAGCTTCCAAATTATTTTCCATGTCAAGTCAGCTGTATTTCACGGTTAAATATATCCAAACTAAGTTTATAATAACAAGATATTTTCATATTTCCCTCGCGCACTAACAACGCGAAATGATGCCACGAGTACAAAGTATGAAGTCTCGGACTTAGATACATTTTGTAGTTGGACTATGTCATAGGCGTGAAGCGTTCTTTAAAATAAATAGATCTTGCTTTTGAAATAAATACTTATGGTGATGCGACTGGAACTAACGCAGTAATTACAATGCGTTCACTCTGTATTGTATGAACAGATACCAGGTGAAAATTTCTAATACATTACGTTAATTTCGGTTAGTTTAAATTTTTTTTCTTTTTAGTTTTTTTTGTCACCAGATAGTAGTAAAATGTTTATGCTTGCCTTTTTTCTATCTTAGAATATTCTTCTACTTTTTACAACGTCACTTATTATAATGCTAGTTTACCTTCCTTCCCCTATCATTTACCCATGTTTATTTTATTTATCTTTTCTTAAGTTATGCTCGCGTTTAGTATTTTTTTCATATGCATCTTTACTACTACTACATACTACTACTACTACTACTTACTAATTTTTCACCTGGTTCAATCATGTTTTTAATTCCTTGTCTAGTTATGTAAAACTAGCTGTGGCAGGCAATATAGCCTATGTTACTTAAGGTGAATGCAACTTTCCAAATGTAAAATAATTTTGAAGGAAGCTCTCAGTAGCTTATGCGTTTATTCATTACAAACATACACACACAAAAAATATTTTTTTTCCTCGTTTTATATCAATTTAGAAGTGTAAATGTAGATGAATAGTTTTTATATGTATCAATTTTATCGCTCCAGCTCATTCCTTGCGGCACATTGTTAACAAAGTAATGCGGTGTATTCATACCAGTTTACTGGCAACTTTTAACTGGCCAGATGTGGCTCAGCCTCTCGGGGTATGAATCTGATTTGCTTTCAGATTAATACGCCAAGGGGAACTTTTTTATTTTACAACAGATGAATGTTCGAGTTCGTACCGTTAGAAAAGACTCGAGCGAACGCCTTCAAAAGTTTTACATTAAGGAAATTTTATTCTTTTTAATTTAGCAATAAATCTAATTAAAAATATTGTTTGGCCGCTAACTTATGTTACCTAATTTAAGATGAGTCTTTGTTTTAAGAACGTTTTTTTTAATTTAATACAAAACTGTGGTATAGAAGAATCGACTGCTAGGCTGAAGGTAAGATTTATGCATTCCATTGAACCGGACCTTAGGATCTGATTAACCGCGATCCGCGATAAGCTGCAAAATTGTAAGTTACGTAATTGTTTTTGCCTATCATATACAGGTTATAACGGAAACACTTCCGAAGCCCATGCAAGGCTTCAGGTATTACTCCTCGTATGTACACCATATATTGACTCTATTCATGTATATACTCTTACGCATATCAGTAAAGCTAAATGAAACGACAATTTCATGAGTTCATGTTTTTTCATGAAGTGTTTGTTTCATTTAACTTTACTAACACTATAGAGAGTGAATAATGCTAGTTAACAGAATGAATAAAAATTGAGGTAAAAAATTCCATATCTTAATTTTCTATGCCAATATGTTGTATACCAGGAGTACTACCAGGGGCACATTTTTTTGACTCTTTTCAAAACATTTACTTACCTATCGCATTCCATTAGTTACCAGACATAGGCATCTTCCAATGTCTGGTTTTATCCTGCTATGTCGACGCTGGCCAGACAGGTTGGTACAGAGTTTTATTTCCAGTTTTCTTTTGTCTTTCAGTGATATCGTCTGCGTATTTTTCCGTTAGTCGCCTCTTACGACACTCTTCGGATGACATGGTGTGATGACACTTGTATTCTTTCTCCTTTACCACACGGAACATTGACCGAGTAAAATACTTAATCTGGTATTCGACCGTAAGACCTCATTCGATGCAGCTACTGTTACAATAAAAAGCTCGCTGAGTTTCTTGCCGGAGTCTTGTCAGGCCCGGGCCGTGTTTCGAACCGGTGCGGTGGTACATTTACTCACTCATTTATAAAATATTGTTGATATTGACGTTAATCAAATCATAATCATCATTTATTTGTGGAACATATAACATATTGTAAGCGCCGTGGTCTATACAGAATGAATGATTTTTTAATTTTTAATAAAAACAACATAGGTTCATAAACACGTGACTTTTTTTTAATCTGTGTTGCTTTTGTGTCTCTTCCTACTTCGCCAAGTGATAGCGTAGTGTTATGATTGTGTTCAAACCCCAAACGCCACAACTACATGTGTAATACACAGGTAATTGTGTCGAGTTGGAGCCAAAACAAAACATGTTTTGGTCACATTGCAGGTTTGTAAAGCCCATATGATACGGGGATAACATGTACACAAAGCAAAAATGATAGCCTAACCATCTAATACAATCTATTTATGATTTGAGTCAAGTGGAAGAAGCACCCGTATGTTTTACATATGTGTGAGAACAGTCAATATCAATAACAATAACTCATTTCTTTGAAGTCACATATGTGTGCGTCATCGTTACAGGCGTATTAGTGTATTACGTTTATGTGTGCCAGTGAATTGTGAACGATTGAATATGTGTTAGTGAGTGATTTGCCTGCCATCGAATGAGAAGGTAAATTTCACCAATACAGCACAGGCTCACGTAGTTGAGTGGTATTATAGGCGTAATGGCAATGCGAAGGTTGCGAGTTCGAACCGCAGCTATATTGATATAGGCGGTTTGATTAATTAATAGTTTTATTTTAGTTCTTTATTTTGTTTGTGATATTAAAGAACCATACAGTCGACTTTTATACTAAGTGTTCCGTAATCTCAAAAATAATATGGAAAATAAAACAACATCATTGTTTCAATGATATAATTATAAAATAAGATTGTTCAGTAAATAAATAAGACAAGCACACGGCCCACCTGATGGAAAGCGGTCACCGTGGCCTATAGACGTTTGCAACACCAGAGGCGTCACCCACGCGCTGCCTACCCTGTAGAAACCTTCTAATGCCCTTTTTGAAGAACCCCATATTGTAGTCGCCTGGGAAAACCACGGCAGGGAGCTCATTCCACAGCTTGAGCGTGCGCGGGATGAAACTCCTTTCATACCTCCTTTTTTCCTTTCCCTTTCATACATATATATATATATTTATAAGTATCTAAAAAATCTCGAGTCACAATGTTTGTAACTAAACTAATTTTAAACAGTTAAACAGATTTTGATAAACATTTTTGCTAAATAGTATTTAGTAGACCTAAGAATAGTCATATACTATTGTGCGGGATAATTGAAATCCAAGCGGGCGTAGCCGAGTGCAATACGTTTAGGTTTATACATTAAACATTCTTTATATACCTAATGAATAGGTTATTCAATATTATCCTTCTGGATGTTTAAATCAGACAAGTATGGACGCGTGTAAACTAATTAACTTTCAGTAACTAAAGTGTAGTGAATCACCATGTTAACGTTTAGAAATTATACTATATGCAAATATAATAACTTCTCATTTCGTTAACAATAACATCACTCACTTATTTACAGTTCAATTTCTTTATTTCTCAAAATGATGCCACATAATTACCTACATCTTTTAGTTCCTAGGCACTAGTGCGAAGAAATGGCGCAACATATTCCAACTTTTATTATAAAATAGTAATAATAGTCATTTATTTGCTTAAATTTGCCTATATATTAGATAGTAAGTATATAGTGGTTTTAATTATTCCAAGTTATCTATACCGGAGTATATATACCTAAGTATAATTGCAACCACTAAAATACAGACTTACAATGTAATTAAACAGAGATAATAATAATAAGAGCACCTACTTCAACCAACCCACCAGGACCCATCGAGGACATCCAACCCCAGTACCCTAAAGTAATATGACCACTAGACCTGCACGGTAGAATATTTTTTGGCAATATCGCTCACCTGCTTTTCTCCATAAAATTTTGCGTCCATCCTTGTCTGATTTAAAACATTTTTCGTCACTAAATATTACTATATTGTTGCACCAGTCAAAATTTAAATAGTCCCTGGCAAAACTTAACCTACTTCGACGATGAAGATCCGACATCAAAATTTTTCTTGCCGGTATGCGACATTTGATCCCAGCCACCCGAAGATGGTTCCTTACTGTTTGCAATGTAACATGGTGTTTGGTGATATGTTTTTCCACCACCTCTTTATGCAAAGAACACGCATCGGTGTAGGCAAAGGCTTTGGGGCCAGGCTGAAGACGGTCTATGGTGCCTGAATCGCCAGATCGGCGCACCCACCGCTGCACAGCTTCCCTCTATAATAAAAAAAAAGTAATAAAATTCCTTGTTAAAATTCTGTAAAATTTATCTACTTATATATTTTTGTTCATTATTAGTATTGGAAGAAATAATAGATTATCCAGGATTATAAAATCAAATAACTTTCATAATAATAAATTGCAGAAAATACTACTTACCGATATGTTCAATTTTCGAGATATTTCATGTATTGAAATATTTTGCTCATGCGAAGTAATAATATGCGCTCTCATAATAGTTGTAAGTTGTTGATTCATTTTTATAAATAAAAAAGTTGTTATTAACCGTGTGGAAAGCACAACAAATCCAATTGTTGACAGATAAAATTAAAATTATCATGTTATTTTAATCATGAGAATGAGGGTAGCATAAATTCCAATACATACGAGAAACATTCATGCAATCATGTGTGTGCAACAATACTCGCTCAGTAATAATAAAAATACTACTGATTTAAGTTGCTATAAAATTATATCTAAAATATCAAGATACTTTTGTGATGTTACCTAAACATTCCCTTAATAGGTAAGTAATTAACATAAAGATACACAAATATTAAAAGTTCAAAAAGTAAAATTCGACTGGGAATCGAACTCAAAACCTTACGATATTTAAACTTTTCAAAAGCGTATTATTGTAAACCCCGGGGTCACAAAGGCTTACTAACATAATGTCAAAAACTACGTTGATATACTAGTAATAAGAATTTTATGAGTTATTCTTATTACTGAAGAAAATGTAAACTGATGATTGAAGATAAATAAATAGGTACGAATGGTTTTGAATCAATTGTAATTTGCAAGTGTGTAGGTGTGTGTGAGTGAGGAAACGAGTTATTGTTACACACACATACATGTCGAACAATACTGGTGACCTTTTCTGCTTGCCAAAATCAATATAAAGATCTGTATAATACTTATATCACTAGACAGGCTATCGTTGTTGTCTTGTGTACACTCCCAAATCCTATCGTAATAGCTATAGCTGCTTTATATTTCACTTTTCATAAATTTACTTATATTTTTAAACCAGTAGATGGTTATAGGTTTCATATTTTAAGTGAAATTAAAAGATATACTGTATTGATCGTGAAATATGTTGGTAAGCTCGTAACTCGAAAATGGCTTGATCAATTCGAGTGATTCTTTTTTTATTTGTTCCTTGAACTCTACGGAAGGTTTTTATGGTGCAGCGGGAAGGGGATCAGAAATCCACGAGGGTGGAGCCACTGGCAATCCGGGGTTTATTTTTTTCAGTTCTTGAACACTCCATGAAGTGACTGCTATTTGACCTCCATAATACATTGGGAATATCAAAGTATTGCAGTTAGACCAATTGGTGGACTTTCAAAAAAAAAGAAATATATAGAATAGATGATTTTTGCATTATGAATTTTGAACTTAAATTTAATTGATACATAAATAAATGTATTATTAATTATACGTAAATTTATTTTAAACGTAAGCAAGTATTTACCATGTCAGGTTACACGCGCTGAATGTAAATATAAGGAATAAGTTTCCGCTATATAATCGATATAATACTTCGGTAATTTCCTCAACTTGTAACATTCAGCAAGCAAAACTATAATCGTATCAATCAAACGAACTGTAATCGATCATTCTAATAAACATAACATTTGCCGAAGTTTCAGCGGTTGTATCCCGTAAAAACTCGCGGAACATCCGTAGGTTTTCGTGTTTATATTGTGGCATTGATACTTTGAGCATACAATTCGTGAGCCGTAACGAGTGGCATCAAGTGGTGACCACCGTTCACTGAATATTGGGAAATAATTGATTTTTTTGAATTAAAATAACTGATAACTAAGGTTTGGTAAAAATGTATTGGATTACTTTGTGTATAAACACTTAGTGGAAATATGTATGTTTTTATACTACTTAGGTGGCAGACAAACACATGGCACACCTGATAGAAAGTGGTTACCGCCTATGGTGAAAATATCTACTTAGATTGATATGAATGTTTTTATTAATTTATTACGAATACAAAATAAATAATTTTGGCAAAACTAAATACTTAATTTATTCTTATAAAATAGAAGAATAAAAACCGTATCAGGCTCAACGATGTGCGCAGTCGTCACTGAGCTGGTCTTAATTAAGAGTAATCAACGTAGCCTTATCTCTCTGCTTGCCTTAACTAGTCAACTCAGGAAAATACTAATGAATGGGTGAAGTGTAGCGTAATAGCACTGTAGGACGTGAATGTTATTTTAGAAGGAGCGATTTATTTAGTTAACAGACTTTACATAATAATATAGTTCGTATCCAGGTTCTGTAGTTAGGCTAGTCGGACTTTTGAGGGCAACTACGCTTAACAACAGCCATAAATGTTTGTATGTCAACTGGGACCGACGACGGCTTAACGTGCTGTCCAAGGTAAGAACTCCAGTGTAAATAGGCATAGTCATGTATACAAATATTTGCACTGAGCTCCTGCGTAGCAGTCGCGTTCACTACCGCCACGCCACAGAAGCAGCTATGCTACTAATATAATTTCTCTGGCCAAGATCAAAATTATATAATTTAGATGATTGATGGCACTTGGTGGAATTTATTGTTATATGTAATATTGTATATATTGTTACATATTACATTTTTCTAACAGTACTAGTGATCCCGGCAATGTTCATATCGACAGCAGAGCCACCAACCGGATCCAATTATATTTTCAAAACCATTGAAATATACCGTTCAGTAGGAACTCCTCCTAAAAGTTAGACTACTTATCACTAGCTAGATTTAGTTATTAGAACTATCTCTTTGAAATATATAAAGATCTCTTTAGATAAATAAATTACGTCCAAAACTGTCTAATGGTCAGCCTAAAGCAATTGTAGCTGACCCTAAGAAGCCTACAAATGAAGGATATTTTGTTACCGAAGTTGAAAAGGGTATGCGAGGTATTGAGTCTTGATTAGGTTTACTTGTAATTGGAGACTGTTTTGTGTAGTGGCTCATGGCTATTTACCGACTTATTTTATCAACTGCGGTTACAAGGAAGGGTTATGTATGTGTCGTCCTTATGTTACGGGCTACCTAAAACAACACGCCATCTCGGGGTGAAAGGTTACCCAATAAACCATTAAGGTATCATTTCGTAGCTTACCACAACTGCAGACACATACAGCTGATACAGAGGAATAAGCTCATCTTCTGAATGTATGTGAAAAAATGAAATAGGGTAATCCATCCAATCGTTAGCACTACTCCAATTATTGGCACTTTAGAGTTTAGTACAAAAAAATAAGGAAACCATAGATTATTCAAGTTTAGTATGCCTTAAAAAATAAAATAGTATTATTGATATCTTCTGTGCCAATAATAGGATTTTCTAAAGTCTTTCGGATTTAAGTATAAAATTGTTATTTAATACTATTCAATCACATAAAAATGATTATAAAAACAAAGATTAAAGCATTTTCTTTAATTCTATGATATGTTTTGTCTAGTAGCTTTTGTAAATAAGATTTTATGGTAGTTTCATTTTAGACCGACACGAAGTTCACCCTTAAAGTGCCAACAATTGGGTGGTTTACCCTACATATTTTCATTTTATTTCACTAGTAAAACGGGGTGTATCACGTTCTATGAGTGAATAGAGATAACGGTCAGTCAAATTCTATTATTATTTTCTTTCAAGCGAAACTTTGGACTACTTCATTGTAACAACAGAATCCTAAAATATCTGATAATAGGCTTATTTATAATCTAGTAAAAGAAATTATTAAAAATATTTCATTGACCATTCTATCCCTATTCACTCCTGGATCTCTATCCACCTCGTTTCACTGTATTGTATATACAAATATAGACAAAGGTACGGATTGCGAAACTGACATTCCTTAATTTCTATGGACAATATGTCCAGTCGGATGAAATGTCGTGCATTAAGTACTTGTTAAACTTTGATACCGATAAACGACACCGTTGAGAAGCCGCAGTGTATTAAAACAGTAAACAATATTATCACATTATCATATCTAAATCACATCAACTTTATCTGCTGTCTGCAGTTGGCTGTGAAATTATACCTTTAATCTAGCACCCCAAGGACAGGCATCTCTACCACATCCAATCTGCGCTTGGAGATCCAGCATGTCCTTTGCTTGCTCTACCCTGCGTTTCCTCTCGTCTAAAAACGCGTGGAAAATCTCCAACATGCTTATACGCACGCAACAGATACGCTCCTAAATCGATAATTTTTAAAATTAACTATGTATATTTAGTGGTAATTTTATGGTCAGAACTGATCACGAAAAAATTTAATCTTTCAAGACAGTCCAACATTTTGATACAACATAGTCACATCAAATATAGGTACTGTTGAGGATCTGAGAAGTGCGTTCAGAAGGTTCATACATAATACATGTGGTGCTATGAACCCAATAATATCGTCTATTGTTTGACAGAATCCGGTATTGCCCGAAATTATGATAAACAGGGCCTTACGAACGGACGCACATACGTTAAAGCTATGAATTTGTATTAGTCTTCGATTTTATTAATATTATAGGAAAAGTACGTTTGCGTATTAAGAAAACGAAAGATGTACTATACTTACTGATTAGTCTGTAGCCGCAAAACTGTAAAAGAGTTCTCCGTTCTCATCAGCCAATCCGAGGCTTTCACTTCAGATGTTATTGTCCACTTTCCTAATTAACTTTTGTTTAACACATTATTACACACAGGCTGTGACCGTCACTCCCCGGATCTGCCGGGGTGCGAGGGATATGGTAGCAGCTATTTAACCTCCGGCAACTAAAGGCGGCGTGCGTTTTAGTCGATTCGAGTCTGACGTAACTTATGATATAATATTATAATGTTATTAACGCTAATACTTTACATATTAACTAGAAGTACTGTGAGTATGTGGCATGTGGTAAAAACTATAATATCTAGATTGTGCTGATCAATGATTTCTGCTGCGTGGACTCAACAACAACGAGAATACACCACTGAACCAGCCAGCTTATGACCACAGCAAGTCCACAGTATAACTCAGACATAACGTTAGACAATTCAAAGGTATGTATATTGCCTATTCTATGATCCCCTATGAATAAACATTATTATCCAAAATAATATCGTCAAAAATGTAGCGCAAAATAACCAAGAAATTTTGGAAAACGCTATAAATATTGTGTTCAATGCTGCAGTAGGTTAAATTGTCCTTAAGGATAATTTATCTTCGCCCTCTAAGGCCGATGTCATGCTATGTTTGCGACGACATAATCTTGGATCTTGAGAAATTCGTGTAATTCCTTCTCGTTTTAATGTATGCGTTGTTCTACGAATCACAGGATACCTTCAATTATTGGCTCTTATAGATACGAGTATGAAGTTAGAAAACGGTTTCACTGTAACTTCTCTAAATAAATACATATATATGATGTTTAATTATAGTAAAAGTTTCCTAGAAAGAATGACAAAAAAGGTTATGGCTTGCGACCCCACCATGCGAGACAATCTTGCGTGTACCGGCTTGTAAGTTTAAATAAATAAATATTCTAGGACGATCTACACAACGTCACCTAGACCCATGGCAAGGATAGTTTAACTCGCTTGTGTTACGGGTTCTAGAATGCGGGTAAACATACATAGATACTTTTTTTATAAATACATATATATTATACATAGAAACACCCAGACCAATGCAGATATTCGTATTCAAGCACACAAATATTTGCACTGAGCGGGAATCAAACCCGCGCCTCCTGCGTAGCAGTCGCGTTCACTACCGTTACGCCACAGAGGTCGTCAAAAAACATTGATAAAACTTAAAAGTAGCTGTGTCCCGTAAAAGATCTATAAACAATATTACGAAAAAGAAACATAAGTTACAAAAAGAACAACCATAGACCAAACCGAAACTGAGCTACATTGTAGAATGCAGTTGCTTCGGTGCCTGCTTCGGAAGCTCCATTACGCGAGGCGCCGACTCCAATCCTTAACAAATTGACTTATTCTTTACCAAAAACGGTGCTTCGTGTTTTTATGTTTCCGTTTCAAATAGGTAAGTACTATTATTGAAATTGGCGACATGAATAATGAATGAATCGACACATCATCCGTTGTATTCAAATAGTTCAGCACTTTTTTCTGCTTTTACTGTCATCCTAGCGTTTTCTTAGTTGAAAACAAAGCCTGCTCTTTGAAGCCCAAGGTATCTTTATTATTTTAGACTTTTACAAGAAAGACTGCATTCAGAGAAATCCCTGTCGCAAGAGTAAAGTCTGTACCAAAGCCTCGTGTTCAGCAGTTACTAGTAGGTTAGGTTTACTTGGGTTGGTTGACATTCGTAAAGTGTGGTTATATGGGTGAATATCCCAACGGCAAATATTATATGTCTTCACTGGGAATCGCGGTGTAAAATGACAGAATTTACCTTTTTATTTTTTTAATGTGAACTGTGTAACTTGATCTACTTGAGGCAACATTTTTTTATTATAAATGTATAATAGTAATTGAGAAATAAAAAAAATTACTTCAAAATTCAAGTTTGGTGGCTTGTCCCATTTCCCTTTTTTTACATAAATGCATTCACTACACCAAAACCATAAAGGATTAATAAAAAAAAATATTTCGTATCTATATGTACAAAACACATTATCTTAAAACAATTTAAACATATCAGAAAATATTATTTAAAAGCGCAGGATACCCGAATCAAAGTTTGTCCAAGCAAAAATCTGAATTTTAGTATCACTTTTTCAATTAACTATAAATCAAAGTTACGTGCGTGTGAGATCGATGCGACCTATTTACTGCTCATCCCTCAATCGTGCGCCCGCACTTGCGTGTGACAGTTGTGTATTTAGTATTGTGATTTCCTGCCAAAAAGGTAAGTTACATTTTACGCGGGAAGAGGGACAAGAATAGTTCAATATTTGGTGGAACGATTTGCTCTTGAATACAAAGTGTTTTACCAGTTAAGTACACATTATAGGTAGTGATTTAGGCTACACATACATCATTGTTATTATTTTAATTGTAACTTAAACCCTCTATTTTTAGAGATTTATTTCACGCCTGGTTTCAATGTTGGTGGCTCAATTTTGGTGGTTTTGGTGGCGTTTTTCGCCACCATAATTGAAAACTTGCCACCAAAATATTTAAATGTACTGTATTATATACCAGTTAGGATCTGGTTCCAACATAACGACATGACTTCATCATTGTACAACGGTACAACGTCTCGTTCATCGCTGGAAAACATGGGCATGTTATCCAACAACCACAATCGTGTTGTCCGACGATGAACGACGTCGTATCTTTGCACGATGATGAGATCGTGTCGTTATTTTGGAACCAATGGTTAGTAAATATACTAGAAGGAGAAGACGTGGAAAGCATGGGCCCGAACAAGCTACGGATGAATAGGAAGAAGATGTTGAATATAATAGTGAAGACGAAACCGATACAGAGAGCAACAACAGGACCATGGATATTGATAATACAACAAATTGTCAAGAAAATGAAATAGAAGGAGAAAGAAGTGTCAGAGTACTTTGTGCTGCAACATCTAGCGCTGCCATTGCCCAACTTCTAGCTTCTACATCTCGTATCACCACCGCACCACCTCTTGATTCTACAACTCATGTCACTACCGCACCTCTTAATTCTATATCTCGTGTCACCACCACCAACAAAAGGTAGGGCCTTTTGTTTTTGGAGGAACCCGATTCTGGTGAAGATGAAATAGACTGGAAAAAGAAGAAGGACAAATGATGTAAATGTGCCTTCCTTTGATGAAAACTAACTTCAATCGCAGATTCATTTTCCAAGTAGATCAAGACTAATTGCTTTTTTCGAATCATTTTTTGATAGTGAAGTTATTGAAAACCTGCTAGTTCAAACGAACTTGTTTGCAAGACAATCAGATATAAGAAACTATACCGAAATTACTAAAAATGAACTGAAGGATTAACTTGGAATGCTAATACAAATGGGGATACACAAATTACCATCAATTGAAGACTGGTCTAGTAATCCAGCATTATGTGTCCCTGAGATTGCTGAGACTATGACACTTCAGAGATTTCAAAAAAATCCCAGATGTCTTGAGTT
Source organism: Pelosia muscerda (assembly GCA_963691645.1). NCBI lineage: Eukaryota > Metazoa > Arthropoda > Insecta > Lepidoptera > Erebidae > Pelosia > Pelosia muscerda. Next base: position 2,652,071 of record OY829114.1, on the reverse strand, counting down.
GAGTTCGGAACAATGTGGGGTTTGCCATCGGGAAGGACACAAAATTAGTGACCATTTTTGAGTACAGCCTTTCACCTAAAAGAGGAGGCTATTTGTCACCGAACACAAAAGGATTGTAGTAAAAGATCCTTTTCCTGTCCACGCTCAGTTTTAGAATACTCAAAGCGAATGGGTGGAGTCGATAGATTACACCAGCAAAAAGCTACACGGCTTTTTGCTGGTCAAATCTATCGACTCCACCCATCCATGTCGCTCATCAAAACAGGAAATGGTGGAAATGATTGTTTTATTTCTTGTTTGATGTGGCAATCACAAATTCCAATATATTGTGCTCAAAAAATTCAAGAGTGCTTAATCCTATGAGCCAAAAGACGTTCAGGCTTGCCAGAGAACTTGTAAATAACTTGACATTTCGAAAACGAAAATATTCATCTGTTCCAAAATTTTTGGCAAAGAAAAAAAATTATAGTGTAGAGGCAGTCAGTCGCAAGAAGAAACTTTTTGGAATTCCTGAAGATATCCGATTTGCTAATGTTAGTGAGCACTTACCAGAAGTTAAAGACACCTATAGGCGCTGCCGACTTTGTAGCAGCGCGACCACAAACAAAAGGTCCAACATACAATGTGGCAAATGCGAAGTGCCCTGGTGTGCTGTTCCTTGTTTTAAAAATTTTCATCATAATTTTTCCAAGTTTTTCTTAATTTTTATTTTTTTATGGCCTAATTAATATAAACATAAAGACCTACATCCCATAACTGAGTTTCATCTCAATCGCATGACTAGTTTCATCTACCAGTTCAAGGGTTAAAATCCAATATTTAAAATATTTTTATATTTAATCATATTGGTTTTCTTAGTTTTTACCTAATTTTGTTTGCAATAAATAGAATTATGGTTTTTGTGATTACATAAAATGAAAAATATTTTTTCACAATGGAGTTTTATTATCCTTTGAATTACATACTGCTAAACTCCTAAGAATCTGTGGGTTTGAGTTGGCTAGATTGAGGTTTGTGAAAGAAATTAAATTTTGCTTCCACTGATTTTCAAGTTTGGTGGGCGAATCTCAATTTTGGTGCCAACCTGAACTTAAAACTGAATTATTTCATAAAGTTATTGATAGATTTGCAGCCCTCTTACAGATTCTTCTAACTTTGACTATCTATTTTTAAACTGCGTCCTTATTTTTTACAAAAGCCAAAGAATAAATTCCGCCACCAAAATTGACAAAAAATACGTATTGTTGATATTGACCCATATTTAATTTTTTAGGGCACATCAATTTGACTTTACCATGCCCGATGGTAAGCTGAAGGCAAAGTCTCAGGATATATGGTCACCATTACTAACACGTAAAGTGTTTCAATGGTGACACTCAGCTTGACAGCCTCATCTGATGCTTTTTCACGCCCCACTTAAAGGTTCCGGGACTGTAGGAAGAAGGAAACTTACGAGTAAGATGTATAAAATAATAACAAAATTCTGTATCCTTTACACAACCCTTGTTATAATAATTATAATAACAACAGACTATAAAACCTAGTACCCTCGTCACGAGTATAAATCAACGTAACCGTCTCTGGTTGTTTTGAGCACCAGCACGGAACCCGCATTGCGGTCCCGCGGTTTAAATGCACACGCGGCGTGTCAGTACTGCCATTCCATATATATTATCATCAAGAGAATGCAACTAACTGGCGAGATATACAGCTGGTAAGAATGAACGACAATATTTACATACTACATTCTTCTCCTGTCGAATCGACGGCATTTTTGAGTTGCCATAGTGGTGTAGTACCTAATTTGTTTCACGACAGCGCCGCTACTCACGAAAAGGGCCCGTGGATAGGTTTCGCTCTTTGGGAAGGCTTACTACGTCCCCTCCAACTACATTATGCTTATGCCTATTTTCCTCTAGGGTAACTCCAACATAATAGAAGGTTAGCTTATTGCTGCATTCTGGGCACTATTGTTAAGGCTGTCTTTTTTACCATTTACGTGGCAGATAAGCATACAGGGATAGGAATATGTTCATCACCAGAGGCTTTACATTCGCGATGCATACCTGGTAAAAATCTTCCAATGCCCTTCTTGAAGAACCCCATATCGTAGTCGCTTGGAAAAATCACAGCAGTTCATTTCATAGCTTGAGCATGCGTCGGCTGAAATTCCTATCATACATCCGATCGTAATGTATACAATGTAACCCAAGGATATTAGTTACACATAAAAATCTGTGGTTTATGCAAAAAAGTGGAGCAACAAGCTGGCCACTCATTCTCGCACTATTACACATAAACTTTTGAACAGTATTCTGAAATTATTCGCCACAGCCCTCAGCTTTTTAATTTCATTTCCTAGCGGTAAAATTCAACCTGAAATTGTATCAACATTAACCAGCATTCACTCGGCCTGTGACGAATATACGATTTCCCGCATTCAATACACGTTTGATACTAGTTCTGTAATGAAGTGTAAATTACGGGAAATTAACTACCGGTTTTAACAACGTTTTTTTACATCACTTATGTAACAGATCAGCACACGGCCTACCTGATGGAAAGTGGTTGCCGTGGCCTTAGAGATGGCCTCCTTTGTGTGTAGACACCACATTGTCCCCTTCTACCTGACCTAACCGGCGGCTCCAAGCGTCTCCCCCAGGTCCATGCTCATGAAGTTAACACTCGATTAGTCTACTCGGTAACCACAAAACCAAATCTCAAACGATTCTAAGCCATGCTTGTGTATTTTTTTTTTATGTATGGTACGTCAATTTGACTTCACCTCGCTTGATGTTAAGCTGAAGGCAAAGTCTCTTGAAACAGAGTCACCATTGCAAACACGTACAGTGCTACAATTGTGGCGCTCAGCTTGACGGCCTCATCAGATGCTTTTCCATGCCCCGCTTAATGAACCCGGGAATGTAGGAAGAAGAAAACACGTGCGCCGATAAGGATTTCCAAGATTTAATGGTGCGGCAGAGGAAAGACTCACCAAACCGCTTGGTTCTTGACGGTATATTCTGCATATCTAACACATCAACATCTAAGCCCTGCACGTGTTGTCCTGTGTAGGAAAGGAGAGGGTGGAAATCACATCGCGCATTGTTTCAAAATGGATATACTTTAAACTACTAGTATAACTATAAAGTTATTAATTTTACTATTTGTCCACATAACGGTAGTATCAAATGATAGCTATCTAAAATCCCTAAAGCCATTCATATGACAGATATCTATTTACACCTGTTGCTTTGTGAATGCTATTGTCGTATTAATATTGACTTTGCAATATTCAAATCAAGTAAATAAGTTTTGTATGGATTGTTTAATTATTTAGTTACACTTTCATTCTTGTATATTCCTAAATCGGTACACAGAGGTGTGTTGTTCCTTTTATGCTATACGTTTTTATCTTCTACCGTTTACCGGACTTCTTTATTTAATCTTCCATCAGATAAACGTATCTGCTGGAAGATTAAATAAAGAAGATAATGCATTTTGTTTTGTAGATACGTTTTATTTATTGGCTCATTTTGCAAATATTAAACACATGTGACCATTTTAAATTTCAATTATTTAGACTTTTGCGGAAGCGACCATGTTGAATTCTTATTTGAAGGATTTTGAAACGAATGTCCTTCTATTTTATTTTATGAAATATATTGTTTCTTTTAGTTTTTCTAACACAATGGAGAGTGAAATATTTTTTTATGTTAATATTTAGTGAAATTCAACCCGGTGCGTTCGACTTCGGGATTGCTTCCATAACAACTTGTATACAATTTATATAACGATTATTATATTTACAGTTTGTATGTTTATTATTTATACCATACTAGTCGATTTCTCACCATAATACTACTTTCACTCTAAGGTTGACTGGTAGAAAATGCCAATGGTATTAAGTCCGCCTTTGTACATTTATTATGTATTTGTGCAAAAAGTTTAAATGAATAAAGATAAAAAACTGTACTGTTAATTTTACCTATTCAATAAAGAGTTATCTATCTATCTATTTTTAATAACCCAGCTGTCAACAACATTAACTTTGGACTACAAAATACTACGCATGTATTACGTAAATTAATTGTCTTAAGCACCATTTACAATTGATATATATTCTGTTTCAGCGGTCGTCTCAATTCCTCTAGCTGACAGAACAGTTAATGCGATAGGTAATTAGATAATACGTTACTAATCCTGTCAATTACATTAATTATGTATTGTTCATACGTTTGTTAATAGTTAGTTAGTTAGTCGTGGTATCTCCTGGTATTTTTATCGTTGTGCGACCTACGATAAAATTCAGAATTGGGGAAAACACACATAAGCCTAGCTTGACGTTAGCTTACATGAGTTCAAATTTTATTTCCTAATTCAAAATTGACTGGTTTGTCAAAGGTTGAGCTATAAGGAAATGCCTGCCATTAAGTTTACCTTACAATTATTATGTATTTGCGCAAAAATTTAGATGAATAAAAAAATATATGACAACTCCTCAACGAGTCTAAAGAAATTTTCAATTCAAAAATTAAAAAAAAACCCATAAAATATTGGATATACATGTATATTTTGTGGGAAAATTTTTTTGTACACCGTCCTGTATAACATATTGGACACCTAATTTCCACATTGACAAGTACAGTGAACTTCCCGGACAATTCAAAATTATCGAGGAAGTTTTGTATGAAGTGATGCCACTACACAACTACTAGTCTTTGAAGCTACTGGATAAAAGATGTACTCATTAAAGTAATTAAGTTCAGGATATTACTTGCATGAGTATACTTATTTTCTTATAAAGACATCGTTCTAGCTTATCTTATTAACGCTATCCATGTTACTTATAGTCAAAGGATTATAGATCTTAAGGTGTTCAGCAACTTTTGGTGCATACTGTACCTACATTACTCTTCATAACGTAACCTAATACGGTTCATAATAATTGATGTTCTATCTCAGCAGCCGTGAGTTACACAATACTAGTCCTGTGCCATCGATTTAGGTATGTACAGACAGTCTGTAACTATCTGTACTGCTTTTGTTAGTGATTGTAGTGTGTAAATCAAGCCTATTAACAGATTGGTCCTTTGACTATTAATATGCACATTTTTATCATGCACAAATTCACCATGAATACGACCTCCGCCATAATTGATGAAGGTGAATATATCGGACTCGAACCGCCTAAAACGCACGTCGTTCATGGGTCCTTGATTGCCGGAGGTGAGATTATACGAGACATTTCTCTCGCACCCCGGCAGACCCGGGGACATTTCCTTTGAGATGACCCCCTGCCATTAATGTGGGTACTATTAATAAGCACTGTACCCGAGTACAGTCCGAATTCACCACCTTCAGTAGCAAAGTCCTGCTTACTTCATACCTATCAGACATTGGACCTTACTGTTACTTAATACGGTGGAACGTATAGGGTATGTAGCCTATTATATAGCCTATAGTATAGTAGGGTATAGGTATATACACATAGGGAACATATAAGATTAGTGAAAAGTAAAATGTTACAAAAATAGTGGCTAATATACCTATATCAATGTTGATATTGCAAAAAGGTTCCTAAAATAAAAACTTAGATCGTTAAAGTTAAGAAGCTTTCCAACGTTCAGTTCCCAAAATATCAAGTCGAGCATGGCGCTGTCTACATTATGCAAGTGCCAATAAAATGTAACACACAAAGTGAGCACAGTAAACATCTTAAATACACTGGCGTGGAAAAGTTTTGCCAATTACCAACTTGGAATTTTCCTAAACTTGATTCTGCAAGTCGAAGATCGAACCGCTCCTTAGCCGTAATTAGGCATGTTTAGGACTGGTGCGTACAATGCGACTTATAAACTATAGTCAGCTGTACTGAAGTGGTAGAATTTAATACATTCTTAGTTTAATAACCAAATCAGATTCGCAAAAATACGTTTATTTTATGATTTCTATTCATTTTCATTAAGTACACAATTAATACAGTGATAAAAAACTCTCCCACTCAAAACACCAATATAATATAAATACAAAATACTTATATAAAATGAAATTATACCTTATATAAAATGGCAATATGTCAATGCATCTTTTGATCCGGTGGAACAAGTCAAGTTTTTGTCCCCTCGACTAAAGGTGGCATAATGCTGGTGGCGTTTCCCAGTATAGAAATCAGTTAGAAAAAATTCACATTTTTCATTTTACAGCATCTGTTCTTAATGATTTTATTTAGTTTTTACGGATTCTCATCATCTTCATCTATTTAATAATCTTCTAAAAACTTATTGATTTCCATCTTACCACAATCGCGAGTAATGAAAAGGCCTCATCAAGACCGACAACCTGCGGACCTTACCATCTAGCGAAGTTATGTCATTTTGACGAGGCCTATGGAAAAAAATGTATTTATTAAAAAAGCAACATAAAGCTACAAAAAACTAAACAAAGAGTACCTATTCGATGGCAATAAGTTAAGTCTCTATGACGTAGAATCGAAAAACAGTTCTATTAAATTTTAAACTGTCGATTTCAAGCATATACAAGAATGATAACGGAAACCTACCTCACAAACTCGCTGAAAAAGAGCTTGCTTCACTAGGCCGGCGTTACCTGGTCGAATCGTCAGACAATTTCTAAGTTATGTTTGCAATTGCGCTAATTTCCGTTAACCGAAATTCCGTTATCAAAATATCATTCTTCATTCACTTCTGCTAGCTCCTTTGGGTATGACGTGATTAAATTGGTGTGATATATGATGCGTATTATTAGGTACTTGACGAATCCCATTTCAAGTAGATGAACGACTATTTTGAAGTAGTTGAGCGGGTTCAATTTCCGGTTATGAAGGGTTACGGAGCGAAATACGAGGGCTTTTTGCAAATATTTCAATATAGCTGACCCTTAGCTGCAAAGTAAACGATACGGACCTGCTACTAATATTACAAATGTCAAAGTTTGTGAAGATATTTGGATGTTTGTTACTTAATTACGGTTAAACGGCCGAACTGAATTGGGTGAAATTTTGTACAGCCAGCATCTTGAGTCAGACCATCTTGAGTCACAGAGTGATCAAAAAGATCTCACTATTTGCACTTTGACAGTCAATATCTATTTGATGCTGACTGTACAGGGATAATAACTTAGGTTGCTTGTTAGCCTATAATATAGTCCCATGGGTAGTAAGAATGGGATCACAATTTCACACAGGGAGACTTTAAAGAGGCTAGAACTTTGATAATATTCTAGGATATTATGGTAGCCTAGTGGTATGGGTAATGGACTGCTGAGACAAGGTCTCGAGTTCGATCCCAGGTTTACCATGGCACACACCAATGACTTTTCGATGCTTTTCGAAGTTATGTGTGTATTTATCGCAGGTTTATAAGTGCCTCGGAGAGCACGTTAAGCCGTCGGTCCCGGTTGCCATACAAACATCTATGGCAGTCGTTACGGGTAGTTGGAGCCCTCAAAAGTCCAACCAGCCGAACTTGGAACTTCGATATCGCCATTGGTCATTAGACCATTGGTTGTGGAGGTCAGATGGCAGTCGCTTCACGGAAAATATCGAAGTTCAGCCGCATCACAGTTAGACTGGAAAGCCGACCCCAACTGAGTTAGGAAAAAGGTTCAGGGAATGATGATGATTATGGACACAGCGCCATGCTTTTTTTTATTAAAATGTTTTATGCACAGATCAATTTAACTTAATATTTTTTTACTTTGCCTGATGTTAAACTTATAGCATAGGATGAGATGATAGTAAGAATTCGTAAGTAAATTTAACAATTACTATACGAGTATATACCTTGGGGCTGATATGTAATTGAATTTAACTTAATTTGCTTGGTTTAGTTAAGAACGTGTCTTGCATACAGCGCCATTTAAACCCAAACTAATCATAACTTGTCATAATATAGTTTTCTCTTCATCAGTCATCAGCTGCATCCCAAAACTTGCAACCCCGGAGTTTGGGGTTCGCTTTTTCTAGGCAAACCTTTTTGGTAACGTCTTACATTTATGTTCGTATGACAATAGAAACCGACGGCATATCGTGCTCTCCAAGGCACGAGCACAGCAATGTCTATACATACAAATCAAATATTTGCATTGAGCAGGAATTGAACCCGCGTCTTCTGCGTTGAAATCGTCTTCACTACTCCATAAATGTGTCTCATACAGTTTCTATAATACACCTAAGTCTGTACTAGCATGTCGGCGAATCAGTAGGTATAGCAGATTGAAGGTATTTTCTTTTTAATATATGTAAGTAACCGTTGACTAATACCTTTTGCACACCAAAATGGTAAAACATGGCTCGAACATCACAATTACCTACTAACACCATATTTTGCACCCATGTTTAGCGAAATAAATTATTCTTATTCTGATTCTGAAAGGTGATATTGGCTTGAACTTCAAACTACTTGTTGAGAGCCTACAGACCCCAACGATATATTACCTAAAATCACAAAGCCACGGTAATAGCTTCAAATATACCAGATATCTGTATTTAGTTTGCTCAGTAATTAAACCCAAACACACACGTGTGTCTTATTCCGACAAATGTGTACAACCCCTTAGCTCCTTAACAAACTCGTGCGTTATTCATGAGCCAGGTGGCTCCTATGTGCTACACTTTTTTGTATGGATAATTTTATTTTACGCCTGCTCGCAAGTGTAATTCCGCCTTATTTAAATGAGCGTAGGTGTGTTTTGTTTCATTTCGTGTGTTATATATGTACGTATTATTAGTTTATTGTGTTAGTCTTTTGTTGTACGAGTATGTAGGTTTCTTTTAAAAAAATATTTCTTGGTATAAAGGAGAGAAAGTTGTTTTGTGTTTTTTTAATTTACAATAATGTTTTAGGGGGTTAGTAGCATGAGTGTCGCACCCTTACTGCTGCACACGTTCTTTGGTCGTGGTAAACGTTTGCTAACATTTGGGGTCGTATACACTAACAAAGGTGATACTGCCTTATTCATGTAATCACCACATATTTTGAAAATCACTTCGCGCTGTACGTTTAAATCTTTAAAACTATGGAACGAATTTTGACACGATATTTTTAATAGAAAGAGTGTTTCAAGAGGAAGGTTTACATATATATAACATCATGCTATGATCAAAAAGTACTGAGCAGAATCGCAAAATGTTGCAAAAATGGAGAATATCTTTTGTGATGCTGACGAAGCTGCGCGGGTTAGCTAGTTATAATAATAAAATCAATTAAGAACTTCCAAAAAATAAATATATTTTGCAGTATATATTTCATCCGTGAATCCCATAACGGAGCATTTCAATTTGTTAATGCAAATTAAAATTAAATACAGACAACATGAGAAAGTGTAACAAACAAAAAGACAACATTTTCATTTCGTATTTCGTATACACAAATATCTTTAAATTGAGTATTCGGTTACATAATTTTCGGTCTAGGGCTCACTTTAGGCGGATCACAATGAAACACATTCATCCAGTAAAACGTATAATGGAATACAAAGCAAAACAGCTGTTCGGCCTACCTTACAAATTCTCTTAACTACCTACATATAAATTATAATCCTTAACCGATACTTCACAAATTTATTCATTAGCACTAGATCGAAAATAATTCAAATGATCAATGAACTAAAAACTGATTAATGTGAAAGGATTCTATAATTCAAACTGTAGCCCACCGAGAGCACTTCCTCTCAACCTTAAAAGGTACATAATCTAAATAAATCGACAACACACGTTTATTATATTCTTTCATGCATAAAACAGGGGCCAAAAACTAATAAGAGTTTAGTCGGTACCTTGACAACGGTTGTGATATTATGATAAATAGCACACCCTTGTCAGGAGACGGCAGGACTGAATGTGCAGAGTTGTGTGGGATTAGATACGGTAAAAGTAGGTATTTTAAGCTATTGTGAAGCCTACGAATAAACGTGCGACTAGTGACGTAAGACTATTAACTACAAAGCTATTTAAAGGATTTATTTTTCAAAATGAATAAGATCTATTCAGGCAGGACTGAATGTGCAGAGTTGTGTGGGATTAGATACGGTAAAAGTAGGTATTTTAAGCTATTGTAAAGCCTACGAATAAGCCTACTAGTGACGTAAGACTATTAACTACAAAGCTAGGTTATTTAAAGGATTTATTTTCCAAAATGAATAAGATCTATTCTCTTTGTGACTGGAGACTGTTACGTCAAATTATTCCTGCCGCGTGGGCTAAGTGTCATGACATGACTACAGATCCCAAAACTCTTAATTATTTCTTAATTCGTTATTGTACACAAAAATAAACATAAAAATACATTGCAAAGTATTATAAAAGAACTGTTCCACACGGGGCGTGAGTTCGATCCCCGTTCAGTTCAAAAAGTTGTATGCATGAATATGGCTGTTTGCAGTGGTCTGATCGTGCCTCGGAAAGCACATTAAGCTGTCGGTCCCGGTTGCCATACTAACATCAATGACAGTCGTTGCGGGTAGTAGGAGCACTCAAAAGTCCAATCAGTCTGACTTGGAACTTCGATATCGCCATTGGTCATTGGACCATTGGATGTGGAGGTCATGTGGCAGTCGCTTCAAGGAAAATATCGAAGTTTAGCTGCATCACAGTTAGACTGGAAGCCGACCCCAACTGAGTTGGGAAAAAGGTTCAGAGAATGATGATGAAGTAACATTTATGTAATTCTTTAAGCCATATTTGTGAAATCTGCCAACATAAACTGGTATCAGGCAGCGCAAATACCTAAATATTTTATCAGGTATATGTGCAGGTAACCTAGCAGTCCGTCCAGGCTACTATTAATTTATGTTTATAACCTAACTTTCCTAACTTGTAAACTAAAATATGCTTACACTGCTTGCAATGTAGGTCACTAACTACTTAGGTAAGCTAAATACTTGTGCTAAGAATAGTTTTGTTCCCAAGCCAAGTTCTGTATCCTTATTAGGCTTGACTAATCGTAACATAATATGGGGTTAATATAGTTAATATGGGGTTCTTCAAGAAGGGCATTAGAAGGTTTCTACAGGGTAGGCAGCACGTGTGTGACGCCTCTGGTGTTGCAAACGTCCATAGGCTTCTCATCAGGTGGGTCGTGTGCTTGTCTGCCACCTAAGTGGTATAAAAAAACAACTAGGCGCGTTCGTGTTAACGTGGCACATTTGAGTTACTTTTGATACCTAATAGGCAAGTTGAATCTTCTACGTTTGGAGGATATACTTACTGACAAAGGGATTATCACAGGTATATTTAAATCCACATTTCACCAACTATGATTCTCAGTCCCTCGTATTTGGGGGCCGAATCTGTCGAATCCAAGAATCTCCCCAATCCACATTGCCATCGCGTTTAGAATCTGTTCAATCTACGAATCTGTTCAATTCATGAATCTGTCTAATACACGAATCTGTACAATACACGAATCTGTCCAGTTCACGAATCCGTCTTATCCACAATGAATCTGTCAATTCGCTAAGTGGACACTTCATCATGGACTTCATGTTTACCATCAAATAGAATCGCCACATCTCTTAATCTCATTCCATGACACTTCCAGAAAGAAATCTATTGGCCTAATTCTATGCCAACCGAAATCATCTCGGTACCAATTAGTTATATGTGATTCAATTCCACCAAACTTAATATTCGCTGCTCTAAGGTATTACCGTTTGTAGTCGGCAACTATCGTCAGTAAAGATTAAAACCTGAATAATATATCGTGCAGCATTTCACGGATGAATGCGAGGACATAAATAAGAATATTGACGTACCGTCGCCAGCTCATAATACGTGCCGTGTATATATGTATACCTTACATTAAAATATGACTCACTCGACATCATTTTGAGGATCTTATTATACCACAATATTGAGGTTGAGTTCTTATCTAATATTCGAACGAATTGAATATCTAAGTCGAAATGAACTTGAATGTTTTTTATTAATAGGTGTACCTGTTGCTAGATGAATTACAAGAACAAATAGAGTATGCCGTTGGTTTGAACTTTAGACATATTACACACCGTACAAATCTCCCGCTTAGTGCAAACACACATCTTAGGCTGCCTTCGCACTAGCGTTTATCCAACGTAGGCGTTCGAGGAACGTATGTGGTCTCTACTAGAACATATAAACGTTTCCTCTGCAGTTAATTGAACGCCGGACGCTAGTGCAGCGTACTCATATATTCACATACGTTCATCGAACGCCTACGCTGGATAAACGCTAGTGTGAAGGCAGCCTTACAGTACATGTGAATGTCTGCATGACTATGTGTACAGAGCACGCACCAACCTGCTAAAACTCACGCCACTGACGCGTACGCTGTAGGCCCTCAATGCGGTGTCAAAGCGAGTCAATTTATATACATATAGTCTGACTGAATTCACAAGGGTATTGTTAATTGTCATAATATAAATATATTGTATTTAGGTTAAGATTAATATGTTAATTTTGGGTTACGGCACCATCGTATTAGGGGTCCCCTGTAAAGGTAGTGTCTGTGTGTTTTAAGTAAATTAATAAATAAATCTTCGGATGCGACCGGGATTACGCAAGAATAGTGATGATGAATAAATCATTTAAAAATAATACACAGAATACGAACTTTAGTTAAGGTTAGTTAATAAATTACACGTGTAAACATAACACCTCTTATGTTCGTCACGTAATAAAATTCTACACGAGTAAATGAGGACACACAAAGTTAGCTCGGGATCTAATGAAGCCAATTCCCTAAGGTCCCACTGGAGCACTCCGTGGACATTCCGACTCATCCTGTGTAAATAGAACCAATCATAACCCTATTTGACGGAAACTGTTTGACATGTACATACAATAAATACAATGAGAGGTTTCGATGTGTTGACAGACTTGTGTACTAATAAGATGTTTTTTTTAACCGGCAGATAAGCACACAGCGAAAGAAGCTAAAGAAAATGGTTACCGTGGCCTATGTACGTTTGCAATATCAGGTCGTAGAGGAGAGGGTTAGAGGTTAAGAAAGATTATATGCTGTCAGTGCAGAAGACAAAGCAAGATTTTATAACATCACATAGTAGTATCAATTTAAGTCCTCGGTGTTCCCACCTACAACACAAAACTCTCCACTGAAAGCTGGCTACCTAGTTAAGGTATTTATAGTATAATCGATCTGTCTCAATATTTCATTTAAAAAAAATGTGAGGCAAAATGAAATAAAATAAACGGAAATAAAATATTAAATTATTCAGTACAATGATATAAAAATAAAATACCTAATTAAACATTTACAACCTAATTGCAATTTAATTGATTTTAGTGCATTTGAAATAAATATTGATTTGAACATCATCTTGTATTTCTTGTGCTGACTATATTGTATGTGGATTTTTACCAGTTTACCATACAGATTGTGTAGGTAATGAAGGGTTATTGTCTCTGCCAACGTCGAAGGGAAATAGACGTGAACACGTGTATAATATACCGGAGTTATAAATGTATAGTATGTCAAGTTTGCAGTTACAAAACAAATATTTTTTCAAATTCTGTTGTACAGCGCCTTTTTATTTTGTTCTAAGATCTGCAAAGAGCTTTCGAGTGATGATCTGATCTAGTTAGATATAAAATTCCGCCGTAGTGGACTAGGGTTTAATATTTCAGAACGATTTTAACTCCCAGCGCGAATATCGGGTGGTGTCCTGACATTCAAAAATATGATACTATAGCCAAGATCGTGTTTTGCCAGTTAAAATGGCACAATTTTTGTATCTTATGAGTGGCATCTTATGTAAGTATCTTATTTAAATTCGTTTTATGAATGGGTAAAATAGGGCTTCGTAGACTTGGCTCCCCTGGTAGCTCCCCTGGGGGAGACAAGGTAACTTTGATTGTGGCTTTGTCTCCCCCGGACGGGGGAGACAAGGCACCCTTTAATTTGTTCTTTTCCCTTCGTAGACTTGGCTCCCATGGGGGAGACCAAGGTCCCTTCGTAGACTTGGCTCCCCTTTTGCTAGTGGCTTTCGCTCCCCCGGACGGTGAAGACAAGGCACCTTTTATTTTTTCTAATTTTATAGTGTACTTGAGTCTACTGCCTTTTTAAAGTACAAAGAATCCTTTATTATAAACTGGTACTTCTCTCCGTATTCTTTGTTCCATACCTACTAACGACGAGGTCTCGGGTTCGATCAAAGGTTTACCATGGCACACACCAATGACTTTTCGATGCTTTTCGAAGTTATGTGTGTATTTATCGCAGGTTTATAAGTGCTCAGTTAATGGCAATAGGCGTGAGTTTATATTATGTTATGTTATTTCAAATATAATAAACGACGCAAAATGTAGATACTGCTAGAAGGACAATGAAATGTTGTGAACCTGTGTGAGTGTCACGCCTTAGGAAGACAACGAATGGATCTTCTTGGGTATGGGCTAACCCAAACCAGAGGATTACATGCACTTACAAATAAGAGAAAACCCCACCTTAATTGGAAAGCTTATCCCTACACAAACGTCGACACAAATGATGTCATTCTCTGAACCTTTGCCCAACTCATTTCGGGTCGGCTTTCCAGTATAACTGAGATGCGGCTGAACTTCGATATTTTCCGTGAAGCGACTGCCATATGACCTCCACAACCAATGGTCAACACAAATGATGTAATAGGGTCAAAGTGTCTGCAGTAATTCCTAAGTACACACCCCAAAACACAAGACGTTACAAATAGATAAAATATTGAAACAAACGACCAAAAAGGTGGCAATTTTCCAAACTTTCCGCAACTTTACTGTATCGTTACGTCTGTAGTTACTGTATTCTGTTAAAAAGATCTGCAATGTATTAAGTATTCACACAACTGCAACTGTCAACGGTATACCAACTCCCGTCCTGCAAATAAAATATCCATACATGTTATACATAATTCAAAATTGTACCGAGAAATGGTTACCCGCATTGCAGCACTAAGATACCCAGTCTTGGCACTAACTGTCCAGGTACAAGAACCTCTTGATGAGGTATGTTTAGTTAATATTGTGGATCTTACTACAGTGGGTAAGATCCTTACAATTCATTGATACGGTAATGGTGGTGCGACTTTTAACTAATACTGTGTAGACCATAAAGTTATTAGAAATACTTAGAAATATTTAAATACTTTACGCGTTTGTAATGGTAACCCTCATTCCTGAAATTTCGCCTTGAGCTTACCATCAGGTGGGGTGAAGTCAAATTGACGTGTCATGAATAAAAAAGAAATAGGTGTGAGAAAGTATAGCAATATGAACCGTAAAACGTTTTTTTATAAATCTATCAACTTGTCAAGAAACAGCTGGTTATTATAAAAAGTGCATAAAATAATGTACATTATTAAAAACATATCTCTTTGGTCAGCTTAGAGCATGACCAAAGAAGGATTAATGTCATACTATTTACATGTGTCATTAAGTTTCTGTTTGCTCGCACCAAGTAGCTGTTCTGCCGGTAATTTGTTTTAGCGTGGGTAACGTGAAGAGAGGGGCTAAAGCGTAGTTACTTATATGGCCCGTTAATTTTTTTTATAAAATAATATAAATAGAGTATCTAAATAATGTGAGAAACAGATGTTTTGTATCTATATTTCCAATTGTTTGCAAGTTATTCATGAAAAACTATTGCTATCACATTGTGTCAGAATAATAAACAAGAAATTGGTCATAAATTCATATCTCAATACGACAATTTAGTCACGAAGCCTGGAACAATATCATGAAAATTACAAATAAATCATGATATATCTATTTTATTTTGAAAGATTTATATGAAGAAGCTGTCGAATAAATAAGGAGGACCCTACATCGTCGCCTTGATCCCCTTCTGCCCAACAAATAAACGTAAACCCAATATTTACTACGCAATCAAAACATAATCTCAAATTCGAAAACACACTTAACCCTGCGAGTCTATAAACCAGTGTCGAGTCAATTGCGACGAGAAAAAAACGTAACGACAATTCCGCATTTGAAAAATGTGAGAACTTTTTCGTTTAAGTTTCCAAACTCCAGCGTTTTATGTTCACATTACCAACAAACCTTTTTCGTGCTTGAAACGCGGTACGTACTCGTATTACAAGCGATCTCACTTTCAGTCACTACGTATTTTCGGTTCAACTATAAAATTTCTAATTTTGAGGGCGACTGGTTCGTTTCAGATCTTTCCTTAATGTTGCGGTCCTAGTACCTAGATATAACATTTTGATATAAAGTAAAGATTGTAACTACGCCTTACGTAGAAATCATTATTTAAGTTGTCCAATATAATTGTTTCATAGAATGAATTAATTACACAATATTATAATACTAATGTTTGTAACTCTGCTTCTCAAAAGTGCAAGTAAGGCAACTCATTTTAACCCTACCGAAGGTCGTACAATTAATGCAGATTGTATTGCTTCCTACGACCCTATAAACACGCATTCCTGCCTAAGTTGGAAAATAAATTGGTAGCAGCGCCATCTATTATTACTATGGACGTACTAAACATGTAGATGGACATGAATGGGGCAGCACGCATGCGTATTTCACATCGATCCGAAATACCAACACTGTAAATAATAATATTTTCGCGACAAAAATGTATTTTTTTGTAATAAAATGTTAGTGTTGCCAATTATTCATCACTCGTAATACTTTTTGAAGTTTAATTTGACAAAATTCTTATAAAACCCAGGACATGTATCAGCAGTTAATAAATTTGTGAAAATGTATTTGCATTGATGTATGAAACAAAGAAATACAAAGTTTCAAACAGCTATTACGAAGGAAAGTTTATTATGAAACGTCAATGAGCTCTCGTTTTGCCGATACCAAATAACCATTCCAGTAATAAAATTTTATTTCGAGTCGGCGCAGTGACGCCATGCTTGCGCTTTTTCCCGCCAGTAGGGGCGCCTCGATCGCTACAGCCTCTCGGGCGGAGCTGTCAAAATTACATTGACTAAAAATTGCATTATTTTATCTATTACTTTTAATCAATACGAACAAACAATATTACAATAAACACATAAATATTATTTTGAGTTGAGAATAGATTGGTGGTTGAGTTTAGTTCTTATTTTAAACTTAACCTATTAATTCGGCGTCGGTGGTGCATGGTGACAATAATTTTGAGTGTTGTTGCGAAATGTCCTGGCCATTTATTGCTGTATTTTTGTTTATTTTTGGGTTTTGTTATTGTAACCCTGATGCGAAGAGACTGTACGACGACTTATTGAGTAATTACAATAGGCTGATACGGCCTGTTGACAAGAACAATAACACAGTGTTAGTGAAACTCGGGTTGAGACTGTCACAACTGATCGATTTGGTGAGTATTCCAATTATTATTCTCATTTAATTTTCCTCTAATAAAAAAGAACAACGTCCTTGTTTCATCTATGGATTACTTTGTTGTAAGGAGTTACTGATTAATGAGGTCACAAATGTTTACTATCTATTTTTTTAATGTCTAATTAACCTGAGTAATAAGTGTTGAGTATTCTTTTCTCACAAACATTTTTTATAGTCATATAAATGTGGTTGTAACTAAATAATTATCTTGGCGTTATAAGTAGTAGGTACTAACTATTTTAAGAAACAAGATATTTAATTTATCACATTCATATATTTCACGCAGACGATATCACTGCCAGAGAAGGAAAACTCGAAATGACTCGTCTGGCCAGCGTGGAGTCAGTAGGCAAAAGATTCCCCCAACATTGGGGGAGGCCTAGGTCCAGCATTGAATTGTGATAGGCTAATTAATTGTTCGAATACTACGATCTAAAGCGCGATTCACACATGCCGCAGGTGCGGGTCGGACACGGGTCAATTTATTATACATTGCCGTTTACAGAGTAAATTAAAAAAGCTATATTAAGAAAATGGAGATGGATAGCAAAACGACCCTCACCCGACCCGACTCCGCGCTATGTGTGAATTGCACCAATAATTTTTTTGTGTTTTTTTTTATAACAGCTAGGAATCAGAGAAACAGTCAGCCTACCAGGTGGAAACTCTCTCAATGTTGGCAACCTTTGACTTACTGTAGTCTGGCTGTCTGCCACCTTAGTTATAAAAAAATCTAGAAATTTAGCTAGTGATAATTCTAAGCTAGAACGGAACCTTTGGAAATCTCTACATTTTACGTGAAGTCCAGTACCGTTAGACGTAGACAACCCCGGATGCCAAGGGTTACTTCAACATTTAAAAAGGGATTAAACGAGTAAACAAGGTCATTAGAATCGTGTTTGTTCAGGATTGGTCAATAAAATTGTCATTGTAGGAAAGAAGCCTTTTTGGCATTGACTGTTACTGTGAGATTCCATGTAAATAAAAAGCATGAGTGTGACGCCTCTAGTGCTGCAAACGTCCATAGGCTACGGTGACTTTCCATCAGGTGGGCCGTGTGCTTGTCTGCCACCTAAATAGTTAAAAAAGGATGAAATCTCCATTATAAAGACACATTACCTGTATCCGAATGATTAGTTCCCGCCAAGGAGACAGCGAAGAAACAGGGCACTCCTTCTTTATTTTTATCGTGCCCGAAATCAACACGAGTACCACCCTACCATAGCTGGTGGAGATATTTTTATACTACATAGGTGGTAGCACACGTAGCACGGCGGAGGGAAATTGACGTGAATGTATGTGTGGACCGACTGAAACGCAAGCTGTCTTTGGGTTTATGATTGCCGGAGGTGCTGGAGGTACCGAACTAGTATCATGGTACCGGTTTGACTTTTGTTAACTTAGAGACAAAGAGATTCATTCACACATACATATATTACACCTGTAAATCAGAAAGGAAAGGCAGAAATTTATTAATACAATCATTTCAACAACTATTATAACTTATAACTCACGTAATGAAAGGCGAACCTGTTGCTATCAAGTGGAAATTTGGTTTTTTGTTATGGATGGTAGATTATGGGAAATAGGTGTGACTGTACGGCATATTTATGTGTAGAATATATATGGAGTACCAAAAATATTTCTGGGGCGTAGAACCTCATCTGTAAGCTATTAGATGCGCAGAATGATTGATAAACGAGGCGCTGGCGCAGGCTTTATTATCAGAGTTAGGAGATCAGACGTCAGTCGCTTTCGTAAAACCAATATAAACCGAACTCATATCAGATAACACTTGTAATACAATCTGAATGAATCACAAAACATAATTTTAAAATGATGAAAATCACAAACATGCATGAATCATGAATCATTCAAGCATGAAGCAAAACATACATTCACACACACACACGCACGTACACACTCACGCACACACACACACACACACACTCACACATACACAGATCGTTTTTAGTAATTTATTATCTTAATGGGAACCGGGACCTTAGCTTTTCACACTTGGATTGTTAAAACTTCACACTCACTGCTTTTTTAATGTACAGGACGCTGGCACCATAATGTTACGCAGAAATTTCACTGGCTGGGGTACTAGTGGCCTCAAATATACCTATATATATATTTTTCATTTTTATTTTTGTTCTTAATACAACCAATGTATTTTGCCGTGTCCAAACTACTGTGGTTTTTATTGACAGTTTTATAAGAAAATTGCAATGCCTTGACAATTTTTAATCTGTAACGCTGTTCCCCAAGATACAGGCAATAGCCTAGTTTGGGAAACAGCAATCATATAATTAGTTAACAAAATGTATAAATTTAATGTAAAGCACTAATATGCAATGTTTATGTGAAATAAATTATTATTATTATTATTATTATTATTATTATTAATCTCGGTCGAGTAAAATTCCTAGTAAACAAAACAATATCGCTACGACTGTGCTACGAATGTGCTACGCGGTATTGCTACGCGCTACACCGTATATGCAATGCACGTACATTGAAAATTACACTTTATACACACATAAGTTAGTCCGTCCAGCTGCTTCTAATTCAAGCACACATTCACGACCCGAGGCAGTTCGTTAGCATGTGAACTAGGGTACATCTAATTAGTGATGTAATACAAAGTTACAAGGTTTTACACGGAAAAAGTTTTTTTTTTTCTTTTCCTGCTTTATTACTTTTTCACGCAATAGCATTTTGGACAAGTGAGCCACGTGGTACTTAGTTTTTTACGTTTATAAGAAACTTAAGCGATGGCCAATGATGTTTTAGGTGTTTGGCACCGTTGTTAAAACGTATTTCTCAATAATCAAAAGTATATGAATTAATTTATGTTAATAATTGTTATCTTTTGTTATAAACTGAGAAATTGTTAACTCTATTTTAGTAAAAAAAATGTCCTCTTTTGTATAGTATTTTAGTAACAAACACAATCTAAAAAATTTTAAGAAGTAAATATTAATATTTTTTTTTATTATGAAATAAAAATTCTAGTGTGGAATATTATACAAACCGAATATGTAAACTTGTTAAAAACTATAAAAATTCTTCTGCCGCACCATTACAAAAGGAGCTAGCTATAATAGGATAAAAGGTAAAACTATTATCATTTAAATTACGCAGACGTTAGGTGGGCGAATTCCTTACGTTAACTTCAATGTTTGCTGGCGGAATGTAAAGTATGGGTTCAAAGCGCTGGTTGTCTCAAACGATGAATTGTTTTTGGTGTCTCGAAAATTCGTTGTATGTTCATCTTTGTAAGATGTTTGTATCATCAAACTGAGCATCAATTCTGCCCCATACCCTCGCTACGCATCTCTAAGATCTTTGAGGCTCGAATCAACCTCACGTGCTCGTTAGTACATCTGCAAATTTACTGAGTGAGGGTGAGAAGACAACGGCAAACAGTATCGCTACGGGTGTGCTACGAATGTGCTACGCGATACGTCTACATGCTACGCTGCACCGTATATTATAGTACCCACACATTTATTGAAAATTGGAAATCATTAGCCATAAATTATAACTAATAAAATTGAAGTTATTAAAAAATATTATGTTACCTATTACATGAGACTAAAATATATTACTCAATGAAATACCGAACATACAGGGTGTAAGGGAAACACTCCTGAAGCCGAAGGCCTAGTGGTAGTATTCCTGGTACACAACACATTGACATTAGAAAAATTACAACACGACATTTTTTTTTAATTGCTCCTAATGCCTAATTAGGCCTCAACCTGTAGTTATAGGCAATATCGAGATACTGCACCAGCTATTGCATTTTTAGGGCTTCTACTACCGGTAAAGTTTATACTGGATGTTCGTATGATAACTGGAACCGACGGCTCAACGTGCTCTCCGAGGCACGATCAGACATATAGCCATATTCATGAGCGGGTATCGAACCAATACCTCCTGCGTTACAGTCACGTTTACTACCGCCACGACACAGAGGCTGTCAACTTTACTAAATTAGTAATCTATACCGTACTTACAAATATCTGAAGCTGGTCAAAAGGCATTTTTATTTGCGCATAACCTAGTCACTAACGACGTCAGGAGTAAAAGGTCCTTAATTGAAATAAAATTGACGTTTACAGGCCGCGCGAGGGACTCTTAATTGCTATGCAGTCCGCCACGTAAGCCGTTCTCGATTTGGACGCTCCTCGGGTTTTCTCGGCAGTTCCCGGCTCCTGGCTAGTTCTAACCAGTTTTATATCGTTTTTATGACTCAGCCGTTCAGAACAGAGTTTGCGTGCCCGAAATGTTTTCGAAATTGGTTAGATCTTCTCGTTTGAAGTATTTTTGGTTTACATGAAAGTTAATACGTGCGAGAATGCTGAATTCTAGATACAAGCGGTGTGAATGAATCTTGTTTTATTAAAAAGACTGAGAATACGGCGAACGTGTGTTATTGTCAACAAATATTTCATTTAAAATTTTAGTGATACGATTTTATAATAAGGATTGGAGTACAAATAGTAGACCAGGTGTTTATTTAGGGCTCCAAATTTCTGTAATTCCCATAAATGCTCGTATGACTGACAACTTAACTTGCTATCCGAGTCACGACCAGACTAATAGTCATAGTCATACGTACGAATATACGAGCGTAAGAGTTAGTGTTAATATTTTTTTTCTCTCGACTCCAAAATACATGGAAAATACAATCAGAGTAAGAAAACAAAGTTATTACAAAATCTTACTCTATTCTGCAACAATCTGTCGGGATTGGCGCTGCATGCCGACATACATGTATCAGGAGAATCTCCGTTAGACCCTTGAATGTTATAAAAAATGTAATAATGATGATGGATGATGATGTATTGATGTTATGATATAAACAAAGTAATCGTGAAGAAACTCGGGCACTTCGTCCGGCTGGTAAAAATGTTATAACAATATATTTACAATACAATACAGTTGTACTATAATTATATACAGAATATTATTAAAGTATTGTTAGCGAGACCCACAATCATGGTAAATACAATAATTATAATAGTATTTTTTAGAAAGAAATTTGATATATCAAATATAACAAGTCATACTTTTATGAGTATTTATTATTTTTTTATTAATTTTTAAGTTTAAGGAAGAATGCTAATATTTGTGTGATTGAATACGAATATCTGCATTGGTTTGGGTGTTTCTATGTATAATATGTATGTATTTACAAAAAAAAATGTGTATATTATGTGTGTTGATCCGCATTCTAGAATACGTAACACAAGCTATTTAGATAAACTATGCTTACCATGGATCTAGGTAACGTTGTGTAGATTACAATATATATTTCTTTATTTATTTAATTTGTGTGACGTACTATACCTAATAAACATATTATTCTTTAAAATCAAAGGTCGTATATTTCATACGCCATAAAGTGTTTAAAGGAAATGTATTTTACAGTACAATGTATAATAGATTTAACTGCTCATGTCTCTTATAACCTTTTAAAATTGTTCAAATTTCTTGAAAGACTTACTCGAATACAATATTGCTGACAACTACACAAAAGGGACGAAATTGTTGATAATATAAGCGACGAGTACAATTTTGTAGAAGCAAGACACGTTTTACAGAAATGACGGTAGTAAAACGTTAAACGAGGCCTGAATGAGCGTTGTAAAATACCTAGTTACTGATGGACCATCTCACAAACTTCAAAGATATTGCTCTCACTGTCAGTGTGATTGAGTGAAATTGTAGAATTGATGACAGTACATTAAAACGATTATATTTCAAGTAAAGATTTGTTTGACTCGGTAATATTTTTTTATTACAAAATACTTGACCAGACTTAAAAATTGGTGTACAGTTGACTACAGGAGTCTGTTACACTTAAGTACAATTCTTTTTCTTTTTTTAAATACACAAATCTAATTTAACCCAATGAATTATAGATGACGGTGGGGTTAGTATTGTCTAGCAGAGTCAACAAAACTAAAGAGACACACAAATATAAAAGGAGAAAGGAAAAAATATACGTTATTATTTTTCACGTACGCAAGTCCACACGGATACCACAGACAATGGGGGTGGTTATGTCGGATTCGAACCGACTGAAACCGTACGACCGTCTTGGGCCCTGAGTTGTCGACGGTGAGGTAGTTTCTGGCATATCCCTCACTTTCCGGTTGGCCCAGGGTCATCAAAGACCCCCTAGGTGTGAGACGAAGGGGCCCGCTACGGATGAGAAGTGGTGGTTATATTATTTTTCCATCACCACACAAATGGATTAATTCATACTATAAAAGAACATTCCTGCTTGAAAGACATAAATAATGTTAAATACGAAGTATATTATACAATGTTGTAGACCTTGTAAAATAAATCGGTATCGTTTGTGGCCGCCTTATTTCCCATGAGATTAAAAGCCAAAGCTTTCCAAAAAGATGAAACCACATTTTTAACGTTTTTACCAAACATTTTGCAAGACCCACAGCAAAATGAAGCTATTTATTTTATTCAGGAAAAATATTAGATGAAAGTATTGTATAACTTAAAGCAAACCTGCAACAAAATGTGGTGTAACAAATTTTATGACATCAATTTCTTTATATTGGACTATGACAGTCTCAGCGGTAGTGTGGCGGTAGTGAACGCTACTGCTACGCAGGAGGCGCAAGTTTGATCTCCGCATAACGCAAATATTTATAAGCATGAATATAGCTAACCCATAGTACGTATAGTTCATTTTTATATGCAATAATATGAATAAAACATTTTATGGCTACACGTGAACATAATATTCCAAGTTTCAATAACAGTCATCATTCTCTGAGCCTATTCCCACTCAGGGACGGTTTTCTAGCCTAACTAAGATGCGGCTGAACTTCAGTATTATCCGTGAAGCGAATGCCTTCGGACCATGTTGAAATTCTGTAGTTAGACTAGGATAGGATAACGTTCAAAGTTCAAGAAAAAAGCTTTGTAATAAGCTAACGTTTCATCTATTTTTACGTCTTGCAACATTGAAGCATATAGAACTGAACTTCAATGTCGCAAACACACCAAAAACATGTTTACTCCAAACCTTAACAAATCCTTCGAAATATCAATCTTTCAACATCTACAAATAAATTTAGATCTTAATACAGTATCCCAAAGTCCAATGTTGTACGAACAGAGATAGATTACACACTTGCATTCAGAACTGCCAATTCACTTCATGCATGATTCCACAAGTGATCTGCGTGTCATATCCTTAGGAAGGCTCTTGGTGGAATATTCATTGGCCAATTTAACTACATATGACTTGCAGCCCATGTGGAAGTTCCTATAATAACTTTAGTATAGTTGTCTATGTTTTGACATCATGACTGAAGCTGTAACATCACGTAAGTCAAGATGCTAACGTAAACGAGATATATTATAAGCATCAGATCTGCTCGTGCTCGCGTGACTGAATGATAAACATTCAAACTTACTTACAAACTTGTACATATTAGTAGGATTGTTGGTTAATCCTTAATTAAATAATTACACAGACAGCAAGATAATGACTTGAATTACCAGGTCATTTGGTACAGAGTAGCGATTATACAGAGGGCTACTTATCTCTTAACAAAAAAGAAAATGGTGGTCATGGCATTTAGTTTGTAGAAAGTATATGATATAGTGTAACTGTTATCATACTTGCTATACTTTTAATAAAAGGAAAAGACGATGCCATACCTACTTGAAAAACTTATATATTCAACACGTTATCAAAATAAGACTGTACTATGTACGTATTATTACGAACAAATGCTGTATTATTGACGTTTTGTAAGTGCAGTTTAATGATCTATACAGAATAAATGATTTTTGATTTGATTTGATTTTAACTTTTCAAGTATGGTTTCACCTTTTCTCACATACTTACTACCACAAATCCTCTAACAAAAAAATTATGTCGCTGTTATGTACCAGTACCAGTAATTAGATCAACAATCAATCAATGAGTAATTTGAACAAATGACTTTTGAAATTTAGGTAAGGTAATTGAAATTGGGGTCTAATATTATGAACATCGGTAAAAGGAACTATTAGTGTCAGACTAAGCGACGATAGCGACAATGGATCATCGCTAAAACTTTAACAGCGCGATGGAGAACTTTACCCAACAGTTGTAGCCTTTAGAAATGCATACCGTATTCGCACGGAATAGGTAAGTAAAGATTCAAACTATTCAACCGCTAATAAACAAACTATTGTAGTCAAAGTTGATGAGCAAACAAAAGAAGAAGTAACTAAACAAGTTTTATAAGACCAAAACGTAGTCCCATCTTGAATAGTATAGAAAGTTTGCTTCCAAATTTTCTATTTAATTTATTTCTTTAAACGTAACAACAGAATTAGTGCCATTCTAAATGTTTGTCTTCTCTTTTTTTTTATTTATGGCACGTCAATTTGACTTCACCTCGCCTGATGTTAAGCTTAAGGCAAAGTCTCATGAAAGAGGGTCACCATTGCATACACGTTCAGTGATACAATGGTGGCGCTCAGCTTGACGGCCTCATCTGCAGCTAATATTAAAATAGAACCACGTCTGACCACTGTTTATCTAACTATGTAAACAACATCACCTTGACAAGCAGTCCCTCTCTTCAAAGGCTGGCATAATAAAACTGAAACGTGATCAAAATTGAAACTACGCGCATCTATTGCACAGACGTACGTATTGTATCAGTATAAATGTATAATTTCTCAGACGATGTTTAAATCCCTTATTTCTTTATTCAATCTAGTTTTATTTCATTGCTTTGTTTATTTATTTTATATATACAAAACATTATTTACTTATATTAAGGTCTCAATCAATCAATCAATTAACCTAACCTGGACATAGAACTCTCTCTATGTAAGGAGGCCTTAGCTTACTATTTCCACGCTGGTCATACGGGTTCGTACAAAGTTGGGTTCTATTTCGAAAGTGGTCTGCGTATTTTTCATGTATCTTATGTATTCCACTGGCATGACGTAAGGACACAAAATGCCGCCACTATTCAGAAGTCATAGCGATCTACAATAATTTAAAACTATAGTATATAAACTGTCAGTTATCTCTCCAGTGGAAACTGGCCTTTTATTGCAATTGCTATTATTGTTGCCCAATGCTTATTATAAAGTACATGTGGCACTCGGCTAGTAGGCCCCATGTACTCTTTGATTAGATGAAATCTTCTGAGCTCGGACACAATGTACACAGAGACGCTACGGGATCTGTAGGTGGAAAGGATCCTAAGTTTCTGCAAGGAAGCAAAAAGGTTTGATGATGATTATTTTTAGTTTCGCAAAATGTTGCCGACTACACTACATAATTGACTTAAATAAAAATAATACCAAATCTTAATCTCTTTTATGCCAATATGTAGTGTACCATGAGTATTGTGCTTCGATTTCGGGAAAGTTTCCTTAACACCCTGTACAAAAAACCGAAACAAAGTCATCTTTCTCGGATTCCTACTTCTCCTTCCTACGTAATGTTGTGAACATTCGCAATAAAAAAATACTGAGACCATGCATAATATGTTCAATAATATGTTGCTTGAATATTTGTTGGTATCAACTGCCCCGGGCCTTTGAGATTAGAAAAATGTTGAGTAAAATGGTACTAGTCAAGTACTTACCCGAACATTGATCTCTCCCTAGGGTGTGATCATTCACTGGCTGGAGTATTTGACACACGATACTGTATAGGTATGTACTTGTATACTTGACTGTTTTGACTAGGTAGGTACATTATTTATTCCTATGTACAATCATATAAGAATAAATATTAATATGAGGATTTGGATAAGAATTGAATTTGTGATGTATTGTACGAGTAGTATACTAAGTATTGTATCGTTAGGTATTTAAAACCAATAAATAATTTTTGTAATGTACGGGCCAGTACTTTTACAGTAGTTTTAAATTGAAATACTTACATACATTTTTTTAAAACTACTTTGCTAGCAAGCTGAGCTAAGCTAATATGAATACATTCATATAATTTTCACAAATAGGAAATAAGCATTATTATTTTTTATTCCTAAATTATTATTTATATCGTCATATGAATATTAAAAAATATGCCAGATAAAAAACACTTAGTTTAAAAAATTGGTTGCCTGTAAAGTCGGTATACGGGCGAAAGTTTTACGTGACAACGACTTCTGTCTCTCTCGCTCTTAGGCGGGCTAACTGTGCTCGAGTGGAAGGGACGCGTGCCTTTCACTTTTTATGTCTGTCTCTCTCGCTCTTAGGCGGGCTAACCATGCCCGAGTGGAAGGGACGCGTGCCTCTCACTCGCTCTCATTGTGAGCGCATAACGTGAGCGGAGCGTAACGCAGTTTCTTGAAGTGTCACCCGGCAAGCCAATTTATAAGACGTTGTCACGTCAAAACAAAAGTTTAAAATAAAAAAGCGATATCAGCTTTTTAAATTTATTTAAAACTATTTAACTTAGGAATAATTCACTTTGGCAGTACATTTATTATTGTGAATGTGGTCATTCTTGATTGTTTGTTCTTCTTGTAAAGTGATCTTCCGAGACCGACTTGATTACCAAAGCGCTTGTTGATCAAGCCAGTCTCTTACAACCTTATTATTATTAGCATTATGGTAGTTTTTAAACTTAATATCGAGGATGTTCGTAATTAATAGCAATAATACTTACGCACATATTAAGTAGGTAGACAAAGTTCTATCTAAGCACGAGTATTCATTTAACTAATGTCTTAGGTTAATACAGATTGTTACTGCTCTTATCGTCTTAGTAATCGTTAGGGTCTCACCTATGTGGCTGTACAAGGACCATTCTGTCATTAGCTCTCTGAATGTATACCGCTCTAGTACAATCCTGTTACTAACATGTAGTTTATTTTCTACTATATCGCAAGACTAACTACAAAACTACACTATACAAGAGATATGTATTCAAAATATGTCCCCAGTATAAATATTGTATTCGTAATAATTGAGTCAACCGATCAATAAGCCTGTTATAAGCCAGTTCACTGCTGGACATAGGCCTCCCTCAATTTTCAGAGGCGTAGGTCTAACTGTTTCCACGCTGGCAAGACGGATTGGTTTTGTATCCTGTCTTCTCCTTGCCGTGATATCGTCTATGTCTATGTCTATGTATTATACTGTGAACCCACACTTAGGGCAAGGCTGTAAGTGCATAGTAAATTATTCTTTCTTTCTTTATTTTTACCTAAATGGATAGCATTCATTTCCAAATGCACAAACTGAAGCTCTAAAAGGATAATATTCTTATCACTTCTATTCATGAAGCTCACAAAATACTGGGTCCAGAGTTAGATGGTCCTCACATTTCAATACCTTATACAGTTGAATACCTTTCCTGTCTCCAAATCTTACCTCCATCCGCATTATTCGTAATACCCTAAGACTCAGAATCTTTAGTAGAATAACATTTATAACGATTACTTAAAGTAGGATATGTGAACGTGGCTTTGGGAAGCTACACAAAGATTTAGATCATGAAATATTAGAACAATTTGGTCTAAGAGAATTTGTTGGCAGCGAGAATTTCCTTCTCATTAGAGACTATGCCATCTTAGTAGAATACGAAGTAAGTTTAACTAATTTGGTAACAAATGTCGTAATTGAACTTCCAGGAGCCAAGTGTGTGCAGGTCGTAAAATGACCTCCGTCCTCCATGAGCGCGGACCTAGGGGTGACGGGTGGGGCTGCCTGTTACCCTAGCAGAAGCAGACCACGACGGCAGCCCAAAGTGCATCTCCCCATATCCGGGGGCTAGATGGGAACACCACGGTTCACATCATTGAGGGAAGGGGGGTCATCTTAAAAGATATGTCTCCGGGTCTGTCTTGTGTGTCACCTCCGGCAATCAAAGACCCATAGACGGCGTGCGTTTTGGTCGGTTCGAATCCGAAATAATCACCTCCACCGGTGTCGGTGGGAGGTGGTAACCGAGGGGATTTTGCGCACGATAAAAAAAGGACTCAGTGTGTGCACATTTCACTACACAATACACTTCCTTGTAACTTCGGCGTGTTGGTTCCTGGTGGAGTGGGATTGGGGTGTTTTCTTTTTCTGTGGATGTGGTAGATGGCGACTATGTTATGTCTCAACATCTCACCCTTGTTCGAAAGTATTGTCCAAAACGCTTTATATCGCGACGAACTATTAATATACGTCTCGATATACCCCATCATCAGACCGTTTTTCTGATCAGAACTCTTCTGTTTCTTATGTCAGAGGCTTCTACCAAGGATTTAAAACCTTGCCCGCATGACAAAATGGCCGCTTGACGGTAATAGACTCGCTCTCTATTACGAAAATCATAGAGGCGAAATATGGGTGATAATATTTTGCGTACCCTTTCGGGAATAATAATATGTTTATATTTATTCATTGTTAACAATGACTAAAGTTTACGAGACTAATAACTTTTCGAACGCAGATAAACATTACCCGTATTTTACGAGTAGAATCCATAACACGAGTGAATCTATCACCATAGATTGCCCTAGAATATTTATTTATTTATAACTTTCCCATGCAAACCCGGGGTTGGTACGATAGTAAACTATAAAAACTAAAATCCTCGCACGAAATAGCGGATATCATGCGACATTGCCGTAAATCAGGAGACAAACGGTGTAAAGTTGGTATTCTGCACCACAGAGCCATTCAGGGTGACAGGCTGGCCGTTGGCACGACGCCAACTTACCGCACTCGATGTACATAACTTGAATGAGCGATCAAAAATCTATTCAAACTTTGAGCCTGTTGGGGAGTATCTGTGTCAACTGCGTTTGTGTAAAGGCGGAATCACACTTCGTTGCGTGTTATTTGTTATGCGGATTCAATATTTGTTGCTTGTTTTTTTTTTTCAACACGTTAATACTACTTCACGTTGAATTTAGATCATCTCATCATGATAGTGTAGGAGAATTTCGAATGCTCAAAACCCGGGCTCAAAAAGGAAATATCACGGGTTGGAGTCCCGTCGGAGCATTCCCTTTTTCCGATTTAAATTCGATTCGAAACAGTTAGTTTACTAATTGCTTTAAAATTCTATAGCAATATTATCAAGTTGTCTGATGATCAGATGAGGGTAAATGGTCATCATTACACCAAGAATGATACAAAGATGGTCCTCAGCTTGATGGTCTCATTAATGTTTACAAAAAAGCCGGGACAGTAGGAAGATGGTAAGAGGTTAATAACAGAGCAATAGTAATAGTAAGAAAATAAATAAGGGGAGGAGGTAAACCGTGGGTGAGTGGGGGACTCATCCACGGTTTAACAATCCCAACGATAGCAATAGTAAAATGTTACTAATTGTCATAGAAAGGAATGCCGCACAGCACCCATCATAGCAAGTTAAAAGACTACTTACTCGAGGAGATTTGATTTCATATATGTAATATTCCACAAGAATAATAAACATCGCCACTCTACACTAGGCAGAGTAACTCAAATATCAATAATATCAAAATGACGCATAACGCAGAATTCTTCTTGATTATTTTCATCGTTCTCGGAACCTTTTCCCAACTCTCCAAGGCACGACCAGACTAGTGCAAATAGCCATATTCAAGCATACAAATATTTGTACTGAGCGGGGATCAAACCCGCGCCTCTTGCGTAGCAGTTGCATTCACTATCGCCACGCCACTGAGGTATAGATGAATGAGCACCCCACACTTCGTCATATGCGGCTGAATACGACGCATAACGAATAATAGATAGCAAAGTGTAATTCCACCTTTACGATATATATTAATGATATAATGTCAAATAGATGCTGAAACATCGAATTACTCTATTAATAAAATATTGGCTTATATTTCAGAGTAAACATTAATCTATTTAATTTCAACTCTCAAAGGATTTTATTGCCTGTCATATTTCGTAATTAAAATATTTTTGGCTTAAATTTTGATCAATTAATTTTGTTTATTATTAAGTACAGATAATTGTTATGAAAACACTGATCACATTCAACAGAGTTAATAACACTACAGTGATGCTACAAGTATTGCAAGCGTTCATTGGTTTCAGCAACCACTTACTGTAATGTAGACTGTGTATGTTTGATGACAAAGCCTTTTTGATATATAATAATGTTATTGGGAGCTAAGCTGAGCATATCGAAGTCCACTTTTGGACATAGGCTTCTCTCAATGTTGGGAGGTTTTGACCAACTGTTTCCACACTGATCAGATGGGTAGGTACAGGGTTTTATATCCAGTTTACCTTTTCTTGCAGTGGTGAAATACCACTGCAAGAAAAGGTAGTTTTTCTGTTCTCAGTATTTTTCATTAGTCGCCTCTTACGATATGTTTCGGCTGAGATGGAGTGGTGATATTCTCTCCCCATCACCACGCGGATAATCATGTATCGTGACATAGGTTTATCTTTTAATTGCTTGAAGTGATCAGAGGCTGGCTGTCCCTGTGTTGCTTGGTCGAAACAACAGGTAGTTCAAAAGTATGTATATACCTACTTAGGTATACCATGATGCGCAGATTCTCATTAATATAATTGTATATCATGGAACGAGAAATTTATAAGTTAGTAAGGCCTCTTTGTTATAGAGGAGAGTACAAACCTCAATATTCTACAATTATTTATGCTTTTCTACTTTTAACTAATGATGAGATTTGCCGACGTTCATGAATTTAATCGATTTAGATTAGAAAAAATGAATGCCCATGACGGAACTTGAACCCACGATCAGTCCTACATGGGGAAAGCTTTGACCAACTGAGTTATATGGACAATGGACACGTCTTGAACAATCGAAATTATTTATACGTCTTTAACGGTGACGTTGGAATCATCCACGATACTCTTACGGACTATCGAAAACATTGAATGATTTTACAACCATTTTTGAACATTGTTTCTTGATGAGTAATAAAAAAGCAATAACGAATGTTAATGAAATCGGTCTCCACTTTATCCAGTCAAACGGTATTAAAATATTTTAAAATTTCATTGAATGCCTACTCTTCCATGATTTGACCACGAGTGCCACAGTAATCCCATCCAATGCCGTGACTTGATTTTAACATAACCACTTCATCGTCAGCTCAGGTAAAATAAACCTTCGTAGTTTTTACAAATCAAAAAAACCTTCAGTGCCTGAAGGTCGTCGAATCAAAAAAACCTGAAAATGCTAATATACCTACTATACGTCTCTTTAAAACTTTGAAGCAATCTTTGTAAATTACTTCGAAGAGTTTAAATACCATTTGGTAAAATTGAATGTCTTTTGTTTCTGAATATAAACTAGTTTACTTGTTTACTGAATTAATTTTTCATTTGTTTCAGAACCTCAAAGACCAAATTTTAACAACCAACGTTTGGCTTGAACACGTAAGTTACAAAATTTTTACCGAATCTTGATTTAATGACCCAATTTCTGATAGCTCCTCTGAATTTTGTACTTTAAAATCGCTATGAATAGTAGTCTTGAACGATGAAAAGGCGATTCACGGTAATGCGAAAGTGCGCGACATATTGTCAAATGTTTGTCACTATGATGCCACATTACATTACCACAATTCAATTCAGTTAATAACTTTATTTGGATAACAAGCGCTGTACCGGTCCCATCGTGAAGAGAAAGAAAAGGCAAGAGAAGAAAGAGAAAGAAAAGGCATAAGCCGAGAGAGAGTGAGATAGCAACCGTAAGCGTTGGCAGTGAATCTCGGCACTGTTGCGACCTGACTAAATCTGATGGTCCATACTCCCCCGCAACACTGCGCGCACCATGGGATCGCTATAGAGTTTGTAGTCAGTTTTATTATTTATTTTTTATAGTTACTTATCACTTTTATACAGGAATGGGAAGACCACAAATTCAAATGGGACCCTCTGGAATACGGTGGACAAAAAGAATTATATGTGCCCTCAGAACATATCTGGTTACCCGACATAGTACTTTATAACAAGTAAGTATTTTCAATTGTAAATATCTTGTTTAATTGTGACTGTTACCAAAATCGTAATCAAGGGTTTGATTCTCTCTCAGCACACACATATTATGAATTACAAATTTGCTTTGATTTTTAATATCACTATATATGCATTGCACGCATTAACAAAAACAAACAATTCTAAGTATTCAGGGTGTAAATTTTAAACCGTCTATGGAGGGATAATACATGGTACAAATTTCCACTCTGTGTACTTAGAGTTTTTTTTTAAGTTATTATTCCAAAAACTGTTTTACAAGCTGGGTAGTGCACGTTGCTTATATTGGTTATACATAGCACTGTCATAGAATATTTTAATAGACAAAGTACATGATCTTGCAACTAACTTACTTTAAAATCACCTAGTCACAATTCACATCGTAGTTTAATAAGACTTAGCCAGTAATAAAGCTGTACACAATTATTGCAAATAACTTGGCCAGTACAGCAATGCAATTTGGTGGTAGCTAATGTGCGAATGTTGGCCTGCCAACTTGGAGCGCTGTTTAGGAACTGTTCTCGGTAAGCTGAAAGTTTCTTGGTGTGATGGGTGAACACGATTGCTACGCAAGAAGCGCGAGATCAATCACCGCTCAGTGCAAAATATTTTTTTGTGTATGAATATGAATATTTTCATTGATCTGGGTGACCTCTCTGCACCACCTTTGGTAGACTGGTAGAGAATGCCTACGGCATTAAATCTGCCTATGTACTTGTGCATATCCATATAATAGTATTGTATCTGCGTTCTAAAACACATATCATAAGGTAGTTGAGTTATGGTTACCATGGGTGTAGGTAACGATGCGAAGATTGTCCTACATTAGTTAATTATACTTCAATCGAACTCAATTAGGGCGCTTCGATTGTTCTTTCAAATCTGGGTACCATTTGCCTTTTCTCGATGCTGCTGTCTTAAAAACAGGTTAGTTAAAACTGTTAACATTTCCAAAAATTAGTGTCAGTTCTTAATACTCTCTTACGAATATTTTCCCAATCAATCAACTCGATCGTAATAGGTTCAATTCTATACTTTGGTAAAATTACTTATTTTGATTAGTTTAACTGCAAATAATAGAATGTATTAACTATCGATATTTAATAAGCTATATTGGTTATTTGTCTAACGAAAGCTTTGTTGGCATTTGACATTTATTTTATTTATTTTCACATCATAAAATTTTGAAATGTTCAGTTTTTAATTTTACAATAAATTTATTTGACACAAAAAAAACTAAATTTCCCCCCCTGATTAGCTTTGTATTTTCCAAAGGGCAAGCTTTAAAATATAACCATGATTGGTGGACCTATTTTAGTGTACCCGCAAACTGTCAGCGGCAAATTGTTTGCCTCACGAGTATTCTCTAACGTCCGAACGATACCTAACTTTAGGTACCACAGAAATTAATTCTCTAAACGCCATATCGGATGTCGCTCGTTCGAACATGTTATGCTGTTATAGTTCAGAACTCGTACTTAGTTAGCATGTTTGAACACAAGTTCTTAATGAGTATAGTACACGCACATATACTAACGTAAGGGTAGGCAGAGGTGTATTGGTCTGCTGCTAATTTGCTACTAATTTGCGCAATTTTTCAATAAGTTAACAATAGTGGATATAGATGAACTGACTCTTTTAATTCTGTACCGTAAACCAACTGATTATTGGATATTTCTGCCTTTAAATACACAAATATACTCACGCTTGTATTCCCGAAATGATGTAGGCAAACATATATTAGCACTCACATAATATCATCACCCATATAATGAAGGCGACTCTATTTGTCGTCAAGCAGCCACTTAGTCACGGCCTCTATTTTGTCTGTAATGTGGAGAAAAGCCTTATTCCTAATTTATATTGATATAAATAGTGCCTTTATTTTTCTGAATATTTAGGTAAGAGTTTCAAGTTTTTTTTACTTATCTAGTTGTAAGGTTTAAAACAACAATTTTAATGTATAATTTAAATGAATGTAATTATTTTTGTGAATAACAAAATCTTCGAGTAGTAAAATCGGAAAAAATCATCTTTTATGTCATATTATGTAATGAAAGAAAACAGTTCAATAACCAAATTAAAAAACAAACCAACCAACATCACGTTCTTTCTATATCGAGATTATCTACGGCCGCAGACAGTAAAATCTTATTAAACTTTTATATACCCCAAATAGGTATAAAACCAACTTAATATTCATATCACACCAGACCCCTCCACCAAAAACTCGTATTGACTGGAAAGTCGAGAATATACCCAGAGATTTACCGACTGAGTTGTTATGGACAATATATTCCCATCTAAGGCATGATGCATGGTATCCCCCCCTCCCCTGCCTTGCTATCACCCCTTGTGTTTAGTTTATAAATCATGCGTTCTATGAGATACAGGATCTTGATAGCGCCTTCAGGGCTTGCGTCCTCATGGATGTACGCCAAGTACATTATTTGGCGTTAGTTTTGAAACTATTTGCAATTGGTTCAAAGCTGGGTCAGTAACCAAGAATTTTTGTTTGCGTAATATTTCTTATGCGGGTATCCTATAAGATCGAAGGGACGATTCCCTGTTTATTTAGTACATATTGAATGTTTGTTTGTGTTGTATTCGTTTTAGAAAGATGCGTCATCATCGTCATCTTTAGTCCCGGTCGCATTCTTGGAGTATTCTCGGAGCCCAATTCCCCCTTAAATATAATGTTGTTTAACTTTTTAAGCTGTGAGTGACTCGAATTAGAACTTAACTTATGTATTATGGTAAGTAACTCCTTCTCCTCCTTTCCAATTTGTATACACGGCTCTTATAGAAACAACTATTATTGACCTCCCAACGTCGAAATGATTTTTTTTTATCTATGGCACGTCAATTTGACTTCACCTCGCCTGATGTTAAGCTGAAGGCAAAGTCCCATGAAAGAGGGTCACCATTGCACGTTCAGTGCTACAATGGTGACGCTCAGCTTGACGGCCTCATCAGATGCTTTTTCACGCCCCGCTTAAAGGACCCGGGACTGTAGGAAGAAGGAAACACGTGCGCCGGCAAGGAATTCCAGGACTTAATGGTACGGCAGAGAAAAGACTCACCGAACCGCTTGGTTCTTGATGGAATACTCTGTACCGTATGCGAGTGACGCCTAAGCCCTGCACGCGTTGTCCTGTGTAGGAAAGGGGAGGGTGGGATTAATTGGAAGAGCTCATCAGAACATTCACCATGGTAGAGACGGTAAAATACTGCCAAGGACGCAACATCTCTACGCATCTGCAAAGGCTCGAGGGACTTTGTGACCTCAGGACTCCCAATAATGCGGATCGCACCTGTCGCTGCAACCTGTCGAGAGCATCTAATAAGTACTTTGCGGAGCCATCCCAGAGATGCGAGCGCCAGAATTTAACTTTAGCCACATCCAGCTTCATATACCAAAAACTGTATCAACAACCAAAATAACGGCAAAAAATAAATTCAAATGAAGTTAAAATAAATCAGCCTGTAACTCTCGTTACCTCGCGATTCTCTAGTTACAAATTTTTATATAATATATATTCCGAAGTTAATTGATTGTATTGAATATCGACAAGAAAACGTTCGCGAATGATACATCATGTTGTGTCAAAACAGGCCTGCAAACGATTAATCATCGTGCGAATGAGACTCACGTGCGACTAATCTTACGCCGCGTCGAACGTGTGAACACGGCTTAAGTATTAAGAAACTAGAGTAAGCATTAATAAGCCTCAAAATTTTCGTATATTTATATAATAAATTGACGGGAAATAATTTATGATTGCGTATGAAAATAAATTATTTGAGTAGAATAAAAGCCGGTCAAGTGCGAGGGTTGAAATGATTGTTGTAGCACTCCAAACTGTGCAGGTTATTTAAGCAATATCCTTAAAAGTTAAAGTTAAAGAACGACATAGTATTATAATATAGCAAAACCAATATCCAAACGAAAAATAAACGATGTTTCGCTCACGGGTTGTGGTTTCGCGTCGGTGGCGCATCAATAACCACGGTCACCGATAAATTGGCCACGGTCCTTCCTTATTATCACATTTATCAGTAAACCACAGGGTGCAACCCGAACGGTTTTTTTTATTCATGACACGTTAATTTGACTTACCCCGCCTGATGGTAAGCTCAAGGCGAAGTCTCAGGAGCGAGGGTCACCATTACAAACACGTAAAGTGTTACAATGGTGGCACTCAGCCTGACGGCCTTATCAGATGCTTTTTCACGCCCCGCTTAAAGGACCCGGGGCTGTAGGAAGAAGGAAACACGTGAGCTGGCAAGGAATTCCAAGACTTAATCGTGCGGCAGAGCAAAGACTCACCGAACCGCTTGGTTCTTGATGGAGTATTCTGCACCGTATGCGGGTGACATCTAAGCCCTGCACGTGTTGTCCTGTGTAGGAAAGGAGAGGGTGGGATTAATTGGAAGAGCTCATCAGAGCATTCACCATGGTAGAGACGGTGTATTAATAAATATACAGAAATCATTTAGCTTATCGCAGTCCGCCGTTGAACATAGGCGTCTGTCAATATGTGCCATTTCTCCCGATCTTCCGTTTTCCACATCCAGTCCACCACAGCTTCCTTTTCAGGTCGTCAGTCCATCAGGTTGGAGGCGACCTTCCGTTTAACTTCTTGCGGTCTCCACT
Organism: Pelosia muscerda; assembly: GCA_963691645.1. Classification (NCBI taxonomy): domain Eukaryota; kingdom Metazoa; phylum Arthropoda; class Insecta; order Lepidoptera; family Erebidae; genus Pelosia; species Pelosia muscerda. The sequence goes on along the minus strand of OY829114.1, from coordinate 2,614,083 downwards.
CTAGGACTCGTTTGCTCCAACAGCCATCGGCACTTCGACAGTTGTGGCCAGTACACTTATTTTGTGAGCTATGTCGATAACTTCAGTTTTTTATCGGATGACCTAATTGCAGATTTTATCCTTACGTACTAATAGGCATGTTTCTTAATATTAATACCCTTGTTGAAAATATGTACCATTAATTTGTAATTGGAACTTAGTACAGAGAAAAATGTAGCGTAGTTATGCTAAATTCCAGCCAGATCCCTTCACTCGTTTGAATAAAATTGAGTTATTAACTCACAAACATCTTCAGAAACTTTCACACTTATAATATTAGTAGGTATAATGTAAGATTATTTATTTGTATGCCAAGACTTATCCTTAGAAGAAGGGCCAACCAGAATGTATCGATTTGATTTCAACTGAATAGGAAAAATAAACTATTGATGTAGATGTTACTTGGCGGAAATCCATTACAAGAAAATATATTGAAGGAAGGAGGGAAAACCAGCATTGACCGCATCAATATTCCACAAGTACAAGAGTAGTTCGTTCTTTGCACTTGCTAAATATTGCACATACAACCACATCTCTCTTCGGTTAAGAAGTATATTTACTTGCTTTTCGGGATATGGTTTGATATCCTTTCCTGACAGTTAGTAATGTTGTGTTATTGGTATTGTTGTAATTGTTAAGCCACGGGTGAGTGGTGGATTCTCCTCTCTCCCCCAAAATATTTTCTTGAATGAGAGAGTAACTTCTCAGTCGGTAAATCAAGCAATTAGCTAGTGTTGTACATATTGTAAGTACGATCATCAAAGTTGCTTGAAGAGGTAGGAGGAAATATCTCCCGTATGTTAATTAGTCCATACCGAACCGGTCTTGGGCCGTCTCAGTGTTGGTTCGTTAGCATACCTAATATTGTATTACATGCATGACGTGCAACTAACCGTAAGGGAGCCTTGATGCTGTCGTCTGTGTGGCTAAAAACACAAGGTGGTTGATTTAAGCATAGCTCAATCAAGCATGGCGTGTAAAATCAGCCCTGAATGTCGATAAACATATTTTTTTGTAAATTGCAATTGCATTTGCATGTAATGTAACATTTCGTATACCTATGTATCTCTCAGGCATGAGGGACATCACAGAGCCTACCTCGCACTCAGCAACTGATGACCCGACACGGGCGTACGGTTTTAGTTGGTTGGAATCCGATGAAACCACCCTCTCTAACTTTTAGGAGTATTTGAAGGGCGTATCCGCACGGACGAAAAGAGTCGTGGCAATTTGGATCATCTTGAATCGTATGATAAGATTTCGTGTCTATCCGAAGTTTTTAGAACACTTCATCTAATGATGAATGTTAGACTCCGTTACATTACATTACAACAGTTTGCACCAGGTGCAAACTTAATACACCGAAACAGGCCAACTAAACACACAGACTTATACAGACACAGGAGCCCTATACAACTTAATGTTATAATATACTTAATTAATTCTACAGTTTCGGCAGCCTAGTGGTGTGGTGAGTCTCAGGTTCGATCCCAGGTTTTACCATGGCACACACCAATGACTTCTCGATGCTTTTCGAAGTTTATAAGTGCCCGGTTAATGGCAATAGGCTCGCCACCTATTACATTGGAACCTAAACATAAACTGACGAAATGTGGCTGCTAGCACCTTTGCTACCCCTTCGGTGATACAGGCGTGAGTTTATGTTGTGTTTTAATTCTATGATCAATTTTTTTCTGTTAGTGCTGACGGTGAGTACGTGGTCACGACAATGACGAAAGCAGTGCTCCATCATTCTGGCAAAGTGCTGTGGACTCCACCTGCCATCTTCAAATCTTCCTGCGAAATCGATGTGCGGTACTTCCCCTTTGACCAACAGACTTGCTTCTTGAAGTTCGGCTCCTGGAGTTATGATGGTGATCAGGTAATGTTGAAACTTTACTACGAGACTAATATTTTTGATTTTCATACTTTCTGTTATTTACGCGAATATTACAAATTTAACATGAAACCCCTTTCATCTTCATTTTCATCTTTATCATCTTGACTTTATTTTTGCTTACTTCCGAAGCTTTCACCTCTAAAACCAAGGTCATTTTATCATTCCTGCTTTGGTTTGGCTTATGGTAATCCCATGGACCTCAATAACATCTAATTTTCGACTTTTTTGATAGTAAGTAATGAATGCTTCCGCGGGGGATATTCGTGGAAATATCCGCACGGGGAAAAAAAGTACAGTACTTGATAATCACGTACACGCGCGAGCCTTTACTTGTTTTTTCATAGGTTTTTCTCTACTAATTGTACTGTTTCTGACACATTGACCACTAATCAAGACAATTGATAGAAATAGTGAGATGCTGACACTTTTCTCAATAAAGTTGATCTCAAGAAAGTTGGAATTTGATTTGATTTGATTTTCTATTTGTTACCTGTATAATAAAAAGGCACAAACCTTCTTCAATAAACGCCATTAAGTACAAGAAATTATTAATGTGTAACCAAAGCCTCATATATTCGTGTACAACATAATGTTTCCATAAAAGACAACCAATGCGTGAACCATCTAAAGGTTAATAAGTGCAAATTAAACAATTATAAAATTTTCAAAGGTATCTGTTACAAAATAATTACAGCGTAAATTGTTAATAAAGCACAAGTAAGAGTAATGTAAATTATCTTTTAGCCATTAGTTAATTGAAATTACTCTAAATTTATGGCAGTTAAAAGAAATTTATTACGTCTACTTTTTCATTTGTTTTGTTAGGTTCACTTGAAGAAACCTCTGAGGAATAAATTCGTCTATTTAAGTTATTTAGAATGTTATTAGGTGTTGACGTTCAAATTTTGAAATTAAGAATAAGAATCTATAAATTTATCGACAGTTTTCAAACTTATGAATAATTGTATATGCAAGGTACAATATTAGTTCCGACTTTGTTATCACATAGCGGTTATGTTATTTATGGATGATGTTCATTTAAAACAATTAATGAAACATGATATATATTACCTTGATCTTCCTCTTTATATTTTCAAAATAGGCAGACAATCTGCAAACAGAGAGAGATGCCTCTAACACGAACGCGCCTTATCGTGATCACGACAACCAAGAGCGAAACGTCTAAGAAGAACAGTTCTGATCAACTATTGTCCTTGACTGTACCTGATCACCACACAATCATTTACTGTTTTTTCATCTGCATTCCAATATCACCTACTAAAACACTAGATTTTTTCACAGATCGATTTAAAGCACATCAACCAAAAGAAAGGTGACATGGTAGATGTCGGGATTGACCTTCGAGAATACTATCCGTCAGTCGAGTGGGACATCCTCGGAGTACCGGCGGAGAGGCACGAGAGGTACTACCCGTGCTGTCAAGAACCCTACCCAGGTTTGTAAAAAAAAAAAAGTTTTATCTTAGACTAAAAAGTCAATCCCAACTGAGTTGGGAATGGGCTCAGAGAATGATGTTAAAAGCTCTTATGTTAGGCAATTCTCAGTAGAATCATGGAGTCCGATAATGCATCCCTTAAACGCCAATAAAATCAAGACAAATGAAAATCTAATTAGCATAATGTAGGTGGTTAAAAAATCTATCCTTGGCCTTGCTGCTAAGGGGATGATATATAAAATATGATTTGATATAAAAATGTATCGTATTTTCCTTTAGAAGCACTTAAAACATATTACGTTACAATATTTGTACAATTAGGTGCTGCAGATGTTTTCCTGAAACATTAATATTTGTTGATGGATGAGCCAATTAAGATCAAAGTACAGCTACTTAAGAATATGAAAACATAAATCCAACATGATACAATATAAGTATTACTTGGAAGTCAATATTTACTGATTTTATTTCACAGGTTCCTTGTGTGAAAACTATAGGTAGAAAAACGTAAATTCAATTTCAAATTGTCAAACGTAATAGATGTTTAATAAAACTAGATTAGGTAGTCGCCTGACTCCCAGTAGAGTACAAATTTTGCCACCCTACCCTGCGTAAACGATTTAAATACCCATTGGTCTATTTAAAATGTTATTTGTTTTGTTTATCTATTATTTTATTTTTAGTTTATTAAATAAAATATATTTTAAATTGTGACTATAAACTTAATCTAAGAGGCCGAAATAAAAATAAATTCAAATATAAATTTGATGACTATAACTTGTTTTCATCGTGATGATGAGCGTGATGTAGCGTTAGGTAACAAAACAAATTCAAAATTTTTCCTTACCAAAATTTTCTACAAAATGTTTTCTATGAAAACTGCACAAACGCGCTAAATGAAGTTATAATAATATAATAAATACATAAACAATGACAAAAAGCCTCCACGAAAAAAATAAACTCTACATTGTATTTATTAGAAAATGATCACTCAGTAAACTTTTAGAACCTGTTGGTTCATGTACTGAAATATGGATAAACGAACTCGATCCAACTTGTTTAGAAAAACCTTTCAATATAAATGTAATCAAAGTTAACAACTAAACAAATTACTAACTTCGATCGGATAATGTGCTTACAAACTTGCAAATATTGTTAACCAAGTTCTCCAAAGTGTTATTTCTCCTATGAATACAAGTTCTCAGAAGTGTTACAAAGGTTTTATTAAAGACTTTTAAAGTGTGTACTGCCTTGAGACTACCCGCAGTTACGGACTCGAAACCCTTATTATTGTATAGCGATCTTTTTTGGTGATATGCGATACAATATCTCAATTTACGCCTCAACTTCTTACAGATACCTATTCATGTTATATTATCATATTTTTACAAAGTTACTACAAGAAAGGGGTAAATTAAACAAGTCATTTGAAAACTAAACTGCCTGCCTGCTAATTGAATAACCCGCCCCTGATCGCTCCCGGTGCAAAGGTGCCCATCACACTTGCAGCGTTTTTACGCTGGATTGCAATAGCCATCCTCTGCACCCGCTATACAAAATCTCTAGCTTACATATTTTAGCCTCTTTGTCGAGCTGACATCATCATCATTTAGGTATATTTAAAAAAGTGAACGTTAACTAACCTAGTGTCAATATTTATACTTTTGTTGATGGCACTTGGTGGAACTTATTTTTATACATATTGTACTTCTTTCACGATATTTCCAATATATAAAATATCCGATACTGTTTTTTATGTATTCCGCTCAACACAACAATCTATCATATAGTTAGCTGCTCTCATGTCTGAAGTCTGTCTGATTATTTCATTATGATAAATAGCGGTGAGAGAGATCCATTGACCATACTACTTTTCATTACTCTTTGACAAAGCATTTTGTCGGACTATTAGATCCTAAAATTAACAATTTATATGTTATTTTTAGTATTAAATCATGTTTATTTATGATATATAGGATATTTAAAAATACATAATATAAAAAAACATTATTTAACAAAACAGATTAAGAAGCATGGAAACCGAAACAGGCATATTCTAAACCTGAATAAACAAAGATTTTCATTTGACCCCCAACTGCCGCCAATCAAGTTCTTTGCATCACGCAGGAACTAATCTTGATTTAAATCCATCTCCATCTCTAAGACAATGCATTCCTTTTATTTCCTCTGAAGCGCACAAAGTTAATCTAGGGACGTTGTAAATTACCACAAAACGACGAAATTCTCATCTATGCTAAATTAGTGAGTTTTACTACCGTCTCGAACAGGTTAAACTGTTGTTTTGGTAATACCCGGGATGCTTCGTGAATGTTGATCGTGGCTCAAGCGGCCAATTTATCATGCCGGTAGACCTACATTGCTCGGTTTGGGTAGTAAAATGGATATTTTGGTATCGGAATATCATATTAGTGGTTAGAGAAAAGGCAAACAGATTTTCGATAACATATGGAAGTAGGTTTTAAATGGCGGAAAATCTATTATAATAAAACATATTACTTGTACTACGCTTTGTAGCGTTCCTGATGATGCTTTGTGTAGAGATGAAACACGTATCCAGGTTTGTTTTTCGCTCTTGAGGAATATTAAATACGAAATCATATCTCCTCGAATGAGAAGTCTTTGTACTTGCTTTGAGTTACATCCCTTTCTATGATAGAGACAATAAGTAATATTTTAATTGCTATCATTAGGATTGGTAAATCGTGGGTGAGTGTTGACAATTATTTTCTCTGCGATTTTATTCACACCTACTAACACGACATACGCATTCGTAATTCGGGCCCGGGACCTACCTACTAAGCTATTACTATACGTCTTGTGGTTTCTATATACAATGAAAGGAAAGTAAGGTTACGTTGTGTTCATCGTATGTATAAACACCGATTACCAATTACTGTCACGTAGACTGCGTTTGATTTATGTCTTGAGCGGCTACGACGAGAAATTCCACAACCCAACTGCAACGCCACCTGCCAGAGTCAAACTTTACCTATAAGTTTCACGCAATTGCAAACTAGGAGTTCATAAAGTTTTCTCGCTATCGAAACGCGATTAAACATTGACAACGTATTGTTATCAAATGAAGGCTCTCGCCCTTTTCCCAATGGGCAGAAAAATAGGCAACGCTCTACCTTATACGCCTGTATTTACATACACCGCGAATTTCTTTTACCTGCTATCATTTAACAACTCATGCAAGCCCGCCGATTTAAAAGTACTTTTTACCTTTATTAGATATCGTTTATTAGATACTTTATTAGATCCATCATTAACTACCCGACTACAGCAAAGAGAAAGGAGGGTTATGAGAATATGTAACTACTCATAGGAACTGGGCAAATTAGGTATCGTTAGAAGCGTCCTAATTGGCTACATAATGTGTGACTGAATCTAATGTTGCAGCCCCTAGCGGTCATAAAGTACCTACTGTGACAAAAGATAAACATACCGTGTTCCTAGACTTCATTGGCACATTTATAAATGTTGTTTGCCAAAAATATTATAAATGAAAATAAAAAGCTTAAACTTTTTTTAATTAGTGCATCTTCTGAGGGGTCGACCCCTGCCTGCTTGTATATCATTCTGCTTTACTCGTTCATCTTATAATGAATTTGAAATCAAAATATCCCAAACCTGTAAATAATATCATCACAGTGTAATTTATTTCATTCACAGGCATTATCTAGTGTACATGAATAAATTTTGGTAATAAACTGCTATGATAAATTACTAGTAAAATCTGCTTGGACAGATTTGTAGTACTTTTGAACGTTGTTCATTTATCTGGGCCATCTCATTTGCATTTCATGACACCCAGAACTATCAAGATAATATAACAAGGTGGATCTGTGGTGGTATATTATTTGCCATAAAGCGTTCGTCTTATACGGCGAAGTATGGAGACTCATTCGTCTAAATAATATAATTTATCCGCGTGCTTAACCCGAGTAATAAATTCCTATCTTATTTTAACTTGATAAGAATCAACGGGATATTTACCGTATTTGTATGAGAGAAAGAGAGAGAAAGAGAGAGAGAGATCTTGCCTACCTGTCCACAGTCGACAGTTTGTTTTTGAGTCATCAAAAAGACATGAACAAGTACCAGGATTACAGCTATTACTAGATATTGTGCTGGTACTATAAGAGAGCAGTCCGACTGGGGAAATTAATTCCGCTCTACAGAACACCGCAGTTTTATAATAAGCTTGTGTTGTGTTTCCGGCGGTGAGTAACGTAGCCATAACTCACTGGAGAGGTTTTTTGTTGTCAGTAGGAAGACTTAGAAACACTTCTTTGTCTTTCTGCATTGACAGTACAGAGACTCTCTTAGCCTTCTCCCTTTCCCCTTTCACCTTCCTCCATCTTCTCTATATGTTCGGTAGTACGAATGTGACGCCCTTGGTGTTGCAAACGTCCATAGGCCACCATTTTTCCATCAGGTGGACCGTGTGCTTGTCCGCCACCTGGAAAGTAACAATAACGAAGTGGGGTTCAAGCCTTAATAGTATACGGTATGGTTTTCACCTTAACTTGTATTCCTACCTGTGAATAATCGATTGATTTTTTAGACAAATCGCTAAATTATCGCCTAGCTATCTCTCGCGATGTAATGCAATATCTCCTGTATCCTTTGGGATATTGTTGTCGGAACTGTAACGCGCGAATGATGTTACTACTATGAGAAATTACTGGGTATATTCTTCCTTCTTCTTTTGTCGAATCGACGGCTTTTTGGATTGCCATCGTGGTGTAATAATTTGTTTCGCTACTTACAGAGAGGGCCCGAGCATAAGTTTCGCTCTTTGGTGAGGCTTTTTACGTCACCTCCAATTTATTATGTTAAGAAATAAAATAATTGTGTTTATTTGCCATTACTTTATTTTACGGCATAAAATGGATATATCGATTCATGACGTACATATAATCAATTCGCACGACGAAAAATAGATAAGTTATTGTAAACTTATCTATTTTTCGTCGTGCGAAACATCCTATAAGTCATCGTCACGAGAAAATTCACAAATATTAAGTTTTTATTCCTATTATTTATTTTTAGTATTATTATTTTATTTTACCTCTACGCACGGGGCGCGGATTCGATCCCCGTTCAGTGCAAAAATTTGTATGCATAAATATGACTGTTTGCACTGCTCTGGTCGTGCCTCGGAGAGCACGTTAAGAGTGGGTCCCGGTTGCCTTACTAACATCTATGGCTGTCGTTACGGGTAGTTGGAGCCCTTAAAAGTTCACCTAATCTAACTTGGAACTTTGATATCGCCATTGGTTATTGGATAATTGTTTGTGGAGGTCAGATGGCAGTCGCTTCACTTAAAATATCGAAGTACAGCCGCATCACAGTTGGACTGGAAAGCCGACCCCAACTGACTTGGGAACAGGTTCAGAGAATGATGATTAAGTTTTTATTCTACTTCTCGAGTCTAGAAGAACTAAGAACTCAATCATAAAAACTTGTAATATAGTTCATCAAAAATCCAAGTAACAAAAGCTGTAAAATACAAAACGCTTGACCAGACAAAGCCTTTCAAGAAGACACTTAAAGCCTATTGAACACCCGTTTTATGTACTTGTGGTAAATTGTTATGACGCAAATCAAGCAGTTCAGAAACCATTTTCTTAAAAGAGATATTTTACTATTTAGAAACAAGATTGTTGTAGAAACAAATTATGATATTTTATTTGGAAATGAGTTAAATCTGTTCGGATATGTATTCTTAAATATCTAAGCTTTATTTTATAGAGTGTTAAGACCATTAAGCTATCCCTAGGAGAACAAAGTGTGCGAGTGGCATACATAATAATATGATAGAATTTATGAATCGTAAAACGATTCTTCATAAACCATTATGAACTTCAATAGAAACACATTTTTTATACCAATTAGGTGACAGACAAGCACGTGGCCTACCTGTAGAAATGTGGTTACTATAGTTCCTATGGACGTTTGCAACACCAGAGGCGTCACATTTGAGCTGCTGACCATAGAAAGAAGAGAGTTGAAGGGGAACGGGAGAGGGGAGAAGGTTAAGAGAGTCTATGTGCTGTCAGTCCAGAAGACAATGAAGGGTTTCTCGGTCTTCCCACTGACAAGACAAAATCTCTTCAGTGAGCTCTGGCTACCCTACTCACCGCCGGAAACACACCACAAAATTATTATTAGCCGCGGTATTCCATAGGGCAGAGGTACTTCCCCAGTCGGACTGCTCAATTAGGACGGGAGGTACTGTCATATACTTACTTCTAATACATATTGCAGTGACAGCAATGTCTCTACACTAAAAGTCACCACTAACCAACTTTACGGTCTTAAACCTATTTTAATTTATCTAAGTCAATTGTTATTTGCCAATTGTTAACAATGAGTTTTTTTATCATTTTTGTTTATAATCATTTTGTTTGACACACGGTAATTGTATAAACAATCTGCACTTTGATATCGATCTACTAATTACTTCAAATCCACAAAATATACAGCAACCTAATGTCAACAAGAATGTAGCAAAAATAAAGCAATATAATGTAGATATAATATATCATCGTTGACATCCTTAATGACATCACTCATGAGCATCATCTATCCAAAGTCATGCCATGGATTACATAATTTTGCTTACAACGCTTGCCATTTAACAACCGTATATTTCACGTTTAGATAAACACATTTGGGTGTCCATAATGACACCCCTTTCATTTCTGCTTAACGACGCACCAGAGATTTTAAACCTTTTTTCTCTTGGATACATTTTTACGGGTAACACCTTTGCAAGCCTGTTTGATTAATTTTTTTATTATGAGGTCGAATGGTTTTCATTTGGACGAATTATGACTATGAAATTCTTTGATGGGCTTGTAAAGAACTTCTTTTTTCGTATTTAAGTATGGTAACTGTGATTAAAACTGCAATATTTTATCAATTCCTGCACAAATAGTTATATTTTTAGCCCGGGTAGGTAGAAATGTATCAAAACCACCACGAATAAATTTGGACGAAATTTCGTGTACATTTTAACGGGTACCAGAATAGTTCGAATACATTTTTAGACCCGGTTGGTGCTACTTTTGATATACGAATTAAACTTCTGAACAGGAGTCAGCCGAGTGTACTAGGACTATTAACATAACATAAACTCACACCTATATCACCGAAGGGGTAGGCAGAGGTGCTAGCACCCACATTTCGCCAGTTTATGTTTAGGTCCCAATGTAATAGGTGGCAAGCCTATTGCCATTAACCGGGCACTTATAAACCTGCATACACACATAAATACACACATAACTTGGAAAAGCATCAAAAAGTCATTGGTGTGTGCCATGATGAAACCTGGGATCGAACCCGAGACCTCGTTTCAGCAGTCCATTACCCATACCACCAGGCGACCGCGGTTAGTGCTATTAAAACATCGTAAGTTGATCGCGTCTGTATATTGGAAATTTAATAATAATTCTGAATTCCATGAAAATTTGAAGCATTTAGTATGCTGATTATACAGAGATTGAAAAGTAAATGCCCAGACGGGATTTGCACCGAAAAACAATTCCAAACACATTTTTTTTATGAATTCTTATTTGTTTCTCCGCGTCAGACGCAAAAAGGATTTAGATGCCTTTTTATGGAAGCCTTTGTCTTGGTCAGACTTAAAATCCGCCGTAAGTTTGATTGAAATTGGTTGAATAGAACTGAAGATATGACCAAAAGTTACGATAACCGACATCCACGCGGTAATTGGTTAATAAAGTTGACAGTTTATAACGATAGTGGACATTTTCACAAAGGCTTAACTTATAAAAATTCCGGAAACATAACCGCCCTTTCTAGGTCTGTAATAAATCATAGCTAACGTGTAGCCAATTCCTTTTATCACACACATGTATCATCTTTATCTGAACCGCATTTTGTAAGTAAGCTTTTTAAGTAATCTTCTATTATTTTTTGTCTTACTTCCTCGTGGTATAAATTTGTTGAATTATTAATTCCTAGCTGTTGCTTGCGACTCATATTACTTAGAGATAATGTAGTTTTCAATTCAATAATTAATATCATGGAGAAGCACAAGTGTGTTATCAATATATTTAGTGCAGAATTTTTGTAAGTTTGACATGATAATTTCAAGTTAAGAAAGTATTCTGACCCAGTCTTAATAACTTAAACAACTTTGACGACAATAAATGCCCTTGGTGTGGTACACGTCTCTAGGCCACGGCAACCACTTTATATCGGTTAGGCCGTGTGCTTGTTTACCTCCTAAGTGATATAAAAAATAACACTCCTCTAAATAGACTTTTTCCCTTTTCCATTTTTAATTTTTGAAGTCACCCACGAAACAAGGGAAACAAGGGAAAATCACATACTATATTCCCTAATATTCTATCATAACTTCCGTGACAAATGATACATACTGATTTACTTTGACAAGGTGATATGTAGACGATTTCTCTAACACACAAAACGGCACATTAATTTTCGCTTCATTTATGTCCCAAATATCTTTTCAAAATTATGACCTACTTTATCATAATCATTCACCGAGGGGATCTAAAATAACAATAGTAATCTTAGAATTATAACGCAGCAATTAACAACATAATTGTAACATCTTCAATAACTAGCTAAATCTAAGCAATTCGCTGGCAGCCTCTGTCTTAAAATTACTACCAACTCTTAACTGAGAACTCCGTGGTGTCAAATTAGAAATCTCCTTTCGATTCTTTGATGATAATTGTTGGTGTTTTACTTCCAAATTTTGTTATCAAAGTCCAGACGGTTTGACTGCTGGATTAATCTGTAAGATATAATTTATTTCGTTCATTTGAATTCACTCCAAAGTGTGCTATGTTCTTTAAAAGGCAAACAAGTGACACTGTTGGACAAAATATAGGTATAGCTTTGATTTTGTAATCTCTCAAGTTAATCTTGTTAATATTTAGTATGAGCCTACCAATTCATTGACAACTATTTTACTACCAAGCATATAAATATTACAATAGGTACCTGGTAATAGAATATTATACGATACATCAGATTCAGTGCATAATCATTTCCAGTAAAATAGTTTTTACTTATGATTAGTTAATGAATACAAATGAACATAAAACGAAACTTTAACTGATAATAAACAAAATAGATGTAATCGTTTACATCTCAAATGTCAGTTTAATTTACCAAGATTATCTTGAAGTACAATAAAGCATAACAAAAGTTAAAGAACGTAAACAAATCGTTCAACGAAGGAGTTTATCTTTTTGTAATACTTGCCATTTTCTGAGAAAACCTCATTCAGCTTAGTAAGTGACCGTAACATGTTCTCGTCTAGACAATGAGCTACTTCGGTAAGACTAAAATTAAATCCTTTGTCTGCTTCTATGCCTTATTTAGACTCATTACGAATAGAAGTTTTTCTTAAAATCTTTTTCTCATTGTTATAAACATGAATTCTAATTTATTTCTTAAATGTCAAATTCAAAAATATTTTATACTTAAATTCTACTTAATCATTCATATTGCATTAGGAGGTAGGATTATAATCGTACTTTCGTTACAGGTATTATAAGTGTATGTATGTGTATGTATGTGTGTGTGTTGTGAATATTTCTTACTCTTTCACATAACATTTGTTAATAATAAAAAAAAATCGATATCGATTGATGCTTGGTGGCAAAACTGTTGCCGTCAACTGGGTTCTTTTTCAGACTTCATGCTAGTACTGAGAAATCAATGTTTTATTTGTTTTATTAGGAAATAATAAGTAATTAGATGTTTCTTCACGTAGGTACTTAATAAGTATATTAATTATTAATTACAGTTTAGGCTTCCATTCTTATGTTGCTCTTGTGTTAACACTTCAAATATAAATATTATAATTATTGTTACAGATATCTTCTTCAATATTACGCTCAGGAGAAAAACGCTATTCTACACTGTGAACCTTATCGTACCCTGTGTTGGTATTTCATACCTGTCAGTCTTAGTTTTTTACCTACCAGCTGATTCTGGAGAAAAAATTGCCCTAAGCATTTCCATATTACTATCTCAAACTATGTTCTTCTTACTTATTTCGGAAATTATTCCATCTACGTCACTTGCCTTGCCATTACTGGGCAAGTATCTACTATTTACTATGTTGTTAGTTGGATTGTCAGTAGTCATCACTATTATAATACTAAACGTACATTACCGCAAACCGAGTACACACAAAATGGCTCCTTGGGTTCGGACGTTTTTTATAACAAAATTGCCAAAACTTCTTTTAATGAGGGTACCAAAAGATTTGTTAAGAGATTTAGCAGCGCAAAAGATAGCTGGGAGGAATCTGAAGAAGAACAAGTTCAAAGATGCTTTGGCAGCAGCTGACCAAACAAACTCTAATGCGTCTAGTCCAGATTCGTTTCGTCATCATCTGCCAGGAGGTTGCAATGGGTTGCACACTACTACTGCAACCAACAGGTGGGTTATATTTTGTGAGCTGCTAGTATAAAAAGTCTCCCTCGGAATACGACCCAGATATAATAAGAAATAACACAAATTAATGTTGCCTCATTAGACTGGAATTTCTAATTCACCAATATGTTTATTTCAATTTCCAAATAGGTTCAGCGGCTTAGTTGGTGCATTAGGGAGTCTTGGTGCTGGTTATAATGGCCTACCATCCGTTATGTCAGGACTTGATGACTCTTTGAGTGACGTGGCTCCTCGGAAGAAATACCCATTCGAATTGGAGAAGGCCATTCACAATGTCATGTTTATTCAGCATCATATGCAGAGACAAGATGAATTTAATGCGGTAAGTTTTCTGAGTATGTGGCAAGAAAATCGTTTGCTTTTAGTACATCTAATATTTCCCCAATAATACCAATTTTTCAATTTCCATTTCCAAACACAATTAACATAAGTAAAGAATGTAAACAGAACATAAATTACATCAAAAGAAATGATAAACCAGTACGCAAATTTGTTTGAATCTTAATATTTGTGATTAATTTTGCAGCCCAGTGGCTGTTCATTAATTACGCTACAGTACAGAGAAGTGGTACTTGCAGTATAATTAACTTTGGTAGAAGTTAAATAACTTGATAACTGCGCTTGTGAACTTTGCGTCTTGAGAATCATATTTTAAGCATTTGACATACACTTTTATTTAGTCATTATTTATCTTATATTTTCTTTGTTGAAAAAGGGTACGACAAGTTTCTTAATTTATATCATTAGCGATGACAGTAACTTCTGTTGCTGTAAAATGCTGTGTTATAATGTTAACACTCCTTAAGTTATTCATTCAATATTCGTTACTACAGGAAGATCAAGACTGGGGTTTTGTGGCCATGGTGCTCGATCGTCTTTTCCTTTGGATTTTCACTATCGCGTCCATCGTGGGAACGTTTGCTATTCTCTGCGAAGCACCATCTCTCTACGACGACACAAAGCCTATCGACATGATGCTTTCTTCTGTAGCTCAGCAGCAGTTTTTGCCAGTCGACAGTGGCGATTCTTAAGATTTACGATATCTTTTTTGAAGGACGGTTAATTAAGTTTTGCAAAACTTTAAACATGTAATACTCCAATTATTATGGAGGTGTTTCTTATCCTGCTATTATAACATATGAATGTGTATTTGTGATAATACTTTTATTTTTATTTTTTCAAGCGCTAGTATCTCCTTACCATTATTGCCATGGTAAATGTAATTAACATTTGTGAAATAGAAAACGTACAATAATAAAATGTCACTTACAGGATATTGTATAAGATATATCAAACCACGAAATATAAAGTATAAAATCAACTATAAACATGAAAATCAATATGCTTATTCTATATGCTTATAATAAGTATCCTCAACGTTGTCGAGTAAACTTTTGCCTATTTTGAAATGACTCGCCATAAGGACATGAAATTCCTCGTATCCTTATCATTTTGGCGACGTAATTCAGTCACGAGGAAATACTCAATTAATAAACTAATTTATCAAAGTCACACCAATATTCTAGTAATAAAATTTAACTTTACTTCTAATTATTCTTTAAAGTTTCATCATTAATCTAATTAGGTGTTATAAAAGCCAAAATAGGCTGTGAGTTATATCGTAACGCTGTTATGTAAGTAGCTTAAGGTTTCAAGTAATAAGTTAGTGTTGAAGTTGGTCGGAGTAAACGAGGGTAATAAATTGTTCTTCTTCCAGTTTGATACGGTGCGATTTATTAATGACTGTCTTATCTCAAAGGTTTTTAGAAAAAGAATAGAAGACGTTTTCAAATATTTCAACTTTAATGATTCACTGTACCACAATTACATTGTCTAAAGTAAAAAAGTAGTTACAACTAAAAATGTGACTTTTGATGTATGGTACATCTAGCGAAAAGAAAGTGGTTATGAAACAGTATAAAAAGTCTTCCAAAATGAATGAATAATGTAAAAATTTGGAGCCAAAAGCCGTCACAAAAAAGGAAGACAGACTAAGACCGGTTCATTTCGGAGCCATTTTATAAAAACAATTCAATATTTATCTCCAGAACTCCAACAAAATATTTGGAAAAGCAAAATTGGAACAAAATAGTTTGATACAAAGCTAGAACAATGCCTTTTGAAGTATTTTGGAGATTAATTTTAAAAAATATGGCTGTGTTAGTGATAAATTCGTTGTAGTTAATAAATTAGACGATCAAATGTGGTTACTCGTACCTGAAGAGAAGGTCACTCGTAATTAGCTTAACTTCGTTGAGAGTAATGTATGTACCAGTGAATTCACGCAAAGATCTGTCACATTATGATAAAGTAATTTAACTATAACGAACTAAATTAGTTGTAAAGTTCTTAATCGAAAAAGAAATAGGATATTGATTTGGTAAAACATTTCTTTATTCTGGACGAAGTAATAATTATTCTGAACACATAGAATTTTAATTTAAGTTTGATATCATTTATAATTTTTTATAATTTTAAAAACTAAAAATATCGGTATGTGCGCAAAAACTAAGGGAACGGGGTACCATTTTGAAATATAAATCTATGATTCTTGAAACTTTTTGACTGTTTTGGTTAATAAAAACCTAAACAGTCAAAAAGTAAATGAATAAAGCTTTGATTGTTTATGCTATCCTGCTAGTACTTTTACTAATATAATTCTATAAAGAGTATTAGAAAAACCGTAATTTCCACTAAGACGATGATTATACAAAGTGAAACAAAGATAAATTGAAAGAGACAAATTAGATAGACGATAATTATAGTTTGTTAAGAATTTCCTGCAAAAAAATCCAATAACAAGGAAATTAAAAAGTACTTGCCACCCAGTGCTTTCCAAGTATTTGCACCTTAGCATAAACATCTAACCCGAATTCCAAGTACATTGCTGTTCTATTCAAATTTCTCTTCAACCCTTATCACTCTGTACCAGCCCCTAAGAATTTGTGCACTATCAAAAGGTATCGCAATAAGTCATCACCAAAATAAACAAAATAGTGAAATTAGTCTTTAAGCTGTGTATACCTAAGGGTCAATTTCCACTGAAAGAGCAGCGGTATATTAACATCTACGCACTCAGCCACTTAGAATTTTGATCCCATGTAATAGGGGACGAGCCTGTAACCATCAAGCAGGCATTTAGTCATAGACTGTGTGCATAATGTCACCCTTCTGCGACATCCATCAGAAGAAATGGAATCACCCTTTTCTAACCCACTGGGAATTCAACACGGAACTCCTTTCTTGACTCCAATGACTATAAACCTTTTCCTCCGTCGATAAGATTCAAAATGGTTTGTAATAATTTGCCTCCAAGAACTGCTGCCGGCTCTTTAGTGAGAATCGGTCCTAAGTTTAGCTAATCGAGTTTGTAGATGGTCATTGTAAACTAAAACCGTGTTTATTATGTAAACTTTTAACTAATAAATTGACGAAATATTATTGAATTTGTTATCTTACCCTCATTATTATTTCTCCCGTCTAGTGTAAATGTTATTCAGAAGTTTGAGTCCCCCAGGAGTACGCCAATTCCTGCAGATTTCAAATTTAAGTAGGTAAGTATTTAATCGACAAACAATGACAATAATGGTACTCTCCCCGTATTTGTACCACTATATTCCTAAAGAAGTAGGAACATTTCGCGAACTATGCTTTTAAGTCCCACCTAAAAGAAACCAAAAATTAATCATATTCATTCGTCAGCGGTAGGACATGACGCTATCTCCCGTCTTAATTAAGCAGTCCGACTGGGGAAGTACCTTCACCATACATAACCTTGAGTTGTATTTCTGACGGTGAGCAGGTAGGTTTTGTGTTGTCAGTGGGAGGACCGAGAAATCCTGCTTTGTGTTCTAAAATGACAGCTCTCTTAACTTTCACCCCTCCCCCCTCCCATTTTCCCCCTACATGATTGGCAGCACGTTCATAGACCACAGTAACCACTTTCCATCAGGTGCAGGTTCCACTTGTCAGCCAAGTGGCAAAAAAAAAATATTCATATTAATTTCAGATATGTAATGATTAAGTAACCAACTTCAGTTATTACGAATACGAGGCGAATGTTAACATTCAAAATGAATTATCCCACTACTTCAATGGTCCGTTTTCAAGTCGTCGTTGCCCTGAAAAGTACACACGAAAGTCAATTTATCGCTTTCAAAAATATTTACACTGGTGAACCGATCCTAGCGCGAGTAAAGTACAAAAAATTATGGCAGTGCATGTTCCACATTCAATATATGCAAATGAAGTCGATAGATTCTCGAACAGAAGCAATACCTGTCGGTTCCAATGTATACACACATAGTTTTATTGAGGATAGTATGAAAGTTTTATAAGAAAAGTTAGCTGGGTTTCGAACACGACTCGATAAAATATTGAGATTCGTTTAACTCTTGTATTTTTATATTTTCCTGGTACCTACTTTATGTTGCAAACAGATCATTGTTGTCACAAAATGTTATATTATTTTTAATACCAGTTACTTTAGTAGTTATACTGACTTGTAGGTAGGTATATCAAGAATGTCCATTGTTCCCAACCGCGACACGACTGAGTAAATGCCTTTTCGTACCACTTAGGTGGCAGACAAATACAGGCTCCACCTGACGAAAGTGGTTACAGAAGGTTATTGACAGTAATACCAAGAGCATCACACTCTTGCTGTCAATCATGTAGGGGGGAGTGGGGATGGGGCAGAAGTGATGGTTAAGAGAGTTCTGTGCTAGCCGTGCAAAAGACAAAGCACGGTTTCTCAGTTTTCCCACAGACAACATATAACCTCTCCATTGAGCTCTGACTACCCTAAACACAAGGTTATTATTAGCCGTGGTACTCTGTAGGACGAAGGTACTTCCCTAGTCGGACTGAGGATTAGCACGGGGGATGCTTGCTTGCTACTTAAAATCCAGGGAATATTCTCCTACAAAGAGCACATTCCTATAGTTGATTTCTTTTGCAAAAGCAATTTTTGACAGATTAACCCTAAGAAACTACTACTAGGCTACTTCCTGCCATCGCACCGCTCGCCAAAGACATGGAGTTCATCGTCACACATTACGACCGGAATCGGTGCGCACTGTGTGGTATGAAAGGAGTTTTCATTCCGTAGACGTTCAAGCTGTGGAATGAACTCCCTGTTGTCGTTTTCCCAAGCGATTACAATATGGTTATTTGTACTGTTGATTGATGGCACTTGGTGGAACTCACTATTACACATAGTTGATAACACACTTCTACTTCTCTACTGTATTCATTAATGGACCTAACCGGTTTCACCTTGCGGCATATCAAAGGTTTACCTTTACACTGAAATACAGTGGAGAAATACAAGTGGGTTATCAGTTATGGACTACAATATGGGGTTCTTCAAGAAAGGCATTAGCAGGTTTCTACCGGGTAGGCAGCACAAGTGTAACACCACAGGTGTTGCAAGCGTCCATAGGCCATGGTGACCGTTTTCCATCAGGTGGGTCGCGTGCATGTCTGCCACCTAAGTGGTATAAAATAATAGAAATATCTGAGCTAAAGTCTGATTCATCAGTACGTAATATTAAGCGACTTGCTGGTAAGATTAGCTCACGCGCCATAGATCGTAGCGTGACTCCACCCAAAGAAGTTGGAAAATGTTTCATCTAAAATATATATAACGGGCTTTCACTATATTATCCTCAGTAACAAATATTATTTAACTAGTTCAAGAGCTATTACTCTTTTGAATTATTCATGTTTGCGCTGACCAATCGCCGTTCTATTCCCGATAGCTACTGACTTCTCAATAAGTACGAGTAATTTAGCAATTCAATTAGTTACGAGTTCTAAAAAAGTCTTTGAATTTACGGCTCTGGAAGTAGACCAAGATTTAATGAAGTTCATCCCGCCATAAAATTAACATTTAAAACGGACTTAGAATGAAAGCGGTCTTCAAATTGAAGAATAAAAGTAGTACAACTGCAATTACTTACTAATATTCTCATTGATCCCACCAGCTAAGCTATCATTGTGTTAGGTGTATATTTAGACATATAACGTTTTTTTAAGTAATTAGTATGCAAGCTGTTTCGATTCAAATTTAGATCCATCTACCGCCTAAACTTAGGAGTTCAGGCGGTAGAAGCGAAGCTCTGGTGCAGCTTTTCCTTGCAGTTATCATTGTTTATGTTAGGATTGGGTTCATTACATTATCTTCATCACATATATGAATATATCTGGCGCCTGAATTCCGAACTCTGAAAGAAGGACTATTTAGGTGGCAGACAAGCACACGGCACAACTAATGAAAAGCGGTCACCGTGGCCTATAAATGTATGCGATACCAGAGGCATTACACGGGTGCTGGTGACCCTGTAAAAGAAAGGTGGGAGGAGGGGGGAAAGGTTGAAGGTTGAAGAAGTGTAATGAGGTAAATTAGGCCTCACTAGTGTTGGACGGGCCTCATACTCTGGGTGGGGCCCCGTATAATAATATATATCATTATTATATATTAATTAATCTCTTCAGTATCATCTTGACTCCTTTTCACTCAACGAAAATACAATCTTCTCTTCAGTTCATTTA
This sequence comes from Pelosia muscerda, assembly GCA_963691645.1. Classification (NCBI taxonomy): domain Eukaryota; kingdom Metazoa; phylum Arthropoda; class Insecta; order Lepidoptera; family Erebidae; genus Pelosia; species Pelosia muscerda. Next base: position 2,593,636 of record OY829114.1, on the reverse strand, counting down.
ATAAAATATATAAAATAACGTTCGAATTTGTGAATGGCTCCATAGAACCCTTTATTTACGTACCTACCAAGAAAAGGTTCGGCTAAAAGAGCTCAATAAGGGAAAATGCAGTTTGCATTTACAGTACCCGAACAATGTTAAAATTTTAAGCAGATTGTTATCAAGTTGAAAGCTTTCGTCTATTTGGTAACAAGCGGTTAAATTTTATTGACCTCGTAGACATGTTAATGTATTATTATTCACACTTCGGGTGTGCTGAATATGGAGAGCAGAAGGCCCATTTCCTAATAAAATTCAACATTCAGTCTCGATCTCAATCTCAATGAGGTTTGTGGAAGAGATCGCCGTCGGCGTTAAAGCCGTCCACTGTACATGCAACTTTATATAACTATTACTGTACTGTTAACTTTTTCTTATGGTGTATAACAGAGCGGCATTATCTATCTATCTAATTATCTCAACCTCTCATATGTCAAAAACTATCACAATTTAAGCTAAAAGACGACAAAATCTGGTAATAAAAATTTCATTCATTAATTTTGCATCGATCGAGAACGTGGTATCAATTTAAATTTGATAGCCCCCACGCTTTTCTGAGAAAAAAGAGACAGACAGCGAAGTAATCTTATTTTTCATATTACCATTTGCGGTATGGAAACCTAAAAACGATCTTTATGTCACTGTTTATTGACATTTAATTTAATATTGACAGATCGGGGCTGATTTTATAAATATCTGTCCATTAGAAATTGGCCATCAAATTTTGTGATACTTTTGTTAGTGTGTCCACATTTTACGGCTACCAACAGACTAGACTGGGTAATAAATATCTCCAACGACCCATAGGAGGGGTAGATCCAAGAAGAAATGGCTTAGTATCGTAAAAGATGATATTATGCGTAAAACGTTCTCACTACCATGGATACACAGAACTGCGCGAAGCGGAGAGTCAAAAGTCGGAGCCTGGGACTTTGAGGTGAGAGACATAGATGCAGCTAAAACAAACAATAAGATATAAGGTAAAGTGAAATGTAAACAAATCTTTGACGGAGGTACCGTAGGACACGACGGTATCTCCCGTCCGAAATGAGCTGTCCAACTGGGGAAGTACCTCCGCCCTACAGAAGACCGCGGTCATAATAACCATCGTGTTGTGTTCCTGCCAGTAAGTAGGGTAGCCAGAGCTCACTATACCCCTCCTTCCCCTCCCCTTCCTAGCCTCCCCACCCCTTCCCAGCTCCCCCTTTCCCTTCAGGGTGGGCAGCGCGTGTGTGACACCCTTTGTGTTGCACACGTTCATAGGCCACGGTGGCCGCTTTCCGTCAGGTGGGCCGTGTGCTTGTCTGCCACCTACGTAGTATAAAAAAAAAAAATCTAGTAATATACATAGAAATCACTGCGAGAGGTCTCAAGTCGGCTGAGTTTGAGTGCACTGGGTAAAATGGCGTTACCTGGATCCAATGAGTAGTCGATAGTGCTCTCGGTTAATATCACTGAGTTCTGGACGCATCTAGAGAATTTTAATTATGGCCACTAACATAAAAGGATGAAGACTGCGGGAATATCATAACATACATTCTAGTAACAAAATCTTCACGTCATGGGTGCTCTTCGATCAGGAGCTATTCGGCTGGGTCGAACTGGACTACACCATCTAGATATTTTTTTTTAAATATATATTTAAAACTTGCACACGCAGAAAAACATTACTTAAATATTGGCTGTTGACAAGTAGGTACAATGGCACTGCTTATTTCTCCAAGAAATTTCTCCCAGCAGACCAGCGAGAGGAGATCGTGGCAAACAAGCAAACAGGTTTAAATGTGTGTATGGTAACTAAAGAGAAGAATTGGACACACATATGGGATAGTAATGATTATAAATACTTATAGATATCCTAGCAAACCCGGCGAACTCTGTTTCGCCACAAGATGGCTATAAAAAATTATTTTGCCGCTTTTCTGTTGAATTTTCTTTGCTATTAACCTCACGGAGCTCGAGACCTTTCCAACGAATGCAAAACCGTGGAAATCCTCCCGTGCGTTCTAGAGTTACAGCGTCAGGAAGGAAAACCCAACTTATTTTTATATAGTGGATTATTTTTTTGCCAGTCACAGGAAAACATGAAGACTACGGGGATATCATTATGTACATTACAGGAACAAAACCTTCACGTAAGCAACACTCAACTAATAAATTGTAGAGAATAGCATCCATTGTACCATTGCATTGTAGTAGTTAAGTTCATTTTTATTACGTCGTAAGTCGGTAAGTTAGTGAAATGGCTGTATCGTGTACCAGTAATACTTACTTAAACTTAAATCTTGAGCTAATACAGTCTTTTAAACAGCATTTTAATAATAATAATAATAATATATTTTTATTTCGAGCAACTTCGACTCATATAATGGGTTATTAACAATTTTGTGCTTACTTCTATGTTAGTATTGTACCTATTAATATTGTTGATAATAATTAAAATGATAGACATAAATAAAATCATAAAATAAAATCAAATCAATAAAATGTCAATAAGATCCAATCAATAAAATAAAATCAAATAATTACTTACTAGAATTAAAATATTAAAAACAATGTCAGGTAGGTAAATAATAATAATTGAATTAAATGTCTATCATAAAATACCGATTAAAATAAAATAAAATAACAATGTCAGCTCATTTCCTATATATAAGAAGGACCGCTGGCGTGCAGCTGCATCCACCTTCTCATTAATGGTGAGTCCCACCGATCGGCCAATACACTCAGGATACCGTTCGGGCTGCCACGCAGACGTCTTAACAGCGAGGCGCACCTTTTTCGCATGATAGCATTAAAATCATCCGTTCGCGCCTCAGCAAACATAGCGTATTATAAACATAGCGCATAGGGTCTTTTTTAATCTCAAGGAAATGCTAAGCTCTATGAGTAAGTAGAATCAAGTGATTTGCTTTAGTCATTTCAACTATGGTATAGTAGGTCATATTTTAACTGACTTTTTAAAAAGAAGTAGGTATAACATCACACCTATAAATAGTTCGGGCACTTATAAATAGTTCAAGCGTTGTCGCGTCAGCGACCTCTTAGTGTTAAAGCACTCCGATGTTTTTGAAACCATCCAAGGTAAACTCGATAACGCTGGAATTATTTATATTTTTTTTCGAGGTATTTTTACATCGAGACATTTTTTAAGTTTATCGTTTTTTATTTATATTAATCTTCTCCTCGATACCCATATTGAGGGAGTAATGAAGGTAATTCGCCATTTTGTAGTGGCGACCATCTTGGACTTGAAATGTGTCATAGTGTATTCTACTAGTCAAAAACTTTCATCTAATATCCATTTTGACAGAATTGTGGAAAAATATTTAATCCGCCATTTTCTGTTGAACTTGTCTAAGATCACTCTCTACTACGATGATACGTGAGCTATGATACTTGAGACAAGACACAGACACACACACAAACGCACAGACACGCAACACTTATAACAGACCGACGTTTTCGAGGGTTAAAAACAGCATTTTTATTAACCTAACCTATCAACTATTGAAAGTAATATCTCAACACAAACAAAAACTATATTCTCTACTTAAGTAGCACTGAATCTAAACATATTTTTCAATGTCAGCGCCACGTCACAGGCAATACCTATTAAAAACAGCCTCCGGCTACATGTGACTGGCGCCGTTCCAAACTAACGCTAACTGGTTCATAGTTTTTGTACACTAGAACGTTTGGCTGTTGACTAGGTTAGTGTTCGAGCTGTTTGAAATTTGTGAGATTTCTTTCTTTTTCTTTTTTTTTGGGTACATCAATTTGACTTCACCTCGCCTGATGTTAGGCTGAAGGCAAAGTCTCATGAAAGAGGGTCACCATTGCAAACACACTGAATAGGACTTTTGTATTATATTAGTAGGGAGTAGCAGGGAGAATGCAAGTAAGTGGTAGAACAACCTCCGACGACCTCCGTGGCGTGGCGGTAGTGAACGCGACTGCTACGTGGATTGGATTCCCGCTCAGTGCAAATATTTGTGTGCATGAATATGAATATTGGCATTGGTCTGGGTGTTTCTATGTAAAATATGTATGTATTTACAAAAAAAAGTATCTAAGTATAACCCATAACACAAGCTAATTAAATTATACTCTATGTGGCGTTGTGTATAGATTATCCTAGAATATTTATATTTATTTATTATAGAAAGTAACATAGTTGATAACACATATTGAGACCTCACTTGTACTTTTCCACAGTATTTTTATTTGTTAATAGACCTGACCGGTTTCGCCTTACGGCATCCTCAAAGGTTTACAAGGATGCCGTAGGAGGATGCCGAAAGGCGAAACCGGTCAGGTCTATTAAGAAATAAAAATACTGTGGAAAAGTACAAGTGAGTTCTCAATATGTGTAACAACAAATTCCACCAAGTGCCATCAATCAACAGTATAAATAGTTGATAATATTTGTTGATGTCAAAAATGTTATTAAAGTATGAATGGAGCAATGTGGTAGTAATGTGTCAAAGCCCGATATTAAAAAAAGGAATAATGGCCGTCGTCCAATTCTTCCCAATACTGTATAATATTTAAGTATTCACTGAAGTAATATGCATTGCAAATTAATTTGATATAACTAAATTGAAACTGTAACTTTTCATTATTTAAAGTTCCAAAGTCAATATAAATATATAATTTTTTAGACTCCTTATGAAATTTTGAATTACTTTAATTATAAACTAGCTGTTGCTCGCGTGAACATCTGATCCCGTTCCCGCTGCTTTATAAAAATCTACCTTACAGTTCAAGGAATAAATTTATAATTTATAAAACATTACTCGTATTAGTCCACCCGTCTTCGTGTTTTGCGCTTAGCAACATAATTTTATTATATTATAAATAATACACTTGTAAACGCAACCCATACTTTTACACTACCTAAAGTAATGGTAATATTTCCTAGAAATTGTTTTATTCAATGTTTTGATCACCTACATAAATTTATATGCATATTTTTTAAAATCTGCTAATAAATAGTTCCGATATGCATCGCAAACCCTGTCTAAAATAGAAGCAATCCATTATTTTCGTCGGTTTGGCACTTCATTTGCATAATAAGCACCGAAACTAGTAGTTGAAACGCAGCAAAGCGCAAACGGTTCAAAAAACTTGAGGTTTTTCAGTACTGATGATAGCCTAGTGCTTTTAATTCGAAAGGATTCTAGTTTTGATACGCTTTTTATACGCTAATACTCGTTATTTATCGTGCGCGAAATTTCCACGAATACCAACCCTACCCATAACAAAATATAACATAATAATATAACGTAGGCAGAGGTGCTAGCACCAACATTTCGCTAGTTTATGCTTAGGTATCAATGTAATAGGTGGGAGCCTATTGCCATTAACCGGGCACTTATAAACCTGCGATAAATACACACATAACTTCGAAAAGCATCGAAAATTCATTGCTGTGGTATGGTAAAACTTGGGATCGAACCCGAGACCTCATCTCAGTAGTCCATTACCCATACCACTAGGCTACCGCGGTATATTTAAATATGAAATTATTGCGAATATATTATATTCATCTACCCCACAGTAGGTGAGTTATTGTAATTGGTTTTGCTAAAGACTGCGTAAACCGATATCTACGTGAGTGTGTGAGTGTAGTCTAAACATCTAGACAATTCTTATTCATATCACATAACGGCAAACAATTGGTGTTTGTTGACACGCCACTTCTGTGTTTAATTGCAAAAATCAACAAAACCAAATTGAGTATAGCGGTGGTACTTCACAGGGCTTTTTTTTTTCAAAATGGCGCTCGTCGCCTCTAGTGCAAACAGACTGGAAGGCTCCATTAATATCTCCGCGGAACGTGTGCAGAATCCAAAGTTGGGATCTAAGTATTTTTAAATCTACAATTGTCGAAAGAGATTGCGTTGAAATCACGTAACGCATTTTTTATGGTTCTTTAGTAGAGACATTATCATGTTTGTTTACGTATGGCGGGATTACGGAACGATGGATGTGCAAAGAAACAAAAAATGAAATTGGGTGTGTGTTTAATGTTTGAAGAGAACAGATGAAGTAAAAAATTCAGAGTAAGCAAAAACCTTCACTGCCTAGAGGGATGATGTGTTTATTTATTTTTCGGAGACTTAATAAATATTCTTTCTATTCAGAATTTTCTTTCAATTGCCAAGGAAAATAAGCTACTGTTAAATATGAAAATTGACGAAATACATATACAGGAACGATAGATTTTCCTCCAGAGTCAGAAGCCAGAACCCACTAAAGAGATTTTGTATGGTCAATAAGAAGACCGAGAGCTTACAATCATAATCATAATCAATTTTTAAATTGACAGTGCCATGTAATGTTGTAAAACCCTGTTTTACCGTTCACCACTCCATTCGGTAGGGTTGACAGCATGAGTGTGACGCCATAAGCGACGGTAAACACTTTCCAGCATATGGGCTGTGTGCTTGTCAGCCAAGTGGTATAAAAATATCTCGGTGGGCCTCTATAAACCTTTACACACCAAAGATTAAATACTGCAAGGAGTGACTCTTTCTGCTTTCAAAAAAAAAAAATGAAATACTGAGTTTTAAGCTTAGTTTAGTCAGGGTGCTAATTCACTGTTACACAACGTAACATAAACTTGTTTGATGATACGCGTTCGTGTAAACTCTGTACATTAATCAAGGATGGCTTAGTAATGCGCCAGTGCCTTCTTATGCACCAGCCAGGTTAAATCTTCAACCAGAACAAAAGTTGTGATTACATACAATGGTAGTTAGGTTCAGGAAATTTACAATATACTTTGTTATTGATCCTCTTTTTGCTTAGGCGTGGGACAGTTTTTTTTCATGAAAATTAATCTGTATTCTATGATTAAACTAACTAAGTACCCTGCTAATTAAGGCTCTCGTGGTCCACTACTACTATGTGTGTGTGTGTGCTGCTCCCAATGTACGAGACATTTTTTAATTTTTTTTTATTTAATCTTGAAGAAGGCTTACAGACTAATATAAATTTAGTAACAACACTGTGTGTCAAAATTGCTAACAACAAGCCTCCATAGCTGGATAACAATATGGAAAGGGAATGGATACGGTAGGTGGTGATGTGCACTACTTCCAGTGTTTATACACTACAGTGATTGGCCTGCTGTTTCCATGCTGACCACACGGGTTCGTCCAGGGTTTTATTTCAAGTGTTCTATATTCTTGTTTTTTTTTTCAATATTTATTTTTATATTTCCTACTATTCCATAACATTTTTTCTTAGCACTATGTTCTACGTAGACTTATTGTATTTCAACTTTGTGAACCATTTCTCGTACTTACAAGTACCAGGAGATCATAACCATCTAGAAATTTATATGTACTTCATTGCCTATTATTAAATTTGTCAGTCCAAGCGCAAATTAGCTGCCATCCCACTTGACGTTAATAAACATTGCGGAGGAACCAAAGTTATTTGACCTTCCAACTTCAGCAATTACTCCGCTGGTAGTTCCGAATCTTTGATTCCGAGGGGGTTGAGGAAGTTCCACTCAAATTGGTGGCAATTTTCTAGTAGTTTCTCGAGTGCGATCATCTTGGAAGTTTTATCTTCGAGATGGTAGAACTTCTGCGAACTGGCGACCGTACTAGGTTCTGCGTAAATGTAATTTGATAAATCTATGTGTCATATCAGTTTCGAATGTTAAATTTGATTTATTAGAAATGCTCCACACGGTTGTAAAGGGACAATTTAAACAAGGAAGGGCTCTAAAACCTATTACCATGGAAACTAGAGTCACAATACGTCCCACAAAAATCGGACGTGATTTTTCATATTTTTCAACGGAGAATAAACTTAAAGTAGCTACGACAATTCAATAACTGCAGGCAGACACTTCACTTTGAAGGAAACCAAAAAACATAAATATGTTTTATAGTTTTCATCGATCGAGAATATAATTTAACATTCGTCTTATGGATCCTGTAATATGAAAAAGATATTCCAGACCGAGCCTTGTCTTAACAAAACTAGATAAATATGGGTTTAATGTATTTCATACCACACCCTTAAGGGAGATACGAGCGTGACTTGTGTTAAACTTACCCCTTAAACTTCGGTTCCAAGCTGACAGACCTTAAAGTTGGAGGTCAGAAGTTTTTGTTGCTATTGTTTCTGTGATGGAGTGACCGCGACCGTTCTGGTGATGTGTTATGAATATGTAAGGTTATTGCGTGTGAAAACCCCGAGGGTAACTCTCGACTTCTGAACTAAATATGATAATATTTTAGATTTACGAAGCGGTATCTAGAACCAAACTAAGCATAGTTTATAATCAGGGTTTGAAGAACTGCTTTTTGGTAATACAGTTGCAATATTGGGAATGAAACTTTTGACCTTTTACTTTACTACCAAATCACTCAGGTCAAAGCAAGTATAAACTCAATTGAATGAACTATAACCGCTTGGTGTTCTACAAAAGTATTCATTTCCTCAAAAACATGAAATATTACTTGAAATAAATAGGCTAGAACATTGTAAAATGTTTTTCAATGCATGAATCGATTTGCCCAGTCGGGCAAGTGTCACTCTTTCAATTTATATCAACTGTATTAAGTAGTATAACTGTATGTGCACAGTTGATTGGACTATTTGAAGCCTTTTCCCCTCTTCCCGTTTCCAACTCCATCCTTTTCTATTCAAGTTCTGATAAACATCATTGGTATCGCAAACATCTATAAACAACGCAAACTAACAAGAAATAATTATTTACTTGTTTAATCTATTTATTCCTTATAAAGAAGTTACCAGCAGAAATCACGTCAATCAACACAAATAACCATCAAACATACTCGTATTTTCCGACGTCTTGTATCTGTTTTAGTCACATCAAAAGCGAGCATGCAGTACTAACATTGCATCAGACAAATTAATGTGAAAGTAAAAATATAAAATATATCAAATTGATACCTTTACAAATTCAAATTTGGCTTGAATAAAATTGATATACATATACATAAAAAGTAACTGGTCTATACTTGTCTACAGCCCACTATCGCTAAGTTGGCGATAAAGTGCGAATAACTCGAGCGCCCGCCTCGGCAAACTTCCTAGAGTGACAGACACGACCGAGAATAATCTCTTAAGTTTTAGTTCATCGCCAGCCATAGACTCGACTCGGCGTATAGAGGCTGTAAATTGTCAAAAGCAACTGATAAAACTCCACAATTGTTGCTACTACTTGAAATGTTACTGGAGTTCTTGATAAATGTGTCACTGAGGCTGAGAATAATGACGAGGAAGAATAAGAATTTTCACAAACACACTCAATGATAATGAATTCAGTCAGAGCAGAGCCTGTAGTTACTAAAGAAAATATTACTACTGCCAACTTCATTCTTCATTATATGATTCAAAAACAAAATTATGTATTGAACAGCACGAATATAAGTATATTACTTAGATATATTTTTCTATTATATACCTCTATATAGAATACAAAGAAACAACCAGCATAAAATATGCTTGTGTGTTTCATGCATGCAAATGTTACTGACCAAGAATTGAACTTCTTCTCCTCGTACGCAACTAACAAAATACCCATTTTAATTCTCTTATACCAGGACTACATAAAAATACAGGAGAATCGCTGCAATTATATTATGCATAACTTCATGTTTAAATATCGAAGGGCAAAAATTATAACAGATTAACTAGGGACCGGTGCGCGGCGGTGTGGCAAACATGGCACCACATCTGCAATTCAATTCAATTTCGAGTTAAATTGCTTCTAGCTTTGTAGTGGCAACATTGAATTATTTGCCAGCTGTTATAAACTGCCCATAAACTATATTATATGACAGATTTATTTATGCATAAATTTCCCCGCTTCAGTCGTGGGTTGTATTTATTTCGTGATAGTTCCCTACCCTGTACTGCTTGTACTGAATTTGAATCAATAAACTATTATAAAAAAGGAGATTGATAGTGATACGATAGTTTATTACAGTTTTATTTACATTTGAGAGTATTCAAACATAATAAATATGATATTTAGTACATGTAAGTCGGCCTCTGTGGTTTCGTAATACTGATGCTACGCAGAAGGGACGAGTTCGATTCCTTCTCAGAGCAAATATTTGTATGTATGGCTATTTGCACTGGTTTGGTCGTGCTTCGTAGAGCACGTCAAGCCTCGTACAGCATTGATGGCAGTCGTTACGGATAGTTGGAGCCCCAAAAAGTTCAACAACTGGTCTTACTACAATACTTCGATATCGCCTCTCTATGTAGGTTGTGAAGTCACTTAAAATATCAAAGTTCAGCTGTGACGCAGACTGAAAAAAAGCGAACCCCACACTCCAAAATAACAACTTCAGATACTAGCGGGATCAACACAAGGATCATGCTGATGAAATTGGACATACTAACCGGAGTCAGTGTAGAGATGACAGCTGACCTCATCAAAATACTGGAGAAATTACAAATGTAATTTTTAAAAAAACATCAACTACAAAACCATCTAAAATTAATAATAATATGGAAGCTTTGTATATTTGCCTAGATCTATCTATAAATTTATAAGGGCTATAAACAAAAAGTCAACTGATTCACCCTCCGCTAACAAAATGGGAAGTTTTTTTTTATACCTCTTAGGTGGCAGACAAGCACACGGCCCACCTGATGGGAAGCGGTTACCGTGGCCTATGGACGTTTGCAACACCAGAGGTACACGTGCTGCCTATCCTGTAGAAACCTTCTAATGCGCTTCTTGAAGAACCCCATATTGTAGTCGCTTGGGAAAACCACGGCAGTGTAGTCAATTTTATGACCTAAATTTAAAAATTTACCCACAAATACATATCAACCATTATGAATAAAGATTCGAACTTTTATCACTCAATAATAAACCGGGAACGCTGCAAATTATCCGTAGGTAATTCTAAAGTTTATAACTACCTTCTAAGTCAACTCTACTTAATTCATCTCAATCTCGTCTTCCAAGGAATCTTACACTTTAATTGCAAAGATTAATTTACACTAATAATCATAATTGAGTTGGGAACTTTATAGCAGAGCCAGTTAACAAGATCTGTACGTTATATGATACTATAATAACAAATCTGAGGAACAGAAACCGAGATCAAATCCCAAGTCTAATAAATATATGCCAATGATTTGCCATCCAATTCGGCTGACTACAAAATCTTTCCGATGGGAACTGTACATTAGCATACTACTACAACCTTCGATTTACCGCTCAACGAATCAGCTGCTTTAGAAAAATGTACCCAATCTAGTCACGATATAAAGTTTAAAGACATTTTCTTTGTTGAATAAAATTTAATTTGCGAGAGGTATTGCCGAGGTTGAAGAGGAACAATCCCTCAAAAGATCTCACCACTTTGAATGAAACTTGTGAGCGGAAGTTTGTCTTAACTCTTCTTAATTTATGCGTTTCGAGTTTAATTTTGTCCGGGACGAATTTGATTTTCAATAGAAGACAATGCGGTTTCCTGTGCAAACGGGTGATAGTTTACTTTCTTGAGACGCTGGCGCCCTGGTACTTCATTTGATTAAATTAAGTAGGACCTCTTTTCATATTTTTGTCACGTAAAAAGTTTCACGTAAAAAATGCGTACCAATAACCAAATTATGAGATTCACGTAAGATATTTGACAATTTGATCATGAATCTCATATATCTCTTTTTCGTATGTGAAGCTCCCATGGGTAGCGTACTGACGAACGTCGAGGACACGAAGTGGATTATATTGGAATCGAATCGAATAAGTAAGCAGTGTTTCTCTTAAGGCCGTAGATAATACAAGTCATAGTTCATTTTATCTTCTTTAAAACTGAGATAACTTCTGCTATTGATGTAAAATAATACTCTATTGTACTTCTGGATGACGACCACATACCAAACAAGCCCACTAAGATTTCGTAAATTTTAATTTAGACAGAACCTTCTTTTGTTTCGATGGCATGTTGCAAATTTTATTAGTTTTAGTTAATCAGAAACATTATTTCAGTATTCAACCGCAAACTTAGTATAAACTATTTTAAAATGATAAACACAGAGCATCAAAATATCCATTGTAGCAAGCGAAAATGTCGTTTCACCAAAATACCTATATCAAACAAGCAAAGTTGTAAGGAGCTCTCAGACTATTTCTTTGATGTGAACGCGCAACGAATTTTCGGAATACCCTGAATTTTAGAGCGAATAATGTTGGAATAGTTCCTTTTGCGACTATTATTGTCTTGCTGAGGTTTCAGAACGCGATAAAGATGGGCAGTGACCATAGTTTTGAGTTTTAGGTGTAATGTTTACATATTGATCTGGCGGTACAAGTCTCAAGGCCACCATTTTAGTTTTGTTGAGACGGTTCAATTTATCTTTAATCTAGTTATGTAAATAAAAATCAGTACAGGGTAGCACTTGAGAACGTGTTATATTATGCTACACACAGGTACGTAAGGTGTAACTTAAACTTATGATACGATACACATACTTGGATATATGTATTTATTGTGTAGTGAAATGATTTTTTTTTCTTTTGAACATCAAGAAAATAACCTCTAAGATTTTTTTATGACATCACACTTAATTAGGTTCAAATAATGCACTATATTATAGTAAAAAAACACAAGTATAACTGTGGGTGTTGATTAGAAATAAAAATAACTATGAAATAAGAATAGACGTAATTTTCTCTTTTCCATTCTGCACTGAGATAATTATTTTATTGTACAGGCCTATGTTTTTAAAAAATTAAAAAAAAATTAACTCGAAGAGCAATGCAATTGTAGAGAACAAAAAATAAATCTTGAATAAATAATATGTATCTTGAGTAATAAATAAGTAGGCGGTAAGAAAATATATTGGATGTGTGAGTGTGTGTGTGTTTGTGTGTATATTATTATTATTTTCAGCAAGAACAAGTCTCACGTCAGAGACCATGACTACACTGTCGGCGACCGGAAAGACTTATTGTTTTCAGTCCCAACATAACACTTTCCCATTTTCATTAAGGCTAAGTGACGCATGGATATTTTACCCTTTATCTTTTATGATTATCATGTGTGTGGCATTACCTTTAATGGGGGGAACACAGCGTTAATGTGGGTACTTTACAAGTAGATATATTAAATGGGAAGGATTGTTAGTTTGTACTACAATGATGAAAGGGTCGCTTTTATACTGCCAGAATTTAATATATGCCTATTATATCTTTTAATTATATGAAGAGAGAGAGAGTTTAAGTATGGCAAAATCATGGTTGCTTATTGGGGAATTATTTTTTCAACTGTAAATTAATGTGGTAGTTGTTGCCCACGGCTCCGCCTGCTTAGATGGTCTTAACAAAACTATTATGATCCCGTTTCCACAACCTATTTCAATAATAAATATAGTCTATGCGGTATTATAATGTATCGTTGTACCGAATTTCAGCCAGATCCGATTAGCTGACTGAGCGTAAAATATCTTCGCTCATTTAAGACTTCTATGCCAATTATTATTTTGTCATAAAAAAAATATTGAAGCTTTTCCGGGAATCTAACTCAGTAACAATCATACACAATTTAAAAAAAGCTTAGCACGGTTGAGCTAGTCGAGCTAGTCGTATATAAAAAAATATATACATTGATTTAATTGACAAATCCAACTTACATTAGAATTTTGCATGTCAGAACATGGACTGACGAAATATGTGATCTAACACTGAATTTAACAACTACCTGTACCTACCATATTTCTGCAAATAAATATATTTCATTTCATTTCATTTCATAAACATCCGAATTGAGAACCTGCTTCTTTTTTAGAAGTCGGTTAAAAACACACGTTACACAAGACAAATGAAGTAGTTTTTAACAAGAAGATCAAAATCTCGAATGCCCTTAAACTACTACACATACCTACATACTAGGCTCACATAAAAGAAAGCAGCATCAAATAAAATGTAAAAGCAACAAACTATAAAGTCTGGCATTAAAAAAAATGCTGTTCCTCTCTCGTATACGTTCATGTAATCATGGAGTATTTTTATTTGATTATTTTGTCATCGAAACACAGTACTCACCCGGGAATCGTACTCAGTATCTCACAATCGTACACAAACTCCAAAATATACCCGCTACAAGACAAACAAAGTAGTTTATAAACTAGAAGTTCAAAAATCCCAAAGGCCCTTGGTACCAGGCTCATATAAAAGTAAGGAGCACCAAATGAAATCTCTATCAAGGCACATCCTAATGTAATCAGGGAGTATTCGTATTCACACCATCTCGGCCGGAAATGATGTCGGAGCCCCTCGATTAGGAAACCGATTTTCTTCCTTTTTCATATTAAGTACACGTAAAACCTCTTTTAGAATACACTCAAATATACGCTTTAATGGAGCGTATATACCAGATCGACACTTCAGAGTGATGTATAAAAAATATATGGAGTGTTACAAAGAGTGCTGTGTGCACAGACTGTGATTAAATTTTGTTGGTTTTATTAAATTGGCAGATGAACTATATCTAACAGCGGGATATTGGATCAGTCAAAAAAAAATGTTACTCATCCGCATACCGTGTGATATGGAGAAGCAGTGACATTTAGTTTCACAATAGGTTAAAAATAAACTATTTATTGTGGAAATAGGTTATTTTTATTGGTAAAGTGGAGGTGTTGGTGGTATTGGGGAAAGTGGGGAGATTCGTACAGGATTCCCCCTATACTACGAACAAACCTATAGTTACCCCCCTCTTATATAAGGCAACCAAAAGAAAAATGCGTTACCCGACCGGATGTTTTTCAGTTTCTCATTCAAATTGAATTTCGAATTGTTGCTCAACCAATCCGACACATTTTCGTTGCCTAATATGAGGTGGTTGACTACTTTAAAATCAATCCAATTAACCCGAACTCACAAAATTAAATATTGGTATACCTAGCCACATACCTACCTACCTACCACACCTCTTTTTCATTCGAATAGATAAAGACACCTATTTCTTTCAGAACGTAGAAATTAGAATAGTAAAATCTCTACTTTCATAATTACTTTCATTCATGCCTTTTTTTTAAATATCCTCGATCTTACTTATATAAATACGTCTAGGTCGACTATCCGATTGACCATTAACCTTACAAATTTGCATTTACAACCTTAAAAATTTGTTTTGCCAAGTGGCCGAATTTATTTATTTATTTATTTATTTATAACGTTAACACTATCATTACTGGTACATATTAAACCTAATACAATAGTGACGCTAGTGTAAATCTAAATTATATAAGTCGAAGACATACAGTTGCCCAATATCAAACGACCCATCCAATTTACATTTTTAAACATTGTATCTAATTTCATATAATAAATAATATAGCAATCAATAATATAGCAATCAACAATAATCATAGCAAACAATCATCATTAATACTTTTGTGAGTTCCCTCAAACCATCCGAGAATATGTCTATTCTGTTATGTACCTCATTCAAAACCCTTATTGTACGTGTTAGCGGATTTTTTGCGCGTAAGTTAGTTCTGGCTGCTGGTACACGTAACAGTTGTGGACGTCTACGTTTGGACACATATCCGTCCGGCACGTTAAGCTGAAGGTGCTTCAACACGCCCGCGTTGTGCTCTACTCCCCGTAACAACATAATTATATAGATCGCAAGCGCATATTCTCTGCGGACCCTAAGCTGGTTGTATCCCACCATACCCAAAACAAATAATGTTGGATACATTAATGGATAGAAAGGGTACACTCCGTATAATTTAAAATATAAGTGTCTTAAAAATTTATTTTGAACGCGTTCCAACATAACACAGTATTTATCTTCACAAGGAGACCATATGACTGCATTATGTTCCAGATGACTCCTGACTAAAGCGTCATACAGCACTTTTACTGTAGTTATGTTAGTGAAACCACCCTCCCCTTTAAGCAGAAAGTACCCTCAAAGAATGGAAAATGAACTAGAGTGGTTCCATTCTGTTTAGATACGGTCAATTTTCTTTCGTGCATTCTCTGCGTATCCGAACCAAGTATTCCTTTATCTACTTTGAACTAATTCTACCTGTAGAAAAACTATTATTAGAAACAATCAATGAGGGACCGCGTATTTTCTTCAATTAGCTTCCATTGCACTACCGTGGACTATAAAGTACAGTCGAGCAGACCATTACGAGTTTATTGTCCTTTTTATAACGTAGGAACTTAATCTTACCGCTGTATGGAATTTTACGTACAGTCAAGAACTGCGGGTATTCGTAGAATAATCTTAAATGTTCGTTGATTCTCGGATACTAATTCGCTTTTTAGATTACAATTTTTATACTGTGAGATAAAGAATTTACTTTTTAACTGCATTACATAACTTGGTAAATCTCTTCATTGTCGCAACATATACACTGAACAAGTGAGACGAGTGGGAAATGGGGAATGAACAAGTATCTAATAAATTCTATAAGCTTAAGATTAACATGTGGCGGAATTTCCTACTCCTCAATAATTTAATGTTGATCACTGGCATGCTTGTGCATCTTTAAGACAGGGTAAGCAAAGCAGGAAGATAGGGCAAAGTGCTTGTGTAACAATCGTGGGCGTGCATGCCATAGATACACTGTATACCCTACCCAAATCAGATAAATTACATAACATAACATAACATAAACTCACCCCCGAATGGGTAGGCAGAGGTGCTAGCACCCACATTTCGCCAGTTTATGTTTAGGTCCCAATGTAATAGGTGGCGAGCCTATTGCCATTAACCGGGCACTTATAAACCTGCGATAAATACACACATGGTAAACCTGGGATCGAACCCGAGAACTCATTTCAGCAGTCTATTACCCATACCACTAGGCTACTGTGGCTGATTAATTATATGTACTTTATTAAGGTAAAGTACAAATATTTTTTCAGGTTTGGGTAGGGTATTTGTCTCTATGGAATGCACGCCACTGATGTTGATTTGACTCTGTATAAGTGGAAAGTGAGGAATGAACAAGTATCTGACGAAGCCTACTGAAGGCGGCCATGTAACGGAATTACTTACTCCTCTGCTGCCAGAGTCTCGTCCATTCTGACGGGGTGAGAGAGATATGTCATGTATAATCTCACCTCCGGCAATGAAAGACCCAAAGACAGCGTACGTTTTAGTCGATTCGAGTCCGACTTAATCTCCTTCACTGATTTTGGTGGAGGCGATATCTATGGGAATTTTGCGCACGGGTAAAAAAGAGCCTCGTCCATCACTCTATTAGTGAAAGATGGACACAATCTACCGACTGCAGGCAATCAACAACACATAAGATAGAATAAGTCTAAGAATTGTTATGGGGACAATAACAGGCCACTGCCCCCTCAACAAACACCTAGATACCATCGTCGGTCTAACAGACAGCCCCCCTCTGCAGGGGTTGCTTCGTTGCCGAGAAAACGGCCGCCCACGTAATACTGGAATGCGAGGCAGTAGCCCCCCAACGATCATAAAAGAACCTCACATTAAGGTCGCTCCGCGAAGCCTGTGAAGCCTTTAACTCGATAGGTGTTACGGCTCGCATCTTGATTAAAAAATTAACAAACAAACATCCCTCTTACCCCAAAGAAATGAACTATTACCCCACATTTACATTATAGTACTGACGTCATCGACATACATTGCCGGTAATACCGGTAAACGAAGCGTAATAACGTCTACAAAGGAGACGTAGCTTTCTTTATAGAGCCGCCTTAGGGCCATTGTTTATAATGAACAAAATATAAATTGTGGATTATAACATAGATCTGGGGACGTCACGGGAATTTTTGTTTGAGCTGTGTTTTATTTTTTTATATGAATGATAATTTTTTTTAATTTTATTCAAGTAAGTATTACTGCACTTCACGTTGCACTAACATACGATTAAAATTTGTTGTGTTTTATTACAAATAGAATAATGAGGTTGCCTGGAAGGTTTCTTCCAGGGATAAGACCGGCCATTGTACATACAATTGTAAGAAAAATCGTAGAAGATTTTGTTTGAGAATCACTCCGTGTTTAAAGCATTTTGAATTAGGGTTTTTTAAGTTTTCAAAGCTCACGTTTTTAAAACAATATTGTACAGAACCGAGCCCCAAATCTAGAATAGTTTTTTTTCCTCATGCACATTCCTGCTAAAAACTTATAGATATGTGGTTGCTTCGGGCCTATTAGGTCATAGAACTTTCGAAAGTTTTACTTAACAAGTCGGATCCTGGAACGGATCAGTTAGTTTCCCTAACTACAACAAACCCTCGCACTAATAGGCTAACCACTGAATGCTTCATTAATTTATTGGCCACCTAAACACTAATAGGCAGCCAGAATAATAGATCTATAAGTAAATAGTAGTCCAGACAAAAAATTCTTCATATGTAACTTCGCATACAAGTAAAAAGAACTGTTTTTCTTAGCAAGTCAGCCGTAGGCGAACCGAAAATAGCGATGCTTTATCAGAGGTGACTAATGAACTGAATGTGGTAAGAAAAATGTATCGGAGCAAAACTTGCTTATGAAATAATATGGTTCCTGGAAATAAATAGTTAGATAGGAACAAATAGAATATGACAGAATTGTTTTTTGTTATCAGAAAAATATTGTAACGGGAAGCGGGTTTTGGGATTGGAAGTAAACAACCTCGAGCGTTTTTACACTTTATTCAGACCACCAACAGTCTTAAGCGTACACATAGTCTATTGTCCGAGGCACTCGTACACACTTAGAGGACTGTACTGCACCTGCACTGTCTTTACACACAGTCTCTAGAACGTCTAAGTTCACTGAGCGTCTATGTTCACAGCACATGCAGTTATTGCACATGCACCTCTAGCACTTTCACTAGCACTTTTTATCAGCACTATTACTTGCACTTTTCACTTTACTTCTTCTTCTTCTTCTTGTTTCCACTTCAACCACTGAGACTTAACTGCCCTTTTGGGCAAAGTTCTTCAAAGTATCTGCTTATTTCTAGAACGTTTTTGTTCCGTTGTTGTCACCTATTCTGTCACACAAATAGTTCCACACATAAAAGAAATAACAATTTGCCTAAGCACTAGGCTTTGCTAGCACGCATCTATCTTAATAAAATGTCAAAAAAAAACAATTTTATCACATCTCTTGAACCGTCTAAAATTGCCACACAACTCTTAAGTAAAGTCTCAGGATGTACGCTGATGGTTGTCATAAAAATTGATAGTAGGATTTGTCCGGCCGTTCTATATGAAACATGAGCACCATGCGAATGACGTCATAAGTTATCGTAATCGCACTATTCGTTTAAGAGATGGGTAAACATATTGGAGACTTGTAAGCTTTTTAGAGCTAAAATAGTAGCTATTTATCTTTCAAGTTAAGGGATTTAGATTGTTACATGATTGTCATAAAAAATGAATCTACTTTTATTAAGAATTCCTTTTGTACAGAAATATTTTATTATGATACTTAGCTCTGGCTGTAAAGATATGAAATCTTGAAGTACCCCATTATCAACAATTTGACGGAAACCATTGATAGAAATAGTTACTGCGCAAGAAGGGAAAATCAGATGTGCCTGGTTTCCCAATTCTTTAAATCGTAATAACTCCTAGAAAATATTTTATTATCACATTTTTTTAAGAAATACGCACCCCTACCCCACTGTCATCATCATTCATGTGTTAATCTCGGTCGCATCCAAAGCTGTTACCGTCCGAGGTTCACTTTTTTCCAGTCTAACTGCGTTGTTACTGAAACTATACTGTTGTTACCTGTTGTTACTGATATTAATACACGTAAATGCTAATACGACCCACTTTTTTCAGTAGCTCAAGGAACAATTACTACTTATACTAAGAAATCTCATTACTTCAATCTTTTTGACGAAATTCAGTTGATTGTACTACTGAGACTTTTTAGTATCAGTATGATGTTAGTAAATTGAACGACGTAGTAAGGCTTCCCGAAGAGCGAAACCTATACTCAGGCCCTCGAAGCGTCGCGCGTCGGTAGCTTAATGGTTAAGGAGTCTGCCTTACGATCGAGAGGTCCCGGGTTCGAATCCTGGCCATTTCACTACCGACGTTAACCCACTCCTAACACAAGCCATTGAGGGGTTAAAGGGAATATTAGTAACTTCGGTTGCTAATATTCTTTAAAAAAATTATAAAAAAGAAACAAAAAAACATACATGTCAAGTCAAAAATGCGATCAATTCGACAAAAGAAGACTACTGATACAAAAAAGTATCACTAGTTCAATCAATTGAACTGTTCCTTGACTACTACTGGAAATGGGGGAAAATTATTAGCATTTCGCGTGAGTTCGAAATTTCGGATCTTACTTTTCATGATACGTCCACTGTTCTTTTGTGTAACTTAAGAAGTCATTAACGCTTTGGAAACTAAAATCACTAGCAGTTTTAGTCGTGATGAAGGACCTAATTGACTATACTATTAGTACAAGAAAGTTTACAAGTTGGGAACAAAATTAATCTCCTGTTTGAAAAGCTTTTGTATTTCATATAGTTTGGAGTAATTACTGGGGTTGATGGCTGTGGTTGAATAACATTACTTGTATAGTGTTGTGGGGGTGAGAAGGGTTGCCAGAAGTTATTGTGGTGTGGTAAGTGACATTATTGGTGTTGCAAGTATTTACTGTTAGATGGAACTTGAGATTTGGTTGGTGGTTTTGCGATGTTAGTTACTAATCAATAAACACTACAGGATTATTTGATATACGAAATACTGCAAGTATATAGAAAAATAAAAGAAAATCTCACTGAGTTTCTTGCCAGAGTATTCTCAGGCCGGGGCCGCATTTTGAACCGGTGGTCCATTTGCTCATCACTACATAGTATAAAATAAAGTCGCGTTCTCTGTCCCTATTTTTCTTGTCCCTTTGTATGCTGAAATCTTTAGAACTACGCAACGTATTTTGATACAGTTTGTGTCAATAGATAGAATGGTTAAAGAGGAAGGTTTATATGTACATAACATCATGCTACGACTAACAAGTGCGGAGCAGGAATGAAAAATGTTGCAAAAACGGGGTGACGCAGACGAAGTCGCGCAGGTCAGCTAGTTAACTTATAAAATAAAGTTGATATTGACTTTAAGATTGAACTGGCACTTACAAAATGTCTAGAATATGCGAAAAAGACAAAGACAGTCGATATTTGAATTTGCATTCATATTCAAAGTAATGATCCTATCTTATATACTATAATCACATTGATATTTAAGAAAAGGAACATGATCTTAGCAACGTATTGGTATTATACAAATGAATGAGCATGAAAAGGACCGTTTAAAAGTAACACATTGAAATGAGAACAAATCATCAATAAAAAGTTGATCAAAAGAAAACCAGAACCGTCAAGGGAAATTCAAAGTATAAACAAAAGTCAAGTAGGCATCTTGACGGGAACTAACAAAAGCTTCTTATACAAGATATCCCGAGCAGAAACATTCAAAACTCCTCTTACAACAGTGTGAACCTGTCCTTACGAAGTTTCCTTACCTGAGAAACGGCGTAACTCTAAAACTTTAGCATACAAAATAAGGAAGAAGTTTGTGCGAGAACGCACGTGTCGTGTGAACGTCTTTTATAGTTTCCTAGTATTTTGGAGAAGATTAAGGCAATGAAAGTACCAATTATTGCTCTATAAACATATTTTTTGAAAGATAAATAATTAAAATACATATCATGTAACTTACTACCGATTTACGACAAATTATTCGACATAAATATAGAATTTATTGATAATTATGTATGTCACTCAATTTCTCCGTCATTTTTAAACCGATTTGGGATTTTTTCATTGATGGATTGTTTCATTTCTTTGCTGAGTGTAAATAAACATTCTCTACATCGTATATTTGTACTAATTGTATTTATATGTACTAAACTATCTATAACAATTTTATAAAATATGCTCATCTCTTGAACTTGAATTGAAACTTAAATATAAACCTAAAAAGCATGGGTATGCTTGATTAAACTTAGAAGGGTTCACCGAAATTTAAAGTTTTCTTGTTAAGAGTTAACTGCTTAAGCTTATGCATTCGGTAAAAAGACCTCTTCGTGATCATAACAGCCTGGTAATTCGGTAAACTGATAAAGGGATTTAGTTAAAAAAGTTTCGTAAGTAATTAACACTGAATACAAGTCGGTAAAAACTTTCTACAAGTTTAGCGCAAGGTCTAATTCCGTTTAATTATAATTCAAAATATTTTTTTCACGAAAAGTATACTTATTTTGTTTTTTTTTTTTAGTTTGTTAACCTGCCTTTTTTGTAGTATTTTGGAGCCGTTGTCAGATAAAGTAATCTCTCATAAATATTTAATATCTGCTGACTTTTATGCAGGCGCGGTTTCGGTTTCAACTAAGTGCAAATATTTGTGTGCATATTTGCATTGGTCGGGGTATTTCTTTGTAAAATATGTATCTAGTTACGAAAAAAATTGTATTCAAAGTACGTCACCACACACACTAGTTATTATATGTTTTAGGTGGCGTTATGAAGAATCCTTAAATATTAATTTATCGATCAAGAGTATCACCATCTGAAACGTCGTTCAATCATTCTGATTCAAATCAATCAATCACTTAACTATGGCACAGGTTCTTGGGCGCATAAGACTCTAAAGTCTTTTGGAAACAGTATAGTTTTAGATTTCTCTTAAGTTGATATAAGATAAAATGTAACTCTTTTGGGTGGCCCTGCAGAAGTGGTGGGCCCTGGGTACGTGCCCTGGGTGCCCCTATGGTAACAATTACAGTTGTAGCAGTTGCGTTTTACTCATGCTATTGTCGCATTTCCCCTGTGAAAGTAATGGATACAGGATTCTACCATTATTGAGAGGCTTCAACCTACTGTCGGTCGGATGGATTGGTTTTATTTCGAGTTTTCCTTCTCTTGCAGGGATATCGTCTGCGTTTTCGTTTCGTCGCCTCTTACGACACCGTTCAGATGTGATGATTAGTATCCTATCTATATCAATTACATTGAATTTAGTTATACTATTTCATATTTTAACTAATGAATTTCATTGTGTATAACCAAACAACGTAGCACCTATCTTTGGAAGAAATCCGCTCTAAATAATAAACATTAAAACTTATTGGTGCGTGTAAAAAAGATGTCTGAATACTCCAAATATAGTCGCTACTACAGTTTTATTTTATCGGTGACACCCATCAGTCCGCTTGACTTTGCCAAAATAATCACAATAAAAGCTAAAATCCATCAGCGTAGTTGCATTTTACGTTCGTCTCCCGTCACAATCCAACGCGATTATAGAGATTTCCACTTTGCGCGAAACTTGAAAATCTCGACAAAAACCCCGTACCGACGTTATCTTTGGGGCATCTCGAATTGTTTTCACTTGCGGCTTATCTCTGTCCTTTGTGTTGGTTATAAATTCGTTTTCTTTGCTTTCCACGGAGCTTCCACAATGCCATTTCTGTAGATTACCTCTCCTTTTATTTAGGATATCAATTTAGGTTGTGCCTTTTTTCGAGGACCGCGTGTTGACATCGCGATAGCGCTTTATCCGGGCCCTTTCTGAAATATGATGCGTTTACTGTTAATCACGCGATAAATATTTAGGGCCAAATGCTAATTGTTTTACTTTTTTTTGTTGCTTTTTTCTCAGTTTCATTAAAACTTTTGTAATCGGTGAAGTTTTAATAGCAGTAGAGGAAACTCGTTTGAAGTATGTAACGATAGAAGTACTTCAATAATTTTTACTACATACTGCGGGTTCGATCCCCGCTCAGTGAAAATATTTGTATGCATGAATGCTATTTGCACTGGTCTGATTCCTCGGTGAGCACGTTAATCCGTTGGTGCCGGTTGCCATACGCACCTCTATGACAGTCGTTACGGATAGTTGGAGCCCTAAAAATCCGACTATCCTATCTACAGATCTTCGATAACGCCAATCTGGTTGTATAGGTCCAATCGCAGTCGCTTCACGAAAAATATCGAAGTTCAGCCGCATCTTAGTTACACTAGAATGCCGACTCCAATTCAGGCTCAGAGAATGATGACTATTCAAATAACATTACACACACCCGTTGCAACATAATCGTACAATAAATCATCATACTCTTTATCAACTGCAAAGCAGACTCTTCAAACCAAGAATTATCATTCGTAATTGGCTACATACAACAGATTTGAAACGCTAATGTGACGGGTAGCCATAATCATTGAATTTATAACCACAATAGCGAAATCAGCCACCATTAACGGCTATAGTGGTACGATTCGGCCGCCGGTCGTGCATTTGCAACGTGGTAAACAGAATTATAATGTAACAACAATGACTGTGATACGCAATACATGTATGTAACAGTAAATACCATGTTTAGGAAGATTATTTATACTGTTGATTGACGGCACTTGGTGGAACTCACTGTTGCATACATAATTGATAAAACACTTGTACTTCTCCACTGTATTCTTCTTCTTCTGTTCGGAGTCGACGGCATGTCATATTATATTAGCCCAGTGCGCAGCGACTCCGGAAGTGCGGGTTCTATCGCTCGCCGCATTACTCACGGCGATATGGTACGATGCGCGAACGCTTGGGCTGCCGGCGCCTCCTTCTGCGAGCAAGTAATGCTCGAGAAGGAGACGGCGGAACGAGTTTGGAGAAGACTCCGGACCCAGACAGCCAGACTATTTTTTCTGTTTTTTTTCGTACTGTGAAGATAAACCTTTGAGAATGCCGCAAGGCGAAACCGGTTAGGTTCTGTTACTAGTAGATTATCAATTATGTATTTAAGGAATATTTTATTGATAGTTTTAAGTAATTTTGCCAATCCCCTGAGTCGAAGTCGAATTTTTGTCATTTGATCCCTCTGAATAGAGAGTAATCTATGGCCAAACATTGAAAGCCGGCCGTCAAATGGATCTTGCAGTTATGCTAAGTCACGGAGGACAGAATATATTATGATGTGCTGAGATTATACTTTACTTTAACATGTTTAGAACTTTACTGGACGATCTCTGTGGCGTGGCGGTAGTGAACGTGACTGCTACGCAGGAGGCGCGGGTTTGATTTGTGTGTATGAATATGATTATTTGCATTGACCTGGATGTTTCTAGGTATAATTCATATGTTTTATGACAAAATATCTAAGTATGTTTATCCGCATTCTAAAACCCATAAGATATGCTAGATTATCTGTGCTTACCATGGACCTAGGTGGCAAATGTAGATTATCCGTGAGTAATTATTATCGTGAAACTAAATGTGGAACATCTTCCACAACTCGATTGCCTTTGTTACTAAGGAACCAGGTTTACCCTAAGAGTCCTAGGACCTGAAATTATCAAGAGTAATAACTTAGAAAATTCTTAATAACCTATATATGTTTTATTTAATAGCCCTTCAACTCTTTACTTAAGAGGGTAGTTACGCTCTCACAGAGGTATTACTTCATCTTAAGAGGGCTACAATTCATATTTATATCGTTTAGTGGATACTATAGGAACGGTAGAGCGTGTTTGTAATAGCCACCCGTCGAAAGAGCAGAGACGATTTAACCTCTCTTTATTATATGCTTACGTCTTTGTATATGACGCCTTTCTTACGACTTTGCGGAACAAAATCCGCTTCGGACATGACAGAGAAATAAACTTGACTCCGTATTCTTCTTCTCAACTCGTTTGGAGTCGGCTTTCGAGTCTAATTGTTATAAAGCTGAACTTTAATATTATCCGTGGAGTGACTGCCATCGGATCTCCACAACCAATTGGCGATATCGAAGTTCTGTAGGTAGACTGGTCGAATTTATAGGGCTCCAACTATGCATAATGACTGCCATAGATGTTCGTCTAGTAACCAGGATCGACAGCGTAACGCACTCTATTAGACACAACTAGACCAATACAAATAGTCACATTCCTGCATATAATAGTTATTGAACTGAGCAGGAATCGAACCCATCTCTCATACTTAGCAGTCGTTTTCACTACCATCATGCCGCAGTGACAAAAATAAATACATATTATAATATAATGGCGACACTTTAATATGTTCACTATCAGCTAGACGTACGTTGTAAGACTGTTGATTTTCTTAACAGACGACAAATCTTCTAGTAGAAATACGGTAGCATGATACTACTTAGGCTCGATTAACAAAAGCGTTGCATAACAGTACATTGCAGTTTGATAGATAATCCGCAAGTAGAGAGCAATATCAGTGCCAGTGCCACATCAATCTTGGGAGTTCGCAGTAGTTCACTGTCTTGTTCTATTATAAAAGTAAACGATTTTTTTTCGATTTTTTTTCGAAAAAAAAATCGTTTACTTACTACTAATACTTTACTTATTGAGATTTTATTATTGAACTTTTAGGATTTTTCTCTCCCAGTAGTTATATGGAACTGGTAAAATGAGATATTTGACTGTCTAGTCAGGACACTTGCTAAACAATTTGCATAGACGTCACGCACTCTCAGTGAAAAATAACAGGAGGCGTTATAGAGGGTTTTTAAATAAACAATGAGTACCTAAAACAAATCAATTGTTTATTATTTTTCGTTGAAATATCTACGAAGATTAATTTACAACACTTTCTGAAAATTCCCTATTCCCAATTCCGTATATCATGGGCATTTAATGTTGTATAGTGTAATAAACTTAAGCTACAAATTAATCACAAACATGACGTCACTGCGGAAATATTTCCGCGACAGCGCTTACGAATTGTTGGAGCCAACAACGGACTACTTGACGTCAAACTCATAATCGCAGCCGCGAATTCGGTTGTTATAATATCCGAAACTTAACGTGCGGGCGACACCTGATGTTCGAAGAAACGTAATAATCTTGTACTGAAAATAATTATCTTGTTTATCTGAACATTGTTTTATTGAGTTGATTACTTTGGCATTTAGGGCGGGGCGAAATATCCGTGCGGATATTCACAAAAAGGAAAAGGTTCATAAGAGAGTCTACTTGTAATCTAGCTGCAAGAGTCTGATAACACATAAGCATTTTAATACTAATATCTTCAAAATATAAGTGAATAAATGTTTGATGAAAAAGAGTTATTGTAAAGCAGACGATTATCTTAATGAAAACTCGAAGACGGCTGTTTCACTTTATTTTAATATTTCTGGCAAATTAAATTATAAAATTTTGACATTCTTTGTGAGTGAGTTTATGTTGCTAAACTGAATGAACGAAATTGATTCTTGAGTCTGTTATTCATCCTTAGAATTTGTTTACATATAGGTATAGCGGAACAGGATTATTCAAGCGGATGGAGTCACGGGTAACAGCTAGTTTTTATTAAACTTTCACTTCGAGAAAGATCTCAATTTAAGGATTTGAAGGTAACTGAACAAAGTTTTTAGTTACTGCGTCACAGTTTGACATTCCTTGATTTGAAACGCAAATATTTTATTCATGAAGGTCGCTAAGAGACAAGAGGAAGTGGTTCTAATTGAACTTCAGAAATTTCTAATTCACAAACAAACAAACAAATACAACAAGTCAAAGAAAAGTTTGTAAAACAAAACAACATGTAATTGGTGACGTAGATAGAACATAAGAACCCATCTCATCCGGTGTCGTATGAGACGACTAACGGAAAAATATGGAGACGATATCATTGAAAGAGAAGGTAAACACGAGCTTGGAAAAAGTATAGACAAAGCTTTCCAACAATGCGAGAGGCCTATTTATTTAGACTTCTTGCACAAATACATAATAATTGTACAAAGGCGGTCTTAATACCATAGGAATTTTCTACCTGTCAACTTTAGGGTGTGAAGTCTATGCTATGATAGGCCTATGTCGTCCAGCAGTGGGCTACGATAGGCTAATTGATTAATTGAATGACACAATCTTTTATCAAACGAAAACAAATATTTCATAAAGATCTTTGATATTTGTCAAAAACTGTTACAGTGTTTGTAGTCCAGGGGACTCCCCGATCCTGGGGCGATGTGTACAATGCAATAAAGTCTGACACCGTCTCTAATTCAGAGTTGCGCACCCAAGATGTAAAATGAATTTAATCTTAAATTTAATTATTTTTCTTTTGTATTATTCTAATTTTTAGTTCTAAAATGTGTTTAATGGTAGTAACATTGGTCGTAAGTTATTCTCTAAGTCTAAGTCAATTCTGAAAACATAAAAGTTTATGATTATTATTAGAGGACACATCACGTGGCTAAAGGAAAATTACTCGAACTTAAATTCACTCTATATATGTACTCTAAATTAAGACTAACTACTTGTCAAGACACATAAGGATACGCCTCCCCATATCACTCCCTGTTATAAATGTTCAAGCCGGTTAACCGGCTATCCTTACTTTATAAGAATGGAAACTCTTGGAGTTAAATGGATGGTGTCCCATGGAATATGACGAGGATAGATTGCCCGTAACAATATTGCTTTACCGTATATAAATCACGCAGGATAGGCGAAATAAAAACATCCAAAGTTAAAATAGTGTTTGCCTTGTCTTCTAAACTATCAAAGTAATGGACATGATCCTCACCTCTAGTTCGTATGGGTAAGGCCATTATAGTTCAATCTTATATTTAGTGCTAATTTGTTTATTTCACAGTAATCACTGTGATTACAAAAACTGCCATTGAATAATATTCGACTTTATCAAATATGCTCAAAGTTAAAAATTAAATTCTTCGTTACATTCATTCTACACGATACCTGGACTGGAGATCCAAACATGATCTACAAGATACAATATATAATATTATATATACGGTGATTTTATAGTGGTTTTGCAAAAAGAATATTTTGTTTTACACACAGTTTCGGTAGCAAAATCGACTGGAAGTTTTAATTTTGAAAAAAAAAAATTACTTTATGTATGGCAATTAGGTACAGGTGAACAGAAAAATGTACGGGTAGTGTAAAAAAAAAAAAATTTTTCGCCAAATTAGGACTTCCTTACGATTTTACTATCGAAATTGTGGCCAAAATCTTTTTTCTAAAACCACTATAAAATCAACCGGTATAGGGAGGGAGAGGAACCCACACAGCTCACCCACAATTTAACAATTCCATTGATAATAATAGTAAATTATTACAAATTGGCATAAAAAGAATGCCAAACCACATCGAGGAGAGATGTTGCTTTATGTGCAATATTCCGCATGTGTGAAGAGCAAACCTCAACACGTGTTTCGCGTCTACATGTGGCATCTCTTGACTAACTTGATAACGCTCCCGAAAATGCCTGGTTTGGCAGCGTTGTCAAATTGGAAACGTGGCCCCCAGCTACAGCTATGTAGCTTCTAGATACTCTGGCGGCCTGGTAACGTTGCCATTTTTACGTGTGATCCGCACACTCAAATGTCTGTCAACCGCCATTTTTGACGCTCGTGAATAAACGACAATAAAACAATGTTCAGAAGTCTGTCGAAACGCTATTAGTCATGGAAATTGACGCAAAATTTTATGTAGACCAAGTCAATACTCAATTAATCAATTATTACATCGCAGTCCACTGCTGAACATACGCTTCTCCTAATGTTTGGATATTGGCCAGGTGGGTTTCACAGTCGGCGACGGTGGCGTAAAATCCACCTCCCCATACCCGGTGGCTGTGTGGGGACACCGTGGTCTCTACACTCGAAGGGGTAACCCACGTCTGGTGTAGAGAAGAAAGAAAGGGTGGGGTGCGAGGGATATGTCGGTTATTATCTCACCTCCGGCAACTAAAGACCCAAGGACGGCGTGCGTTTAAGTCATGAAGATTTTTCGCCCGGTAAAAAAATTATGAATTTCACAATGATGTCGTCTGCGTATTTTTTATCCTCTTGTTGCCTCCCTTCGGATGAAAAGTTATGGTAATAGTATGTCTACATCACTACGTCAGCAAGTCCTGCTGTGCAATGTAAAACAATTTCTAAACCCTTTTTGGAATATTTTCGTCAACTTACCTACACAATACTTAGCAGTTTATCAACAGTTAGCCTCGCAATACCACATCCAACTAATAACTCATCTTGTACGAAGCAGTCGGCACTCGAGCACCGCCATAGTTGTACAGTTATCTCACACCGCATTGTGACATTAGCTTTAGTTCAGTCTGCTTTATTAGGCTCAAAGTACTGTCCTGTCTTTGCTCTACACACGTTTCAATGTAGAACTTGGAACTTCTTGGAACCTTTTTTTTCGTGCGCGGAATCCCCACGATTACCAATCCCGTCGAATCCGGTGAGAGAGGCACACCGTCTCTGGGTCTTTAGTTGCCGGAGGTGAGATAGTAGCGAACATATCCCTCGCACGGTTTTTCGAGATGACCCCCTTCGGGTGTAGGGACCACGGTGTCCTCGTCTAGCCCCCAGGCATTAGGTGGTGCACTATGTGCCAGGCTGTTTCTGCTAGGGTGACAGGCGGCTCCACCCGTCATCCCAAGGCCGGCGCTCATGGGGGACGGAGTTCATTCTGCGACCTCCGACGTTATTATGCGTATATGCGTTCTTATTGACCTGAAATTCTTATTTTCTTTTTTTATATCAATAGTAATAACAATCACACGGCGCACTTGATGGAAAGTGGTTACCATGGTTTATGGACTTATTCAACACCAGGGTCGTCACACTCATGCTGCTTACCCTGCAATAAACTTCTGATCTGACACCCCATTTTGTATCCGCTTGAGAAAATCACAACAAGGAGTTCATTCCACGACAAGCTAAGGATGAAATTCATTTCATATCTCACTGTGCGCTGAGTCCGGTCACAGTGTGTAAGGATGATTTCCTTGAGTGTGTCAAGCGGTGCCATAATAGAATGTAGCCGGTATAATTTCGATCACAGACCATTGTACAAGCGGTAGGTTTAGAAAAGAAAAAAGCAATATCTAGGTACTCTATGTGACGTCAAATTTATGCCTCATAAAGAATTCACGAACTTCCTCAACCAACATTAAACATTTCAAAAGCTTTTCTAAGCAAATAGGCAATTATATATTAGTTTTGTCAACATTAGAAGTTCAATAAAAATCTCATACAAAATATAAAGCAATGGTATTTATTACGTACCCAGTCAGTCAGCGTGCAATACAAGGGTTTTGTAAACAAGTGAATAAAGCTGTCCGCCCATACAATTGTGAAGCTTAGCTACCTACAAACTTTAAGGTCAAGGTATACTGACGCACAATAATACTTTTTAACCCCCGGCGTAAAAACGATAGGGTGTTATAAGTTTCACGTGTCTGTGTGCGTCTGTGTGTGTGTGTGTGTGTACGCTTGTATACGCGTGATGTACACGCTTCTTTAACAAGCTAGTTATTTAAATTAAAACTCTGTGGATAAATTTTACTAGTATAATTTAAAAAACTTATGAAAAATGTGCATATTTTCGACTCATTCCATCCTGATCTACTAGTAGTCAGATAATCGAACTGTTTGGACAATTTTTATTCAAACTGCTGACCTAACTCGGATGGAAAAACTTTTTGGACAATTTTTGTCTAAAGCGTTAGTCTGAGTCAGATCGTTGAACGGTTTACTTAACGTTCTATAAGACAATCTGCATGTCAGCAGAAATTGTCAGGAATATCTACCAGGATAACATAATTGTGAAGGATGTATACAAGCATCGGAATTATTTCAAGCACGTAATACGGTTATTGATCGTGTCACGTCATTAACATAATTTTCGCGCACACTCGACAGGCTGTATGAAGCTGAAAATGTACAATTTAAGATGTACTTCCACTATATTCAGCTGCATGGTACATTTTATTTTATTCATTAATAAAAATGATTTTCTTAATATATATTTATGTATACATAGAGTACCAGGGGTCATGGTTTTCAACAAGGGCAAGTTTAAGATACTGCATTTAGTAGCCACTAATCTCTAACTTTTTTACCATCAGGTGGGGTGCAAAACTAAAATAAGATGAAGCATTATTTGCACTGGACTATCAGGTTTCAATATAAGTTACAACACAACACAATATGAACTGTTGCTACAACACTTGATTTATTTGCCACATCACCAAAAAAAATTTCTTGAAATATTTGTTTTGTTTTTTTAAGAATATTAGCAACTGAAGTTACTAATATTCCCTTTAACCCCTCCAGCTAAGCTCAAAGACTTGTGTTAGGAGTTGGTTCACGTCGGTAGTGTAATGGCCAGGATTTGAACTCGATCGTAAGGCCGACTCCTTAACCACTAAGCTACCGCCGCTTTTTTTAGATTTAAAGTATTACACCGTCTACCGGTACCAGGTACCAGGGCCTCAGATTTTCAAACAACTAACATGGCACATTGCTGCATTAAAGACACTTTACAAGTTAAGTTTTCGCACTTAAGACAGCTCCTGCACAATCAGCCTTAACATTGCCAGTACAATGTCTAATCTAGTATTGATTAAATCGTAGAGTACCAGGGCCTCAGCTTCTCAAAGAACTAACACGGCACATTGCTGTATTATGAACACTTTACAAGGGAAGTTCCACACTTAGCTCAGTCCACTCAGCTTCATGGGCGCGCAACAAGTACTTTCCATAATTGAACACACCTGCTCTACTGTTCGCGTAAGTTCTTTAGTACTTTGATATTTTGGGCTAATGAGGTTTTTAAACAATATGTTGTATTTTCTTAATTTTCTTTTATACCACTCAGGTGGCAGATAAGATGCGGCTGAACTTCGATATTTTCCGTGAAGCGCCTGCCATTCGACCGCCACAACTAATTGGCGATATTGCAATTCTGTTGTTATACTAGTTGGATACTTAGGGCTTGAACTACCCATAACGATTACCAAAAATGTTCGTATGATCACCTAAATCGACTTAACATGCTATCCGAGGCACGACCATACCAGTGAAAAATAAAAAAAAATTACACTGAGCGGGAATCAAACCGGCGACCCCGGTATACCAGACGTGTTTACCACCGCCACATCACAGAGGCTGTGGAATATTGCATCTGATTCTTTTTTTTATTTTTTTTTTATACTACGTAGGTGGCAGACAAGCACACGGCCCACCTGATGGAAAGCGGCCACCGTGGCCTATGAACGTGTGCAACACTAAGGGTGTCACACACGCGCTGCCCACCCTGAAGGGAATGGGGCAGAGTTGGGAAGGGGTGGGGAGGCAAGGAAGGGGAGGGGTATAGTGAGCTCTGGCTACCCTACTTACCGGCGGGAACACAACACGATGGTTATTATGACCGCGGTCTTCTGTAGGGCGGAGGTACTTCCCCAGTTGGACAGCTCATTTCGGACGGGAGATACCGTCGTGTCCTACCTCCGTCTGAATCTCTAGTATTTATTGTTAGTACTATAAAAAAGACAAGCCTATCACTCATCTCCCGTCTACTAACAACAGAAACTTATAGCCTAGCTGCTAACAAAATAATAATATATGTTGGACATGATATACATCACAGCAAAACGCCACATAATAGATCCACTTCGTACCCGGGTAAGCTTGGCAATTTGTCCGTGGAGCGAGCGAGCATTTGTTCGATACCCTATCAAGCTGGGTATAAACGGATATAGCAGTAACAAAGAGAGATTACTTACAATTTCCAGTAAACTGTATGAGCTGGGTAACCTATGTGATTAAACTGAGCCATTTTTAGTTATTGAATTGAACATTTTCTCTTCAATTTTGTTTCTGTTAGATGAAGTTATATACGAGAATGTACTTGTGATAGAGTTATTTTAGTTCTAGAATTGAACATTTTCTTACGGAGGTCTGTACATGACGGTATCTCCCGTCCAAATGGAGAAGCAGACAGATAGATATACATAACTCTTCATTGTACACCAAAAAAGTAAAATTACGGTAAATAGAAAACATACCTATATATTATACACATACGTGAATAAATTGTATCTACTATGGGCGGCCAAATCGCATCTCTTCCAGGCAACCTCCTTACAGAATACCACGACTAATAAAATAACCTCGTGTTATGTTTCCGGCGGTGAAAAGGGTAGCCAGAGCTCACTGGAGAGGTTTTTTGTTGTCAGTGGGAAGACCGAAGGCTCAGATACTGCTATTCGACAATATGAAACACTGCTTTGTCTTCTGCATAGACAGCATAAAAAACCTACAACCCTTTAATAAATTAAACATATGGTAGATTCTAAGGTTGACCAAGACCTTTCAAATAAATAGAACGGCAACTAAATCCGTTTTGCTGTTTTTCAGTTCATTGCGAATAAAGAGATAACTGATAGACAAGAAAAACAAAAAACAATAGTTTGTGTTCAGAATCTAACATGACCGAAGAATCTTTTTAAATATATTCAATGTAGAGATATGATTAGTTTACAATTTATTAGAATGGTCAAATAACCATTCAGTTACAGTAGAAACTCGTGAAGTCTGTAATTGTACAGAAGTTCGGGCAACATCTAATCTACTAACGACAAAGACAGCTCGAGTGCTGCATCCCTGGTGTTACACAATCACTTTCCATCAGGTAGACCGTGTCCTTGTCAGCCACTTAAGTGGTGTATAAAAAGAGAAAAAGTATTCGTTACAGCGTTAACAAAAAAAAACAATCGACTTAAAGGAAAGTCGCGGCGCTTCAGTATTCCATTTACTAGGATAGCAGCAGATAGCAGGATTTGCACTAATCTAACTGCGATGGGGCAATCTGTCTCGCCGAAGTGCTCAATAAATGGTTTGTACAGAATCCGTATCAATCTTAGTACCTTATTGTTGAAGGTAGTATACGCTGTATTACGTTTATTCAATTCCATTCAAATTTTTATTTCAGACTACAATCGATGCATACAATTTTTTTAGTAACAATATGTCTTATCCTAATGTTTTAGTCTTTATTAGCAAATAACTTATCAAATTTGGTCAAAGTTTACGGCGTTGCCGAAAAATCCCAACGGATATCCCTCCGACCCCCGCCCCGTTCCCCGTTTCCCGCCAGAGCCGGTTGGGGAGTATATGTCGGACTCGAACCGACTAAAATGTATGCCGTCTTTGGGTCTACATATCCTGCGCACCCTTTCAAGTATGGGACCTGGGTATAGGTAGGCGCATTTTGCACTGCCGTAGCGCCCTGCTTTTACTAGGATGATAGGCACCCGCGGTAACCCTACCCCGAGGCCCAAGCTCATGGTGAACGGAGGTCATTTTGTGACCTCCGACATCCAGTGACTCCGCTCATCGCGGGTTATGCGGGCCCGGATCATTATTTTATAGACTGGATACAGACGGTTACAAAGAATTTCCTCGTAAACTTGTGAACATTATTGTCAATGTATTAAGGGTTATATCTAGTATTTTCTTCTTACCCATATCTTGTCTTTCAAGTGTTCAAATAAGTAAAATAAAACATTTGAATAATAAGGTTGTAAAATAAAAGTTTATCAAAATGAAATAAAGGGTTTTTCGGTTACTTTTTAAACATTAAAGGCTCTTCATTTGTCATTATAAACCTTGTAAATGTTGAAACATTTTTATTATCACAATCAAAGAGACCTTTTTTGATCAAAATCAAATTATTTAAGATGGTAAAAAAAATGTATTATTAAACTGTTTATTGTTTGAAATTGTATTATCATCTAAACTAAAGGCGTGTAACGAATGGAAGGGGGCTAATTTCAAAGACTAAATTTAACCCTACAATTAGCAGGCTGAACCAAATAAAACCATTTAACAAAAGACCGCCATTTTCAAGACAGCAAATTGTTGAAAAAGTCATTCTGCCTTT
Organism: Pelosia muscerda; assembly: GCA_963691645.1. NCBI lineage: Eukaryota > Metazoa > Arthropoda > Insecta > Lepidoptera > Erebidae > Pelosia > Pelosia muscerda. The sequence continues at coordinate 2,557,906 of OY829114.1, read as the reverse complement.
CTTTCGAAGCCATAGTTTCTGTACATTACACTAATGTTAAATAAATCCCCAATAGCCCCTCCTATTACATAGTATAAATCAGCCAAGATAAGATCATGAAAAGTGGTTCGTTCTAGAATTCCCGTTTACTTACGTTAATTGTATTTTCATTCGACATTTAAAGGGTTACTTTAGTAGTCGACTAGCATATAACTCTAAATGGATCGTGGATCTAAAGGTACAAAATCTTGGACATATTTAAAAAAAATCTTACGTTATGATAAATTAACGATACATCCTGAACACAGATTTTTTTATTCTTGTTTTATTTTATAATTAGGTCGTCGAAGGACCTCACCCTGGCTGGTGGTAAAATTAGGTGCGGTCCAGAGAATAGTGGTCCCCATTTTACATGTTTTCCCTAGAATGGCGTTCCTGACATATTTCACGGCCCGCTTAAGGACCCGGGACTTCCCCGGTCTATGTCTGAAAGGTTTTGGTTACATTTAAAATCGCAATTGGTTAAGTTGATACTGAGATATGAGCAATCGTTGCGTCAATCGACACCGGCGGCGGACTCGCGGGCAAAGCCTAGTACGAAATAAAACCAGACATTCTTCTTTTTCTCTGATTAGGTGACCTCACCTGGGGAATATGTCAGCATCTGACTTAATAAATATAATTAAAATAAATGTGGCTCCTTCCTCTCACTAGATAATGTAAAGATTCTCCTTCCTACAATCCCGGGTCCTTTAAGCGGGGCGTGAAAAAGCATCTGATGAGGTCGTCAAGCTGAGCGCCACCATTGTAGCACTGAACGTGTTTGCAATGGTGACCCTCTTTCATGAGACTTTGACTTCATCTTAACATCAGGCGAGGTGATGTCAAATTGACGTACCGTAAATAAAAAAAAAAGGGTAGGTTTTATTTGACAGATCGTACAAAATACCAATATGTATTTAAGCTTTTCTCTTTAATAGAATTGAAATCCTACGTTTTTTAAACATAACGTTACTGAATCAGGTTCAAGATATAAAATGAAATGGTTATTCTAAACGTGGCGCGTTAAGAGTAGAATGGCCGAGCTTCGGTCTTCAAACGGATTTAACTTGTCCAGATGCTAACTCGTAAGTCTCTCGTAAGGCTTTGTAATGGTTCTTTATAGAGGTAGATAGAATCGTTAACTTTTCTTAAAGGATTAAGACCTTTTATACCCTTAAAATCACCACGACTACGATTCCAATGAGGCACGACGATTAAACCTTGATGTTGATCTGGTTTACGATAAGTTTCGAAAGGTTTTAGAGAAACACGTAGATCTCATATTACGTTTTCTTTATGCTATTAGTTTAGAATGTATTTATTTTCAATTCTATTGCTGTCCACTGCTAGCCATATGCCTCTCGATGGTGCGTGATAGCACCCGAGTCTCGCTCTGACGCATCCAGTCCATCAGAGTCACCTTCTCCACTACTAAATGATTTACCATCACGGTGGCACGGTCTTGCGCGTGAAGTGGAAGAGAAAAAGTTGGTACCCTGACTCAGAGGTGAAAGCTTCGGATGCGACACATTCGTTCTTTTGATGTCAATGGATGGAATGGATGGCAACGCAGGGATGATGATGAGTATTAATCACTATTGCCTAGTGGTATGGGTAATGGACTACTGAGACGAGGTTTCGGGTTCGATCCCAGGTTTTACCATGGCACACACCAATGACTTTTCGATGCTTTTCGAAGTTATGTGTGAATTTATCGCAGGTTTATAAGTGCCCGGTTAATGGCAATAGGCTCGCCACCTATTACATTGGGACCTAAATATAAAACTGGCGAAATGTGGGTATTAGCACCTCTGCCTACCCCTTCGGGGATACAGGCGTGATTTTTTTGATGATGATGATTTTTATAATGACCTAATGAGCAAAACTTCATAATTCGGCTCGTTACGTCATTAGGCATCCATCTTATTATATTCTCGGTTTAGAAGCAAATTGCTCATGAATGACTCATAAAATGAGAAGTACAAACAGTAAAACTAGCCTCACTCTACCAGAGGATATCTAAGGATGTAGGCTTAAAGCGGATTACTGTTACACCGTATCGTATTTGTGAGACCACATCTGACGTTTTAGATTAAGGTGGATACTTTGATCTGACTCTAAGCCACACGACGAAGAAATACCTTTTGACAGGCGTGGGGTTTATTAAACTAGGGATGTGGAACAAAAATAAGTACAAAGAGTTATTTTACGGGTTGTTCCCTATTCTTACTACTAAAAGTCATACTGAGAGTATTTTTGTAATGAGGATCCAGCTATCACAAATATTTCCATTCTTAATTAAATAAGCGCTTATAAATATACTTGTCATTATTAGCGACTTATTGGGAGTCACCTAGGCCGCACGGCACTTTTCCCCGTGGCTGCGGCCGAAGATCCAGCTAGCTAAAAGCATGAGAAGTACGCAGCTTTGTAGCCGCAATATATTGAGGTACCAGTCGCGTGAGAATTATAAGTACATAATACATTTAAAATTATTAATACCTACATTAAAATTTGTCAGATAAAATCTTTTACGGTATAATACCCCACCTTTCTTTTGAAGGTCTCATTGTTATTAGTTTCTAAAATAGTTTTAGGCAAATAATCAAATTAATATTCGTGGGGTCATGCAAAATATTACTATTAAATAATTCGGTTCTATTTGTAGGGATATACCGGGTACTGGCTGATATATTGAAGGTCCCCCGAAACTACATCGAAATCGATTCATTCGTTCAGGAGCTACGATCCCACAAACACACACGCACGTGTCATGTGTGCATGGATGCATGGTAAAGAAAACAATAACATTCTAACCACGGTGTGACACGCAGCCAGCTTTACAGTAATCTTCCATTTGAGAGAGCGATTTGTCTACTAGACAGATAGTGGCACGCTCTCTCAGAACCACGACTGCATTCTGTACTTCTAAGGGATAACTTCCTGCTTCGTAACGGGAAAATATTGTTACGAATTGCTTTAATTCTGCCACGAGTTGACTTCCGTATGTTATTCTAAATAAGAAAATTGAAAAAAAATTGTATAAAGCACCATGAAATCTCAAAAGATTAAAAAAATATAACGTCGTGTAGATAATGTTGCAACATATATCAGCTTTATACTTATTCTATCGAATCGACGGCATCTTTGAGTTGCCATCGTAGTGTAGTAATTTGTTTCTCGGTAACGCAGCTACTTCCGGAGTATAAGTTTTGCTCTTCGGGAAGGCTTACTACGTACCCTCCTTAAACTGGGTACACACAATTCAAGAGTGAGAAAATTCGTCTATACGGTAGAAAAATAATTTTTGAATAAATATTATTTAACGTGGCAAGACTAAATTCGTAAAATGAACTTTTATCCCCATTTTAGAAGCAATCTTATAAGGTATGCTTCGGTCGGTGAGATAAATACTTTCCCGGAACATTATTTTGTTAATTTATTCACTCAAATCTTATCATTTCAATTAAATCTTTATTTTATCTATACTATTATATAATTGTAAAAAGTTTATGTTTGTCCGCGATGGACGCAAAAACTACCAAACGGATTTCGATGCGGTTTTTTTTGTTTGAAGGGGATTGGTTCAACTTAAAATATCTTACGCTAGTTTGATTGCAATCGATTATTTAAAACCAGAGTTTTGATTTGTAATATAGAATTTAAGTTGCACAGATGGCCCTTAGGTCGCGATAACCGACCACGCGGGCGGAGCCGCGGGCATAGGCTAGTTTTATATACATCCAGTTTAGTTACCACATGACTTTTCGTGAGTCAAACAAATCGCACATCTAATTCAAAACTATTCGCAATAAATCCTATATCGGCATCAGTCAACTCAAATTCTAAATTCAAATTCAAATATAAAAGAAAAATATTACAAAGTAATTCCATTACCAAAAAAAATCTCACACAAATCCCTCGTATAACAAAACCAAAATCGATGGCAACATAAAAAAATATGCAGATCTGTAAAAGACAAGGTCCGATTACAGTGAATGAGAGAATTTATGCGTCGTAAAAAAAGAATAATAAATGGAAAACCGCCCTTAGTGTGACGTCACCGCTTTGTACAGGGTGGTTTGATCAGATATATCTATAGAGTGTAAGGAGCATGCGAATAATGGTTATATTGTATTCGTGAGTATGAATACAGTAATTTAGGTACAATTTAAGTATATAAAATGTATGTAAACATGGAATGCAAACAGAAAACAGTATGTAAGTATAAAAAATACTTGCTACACCAAAAATTGTTTAATATGACTTAAAAAGTTTCCACTACATGCAAGGGTCACATGTGAATTATCGCCATTTTATTTACATACATAAATAATTATTTATGTATATATGTTACTAGCTGTTGCCCGCGGCTCCGCCCGACATCCACACGATGTCGATTATCGCGTTGTACGACTCTACTCGATTCTCTACTTGCCTCTCTATACTTCTTTTCCTTGCTGTCATGACAACGGAAATTGTTAGCGATATTAGCGCCAATGTATAGAAATTTACCGGATTAATTGAGATTTATGATTATTACTCCGCTCCCTTGTATGGTAGCGTGATGATATATAGCCTATGTTACTCCTAGATATTGTAGCCTTTTAGAGGTGAAATAATTGTTTAAATCGGCCCAGTACTTTTGAGCCTATTCATTACAAACATACAAAAATAGGTACAAATCTTTCCTCTTTATAATATTAGTATAGATTTACATACATAATTGTTTATGTATGTAAATAAAATTGTGATAATTCACATGTTTCAAAGAAAACTTTTTTAGTCACAGTAAACAATTTTAATGTCTGTATATTATGCTCATGTCTATTTCCCTTACGGGGTAGGCAGAGGTACAACAACCATTATTTTCCCTCCTACGAATAAGGGTATTTCTATTACCGTATTCCAGGCACTACTGTTGATTCGAGCCATACATCTGAGGCTGAGTTGGGCTGTATATATCTGTCTGATGTGAAACAACCCCATCCTTAGTCGCCTTGTAATACGAAATTGGAAGAGTGGTCCAAATTCTTCTCTGTCGTGAACTACGCGACAATTTTATTTAACAAATATTTACTGGCCATTTAGAATTTAATGAATTTATAAATTGGACAGCTTCTGTGGTGTGGCTGAACTGAACTGACTGAACTGAACTGACTGAACTGAACTGATTGAACTGAACTGACTGAACTGAACTGACTGAACTGAACTGACTGAACTAAACTGACTGAACTGAACTGACTGAACTGAACTGATTGAACTGAACTGACTGAACTGAACTGAATGGAAAAGCCTGCTCAAAACGTCGTCGAGGGTGACGTTAGGTTAGTTAACATGAGTTCAAAACTTTTTCTCATCCCAATATTTTCTACGAACAAAATGCGCCTAAAACAGATTTCAATTCAAAAAACATGCATCCAAAATTACTCGTACATGTTACCATTAACCACAGTGGGCTCACATTGTAATGTCAAGGTTAGGGTTCGAACCCAAGATCTTCACTACCACTGTCTGAATCGAACTTGAAGCAGATTATTTTTGACCAACTTAATGATGTTTTTCAAAAAGGTTTGTATGATAATCGAAGAAGCAAATGAATTCCGTGAAGACATAACAAAATGATAAGTTAATTTTTTACCTCTTTTAATGAAATAACAATGCTGGCTACTTAAATAAACATAAATCCAAACATGTTAATTCAATCGCGTTCTCCAAAAAGAAAAAAAAAGATTTCTAATATGCAAATAGACCCATCAACACATGTTCTGGGGAAAAAATGCAAATCATGGTAAGTAAGGCGACCTAAAACTCGCTATTATGGGTCTCATAAATTACAGGACGCAAGTGAAGCTGGGACATAAACATTGCTATTACATATGGTGCTCCGAAAACTTCAGACCGGACATTTTTTGACCTTACTAAACATGTTTATTCATGTCGGAAGGGTTCTTTTTAAGAGTTGAAGGTCGACTTCAGTGATAGATGGCGCTTGGGTTTTTTATTTTATCGTTTTAATTAAAAATATGTTACTATTCAGCAAGTTCACAAGCCAAGTATCAAACCTTTGATTATATAGATACTGTATTGCAAAAAAACGGCTAGAAATCATTAATATTACTAGCGTAAATAGACCCACAGACACAGACTCCTTCTTTACCGCGTAAACGACATTAAATATAAATATGTCAGTGGTAGTAACTTGTGGCTTTAGTTGTAGAACATTTACATCATTGCAATATATTATTCTATCAAAGTTATCAACTTCACTAGTATAAAACAGAGTCGCGTTCTCTGTCCCTATATTCCTACATCCTTATGTCCCTTTGTATGCTCAAATGTTCAAAACTACGCAACGGATTTTGATGTGGTTTTTTTAATAGATGAGTGATTGAAGAGGAAGGTTTATATGTATATAACATAATGCTACAACCAAATAATGCGGAGCAGAAGTGAAATGTTGTGCAATAATGGGGTGACGCTGACGAAGTTACGCGGGTCAGTTAGTGGTTTATAAAAATTAACCGTCGTCCGTCGTCTGTCACCTTCTCTCGTTTTTTTTTTTTTTTTTTTTTTTTTTTTTTTTTTTTTTTTTTTTTTTTTTTTATACCACTTAGGTGGCAGACAAGCACACGGCCCACCTCTAGGTCACGGCACATCGTCTAGGTTTTGTGTATGACTCTCGCACACTTTGTTCCTCTAATATTAACTTTATGTTAGAAATATGTGTTGTGTGTAAGTAATGTCAATTTTATTCTGTAAACTGTCAATGTGTGCATATCATGTGATGTATATATTAGTCAACTTGTACCAAATTAGTCACTATTTTTTACGCAGCGTTGTAGTAGCCATCACTGCGTCTTTGGACTTTGTAATAGTCTAAATATAAAGCTAAATGATAACAAATGAAAGTATTGGAATCTAAAAAAACGTCATCATCATTATCACAGTGTTAACCCCGGTTGAAACCTAAAGATTGTATTTTAGAGCTCGTGGTCCGCTTTCTACTTGTATGCTTGATTTTGACTTTTATGGGAGCAACTGCTGTCTGACTTACTAACCTCTAGAGGAAAAAAAACTTCTGGTCCGCTCTCCTATTCCAGTTGTTTGCTTTGTTTTCGGTTCTATATGAGCGACTGCCATACGACCTCCCAACCTCTAAAGAAAAGCCATCATTCAGTGTGCTGACTTAAAGGTGAGGATGATTTGGACCTCAAAGATCTTGATGAGTCTCCATATTATTATTTATTACTTCTTTCTCTTTACAAATGGTATCAAAATCTCCACTTTTATTGGACATGAATCCTTTTTTATGAGCACACAAGTACACAACCGCAGGAAATGCAAATGCCTTGCCAACAGCTGTAAACTTGATTTATGTCTGAAAGTAAACGTTGTCTCTCTCCTAACCCATATTGTTACTTACCTTTCAGGTTTTTGTTAAGTTCTTCACTACATAGTATAAAACAAAGTCGCGTTCTCTGTCCTTATACCCCTATGTCCTTATGTCCCTTTGTATGCTTAAATCTTTAAAATTAAACAACGAATCTTAATGCGGTTTTCTTAATAGATAGATTGATTGAAAAGGAAAGTTTATAATTATGTATTTAACATCATGCTACAACCAACTGGTGCGGAGCAGAAGTGAAAAATTTTGCAAAAACGGGGTGGCGCGGACGAAGTTTCCCGGGTTAGCTACTTAATTTATTTTCAATTTACATTAAGAACCTACATTACATTAATATTATAGTGATACGTATCGTATTATATATTGTAGAAAAATATTTTAGAGTTATTATCATTTCTTTATACCACTTAAGTGGCAGACAAGTCTGATGGAAAGCGGTCACCGTAGCCTATGAACCTTTGTAATACCAAGTGTGTTACACTCGTGCTGCCTACCCAGTAGAAACCTTCTAATGTCCTTCTTGAAGAACCCCACATTCTAGTCGCTTGCTAACCCACATATACATTAATTATTAAATAAAACTAAAATTAAATACCAAATAAAAGGTTTTCTTTCTCCAATATTTGTAAAAATATGCTCGCAAACATGCACACACACACATTCACAAACATACGCGAAGAAATTAACAAACATGGTAAATAATCCCGATCGATTTAATAGTGAATACATGTAGGCAGGGGGTCCAAATGAGAATACTGGGAGAACTTTCTTATTATTACTGTTTACCACACTTTCTTTAAATCTTTACACCGCATGACCGCACGTTTTAACAATCGCCATCTTAATTCCCACTTAAGACTATAAAAGAGTGAATGAACAACCATTCTATCCGCAGTCATACATCTCGCTCACTTCCTGTTCCTCATTGGGTTGCCATCCTACATACATTTATACATCCTCATATATCTAAACACATACATACACTTTCCACCAAGTGGGTCGTATGCTTGTCTGCCACCTAAGGGGTATAAAATAACATAAAAGCCGAGGAAATATCATACCATACCACCAATAATAAATTCTTCAATACCGTTAGAAACAATCGAACAAATTTTGCTGTAGAACGTCTCATAAATCCTACTGGACAAAGACAAATGTAGTACCAAGGAGATTTCATACCACGGTCTGTCAACTACACACCTTTTTTCTCATTAAGTTGAACCATAGAGAATAAATTGATCAAAGTCGCAAACTTAGATTAAGTTTTGTTAAGTTATTAAGGGGCTATAAGGACTCGAATGTTATTGGCCATCTTGTACTTACTTGCGACTTTGGAGAGAGTTAACTTGTGGGTAGAAAGGACTTGATACGGGGCGACACTACGGAAAAAATGAAGACTTGACCTTTATAGATGGGGATGTCCAAGAAAGTTATGCCAAAGGCCACAGTAACTACTTTTTATAAAGTGAATAGTATGCTTGTCTACCGCGTATGTGATTTTTTTTTACTTATGGCACGACAATTTCACTTCACCTCGCCTGATGTTAAGCTGAAGGCAAGGTCTCATAAAAGAGGGTCACCATTGCAAACACGTGCAGTGCTACAATGGTGGCGCTCAGCTTGAGGGCCTCATCAGAAGCTTTTTCACGCCCCGCTTAAAGACCCGGGGCTGTAGGAAGAAGGACACATTTGCGCCGGTAAGGAATTCCAAGACTTAATGGTGCGGCAGAGCAAAGACTCACCGAACCGCATGGTTTTTGATGGAATATTCTGCACCGTATACGGGTGACATCTAAGCCTAATGATTTGAAGGACAGTGGAAGATTCTTACAGGCAGCGTGAGTATTACATCTCTGGTATTGCACAAGTCCTCAGGCCGTGGTTTACCATTCCTATCGAGTAGGCCGTTAGCTTATCTCCTATCTAAGTTGATATCTAATTTAAAAAAATAATTTTATATCAATGTGTAACATCGCATAAACTTTCAACAGTATTACCTCATAGTCTTTCGATATCCGTTTACCAAATTAAGACGACGACCCGAGAAATAATGATGTCGGAATAAACCAATCATTTGATCTTATCAACCTCCAAGAACATTCTCGTTAGACATCGAATTATACGTAATAATAGATATTAAATGAACCCATTTTCACCTTCACATGTCTATTAATTAAATATCCAACAAAATAACAATCCAGTGACGATCTAATCAAGACGCTCTACATAATAAACGTCGAATTTACTAACTTGAACACCTCGGCTTACCTAAAACATATTTTGATCTCTATCGGCTTAGAAATTGGGTTGGATATCGCCTACTTTGTGGTAGCCTCTTTTATGAGTCACCTACAGCAATAAAGACTGTGTAATGAGCTTCGTAAAGAGTCCACTTCAATTAAACTAAAAGTCATAAATGACCTAGTAACTTCCGATTAGGGTTTCAAAGCGCTATGGAATAATTTGATTGTAATGTAATGTTATGGATAGGATTTCTAGCGTTTATAGTAAGTACCTATACGAGCCTAGCTGATACTCGCGGTACCTTCTATGTGGATAGCGATTATTGCGCGAAAATGTATTTTTTGTGTATATTTGAGTAGATACATAGGTACGACTTATGTACAGTGGGCTACAAAAGTTTCTGGATAATTTGAAAAATAAATTGTATGAAGTGATGCCATTACACAACTACTAGTTCAGAAGCTACTGGATAATAGATCTTATTATTAATGTTATTAAACTTAAGCCAGTACTTGCAGGAGTTTACTTATTTTTATATAACATATTTTTATATAAAATATTTTAATAAAAACAAGACTTTATTACCGCTATCTATGTTACTCTGGTTAAATTAGCTTAGGCTGTCAAAGTATTACAGGTTTTTAGGTATCCAGGAACCTTTGGAGCCCACTGTACTTACACAAATATGCAAAAAAAATCAGGAAAATACGTTTTATTATTACGGAGGAGTTTGGCAATAAACCTGAGAACATAATATAGATAATGGTAGCTACACACATATACTTGCGCAAATCTAGGCTTGTAACGTGTGTTGGAAGACACTAGTACAAAGTTCATCAACGTGTATTTGCACAGGCCTAGGCTTACACAGTCATACATGAACGTGTATGGCAACCTTTATGGCTGATTTATTGGGAAAAATGGCCATATTCTAAATTTAAAAGTATTTTGTGATCTTCTCTGCGGGGTTTCAGTAAAAAAGTATTACATGCTTAATGCACAACTTATTATTCCTGTTATATAGATAACATCCACCATTGTAGCACTGAACGTGTTTGCAATGGTGACCCTCTTTCATGAGACTTTGCCTTTAGCTAAATAACAGGCAAGGTGAAGTCAAATTGACGTGCCATAAATAAAAAAAACATAACACATAACATAAACTCACGCCTTTTATCCCCGAAGAGGTAGGCAGAGGTGCTAGCACCCACATTTCGCCAGTTTATGTTTAGGTCCCAATGTAATAGGTGGCGAGCCTATTGCCATTAACCGGGCACTTAGAAGCCTGCGATAAATACACACATAACTTCGAAAAGCATCGAAAAGTCATTGGTGTGTGCCATGGTAACCTGGGATGGGATGGGATAAAAAAAAACATCACAAATAGGTGATAAAATCGTTCTTCCCACACCATTCAGGAATCGTGACATAATTTTTGTTCTAAATACTTTTTTACCTATACACATACAAGTCAATGCATCGGACATATAAAAAGTCATCAAACAAACGCCAACAGGGCAACAACAAAACTGTATGTTTTTTCTTTTTTCACCCCACCCGAGCAATATTTCGTTGGAATCGGACCATTGATTGGCTGTCAATTCCAAAACACAATATATCGTGAACAATAACAAGAGAAAAGTTCTTTATCGTAGCGAGACGTAAAAAGACGCAAGGTGACATATTTGAAATGAGCAAGTGAGGAGCGGAGGCGATCTACCGATTATCCTATGTGTGCTTGTGTATAGTGGTCTCCAAAAGTTAAGGACACCTTAAGATCTATAGATAATCTTTTTACAACCTCAGTATAACTTAATCAAAAATAACATGGATAGCATTCTTGTTATACCACTTAGGTGGTAGACAAGCCGGTGGCCCACCTTACGGAAAGTGATTACCGTGGCCTATGGACGGTTGCAACACCAGGGATGTCCATTTAGAGAAGAGAGGGGAAGGGAAAGGGGGGAAATATCGAAATTAAACCACGACACAGTTTTACTGAAAAAAAAGCCGACGACGGTAGTAAACGACTTCGGATGCGATCGGGAAAAACGGAAGAATCATGAATTATACCCCAGGTAGAAGGCAAAAATATAATTTCAACGTTTTTGGTTCCTCCTTATATTCTTACTGTCTCCTCCTATTGACTCTAAGTTGCTACTGAAAATTGTCTGACAAAGTCACCAATACTAGTCTGTGTTAAGTAGTCGCCAATTGATTCCTTCATCTTCGGTCGAATCCACGTTTTTTCGAATTGCCATCGCTGTGTAGTAATTTATTCACAGCAGCATTTGTTTCATGAGTAGCGGCTCAAGGAGAGGGCCTGAGCATCGGTTTCGCTCTTCGAGAAGGCTCACTACGTCCCCACATTCCTTTCTATGCACCTTTCAAGACATATTAACTTTAGTTGGGAACTAAAAGTTGAAATTTGGAATCTTCCTGCACAACCTATTTGGTTCCCAACAGTTTTAAGTGTTGCAATCACCACACCTCACAAGCAGCTTAAAAAAGCTAATAAATCACCCGTTATTTACCGTCCCTAAATTTTATTGTACCCCTGTAGGGTACAGAACACCCTTGGCTTAAAAACGTACGGAGATACGCTTTGTTGACCAACCTTTTTAGCTTGGCAACCTTTTACTAAGACTGAAAGACCCACGACCCCATTCGTAATTAAGGACTAATTATATGTTTTCCCCACGAATGCGGTGAAATTTCACCCATATCTTTTCTTTTTGTTCCCTATTCACCATAAATTTTAGTCTTTATGTTATTGTGTTGTTTGGGTAAACCACTGACTTAAAAAGGTAAAAATGTTAATGTTTGTGACATTATCATTCGCAGCGCAAATGTGACGGTCCTGCGCCAAGGTAACCACTTTTCATCAGGTGGGTCGTGTGCTTGACGGCCAACTAAGTGGTTTAAAGAAATTAATTGCAGTGTTGTTACCAGTTGCATCAGAAATTTTACGTAGCAGGGGGCATCCCTTGATGGAGACATATTCTGATTTGATTACATTCAAGAATTATATTAATATAATATAACATAAACGCACGCCTATATCTCCGAAGGGATAGTCAGAAGTGCTGGCACCCACATTTCGACAGTTTATATTCAGGTCCCAATGTAAAAGGTGACGAGCCTATTGTCACATGTTTTACCATGGCACACACCAATGACTTTTCGATGCTTTTCGAATTTATCTGTTTATTTATCGCAGGTTTATAAGTACCCGGTTGTGCTCGCCACCTATTACATTTTTTTTTATAAAGAATATTAGCAACCGAAGTTACTAATATTCCCTTTAACCCCTCCAGCTAAGCTCAATGGCTTGTGTTAGGAGTGGGTTCACGTCGGTAGTGTAATGGCCAGGATTCGAACCCGGGACCTCTCGATCGTAAGGCCGACACCTTAACCACTAAGCTACCGCCGCTTCGCAATTGGGACCTAAACATAAACTGGCGAAATGTGGGTGCTAGCACCTTTGCCTACAGACGGGGATACAGGCGTGAGTTTAGGTTATGCTCAAATGCAATGTGTTAGTGCATTATTATGTATCGCATTCTATGTGACAAAGAATTACAATGATTCACACATTTTCTTTTTCACTGCTAAAGTTTTCCCTAAAATTTTCAAAGCCAGTCACAAAATCAACTATAGAGGTCACGGTTAAAATGCTCATTAATACAGCTGCACGAATTATCAAACAGTATCATGTTGCTCGTTGGCTTATTAAAGTTAAACGGGGGTTAATATTTAAGCCAAGTTTCGCACAAATGCCGCCGGGGGGCGTTAATGTATGCGGCGTCACGGTCCGCGCTCTGTGTACGGGTAGGACAAAAGAGGGACTTGTCACACCGAAATGTAATGTGGGTGGATTTATTGATCAATGCTTTAGTACGTTTGAGTGTGCTAGAGGAAGTTTGGAAGTACAGCTTCCAAACAGTATGAATTGATAAACGAGTTTTTTTTTATACCACCTGATGGAAAATGGTTACCATGGTCTATTGACGTTTGCAATACCAGAGGCATTACATTCGTACTGCCGACCAGATAGAGAAGTGAGGGAACGGGGAGGGAAGAAGGTTAAGAAAGTCTCTGTGTTGTCAGTGCAGAAGACAAAGAAGGGTTTCTCGGTCTTCCCACTGACAACACAATCCTCTTCAGTGAGCTCTGGCTATCCTACTCACCGCCGGAAACACAACACAAGGTTATTATTAGTCACGGTATTCTGTAGGGCGGAGATACTTCCCCTGTCAGACCTGCCCCACCTCCCATCGCAAATCTTCAGACGAAAAATTTGCCATAATTTACCATTTACAAACTACCGGTGGGATTGTAAGTCGATGGGGGAGGCCTATATTCAGCAGGTCCTATGGCTGAAATGATGATGACGAATGATTATTCACATTAAAAAAGAAGCGTTAAGCCTATACTGACAGCTGTCTATGTAGAAGAGAGAGAGAGAGAGAGACTATCATCATAGTCTCTATTTCGAACCTAATTCTAAATTCAAAATGTATTCCCTCTTCATCTAAGAACTAAGACACAATTTTAATCGTTAAACAGTTCATTTAATAATATACATAGAAACAGTAATTTTTTTTTACTATTTCTGAACGGTAAAGTTTTCCCAGCATGGTCTAATTCAACACAACAATATATACAGCTTACATGCTAGATTATCCATTTAAACTTTGAACGACACCCGCGGGAACCGCTTAGCCTAGGTTAGCTCTGTTTAGGTGATTAATGTGCAACTCTAACAAGGGAGATTTGGAATTGTTATAATTTCTTTGCTCTGGCGACTCTGAAACGTTGCAATGCACTAATTGGGTACCTTTCTGTAGTTAAAATGAATGGAGGTTTTCAAATTAAGAATAGTAAAATAACTGTAAAAATTCGTTTGTTCTCATTTTAAATTTCAAATTCCTTCTGTATTGTTTCGCTAGGCATTTTTGAACGTATACCCATACGAAGAGGCGTTCTACTAATTTATTTCATAAAAAATTATAACTTTCCTTTATTATTTTAACAAATATTTGCACTGAGTGACATTAGATTCAAAGAATCTTATCACGCTCTTTAGCTAATAAAGAAGTTAGCAAATAAAGAATGCAAAAAAGTCACATTATACGGTGTAAAAGAGCTACGCGTCGTACAAGCCAATGAGTTACTTACTACTTAAGGCGTATCATGCGTGCAAAGTTAAAGTAAGTGCTTCACGAAAGTTTTTGAATGTGTACAACCTTTATTACACAAGACAATATTAACACCTTTCATGTAATGTCATGGCTTGTGCATACTAAGGAAGATTTTAAAAATTATGTTTTATAAGTAAAGGAAGGAACAAGTTTGAAAAAAAAAAATTATACAACTTAGGTCGCAGACAAGCTCGCGGCCCACCTGATGGTAAATGGTTACCGTGGCCTATGGGCGAGTGTAACACCAGAGGAATAACACTCGTGTTGCAACCCCTGTAAGAACAGAGCGTCAGCCCAAAAGATGTAGGATAAGCCTTTGGTTTTCCCACTGACAATACAAAACCTCTCTAATGAGCTCTGGCTACCCTAATCACCACCGAAAACACAAGACAAGGTAATTAAACGGCGATATTTTGTAGGGTGGAGGTACTTCCCCAGTCGGACTGCTCGGTTGAGACGGATATACCGTCGTATTCTACCTCTCTCTTGAAAGTACGCCTTATACTGGCCTATATTCACAAACGAATGTAAAACGGCTGTATATGGCCACACCAAGGTCTTTAGGAGCCAACCTTATTTGTGTTTATTCATTATCCTTGCGTTAATCCCATTCGCACCTGGAGTTGTCACTTCGGAGCACGGGGTCTTATTTTTAAGGGCTCCCTATATTAAAAGTGCATACTTCTCAATATTTAGATATATTTTAACGTTACGTATATATAGAAAATAGTGGGAAAACTTTTATAGCGCGATTCAAGATCCCAAGTAGTACAACTTAAGGTCGGTAGATGGCGCTGAATTTAATATAGTCTGTCGTCACCGCAAACTTCTGCGGTCGTGGACAATTTATGTTCACTAGTTGTGCGCGAAGTAATCGTTCTCTGTAGTTCTTGTTCTTGCATGTTAACAAAGCATTGCATACAAATAATTCGGCAGAGGTCCAACACGTAATAAAATCCCTACTAAACAAGGAAGTTCTGTAAGGCTATCGCTAAGAAGCAGTAAAATAATCTTTTTTTTTATCATGTAAGGGGGGGACGCACAATGGCCCAAAAAGGGAGGCTAGGTGCGGACAAAGGAGTCCCAATATGATACGATATCATGTAAGGATTGTTACCATTTCACCTCGAAGCCTGTATCTTGGACGATGCGGCTTCGAGGTGAAATGGTAATTCGTGTTCGAATCGAGTTCGAGTTTGAGTTGAAACCAGTGGTAGTGCTGTGACGCGAACAAAAGAACTTGAAAGAGGGTAGATCGATATAATGTACTCTTAAGACTTTTTCACCTTCCACCGCTGGTACTCGTACCTACTTCAGTTCACGATCATGGTACTTGCAACAGCACCGAAATATCGAAAACTCCTGATAAGACATGGTAAATATTTCGATACCTCTAATAATAATAACTTATACTGCTTTTGTTGGAGTAACTACCGTCTGATAGGCGAGCTTAGTCATACGAAAGTTTATTTTAAGGTGAATTTTTCGTGAAAACTACTTAGGCATTAGGGGAATAATTAACTAACTGCACTAAAACTTTTCAACTGAGGTAATTTTTGGGCTCCCGAGAGTAACGTTTGTAGAAACTTTATAAAAATAAACCACAGCGTTCATCATTGAGTTGGATTATGTTGAAAATTTACCTCATCTCAATGACTTCATGTAGGCAGAGGTGCTAGCACTCACATTTCGCCAGTTTATGTTTAGGTCCCAATGTAATAGGTGGCGAGCTTATTGCCATTAACCGGACAAACTTATAAACCTGCGATAAATACACACATAACTTTGAAAGGCATCGAAAAGTCATTGGTGTGTGCCATGGTAAAACCTGGGATAGAACCCGAGACCTCGTATCAGCAGTCCATTACGCATACCACTAGGCTACCTGCTTCATTGTACTAGACTGATCAGTCGGAACAAAATTGATATCATTTTAACACCACAAATTGACCACTAACTTTTGAAAATCATGATACAAAATCATACAAATGAATAATGACAAATAAGCAGCTCTATAAAGGTATCGAAATTTATCAGAAACTCGATAAATTTAGATACCTTAATAGAGCTGCTAGTACCTGCTGTGCTACTGCTAGTGCTAGTACCGTTCAAAATTCGAAATTCAAAATTTATTTCAACAGTGAAGTATTTTTGTTATAGACAGCTGCTTGTCTAGTAGAACAGTCGCCCAAAGGTCGTTCGCTATAGGTATGCAGACAACATTCGTATGCAGACAGTATTCTGTGTTGCAGTGGTCCTGCAAAACATTTTGTGATGCCGTAGTCCACCGCATATTACAACTGCAGACGCATGCAACAGATACAACTTGCGTTGAAATAGGCTTGAATATATTTATATTGTTTATTGATTTAATTCTTTATGGCTTCTTATTGGGGCCATTTACCAATGTCTAGATTTAAAAAGTTATTAATGTATGTGAAAATAATATTCAGCCGCATCACAGTTAGACTGGAAAGCCGACCACAACTGAGTTGGGAAAAAGGTTCAGGGAATGATGATTAATGTATGTGAAAAATTAAAATGTGTAGATATAAACAAATGAGTGGAGAGTTTTGGCGGGAACACGAAAAGTGCCATAACGTTGCTGTGTTTCAGTTTTAAATTTGGTGTATATTAGAGTTTTCATGTGTAAAAATGGTGGAGTTTTAGACGTATCGGCTTAGTCAAAGTGCACAAGTGTAGAAAAGTGGAATATTATAGTGAATTATGATTTTTCGTGTTGGTGTCAAAATCTTCCTAACCTATTGTAAAGCTTCTTGTAAAGTCTCCACTACTTTACTGGGGCAACTAACATCCGTCATCGTCATCATCATCATTCCAACTAGATTAGTGAATAAAGTCTTATAACATAAAATAAGACTTGATACAAAGGTCCTAGTTACCACATTTTAAATTCCTTTAAAAAAACAAATGAGTGGATTGCGGAACTAGCATGCTTTTATGACGAATATGTGCGGTTGAATGATGTGTCGTGGATTACTTGTGAAACTTTGATACAAATAAACGGCACCATTGCGAGGCCGCAATGGATTAAAACAACAAATAATATTATCACATGAATATTTATATCACAATACGCTGCAATGTGCTGCGGTCAGTTCCGGATTCATCATTCATTCATTCATAAACTCACGCCTATATCCCCGAAGGGGTAGGCAAAGGTGCTAACACCCACATTTCGTCAGTTTATGTTTAGGCCCCAATGTAATAGGTAGCGAGCCTATTGCCATTAACCCTGCACTAATAAACCTGCGATAAATACACACATTACTTCGAAAAGCATCGAAAAGTCATTGGTGTGTGCCATGGTAAAAGCTGGGATCGAACCCGAGACCTCGTCTCAGCGGTCCGTTACCCATCCCAGTGGGCTACTGCGGTCATCTATTTAATTAAAAAAGTTACTATAAAGTAGACGAATATCTTGATGATAAAAATGTATGGTCATACTAATCTCTTGCTCTTGCACTTATTTATTATAAATAAACAAAACTATATTAAAAAGAAAATAAAGTATAACGATAATCTACCTGAGTTTCTTGCTGGTCTCTTCTTAGTAAATTTAACTACCGAACCAGCAAAAGAATCATTTTCAAATGATCTATTTACTATTTTATTTATGCAACATTTTTCATTCCTGCTCCGCAACTGTTGGTCGTAGAATGATGTTATATACAATACATATAAACCTTTCTCTTTAACCATTCTATCTATTAAAATAAACCGCATCAAGATTCGTTGCGTAGTTTTAAAGATTTAAGCATACAAAGGGACATAGGGACAGAGAACGCGACTTTATTTTATACTATGTAGTGATAGGGATAAATTATAATAATTTGACAAATTTAATTGTGAACCTTTGATAAGTGTTCTTTATGTGCCTCAACTGAATAAACGGAATTGATTCTTTGATACTTCTTTGGAACCTTAATACCTTTTCTTCCATAACTATACCATCCATCAACTATAACATACCAGGATAACATAAAATATAGTAGATCAAATAGCCTATTGTTAATATTTTGTACTTGCCACGCTCCCAAGGGGCACCTGTTGAGTATTCTTTCACGGAAACTTGTTAAATACTTGATGGCACGGACTCGACAAGTTGGAAGTTACTACGAGTGTCAACTACCAACGGACTTTCATCGCTATTTACTACTGGACCGAACAACGAGTTTCAAACTACGTGAGGAAATTTCAAAGTTTTTATTAAATACATTGCAAAGTGACTTTTCTTATCGCAAGTTTGTATGGTGATATTCATTCGAGTTTTCTCTAGGCATTCGGTAGTTTCTGTAAATAAATAATGTTAATCTTGAAACTTGACGTATCAAAAATAAACCCAATTGAAGAGCACAGCTAACACTCTGCCCAATATGACTTTACCCGGGAATTGTGCGGTTCATGGCCCTATGTGTGAGCCCAATATGGGCAAAAACCCTGAAGGCCAGACACGTGCAGAAGCAGCACGCGCCGCAATAATCTCACATCCGGCAATCGAGACTCGTAGAGCACACGTGTTTCCTTCTTCCTACAGTCCCGGGTGCTTCAAGCGGGGCGTGAAAAGCTGAGTGCCACCATTGTAACACTGCAGGGGATTGTAATGGTGACCCTCTTTCCTGAGACTTTGCCTTCAGCTTACCATCAGGCGAGGTAAAGACAAATTGCTGTACCATAAATAAAAAAAAAACAGATTGAAATAATTCTATTAATAAAGTATCACTTTATCTCAAGACCCAAGTCGTTTGATTTTGTTCGTGGCAAAACACGACCAGCTACTGCAGGTGTTCCCTCGTCCGTATTCTTTCTTTTATGACCCAAAAAAGGTTATTAAGTAACAAAACATCCCATAAACAAAATTCCGTTTCAACCCAACTCATTTTGTCAGTCTCCAGTACAACCTGAGGGTTATCCGGGTTATAACCCATTCGCGGGCACGAACCCGCCACGTCACGTGTACAGTTTGTCGTAGGTCACGTAAAGTCGCAATTTACCGTCTAAATGGAAGAATGCGGTCGTGTCGCGACGTGTCTCGCCCTTATAGCCAGCTTTATTTCTTTGGAAAATATATTATGTGCTTTTTTCCGAAGGGATTTTACGTTTCTTTGCTTATATGTTGGCTAGGTGCCATCTAATGACTGGTTATAGACAATGATTTATATATGTAGCAAAACCCCCGTTCAAACAATTAGAGGCAGGTACATATGTATCTGAAACAGATAACCAAATATGGAATAAAGTTCATTCATTGAAAAAGTAATTTTAAAATATAAAATTTCCTACCGTTTCCCTAGAATCTAACGAACAGTATAACAACACTATATTATAAATAATAATAATCAATATAATTTGCATGGGCGATCGCGCTCTTGTGTGTTGCAATGCAATATACGCTTCCTAATTGAACTAAATTTTATTGAAATTTTGTGACCGTTTTTTTTTTCAGTTTATTTTCCAAAAGCATACAAAAAATTCAGACAAAAATAGTAATAATCATGAATAATAATTCAAAAGAATAATTGATAGTCGTTCTAAAGTTACTTGCATAGTTTCAAACAAGTTAGACCAATAAGTGTTTTATAAATCAGATTTTCAATATTCATTTCCATTAGAATAATTAATTATTTGCAGGTGAAGCTAATAATGAAAAATGACTTCAATATTGTTACAAATGCTGTCAATCTCGGCCGTCATCGATCACCCGTACAATTTATAAAGAAGTGTTCATTCGCAATCATTTTCGATATCAACCCACTGTTGACTTTGAGCCGCAATTTCATTTTGTGAAAGCTGAAATTTTGAATATGAAGTGGGGTTCTTTTGTAGAATATTTCTAATTCACGCTCGAACGATTTGTTTTAGTATGAAATTCATGACATCATTTTTATTTATGTGTCATTATTTTAATTACATATTCAACTTTATGTGACAGCTTCTCTGGTGTGGTGGGTGAACGATGCTACTCAGCGGGCGTGAGTTCGATCCCCGCTTGGTGCAAATATTTATATGCAATAAATATGAGTATTTCAACTGATCTGGTCATGCTTCGAAGAGTACGTTAAGCTGTGTTGGTTTCGGTTGACTTACGACAGTCGTTACGGCTAGTTCAAGCACTAAAATTTCAAGAGCACCAGTTCAAATTTTATAGCCCGAACGAATATACGTGATATCGAGGTACTGACTGCAGTTAGACCACTAACTGGAGTACTTCGATTCGATGGAGGACCTATAGGTTGTGGAGGTCAGATGACGCTTCATGGAAAATATCGAATTTAAGCCGTAAAGCAATTATACTAAGACCCAAGATATGTTACTAGGACCCAAGACTCCGAGGTGAGGAGATGAACAGAAGGATGGTGAATGATTTAATTTTCTGTAATATTTTGTTCATTTAAGATTCATCATTCTATTCAAAAAATATGATGATTATGACTATGATATGATGATTACGATGACGATATGAAAATACATGATGATTACGATTATGTCGGTATCTTCCGTCTTAATTGAGCAGTCCGACAGGGGACGTACCTCTGCCCTACAGAATAACGCGTAGTGAGTAGGATAGCGAAAGCTCACTGAAGAGGTTTTGTGTTATTAGTGGGAAGACCGAGAAAACATTCTTGGTCTTCTGCACAGACATGACTCTCTTAACTTTCTTCCCTCCTTCCCTTACCTATGTATAAACCCTATCTATCTACAAGTCTCTATAAAAAAGTAAAGTACATTTATCTACATTATTTAATAATTCATATTTAAAAAACTTTACTTACCTCGTATATACTTCCTAGAGTATTTATTTATGACAATTTTCCACTTAATATTGAATCAAATAATTCACACAGTCTCTGATTAATATCAAAAACGGGTAAAAATTATTGTCATACTAAAATTTTCACAGAAACATAGTAGGTAAAAAAACACTCAGTCCTTTCACTCTGTCCAACACCGGCTATAGGAAGAAGTACTTACCAAAGACACTTAAAATTTTAATTGCTAATTACCCTACCATAAAGCTATGCCATTTTTCTTTCTGTTAACCGTGCCTAACAGTCACAGGTGACTAAGCTTTTAAGCGATATAAATGATTTTCAGTTCCGTGGCCATTATAAAAGCTGTTATCTTTACCTAACTGCTTAATAGAGTTATTTAATCTATGCTATTATAGCTTTAAGGGTTCATTCTACGAGTATGAACGGTTTGAAGATAATAATGTTTTATGTTCAAATTATTATTTCTGTCACTTAGGTGACAGACAAGCACGCGGCCCACCCGATGGAAAGTGGTTACCGTGGCGTATGGGCGTTTGCAACTCCAGGGACGTCACATCCGTGCTGCCGATTATACCAGTTGATTTTATAGTGGTTTCGGAAAAAAAGATTTTGGCCACAATTTCGATAGTAAAATCGTGAGGAAGTCCTAATTTGGCGAAAAAAAATTTTCTTTTTTTTACACTTCCCATACATTTTTCTGTTCACCTGCACATTATTGCCATACATAAAGTATTTTTTTTTTCTTTCAAAATTAAAATTTCCAGTCGATTTTGCTACCGAAACTGTGTGTAACAAAATATTCTTTTTCCGAAACCACTATAAAATCACCGTGTATAGAGAGGTGGGGAGAAGGGGGAGTGCAGAAGGTTAACAGAATTTCTGTGCTGTCAGTGTAGAAGGCAAAGCATCTCCATGAGTAGACCAGGACAATTAGACATATTCATGCTAACAAATATTTTTAGTGACTTATTTTTCTGCGCGGAATCCCCAGGGATACCAATGCCACCGGAGCCGGTGAGGGAGGTTAGTTGGACTCGAACTGACTAAAACGCACGCCGTCTTTGGGTCTTTAGTTGCTGGCGGTGAGATGGTAGGGAACAGCAGACCTGGGGACCTCTCTTTCGAGATAGTTGTCCCCATTTAGCCCTCGGATGCATGACCAAGACCAATCAGACAATTATATGTGCACACCAAAATTTTTAGTCACTAGGAATCAAATCCTTGCCTACGCAGTCGTGTTTACTAGGCCACAGAAGACTTATTTTTTATGTGTACAATATAGTAAATGTGTTACTTGGTCAAACGTTATTTTGAAGTAAACAAACATCACGATCGAAAACTAAATTAAAACAAACTGTTTACAATATGGTAAATATGCATTAAAGCTAAAGAGTTGAAGGTAGGAAGCGGGCTCTAATCTCCATAGGATTTGCACATGAAAGCCCTCTCGTTCCGTTCACATCAATCCAGATTGCTTAATAAGATTTTCTGGAGCTTATAAACTTCCGAAACTGCAATAGACTTTAGTTGATGTGTTTAAACCCGCTTTTTTATTTTTTTAGGAATTGCTTTACCTGATACTGGTAGACCACGACCACTCTTTAAGTATCACATACATACTACGCTCACGCCCGTAATCTCCGAAAAGGTAGGCAGAGGTTGATTTTCGGTCCCAGGTAATAGGGTGCGCAGAGGTGTATTAAATGATTTTCGGATCGATGTTTTAGGTTGCGAGCCTATTGACGCCAATCGAACCGATTCCTAACCGAAAATGTTGCAGCTAAATTTGGATCTTTTTTTAGCTGACCCGATTTTTTTTAAGTTTCACGTGTATTATAAACTACCCATGAGATGGTATAAATCATAGACATTAATATTACTAGCTTAAAAAGACTCACTTTCATTACCTAAGTGGTGTAAAAAAGGGAAGACTGTACTTCTTATTACATACATACATACATACATAAAATCACGCCTGTTTCCCGTAGGGGTAGGCAGAGATCACGGATCTCCATTTGCTACGATCCCGACATACTACTTTCGCTTCATTCACTCTCATTACCTTTTTCATGCATGCTCGTCGGTTTAGGGTACTCCTGACCTGCCCCTTTTCTAACATTTCCCCGATTTGGTCCAGGTATGTGCGCCTAGGTCTTCCCCTTTCGACGGCACCATCCACACTAGCCTCATATAACTGTTTCGTTAGTCTACGTTACTTCTTATTATTCAAATGAATACAAGAATTGGCGCATGTAGGAGGGTGAGATTTGTATGCTTGAGGAGAAAGGCAGACAAAAGTAAAAGACGTGAGAAAATGACAGAATATACGAATTCTATAAACTATTATCAACTTTGACAGAAATAGATATTGCAGTGATGTCAATGTTTCTATACTAAAAGCCACAAGGCACTGCCGCTAATATTTCAAATACGGTAACGCAGTAATAAAGGAGTCGATGGCTCTAATAATATCTTATCTTATAATAGATCTACTTGCAATGAAGTGTATGAGCAAGCTGTTAACAAATAGCTCATAGCCACATCGCACGCTGCAGGCTATAAACGCTATTCAAAACGATCACTATGTGACGTTATTGCGTTATTATGTGATTTACGAGCGCTTGTCAGATTAAAGTTAACGTATCCGTGCGCGTAAAGACACGTTCATGTGTTAGTTTAAACTTTGCAAGTTGGAGTTTGTTCAGGCTTGAGTTATAAGGGAGGACAGTAGATGCTTTATTGTTGATGGAACTTGTTGATTAGGGTGTGTAAGTTGAAAGTTTTAGGTGTTTTGTAGTTAATCTTGTAGTTAATCTTATCATATCAATTAATAGTATTCTCATTCACTGTTAAATTTATCGGGATATTTACCATGTTTGTTTATTTCGTTGAATAACCGATATTTGGGCGCTGTGTGCGCCATGATCACGGTGTAACATGGTAAATACATAAAAATATGGTAAATATCCCGATAAATTTAACAGTGAATGTGTAAATGACCATGTCAATCTAAAATCATACATAATAGTATTCTCTTAGCTTGATGCTTCTGACGTCATCATTGTAGTGCTATTCCGGTGTAGCTCCAGCTCCATCAGTGGTGCAAAAGGCACTCGTATGTACTGTTTGCACCACTAAAAATGTACAAGTTTTTGATCTGGATATTCTTATTAGTCACGGTTGCACTTGAGGTTTTTATCTGGAATAATCTTTTATTGAAATCAAACTCTTTGGCGACTGCCCACGGTGTGAAATTCCAATGTCGTTCCTGCGGCAATCCTAGTATAAAAGCAACAGCTTCAGTAGAAGCAGGTCGAAGCGTCGGCGCAAAATGCGAGAGACGAGGTGACCCAAGGGTCGAGGTGGGTCTGCTAAGGTGCGAGAGCTATGTTGGCTACTATCTCGTCTCCTATAAATAAAAAATAATAAAGTTCTGGCTGAATCATTAATAAAAAAATATCAATACACATATACAAATTGCCCGATTGGCGGCAATAAACTCGCCCCCAATTACGTGGGACCGAAAATCATAGTTGGCGAAATGTGGATGTTTAATACACCTTCAGGGAATACCCAGCATGCATGTACACATTCGTATATTCACACTTCCAAACAAATTGTCGTGAATAAAATCCTGCTGAATCTTAGTCCTTGTTTATTGTACTGTACCTTTGTAAAAGAGAAATAAAAACTAAATTATTTAAAAAAAGTACAAAAGTTATTGTTCTAGTCCCTATTTGAAGGTTAAACTTTGCTCTGGACCTGTTCCTAATGACATACACTCCACACTCAAACCTCTATTTCAAAACTACAGAGAGCACCATTCCTTGCACCCTTTTCATTCTAAAATCTTAACGTCACAATTATATTTAACTGTACGCGCACCCCTTTCCCGTCATAAAAGTCCTCATTATCCTAAAAATATTTCAAACGATATCTTTATTAAAGACAAAAACCTCGTCATTCTTTATGGTGGCCTGGTAGAAAGGAAATCGTTAGGAAAACATATTTCCCGTTCATTTTCTTTTGAGACGCGACCGTGATAAAATTTCGCGAGACCATTAATTATAAGTTGTATAAAAACGCTTATGTTGGGTCTACACTGTGAGGAAGGAATATGATGTCATAAAAAGGATTGCAGTTCATGATCGTTGTATAACTATATTAATCTTAGACTTAGTTGCTCCAACTACCTGAAAAGATAAGGTTTCCGTCAAATTTAACAGTAACAGTAACATTGATGCTAGAGGTTTGGCTAAATGTGTTGCACAAGTGTATTTAGTAGCTCTGTTATAGTTATCATTTTGATAGAATTTGACGTTTGAGTGTGGCCGGTTACAGTAAGCGTCAAGTTATGGCGTCATTTAAAAAATATTGTCAATAAGTGCAATCTGTTTTATACCTGACCGGTACTTTAACTACACTGTTAACGTAAAAGTGCGATCGTGCAACCCACGTTTATAATACGTATATTTAAATCGGAGACTGTCAAATCAAATCAGAGCCAGAGCTTCCCGAAAGGTTTTATTGTCAGTGACAAGACCGAGAAACCCTGTGTGTTGCGTATCTATTTATTGACATGGAATATTTCAGTATGAAATTATAAGGACTGGATGTGATCAATGTACTCACAATGGAGTGCAGGACTTGGGTAAGTCATTTGTATTAGTTTACAAGCGGGTTCCTCCATTTATTTGAGAGAATATAGTATTGGTTAACAATTTATATGTTTCCGGAAATGTATGTTACCTGAAAAAGCAGCGCCACCGCCACTGAACGTGTTTACAATGGTGACCCTCTTTTATGACACTTTGCTTTTAGCCTAACATCAGGCGAGGTGAAGTCAAATTGACGTACGAATAAATACCAAAAAAAAAATTTAAGCAACAAAAGTAAAGAAAGCTAAAAGTCGAGGAAAAAGTGTACACTACCTCATTCATTGTGCAGACGGATCGTTTCCCAACAATTGTATCAGAGGATGAATAGGAGCGTAACTTTTATATTCATTCCGTGGCTGATCCTGTCGTCCGCTGCTACGTGGTCGGTTATCCAACAAAAGATTCACAGATCACTCTAATTCCTGTGTTGTATTACAGTATCAAACATCATTTATTTAGATATTGATATGTTTTATTTATTTATCAATTTTAATGTTATTATTACAATTACATCGACTTTTATTGTCTAGATAGATAAATAGATAGATTTTGGACTCTTTTGTCCGCACCTAGTCTCCCTTTTTGGGCCGTTGTGCGTGCAGAGTTGACAGCTAAAGAAGCCAGCCTAACTCCGCCCAGAAACACAGAAGCCTACTGGGGACATCATAGGCTTCGCGGAGCGACCTCACTGTGCCGAGGATTTGTGATCGTTGGGGGGCTACTGCCTCGCATTCCAGTATTACGTGGGCGGCTGTCCCCCCGGCAACGAAGTAACCCCTGCAGAGGGGGCTGTCCGTTACACCGATAGTGTACAGGTGTTTGTTGAGGAGGCAGTGTTTGTTTTTGTCCCTATAACAGTTCTTAGACTTATTCTGTCTAAGTTTAGGAGACGTCTCGTGAGCCGTTTGTTTACCGACGGCATGGCCATATTTGACTACCTGCAGTCGGTAGTTTGTGTCCATCTTTGGTTGTGTAGTTCCGCTGATCTCTCACGTGTCCAGCTGCGGAACTGTGAGAAGGCTGATATTATTGTGTGTATATTATTGATGAACTGTGGGTGTTAATTCACCTCTAACCCTCCGGATAAAGGCGTGACCTCAGGCATTTCAAAATCTTGTGCCAAAATGAGGGTACATTTCTTTTATTTAGCAGTCCAGAGAATGGTGGTCGCTGTTACAGGTGCTGTCCCTGGAACAGCTGTCCCTAGAAACAGATATTTCATCAATCTAATCAGTACAAGTCATTGCCACACAAGTAGTTTAGTATCAATTATTACAACAAACAAAATTCACGATTACCTAGGTGTGGCGTCATGTAATTGGTGTTTCAGTCAAAACGGCCGATGTTATATCTGATTGAAAATCCTAATAATATAGGAATTTTAAATAAAAACAAGTAGTATTCCATTTCAAATGTATTTTCCCTTGAAATCATTAAATATTTGACTATTTGATGCAGTCGTCACGCCTTTTAAATATGCACATAATATAAACCTAGGTATTTGCTTACATAAATATTTAGCCAACACAACTCCTGACTTTTATTCTCTCCCAACATTGACACGTTGTGACGTAGCAGCCGACAAGACACAATTGGCTGTTTGTCCAGCTAATGCCAAGTACACACTTCTAAATACGAACGCTTTAGTAGTGCGCATATGATCTTATTTATTTACATATGAATATTTGCTCGAGAGAAATGATTTTAGTTATAAGTCAGCTATTTTGTATTCGCAAAGAAATATGTTCTTAATTTTGTACCATGATTATATCGTAGTAAAACATGTTTGTAAGTGCCGTAAACGCTATATACCTAGGTAAGTATAATGCCAAACCACACCCATCAAAGCAAGTAAAAGACTTCGTACCCGAGGAGATATGATTTCGTCTGTGCAATATTCGTCAAACATCAACACGTGTTTCGTCTCTACACGAGGCATCTTCAGATATCCATCAACGTCCGTGAGGATACTAGTATTATATGGTTAAAATGGGTAAAACAGTATCTCTTGCTGAAGTGGATACATTTATTTGTTTAATTTGTTACAATTTACACTTATCTTACGTGAAAAATACACAAATATCGATGTATGACAACGGCCCGAGTCCGAATCACACTATGAAAATAAAGTAAGATTGAAATAATATAACCCTTATGAGGTTGTAATAAAGACCTAGTTGTCGGACTTTTTAGGGCTCCAACTACCTGTAACAATTACCATAGATGTTCGTGTGACAACCGAGACTAACGGTTTAACATGTTCTCCGAGAAACGGAACAAAACAAATGAAAGTAATAAACAACCGCGATAGCCAAGCGGTGTGGGTAATGGACTGCTGAGACGAGGTCTCGGGTTCGATCCCAGGTTTTACCATGGCACACACCAATGACTTTTCGATGCTTTCCGAAGTTATGTGTGTATTTATCGCAGGTTTATAAGTGCCCGGTTAGTGGCAATAGGCTCGCCACCTATTACATTGTGACCTGAATATGAAATGTAGGTGCTAGCACCTCTGCCTACCTCTTCGGGGATATGGGCATGAGTTTATGTTTGTGTAGAAATCTAAGTAATTAGCAATAATATTGTACCTAACAAAATTATTTTATATGAGTACTTTAGCTAGATACTCTGTGCTTTGAACTCAAAAATAGCTCATTACGTCCCTTCGGGGCAATCAGCTTTATCACACGATTTGCCCCTGGCTGGTAACACTTAACAATCAAAAGCTACGGTTGTTGTCACGGAGCTTTTGTAGTCAATGTAAAGTGCTCACTCGTCAGTTTACAGAATTGGTGTATTTATTCTCCACTGCTTTGGATTTTTGCTTTATAAAGAGAACGTTTTATTTTATGAACATTAGAATGTTAGAAAGAAAGATTTGAACGTTTTAGAAAGAATACGTACAAAAGAGACATAGCGTCATCACCATTGTTTTACAATGGAATTATCTTACCGCAATGGTGTAGGTCACGTGGTTTAATGGTAAGTTACCTCATTGAATATTGGGGGTAATTCTTCATTACTCACGATGATTATCTATAATAATATTATAAAACAGAAAAGTTTATTAATTCGTTTGATTGGTTGAACGCGCTAATCTCTGGAATTACTCATTCGAACTGAAAAAATACTTTTATAATAAATTGCCGGATAATCTATCTATACTTCCGTTTTCAATATATGTTGCGTATCTATATTTCTGTATTTCCGCATGGTTATAAGTTGGAAGTTATCAGAATTTCTATTAGGTGAACAACTTGTACATTATTTTGAGCTTACCACCGGGGGGATGGGGTTAAGTCAAATTGACGTGTCCTAAATAAAAAAAAAATCTTGCCAAACGTGTCAGATAAATGAGGATTATTCCTACTATCCTCCGTCTAGTTTATCCAAACTGGTGGGCACTGGGAATTGAATGCGAGATGATAATCGGTTGAAGACGGATTATCAACCCGATAGAAAATCAGCAAAAAGTTGCGAGCCTGATAGGATATAAAATTTATATAAAAAAGTGCAACTCCTATGGGTGAGATTCCATTTTCAAATATATAAAAACCCATCTTCAGTTTGTCCAATATAAGGATAGCGTACTAAGTTGCAGCCAAAAACAGCGAGCGTGTTATTAAGTTGCTCATTTTAGGCTCATACAGAGGCGAAACACGTGTTAAAGTTTTACTTCTGTTGGCAAGTGCAGTTTTGTTTGGAACCTGGCACCTGATAAGCAAACTTTTCACTTTTCAGAGTTTCGGTTAAAACTTTGTTCGTTTCCTTAACTTGAAGCGTCTTCATATTATGTTTGTGTCATTTATGTATACAACTTGAAGGATTTTCGAAATAGTTTTTTTAATAATATTATATTTAATATAAGTTACGGCAACTATTGTCATACGGTTTGATTCAATATTCCAATCCATCCTAAGGTTGTTTGGAAGAAATCGACTTAAGCGATAATGCCAACCTTTGTATATATCTGTCAGTAACATTGTAAGATTAATTTATGTTAACTGTATATCCGCCGCGATTAATTTGTGTTAACTGTATGCCGCACCATTAAGTTCTGGAATTCCTTGCCGGCGCACGTGTTTCCTTCTTCCTACAGTCCCGGGTCCTTTAAGCGGATCGTGAAAAAGCATCTGATGAGGCCGTCAAGCTGAGCGCCACCATTGTAGCACTGAACGTGTTTGCAATGGTGACCCTCTTTCATGAGACTTTGCCTTCAGCTGAACATCAGACGAGGTGAAGTCAAATTGACGTGCCATAGATAAAAAAAAAATTCGTGTATGTACCAAATAAAGTGTATCTATTAATAGCTACTAATACAATACAGAAGTTTTCATCAACAGTCATGATGTGTTGCTATATCTTAAAAATACAGTAGGTACTAATGTATATATTTAGACAATAGAAGAAGTATCTTCTATTGTCTACGTAAGTAAGCACAACAGTGGTTCAATCTTAATACGTCATAGTCGTATATTAATATAGAGGAGTCCTAATTGCTCAAGGTATTATCTAATAAACAAAGTGAGATTACTAAGAATTCCATTACGTTTAGACGAGGTACCAGGCGCGCTGGAGGCCACACAACTTTCGTATGCAAAGGCTTTTAGCTGATGCTGTATAATGTCTACGAAATATGAGTATGTACCTTTAACGATTTCATACACACAGACTACAAAGTTGACGTTACTATTCAACATTGTATTGTCATAGTAATGTTGGCTACACACGTTGGCGAACACAACCCAACTACACATTAGGAATGACACAAACCTTATCCTGAGTTGCAAGATCGTGCTTTAACATTAACAGAGCAGTTAAAGTACCGGTCAGGTGTAAAACAGGTTGAACCATTTGACAATTGTTAAAAGTATGTCATAACTTGACGCTAACTGTAACCGGCCACGCTCAAACGTCAAATTCTATCAAAAAGAAAACTATAACAGAGCTACTAAATACACTGGCGCAACACATTTAGCCAAACCATTAGAATCAATGTTACTGTTACTGTTAAATATGACGGAAACCTTAACTTTAACAGGTAGTTGGAGCAACTAAGCCTTAATGTCGCTATATTTTTTTTATAAAAGGCCTTTTACTGCAAAATAATTGTTTGAACTAAGTGTCACACATATACGGTCTTATGTAAACAGGGATTATATGTATAATACGTACAACAACAAGTTTGCTAGTAGTAGAAAACTGTACGTTTTCAAATCAACAAAACCGTGTATCAGGTACCAGGGCAATATGTCTTGATAAGTGTAGAGAGATGGTAGAAAGCAAAGTTTGGGTCGCGCTGTTGCATATCTTTTGTAAGTTTCACTAACCGCGTATTCTCTGTTGTCCTGGTCATATGTCTAGCTCTTGTGTCGTGGTTAGGTTTCGGGGGCTTTATGCGTAAATCGTCTAGTTTGTTTGCTGTCAACTTGGCAGCAAATATGAGTAATGAGACGTTTTAATGCTATGTATGAAAGTCTTTGTTTTGTTTTAATTATTATTTTATTTTTAGTTCAATTAAATAGTGTATGTAATGTTTAATTTACTTAGTTACATTTTAGTTATTTGAGTAATTGTTATATAAAGCATTTGCAACAATAGTCAAACATAAGTAAGTATACTTTATATTTTGTTAAATTCACATCGAATTTTGTGACATATAAAAGAAAGTATTGAGACAAAATAAATGGTCACAAAGCGTTACTATGACAAACACCAGATTTCAATATATCGAATAAATCCAATTTGCTAGATATTTTCGTTTATTTTTGTCAAGATCTCCTTTCTCAAGTACCATACATTAGTTGTACATACCTATTCTGCTCATATTAGAATATTGAGCAGACTCTTCAATTAATTTAGCATAAAGAAAAAAATGTACGATAAATAAATAAATAAATAAATACTCTAGGACAATCTACACAACGTCACCTAGACCCATGGTAAGCATAGTTTAACAAGCTAGTGTTATACGTTCTAGAATGCGGATAAACATACATAAATACATTTTTTTGTAAATACATACATATCATACATAGAAACACCCAGGCCAATGCAAATATTTATATTCAAGCACACAAATATTTGCACTGAGCGGGAATCGAACCCGTGCCATCTGTGTAGCAGTCGCGTTCACTACCGCCACGCCGCGGAGATCGTCACAATATGTGATACAATACATTATGCTAACGGTTTAAGGTGTGTTCGGGTCTAAGGGGTATTGAAAATGGTTTTGGCACTTTTCCAGATTACCAGATAGCATTCTTTACATAAAAATTCAAAACACTTTGCTTCTCTTGGTGAACGAATTTCAGTCTTCAGTTTCAGATCTTGTAAAGTTCGATTATATGAGATACTTTTTTTTTGTGTTGCGCCAAATCCCCTACCTCTACCAAAATCGGTGGAGGTGATTATGTCAAACCGACCAAAACGCACGCCGTCCATGGATTCTTTATTGCCAGAGGTGAAGTTATACAAGACATATCTCTCGTACCTTTGCAGACCCGGGGACATCTGTTTTGAGATGACCCTCTTCCCCTCGGCTACCATGTCCCCGTGGAACTGGGACTTCACGGCCCGGAACTCACCAGGAACACATGAACTGGATTCATGTCCAGCAAAGCATTTACAACAAATACGCAGACAATATCACTGCGAGAGAAGGAAATATCGAAATAAAATCGTATATTAACCCATCTGGCCGGCGTAGAAATAGTACGACAAAGTCTCACAACATTGAGAGAAGCCTAAGTTCAGCAATGGACTGATATAGGCTAATTGATAAAACCGATACTCTACTTTTATTATTTTAATAAACACAACTATTTTAATCGCTCTATAATGGTCTCAAACTATCAGACCAATGAACTACCATCTACTACGAAAGTTTCCATTCGTTAATCTTGCCTTAAATATCTACTTTTCCCAACCCAACCTAAAATAAATATATCCAGCAATATCAAATATTAATTTGCAGAAAAACATATATGTCCCAAGAAATTTGCTACCCCAAGAACTGCCGCGAACTTTAATCTTCCCTTCCACACCATTAGGAACTAATCGTGAAAACTGCGGCTCGGTCGACTATTCGAGTCAGAGCTCTTTAATTATACCATCATAGCTGGTCTGGCCGAAAATTGCTAAGATTAAGTACACGATGAGGGGTCTCGTGGGATTGGTCTATAGGTTTTATAGCCTCCTGTACGGGTTGTATCTGTAGAGAGATTATATCTGTGTAATTCATGTGTATTAGTTAGGTCTGAATATAGAAGTACTGATGATCGTTTAGTGATAGCTCATGGATAAGGATGAAAGATGTGAGAAGTCCATCACCATGAGTGATAATGATAGTTATGTATACTTAAAAACCTAACACGTCAGTGGGTGACAAGATGTTAGTTTGAAAATCAGTGCTAGACTGGTTTCTGGCTAATACTGAAACAAGTCCTTTGCCAGTATCAGTCTTATAAGTATACTCCTGAATCAGGCAAAAGCGTACTTTTTAGAGAAGACCTGAGAAAAGGCGCATCGTAAAACATGACATCGAACTGTAAAAGAAACTGTGGAGTCTACTCCACAGTTTGTGGGCCCAAAGTAATAATATTGTATTTTACCGCTAAAGGAATGACTCCGTTTCCGACCGCACACGAGAATGACAGACGCATGTAGGAAATACAGCGTACCGTGAAATAGGCCTTAATATGATAATATTGTTTATTGTTTTAATTCCCTGCGGTTTCTCAATGGGGCCGTTTACCCATATCGATGTTTAACAAGTAACGTATGTAAAACAATAAAACCGTGTAGATATAGACAAAAGAACGGATTGCGAAACTGACATTTGTTGGTTTCAATGGACATTATGTTCGGTCGGATGACATGTCATGCATTACTTGGTAAACTTTTATATGGATAAACGGCACCATTGAGAAGCCGCAATGAATTAAAACTAAAGAATAATATTACATTCATATCAATACCACTGCGTTCGACTACAGAATCATACCTTTACGCAGCTAAATCTACACTTATAAAGCGGTAAGATTTGTTTTTTGGTTTTTTGTTTGTAACGAATAGGCTCCGAAACTACTGAACCGATTTCAATCATTTTTTCACTTATAAACAGCTACAATATTTAGGAGTAACATAGACTATATATCATCAAGCTACCATCCAAGAGAACGGAACAATTATCATAAATCTCAATAGATCCGGTAGATTAGAAGGGGTAGGCAGAGGTGCTAGCACCCACATTTGGCCAGTTTATATTCAGGTCCTATTCTCATTAACCGGCCACTTAGTAAACCTGCGATAAATACACACATAACTTTGAAAAGCATCGAAAAGTCATTGATGTGTGCCGTGGTAAAACTTGGAATCGAATCCAAGACCTCGTCTCAGCAGTCCATTACCTACCCATACCACTAGGCTACCGCGGTATGTTTGTGATTGAAATTAGAATACCTTTCGAAACTGTCGAAGCGCACCACTAGTTACTTATTGCTCTTGTCCGTAATTAAGATATACTCTTATATCATTGCCTTAGTAGCTAAAGTTTGAAGATAATATTAGAAGGTTTATCTCAATCAAGCCACGCTTGCGTTTGACACAGTTTCGTTGATTAAATTTATTGTGGAATGTACGTAATGTTTCGCGCTGTGATACGCAGATGTGTACAGTTAAAATTAAATTCGTCTTCTGCATCTTATTTTCGACGTAATCATCATTCTCTTAGCGATTTCACAGTTACATCTAACAGTGGCGAAAGGTTAAAATTTTCAAAAGGAAAGTCTGTGAAAAAACAACGTTTTCTCGATCTTAGTTGGTCATGCACCCATTAGTTAGCGGATTTTTTCCATTTTTCCCCTCTTACGACACTTGTCGGATGAGATGGGGTGGTGATATTCTTTCAGAATCATCATTCTCTGAACCTTTTCCCAACTCAGTTGGGGTCGGCTTTCCAGTCTAACTGTGATGCAGCTGAACTTCGACATTTTCCGTAAAGCGACTGTATTTAGTGGATTAGTACCACCATCAGTACCCATATCCACCGTAGGTCATATAAGGTGGTTGGTGGAAATTCTTTCAGAATCAACACGAATTTTTCCTTTACTACGACTATTTTCATTACTACAACAGAATAAAAACAAAATGTAGTAGTCGAATACTCTAACGCCACACCACACAGGACCCTACAAAATTATTACATGTGTACACATATAGGTGTACCTACTCACACATGCACTGCATTTTTTTCTTACATACTATTATTTTACAACACAATTTATACAACCATTAGTAATTGGTCCTGCAAACTGTTTACACAGTTTGTCTGCAAGATCGTGTGAGTCTCTAATTACATTTTATAACTAATTATCTTACGTTGCAAGAATATTTAAAAAAAATTT
The DNA here is from genome assembly GCA_963691645.1 of Pelosia muscerda. Lineage (NCBI taxonomy): Eukaryota > Metazoa > Arthropoda > Insecta > Lepidoptera > Erebidae > Pelosia > Pelosia muscerda. Next base: position 2,522,170 of record OY829114.1, on the reverse strand, counting down.
AAAAGTAGTTATTTTCTAATCTTGTTTTTGAATATTTTTCGGTGTCACGTTATAGGGGGTGAGCCTATTTCTAGTCTTGATAAACCCTTAAAGTGTTAGCCTATCCTAACAAAAACCTACTGATGACTATCCCCAAAGGCTTTTTTTATAATTTTGGTATCCTTACACCAGCCCTCGTTATTAGTGGTTATCGCTTAAGTCCCCACACTGAAGCTACACGCAGTCGACAAGTGAAATTAACAGTAGCCGGACAAGGGTGGCGACCCTTGTCAAGCGCTCAGTCCAAACGATATTACGTGCACCTATTTTTTTATACCTCTCGCATATTTATGATAAATTCTAGTGCTGCGATTGTTTAAAAAACGGGGAAAAAAGGAGAAAGAATGATAAAAGAAAGAAAAACTTTTCGATGCCAAGGCATCACCTTGGCATCGCTACGTACACGCAAACTCTACATATTGTCATAAAAAAATTACATTTGATATTTTTTTATCATCCGGAAATAGTACCAGGTGTATTAGGCTTCAGGAGTTTTCCCAACACCCCGTAGATGAAGTCCGAAGTTGGTGATCGGAAAGTTACGTAGCCCCTATGATGATGAGTCTTTGTAATGATCTTTACAGAGGTGGATCTGTGAACCTATAATGTAATATATGCATATAGGTAGATTTACAATGTAATATATGAATGAAAATTTATTTACAAATAAGTCATCAAAGAATATTTTCTAGTTATCATAATATGATCAGCTCTACTTATTTTGGAGCTAAATAGTATTGGTTTCTAATTTTCTTTAGTCTACTTTTAATTAGAACAAATTACATCACACACAAATTCTCAATGAAGCGTCAGTTTTATATCAAAATTTCATTTCTTGAATAAAATTTCCTCTAATATAACATCCAGTCTAAAAAAATTATGGAACGTAACAGACCGTTAGCTGTATTGGATATGACGGTATAACGATATGAAAACAAAACATCGAGAATGTGCGAATGGATGAAAATCCTTCTGCCTCACGGACTCGACGACGCGACGGAGGGTGGATATTGCTGAGCCACGCAGCCTGTGCCAGCCATCAGGGCCAGGGCAAACTGGTCCTTATGGCAGGCTGTGCAAAATCATATATAGCGAACCTATACCACGGTCATGTTAATGCGAGATAACATAAGTATATATCTTAAATCTTTTATAATTTTTCTTTCGTAATAAATATAATAGGAATAATCCTTTTTGTTCTATGAAGAACAATCCCATCTAAACTAGCTTCTGTTATGGAGTCTAGAATGCAGATAAACATACTTAGGTACGTTTTTTGTATAAATTCATACATATCATACGTAGAAACATCCAAATCATTGCATATATTCATATTTACGTACACAAATATTCGCACTGAGAGGGAATTAAACCCGCGCCTCGTAACAGTCGCGTTCACTACCGCCACGCTGCAGGGATCATGTGTGTGGAATGTGAAATTATATGGAAATAAATTAAACCATCAATTAGAGCTCTAACGAGTATGAAAATTACTACTCAACTATATAATAATTCTTTTGTTTTCATATAATGTACTACTTACTACACTGACGATGACAAGACAAATTAGTCTTCCCACTGACAGCACAAAAACTCTCCAGTCAGTTCTGGCGACCCTACTCACCACCATAACGCAACACATGGTTATTTTTAGGTGTGGTATTCTCTCCATGTACGCCGGCCTGGGGGTGACAGATGTAGCCCCCTGTCACCCTAGCAGAAGCAGGCCACGGCGGCAAGCGCAAAGTGGGCCTCCCCATATCCAGAGGCTAGATGGGAACATTAGGTTGGTTTCCCATATTAGGAGGGGGTCATCTGTAAGAGATGTCCCCGGGTCTGCTGAGGTGCGAGAGATATGTCTTGTACAATCTCACCTCCGGTAATCATAGACTCATAAAGTCCGACATTACGTCTCTCACCGGTTTCGGTGGGATTGGTATTCGTGCATGGAAAAAGATGGACTGCTCAATCGGGACAGAAGATACCGTCGCCTTCATCCAACTAAAACAAACAAATACAACAATAAAATAGTCATGGTATTTGTAGCATACGAAAACAATTCACAAAGACTGCAACACAATTCATTAAATGAGTACCAAAGTACAAGAGAAACTCTTGAAAATTATCGCTCGAGTTTAAAGGAAAGGAACCATAAACTTTCCCAAACGCATTTAATAGAAATGAGTAGGTTTATGTAAAATATACGTTCTATTTGAGTTTTGGGACTTCCAAGCGACGGTTTTGTTATCTCGGTTATTATTAAATATGGTTTTAACGTCTAAAAAGTTCGTTTATCTGAAACTAGCTGTTGCGTGCTGCTTCACCTGCTTAGAGTACTGAATTAATCGTTAAGTTTTCTGGTAAGCCTATTTTTAATTAGTATTACACACAGCCTCGATTAATGTAGGATCGACTCTCGCTTAGTGCAAATATTTGTATGCATGAATATGGGTATTTGTTTTGGTGAATTCGAGCCTCAGAGAGCACGTTAAGCCATTGTTGGTCCCGGTTGTTATACGAACCTCTATGGCAGTCGTTACTGATAATTGGAGCTAAACAGTTCAACAACTGGTCTAACTGCAGTGCTTCGATATCGCCAATATAAAAAAATTAAAAAAAAGTTACCAAATCATATGTTTTTTATTAATATGTAATGCACTAGAAGTACTGTCAGGGGCCTTCGTTGCGGCGGCGGCGCAAAATGCGCCTCCCCATACCCGGGGGCTAGTTGGGGACACCGTGGTCCCTACATCCGACGGGGGTCATCTCGAAGAGAGGTCTGCCGGGGTGCGAGGGATATGTTGGCTACAACCTCACCTCCGGCAAATGAAGATCCAAAGACGGCGTGCGTTTTAGTCGGTTCGAGTCCGACATAACCTTCCCAACCGGCTCCGGTGGGGGGGTATCCGTGGGGATTTTTCGCACGATAAAAAAAAAAGAGGCCTTCGACTTCGTTTCCCAAACCCCCTTTATACCTATAAATCCCATACTGTGGTTAATATCATCAGCGCGTGATCAAAGCAATTGGAAGAAAAAGAAAAAGGATAATGGCTTAAACATGATAATAAATTCCGTAATTTCGAAATTAATTTAATGCCATTATAATTGACCGTAATAAAAAAATGGAGTCGCATAACGAAATGAGATTACGAAAGCAAAGCAGTAATATTTCAACAGAAGTCAATTTTATACTTATTAATTTCGCACCGAGGCCAAATTTTAATATTGTACCGAGTTAGCTCAATTATTCGACAAAATTTACGGCGTACAAGCTGTACTATGCAGTATCTAACGAAACGCTGACCTTAAAAGTATTGCCTAAGCTGAGAGAATATTTCACCAAAGAAAAATGTAATAACAAAAACAATATCAGAGGAATCCTTCAAAATGTGCGATAAAGTACAGAGCTGATTATCGCTTGGCATCAAGTGACGTCATAATTCTTTTTTTTTTCAGGCGGCAGCTCGTTAATTCGCTCTCGCAACAAAATGAGGCTATTTGAGCCTCTCTAAGGATCATAACAATGTAATTCTATAGAAATAACTGACTTGCAAGAAACATAGAGGGGAGTTATTTACCGACAACTTAATAAATAACGACGTGGCCACGAGTTCTCGTGAGGGATGATTTTTTTCAATATCGGGTGCGTAATCTCTCCGTTAAATTCAACAGGCAATTCAATAGCGTTCTCAATGAACAAGAATCAAATGATTTGGCCCGGGACTTTTCAAAAGTGACTATTTTCTGTTCCTTCTTCTTGATTTGAATCGACTGCATTTTTGGATGGTGTTGGGACGAATCAAACAAAAAATAAGTTGACCACAGACTTCAAAATAAAAAAATTCTCGAGTAGTGCGCTAAAGTTTTGTTCATGTAGCAGATGAGGTTTACTTGGGTCCCGAAGGTGTTGGTAGGGCCCAGTTCCATATGGCACAACCAATAACGGAAATAAGACCACTTAGTAGATACCTAGACATATTAATTTTTGAGTTGCCATCGGTGTGTAGTAATTTGTTTCACGGTAGCGCCGCTACTCACGGGTTCTGTTCCTGTAATTTGAGGATAGAGACAGACACTGGTATGATTCACTTAAAATGCATTCCTCAACTACCGTTACTAGCTTGTAAAACGATGCAATTTATAATGAGCAGGTAAATATGACTAGTAAATATGAATTGACTTCCACATGTAACCTGCTTTAATTTATAATGTTATTTTTTACTTTGTTTTACTATTTCTGAGATTGTTAAACCGTGTGGTGGGTACCTCTTTCTTTCCTATAATATATTTTTTTCTGAATCAATATGTTGCCAACATTATAATTACGTTGAATTAAAATTTAGTTCGACTTTACACACCTTACTCAAAGGACCCTAGATTTCGAAGTGAAGACCTAGAATGCGATCGGGCCTAACGGAAAGATGATGATGACTTATTATTAAACACATAATATACTAAATATTCCATATAATACTTCAACTATCTCATTTTCAGTTCAATTCATCAAAAGGTGAGGCTTAAACATCGTGACGTCGTGACGCGATTTAATAACTTTTGCCAACGTCGTAACGTCACCTGACGTGCCTGTCCAATCAGAGATCACTTTGAAAAATGAGTAGAACCATACCTACAGACATCTTGATAAATGAAGGCGATGAAAGTGAGATTAGATACAGATTAGTAAATAATGACGATTGATAATTTGATATTATCCGAGAATCTTTAGATGTTTATGAAACGGAAGTCAAAGTTTAAAGTCATGTGAAATTGCAGTTAGCTACTTCCACGCTATATTTGAATCTAGACATTTTTGATTTCAAAACAATTTTTTCTTAGGCTATAATCACAAACTTTATTATTGAAATTCGTGTTGCATCTTTTAGAAATTACTAATTTTGGTCAATGAAATTTAAGTGAAAGTCGTCAATTTCATTGCCAAAAAATCATGAAGTGGAAATAGGGTGCAATCTATATTTTTTTGGTAATCAGTTATTAAAAAATCCGCCTCCAACCAGTCGGATTGGAGGTCGATGAGAGACGCCTACGTTCAGCAGTGGACCTCCTGTGACTGAAATGATGATAATGATGAATCAGTTACGACTCACACTTCTTGAAAATTTTGCAGGAGATAGAATATAATGGCATCTTACGTCCGAAATGAGCAGTCCGATTCAGGTAGTACCTCCGCCCTACAGAATACCGTATCCGGGCTACGTTTCCAGTGGTGAGTAGGGTAGCCAAGACTGGAGAGGTTTTGTGCTGTCAGTGGTTTTGGACTGGCGCGGGCATGAAATGTTGACAGGGAGGCCTGGTAATACTGTTAAACGTTAGTCGCTTGCAGGCTGTACCATTTCCAAACCTGGGATCACATAATCCCCGTCTCAGGAGGCTGAACCAGCAGCCTATTTAAAGTTCTCGGTGCTATAGTCGTGTTGAACGAAGAGACCCGACTGGACCCAGCTACAGTATCCACTATATGTATATAGTTCACTATATATATGTATAAGACTTTTCAGGAAGAGAATAAAGTCAACACAAGGGCCCTGTTCGTTAATGAGTAGATGTTATTATTATCCTTTACTTTCCGACTTCAAAACAAACTTGCAAGAAACTCTTGAAAAGTTAAAGAAAATAAATAAATGTTGGAACGGGTTAATTGTTTTCTAAACAATTGAAATGGAGCTCATAAATAAAAAAAAATGTTTATCGCTGAAGAGTTGTAAACAATTATCGAGAATCGCAAACAATAAACAAACACTCGAGACAATTAACAAGATAGCTTCGAAGTGTCGATTCCTTTTCAAATTTTAATGGGATTAAGAATTATTGAATCTCCAATTTTGTTGTTAATTGCTATTGCCATACACTCGCCTCGTGAGATACATAGCTTGTGTGTGTATGTGTCTACTACGTTCTCGTTAACTTTATTGAATAGCGAAGGTACCTACATTTTTCAATCGCACTGAACTCAAAATACCAATAGATTCAATTTAAGTAAGTACCTTTTAATAAACCACACACGCAACTTATCACTAATAGAAAGCTTCAATTGGACACATCGCATTTCTGTCTTCTATAATAATTGTATTTCTTCGTACAAAGCCCTTACAGACACCACTTTAAGTGCATTTTATTGCGACAGACCCTTAAAGAAAGTCCTGGGATGGCTGGCCCGACAACCAAATTGATAGACCCTCGAGACTCGCTTCTAAACGTATTCTCTGTCATATTTTATGTTTCTGTGAAGACGGGTTTGGGATCTTGATACGCTGGATGGTTCTTAGTATACAGACGTCCGCGAGAATTGGTTAAAATTCAATTATTCGTCCCCATTATTCGAGTACTCAAAGTTTGGAGTGGGCTGGACCTCTTAGACGTTTCGTTCATGTCGAGTGGCTTGCTCTGATTCGGTTTAATCTAACTTCAATACAAGGTTGTATATTACTAGTTGTATATATATTTCATGTATAGATCGATTCGTGCTACCTAGCTAACAAACATGAGATTGTAAGGTATTATTTAAATCATATTCGAAAGTCTGGACAGCTTCCAGCAAATATTATGCTAAGGTAGCATTTTCTAGAACATTATAGAGATCAAAACATTGGTAGGAGAGGACTACTCAAATTTTCTATAAGTAGCAAAAGTCATAGTGGAGAAAGGGCGAGGATTAGATTCAGTCTCGATATTTTCGGAACAGTGTACCACCATAAAGCTAACGAATAACCCTGAGTGAAAACCATAAATTACCATGGGCTTAAAAGTCACTCACATACAGAGCAAACAATTCCATCAATAACTCAGCAGTTCGGCGACTCTTTTCTGTCACATTAAATCTTGGAATTGTTTACCAACACACGTGCTTCCCTCATCCTAGAGTCTCGGATCCTTCAAGTGGAGTTTGAAAAAACAACTGTCGCGGCCGTCAGGGTGGGGACCAGGAACTTTCTGGGACAGCGCCTGTAACGCGGCCTCCGTATTTTGGACTGCACCCGTATTTACCATCAGGCGAGGAGTAGTAAATTTAAAAAACTAATGGTGAACACGTGCAATCTGATAGATGCCTTTCACCAACATGTCAGTAACATGAGTGGCCTCAAGAATTCTCACTGTCTTCTAATAAAAGACGATACAAATAATTTCAGCAAGAGCCTCAGCCTCTCTTCATCAGGGAAGTGCAACAATACGGTGTAATTAAAATACTGATTTTGTATTTGGAATAAAATATCGTCTCTATATTACATGGCTCTACCGAAGATCAAATAAATACGTATCTAAATCAATAAGCAGAGGATATCCCAACATTCTTATTAAATAATTTTATCTTTTCTTTCTTATATTTTTCACGCCGCCTTTTCCTCAAGGGTGACGCGGTCACACGCATGACTTGGCCGCACAATATTCCCTTTTCTATAATCATAATAAGACGGTTTCACGCTATTGGTTTACAATTTCTGTAACAAATAAAACCGAGGATAATAATAAATATTGGCTGTATTCGCATTTCGTTATAGATTAATTTTGAAGTTTAATTATTGAAAATTAGGTTACGGAAAGCGACGTAACGTAACTTAATAAAAGCTTCTGAATAATCGCCCAGATGGCCTGGTAATGGGCTGTCATCCAATTAACCGGTCAGAAAAGTTGGTGCTGTTCCGTATTTACATTTGAAGGCAGATTAACAAGGCAATGTATAGAACCTGTAATAAAAAAATTCGTTCAGTAACTAATAAAAAACTAGGTAAATGATATTTATATTTCCGATATGACATATCGGAACTTTATACGAATATCATTCATTGAAATGAAAGTAACGAATTCTAACGCGATTTATTAGATATTTATGTCTTTTCAATAAATAAAGTCATTTAATTTACTGAATAGAGAATAATTTCACGTAGCACAGATGACTGAAAACCACATTTCCTCTAACAAGGATTTGTATTAGCACATCAAATATTAATATCACAAGAGTAACTAGAGCAGGGGTAACGAACAATTTAGTAAACAGAAAAATAAAATTTTTGATATTATATTCAGGTGAATATAGATTCCATTAAAAGATTTATTATCTAAAACAATTCTAACTATATACAAAATACATCCACACCTAATAAAAAAAACATGTACAAACACCGATCTTCCAGGGAACCTTTTCTCACAGCGTGAGTGGGACAGGCCGCTCTGTAGCTTAGTAAGACAAAAGCTAATAAATACATGTATTAATGCTACTGAGCGTGCCCGTTTACTGGCTGTCGGAGTGTGGGAATCGGGTCTTTGGCTACAAGCACTTCCGTCGTCTAATGTAGGGACTATGTTAGACGACACTACCTTCCGCATCGCAACCTGTCTCCGTTTAGGTGCGCCGTGTGTTTCTCCGCATCAATGCCGCTGTGGAGAAGCCGTTGACCTACTCGGACACCATGGTTTATCGTGCTGCAGGAGCGCTGGGCGAATCCCACGGCACGCCAGCCTCAATGACATTATCCGCCGTGCTCTTGCCACCGCCGGTGTGCCAGCTATGCTTGAACCAAACGGATTGGCGCGCGACGATGGCAAGAGACCGGACGGTATGTCTTTAATGCCATGGAAAATGGGTAGGACTTTGGTCTGGGACGCTACTTGTGTCGACACCATTGCTTCTACCCATATACCTAGCACGGCTGGCTGTGCCGGTGCCGCCGATGCTTCTGCAGAGACTCTTAAACGGCGCAAATACTCCAATCTCATTGGAGACTACGAATTTGTGCCGTTTGGAGTCGAAACGTTTGGATCATGGGGTCCGAGCACCCGTAATCTCTTCAGAGAGATTGCGAAGCGCATGGTCGACGCTTCTCGTGACCAGAGGGCTGGCCTCTTTTTAGGACAGAGAATAAGCATTGCCATACAACGTGGCAATGCTGCCAGTCTTCTGGGAACCTTACCACAAGAGGCATGCGATGCGGAGGAATTTCACGACGCGTTTTAATTTAAGTCTTTTTTGTTTTTCTTTTTCATTTTAGTTTTAATTTTATTACAATAATTAGTATTTTCAGGTTATTTCTATATAAAGACGAATATTCAACCGCAGTTGTTGTAATTTCAGTGGTTTGACAGTGGTTCACAATTTGTAGAATCAGAGCCCTGGTTTAATGGGTGGATTTCATTTTATCTCAAGGTAAGAACACTTGTATGTATATAATTTTATTTGTCAAGGTTTTTTTTAAATTGGATTGCGATTCTTCATTTAACAGTGAGTTTGTAACCCCTGTATTAGAGAAGGGGAATCTCGCGACTAAACTATGGATTTCAAACTGCATCCGACGTTAAGATTCCAAGTTTGAATCAAAACTTCGCGTCTTTTGTGTAAGATCGTGGCTTGAGTCATCTTGTGAGATGTTTTAGTACCACTTTCAAGTAATTGAGAACGATTAGCAGTATATATAGTGAATAGTTGTTACAGATAAAAAATATGATTATTAATTTTCAGAGATTGTAACAAGTAGATAAAGCATTGTTAGTTGAGTATATTTCAGAATGAGAGCCTATAAAGATATTATTAATTTTGATTAAAGAGCTTCATTAATTATAAAGTAGCAGCATGTGTAACACAAACGTCCATAAGGTGACTTGTCTGCTACATAAGTGGTATAAACGATCACTAATGGTTTATAAAACGTCAATGAAACTTAATACGGTCGACTTAATTTGATAAACTTCTCGCATAATTGTAACAAGGCGCGTTGTGTATTTTTCAAAGAAAATTTTGTTCCTAGAAATTTTTGGGTGCGGAAATATTTTTGTACTCGCATTGTTACCTAACGACACCACACGCTACACAACAATAAAAATGGATGGCCTTTAAGTCTGTATTCAACCCATAAAAGATAATTGACATGTGAGACCTCTTTGAGGTGAAAACTTTTTTGGTTTTGTTAAACACTTTTTGTGAAGTATTTAAATACTTTTAACTTTTTATACAGACTGTTTTTCGATACTGTCGCAGTGTAATAATTATTTTTGTGAGTGTATATACGACTACTTAACACTCTAAACGTAATAAACACAGCAAACGAACTTAATAGCATTTACCATTAACCCCTTCAGCTAAACAAAATAGCTTGTGCTAGAAGTGTAATAGCCAGGCTGAACCCGCGACCTCTAGATCATCTGACCGATTAATCCACATACCTATCTATCGATTCTTTATCACTAAGGCAAAAAAACACGATGTATATGCAAATTATTCGCTTGCAATACAATCTTAACTCAAAAGAAACTCTCAAAGAAACACCATGTATTGTTAGCCCGCATTTTAATACTGTCACAAAGTGAAATGCGACGTTGCTGTCGCAATCACTCGCCCTCATCTGGCCCTTGTCTAGCCCCCATATGTACATATACGCACACATTGCTACATAAGTCTCGTGCCCCGAATTCCCACGACCCGAAGCCTGCTGACATTGTAATCGAGTCTCGAAAATACCGTATTTAGAGTTCCGTACCTAAAAGGTAACGGTTGAATATCACTACATAGTATAAAACAAAGTCGCGTTCTCTGTCCTTATGTCCCTTTGTATGCTTAAATCTTAAAAACTAGGCAAAGGATTTTGATGCTGGTTTTTTTAAAAGATAGAGTGATTAAAGAGGAAAGTTTATATGTTTATAACATCATGCTACAACCAACTGGTGCTGAGCTGCAGTGACAAATGTAGCAAAATGGGGCGCGTCAGCTAGTTTGTTAATATAATCAAGTTCTAACGGCTAAGCGGATCTGAATAAAATTTTGTACAGGATAGTTGGTAATAACACAGGCTTCTTCACTTATCTCAATACAGGTAAAAGTTCAACTGGATTTGCTACTAGTCAGTGAGTATGAATCAGAAGTATGACTATACTGTCATCCAACTTGGTACCTACTGTTCTCTCATCGAGTTTGTATCTACTTCGTCTATACAAATCAATAAAATTCAACATTTCGATGCTTTTGGAAACTATGTGTGTATTTATCTCAGGTTTATAAGTGCCTGGTTAATGGCAATATGCTCGCCACCTATTACATAGCCGTGATATAGTGATCCTTCAGAGATATAGTCGTGTGTTTATGTTATGTTATGTAACAGAGGTACGGAACTCTTAGTACGAAGTGCATCTCAAACTTAACAAGATTTTTTGTATCTGCATTTACCTTTCATCTTTTGTGTTTAAAGAAAAAGGATTTGAAGGTTAGATTATATTAGGTTTGTGTGTTTCAAATAACGTAAATATATTTCGAGGGTTCAAAGGCTGAAGGGTCTAACACTCCAACGTTAGTTGACAGGAAAACTGCTTTTCTATAAAACGTTTAAGATGTTGGTTGGGATCATATTTCTTTAAAAAATTGTTGCTACTTACATCGTTTTGATTATCAAGTATCCATTTATTTTATTACTAATACATTTGACTTTACTATCGCAGTTTGCTGTATTATAACAATCACTCGAAAGATATGTTATTTTATGCTACTAAAATTCAGATTCTACTAATTGTTAGTAAGCATTGTCAAACCACTGAGATTACAAAAACTGCAATTAAATTTTTGTCTTTATCTGCATAGTTTTAAAGTACAAAATTAATTGAGAAAGAGTTCATTACATTGCTCCTTCCACTCTACACTGTGCCGTTTCATTTTAGGCTCTAACTGCATACCAGTAAAGTCAACAAACCAATGGTATTTATTTAATAATCTCAGTGGTTTGATAATGGTTAACGATGACTAAAATCGGAACTCTGTTAGTTAGCGGTTATTGTGCTCTCTGGATGTTTATAAAAAGTTTATATATTTATTTTTATAAACACGGTGAATTTAAAGTGGAAACTGTGCCCAAAATCTTGTGTAAAAAAAATTTGTTTAAAATTTTCCCTATACACCCATGTAAAGACACAACCTTTATCGGATTAGAGTTATGTTTTAACCAATTACGCCTTCCGGATTAGTAGGTATATTAAATGCATAACCCTAATGAACAGAACATCTGAAGACTGGTAAAACCAAGAACAAAACAAAACAGGATAACAACAGCATCAAATTCAGAAGCCAAGGTTCGAGTTCTGCAGATTAACAAGTTAAATTTAAAGTTATATAAAAGAGGCTCCAACTTCAGGACGCTTAGGCATACTGTAGCACAATTAAACATTGTTTTAGTGAACACAAAACAAACTGTTGAAAGAAACTTGAGTATTGTTTTGGATGGACTTTTCTCAGAGAACAGCCCCCCTAGACAAATGGCGATTCGTTAGTCGTCGTATAGCTTAATACAATAGAATAGAAAGTTTAATGTATGACTATTTTATACTGTTAATCGATGGCACTTGATGGAATTTATTGTTAACACATTATTACACTTATATACATTATTGATAACACATTTATACTTCTCCACGATATTTATTATTGTACCTAACCGGTTTCAACTTTTGGCATTCTCAAAAGTGACTGTCAATGTAAACCTTTGTGAATGAACCCGATTAGGTATAATAATAAATATCGTGAAGAATTACAAATGCGTGATCAAAAATGTATTCAATGTATGGGATTGACACGTATTTTGAAGTTTATGACAAACGTTAACAACTATGACAACGTCTTCAACGTCAAAATAGTTATACATATTGCTAATACACTTGTAATTCTCAACTATATTTGTTTTCTGGTTCGTCTCTAATATAGACGTGGAGAAGTATAAGTGCGTTATCATGATATATAACAACAAATTCCACCAAGTGCTATCAATCAACAGTATAAATAAATAATGAAATAATGAAATTCTATTCCATTCTACAAAACTACAACCAATCACTTGCTACTTGTCTAGGTGGGCAAGTCCATTAATAGGAAATGTAGTTGTTGGCGTACAATTCCTCGGAAACGCTTCCACAGACGTGCAAGAATCCTTAACCTATCATTTGGAATACAAATCACGTATACCTACATCTAACATCATATACGATAAGTATTCGTTTTCGCCTAAATGGGAACCAACCTGCAGCCGCTCTTTGTCCTTTCATGATGTAATAGGTAGAGGTAGACACACTGGTCAATAAAATTCTATTGATATTAATGTAGAAAGAATTTAAGAAAGTATTTTTCAAAAGTCTAGACCCATTTCTTATGAATGTAGAAAAAATATTGTTTCATAAAGTTAGTCGCAAGAAGTACTGTGAGGTCATAAAGTATAGAAGCAACATCTGCGAGACATTACTCAATCTGTAAGTCAAGGGCCTGAAAGCTGTGAGCTGCACTACTGAGTAGAACAACGATGGAAAGCTCACAGATATAGGAGTGTATCTTTACGATAGATATCAAGGTCATTTCTATATAGATTGGAAAAAGTGAATACCCAGACGGGACTTGAGACTTTCATTAAATTAATTGGACAATAATAAAACAATGTTTGAAAATGATATTTCCTATAATATAATGATATATCCATAAGACTATCGGCAGAGAGGGGCCCCTTAGACAAAAAGGGAAAATTCAAGATCATCATTAGAAAATATATATCACATAGGTATTTCGCGTCGCAGTTAGACTGGAAAACGAGGACCCCGGACTCCTACACAAAAGTAATATTGATGAACAGCATGCATATCTACTGGGACAAAAAGGCGCAATTTTAATTACGTAAGACAACAAAGAAACAAAGTTACTTACTTTTGACATGCAGATAGCATGTGAAGTTTCTTTAGACAATGAAGATCTTAATGGGGCTTCATAAACAACATACACTTTATCCATAAGTAGAGATCAGCCAAACCCACACATACATTGATAAAGTTACAAATAAACATTTTCTCTCTCACTTCCACTCATTTAGAATATCAATAGTATTACACACTAAAAGCAAAACTATGCCCATGATTTGTTATCGACAGTTGGAGACTTAGCTCGCCATAAAATTGGTACGTTTTCTGTCCAAGTAGGGTTTAAATCAAGCCCTGTCGGCTCCACAGAGCGCAGTGAACCAACCGAACTAACTCGGATTTTATTAAACCTGCACTAGAGAACAAATGTAATGCAATTTAAACTGCGTTGGTGTTCATAATTTAAACTTTAATTATTTAAGGTTCATTCTTAATGCGCAAGTCTGTGGAAGGTTTGTTTTATATTGTTGAGCCGTTTTTATTCGAGATGGATTTAAACAAAGAACAGGGTGAATAGAATGTTAAAAAGTTTTTAAGAATTGTAATTATGGAGTTCTTGCCAGTTATTGGTCCCTTGGTAGCTTTGTGAATTCTGCGCTTGAATTTGCATGTGAACGTAAGGTTTTGTGGTGATTTCTGGAACATAAGTTACATGTAAATTAATAGACAAACTATTCGGAACATATTTTTTAGGATTCCTGGGTGTGTCGGGAATAAATTATAAATAACGAAACGCGAAAATTATAAAATTGAGTTAATGAATTTGGTCACTTATCTGTAAAGGCATAGCGCGTTGCTCTCATCCGTATGACAGTTACAAAAAGTTAGCAGTCGGGTTGTACTTTCAGGAATAACAGTTTTTTTTAAGTGAAAAACCAAAAATCTTCGCGAAGTAATACATATAACTTGTTTTAAAGGACACTACCAACATTTGTTTTTATACCGGTTAGGTGACAGACTCGCACGTGGCACACCTCATAGAAAGTGGTTACCGTGGCCTATGGAAATTTGCAACATCAGGAAAGTCACATTCGTGCTGCCTACCGTATAGTGGGGACCGGGGAAGAGGAAGGAGCGAGAGGAGAAGATCAAGATACTTTCAGTACTGTCAGTGCAGCACACAAAAACGGTTTCTCGGTCTTCTGATTAACAACACAAAACCTCTCCAGTGAGCTCTGGCTGCCTTACTCACCGTCGGAAACACAACACAAGGTTATTATAACCGCGGCATTCTGTAGGGCGGAGGCACTTCTCCAGTCGGACTGCTCAATTAGGACGGGAGATACTGTCATGTCCTAACTTAATGAAAAAAAATATTATCTAATACCGAATTTAATTTTTTACAAAATTGTCAGTAAAAATTTTTCCCAACAAAATTAAACCATGTACTACCACCAGTTGACTGAGGTCTATTAAAACGCAATTGTTGGTTTTATTCCAACCCCGCTACGTACAATCAAATACATGATTAATCTGATTATGTAAATTCATGCAAAGTGTTTCGTAACAAAGGGAGCTCAGGCGAGATGTTTAAAAAACTTTCTGATAATTTTATTTAAGCCAAGCCATACATAATTTTGTTGTACTGCTTGCATTGAAAAATCTTCAGTAAGCATGATGATTGTGTGAAACAAATGCGATAAAATCATGGAACCATTTAATTCGGTTTATACCCCTAAATCTATTCATGCCATACTTCCAAAGAGCTTTCACATTAAACCGTACCCCAATGAAAAACAATGGAAACTCCCCATTAAATAAGTTAAAAAGGCAATTTCCTTTAACACCACATGTTACCAATTGCAAACGAACATAAAAATAGGCGGTGTTGCACCCAGCATATGTTACAGACCTACCCTGGGTCCTTATTCGGTTTGACAAACCATAACGTAACTAGACGCGTTCGTATTAACCGACACATTTAAGTTGGTTTAATATGTGAACAATTCTATCTATTATGTTAACCAATTGAAATATACCGTATACTCATGTTACGGCTGTGAGGGTTCGCAAATGGTCAAATAGAATAATGCCCCAGTAACAGGCTATAAAAACCAGCAACCGATCCACGAGAATTATTTCTCAATTGCGACCTTTACTTGAATAACTTATGGGTTTAGCTCATCAAATATAGATCCACATTTTTTGCTTGAACGAAGTATTTGACAAGGGCAAAACTGCTCAGGACTAAAAAGTTCTGAAGTACGCAAGTATCTAACTTCACCACCAGTAGACAAGCCATTTGAATGATCAGCATTCTAATGCATTTTATTATATTACTACTTTTACTCATGGCTTCACTTGCGTTAATGGGGTTTCTGTCAATAAATTTTGTAAGGTATATTTGCTCATTAACAGAAGAAAATCCAGCGTTAACCTAATTATGGGACGTAGAACGAGAAAATCGGACCCGGGACTGAAAAGTGCATGCTTTGAAAGGAACGGGATTAGTACTTGAATGATGGTACAGCGAGTTTGCTTAGAGGTGATCTGGGCACGGGCTCCATGAACTGCAAAGAAAGGTGTTCACCATTTACCATATCACTAATTTGATCATCAATCAACCAATCAACTTATCGCAGTCCACTACTGGACATAGACCTCACTCGATATGTACTATTGCTCCCGAACCTCAGCCTTCCAAACCCAGTCCACGCCAGCTACCTTTTTCAGATCGTCAGTCCATCTGACTGGAGGGCATCCTACCTTCAGTTTGCCTTCTCGTGGTCTTCACTCTAGGACTCGTTTGCTCCAACGGCCTTCGGATCCTCAACAAACGTGGCCAGCCTACTGCCACTTCAGCCTACTGCTTCTGCGAGCTATGACAAAAAGTCCGAGGCAAATGGACAAAGTGAGTCCTTAAACAACTTTGTTGTCATATTTTAAGAAGATTCGTTTTGGTTCATTCACATAGTTTCTCGTTGACCTTTCTTACAAACTACATTTATGAGTAAGGACAAGGCGACAGGGCACATAGTCATATGATATGGGGGTAGCCGAAATTTTGGACGCAGTGGAAAGTGGCGGCCCGCGGGTATGAAAACAAACGGCCTGTACGTGTTTTGCCTGTAGTTATGGATGAAGAAAACATGTAGATGTGGCATCATTGCAGATTTTTTTGTTTAAAAGTATGATTCCGTACCCAACTCTAGATGACAACTTAACTTCGTCTCAATTGAGCATCTGCTGAATTTAGACGGTGGAACGGATTCAGAGAAGACTCCGGAACTGCACAGCCAGCGATGAGCGGAGGCGACTCGGACGTCGGAAGTGGCAGAATGTCCCACATGAACGTGGGCCTGGGGGTGACGGGTGGAACCGCCTGTCACCCCAGCAGAAGTAGACCGCGGTGATGTTACAAAGTGGACACCTAGATGGGGACACCTTGGTCCATACACCCGAAGGGTGTCATCTCGAAAGAGACAGCATCGGGTGCCGGGGTGTAAGGAGTGTTCGCTCTTAGCTCACCTCCGGAACTTTAGACCCAAAGATGGCGTGCGTTTTAGTCGGTTCAAGTCCGACATAACCTCTCTCACCGGCTCCGGTGGGATTGGTATCCGTGGGATATCGCACACGGAAACTCTTCCACAAATTTTATTTATTTTGACTTTTCGGGAGTGACTGCACTGTAAACCTTTAAGGACAAAGTCAACATTAGATCAATCAGCAGGTTACCAGTTTGCAGGAGAGGTTGGTTTGGACCTGATAGACCTTGATTGGTGGAGTTCCATATATGTAGCATATAGCATGTATATAACATATTACGTGTTAATACTCATTAAGTACTAATAAAATGCCGCCATAAAATAATTTACGATGACGGGATAATTGCAAAAGGACGCGTAACCGTAATATAACTACATGCTCTATTACCGTATATTAGGGAAATGACCTTGAAAATGTTGGTAATATTTGTATCCCTTTTATACGGTGTTTCGTCGTTAGTGACATGTATGTAATATCACTGTGATATAGATATTCTACCACATTATAAAAAGGACTTTTTTTTTTTTTTTTTTAAAGAATATTAGCAACCGAAGCTACTAATATTCCCTTTAACCCCTCCAGCTAAGCTCAAATGGCTTGTGTTAGGAGTGGGTTCACGTCGGTAGTGTAATGGCCAGGATTCGAACCCGGGACCTCTCGATCGTAAGGCCGACTCCTTAACCACTAAGCTACCGCCGCTACCGATATTGGGCGTATAAAGCGTCGAACAAAATCATCAGTCGCCTGCAAGTTGACGCACGGTAAGGTAAAAGGTTCTGGGGAAGCCTTTCCTCTTGGGGGTAGGTTATATCGAAGTCGTATAAGTCTAATCAAAGGGAACGAGTGGATGTAGTCAATAATTCTGCACAAAATTCGATATCAATTCTGCACATATAAGCAATACTCATCACACATAAGAATTACCGGTTTGAAACTGCTCGGGGAACATGTTAAGTCGAGTAGAGACGGCAGCATGAGTGTAACTACTCTGGACCCTGAATTGTGCTACCACTTTCTATCAAGTAAGCCCCCTAAGTGGTATAAAAAGAATCCAACAACTGGTTCATCTACATATCGCTTCATGAAAAATATTCAAATACAGTTTCATAGTTAGACTGTAGTCAACACCAACTTTATTTTTACCGTGCGGAAAAATTCCTTTGGATACAAGAGGAGCCATTTAGGTAGGTTGTCGGACTCCTACCAACAAAAACGCACGCCGACCTTAAGATTACCGTTTAGGTTGCAATTGAGGCCTTAAGAGATCCGAGGGTGGTACTCGAACCGACTCAAACACACGCTGTCTTTGGGTCTTTAGTTACCGGAGGTGAAACTGTTTTTCTCACTCGTAACCCTATCTAGCCCCCGGGTATGGGGAAAACCAAAAACTCAGCGACCACGAACCAAGCGGTTCGGTGCGTCTTTCCTCTGCCGCACCGTTAAGTCTTGGAATTCCTTGCCGGCGCACGTGTTTCCTTCTTCCTACAGTCCTGGGTCCTTTAAGCGGGGCGTGAAAAAGCATCTGATGAGGACGTCAATCTGATCGCCACCATTGTAGCACTGTACGTGTTTGCAATGGTGACCCTCTTTCGTGAGACTTTGCCTTTAGCTTAACATCAGGCGAGTTGATGTCAAATTGACGTGCTATGAATATAAAAAGGTGCATTTTGCGCTACCTCCTTTTGCTAGGGTGACAGCCAATCCCAGCTGAATTGGAAAATTAACACTAGGGTTGAGTATCATAATGCCTTATCTAAAGTTTCTCAGTTCCTGTTATCGTCCAAGTATGCTCATACAGTTGATCTCACGCAAAGCCAGCTTGTTTAGACTATTGCATGTGTAACAAGCTATTTTATGACTCGGACTCATTGTGTATTCAGCAGAGGCTAACGAATTCTCTAGAAAAATAGAAAGTAACCACAAATGCTTGTTAAGTCGAGCCCGCAGTGGGCCATCGTGTGTATTATCATATCGTTGTATATTATCTTATTAGTGAGATGGGTCTTTTACGGCGGAGTATCACCATATATTGTTTGTTTAAGTTTTACCTTGGTTTTTATTTTTATCTCTATTTCAGTGTAGTTTTTTGGGTGTATTAAGATGTTAGAAGCTCAAACCAACTTCCACTGCTAGTTGGTATGCCTACTGATTTGTGAATGACGCTTCGACGCAGGGTTTCTTCTAATAGTTCAGAAGCATTCGTTATTTTTTTGGCCAATAATCATTTTAACTTCTCTTGCTAAGCTCAATGGCTTGTATTAAGAGAGAGTACACGTCGTTATTGTATTGTCAAGGAATGGAACCCGGGACTCCCGATTGTAAGACTGATTCCTTAATCACTAAGGTTCCGACGCTTGCATAGAAGCGATTTATGTTCTCAGACTTTTAAGTGACAGTATCGAATGCAATCAGAAACGTCACTAAGATAACACCATAATTTTCAATATTTTATTTTTAAATAGCCCGGGCCCCACCTCGCACACACTGACGAAGCACTAAATACACTGTAGACTAAACCGGTGAACTTGAATGAGAGTTTTCTTGACAGTAATAAAAGAATTTCACGAAGTGTATAAGGGCTGAAGTAAATGTCAGGCAGTTGTCTCTATCTACACCAGGAAAAGAAAGACCTGTCCACCCACGGATACCAACCCCGCTAAAGTCGGTGGAGGCGGCTATATAGGACTCAAACCGATTAAAAAACCGCCTTTGGGTCTTTGATTACCTGAGATATGATAATACAAGACATATCTATTGCACCCCGACAGACCTTCTCTTTTGAGATGACCCCCCACCCTAATAAATATACTTTTTAGTTTTTAGAAATAAAAGCTATTTGCCTCTACAATTTATTTTAAACAAAAACGGGCTTGTGTATCTAAATATAAACTGGCTTTAGAATTTGTTAGTGTTACAAACTGCCAGTCATCAAATTCCATTACTTGCCTGATTAAGTTTACCTAAAGTTGAAATCACCACGGCACAGCGACATCAACGTTCAGCCAGAACAAACTTTAGTTTTATCTGAGTGCCTTTAAAACGGTGTCATCCTATAAAATCTATCGGTACCTTGAACTTCCTTATTGCCTATAAAGTAAGGGTGATAACTGCGCAACAAATAAAACACCCTGTGTCCGACGCTTAGGTAGGTGTTACACTTGCTTGTCAATAAGCAAAGTGGCTTACGGCGGATTGTGGCAACTTATTTCCAGTGAGCTGGTCAGTGTGGGAGTTTTGCTATATTTAATGTTCAAATGACAGACGTGTACCTTACATAGATCTGTAGATGATAAGATAGGACTTTCAGGAAATAAGGGATTGACCAGACCAAGACGCTTTTGTGTTATTGTCGAAGATTCTGCAGGTGCGGGGGGATTTAGTTGTTATTCTCAATATTGTTTAGGGAATGTAACTAAAACATTCACTTATTTTTTGGGTTTTCTAGAAATTACAATAGAGTTGGCAAATCTTTCTGAGAAACTAGGTTTAAAGCACCCAGTATACTACCAGACTATTTCATTTTATTAATATACAAATAAAATACTTTGATTGCTCTCTTAATTTTTTATAAGTGGTACAAAAACCAAGCAACAACACAGCACACATTCCACCTGATGGGAACCAGTTACCGGAATATAATATGTATATTACTGTTTAAGTTCTTTGAGAAAACATTTAATGGAAAAACGTGCATGTTGTTTTAGATTGATCGGGAGAGGAAGGGATCAGAGATAAAACATCGTCAAGATAAGTGACAATATATGTAACCCAAAAGACTCACATAGCACAGCACGCAATAAATACATCACTTAACGTTAAAATAACAAAACAGAACGTTATATTAGCTTTTAAAAACCTAATAAAAATAGGCGCTCACCGATAAACGAACACATACATTAAGAGCTTTGTGAAGTGACAAGCAATGAAGAGAGTGCAAAGACTTTTTACCTTGAGGCTTTGCGTTGATTTTACATGACGCGTAATGTGACGATAAATATTAGAGAATAAAAAGTAATATTACATAGAGAACTTTCACTTTGGAGCAATATGCGAATAAGAATTTTAAAACTGCACAACACATTCAGCAGTTTTCGTTGCATATGTATTTAGCTAACTCCTAAACTCCTTCTGCTACTTTTGGTATTACTACGTGTATGCTGCGTAAAGCCCGTGCTCTCACACGGGTGCATATTTCATGCAATACTGGATTAACTTCGTGCAGATACACAAACACAAAAACAAAAAAATATGGAGTGGTTGAAGGGAACTCGAGCTACAAATTGCAAGTTTTGGATGCAACCGTGGTTGGCTCTCGAATGATAACAACTATCAAAAACAATGAAAATTTGGCTACTGTGCAAGCACCCTTAGATCGAGGCTAAAACAATGAAGCTAAAACTTCCGAGGATCAGAATAAGTTTTTTCTAATTAGAATCCGATGAATTGGCCCTTTTTTATTCGGCTTGGATCTATTCAGCTTAGGGTCGCCAAATGTTGAGACTTGCACGGATATTTTTGCCGTGGATAGTCGAGCTCGTAGTGTATTAACTGATTTTGAATTTATAAAGCAGAGTGAAGTGATAAGAAATGAATTTTTCACTTTCTGTTGTCCATTTTAGGTAGTAGTGCGTATATTATTATTGTTGTGATGATATTCCAAATTTAGAATTTGATTGAATAGGTTAAGAGACCGAAAATCAAATGATGTAATGTAAAGAAAAACATGATGGAGTATGAAATCTCCGAGTATGACCTTGCAGATAGAACAGAAATGGAGGGAAAAGAGTCAAAAGGACGGACCCCTCAACATGTGGGACACGTAGCAAGTAAAAAATGAAAGATAGAGACAGAGAGAAAGAGAGTTTTAGACCAATACTTGGATAAAAAACTAAACTACAACCACGGGTATCGCTTGTTTGCCAGTCTTTTATTGAGTCTAAAAAGACTCCGTCCGCACTGCAGCCAATAAAGCTGTTACATACTAAACTTTAAAAACAACTAAATAATAAATATAATCTACAATCTACACAATGCCACCTAGACATTGAGTACCCCAAGTATTTACACTGAGCAGGATTCGTATACGCGCCTCCTGCGTCGCCACTGATGTCGTCAACTTTGCCCAAAATATATAGCACACAATCTTATGCATATCTCTTGTGGAATTATATAATGTCCGTTTCATCTTTCGCACTCAGCGTATCATGAAACGGTTTTTTTTTATACAACTTAGGTCAGGTTACAGACAAGTACGCGGCCCACCTGATGGTAAGTGGTTACCGTGGCCAATGGGTGAGTGTAACACCAGAGGAATAACACTCGTGCCGCAACCCCTGTCAGTGTCAAAAGAACAGAAATTCTGTGTCGTCAGCGCCATAGATGTAGGATAAGCCTTTAGTTTTCCCACTGACAACACAAAACCTCTCTAGTGAGCTCTAGCTACCCTACTCACCACCGAAAACACAAATCAAATCAAATCAAATCACAAGGTTATTAAACGGCGATATTCTGTAGGGTGGAGGTGCTTCCCCAGACGGACTGCTCGATTGGGACGAATATAACGTCGTGTCCTACCTCCTCTATAACGGTCTAACTAACGGTCAATCAGTGTTCTAGCAATGACTTGCTAGAAAATCATTTCTTCTGAACCGCTCCGCTGTCTGCTTGTGCCGTACAATCTTCTCCAAGAAGAATCCGACCACAAAAAGTAATATCCTACTTAAACATGGGGATCCTAAACAAAGTGAAATGCCGAAGTAATTAGTGAGTTCAGTGACTTGGTTTTCTAATGAAATTCTATGGAGTTGGAATGATTCTTTCTTATTTTACATATTGAACCTTTGTGGCATTTTGAATAGTTTTTTAGGCGACTTCAAACAATGTGTAATAAAGAAAACGGATCTGTGAGGTCACAAACTTTGGACTCTTAAAGCCTGAAGCTTGGCAATCATCGGTTCGATTACTAAAATTTCGATAGTCATTTTATGATTATGATATGCTTGTTAGTGTGTAATGATTATTTATAAATTTTGAGGCATTAATAACAAATTGTTAAGTTTAAAAAATATTCAGTTTTAAAAAAATATTAAGTTTTTCAAATCAACTTAAAATTGGAATAAGTGAATGTTTATAAGCGACTTAAACCTAGTCGAATTTCCAAGTCACTCATTTCAATGATGAAAATGAGAATCGATTGTCGGTAGATGGCTCCTCAAATGTAACGTTGAATTTCGAATGCTTTAGACGGGTCTAATAGCTCTGGTGGTTGCGGGTTAAAGTCCCATCTAGACATTTACTTTTTCCAATTAAAAATCAGTTTGTGCAGATATTTTTGTCTTTCAATGTTCGTATGTCTACCGATGACACAGTACAGTTGGTATAAAGGTTAGTTATAGCCTTTTTTTAAATCGTGCGAAAAATATCCCACGGATACCCCCCACCGGAGCCGGTTGGGTAGGTTATGTCGGACTCTAGCCGACTAAAACGCACGCCATCTTTGGGTCTTTGGTTGCCGGAGAAGAGGTAGTAGCCAACATATCCTTCGCACCCCGGGTAGATTAGAGCCTGGAATAAGACTAAAGTTTTTTATGATGAGAAAAACGGTGGTTACACCCAGCTGAGAAGGCCCAGGAGGCTGTGAAAATATTGACTTTTGCTAAGTTTTCCTCAACGTTTTTCCTCTTTTTGATTTGACTTTTACAGGGTGTAAAGGGAGCGAGTTACCAACATCTACAATAAAACCTGAACCACAGCCTCATCTGTTAGACAATAGGTTATAAATTTGGTTATCGAATAACGATTATTCTCGATTTCCCTTTTACCGATTACCCCTGAAAATTAACAAACATTATTAATATATTAATTAGAACAATAAAATTAGGTTAATAGTGCTAATAAAAGCTGTTTATTAAAACTCAAATAAACGAAATATGCCTCTTTCAATCTCAATGCTGAAGATTATACGTTTGTATGTAAATGTTTGCTTGCTGCATACTCCATCTCTGCATACAACACTTGCAAGCGTAACCACTCAATAGTATTCCTGAAAGGACCAATAACTATTGAGGTATTACGAGGCACTCTGACAGAAACCGACTCAGTGGTTCAGTTCTGTAGACCGCATGCATGCCTGTCGAGCTATCAAACCATTTGCCGCTAAATTTATCGAAACATTCACAGTGTCAAAGAGCCGTGTGGTCAGTTTCTAGATTGTAAAGCAAACCAAACTGATTGCCAACGCTAGTCAATATCTGAAAGGAAAAATACTAGATATATACAGAGTGATTTCAAGAGGTTGTGGGTGTGAAGAAATCTGACACTATGAGGAATAGAGAAAAAGACAAAAAGAATCTCGGACCCGATTTTAATGATAATGAAAGATGTGTGTAATAGGATTTTTGTCAGAATTTGTAACAGTATTTTACAACATAAAAAAACAGTTATGTCAAAAAAAATAAAATGGGTCCCGTGTTCTATCTAACCTTTTTCAAACTTTCTACCACAAACGATTGTTTTATTTTTAATTATTCATACACTTCTAAAATGATAAAATAACACACGTATCATCTAATGGTATTTTTTTTCTCCTCCTCTTGCATACCACACCTATTGTAGCCGGTGAGAGTGGTTATGTCGGACTCGAGCCGACTAAAGCGCACGCCGTCTTCGTGTCTTCAGTTGCCGGAGGTGAGATAATAGATATAACATATCCCTCGCACCCCAGCCGGTGATTTTATGTAAATTGGAAATGTCAATAACGTAACTCAATAGTTCAGTGGTCAAGGCATTCCGATTGTGTTTTTTTTTCTTTTTTTTATACCACTTATAATATGTGGCAGACATTCTAATCTAAATCGATTTGAATAGTTAGAGTCGGTAGCTTAGCGGTTAAGGAATCTGTTTTACGATCGAGGGGTCGTGGGTTTTAATGCAGGCCATCTCCACTACTCACGTAAACCAACTCCTTTTTATTTATTTATGGCACGTCATTTTAACTTCACCACGCCTGATGTTAAGCTGATGGCAAAGTCTCATGAAAGAGGGTCACCATGGCGAACACAAGTCATTGAGTTTTGTTGGAAGGATTCTTTTATAAAAAGTTACCATACGAAATCTTTTAAAATATCATTACATAATTTATCGAAGAGTATGTAGTAAGCCTTCCCGAAGAGCCAAACCTATGCTTTGGTCCTCTCCGTGAGTAGCGGCGCTGAAGTGAAACAAATTACTACACCACGATGGCAACTCCAAAATGCCGTCGATTCGATAGAAGAAGAAGAATGGTAGCTACCACTCTATTCAAGATTAAATACACATAAAAGACAAAATAATTAGTTACTAACTTCTAATACGTGACGAAGCATGAAAAGACTGCAACTTTGTTTAATTCTCGAACTCGTATTGAGTTCATTACATCGGTATGTTAACAAATAGCAATACATTGTGAACATGCAGTGTTGGCGCTGCTGCCGGTAGCTGCTGCAAACCTCATTACGTGCGGAGTGCTCTGAACAGTCACACCACGCCAGGTGACAAATGTGTAGGTCAGTCAACAAGCCATAAGAGTGCAGCGATATCTACATTTTTTGAAGTCTACGCGAATGTCACACATAGAAATGTATTTTACGTATTCTATATGATATATTTAGTATTATTTACTACTATTATTTACTTTTCAGCTGAGTGCTGACCAGGCTAACTAGTGAACTAATTAGTGAATCGATTTCGACAACAAATGTCACTCCCATACATTTTCAGAGCGATGACGAATGTAGATTCGGAACGAATGCATCTTGGCTAGAGCCCCTGTTCGCAAAGTGACTAAGGATCTCATAGGATTTGCAGTGCAATTTATTCAAAGTACTTTAAGTTAGGGACATATTATGATGAATTATTGTTGTCACTGTTTACGCAGAATGTGTCTTTATAATGAAACCTATCACGATATATTTGGTAATATTTGTCAAGATACGACAAATATCACCAAATATATTGTGACAGGTTTCATTTCAATGATTTCTAAATTCTCAATGTACTTACATGATTTTAATCGATGACAAGGGGTGTATTAAGCCCCACAAGTCAACACCTACGGATCAAAGTCGTTACTCAGGTATGGTGCTTGCAAGTCTGCAACCAGGTATACCTGCTGATTTACAAAAGAGGCTCTCGCAAAGACGCACGTTGAACGATAACGTTTATAACAATTTTGCGAACTAGTTCAACTAATTCTGCAAGGGACTAATTTATTTATTTTTTATATATAAATAATCCTTTTCTTCTCGTATCTCCCTAGAATGATGTAATTACATGTTGATTCACTATTTTCGTAACTTTCGTGTTTCCAATATTTATTTTGTACCTATGTATAAGTAGGGAGCTAGCACCTCTGCCTACCCCTTCTGGGGTTTTCTTTATGTTATGTTATGTATGTAGAGCATTTTTTGCTTCAGCTTATAACATGCACTAACATTCGTTTCACAGTGGCAAGTTTAGCTCAAACTGTGAATACCTTAGTAATACAACACCGCAGATCTGTGTTCCGAATGAAACAAATCCACTTTTGGGTTAACCACAATTTTGAAACATATAAACTAGAAAATGCATATATTTACTAAGTTTTCTACTAGGTACTATTTTGTCGCGGCAGCGTGACCCCCGCTCCTCCCTCTCTAGGGAAAGACGGACACCGTATTCCCACCTCCTTCTCATGGCCCAACCAACCATCTTGGTTATAACGAGCCGAATCTTAGGAGATACGCGCCCTACTGGCGACTGCTCTCTTTCGAGCGCGCCTTTTTCATGCCCTACATATTATTTTTGGTACCCTATCATTTTCGCTCTCTCCCCTTTCTGGGGCAGCACGCCACACTAACGAGCTTCATCGCCTCTAGAGACCTTTTGAGCTTTGCGCCTATCGTGCCAAACGCGCACAAAGCTGCACAGCCATCCGAAGTTTTGGGGTGTGCCTACAAGGTCCGAGCAATACATAGGATCAGCCTCCGATCTTACCACCCACAGTCACAGCACATGGTGTAGGTCTTCGTCTTCCAAACCACAGAAACAAACAATTTCGGTGCCAAGGCCCGACCGAGAGACCTCATGAACTTTGCAAGTCTCGAGGTCTCTCCGGTGAGGAGCTGGAACAGCTCGTAGTCCGTAGATGGACACCCGAGAGAGAGATGCCAGAGGCTACCTCGCCCTCGGTAACTGATGGCCCAAGACGGCTTTGGTTGGTTCGAATCCGACATAACCACGCACCAGAAGGATCCAGCCATTCATTGGGAGAGGGAAAAAAACAAGGTAGTATTTTATTGAAAGCATAGAGCTCTGTTGAGATTATGTAAACATGATGACGACCTCTATTGATTGCTCGTGAGTAGACTTGCCGCAGAATCTCTTTCACGCTTTATAATTTGACGTAGACGTGAATGAAAAAAATGACTGAAACGCTTTTCATTGTGACCGATAGTTCGTATGATTATCGGTAAATTTCACCGTCGCCCCAAAGATATGGTTGTTTAGGAGAATTTCGAATGCTTAAATTCAACACAATATACATTAAAAAAAACATTAACAATATTCATCATATCGCTTTGTTACCCTAGCGTTGATTTGCATTAAAACCGCGCTAGCTTCTTCGCTGCAAAATGTCCCGGAAATTCAACAAATTTGTGAACACATTACGCACTTTCGTACTCTGTTTATGAGTTTTGTTACAATTAAAACTGTACATAACCTCATTTTATATTCAAAATGCGACATTATTAAGAAACATGTTCTTTTAAATTCTATTTTAAGAAGTGAGTATTTTAGTGTAACGAAATTTTTAAGCATCTTTTAGATTGAAAAAAGTCTCTTGAAAAAACTCGAGACCTTACAGGAGGAATGCGTTGACTTCTGAGCTACCGGGCCACGTCTTAAATAGTTTATTATAATGTTATTTTTAACATATGTTTTGTTATATTTAACATTTAAATAGTTATTAGTTAGCATACTTCGAGGACGGTCATTCTGCGACCTCCGACGGCCGCCCGAACCGCGGCTCAGGCGGATTAATTAGGAAACAATGTTTAAAAATGATTGTTAAACCGTTTATTGCTTCAGATAGTTCGTACGACTGTCAGTAGATGGCTCCAGCGTCACCCACTAAGTAGCGGTCCGGTCCCTCAGTGGTCAGAGTATTCCCCCTGTAAGGAACTGTCATTCTGCGACCTCCGAGGGACGCCCGAGTCGCGGCTCGGGCGGATTAATTAGGAAACAATGTTTAAAAATGATTGTTAAACCGTTCATTGCTTCAGATAGTTCGCAGGATTGTCAGTAGATGGCTCCAACGTCTCCCACTAAGTAGCGGTCCGGTCCCTCAGTGGTCAGAGTCAGAGAGAGACAGGGGGAATCTCTGTAAGGAACTAGGCGTGTGTTCAAGTCCAATCTCGGCGTGGGGCCGAGAGAGTATGTGTTGTATTACCTCACCTCAAGCAATCAAAGACCCATAGATGGCATATCGGTGATTATGTCGGTTCGTGTCCGACATAATCACCGATTTTGGTGGAGATGGTGTCCATGGGGATTTTGCGCACAATGAAAAAGTTAAGGTTCTGGTGCAAAATTTAGGGTTAATATAACGGCAGATGTCAATATAAGCTATAACCTATGATGAAATTATAATGAACAAATTACTACATCGTAGTGGACTATTATATACCCAGGTACATTAAATTCATAAAATACAATATTTTCAAAACATTGTCATCCCTACTTCAGTAATACACCTATTCTGTGATAATACGACACGTTAACATATCTCTTCGGAGAAAAACAGGCACGAATATATAAAAATATAAACACTCCCAAACATCCATTGTTACAATAACATAAAAAGTTTAATCTATAAACACACCACCGCATAACTTAACCGAAAAACCCAAATCAAAGCTGACCAAAAACGAGCCAAAGCGATCCGCACACGCCTGATCTTATTCAAATACGCTAAAAGCCTCCAAATCTATACGTTTATCCCGCATACACCCACACTTACCCCGCATGTACCTATGTTTACATTACACTCAGATGCCATTAAGACGCAACGGAATAGACTTGGGACGAATAAGAAGCAATTTATGTCTATTGCGAACCGTTCTTGTGTGCAGAAGCGATAAGATTTACATTTCTGTGATAGATTAGGAGTCTTACCAGTTTGAATTTGGAAGTGTCCGTCTGGGAATAGCAGTTATACAGAACTATACCTTTCGGCACGAGTCTTAGACCTATATCGTGAGCAGTCGCGAAAGAAACGAGGCCTAGCGCGCGGATTGTTTTCATATAAACTTTGATTGCGAGATTTGAGTTCGTCTACCGCGCGTAGAGCGTATTTTAATCACTTTTGGTTATTACTCACTTACTATGCCTTGCTATTATGAATAGGATAGCGTTTCTGACAGTTTCAAAATCATGTCACAATTTTCGTACCGTCAGAAGAAAAATATTTAAAAAAGAAGAAAGAAAGTTCTTGTCCATCTAAGTAAGATCAAACCAGAATTGAGGAGATTCGTAGACAATCGAAAATTTCCGACATAGCCCACAGGGTTTGCGAGCTAAAGTGTCAGTGGGCGGGGCACGTAGCTAGAAGAACAGATGGCCGTTGGTGCTCGAATGGAGACCGCGTACCGGTAGAGTGGGTGATAGGCGGCTGCGAGATGAATGGACAACATAGTCACAGTTGCGGGTACCCGTTGGATGCAGACTACCTCAAGTCAAGCTGAACGCCACCATTATAACACCGTACGTGTTGTTTCTGAGAGTTTGCTTTCAGCTGACCAACAGGCTATGTGAAGTCAAATTGACGTGTCCTACATAAAATAAGTTCTGGCAGTCATGTACCTACGAACTCAAAAACGAAATATAATATTTTCTCATACATACATTCCTACATTATATGGAGTACAATTAACGACAGAATCGGACAAATAAATGTACCTAATGCAAAATAAAAATTGGGACAAAAATTGGGTTGGTGCTCGCACTCGAAAACGCCCCTCGATTTCGCAAACGTCGCATTTTTGTCTTTGTGTTTATTCCTTCCTATATTTACCGACTTTTAATACATAACGAACAAACATGAACCTCCCTGAAAACAGCCAGCGATTCGTTTAAAACTCATGAAGCAAATATTTGACAGGGGATTTGCTTTGACAAAATCAGTCTTGGCTTAAACGCAAGTCACTTAATCAGCCAGCTGATACTCCAGCCAAACTAAGTTACGCCGAGTCACTGCGGACTGGCGGCACATCACTCGCCCGACATGTTAGCGAATGTTGGTCCAAAGTTTGTGAGCCGAACGGAAGATTTAACTTTCAAAACTGGTGAAGAAAATAATGAGGAATTTCCCGGTTGGCTACTATTTCATTTAGCTTATATAACTTGAGAGTGTTTCGAGTTAAGTTCTTGCATTTCCGTATGTACACTTGTACTCTTTTGGCCATCGGAAGTAAATTTATGTATGGTCATTCATATTTCATAAGCTTATCCTTCTGTGAAAACTTTCAATAGGTTATCAATTTGATTATTGTACGCTATGCGATTCTGCCTTCTGACCCCTAGAGCCAGCCTATATGGCGTTACGGTGTAAGACGCGACCGCCACGCATTAGGCATGTATTCGATCCCCGCTCACTGCAAATGCTATTTACATTGGTCAGGTAGGGCTTAGGAAAGCATGTAAGGTAAGTCGTAAGTCTCGGGTATCGTATTGTAATACAACTATGTCAGTCGTTACGGGAAGTTAGAGCCCTAAAAAGAACAACGACGGGTCCAACTGCAAAGCTTTGATATCACCAATGCCTTATGTTATGGAGGTTATATGGCAATCGCTAATTAGTAAGGACTCTTAACACATATCTTTAGATGTTTTAGAACTTCTCACGAGAAATACAGATACAATATTCCCGTAATAAAAAAACCTAAATCAGTCGTATTTTACCTTAAACGTAATGAGAAAGAAAGAAAAAAATACATTTATTAAACAGTAATAACATATTAATATTAAATCACGGCATAATTTTAATTAATTCCATTAGATCTGTGTACTTCAAAGGACGTTATGCATAATTCTACACTAAACTTTGTTTTTTAAACAGAATCTTTCAATATTTTTATCACCAAGCGCGCCTAGCACATACACCAAATTAATTTTATGTAAATGCGTCAATATCTTCGAATACTAAAATCAGTATTATGAGAGATTATATCCAATATTGGGACAAACACTTGCGGAGTAGCGATACGATGGTGCCATGCGGTAATTTTGCCGCGCTACCATTCCGTGGCCCGCCTAATTGCGAAACTGTCATGGCGACGACGCAGGCCCGCATTCCTGAGTGCTCACAAGATTTACACTGAATGCCTGAATACCGCCCTGTGTCTTTGGCGAAACCGTGAAATCTAGCCGCCTTTAAACACTCGTGAAAGGAATTTCGCCAGATAATTTAAGATAATGCGATTTTTACCGCAGATATTCTCGTTGTAAGCGTTTACAGTTTCCACTTTGAATTAAAAGTGAATGTTTTAACGTTTTTTTTCCTAAATCTATAAAAAGCTTTCGTTATTTTGGACGGTTCTTTTGCCAAGCTTCCACGTGATATGGTGACCACTGCGGATCATTCGTAGGGACTTTTAGCTTACCTTTTCGATAATATTACATCCATAAACGTTGTTTTATTCATATATAAATAAAACCCGTATAATTAATTAGTCTTTATTCGTATATGAATATGATTAAGTACCTTGTAGACATCGTGTTCGTTCGTATATTTCTTGTCTCATCTTCGTATATTTGCAGTTACAAAAGTTATATCTAATTACAATGAATATTATGTATATTTAATAAACTCGTCATTGACAGATGAAGTATGACAGATGACTCTCATTGTCATCATCATCATCATCATCATGGAGACGTGTTTTCCTGAATGCAATTAAGAGGCCGAGGCCAAGGTGAACTCGGAGCTCGGGATCCGCCTTCAAGCTTTTCCTCCTACACTTAGCCAGTATCCATGAGAGTACCACTCATGTCACCCTCCAAACGTCAAACCAGGATTTCTTAGGCCTACCCCTCTTACCCATTGCCAGGTATTTCTTACCCACACCTACGTAGCCTAGTAGTGTCCGCAAATCGTGATCCCACCAAAGAAGGATAGGTGGATGGTGCTGGATTTATGACTCTCCGGATATTGGGAGGCTTTGGCCTACTGTTTTCTTTTATACCACGTAGGTGGCAGACAAGCACACGGCCCACCTGATCAGAAGCGGTCACCGTGGCCTATGGACGTTTGCAACACCAGATGCGTCACACACGTGCTGCCTACTCTGTAAACTGTTTATACTCTACGCTGGCCAGTCCCTCTCTTTCTCTTGCAGTGATTATCGTCTGCGTTTTCCGTTAGCTGTCTCTCAAGATTCCCTTCGGATGTGATGAGGCAGTGAGTATGCTTTCTACGTCACCATTAAAAATAAAATCACCAAATTAATCAGCAACAGAACACATTTAGGCACCGCTGTTGAAATCCAAATGCAAAATAATCTCAAGTTCACATGCATTTTATATCAAATAGCATATTGCTCCACTTGAAATGCACTCAACGTTATACAAATAATAAAAATACGAGTGCATAAGCAATAAGCATTATTTATTGCAGGATTGTCAGACATATTCCGGATCGTATTGAATGCGATACCAATCGGAGTAATGCGTAACACCCGGATCATATTGAAAAATATTTTGTTCAACAAGTTCACAGAAGTCTGAGCGAAAAGCGTGTTAGCTAAATGAAATTGTAGTTTTATATTTAGAAATTATAGGCGTGCAATTTCGTAAAAGGTATGATACTAATAACGTTTTATTTTGTTAATAAATTCAGTTATTATTTCTACTAACACTTCTAAACTATTAGTTAGATTAAGGTTATATAAGAAAGTTTATAGATAGTATATATGTTATAGGCAATGTGTATAATCCGGCCTAGGCATTCTATACAATGCCAATAAGTTCAGCCAATGTGTATGTATGTATGTGTGTGTGTGTGTGTGTGTGTATTGTTATAATGCCTGAAGCGCATCAGGCAATCTGTATAATATACGACCACGGGAACATCACATCATTACATACATTGCCTGAACGACCCCGGCATTCTATACATTTCCTAGGTATTATATAGAATGCCTGCATTATACACATTGGCTGGACAGATAGATAGATAGACAGTAAAGAGAAAGTTAGGTGAAGCAATGAATCTTTCTTTTTCTATTCTTTTGAATGGATAGAGAGCTCGTTTACTGTGGTAATTGCATAAATTTATGAAATACTGTTTTATCGAAACAAACCGCAATTTCAAGAAACTTAAAAGAATGTACATAGTTTTTATAAGCCACAAAACGGAACCCTTTTCAGTTACCCACGGCTGCTCATAAAACAACCAATAAAATGTTATCTAATCCGATGTTGTACCAGGGCAACATGAAACGTAACAAATACAAATAAACAAAACCTACACAGCGTGTTCTATCCGGGTGTGCCTACCAGGCAAGCATAAAACTCGCTCTCTCATACATACACTACTACATACATACTTCCCGTTCGTTATTATAGTACATTTCAAAGTTAGAACCCTGGAGGAAGGAAGTGGCAAACGAGCGACGTCATTTCCGATGTTCTTTCAGCAATTGCAACTAAAGTTTTGTGTCAAACGTAATTACTCTATTGCCTTTCTGACGCCCTCGGACTAATTTGGAAGCTCTCTTTGTAGCAGCATTTTGTGTAATGAGATAGATCTTTTCATTGACTATAAGAACAGCATAGTAATAGCATACTAGTGTCTCATATACAGTTAACATAGGACTCAGGAGATACTGATGTACTTTCAGATAGGACTTCAATATGTTACAGAACCCGTTTCAGTCATAATCTTGAATAGGTGTCACATAATACTAACTGATAGATTAGCAAATCAGACACACAGTTTACCATAAGTTTTAGTTTTCGTGATCAGATTTGGTAGACATTCCATTATTACTATCAAACGATTCGGTGATACTTTTATTATGCGTACTGTCAAAGAGACCGCCCTGACCGAATCTGTTTCCAGAAAACTAAAACTTGGAAGTATTCTAGAGAGTGGAGTATTGAGATTGAAATGCTTCACACACATTGTCAGTAAGCAGGTTGCCTTTTGTAGTGCCTCGCTCTCTTGCTATCGAATTCTTATACGAAAATGATGCAGCTAAATAAATTTAGAAAAAAAAAAGGTTTTGACGTGCTTAGTTGCACCAGCACTACCAATTAACGTCTTGGGGAGAGAAGTTATCTTAATAATCAATAATTAATGGTTTTAAAATATGGTGGCCAATAAAATGAAATCTAAGAAATGATATCCCTATATTCTCGCAAACGACAGAAACTATTTAGTATAATTTTAACTTTCTCGGAACGATTCCACTCGTAACTGGCAACTGTCCAATATTCAAAGCCAATAGTAAAATGTAATAGTCTTAGTTTAAAAAAGTAATACCTTTTTTTAAAACTAAAACTATTACATTTGAGAATAAAGTCCGGACATAACGGCCCACGTAAAACTTTGTTAGTTCACAAGAAAATATGCAAGTTTCACAATTTTATTTTTTAAATACGTACGTTATACCTACACTTATACGAGTTATTCTTGTATATATCTTGTATACAAGAATTAACTAGTTATGTATCCAGAGATCGCTTAAGACACTAAAGAAGTGAGTGAGGAACTCCTTCTTTATAAAATAGTTTTTCCTAGCTTTTACAAGAGCGACTATTAACTATCCTGAGGGAAAATCAGCGACAAAATTTCGTATGTCCATCACCCGCTGGTAGGTAGACATTTTCTTTGCGTTCGCTTCAGTACCTGTAGAAAACTCTTTAGCACTTATAATATATTGTATCTTTTTTCTGTTAAGAATTTATATATGTCAATATGCCTATAATTTGTAGAGATGTTTAATAATGCTATGTTCACTGGCGTAAGCGGCCGCCTCCTCCTTCTGCGAGCAAGTAATACTCGAGAAGGAGACGGCGGAACGGGTTCGGAGAAGACTCCGGGACCGCACCCATGAGGGCGGGCCTGGGGGTGACGGGTGGAGCCGCCTGTGACCCTAGCAAAAGCAGATCGTGGCGGCAACGCAAAGTGTGCCACCCCATACCCAGGTTCGACGTAACCTTTCTCATCGGATCCGGTGGGATTGGTATCCGTGGGGATTTTGCGCACGGAAAAAAGTGTGCAAATATAATTAGATATGTGGTTCCAAAAATGTATTCGAGACTTTCATATTAATACTTATTATGTAATCTGTTACGTATCTTTTTTTGTACCTGAGTAAAAAAATATATAGTTGAATTGAGCTAGGCCCTGAAGATTATGATGGAGCCCTATACACCAATAAAGTTAAATATAATTTACTTAATAAGGATATGAAAGTTTTTTAATAAATGCGTAAACTATTTTTAGTATAACTATTAATTAATAACAACAAAGTTTGGGGCCCTGTTGTTGGTGAAATTCGTTGTATGGAATGTCCCCCTACCAAAGGATCATATCTCACTATGAACAAATCGTCTCTGAATTTGAAAACGTTTATTTATATTAAGGGTATTATTGATAGCCTCTCTATGGTGTAAGTAGTGAACGCGACGACTACGCAGGATGCGCGAGTTCGATCCCCGCTCCGCGTAGTTCATTCTTCTACCTGCACCTACCTCAATGTATCTCTGCATCAACCTAAGGTTGACTATCAGATAATGCCTTCGGCACTAAGTCCGCCTTTGTACAATTTACTGTGCATAAAGTTTGAAAAAAAGAAAGAAAACTTCAGTGCGAAATCAATAGGCTAAAGCGTGTCAACATTGGGAGAGATTCTCTAATTGATTGAGAAAAATATAAAGAAGAAGAGCAAAAGATTGTGTATAGAACTATTCAATAATATTATATTAAACCAAACAGTCCGTACAATCCATCAACTGTTTGTGAAACAAAAACGACCGTTTCTGAGACAGTTTTATCGCCCGATTCACAATGAAACGCCGCAATAGATTTCACTCGAGTGCATCTCCAAGTTTTAATGTTCTCATGATAGCACACGGAGCCTCTCAGCAATATCAGTGTTAGATATTATACTGAGTGAAAACTTCACCTTATGGGTAAAGTGATTATAAGTTGGGTAATTTATGTAATTTGATCATCTTATAATATAAATATCTTATATCTTATAATGTAAATACATATTTACATTATAAGATGATCATACTTAACTTACAAAAGTCGTACATTTTCGCATTAGGTAATCTTACCTGGTACCTTATGCTATATTATATTTGAAACAAACGTAGTAAGTTCATTCACACACACAAACACGTACTGTACTCATAAAGCTGTGCTAATTACAAACACAATTTCCAAAACCCCTAACGCTCTTCAAAAGGCGAACAATAGCTGAACTCTGCATTGCAGACCTTAGTAGGGGCTAGGCCGCGATTGTGTTTAAACAATAAATGTTTGGCGACTCCACAACTCTAAGTTTGGGTCGTTAAAACCAGGCCGGTCATCCGAGCCTGACTACGTGACGTTTGAAGGGTTAATAAATTATGTGACGCAAATATCAAGCGGTCATTCGCTGTCACCTATGTACAAGGATTGGGTTGATCGTTCAGAAATGTATTTGAATTTAGTATTGGGTTTGGTGCGTTCACTGGTTGATGGACTCAACTTTTTTTTAATACTTCACGTTTTTCTTTTCAACGGCTCTTCTTTTCATCACCATCTTTGTGTTTGTCCCGGTTGCATTCATTATTGAGACCTTCACCTAGTAGTCCGGGGTACATTTATTACATTCTAACTGCGATGCTGCTTAAATTCGATATTTTCTGTGAAACTACCAGACCGCGGTAGCCTAGTGGTATGGGTGGTGGACTGCTGAGACGAGGTATCGGGTTCAATCCCAGGTTCACCATGGCACACACCAATGACTGCGATGCTATTCGAAGTTATGTGTGTATTTATCGCAGGTTTATAAGTGCCCGGTTGATGGCAATAGGCTCGCCACCTATTACATTGGGACCTTAATATAAACTGGCGAAATGTGGGTGCTAGCACATCTGCCAACCCCTTAGGGGATATATCCGTGATATTATAAAAAAAAATAAAAAAAAACTACCAAATTTCCTGAACTAGACTTGTCTTTAAATCATTATTCACCCAAAATAATGAAGTTCATTATGAATAAGTTTTCTAGGACATACTACACAGTAACATTTGGATCAATCATACTAAGCATAGCTAATAAATGGATCTTAGAGTGCGAATAAATATACTTGTTTACCTTTGTTTTGTAAATACATACATATTATGCAAAGAAACATGACCAATGCAAATAGACTTATGCATACAAATATTTGCACAGCGCGGACATTTTCCAATTTACGCAATGCCAAAACACAGCCATTGAGAACTACTCGTGTGTGTTTATTTTGTAATGCAGTTTTTAAATTTGTAATTAAAAAATATACCTATTTTGGTTTTGATTATGAATAGTGCGTTTTAGACATGAACAATATGATTATGATTGATTACATGATATCACACTGCAGGGGCTATTGAAACGTGAAAGTTTGGGTACAAAGGGTATGGCGGAAGGTGCGAGTTAACGTTAATTTTAATCTGTAAGAACCTCTTTGGTAATATTTTCGCGCCAGTAAAATCCAACTTAATTGTAATAAGGTTAAGTTTTACGAGAGTGAAAGCCTTCTGACTTTAAAATCCCGAGCAATAGGCCTGCATCAGAGATTCCACACAATCATTCTACATATGTACTATCTATATACTTATCTATCTATTTATCTATATATATCGATAGTATTACCGTATCATAACTATCATCCAAAGATTTTGTTATCATCAAAATACGTAAGTGCCTACTCACTTCAAATCATATAGATACATACGTGTACAATGGGCGTCCCTTTCACAAAGAAGCAATATCTTTTTCTCTTCCCTTTGGACAGACATGACTGAAATGAATAAAAAGGGAAGCGAGTCTATATGGGACAGATAGACAATATATTATATTGCACATGTCGTAATATACGGTTATATGATCATGTTTGAATAGGCGTGACAACTAGTAAAAAAGCATGGACATAAAAGTATTTCTTAAAATCGCGATTCATTTGGTTTTATTACTTTTTTATACCACTTAGGTGGCAGACAAGCACGCGGCTTACCTGATGGAAAGTAGTTACCGTGGCCTACGGACATTTGGAACACCAAGGGGGTCACATTCGTGCTGCCGACCATATATAGGAGAGGGGCGAAGGGGAAAGAGGGAGGGGAGAAGGTTAAGAGAGTATCTGTGCTGTCAGTGCAGAAGACAAAGGGTCAATTTAGAATCAATTCCTCAACACAATACCTCTCCAGTGAGCTTTGACTACCCTACTCACCGCTGAAAACACAACACAAAGTTATTTAAATGATAATGATCTATTTATTTGCTAGAATGTTGATAATCAAGGTATACATATCATATAGTTATAAGGCACATTTTTATTACTGGTAGGACCAGTATGGAGTGTAAATATTTAAGTGATTTGAATTATAACTACTGCAATTTTTTGTGTTTCTTGGCGATTCCAATGCCTACGCTAGCCACTTAGTTTTTGATTTTTATAAGAACAGAGCTCATCCAAATCGAAACTACTGATGTTTCTACATTTCAGTTTATTAATGTTGTTGGGCGTACAACAAAAGTTTAACTGGTCAAGCCCCTTCAGCGGGGCCATCTGTGGCTGTGGCAAAATGGCTGTGGAATGAACTCCCTGTTGTGGTTTTTCTAAGTTACTACAATAAAGTGTATTTATATATATTGAAGGAGGTCATTAGAAGGTTACTACCTGGTCTTCAGCACAAATGTAATGTAACGCTCCCGGCGTCCATGGTAACCACTTTCCACCAGGTGGGACGCGTGCTAACCTGCTACCTAAGTGATATAAAAAAGTAATATAAATAAAAAAAGTCGTGTGAAAGATAACTTTACTACGAATTACAGTTGTGTTGTATCACCCCATCCATATGCTACACGGTTTTTGTAACTTCAAACATATCACCCTTAGTACAAAAACATTGAACCATTCGCACTACCTTGCCCAATTAATCTCGCATTCCCCATCCCGTCGCGAGACCCATGTATCGCAAAAAGCAGCGCATTCTCTCTTCCCCCCCCCCCCCCCTCCTCCCTATTATCCCAATATCTTGATACACACGGATAAATCGCCAGCCGTGACAAGAATCACCAATCGGAAGATAAAACTTGGATCAAAGTAGCCCTTAGCGCCTGTGTGCTATTGTGTTGTGAATCGGAACGTGCGGGAAACGCGTTATAATTGTTATGTTTGTGAACGATGGTAAACTAATATCAAACTATAATTTGGGTTTAAGCTTTTTTATATAGTGTTGATAAA
Source organism: Pelosia muscerda (assembly GCA_963691645.1). Classification (NCBI taxonomy): domain Eukaryota; kingdom Metazoa; phylum Arthropoda; class Insecta; order Lepidoptera; family Erebidae; genus Pelosia; species Pelosia muscerda. The sequence continues at coordinate 2,482,456 of OY829114.1, read as the reverse complement.
TAAATTCAATTAACTTTAAATTTAACGGACTTCTAGAACAGCAATCTTGGAAAAGTGTACAATAAGTTAACTAATCAGATGCCTCAAAAATGAAAAATGTGCGTGAATCTTTGGCGTGTCGATAGGCATAGGTGTAATATATTATATTATACCTATATGTATTCCATGAAACAAACAACCAAATACAATAATTTACAAAAAGAAAAATAACCTATGAATTATTAACAGAAAATTTCGAAGCAAACATTTTGAGAAAGTCAAACAGAAAATTACATTTTATCTACCCCCACTCTTCCTCCTCAAGTCCATACGAATGACTTAATACGAAATAAAACCACTCAAAAGTATAAAGTTCATTAGTCAGCACAGCTCAAAACAATCAACAGCCTTCCTCATAGGTAGCGGAATCCCTAAAATCAGCGCTCAGTAATTAAAAGTTACCTGAGCATTCGAACTAGTTAGTACAAATACGTAACACGAATACATTTCTAACTTTGTAACCTTCTATCCTCAGAATAAAAGAATAACATAGACTGAACGCAACCGCGGTAGCCTAGTGGTATGGGTAATGGACTGCTGAGACGAGGTCTCGAGTTCGATCACAGGTTTGCCATGGCACACACCAATGACTTTTCGATGCCTTTTGAAGTTATGTGTGTATTTATCGCAGGTTTATAAGTGCCCGGTTAATGGCAATAGGTTCGCCACCCATTACATTGGGACCTAAACATAAACTGGCGAAATGTGGGTGCTAGCACCTCTGCCTGCCCCTTCGGGGATAAAGGCGTGAGTTTATATTATGTTATGTTATGAACACAAAGTACTAGTGGTAGTTGCCGTGGCGCCATTTTCTTTTAATTTAGATTAATTGGCCACGTGGTTTCCGTCAGAGTAAAATTTGGGATATCTTTTCGCTTACGGTGTCGTATAAGGCGACTAAGGGCTGTTTAACATCAGATAATATACAACGGAGACTCAGCCTTAGATGCGTGACTCGAGTCAATAATAGTGCCCGGAATACGGCAATGGGCTTACCCCCTATTATGTGGGACCCAATACAATGATTAGTGAAATATCGATGTTAATTCACTTCTGTCTTCGAAGGAAAATAGGCTTGAGCATATTATGTATGAATGTATGTAAAATGTTTATAAACAGTTACTTAAATACGTCTCAGAGATCTAAAATGTTACGTAAATAATTCAAAGCATTGCAGACCTATATACATATAATTTATAGATAGCAGGAGATAGGCGCCCCAATGACACGTTAGATTGTTTCCATCGATTCTCCCTTGAGAATTCTCTTAAGGAGAAGGTTTGTATCGACGAAAAGTTGAATCAATATTACGAATTGACAATATTTGCTACAATGGAGTTTATGTTATTATTTGATGATGTGTACGATAATGGTAGGTATTGCTGAATAAATTCAAGAATAAATAAATAAACGCTATTTACTAGGTAATATTTGACATGCAATACGTGTTGCTCAATAAGATAAGAATCGTTGCGCATTGTTACCAGTTGCCGCGCACCTTTCGGCCGCAACATCATGCGCGGTCTGTAGTTGGTTCGACGATTAAGCATACCTTTATTGTGGAATGCAATAATGTTACCCAGTGTATACGCTTAATAATAAAATTTATAGAAGGAAAAGGCCTCGGTTCTGTTGGAGTCCAAGGGATATGAGGACCTCTAGGTATCTCACCTCCGGTAACTAAAGACCCAAAGACGTCGCCGTTGCTGTCGTACAATTAAGTCGGGGATAATCTCTCCAACCAAATAATTAAACAAATTAATTAAGCAATATCTACTTTACAGATTCTATTTTATTAGTGTATGATGTTCATCTTGTTCAGTGTCTGTGGAGGAGTCCTGGGTTCGATCGCCGCTCAGTGCAAATATTTGTATGCATGAATATGGCTATTTGCACTGGTTTGGTCGTGCCCCGGAGAACACGTTAAGCCGTCGGTACCGGTTGTCATATGAACACCTATGGCAGTCGTTATGGGTAGTTGGAGCCCTCAAAAGTCCGACTAGCATCCAGCAGCTGGAGGAAAAAATGTCGAAGTTTAGTCGCATATTAGTTAGACTAGAAAGCCGACCCCAACTGAGTTGGGGATAGGATCAGACAATGAGATGTTCATCTTGTTGCTTCTAATAATGTACCTACTTTATTATTCCCTGCTCCGCCTTTATCGTTGACTGATAGAGAATGCCGAAGGTATTAAGCCCACCTGTGCACATAAGAAAGAAAGAAAAGAAAAATGTGTTTATTTTCGCAAAAACTAAGAGTTTATAGCTTTAATAAACAAATAAATATATTTAAAATAAGTGACCCGCCCTTAACCCAACCGCAATATTCGACAGTACATCGAAAGGCAAACGGAAACTGTCACGAGACTCGATTTGTTCCACACAACACTACCAGTTTAATTGAAAACAACACCGACACACATTTAATGGAACAACTATTGTGTTACTCATTTCGTTCAGAAATTCACCTATTTATTTTAAATAAGTGCTGGTGTTGATGACTGGGGGAAAAGCTCATTTCCTTGTGCCAATCAAACTTTTTTAACGTCTGATATTTGGCTTGGCTTGGCTTGACACGTGCTGTTTTTGACTACTTAATTAACCTGTATGATGATTGATTTATTCGAGATTAATGTACGTAATCTGTACGCGAGTAAATTTAACAACGTTTTTTAAATAGTCCTTTCCACTTTAACTCCATTCAATCCCTCTTAAGAATGGCTTAAACAGTATGACGTCATACCTTGTTATTTCATAAAAGTTACTAGGTACAGACTTTTACCGTTCTGAAAATGAAATGAATATATTCTGAATATTCTAGGTCCTACAAAGCAGAGTAAAGACAGAGTACCAAAGTGAGAAAGTAATAAGCATAGCTTACATAGCTTGTATTATAGTATCTAGAGTACGGATAAACATACCTACTTAGAAACAGTTTTTCATATACATGAGCAGAAATACTTTCACTGAGCGGGAATCAAACCAGCGCACCTTGCGTAACAGTCGCTCACTCTGCCGCTACCCCACAAATGCCACAATACGTTTTGTAATGCATACCAGTGTAATACTAATGTATAGAAAAATAAATATTAGTTTATTTGTTGGTACTTTTCTATTAGGTGCTCATTGTATGAGACTAGTAAGTGGTGCGTCGGGCCCTCACAGCCCGCGACGAGCGGAAGCGACTCTGGCATCGGAGGTCACAGAATGAGCTTCATCCTCCATGAGCCTGCGCGCGACCGGTGTGGCCGCTTGACTCCCTAGCAGAAGGACGCTACGGCGGCAGCGTGATGCGCTCTCGCCCCTATCCGAGGTAAGATGTGGACACCGTGGTCCCACACCCAACCCGACCGAAGGTAGGCCAGGCGTGAGAGATATGCCACAGCCTGTTTCACCCTTGGTCACTAGTGGCCCAAGAACGTCGGCGGGGGAACGTTTACAATATTGTCCAGTCTACGCAATCTAATTACATACAATTGCCGTGTAAGTGACCTCCGGTACGTCCTACCCCATTACGGAACCCTCAGTGCGGAACACAACTTGCATTTAATCGATTTTTATAAAGAGTTGCTATCTTTAACTCTGTCTTACACATGTTTACGATAAAACTGGTCGTTTATGAGCATAATGCAAAAAACGCATATTTGTGACCTTAAATTTTAAAGAGTCGCGGTCACCCTACTAGGTATAAGTTTTGAGACAACTTTCAGGATGTCAAATAAAAATTCTATACATGTTTATTTCTCGAATTCCGAGATACCTTTCTAACTATTTCTTAAATGATTGGGTTAAACAGTTTGCTGACGACACGACGCTGAGTACCTAATTCATGTAATCGTGCTTCGCAATATAAAACTGTTGATTTCTATTGTATTGGGACTCCTTTTTCCGCAAATAGCTTCCCTTTTTGGGCCATTGTGCGTGCAAACTGTTGATTTTTGAACAACTCATCCTGTCATAACTTATCTCCCCAAAACAGTTCTTTTTCGTAAACAAAAACGAATTAAAATCTGCACAATCAAGTGTCATCTAATCCTTTCTCAAAGCCTAACACAAACAGACATCACAATTAAGATCCGGCAAACATGAGCAGATTAGATTGCGTAGCGTACAACAAAAATGTCGAGAGATAACTTCAACGGCAGGACACTCAAAGAATAAATTCAAATAATAGGAGGAGCTCAGACGAGGGTTACAGCACTGAGCTTATAATTTGCTGTATTTGTTCGAGATTATTCTTTGAATAGCCGAGGAGTTCGTTAACTCAGTGGCTTATGTTAGCACAATATAATTGCTAAAATACTAAATGTGTAGCCTGATTCAGATAAAGAAGGAAATACGCGACATAATCCGTGTCCGTAGAGTTCATGAATGTGTGCAAGTGCGCTTACCATATCATCGGGTATACTGTACTTAACTATTATTGAAAGAGTCTCTGAAAAATATTCTAGGACAATCTCTCGCTTTCAATCTCTTTATTGTACACCAAAGAATTACATCATGACATGGTAAACACAATTTTTTAATACAAACATATTCATATTCAGCAGTGGACATCTTATGGCTGAAATGATGATGATGATGATGATGACATACATATACATAGAAACACCAAGCACCATGTAGCTAATTTGAGATTTCAGATTTCGAACTTCGTTAATATACATCAAAATGATTGCTACTAGCCTATATAGAGCACATACCAATTCCAATAATGCAAAGTTTGCAGTTTAGAAATGGAAGTTTTAACCTCTTCCTATAAAATTAGATATCATGCAGATAGCGGCCATGACCAATATATTTAAGAGGGTTTGCAGAACTCTAAACTCTAACACTGCCTGCGATATAAAAAATCTCCCAACACTAAGCTATTTATCCTTTAAAACGTTTATTAGTCTACACAAGACCATGCTGCCGATAGTTAAGTAAACCTGGAAGCGTTCACTAGGGCCCACTTCACTTTTTAAGTCACCCCAGTGTAAAATATTCGCGTAAAAGTAGCAATGTAATTACTGACGGGAGAAGTTACTGGTTCAGATTAGGATGTTAATTATATTTTTTCTTTCAAATAGAGCCGCAGTTGTAGATTTAAACCTGATCTTTTTTATTAGTTTACAATAAGTTACAATCAAATCGTTGACAAACAATATACGAAGAACTGAGAAACATTTTGAAACAGTGTAGGTATACACTGATAAAACACGAAAATGGTATACTGATATAAGTGAGTTGGAATTACAAAATATAAACTTACATATTAGTGTCGGTCATAACAGTTCAAAATTCTAAAATCATTTAGTTTGTCGGATTCGGATCGAATAAAATATGAGGTGCTGTTTTTACAGTACACTACCGACGAGAGAATATTCTACATAATAAACACGTTTTTTGCCATAGTAAGAATAATGTCGTGGTTTTCTCAAGCGACTACAAAATGGGGTTCGAAAGTTTAGAAAGTTTCTACAGGGTAGGCAGCACGTGTGTGACGCCTCTGGTGTTGCAAACGTCCATTGGCCACGGTGACCGCTTCCCATCAGGTGGGCCATGTGCTTGTCTGCCACCTAAGTGGTATAAAAAAATGCAACTCAGTATGCTCCATAAAACGTTGCAAACAGTTAATTCTCTCTACATCTTATATTTAGCTGCTGTTACTATTGTTTTACTATATAAATTACAGCTGTAAAACCTAATTGTGCTATTTTATGTACATGCACAATAGTTATTATAAAACAATATAATACAAAACACAATCTTAAAAACTTTTTACAATAAGCTTAAACATAAACTTTGTCTCGTTTTTCTTATTTTATCTACTATTCATCCAAATGCCAATTGATACCGATTATAGACAACTGAAGTTTATTCTTTATACTCTTCTACTTGTCCTTTCCTCGATTTGGTTTAATTGGATTTTACAGGAACGTCGGTTATCTGTGAAACCAATCAAGTAAAATGTTATCGGACAGAACAACTCATTGTTGTCATTCAAATTACTTAACTACCAGGAAAACAGAACGCCGAAAGTAATCTCACCCAGATCACACGATACATTTACGTTGATAAGTTACTTAGCAACGAGGCATTACACGGACCGACATAAATAACAAGAACACCTTTATCAAATAACCAGCCGGGTAATATTCCTCTGGTTCATTAACTAATTTATTCTTGAGAAAGTCCCGGTTATCCGGAGAAGTCTGCAAGAAACAAAACTAATGACGTCGGCAACACGAGAGCCGGGAGCTGTCGCGAGGGTGTGTACCATGACACGTAAAAGAGCGGAGTGGGATTTACACGGAATTACTGATGTTAACTTATAACTTATATACAATAGTTATCGGTAAAAATTATGAATCTATGTCAAAAAATTCGAGCATGTACTTACTGCCAACCAAAAAACCCATAAAGGACTGATCAACCAATGACTTGTCTTCGTGCATTTCTCACCAAAAAGACCGAAAACGGTGCTTTGCGCAGGGTTCGTCAATTGTGCCGATCAATACTACCAATGAATTATATACTGTTAGCAAAACCCTTTAGTTTATTAAACGTGATCATATGGTAATGTGCCATCAAAATAATAATTATCCTTTTGATTTGCTTGACGTTTCGACCAGGTTGCACAAGCCATGGTCACAAACTGGCAGCTGAGAGTCATGCGATATATACCTAACCAAATATCGTGCAACGCAAAAAATTAGAAGTGAGAATTAACCGCAGATACCACAAATTCGATTTTACCTTTCTGATTACACCTAGCAAGACCGAAACAGGCGCGTTTCAGTCTTGTTGTGTTTCTCTACCATTTAGAACCGTAATTTCTGTGGTTAGTGATGAACTCTTATTGTTCATTGTAAGTAAATGTATGTGCGTACACAGCAGTTAAGGTCAGCACTGTTTGTTTTCTTTTTTTTTTAATATTACCGCGGAATATTTTACTTTAACCCATCACGTAAATATGATAATGAACTGTACACTCTATAGATTAGAGTAAGTACTTTGTATTTCATACATTTCAGGCAATTTTATACCGCGGTATCTGAAGACCCGCGGCGTGCAGTTACATAGAGGTTTTAGATAGTCCTTAGCTTCATATATCAATATATCTTATTCAAATAAATTATTGAACTAAGTTTTTTAAATAAAGAAAACCTAGCGAAAGGCGGTAAAACTTGCGCCAATTTTTATAGCGTTTTACTGTCATATCTAAACTTTCCTTTCCATTTTCCGAAAACATCATAACATGTAAGACACATAGGTGCGTTATGAGTTAAAATACGAGAGCTGTCAACACACGTATATTTTAGTGAAATAAACTAACATTCGCTAACTTCCAGCACTTGAGTCCCGTAATAATTTATGGACGGAAGCCGGGACGGGGACGGCAATTAGCCGGCGCGTAACGAACCCGTGAAATAAATATCATTTCGTGATTAATGCTAGCGGTCTGATAAATAACTTGTTATTATTCACCGGTGGACGCGCCGTTGACCAATCGAAGGCTTATTAACGACAAAATTAAAGAAAGAAGGAGAAGACGTCCCTGGTTTTCATATATCCATAGGCTCTTACAATTTCCTAGGGTGGACCGTGTATGTCGGAGTTGTCTGCCATTTAAAAAACATCATAGCGTTGTTGCCCGTTGCATTCGTGGTTTCCAGTTTACACCATCTAACCCGGAGCACACACTGATTTTATGGCTTATACTTCGTCTGATCACCCAACCGTGAAAGGAAAGGGTGTGCCAGAGACAACCTTCTCCGTCGGTTCTTTATTTGTTTTTTGCTGTCTTTGCAGAATATATCAAGAACGTGAAAAATAAACTTCACTACTGCTTTAATTTATCGTTATGAATCTTATGGATATCAATAATATCTATTATACCTATGGGCACGGATCTTGGACCTGTATCTTTTTTTTATCGTGCGCAAAATCCCCATGGTTAGGTACCACCTCTGCCAAAGTAGGTGAAGGTAATAATGATGTAAATGGCGAGAGAAACAAGGCCATGACGCACGCGAATTATATTGATATAATCAATGATTTTTAAGTTTGAAATTCGTTCATCGCCATTGAGCCCATGCTATCTTCTAGACCGCATTTTGAGCACATTTTGGATCCACAACTGATGACTATATCCAAACCTATAATATAAATTTATAATGGTCAGTCTTCCCGTCCCGCAAGGGGACGTAGTAAGCCTTCCCGAAGTGTACCCACACTCGAGCCCGCTCCGTGAGTAGCGGCGCAACCGTGAAACAAATTACTACACTACAATGGCAAATCAAAAATGCCGTCGATTTTACAAAAAAATAATTCCGTCTCTGGTAACTTACATTCAAGTATCGAAGTTATATAAGTTCCATTTATGAATTTAAAGAAGTTGTAATACTTATCCTGACCTACATAGTTATTACCTCCGTGGTAGGTACGTACGTGAAGATCAAGCTTGGCGTGCACCCAGCTCTCGATAACGACCTGAGTGCACCCCGTGGAACGTGAAGTAGGTTTTGATTAGGGGAGGGTGGGGGAATTGCGGACGCTTAAGCGGAATCACCAATAAAATTCAAACTATTAATAGTAATCAGTCCGCCTTTATTAATTATTAAACTATAGTTCTTTATCTATCAAATCAACATTAATTATTATATGAGATCAATCAACATCTATAAAATTTTAATCAAAAACAAAAACATACGTGTCCGTAATTACCCTTAGCACTTAGGGTAAATACGGACCAGTGCTTGGTTAATTGCGGACAACATGGGGTATTTACGGATGAGGTCCATTTCATTTGCAAACGTAACCTTCTGAAGAAGACCCAACACTACAACTCACATGTGCCGATATTTTACATTTTGAACTTATAATCCAGTCTTCAGTGGGTGGGTCACAATATTTTTCCTGGCAATACATGCAGATATATTCATCATTTGGTCGTTTTTCTTTACTGTTTTTTGGTTTCTTATTTATAGCCTTATCTTGACCCGGGTTCTTCCTCTTTTTTCTATTTTTTTGTAACTACTCTATTTGCGTTTTAGAGATGGTACTTGCACTATATCACTAAGTGATACTAAGGCAGATGGACAAGTTTGACTTGTTATACTCTGATTTACACCAGCTTCACTACCATCACTCACTAATGCAAACGTAGGTATTATTTCGTTTATATCGTCAAAGTTAGCCTCTTTACTCGGAAGCTCAAATTTTTCCTGAGACTCTATTGGATTAAAAATATTTGAATTGACAGCATCACAGGCAACTTGAGATTCATTCTGGGACTCACTTTAGCTAGAATTATTCTATATATATATTAAAGAATAACTCTAGCTAAAGTTAGTTATATCTGTTGTTATATCATTGTCTGAACCTTTTCCCAACTCAGTTGGGGTCGTCTTTCCTATATCTGTACCTATACCTGTTGTTATATATCTATATAAATATCTGTTGTTCAAGAAGAGAAGCTGATTCAAAATTATCACCAAAGTTTTCATAAGTGTTTTTTAAATTTATCTTGACCCATAGGTCAAATTACGGCACACTTGAGCCATTCGTAGCTTTGTCAGTACTTGTGGTTCTATTAAAAGCCTTTGTAAAAAGGCCTACAACATCATGTGCAATTCAATATACAACAACTTTCCCCCCTCCCCCTTCCCGTTTTTTCAACTCCCCGTTTTATCAACATTGTATAATGAATTCTATGGTGTAAACTTGTTCTTCTTCTTAATATTTTTCGATGCATCTTTGGAATAAAGAAATATTGTTATTTTTTATCGAGGGTTTTAATAGGTTTTGATAAAAATAGGGTAGTTACAAAAAATGAAATAATATAAATACAAGTATTATAGATTTTTATAAGTAACGGGGTGATTACGGACGTCCGTATTTACCCCTTTCCATTTGTCCGCATTTGACCCAAACGAGTTAGAAAAAGTACAACAACATTTTTTTTTTAGATTAACAAAATTTATCAAAGCGGCCACTTGTGCTGTTTACTCGTCATTAACATCTCAATCGACAGAAAATATGTCATTATTCTGAAGCTTATTCTTTTTGAATGACACTCAAAATTGTGAAAACCAAAAATTACATAAAAATCACAAAAAATGGAAAATTTCAATTGCTTTAAAACGTGCGCGTAACTTTCTGTCGGTAATGTTTGCTGGACACTATTGATGACGAAACGTAACGCGTCAATGGGGAAACGGCACGCAGGCGGCAGAGATTGAGGAGATATTTGTTGGTCCGGATTTACCCCGCGTCCGCAATTCCCCCATCGTCCCCTACATCGTATGTGGTAATGTCTGATCTCTTCATTGGATAAAATATTTCTCAATATCTCCATCGACAAATGTTTCCTGTCCTATCCCATCTTATTGGATGTCTCATATTCAACAACTCCGTCAATATAGGTATCAAAAGGGCTTGACTTCGAAATGTTTCAAATGAAGAGGACAATTTATGAAAAGGATATCATTTTTTTTTAACTCCCAATGTAAAAACGACGGGTAGTTATAAGTTTCACGTGTCTGTCTGGGTGTGTGTGTGTGTGTGTGTCTGTGGCATCGTAGCTCCCGAACGGATGAACCGATTTATTTATTATAGGTTTATTTAATATGGGTGTCAAATGAAAATTTTAATTTAAGTTTATAATGATATAAAACCATGATTGTTCACGTTATGTGTTAGTCTTAGTATTAGTATTTACCAATTGATCAGTACCCAAACTTGTTTCTGAAATCAAAGCGCAAATAGAAATAAGTATTAAAGTGAAATTTAAATGATATCAGTAAAAATACACGAAGAATTTCAAAGAGCTCTCGCAATCAGGTAACGACTACGAAGTTATTCCAAAGTTGGGCTACAGCAGTTCGACCCGGGGTTCTCGAAGCTTCGCAATTCACAAAAATTGTATAAGGCAGCTCACCAACTCGTATTATACTTAGAAATACTTACGAGATTACTGAAATTACTTTTTATTTGTATCTTAATTTTGTTTTGAAAAGTTTTTTATGAAAATGTTCATGGATTAAGTATATATTATTATGTTTAGTACAGCGGAACAATATCCGGAAAGCGGACCAAAGGCAACATGGTGATTTTTTTAGATGCAATCGATGATGATGGTGGCATATACTGTGACAGTGACTGCAGCTGACTGCGTCAAACCATGCGATTGCGATTTGCTGCTGAGAATGAAGCGCCTACCCGTCAAAATACTTCAAATCTTCGAAAAAAGATAAGATCTATCAGGTGTAATTGACTCAAGGTCTTCTATAAAAAAGTAATCTCATAGTACCTATACCAAAATTGAAAAAATGTAATTGAATTAGTAAAATATTTGTAAACCAATTAGTATGCTATCTGTGCAAATCGCCGGATCTGTGCAAAGAGGACAATTTGCGAATGTTTCAGACGTGGCTTAGTTGTCAGAGGGTTTTGTAAGAGAAGTATTGCGGATTCGAGCCCTGTCGAAGCATTTTCTTTTTCCGGATGTGGCGGTACCACATGTACCCAGCGCCATCTAGCTACAGCACGAGTAACTACTACCTAACTAACTACGACGTCACTACTACGTCACAACGATCCTGCATCGCGAAAATGAAGTTCTCTCGCTAGTACAGTATATATACAACAACCCAACGACAACCGTTAGGGCTGCGGCCCGCCAGGCGCGATCACCTTGCCTGGTCGGAGGATCCTCCCTTTGTGTTGGAGGGACATCACATCCAGTTCCTCCAAATTGGTGACCCCGACGTGATCCAAACACGTAACCTTCGCTGAGCAATAACAGCAGCATTCTCATCGCCACCATCCAATTCACTTCTTCCGCATGAGCGTCTTTGCCATCCAGCACTTCGGCCATTATAAGGCTTACCATAGCATGCAGCGACCGCTGCAGCCTGGTTACCTTCGGCCACGCCTGCATCTAAGGCGCACAGTAAACTGCACTTACGGTCCAAGAAGAGAACACCTCTCCCGTCTACGCAGCATTCGCCCCGACACTGCCGAGGACTCACCTCAACTCACCGAGGATTCGCCTCGCCTCAAGAGAGCTAAGACAGCTGACTCAACACAATCAACCTCCGATCTTGGAGGGGAGTGATGTGGCGGTACCACATGTACCCAGCGCCATCTAGCTACAGCACGAGTAACTACTACCTAACTAACTACGACGTCACTACTACGTCACAACGATCCTGCATCGCGAAAATGAAGTTCTCTCGCTAGTACAGTATATATACAACAACCCAACGACAACCGTTAAGGGCCGCGGCCCGCCAGGCGTGATCACCTTGCCTGGTCGGAAGATCCTCCCTTTGTGTTGGAGGGACATCACATCCCGTTCCTCCACACGAACTAAATTTGATTGGAATGTAAATAAATAGCTAACCCAATGAGGCGCAGTTCAATTCAGTCTGCGTTTCTCAAATAATTACAATACCGAACTTAACAGTTTCCCACCACGGTATTTATCGCGGTATTTTGATGTATTTATTCGATTCCACTCAATTGGATCGCATAGCAAAGCTGAATAACAACCAGATACAATTTCTAAAATATTTCGATAGTTTGCATTTACTCAGTACTTACATTTTCATTGCAATGATTTTTGCACTCCTTGTTAGGTGCTGAAAAGTAACTAAAAAATCGGGAACAGTTTAAATAAGGAAATAACACGATGGACATTGTTTTAAAATCCGTTAAATTCTTTTATACCACATAGGTGACAGACAAACACGCGGACCACCAGATGAAAAGTAGTTATCGTTTGCGATACCAGGGGCGACAAACTCGTGCTGCGAACTATGTAGAGGGCTAAGGCAAAGCAGGGTTTCTCGGTCTGCCCACAGACAACACAAAACCTCTCCAGTACCTAAGCTATGGTTACTCTACTTACTGTCGGAAACACAACACAAAGTAATTATTAGCCGCGGTATTCTTTGGGGCGGAGGTACCTCCCCAGTCAGACTACTCAATTTGGACAAGGCATCCCCGATCCTGTCATGTCCTGCCTCGGTCAAAATTAATAGTACTTATAAAGTATTTTATTTTAATCTATTTTATTTTAATCCAATATTTTATATTATTGTTAACTTCCGATGATAGCTGATACATACCTACTTAGATTTTTTATGCATACGAATGTATTTAAATAACACCATGTGTAGGTACTGCGATATTCTTGTCTAGATTTATTTAGAATTTGTTGTCTCCTGTTTAGTTCCTGAGAAAAATGTACGTCAAGGTAACTAGCATAATTTATACGGTCGGAAAGAGTCAAAGATCCGTCGAGGACACCCTAATGGGAATGCATTTTAAAGGCAGAAACCTAGTACACGAAGCGTTTGGCCGCGAGCCAACAGGCTCCGAGAAGTTGTGGAAATCAGGGCTTCTACAAAAATTGATTTAATGTTAGCTGGTTTAAGTAGATAACGTCGTGTTTTGAATTTATCTAACTTTAAAGAACTAGAAAAAGAAATTATAGTTTTTAAGTTATTGATATAACGATCGAGAAATCCCGGATTCAAATCTTGTCCATGACACTATCGATAATTCGATATTAACCCACTCCTAACAAAAAGAATTGTTGAGCAGAAGGACGTGTTTACGTAGAGGTAGGTACTTAATAATTTGACTAACTATTGTAGTCATTTCTATCACCTACCTACTAATAATGTCGGTTGCTAATTATTACGGTTATTATTATTAATAATTTCAGTTACTAGTAATTTCAGTCACTATTTTTTTTATTAAGTCACGTCAATTTGACTTCACCCCGCCTGAAAGTCAAAGCAGTCCCAGGATAGAGGGTCACCATTACAAACACGTAGTGTTACAATGGTGGCGCTCAGCTTGACAGCCTCATCAGATGCTTTTTCATAACCCACTTAAAAGACCCGGGATTGTAGGAAGATGAAAATACATGAGCTGGAAAGAAATTCCAAGACTTAATGGTGCGGCAGAGGAAAAACTCGCCGAACCGCTTGGTTCTTGATGGACAGATGGATTAATATCGGTTACTATTAATATATTTTATTAATAATTTCTGTTACTAGTAATTTCGTTTGTTAATTATTTCGATTACTAGTAATTTCATTTTCAACAACAACAGAAAAGTGAGTACCTGTCATTAAAATATTATTTCACTGCCAGATTTTATTTGATCGTAAATACGTTAATAGCAATTCTGCAAGCGCATTTGTCAACAGACCGCCAATGGTAAGTGCTTGTAATGTGAATACAATCAGCGTTAGGCATTACAAGTGGGCCGTTAATTTCCTAACTACCGTCAATTTATCGACTGTTGAACACGGGTCTTTACTATAACAGATGGTTATAATTAATTATGTTCAGAGGTTAGTGCTATGGTGCTACCGATCGTCGAGTTTGTACTGAAAGTTGTTGTTTGTATAATTAGTGTTTGAGAACTGAAGACTATAGTCTATATTTTATAGCGTACGTGCCTACGTAGGCTACCTAGGCAGTGTGGAGTGCAGGTTGGAAGATTAGGGGAATAAAGAACTCATATGCACATAATTTCATCTCTTCACTAGAAAGATACATCAAAATAGCTATTAACTGGGTACCTAAATATTATATCAAAAATTGGGATATTCCTAGTGGTGGTAGTATTGGTAGCAGAATCCGGTTTTTTTTACCACTTTAAATATTTTTCCTCGTTCAAATTAGTAGGAAAAACGCAAATTTTTTTCCCCTATTCCGATTGGTAGGAGCGGGAATTTTTTTTCTGTTCCGATTAGTAGGATGATATTTTGTCGCAGTTAATGTTACTGAAGACTACCGCGTCATATAACTATTTTAGAATAATAAAAACTACGGAACTCTAGACAAAGTGACATTCTGTTGGCGAAAACGCCAATGAAATCGCTAGTATTTATGGAATAGACATAAATCTGTAATATTACTACTGAAAAATGTGAAACAATCGTTATATTTTAGGTATCATGTCACATATTTTTATTGGATGAATTATACGGAGGAGACGTAGTAAGCCTTCCCGAAGAGCAAAACCTATGCTCGGGTCCTCAGACACACCTACAGAAGAAGAAGAATATTATTAAAATCACCATCACCTCAGTCTCATGTAATTCATTGATAGCAAATTGAAAACGGTTCGCTACGTAGCAATTCCATTATCAATAGATTGTCTCTCTGTCCAGAGGCCCAGGATGTAAATTACGAACAGGTGGTAGGTAAAAGGTTTCTCATGAAAGGAAACTAGATACAATTCATAAAATTAGATGTAAATTTTATTGTTAAACATTAATGATATAGGTACTTCATGCTGAAAAATAGATAACTTGTAAACAAGCTGCTTGACTAAGCAAAAGATATTCATATTTCACTAGTTTATAATATTATTATCAGTGCTTTCTAGATACGGCGTATCGGACTCAATCACACGTCGATATTAATCTAGAAATAACGGAATATCTTTCATAAGAAATTTTATACAATAGCCCTAGTAAAAGTTTGCATACAATGGAATGATCACGGCTTTTACAGTGTTAATACAGTGCTACTGTATTAACTCAAATTTATAGAAAAATTAAAATATTTATTATAATAAGTACCTAAATATAATACACAGGGTGAATTTTTTAAGAGGGCGCGCCATCTCCGAAACTCTCCCGAATTTAATGAAACTAAATCTGCGTAATTGAATTTTTTATAAATCAATATTCCTAGCCAGGAACCGAACACGTTGATTTTGAAAAACCAAACACTAGCACTAATAGTATTATTACACCATTCTATAGTGTGGCTAATATTGTAGGAATTATGGAAAGTAATGACATACGGCCAACATAAGGAAAGAGCTCATTATTAACAAAATATATTTTTATTTTTCGGCACTATCGAACGGCATAATTGTGTCAGTTTTATTTTTCAAAATCTACGGGTTTGATTCCTGTCTAGGAATATTTATTTATCGAAAATTCAATGATGCACTTTTAGTTACCAATAAAATTGAGCCCAAGATTCCTTGGAGTACTTTTTGTACTCATAGTTTCAAAGATAGCAATCCATGTCCACTTAAGTCACAGATAAATAACATACGAGTACTTGGTCATATCATTATGGTGGTATGGTTTGGGACCCGCCCTGCCACCAGGGGTAGGGCTAGTGGTATGGTGGGTCTGCACCGTAAAATATTCACCTGCATAATAATAAACAAAAAGTATTCGTTTGATTTACATGTGGCATATTTACTAGCGTTTTCGCCGATATAATGTCACTTAGAGTTCCAGCTTAGTATATTATACCATCATAGGTTTCGCCTCGAAGCCTAAGGTCTACTTAGGGATCGACTACCACCTGACTTCCCAATCCCAAAAGGAAAGCATGCCTCACAGCCTCATTTGTCAATCAGCAGGTATACTAGCCGGCAGTTAAAGATTTAGAATTTGTAGGGCTCTAATTATCCGTAATATACCTACCATAGTTTTGTTTTTCTAAAGAATATTAGCAACTGAAAATACTAATATTACTTACTCACGTCGATGGTATGCTAGGATTCGAACCCAGGACCTTGCAATCGTAGGGGCATCTCTTTAACCACTAAACTACTGACGCTTAATTCGTATGGCAACTGGGACTGACGCCTTAACGTTTCACGTTCGAAAGCTGTGGACGTTCCTTTAATAAGCAAACTCATAGTAGGGGTATTGACACCTACATTTTAAAGCTATTGTATAGGAAATCGTAAGTATATCACATTTACACATTATGTATTTATCTTAAGATTTATTTAGAACTATAGAAAGAAAAAAAATGATTGAAGTCATATTAGTAAATATACCAAAAAATCAGTCGTGTATTTTTTAATAATTATAATTTGTAATTTTGTCAGTTAAAACGCAGTATTAGAAATAATCGGATGACCTTGTCTAGATTCCTTGTACGTAACTAGGTATATTGTGTATATAAAAAAAAATACACGACTGAAAAATCTCAAACAGCAGCCGATACTAGGTGTAAGGCAAAACAATTAGTAGCGTTTAAAAAATAAGGTTTATTTTAATAATAATCAAGTCAATGTTATATTCCATTTTATAACTAAACATTTATGTTGCTGTCGATGTGGAAACGAGTACACAATACATGTCGTATTACAAAAAATATATATTCGTTCTAAATTTAAATTGTATTATTAATTCTACTATTAGACTGGCTGTACAGAACAAATTGAATAATAATGACCATAAACTATACGTACGTATAGAGGTGAATAGAGATCCAAAGGTGATTATAGATATAATGGTCAGTTAAATTGTGTAGTTATTTTCTTTAGAGCCAAACTTTGGACTAGTTCATTGTAATAACAGAACCATTTATTAACTTCTAATGGGGTAATTAAAATTTTGTAAAAGAAATTATTTAAGATATTCCATGAACCATTCTATCCCTATCCACCTCTGGATCCCTATTCACCCCGTTTTACGGTAACTTTTTTTTGTAGCTGCCATGTAGCTACTATCCATTAAGGCAACATTTGACGTGCTACATGTGTTGTTTAACCGGTACTCATTAGGCAACTCAAACCGGAGTAGCAGTAGCAGGTCTTAAAAAGTATCGGATTCCGGGGGTTGGTCGAAATTCTAGTTGATATAACTCCAGTTTCCTTGCAGTTGATGTTTATAAAAACTGGCTAACACGCGTGATGTTGCCAGGGGGTTTAGTGGCAATCGTTTTGTAGAATGGAATAGAATAGATTGACCAATGTATGGGATTGACATTTATGACTTATGACTTGACGTTCACGCCTGTCATAAACGTCAAAATATGTGTGACATTGAAAATTATATTCTATTCCATTTTACAAAACGACTACCAACGAATTTTAACTTGTAAAGGGGCCCAAGGCTTGTTTGTTCGATGATTGCGATAACGTGAACCGATAACACTATTGCGCGTCGTTACGGTTCGACGTTTTCTACATATGTTGCCTTGTAGATACTAGGCTTACTGATAACATTACAAAACTTATAATAACAAATAAACTTCAAAATTCAATAATTTGTTCATCTAGTAGGTACGCAGTAATTCAGGCCTCCAACCCGGATCCGTGGTACAATGTCTGTTCTAAACAGCTCATCTAGTAGTATACATAGAAATCATTGTTCATATTATATCTTAGTCAGGTTAACATTAGAGTCAATTTTGTTATTACAAAAACTTAACTACAGTACCTAGCTTTAATTTGACACGTTGGAAAAAAGAGCTGCATTCACTCTACCGCACATGTGAATGACCGCTTGATACCTATATAGAGTAGTTAAAACCGTTATTATTTATAAAATATTAACATAATAAATTCTGTTTTAACAACTCTATAAATGTATCATGCTACAGTCATACGATGATTGTGTTATAGAGAAAACGCTTATCGAAGCAAGCCGACCTTAGCCGGATTCCCCAATTCTTCAACGTGCAAATACAAATGCCGGGTACTACGAACTATAATATATCTCGTTCTTTATCTAACCTATGGCAAAAAGGAGATGTGATATATTTAAGTTCTGTTACACTCGTTTAGTGAAGATTTTGTAAGAACAGAATCTACTATTACAGATATCAATCTATCAATATGCAGTCTAGTCCTACGAGAACACGAATTAGCGAATTCTCTGCAATTTTATAAAGTAAACAACTTAAGAAAACAGGTTAATTAGGTACAGTAACCTGGTTTTTTATTGGACAAGTCGGTATGAATAGTGTGTGTTGGGCCAAGATCAGTGGGCGTAGCTTTTATAGAGCGTTGCTTTTCGCACAGCGCATGTCTACAGCTTTATATCTATAAGAGTAGTTAAAACCAAAGCTCTGGTAGTAATATTTCGTAAGGTTTCAACTACTCTATAAATATATCAAACTGTTAGACCGATGTACGACACGCACTATAAAATCGAAGCCAGTGTCAAGCAATTGTCGTTACGTCTACTCTTAGGCTCACACAACGCATTCTACTTTTGTATGAAAACGAACCGCATGTGGCAGCCGCACAAGCAGTCATCCGTCCGTTTGGCGCTAGTGTGCACTGTGCCTCTTATGCCGCGTCTCCATTTACATAACATTTTACCGTGACCGTGTCAGAAGTGCGTGTCCGTCGCGTATTCAACTGCGTGATAGCTGAGCTTCTATGGTTTGTGTGCCCATGTGCCACACTGTCCGGTCCACTGTTCATGTCACAAATCTGGACGGACCTTTACACATCCCCACGTACCCAATTACCAACCGAGTACTGTATAAGAGCCAAGCAAATAATTACACACATACACCCTCAGATGTACAGGTATAGTTATCTCCTTGGCCGTGTGTTTGACCTTAACATTATCACGAGTTGATGGCCATCAGTATCCTCGTAGCAGTACGATAATATACTTTATACACAGCAATATTCAACTCAAAATTATTTGAAAATAAGTTTTACAAATGTACAATAATAAACAGTTAACTTTTTCGAGTTAATCACGATGGGATATAAGCGTTGTTACAAATATATCAGTCTAAGTCGCGTATTCTAGAATGACACTCGGTCTGTATTTCGAATCTCGATCTGTCAATCAGTCTATGCAATCTGTCCTCATATAAAATCGAGATTCAGATTGATTGTCATTCTAGAGAATGTGCCTAAAATAGAATGAAGTCTTATGAAATAACTTTTGAATACTATCTAATATATTTGCAAATTTACGTTTTTATGTTCAATGCATACTCATACTATCACCTGTTACCAAACGAAGTAAGCAGATATGGCTAGTGATGACCGTAAATATATCCGCGGATACGGATTTCCAAGGAAGAATAAAATACTTACGTTACTTTTTTGGCGGACTTTTTATCTTATTAATTTTCAATACAAAGATGATTTTTTAATATATTTGATTGGGTAGTAATGTCAGACTAATAAATTAAAGTCAAATTATTTTTCATTTCTTTCATATTCATTTAAAAAAATATATATATTGTAGTAAACAAATATACCAACCGATTTTTGAAAATTATTGATTGAATGCATGAATTTTTGAATGTAATGCATGCATGAAATTAATGAATGAACGCAATGCAAGTCGTTGCAAGACCAATGACGCAAGCTCTAAAATGACGTAAACTACGTTTCGAAGGTCACGCCTACTTGCACTGATATATTAAAAAGTTAAGATCATGTTCATATCCGCGGACCTTGACTACAAATCCCAATACTCTATCCGTATCCGCGAAATAGAAATCTATCGATCCAGCACATCACTATACTGTACATATCTTGCCAGGGGCAAAAGAGATAACTACAGTACATACACTATTTCATAGCACTTTATATGAGGTGTTTACATAATTATCTCCTTTTGGCGTACTTACTTTCTAACGAACTCTCTCTCTCTAAAGCGTTTATAAGAATTACTTTATTAGTAACTACATATAATTATCACTAGTCAATAAACATTTAATAGTTAAACTGTACCTCATAAGACTCCATTCTGCCACAGACTGTACAATAATGAAATATCATAACATCATAATAAATGTATATACATAAGTGTATATGTTCACAGCGGGATATATTCTCTGATCTGTTGCAACGTTTCCTGGTCTGTGGACTGTACCAGCCGCTCGAAAGTCTCGGGTCCTACTTGAATTTTCAGAGTCTCCAACTGCAAAAGAATATTATTTCTTAAAAACAATCTCTTTATTTATTATTATTATCATTTATAGTCATGTAGAAAGGGTACAACTAATTCCCAATCAACAAATAATGATAAAACCTACTTTAAACATTAATGTTTCAAGTAATTGTACCACATGTCCAACCAGTATATCTAAGAAATAAAAACTTTCCTAGCAGTAATCGTATAGAGCAATCTCTCTGAACTGTGGGTATTAATTATCACATGTAACTGTATCAAATGATGATCATGTGACTGTATCAAAATTCAAATTCCAAATTCAAAAATCTTGAAATTTAAATTTAAATTTTGACGCTTAGTTACCAGTGTGAATCAAGAACATTTCCATATGGTAACATATCAACCTATTTTAAAATGGCCCATTTAAAATAGGTCGATATTTATTATGGCCATCTAATACTTAATACATATAATTATGCATAAATATGGCTGTTTGCACTGGTCTGGTCGTGTCTCGGAGAGCACGCCATACAAACATCTATGGCAGTCGTTACGGGTAGTTGGAGCCCTCAAAAGTCCAACCAGTCTAACTTGAAACTTTGATATCGCCATTGGTCATTGGACCATTGGCCGTGGAGGTCAGATGGCAGTCGCTTCACGGAAAATATCGAAGTTCAGCCGCATGCCAGCAGCGGCGGTAGCTTAGTGGTTAAGGAGTCGGCCTTACGATCGAGAGGTGCCGGGTTCGAATCCTGGCCATTACACAACCGACGTGAACCCACTCCTAACACAAGTCTTTGAGCTTAGCTGGAGGGGTTAAAGGGAATATAAGTAACTTCGGTTGCTAATATTCTTTTTTACAAAAAAAAAAATGTCAGTTAGACTGAAAAACCGACCCCAACCGAGTTGGGAAAAGGTTCAGAAAATGATGATGTTGCCAGGCGAAGGCGTGCCTTTTTAACAAGCTACCCTTGGGCATCAAAAGAATTACCTCGTTGGATGTATTTAAGAAACAATTAGCCAAACACATGATCTCAATGTACTGAACGTATCTGTTTGAGTGTGACAACGAATGTTATTCTATACATCTGTATTTTTATGTTCTCATGTAAGTGATATAAAACATGTCTTTATGAGAATAAAATTCTTTAAACCCAACTCATCTCAGAAAAAAAAAACAAATAGTATCAGACCTGGTGGTGCACGACTCGGCGTAGGTCGATGGCGTGCGCGGGGTGCGCGGCGACCAGGCGGCGGCGGCGCTGGTCGTGCGGCAGGTCGCGAGCCCCCGCCCCCGCGCCCCCCGCCCCCGCGCCCGCGCCCCACCGCGCCGCGCCGCCGCGCCCCTCCAGCGGGGACGCCGGCCGCGACCCCGGCGGCGCCAGCAGACCGCTGTACACAACCACACAAGCTTTAGAACGAGTTCCTTATTCAAACTTAAGAGTTTTGGCGGGAACGCGAAAAGTGTCATAACGCTCAAATCAAATCAGTTTATTTGCATAAGACAGGTACATAAAGATGGTTTCATTTACAATGATGTGCAAGTGCTCTGCTTATTACCTCGATAGGTGTGCAAATTTTATATTTGAAAATACATTGTCAAGTGTTAAAAATGTAAAGAAACTGTTACATCGAATTTAATTTGTAATATGTATCGAATAATTAGTAATATCATTGTGTGTAGTTAATAGCTCCTGTGTTGCATTTTCTATATTTGGTGTAAATTCGAGTTTTTATGTGTAAAAATGGTGGAGTTTTAGACATAACAGCTTAGACAAAACGCACAAGTGTAGTAAAGTGGAATATTGTGGTGAATTGGGATTTTTCGTGTTGGTGTCAAAATCTCCCTTAGAAAAGCTTCTAGTAAAGTCTCCACCGCTATAATACTGCGGCAACTATCATCCGTCATCGTCATCCATCATCATCACCAATCATTGCAACTAGATAAGTGAATAAAGTGTTATAAAATAAAATAAGATTTGATATAAAGGTCCTAGTTACCATGTCATAAAATCACTTAAAAAAAATTATTCTAACTTAAAGCTATATCCGATATTTATCCAAACTTTATATTTTCAATCCTTTTTTTTTCTCCCCCACGGATACCCCCTCGGCGAAGTCGAATATTATAATGATATGATATTTATTCATCTTCGTAAGATAATTAACTATGCGAGTATATTGAAATTTAAAATAGTTAATAACCTTATTTTTGGTGGGAGATAATACATTACATTCCATATCAGCCCCTCAAGTTTTGCTGGTAGTAAAAATTAGCGGTGTATAACGAACTGAATAAATGATTTAAATAATATTCACAAA
Organism: Pelosia muscerda; assembly: GCA_963691645.1. Lineage (NCBI taxonomy): Eukaryota > Metazoa > Arthropoda > Insecta > Lepidoptera > Erebidae > Pelosia > Pelosia muscerda. The sequence continues at coordinate 2,459,445 of OY829114.1, read as the reverse complement.
ACGAAATGTCCTAAAATCAAAAGTAATATTTCACTAGCTTTTTAATTTCCAAAGGTGCGTCCAGATTTGTGACATGAACAGTGAAACAGACAGCGTGGCATTAAGACACGACGTTGAGTGTTGACGTAACAACTTGTGGCACATGGGCACACAAACTAGAGTTGTGCTGTCACGACCACCAGGTGAATCGTTTTATTTAAGCTCAGCTATCACGCAGCTGAATACGCGATAGACACGCACTACTAACACAGTCACGCTAAAATATTACGTAAATGTAAACGCGCCATAATACAAAAATTCCGTGAAAAAATTCGCAACGTTTTTAAATATTCGACATAGTATACTCACTCGACGTAAGAGCCATTTTCTTCGGCCTTCATGACGTCATTCAGTACCTCAGTCAGATTCAGAAGTATGGCAGAAAACCGCTGCAGTACTGTCGCGTTCTGTGTTGTCAACAAAGCTGCTAGACCCACACCTGAATTAAATAAGAAATATATAAAAACATTACACGAGAGTATTCTACTCATATTTTCTGCGTTTTATGTTCCTGAATGCGTTTCTTGATCTATAAATAATACAAATACAATAAACTCAAGAAGGAATTTTTTCACGCCTTTGAAACAACGTGCTCTGGCGTCGCTTCGATTCCATTCAATCTTTTCGTTCCAAAAATTTATGTTTTTTATATTTATGTCGTCAATTGACCACACCCCACGTACTGGTAACTTGGGGTGCAATTCAAATAATATTGGCTGCCACACCTCAATCAAATGTAAGAGTCGTTCATAAAATACAACTTACCAACTACTTTCCACCTTTCAACTTGCGTGATCAAATTCATCTTCTCCGTCCAAACATGAAGCAACCTGTTCAACACCGTCGCCGGATCCGAATCATACTCCGTTAACCCGTTGGACGCTTCGTGTACAGCCTTGTAGAATAGATCCGTTGAGAGGAGTATAACTCGTGATATGAGTGACAGTTGAACTGAGAGAACCATTGGCAAATCGTCGCTTTCTAGGAGACATCTACAAGAATTTTAAAAAAATAACTTTTAGCCTGATGCTCTAATAGAATGTGATGATCACACCAATATCGTAATATAGATTGGATACATTTTATTTGAGATACAAGATGAATATAGCTAAACTAGTTAGTATTAGGAGTCAATAATGCGTGCGTCTTTAGTTTCAATGATAGCACCGAAAAAGACAGGTCAATTCAAATGAACTTATTCATGGATAAAAATATTTGTAATGAGCGGGAATGAAACCGCTATAAATATGTACAGGATTACTCAAAAAACACACACGTACTATTTTTACAATTTCCCAACAGAGTGCAAAAAATATCTATTTCTTTTCTTTTGACTTATTATGAAATATTGTGTACAAAGTTTTCGACGTCGCGTCGGTCGCTTGGTATGTACCCGACCAATAATGAACTCGGTAGCGAAGATACCTTACACACTGATGTAAACCCACTCCTAACACAAGTCATTGAGCTTATCTGAAGCGGTTAGAGGGAATAGTAATTTGTGTCACTAATAAATCTTTAAAAAAAACTTACCGGATAACTCTAATCAAAATTGGCCATATAACTTTAATACCCAGAAAGGCGTTTCTCTCCGGGAAGGACACGCTGATGCATATCTCAGCCATTTTCAGTACAGTTATCACACCCTCAGTTCTCATATCACTGAGCATGTCTTCTAATAAGGCCATACACTTCCCTCCGGCGTTTGATAGGAATTCTTCAGGACATAGGAGTGTGTATGCTTGCATTATGTAGACTACTATTCGGAGGTGTTCTGATGATTGTTCTGTGGAGTGAAAATGTAAGTTAGTATTAAATATGAGGTACTAGCTGTTGCCAGCGGCTCGTGGACTTCTGATCCCGTTCCGGCTGCTTGGACTTCTGATCCCGTTCCCGCTACTTCATAAAAACCTTCCGTAGATTTTAAGGAACAAATAAAAAAAAGAATTACTCGAATTGGTCCAGCCGTCTTCGAGTTATGCGCTTACGAATATATATCGCGATTCATTTTTATATGTAGGTATTGATTATAAGACGGGTAAGTAAAAAGAAGAGCTTCCGACCAATACTGTGAACCGAGCATTAGCCATACCAGACAAATGCAAGGCCACGGATATTGAGTACTCGCCACATAGCTACTGTGACCCGTGACTCGAAGACCCTCTATATTGACAACCAGATAACACAGATTACATTCCTGGTGCTGAGTAACGAAGCAACCTAGATTAACGCGAGGATGATGATGCAGATGATGAGTATTATTTTTCTCTTACATAACATTTAGTATATTAACATAAACTCACGCCTGTATCCCCGAAGGGGTAGGCAGAGGTGCTAGCACCCACATTTCGCCAGTTTATGTTAAGGTCCCATGTAATAGGTGGCGAGCTTATTGCCATTAACCGGGCACTTATAAACCTACGATAAATACACACATAACTTCAAAAAACATCTGAGTCATTGGTGTGTGCCATGGTAGAACCTGGGATCGAAACCGAGACCTCGTCTCAGCAGTCCATTACCCATACCACTAGGCTTTTTAATAAAAAGGAATATTGGCAACCGGCATTACTAAGACATATTCCTTCTAACCCCTGCAACTAATTTTTGTAATTGTATTTTGTCTAGAATGCTTTCAACGGTGACGATGGATAGTATCTGTGCTACAGGCCTAATGACATACTCTCTTAGATAATTATTAAACATAGTTACCTAATATAGGATACAAGTTATCAGCCAACTGCAACATAGGGGCATCAGCAGAGGTGGAAGTCTCGAGTATCGCGAGCCACAGTTCCAACGCGTCCTCCAACAAGTACACGTGAGCGGGCTCCGTCAGTTTCGTGGACTCGTTCACCACGCTCAGTATCCACGGCCTGATGTTGTCTGGACATTCGCACACAGCCTACGGAGACACATTATTATCATTATTAATTATATTTGCAAATAAAAAAAATTCGATGCTTTTCGAAGTTATGTGTGTATTTATCGCAGGTTTATAAGTGCCTCGGAGAGCACGTTAAGCCGTCGGTCCCAGTTGCCATACAAACATCTATGGCAGTCGTTACGGGTAGTTGGAGCCCTCAAAAGTCCAACCAGCCTAACTTGGAACTTCGATATCGCCATTGGTCATTAGACCATTGGTTGTGGAGGCTTCACGGAAAATATCGAAGTTCAGCCGCATCACAGTTAGACTGGAAAACCGACCCCAACTGAGTTGGGAAAAAGGTTCAGGGAATGATGATATATTTGCAAATAAACCTCGCATTGTTTGAAAATAATAATTATTAGGAATTCCACTAGTAGTTATGATGGCATTTTAATCCGAAACTAAATATTACATTCTACAAAAACTCTAATGTGAGTATTATTTTAAAGTAGACAAGCACACGGCCCACATGATGGAAAGCGGGTTACCGTGGCCTATGGACGTTTGATACACCAGGGGCGTCACACTCTTGCGGCCTACCCTGTAGAAACCTGCTAAATGCCCTTCTTAAAGAACCCCATATTGTAGTCAGTCGGGAAAACCACGGCAAGGAGTTGACTCCCCAGCATACTGATACTTGTGGGGCCCTGCGGTACCTTGAGCAGGTGCACGAGCGCGGACAGCGCGGCGGCGCGCAGCATGTTGTGCGCGGCGGCGGCGGCGTGCGCCCACAGCTGCGGCAGGTACGTGAACAGCGCGCCGTGTCCCCACTTACCTTGAGCAGGTGCACGAGCGCGGACAGCGCGGCGGCGCGCAGCATGTTGTGCGCGGCGGCGGCGGCGTGCGCCCACAGCTGCGGCAGGTACGTGAACAGCGCGCCCGTGTCCCCACTTACCTTGAGCAGGTGCACGAGCGCGGACAGCGCGGCGGCGCGCAGCATGTTGTGCGCGGCGGCGGCGGCGTGCGCCCACAGCTGCGGCAGGTACGTGAACAGCGCGCCGTGTCCCCACTTACCTTGAGCAGGTGCACGAGCGCGGACAGCGCGGCGGCGCGCAGCATGTTGTGCGCGGCGGCGGCGGCGTGCGCCCACAGCTGCGGCAGGTACGTGAACAGCGCGCCGTGTCCCCACTTACCTTGAGCAGGTGCACGAGCGCGGACAGCGCGGCGGCGCGCAGCATGTTGTGCGCGGCGGCGGCGGCGTGCGCCCACAGCTGCGGCAGGTACGTGAACAGCGCGCCCGTGCCCCCGCCGCGGGCCACGCTCGCGCCGCAGCGCTCCATCACGTATGACACCACGTGCAGCACGTGCATCTTCGTGTCGCACTCCTCCGACTCCACCTGGCAGGGGAATCACATACGTAAGCCAATTTTTGGATAGATTCACTTGTCAAAGTTGTTATAAAATAAGTACATGTCCATAACATTCTGATGTCTCTAGAGTACAAATATTCAGATGTTAGTAGATTATTTCAAAATATATCTAATATTATAATTTGATAGTTATTTAATATTATAATTATTTGAATAAATTTTATCAGCATGCAAATTAATAAGTTATACAATTAAAAATGTCAGATTGCAAGTTATGCCAAGTTTCACAGAGTAAGGCAATTTTGTATTCAAAACGTTCATTTAAGAATAATAACATTTATTCAGAAGGAGTTGGAACAGTTTACAAGAGATAAGCACACAGCCCACCTGATGGAAAGCGGTCACCGTGGCCTATGGACGTTTACAACACAACACCAGTGATGCCTATCCTGTAGAAACCTTCTAATGCCTTTCTTGAAGAACCTATGGGGGTCTCTCTGAACCTATGGGGGTCTGAACCTATGGGGGTCTGAACCTATGGGGATCTTGAAGAACCTATGGGGTTCGCTTGGGATAAAAGTTCCATTGGTTTTATAATTAATTTTAAAGTTTTTCCCGTAAACACTTACCAGGAGCTCATAAAGTGCAGCAATAGCATGGTGCGCGTACGGAGCGAACTGTTCTACGTCGAAGTTGAAGTCGTCGATGGTGCTCTTGAGCGCCTCCGCGGCCGCGAGCTTCACCGCCGCGTCCTCGTCCTTGCGCGTCAGGGGCTCGAGGAGCGCCTCGTACATGGCGGGACGGAGCGACTGGGACGCGCGGACGCCGGCCCACTGACCTGGTAGATACCGTAAAACGTCATCAACATTGGCCATACTTCCTTGTTGGCTTTATTGGCCAATATTCCATCAAGAACCAAGCGGTTCGGTGAGTCTATTCTCTGCCAAACCATTAAATCCTGGAATTCCTTGCCGGCGCACGTGTTTCCTTCTTCCTATAGTCTCAGGTCCTTTAAGCGGGGCGTGAAAAAGCATCTGATGAGGCCGTCAAGCTGAGCGCCACTATTGTAGCACTGTAGGTACGTGTTTGCAATGGTGACCCTTTTTAATTTCACTTAATTTAAATTCAGCTTCACATCAGGCGAGTTGAAGTCAAATTGACGTGCCATAAATAAAAAAAAACGCTTGTTGTAGCACGCTTGCACAGTCACGGTCACACGGGATACCTGATGGGAAGTGGTTACCATAGCCTATATGGACGTGGTATAACGTAAGTGGTGTTAATTAAATTTGAATGTATGAGGCCGCTGATGTTGGAAATGCAAGCCTGGGAGGCTCTGATAAAGGCTTACCGCCTGTGATTATTAAGTCAAACGGCAGTCAGGTCAAATTGCACATTAATATAATAAGGACCATTAGAACGGTTTCTTTTTTATTGTGCCATAATCAGTTAAATGCCACGACATCTTTCACATTTCTTATCTTTCTAAAGGAGGACCGGCAAAATTACATGGAACCTGGCCTATGGACCAATAACGTTAAGCGATATGTTTTTGGAAAGGTTTTTTTATTTTCTACAACTTTTACTATGGCGACAAGTCTCGAATCGCTGTGAGAAAAACATTATGAGCAAATAAAATGAAACTGCGTGTCATTATTTTTACATGTTTTATTGATTATAATTAGTTGTTATAAAGGATTTTAAACATGTTATTTATATATTAATGCATATTATTGTCCATAATGATATCCATTAAGTGTGTAGCTAGAGGATTGAACGGTTCGTGCCTTCCTATACCAAGGTACCAAACTATAGAAGATATATGAGCACAGCTTCCCACTTTACGCCGTCCTGTTAGGCAGGTGCAATAGTATTGCGATATTGCATTAAGTCCGACTTCATTTAGGTTAATTAAAACATAAGAGAAATATGTTCTTGCCCGTACGTGTCTCGATTGTATACGACCTCTTAATAAACAAACGTTTGGAGGCATATTATATGTTTGCATTTCTCCGAGTACGTTATCTCTGGCTACTTCAATAGTGTACAGACCATTTTGTAAATGTTCTGCACAGTATGATTTTGCTAATTTTAATTGATAAGATCCTAATGAAAATGTCTTCAAATCATTTTCTGTAATACGCGGAAAAAAATCGAGTTCTTGAACATTTGCATTTATAGGCAGAAACTCGTGGTGTTTACGCTCCGATAACCTTTTTTCTCACAGCGATTCGAAACTTACCGCCATAATGGAAGCTGTAGAAAATAAAAAAACCTTTCTAACGACATATCACATAACTTTATTGGTCACATAGGCCAAATTGCCGGTCCTCCTTTAAACTGTATAGATTCTGATATAAACAAACAATTTTAATTTCAATTTTAGTTACAAGTTGGACTTACCTATAAGTTGGCATACTCGTCTCCTTATAATTCTGTAGTTATTATCTTTGATTTTCAATTCTTGGTTTAGAACGTTTGTGAACCACTCGTCGAAGTCAACCTAATCGAAAAAAAAATGAGACTTTCAAAATAAATTTCAAATTATAATTTTCGTAAAAAGTGTGGCGGGTAATTCGAATTTGGAACAATTTTTTTCAAAAATAAATTCATTTACTTTTTTCTTTATTGCAAGATACCTTTTTAAGTACTTAGGATTTATAATATCAAATAGGTGAAATGTTCGCTAGCGACTAAATAATATATTCAACATATTATTATGTTGCTGATTTATGCCGTTCTTTCCATTGGATGTACCAAAAAGAAATAATAACTATATTACTCACATCATCATACAATTCAAAAGCGGCGATTCTGACAGCGTTGTAAACCGCGTCCTTCTTCAATATGGCGGGCAGGTCGTCTGGTAATATCTGTGTCTGTTGGAGAGACGCTAATAATCGCACCAGTTCCGGTGTAAGCACTTCGCGTTGGAATGTGAACAACTCCGAAAACAGCGCTTCTGTGCATGGCTAGGAAAAAAATTAAAAATAAAGAAATTACACTACCTGTTTATCAGCTATTAAATATTTACATAACACACTGTCGCTGATTTAGAATATTGAGATATTTGATATTTAATTTACAATAATGAATTTTATGTGTTCTACTAGACAATCTGAATTCGAAATTCAAACTGTTTTTTTTTTTCTGTTTCAAATGTGTCAAGATTCCTGAATCTGAATGAGGCGGGAATGAATTTTGAATTTGGAACGGGACGTAGAGAATGAATTTTGAATTATCGGCAGAGAGGTCAGTCTGCACCAGAACCTCGTCTGTAACTCCGCAGATAATTGTCTGCCAGGTAAGGTTGGCTTGACCTAGTAGAATCTATTGGGCCACATACACCCCCAGGCATTGCTACAGATAAAGTTAATTATTTATGGGGGAATGGGGAAATGTGGGTGCTAGCACCTCTGCCTACCCCTTCGGGGATATAGGCGTGATATTATAAAAAAAAAAAAAAATTATGGGACCTCCAGACATCGCCAGGACATAGACAAAACTAACAGTAAGAGAATACATACCCTAAGACTATACTTCCAGGATTCTCCCGCCTCGTCTGTCGCGAAGCTCTCAGGTTCAGCGTCCCATAACGCCAGGTCATCAGCACTGAGCAGGAAGTAGTGCGTGACTAGGTGCCTGCACATGTGACACAGGGTGTTCTCGTTTAGAACCTCCATCTTCAACTGGTGCGCTTGTAAGGTTACTGTGGGGAAAAAAATACCTAAGTTTAGTTTTCTAGGTTTTTCTGTATAGAGTCAACAACCTCGATTTGAACCTGTGCTCAGCCCCTTTCTAGGAATTCTCGGACCAACAGAACTACCGAATGTTCAAAGTTCTATTGGGGCGATAAGCGTCTGTATTGTAATGGCTAGGAGTCGTCTGAACGAATCATGATGTTCTGGGTTCGAATCCAGGTCATTACAGCAACTTGGACTCACTTTTAACGTAACACACTTGTAACCTAGCAATTAAGCTAAGCTGGAGGGATAAGGAAAAACTAAAAAAAAATATTATGTATTTTAATGGTATTGGCTCTAAAACAGTCCTTTCTAGCCCCGGGTCCTTTAAGCGGGGCGTGAAAAAGCATGCGTGGTACAGTCAATTTGACGACCTAAAAAAAAAGCATCTGATATTGTACATATTTGTAATGGTGACCCTCTTTCCTGAGACTTTGCCTTCAGCTTACCATCAGGTGAGATAAAATCAAACTAATGTGTCTGTAATCAAAAAAAAGGCAATTTCCACATCCCCTCTATTCCCCGTTTATTTATATGTATACTACTAAGTTTTAACAAGGACAATTATTACCGGTCGAAATTAGATGAACTAAACATACTTACATGGCTCTTTAACTGTATCCAGTTCTCCTTTAGGCGGCTTATATTCCACACACTGTAATATACCCTTAACGATGTTTAGACACTGTATCGTGAACCTCTCGTAAACTAACGCCATGCCCTGTTCAGTAAAGCAGTAGTACAGCGCGAATTCCAATGATGGCCTTATCAAAGGCACATAGGAAAATGGCTGACAACTCAGTACCCCCAAGGCGACTTTTGTTAAATGTATGATGAATTTTTCGCAGAGTTCCAATGGATATATGCCTCTGCCTTTGAGGAGTTTTCCTAAAAAAAATAAGCGATATGTATGTATGTATGTATCTTTATTAAATAAAATTATATGAAAAAAACTTAATATTAAATATGGCCCCACAAAACCGTTTCCACGGTATGTGCCATAAGTATGTATATGTAGAAACTGCGAGATAATTGCGTGGAAAAATATTGTAACTCAGTTTTTATTGTAGCAGATCAAAATAATAATGAATTGACAATGAAAAGAAAAGTAAATGAAAAAAAAACTAAATTAATGGGAGTTCTACAGTGAATCACAGGGGAGTTCAAAAACAACGTGTGGACGTGAAAATTAGCGGCGATTTATGGTCGTTTGCATCGTGGTTTTGACGTCACCGGCAGCGAATCCCTGTCAACTTAATTCACTACCGTGTGTGGACCGAGCTTTAGGGGAGCTAACAAGAGTTTTGGAGCCCAAGTCAACCACAAATGCGAGCTATTAACATGCGAATACCTCCAAACAATGTAAAGATCAATTGTTATTCAAATTATCAGTACTTACTGCATTCCAAACTCGTCTTAGCACGATCAAACACAATATTCAAGAACGCCATTGCATCCTCACTTTCGTGTGCCTTTTTAAAACCAAATACAGTAAGTTTTCTAAGCATCCTGAGACAGAGCAGTGCTTTTTCTAAATTTTCAGTTATTAATTCAGTGGAAGCCCCTTGTTGGATGAAACGGAGAAACCGTTCAGTGTTCTCGTGCCAAAGATTTAGAATCATGTTGTATATGTGGTTTGTTACGTCCTGTAAATGTATAGATGATATAAGTATTTTAATGTATAAACCTATACGTATACTAATCTATTAGTATACGTATAGGTTTATACATTACTATGTTTGGTTAAGTACTTGACTAGGTAAACAATTTTGATGTATCTTTTAATTTCTTTTTATTTAAGAACTCCAAGATGTATAGCATAAAAATTGTGTCAAAGCTCCAGAAGTAAAGGTCCTTTGAATTTCGAATTTGGAAGAACAGAAAATTGATAAATATGTTAAAGAATTTTGATACCTATCTGTATATGCATAGCACACCTTTGATAATGTCATATGACAGCTACAAAAAGTTAACTCAGCTTGTGGTTAGTTTCAGTTGCTAATATTACCATTAGCAACTGAAATTATTAATATTACCTCTAACCTCTCCAGCAAAGCTTAATGGCCTGTGTTAGGAGTGGGTTAGGAGGTAGCCAGGATTCGAACCCGGGACCTCTCGATCGTAATGTCAAGTTCTACTAGTATATAATTATGTGTGTAACATAGTAAGTAGTAAGTAGTATGTAGTATATATATACATTACGTCTTTCTCTCTACAAAGTAGCAAGAGACAATTCCTCATGACACTTCTACAAACCTGAAATGTCCGTCGATCACCGACGAGTCTCTTTGAAGCCAACGCTTTGACAACATGATGGAAGACTAGTAATGATCTGTGTTGGACGACGGGCTCTGGATCGTTTACCGCCGTGATGAGGCAAGGGATTAAAGTTGACCATAGCGCTGGAGCGTCGAACCTGTTTGTTACAGAAGGAATATTGGTTGTCACATCATAACGAAAATGGTTACACTGCAAATGACCTCCTGTTTTTAAGTGTATATCTTTTTCCCTCAGACAGCACGATAAGCCGTCGGTCCCGGTTGCCATACGAACATCTATGGCTGTCGTTACGGGTAGTTGCGAGCCCTGAAAAGTTCGACTAGCCTAGCTACAGAACTTCGATATCGCCAATTTCATTTTTTCACACATTTCCACAGGTCCGACAGCAGTCGCTTCACGGAAAATATCGAAGTTAGACTTGAAAGCCGACTGAGTTCCTCCAAATATCATAGAATGATGAATTGATGAAGTGAAAAAATGTTTTGCGGAAATAACACGTCAAGTCAAGAATTGGCTTTACCTAATTCTTAGTTGACTTACCTAGCAATCTTCGAGATTAAAACTGCAACTTGCGTGGCGATCTGAGGGACGGGCTCAGTCAAGATGTTTCTAGTAACCAGCCCTTCTTTTAACTTGATCCTCTCAGCGTCGCTGATAGCGTTGGGAGCATTCCGTCGCCAGTAACGATCCACACCATTCTTGAAGCACATGACAGCCAGCCATCGTACATTCACGTCAATTGAGTGGTTTGATAAAACATCCTGTGAAATAGTCAATGGTAAACATCTCTGCGCCATTCCTTTACTTAATTTTTAAAAAGACCAGAGACCAGACGGAAGATCCACCCGCGACACTTCTTTACTTTTATTAGAGGGGTTAGACAGGACATTAGTAATTACACTCTGAGTAACTGCAGAGTGTGATAAATGCACATTACTGGCTGTTGTATTACTGTATTATTGTATTGTATTATTGTTATTAGTTATGTTTTATTTTATTTTATCGAATTTTTTCATTCCTTACATAATAATAAAAATAATTTTCTTTCTTTCTAAAATCCTTTTAAAAAAATCATGCAGTCAAACTGGAAAAGTGCACCCCAGGCTGGCAGGCCAGTGTAGCATTCAGATAGAAATGGGATTAATGCAAGAATGAAGAAAAAGTTAAAAACCAACCAATAGTACAGAATAGAAACCAGGTTCTATTTCCCATTCCTGTAGTTTCTTCTCAGCTGGTTTCAACACCTCTGTATCCTGGCTAGTTGCACGGTTCAAGGTGTCCAGCACCAGTGCATAGATGTTGGGGTCCATGTTGCTGGTACCTGATAAAATAAAAATGAACAATTTATGAATGACCATAATTTTATCCTACTGCCACTGCAACAACACACAGGTCACTGCAACAGCACACAGCGCATTGCAACAACACTGTTTCTCATGCTCACTCCCAGGAACACTTCTAAAGACCAAGAGTACTTGCTAAGCTAGCTAGTTTAGTAGCAGCTCCTCCAAATATCTGAAATATTTCTTTCAAGTGAAACTTTGGACTAGTTCATTGTAATAAAAGAAGCATCAAATATCTGATAACAGACTTTTTTCTTTCATGAAAGAAATTATTTAAAATGTTCCATTGACCATTTTATACCTATTCACACCTGAATCCCTATTTACCCAGTTTTACTGAAAAAGTGCCACCTTCTTGATTTGATGGAGGAAGCAGCTGACTTGTGGTATTATGTAGAAAAATAAAACACCAAACTGGCTAATATTCAAGTTATTTTATAAAAGATAGAACTAACAATACTGAGTGGAGATGGAGAAAAGACCCCTGCCCGATTTACCCACCAATACTGAATCTTAGTAATTGACTTAAAAGAATGAAATCTTGTGAATGATACTTAGATCTATTTTGAAATGGACGTATAATGACCAGCATTTTAATGACCATCATTATATGTATCCATTTGGTTATTAATGAAGGAAGGTAATTAGACATTACTTATTAATGTTAAAATGGGGTTTTTAATGGGCTCTGTGAATAATGCTTAGAATATTGCATTGTGTTCTATACTGTAAAATTTGTAAATAGATGAACAAATCAAAGTTTTGAATACCTAAATTGTATCTAAAAACAGACACTGGATATCTAAATATACACATGGTATTATATATAATACACACCACATGTATGTTCAGTGTTCATTCTTAGTTCATTTCAGGATTTTTAATGTTTCAATAAAAACACTTAGCATGTACGTATTACATCACAATCCTCACTGGAGCACAGCTGTTGCTATACACATGTCATTACAATAGATTCTTACTACAATTGTATTACAGTGAAATATGCATTGATTTAACCATCTTGCAGTTATGTCACACTTCCCATTTTGAAATTATTCTGACCAACTATATTGCAGTTCATTTATGCAGTTTGTTAAGACTGTTTCACTATAAAGTCAGTAGATCAATATTAATAAACTATAGGTATTTAACTAAGTTTGGTGAATATTTCAATATTATCTAACTTTACGTATCATGCATCACTAGACTACGTGTTAAGATAGCTGCATTATTGAATCTCAAAATGAGGTCATTGGTAGCCTACTGCATAAAATATGTGTACGAAAATATCGAATAACAATGGTCCCCAACTACGCCGATACATGATACGAATGTAGCGTTCACACTTATTTGCATGAGTATATCGCTTGAAGAACATTATACATATCTGCAGGTATTTCAACTACACCGTAATTTCAAAACATAAACAATGATAATATTATATAAAGAAAAAAACTTACTTTTCACCCTGAAGAGGCAAAGGGCATAACATAACCTATGTAAGTTTCCATACGCCCCACAAATTAGACCACACTGTTAAAATTCACACTCTTTAAGTCCACAAACTGAAGAGAAAATGAAATTTGTAACTATTTGTAACGATCGTACAGTTTTCTGCGTATCATGCCGAACACCGATCGAAAAAATAACCACGAACAGAATTCTGATTTTCAATAATGCGAAATGTCATAAATTATTATTTGTCAGTTGTCAGTGTCACTATCTGCGTTTCGTTCGCTAACTTTAATGTTGTGCGTTTTAATACCTGTGAAAGCAGTCTGAGCTAAGACCCGTTCAATGTTGTCAATAAGTACAAACCTCGATTCCCTATTTAAGTATAAATGCTGATGATTTATCAAAATAATAATGATTCTCATTTCATTCTATATCTTAACAAAAGAATTTTATATCTAGGAATGTAATTTTGTCTCAATCAAAACAATTAGCAGAAGCAGAAGCTAATCTGAACTTATTTGGTGTAGATTATCTTGTCATCAATGTTATCTTTACCTTATCATAGTTAAGTTATCGTGTTTGTGATAGTCCATAGCAGTTCTAATAATTATTTTTAAGTAGAACACAATTTATAAGCGCATAATTCATTGTACTTAATATTTACGTACATGTAATTTTACAATGCGATGGGCGAATTGTACTATAATCTTAAACAGTGATTCGACTGGAACCTTTTACACCGGTGATATTGTGACAGGAATGATTGTGTTGGAATTAGAAAAAGATCAGAAGATTGACCGTAACACTTTTTGGTTTTTATATTCCTACTCATTTTAATTCCATAAATGTAGCTATTAATTTCATAATATTCTTACTGCTTATAACTTTGAAAACGGGTGTGTTTCAATCACCACCACCACCATGTTATCTGGGTTACGGATAGCGCAGTGGTGATTGATATATACAAAGTCTCGGCTTCAATTCAATTCCCATGTCGACTGAGTCTCTATTGAGGTTTTTTATGGATTTGTTTCTGTTATGTGGTTAGGTCGTTGAAGTTACGCTAGTACCTACTATATTTTTTTCCGTGTTCATAATACTGATTGACTGTACCTATATATTAGATTTAAATTTATACTTAGAGATATTTCAGGAATCGATTTAAAAGTCGCTGGCATAAGCAAGGCTTCATGGTCGAGGTCTAAACCGACGATTCCTTACATTAAAATCTACTCAGAAAAAAGAAAAGTATTCAATGTAACAATAAGTGACATATTCAGAGAAAGTTCTCAAGGTAAGATAACTGGTTTCAGATTATAAAAATTGATAAGTAGTTCTAATGCTAATACCTAGAATCTAATAATTTGGGCATAAGTCAAGAAATCATTACTACGAGACGTGAGAAATAAAGGTTGCAGTTATTCCCACTGACCCTATCGACTTTCACCCCATTCAGGACAATTGGGAATTAGGTGTTAAGTTTACAAATGAATTTCCAGTTGCCACCTTATGGGAACTTTTGGCTCATTTTATCCAATTAAATTCCCAGTTGCCCCCAGGGGACCTCTCTGGAAATAATCCGAAAGTTGTACTAATCAACAATATAATAATTTCATTATGTCATACTGTTGTATTTTATGTCTAAAGTGAGATAACTTCGTCATATTCGATTTTTTCAGGTAAAATAATACCAGCTGGTGTCCATCGGTATCCATTTCACTTCGCTTTACCGAGTGACTTGCCCTCAACTTTCGAAAGTTCAATAGCTAAAACCACATATGAATTAGCAATCAAAAGTAAACCAAGATATAAATTACGGAAAGTCACAGAGTTCAATGTTCTAGGAAATATAAATTTAAACCATGCCGAAGATATGTTGGTAGGTTATTATATTATTATATTCTTACTAATATTGTGAATTTAAATGTGAAGGTATGTGTCGATATGTGTGTTTGTTATTAAATCACGCTCCAACGACTGAAGGGATCTGGCTGAAATTTGGTACAGGGACAAATTATTGACTGAAATAGCACATAGGTTACTATTTATGCCGGAAATGGGTTCCCACGGGTAGCACGAATGGAATCAAAGTTTGGGATTCGCGGGTATCTGCTAGTTTATAGATAAATAATTAACTATGTACATACCTAATTTGTATTTTTACACATTTTATGACCTCGTAATTAACAGTTGTATTACCAAACTTACAGGTACCTTGTTTTTACGAATTTCACAAAACATTTCGAAAGTCTGGAACTTTTGCTGTATCCATCAAAACATATCAAGCATTTGCTCCAAAACAGATAATACCATTCGAAGTAACAATTAATAACGAAAAAAAAGTCAGAATTAATAAAATTGTGATAACATTAATACAGGTTCGTAATTTAACATATAATAATAATACCTAATACTTAAAAATAAGGTAGGTGCTTAAATGTATTTGGTACATTATAGCTACCACTCTAATAGTTCAATCTAAAATTATATCTTAATATTATTTCAGAAACTTCGATATACTGTTTCTTCAGGATACGCCGACGATAAAAGAAAAATAAGTCAAGTAGAACAAAAAAAGTTTACTCATGATGTAGTGGAAATATGTTATTTACATATGAAAATACCACAAACAATACCTTCTAGTCTACAATTAACTAAACCTATGATAGATATTTCCTATATTTTTCAAGTAAGTCCAAGTTAGAGTACCAAAATTCCAAATATCCTTAAGCCAATGTGTGTCTGAGGATGTCGAGTAGAGATGCTCGTAGAAATGCTCCAGTAGAATCTGTTGTCCACTACAGCACACTGCTCTCACCTCTATAAAACAGAATGCCGCCCACGGCACTCCACGATCAGGGCTCTTTCCTAGAACACCGATCTTCCTCCTATTGAAAACGTCTTCCTTCCTAGGACAAATTGACTCGCCGTTTGAATATAATTAGTTTGATAAAACTAGTGATATCCAATGGCCCTGAACCCTGAGCTCTGAAGTATAAGCTTTAGATACTACCACCGGGATAACCGTTGGAATAAGTATTGTGATTCAAAATTTTAATCTGATATGTAGATTATTAGCTAGGTATTCATAACTAATTATAATGTGCGTATTTCAGTATCGCTGCCCAACTTATACAGTTATCTAAACAACAAGCACAGAAATATTTGATATGAACTTTTTAACTTTGCTTATTATTTTCAGGTTGAAGCCAAATTTCCATTTCACTTAACTTTGCATGAGGAGATACCAGTCGTTATAACAACAGCACCAGTCATACATTCAGAATTTTGAACGAAAGCATGTAGTAGAAAATCAAATACATACCTGTATAAATGTTTTTATTTTTATAATAAAAAAATTTTAATATAAAAAAAATACTTACTATGCTTTACGAAAGTCTGCGAAAAATGTGTAACGTGTTTCCTTCTTCCTACAGTGCCGGGTCCTTTAAGCGGGGCGTGAAAAAGCATCTGATGAGGCCGTCAAGCTAAGCGCCACCATTGTAGCACTGAACTTGTTTGCAATGGTGACCCTCTTTCATGAGACTTTGCCTTCAGTTTAACATCAGGCGAGGTGAAGTCAAATTGACGTGCCATAAATAAAAAAAATCTCGTATAATTACTTTTATAATAATATACCCGTATCATTTCTTCCCCACAAAGGCATGACCAAGGCAGATAGTATGATAATATATTGTTAAGGATATCGGGATATTTTCCTGTGTAATTTTTGAATTTCAGTTTTCTTTATACCACATTAGTGACAGACAAGCACCCAGCCCACCTGACGGAAAGTGATAGCCGTGACTTATAGACGTTTGCAACACCAGGGACGTCACATTCGTGCTGCCGACCATATAGAGAAGAGTTGAGAAGGGTAAGGGGGACGGGAGAAGGCTAAGATGGTGTCAATACAGAAAACGAAATAGGGTTTCTCGGTCTTCCCATTGACAACATAAATTCTCTCCAGTGAGCTCTGGCTACCCTACTCACCGATGGAAACACAACACAAGTTTGGTAGAGGCACCTCTAATCGAACTTCTCAATTAGGAAGGGATATACCGGCATGTCCTACCTCCGTCAAAAATGTTTAAATGATAGCACTAGTAGGAAGTAACGAATATTATTTCAAATAATTATCACAACACAGTATTACACATTTACATTTGATGCTCACGGCAGCGACTCGCCGGCGACCTCAAAATTAGCGTGTGCACGTGAATATTAGAAGCGAATTATTGTCGCTGCATCGTAAATCACTGTTAATAATATTTCCATCCACGAGCTAATTCTGAATGCACCCGCGAGTCCCTGTTCATTTAAATCACTGCCGCGTGGACCTATAAATGACCCTTTAAACTATTCACGCACGACTTTGTCGTATGATATTATGTCGTGAAGTCGTGGCTGTGGATAATATAAAAGTTTCCATTGTATGTATAAAAAAAAAATGCGAGTACAAAGATAGTGCCTGTAACAGCCTGTATATTATCATATTCAGTGGGAGAATAATAATAGAAAGAAAAATGATGATCCTCAGTCAATAGCCAAGTACGGATATAAGTTGCTTAAATAACAAAGATTCCAAGTAAAACGAATAATTTAAAGCTTACTTACAACCCATATCTGTTTTTACTTTTTTTGGTTTAAGGTAAAAAATAACAAGAAGTCATTGTGTATATTTTTATTATGGCAACAATTTTCTTGTGCTGCCACCTTGCGCCTTGGTTACGTTGCAAGTTTTAAATAACTTTATATTTTAAATCATTTATTATACACAAATTTAAAAGTGTAGTATATTAAATATTATTTATTAATATTAAAATTCTTGATTTTATTATTCAAAACTTAAATTTGTTACTTTATTAGTATTTAATATAAATAAGTACGATTTTGACTACTTCTGCTTTCCATGACTTTGAGGGAGCGGAAATGGTTGGTCCGCCATAATCATTCGTGTGGGTCTGTGCTCGTGTGGTTTGGTTGACTTTGCCGGTGCCAACCATTATTTTTAATTAGTAGTAAGTTATGCGTATGAATCCAGACATGGACGATGATGAGAAGGGGTGAGTGTATTTTTATCTATTTTTGGTGTTAATTAAGGGTGCATAAGACGTGCCAAATATAATAGGTCAAACTGGCATGTTCGCTTGGTGTGTCGCATTTCACGGATAGGTCGGCTAGCCAGCGAGGCTTATGTGGTAGCGTTATGTGCCGAGCTCTATGTTCAAAACAAAGCTTTTGTTGTAATATTAATGGTGTACATCATTACACGTTTCAGGATTTAGTTATGTCGCCTGCAAATTATCAATTAGCCTTTTACTTTATACCGGCTAGCGGGCACCGACCCCAAGCCTTGCCGTTCGACTTGCGTGGTACGATCATGGCAGTTAGAACTTTCCCATGCTATTTTATCTTCAGTTGTTATGCATTTCTATATTGAACTATGTCTATGTTTACCCCATAAATATTTTACATAACTGTGCTTTCAGTTACGAAGCTGTTGATGTGTAAACGTCGCAATATGTAATATTAACCTTTCTGTGACTAATCGCTGCTTTCTCTTATCGGTAATTTTGTGCTAGGATATTACCATGCTGCATATTTCGCAGAAAATATGGAGATTTCGAGTAGCGAATAAATAATGAGGTTATTAGATCAATGTTCGAAGTGCCGCGTAGCGCGGTCTCATTTACGTACTGAACGCGAAACGTGCTGATTCATTTGCATATGGTTAGTTGCGTGGTCAAAATTTTTTGTACACAATTGTCTTTAATGCTCTCGAAGTAATCCAAGTTAGTAAATATTGTTGTAAATTTCTATACTAGCTTTGCCGCGCCAACCTTCTAGGCACTCAACAGTTAGTTCTTCAAAATACTAAACATTGATACTTTGAACCTTATAATCAATATAGAGCTATAACAAACTGGTAGTGTGTTATAATTTATGAGTTGGTTCATCTTCTAGAGTTATCATCTCTCAATATTAGGTTTGATATTGCCTTTCATAAAAAGTGAGAGTAGATCTGTTGATATAATTAATATTGGCATCAGAGCAAAACTGAGTGAAGGGAATTACTTTCACCCAAACTTTGCAAATGCTTGATGAGCATCCACACATGTTCACAATTACAAACCTTTACCAAAGTAAAAGTTTTAATTCTACTACTGAATAATACAGAGATAGATAACATTCATGTATTTCATGATATGGTTAATTTGAATTTTAAAACAATATGGTAATGTACTTACCACACACAAGCTATGGCCAAATGTTAGAAGATGCACATGTTATTTTTGTAAAACAAAATGTCCTCCACATTAAAACATTGAAGTGTTCACTGATGATCTCAAGTGTAAAAAGGCCATGCTTATTCTGTAATTCATTTCTTTCTGAATCATCTCATGCAACGAATTTTAAGAATAGCTATCAGCAAGTTTTAAATTTGGATACTTCATGGTATAAAACAAACTATACTTACATAACTCTGCCCTAACTATTGTATCTTTCTTTTCAATAAACTATGTAGTATTAAACTCACACATACACTAATATCAAACTCCATACTTAAATTTTACATCCTTATCAATGAACTCATTCTAAATGCACAATAGATTCCTTAATTACATTTTAAAGATAAGGCCTAATAGTAATGATTGTTTAACTGCAGTTAATTGACTTAAATAATGAAACTGGTCGTTACCAAATTGACACTAACTTTATAGTTAACATAAGCATTCAGTCAAGTCAGACTATTTAATCGAAACAATTCTTAATTTCGGTTCAGTTCTTATCATTAAACAATTGTAAGAAATTGTGTATAGATACAGACATAAGTGGGTTATTGGGTCAAGTTTAGACCTAGTAATACTGTAACTTCCAAATTTGTAAAGTAAAACTTGTGTAAGCATATAAGTGAATATAATTGTGATGTGCATGTGGTGAAATTTCCTAATATTTTCTTGATAATAAATTCCTAACAGTTATCATCATGTTTATAGTGATGCGTAGACCACATTTTTCTCAGTAAGTACAAAAAATGTTGTAACTACAAAGAATCGTAAAATGTTATATGCAGGCCTTTAACATCGTTTTAATTGGTCCAACCCGCAGTCAGAATATAAAACTAGTAAAATCACTGAGACATGAGATGACCATTATTTGTCATCAATACTACATCTTTTTAATTTAGTTAGTTTTTTCTGTATTCTATATTATCTACATCCCTAATAAAATGAATGTGAACATCATGTTCAGTGATTTAACACCAAAAATTCTTTGCGTTTCATACTGTTTTTGTTTTGATGGTGTCTTAAAGAGCTTTTATGTAATTCTGTATTTACATAAGCAACACCTCTACAAGATTAACAAGCCATTTTCAAACATGTTATTTACTGTTCTCGCTATTTCTTTCTAAAAATCTAACATATCGATACCTCTGGGCTCAAAGGTCGTAAAGGACATTTTGGCGAAAATGACTTTTTGATGCAGTTTTACTCAGTTTTTAATTCTCTATCGATCTGTATATTCAGTTCTACGAAATTCGCAAAAAAAATGCCTTTACGACCCACATAATCTGAGACTTTAGGCAAAGTTTACCGTGAAAATATGGAAGTAAGTAACACTTACCTACTAGACCGAAATTATTTTGGTAGTAAAGGAAAGTATAAACAAACTTTTGGGTGTAAAATACATTAAAATTTTCAATTGTCTTATACTCCCTATAAGTCACCTCAAAAATTTGGATATAAAGGACACCATATTTACAAATTGTCCTATACGCCCTAACAATTTAAAATAAAAAAACATAAATGTCCTTTACTACCTAGTTTCATTCTATTTA
The DNA here is from genome assembly GCA_963691645.1 of Pelosia muscerda. Taxonomy (NCBI): domain Eukaryota; kingdom Metazoa; phylum Arthropoda; class Insecta; order Lepidoptera; family Erebidae; genus Pelosia; species Pelosia muscerda. The sequence continues at coordinate 2,438,503 of OY829114.1, read as the reverse complement.
CGTGTTTCCACTAAGGGCGTAAATAAACATGAATGAAGAATAAGATAAGATAAAGATAAAGACAAAGATAATTTATTTGTGGAAACAATGGAATTGGCCCATAATTCTAGAATATTCAATAAACAACAAGTTTAATCTAACCTTAATACCTAACTTAAAATTAAACACTAAACTATTACTTAACTCACAATTTCGGGGAATGTATTAAAATCTATCCAAATTATCTATAAAATTTCTAACCTAAACTAACTTATTAAAATGATTCTAATAGGTACTCGTTATTCATACTTATATTCAAATAGCCTCAAAAACCAGACTTATTTATAACATTTACGTGCAATCCGAATTGGCAGGAAGTTTTAGATAACTTACAAGGCACTAAAAAAGAACATAGACCCGATTTAATAGCCAGAATTTTTAAACTTAAATTACAGGAACTTTTAGATGACATTACAAGGAAACATATTTTTGGAATACCGAGTGCGTGGTTTAACACCATTGAATTTCAGAAACGTGGGCTTCCACATGCGCATATGCTTATTATTCTAAGAAATGAAGATAAACCAAGGTCATCAATAGATTATGATAAATTTGTGTGTGCAGAAATATCTGACTCAAAAAAAGACCACGAACTTTTTCAGACTGTGTCAAAAAACATGATCCATGGGCCATGTGGCCCTGGGTATATAAATTCACCTTGCATGAAAAATGAAGGAACTGTCTCTAAATGTTCTAAAAACTACCCAAAGACATTTTGCGAAGAAACTAGAGATGGTACCCAAAATGGAGGTTATGCTATAATAAGAAGAAGAGACGATGGAAGAACAATAAAAAAGAAGGACTTCGAGTGTGATAACAGATGGGTGGTACCCTACAATCCCTATCTATGTAAAAAATGTAATGCTCACATAAATGTTGAAATTTGTTCAAGTGTCAAAAGTGTGAAATATATAGTTAAATAAATATATTTATAAAGGTCATGAGCGAGCAAAGACACAAATCACCAGTCCAGTGATCAATCGACATTAAGCAATGAACACCATGATGAAATTAAGGCTTTTATTGATACCAGGTACGTTTCAGCCCCTGAAGCAATTTGGCGAATTTTTGAATTTTCAATGCCACTCAAAATGAGTCACACCATTATACAGTTAGGTGTTCATTTGGAAAACCAACAAACTGTCGTATTTGCAGATCAGAATGTTCATGAAGCAGCAACTAGATCAGCTGAAAAATCAACGGCTATTACTTCTTCGCGTCAAAGGGCCGACTTGCTTCAGTGATGTTAGAACTTATGAAAATATTATTTACAAATCATTCCGAGAAGCTGCTCAAGCAAGGGGGCTCCCTTTTGACGATCAAGAATGGGAAAGGTGTTTGAATGAAGCACTTGGTTTCAAACTGCCTCGGCAATTACGACAGCTGTTTTCGTTAATATGCGTATTTTGTGAAGTAACTGATCCTAATGCTCTTTGGAAAAAGTATGCATCACATTTTATCGAAGACTTTAAAAGATCACGTCCTGAAATATTATCCAAACAGTTGGCTTTACAAGCAATTGATGAAACATGAAAACTCCACGGAAAGAAACTAACAGATTTCGGACTTCCGCAGCCAGATATTGATGAAAATAATGCAGCCAGATATTGATGAAAATAATGTTTTCTTATCTGATCCCGTTTATGACTGTGACCTTGAAAAAGCAAATGGCTATGAAAAATACCAAAAATTGAACACCGAACAAAAATATGTGGTCGATACAATACTAAACGTTGTGAATAATCCCACAGAGAGAAAGCTGTTTTACCTTGACGGCCCAGGAGGAACTGGTAAAACTTTTGTATTTACAACTATTTTACATATTTTAAGATCTGAAAACAAATTATGCCTACCCATAGCGTTTTTTAGTATTGCAGCAACTTTGTTAGATGGTGGTAGAACAGCCCACTCGCGATTTAAAATTCCAATTAATTCAGATGCAGATTCTACGTCTCATATGTCGTTAGGGTCACCAGCAGCTATGTTATTGAAGGAAACTCATTTAATCATTTGGGATGAAGCACCCATGACTAAATGTCATGATACTGTTGTAGTTGATCGACTCTTTCAAGACATAATGAAAAATAAATTACCTTTTGGAGACAAAACTTTGTTATTCGCAGGAGATTTTCGTCAAATTTTACCAGTTGTAGTTAATGGGTCACGAAATGATATTATAAAAGCTTCAAGATAAGCACTTTTCAATGTGGCCAAACTTTACTCAACTCCAGTTGACTCATAATATGAGAGTTCACGATGATATAGAGTTTGCTCAATGAGTATTAAAGGTAGGCGATGGATCAGCTGATGAAGATAATAATGACAACATTGAACTGCCTCAGCGATGCATTGTAGATAATTCAATTATAGACCATATTTTGGGTATTTCCCTTAACACAAATGATTATAACAGTTATTTAATGAAATCTATCCTTACTCCCAAAAACGATGATTGTTTTGAATTGAACGACCAAAGTTGTCGACAAAATTCCCGGCCCGCTTAAAATTTATGAAAGTTCTGACGCTGTGGTTGAGGACGATCATAATGATGTTTTAAACTATCCTGTAGAATTTTTAAATTCTATAACGCCTGCAGGATTACCACCACACATTCTAAAATTAAAAGTTGGTTGTATAGTAATGCTTTTGAGAAATTTGAACCCGACTGTTGGGTTGTGCAACGGAACCCGTCTTATTGTTAGAGCGTTAGCTTCACGTGTCATTGATGCCGAAATTATTTGTGGTAGCCATGTGGGAACCAGAGTTTTCATTCCTCGAATTCGGCTCCAGCCATCTAACAATCAACTGCCTTTTAAATTTAGTCGGTTTCAGTTTCCCAATCACATAGCATTTGCTATGACAATAAACAAAAACCAGGGACAAACTTTCGACAAAATCGGTATATTTTTACCTAATCCTGTGTTCACACATGGACAGCTCTTTATTGCCTTCTCTCGAGTACGAAGATTCGATGATGTAAAAATTCAAATTATCAATACCGCTGAACAAGGCTCGAAAGGTGATAAATATTTATCGAAAAATGTTATATATAAAGAAATTTTATAATAATCAATCTGTGATGTATGAAGAGACATGTAGAAAGAGGGTAGACCGATACGGTTGGCCTCAATAAGAATTAGCTCGGCGGTCGTCAGTACACCGTAATCATGGCGCTTGCAACACCGCCGAAATATCGGTTACGAAATGAAACCAACAAACATGGTAAATATCCCGATCGTTTTAATAGTGAATATACAGAAATATCTACCTATATTTTGCACCTAGATGTGTATAATGAGTCAAATTTACCCGAGCGAAGCCGGGTTTTTATCTAGTTATAATTATTTCATGATTATTTGTAAATAAAATACAGTAGTATACCATAATCCATCTAATAATTAAGTTTATTTAAAAATGAAAATGAGTTAGCAAGTGATCCTTAAGACCTAAAAATTATTACACTAGTCGATTATTACCTTATTTTCTTCAGTATTGTGCAGTGAAGTAGATTTACACCCTTCGGTAAAATCTTAGGATGGAAATTTGACGGGTGTAAAGGACTTTTATTTTCAAATTTAAGGTCGTAAAGGACATCTATCTCGGTAAATACAGCACTAGGGTATTTTTTTTAAACTGCTTTAGAAAATACTATGAATTCTAAGTACTTTTTGCCTTGGTTTTATTAAAATAGCTCAAGAAACAAAAAAGTTAAGAGTAAAAAATATTTTTTTATTTTTGTTTTTTGCTTCTCCTGAAAAGTCGCATTTTGTCCTTTACGACCTTTGAGCCCAGAGGTATCGATATTTGGTAATTTTGCGATGTGAGTCGTGAATAGACTTAGTATAAAAAAGAGTTATTCAGTTGCAATAATAAAAATGCATATTTCTAGTCAGTTATGATATCTTTCAAAAATAAATTAATGTACATACATATTTGTCATTTTCTCATTTGCTTTTTCCCAAAGCCTCCCTTATGTTGGAAATAATATTATTGTATCTAAGCTATAGGGCTTTTTCCACTGTTGAGAATATAATTCCCATTTATTTTTATTTCATAAACATGGTAATTCAAATGATTCCTCCAAGAATATAGCAGTTAGCACAGGATTTTATTCAATATGCATTTAAGTTTCAGTCAACAATAATTGGAAAAAAAGTGAACATTGGTGGCTTTATGGCTCTTTAACTTTCTCAGAAACATGATAACTATGACAAACATTTGTGATATCACATGAATCACTTCCAAGTAATCTTATTTTGGTAAATACTATGACCTATTGATAACATACCAATATAAGGATTTACACCATGTTTCACAACTAGCAACACTCTGCCTGCATTAATTTTATTATTTATGTATGCATGTGTCATATGGATATGTTTAATATGTAATATTGACCATTAAATTGTTAACATTTATAATGTATGTAACTAATGAATTTGTGTGACCAATTTTATGTCAATATATTAGCAATATAAAATCCAACAGCTATAAAATCATTTAAAATATCTGGTTTTTAAACTAATATTAGGTGGGGTCTCCCACTTAATTATTCCATCATAAAACTAAGTTTGAGTAATGGTCGCCGAGAACTTTAAAATTCATTATTAGTTGAGTTCCTCACAATGTTCCACCCTGTTAGAAGCTGTCTCGTAAATATTTTCGGTCGTTTTATCATAGTTTGTGAAATTTAGGAACTAATAGCTTTCCCAAGGAATCATTAAAAGTATCTTCTAGACAACTATATTAGTATCTGTGTTTGCAATGGTGACCCTCTTTCTTGAGACGCCTTCAGCTTAACATCAGGCGAGGTGAAGTCAAATTGACGTACCATAAATTAAAAAAAATCTTAATAGATCACCCACTAATAGATAATATGCATTAAATTATTATTTGCATCATTATATCAATCAATCAAGCAAGCCGAATGTGCGATACTTTTATAATAGTAGACTGATATTAACTTTTTAAACGACCGCCATTTTGGGTTTGGCGCGCTTGTCGTGACGTCAACGTACAGTGACAAACATGAGGTCGAGGATAGCTACAAAAGTGTTTCGGCTGTTATGTATTAAAGTTTTATTTCAATTAAATAGTGCAACAGGACAATTATTCACAACAATTATGTGACGCACGTTCCGATAATATTTTTTTTTATCAAATCGTAATTATATTAATAAATATTAATAAGTACGTAAATCTAGAAAAAAGAACACAAAAAATAGCCAGATTTAAATCATATGCATATTCCCTATCATAAACGTAGATAGACTTTCCCGCTGGTAGCTACTAAGATCCTATCTCACCAGTGAAAGTAATTGCGTTCAGGGTATTTTATCCAATAAAATACCCTGAGTAAATCGTAGTAACGCCGCGCACTTAAGTATCTTTTGATTTCTATCATCGGTGAAATTGAATCTAAGTGATTTTACAATAGGAGCTAGGAGCTTGTTCATGTTATCTGAATGACACATTCCTGTTAACTTGTACATTACATGTCTAACCTATTTTTCAAGACCAGTGTAATATCTTAATGTCCCCTTTTGATCTAGAAAACTGTTCGTCGGTGGTCTATCATGGGAGACGTCCCAAGAGAATTTGCAGCGGTACTTCTCGCGCTACGGCGACGTTATCGACTGCGTGGTGATGAAGAACAGCGAGTCCGGTCGGTCCAGGGGCTTCGGCTTCGTGACCTTCGCTGAACCCGCGCTCGTCAACGTCGTACTGCAAAATGGACCTCACCAACTGGATGGGAGGTAAGAAAGTCTTGGTTTACTTATATCTGTTAGCATCATTGGCTTTATCGTAATAGGGAAGTTCTAAACAAATTCTTCATGTAATAACAATTCACTTGAGGATAAGCAGTGGGCGTGAAATACTCCTTATTATTCTAATGAATCCATTCACATGCAAGAGTTTCCGAATGCACAGATCAGATGTACCCCCTTCTATATCCTGTATGCTTTATTCACATGAATGTTGAAACTTTCATTTCCTGTCTATCTTTCTTTTTAACTCATAGGTAATTTTGGTACTGCTAGCCTATATTGACCTTCACAGATGTACTTGATTAGTACCGAAAAGCGATAAAATGCAACTACCGATATCTACCATTCCCGATGTGTACTGAGTCTAATACTGCCTCATTTACTCATAAATGAATTGTTTGAAGTAAGTTATCCTAAGAGACGTGATGACGAAACATTCTAAATATATCTGCGTTTTAGAACATAACTTGTAAAATTTGACCTATTAATAACTTGAGAAGATACCATTACTCATTAGAATTGCGACAATTGGTTACGGTAAGTTTTTGTTACATTGTCTACTAGAACACAATAGTTATTATGTTTTCACGTAAGACACGTTTCAGTTTAGATTGCACGTAACGCCGATTTATTGATTACTAATCAAATGATTCGATTAGATAAATACTTGCATAGCAGGCAGGTAGCTTCTCTACTGATATTCTGTTAACCTAAAAACATACCGGATATACTGGAGCTATTTATTAATTGATTTCGTAGCGAAATTGATGTTCTGAAACATTGCTCAGTTTGTAAACATGTCCCACGATCCTAGGCCATGCTTGCCATGGCATATTAACTGTTATAAGTTAGTAATAATTGAAATTGTTTATATAGCTAAAAGTAACAAAGAGCAAATAATGCACGTCCATCTAATCGCAACAAAAAGTTAGCAATTTTAAACTCAAGTATACGAATTGTTGAACCTAAGTGCGAAGGCTCCGTACAAGTGATAAATATAGAAATTATATGCAACAAGTTGACTTGGAACTGGGTTTGATGTTGTCGAATATTACATGTTGAAATGAATAAAAAAACTATTTATAAAATACCCTATCGCGATCCCGACGACGTTTCGTTTACTTTTAAACAGTCATATATGTATAATCATCATAGCCTTGGAGTATTTCCTTATATTGCAACGAATGTTAATTAAATCAATTAATATTCCAAAAATATTCATTAGTCCACATCCAGGCAGTGCCTTTAGCTCAATTTGCTGTCGGTACGTTCAGATGTTTGTGGGACATTAACGCAAATTAGCATATACTCTTTGTTCCCATGAGCAAGAGAGTCTACAAGGTTTGCGACAAGGTTTTTTTTGCTAACATCTCCGTATTGTATCTCTCTTAAGTTACCATATTGAGAGAAATTTATAATAAACGCAAGAATTTCATTTATCTATGAATGATTCGCCACAGCAAGATGGCGACTATTACCATCACATACCACCATACAGTTTTAATAAAATGTGTACATTTACCATACATTACCTAGCATACATTTTATTTAACAGTATTAACATTCAAACTTATGTTGGTCAGTTAAAGAATTTTTATTAGACGTGTGAATATTATTTGCCCGTGAATAATTAGCCACAACAAGATGGCGACTATGACTAAATAGAAAGAAATCTTAAAATTGGTTTTAGTGCTATCTACTGTGAGGGGTTTTAATCTAGACGTAAATGATATTATGATGTCTATAATTATCGGTGTAATAGTAAAGCTGTCAGCTGCATACTATATGTATACATAGGTAGGCGCTGCATCAGCCGACTTCAAACAGTGATTTCTTTACTTGGCATATTTTCAAAATTTTTATAAATAAAATCAGCTTGCTACAAATAGTACAAATGTTTGTACACATATATTTCGGATACTATTCGACGGATTTGGCTGATTTATTTTTGCAGAGGGTTGAAAATATACTGCCTTTTGACTTGAAAAACATACCTTCCTAACCTTCCTTGAAAAGTTAGTGGCGATTTGCATATATTACGTTTTTGAAACACGATGAAATTTTGCCATTAGAGAAACGAGAACCTTGCCTCTATTCGTTGGAAACAATTATAATTTACATAATATAATCTTCCTTTGATAACATTATCATAATTTATTTACTTTTTCTTATTAAAAGAAATTATCACTTATGCTGAAGTAATTAGGATTTTTGAGTAATCGCGTTATACTTGAGTTCAAAACATTAAAATAAAGCTTAATTTTCTAATTATTATTTCATCGTCATAAGTCCAATGACAGTTCTTCTGTTTGGGACTCTCATATCCCTAACAAAATCAGCAGTATTGCCACGAACTCTTTTATTTAGAGCTATATTTATATTATGTGTATACTGTATAACATTAATTGTTCTACAACTGACTAAACATAATCTATCTTTATTGTTCTACAAAGGCCAACAAACTCAGTTATATAAATATGAAAAGTATATATTTTGTAATACTTGAAAAAAAAAAATTCAAGATTCCTTTGATAATAGCTCTCATTAAAGGGTAAATTGTAAACACTTAAATGAACTCCCCAGCCCTTAAAATTGGACGCAAATTTCTTCGAAGACAAGGTCATTTCTTGCTTGCTACATATTCTGGTTTGCTAAATTGTAGAAAATAAAAATACCTTGAAAATGCTCAAATTATATTAATTTATAGAGTATATACAAGTATCTAATTTCAAGTCATTTGCTACATTGCTTGTCATTTGTTCAAGAAAAATCAAAGGTCTTTTCTACTGAAAATAAAAATGGAATCTAATTTTAGAAGTCGATTACAACACCGTTACTAGTGTAACATTCGGTAATGTTGTTTGAACCCAAATAAGGTCAAACTACATTTCGACTCCCGGTAATTTTTTAAGGTACCGACACAGTTGGGGATTTCTGCGATCAATATGGACTACATTGTCGTTTTAAGAAAGGCGGATCTGCCGAAATTTTCAGACATGGAGCATAATATATATTCGAAGAATCGGGAAAAAGGCTCATTTAGTAGTTTTTGTTTGTCTGAGTATCATTGTTTCCACCCTAGCAATATTCAATGCAGTATGTTTTCAAATACGTGATGTTTTATGTACAAGTTTGTTTCGGTCGTATGAGCCCCTTTTCCTTGAAGGTTACAAAATACACACAGCCACACAAAATCAACTTTCGAAGTAGCTGCCCAAGGGAATAGGTATTCTCTGTTCTTCCAGCACAGTTGAAGCGAAACAAAAGTCCTCCAAATAATAATATCGCATTTTTTTTGGAAAGTTCTAGACTCTTTTGTAGAGGTTTTAATATCAGGGTGCAAAAAAAAGCAAACGTTTTTATTGTGACCGATTATTTAATTATATCGTTAATGTTATTGTTTCCATGTAAAGAAATCCTAAGCATGAACGCGAAATCTTTCCATCTCAATTTTGTCATACTTCCAAGTAGACTTATAACTAAGCTATCAATAATTTTGTCGTGGATGCATTATACCGAATATAATGTACTTTCTTCCCGTGTGCGTGCAGATGCAAAACGTGATGTGACGTCAACCCGACTAATACAACAAGGCATTAAAATAATGAGCGCCACATTAAATCGCGATACGACTCATTGTCTACCTACGTCACATAGTTTTATGAATGATTTGCTCAAAACTAGATCACTACCGAACGAAGAGACGCGTTACTTGACCGTACCTTAACGCTTAGCTACATCTCGTTGACATTATTGATCGGATTTCACACACCCATCACTATGGGCAACTCTACAAAATTTTCCATTTAGGAGGCGTGGAGAACACGCGTCACTCGAATTTGTTTCGTGAAGAGCATTTTGTAGATGTAGTGCTGATGGCGAAAACTGTTCTTTGTCGTTGCTGATCTAAATAAAGACAAATTAATTAATTAAACGCTAAAATAGTAAAACTTCTAATGCCCACTAATCGCTATTAAGTGCATTAAACGATGGGCGACCCGCATTGTCTATTTTAAATCAGGGCCACCAGTAACAATGTATTTGATAACGTTCATTTTCTTTATCAGTAATTGTTTCGCTTTTCTGGACGTAGGCGGTTTCGAGGAATGGAAAGATGGGCGTGGTTATAAAGATATCTAGAGGGAATTGAGTGATGTAATAAAATGTTGTCACAATATTTACTCGCATCCTTACTATGGAAATATAAGAAGTTTTATCCAATTTCTTATCACGTAAAAATAGCTCGACAGATGGACCACAGGCACAAATTGTTCTTCAATTTTCAATGTTGTTCATCCAGATTCCTGATATTAGAAGCAATATACTTTTAATAAATAATAAATATTTATCACTTCATCATCATTATTATTAAATTCGAACCCGGACGCCCAAGTAATGAATTTATTGAAGAGCAAACAATGTTCATTTTCATTACTAGGAAAAATATTACCTTTTTTATATTTTGTGTGCGCTGTTTGAAACCCGGAAAGTTACTTGTTTCTTTTTATTAAAGTAAGGACAAAACATCTCGGAAGTTGCTCATTTCATTTCAAGTTTTTTATACGTGAAATATAATAATTACATTTATTCGAAAGCCGTACACGTCGTACAAGTCGATAGATATAGCGGTTATTTATATATTTCAACGAATACGAATAACCAAAGTTTCGGATTGTGTTATCAATAATTATGACGAAAGTAGAGTTGAGTCATAGTCCACCATTTTAGATGACACCAACGTTTGCTCGCGTCAGCATTCGAAAACTGTGATGTTAATAATAGTAGTATACAATAAAATTATGTTAACGGAAATCGTCGCGTTTTGTTTGAAATAAACTATGTACGGTAATGGAAATATTGGCAAACTAATTTCTATACCGAATACTTGAATATTTTATTGCTTAATTTTTTCTTATAGTACGAGAGCCCACGACCAAAATTTTTGTCTCATAGCAATACGGCCAAAACCGCATCAAATCGATAGATACGATTATTCTGAACTCGAAAATACCAATATCAGACATTTTCCGCGTAGCGTTTGATCTGACCGAATTTTCAAAATTGTCAAAGAATTTTACCGAACTGCATCATAGCAATATGTCTGATTTGCAGACTGTAGTTGAATGATAGTTCTGAGATACCGGAAACATATTTTTCAGACGTTAGTGGTGTAGCGCAAACCCGTAAAATCACATAAAAAAATTAAAAATGAGACAAAAAAAATGTCTCATAGCAATACGTCTGAAAATCTTTTTTATTAGTAAATTTTGTTTATTTGATGCGAACAAAACAATTTTCAGACGGAAATGTGAACGCAATAAATTTGTAGACCGTTTTGAATATGTTAACAAATTTTACCGATCGGTATCATAGCAATATATCTGAAAATTGTTGGACATGATAAAATAAGTGGTCCACATGTGCTAAAAATTTATATCAGACAAATTAAGTGTAGCACCTTCTCTATCAGACAACTTTGCGATACTCAGATATCATTTAAAAATCGTATTGAGGCATCTTAAATTTTCTGTTACAAACCAATGAATACGTTGCGACCCTGACTTTATTAGATGATAATTAACAAAGAATTTACCCGAAACCGTAACATTGAACTTGAAGAACTGAAATAAATCGCACAAAAGGAAACTGGGATGAAGTTAAAAAAAAACGGTTTATTCAAAGTTACAAAATATTCTCGTATTCAATCGCTGTCGGATTCGGAATCGTCGTCGAAACGTTAAACGTTATTTTCGTTTTGGGAGTATATGCTACACTTAAAGTGTCTGAAAACAGGTTTTTGGTAATCATGGCAGCAATACGAAAAGTTGAAAAAAAAATTATCCGTATTGCTATGATACAGGTCGGCTAAATTTGTTGACATTTTCAAAAATGCGCTCAGGCTATATGCTACGCGCAAAATGTCTGAAAACAAACTTTTTCGTAATACAATTATAAAATCTATGTACATTTTCACTATCAGACGTATTGCTATAATACCGACTGTCTTTTTTTTTTGACACAGCAGAAATGGCCTCCCACGCAGTTGCTACACTTTCGACCGTTACTACACACCTAGTCGGGTTCAGAATCATACAATCTAACGATTTTATAGGGTTTTTGCCGTATTGCTATGAGACATGGTTTTGGTCGTGGGCTCTCGGGCTATTACGTTGATGAGCAACAGCGTACTACACGCGTCCCATATATCTGTCATATAGTAAAAGGCCTACTTCATATAACTATAGAAAGCTCACTTCAGGGGGTATACCTACCACAAAAATGCAGTAATTTCCAATTGGCCAGTTGACCAAACGTTAAGTATATTGAGATCCTCGTAGTGGATCTTCAAGCTATCCTGTGCTGTGAAGTAGAAATTTTGCAGAAATATCTATTCGATAGATAGGTTGATTACGTGTTATCCATGGAAAACAAAAACAAGTGGAAGTGGGATGTAGTCAGTGTACGAGTGTCTTTGCTGTGCGTACTTACGCAAACGTTTTTTTAATCTATAGCAAAATAGTCGCCATTTTGAACGATTAAAAAGGGTGTGGCAATATAGTTGCCTACCTTAAAAGGGTAGTGTGTTTTCGTTTGTAGTGCTTAACTACGTATGAATTGAGCTAATATGGCATTAATACGACCTGTATATGAATGCGACCAATCAAAGCAATTATTTACTAGCAATGCACGGTATTAGTGATGGTTGTATGTGTGAGTTTGGCGACATCGGTTCCGCTAAACTATCCGTGTCGCCTTTCTACTAGTTTTTTTCCGTTCTGTGGTGTTATCATTCATTTTCATTAATTTGTAGTCGGATTTATATAACTATTTAATTTGCCTTTGCGGTTCCTTATCTCTATTAATGCGGTGTCACGTTTTTAAATGACTTTACCGTTGTAACTGTTGTCTGTTAATCAGCGATGTGTTTAGTTACAACACGCGATTTTTTTAGTTACATATTGGTTTTCCATTCATTTTCAAAACAACCGATATTAACTAAGCATTGTGCATTAGAAGTAGCCATGCATCATCACTTGGTGTTCGGATTGGAATAGAAATAATTCGATGACTTCCAAAAAGTTTGCCAGCAACTGTCTAACGTCCTTGTTGTTTGATGTCAGCTTAGATTCCTAGCTTGATCCATGATATGTGTTAGTTGCCTACCGAAGTCTTGACCATAGTCATATAATATTTTTGTGCATGAGCTCAAAATTGCCGCACCTGCAAATCTAGCATTTCCCGATCAAACGGAAACTTAACCACGTGGCAATCACTAGGCTTCACTTGGGAAGCTAGTTTCGTTATCCCACGCAAATAAATAAATAAATAATAAATAAATCACTTTGCCTGAGTTGTTGAGTATCTTCCATCTCCCCATCACATACACCACGTGATTTCAATGTCAAGGCAGTTGAATTATTGCTTAGTTATCGGATAGTTAGTTCTATAAAATTCACAATAAAATGCATTTACTTCTGATTAGAAATGCAAGTCATTTGTTATCGCGTTCATTAGTTTATTGCACAATATTTTTACCATTTGAAAGAGATAATTTGACAGAAACAGTATTTTATAAGTTATGGATTTGACCATACCAGAATATACGTTTTTTAAACATGTTATAATCTCATCGTCCTGACCTCCAAAGCTAACATACGAATATGTATAATATGCTCCATCTCTCTTTCCTAGGACCATCGACCCTAAGCCGTGCAACCCGCGCACACTGCAGAAGCCGAAGCGCGGTGGCGGTTACCCCAAGGTTTTCCTCGGCGGTCTGCCATCCAACGTAACCGAGACTGACCTGCGTGTATTCTTCGGACGCTATGGCAAGGTTATGGAAGTGGTCATCATGTACGACCAGGAGAAGAAGAAGTCTAGAGGTAAATGTTAATTACTTGTTCATTTTTTGTAAATTATAACTTGTGACGTAGCTTTCCCGAGCTCTAGGGGCCCGACTCTGTCCAGCAAACGTCTTCCACTTCAGCAACTCTTCGGCCTTTGAAATCTAAATAAAATAGTTTGCAACACGGCCTTTATCATACCAACTCATTTGAAATAATACAGAGAAACTCACAACAAGTTTCAACTTCTGTTCGCAACTTGTTGGGAAACCTCAAAAGTTTAGTTAGGGCCCCAGTTTTCACAGAACAACAGGACCTTTGGTCACTTAACTACGCCAGTGCTTATGTATAAGCGCATATTGATGTTTAGTCGAAATGTAAGTGTTTATGTACTTTTTTTGACGTGGATAACTATTTTAGATTTGATATCATCTGACGCCATCATAGCGCGCTTCACAGTAGACGGAGCGCAGAAATCTTAAACTATTTAGAATCTAAATCTAAATGAACGAATACAGCGAACAAAATAAAAACTACGGAAAAAATTACAATAACAAAAGAATGGCTTTGTTGGCAACCTGCTTTCTACCTGTGCTACCTCAAGATGGCCGCGTCCCTCAGGTAGCTGCACGTGGGGTGCGAACTAGACGGATACCCGGCTAAGAATTGTTTTTTTTTTTAATATAAAGAGATGCTGTTGCTTTAGCCGCATGCGTATGTGTTATTTAGTTATATTAGGAGATTATTGGTATGAAATGCACGAATAAAATTTTGAGTTCAAAAATATTAAGTAATAGAAATACAGGGTTACATATTTTAAAACAAAGAAGTACTCTACCCTTAAATTAGTTAGAAAATTCACAGGAAATGTGAAAAAGGTGGCTATCAAGTATATCTTAGTGCGACCTGGTACTTTTTTAAATATATAAATGTCGATGTTCATATCCAGACAGTGCTGCCAATGGCACTGGTACCTACTAGCGGTGCATTCAAGTGGTCGTGGCACATTGACATGCAAATTAGCCATATACTCTTTGTTCCCATAGCAACAGTCTACAAGGTTCGCAAGAAGACACGTCTCACAGTTTCATTTCGTGTCCATTTAGATATAGAAGCTGAAATATATACATAAATACAACTATGTATATATAAATGTATTTAAAGTAGTACTTAGGTTCGTCAGCAAACAAAGCTTAGGGATTAACATAATAGGTACAAGTTTGCAAATTTTTCCATGAACAATTGTTCAGTGCACAATAGCCACTAAATAATTATTCATGGAAAAATTTTGTAATCCTGAAAAAGGCTACGTTCATGTAATTTGAAATTTGTCAAGCTGTATTTATGTGCCAAATTCGTACGGTCAGCATTCACACTGCCCATCAAGTATCAACTAGTTGCGACAATAATAGCTTTTCTACAAGTTAAAGATTTTTTGCAAGCAAAAATTTTTTGTACAAATAACGTTTGAACTAACAGGCAAACTAATGTTTCTTTTATTATTTACAATGAGTTACATCGCCGTATCCAGTTCTTTACAGCCGAGCTTTTATGAATTATGACCGTTTACAACTTCTAACAAAGATGTCGGAGTTTCAAATAATTCAATACAAACGTTAACATTACTGTGGACATCTATAAAAAGACAAAGTGACATTCTATTAGTGAAAACGTCAGTGAAATCACTCAGCAATGTATGGGATTGACATAAATCTATGATATGACTGCAAAAAATTACTCTCGCTCGCCATAGGCAATAGCTCGGCAATAGGTCGCCACCTATTACATCGAGACCTAAACATAAACTGGCGAAATGTGGGTATAGGCGTAAGTTTATGTTGTATAAACTTAAAGAATTTTTAATCTTTACGACTCAAAGTATGTTATTTCATATTATTCTTGTTATTAAAGTTCGCCGCAGAGTCGAGTAATTCATCAGTAGCAAATTAAAATAGCTAATTTCGATGGAATGCCATCAATAGATTGTCACTTTATCTTGAGGCCCAGATTCAACTTCGATATGTTTATCTATTATATTTTTTTTAGTTAAACTATGACATATTACATGCTCATCCAATTCAACTTAGCAAGTCAATGGTGCTTCCATTCTTGTAGTTTACAAAAACCCTTATACCATAATACAATCTCATATCGCAATCGTATTGTTTATAGTTGAAATTTATAAATTTAGAGTCTGATTTAAAACTCCTTAAATTATCCTTAGCCCGTTTTTACATTGGGCAACTAAAACGAAAATGGAGTTCCCCAAACCGAGTAGGACGTCACAACAACCAATAAGCAAGATGGCCAATTCCGCGGATTGTATAAAATTCCTATTGACAAAACTCCAGTTTCTTTTAAACTGCCTAATTTTAGAGGAGGCTAACTATTACCATACTACAACTCGTTACTGATACGAGTACAGTAAGCTACGAAAGTTGCTGAACACTTCTTTGTCGGAAACCTTAACCCTCTACTTCATATGAGCCCATATATGGTATGGCGATTTTATTGTTGTTTTATTTCCAAACGAATACTAATTAAGTCATTCCTCATTGTTAAATCCATGTAATGGTTAAGTAGCAATAACAAAAAGCACTAAGCTGGTATATGGTTTGATGACATTTCGAAAAAACGTTACTTTTGCGCGGGTAGTCAGTGAAACAAAAGACAACTGTCTGAGGGACATTTTTGAGTATCAAAAACAAAATCGAAACATAAGTATTTATAAAACGTATAATTATATTTATAAAGTCAATACTTCCTTCTTTAACTATAAACAATTATTTTCTCACTTTTTACGTATTTACTATGGTTTTCATCCACTTTTATGTCAATACCATATATGGGCTCATATGCAGTACGACGAAAATATGTTTGGACATACATGGTATCGTATGCAGTCAAACAAAAAATTTCAAAGTAGAAAAGGCACATTTCATGCTCGTAATATCTAATACAAACAGGAATAATGTAATATTTTTTATTATTAGTCGTGGAATGTAACGAGACAGTTTCTTTTATCATTGTAGCATAGAAAAACTTTGCATTTTGAACATTTAGTGTATGTCTCCATAGAACATATGCGTTTTTTCTACCACATAGGCCAATGTCCAATATTGTCTGAAATGTCGCATGAGAGCGCTCCTGAATATGCCTCGTGTAGAGGCGAAACACGTAGTGTCGAGGTTTCTCCTTCGCACTTGCGGAATATTGCACAATAAATTACAACATCTCTACTCTGGTAAGAAGTCTTTTACCTGCTTTGAAGAGGGCGGTTTGATATTCCAATTTATATTGTTATCGTTGGAGTGTTGAACCGTGGGTGAGTGGTGGGCCCCCCTCCCTTCCCCAATATATATATTTAAAAAAAATATTATATTACTCCTGTTTGTCTGAGATATTACGAGTATGTAATGTTCCTTTTCTACTTTGTTATTTTTTTGTTTGACTGCATACGATACCATATATGACCGTGCGAGTATTTGTCTAAGTGCATACGAGCCCATATATGGTATCGTAGTTTTTTTTGGACATTAAACTACTTATTTATTTCTTTTCGATTTATTTGTCTTAATATTGCTTAAATAAAGCAATATCCACGAAGAAAAAATTTTTTTTTCATCTCCTTAATAATTCATGCAGTAGAGGGTTAAGGGCGTCAACGCACTAGCGACTGGAAAGCTAAGGGTAGCCGTATTACTCTACACTTCCCTTCTGCTAAATCTAATCATTTCGCGACAATAGCTACTATGGAAGACTCAATATGATAAGAAATTTCACTTCCTATATAACATTTCTGCTACATCAGAGATTTCTAACATGAGTAAAGCGATCAAAATGACACGACCTCGCCCAGTGAAAGGTGTCAGTCACCCTTCCAATGTGTCGTAGGTACAATTTATGACCTGCTTTAACTACTCGGACCGGTCCGTGTGCTCAGAGGGTTGTGTAGAGAGAGATAATTAAGTTGATAAGTTTTGTTGGTTGTAGATAAATCTTGAAGACTTGTACAAGAGACAAAATTAAAAAAAACCTACTCTGCCAGAAATGTTGGATTGTAGAAAAGAATTTGTAACGTAACATAACATAAACTCACGCCTATATCCCCGAAGGGGTAGGCAGAGGTGCTAGCAGCCGCATTTCGCCAGTTTATGTTTTAGGTACCAATTTAATTGGTGGCAGCCTGTTGCCATTAACCGGGTACTTTTATAAACCTGCGATAAATACACACATAACTCGAAAAGCATCGCAAGGTCATTTGTGTGTGCCATGGTAAACGTGGGATCGAACCCGAGACCTCGTCTAATACTACTTGTTGTAGCGTTGTAGCTCTTTGCCTTTCATTGGCTAAGCTACTTCATCGTAGAAATTATACCCAACTAGCCTAGAAGAAGGAAGGTAGGTGTATTTTTATTTAGTATTCATAAACATTTCATTCTTTATAGGCTTTGGGTTCCTGTCTTTCGAGGACGAGATTTCTGTTGAGAGAGTCACCCAAGAGCATTTCATCAACTTGAACGGGAAGCAGGTAAGTTTTGAATTGTTTTGTTTACTGTAGCTCAGTTTTCGAGTATAAATGTTAAAACAGATTTTGAGGACCTTCGTCCCAACTAAGGTCTGTATTCTAGAACAACATTCAGTTGTCGATCAACTCTCACATCGACCTTAGAACATGTCATTTTACGCACTTTTCGATAGTTACTTTCTTAATCAAAACTTAATTATTTCAAATGATTATTAACATGTACGTAAATCTGAAAAAAGATTGTGCATTAAGAAAATTTCTTACCTATACCTTAGCGTATGTCATGTCCACATCCAGGCAGTGCCCTTAGCGCAATTTGCTGTCGGTACGTTCAGATGTTTGTGGGACATTAACGCAAATTAGCATATACTCTTTGTTCCCATGAGCAAGAGAGTCTACAACGTTTGCGACAGACATCTGTATGAAATTAGAGCTTAAAATATTTCTAATAGTTCTAGTATTTTGACCTACATAATTACATCTTTCGTTTGTCTGTGCAACAAAAGAAACATTCTTTTTTCAAATATGACTGAAAAACCCACATTTAGGCAGTACTTTCGGATCAAAGTGTCCTCTCACTGTCAACTGCAGTGCAAGGCTTTAACTTTGTCTACGCGAATCCAGCCTGGAACCTCCATACTGTGTCAGTACACCTCATAGTCCTCATATAGCATTCAGACCCTCAGTGAAGTACTTCTAACACAGATTTTGTACACAGGTGGAGATCAAGCGTGCGGAGCCCCGCGACGGTTCCAGCAAGATGGGTGGTGGTGGGGGAGGTATGGGCGGTGGAGCCCTATCGGCTCCCGGCGATGCACCGCAGGCCGGCCAATGGGGCCCGCCCGCCGCCGCACCCATTAACATGATCCAGGGCCACAACGGTCAGATGGGTGGCCCTCCGATCAACATGCCTATGGCTGGGCCCAACATCATGCAAGGGTGAGTGAACTACTACAATGTTAAATGATAAGATTTTGTAAAATAAACAGGTTGGTTCGACGGGAGAACGTAAATATTTGGCACCCCATATCCACAAAAGCAAGGGGCAAGGGAAATCAATTGAATGATTCAACCGCTCACATACGCATGCTGGCCTAATAGCCCATACATGCCTAGAAGGATGGTACTATTGATTGTGGGTAGTGGATTGTGTTCCTGTTGAAACACATCACAAGTCAAAAAACTTCCTTAGAATATGATTACATAACAGGTATTTTAGTACAAACATGTGATGTGAAAATGTTTATTAACATGAGTATTAAAGAAAGAAAAAATCTAAATTCCATTGAATTATAAATCTTCATTCAGTCCTTTTGGACCAAAGTTATTGAGAACACATATTTTAAAACACTTTTGAATAGATTTTTTATTAGTTTTCTGTTAGCTAGTATTATTTACGATAGTTTGGAAGTCGATTTTTTGTATTTAGTTATGATAGTGGTAGTAAATAGATTTTTAAATATTTAGTGAATTTGAAGTTATCAAAAACATTGTAAATATTGTCCACATCCAGGCAGTGCCCTCAACTTAATTTGTTGTTTGTACGTTCAGATGTTTGTGGAAAATTAAAACAAATTAGCATATACTCCTTATTCCTATGGATAAGAGAGTCTACACGGTTTGTCACACTCATTTAACTGTTCAATCATGACACTACAAATTCCAGACTATTTTGTTTTCAGTTCGTCATATTATAATAAATCTCGACGTATCTTCAAATTTGAGAGTATGAAATCTAGTGTCTCTTAAGACTTACATATTATCATCAATCATGTTACATAAAATAATTTGAGGAACTGATCTAAAAGTTCACATCTTCCGTTAGGTTAATACGGAGGTCCATATGGGTGACCTGACTAGATCAGAGGTCACTCCAACTCCGGACTCCCGCGGTGGAAACTGCTTACGGGACTGTCGCAAGGATGACGAGCATAACGCATACGTGGGTTGGCAGGTACCAAGGCTGGGGCACGTCGCCGGGCCAGACGTCGTACGCGGGCTACGGCGCGGCGGGCGCGGGCGCGGGCCCGGGCAACTACCAGGGCTGGGGGGCCCCGCCCGCGCCCCAGGCGCCGCCGCACGCGCCCGCCTGGCCCGCCACCAACAACTACACGCAGCACACGCAGCCGCCCGCGCAGGGCTACGGCAGCTACGGTACGTACACACACACGCACGCACTCCTCTGTACTACACACACTGTGTCCACTTAGCTAGATTTACTCTATGTATTAAAATGATCACTTAAACCTTTCTTACATTAGGCGGCTAGAAAGGAACTGCAGCTTGTGTACGTCGTAAATTTTGCGACTGGATTTTTCGTGGACAAATTGAAGGTCAAATTTTTGTTCCATCAATCCACTGAATCAAAATACTTTTTGAGAGCTGCTGAGCTACTTATTGGTGTCCATCGGTTACATGTTGTGGGTCGCGTTTAGTTTTCGAACTAGCCGCGGAAACTTACGACGGTTGTCTATTGGTATGAGGCGCCATTCAAATGTATGTACGAAACGAGACGAGGCAGTCAAATCAAGTCATTTTAGCAGCCTAACGTAAGAATGGGTTTACTCTTGCATGAACAAAACTTCTAACTTGAAACTATTTTATAAACAATATGAATATTACAATAGATACATAGTAAAACAGTGAAAATTTTGAGGAGTTATTTTTCACTTCTGTAAGTGACAATGAGTATTATATTTTATACTAGATGATATAGCCTTCTAATTATATAGAATGTGTGTGTAATGCGACTATGTACCAGGATAGTATAAACTTTTTAGATGTAAAGAAAACTTAGTTAATAGTTTTAGAAAACCATAAATAAATTTAAATGAATCGATTGTTACTAAAAGCTATCCTGGACTTCAATTTAGGATAAGGTTAGGTATTATTACATAATATGGGGCTTTGAGCAGTGTAATATTTAGAACTTATGAACGCACCTCCTCCGGTTACACGATTATCATCACTAAGTGAAAACTACTATGGACAGTAATATCACTGTCCCCTAGTTTAGACGTACGGCTAAAATATAGTGCGGCACATCATTATGATGCAATAATGAGCGCGAGCGAGACATTAAAGTTTCAGCAGACTATCTCAGATGATCTCACCTCCGGCCACTAGAGACCCAAAGACGGCGAGTATTTTAGTCGGTTCGAGTCCGACATAACCTCTCTCACCGGCTCCGGTGGGATTGGTATCCGTGGGGATTTCGCGTACTATGGGACATATCTGAACAACAACTGAGGTTATTTACTAGCAATGATAACACGAGTGATAAATTATGACAAGTATAAAGAATTAAGGAAATATGAAATAGGTAAATAGGAAAACGACTCGACTATTGTATAAAACATATTTTGAGAATTACTATTTCGTAATACTAGGACGACTGTTTTTACTTTTATATCGCATGATAGGGATATTGTAATTCGATTGTTTTTCGACTATTCCTTGTGACATGAAATCTAGTGACACTCTTGCATACAAAAATATATTTGACAATTTGCTGTTATCTAACACACGTTTTATTGATCGAACCGAATTATCATCAATTGATAATTTGGTTTTAATTATATTTAGGTATACTCCGTTTGGATTGTTGAACTTAAATTAAGCGATATTCAGACTCAGGTAGTATTGTTTTATAGGCTGTTAGGACTTTTTAATAGTAGATGCAACATTATTTTTATGGAATACAATATATGAAGAACTTCCGAAATAAGAAATGACTAATTTGTGTAGTTCTCAGTATCATAAAGAAGAAAATTTAACAGACTGACCTATGTGTATTATTATCTTAAATTGGTGATTGTCTCTTATAGTTTATGGGAAGACACCCACTGGAAGAGATGGGGTTCTGTTTCTGATTGATTAAACATAAATCCAATATGATACAATAGATATATTGACTTATGTATGTATTATACATAAATATGAAATAATTCAAAGTCAATATTTAATAAAATATTACCCTCATAATGAGTAACACATGGACTTACGAGTACGCTATGTGTGTACAGCTAACTACAGTTCAGCACCGGCTGGCGCGTCTGCTGGCGGTAGTTGGACCAACTGGAATATGCCTCAGAACTCCAACTCTACCGGCTCCGGTGAGTTTAATAGAATACCTTGATTTCACAATACACTTGGACGAAACAGGGGAAAGGTCATATTTATTGGATAGAACGTTCACGTTAGTCGAGTCGAAACTAAATTTTATTATAGTAGCTCAAAAGTCACAGTCGGTCGTCTGATATCGCTCTAGATGTGATCTTTTTCCTACGCGATAGATCGTATAGTTTAGTATAGTCCGTGCCTCATATCTTGGACCCGAGAGAAAAACGAGGCCCTGGCGCGCGGTTTACATAGACATCTACGATTGCTGGATTTGAGCTCGTCAACCGCACTCAAAACACACCCAAAAAACGTAACGTACTGCACATTTAGAGCACATTTTGGGTCCAGGATAGGTATACTCGTACGGTGTACAGAATAAGATGTAAATATACGGTGTACGGTATGAGATGTAAACGTACGGAGCAAGATGTAAACGTACGGGGGCGATGGATGTAAGTGGTCGGTTTTCCAGGTTCATACGTGCCGCTGTCAGAAGGCGCCGAGATGTACGGGCGCGGCGGAGGAGCTGGCGGCGGTGCCCAGGCGCCCGCGCTCACCGGCGCGCTGTCCTCGGCCGCGCTGTCCAAGTCCTCCTCCGCGGACTACTCGTCGTACCAGCAGTACCCGCCCGCCTACCAGCAGGACCAGGTACCCTCACTAGAGACACAACTCACACAACACTACGTGCCTTCAGTGAGCAGCTATTTTTAAAATTGTCTACCTTTTTTTATGAAGTCGGTTACGTTATAATAGTTGTTTCAAATTAAGAATGCGCGTTGCTTTTTCTTGTGTTCATGTCGTGTTACTGTGTACCATGAATGGTTTCGTATGAAAAGTCAATTATGTTATCTGGTAACAAACTTTTTATGTAGAGTTATGTATAAAATTTCAAATACTACATGAGACCATCTTTCGTAACGTTATAGTTCTAGTACATTATCGACCCGATATTAAAAATCGCTGCTCAAATAAAAATTACGTGAAAAAATTTAAGTGAGTGTGATAATAGAATCTCTGAATACAATATTGAAGCTTGAACACTTGAGTTTTCTATCGCGCTCGACTACAATTTGACACTATAGTAAAAAAATAACGAACTTTAGATGTGATATCGACGATGGTACCGTTAAAACCGGTTTATTATTAATAAACTCATTATTTCCACACATTCTATTAATTGTATTTTCATTATTGGGTATCAAATTAGTACCTACGATACTTTTTATTATATTATAAAATTGATAATCGTCAGTATCACATTTTACTCTGAATATCGTTATATGAATATTTAAATTAACGCTGTGTTTTTAAATTGTGTAATGAATTTCGAATCGCAACCGAACGACTAATTAAATCTATATCAACAATTTATTACTTGACTAATGAAGTGGGATTAACCCGAGACTACCTACAGGAAAATATAGAATAAACACTTGTTCTCTCGGTTTTGGTTTGAAAATTCATTATTATAATGCTAAAATATGTACACAACTTCAGTATGTAAGAATACATACTCAAATAGTAGATAAAAGACAGTGTATGTCACCTTGTCAGTTGTGGAACATATTTTATCATTATATTCAGCATGAACTATTATTATGCCAAATGCTCCGGTGGCGGTCTGGTATGTTAAACACAACACACGCTGATTTAGGTGGATGAGGTTTAAAAACACAATTTTGATTTCATCAGTCTGTTATACTAATACATGTAAATATTGCTGTCCATACCATGTGTTTTTATGCATCTTGTGATGATCATGCTTCTTTTTTTTTAAGTTTTTGCCGTGTTCTCATTGACATACCGCAAATTATTGAGTAGTATATTTTGTTTTGACGCTTAATTAGTGTAAATTTTTTATATACATTTCCGAACTAGAGACAAATGTAATGAAAGTTATTTTATAAAAAGGTACCTTATTACAGGGCCATTACCATCAACTCTGATAACAGGTGAACAATTAAATGACTGTCATGCCACCAACTTATAATGTAACTTCGTAATACCTATACATGGGATTACAAAGTTATTTATGCAGTTGATGGTATGACAGTGGTTCAATTATTTACCTGTTTTAATAGCTTATGGTAGGCCTACAGGGTTTTAATGCTTTGTCATTTACCTATTTACATTTGAACTTGTCCAAAAATATTAAGACAAGATAGGTAGTGATCTGGGCTTTCATTGACTCCGTTATCACTAAAATAAATATTCATTTTGGTTCATAAATCTTCAATAATTTATTAGATTTGTAAAAATTTTATAATAATTCATATTCTGTATCTTTTTTATCCAAGCAGATATGAATTTAGACTCTATTTTAGTTTACTACATTGAATAGCTTGTTGATTAAAGTCAAAATATAAGTAAAAATAACTCAAGATGCAGTTGTGTCAGTGGGTCACATGAAATAACGATACAGGCTTGATTGAGATATGACGGCGAGGCGACGTTACTTACCAAAACTGAAATGCGAAACAAATAACGAGAAACATCACCTCATAGGTTACTGATATCAATAAAAGTTAAGTAAACAGTAATTTTTATATTGAGAACGTTTTAATAATTATTGATATAAAGAGGTCATATACAGGTTGTTAGGGGAACGATCCCGAAAATGAAAACGGGATACTGCTGACCAGTATAACTTAATTGGGCTACTTTTTTGATTGCAGAACTTTTTTTTGTAGGGACCATCATTTTTAAATCCTTTAAATCACATTATTGCGTCAATTATGCTAAAAACGGGTTTAAAAATCATGGTACCTATTAAAAATAAGTATTGCGATTTAAAAAAAGTAGCTGAATTTTGTTCAAATGGTCAGCAGTATCCCGTTTTCATTTTCCGGAGCGTTCTTCTAACATCCTATATAATATTGAATTAGGAATATTAGTGATTAGTGTGGTTTTGTTTCTCGTAATTTGTGTTGTAGAAAAGCTTAGCTGCCTAACCGTCCTGTGTGGGATTCTAAAATATTAGGTGAACCCTGGTGTTCATCCAATATTTAAGTCGCAAACAATTTCTTTATCAACTTTGTCTTGGATACTAACTTTTATTTTTTTAATATCCCAAGATGACGTGTTGGTTTTGAGTTCCACAAAAGTACAGCCAAGTTGACTATGTGTTTTTTTTATTTTTTTTTGCTCATCACCTCAGGGCTTGCATCCTTCCTTTTCCATCATTTCCCAAAGCTTTACTCTATGATTTACCCCCTGCATCTACCTACTTCGTCTTGTGTGGTGTGTTCGCGGTATGTTCGATGGCATGAATGATAGATTACCTCAAAGTTTAGACTGAGTACCCCTCATTAAGGAAGAAAAAAAAAATAGTACTTTTGCATAAATCAATTTGGTTGTACTTAAATTGGTTGTTTACGATTTGGGTGTGAATGATAAAGTGTGTGTAGTGATAGGTGACATACTGGTGAGCGAGTGATATTCAGCGAAAACAATGCTCTGCGCGAACAAAGGAATCGCGCTCAAAGAGTAGCATGAGTACATAGTATAGAGCCATTAGTTTGCCACCCTTGCATCCGTGTGCTGTGTTCCAAATGCTTGTTTTTGTCATGATAATATCATACGCAACGACGACGAAGAAGTCCACTTATCTGCATGTTTTCAGTGGCGAGAGTAATGTGCGATGTCTTTTTGATTTTCCGAGCTATGCTGCGGTTCATAAAGTGAATGTTAGTCGCGGCAGTACGCGGCCGCGCGTCGCCCTCGTGGCTAGACTTGGCTCGCACCGCTATCCATAGTGAAAAATCAAGAAGATTAGTGTTATCGAGTTTCGCTGAAGGTCTCTCATCACCGACCTCCACCCTGTCCTTCCCGCCTTCCTGCCCTGTCCCGCCCCTGTCGCCTAAATCTTTCATCTCGCCCTTGGGGATAGTCACACGCTTTCGCCCGGTCCATCTTCACGCGCTGCGCTACTTACATAAACCTGCTAAAGATCCAGTTGAGTTGTGGCGAGTGGGACTTTATTGTCTTGTTCTTCTTTTCCAGTTGGTCGATCAGGCCCCACAAGAGTGGCTCATGCAGAAAGACAATTAGAGATAAGGGCGGGTATCGGATGAGGGAATGTCGCGAAACACTGGGGATTTCTCACTATGGACGGTCGGTTGTCGCGACGATAACGCGCTCATCATAAAGGCATCGCACCGCACTAGATATAAGCTTACCTTTAGTTCCGTTCGATATTCATATATAATATTGCATTTTGTAGCCGTGCGAGATGATTCAATCGCCTCGTTTCATCTCAACACTTGTAAATTGGCATTTAAAGTACAAATTAGTAAAATTTGGATTTTCTCATATTGTTACAGGTTCATTAATAGTTAATTTTATCGATAAAAATAATATTAAGAGCTGTACTTTAAGTGTTCAGAGATGAGAGTTCGTCTATTCTGTTAATTGTAACCCAGAGTACATTATTTTACAAAATTATGTTATAATTGAATCGTTATGGAGCATGCACGAACGCGGCCCGTTTCCATAGTAACCGATCACAATAGAGCAGTGTACAATAAACAGTAAAGCCTATCGCCCGGTGCCCTCATTTATGCTCCATGACCCCGACGCGGCGCGGCCCCGCTCCCCTGCGGCCGGCGGGGTGGCGCCGCGTCCCGTGTGTAACCGCGGCCTGGTGCCAGGGCTCGTCGTACGGCGGCGGCGCGTCGCGCGCCTACCAGGGCGCCGCCGACTACCACGCGTCCGCGCCCGCCGCGCAGCCGCCAGGTGTGCACGCGCATCCGCATCACGCGCCCAAACACTTCAACGCCAACGAGTTTAACAAGGAGTGGCCCGCCGCGTAGGCCCTCACACACCACACGCTCACCACGTACACACTCACCTATCGACGCCCGCAGCGTGGTCGACTACAGTTCTATCGCTCACTTTTTATACACACACTGTTCTTTTCTAAAGGTACGTAGAGGTAGGTAGAGCGAGTTCTGTAGTTTGTTACGCTGCGATGGACGTACGGCGGACGTTTTGACCACCGTCCAGTACGCACTTGCCAGTAGTATTAGTACCTTAACGCTTGTGTGGACGGACCGTGTTAATCAATGTAGTAGTAGAATTTGCTTGACTTATCGACGGAGCAAGTGCGTGCTCGATCGGTCCGACCGATGATCGACGACGGCATTCGATTGACTCCATCTATCGATTCTATCTTAGTCGATATGACATAACGACTAGACGAGATCGTAGGCGTAATTAGTATATACGAGAATGTTTTTGTTAAAGTATGCTCTCCAAACGAACGATCCGTTTTGAATAACTTTTTGTAAAACTCCCCTTTAAGATTTAGTGTAGTTTGTGTGTTTCGGATTTCACAAACAAAACGGTACGAAGAAGTGTGAAAATCTGCTTAAAATAATTACAGCAATGCAACAATTAACTTTATAGTTAACGACTAAAGTAATGATAAATTAAATTAATTTCTCACAATGATCTAAAAAAGCCTAGATGGCGTTTATATAATTAATTAAAGTCACCGAAGACTACATTAACACAAACCCACACGTAAGTAAGCGATATTTTTAATATTAAAAATATAAAATAGTTTAACAATAACATTGACTACTAGGTGTTAAAACTTTGTCTACTAATTTGATAAGGAACTCTCACATTATTCACTACTTTTGGCACTCGGCCGTCTCTGAACGCTATTTGTGAACGAATGATATTAATACAGTCGGTTGACGCCGTCACGGCGGTGCGCTCTCGCGTCACCTGCGTCTCGCGTCACTCGCGTCTCGCGTCTCGCGTCACTCGCGTCTCTCGCAACTTGGTGACGCGACTAGCCCAGAAGTTTTCGCGACCCTCTTCTAAAGCTAAACGACGCTGTATTTCGCGTGTACGATTGTACACATTTTTTTTTATTAACTTTGCTTTTAATCTACCTATTTGGATGTGGGTTTTTTTTGTGAACGATTAATTTTTACTTGACACATTTGGAATGTTTTACTATTGTCGGTATATTGTAGTAGTGATTTCTTTTAATGACGTGGTGTCCGCCGCCGGCGCGGGCCGCCCGCCGCCCGCCGCCCGCTCTCGCCGCTCGTTCGCGTGACGCACATTTGACAGACACTGTTAAACAAGGCCAATTTAGGGAAATGACCTAAAAGAACTTAACTTAAGCTAATAACTTGTATAAATATTTGGTATATATATCGGTATGTATGTTTAATGTTAGAATTTTGGTTATTACCACACACTAGACTTAGGAAAACGGTAGGCATGTAATGAGATAATTATGTGTTAATATTAAACAAAACATAGTGACTGAACGTGATTTTAAAATATTTTTAATTATTCCCGTTTTCAGAAGGGATCAATTCTGTATAAATATTCGTAATTTTAATTTGTTTTCTAATACGCATTTTAGTTTTTTATCGCAATTTTAAGTTGATACTATTATTATATGGAATTTATACTTTAATGAATTAAATTTACCTGCCAAATTGTAACGAGCAAACGATATTGTCGTATGTGTTAAGTAATGACGCTCAAGCATTTAGGATATAGAAGTTCGGTACGTACCGCGCGTGCACCCCTCGCGCCGCCACATTGTACATATATATACTTACTTGTGTGTAAAGCATAATTTTAATCAATTCTCTCGTCACATAGTTTTAAAGTTTTTAATTTATGTGATTGCCAAATATTTTTAAAACTGTATAGAGCTTTCGACGGCCGCTACGGCCGCTATGTTAGTCGTATCTTAATATTACCCGACGCGGCCGACCGCCGCGCGGCCGCCCCGCCCCGTTACAAAGTGAGTTATAATTTAAAATAACATTGTTAGATTAAATTTAATGTTAGTCCTTTACTGTATATCGCTCAATCGTTTGACCGATCGACTGATTAAAATTTTAGTGTTAAGCTAAGTAATGAATCGCGGGGCCCCGGCGGGCGCGCGCCGGCCGGCCGGCCATTATTTGTTGTAATTACTTACTACTTAGAGTTTACGGACTGCGAGACTGTCGGCCCCGGCCGTTCCTTTAAGTTAACTGATAGCAGATAGACCCGCGCGACGCGCACGATAAGATTTGTTAATAAATGTTTTAAATAGACGAATTGTTGATTACATTGAATGCATAATTTGATCGTTTAGAATAGGGTTATTTAAGATCGCTCCATAAGTAAAGTATAATTTATCTATTGAGGAATATTGTGAGGTATATAAGCAAATTTTATAAGTGACTAGCGGTCCGGGGCGAGGGGTGCGGTGTACCAAATTAACGGTTAAAACATAGTGAAAAAGCCTTTACATTGTGATGTTCATAGTTAACGCGCATACATTTCTTATAGCTCTTATAATATATAACGGACTCGACTGAGACTCAAACTGTATGTAGGAAAGTGAAACTCGTACCTTATAACAATATAATGAAATACTTATAACTAACTCGACGTCGGTGCCTGACTGCCGACCGCCGACTGCCGACTGCCCACTAGGTTACGCGTAGAAGTGCCGCTTTGTACCGCTTGGTTTACTCTTCGTTCCTATGTTAGTTAGGTTAATTTGTCTTAATTCATTCCTGGTTAATTGTATCGTACTCAAACATAGGTAGTCGTTCGGTGTCATTCGCGTCGCTTCTCGTACTGTTCGCATTTGTTGGCACTAACCCTGCACGCTTCCTCCCTACTCATCGGTTGAGTGTCGTTCGTACGTATGATATGTTCGCGGCGCCTTCCCTTTCCACCCCATACCCTCTCTTTTTATTTGTAATTCGGTATTCAGTTCGCATACCTATAATAATTACATGATCTTCCATTCTCAGTTACGTTATAATACTGTAGGTTTAATGTACAACCACCGATGATACGAACGAAATTGTTCACATCTGTTTTAATATTAGGAAACGATGCCTTACAAAAAGTTAAGCGAATATAGAGATGATTTATATTATGTTATGTTCAGTGATAATGATTAGCACTAAGGTGTTAGGACCTCGGGCGCGGCCCCGCACTCACAAACCTAAGGAACAATTAAGAACTTAGTTTGTAATGAACCATGATGGCAATTTAATTAACATAAAGAAAATAATTTATTTAATAAAGTATAATATGTATTAGAAATTTTAGATTTACTCAACATTAAACTTAGTGCAAATTATTGAGAAAATCAATTGAGACTATTTATATGGGTTTTAATTATTATTATATAGGAGAAGAGCATTAAATATTGGATGAATTTATTAATTAAAAATAGTTAGCAAAATACAAATACGATAAGACTCGTTAGAGGCTCGTCTGTCAAATGTGTGTTCGGCCGAACGCGCCGCGCGAGCATGTTGCACTCGGCGATATCGACATAAGATATGCAGCTGTATCTTAAAAATAATGTTTATGAAATAATATTTTAATCATGGCTTAACTGTAGTACTGTTGCGTAGTTAACCTTTCGACTCTTGTTTGTATTACTTTATATTATAGTGTGCGCGGTTTTTATATGTGTATGTTTATTCAGTAGTATATAAAGGAAACAATGTTTTGTGTAAAAGTGTATTTTGATATAATATGATAAAGTAACGGTACGCCGCGGCACGCCAGCGGGCGGGCGCGCCCGCGGGCCGCGCTAGTATTCACTAATATATTTATCATCGTAATTGACTAATTATACAAGACCCCTAGTGTTAAAGCTTAGGTTAGCAGTCGACTCATGTTTAAGTTCACTGTCTACTCGTCTTATAAAAATAATTCATTTTGCATTTAAATATATGTCACAGGTCGGGCACAAGCCTTCCCTATTAACTGTTAGTCTTTCGAACTTATTTTAAAAACAATGCAGGTATTATTAAATATAAAACCTCATATTTATACTAGAATTTAATATAATGTAATTATCGATCCCGAGTAAAATAAAATTACAATTACACGGGCTTTACAATTAATTATAACATTAATAATTATTATAAAACCTAGGGCAAGTTGTTATTTATTCCTGTTTTAATTAAAATTTTGATGTTGATTATTTTTTAAACTATTTTTCTTTATAGTAAATAAAAGTACATAATTCTCGATCGATTAGAAACAAAATTGTTAGGTGAACTATCGACTGATGTACAATATTTAAAATAATGTTTACTTACAAACAGTACCTATATAAGTTTTAATTTACCCCGGCCCAGTACGGGCCGGCTATATTTATACACACTTGTATTAATTTCCTAAAGTGTAATTAATTGGAAGCGGCGACCGCGACCTAGCCACAACTAAGCATGTTACAATTGTAAGACTATTATCTAACTTGTTGTAATGTTGTAACCTGTAGCGTTGTATGTGTACTATACGTAGCCTACGCACGCCGACCACGCGGCGGCGTGATGTCACACGGCGTGACGTCACACCGCCGCGGGGTCGGCGACCCTTTACTTTATGTTCGTATAAAAAGGAAAATTATGATAGACTTAACACGTGCGTCCTTTTTGTTTCTTAATACGATGATTACCTAATGATAATTAGTTAATTACGGTTTTAACTATTAATTTTAACCGAAGCACTAAAGTAAGACGAGAAGCTTTGTACGCGATGATTTATTGATGTAATAAGTGCTACACAAACACTGAGGTCTTTCAGAAAGTAGAAACTATGCATTATTCATACTAGGTATTTTGGGTAATATATATTTAGTGTTAGATTTAACTGGTAACATAAGTATGTAGTTTATAATGTAATGAAAGAATAAAACACTTTTGTCGTAGTTTCCTATTATTAAGCTTCTTCTATCTTAATGGATTAAGTAATTACTACCTACGGTTGATTAATAAAAATATTAATATTACCACTGCAAATATTTGATATATCTTATGATGAAATATATATCTACTTTAAGGACATTATAAAACGTAGATAATTAAAAGAAATCAAAAATTTCAAAATATCACTGGCATTTTTAATGTTTATACACACCCCTGACCCCTTGTTACGTACTCACTTAATGGAATCGACTCAGTTATCATAATTTTTGTTTTTATAGTGACATTACAGTAAACCGACAGTACTCATAATAGTCTTACACTAACAGGATCTTACGCGAACAGTGACAGAACGATGATCTAGCCGTTTTCATTAATTATATTCTGTTCATATCATTATCTTATCACCATATTCTTATTACACACGTACATAGTACATAGTATGCAGTCCTTCTCACTTGGTATGTATATATGATACCTATTATATCTTCTATCTATCCTAACATAACTTCGGTAGTGCTTTTAGTGACGTGGATTGCCGAATTTAAGTGTATGTAATTCAACACATACTTCGCACTTATCACCATTGTACATAAGGCAAAAAATAATTTCTTGCACTGCTATCTGGTTGTGGTTTTATCAAAATATGTGCAATGTGTCCTTGATTTGAGTGATATAATATATGGACTTAATTTAGAAATCTTGCTTAGAAGAAGCATTTTGTTTAATGCAATAGCAACAGAACAAAATTATTCTTTGATTCAGGAAAATTAAGTCTACAATTATAAATGTTGCTCGAGTCGCCAACGCATATATGACTAGCTCTAACTGGTTGGCCATACGTCTATTTTTATGAAAAACCACAATGCGGCGAGATTTCAATTAAAAATACATATGCTGCCGGCCAGAGTAACCTATTTTTAAACGGTATGGTCGCATGCGGAGCATCAAGAAAAAAAAGGCAAGGGGCTGCAAGTATCTCTGTAGTCATGGGCGTCATGGCTGAAGCCCACACAAGTAAAAAAATATAAACCAAGAAATTACTCCTACAGTGAATTTTACATACACTTATATTGAAGCATCGACGTCACTACTTACATTATATTTATTAATTGGCAATACTTACGGCAGAGGGCGACGGTGTGGGGAGTAATGCTGGCAGCCCCAAGTATATGAACGTGCCACAGATGTCTGATGCTATAGGGACTCCACCACAGGTCTTTCTCAAACCTCTTTTAGTAGTCCATTGAGGACAGAATGTTCTAGTAGTATGTAGTAGTATTTATTATTGTACCATAAATATTTATCAAATGCTGTGACTATTTAATTATAGCAATAAATAAATAGTCATGACTTTTAAAGAAAAAAAAAACATCTCATAGTGGTCGATCTCTTGAATTGCCATCCCCTTAGTAATAAGGCCGCCAAAACTTATTTTTTTTATAATATATGTATATTTGGCGGAAAATGGTGCAATAACAAAGTGT
This sequence comes from Pelosia muscerda, assembly GCA_963691645.1. Taxonomy (NCBI): domain Eukaryota; kingdom Metazoa; phylum Arthropoda; class Insecta; order Lepidoptera; family Erebidae; genus Pelosia; species Pelosia muscerda. Next base: position 2,405,011 of record OY829114.1, on the reverse strand, counting down.
GATTGTTGTCTGCCGATCACTAGATATAGTCATTTTAAAACGTTTGTGCATATTAAGAAGCACAGCCATTGGTTTGTGTTTTATTAATGACGAATATCCTGATCCTCACACAATAAAACTAAAAATCAATGAATAAATGTTGCAAATGAATAAGTAGCTCTGTGCATACACACATTAACATAAGCAGTTTCACAGTACTTAGTATAATTCGACAGGTGCCAATGATTTATTGCGGGGGCATGGTGTCGCCACAGCCGTCCTTCTGTAACGTGTCGGATATATCCGCGTCGGTCTCAGGTTTTTACTTCCTTGATATCGTAGGAGTATTTATCCGTACACCAACCACCCGAGAACATGTAGTATGTCATACTGTAAGCGTAACAAACTAATATTATGAGTAATAGTCGCATTTCGATAGAGAAATTAGAATTGATATTTGGAGGCATCTTAACAAAGTACCTAGATATAAGACTGAATTGGGTTTTGGGATATACTGTGTGAACGATAATTTTCATGGAGTAATGTATCACGATCGAATTTAACATAGTATATCCTGAACCCCAATAAGAGAATGCATACTGAACCCCCCTTGGTGAGAGGAAAGTGGTGCGTGGTGCGGTAAGTTTCATTATTATCTTACACTTAAATAGTAGTTCTGAATGCATCTTTGAAATCATTGGATAAAGTCGTGAATGCTTTGAAATATTGCTGTGAAATAAATGGACCCTTGACATGAATTATAACGTAGATCTGTATCAGCAGGTGATGACTATGAGTACACTGGCGGGTCAGGTGACGGCTACCAACGGTCATCGAAGCGCAGCTACCATGGATCATCGTCAGGTGGTACTGCCTCTGCATCCTCTTACCATCCCTATCGGCGTTAACGAATGAACACGGCGGCAGACACTAGTGGTTCATGCTGCACGGTAACTCCGTCTCTCTACGTATCAATGTTTGTTAGTCTACGTGGGTCTTGGTGTTCGCATTCCGGGTCCATATAGTTATATTTTATACTGTATTTTAGGTTTAGAAAGTCGCATAGCAATTTATCTTGTAAGCGCAGCAGTCAACTTTCACCCACTAGATGTCACTACGGGGTGAACTGACTTAATTTTAACTTTGCTCTTAAATTTTTGGACATAAATAATAATAAGTCACTCGCAGCTTTATATAAAGTTTATAAGATTATGTTTACAAATTAGGTTATTGATCTATAACATGTGGGACTCCGTTTATTAACAAACATTGTCGTATTTTTTACTTGTAAAATATTATATCTTTTTCTACGAACGCAATCATTGAGTTTGTAAATTGTTTTTAACGGAAATGGTTTATGAGAGATGGCTGTCGGTTTATTTGGTTTTTTAGTAACTTTACGCATCATTTGACACTGATAAGAGTATCTATCAACAGACAAACAACGATGTAATGCAAGTACCGTCGTGGATAACATGGTTCGATGCCTTGATATGTAGCTTTGAGATCGGCATGTCTTATAAACCATTTTGGGGAATATAAGTTAGTAGATTAGTTATTCTTTTGGATATTTTTCTATAGCGATGGTTCGTCAGAGGTATCATTTAGTGAGCTTTTATTTGATACGGAAAATTGTCAGTTGTAATTCATATTTAGAAGTAGACCATTCTATCGAAACGAAGCGATAATAGTTTATGAAACCGTTTTTTGTAGCGGCTGTACCAACGTTTCAGAGTTAGCATTTAACCATAATATGAAGTATGCGAGTATTGTGTCTCTTCGTCCATTTGACAATTTTAATATAATTTTTGTAATATATATTTGCTCAACATTTTCCAGTCAGTTTTTGGGAATCAATTTTTAATCTCTTAAGGACGTAAGTTTAGTGATGTATTTACAAACAAGTTATAATAGTGACTTTATCGCCCATTGCGCTGGGAAGTATCTTCACCGAATGTAACAGTAACATCGTTGGTGAACTGCTTCTCAGCATGATCGTATGATTGATATGTTTATATACCACCGTTACGATATCCGTATGAACTATTTTCCCGTAACAGGAAACATAAAATGACTTTATTTTTCTAATATTTACTAGAAATAGACTTAAGATAGGATTCCAACCATACATAATGGTTATAAATTGTCTGTGACTAGAAGAAATCATGTTCACATTCGTACTTTTGTTAGTAAGAAGCATTTATGACTAAATTCGGAAAACTTCGAGTACCTACACGTGTAATGGATTTTAGGGTGACTTTGTTGTATGAAAGATATTGATAGCATGTTCGATGATTTTGGTGATGTTCGAAGTCCAATCTCACAAATTTTGGTTGTCCTTAATGTTCTCTCCTAAAACATGATTTTTGTTTACCTGAATAAATATGCTAATTATTGTAAGTTTTATTTAATGTATCGACAAGACTGCATATCCTCCTCAACTGTAACTGATAGCTCTAGTCTCTAGATGACACTGATACAGGTATACAAATTAATAGACGTACGTTTTTTTATAATAATCTTGTTTTTATTTTTGAATCATTTTAAATTACATTTTATAACGCGAGTAGGTAGGCCTTGTTAATATTTAAATAATGTACGATTTAAAATTTAATGACATTGGGTAAGTACAATCGAAAATAGATCAGAAGTTTAAAATGTATGTAATTAAAATTAATGTTTATAATTTTTAAAGATGTAATATAAAATAGAATTTAATGTACATTATTATAATAATTATAAATCGTTTAAAGTTACATCGATGGGCAGGTATACATTAGGTCAGACGATTTTAATATAGAAATTACATCTAGATATAACTAATACTTAATATTAGGCTCTAAAATTAAGAGGTCATGATACTTTAGCACTAGCACACATGAATTATAATAATTATAGATTAACAGTTGGAGTCTCCGATAGAGTACGATAGCCACCTACACTTTACACCTAAGTTATATAATTTTGGCTATATTTTTATATAAAACGTGTTCTTTATAATAAATTAGTATTACGGAAAATTCTGATGTAGCGAAGCGTCTAAATAAATTGTGTAAATTTAATTTCCACATTATTTTATTCGAAGCTTACATTAGGATAATTTACTCTTAATATCAATGGACAGTCAATTTTAATAATTAATTTAAATTATTTATATAATTTTTGCAAACATTGAATTAACCATAACGCGCGCATGCGTTGTTTCCTTAATTACAAAAGCGATTTTGGATGTGAATGTTACTTATATTCTGACAAATATAAATCTTACGTCGAAGAAATTACAAGCTGCTGGATGGTGCATTACGGTGGGAGTGCGGTTCATAGGCTGATTGGTTAAGGCACTAGGAGAGCAGCGGTACACTATAGATGATACTAACGTTTTACTGAAATTGACTAAATTGTTCCTTCGTCGTAAAGGCCACCAATTACATTGACCACTCAAGACGGATTCTGAGATTGTCTCTAATTAGGTATTATAGTAAGATTCCATAAAAGCTAGTATTTACCATCGTTAATTTTGTTACTTCGCCTACTGTCCTACAGTTTTACAAAAATTAAGCATCTATTTAGGATTTTTTGCCGGGATCGCGGGTAGGTTATACAAATAATTACTTAACATGTGCTCACAATAATTATAGTTTGACCAAAAAAACTGCAAGTCTCCTCAAGCAAAACAGATTCAAAGGTATATTTCTGTGCCTCCTGTGATAAGTGATTTAAATTTAGTTGTACCCTTTTTGTGATTTTTACATACTATTTATCAGAAAAAAAATACGGTTTTTTGGGTCTAACTCACGTTCTTGTATCTGCTTTAGTTTCGGAGATAATTTTGTGCAAATGAATATAACTACTTGAATTTTGACAAATAAATTGTGAATATAGATATATTTAAAGTTGTAACCCCTTTATGTAATCACTTCACATATTTATTTTCGTGCTTTGTAGTGTAAGTGCGATTATATTAATATTCACATTAATTTTTTTTTTGATTGATCACGTGAATATTGATATGTTTAGAGTAGTATCATTTTGAACAATTTTTTCTGAATATTCATTGGGTACAATTCGACAAGTACCAAATAATCCGATTCTAAATATATGGCTTATTTGTGATAACTGATACATATCGACTTAAATTGATCTACACAAATCAATTTGTATGTATAAATGAATACAATTTGACTTATATCAAAACATCGAACCAAATCTTTAAAAAAATATGAAGCACAAAATGTAATAATTGATACAAGTGCGAACATGAGGAGAGTGGCGCACGGTGGACCGAAAATCGGCTCTCACTTAGGGGTTAGGGCGACTTAGGGATAAAAAATTTTAAGTGTCGTTTTTTGGGCGGATATTGGTTTCATTAGTTATTACTGTATACAAAAATGACTTCTGGGTCAAATCAGTCCATAAACCAATTAATTAGAATTTTTTTTACGAAAACTTTGTATGGAGGACTAGCTCGCTTACCAATAACAACAATATTTTAAATAACAATATTTTCAAAGCGGGTTACAGTACGTAATGCAAAAGAGTCCACCTGGTGATGATATAAAAAAATTCAACATAAATCGCACAATAGCACAATTAAATGAAAATGATATAACGGTTGGTCACAGCATCGAAATTTTATCTCCGTTTTCTTTTAAGTTTTAACTAAATAAATATAAATATAAACTGGTGCATCCGGCAAACTTTGTTTATTGCGAGGGTTTATAATATATAATATATAATTTCATTGGATATAGGGTTAAAATACAAAGTAAAGTTTTATTATTTTATATTTTTCTATGGCACGTCAATTTGACTTCACCTCGCCTGATGCTAAGTTGAAGGTAAAGTCTCATGAAAGAGGGTCACCATTGCAAACCCGTTCAGAGCTACAATGGTGGCGTTCAGCTTGACGGCCTCATCAGATGCTTTTTCACGCCCCGCTTAAAGGACCCGGGACTGTAGGAAGAAGGAAACACGTGCGCCGGCAAGGAATTCCAGGACTGAATGGTACGGCAGAGAAAAGACTCACCGAAACGCTTGGTTCTTGATGGAATACTCTGTACCGTATGCGAGTGACACCTAAGCCCTGCACGCGTTGTCCTGTGTAGGAAAGGGGAGGGTGGGATTAATTGGAAGAGCTCATCAGAACATTCACCATGGTAGAGACGGTAAAATACTGCCAGGGACGCAACATCTCTACGCATCTGCAAAGGCTCGAGGGAATTTGTGACCTCAAGACTCCCAATAATGCAGACCGCACGTCGCTGCAACCTGTCGAGAGCATCTAATAAGTACTTTGCGGAGCCATCCCAGAGATGCGAGCAGTATTCCACGCAGGAGCGAATTTGTGTCTTATAAAGAAGACACCGCTGCTCCGGAGTGAGAAAACATCTCACTCTGTTCAGGACTCCGAGTTTACGCGAAGCTGTTTTGATGATGCTCTCGATATAGTTCTTGTTGTTCAGTTTGCAGCGCACGTCCATACCGAGTATATTGAGGTTATCCTGTAATGGCAGTGGTGTGCTCTGAAGAGTGGGAGGAGGAAGGAAAGGAGATGTCTTTGCTGAAAACGCGCATGCCTGCGTCTTCTTGGCATTGAACTCGACCAGGTTCTCAGATCCCCATTGGGAAACGTGATTGAGGATCCGGTCAAGCCCAGTGACAAGAAGTCGCCTCTTTTCCGCTATATCGGACTGCTTGGCCGCAGAATGTCCGTGCACAGTGCTATCGTCTGCATAGCAGTGATATGCAGAATCATTGATATGCAGAAGAAAGAGAGTGGGTGATAAGACGGACCCCTGCGGCACACCAGCATTTACCTGCAGGAACTCCGATGCTCGTCCATCACAGAGAACGCGAATACGGCGCCCCTGCAGGAAGCTAGCAACCCAATTGCACAGTCTAAGAGGCAGACCGAAGGCTGGTAGTTTGGAAAGAAGCGATTTGTGCCAGACTCTATCGAACGCTTTGGCGATGTCTAGGCTAATAGCCAGTGACTCACCATGCTTGTCCATAGCCTCACCCCAAAGATGGGTTACATACGCCAGATCACCTGAAGACCGTTTCGGCCTGAAACCATATTGTCGGTCATTAATTAGGGAGTGATCCTCTAGGTGACGCATGAGCTGTGAATATTGTATTTGTTTTCACAAATAATATGTATTTATTGAGGGGTATAACTTGATAAGTATCGTTTATCACATATTTTTAAAAAGCTATATTTTAGAAAACTAATACAATTCAGTTTTATTTTGAACTCAGGGGAACGACAAGTAAAAAAATATAATCTTTAGGTTAATATCAATAAGATTTGTTTAAGCAACATTGGGCTAGGGACATATTCTGATTAGTTATTCGATTGTTTTACTTGATGTATATCAGTTTTCACCAAGACGAACTTACAGGTGCAACATAATTTAACTGTAGTTGTATTTCTTATTACGTAATTTTTGAACGTTTTAAAAATAAAAAAGGTACAATTCGCAGGTTTTTAATGAATTCTTTAAAAAATATAATATTTACCTTAGAAAAAAATATGCACGATAAAAGTAAGTGTTTTTACCAACAAAATAAGGTACTACATTTTATGCTAGCTTACTTAGTTCCGAAACTAGATTTTTTTGAACCTTCTTTTTCACTTTCTGTAAAATGTTGATTTTAAACTTGTATCACTTATCACAGGAGGCACAGATTTAGTTTCCAAAAGTGATAAAAACTATGTTTTCAAAAAATTTCTGGTCGGTTTTGAAACTTAAAATTCTATATCTTCTTAGTCGTATTTGCTCGAGTAGGCAGCTATTCTGGTTAAATCTGGTAGGGCGGAAACTGGCGCGGTGAGGACCGATACGGGCGTGGTGAGGGCGGAGGAGAGCTGCGCGCCCCCTCTCGCGCCTCAGGGGGGCGGCGGGGGCGAGGCGCGGCGCGCGGCGCAGTTGGCGCAGTCGCAGGCGCGCGGCGCCGCCTCCTCGCGCACGTGCGCCTGCGCCGCGCGGTAGCACAGCTCGCGGTAGCGCGCGCAGCCTGTAACGTGAAAGGTTTGTCCTTGGTAGTGTGCTCTTAGGGTCTACACACATTTATCGACGCGGAATCGGCTGACGCCGGTCAAAAAAGTCTTTATGCCGACGGAATACTACTACTACTTCTACCTTTCGTATCGACTCGGCTCAGCAGACGCGATGCGACACCGGCCGACGGCGAAACGAGCCCTTTGTCGATTAGCTGATTGCATCCGTACGGCGCTGAATCCAGCGGAACGTTTCCGACTGCTGCCGAACAGAGCTGGATACGGTCGAACGGCGTTGAACGGCAGTTGAATCATCTGCATGACTTCATCTCCGACGTCAGCTGAACGGTGCCGGAGACTGTCAGTGTCAGTCAGTTGTCGTGCCGCGACGATATTTTTATTAAACGGGAGGACTCAAATTGAAAAACTAAACATGAAAAGCCAGAACATACGTACAGCTCAAAGAGCACGTTAAATCTGCGATGAAAGCATTTGTGGATATTTTCGGGGTCATGACACGACACGACTGTCGACTGCCGAACGCATGTGAACATCCGTCGCGACGGCTGTTCGGAGGTGTCGACTGCCGAACGTAATTGAACAGAGGCCGTGACAGCCCTTCAGAGGAGTCGACTGCCAAACGTAAGTGAACAGCCGTCGTGACGGCCGTTCGGAGTAATCGACTGCCGATCGCATGTCAACAGCCGTCGCAACAGCTAATCGGCGATCGAGTAGTGTGGTTATACGCACTCGGCTTAAGCCGATTCCGCGTCGATAAATGTGGGTAGACCCTTACGCACCTTTTCTTGATGGCAATGCCGTCGAGTACCTACTCTAATGTTTCGGATCAAAAGACTAATAAAAGTTCTTGCATATAAACTGAAAATATGGACCTATACTACAGCCTATACACTATCGATACAGAAGATTCTTCGCGAACCAATGTGTATGCATTATCCCACAAGTTCCGTTTAAGAAGTTTTGTGGCAGAAGAAGTGAGACTTTTCTTTTTCATATAACATGGACCTACGCTATCTATGAATCACGATCCATCGCGGACCTTTCACCAATGCAACAATATTGTGCTTAAGGATGTTCCCAAGCGGGGGAACCGCGACGGAAGATCGCGGAGGGTAGCGTGGGGCTTGACGTTCGGGGAGCTCTATTGAGTGGAGTCAGCAAGCAGCGTGAGTTGTTTAATCGCTATACACTCGGCAGTGAGTAATTTTGAAGAGTCTCTTTAGATGATAACTTGCTAGATTTGGAGGGGAATACCCGGATCAAATTTGTCCTTGGACATTTATTAATCGAAAACAGAAATACAAGTTGCCATAAATACTAAACTCTTTTTTTTATGAACGTTTAGCTCGTACTCACTTACCGTACCAACTATTAATCTGTGACCGTATCTACCGATCAATCTCAGTAGATCCATCGACCACTTATCTATCTGGCGGCGGCAAAATACAAATTCCCTTATACAACTTACCACCAGTTACACACACACACACACACACAGTTATAAACAACCAGTTAATAAAAGCCATATATATAGGCACCGGAGCTGGGGCTTTTGACGATACTGGCTACAAATGTTGAAAACCTACGGATATTCCTGTTTTCTTGGTGAAGGATACCTAATTCCTTTCCGGCTCCAAATGCACACGGACATCTTGGTTTTCCCTATCGACAATTTACCTACCAGTGGGCGGTAGAGCAAGTCTCGTGTCTGCTGCGAAGCCTCGTTGCGATAGCCGGTCGAGAAGAGTGCTAGCCGACCATCACCGCTCGCCGTCGTGCGCTGCACCTGAAGAACAGTCAGTTGTGTCACCGGCCAACTATATAGTCTAACCAGTTATGTGGTTTGATCCAAAAGAGTCGGATTCTTAACTTCAACAGTCTCTAACTTCAATTTGTTGTTTTGTAACTGTTTGCCAGCACACATATTTCATTCTTCCTACAGTGCCGAGTCGTGAAAAAGCATCACTAATGAAGCCGTCAAGCTTAGGCCAAAAGCCATCATTGTGTGTGTCGATAATGGTAACCGTCTTGCCTGAATTTTGCCTTCAGCTTACCATTACCGAGGTAAAGTTAGTTAGAAGTAGTTAGCCATAAACAGGGAATTCATCCTCATACATAACGCGCGGAAACAGTGCGCAATGTGCGGTATGAAAGGAGTTTCATCTTGCGCACGCTCAATCTGTGGAATGAACTCCTTGCCGTGGTTTTCCCAAGCGACTACAATATGGTGTTCTTCAAGAAGGGCATTAAAAGGTTTCTACAGAGTAGGCAGCACGAGTATTGCAAGCGCCCATAGGTTAAGGTGACCGCTTTCCATCAGGTGGGCTTGTGCTTGTCTGCCAGCTAAGTGCTATAAATAAATGTGTCCTATAGTAAAAACCAGTCGACTGAGAAATTCAAATGAACCCCATGTCTGCATTGAGGTGATAATAAAAGTTTTCATTGCTACTACAAAAGCTGTCGGAATACAATACCTTCATTAGCGGCGGGCGAGAGTCCGCCGGACTTATCGTCGGCCCGCGGCGTAGTCGAGCCGGACAGTGAATGGGCCTGAAAATGCAGAGGAATTTATTGTCATAGGTCGTATGATGTGAGGAGTTGTAGACTAACTAGAGTGTGTACCTACCTACATTCTTCAGGTCCTCATACTGAGAAATATTTACGTCACAACGGCACGCGCTATTCCGTTTTATAATGGCCGTTTGCTTTGAGTTTTTACTATTTTCTACTAATTGCTTTAATAATTCTTATTTCGTTTGACTACGGTCTAGAATTTGGGCCCTCAGTTCAGATACACACAAAGAATCGACTTGTACCTACAGTGGGCTCCAAAAGTTCCTGCATAATTTGAAACTAAAATCAAATGAAGTTATGCAACTACACAGTCTTAGAAGCTGCTGAATAATTAGTAGATCTACTTATTTATTAATGTAGTTAAGTTTAGGCTACTATTTGCACGAGTTTATTTTCTTTTAAAGAAACAAGATATTTATCTAAGATATCTATGTTAGTTTTGGTTAAATTAGGTTTCGACTGTCAAAGGATTAAATTTTAGTACCTATCCAGGAGCTTTGAAGTCCACTGTACCTACGTAGGTACCTAATTACATTACTGACCTATGTCAATTGTAGGTTCTAATGTCTAAATTCTGCGCAGTAAATAGATTTTCGCCGCATCTGCGTGACCATGTGTATCGATTGTGCCCAATTATGATATCTACTCCGTAACTGACAGCCTTGATAGCTGTTTCATATCTCGGTACGCCTCCCTGGGAAGGTTATTGCCACAGTCATGCCGGCACTAGAGGAGGAGACGCTGTCCCTCATGTCGGAGTGTTTGGCGTCGGGGAGAGTTCCGCGACTATGGAAGACTGGAAAGCTCGTGCTGCTTAAAAAGCACGGGCGCCCAGTCAACTCGCCGTCGGCCTACCGTCCCATCGTTTTGCTCGACGAGATGTGCAAGCTGTTTGAGCGGGTGCTCGCAGCGCGTCTCGTCGGCCACCTGGAGGGGGCGGGGCCCAATTTGAGTGACGGCCAGTACGGCTTCCGTCGCGGGAGGTCAACCCTCGACGCCATATCTCGACTGCGGGGCAGCGTCGACGAAGCGGTCGCCGGGGGAGAGGTGTTGTTGGTTGTGTCGCTGGACATAGCCAACGCCTTCAACACCCTCCCCTGGGAAACTATAGCGGAGGCGCTGAGGTACCACAACGTCCCGTGGTACCTCAGGCGCGTCCTTGCGGACTACTTCGTGGACCGGGTTATCATCTACCCGGCCCAAAGCGGGGTGGTCCGCAGGGGCATGTTTTGTGGCGTTCCACAGGGGTCGGTTCTAGGGCCACTCCTGTGGAACGTAGGTTACGATTGGGTCCTGCGCGGTGCTAATCTTCGGGGAGTCGGTGTACTTTGTTACGCCGACGACACCCTAGTCACCGCGCGGGCCCCGACGTTTCGCGACGCTGCCGTCCTCGCTACGGCAGGCGTCGCCCATGTTGTGCGCCGCATCAGGGCGCTGGGTTTGAAGGTGGCCCTCGAAAAGTCCGAGGCCCTATTCTTCCATGGGCCTCGGCAGAAGCCGCCTCGAGACAAGACGATTATGGTGGGCGGCACCTCCATCACTGTCGGGACCAGTCTGAAATACCTCGGGCTGGTTCTCGACAGTCGGTGGCGGTTCGTGGAGCATTTCCGGCAGTTGGCACCGAAGTTGCTGGCGTTTGCCGGAATGCTCTCGCGGTTGCTGCCCAACAGCGGAGGCCCGGGGTCTGCCTGCCGCCGTCTCTACGACGGAGTGGTGCGCTCCAAGGCACTCTACGGAGCGCCAATATGGGCGGAGGCTCTCTGCCCGGCAAATATTGCGTTGCTGCGACGTCCGCAGCGCGCCATCGCGCAGAGGGCTGCACGGGCGTACCACACCGTCTCTTACGAGGCGGCGTGTTTGATTGCGGGCAGTATCCCGTGGGATCTCGAGGCTGGCGTCCTTAAGAGGGTCTACGAGGAGGGCGCCCTGATGCGGCGCAATTTTGGAGGTCGGCCGCTTCCGGAGGAGATCGATCGCTGGAGACAGGCGGCTCGCGACGATCTCTTCCGAAAATGGGCCGAAAGGCTGGCAGTGACTCGCAGCGGGTTGCTGCTCGTGGGGGCCGTCCGGCCCGTCCTGCGGCAGTTTGTGGAGAGGGGTCATGGGGCTCCGACATATCACCTCACCCAACTTCTCACGGGTCATGGCTGTTTTGCCAAGTACCTGTGGGAAGTGGTGGGGATAGAGCCGGAGCCCCGGTGCCGAAACTGCACCAGCGGCGACCCCGACACGGCCTACCATACTATGGCCGTGTGTGAGGCATGGGACGGACAAAGGACGTCCCTAACACGCACAATTGGTGCGGACCTTTCGCTGTCGGCCGTGATTCCAGCCATGGCCGACAGCGAAGAGTGTTGGGCCGCCGTCGCCTCGTTCGCTAGCGAGGTGATGGCGGCAAAGAGAGAGGCTCTGCGGGAGCGGGAGCGAGCTGGGCTCACTCTTCCGCCCCGCAGGCCCCCGGCGAGGGGACGCAGGCGAGCACAATTCGCCCGCGTCCCCGAATGAGCGAAGCCACGGGCGGTGGGTCGGGGGATCCACCGCCCCATGCTAATGTGGCGGAATGCGCCCCTCAGTGTTCCTGGGGCGCATTCGTAAAAGGTGAGCTGGCCCCATCATCTGGATTAAAAATGCCCGGATGGTGGGGCCCCCAAGAGGAGAGCCCAATAGGGCGTCCCTAGCCGAGTCGCGGTGAGCATTCTATCCCGCGGCTCGGATTAGGCGAAGGAGGAACACCGTGGTGGTTTAGTGGGTAGTCTGGCCTCCGTTTCGAGGTCAGGAGTCCCACACAAAGTGAGCCCCTTGCCCCCGCGGGGGGTGAGCGAAGTGCGTAAATGCATTCCACCACGTACAAAAAAAAAAAAAAAAAAAAATATCTCGGTACGCCGAGCTCTTACCAATTTATTTGCGATCACATGAGAGGAAGGGTATAGTAGTAGTATAATGTAGTAAGTAGGTATCGAATCTAAGTGAACGTAGGTATTCATACTGGATACGTACCCAAGTCAAGATTTTTTTATTTGTATATAATGTGTTACATTTTTATAAATGTTGGGGACCGTAGCCCCCAGATGCGATCATCCGAATATGCCAAGACCACAGATATCCGATTGATATCCGTGGCCAAGACCCAACTCTGCCCGGCTTAGCCTATCTCCGAGAAATTAAATCTCAACATTCTCTTATTTTTTAAATGAAATAAAATTGTATTCATTTGTGAAATTGCTTTATTTGGTTCTATAGCATTTAAGATTTTTATTTAATTTACCATGTTATGTTGTTTACCATGTGTTAGAGAGATTTGATCTTTATTATTGATCCTATCGATTAACAATATAGATTAGGATGTCGGATATCGATTTATATTCGGTTCGATTACGGTGTGGCAAGTGATTTTTCGGAAATCATTATGTAGGTGAGTGCAATTTTACTTATTTTTAGAAATAAGTATATTTCCTTTGAGTGAAATTCCTTATCTCTTGTAGGTACTTAGAGTATAGTAGACCGCCAAAAATTTCCACCTGTATAAAGATAAGTCAGTTATTATACAAATGTCACCCAGTATGAAGAGATGGTAGGTACCTACCTAAATAAATATCTACTGTAGCCATCCACTCAAATGAGGATAAATTGGGAACCGAAATATCAATAAATATGTTTTTATATGGACGCTCGACAGCCATGTCCCTTGTTATTTTACGTACCTACTCGAGAGCTCTGCCATTGAGCCCACATAATTTTTTTAATAAAAATAATGATCAGAATACTAGAATTATCTTTATTAATGCCGATTCATTCGATAATTATACCACGATAATTTGATTCTGCTGTTAGATTTGACGGTTGAATAATTCGCTTTAGAACTACGGCTACCGATGGTCTTAGGTAGGTAATGCGAATTAGTTAATAGAGTTGATATAAGTACGGGGTGTAAGGGAAACACTCCCGAAGCCGAAGGTACCTACGCAACATATTTTTATAAAACAAATACGAGTTTACATTTTTTTCGTTTTAATTTTTTTATTCCCATTATTTACAAGCCCTCCATTTTATCACTAAAGCTGAATGAAAAGATAATTTCAAAAAACGTCACTAAAAAGAAAGCGAGTACCTAGATGTGTTTTCATAAATTTCATTTCATTTAGCTTTAAATACCTTTCTTTAAATAAAAAAAAAATGAGAAGCGTTAAAAACACAATGTACCTACAATAACAACGCTAGTTAAAAGATTTATAAAAAAAAAAACAAAAATCGTATGCCAATATGTACCTAGTGTAGGTACCAGTAGTAGGTACTACCACGGGCCTCCGGCTGCGAGAGTGTTTCCCTTACACCCTATTTATTTTTTGTAGACATAATACCAATTATGTGACAGCTTACAAAGTTAATAGGTAGGTACCTATCCTACCTAAAGTCAACTCGAAAGTTGAGCTCGTTGTCAGGCTTAACTTATTTAATTCAACCTATTATTACTTAAGACGAGTTACAGAAGTTCATTAAATGTTAAGTGACACTCTTGCTCGCAAAAGTAGATAGACCTACCTACCTACTTAATTTATTTACTTAAACTTTCCTACAGTCCCAGGTCCTCTAAGCGGGCGTGAAAAAGCATCTGATGAGGTCGTCAAGCTTACCGCCACCATTGTAGCACTGAACGTGTTTGCAATGGTGACCCTCATTCATGAGACTTTGCCTTCAGCTTAACATCAGGCGAGGTGAAGTCAAATTGACGTGCCATAAATAAAAAATAAAACCTACCCACGTCCTATGGATCGTACTGACTTGCAATAATCTTACTATGGCATAGGACGTGATTTCCTAATGAATTCTAATACTTTATAATTTGTAGAAATCGCATAGATAACTACCTGCCTGCCATAGGGCTAAAAGCAATTCTCGTTCCCTTCCGAACTAGGGCAATCTTGGCTGGCTATAGTCTCTTTGGGTTTGGTAAGCAGTACACCTGATGGATTCCTGAACAAGATCTGCAGTATACCTACCTCGTAATAAGGCAAATCAGGTTAGGTAGGTATCTACTATTTGGAAGCTGTAAAACCGTAAAGAAGATTTAGAACCTCGTTAACTTCTGCAAACTTCGCTATTATCTTATTTAATATTTCCTAAGTAGGTAGCTGTGTCCGACGATGGTCCTTGGGTTCACGCAAATTGAATAATTTTACACAGGTTCCATCGTAAGGCGAACGTGGCACAGTCGTGAACTCGTGAAACATATACTTAATTCATGTTACCGGTGAAACGGGCAAGTAAAGTATTTTTAGGAGGAAAACTTAAGAAAAATTAACACTAACCTTAATTAAAGAAAAACGTTTCTGGTAATTGCTTGGTGGCTTTACTTAAAACTATTATTTTGAAGTACCTAAATAGTTTATTTATGGATATAGGTCAGTATCTATTCGAACCTTTTGAGCCTGTAGCGTGAGAACTGAAATAACTTGAAATAACAGGCTCAGTTACAAGCTAGTTAGCACCTATTGGTACTTTAATCTTTAAGTTAGAGACAAAAGTACCTATAAGTACCAGTTATCGTGACACATATCCATGGGCACGGAACTTTAACTTAAGTCGCAAGAGAAAGATTTCTTGGCTCGCGCAGATTGCTTGAGATAAATTCTTCAATTGGTAGATTTTAGCTCGTCCACCATCTTTGCACCCCGTGCTATCCTCGAAAGACAGTCCGAAAACGTCCTACCTACTTAAGTCCGGAAATAATCCTCACGGATACCTCCCTCCGCCACCCTCTCCCCCCGCCGGTGCCGAATTTAGTGGAACTCAAACCGACCAATGCATGACCGTGTTGGGCAATCAGTTGCAACACACACCTTTGGCATATCCCTCACGCCGCGGCTGACCCTAAGCCATCGAAAGCTTTCTCAGGTGTGGGACTATGGTGTACCTACTGATCTTTCCCAGAAAGCAAAGATTGCTCTGCCGCCGCAAGCAGCTGTGCGTGTGCACCTGTGACCTGACTGACTCCCAGGCCCGCGCTCATGAGAATGGTAAACAAAAATCACAGATGCCTGAATTATTTTGCTACATGGCTCTATAATAAGCTACGCTAACAGTGGTACCTATATGTGCCTACCTAGGTTCTTGATAGTCCAATCTGATATTCAGAATAGCTCGAATTTTGACATTCAGTATAGTGTTCCAACACACGGCAACTTGTAAAATAGAATGAACCGACATAGGAAATTGATAACAGCAGGAAATTGGCGTCCCTAAGCCTGCATGAACGAGAACGGATACTGACAAGTTCCGAACTTTTAATAGGTAGGTAGGTAGGTAGGTACTTGTGGGACAGGTGCGACTGAGCGAGAGGCTCTCTGACATAAAAACAAACAAAATTAAACCATACATCGTTGTGAATTGTAGGTATATTTAGATTTTATTTTTGCCTTTTATCCCGGAGGCAGATGTGTATTATAGAGTATTCGGGTTAAAAGGCTGCAGGGGTAAAATAACACAAGTAGCTACGGTAATTGAGCTGCTGTTTTTTGTCAGTAGGTATTATTGAAATAAACCATAATAGTAATACAACAATAATATGTAGGTAGGGATCTACATATTATTTATTACCTACATCGTGATATATTGTACAGAATTTCGAAGCATAAGTATAAGCACTTAGGTACACCAAAATACTTACCATTATTGTACCTGTCAGTTTGAATCATTTTATCTTTGGAATGGCGGGGTCGATTCTAACGAATCTTTCTCTGGCAGAGATTATAGGAAGTAACAGAGGGTACTTTGACTTTGGCAAAAGAATTAAGGTCACGCGTCATTGGATGTAGACCGCCTCCAATCGGTCGGATTGGAGGTCGATGGGGGAGGTCTACATTCAGCAATGTCGACGTCCTGTGACTGTAATGATGATGATGATGATGACAAGATGAGTCCACGTGGATGAATGCGCGGGTACTTGTCAATTTATTATTGTACGTGAGGTGAGCCTAAGGGCAGGGCGCACCTGTTACTCAGTCTGATAAAACAGAGTTGTATTCTGAACTTCGGTCCCCGCTCTCGAGCCTATTGTTGTTGACGATAGTGTGCAATGTGATACCCCTACCACACATCGAGTCAATGTAGGCGCGCCAGACAGCAAAACAAATACCTCATACAGAGATATTGTTGCAGCGAGATGTAGCCGGGAAACGAAACATGTCGTAGCGGACCAGAATGTTTGGAATATTGTGGCGAATAAAAAGAAGAATGTAAAATATAAATTTATAGGACAAAGAGGCAGGGCTTCTTCGGACTTTGAAGGCAAGTTTAAAGCAGCAGAAAATAGAGTACCAGTATTTATATCTAATGTGAGGAAGGGTACAAAGGAGGAAGATATAGTAGAATATATTAAAGAGAAAACTGAAGTGAATGTCACACTTATTAAGATAAAAATGAGAAAGGAAAAAAACTATGATGCATTTAAATTATTTGTGCCGGAAGCAAAACTTAGTTTGTTTCTAAGTGCAGATATGTGGCCTCAAGGAATATCCTTTAGGCGGTTTATACAGCTGAAGTATAATAACAGTGATGTGGCGTCGCATGAACATTGACAACTTAATGACTCAAACAAATACACGTAACACAATCACTTTTGCGAGCTTTAACTGTAAGTCGGTTAAACGCTCAATTAATGGTGTGCGACAACTCTGTCAGTCTGCGGATGTAGTGGCCCTCCAGGAGACCTGGTTGTTCCCATACGACCTATCCTTTCTTGGTACAATTCATAAGGACTACGAGTATACGGGCAAATCTGCGATAGATATTTCAACAGGTGTCTTTCAAGGAAGACCATACGGTGGAGTGGGTTTACTGTGGCGTAAAGGTATGTTTCAGTCAGTCTCAGTAATACCGTGCAATAGCGATCGACTTTCGGCTATCAGGGCGGATCTAAGCAATCAGTCCAGCATGATTGTCAGTGTTTATATGCCGACGAACTCTATAAACAATTTAATAGAATTTATAGACGTGTTAAGTGAAATTAATGCACTGGTAGAAGCCAGTGACTTGGAGACTATTTATATATTGGGAGATTTTAATGCCGATCCCAGTAAACTATTTGGTAGGGAATTATTTAAATTTTGTTCGGAACAAAATTGGATTTGTGCAGATGTGACAAAACTGGGTGTGAACTCTGGAAGCTACACATACGTTAGTGAGGCTCATGATAGTAAAAGCTGGCTGGACCATTGTGTATTAACCGAATCTGCCTGGCTGTCAGTGACTGACGTGCGTGTGGCTTATGGAGTCTATTGGTCTGATCACTTACCAGTTATTATGAAATGTGACCTTCATTGTATGCGATGTAAATTGCCCAACTCGAGCCCTAAATATAATGAAACTGTATGGGGTAATAGAAATGATGAACAAACGGAGGAGTTCACTAATCTATGTAATAGTCGACTAAAGTGTGTTCAATTTCCGAGTGATTTTACTATCTGTTCGGGTAATAGGCATTGCGGTAATGTCTGTCACAGGCGCCAGCTTGATGAAATGTACGGGGATATAGTAGACATACTTACAAAAGCTGCTAAGCATACGTATAAGTTAACTCGTGTGAGAAGGGAGCGTAGGCTGACGGGTTGGAATAGGCATGTAGCAGAGGCGCATAGGGTTGCCAGGCTTAGATATCAGGTGTGGCTTCTTCACAACAAACCTGCCGCAGGTGAGATCTATGAGGCTATGCGGGTCAGCCAGAAGGTGTTCAGAGGGAAGCTTAAATGGTGTCAAAATCATCAAGAGCAGATCCGAATGGACATTATTGCATCATATCATGCGTCTGATAACTTTGGTCGTTTCTGGAAGTCAACAAAGAGCCTGAGCTCTGGGCCTGGTAGACCTGTGTCGGTGGGGGGATGTTCACAGCCTAGGGACATAGCTAATCTATTTAAACAACATTTCAGAGTGGAATCATCCCTGGGAGCCTCATGTGAGATGGTTAATGCTGAGACCAATTGTGAACTGGGTGGAATACGATTTTCATCCAAAGAAGTTGCTGACGTAATTGAGAGGATGAAGCGTGGGAAATCCCCTGGTCACGATGGTCTCAGCATCGAGCATCTTAAGAATGCGGGACCGCACCTGCCCAGGGTGCTATCTATGTTCTTTTCTTTGTGCTTGGTACACTCATATCTTCCTCATGACCTCATGAGAACCATAGTAGTACCAATAATTAAAAATAAAACTGGTGACATTGCTGACAAGAATAACTATCGTCCTATCTCGCTGGCTACAGTATTAGCTAAAGTTTTAGATAGCTTATTAGACTCACACCTAAATGAATATTTAGATCTGCACGATGCACAGTTCGGCTTTCGC
The DNA here is from genome assembly GCA_963691645.1 of Pelosia muscerda. Taxonomy (NCBI): domain Eukaryota; kingdom Metazoa; phylum Arthropoda; class Insecta; order Lepidoptera; family Erebidae; genus Pelosia; species Pelosia muscerda. The sequence goes on along the minus strand of OY829114.1, from coordinate 2,386,098 downwards.
CCGGGTTTGTCGACTGAAAGTGCTATTCTAAGCTTAAAGCACATGGTGAAGTACTACACAGAGAGAAGAACTCCTGTCATGGCATGCTTCCTGGATCTCTCAAAAGCTTTTGATCTTGTGTCATATGATAAACTGTGGGCTAAGATGAGGAAGGCAGATATGCCAGACGATATGATACGATTATTTAAGTACTGGTATTTGAATCAATCTAATAGCGTTCGATGGGGCGATAGTATGTCTGATGAATATAGGTTAGAGTGTGGGGTTAGACAAGGCGGATTAACATCTCCAAAGCTGTTCAATTTGTACATAAACGAGCTAATTGTTGACCTCAGCAGCAGGCGTGTCGGATGCCATGTTGACAACGTTTGTGTTAATAACTTAAGCTACGCTGATGACATGGTGTTGCTGACGCCGACAATTGGATCGTTGAGACAGCTGTTGCAAACCTGTCAGCTGTATGCGCAAAACCACGGGTTGTTATACAATGTAAGCAAGAGCGAATACATGATCTTTGGGGTGGCCGGAATGAGAGTTGACCATGTCCCACCTGTAACGCTAGGAGGCGTTCCATTAAGGAGAGTGCCGGTGTTTAAATATCTGGGTCACTATATTACCGAAGATCTCAGGGATCATGTAGATATGGATCGCGAGCGCAGGGCGCTGGCGGTGAGGTGTAACATGCTGGCCCGCAGGTTTGCTCGATGTAGTAAAGAGGTTAAAATCACTTTATTCAAGGCATACTGCCAGAACCTCTACACGGGCAGCCTGTGGGTCGACTTTACACTGAAGTCGCTGAGCGCCTTGCGTGTACAATATAATAATGCTTTTAGGGTACTGTTGGGGCTGCCGCGCTGTTGCAGCGCATCAACGATGTTTGCTGAGGAGAGAGTAGATGGTTTTCATGCCATCTGGCGCAAAAGATCAGCGTCGTTGTTGAGCCGTGTCCGTGGCAGCGCCAACAGTATTCTGAGAGTAGTAGCAGAGCGGTACGATTCGCCTATAATGAGGCATATAACCACTAGAGTGAAACCCTACATGATCACTCCAGTTAATTGAAGGCTGTGAATTGACATTGTTAATTATTACTGTGACTTATTATTTTTAATTAATTTCTAATTAATAATTCTATTTTTCCTAAATTATTCAAAATCAATTCAATTTATTTAATTTTAATTTGACATGTAATTAGCTCCAATAATATGAAATAATGTTAATTTTAAAAAAAAAAAATAATTATGTAATGTATAATGTATTCACTAATATCGTTTTTTTTTACTAACAATAGATATAATAAGAATAATAAAATTGTTACTAACAACATTGGGCCTACATAGTTGCCTTGAATAAATAGAATTTGAATTTGAATTTGAAATAATCCACCGTGAGGCTGTGTTCTGACATGCCCTGCGGTTGTTCCACGAAGATGTTCGTTTCGTTTACAGTTTGTAATATCTTTGTTATTATATTTAAGGCTAGAGAACTTGTATTTTCATAAAAAAATATATTATTAAGATAGCAAGCTCGGATAGTAAGCTGTTATCGGGTTTGTTAGGTACCTACAGGTGTAAAGAAAGTGAACGGTAGGGAGGATAATATAAATTAAAAGAATTAAAAGAAAATAATGAAAGGTTCAAACAACAGGAGCAGAGTTAACAGATACATTAATTATATTCGCATCTCAAAAGTCGTTAAGCGGCTTACTGAATACCTCCAAATGATAACTGTACCTATACGTAGGTACATAAGCTGTTTGCTTGATGAAAGGGACTAACGACAGTTAAACCGATTTGCTCTGTTCATGTAGGAACCTTCCTAGCTAAATGTATTAATTCAGTTTGTATGTGTTTGCCGACACAGATATCTCTTCATAATGATTATTACCCATCTTCCTTCAATTTTTCAGTAATGATTTATCAAATATAACATTTATTAAGTAACCAACTAAAAATCAGTCTGTATATAACAAACTAAACTAATTTTATCTTTAAAAACATTTACTTTAGTTGGTAATAAAAATATATTACTTGAAACACGGAAAAAGTTAAACATATATATATATATCTATATAATATATTTACCGTATAAAATGTATTTGTACTAGGAAAACATAAAATATCGGAGATATACGTTACCTTCCCGGTTTCCTCAAGACAGGTTTAAAAACTTTTACCATTACAGTTTTACTGTACTTTAGAATTCTTTACGTAACTGTTTCGTTGATTGCTTTCTTGTTCACTATGCTCTTTTGGTTCGATTGTGTCGTTAACCTTCGACTGTTTTCTGTTAGCCTGGTATTTTATCCAATAGAGAGAAAAAAAAAGATTCCGTATGCATAGTGAAAGTTGATTTTGTGACGCACTATGTGTGTGTGCTTTGCGACGTGGTGGGGCGATATGGACGATAGATACAGATAAACTTGTTTCCTAATTGGTTATCTTTAATACAAGAGTAGAGGACAACTACGAGATAGGTTTTACATTGCAAGTATCGACATCACCATTAACTTCATAGTCAAGAGAGTTACTTATGTGAAAAAAATCTCCTATTCCCGAGTTGAAAACCCTCGTTCGTCAATCATATTTGCAGCAGTAGTATAGTCGTGCAGCATGAGGTTCATGGGACCCCTAAAAGCAATCTATTAACAGCCTACCACGAACTCGTGAAACAGGTCAATAATTGAGTGACTTTTATTCTACCAACTGCATAAATAACTTTGTAATCCCATGTAAATATATAGCATTTCAAAGTTACATTTGCAGTGGTTATTCTTGTGGTATATAGCATTCTTGGTATGTACCCATTTTTTTTCGTTTTTTCTTTCTACTATGTTCTACTATATCACTGATTAGATTTGTTCTAGACCAGTAATCAATATCAATTCACTTACCTGATGAATATCTAAGTTAGTTGTAGCTGTAAGCAAATCCAGTATGGCGGAGAAGGAGCCTCTCGCAGCCCTCCTGAATCCCTCCGGAGGAGTGTCTGCGGCACCTCCGGCGACGCTCACAGGGGACTGGGCCCACTGGAATAAAACATGAGTTAGCAGGATGCAGATACAAGATCATTTATGAATATTTGATAGCTTCCTTGCCTGTAAAGGATTAGCGATCCGATGGGACCCAATAAAGTTATGTTAGGTATACCTATCGGCACATATCTTGGGTTCTCTCTTAACCTTCCCGTTAAGTTAGTCACTTAAGTTTACGTGCTGTCAGTGCAGAAGACAAAGAAGAGTTTCTTGCTCTTGCCATTAACAACACAATTTCTTATTGTATTTTTATTACTATTACTCAAAGTAAATTATTCCAGATTACGTTATTACCTTAACTCTAAAGCCCGGTTTCCACCGCGAGCGGAACGGACCCATTAATGACTTCGTTAAACTCGCAAACGCAAACTGTATGACTTGTATTTCCACCAACAATTAGTCGGACAGAAAGAGCCGAGCGTGTAGAAAGAGTAGAAATGAGCTCGCTCAGTTCTAGGGAGTTTTGCAGTGGAAATCAAATGACCAACTCTTCGTTGGTGGAAACGCAAACCTATTTCATTAAAAAGGAGTACGTTCCGCCTAACCATTTTCCGCCCATTACCCTTTCGCAGTGGAAACCGGGCTTAAAACCTGTGTGTTTCTACTTTCTATGTAAAAATGTGATAATCATTCGCACTTATTAATCTCACAAGTACGTTACGTTAGTACATCCAAGAATAAATTGATTATAATTATCTTTTATCAATGACAGAAATATTTTTCGCGAGGTGCGAGGACGAATCCGACAAATGCCAATGACATTATTTATTCAGTTGGTTTATCAAGCTACCCACGCGATACAGATCTGCTAGCGATACATGCGTTCTATAGGTATCCATATACGAGTATGAGTATGTATATTTCGTGTGTGTTGTTCAGCTCAGCCCGCTTGACAAAGTTTCACATATGAATGAGTAATGAAATCCTAAGCCAACACTACACTGTTTGCTCTTCATAAGTAGTAAGTTAAATTTATTTGCAGTACATTCATGCAACAAGTAGGTACCCATGAAAACTAACCTATAGTTTTTCTCGTGAGACGTAAAGCCATTTGAGCAGCCTCTATGGCGTGGCGTTAGTGAACGCGACTGCTACACAAAGGCGCGGATTTGATACCTGCCCATTGCTATTTTGTATGCATGAATATGGCTATTTGTACAGGTTTTTTCGCGCCTCGGAGAGCACGTTAAACCGTCGGTTCCGGCTGCCATACGAACATCTATGGCAGTCGTTACGGGTAGTTGGAGCCTTCAAAAGTCCGACTAGCCTAACTACAGAACTTCGATATCGCCAATTCGGTTGTGGAGGTCCGATGGCAGTCGCTTCACGGTAAATATTGAGTTCAGTCGCATCTAAACTGACCCCAACTGTTCGGTAACAGAAAACAAATATCTCCTAAAAGTTGAATTAATAGGTCAAATGAATGAAAGTTGGGACACAAACCAAACCATTATTCTTTAGGGTAATTCAGAATCATTCTGGGACCTTATATTATTGTTTGATTTAAACAACGATGGATTGGTAACGAGTTATCAGTCGACATCCCTTGGGAAATTATACCAACAGATAGTTTCAATGTTTTGATAAGTATTAGGTACGATAGAAATTGGGAATTCGAGATAACATTTTTGGTAAAACAATAGAGTTGTTCGGTTGAAGTTCGATTGAATTTTGTATAGGGCGGTAGCTGGTTGATAGTGTTGCCCAAATTCAGTCTTGGTCTTGCAGTCTTGGTCTTGTTCTTGCGTTTTTGCAAGACCAAGACCAAGAACAAGACCGCGTATTTTTAGCAAGACCAAGACCAAGACTGACCGTGCAAGACTTGAGCAAGAACAAGACTAAGCCTGCAAGACTCTTGCGTCTTGCAGCTAGGACTTAGCGCTATTTCACGGAGTAGTTAGGTGTAACAGTTCGGTGTATAGGTACGCTTAGGAATTCTATGAGACGCAAAAAACTGTATCAAAGAATATGAAAAACTGGACCTATGCGCATTACGACTAATACCATAAACATACCTACATAGCGAATAAAAAAATATCCATTAAAATCAAACTGAGTGCATGCATAGTTATGTTTTAACCATCGGCACTTTGATAATGCGGCATCAAAGGTTTTGTATGTACTTACTTCTCAAAGAAATTTGCCGCTTTTCGGAAGTACATGGTTATAATACACGCGCTGGCGGCTTCTTTTGAAATCATATACAACAATCGTTGCCGCCGCGCCGAAATCACAACATTTGACACTATTAGATTGCCGCCACAGGGCGTAGGTATACTCATGCAAAATAATTTCGAATTTTAAGAGTACCTACAGGTGTTCCAAAGAATAAATAAGTTTCAGAGTGCTTAGAATGAAAATGAATACATTATACTGATCACGCAAGTAGTATTATGATTGGGATAAAATGGTAAGGATAGGTAGTAGATGTCATAATAATTTATTCTCTTTACTATGGCTATGTTAATTCAAGCTCACAATGTTCCAATTCTAATACGTTTTTCTAAGATTTAAAGTAAACTTTAATAAATAGCAATAGATTAATAGGTAATTGCAAGACTTGCAAGACTCTTGCTGCAAGACCAAGACCAAGGCCAAGACTGGGAGCGCAAGACCAAGACCAAGACCAAGACCAGGTGTATTGGCGCAAGACCAAGACCAAGACTGGCTAAGTCTCGTCTTGTTCTTGCATTTGGGCAACACTACTGGTTGATTGATGTGATGGCAGTTCTCCCGTTCCAATTCCCGTCCAAAACAGCATACGAGTGAAATTACCTCCGTCCTAATAATAATCTTGTGTTGTCGCATGTCAACATAAATAGCACACACATGATGAAATACCTACCTCCTCTATGCATAGATAACACGATTGTTATATTTGTTCACTTAATAGGCACTTCAACTAATCTACTTTATCTCAACACATAATTGCTCAAATATCACACGCTACAATTTGAGTCATGAATGATTACCTAATGCGTAATAGTTATCCTTCTAGCGATTTCCGATGGCGTCCTAAGCTTCTTAAACTTTGAAACCCGGGTTCGAGCAATCGTCATTTTTAATTGGGTTTCGATTGGTTGCTTCGGAACGAAAGTGGTCGACATAGCCTACAGGGTTAGCAAGCTGAAGTGGCAGTGGGCGGGGCACGTAGCAAGAAGAACAGATGGCCGTTGGAGCCGAAAGGTTCTTGAATGGAGACCGCGTACCGGGGTAGACGAAGCGTGGGACGGCCTCCTGCGAGATGGACGGACGACATAGTCAAAATCGCGGGTGAACATAGTCCCATTGGATGCAGACCGCCTCCAACCGGTCGGATTGGAGGTCGATGGGGGAGGCCTATGTTCAGCAGTGGACGTCTCGTGGCTGAAATGATGGTTGCTTCGGGGCTTGCGGGGGTCCGATTTCTCCAGCTCCTTCCTTACATTTGACTTATTACGGGAATGGTCTGCAGTCGACTTCGTCGCAAAACTCGATGCTGCTTATGAGTATGCTTAGAGAATCACATTGCTGATATTCCAACTACGAGAAAAAATCTTGCGGGTGCGCTTGTTTGGGAGATATTTATGGTTGTTTTCACTGTTTTAAAATTCAAAAATTGCTCACCATAATATAATTTTCACCACAGCAGCTCAAACAAGTGAGTTTTGCTGCGTAAAAACAGTGTGCAAAATGCGATTTTGCTCACTCAGTGAGACAAAGTAGCTTTTTAATTATTATTTTTAATTTTCAATAAAGAGTGCCAACCATAGATTCAAAAAGAATTGTTCCGCTAATAACTTTCGAACTACATACACTGCACTCTGTCTCTTGGCCGTCCACAAAAAAGTTCGAGTGACAAACACAAGTATTTTGAAGGTTTTTTTTTTAATTTATGGCACGTCAAAGGTCCTATTTCGAAATTCTAAATTTGAAAGATATTTGTGAAAGAATAACCATGTATTTTATTTACATTATTTAATAATTATGTAATGTTATTGAATACCAAAATAAGTAATGCAAAAGTATTTATAATGATTACTATTATCAACATTTGAAAAATAAAATGTCACGTACGCTGTTTCTGAACACACCTTAAAAATAACGGGTATAAAATTTAACTTTAAATTTCAACTTTAAATTAGCAGAGCAGCAATTAGTAATTAGATTTATTATTAACTTTTAAAATTTTCAGCATTATTTTAATTAATAATAGGTGTTCTGTTCTGTTAATAAGTGTTGCATTATGTTCTAAGTAATATTTCTTATGTGTTCTCGCTGCTGAAGTGAAAAGTAATGTGTGCCACACGAGAGCAAAATTATTTGCATCTCGTGCATTTGAATCCCTCACTACGCTCAGGATTCTACAGTAGAATCACTCGCTACGCTCGTGATTCAATCCTAGAATCCCTCGCTTGCTCAGGATTCAAAATCAGCACTCGCAGCAAAAAACAGTTTTGCTCTCTTGTTGCACAAATAACTATTATTCAATCAAGATCAATTTAGCATTTTTGTAGTAAAATTTGACTGTGCTATTGATTTCTTTTTTCATCGTTTCTAAGTTACTCGGATAACATAAGTACAAAGAATGTTAAATTCTCGTACTGCCGGCCGGTGTAATATTTCGATACGATGAGAAAAGTTTCCTATTGTAAAGTATTTTAATTTAGCTCCTTATATTCATGTTTTCCTTGTGAAAAAGTAGCAAAATTTATATCTCCTAATATTTTTAATATCAATACGTTAATTCTTGAACAGTTTCCGCTTATTCAAGTTTTCCAGAAAAAGTAATAAGGATAAAACTTCAATATAATATATTATTTTAAATCGATCAAGCTGATTCAATAACGTGTGACTTAAGAGAGAATTCAGAAAATTGAAATTCCGATTCAATCGATATATTCGATATCGATAATAATAAAATTGTATTCTAATAATTCACAATCTTTCGTTTTTTTAAACATAGTATAACATTAATACATTAATCAACACTAATTACGTAACTAAGACAATATAATATATATACAAAAACTAAAACTATACCTATAAAAATACTTGTATTATTCACAATTAAATACACACGTATTTCCAAATATACCTAGTGTATGTGAATCCGACAGTTCAGAGTACAAAAATACAATTTATGCATAAAAAACTATTTATAATTACAATAACATTATTTTCCTACGCGTGAGGCGTGAATTCAGCTTGTTTTCATTACCAAACAATGCATAGCGCTGGAACTGTAAGTACAAGGTGCTACAGTTTGCAATTTGTATTATGCAATAGCACTGAATGTACCAGGCGAGCAGAGCCCACGCAGAGGTCGTTCGCTTCAATAATTCAGTGGAACTGAGTCTGCTGCCTGATTCTGTACAGTTACAAAGCGCAAATTTTCATTAATGTATGTGTAGTGTGTTTGTAGGCTTGTTATTCTTTCAGATACCAAGGGAGTAATACCAGGTAATACGGAATGATCTACCTTTTGCATAGAGACAGGTATTCAATATGTACAACTACAAAACGAATTTATTCTGTGAGACAATATCGCGGGATAAACCAGAGATCACTTCAGGGCTAAATAGGCAATATTACACCTCAGCGTCCATGGTTTAAGACGTGCGGTTTTAGTCGGTTCGAGTTCGACAGGAGCTCTCCGCATAAAAAAGAAGAAGGTAAGTCTTGTACTCGTATACTTATTCTAAAACTAAATCGCCGAGCGTAATGGGAAGAGACCATCAGGCGGGGTGAAATAAAATGGTACTACAAAAACAATTCGTGTGCAGCTCAATGGCGAGCGAATTTATAATGAGCTTAATTATTGCATTCAAATACTACACTAGCAAACTGAGTCCACCAAATGAACACAGGCATTGAGTTTAGTCGTTTGGTTTAATTAGAGTTTTAGTTATTCGCTAACCGTAGGTACCTCCAAATAGTTTTTTAATCTAGCACGCGTCTTTTGACTTCACCTCGCATGATTGTGAGCTGAAGGCAAAGTTGTAAATTAATAAGCCACGGGAGTTTACAGTATGCCACAGGCGAAGCTGGGTACAAATTATAAAATGACTAGTTTATATATGGGGTCCAACAGACCTTTAGGCTAACCTCACCTGCAGGAGACTGTTGGCCCTTGCCAGATAGAGTCTGGACTTTGAAGTTAGCTTACGTAGTTGGGGAATCAGATAGAAAAAAGCCGTAAATCGGTAGAATTAAAAGGATAAGCGGGCCCGAATACTAAACTGGAAGTTGAGGACCGGGTACAATAATAAGAGAACAATGAACCAATCACCGGAATCAGTAACAGAGTAATCGGGTAAAATCATACAGTCTTCCGTAAACGCAGCCCGTACCGGGGACTCAGAAAACACTAGGAAGAAACTCTCTAAGTACCCCACTTTCACGATACCAAGTGACCTCGTTCTAAAAATAAAAAAGGGAGGTCGACAATTCTTAATGATAGCCATATAAGTTTAAATATAACTACGCTAGTCTACTTTTGTGCAAATACAAGTTAATAAAATTTGCACAAGTATCATATAACACATGTTACAATAAATATGTGCAAGTCAAAATTTCCACAAGCATATTGTAACAAGTGTCATTTCATGTGGCTATCACGCACCAACATATTCGAAATTATATCAATTTATTCCTTAACTTAAGCTTAATACTAGAATCGTACATCGTAATAAAACAATTTATTCATTCTATACGCTATTTCTGGACGAGCGTCATCAATAATTTATAAAATCCCGCGTGAATGAAACATACGTACGCCGCCCGCCGTAGATGCAAATGTTATCATAATGTATTTTGTATCGGCATATTCGGCATAGCGACTGCGACCGGTTCGTTTACAATCGAATATCGACGTGTTTCTGTATTATGCTCGCCTGGTACACGAAGCGGCCAAATATGAATATATAAATTTTGATTTCAATCAATTCAAATTATGTTTTTATAAGTAATACAAACATTGAACCGGCCTCGGCAAACGTTGTTCTAGCATACAAAGCGGCACGGTAGTTTAGTGGTGAAGTAAGTCTTACGATCGATAGATCGCAGTTTCGAATTCTGGTTGGAACTAGAGGGGTTTAATGGGTGATTTCGGTTAACACATTCAATAAAATTTGCCAGTTGATCTGACAGATTTATCAATTGGAGAGTACCTATTTAGAGGTTTCAGATTTATCAAAGTAAACAATTTGGATTAATTCCGTTCGAGATTTTCCCTTTTTCCCTACAGATACCCCCTGACGAAGCCAGCGGGGAGGTTATGTCGAACTCGACCGGACTGAAACCACATAGCCACCTGCCAAGGGTAAAGTAATCTCTGGCATATTCGGTTGTGTTACTCCATATTAAGAAGAAAAAAAATCTGGGTAATCACATCAACCAAAAATTTTGAGAAGAAGATCTATGGGGATAGACAACCTGCTAGTCATTCATATACTTTAAAAATAAAGTATGTACTAGGTAAGTCAAGATCAGACAACCCATTTAGCTTTTTATACCGAAGATAAAGAATTTTTAGATGTTCATTTCGGTTATTTTTAGCGCAGGTGGTATTTTTATTGCTCGCGTCCCGAGTAGGGTTGCCAAACCGCATAAAATTTGGATAAGGCAGGCTTTCGAATATAACTTGCATACACAATGTCCGTATTTTCATATTACATAATATTTTCATACTTGAGATAAATTATAAATACTGAACTAAGACTTCTATGTCTTTTCGTCGTCGTCGTCGTTTGTCTGTCTGTTCGGCTGTCTGTCACCAGACTGTATCTCAAAAACCATGGTAGCTAAGGTACTTAGCTGACATTTTCAGGGATTTTGTAGATAATTCTGGTGCCGTTATAACAACAAATTAATTATATTTTAGGGGCCTTTCATACGACAAAATGTGGTCGATATTAATACGGGACAGGTGAAGCTTCAAAATAACAGAAATTTAGTATGTAATGTTATATAGAAAAATGGTACGGAACCCTTCGTGCGTGAGTCCGGTACACATTTGACCGGTTTTTAGCATTTGATAGTCTATTTCAATAAATTTTTGCAGTGTTTACTGTGCTAACTATTCAAATCGATTTAGATTCGTTGCCTATGTATTAAAAATTTAATTAAAAAAATAAAAAGCCCCAAGCACAAACATTACTTCAAAAAGTAAAAAATAAATAGTTCATGCGTTGTCTTTTTCTTTTTCCGATCTAAATCCGTAGAAATAGTTTGCATAGATATTTAAAAAATACTTCAATTTCTAGTTTTCTTTTGAGTTGCCATCATTATTTTCAGAGTCTATTTTCAACTCAGTTAGGGCCAGCTTTCTAGTCGAAGTAAGATGCGGCTGAACTTCGATATTTTAAAGCGACTGCCATCGTACCTCCACAACCAAATTGGCGATATTGAAGTTAGTTAAATATCATAATAATATATGTAGACATTATAGTAGATATATTTTCTGTCAAGTGGAGTGACCTCGCAAGAATGATGTTATATTATTGTCTCATGTTATGACAATGATACATACATTGTTTTTCATATAGCATTTGTGTTATTGTGTCGACTTTTTTTGTTTGTTTTTTTTTTCTTGTATTTACTTTACATTACTCTAATGTGTTAAATTTTAACTTTGTTAATCTATGGTTTCATATTTAAGTAGTTTTTGTGTGTATTAGTTATAACTTATTTTATTATTTAAGTTAGTTATATTTTTATTAGTGTAAGTCCTTTACGGTCTTGGGGATGGCCCTGTTAAAGTGGTGGAATAAGATTGGAAATGAAAAAATGAGTTAGTGGCCCTTTCCCCCAACCCACAGGAACCTGTTCCAAGGATGAAAAGCATATGGGTTATTTCAAACTGTAATATAAAATAAATATAAATTTCAGCCAAATCTGTTCAGTCGTTGGGTCGTGATTGAGTAAAAAACATCTTCACATAATTTACATAAATGAATGAATTGAATGATAGTAAAAATACATAATCAGTAAAAAGAAAAAAAAAACATAAGTACCTGTGGAATTTAAACGTTTCAAAGAACCATCTGTCAGCAATATCTAGCTAAACAAACGTACCTACCTACGCATAAAGTACCTACATAAACAGTGGATATTGGAAACGGTACATTCACCGAACGTATCAAATATTGAGTCACCATTGTTAGAGAAGCGAGTTATCAGTGGGCGATGCCTTTATCATAAGCATTTCTAGAATATTAATTACATGACGTCATTTTGTACTGTGAACCGAACGGCAAGCGAAGCTTTGTTTGGACGGTTAATTCAAGCGGGGATATAGCTCAGTGGTAGAGCATTCGACTGCAGATCGAGAGGTCCCCGGTTCAAACCCGGGTGTCCCCTGTAGTGATATGAAAATATTACTTCTTTTTGAGATTTTTTGTGTTTTTTTTTACCTGATCTGTCATAGCTGGGTCGGCTCCGTGAGCTAGTAGTACTTCTACTATGTCGTTGGCGTCGGCGGCGCATGCTGCGTGGAGTGCAGTAGACCCAACCTAGGTGATTGAAAAGGATTATAAAATTAATATTAATACTTTTTTTTTATTTATGTCACGTCAATTTGACTTCACCTCGCCTGGTGTTAAACTAAAAGCAAAGTCTCATAAAATATGGTAATAAAATAACTACAGTGCTACAATGGTGGCGCTATTCTAGGATTTTTTTTTTTTTTTTGATTTGATTTGATTTTTTGATTTGACTGTTGATTTTACACAACAAATATAGATGTAAGTACGTATATTGAAGACGTAAATGTCATGGTATTTAAAGTAAACTACAAAATCGTTAAAGAAATACATTGGTTAGATATATTTATTATTTTACAGAAAATTTTGAAAAGCAATTAGTAAACTGTACAAATCAAGATAGGAATAAGTGAATGCTTCGACGGAATTCGAACCCGCGATCTTATTTCACTTTATTTATCATTATTTCACTTTATTTAAATTACTTTTCGTTTTTGCTAATTACATTTTAAATATTATTACAAAAAAAAAACATATTTAAAAATTTAAAAAACCGAGTGCCACCGGTATCGGGACTTATTATTATTTCTCTTTATTGCACATTACTTATTACACATATTAAATAGGTATATTTTTAAATACATCAATAAAAAAGTTATAATTATTATTGTTTTATTATATTTTTTATTCTATATTGTAATAATATTGATGTTAATGAGAATTATTACTACCTCATAGATAAAGATATGAGGGAGAGGTTCAATAATAGATTGTTATGATACGCCGACCCTCGTTAATTTGGATGAGGGGACTGCCATACACTTTCTCCCGGCTTCGGGAGATTAGGCGACAGTGTCAAGTATTCATTGATAGCAAATTCGAAACGGTTCACTTCGACGTGATTCCATCAATAGAATGTTACTTTGTCTGGATGTACTAAGGGTCTAAGCAAGTGGCAATAGTTTTGTAGAATGGAATAGAATAGATTGATCGATGTATGGGATTGCCATTCGTTCTCACTTTAATCCCATATACTAATTAAACAAATATTTTTTATTTATTTAATTACACACCTTACACTACCCTACCGATGATCATCACCGGCGGGGCTGTTATTATTGTTTTTAATTTAATTATGTTTTGTTTTTGTTTTTTATTTTGTTCGCATTTTCTTTCATATTACACATGTCACTGCATAGTAGGTGGCCCTTGTGAACTCATTCAGTGAACATGAAAACAGTTCTATTCCACTCTACAAAACGACTAAGTACCACTTGTCTGTACTAGAATTGTACGGGAATAATACGTATTTTCATTGAAATTGTGATTGTTTTTGTTAATTTGATGATAAATCGGGACTGAATTTTGAAAACATTCAGCAGTGGTGCTTGGATAATGATGTTTTTTTTAGAAGAGAAGGTCGATACTGTTTTAGTAGATAAGGTAATCTCAGTACCTATATGTTATCGAAGGGGTTCATCGCGAAAGAGAGGGCCCCGGGTGCGAGGGATATGTTGGTTGCTATCTCACCTCTCTGGCAACTACAGACCCAAAAGAAGACGTGCGTGTTAATCGTTTGGAGTCCGATATAACCTCTCTCACCGTCTTCAATCACCGGCTGCGGTAATTGAAGGTATTTGTGGGGATTTTGCGCACGGAAGAAAAAAGGAAAATTGGTAAAATAAGTCACAATGTCCATTGGATGAATAATTTTGTCCGTGAATGATTAAGTATTTATACAAAATACACACACACTATTATTACGGGTATCGGGAGATTTGTCAAATATTTTTTGGAGTTTACGATATTTCGGTGCTGTTGAAACCACCATTATTACGAAGGAACTAAAGTATTTGGCGGTAAACGGTGAAAAAGTACAAAGTAACATAAGGTACAAAGTAACATCTACCCTCTTTTGAGTTCTTTTGTTACACGCCATAGCACTACTACTGGTTTCACTACAAACTCGAACTCTATTCAAATGGAGACAACACACAATGCTTACTATATCTACTTCCGATTTTTGTTAGTTTCCGGTTTCCTATGTTGTCTGCATAGACGGATGTTAATATACAGCAATTGAAACAAGATTTATTTTGAACTCACGAATACGAATTTTTGGACTTTTTGTTTTAATATAGTGTCTGGGGACTTATGTAGCTCCATTAAGCGGTGTCGGTGCCGGACTTTATTCAATGCTGAGCGATTGATTGATGGATTGAGCGTATAAGTTATTTAAAAAAAAATTAATTACTTTATTACATTTTGTTTTTTGTACGGTGAGGGGTATTGTTTTTATATAGGTTAGATATAATGAGGGTATTTGAGGGAGGGTAAGAGGTCGCGACCAGCATCTACGGGATTTAAGCCAACCTTAGCTGCCCATTGATTTTTGTTTGGTGGGAGTTAAGAGAATTTCTGTGCTGTCAGTGCAGGAGACAAGGCAGGGTTTCCCGGTCTTCCAACTGACAACACAAAAGTTCTGGCTACCGTTGAAGGTATAATATATTTAATATATTTATTTATTAACGTAAAACACTTAAGTATTTATAATTATAATGCCGGTGGCCCCACACTAGGCATAGACCTGTCCTGTGGGTGCCTGATTCTACCTGAAGGTAGATATAGACGTCCTATATCAGCCCCTGAAGTCGCCTGGAGGATAAAAACTTGCCACCATTGTAGCACTGAACGTGTTTGCAATGGTGACCCTCTTTCATGAGACTTTGCCTTCAGCTTAACATCAGGCGAGGTAAAGTCAAATTGACGTGCCATAGATAAAAAAAAACTAGTGATGTATAGAAACTCACATTGTTTTGCAGGTGCACGTTGGCGCCAAAAGCCAGCAGATGTTCGACGATGCCGCGACAGCCTTGAGCGCAGGCCATCTGCAGCGCCGTCACACCGTTCTGAAATAACATCCGCTGAGAATATCTGTGCGAAGTGTTGTAGTTTATAGTTAAGTGTAAATAGGTAGTACTTTTACCTTTGGTAGCCTAGTGGTATGGGTAATGGACTGCTGAGACGTGGTTTTACCATGGCACACACCAATGATTTTTCGATGTGACACTATGTTGTAAACATCACTATTGTACCATATTCGACAAATAAAGGACTTTGACTTTGATGCTTTCGAAGTTATGTGTGTATTTATCGCAGGTCTGTTATACTCGTATATTATATATGAAGTGTAATATACCGTAACACAAAATATTCATTGAAATTGCATTGCAAAGTAATCAGTGACGTCAACACAATATGGAATTTAACATTTATGCGAACATTGAAATGAGAAAATAATAATTTTAAATAAGGAACATTGAATTACCATTTATTCCAGTTCCCCAATGTTTAACTGTTCAGTAGAAAAATACGAACATTTTGTATTCAAATTTTCTGCTACAGTTTATGTTTTATTGTACAACATAAATAGAAGTATTCGCTGAATTTGTTGATTTATTTTTAATTTGAATTTCGCTAACTCAGCTGGAATGAGATGTTAATTTTTTCGGGAATGTAATATTATTTATAACATTTAAGGTTTCGTGTTTAATGAAAAGACTTCTAGACAGACAGTAAAAAATAATTGTTATATAATTTTCATTACAAATTTATCTTTTATTTTCCAAAGCCACCAATTTTATTCCTCGCCCCGCCACCGCCGCCGTCGCGTCGGTACAATTTTTGTACTGATTATAATGAACTGCTAAAGTAAAATTTTCTTACAACAAATAGTACTAAAAGTTCTATAATTCAATTTGTCAAGTCGTCTGATTCGTCGTCAATTCTGAACATCGGATGAATCTCGATTTGCGTGGTGTTCATACGTGTATAGTTCATAATAAAATACCTTTTTTTATATATAACAATGAAAGTAAAAGTTATAAATTTGAACTTAATTTTATTGTTCATATAGGTTGAAAATCGAAAAAAAGATTTTCAAAGCAAAATGTGACGTGGTGCTTATTTATTAGAATAAAATAATAGGTAGCTAGTTTAGAATTAAATTTCATTTTACAAAGCTGATAGCTACTAGTATAAGCTTTATAAAATAAAATTATAGACAGTCTTTGTGTGAACGACATAATATTTTAACATAGGTCCGAGCTGCCTGAAGTTAAATAAGGTTTCGCGGAAAGCCAATCTGCAGTTGAGATTTGTTTGCTACTTTCTCGATACATAATAATTACAAAAATGCCTCCATCATTCGAATATTGTAGCTGATTCGTTGAAAGTTATGTTGATTTTGTAAAATAATCCAGAAAATATACTTTAGCACTACAAATGGCGCGTAGGAAAACTGTTGCAGTCAAATTTGGATATGTACTTTTTACATTTTAATTCAATTCAATTTCATTTCGCTATTATTCTCGGGTGCAACCAAGAACAGCCCTAGGATGATGATCATCAGTCATGACTTTCCATGAGAAGTTTTGTTCCACAACCAAGTTACTAGGCAATCATAAACTTACATTGTCAACAGCATCTACATGACATTCGGCATCGAGAAGCACTTGTACTAATTCCGTATGCCGATGTACAGCAGCGAGGTGGAGTGGTGTGCGGCCGGAATTGTCTCTGGCTTCTTTAGAGGCACCTTTTGATATTAAGAGTGCAGCAGTTGTAGAGTGGCCGCCTTCGCAAGCTACGTGGAGGGATGTGCGGCCCACCTGTGAGGAAATGAGAAAGATAATAATGGTTGTAGAAATAGTTCCCTTTGGAATTCGGCATAACTCAAAGTTCTGTTGACCTGTTCATAGCATTGGTATCGATAGAATTATTAGCAATATCAATTTAATCTCACTTTTTAATCCTGTAGATTCTGCTACACTAGTAATGTTAATAAAATAATTGTAATGATGTTTGGATGTTTTCGAAATCATACAAAATAATCCACGCTAGCCAGGTCCTCGTTTCTCTTGTGAATTAGATACAAGATCCGAGCTGATAGGTATACATGTTCAAAGAATCCCGGATGCCATCTCAATGAGAGTGCCTTGAAAGCGTACCGAAACTCACTAAAACCTTGCGGGAATATGGTGTAACGTTACAAAAGATGTTTTCCGGTTTTCGTGTTTGGAAGGATTTCCTTAACACATTGTATACATATAAGTACATAATAGGTGTTGTTCATTTGTCTTCCACTTGACAGAGTGGCAAATAGAATCCTTGAAAAAAGAACTTACAAACAAATAAATAACAGTGTCATTATTCTCAGTGCCATTTCCGAACTTTGTCCAAAGTTTGGAAAAGCCGAGTTATCTAAGATTCATACGTTAACTTTTCCAGGAATGACTGCCCTTTGACCTATCGATCTCGAAAGATAACTATGCCTACTAGATTGTTTTGCAATAATCCGTTTTTAAAACATGTTCATGTACTGTCTGCGTGACCCCACGAACGAATAAATCTTAACTCTTCTATATGTAAATATCATGGAAAACAAAAAACAAGTGGAAGTGTGACGTAGTAGGACGACTGTCATTGCTGTGCGTATTTACGCAACGAAAAATAAATTCGACATTATGAACCTTTTTGTAAGAATACATCTAAACGAAAACGCCATAAGTACTTTTTTAACTATAGCAAAATTATGGATATTTTGAACGGTTAAAAACAGGTGGTGGCAATATAGTTGCCACTATCTTAAAAAGGGTAGTGTGTTTTCGTTTTGTAGTACGTATGATATGATCTAATATGGCATTAAAGGCAGTATATAAATAGGAACGACCAATCAAAACAAATTATTTACTAGGTATTATTGACGGTTAGGTATATGTGTGAGTTTGGCGACATTGGTGAAACTATCGCGTTGCATTTCTACTAGTTTTTTTTGTTCTGTGGTAAATATTGACGAAGTTTACAAAAGCTACATCAGCATGGAGACACGAGTATGGAGCAATATAGAATGATCCCAATTATTCACGTGACGCGTCGTATATCAACGAGCACCCACGCGGACGGCGCCGGATGATTGATCACTCATGCGTGGTATGATAACGCGCTGTCAATATTTAGATGTGGTTGAGTAGAGATTGGTTACTTACCGAAAAAATTATATGGACGTAGTATGTTATCTAAAATACATTTTATGATTATACAGTAAAATAGGATCTTTGAAGTATAACTTCTTTAGGCAAGCTGGGCAACAAATCGATGTACAGTGGGCTCCAAAAGTTCCTGGACACCTTAAGATCTATAATACTTTGACAGCAAATAGCGTTAATTAAATTCAAGCGGCGGTAGCTTAGTGGTTAAGGTGTCGGCCTTACGATCGAGAGGTCCCGGGTTCGAATCCTGGCCATTACACTACCGACGTGAACCCACTCCTAACACAAGCCATTGAGCTTAGCTGGAGGGGTTAAAGGGAATATTAGTAACTTCGGTTGCTAATATTCTTTTAAAAAAAAAAAAAAAAAAAAAAAAAAAAAAAAAAAAAAAAAAAAAAAAAAAAAAAATTGGTTGCCTGTAAAGTCGGTATACGGGCGAAAGTTTTACGTGACAACGACTTTGAGTGGTAAAATAATTTTAATGTGAATATTCATTCGTATAGTAGGAAGAAGGATGAAATAATAGTAACAATTTAAAACATTTATTTATACAAAGAATTATATTTAAAACATTAATTTATACAAAGAATCTCGCACTCTCGCTCTGTCTCTCTCGCTCTTAGGCGGGCTAACCATGCCCGAGTGGAAGGGACGCGTGCCTCTCACTCGCTCTCATTGTGAGCGCATAACGTGAGCGGAGCGTAACGCAGTTTCTTGAAGTGTCACCCGGCAAGCCAATTTATAAGACGTTGTCACGTCAAAAAAAAAAAAAAAAAAAGACGAATGTCTTGTTTCTTTACAAGAAAATAAGTAAATTTACAGAAATAGTAGCCT
The DNA here is from genome assembly GCA_963691645.1 of Pelosia muscerda. Classification (NCBI taxonomy): domain Eukaryota; kingdom Metazoa; phylum Arthropoda; class Insecta; order Lepidoptera; family Erebidae; genus Pelosia; species Pelosia muscerda. The sequence goes on along the minus strand of OY829114.1, from coordinate 2,366,719 downwards.
AAACTTAATTATAAATATTAATAAATAGTTCTATGACCCTGTAGTTTAAGACAAGTAGATGTGCAGGGGCATCATTTCATACAATTTTAGTTTACCTTTTGTTTTAAGCGAACGAAATCGCAATTTTTAACTAATAACGATGTAAATAAATATTTCTTTTAAAAGTTATTTCCTAAAATAATAAGATCTAATAAAGGAATCTCAACATATATCAGAAAAAACTATTTTTCTTATTTGAGCAAAACACAGGCCTCAATATCAACGTCATTGGTCAATATTAGGCTTCTAATAGTTCCAATCAGTCAGTAATGACCCTCCAGGAAGTATACCAATATGCTCTGATGTAATTATTTGCACGCAGACACCCTGAGGGGACGCTGCGGTTGATTGTCCATCTTAATGACGTTGTGGTTGTGCCGAATATGAACACAGATATCAGAACATCTATGCACTTACGTGTCAGGAATTTGTGACCATAATAACCAAGGACATGACAACATAATGTGGAAAAATAGAGGTACATACAATAGAATCGAGTTCCACTTTTTTCCATCGGCTAGTACACACTAGGTGGGAGTGTTAGCGAAGTTCATTAGATCTTTGTAACTAGCTTATGCCCGCGGCTCCGCCCACGTGGCTGTCGGTTATCGCGACCTAAGCGCCATGTGTGCAGATAAATTCTATATTACTAATCATAACTCTGGTTCTACTTAACCGATTTCAATCAACAAACGTAAGATTTGAAGTTGGATCAAACCTCTTCAAACAAAAATAAACCGCATCGAAGTAATAGTTCGCATTGCAATAGTTTTTGCGTCCATCGCGGACAAGCAGAAACTTTTTACAATTATATAATAGTAATAGATAGATAGATAGATTCTGTATAATATAACCTTTTTTTCGTGAAGACTGCGTAGACCGAAACATTATTTAAAAAAAATGTATATAATTTTTTTTTTATACAGTCTCCTCTGTATGTGTAGTAGTAGTGTGTTTCTTTATCTTTTATATTTTAAATTATGTTTTTATTGCATAATACTCGACTTCATAGGTAATCTCTTTCAGGCAACCATGGTATGTAAAGAAGTATTTGGAGAATAATAGAATAGAAGAGAATAGAAAATATTAAAAATTCCTTCGTAGCCCTAGTTGAGTAGGTGTTATATCATCATGATGGCGTAGGTAATATAGTGCCTGAAGACGACGGCGGGTATTGTTTGTCGTTGCTTTTGTAAATCAGTCAGAATACTTTCCAACTCAGTAAAAGCTGACTCTTAATCTTGGAATGCAACATATTATGCAGCTGTATTGCAAATTTGTGTTCGTATCATGAATTCTTAAAATAGGTCAAGATGTGAACGACAATTATTGACCAGGGGCTCATAATATAGTGGCATTCTATTAGCGAAAACGCTAGTGAAATCGTTTAGTAAAGTATTGAATTGACATAAATCTGTAATATGACTACAAAAAATTGATGAAATTCTAATCGTCGTGACTTGAAATATTTGATTTTACATACTTTTATTCTGTAGTCTGAATATAAGTATACTCTCTAAGAAGTTAATTGGTAGTGCTTGTGCGGCTAAGCATAAATTAATTACGCCACATAGCAAGGAATCGGATAAAAAAAAAATTGTTTACAAAATTTAGCCGCGATATTTTCGGTTAGCAATTTATTTTCAGCATACACATTTTTTACAAAGTGCCCGATTGGTGGTAATAGGCTCGCCTCCAATTACGTGGGACCGAAAATCATTTGTTGCTGCCGTGTCGTTCCTAACGGTTTGGTCAAGCAATAACCAGTTTTCTACCTGTATACTGTGATGCAGCCACCACTTTTTTTTAACCCTTCATACCTTGCTGTAGATAAGAAAGTATTCACGGCGTTTCATACTTTGAATCGAACAAGCTTGAATATGTATACAAAAAAGTTTAGGCGTATTCTTATCAAAAAGGTTCATATTGTCGAATTTATTCTTCGTTGCGTAAATACGCACAGCACACGTGTGCACCGACTACATCACACTTCTACTTGATTTTTATTTTCCATGATAAAAGATATACCTTCCATCTTTTTGTACAATACATTCATTCTAGTATACATAGAAGTCATTACTCGAAGCTTTATAAATGCCCTTGTATCAAAACTTCCTTAATCAACGTTCACCGAAATCCAGGTGTGTTCATTAATGACGGACTGAATTAGCAGCTATAGGTATTAGTGGTAGTATCAAGCTGGCCTTAATTTGACTGTCCTCAATGTTACTTTGTGTGCCCAATTACCCAGTAATTAACTTAAAAGCTTTAAGGGTGAGGAAGAGTTTGTAATGTGTGTCGTGCAACCCCTTAAATCTATTAAAGTCAAGCAAAAAGTGTTGATTTTTTTTATCACAAATCAGAACGGGCGAACTGCGATGATTCAATTTGCTATCTAATTTGCCTCCGGGGGTTTCCCTCGAGTAATAAATAACTATATTACAGAATACAGGCTTGTTCGTTTTATTCTTTACTGACTTTTGTTATACGTACTTGATCTTACAAATTGCAATGTCACTGGAATAGAATAAGATTAGTCGAGATTTATTACTTGTTAAGACTTGCTAGCTGTTTTACGTTTTTGGATTAAAAAGTAGGTATCTATTTAATATCCATGTGTTCCACAAACAGCCAGAGCCGTCTTTACCTATGGCAGGGGCCCTGGGCACACAAGACTTTAGAGGCCCTGTTCGAAAATTTCGAGTTTTAGATAATATAGTTTAGTTTTAGATATAAGTTGTTGTGCGAGAAATTGTCTCTCTTACGGGGGGCCCACCAAGGTCAAGTAGTGGGTGCTACAGTTTTTTTAATGTAGGTACAATACACGGCCTTATCACTGGAAGCGATCTCTTCCAGGCAATCTCGGGATGGACAGTAGCGTGACATAATATCTTCTGGTGTAGTTATCATCATTCAAGTATATCATTATTATTAGTTTATTCTTCGCACTTGCGGAATATTGCACATACGAAATCATACAATATAATTATCTTCGGGTAAGAAATCTTATACTTGCTTTGAGGGGTATCTACATGTTGAGAGATAGAAAAATAAATGAATTAACAATTTTTACTTTTATGGTAGGCATTCGTTCTTAACCTCAAAGTCAATAGAGTACCTAATTGTCTACCCATTACCGCGTTACCGAATTTAAAGTGTCAAATGAAGTTATATAATGCACTTTTTATGTCAGCCGGCTATATCTAACAAGTGCCTCTACTATATACATATCACTTATATTATGTCACTAGACATTATCGCTCTAAATAATCTAAGTATTAAGTACTTATGTTCCGAAAGTGGTGCATACCATAAACATAGTTGGTGGTATACTGGTGGTACCCTTTAGGGGACATACCGGCGAGATGACAGGTCAGTTCAATTTTTTTTATTGTCTGTGAACCGTAGTACCGGGCTTTGAAATTATTTTTGCTTATGTCACGCCACACGTTGTGCATGTTATACATACCCATGTTTGCACCCTAGACAAAGGAGCAAAGGATTACAAGCATCTTTTTTTAATATCAATTATGGTGACAATCCTTAAACTGGCTGGAAAACGTAATTATATATCAATCATCATTATCGTTTGACTTTCACGGTCGAGTGCAAATTTTTGTGCGGGAAAATACCGCAATACGCCCTCAGTAATATTCATTTGTAGGGTCCGGAAATAAATTGATTGCACGATTACTATACATAAGTAATATTATGACCTTCTGAATTTTATGAATTTTTGCCTAATTCAGTCATAATTTTGTACACTTACACTTCTGTACACTTACACTTCTGTACACTATTACGCAGGTAGTACATGACAGGAACTTCCGTCCCAACTGAGCAACCCGACTGGGGAAGTACCCCACCGCCCTACATGATACTGCGGGTAATAATGACAGTATACCGCGGTAATCTAGTGGTATGGGTAATGGACTGCTGAGACGAGGTCTCAGGTTCGATACCAGGTTTTACCATGACACATACCAATTACTTTTCGATGTTTTTCGAAGTTATGTGTGTATTTATCGCAGGTTTATAAGTGCCCGGTTAATGGCAATAGGCTCGCCACCTATTACATTGGAACCTAAACATAAACGGGCAAAATGTGGGTGCTAGCAACTCTGCCTACCCCTTCGGTGATATAGCCGTGAGTTTATGTTATGTTAAAAACTTATTTGGTGAATCTACAGATCAGTTCCTGAAAGGAGGTGACGTGTGGATTGATCCAACGTTTAAAATACCCGCCGGTTTCAGGCATTTTGTTTTTGTGTCATTTGATACGCAATATTCGACACTTTGGCTGGAAGCCAAGTACGACCGAAGTAATTAAGATTCTTTAGGGTTCTCTTGTATTGCACTGACAGATATAAACGCCCCCGTGGTTAGGCTTTATTTGAGACAAGGGTGTGGCTTATTGCTTCAATTAATTATAACACTTATAATACGTACCTACCTTGTAAAAATATTACACTGTAGATATTAAATGGAATGTAATTAGAGGTAATTAGAGGCATTTCTATTTAACAGGTGTCATTTTCGGACCCAAAATGCTGACCAGGCTGTGTGCTTTAAGCGCGTCTAAACAGGTTTGCTTATTGAGCATGCTAATAGCGCCATACGGATAGCGGTTTGATTGTCTATGACTTTGAACTGACAGGGCGCGAGAAAGCACGCTATAAACTGGCATGTGTATTTAGAATGTTTGTTTTGAGCATGTTGATTCAGGAGCATGCTTGAAACTTATTGAACATACTCAAGGTTGCCTGGAAGAGATCGCTTCTAGCGTAAAGGCCGCCCATTGTACATACAATTATTCACGTACGCTTTGTATCGGTATTTTTGTAACTGTAACTTAATGTTTTTATGTACAACTAGCTGTTGCCAGCGGCTACACCCGCGTGGACTCTGCTCCCGTTCCCGCTGCTTGGACTTCTGCTCCCGTTACCGCTGCTCCATAAAATAGAGTTTAAGGAACAAATAAAAAAAGAATTCCTCGAATTGGTTCAGCCGTCTTCGAGTTATGTGCTTAAAAACATATTTCGCGATTCATTTTTATATATTGTATAGATAAAGAGTTATCTATCTATCTCAATGACACACTTTTTAGCATACTATTTTAGAGCATATGCTCTATAATAGTATGCTAAAAAGTGTGTCATTGTCATAAAAATTGTGTCATAAAAAGTGCTCATACAGTACTTACTATACATATAGTAAGTACTGTATGAGCAAGCCTCAACAAAATGTTTGACTGACGAGGTATTATCACAGGCAAAGGGAATCTCGTAATGGTTTTTGTCCCGTTTAAAAAAAACACTCGATGAGCTCAGTAGCCTAAAATTACAATTCAATTAATTTTAGACTCCTCCGATAGCTCGAGTGCCGACTCATAACCAGAAAGGCCAGCAAAAATAACATTGTTCCTTTGTCGAACAAGTACGTATTGTCTTTTACTTCGATGAGGACCCTTTGGCTTTTATAAACTGTTGGACTTTTAATTTAATACTAATAGAGCTGTTTAATTTCAGACCTAGCCCTCAGTGTTATTCAACTAAACAAGTGAGACTTCACAAAATACAATTTCTCGCAAATCCCTAAAGTAGCAGTCTCAACAAAATACATTAACGAGTCATTTTACAGGATTAAATTTTACTGTAACTGCGAGATAAAGTGGTCTGTAGGACCGCGAATCTTAATGCCTGTATTATGAACCACCTCTTGAATCTCTAGGATTAGCTTGGAGGTCGAGTACTGCAAGGTTAATATCATAATGTCGTTTATTTTTTTATTTTATTTTATTTAAGTTGCGGTGTAGTCTTGAACTTGCCGAGTGAAAATCGTGACTGTGATAAGACGTTATTTGGTAGTACTTGTGCGGCTAAACTCGTAATTAATTTCCTTGCGATTTAAAAAAAAATAAAAATACTTAGGTAAAAAAATTTAAGACAACTTTTTTCCAAATTTATTTTGACTACTACAATTTCGGTTAAGAATTTATTTTCAGCATACCCATTTGTTTACCAAGTGCCCGATTGGCGGTAATGGGCTCGCTCCGTATAACGAGGGTCCGAAAATCATGGTTGGGGATTACGGGGGCGGGAACATATGTATGTGTGTATGTATGCATGCATGTATGTAAGGTTTAGATACAGATTGCCGAAACATACTTGCGGCGAAACTGAAAAGGCAACCGTATGATTACGTCTCTTTCTCTCCAGTAGGCCTAACACGGGCGCGGGACAAATATCTCTCTCCACCGCTTATGTCAAATTGACGGGGACAAACGCGTTTGTCCCTAATTGCTAGCATGGCGTCGAAGGAGATAACTTATGTCCCTCGCTGTGACGTAGACAAGGGACTTTTTCTCCACTTGCTTAGCACGGCGGCCGTAAAGTGGACAAGATATGTCTCTTTTTGACAGATTATAGAGAGATATTAGTCTCCGAACTATTGAGGTGGGGACAAAAATTGTAACCGAAAAATAAATACATTGAATTTGATTAATTAATTAATGAATTAAAATTTTAATATATACCTATATAACATATCTATATATGTGTATATATATGGGGAAGGGGGGGATTCAAATATTTTTCTGAAATAATTTTGACCTTCAATATTTAAAATCCAGTAATGTATGTATATATACATATATATATATATATATATATATATATATATATACATACATATACATATATATGTATGTGCATATATATATATATACCTACATACATATACATATATAATCTCGTCGTGGCTCGTCTGCCACCTAAGTTGTATAAAAAATCCAAACATATAATCCTATATTATTACGACACATTACGTAACACAATACATCCCATTACAAGGTAATAATACCTACTTACTAACTTAGCTATATCTACATTATATGAAATTAAAATAACACCGACAATTTAAAAAGTCAATGTTGCACTTATAAAATATGCACGTTGCTAGGTTTTATCAATTTGGTCGAATAATACTTTTTCGTATATTGGTAGCATTGAGTGGACAAACGTTCTCCCCGGTGACAAACTTGTCTCTCCTCGACGCCATGCTAGCTAAAGGGAGAGAGAAGGAGGGAAAGACAAATTTTTCTCCACTCCCCGGGGACTTTTGTCTTCGCGCCATGCTAGCCCTACAGGGTAGGCAGAGGCGAATTAACATCTACATTTCACCAACCATTGTATAAATATAACAACCAATAACCATTGTTTAAAATTGTTCACTCATATCGTTACCTCGGAAGATTTTCATGTCAGAACATTCTCATGATGGAATATTCTCACGCCTATATTTCTCTCTATTTCCCCAAAATTGTATTCAGTCTAACGTATAATAGGGGGTGAGCCTATTGCGGTATTCCGGGAAATTATTGACTTGAGCCATGCATCTGAGGTTGAGTATGGGCAGTACAGATCTGTCTGATGTTAAACAGCTCTATCTAGTCGCCTTGCACGCAGTGCACAAATTCTTGCTGGGAACCACTCGAAGAAAAAGAAAAAAAGAAACAAGGTTAAATCGCTAATAGGATCAAGTACATTCTACAGATAGACCAGGGCAACAGCACTCGCAAAGAGTACTATGAAAATAATTATAAATGTAGAAGATACGAAAAGAATAAGTAGATAAGATGTCAGATATGTAGTGAAAAGATGTTATTTCTGCCTACTTTGTGTGTTACTATGTATATTATATTGTCATGCTAAACGTTAACAAAGTTAGAAGTCATATTAGGACAAAATTCAAAGCAAATTAAAATCAACCTCCAAGTTTTGATTACATTGTTTCTCAAAAACAAACTTAGTTGTGTACGTACAAGTAAAGCTTGTAAGAGCGTATTAATAATGGTACAATTTAATTTAACATAATAGTGTATACAAGATGTTTACATTCCTCCAAGGAATACACTAAGTTCGTATCCTCTTGGCTGATAAGCTTTGTAGACTCTGTTATTGTAATGAGTGGTGGTTACGAAAGAGATTTTCTCACATTGCGTCGATAAGGATTTGCAAAATAATAGGAAAACACCGTGAGAATTAAATTGGTAATAAGTACTCAAGGTAATTTTTTTCAAAGATGCTGTCATTTTTTTATGCCACTTAGGTGCAAGACAAGCATACGGCTCACCTGTTGGAAAGTGGTTAGGGTGGCCTCTGGACGTTTGTAACACCAGGGACGTCAGACTCGTATAGTCGGTCTTTTAGAAGCTTTTTAATGACCTTCTTATGGCAATAGGCTCGCCACCTATTACATTGGGACCTAAACATAAAGCGGCGAAATGTGGGCGCTAGCACCTCTGCCTACCCCTTCGGGGATATAGGCGTGAGTTTATGTTATGTTCTTCTTGGCTTGGGAGATTCACCAGTTTGCTCTGACTACCCTACTCACCGTCGCAAACAGGACATATTTTTTGGACATATTTTACGGGACAAATTATAATTTGTATACCTATTATAGGGCGGAGGTACTTCCCCAGTCGGACTGTGAAATGGGAGGAATGGAATGGGAGATACCGCTGCATTCTACAGATGAAAATCAAAAAAGTGCGCCATGCCTATAAGATGACGGTATGCATAAAATTCAATTATCTAATTTCAGCGTCGCGTTCCAAATTCAAAATTCATATCTCCCTCGTCTTGGTACCTTAGTTTAGGTACTTACGTGATGTAGTGATCGTCTTGTAAATCAGGCAGTTTTTATTTGAGTAAGTTGCAAGATCAATATATACTTATTTCCTTAACGTTATTTTTTGAAGTCATTACATGAAGCTAAAGCTACTTCCTAAGTAAGTGAATAATAAATTAGTAAGTAAGCTTAAAAAATATTATTTACATCAAAGTTTACGCACTTTAATAAATATCTAATTATTTAAATTAGATGTTTATTAAAGCTCCTAAAATCCTCTTTCTTAATTTATGTCAAGTAAAAGTACAGAATAAAAATGTGACAGAAATAAATAAGGTGGTAACACACTATTAACACTTTTTTTCATACAACCTGACTGACGCGACAATGATTTCTTTTAGGTTCATAATGTCCCAAAATGTCCAGAGGTTGCAAAACGTCCCAGAATTGTTCGAAACTGTCGTCACGTCGGATATTCATAGTGTGATTCTGGTCTATAGAAAACACAATTCATTTAATACGACTCGCCACACGTCGGAACGCGACACGTTTTTAATAATGTATTTCCGCCTTAAGTATGTGTAAATCTTTTTTAATTGCCAGTATTTTTAAAGCTCACAAAGGTAAATCTCTCCTACATATACCTTTTTCCAGAGCGAACCGTTCCAGTAATGTAATTCCAGGATGTAATGGATAGTTCTAGTTAGCGATTAAGGTACGGCAACGGTACTTCAATTATGTGAATTTATGGTAGTTACGGACACCGTGAATGGGCTAACAATCGAATCCTTATTACCCGAATATTTTATAACCTAATAAATCTTTGCTGGTGGAAAAATAGAACTTTTTATACATTATGCTAGCCTAGTATCTATGTTGTGAAGTGGACTGAGTTTCCATTTTCAACTTGCTGATTTGCAGTTTTTTTAAATTGGAAGGTTCTATTTGGGGGAGGTAAATCTATTGCGGGAGGGAGGAGAACAAAACAATCACCCATGGTTTAACAATTCCAATGATAGCAATAGCAATATATTGCTACGTCATAAAAAGTAATGCCAAACCGCACCCCTCAAAGCGAGTAAAAAGACCTCATTAGTCGCAGTATCCAAAGTTAAATAAGCCCTTCTACTACGGTCCGAAATTAATATCTCCTAAAGCACCCTTAAGGATGTCAATAATATATTTAGAGGACCAAAGTGCTCGAGTAACACAATCAGCAGTGAGAAAGTGACTGAACATACGAACCATGAAACGTATTTTTATAAACCATTATCAACTTTGACAGAAATAGATACTGCAGTGACGTCAACGACCTTTCTAGACTATTTATACGGTTGATTGATGGCACATTATTGATAACACACTAGCACTTCTCCACGATATTTTATTAATGCACATAACCGGTTTTGCCTTACTCAATGTTTCTACACTAAAAGTCATAAGTCACTGCAACTGAAATTTTAAATTCGGTAACGCGGTAATGAAGGAGCCGGTGGGTCTATTTACGCTAGTTATATTATTGTCTATGGTATAGACAGTGCTGTCAGATGCATAAAATACACTAATTAAGCTAATTAGCATTAAATAGATTTGTATAATTTAAATATTTAGTATGAGTTCGTATGTTCCATATTATTCACACGTTTTCATTTATAGCAAGAGCACATACTTACCTACATAAGTTGTAAGTAATGTGTTCGATGTAATAATTAGCTAGTTATGAGCATTTTAATTAATGTTTAAGAATTTGGTAGTACTTGGTTAGTACTTCTAATAAATATTCAATTAAAATTTTAAGTCGCTATGTAATTGAATATTTGAAGAGCAATTTATTTTTAAAGGGCGGTTGAACTAGAGAATATCCTTACCTAAATAACCTCAGCGATGTCAGTTAATGGTTTCGAAACGAAACAAAGAAGAGTCGCCTTCGCTGGTACGAATAGTAACAAATGTGGGTAGCTATTTGAATTTTAACTTTATTTAGGCTTTATACGTCCAACGAGCCGCAAGTAGGTACACACACATTGAAGGAGATCGTTGTATTTCTGTTGACAAACTAACTTCTGTTTATGTGAGCCTGGTAGTTTTGATGAAAGTTAAAATTTAAATAACATACCAGCTAGCCAAGTCCACCACGGCTAGTGTGCAACCTGACCGAACTTCAAGCAACTCAAAAGGTAAAAATTGGTGTATATTTTACCTTTATGATCGCGTTATACTTTATCTACATGTAATTTACACTAAGTATAATAATATATAATAATATCTAATTTAAATTTTACCTTTATATAGGCTTTTTTTCTTATATTATATTAGTATTTTGGTAATGTTAACCGTGGAGATTATCACTAAAATAAAAAAAACGTTTCTATACAATTCTTAGCAGTTCGTGGCTTCCGCAATACACAAATAATTACTCATTAACACATGTTTAAACTACATACGACAAGGTGTTTGTTATTATTTATTACGTTTTACCAATGTGGAAATGACAGGTAACAGTACTAGGAGCGCATTAAACGTAGGAGATATTCTCAGTACCTCGTGTGTAATAACGTTTGCAAGTTAATACCTACCTTATTTACAGCGTCTATATATGCGCCTTTTTGAAGAAGCAGCTCAACCAATATAGTATGTCCAGCTCTTGATGCAAGTGCAAGAGGTGCATCTCCCGCTGCATCTGTGTTTTGTACTTTGGCGCCAAGAGAGACTGCATAGCTGGCTACGTCCAACGAGCCGCGTGCACACGCGCATTGAAGGAGATCGTTGTGTTTCTGTTGGCAAAGTTTCTTATTTTTATGTGAGCCTAGTAGTGTTGATCAGTTCAGGGTTTTGCACAGGTAAATTAATGCTCAGAGACCAAAATCTACTTCCGAGGCAGATTGGTCTATTTTTGTAGAGAATCAATATCGGGACTCGATTTCTAGAATCAAAATTGGGGGATTAATTCAATATTCATAATGCAAATCAGCCATAAATGGTAGTACAGTTAAAGTATATACCTACATCATTTTCAAATGAACTCTTAAAAGACATAGTCGTGAAAACTGAAACGAACAGAACTTTATATTGAAAGAAAATATTGTTTCATTGCTTAAAAAAATAACAGTCTATTAAATATTAACGTTATATAAACCCTAGTACTCTTCTTCTAGTTAGAAATGATTTATATATTTACTTCTGTTGGTTAAATTGCGAAACAGAACTCTGCTCATGAAATACTACAATTATTCTAAATTGGCCTGTTGTTCTTGTACATTTTAATTAGGTTATTAGTGTTATAACGCTAATATTTCGCTCCAAGGCTTTTAAATAAATAATATAGCAGTGGATATATTAATCAGACTTAACTTAAATTCAAATCTGATATTCGGGGTAACTCACAGGAGATTTTGTCAACAACGTTATAATAATAATAAACTACTGGGCTACTATTCTTTATATTTTTAAATATATGTTTTTATATCTCGTATATGTATTTAAAAATGTAATTTACAAGCACATAAATATGAATGAAGAGTAAAAATAATAACAACAATATCAATTGTATTTCATGAAACGTCAACCTTATTTAACTAATCCGTCCGGTAATTGTCTCTACCGGGCATTAACGTTTTCCATTCATGTTGGACACATGACAGATAACGAAGCCGAAGCACAGATTAATAAAATAATAGTTACTACGGCCAAAGATATGGATGTTATATAAGCAGAAAGGATTGATTTATGACGTCATCAGGTGCAACTGCTGTGGTCCTAGTACTATTTCGGAAATAGTTCCTGTAAAAAAATATCAATAGGATTCATTGATACGAAATGACGGCTAAGTACAAGTCTTCATTTTACGAGTAATTTGGGTTGAGGTCAAAATACTTGAGACTCCTTTGTGCTCTATCAAGTGACACGAGTGACACATTTATTTAGGTCAAAAGGGACATTTCTCTGAGTAACAATATATACTCTTCACATATTTTCTAAGGTTAAGCCTTATGGCCATTTATAGAAATAGTGTTTCGGAACTGGTTCTATACGAAGCTTTTAATTTAGAAGTAGTAGGAACTACATTACCTACTATTAGCACTACTTTCTTTTTGTTCACACGAAGTCGTTCGTTGCAGCCTTAACCAAATTTAAGATTGATAAAAATGTATATTATTCAATAGTGTAGAGCATCGTGGTGGTTCACTATCACTAGGTTTATTTATTTTACAAAGTGGACACTATTATACTAGAATAACTTACTTTATTAGTCGCAGCTAAACAAGCACCCGCTCGGACTAATGTTTTGACGGCTTCAAGGTGTCCGTGCCAAGCTGCCATCAACAATGGCCGCATTCCAAACTGAAAACAAAATAAATCTTACTCCTTGTATGTTATAGTCTCCTGGTAGACGAAATTCAGAAAAAACTAAGTACCGTATATATTTTTAATATCTTCATTGAAATGTATTTTTCTTTAGTGATTGCATGCTTATCTTACTCACCTTATCAGCTGCTTCTATATCGCATTTCGCTTCAATGAGTAAGTTGATTATTTCAACATTTCCTCTGCTGGCAGCCCAATGAATCGGTGCTCTACCGTACTGAAACCAAATAAAATATTGTAAAAACGGCTACGAACATAAAGTAAGTTTAGTGAGTTAATAAAAGCATCGTTAACTCGTATTTATTAATAATATGTATTTATTAGTGAGTATGTCTACCTCTCTGAACAGCAGTAGTATAGTATGTACCACAGTACTACACTTTTCATTCTGTGACAGAATTCAATTTATGTAATTATGTTAATAAAATAAAGAGCTTTTGTAGTATGTATAAAATTTAACTATTATTGAGTAACGTCGAAATTAGTTCACAGTCCATGACGTATTATATAATGTTGAATTACTTGTAGCGTTTCGTATTTTCAAGTACCTACTTATTCCCAGGTTTCATCCGTGTAAATAAGTTATGTCTGATTGCTCTGGGATCTTACTCTATATTAATTATTGTTACACTAAAGTTTCATTCCTCCATGACCTTCCTTAATGAAATTGCTTAAAACAAAACTAGCTTGTACCAGGCTAGCATAAAAGTGAAGTTCCACTAACATTATTTCTGCAATTGACGTCTGTAGGTCGTTCCAGCGCCTCGCGAACTGCAGCAGGCTCGTTTTTAATCACCGCTTCATGGAGAAGGAGGTCGTTCTGCTGTATGCGGGTGCGAGTTTCTGCCATCTGAGAAACAAAAGTTTACTCTGAAAGTTTTACCAAATTCTTAACAATTATTTTGGAAACCTATATTATCATACTCGTATAGGCTTTTGTTTCAATCGAATACTAGGTCGACTTGACAATTATCGAAATTGACATGTATTCATTTCCAAGTAACGAATGCTAAAACAACAGCAAGAATCACAGATTTTGAGCGTATTTTCAAGGGTTTTTTCTAAGGGAAAGCTGAATCTTCGTTTTTTCTTACTATAATCAAAAGTGAAGCGATGCGAGAATGTTTTGAATTAAGTACCTATAGCAATATTTCTCAGAACAAAAGCGGTTGCATAAGCACAGTATTTTAATATCCGCCAAGGAAAGATTTGTTCGAGCAAACAGACGTACCTAATGCGGGGAGAAACGTACAAATGTTTCAATCATAACATGGTAGTCCGTACGTATTTATGTATGGTTTTCCTCAATTGTTTCCATTCCAATTCTAGTTCCATAAACAGGAAAATGAATATTTTGCATAATATAAGCTCTTGACGGTAATGTTGGCCTGGTTATAACCACTAGTAAGAAATCCTCCTCTACTATAGCCGTGTGTGTGTGTACCTACTGAGTACTGAAACTAACTTTACGTAATGTTAAAAAAGTTGTACTTCTCATTTTGTATATTCCCCTGGTATGATACAGAGCACGCATGCTGACTTGTCACTACTATGAAGATTCCTCTGCCTAACGTGAATACATTATGTATGTGTTCCTCCATATTTTACAGGCGACATGTCTCATGCAGTTTTAGAGCCGTTTGTCAGCGTTTTTTAAATCATTGACCTTTTGATACTCCTTAAAAAGTTTCTTGAGATCTTATTTAAAAAATACATATTATAGGGGCGGAGGGTGGCCACAACCCTCTGTGACGTGGCGGTAATGAACGCAACTGCTATGCAGGATGCGTGGATTCGATCTCCGCTCAGTGTAAATATTTGTACGCACGAATATTCATGCTATTTGCATTGGTCTAGTCGTGCCTTGGAGAGCACGTTAAACCGTCGCTCGCGGTTGACATAGGAACATCTATAGCAGTTGTTACGGTTAGTTGGATTGGAGCCTCAAAAAGTTCACAAACTGGTTTAACTGCAATACTTCGATAATAGCGTATACCTATATAGGTTGTGGAGGCCAGGTGGCAGTCGCGTCTCAAAAACTACCGAAATTATGAATGATTGCACAAAAAAAATCAAACCAATGTAAATAGACATATTAATGTAAACAAATATTTGCACTGAGCGGGACTCGAAGTCTTATGTCTAAATTGGCATCCATTACTCAATATTAGGCCACTCTATGTTGGTTAAATTATCGATATATAAGTATATTCTATTACATAAGGAATGCAGAAGCTTTTAGTGAATTCAATCCTTTTACAGTCCATTATGCTGTAAATACATATTTTCCCGCATTAAGGTCCATAACATGTTCTTGATATCATTTATTATTTAAGAGACAAGCGAAACCAGTCGTACATATTTTATTACTCACTTTCACGTGTATAGAATTTCAGATGAAAGGCTTTGTCCGGGCAATGGGCTCCTGTATCAATATTTCAAGTAGTCTTCACTATATTTGCCTTTGGGAGATACTATCGGTATTTTGTTACAATATGGCAACTTTATTAGTCAGGGGAATGTTATTTATAAGCATATTCTAAAACTAACACAAGCTGAATTTAACCGATGAATATATACGGAAAATTAGTTAAATCAAGTTCTGACGTTTTACTTATTCATGCAATTCTTTGAGTACAATGTGATTACTCATAGTACCCTAGTATCTTAATCACTTCGTCACCTCCTATCGATGATGTATTCCTGCTTTAGGTGGATAACACTTGGTTTACAATATTTGCTTTACCAGTGATTTTAGATATAGATTTTTTTACTTGCGGAAACCTAACGTAGCCAGTTACACTTATCCGTTGGTGACAGACCATAGAAAAATGATTGTTCCATGTGACAGGCAAAGAATATCACCACCCGATTTCATCCGAAGGGCAGGATGCAAAGGTAAGTAACATACGAAAAAATACGCAGCCGATATACTCGTATTACATTATACTCGTATACGGATACTGCGAGAAAAGGAAGACTTGAAATAAAACCCTTTACCAACCCGTCTGGCAACGTGGAAACAGTAGACTGTTTCCACGTTGCCAGACGGTAGACCAAAGCGTCCCAACAATGGGAAAGATCTATGTCCATGTGACTGCGAATTAACCTAATTGAAAAAAAAAGTTACATAATCAGCTATTTAAACAAAATTTTGTTACAACAGCTGTATAATGTGTAAAACTTGTATAATATTATGAATATATTCCATATCCAAAGTAAATAATATAATAATTATGAATATATTATACCATTGGTATTGATACAACAAGCTCTACGGTTGAAAATAGCACTCAAGCAATATCAGAAATACGTGTAGGGACTAGGAGTTCATAAGTATATATAAGTAGTAGTGTGGAAATTCAATTCATCATTGATCATTGACATTCTCTGCACTTCTACTAAATGGCTCCCTAGAAGCTCTGTAATCGGATATTAAATCAGTGCCTCTAACTCACTTTTACCTGCGCTGTAACTTTATTAGACAACCATTTAAAGGCTTTTAGCGCAAAATGGGTACTAGTATAGCTTTAGATGGCAAGGAAGTATCGTATCCTTCCATAGAGCTAGGCTGGTACGACATAGCTAATTGCATAAGAAAGTAATATCAGTGTATTTGTTTCTTTTCCCGCGAAGCTGGGAATTAATAGTTTCCACTTCCCACACCCCTTTGACCAAGTAAACTTGGTCGAAGGGATTATAACAACTTTCAGCGCAATCTCTGTGCTACTTCTAGTATCCTGGTAATAAATATATCTCTTTGTGATGACATTTTAACCTATAATATACACATCACTCTATCGACCTATTCTGTGATTTTTCAAAAGAAGCAAGTAATAAGCGGTACTACCCAGCGTTTACAATATTGTTTTTTAACACAGGATCAGTAAATCACCCATTATGTATGACCAATAAAATGAAATGCTTAATGTATAGATATTAGTAGTCTCGTATACAGTAGACCTCGTGAAGACATTTTTTTTTTCACAACAATCTGTGATGAATCATGTCTCTGTTGTTTTAAATAAAAATCATTAAGATCGGTTAATAAATAACGCGATGGCAGACTTCTTCTCTTTTTATCCACATTATATTAATGTGTCACATAATGACGATAATATTGACGCTGCAGAATTGCTACTCTTCATATTTGTTGCTAGCCTGGTGAGTCACGAAATTTTGGCCCACTAAACAGCAATAATTTACGTACGGATAGGAAAAAAGAGCAAGCGAGCTCTTTTTCTATCCGTACAAACAGGCACAGCCAATCGAGTAGTTAGATTTTTGAACTGTGTACGCATAGAAGCCTCATGGAATTCTATGACAAAACAGAATGAAAAGAACTACTTTATTATACCTAAGAATACTGTTATGGCAGATACCAGGATCTAATAAAATGCAAGAGTTATTTAGTTTACCTAAGTATAAATATTATGACTTCTAAACTACTACGAGTACAACCTTCTTGAGTATTGTACGAATATACCATATATTATAGGTAAGTACCACGGAGTAATCATATATTTTGTTCACCGTGATTACTACGGAATATGCTTGAAATTTCATGACTTACGTTTCGTTTTGTTTACGTTTCGCTGGTTGATCGGTCAGTGTCGGTAACAGTTACAATGTCCACAAATGTCCGATGTTCAATATTTCACTAACGACTGTCGTCACCATTTATTAATATCATTCACACAATGATATCAATAAGTAAAATAATATTCAAATAACTTAACATCAGTACTACATACTATATATCTATATAAAATTTAATACCTGTACCAGGCTACCATATTTCAAAGAAGATTTTCTTGTGTTCTACAGAGCTGTTAGATGGAAACTCGTAGCATAGACATGCTATGGCCGTAGGCTATATTGACATAGCTCTACCTCTGAAGCTTTGAGTCGCCCGGCTTAACTAAACAAACCGTTTAACATATCCCAGTGGTTTTATTCAGTAATGTACCTATATTTAGTTAGTCAAGAATAGGGGTTCGGTGAGTTTTCCCTTTCTTGTTTCCTTCTACCTACAGTCCCGGGTCCTTTAAGCGGGGCGTGAAAAAGCATTTGATGAGGTCGTAAAGCTGACGGCCACTATTGTAACACTGTACGTATTTGTAATGGTGACCCTCTTTCCTAAGACCTACAACAGCTTACCATCAGCCAAGGTGAATTCAAATTGATGTCCTAGATAAAAAAATATTAACTTGCTTTTTCATATTATCCGCTCCGTTGTCCGCGGACCGGCGGTCCTATTTGGCTGGAATAATGATTCCGTCTCCCGCCAACCACAGATATTGATTCCTGGAATGCCTTCCTGGTGTAATTAACCTATCAATCCATCCAGGGGGCCTAGCCAAAATGCATTTGTTACGAAGCTACATTCGCCATCGCTCTGAAAATGTATGGGAGTGACATTTGTTGTCGAAATGTCATGTGATCCAATTCCGACAACAAATGTCACTGCTATACATTTTCAGAGCGATGACGAATGTAGCTTCGGAACAAATGCATTTTGGCTAGGCCCCCATGTAAGCTTTACAAGTATATTCAGTATCTTATGACCTCGTTAGTTCTGTTGGTAAAACTGTTATTTAAAAAACTAATATTAACCTGATAACTGTCCGATTCGATATTTTTTTATCTCGGACACGTCAATTTGACTTCACCTTGCCTGATGGTGACCTGAAGGCGAATCTCAGGAAAGAGGGTCACCGGTAGAAACATGTACAGTGTTACAATGGTGGCACTCAGCTTGACGTGATCCCGTGATGGCCTCATCACATACATTTTCACGCCATGCTTAAAGGACATGGGACTGTAGGAAGAAGGTAACACGTGAGCTGGTAAAGCATTCGAGATGTAGGTTCTCTGTTGTAGATTGGAAAAGCGAATATGTAGATGGGTTTTAAGCTCATTCACTTTTTCCAAATCAAATTAGTTTGAATAGTATTCACATTAAATGCTTTAAAATTTCATTAAACAGTTTTGTCATAATAACAATGGCTCAGTAGAGATCTATAACAACTGATATCGTCAAAGTTCTGAGCCGTCGTTTAAGCTAACTTAATTGAATTTCACTATGATTATTGAGATTATAGATTATTGAAAAGGGAAGGGAAGGGAATAAGCTTATCGACAACGGGTCGTTTGGACCCGGTAAGTCTTTATCACCTAATACTCCAGAATATTATATCTATCAATCAGATAGAAGTATCTTTGAACCATAGAACAGAAGAAAAGCTAACACATTTCTAATGTATTACGACAGATTCGTCGGGTAACCGATGTCGCCAAATACACACATGCAACCCTTATCATACCCATGTCATAAATTTAAAAAAAAGTTACTTTTCGTTCTTTAGCAGTTAAAAAAATATATCTGAGTTGTTTCAGGTGGGCCGCGTGCTTGTCGGCTACCTAAGTAGTATAAAATAAACCCTCCAACCGGGGACAGGGTTTATAAGTGATACTTGTAAATTGTAATGTATGATTTTAGATTGACATGGTCATTTACGAATTCACTGTTAAATCGTACGGGATATTTACCATGTTTGTTTATTTCTTCGTGTAACCGATATTTCGGCGCTGTTGCAAGCGCCATGATCACGGTGTACTGATGACCGCCGAGCTAGTTGTTATTGAGGCCAACCGTATCGGTCTACCCTTTTTCTTACTCGTTTACTACGCGCGTCGCCACTACCACTGTCCGCGTTCTCACATTGCACTCGATCACGACACGTTGTACTCACTGTATCGGCTCGCACGGTTTTTGGAGATGGCGTTTGTTTGGGTTTTGTGAACTTTCGAATCACCGGGTGCCAGATACTCGCCAGTTGAAAACCATCTTCCCGGTTGAAGTTTTTGTACTTTTTTATTTCAATAGCTTCCTTCACCATTCTGGGTATATAGTGGCGGCTGAATTCCCATTCGAAAGTTCACAAAACACAAACAAACGCCATCTCCAAAAACCGTGCGAGCCGATACAGTGAGTACAACGTGTCGTGATCGAGTGCAATGTGAGAACGCGGACAGTGGTAGTGGTGACGCGCGTAGTAAACGAGTAAGAAAGAGGGTAGACCGATACGGTTGGCCTCAATAACAACTAGCTCGGCGGTCATCAGTACACCGTGATCATGGCGCTTGCAACAGCGCCGAAATATCGGTTACACGAAGAAATAAACAAACATGGTAAATATCCCGTACGATTTAACAGTGAATTTGTAAATTGTAACCTACATGACACCATTATGTTTACTGTACCCGTTCGTATAATACAAGGTCACTCCATTTGCTCCCGTGGGTGTCGTATAGACGACTAAGGAACAGGACTGGTCTCCATTTAACAACAAACTTATGGCCCATGTAAAACTTTCGGGTTGAATAGGCGAGCCTGTTACGTGGGATCGAGAAACGTTGTGAAATATGGGTGTTAATTCATCTCTGCCTATCCCTTAGGACCTTAGGATATATAGAGCCATAAGGGTCCACCTTTGTACATTTATTATGTATTTGTGCAAAAAGAGTAAATAAATAAATAAATAGACATTACTCAACAACGCCAATGAGGACTTTCGCGCACTAGTGACTTTTTGTCACTGTGATTGTATATGAAAGACAGCTTCTGGGCGTGGCGGTAGTGCACGCGACTGCTACACCGGAGGCGCAGGTTTCGATCCCCGCTCAGTGTAAATATTTGTATGCATGAATATCACCAATTGCAATGCTCTGGTTTTGCCTCAGAGAGCACGTTAAGCCGTCCGTCCTAGTTTCACTTACTACAGAACTGCGATATCGCCGATTTGGTTGTGGAGATCCGATCGCTTCACAGAAGATATCGAAGTTCAACCACACCTTAGACTAGAAAACCGACCCCAACTGCTTTGGCAATAGGCTCAGAGAACTTCATTTTTTTTTATGATGGCTTCTGCAGCAGAATTGCCGCAATTTCGCCAATGTCCATAAGTGGTAAATGTAATACAAAATTATTAATGGCGAGACGCCAGTGTCAAGTTCTCAAGAAAATCCTAGGCTCAGAGAATGATAGTGTATGAAAATAGTTTGGTTGTCATGTGTCACCAAGCTGTTTTGATCCAACATAGTCACGTTGACAAAAAGTCACTAGTGCACGCAAGTTCATACCTTGTATCTAAGTGCGTGCGTTCGCTAGTGATTGTCTGTCACCGTGACTGTTACCGCGTTTATCCAATGTATAGTATTCTTGCTTTCCCAACTAGTGAGGAAGCAAGAATACTATACAGAATAGTATGTTTATGTATGAAACGTAGATTATAAGATGTAGATTTCAGACCCGATGAGGGTGTCATATTCCCTTCGGCCGTCTATTCACTGTGTGAAAAACCCTTCTTTAAAAATAAAGATAAAAAAAAAAGGAATAACCAACCTTTGTGCATCAGTATCGAACCTTTATGCATACCTATTTCACTACTACTTCAATGCTCATACGGTACATCTACGGTTCACGTCTATCGTACATGAAATTCTCGTAGGTATATAATGAAATATTCAGGATCTGACACGGAGTATTTAACTGTTCTCATTCCTGAGTGGGTTTGAAGGAGGCTTAAAATTTATGCCGATCACTTGCCTGCTGGCATAAAGTACGTAATATATAACTTGAGGTCAAAAACTAGGTCGCGTATATACCTATGGATTTTCTGTGATCGAAACTATTTTGATCGCTAAAGTAAGGGTTTTTATATTAAGTATCCGTTTATTATGAAGAAGATTAGTTTTGACTAGCCACAAGAGCGAGCGGTGTGAGTTGGAGGACATCACGTCACTTTGGTACAAATGGTCCATTTGTTTAAATAATTAAATAAACGTAAACAACCTTGGTGTGTCTTTAATATGTTTTATTTAAAAACTCAGTATAAACATATATTTTTCTGCTTAGAAACGCATTTTAAATACTAAAAACATAGTTGGTCAATTAGTTAGCCTGGCTTAACATTTTTCGTGTCATCTGGCCTCCACAACCTATTGGCATAGGCGACATCGAGGTGCAGCTGTCAGACCAGTTAGTGGACTTTAAAGAGCTCCAACTACCTATAACGACTGCCATAGATGTTCGTATGGCAACCTGGACCAATGGTTAAATCTGCTCGTCGAGGCAGCACTAGACCAATGCAAATAGCAATATTCATGCATATACCTAAGTTTTTGCACTGAGCGGGGATCGAATTCGCGCCTCCTACGTAGCAATCGCGTTCATTTTCGATCCACGCCATACGCTTCTGTCTCACTTATAATATGAACTCAATAAAAACAATGTTTTAGTAAAAATATGTACGAATTTAATTCTCTTAACGTTTCTTTTTATGAAAATTTACGACATTTTGTTACATGTGACCCCACAACATTCCCAATTTCTCGGTAATATAATTAATCAAAATTGAACCCTATATCCGGTTGGTTTGATTGAATATCCCTTGGCATTCGAGTTGAATACTTCACCTAAAAATTTATGGCAGGTGTCAGAGTTTTAATCAAGAGAAGATTGGTGTTCGGTGGCGATGGTGTTGTAAAATGTTGTAATAGACTGACTGGGCGGATGAATCAAATCAAGTAATAACGTATACCTACAGATTGTGAGGGAAACGCAGCTCTCGAAGCCGTAGACCCCTGGTAGTACTCCTGGTACACTATATGGGATGGGAGGGGACGGAGTAAGCCTTCCCACAGAGCGAAACCTATGCTCGGGTAACCTAGCCTCTCCGTGAGTAGCGGCGCTGCCGTGAAACTAATTGCTACACCATGATGGCAACTTAAGGAAATGCCGTCAACTCGACAGAAGAAGAAGTGTATATATTGGCATAAAAAACTATGACTTGGATGTTTTATGTCGTTTAACCAGCGTTATTCACTCTCTGTTATATTAGTAGAGCTAAATAAGACAATAAAAACATCAACTCGTATTATAGCGCTACTGGAGTTTTTTTTGGAGTGATGTTTTTTTATGTAATTATCGTTTCATTTAGCTTTACTGATACCATGGAGAGTAAATAATGTTAATTAGATGGCCTTCAGCTTCGGCAGCGTTTCCCTAACACGTATACAAACCACAGAATATAAAACACTGGCGATTGTCTGCTGGTCCGTCCTAGTGCAATCTAGATCCCGCGACCCATGTGAACTATTTCCAGAGTAAAAAGTGGACTCTGTGCTTTTTCAGACTATAATCCATCTGTAGGTATGCCTTGTTATCAAGATTATCGTCATATATCGTCGTCAAGTCGTTTCTGTGAGAAAGAGTTTATAAACATCCACACATACGTCTATCCACCCTCATAAATATTCATATTTCTTATTTTACATTAGTAAAAAGAAAAATTATAACAATTCAGGTCGAATTTAATTTAATCGAAAAAGTTTATCTAGCCGAATTGTGAGCGTAATATAGGTCTACTTACCGCTTCGGGGAATACAGGCGTAACTGATAAAAAACATTCATAAAAAAATACTGCTATAACAGTCGAAAAGTATTCAAATTTTATGATGAAATAATGTATAAAAACGACTTTAACACAGCAATAAATTTGCCTCCGGTGTTCTCAAGAGAGCAATATTGTGAATTTTTCAATAAAAGCGCCGTTGTTCGTTGAAAAGTAACCCAAAGCTGGGAATGTAATTTACTAGTTATGTGCGTACATAATAAATAATTTACTTCTTCTCGTCTTAAAATAATTTAAATACCTATACCTTTTTCTCCCATTCCGTTTTTACGTCATTTCCGGTTCCTTGAAACGTATTACGACTGATTAGATTTTACTTCCACATTAATTAAAAAAGTTGAGATCAAAACTGTCTTTTACCCGGGAATACATTTATACCTATATCTTACACCTGTAAAAATTGTTATAAAATGGTTCTGTCTCTGAATTTTGAGTTTTGTCAATACACTATGAGATATTTTTCGTTTTCACATTTTATGATACAAATCTTTTGTGTGATATTCGTCATTCATGTTTATAATTATCTAAACTAATATAATATTATGTATGTAGGTAACAATCTTTTTTTGGGATCTAATCAAATTTTAATGGGAAAATCAAAGATAAAAGAGCCGTTAGGTATATCTATAAATATAAAAACAAATTGCAGTTCGTTAGTCTCGCTAAATCTCGAGAACAACTGGACCGATTTGGCTAATTTTTTGTCATGAATTTGAAGTACAGAGAAAGTTTACAAGATGAATAAATATGATCAGGCAGGGATCAGAAGTTCACGCGGGCGGAGCGGTGAGCAACAGCTAGTTGTCACGATTTACGATTCTGCCGATTAGTTTTTTGTTCTACTAAACTGGCAAACAAGCACACGGCCCACCACGGACCTTGAGGTGACGTTAAGAGAGTTTCTGTGTTGCCAGTCTAGAAGACAAACTATTTTCAAGAAAAACATTAAATATAACATAACATAACATAAACTCACGCCTAAATCCATGAAGGGGTAGACAGAGGTGCTAGCATCCACATTTCGCCAGTTTATGTTTGGGTCCCAATGTAATAGGTGGCGAGCCTATTGCCATTAACCGGGCACTTATAAACCTGCGATAAATACACACAAAACTTTGAAAAACATGGAAAAGTCATTGGTGTGTGCCATGGTAAAACTTGGGATCGAACCCGAGACCTCGTCTCAGCAGTCCATTACCCATACCACTAAGCTACCGCGCATTACCTTAACACAAATATTCAAACAATAATTTCATTACCGGAAAAAGGAAGTAAGTTACAAAATTAAATCAATATTTTAAGAAAATTATTACACGCGTAAAAATTCATGAAGCGAAATGGTAAGGTGTTGTTCTAATGCCTCTCAGCCAAATTGAAATGGTGTTGGTTTGAGAGCGTTCTTGTGTCGAGCACGTACTTTTATCTTGGACGATAATGGAGTTTTCTTTGCCTGCCTTTTTCTTTTGTTATACTAGTTTTACATAAATACCTTTGTTTAGTACTACTAATTATATGACTTTTTTTCAAGATTTTTAATCTTAAATACTATTACATTCATAGAACATTCTTCTTTTTCTGACGTTTTGTGCTGACTTGGGTATCTCTATCGGCATGGATCACTTCGTGTTATCCTCAATGGACAGCCCAATAACGCGTAACTCACGTATACGAGTAGAGCGCATTATAAGCACATTTTAAGTCCACATCTCGTGCTTTATGAGCAAATAAATTCTTTATTTCTTTCTTTCTTTCTCTCTTTATGCCTATACCAATTGTTGGACCAAACTGCCACCACCAGAGGGGTACCCCTCCATAAGAGCGGTAGATCCAAGAAGCGCTACCTTGATAAGCAGCCTGTACAATATACCATTTATATCGATAAAATGGCTTATTCAAATACTAGGCAACCAGAACTTTTAACGATACACTTTAGTTACTCCAGTATTTTCAACCATCTGATCAACCGGTTGAACAAATTGGACAACTTTTCTCCAGGGTTTTCAACTTCAAAATGTAGTTGAGCTAGCTGATCGTTACAGGGTGGGCATTCTTCCTCATCTCTTAAATATGTTGTATCAATTCTCTTCCTACAATTTAGTGACTACTATAATTTATTATTTGATTACAGTCCATATGTCGAGATATCCTAGTAAATGCTCATATTAGGAAATGTTAGAAATTACTAGGACATCAGGTGTATGAGAGAGCTCTCTGTTCCAAAGCAGAGGCACAAACAACAACATCTTTTTACTTGCTTTGAGGATTGCGGTTTGGCATTCCTGTGACAATTAGGAATAATTTGATATTGTTATCGTTGGAATTGTTAAACCGTGGGTGAGCGGTGGGTTCCCTTCCCTTCCCTAATATAAATTTTCTTGCTGAGGTTATTATTGTTTTCACATAATATATCCAGTACGCAGGGCAATTTGAAAAAACAATAGCGGAAGGAAAAACAATGAGTGCCTGGCACATTGTGTAATATTATTCGACCGAAAATGAATTTCACGAGAACAAACCAATTTACTTTTTAATTTTTTTTTCAAATGGAATGGAAAAAGTAAATGCTCCGATGGAACTTATAGGGGGATACTCTAATTACTGAGCCACGGAGCAACGTCTTGAGCATACGAAATGCTTTTATACAACTATCCGACTATCTTGGGGTGATGGAGATGAAAGGAGAATATGAAACCAACGCAAGAATTATTTGTAACCAGCTGTTGCCAGCAGCTCCACCCGCGCGAACTTCTGGTCCCGTTCCCGCTGCTCCATAAAAACCTTCCGTAGAGTTTAAAGAACAAATAAAAAAAAGTATTACTCGAATTGGTCTAACCGTCTAACTAACAAATATGTTGGAAAGCGCATAACTCGATTAGGCGCTTTCCAACATATTTGGCGATTCATTTCTATATTTATTAGATAGATTAGCGAAAATCGATTTCACGAGCGGTACCTCAGTTTCACTATTCATATTTTAATCATCATTTTATCGTAGTTCCCTGTTGCATTGAAAGTTTTCACCTTGGATTCCGAGGTTTGCTTACTCCTCCCACTCCTTTTAGTTTGACTAATATAGATCTCATAACGGCCTGCCTTCTGATCTCCCATTCTTGGTTGGAAAGCCTGCACCAGAGCCTCATCTGTCATTAAGCGAGACCAATAGTCTCTACATTGTCGTTACGAGATAGCTATCAAATTGAGTTACTAACTCGTAACAATATACGTCAAGACTAACGCCCCTTATACAATATATCAGCTTGACTGGAGTGGTTAGAGGAAATATTAGTCATATCGGTTGCTAATATTCTTTAAAAGAGTAAAAAAAATGCTTGTTATTGCAAGCTCGTGGGTGTGAAAAAGTATCTGATGAGGCCGTCAAGCTGAGCGCCACCATTGTAACACTGTACACAAGACAACAACGATAGCCTGTCTAGTGATATAAGTATTATACAGATCTTTATATTGATTTTGGCAAGCAGAAAAGGTCACCAGTGTTCGACATGTATGTGTGTGTAACAATAACTCGTTTCCTCACTCACACACACCTACACACTTGCAAATTACAATTGATTCAAAACCATTCGTATTTATTTATCTTCAATCATCAGTTTACATTTTTCTTCAGTAATAAGAATAACTCATAAAATTCTTATTACTAGTATATGAACGTGTTTTTTGACATTATATTAGTAAGTCTTTGTGACCCCGGGGTTTACAGATACGCTTTTGAAAAGTTTAAGTATCGTAAGGTTTTGAGTTCGATTCCCAGTCGAATTTTACTTTTTGAACTTTTATAATTTGTATATCTTTATGTTAATTACTTACCTATTAAGGGAATGTTTAGGTATCATCACAAAAGTATCTTGATATTTTAGTTATAATTTTATAGCAACTTAAATCAGTAGTATTTTTATTATTACTGAGCGAGTATTGTTGCACACACATGATTGCATGAATGTTTCTCGTATGTATTGGAATTTATGCTACCCTCATTCTCATGATTAAAATAACATGATAATTTTAATTTTATCTGTCAACAATTGGATTCGTTGTGCTTTCCACACGGTTAATAACAACTTTTTTATTTATAAAAATGAATCAACAATTTACAACTATTATGAGAGCGCATATTATTACTTTGCATGAGCAAAATATTTCAATACATGAAATATCTCGAAAATTGAACATATCGGTAAGTAGTATTTTCTGCAATTTATTATTATGAAAGTTATTTGATTTTATAATCCTGGATAATCTATTATTTCTTCCAATACTAATAATGAACAAGAAATATAAGTACTTAGATAAATTTTACAGAATTTTAACAAGGAATTTTATTACTTTATTTTCATTACAGATGGAAGCTGTGCAGCGGTGGGTGCGCCGATATGGCGATTCAGGCATCATAGACGGTCTTCAGCCTGGCCCCAAAGCCTTTGCCTACACCGATGCGTGTTCTTTGCATAAAACCCCTTTATGTCCACCCGTGTTATGATCACCAAACACCATGTTACATTGCAAACAGTAAGGAACCATCTTCGGGCGGCTGGGATCAAATGTCGCAGACCAGCAAGAAAAATTTTGATGTCGGATCTTCATCGTCGAAGTAGGTTAAGTTTTGCCAGGGACTATTTAAATTTTGACTGGTGCAACAATATAGTAATATTTAGTGACGAAAAATGTTTTAAATCAGACAAGGATGGACCCAAAATTTTATGGAGAAAAGCAGGTGAGCGATATTGCCAAAAAATATTCTACCGTGCAGGTCTAGTGGTCATATTACTTTAGGGTACTGGGGTTGGATGTCCTCGATGGGTCCTGGTGGGTTGGTTGAAGTAGGTGCTCTTATTATTATTATCTCTGTTTAATTACATTGTAAGTCTGTATTTTAGTGGTTTCAATTATACATAGGTATATATACTCCGGTATAGATAACTTGGAATAATTAAAACCACTATATACTTACTATCTAATATATAGGCAAATTTAAGCAAATAAATGACTATTATTACTATTTATAATAAAAGTTGGAATATGTTGCGCCATTTCTTCGCACTAGTGCCTAGGAACTAAAAGATGTAGGTAATTATGTGGCATCATTTTGAGAAATAAAGAAATTGAACTGTAAATAAGTGAGTGATGTTATTGTTAACGAAATGAGAAGTTATTATATTTGCATATAGTATAATTTCTAAACGTTAACATGGTGATTCACTACACTTTAGTTACTGAAAGTTAATTAGTTTACCTGCGTCCATACTTGTCTGATTTAAACATCCAGAAGGATAATATTGAATAACCTATTCATTATATAAAGAATGTTTAATGTATAAACCGCTTGGATTTCAATTATCCCGCACAATAGTATTGACTATTCTGTTTAACTGTTTAGAATTAGTTTAGTTACAAACATTGTGACTCGAGATTTTTAGATACTTTTAAATATATAAATATTATATAAATAAATATATAATAAATATATATAATAATATAATATATTAGTTCTACGACACAACACAACTAAATTATTTATTTACTGAACAATCTTATTTTATAATTATATCATTGAAACAATGATGTTGTTTTATTTTCCATATTATTATTATTTTTGAGATTACGGAACACTTAGTATAAAAGTCGCCTGTATGGTTCTTTAATATCACAAACAAAATAAAGAACTAAAATAAAACTATTAATTAAGTAAACCGCCTATATCAATATAGCTGCGGTTCGAACTCGCAACCTTCGCATTGCCATTACGCCTATAATACCACTCAACTACGTGAGCCTGTGCTGTATTGGTGAAATTTACCTTCTCATTCGATGGCAGGCAAATCACTCACTAACACATATTCAATCGTTCACAATTCACTGGCACACATAAACGTAATACACTAATACGCCTGTAACGATGACGCACACATATGTGACTTCAAAGAAATGAGTTATTGTTATTGATATTGACTGTTCTCACACATATGTAAAACATACGGGTGCTTCTTCCACTTGACTCAAATCATAAATAGATTGTATTAGATGGTCAGGCTATCACATTTGCTTTGTGTACGTGTTTGTAATGGTGACCCTATTTGCTTTTAGCTCACTATCAGGCGAGAACTCCACCCCCGTTTTTTTATCTAGTGTTAAAAAAACAGGGATAAAGATAAAGGTCGTTTCGTTTTATACTTTCTAAGTAGTTTAAATAAAAATGTCGTGTTGACATGCATTGCTTGAAGTAAAAGCCTTCGACATAGAGCACTTGTGTCTATTCCTGATGTATAAACTGAATATGTAAAAGGTCACATTGTATATTCAAAGGTAGAGGTGCTTTCTATTTTATGGTCTCTACTTAAACGGAAAAATAGGATGCATAAATGGCATTGTCGAAAGTTGATGCTAATACTACCATTTCTTTTGAATTTAAACTGTTCTATATAATTATATATTATGTGTGATATAGAATGATATTTGTAAGATGTTGAATAAGTTTCAAGATTTATTTCTTTAACTTTTTTCTAACTATACTCGCACAACATGTCCTTTTTCACCCAAGTCTTACATCGCTCTACCCGTCATTCTCCAACCATTTCTCTCTTTATCCTTCACTCTCACTCTATCAGTCATTCTTCACTCCAGTCATTCATCATTATGTTTCATTCTAGGCACCCTAAATCCAATTAATTAAGATTACTTTTTAACAAATTCTATCGCGGTTTATTTGGTTTTATTTGATTATTTATAAGTAATGGCAACATTGCTGCCTGCATTCTCGGACAACATTATCTTGATCCTAATCTGGAGCCCTTTACTGTTCTCAAAAGACACCCAAAAATACTCGTATGTATGAGTTATAGAGCACATTTGAGGTCTAAGATATATGCCCTAAGGTATACCTACTCTCATAATATTGATGTTACGTAGAAGCATGTTGCTATTCGCTCGTGAACGCCGGAGGCCTTGCTTCCTTTGTTTTTCTTATTCCCATTCTCGTTGCAAGGCGGGAGGGAGCCTTCCCTGTGCGAATCAAGTCTCGTGTGATGTGTTACGAAAAATACTTTGCACAGTGGGCTACAAAAGTTCTTGGATAATTTGAAACGAAAATTGCACGAAATAATGCTACTACACAACTACTAGTCTTAGAAGTTTGCGATTTATACCGCATAGCAAGAAATTGAGTCAATTTTTGTTTTCCAATTCCAAATTGATTTAGCTGGGTTGGGAGTTTATTTTCGGCATATTCATTTTTTGTAAAAAGTGCCCGATTGGCGGCAACAGGCTCGTCCCCTATTACGTGCGTTTAAAACATGTATGCATGTATGTACGCACTATCTAAGTTACTTGTGGTTGAATTAGACTTAGGCTGTCAAAGAATTATAGATTTTAAGGTGTCCAGGAACTTTTGGAGCCCACTGTACGTAATATACATACTATCTATAAAACGTATGTTTATTTATTTATACTGTTGATTAATGGCACTTGGTAGAACTTATTGTTATACATGATTTATATTGATAACAGACTTGCACTTGTCCACTGTATTTATTTTTGTACCTGAACTGTCAATGTAAACTTTTGAGAACGCCGCAAGGCGAAACCGGTTAGGTACAAAAATAAATACAGTGGACAAGTACAAGTGTGTTTTCAATATCAATTATGTATGTTTGTTTGTTTATATGACAATCACTGGTACTGTTGTTGACCGTTTACGTAAATACTACGTTTGACGGAGGTAGGACATGACGGTATCTGCCGTCCGAAATGAGCTGTCCAACTGGGGAAGTACCTCCACCCTACAGAAGACCGCGGTCATAATAACCATCGTGTTGTGTTCCCGCCGGTAAGTAGGGTAGCCAGAGCTCACTATACCCCTTCTTCCCCTCCCCTTCCTAGCCTCCCCACCCCTTCCTAGCTCTCCCCCTTTCCCTTCAGGGTAGGCAGCGCGTGTGTGACACCCTTAGTGTTGCATACGTTCATAGGCCACGGTGGCCGCTTTCCATCAGGTGGGCCGTGTGCTTGTTCTTTCACCTACGTAGTATAAAAAAATACTAGTGCCATTTTTAACAAATTATATTTTTTTTTTTTTTTTTTATCTATGGCACGTCAATTTGACTTCACCTCGCCTGATGTTAAGCTGAAGGCAAAGTCCCATGAAAGAGGGTCACCATTGCAAACACGTTCAGTGCTACAATGGTGGCGCTCAGCTTGACGGCCTCATCAGATGCTTTTTCACGCCCCGCTTAAAGGACCCGGGACTGTAGGAAGAAGGAAACACGTGCGCCGGCAAGGAATTCCAGGACTTAATGGTACGGCAGAGAAAAGACTCACCGAACCGCTTGGTTCTTGATGGAATATTCTGTACCGTATGCGAGTGACACCTAAGCCCTGCACGCGTTGTCCTGTGTAGGAAAGGGGAGGGTGGGATTAATTGGAAGAGCTCATCAGAACATTCACCATGGTAGAGACGGTAAAATACTGCCAAGGACGCAACATCTCTACGCATCTGCAAAGGCTCGAGGGACTTTGTGACCTCTGGACTCCCAATAATGCGGACCGCACGTCGCTGCAACCTGTCGAGAGCATCTAATAAGTACTTTGCGGAGCCATCCCAGAGATGCGAGCAGTATTCCACGCAGGAGCGAATTTGTGTCTTATAAAGAAGACACCGCTGCTCCGGCGTGAAAAAATTGCGTTTTGTATTACATTATTTTATTATTTATATTCATCCCGATTCTAATTACTTTGCAGTGAATCACGTCACAGGGAGACTAACAAAAAAGTACCTACGTACCAACTGCCCGAACAAAGTTTTCTCTACTAGGTACTAAAACTAATTTCAACGTGCAAATATAATGTCGAAAGGTAACTGTTGCTATAAATTAGTTTGGGCAGATGGAACTCCGAAAATTGCACGTCGGAATTCAATGTCCGTACCTATGTCAAAGTTCAGGCGTCAGCTGTACCCAGTAAACGACGGTAATCTGCGGCGTAGAATGAAGACGGGAGTTGAAGACACAGTTTTATGTAGGTAACTATGTTATGAAGTTAATTTCTTTGCTCAAAAATTATTGAGCAGATGTATCCGGCTAAGGTTGGCTGGTACCTCGAAGATCTTCTACCCATCTATATCACACTACATGTAACTAATATTATAAAGAGGGTAAATTATTTTTTTGTGTGTTTGAAATGAATAAACTCAAAAAGTACTGTGCCAGTTTAAAAATTTCTTTCAACATTGGAAAGCTACATTCACCTAGAGTAAGATAGGCTATATTTGTTGCTAGAAAAGATTAGGGATCCCCGCAAAAAAATGACATAAAAACTTCTTCGAAAAGGTAAAAATAAGAAAAAACAAGCGTTGTCGTGTCGTGAAATCAGTTCATCCGTTCTGGAGTTACGATGCCACAGACACGTGAAACTTATAACACCCCGTCGGGTTAATAAAGAAAATGATGAAGCTCGTTGCCTCGTTGAGTGAATTACTGTTCATGGCCCCTGAGGGCCCATATTTTAAAGATAAGATTTGTGCTTTTAGAGATTAGAAGCTATATAAATTTCGTTCAGATCTGTTCAGCCGTTTTGGCGTGATTGAGTAGGCTAACAAACATCCATCTATTAAAAAAATTGTAATTAGTATGACTACAGAATAGATTTCCTCCTCGTCGGCTCCTGTTTAATTTAAATTAAAAATCTCAAAGATTTAAACAAATTTGGATTTAATATCAAACAATATACTAATTGCTCTGCCTAAAGGTTGAACTCTTGTCGGAATTTCATTTATTTTCATAATTAACTTAAGTTGATTGCCGAGCATTTGCTCGTAATATTAACCTTTTGTTACAATTATAAATAAACTGTGGTGTAATTAAAATCAATGTGGTATTTTAGTGAGCACTAGTTATGATGAACTATGATTAACTAAAAATTATTAAAGGAAACTAGTCTTTAGGTATAATGTGCAAGAACCCATTAGTAATGACTGCACCTTGCTTTATGTCACACGGGTCCTACGGTGTAGCCTTTGCTTATAATGATTCAGCAATTTAACCTTTTGTTGCAATTATAAATAAACAACGGTGGGAATGAAAATCAATGTGGTACTTTTAGTGAGCACTAGTTATAATGAACTATGATTAACTAAAAAGTAATTAAAGGAAACGCACTATTCAATTTACAAGATTTTACGTAAGTAATCACTTCAAACCTTGCCTCATGTCACAAGGGTCATACCATCTAATGTCTAACTGTTACGTTTTCACGATGAAATTTGATACACAGATTACAGCTGGGGTAGTACATATTGGAGGCGATAACCAACATTCAGGTAGGCGGAATCATCGAAAATCATTGATGTGTTCCATGGTAAACCTAGGATCGAACTCGAGACCTTGTCTCAGCAGTCCATTATCCATACCATTAGGCTACCGCTACTTTATTAATATATTTTCTTATAATGTAAGTATATCCACTATATAACGTCTAATCAATATATAACTAATACAGTTAGTTCTGAGCGGGTAGTTGGTTTGCATAAATATTTTTCTTTAACTAGATAACAAATTGAACTATGCATGTTGGTTCAGAGTTTACCAAATAAACTTTGAACCAACAAGTTTATGTTCTCTAACTAAGATATGTTTACTCGATAAGCTTAATATGGTAGAACTTAGGAAGCTGGTTTTGATTAGAACTTCATGGAATATTACTACTTCAGTCAAGGTAATTAACTGTAAGTACATGTAACATACGTTGATTTTATTATTTGGAGTTACGTTCACTTTCGACAGGTAAGCACCGTTGCCTTAAGTATTAATAATAATTTCAAAAGCTCTTTTAGCATTCCGTATAATCATGTCTGATACGTACGGTATGAACACGTGATTAATTTCATAGCATAGTAAAGAATTGGGCCATTTTCTTTCATAATTTATTTAGCTGCAATATTTTTCAGTAAGGAATTTATTTTCGGATACCCATCAATTTACCCGATTGGCGGCTATTGCCTCGCCTCCTATTACATGGGACTGAAAATCATTACATCATTACAGACGTATTTCTCTGATAACATCCGAGGCCTAGGTGAACTCGGACCTCAAGATCCACCTTACTGCTTTTCTTTCCCCACTTCGCACGATCTTGGTAGGTATATGTAAGATATTGAAGTAGGCGTTACATGGCGGAAATCCTTTACATATACTAGCAAAAGCAAAATTTCGCGAATTGTCTTAGAATCAAATGCTAAACCTCAACCCTCAAAGCAAGTAACAGGACTTCTTACCCGAGGAGATACGATTTTGCAATATTCCGCAAGTGTGATGTATTGTGTGTTCCCCTCCTTCTCCATATATATTTTCTTTGTCTTTTGTACTATTACGATTCATGTTAAATTATCTAAAATAACTAAACAGGTAAGCCAGTCTACAAAACAGGGTGTTCGCTACCATACAATTGTGGTTTGCTCCCTTTTACATATAACACTGTCCAAAGTAATAAAAAAAAACAGTGATTTTCCTTTTACAAGAATATAGTACAGATAGTCATTATTTATCCAACATTCCCAACATTGCCAGCAAATAAAACATGTCTATTAACCCCAAGTCGTGTTCTACATGTTGACACACAAAATGTGCTCACCATTTTCACGTATGCCTCCAAAGGCTTTGATATACAAGTTGAAAAATGAAACTTGCTGTGTCGTGTTTGTAAACTGGAATAGAAATGTGAGTTAAGCTTTATATTAAAGGGTTTGTTTATGGTTTTACGAAGCCTCTCGGTGTATAATTGAACGAAGGCTTTGGTTATGCGATTACATTTTGTTGGAGGTGTGGTTTTAATATAAAATGTGGAATAGAAGGAGATCTTGGTGAGGCCCATAAATTTATCAGTATAAAAAAATACAAGATGTTATTTTTCGGATTGGAGTCGGTTCGATTATAAATCTTTGAAAACAGTTTTAATTCTTTTAAAAAGATGGGATTGTTTCTTTTGAGTGATATACGCTATCTCCAATATTTAGAGTACTTTCGGTTTCGTACTGAATGGTTGAAAATTACCACCCTGTATACATTATGGGATAACTGGTGAAGCTCTCTAACAGGTTTTTGAAACGATCCAAGGCCCCCGACACGACAACGCGTGTTTATTTTGCTTTTTGGTGGTATTTTAGTGTCATTTAATTTAATTTTTATTTTATACTTTTTAAATTGGTGGCGGCAGCCATCTTGAATTCACACACACACACACACACACACACACACACACACACACACACACGAACACACACTCACACACACACTCACACACACACACGCACACAAATAGACATGTGGAACTTCCCGTCGTTGTATGTCGGGGGTCAAATAGTATATATCTCCCATTACAGTGATCGATGAGACGAAACTCTCGTTGACTCTAACGAGGCGCCAAGAGAGTCAAAGAGAGTGTCAAATACCTACTGGCCATATAGAATTTAACAACTATATATTTTTATCGTCATGGGGTATCCGTTATCTTGCAACAATACTAGTTAGAATTTCCTCATCCAAAATTTTCTATGAACAAAATCATCATTCCCTGAACCTTTACCCAAATCAGTGGGGGTTGGCTTTCCAGTCTAACTGTGATGCGGCTGAACTTCGATATTTTCCGTGAAGCGACTGCCATTCGACCTCCACAACCAATGACCAATGGCGATATCGAAGTCCTATGAACAAAATATCACCACAAAATAAAAATAAAAATGTATATGGACATCGAGTTTCAATGATTGGAATATTTAAACCGTTAACTTGCTATCAACCGCATTAACCGCAACGGACCGGCCGCCGTGCATTGGGAATACGAAATTACCTATATTTTTCGGAGTTACCGAGTTCACAGACAAACTGTTTAAAACAGTTTTGTGAAACATGGGTAGGTTAAAGATATAATGGTTATGTATAATAATTAAATAAATAAAAAACTTTTCGGCAGCCATGTTCGCGGAGTGTCTAAGACATAACATAAACTCACGCCTATATCCCCGAAGGGGCGGTACAGGTGCTAGCACCCACATTTCGCCAGTTTATGTTTAGGTCCCAACGT
This sequence comes from Pelosia muscerda, assembly GCA_963691645.1. Classification (NCBI taxonomy): domain Eukaryota; kingdom Metazoa; phylum Arthropoda; class Insecta; order Lepidoptera; family Erebidae; genus Pelosia; species Pelosia muscerda. The sequence continues at coordinate 2,330,126 of OY829114.1, read as the reverse complement.
CATAGTTGGCGAGCCCATTGCCCTTAACCGAGCACTTATAATCCTGTGATAAATACACACATAACTTCAAAAAGCATCGAAAAGTCATTGGTGTGTGCCATGGTAAAACCTGGGATCAAACCCGAGAACACGTCTCAGAATTCCATTACCCATACCACTAGGCTACCGCGGTTTTTGAGTGACTAAAATGGGAAGTTCTCTCAGAGTACCAGAACTGAGAGGAATTTTTGGTGTTGCTATTTTAAATTTGACTATGACTAAGATACAAACAGATATAAACATAACTGAGGGAGTTAACACAAGCTGATTATACCTATTTGAACATTTGACTACCCGAAGTTGATCGGACATCAAACTGACACCGATTGTGGATGCGGGTAAACCGCTGTCAATTATGTGTCATAGACGTGACGCGCCCGTTTCAAGATCTACCCTCACTCGGAAGAAATGTGAAAACTCTCCTTTTCATTTCGACTAGCTATCAAGAATCAATAACTTATATAGAGATTTCTATAATACTAAATGTTATGGATGGAAAAAAATCTTTTCTTGGTGTACCTACTACGATACTATACAAAATATAATATTATTTAATGTTGTAACTTTTAAACTATCGCGGCGTTTACTCATAGTGTTTATAATTTTCGGGACTTCACGCGATATATTTTTGAACACTTACTTTTGTCGACGTTACGGGTGCGTTGCAGCACCCGTGGTCACGACTTGACAAAAATATATCGCGTGAAGTCCAGAAAATTATAAACACTATGATTATTTAATGTTATATTTTTGTTATATTGAATTGTTAGTATTAGATATTGTCTGTTATATTGAATTGAACATGTAATTTAGTAGAATTGGAATGTTAATTGACACTGATATTGTAATAATTATGGTGAATTATATAACGTGTAATCAATGAATCTACAAATCAAATCATGCACTGACTTAAGCCTATTAATAGGTATCAAAAACAAATAATAGTATTTTATAAATAAGGTTTTAGGTTTGTATGAGAGTGATATAATTTTTGAATGTGAATTATACACAATACGTCTTTTTGATCATAGTTCGGAGGGCGATGGGGATTCTCCCATCAATCATACATACTCGTAATCAAAACAATCCGCGCGCGTCCAGATCTCGTTTCTATAGCGAATTTGGTCCATAATATGTGGCCCGAGCTATATCTCCATAGAAGTTACTATAAAGTATACACCTTTTCATATAAAGTTGTATGTGACGATGTATACTTATCTAAATATGTATGTGTATGTACCTACAGTGAGCTCTGAAAGTTCCTAAACACTTTTAAGATCTATAATCCTTTGATAGCCTAAGTCTAATTTAACCAAAGGGTTAAATAGACTTAACGTTATCTATCGTTAATAAATGCTATATGTTATTAGATATGTTTATCGTTAATAAAATAAACGGAATCGATTGTTGTTTCTTTATAAGAAAACTAGCAGACCCGCGTAACTTCGTCTGCGTCACCCCGTTTTTGCAACATTTTTCTTTCCTGCTCCGTACCTGTTGGTCGTAGCATGATGTTATATACATATAAACCTTCCTCTTTAACCTAGAATGGTTAAAGAGGAAGAGGTTTAAAAAACCGCATCAAAATCCGTTGCGTAGTTTAAAAGTTTTAAGCATACAAAGTGACATAAGGACATGAAAAATAGGAACAGAGAACTCTACTTTGTTTTATACTATGTAGTGATAAGTAAACTCATGCAATAGTTATGTAGTGGAGTGGCATCACTTCATACAATTTTAGTTTCAAATTTTCCAGAAACTTCTGGAGCCTATTGTATCTATAGGTTCCATTGATTTCTCATAAAGTACGGTATCGTTCCGTCTGTTCGAAATTCAAACGCGAAATTCCATTATATCTCCTACCTTCATTGAATATTAAACAACAAACCAAACATTTCGCCATTGGCCATTTCGCGTAAACAAAGGACAAAAGATAAATCGTATACTTTGACAGTAATACATTAAATTAGATTCAGTTATAAATAAATCATTTGATCAATGTAAACAACCAGGACAGACGGACAATAGAGAATTGTTGTGGTATAAAATATGTATAAAAAATAAGAGCTTAATTTACTGAAATTAACCTATATGATATAGGTATACCTCAAAAATTTCAAATCGATTTTTAATATAAATAATCGTTCATTGTTTGCGATAGTTCTTAGGATTGTCCGTAGATAGCTCCAACGTTTCCTTCTTCCTACACGGAGGTAGGACATGACGGTATGTCCCTTCCTAATTGGGCAGTCCGACTGGGGAAGTACCTCCGCCCTATAGAATACCGCGACTAATAATAACCAGAGCTCACTGGAGAGGTTTTGTGTTGTCAGTGTGAAGACCGAGAAACCCTTCTATATCTTCTACACTGAAAGCACAGAGACTCTTAAACTTCTTCCATCACCCCTTCCCCTTCCACTCTTTTCTCTATATGGTCGGCAGCACGAATGTGACACCCCTGGTGGTGCAAACGTCCATAGGCCGCGGTAACCATTTTCCATCAGGTGGGCCGAGTGCTCGTCTGCCACCTAAGTGGTATTATAAAAAGTTTCGGGTCTTTTCAGCGGGGCGTGAAAAACATCTGATGAAGCCGTCAAAATGAGCGCCATCATAGTTACGCTGTACATGTTTGTAATGGTGACTCTCTTTCTTGTGACTTTGCCCTATCGTACCAGGCGAGGTGAAGTCAAATTGATGTGCCATAACAAAAGAACTGCTAGACCTAACAGTCCAAAAGATCAGAGCGAGTAAGAGACTGCTTGTGGATTCAAACCACATCTAGTAAATAACATTTACCAATTTCAAATCAATAAGACCATATGTCACGCCTTTCCCCCCGGGGTAGTCATGCATAACAGCCCGATAGCTGCATAAATCCCTACATTTTTTATGTTGGGAAAGTTTCCATTTGATCTCTATCTCACCTGTTGGTAAGTGATGATGTTTTCGTCGGTGGAACACGCTTGCCTAGAAGTAACTTATTCACTCTATTCTTGAAGACTTTCAAGTTATAGTTATCTGAAAATAGATTCGGATCGTTCCACTCTTTCTCTCATTCTACATATGTCACGAGCTACCTCATTATACCTTCTATGCAAGGCCGCCGGTTTCAAGTGCTTTTGACATTAGCCTGAGTACCTATAGGAAAAATTTGAACGTCCATGACGTATTCTGGTAGATGATTTGGTCAGATTAGGTTTGTAATATGCAAAGAGCGGTTCAGGTGCCGTTTCAGATGTTGACTTTTGATGATGAGGTTGTATACGTAATTCTTGCAAAATTTCATATGTGATTCATTTTCCTATGCGCTTTCTACCTTATTGGGAAGTTATTATTAAAAAAAAACGTTTCCTGAAACCAACCGATAAGATGTCTAGGGATGAGGTAAGTAGGTACATAATATATAGAACTAGATATATTATATAATATAATATTAAATAAAAATAAAAAAAATATCTTACCTTACAATGTTATTGATCAAAAAAATTGGCCTTATTCGATATACACTGTATAATATGTTATATGTTTAATAAAATGTCACATTGAACTTCAAGTCTTAAAAAAAACTGTTTACTACACTTCGATACGAAACTTCGTAGGCGAATCAGCTACGAAAGTTACGAGCGGTCTACGCTGTAGGTTGTGGCCGACTGAAAAGGCGACCTGTAGCGTCGCAGGGCTACGAGCCGCTTCATAAAGCTCAGTACACACTTAAAAAATGCTATGTGAAATGTAGAGAAACGATTAAGATGTGTACTCTTATAATTATGTTATACTGTTATATTCATTTTGGTTCCGGTTCTAAATTAGTAGGTATACTATATAAGAACTTGATATGAAATATTTCTAACATATTTTATTTTTATACATTTAAAAAATGAGGAGAGTGTAGATTAGATATAAAGGAATAATATAATTGTTGGTCATTATTGCATAAGCTCAATAATATAATCTATTATCAACTGCATATAAGTTACTGAGTCCATGTGGTGCTAAAATCAATCATCATCATTCTCTGAGCCTATTCCTAACTCAGTTGGGGTCGGCTTTCTAGTCGAAAAAAGATGCTGCTAAACTTCGATATTTTCCGTGAAACGACTGCCATCGGATTTCCACAACCAAATTGGCGATATCGAGGTTCTGTAGTTAGGTTAGTCGGACTTTTGAGGGCTTCAACTACCTGTAACGACTGCCATAGATGCGTATGGCAACCGGGTGATGGTGCTAGTACACTAAAAGTGCTATATTGCGAAGTATGCGCTAAACTTTTTAAGTTTGTCTGTATATAAATACCACTTGAACTTATAGAACGATTATGCGTTCCATAAATATAAAAATGCAACACAACGATTTGCATTGTTACATATAAACCACTTAAACCCTCTTAGTACTTTCAACATAACCACTGTATCAACTAGTGTTATACGCCAGCGGTTTGGGGTTGCCATAATACAATTCCTACAAGTTTCTTATTGAACCGCTTGAACTTGAAAAAGTAGTTCGAGGTAAGTATTTTCCCCTGGGTTCACTTTTGAAAATTTCGTCCTTCGACATTACTATATATAGTTTATACATACAACTTCATATGAAACTGTGTATACATATCTTTTTTCCGGTGTGTACATACCCTATAATACAGTCTATTCATACATTGAACGTTCAAACGGAAATAGCGCCGGACTTCACGTAACAACTCTATTTCCCGTCGACGTGTGTTGTTGCCTTAAATGAAGTTGTTCTTAGTTTGTGAGCACAGGTGAGCACTATCAACGAATTGGATACAGGGTGTACATTTTCAGTTAGATCGGCCGGATATTAAGGAACAATATATGTGCGCGTTATTTTATTAAGATAGTACCTATATAATCTTATTTAATTTAGTAGAAAGGAAACATGTGAGTTCTTTTGTTTGAGATGGTTGATAAATGTATTCAGTTTAATATTTTTTGCCAGCTGTTGCTTTTTTATCTTTATCTTTGGGCGCAAAAGCCCACGGATACCATCCCTAACGGAACCGGTGAAAGTGGTTATGATAGACTCGAACTGACTAAACTTCAGGTCTTCGGTTGACGGAGGCAAGATAGTACAAGACACTTCTATCGCACCCCGGCAGACGCGGGGCCGTCTCTTCAGATATATAGTAAAGATATTAGTGATATCTATTATTCTGATTTCTCATGCAATATGTATTAATTTTCAAATTCTCCCGTGTGTTTCTTTATTTCTTTCTTTCTATCTTTTCCATTAATTGTCAGTTTTGCAAAGGTACAATGGCGGACGCTGGGGATCCTCAACAATCCCATTCTCACTGGCAGTATGGAACCGATCAGACTCAGGGGAGACTTTGTCTCCCTCTACATTTTCTACCGCCAGTACAGTAGCATGTGTCAGAAAAGATCTCCACGTCTATATTCTATCATCGCACCGCTCATCACAGGCCACGAATTCATCCTCAAAGTTGAGATCTGAAATAGAGCGGACAGTGACGTTGACAAGAACTTCATCCCACGAACGCTCAAGCTGTGGAATGAACTCCCTGCTGTGGTGTACAATATGGGGTTCTAGAAGGGTTTAGCACGAATGTGACGCCCCTGATGTTACACACGTGTATAGGCCACGGTAACCGCTTCCTATCATGTTGACTTGGTGCTAAATGGTATCAAAATGTTTTGTTATTAAAACAAAATTGCTGTACCCAGTAGTAGTAATAACCACCAGTAATACAGGGGACGACGTAAATATTTTTCAGAAGACGGTTCCATCGACGTTCATATATTGAAGGTAAGAAGGTTGTATAAGTTACATTGGACTTTCAGGGTCAAGACAACTTCGCCGGCAAGCCTGAGTCCTGAGGCAGGCAGTCTTCTCGGAGTTGGGAGATGCTCACTCGCGTAAAGACTAAGATCCACGACTTATGGACGTTGGCAACACCAGGAGCGTCTCACTCGTGCTGCTGACCCCATAGGAACCTTCTAATGTGCTTCTTGAAGGAGCTACATGATTATTTTCTGAACCTTTTCCCAACAACTCAGTTGGGGTCGGCTTTAAAGTCTAACTGTGATGCGGCTGAACTTCGATATTTTCCGTGAATCGACTGTCATCTGACCTCCACAATCATGGTCCAATGACCAATTATGAACCATTATTGGTGTAATGACCAATGGCGATATCGAAGTTCCAAGTCCAACCAGTGTAGGTTGGACTTTTGAGGGTTCCAATTACCCGTAACGACTGCCATTGATGTTTGTATGGCAACCGGGATTGACGGCTTAACGTGCTCTCCGAGGCACGATCAGACCAGTGCAAACAGCCATATTCATGCATACAACTATTTGCACTGAGCGGGGATCGAACCCGCGCCCCTTGCGTAGCAGTCGCGTTCACTACCGCCTCGCCACGGAGGTCTTTACTTGGGTATATAGTCTAATTTGTGCGTTAACTAGCTAGTGCGGATCTGGGTGTGACGGGTGGAGCCGCCTATCACCCTAGCAAAAGAAGGCAGCGACGGCAGCGCAAGGTGCGCCTTCCCATACCCGGGGACAGTCGCGTTCACTACCGCCACGCCATCGAGGCTTTCTTGAAGAAGCTACAGTCATTTGAAAAACTACAGCAGGGACGGGGGAGGTGGAGGCTGTCAAGCTAAGAGTCACCAATATTGTATGTGTCTGTAATGGTGACTCTCTTTCCTGATTTACTGGTTACTATCATAAGACTGAGAGAAGTCATATTGTCCTTATAAAATAAGTTCACTCCAGTATTATTTTAAAGAATACTAGCAACTGTAATTACTAGTACTCCTGTTAACCCCTCTAGTTAAATATTTTCTAATTAACCCCTCTAGTTAAATATTTTCTAATTAACCCCTCTAGTTGAATATTTTCAAATTAACCCCTCTAGTTAAATATTTTAATGTTTCTGTCACAACAGAACGCTTCAAGGTACTTATTATTCTGATAATCTGAACACAACTCAAGCGGAACAAAGCTTGTCTGTCAGTGACAGCTGAGTTATTATAGGATATCGCACACCGCTTATTAAAGAACAAAGTGAAATGGAGACAGTATAGCGGGATACGCGTGGTTCGCAGACAGATTCATAAACCGATATTATTACGGTTTATTCTTATTAACCGGTTTTTACCGTTAAAATTTTAGTATCGTTTCGAAAACATGTGTTTACCAGTTAGAGGTCAACGACAACACGTACATTATTTATTTTTTTACTTTTTGGAGGTATTTTTTGCATCGGGGTTTTTTTAATTTTTTAAAGAGTGAGCTATAAAAGTTCTTTGGGGTTCAAGTCGACCACTCATGTAAGCCGATAAAAGAGATAGGACTCGTTGGTATCTTCTATCTCAATTGAGCAGTCTGACTGACTAAGTACCATGTATAGGGTCGGCAGCACGAGTTACAAACGTCCTTAGGCCACGGTGACCACTTTCCATCAAGAGCCTGGTTTGAGCAAACTACTAATTTTACCCATTGTCAAATTACTGACATTACAAAAACTGCTATTGAATTTTCAACCATATCAAATATGCATAAAGTTCAAAATTAAGTGATAGAGTTCAATACTCCGCAGCCATTTAATTTTAGATTCGAACTCCATTATAACAGTAATGCGAATGCGCGTCTGTAAGTAACTCAATAGAGTTTTTTGTATTCTCAGTAATTTGAAAATGATTGATTATTAGTAGAATCAGGGCAACCCATAGACGGCGTGCGTTTTAGTCGGTTCGAGCACGACATAATCATCACAGGTTTTGGCGGATGTGGTATCCGTGAAGATTTTGTACACGATAAAAAAAAGGAGAGCCATGTGCTTGTCTGCCGCGTAAGTAGTATAAAAAAAGTTTGTACACAAGCTGATTGACAAACTAGGTTTTGGCGAAGGCTTTCTTTTCGAGGTTGAGGGGATAGACGGCAGTAGGTGCCAAAAAAAATGGAATTTCAGTAAGTTCTGTCCATAGAATTTGATCAGTGTGCTCAAAAGAGAAGAATTCTTCAACCACGCCATCAAACGCTCACAAACAAAGAACTCATCATCATCATCATCATCATCATCATCATCATCATCATCTCAGCCATGGGATGTCCTCTACTGAGCATTAGGTCTCCCCCATCGACCTTCAATCTGACTGGTTGGAGGCGGTCTACATCCAATGGGTACCCGCGCCTTTGACTATGTCGTTCGTCCACCTCGCAGGAGACCGTCCCAAAAAGAACAAAGAACTCACACAACAAAAAATACAATTTGCTTCACAGTTTGCTGTTTTTATGAAAAGCAATTTATGTATGTATGCAATTTAAATGGCTTGTGTTTTTATTCAAGTCTGGTGGTCACGGTCGAACCAAGTTATAAACAATATTGGTTTGTGCTCACAAAGCATTGTAAATATCTATGTATAATTTATGAAATGTTTGTTTTTACATGATTTTATTTCTGTGTTTTTAGATAATATTATATTCTATTAACGTTAAATTGTGTTTTACATAACATAACATAAACTCACGCCTATATCCCCGAAGGGGAAAGCAGAGGTGCTAGCACCCAGTTTAGGTCCCAATGTAATAGGTGGCGAGCCTATTGCCATTTTCCGGGCACTTATAAACCTGGGATAAATATACACATAACTTCGAAAAGCATCGAATATTCTATGGTGTGTGCCTTGGTAAAACCTGGGATCGAACCCGAGACCTCGTCTCAGCAGTTTGCATACCACTAGGTTACCACTAAGCTCTGTTTTTAAACGGCGCAAATACTGCAAACTCATTGGATACTATGCCGTTTGTGCCGTTTGGAGCCGATACGTTAGGTTCATGGGTTCGGAGCGCCCGCAATCTTTTCAAAGAGTGACCAGGGGGTCTAAAAAGGCCCCTAACGACGAATCGTATCCACATTGAAATACGAAGCGGATTTAATTTCGTAAAATGGTCAAATGGTTTTTGGCAATTCGCCTTTTTGACAAGTTTCTATACAAAATCGTAAAACGGCTCACCAAATACGAATCGCCTAAATGTCAAATGGCAGTATTGAAAGACGCAACTCCCACATTGCGTCTAACAATTCGTCGATCGTTGTGACTTGTTTTGCTTGACTCAATTGATTGAAATTAAATAGATATAGCTTAAATATGGCTGATATATTTCTTTAAGACAATTTATCGCAACATGCAATAGCCCAAGACGACTTCACTCACCAAAACGGACACTATACTTCATCGTAACGTATTTAGTGTTCCTTGTTATTACTTACAGAATTATGAACATGAACAAAGTAATGAATTAATACGAAAAAAATATCTCCATTGAATTGAATTATTTTTTTATTTTAGCGTCATCCAGCGATTAATCATGAAACTCATATCACTTGCTCATAAATTGACACTCGTTGACAAAGCACAGTTTATTACCAGTTAATAAAATATTATGCTAAAATATATATTTATGGTATAAAATAGTTCTTAAAGTCTATTTTTTGATATAATATGAATAAATTCTTATCTACACGCTTTTCTTCTTTATAAGTATTTTTTTTTCTTCTCTATAAGTATTATTAAAATAACCGGAAAGTTACCGGTGTTTATATTTTTAAACTTGCAACATTTCATCTTAATCCGAATCCTCCGACGAACCGCATTGTAGAAGCATTGTTTCATTTTATGACAGCCGACGAATCGGAAAGCGTTTCGTCGGACGAACTGGAAGACGCACTGCAATCTGATTCGTTTCATGAAATGGCCTTTTTAGACCCCCAGAGGGCAAATGACAAACTGAGACTATCGTATTATACCTATAATTGCAATATTCTGAAACAAGCGTTCTTTAATTATTTTTATGGTCCGCGCCCAAAGAGGTAATCTATCACTGAAAGTTTTAACCTACCTGTGTACTTTGTACCTTTCCTGCTCCCCAAGATACAGGCCCGCAACTTAGTTTAGAAAACTGCTATTTTTTAACATATAACAAAATGCATCCATATAAATAGCTATTTAACATTCTTGCGTATTACTGCTTAGCATTCCTTTTGTATAAGCAGTGTATTTCTATACGACAATAATTAAACCTTTTTTTTCTAAAAGTCTCACACACTGACCAAATTTAAAAGACTGCCTTAATATTCAATCAAGCGAAATAGATCATCGAAAGGATGGTCTTTCATTAAGATGCCTATTCAGGTTATCAGACGCGTATTCAATAGAAGAACTAAGGGGCAGCTTTCTAAAGCTTTGAGTTATAGTGAACCTGTACAAAATGTTGCTTACAAGACTGATATATTGAGGTAATAACCAGGTTTGTAAGATTGCGTGCTGAATTACGCCACACAATGATTTATATAGGTAAAAGATTTGTTACATTCATAGTAACTGACACCTCAAATCTGATCCAGCAGTCTAAGGCCGCGTCTATATTTACGTAACATTTTACCGTGACCGTGTCAGAAGTGCGTGTCCGTCGCGTATTCAGCTGCGTGATAGTTGAGCTTAAAACCATCGATCGACTGGTGGCCGTGTCAGCACGACACTAGTTTGTGTGCCCATGTGCTACAAGTTGTTACGTCGTAATGTCAAATTCAATTTTAAATTCAAATCATGTTTATTGTAAATCATGTCTTGATGCCACGCTGTCCAGTCCGCTGGTCATGTGTCAAATCTGGACGCACCTTAACATACCTACATAGTGCGCAATAGTTGACAATTATCGTTAAAGTAGTACGATAGATGGGATAAGCACGTGAGTAAAAAGGATAGCTATAATTTTAACATGCGCTACAAGTAACAATTAGGCGTTTGCAAGACGTACACTAACTACCATCTAACTACGATAATAATTTTGTCCCAATTGAGACGTTTTTGCGTCTTCACCTAGTAACACACTTACTTTTTCTATTTATAGCTAGTTTTTGTCCGTTGCTTCGATCGTGTGGACTTCTATCTCATGCCCGCTGCTCCATAAAACCTTCCATAGAGTTAAAGGAATATACTTTAAAAAATTACTTGAATTGGTTCAGCCGACAACATATTTTGCGATTCATTTTTGTTTATAGATGTCAGTGACGCCAAATTTTAAAACGAGGTATTTTATCATTACTAAAAAGATGTAGCCATTAATCCCTTCACGATCAGTAACTATTATGATCTTATGTAAATAAGACAAGACCCATGGTGGTTTTATATGGATAAACATACTTAGATACACATATTTTATTTGTAAATACATACATATTATATATAGAAACACCCAGACCATTGCAGATATTCATATTCATTCACACAAATGTTTGCACTGAGTGGCAATCGAACTTGCGTAGCAGTCGCATTCACTACCTCCACGCCACGGAGGTCGTCATATACATCGATGCAACGGTGTACAAAGATATATTCAAGACGGAAAAAATATTGGAAACATTGAATGCCCACTGTAAAATTCAATTCCCATAATAACATCTAAAAAGGTTCAGGATATGAAAAAAGGGACAATTGAAATACTTCTTTGAAAGAAGACGGTTGACAAATAGAGACAAAAAAAAAGAATAAACAGAAACAAATATTAAATAAATGAAGAATCCTTTTCTGAATGAAAAAAGTCTTTAATTGTGAAGTAGAAAAGTCTGATTGTTGACTCGCTGTTGCTTGAAGTTAGGCGACCTTTCCCAAATTCATTAAACATAAATACAACCTTATTTCATTCCCACTCACCTACTCAGATTTCATTAACAGGCTTCTAGAAAACGACCCTATTCATTAGCATGTAATGAGTATTACATAAAAAGGTTATATAATGGTACACATACTGAAAAATTATGACGTCATACAATATACCTATTACCTACAAGCAGGCTTGACAACGGTCAGCCTCAAGTACGGCCGCTCTTGTTTTTACGACAAACCCAAATATCTCGTGACGTCTATATAGAGTACTTTTACACGGCACGATATGAGACAGCACAGTGAAATCTGAACGTTCTGCCCGAGGTAAAGAAATACACAAACTAATGCAAAAAGACATTTATCATGTATACAAATATTTGTACTCAGTGGGAATCGAACCTCCAGCGTACCAGTCGCATACACAATCACCTTGTCATTTGATTGAATGACCGTAGGCGTCCAGAGTTCAAGTAAACTGTACTGACCGATATCGTCACGTAGTCGTTGCATGTAAAAACTTCAGGTATACCCGTATACATTGTAGTATATTGAAATACCGTTGTCTTATGAAGGTTTTTGTGCATGCCTCCATTGAAAAGCCGAAAACCCGTAATTCTAAATACTGGAGTTATAATTGTCTTCGTTTATTATGTATTATTATATAGTCCTATTGTGTAATGTCTACATCCGGGAAATATTGTTTATGTAATAATGAAAAGAGTATTTCATTTTGATATTTATGATAACAAGAAGAAAAAATATGGTAATAGCTGCTGATTGAGGAAAATATGTAAGAATATAATATACTTCTGACTTTGGAGATGATTTTTAATTTTATTATGTTTTTTTTCTGTTGGCAAGGATAGATTGTAATGTTTACAATAGGAAAAACATGTGCTGGTAAAAACAGTCTTAGTCTTGCCGGAGTTTTCTCAGGACGGGATTGCGCTGAGAATCAGATTGGGAATCGAAATATCTATATCTACTATATAAAAATAAGTCGGGTTTTCCTTCCTGACGCTATAACTCCAGAACGCACGAATCGATTTCCACGGTTTTGCAATCGTTGGAAAGGTCTCGGGCTCCATGAGGTTTACAGCAAAGAAACTTCAGGAAAAATTTCAACAGAAAAGTGGGAAAATCATTTTTCACATGGTGAAACGGAGCTCGCCGGTTTTGCTAGAATGTATATAAAAATAAATTGCTGTTCGTTAGTCTCGCTAAATCTCGAGATCGTCTGGACCAATTTGGCTAATTATGGTCTTGAATTATTTGTGGAAGTCCAGAGAAGGTTTAAAAGGTGAATAAATATGAAAATGCTCGACAGCGGGAACGGGATCAGAAGTACGCGCGTGCAGAGCCGCGGGCAACAGCTAGTAGTATATAGTATACTTTGAGCATAGCACTGTGAGAAATAACTGTTCACATAATAAGCGTGACAATTTTTATAGACAATAACGAATTTATTCAAAGATGCCAAATTGAACTGTAATTGGTGAAATTACCGTTGAGCATTTTTATGAAAATAACTTTTGCAATTTGTATTATATTATGCGTATATACGACAATTTGTTTTTTAAGCACTTTATGCATTCACAGGTGGTCGGTTAGTTTTTTGTTACTAACTGACCCACCAGATGCGCAATGTGGGTAGTTAGGAACATTTATTCCTAGCTGACCAACCAGGTGGACAACTCAGATGATCGGTTGGGAAGGGGAGTCGGATTTTACGTTTGAAGTTTTGTAAATTCTGTTTTCATGATATTAATCAATATCACTACACTCTCTTTTATTACTAATACAACTCTTTTAATGGCTTTGGTCTACTGTTTACACGCTATCCACATGGCCGGCCCATTTTAGCCGATTCATGTATACAAATATTTGCACTGAGAGGAAAGCGAACCCGTGCCTCCTGGGTAGCAGTCGCGTTCACTACAGCCACTTCCAGAGGCTGCCTGAATGACTCCACGAGGACCTCGTTCGTTAATCAGTATGCGTACTGACTAGCAGCTGAGATTGGCTTAGTTAGGTTCATAGTCTTAGCGGAGCTTCATACTGTCATCAATCAATAACCTATCGCAGTCCACTGCTGGACATAGGCCTCTCTCAATGTTGGGAGGCTTGGCTTACAGTTTGGAAAATAAAAATAGATAGATTAGGTACTTAATGTCAAGATTCTAGACGTCCTTCATGCATCATAATAATATTAAATTAGTCAGTTAAAATTACGTATATTCAAATAATAATAATGTCACATAGTACGACAGTAATACACAGCAACAATAAGAATAAGAATAAGAGAAGTTTATTTCGTGTTCTCCTTCTCTCACAGTGATGTCGTCTGCATATTTTTCTTCTTCTTTTTTTATCTAGAACACGTCAATTTGACTTTACCTCGCCTGAAGGCAAAGTCTCAGGAAAGGGGGTCACCATAACAACCACTTACAGTGTTACAATGTTGGCGGTTATCTTGACGGCCTAATCAGATGCTCTTTCAAGCCCCACTTAAAGGACCCGGAACTTTAGGAAGAAGGAAACACGTGAGCTGGTAAGGCATACCAAGACTTATAGCGCGGTAATGATAATATGAAAGAGGATATGCGCAAAATACTTTCCATTTCCTGTTAATGAAAGTAATAATACGTAATAGCCAATGTGTTATCTGTGATGGAATGCAGGGAAGTATTAAAAATAATATACCTCTATTTTTCGCTCTCCAAGTTCCAAATTCACTTCCCTTAATGTTTATGGCGGTAAAGAAGACGACATTTTTATCACGTAGGGCACGCGCACGTGACGTAAATATGAATAGAATGACCGCACTACGAATAATATAGCTCTCATAAGAGCCGAGGCAATATGTGAAGCTCCTGTTTTCGACAGTTGAATAACAATAAACTAGTATTTAGAGACAGTTATTCATACTTGTTGATGTTATTTCACACAATTTAGCTAGCAGATAAGCTCACGGCCCGCCTGATACTACCAATTATCAACTATTATCAAGGCACTGAGGGTACAAAATATGAGCGGAGGCGATTCGGACGTCGGAGGCTGCAGAATGACCTCCGTCCCCCATGAGCGAGGACCTGCAGCGCAAAATGCCACCATACAGGGGGGTCCGGGGTGCGAGGAATATGTTCAATACTATCTCACCTCCGACAAAGACGGCGTGCGTTTTAGTCGGTTCGAGTCCGACATAACCTCTCTCACCGGCTCCGGTGGGATTGGTCCGTGGGAATGCCGCGCACGAAAAAAAGTGTACAAAATAACTATGCTATTTAATTTTATGGTTTACTTCATGTTGTTAAAAGGTTAATCATTAAATTGTAGAGTGAATTTTCTTCATGTCAGTGGTAATAATTAGAAATAAAGTTAGATACGCCCACATCTAGCACAAAACTCGGCGACACTAACTGCACTGTCTTTGTTTTTGTTTTAAGTATTTTTGTTTTATCTAAGTACATTTTAGATTTTAATTTAATTACTGTTCGATATCCTATCATATTTTGCCAGTAGGTACGTGTTCAATAAAGCATAATATAGTAATAATAAGAAAAGTCATAATTATGTGATACCTCTTTGAAGTGAAAACTTTTTGTCTCTTTGAAAATTTTTTGTAAAGCAAATACTTTTTACTTTTTAAACAACTGTTTTCACTGTCCGCAGGGCCACAATGTTTGTTTTTAAAAGGAGATGGTCCGTCGTAACTTTTATTTATCATCACTACATAGTATAAAATAAAATCGCGGTTTCTGTCCCTATATTTCTTGTCCCTTTGTATGCTTAAATCTTTAGAACTACGCAACGGATTTTGATGCGGTTTGTTTCAATAGATAAATGGTTAAAGAGGGAGGTTTATATGTACATAACATCATGCTACGACTAACAGGTCAGGAGCAGGAATGAAAAATGTTGCAAAAACGGGGTGACGCAGACGAAGTCGCGCGGGTCAGCTAGTTGTATATAAACTGGAATATCCACATCCCAAATAAAACAGATGATAAATGATATCCTCGCATTTCATATCTAAAAAAGCGAGAGAACATGTGGAATCCTAAAAAATATTTTATGTGTTGGAAACTGGACAATATTTTTTTACAATATCTTAAAGGAACATCGGAAAAGTTTTTCTAGCTTTATTTGTACTAGGTACATAATAAACGAAAAATATTTAAGTTACTTCTATGATTTTTATGCCGTTTCTGAGGGTTCGTGGCTTAGGCCCTAAAAACCGAATTTGTATTATTTATGCTTTTTAGGCTTTTTATACGATTATAGAAGGAAGACTATTTCAGAATGGGTATAGGTCGCGAGCGTAACTTTAAGTTATTAAAACGCAGGTAAATGTTTAGCGTATAATGATGTTTGAATACATAAATAAATAAAATAAATATTCTAGGACAATCTACACAACGACACCTAGAACCCATGGTGAGCATAGTTTAACCAGCTTGTGTTATGGGTTCTAGAATGCGGATAAACATACTTAGATACTTTTTTTTTTCTTATGAATACATACGAGTACATATTATACATAGAAACACCTATAGTGTTCGACACCTGTATAACATGATAGTGTACTGATTTCTAACTTTCGTGTTCAATGGCTTTACTATAACCACAGTATAATTTTACTTGGAAATTTACTTTTCTAGTATATATATTTATTTTATTTATTTTAGGGCCGCTGCAGTACAAAAGAATAAATGGTATGACCATTTATTCTCTAAATGATATGTGTAGCAAGTAAATTGTACTAAATGTCGAAATTTTTTTTTTTTTTTTTTTTTTTTTTTATCTATGGCACGTCAATTTGACTTCACCTCGCCTGATGTTAAGCTGAAGGCAAAGTCCCATGAAAGAGGGTCACCATTGCAAAATAGTGTTGAATTGCATAAATCAGACATAATGTAGTCTAAGTTGAGTCTTAGCATTGTATTTATTCTTTGTAAATTAGTGTCTCTATAAAAGGTAGTATTTTAGAACTAATATTAATCCGTATTGAAGCCTTTTTTTAATTGTGCGAAAAATCCCCGCCGAATCCGGTTGGGGAGATTCTGTCAGACTCCAACCAACTAAATCGTACGCCATCTTTGGGTCCTTAGTTGATAGGTAACCCTGGTGTGATATACGGGCATAACTTATATGAACAGAAATCTCTGTACGAGCATGTGCTCACTTGCTGTATAACACATTTACATGTATTTTATTATTTTATGTGTACAGTGTTTGTTTGTGTGGTACAGTAAATTATGCATTGAATTAAATTGAATTGCAAAGAATAAGCATTGCCATTCAACGTGGCAATGCTGCCTGTCTTCTGGGAACCTTACCACAAGAGTCATGCGATGCGGAGGAATTTCGACGACGAATTCAAGTCTTTGTTTCGGTTAATTGTTTAATTTTACTATTAGTTTTATTTTCCATTTTATATTATAATAGCTGTTGCCTGCGGCTCCGCCCGCGTGGAATTCTAATCCCGTTCCCGCTACTTGGACTTCTGATCCCGTTCCCGCTACTTCATAAAAACCTTCCGTACAGTTCAAGGAACAAATAAAAAACGGACGGTTGACGGAGGTAGGACACGACGGTATCTCCCGTCCGAAATGAGCTGTCCAACTAGGGAAGTACCTCCGCCCTACAGAAGACCGCGGTCATAATAACCATCGTGTTGTGTTCCCGCCGGTAAGTAGGGTAGCCAGAGCTCACTGTACCCCTCCTTCCCCTCCCCTTCCTAGCCTCCCCACCCCTTCCCAGCTCTCCCCCTTTCCCTTCAGGGTTGTCAGCGCGTGTGTGACACCCTTAGTGTTGCACATGTTCATAGGCCACGGTGGCCGCTTTCCATCAGGTGGGCCGTGTGCTTGTCTGCCACCTACGTAGTATTAAAAAAAAAAAAAAAAAAAAAAAAAAAAAAAAAAGAATTGCTCGAATTGGTCCAGCCGCCTTCGAGTTATGCGCTTACCAACATATTTCGCGATTCATTTTTATATATATAGATTTATTATGCTTAGTATTTAAATACAGTTATAATTGAATCATGACTTAAGTTTTTTTTAATCATTATATGAATATTTTCGCTTAAAGCAAAAAAAGTGTAGGTTTAATAGCAGTGCACTTGTATTTTGTCGGTACCGTTGAAAAAAGACGTAGGTATATCATAGACATACATAACACATAATATATGTGTAATTTAAAAATAATCTTGTTTCTTTCTCATATATTTCTTTTTTCATTTAAACTGTGTAGATTTCTTCTATATCTTTCTGAATAGCAACTGAACGTTAAAAATCTAATTAAATCTAGTCCGTAGAGTCCTAAGTAACGCAATTAATATGCGACAGATGATGGACGATTAAACCTGTTGAAAACAACATTTATTGGTTGTAAACTGAACAAACATAAATAAACGATTGTCATTTTATGGATGTTCTTGAGTTTATATCTGTTTCAGTGCCTACCTAAGTTGGTAGAGCATTAAATAAGAGATCATAGGAACGGTTCTCTCACACCGGTCTGAATTTAAATGCACGTATTATGTATATTTGTAGCAGATGTGTTATGTGTGTATTTATCGCAGGTTTATAAGTGCCCGGTTAATGGCAATAGGCTCGCCACCTATTACATTGGGACCTAAACATAAACTGGCGAAATGTGGGTGCTAGGACCTTTGCCTATCCCTTCGGGGATATAGGTGCGAGTTTATGTTATTATGTTATTGGTAACATTGAAACGATTTCGATTCTGTGATCTTTCCAAGTGATAAGGCAGGAATGTTTCATTGGCTGTGATTGGCTGTCTCCCGCTCCTCACGGTTGTAAATAATCGTTGTAAATCTTTTAAAATGTAGATTTTACGGCGGCTTTTATTGGAACATTTAGATAAGTACTAGTAACATAGCAAAATAAACAATAAATTACTTTGGCGTAACTAATATTTATTATTTTATGGTTGCCTGTGAGATATTGCCTATTGTGCGATAAGGCTACCAATTGTAAGTACCACATTGAACTATACCCCGGAATTTATTATAATACGTGTCCTATGGTGTGCAATAAAGACATTTATTATTATTATTTATAGTAGTTTTTAAATAATTAGACAATTTATTGCCATTGTTCTTAGACTTTGACGCAACAGTTTCAGGTGCTAATTTTATTCACTCAAATACTATGTGGTTTACGTCATTTTCACTACACTGGGAAAAGGCAGTTTGGTATTTTCAATTAGATTCTATTTTAGTATTATGGAAAGTGGTCACCATTACGGACACACGTCAAAATTATTTCTTGAGATGTAATTTCCTGCGTAAATGAATTAGATAGGTTTGCTGCTTCAGTGCATTTGCTGCTTTGGCGTATGGCCCTCTTAGTATGACCCTCCTAATTGTTGCACTAAGTCTAGTTAAATTCAAGGTGTGCACTATTTTAAACTAATATAAATTATTTTGCACAAAAAGTAATCTTGAAAGTCTGTATTATGATTACCTGCGACTATACGTTAGTGCACCTAATGAAGTATATCACGTCACCTTACATCATTTCTGATGATGATGATGAGGCATAGTTGAGTGTGTTTTTTTGTGTTTAAAAATGTAAGTAGTTTTGTATTTATGTATTCTGTTTTCTGCCTTAGCGCACTTGCTTAATACATTTTAATCGCCCTCTTATATGTAATGGAGAACTTCAAATATTCAATGCGTTGCTCAGTAGTTTAGTGGTTATAGTATTTCCCTTGTTATTATATATTGGGTCGTGACTTCGAGTCTCGTCTGAGTCTGAAGATACCTCGTGTAGAGGCGAAACATGTATCGAGGTTTGTCCTTCGCACTTGCGGCATCTTATCACGTGTTTGCTTCTTCCTACAATCCCGGGGATTAAGCGGGGCGTGAAAAAGCATCTGATGAGGCCATCAAGCTAAGTGCCACCATTGTAACACTTTACGTGTTTGTAATGGTGACCTTCTTTCCTGAGGCTCTGCTTTCAGCTTATCATCAGGTGGTGTGAAGACAAATTGACGTATCCTAAATAAAAAATAAAAAAAAATTGGTTGCCTGTAAAGTCGGTATACGGGCGAAAGTTTTACGTGACAACGACTTTGAGTGGTATGTCTGTCTCTCTCGCTCTTAGGCGGGCTAACCATGCCCGAGTGGAAGGGACGCGTGCCTCTCACTCGCTCTCATTGTGAGCGCATAACGTGAGCGGAGCGTAACGCAGTTTCTTGAAGTGTCACCCGGCAAGCCAATTTATAAGACGTTGTCACGTCAATAAAAAAAGAATAGTCTGATATCTATTTACTCCGCCAACACGCATTTTGTAACACCGGGCATCGTCTCGCCTGTGAACACTGTTATGAATTAGATTATCTCCTTTGTAAGAATCACATCGCGATAATATTTAGTAAGCATGTTGTATACAATTTTACATTCTATTTCACAAGGTTGTCCGATTCTTTCTAATACTACTTGGTGAGAAACTGTGAAGAAATATGCTTCGCAAAAAATTCCAAACTAAACTAAAACTTTCATTATTTTTTATTCTAAAAATAAACCAAAATATAAATATAGTATATAACATTATAACCTTGCAGGATGTTCGTTTTTCAAATATACTTTTGACCGACTACCAAAAAGAAAGAGGTTCTCTATTTGATTTTTTTTTATGTATTTACGTAATTCTTTTTTAGTTTGATGCGAAATAGTAGCCATTTGGTCCCATAAAAATATTTTAACTGACTTTTCCTCTATGTTCATCGATATTTACGTTGGTTATGAACGGATTTTAAAAATTCTTTTTGCGTTGGGTTCAGTATAACTCACAGGTAGTTGGTTCCATATAAAATGAATGGGTAGGTGGACCTTGAACTACACCAGAATCAAGATCAAAATTTATTCTGTATAGACCATTAAACGGCAATTACAAAACGTCAATATCAACAATATTTTATAAATTACTGAGCAAATGGCCCACCGATTCGAAAAGCGGCCCCGGCCTGAGAGAAGACTCCGGCAAGAAACTCAGCGGGATTTTCGTTTTTTTTGGTCTATTTACAATCATTTACTTAGTCTAGATACAGAAATTTGCTAGAGTAGCAAGTTGAGAGACACCCCACAGAACTTCTCGAATTCAAATAGGAAATGGCAAATGCTTGCTCTTTAGTTAGTTTTACGACGATCCTGTGGCACGGTAGGTAACATTATGGTGGTCAAGGGCGTTCTAAAACTACCTAGTTTATTTCAGTCTACATATCATCATTCATCGGCATCTATGATAGAAGGTATGTTGGACTGGATTTGACTACACTAACATTGGCACTGACTTTAAGCCTATAGCAAGAACAAATAATATTATTAAAAAAAAGTTTTAGGTTTGTATAAGAGTGTTATTGAATTAAATCTTTATTATTTTTTTCATTTTTGTTTTAGAAGTTTTTTGAGTATTTTTTAAATATATTTTTTTTATTATGAATTATGCTTTAGTTTACGCACACGTTTAGTAGATTATCATATTACATCTATATCTATACTATAATTGTCATAAAGAGGAAAAAATGGTATTGTTGTGTGTCTGTATGTTTGTAATGAATAAACTCAAAAACTACTGTACCGATTGCAAAAATTTTTTCACCATTGTAAAGCTACATCCACCCAATAGGTAATAAAAAAATATTGCACTGCCTCATAACCGATATCAACGCGAACGGAGCCACAGGCAACAGCCAGTTTATTATAAAGTGTCTAGTTTTCGAAAAAAGAAACCATTAATACGTAACTATATTCAACGGGAACAGTTGCCCTGTAGGCCTAAGTTCCTATAGGTAATATGCCTGTATATTTGGGCTATCGAATGGTAATAGAACTGGAATTTGTTCCGAATTATTTTCAGAATAAATGATAGTTGAAACCAAACCTCCAGCCAGCTGGATTTTTTTTTGTTATGAATTTGATCACGCTGAAATGTAGTTCTATAATTAGGGCTATGCTATGTGAACACATAAAAGCCAAAACAGACATGGGTTTCATTCATGAAATACAGAAAATACACGTTAGAATAAAAAAAAAAGTAAAATCTCCATTCAGCAGAAAAAAAAAAATTTAAGTCGAAAACAATATTGAAATGCAAATCATTAATTAGTGCTAATCATATAAATCATATAAATAATATAAATCATAAAAATTATAACATTAAATTACATTTTTACCGCCACTGCGCCGCCGCCGTTTAACTGACTATATTATATTATTATATTATAAAGTTGTAGTCTGCTATAATACAAAAGCAAGTTTGAAAAGTGTAAGTAAAGGAATAGCACTAATTAATGATTTGCATTTCAATATTGTTTTCGACTTAAATAATGTTTTTTCCGCTGAATGGAGATTTTTTTTTTTTTTTATTCTAACGTGTATTTTCTGTATTTCATGAATGAAACCCATGTCTGTTTTGGCTTTTATGTGTTCACATAGCATAGCCCTAATTATAAAACTACATTTCAGCGTGATCAAATTCATAACAAAAAAAAATCCCGCTGGCTGGAGGTTTGGTTTCAACCATCATTTATTCTGGAAATAATACGGAACAAATTCTAGTTCTATTACCATTCGATAGCCCAAATATACAGGCATATTACCTATAGGAACTTAGGCCTACAGGGCAACTGTTCCCGTTGAATATAGTTACGTACCATTAATCTAGTTTTTTTTTCCGGTTTCTATAGAACGGCTTCAGAGAGCTAATATACCGGACAGCGCGTATGAAAAAAAAACTATAGACGATATCGACCATTAATGATGCTGAAATAAGAACAAAGGTAGTTGACCTCTGGTAGGTCAAAAACGTCTATTCGGTCTATGTATATGAAGATATAATTACTATGTAGAGCAGTCCAAACTGTTGCGGCCACAGACTAGAAATGTTGCCGTTCAAAGATTTTATGGAACAACTAGATTTTTTTGAAATTTCACACCATAAAGCGCGTTTCACACATAGCGTGGGTGCGGGACGGGCGCGGGTGATTTAGTCATCTATAGTTGTTTACAAAATAAAGTAAAAAAAATCTATGTAAAGAAACCGGCGTTGGATGACAAATCGACCCGCTACTGCCTCCATCCGCGCTATGTGTGAATTGAGCTTAAGAGACAAGATAAGAAATGTTCTGTACTTAATTCGTATTGTATATTCTGTGACGGTAACATTTTAATTTGTCATTCACGCAGCGTGATTTTTGTAGCTGGGTGTTTTTATGTATAATGAGTATCTAAGTATGTTTATTCAGAACCCATAACACAAGCTAGTTAAACTATACTTAGGTACTGTGGGTCTAGGTGTCGTTGTGTAGATTGTCCTAGAATATTTATTTATTTATTATTTATTTAAATTATTACAAAAACCTGATTCAAGTTCAAATTCAAATCATTTATTGCTTATTAAGTGCACCTAGATTTTACGTTATATTTTAGTACTTAAGACCGCCTTTCGCAGACATTGAAATATTTAGGTTGCATATTTTATTTATTTAAGTAGGTATATTAATGTCTTCTAAATATTACAGAAAATCAATGAAATATAATAATAAATTAGATGTCATAAACAAAAGAAATTAATTAAATGTCAAGTTTGAATACAGTTAAATTAAATATAATAATGATTAAATGTCAATTGAAGTCAAGCAAATTATACACAATTTTGGATAAATGTCAATATACAATATCAATATACAATAAATACATCTTTATGTCATAGCTCTGATATTTTGTACCTAAGTATGAATATTATATATCCGCCGTCTAGAACCCATAACAAAGCTAATTCAGCAGATTGTCCTAGAATATTTACTTTTTCGCCGAGTTGAGCCGAGAGAAATTTGGCGGCTTTTCTTTTTTTTGTCTATTTACAATCATTACCTTAGTTAAAATACAGAAATTTGCTTAAGTAGCAAGTTGAGTGAACAGCTCATTTCCAGGCTTGTTTATTATCCAAATAATCCTTTATTTTATAGTTGATTTTATAGTAAGCTTTCTGCCACAACTTTTTTTGAAACTAAATTTTTAAAGTTATTGATAGGCAAATCCCTATTTTCATTAGCGAGCTTATTAAAAAAGCGGATACAATTATCCTGAAAAGAATTTGAAATTTTGTGGAGTCTACTATCACAGACAACGATATTACTAAACGGAATTTACAAAATCTCAACATAAATAATATTATATATAGACCACCGATTCGAAAAACGCGACCCTGGCCTGAGAAGACTCCGACAAGAACCGCAGCGGGAATTTTCCATACTGCCTGTGTGTATGGGATGGTCGACAATCCTAAAAGCCCGTCTTTGCATCGAGTGAAAGGGGTTAAGCTGGTATGCAGACGCTCTGACAAAAAAGCGAAATCATAGACTGAGCTTTTATTGAAACATTTTTGGGTTAACTTTCTAGTTTAGTTGTGCTGTTACTGAGATAGAATTTCGACAACCCATTGGCGATAATAAGATTCTGTAATTATTGAACATTCGGTTAATGTCTCAACAAAAAGAGCATACATACATAGTTATATCAGGAGTATATTTCTCGATTTCACCAAGATCCTTTCATCAGACCTGCCTTCGTAGATATGGGCCCTTAAAGAGTGCCACTCCAAGGGCTCTCAACAAAAAACAACCTTAAAAATCCCTTCGTAAACATTTAAAATACAGGTCGAATTGAGGACCTTTATTGAAGTTACTTAAAAACAATTCATTGGGTAGGATGGTCAAACAAAGTCCCAATAAAATGTATTATGTATAATATCAATATTGGTTGTACTTTCTAAAATCACCTATAAATCACATTTTGTAACCGACAAAGAGGTCTCAAGGCTTTAACTTGCTCGAATCAAAATCATAGTTAGTAATGACTAATAATCAAAATCATAGTTAGTAATGACTTTAGAATCAAAATCATAGTTAGTAATGACTAATAATCAAAATCATAGTTAGTAATGACTTTAGAATCAAAATCATAGTTAGTAATGACTAATAATCAAAATCATAGTTAGTAATGACTTTAGAATCAAAAAAACTGAATGTATTTTGGCATGTCTATTCTTGTTTGGTTCCGTGGTCATACAAAATTATTAACAGTTGTCGGTCAGTCGAAGATTACTACGCGCGGTGTATGTACTCAGATGTTATCAAACATTTATTCAAAAGTAAATTTGTGTAAAGCAGTGTTGTAGTGCTACTGATATTTTGATAAATATGTAAGTTGGTTTTTATTTGGCGTTTGTGGAGTTTTTTAGATTGGGTTTTAAAAGGTCAAGGTTCATGGGGATATTTTTAGATGTTCAGCAAGAATCTGTAAAGAAATAAATATTTTCTGTTTGTAAAAAAATTCGGGATTCTTCTTTCTTACAAAATATGGTTTTAATCATGATTAGAAATACGATTTAGGAGTTATATTATAATTATCATCCCAAATAGAATAAATTACTTTGTTCTTCCAAAAAAACTGTGCTCTTACAAAACAAGCTCAAAATTTTGTGAAGAAAATTTAAAATTTTAGAAATTTCAGAAGTTATAATTAAGGATTTTTGAAGCTGCTTTTCATCTGTTAAAATATTATATCCTCAAAGGTCACTGAACTATTTTTTTTTTAACGACTATAGGCTTTGTAGTCAAAAAAGGTTACACTAGGGTTACCCGGGGAGTGGTGGATATGTTGGCTATCTCACCTCCGGTAAGTAAAGACTCAGAGACGGGGTGCGTTTTAGTCAAATCGAATCCGTCATAACCTCCCCAACCGAATCTGGCGGGGGGTATCCTTGAGGGATTTACGCACAATAAAAAATTGACTAGAATTACTGTACTATACTGAGTTGGTAGCCTAGTGGTATGGGTAATAGACTGCTGAGACGAGGTCTCGGATTCGATCCCAGGTTACCATGGCACACACCAATGACTTATCGATCCTTTTTGAAGTTATGTGTGTATTTATCGCAGGTTTATAATTGCCCGGTTATTGGCAACAGGCTCGCCACCTATTACATTGGACCTAAACATAAACTGGCGAAATGTGAGTGCTAGCACCTCTGCCTACCCCTTCGGGGATATAGGCGTGAGTTTATGTTATGTAAAAAAAATACTGGAGTTACACAATTTGCCAAAAGAATGGTGAATGATATGTATCGTCAGTTCTGTGATATAAACTTATGGTTAATAACCTTTATGGTTCCAATGAAGTGCTCTCAGGTGTTCTTGTTATGTAATTCTCCGTAGTTGCACAGTGAATGTGCACAGTGAATGTGCACAGTGAATGTCGGATATCTGATGGCAATTAGATTTGCCCCCAATAACGTGGGACAGAACTTGGATATAACATCTATTCTGTGTCTGAGTATACTACTAACATTCTAAATGTTTGTGAATATTTTTTTTTTCAAACACGCTCTATTGGCTGAATAGAACTGGCTAAAATTAAGTACAGGGATAGATTTATAGTCTAGAATAATGCCTTTTCATCCCGAGAACAGGTTCCAAAGAGAAGCAAAAACAGAATCAAAGTTCCATACATACGGAGCCGCGGTTATCGATTAATTTATTAAATCTCAATTTGATGCCTCCTTCTTGGGGAAGGTCTTAGTAGACGAACAGACGGACCATGAAGTTATTATATAAGGGTACTGTACCACATGTACCCAGCACCATCTAACGACAGCAGACTACAAATCCTGCATCGCGAAAGTGAAGTTCTCGCGCTGGTACAACTTTGGCCGAGGTATGGTCAGAGAATTCTCTCTGTACATCGTGGAACACCGCAACTCGCTCTTCCACAGATTCTGTTTTTATTTTTGAGGTACCGTTTTAGCCGGTTCAAGTCTGACATAATCTTCCGCATTTTAAAAAATAAACCATAAAAATTGATCAATAAAATTGGTCGTGAACTTTAGCGCTCAGTAATAAACTTAATGACTATTTTTTATTCAAAGTCAATACAACAAAAAAAATCATCAATCAGTATAACTCATTTTCTAGTTTTGACTTTAGTTAAAAATTGGCTATTCTTTATTTAATTTTTTAGATTTTTTTTATACAACATAGGTCACAGATAAGCACGCGGCTCACCTAATGGAAAGTGGTTACCGTGGCCTATGGGCGAGTGTAACACCAGAGGAATAACACTCTTGCCGCAACCCCTGTAAGAACAGAGACATTTTTTTTTTTTTTTTTCATTCTGTGTCGTCAGCGCAAAAAATGTAGGTCAGGCCTTTGGTTTTCCCACTGACAACACAAAACCTCTCTAGTGAGCTCTGGCTACCCTACTCACCACCGAAAACACAACACAAAGTTATGAAACTGCAGCTGCCGTGGTATTGCCTGCAGAAATACTGTATCCGTTCGCGCTGCACCTTTTTTGCTATGTAAATTTATTTCTTTATGACTTTGTCCTGACAGTAAAGAACAAAAAACAAAAAGAATTATTATTTACATAATGTAATACATTTCGACAGTATCTACCTACACACATTTTAGCAGGTCATTTAATGTCAGCCTTTGTGGCATAGTGGTAGCAAATGCGACTGCATCTTAGTAATCACGTGGTTGATCCTCACTCAGTGCAAATATTTATATGCATACATATGTAACTGTTGGTATGGGTCTGGTCGTGCCTGTTAAGCTGTCGGACCCAGTTGTCATACAAACAGCTATGGCAGTCTACATGCAATACTTTGATATCGTCATTGTGGTTTTGATTACGCTAGGCTTTTAATCCCCACAGATACCACCTCTACCAAAATCAATGGAGATGATTATGTCGGACTTGAACCGACCACAACGCACGCCATCCATGGGTCCTTGATTACCAGTGGTGAGATTATACAAGACATATCTCTCGCACCATGACAGATCTGGGGACATTTTTTGAGATGACCCTCTTCCCCTAATGTAGGGAACAATGTTGTCCATATCTAGCCTCTGCGTATGGGGTGACACTTGGCGCCGCCGCCGCAGCCTGCTTCTGCTAGGGTGACAGGCGGCTCCACCCAGGGACGGAGGTCATTTTGTGACATACTTAATAGATTGTATTTTACTATCGAAAAAAAATTCCAGACTTTAAATTGATTCATTATTATATTGACTACTACATAAGGTGTGACTTATTAAAATGTTATGTTGTTATGTTAAATCTTATCTTATATATGACTAGCTTCGTTCGCGTCTAATAGTGACTTCCAGCAGATTTTTGGTTTTACCCACATAGTTCCCGATCTCGCGGGATCACTTCAAAAATGAAATGTGGAAGATATTCTAGGGAACTCTACAAAAATCAACATAATGAGCTCTGCGTTTGAATTGAAGATATTGTTACGAATGATGATTTCCAGAAGATTCTGCATAATCTGCATGGCATATAAACAGCACGTGGTATTCCCAGGCGGTCACCCAGCCAACGGCCATACCACGTTGAATACACCGGTTCTCGTCCGATCACCGAAGTTAAGCAACATTGGGCGTGGTTAGTACTTGGATGAGTGACTGCCTGGGAATACCACGTGCTGTTTATATACCATGCAGAATCTTCTGGAAATCATCATTCGTAACAATATCTTCAATTGAAACGCAGAGCTCATTATGTTGATTTTTGTAGAGTTCCCTAGAATATCTTCCACATTTCATTTTTGAAGTGATCCCGCGAGATCGGGAACTATGTGGGTAAAACCAAAAATCTGCTGGAAGTCACTATCAAGTGGCAGGTCAGCCAAATTCCTCAGGATTTGGCTGACCTGCCACTTGATAAGTTTAAAATAGAATTGAAAAGATTTTTAATTAAAAAAAGCTATTATAAAGTAGACGAATATCTTGATGATAAAAATGCGTGGTCATAATAATCTCTTGCTCTTGCACCCAGTTATTATAAATAAACAACTAAATATTAAAAAGAATAACGATAATCTACCTGAGTTTCTTGCTGGTCTCTTCTCAGGAGATTTAACTACCGAACCAGCGAAAGAATCATTTTCTAATGATTTATTTACTAAGTATCCTAATTTATTATGAATTATAATATTTTTGACAAATGTAGGTACATAATTATTGTAAAACTTTGACATTCATAAGTGCTCTTTATGTGCCTAAACTGAATAAATGAAATTGATTCTTTGATTCTTTGATTCTTCTTGACTATAAGACGCGAACGAAGTCGCGGGCAAAAGCTAGTTGTATTACATTTTCATACCTTTTTACTATTTATTTACATTTTTCCGATGAATTTTCAGTACTGAATTGATGCCGACTCTTGACCAATAGATGGCGCTGTATGTCCAGAATAAATTTTATTTTTTATTTTATTTTTTGTAATAAAAACTACCCTATGTCCTTTCTCAAGTTCCAAACTATGTCTGTACCAAATTTCACACAAATCGGTTCAGTAGTTTAGGCGTGAAGCAAAGACAGATAGACAGACAGACAGAGTTACTTTCGCATTTATAATATAAGTTTGGATTTGGATTTGGATAGAATTATCTATACTCCGTTAGAGCATTTTTTTAGTACCAAAAGTTGTATTATATTTTCATACCTTTTTACTATTTATTTTCATTTTTCCGATGAATTTTCAGTACTGAATTGATGCCGACTCTTGACTAATAAATGGCGCTGTATGTCCAGAATAAATTTTATTTTTTATTTTATTTTTTGTAATAAAAACTACCCTATGTCCTTTCTCAAGTTCCAAACTATGTCTGTACCAAATTTCACACTAATCGGTTCAGTAGTTTAGGCGTGAAGCAAAGACAGACAGACAGACAGACAGAGTTACTTTCGCATTTATAATATTAGTTTGGATTTGGATAGAATTATCTATACTCCGTTAGAGCATTTCTTAGTACCAAAAGTTGTATTATATTTTCATAACTTTTTACTATTTATTTACATTTTTTCGATGAATTTTCAGTACTAAATTGATGCCGACTCTTGACCAATAGATGGCGCTGTATGTCCAGAATAAATTTAATTTTTTATTTTATTTTTTGTAATAAAAACTACCCTATGTCCTTTCTCAAGTTCCAAACTATGTCTGTACCAAATTTCACACAAATCGGTTCAGTAGTTTAGGCGTGAAGCAAAGACAGATAGACAGACAGACAGAGTTACTTTCGCATTTATAATATAAGTTTGGATTTGGATTTGGATAGAATTATCTATACTCCGTTAGAGCATTTTTTTAGTACCAATAGTTGTATTATATTTTCATACCTTTTTACTATTTATTTTCATTTTTCCGATGAATTTTCAGTACTGAATTGATGCCGACTCTTGACTAATAAATGGCGCTGTATGTCCAGAATAAATTTTATTTTTTATTTTATTTTTTGTAATAAAAACTACCCTATGTCCTTTCTCAAGTTCCAAACTATGTCTGTACCAAATTTCACACTAATCGGTTCAGTAGTTTAGGCGTGAAGCAAAGACAGACAGACAGACAGACAGAGTTACTTTCGCATTTATAATATTAGTTTGGATTTGGATTTGGATTTGGATAGAATTATCTATACTCCGTTAGAGCATTTTTTAGTACCAAAAGTTGTATTATATTTTCATAACTTTTTACTATTTATTTACATTTTTTCGATGAATTTTCAGTACTAAATTGATGCCAACTCTTGACCAATAGATGGCGCTGTACGTCCAGAATAAATTTAATTTTTTATTTTATTTTTTGTAATAAAAACTACCCTATGTCCTTTCTCAAGTTCCAAACTATGTCTGTACCAAATTTCACACTAATCGGTTCAGTAGTTTAGGCGTGAAGCAAAGACAGACAGACATACAGAGTTACTTTCGCATTTATAATATTAGTTTGGATTTGGATTTGGATAGAATTATCTATACTCCGTTAGAGCATTTTTTTAGTACCAAAAGTTGTATTATATTTTCATACCTTTTTACTATTTATTTTCATTTTTCCGATGAATTTTCAGTACTGAATTGATGCCGACTCTTGACTAATAAATGGCGCTGTATGTCCAGAATAAATTTTATTTTTTATTTTATTTTTTGTAATAAAAACTACCCTATGTCCTTTCTCAAGTTCCAAACTATGTCTGTACCAAATTTCACTCAAATCGGTTCAGTAGTTTAGGCGTGAAGCAAAGACAGACAGACAGACAGACAGACAGAGTTACTTTCGCATTTATAATATTCGTTTGGATAATCTTACATTACCGTATTGTACAATGTTAAATTAATCAATTAAATATTCGCACGCCACACTTGGCAGAATATGCAGATCAAGAAAAATTTAATACCTGTTATGACCATATTCTTGGAAATAAACGTTTCTTTCTTTCTTTCTTTCTTTCTTTCCTAATGGAAGCTAGGCTGGAATAAGTGAACGCTGGACTCTGAGGTGAAAACTTCGCACACGACTCAAGGATGGTGATGATTTAATAATAATTTTGTTTCAGATCATATCAACCAGGCCATCATAATGTACGAGCTATTCTATGAAATTGGTTACGAAGCCGAGATGAATACGAAGGAAGATCCAGAACTTTGGGAGTTAGCCCAGCAAGTATGCAACGAGAACCGAGATACTAGGGCGGCAGCTATTGTGGAACTTAGGCAAATGGTATACGGTTAGAATGAAGTGATTTTATTATTCAATATGATTTACAACTAAATACGGCTGAAAATTTTAATTTAGTACAGCTTTTTTTCACGTATTTAGTTAAGTTGTTTTAAAACATTATCCCTAAATATTTTTTTTATACCACTTAGGTGGCAGACAAGCACACGGCCCACCTGATGGGAAGCGGTCACCGTGGCCTATGGACGTTTGCAACACCAGAGGCGTCACACACGTGCTGCCTACCCTGTAGAAACCTTCTAATGCCCTTCTTGAAGAACCCCATATTGTAGTCACTTGGGAAAACCACGATAATATTTATAGGTAGGTACTATAAAAATAGGAATCTCTCCTCTGGTATGATATCTTTTTACTTGCTTTAAGTTGTGTGGTTGTGCATTCCTTTCTATAACAAACAACAAAAAAGTAATATTTTACTATTGCTAGGGAATGTTAAACCGTGGGCCGTGAGTGAATCGTGGTATCCCCTCCCTCCTACAATATATTTTCTTGTAATGGATTTCCGCCATGTACCGCCTACTTCTATATCTAAATAGTAATGTAGTCTATAAGTTTGTACAGTTATAACTAAAGCAAAATATTTAGGAATGGAAGGATATCTCCCTATATTGATGGTAACGTACCCAGGACCCTCAGCTACTTGCAATTAACCTACATAGGGCGGTACCTATGTATTATAAAAACTGCCAATATTGCAGCAATTATTTAAATTTCATTGATTAATTAAACATTTTACCAATTTCTATGTAATTAGGTATTCAATTAATAGTTTATTAATTACATCTTTGTGCTATGACTTTAATGAAGGTGCACAGAGAGCATAACACAAAGAAACTTAGATTTGGCAATTTGCCATCGTGAGAACACGATAATCATTATGCTGAGTTGTGGCTACTTTGGTGTTCAATATTATATTATCGATTCTACGTAATCAAATAATCGATTTTGCAGATCGAGAAGAATGCTTTCCCTTCAGAACAGACGATGAGTTTTTGCTGAGGTTTTTGCGAGCTAAGGATTTCATCGTTCCTAAAGCACACAAACTGGTAGATAATTATATTTTATTTAACCTGTAAAGTATATATGGACTGACAAAGGCAGTCTATCTGTTGACTCAGCTATACTGGAAGCAGCACTCACCTTTAAGTTATATATAGGTATGTATATTAATTAGAGTAATTCACTAGGCCAAATACTTAGCAATGGTGTCGCCGTCGAGCTGCTGGAGAGAAGACCAAAGAAGTCCTTGACTTGACGTCGTGGTGAAATGCGTGCCAAACGCTAAGTGGAGGAGAAAAAAACAACCTTTGCAGATGCGTAGAGATGTTGCGTCCCTGGCAGTATTTTACCGACTCTACCGTGGTGAATGTTCTTATGAGCTCTTCCAATTGATCCCACCCTCTACCTTCCTACACAGGACAACACGTACAGGGCTTAAATGTCACCCGCATACGGTGCAGAATATTCCATCAAGAACCAAGCGGTTCGGTAAGTCTTTCCTCGGCCGCATCATTAAGTCCTTGAACCTTTAAGCGGGGCGTGAAAAATCTACTGATGAGGCCGTCAAGCTGAGCGCCAACATTGTAGCACTGTACGTGTTTGCAATGGTGACCCTCTTTCATGAGACTTTGCCTTCAGCTTAACATCAGGCGAGGTGAAGTCAAATTGACGTGCCATAAATTAAAAAAAAGGCGGACTCTGACCTCCTTGACCTTGAATGCAATTAGGAAAATACGTCTACATGATGTTAATTTAATTAGTAGCAAAATCCCGCGTCATTCAATAAGTTGACAGCGCTTTTAACAATGCATAGGTATTATTTTTAGCGACGGGATCTAATACTAACTACCTAAATAACTTAAAATATGTATTTGATATCTATACCTACTTTTAAACTGTAGACAGGTCAATTCTGTACATTGAATATAATTATATTCAAATTAATATTGGAGGATGATTGGTGATCGATACTGATGCCAAATGCAATCAATAATTTGCTCGCGGAAAGAGGCAGTGGCAGCCCACGCGCTTGCACATCTCACCATCGCCATGAGCAAGGCGCTATCGCCATGAGTCAAAAAAACATAACATAACACACATTTCGCCAGTTTATGTTTAAGGTCCCAATTTAATAGGTGGCGAGCCTATTGCTATTAACCGGGCACTTATAAACCTGCAATAAATACACACATAACTTCGAAAAGCATCGAAAAGCCATTGGTGTGTGCCATAGTAAAACCTGAGATTGAACCGGAGACCTCGTCTCAGCAGTCCATTACCCATACCACTAGGCTACCGCGGTACTAAAAAAAAGTATGCCGATAAAAAGAATTAGGCCAATTTTATTCAAATGGTCAGGAGTATTCTCTGTTTCCATTTTCGAGAGCATCTTGTATAATCTATTATTTATAACTAACGACCCAGTTCTATAGCTCTATTGCAGATTTAATAGGATCCTCTCAAACTCAAACACGGAATGAGTCAAAGTCATTTTTTATACCTGTCTATTGTGGTGACCTTCATTCTTGACACGTGTAGCTTACCATAAAAAATTGTTCGCAGGCTTTAACACGTTCGCTGCGAAGCCAAATTAAACGAATTTTTCAACAGTGCGATGGGAGGCCTATATGCCTTAAATGTAACCTTTTACTGGTGCGATTAAGGTCTTTAAACCCCTTACCGACTTAGATAATTTAAATGTCATTTACCATGTGATAAATCATAAAAAATTTAAAAATAATTGACTGTCTGATAGGTAAAGAGCTATTCAGCTTATTCTTACGTTCGCCTGAAGGTATGTGGTCGGGGATGCCCTGAAAATGAGAAAATGTTTAGGAGGCACATCAGCCACCCACCGCACTGAATTATATGTTTAAAACATGTTATAACTAGTGATGTGCACATGGATGAAATTAAGCATATCATTACTTTTAAGAAATTTAATAAGTATCAAACATGTCTGGTATAAAAACATTGTAAGCACATCGGTTGTTTGCAATCAACACAAAAAGACTTAATTTTTTTATCCTTTTTGTTTGCTTCCCGACTGTCCATAGTGGTATATTATTTAAAATGGTACTTGCTTTTGTGAAACTTGTTAGTTCTTCGGAGGTATTTTCAGAATTAATGCCACTTTGTTCGTCATAAACTAGTATGTTATCTGTTTTTCTGTCAATTGTAGGTTGGTCACGGGTAGGTACTACTAGGAGCTATTTTTACTTTTACAGGTGTTGATAATATCTCAGTTACTTGTTCAGCACTAAACGGGCAAGTCAAATATTTCGTACTAGATAAATCACTTCTTTGTTACACTGAAGTCCTTTGGGGCGCTTGGGGGTCAAAAAGAATTCACTAGTCGAGTCTGTAATATTATGAAGAGGACAAATTTGCTGGTTATTTAAAATTTCTATTTTACTAAATTCCTTTCTCACAGTATTTATTTTTTGATACACTCGGCGATATTTAGGAATAGAAGTGTCCTCAATTGAATCTTCATTTATTGCTAACTCAAGCATTTTCCGACATCGTTTATTTCCACAAGACATTTCCCACAATCGTAATAATCACACTCCACTAATACACACTGCAACGTCAATTGATACGGTGCAACACTAGTTCATAGGTCATCAAATCTTACATAATAAGAGGTGCGGGAAGAGGTCGAATAACCTACTACGTCTTGAGAGGTCTATAGGCCTCTTATCCGCACCCTAAGACGATATTTCCCTTGTAGTGCGGTAAGGGGTCTTTAGACCTCTCACGTATTTTTTGACTAATTCTAGTTACAAATGAATAGAACAACACAATCATATATTTATCTCTTTTTTATATTTAGAAACCTACTAGCTACGACCTTCGCACTAGACGGAGATCACTGTATTTTTCCGCGCACCGAGCGAAAGTACACACAAGGGGTCTTTAGACCTCCTAACGCAGCGAACGTGTTAAGGCCTTCTAGGTGATTTTTGTTCATAGCAGATTTTTTGTTAACAACGCCATTAGTTCAACGTACTACGATTATATTTTATTACTTTTTATAGGATATCTCAAATTGATCAAAACATAAATGAACAAGTTTTTGTACTGTAAGGTTCTGTTTAGGTATAAGCACTAGTTGAAGACCCAATGTGTGCTCAAAAGGCGTTCTAAAATTCAAATTCAAAATTCAATAATTATATATTCTGTATAGACCATTAAACGGCACTTACAAAACGACAATATCAACAATATTTTATCAATTAGAGAGCAAATGGACCACCGGTTCGAAACGCGGTCCGGGTTGAGAAGACTCCGGCAAGAAACTCAGCGGGCTTTCCTTTTTTTTGTCTATTTACAAGCATTTACTCGTACTTAGTCTAGATACAAAAATTTGCTTGAGTAGCAAGTTGAGGGAACAGCTCATTTCCAGACTTTTTCATCCAAATAATCCTGGATTTTATAATAAGCTTTTTGGCATAACTTTTTACTACATAAATTAGTAAATAATTATGTTTGTTAATTATATAATTTATATAAAATAGAACCGTTAATTAAATTATATCAAACAATAGATTTTTTGTATGTAATACGTTTGTTCACATTTCTTTTAAACCAATAACAAAATAAGTGTGGTCAAATAAATAACGTGGGAATATGTCCTTATCTCAATGTGACTATCTCACACTGTAACCATTGTGTAGAGGAAAACCGGTGATTGGTAGTGTATGACTATTTACCTGCTCATGGTAATATTAATGGTTTACCATAAATATTATACAATAAGTGGCTTTATCTCAATGTCCTTATCTCAATGTGATTATCTCACACATATAACCATTGTATAGAGAAAAACCGGCCAATGATAGTGTATGAGTATTTACGTACTCATGATAATATTAATGGGTTACCATCAGGCCTCTACCGTGTCCCGCCAGGAGGAATAAATCCCACAAGTATTTGCTTTTCTTCAAGTTTCCCACTGTGAGGGATGTCTTTTGGTGAAAAAGAGCAAGAGGACCATAAAGCAGTTGGAGTGCTCTGAGGTGAGTATTTCGGACGCAACTAGAACTCACCTCTTGAATCATTCTTATGAATAAAGGATAACCCTCATCGATTTCAAAAGACCTCTTTTTTCTCCGTGCGGAAATCCTCACGGATTCCCCCGCCGAACTCAACGAAGGTGGTTATGTTGGACTCGGACCATACAAAACCGCATAGCCATCTTGGCCCATCAGTTGTCGAGAGTGAGGTAGCCTCTGGCATATTTCTTACGCCTCGGCTGAACCAAGACCAGCGAAGATCCCGTCGGGTTTAGGATTACCGTGTCCACATTTTGCCCCGGATAGGAAGGAGCGCTCATCACGCTGCCGCCGGCCTGCTCTTGTTAGAGTGGCCTGCACTCATGGAGGATGGAGGTAATTCTGTGACCTCTGACGTCCGAGTCGCCTTCGCAATTTCAAAAGACCTGCCGCCTAGACAACTGGAAATTCGACGTTGCTCGTTGTTTTGTGGAATGGAATAAAATGTGTTATTTTGATATGTACCTATGACAGGCGTGAACGAGTGTCAATCCCATACATTGAACATTCTATTCTATTTTCTACGAAACGACGACCAAAGAATTGCCACCAGTCTAAGGGACTGTTGAACGATACTTAACCGATACCTATTATCTACCGGTATTGCGCTGGTGTCTGTCCTTACCCCTCCAGTAAAGCAAAATGAACATGGAATCTCTCGATATTAAGACTGTCTAAGTCCTTAATTACTAAGCCAGCGATGCGTGACGCTTATGGAATACGGCGCGGCGTACGAACATATGTACCAAAACTAAGACCATTGACTTCGGAAGTTTCAAGAGCTAACAATACGGCTTTACTCTTTTTGGCCGTTTATTTGAATATAAATAGCTGCAGTCTACATAATATGCGTGCGCAAACTTAAAAAATACAGAAATCGTAATGTAATTAACGGTAACACGCGGATACCGTTTTTAGGGTTCCGTAGCCAAATGGTAAAAATCGGAACCCTTATAGATTCGTCATGTCTGTCTGTCTGTCTGTCCGTCCGTATGTCACAGCTACTTTTCTCCGAAACTATAAGGTCTATACTATTGAAACTTGGTAAGTAGATTTTTTCTGTGAACCGCATTAAGAATTTGTCACAAAATTAGAAAAAAGCAATCAATTTTGGGGATTGCCATATATAGAACTGAAACTCTTTTTTTATCAAACCCATGCGCGTGGGGTCTATTACCTATATGAAAAAAATGCTATTGAGGTTTCTAACATCATTTTTTCTAAAAAGAATAGCGTGAGATACTTCCAAAGTGGAGTAATGTGTGTCCTGAAATAAGAGAACGATATATCTCATAAAAAAATTGGATGTACATTGCCATGCAAACTTCCACCGAAAATTGGTTTGAACGATATCTATATTTTTTTAATACGCCAATAACTGCAATTTTCGTCTTTCTTTCACTTAATTTAAAAATTATAAGGCAAAGCGGCTGATCGAAGCTGCTGATTTTACTTGCTGCTACGGAACCCTTCATGGGCGAGTCCGACTCGCACTTGTCAATACAGCGATTATATCGCGCCAAACCACAAACTGCTGCCATACTTTTTTGAGGTGTCTTAAAATGACTAACGGAATAATATCCACCATAAATTGCAAACATCTTCTTGGTTTATTTACATAATTATTTAGTAATCAAGCCTGACCAAAAGCCAAGCGATAATTGATTGAATCAACCGTGAGCACGCATTGACTTAATAAATACATACGTACAGTCACCTGCAATAA
This sequence comes from Pelosia muscerda, assembly GCA_963691645.1. NCBI lineage: Eukaryota > Metazoa > Arthropoda > Insecta > Lepidoptera > Erebidae > Pelosia > Pelosia muscerda. Next base: position 2,292,036 of record OY829114.1, on the reverse strand, counting down.
TATGTATACGTTTTAGAACTTTTTCACATTAAACTTGTCGAATTTTACCGTTTCATGTCATAATGTTGACTTGTCATTTATTATTGTGACATGGTTCCAAAGTGTATACATATTATTGCAGGTGACCGTACATACATAAAATCACACCTGTTTCCCATAGGGGTAGGCAGAGATCACGGATCTCCATTTGCTACGATCACGACATACTACTTTCGTTTCATCCACTCTCATTTCCTTCTTCATGCTCGTTGATTAATTGAAAAAATACGAATTCAATATACCTAAACCTATTTATAAGTAAAGTATAAGTTGGCCCATACTGGTTTCTATCGTGACATGCTCTGAATCCCGTTGCATCCCTTTAAAACATACATTACAGGCTATTTATCAGCTTTTTTCTCTATTGGATATATTGACATTTATGATTAGGTTGGTTGGTACTGTTTCGTTTCCTATAGCAGTAGCGTGATGAAGTTGTATTACCCTATGTTTAGGCCTATGTATGTAACATAGGCTATGTATGCTTAAATACCTTCAATCAAATCTAAAATATTTATTTCACTATCATTTACATTAAAAGTATACACAGTTTCCATACTTATAACAATAATTAAAATAATTACAACTATATCATAATAATTAAAATTACAACACGAAAATTATACACAGTTTCGAACTATTTTGTTTAAGTAAATATAATTACTGTTAATAAAAAAACATGTAAATGCTCCCACATTATTATACAGTCTATTTTCGTGAACTTTTGTCATTGTAAGTATTTATAATTCTATTTATACGTTATATACCTGTCTATAGAGATATGTAATTTTTCAATATTTTTGTTTGTTATTTTAAAACGTAAATATCGTTTCATTAAGCCTCGTGTCCAATAGCAGTGTTGCTCAACCGGCTCAATTATGCTAGCCATACACGTTCAAATATAATTGCGCAAATCTAAGCTTATGCAAATACACGTCAATGAAAACTATCTGCATTGGTCTGGGTGTTTCTATGTTTAATATGTATAGATTTACAAAAAAAATGTATCATTCTATTCTAGAACCCGTAACACCAGCTAGTTAAACTATGCTTACCATGGGTCTAGATGACGTTGTGTAGATTGTCCTTAATAATAAATAAAAGATATATTTCGGGGCAAGCTAAAATTTGCGCCAATATATTATGACGTGTGTGGCTACATACCATAATATTGCGCAATATGCGTAATGTTTTCAAGCTGACGCGCAACATATTGCGCGACTTGTTGTTTGTTCGATGATTGCTATATTCAGACTGAAAATACGCCCGTGTATGTTGTGCAACACTGTGAAACACTGTGTCTAGTGGATACTAGGCTTAAGCGGGCACGTGTACTGTATATTGTAATTTGTTTTTTTTTGTTCTTTTTTGTGTTTTTATTGTATTATTATGTTGTAATTAATGAAACTATTTTGTTTTTCAGCTAGTTCGTTATTGCGCTTTTAAAAATCAATACAAGCAGTTGTACGAAGGAGTAGACCTCTGGGGACTAGGCAAAGTAAAAAATGCATTCGAAAGCAACATATACGACGACCCAAATGTGGGACGTATTCTACTATTAACATTTGGTTAGTAGCTGCCTACGATAGACTATACACAGTTAAGTCACCGCGATTGTTTTGTATTTAGCACATCGGCAAAATGTTAAACAAGCTCGATGGTAGAAGCTTGAACGTTTTGGAACTTTTTCACATTAAACTTGTCGAATTTTACCGTTTCATGTCAAATGTTGACTTGACATTTATTACTGTGACAAGGTTCCAAAGTGTATACATATTATTGCAGGTGACTGTACCATCGACGCGGTTTCAAGTTTCAAAGCATAGCGCGGTATTATCGGTCGATAATATCGCACGGCTTATTGCGATACAGCTTTCCTTCAAACAATTTTACTTACACCGTTATTATTTCATAAAATTTTCGAGTTAGCCCTCACTTAACCTACATAATAGAGTCTCTTATAGTAAAAAATACGATTTGGTAATACATTATCTGTACGGAGGTAGGACACGACGGTATCTCCCGTCCGAAATGAGCTGTCCAACTGGGGAAGTACCTCCGCCCTACAGAAGACCGCGGTCATAATAACTATCGGGTTGTGTTCCCGCCGGTAAGTAGGGTAGCCAGAGCTCACTGTACCCCTCCTTCCCCTCCCCTTCCTAGCCTCCCCACCCCTTCCCAGCTCTCCCCCTTTCCCTTCAGGGTGGGCAGCGCGTGTGTGACACCCTTAGTGTTGCACACGTTCATAGGCCACGGTTGCCGCTTTCCATCAGGTGGGCCGTGTGCTTGTCTGCCACGTACGTGTTATTAAAAAAAAAAAAAACTAATATTATAAAGAGGAAAAAATTGTTTGTTTGTTGGTTTGTAACGAAGAGGCTCCGAAACTACTGGACTGATTTCAATAAGTAATTCTTTCACCTCTCAAAAGCTTCTATATCTAGGAGTAACATAGGCTATATATCATCAAGGTAGCAGAGTCATGATCATAAATCTCAATCGATCCGGTAAATTTCTCTACATTGGCGTTAATATCGACGGCAAGGAAAAGTAGTATAGAGAATCGAGTAAAGTCGTACAACGCGATAATCGATATCCACGTGGGCGGAGCCGCAGGCTAGCAAACAACAAGCAAGCAAGCAACAGCTAGTTGATAATACACTTGTACTTCTCCACTATATTATTATTGTACCTCTACATTCATTATTGTACTCTCCATAATGGTAGTAAAGCTAAATGAAAGTATGCTTTAAAAAAACACCAACTCACCTTATGGTGCCAATAACTTTATTTGTAGTTATGCCCGGAATCATGTGTCCTCGGCTTCGGGAGCGTTTCCCTAACACTCTGTATACTAAAACAGTGAGCGGTATTATCGATCGATAAGAGCGCGCTCGTGTGTACCGTTTCCATCGCTGCAATACTATGTAGACCGATGAATATGATTGGTGTATATCATACGTGCCCACAGCGACGTAGCATAGTACATATCTGGTGGATAGGCACCCTTAGCGTGCAGAAGTCATAAATGTTTAAATGTGAGCAACGAACAATACGTCTTAAGTCTTTATGTTATTAAATATACGTGCATTTCGGCAGGTAAATGGGATCCTAATGAGCTCATAATAGAGGATTTGGCTCGCGCTGCTACCGCAATAATAGAGATTGGATTGCGACGACCAACTATCCAGGTTCTGGGAAGTACCGTCATTGTAGACCTGGAGGGCATCACAATGAAACATATTTCAATGTTCACTACAACAGCTGTGCACCAAACGCTTTGTTTTTTGGGGGTGAGTCCGTATATTGTAGTACAATACGTAAAAAAAAGTATTGTGTGTGTGTCTTCAAGAATAACAAAAAATAGTTTATAAGAAATGTGCTAAAAGACAAATGGGCATAATATTAATTACTATGAATCATATTGGGATATGTGTCACGTATAATTTGGAGTTTACAATGATCACAGAAGAAGAGGGACATAATATAGGTACTTTACAATGGTCATAAACAAATTGAGAATAATATTACCTAATAGTATCACGCTTAGATGTAATTGTTATGAGATCATATTCTGAGCATATACCCAACTCAGTTGTGGTCGGCTTTTTAGTCTAACTAAGATGCGGCTGAACTTCGAAATTTTCCGTGAAACGACTGCCATAAGACCTCTACAAGCAAATTAGCTATATTGAAGTTCTATAGTTACGCTAGTTGAACTTGCTCCAAATACCCCTAACGACTGCCATAGTTGTTGGTATGGCAACCGGGATCGACGACTTAACGTGATCTCCGAGACACGACCAGAACAGCTATATGCAGCCATATTCATGCATACAAATATTTGCACTGAGTGGGGATCGAACCCTGTGCAGGGTGTGAACTGTTATGAGATCATAATCATAAAAAACAAAGAATGTTTTAACAAAAAACCGATTACTTTGCCCATTTATACAAAAAATAAAATAATATTTCTGTAAGAAGACACTAATGGCAATTATGTTTTCTGCGCTGATAATCAATTCTCACGGTGCCAGCCGTTTGCTTTCACATAAATATCAACTTTATCTCCCTTAGACAAGACTCAAAATGGTTTCTAATATTTTTCTTTAAAAATTCGCAGCCAGCCGCTGTTCTTCAGTGAGGATTTGTCCTAATTCTTACTCTTACCGTTACCAGCTCGCGATGCCGACGCGCTGCAGAGGTCTACACGTAATCAACTACTCTTGGATGCTGAACACGACATTTTTCTTCATGAAGCGCTTCGTACCTCAATATCTTTGGGACTCCACTTACTTCCACGGCAGCGACATGAAATCTCTCCAGAGCCATATTAATCCAGAGTGTCTGCCTCCAAGGCTTGGAGGCACTTGTAGAAGTTATGCTGAATTTAGCCATTGGTTGAAAAGGGTTAAAAAATATAGGAATGAAGAATTTGATAAAGACATGAAGCGATTAGGCTATAATATAAAAGAGTGATGATTTGTTTAATATTATCAAATATTTATACTAACTACTTAACGTATATTATATTTTTTTATATTGTTGATTGATGACACTTGGTGGAACTTATTGTTATACATGATGGATATTGATAACACACTTGTATTTCTCCATTGTATTTATTTTTGTACTTAAATATTCCGAACAAAGCCTGAACATTTGGTTTGGATAGGTGAGCCCGATCTTGAGTTATAAAATCACAACGAAAAGTGGCATTGATTTTTATATATTAGATAAATACAGTGGAGAAGTACAAGTGTGTTATCAATATCAATCATTTATATTATAGTTATTTATTGATTAAAAAAGAGAGAAGTTTTAACAGGCGCATAGCACATAGACAAATTAATAAAAAAAACAAAAGGTACAGGTCACCAGCTTATGCGGCACTCTGCTCAGGTCAGAAATGCAGCTCGCTTCGTTCCTTTGCAAATGGTTACACTATGACATTATGTTGCCGTCTAACACGCACTTGTGCACAGCGTATTTGACACTTTAAACCATAAACAGTAATATTACAATGAACATTACTAGCGTAGCAAAACAGCTCTCCGTAAGCCACGCTAGTAAAAATCAACAATCCCTAAATCGATGAGCATGCATGAAAAAAGTTATGAGAGTGAATGAAGCGAAAGTAGTTATGTCGGGATCGTAGCAAATGGAGATCCGTGATCTTTGCCTACCCCTACGGGAAACAGGCGTGATTTTATGTATGTATGTATGTACTAGCGTAAATAGACCCACAGACTTCTTCATTACCGCGTTACCGAATTTAAAATGTCAGCGGCAGTAAATTTAAGTGTGTAAATTTCGACGTCACTGCAATATATATTCCTGTCAAAGTTTATAGGTAAGGCTAAGGCTTTATGAAGAAATGTATCCCGGTTCTTATATTCTGTCACTTTCTCATGCCTAGGTTTTATGTAATTATATGTATTTCACTCGCACACTTTGTTCCTGTAAGGATAAATAGTAAAGAAACATGGGTGTTAACGCGATCATATGGTAAATACAATAATTAATATTTTGTTTTACTTGACATTTCGGCTAAGTTGCACTAGCCGTGGTCACAAGCTGATCATGCAACGCGAAAGTTTAAAATTAACTCTATGGATAACTTTATGCTCTAAATACATATATATTATATATTTTACACACGTTTTCCCTCTTTTATATGATCACCAATTCACCAAACACCCACGTCAACCTTTGTACACTCCTATCCATCCAAAGGTTGTCTGGAAAAGAGGCGAATGCTAATCGAGAAGTCAAGAGAAGAGAAGCTCAGATGAGAGTTGAAGCCGGGGCTTGAATGCTCGACCGCTGAGCTACGTCTAAAGAATTTACAGTCACCTACAACCATCATGGTGAATTGATGGAAGCCATCTACCGATAGGCACTCATACGACCTATTGGAAACAATGAACACGGATGAATGAACACAATGAAAATTTCATTTAAAAAGGAAAATATGCATTTTTTACCCTACTTAAATATAGGTGAATTTGCTGTTTTGGTGCATTTAGTATTTATATATTTAGTATATTAGTAAGCTATAATAAGCTATAGTAAGATATGTCAGGACACGACCAATTAATAATCCTGATATCTTAGGATTGCGACTGCATTTTGCAAATCTCTAAATACAGCTTATATTAGGTCGTTATAAATGAAATTGCCGTTTTGTTTGAAGACACCGGAGGAAACCAAATTTTCAGTACTAACACTTTTGCATTATTTTACGAATGACAAATCCAAATTTTATGATTAGGAAGTACTGTTTTTGAAGATCGAATTCAATTTATCAAGCGGCCAATAAACATAAAATTTAATACCGAGTTGTAAAATCTAGAAATCAACTTTCAAACAATATATAAAACAATGGCAATAGTTATTTGAATTACAGAAATAGTGAACTCATGAATCTGTAAGAAAGTTTCGGCAATTTTATTTGTAAAGACCTATTATTATTAGATATATAATTTGTAATAATCATCATTCTCTGAACCTTTTACCTAACTCATTTGGGGTCGGCTTTCCAGTCTAACTGTGATGCGGCTGAACTTCGATATTTTGCGTGAAGCGAGTGCAATCTGACCTTCACAACCAATGGCAATGGTCTAATGAGCAATAGGCATATCAAAATTCCAAGTTAGACTAGTTGGACTTTTGAATGCTCCAACTACTCGTAACGACTGCCATAGATGTTTGTATGGCAACCGGGACCGACGGCTTCAATATTCATGGCAGCCATATTCATGCATACAACTTTTGGCACTGAGCGGGGATCGAACCCGCGCCCCGTGCGTAGCAGTCGCGTGCACTACCGCCACGCCACGGAGGCTGTGTGAGGACATAATCTTCATCTGGTATGAATATTATTCTATTAATTAGCCTACTGCAATCCACTGCTGGACATACACTTCTCCCAATGTGCGGACCATTGTAACACTGTAAGTTTTTGCAATGGTGACCCTCTGTCCTGAGACTTTGCTTTCAACTTACCATCAGGTGGGGTAAAGTCAAATTAACGTGCCCTAAATAAAGTAATGAGCGAGGTTGCACAAAATATTTGTAAAGACACGATTTAATATAAAAAAAAAACTAGTTATTGCCCGCATGAACTATTTCCACTGCTGACCCTTATCGATAATGTGCTGATATAGCCTATGACACTCACAAATAATGTGGCATTCTCTTGGTAAAGTTTTTTCGAAATCGGTTCAGTAGATCGCATACCTCCCTCACAAACTTTACCTCTTTATAATAATAGTATAGATATTTCGTTTGTACAGTTAGTCACAAGCCATTAAGTCATTATAATTGATGAATTGAAGATAAACTCATTTTAAGGCCTTGTTTTCGTGTGCGTGAGAGTTTTTAAAATGATTGAGTGATTACGAGGTCGACCTTACGATTGAGAGAGTGCCTCTTAATCGTAAGGTCTGTGGAATGAGTTCCCTGCTGTGGTTTCCCAAGCAACTACAATATGGGGTTCTTCAAGAAAGGCATTCTTTGCGCATTTCTTTTGAGAGGTAGTTAATTATCTCCTAATGTTTGTAACAACTTTATATTAATAAAATATATATTAAAATTCGTTTACTAATTAAAATAAAAGATTTTTTCTCATTACAAAAAATCTGTACTATTTTATTATTTATTTAATCGTGCATAGTTTTCACAGGCTTCCCCCAGAACAACAATGCAGTACCTACATATTATATACCTACCATAATTATTATGTTTACTCCTAATTATATCTTATAAATCGTATACTACATTCTTACTGCTAATTATAATATCATAAATATTTATATTCTACCGTCAAGTTTTAATAGTATGTTTAAAACTCTTCGACTCCAAACTCTAACTGTACCTAACTATAAATCGGTAAAGTGAAGTGTGAAGGGTAGGCAGCACGTGTGTGACGCCTCTGGTGTTGCAAACGTCCATAGGCCACGGTGACCGCTTTCCATCAGGTGGGCCGTGCGCTTGTCTGCCACCTAAGTGGTATAAAAAAAAAAAAAAAAAAAAAAAAAGTGAGTAAGATAAATCTGCCTTCTGCAATAAATCCTTTCCAAAACAATTATTCATGCTAGATTATCATTTGTACACACACGACTATCTGCTCAAATCGAAACACAATCAAAAAGTAATTTTGTGATTCATATACGTATATCTATGAGGCCCGTGGCAAAAACTGGCTCAAATCTTACATAGCATTTGCTTTGTTTTTTATTAGTAACACTGGCATTTTAGTTCTTTGGTAACAGTGTAGTTCGTGATGAACTACAACCATTTTTGATTTTATTTTTAGTCTGGCGTTGTTTTTATGATGACTATAAGGTATGAGGTGGATGGACCCCTGATACAGGTTTTAAGGTCTGTGTATTTGTACGGAGTACGGCATCATTGGTAGTTGGACCATTGTCACAAATGGTGTCCTTTACTATGCCAAAGTTTATATACTTTGGCGAAAAGACACCATATGTGACAATAGGAGAATTTAAAATGCTTCAAATATAGCTTCGTGGTTTAGCGCTCAGTACGTTCCCCCTGTAAGGGAAAGATCGCGGGTTCGAATCCCGTAGACGTTTTTACTTTTTCCGATCTATATTAGATTTAAACCGTCAGCAGAGTGTTCATATATTTATAACGCCTGAGTTCGACAGGCAAGCACCAAGGTGTGGTGTAGTGCTAATTAAAATTAATAGGCGTTAAACAGATACATTTAATTTAATGACATATTTACTTAATTTATATTTAATTTAAATGAAAATTGTAAGGAGACATTTGTGAAACATTTTCATACAGGTATTTGTTTTCAAGAAAATAAATCTTTGGCAGACGACGTTGGGTGTAACTATTAATTACCCTATCCTCATCACATATCCACTCTCTTATCACACATGGATTTCAATCGATTAGACTATCATATTCCACCACTGAACTATAGATATAGCCCTGCTCTTATATACTGACTTTATGAAGTCTGAGTTTTGGCACCGCAAGTCTATTTTTATTTCGCGTATTTAAATTGTGAATGTACGATTATTATTTTTTAGATGTTATTCCTTACATGTAAGGTTACGCCTTACATACCTTTTACGGCTAACTTAAAAAAATCGTTCGTTCACAACTTTAATACGCAAAATAAAAATAAATTTGCTGTGCCAAAACTCAGGCTTCTTAAAAAAAATGAAAAAAGAAGCTTTATAAAATAAGTAATTCGTTTGTGGGAAAATCTATATAAAATTATAATAAAATTTCTCAGGATTTGGCTGACCTGCAACTTAATAACTTTAAAAATAGAAGTGATAAGATGTTTAATGAAAAAAGTTCTTATTATGTAAACGAATACCTTGATGATAAAAATACATGATCATATCAATCTCTTGCTCTTGCACCTATTTATTATAAATAAACAAAACTATAGGTATATTAAAAAGAAAATAAAGCATAACGATAATCTACCGAGTTTCTTGCTAAGTAAGTACCTAAGTAAGTAAGTTACCAAACTTCCGAACCAGCGAAAGAATAATTATCAAATCATTTATTTACTATTTTATTTTCTTATAAATTTTAATATTTTTAGCAAATATAATTGTAAAACTTTGACATTCATGAGTACTTGTCTAAACTGAATAAAGGAAATTGATTCTTTGATATTATTGTGCCATAACAGGGAACCAATTTACGCATGCAGTTTCAAAAAAAATTCGACAAAAATTTTATTCCAAAGGATTGCTACTAATTACTGGCGAGAAGGTCATGTTACATCCGCCAATATAGTATTATCTTATCAGCTTTGTAGTCCGTTCTTTTTTGATTCCGTGGCCTGGGTGTGAAGTATCAGGGACAAACAATAAACAGCGTATCGTCGGTCAGTCAGTGATTACTGGGCGTTGTGTTTGTATCTAAATGTCATCAAAGTTATTCTAATCCAACAGTCGGGTGGTGCTACTGAAATTAAACATATTAATATAACTGTAAGTATGTGTTTATGTATGTTTGTGGACGTTTGCATTATTATACGGTTTGTGGGGTTGTTTTACGTTCAACAATGATGGGTAAAGTATTAAACAAGGACTTGAAAAAAATTGAAAATATTGTAAAGCTCGAAAAATGGGTAAGTATGTTTTAAGTTGTAAGTATGGACTCTTCAGCAATTGATTCATGCTCCAACAGGTTACCACTTTTTTTCAGAAATTCAGACCATTCCTTATAAACAATTTTTATAGACTCCCACTTCCACAATTTTATAAACTATTTAATCAATATACCTACTTATATAGAATGCTATATATACAGCATAAATTGATTGATTGGTTGTTTAATTGTTTGGTTGAACGCGCTTATCCCAGGGTCTACTGATTTGCGAGGGATATATAATCGCACCTCCGGCAATCAAAGACCCATGGACGGCGTGCGTTTTGGTCGGTTCGAGTCAGACATAATCACCTCCACCAACATTGGGGGAGGTAGTATCCGTGGGGATTTTGTATAAGATAAAAAAAAGTGTCTACTGGTTTGAGTTGAAGAAATATTTTTGTATTGAATAGCATGCTTATCGAGGTAGGATACAGGAAGGTAAAATGATGCTACTACTCAGGGAGCAGAACAGTAATCCTAAATGTTCCTTTTGAAACCGTGTTACACCCAGTAGTACACCAATGGTACTACGGTTACTTTTTCATAACCGTGGTACAAACAGTGGACTGGTTGTACTAAGGTTACAGCTGTGGTACCACTGACCACAGTCAATGGTACCACAGTTAGGAAGAAATGAACATCATTCGAATTTCCCATTGTTATTTGAAGAATAATTAATTTAGAGCCATGGGAATTAAAAGTAAACAACGGGAGAAGTCGGTGCAGGTCGTCTAGACATAGACATTGAAATTACGGTGAAAAAATGGGTTCGGTTGAGAAAATATAACCTGTTGATGAATCTTAACTTATGTGGTTTCCAGATTTCCAGATTCCCTTAGTTTCCAGATTGAATCAACTAGGCAATCATAATGTACGAGTACTTCTTGGAAATCGCCTACGAAGCAGAGGTCAATACGAAGGAGGAACCAGAACTGTGGGAGTTGGCTCTAGAAGTATGCAACGAAAATCGAGATACCAGGCTGGCAGCTATTAAAGAACTTCAGAAAATGGTATTCGGTTAGAATGAAATGATTTTATTGACTTCATTGGATTTTCAACGTTGTTGGCAACAAAAAATTAAAAGCTAGTTTTTGTTAATCCTATGAAAGGCAGAAATTCTACTGATACTGCAAAAATGCTTTCCTTTAAGCTTTAATGATATAAAATTAAAGTTTGAAATCGAAGGAAAACCCCCGACAAAAATACCTCAAAAAGAAAAAAATAAATAATTCAAGTGTTGTCGTGTCGGGGGACCTCTAACTGGTATAGTACACATGTTTTCGTAACGATCCAAGGTCCCGGTTTTACTTTTTCGAGGTATTTTTGGTCGGGGTTTTTAAATTTTTTTAATTTCATCACACAGACACGTGAAACTTTATATATGTGTATATATGTATATAGTAGTATAGTAGTAGTATATATAGTTATACCTGTTATACATGTTTTTGTAACTTTTAAACTATCGCGGCGTTTACTCATAGTGTTTATAAGTTCCGCGTGAAGTCCCGAAACTTATAAACACTATACATGTTTTTCTCTTAATTATGCCATTTATTTACTTAATTAGCTAAATGGCATTTTTTGCAGTATGACAGTGGTTGTTTACGACATTTAGCAGGATCGTGACCTTGGTTGTAGATTGTCATTGTGGAAGCGCAGACTCCAAGACTTTCCTTAAACTTTTTAACTCAGAAACTCTCAGTCCAGTTTCTGAGTTGACAAATTTTATTTGTGAGACTCAGAAACTCTTAGTCCAGTTTCTGAGTTGAAAAATTTAAGTGCACACCAAACTTTTAACAATTTGAATATGCTACTTATAATATTTTTGCAGATCGAGGGGAATGCCTACCCTACAGAGTAGATGATGAGTTTATGCTGAGGTTTTTACGATCCAAAAATTTTGTCGTACGTAGAGCACATAAACTGGTAATTAATCACATAATTATATTTTCTTCTTTCCACAAACACGACCCGCTTGATGTGTAAGATCAGAGGTGTCACGCTTTTCCCGTCGATCCTGCAGATAACTTCTAATGCCTTCTAATGTCATCCTTGAAGAACCTAATGTAGGTATGTCGCTTGAAAACATCTCTCTCACACACACACACATAACAGGGTGTTAATAATCTCACAGCCTAACAATGTAATCATCATAATTCTAACATTTATTAATCCCACTTCAAAAAATTTATTCATCGCTCATTGTGTCGTCTCTCTTGTAAAATTTTTGTAGGTCGGACCCATGCTTTACCTTCGCTCTCCACCTGGGTGAAGCACGGGTACCTATTGGGTTCGCTGCACGGCCACTTATTGATATAGTCAAGTACTTAAGTAAGAAAAATATTATAAATAATAATAATATAAACTATTAAAAACATTAGAAATAATTCATCATCATTCCCTGAACCTTTTACCAACTCAGTTGAGGTCGACTTTCCAGTAAATAATTACCATAAATAAATAAATATTCTAGGACAATCCACACAACGCCACCTAGACCCATGGTAAGCATAGCTTAGCTTGTGTTATGTATTCTAAAATGCGGATACACATACTTAGATAGTTTTTTTTGTAAATATATTACACATAGAAACACCCAGACCAATGCAGATATTCATATTCATCCATACAAATATTTATACTGGGCTGAAATCGAACCCGCGCCTCCTGCGTAGCAGTCACTTTTGTCGTCGTCTGTGTATATAGTATTTTATTTTTCTAAACAATGGATCTTTATCTTTACCTACTTTATTATTCTTTACATACAATACCCCAATTAAATAATTGTCTAGATCATTTGAATCATATTCGGAAGACCATTAAACAGCCTCACTGTACAGTAACGTCAACAATTGGGGCACGGGACCTTATCACCTAGCAATATTCGTGCTTGCTAAAGTCTAGGTGAAGCATGGATCCGACCCCAATTTTAGGAGAAACCCTGTTATTAATGTAGTAGCGTTCTCTAGTGGTATCCTAGTAACACTGAAGGCTAGAATTTGATGTCATAATTAAAACTAATTATCTAATTATCATAAAATATGCGATTCTTAAATGAACTATAAATAATACAAAAAGCCTAATAGAAGCGTACAATAGGATATTTACGATTATGATATCTAAAAGACTTCTGTCGACCTCTAAATACCACTTTGATTACTGCATAACTACTTACCTAATAATATTTTTGAAATCCTGCTATATACTTCATGTTTTAATATTAATAACTATTATTAATAATACCTTTTTTTAAAATAAGTATATAATATTTTTTTCATCATTAACTCATAGAATTAAGTCAATAACATTTAGTCAAATAACCCGCCCCTGACCGTTCAATAACTAGTTTTACTTTCAGTATTATTTCTGTTTTATGTTTTTAGTATAGAACAGTGGTCCAACTGCTCTGTCCAACTAACTGAACAATGAAACTTCAAAGGGGGTCGTGAACCAATAAAATTTCAGAAGTGGACTATTATTCGTTTTCCTATTTAACCCCTATTTGGAAATCATCGTTTTAAGGGTTAAGTTTTGAAAAACTGGTATATTAATTAATTTTGGAAAATCGACGCGAGGATGAGAACTAGCTTTACATCACACACATACACATGATATGCAATGACTAAAACGTGATAAATTAGTCAAATTCAAATCCAGCCTGGGCGTGATGGATATGCCAGAGGCTACCTCTTTTGTTTGTTTTGGTCGGTTCGAGTCCGACTTAACCACCCTGGCTGACTTTGACTTGGGGTATCCGTGGGAAAATAGGACAAGTTCAAATCAAGCTTTGCACGTTGAAAACAAAATATTAATTTAACCTTTAATTTTAATTTTTCATCTATTTTGTTTTTCAGTTTTGGCTCCTTTATCTACTAAGATAAGTAGCCGTTTTCCGTGTGATTGTAAAAAGTATATTTTAATATTTACCTCAACGATTTAGACACATAATTAATTAAGTATACTATTTTATTTTGCAGTTGGTTCGGTATTCCACGTTTAGAGAGCAATACAAACAGTTGTACGAGGGAGTAGATCTTTGGAGCTTAATAAAAGTTAAAAATGCGTTTGAAAGCAATATGTACGACCACCCAAAATTGGGACGCATTCTAATATTAACATTTGGTTAGTAGTATTCTAAGTTAAGGCTGCGTTTCCACCAGAGATGTACGAGAAGCTCTTCGGACGTGGAGTGAGGCTGGAACTGTGTGAGTGATTTTACAGGAGATCTGCCAGGCCCCCAGCGGTGAAATGAATGGAGGATTAACAGCAGAATGAAATGTATTTGATGTAAATAAAAGGAATAGTGTGACCAGACTGACGTATGACGATCCTGATCATATCTTTTCAAGAACACACGTTCCAACTCTTTAGCTATAGGCAACCAAAATAACACTACAGCAACGATACTTTCTTATGTTGAATCGACGGTATTTTAGAGTTGCCATCGTTGCGTAGTAATTTGTTTACAGCAGCGCCGCTACTGACGGAGAGGGACCGAGCATAGGTCTCACTCTTCGAAAATGCTTACCATGTTATACGAAGATACTTTGAAAAGGTGTTTTTGATGCGAATATGGTGGGATGTGCGCTATCGAAACACATTCGTAACTCCGCTTTGACGTTTCAGCTTGAGCTGCACTGAGCCACAAATTAATAAACAATTACGAGAATAGGTAAATTAAAAAATACATCCCTCGATACGCGTCCTCGCATATATCTTGTGGAAACGCAGCCTTAAGGTCTAAATCTAAAATATCCTGAACTCAATAGACCGCAAGACAATGATATAAATGTCCAAATCATTTGTGACAGGATGGTGATCACACAGGAGTCTAATAACCTCATGACGAAAAAGTAAATGATGGTCATAGCGCTGATAACGGCTTATTAAGTGTGTGCGCAATTCGCGCAACTTATTTTTGCTATGCCATTTGGTTTGTAAAAAGTATACGATACAATGTGATCGTAATCATATTTTCCATACTTGTACTAGGGGAAAAAGCTTGTACCATACCTGAAAAACTTATTTATTCGACATCTTATCAAAATGTGATTGGACATTAAGTTTTCTAGTATGACACCACCTTTTGCCAGTTACCATTGTGGCGCAAATTGTGCACTCGAGCAGCCGTTACTGGCGCTATGAATGTCATTTTTCTATTCTTCATGAAGTGATTAGACACCTCTATAATCGTCATCCTATAACAAATTACCTGGAAATTTGCGTCATTATCTTGTAGTCTATATTGTACTAATGGCTACATACTTTTCAGGTAAGTGGGACCCCAACGAGCTTCTTATTGAAGATTTGGCCCGCGCTGCATATGCATTCTTAGAGATCGGTGTGCGGCACCCAACGCATCAGGTACTGGGCGGTACTGTAATTGTAGACCTGGAAGGGGTCACACTCAAACATATTTCAATGTTCAATGCCACTGCAGTGCATCAACTACTCTGTTTCTTGGGGGTGAGTTCTTGTAAGAACATAATTATAATGAATTGTAAAATAATATTTTTGTATAGCATTCATAGTATCCACTTTTAAAACGGAAACTGTATTTGAATTACCTAATAACATAACATAACATAAACTCACGCCTATATCTCCGAAGGGGTAAGCAGAGATACTAGCACCCACATTTCGCCAGTTTATGTTTTGGTACCAATGTAAGGTGGCGAGTCTATTGCCATTAACCGGGCACTTGTAAAACTGCGATAAACACACATAATATAACTTCGAAAAGCATCGAAAAGTCATTGGTGTGTGCCAAGGTAAAACTTAGGATTGAACCCGAGACCTCGTCTCAGCAGTCCATTACCCATACCACTAGGCTACCGCGGTTACTACTACCTAACTAATTCTGTAACAAACACGATAAAAGCTCGCTTATTTCTATTTTGTTTAATTTATAAAAAGATACTAAGTTTATCCCCCTCCGTTCTTGCAGCTCGCGTTGCCTGTGCGCTGCCGGGGCCTGCACATCATAAACTACTCTTGGATGCTAAACACCACATTTTACTTCGTCAAGCGCTTCGTACCTCAAGATCTTTGGAACAGCACCCACTTCCACGGAAACGACGTGAAATCGCTCCACAGTCATATTGATATAGAATGTCTGCCTCCAAGGCTTGGAGGCACTTGTAAAAGCTATGCTGACTTTAGCCATTGGTTAAAGAAAATTAAACAATATAGAAATGAGCAATTTGATAAAGAAATAAAGTTGTTAGGCTATGTTATTAAAGAATAATGATCTTGTCGTGCTAAAGTATCAATAGCTGCTTAATTAATGATGAAAGTATAAACTCATATAAAACACGAACGTAAACACGTGGTGGTAGTGAACGCGACTGCTACGTAGGACGCACAGGTTCAATTTCCGCGCACAAATATTTGCATACCTATTTGTGCGCATGAATATGAATATTTGCATTGGTCTGGGTGTTTCTGTGTATGCTAAAATATAAAAAAATATGTAAAAATATTATCTGCATTCTAGATTCCGTAACTCAAGCTGGTTAACCCTTAATTTACCCGTTAGGTCCATTGGACTCCGCACAAAGTTTCAATCAATAGAGAAATATGTTTTTAAACACATTAAATTACTTTGTTTTACAAATTTATTTTTTATTTGGAGTAAAATCGATGATTTATGTGGAGGAATCCAATGGACTCAATGAGGTTAATTGAGGAATATAATTTCACCGGGTAAACTGAGGGTTAAGCTATGCTTACCATGACAAGGGTCTAGGTGGCGTTATGTAGATTATCCTAGAATATGTATTTATTATTTAGTTAATTTATTTATTTTCATGGATTCTATCGCAACTTGTTAGGTATTATCTCTCCGCGACCATGGCTACTGAAAAGCGACAAACGTCAGTAATTAGTGTAGATAACGATAGAACAGTAAATAGGTAGGTACATCGCGATGGATTTCGTTACAATTAGTCTGATTTCAATGTTAATTTCGTAATAACCTTGAGTGATTAGAAGATCTATAAATAGATAATAATGTATGTGTAACATCATGTTTACAATATAATTATCGCATTAATTTATTATTAAACAGAGCATTGTACCTACTATACAAACGCTGACTTTTTCAAACATAATACTTTTCAGGTAACCATAGCATCAGGTTCA
The DNA here is from genome assembly GCA_963691645.1 of Pelosia muscerda. Lineage (NCBI taxonomy): Eukaryota > Metazoa > Arthropoda > Insecta > Lepidoptera > Erebidae > Pelosia > Pelosia muscerda. The sequence continues at coordinate 2,274,702 of OY829114.1, read as the reverse complement.
GAGAAGACTCTGAGCCCGCACAGCCAGCGATGAGCGCAGGCGAAGCGGGCATCGGAGGACGCAGAATGACCTCCGTCCTCCATGAGCGTAGGCCTGGGAGTGACGGGTGGAGTCATCTGTCAGCCTAGTAGAAGCAGGCCGCGGCGGCTGTGCAAAGTACGCATTCCCATACCCGGAGAATAGACGGTGATCCGTGGTCCCTACGGTCGTATGGGGTCATCTAGAGCGAGATGGCCCCGGATCTTTCGGGGTGCGGGCGGAGTGCTTTTATCTCATCTCCGGCAACTAAGGGCGTGCGTTTTAATCGGTTCGAGTCCGACATAAGCTTCCCAACCGGCTCTGGCGGGAGGAAAATCGGGGGGATCTTTCGCACGATAAAAAAAATAGAGCAGTAGTTAAAAGAGGTGTCAGCGAACAATTCATCGCATAAAACTACCTAATCCTGGCAGACCAGCCCCCTATATTACAAGCAGCAGGTCTATAAAAACTTATATCGGAAATATTCAACACTCCATATGGGACTTGAACCTACCCTAGGGTAATACTCTGCCTAGTGGCGGAAAGTCCCCAGGGCAAAGTAGGTATATGGCACGAAAGTACAAAGGGTGGCGAGTCCGGAACTGGTAAAAGAAGCAAGCCCTATGGCAGCCCTCGAATTGGGCGTCCTCACGCTCAGTGCCTTGTTCACAACGATGGAGCAGAGCGCCAGGGTGTGGGCTGCTTCCGCCCCTTTCTGTCAGTAAATAATGCTCGAGAACGCTCGGAAGGCATCTGATGAGGCCGTCAAGCTGAGCGCCACCATTTTAACAAGGTACGTGTTTGTAATGGTGACCCTCTTCCCTGAAACTTTGCCTACAGCTTACTATCAGGCGAGGTGAAGTGCAAATTGACGTGCCAAAAATAATATTTTTTTTCTACGATGCTATCAACATCTAATCCGCCTCTGATGTTGCCTATAATAAAATGTATACTGACGCATGTAATGTAGTAGGTCCTATTACTACATTACCACAGTTAACATATTTTATTACTACACTGTCCATTTGTGATACTGTGCACATAATTTAATTGTTAGCAAGCTGATGAGGTCGGTGGATTTTTTGCTATCAACTTTTTGTCAGTTGTCAAAAATATTATGTAACGATTACTATAATATAGGAATCGTTAGATATTATTTTCATACAACCTGTATAAGCATGGACCTAGAGAAAAATACCAATCTGCAATTTGGGGCGTGCAAATATTGAATGTCTATTACTAGTTTTACAAATTTATACATGCCTGATGTTAACACATTTAAAATTAGGTTTTTTTGAATTTTGAAATTAACAGATTGTTGTAGGACTCGTAGACTAAATTACAATTCATCAAATTTTAAATTAAATAAGCATTACCTGGAATTACGTAATTGGGGTGTAATCGTATTAATTTAATGTCAAAAAAAGTATAAATAGAAAGAATAGAATTCTCAGCGTCCGTGTAAGGTATATTTGGAATTCAAACAGCCCACACACCGATTATCTGAAAGAGATCGCAGCCTGACCACAAACCAACTGCACCACAGATGACATTTTCATTTAAACTATTTGGAACTAGCTGTTGCCAGCAGCTCCGCTCACGTGGACTTCTAATCACGTTTCCGCTGTTTGGACTTCTGATCCCGTTCCCGCTGCTCCATTGGAAGGTTTACTTCCGTAGAGTTCAAGGAACAAATAAAAAAAAGAATTACTCGAATTGGTCCAGCCGTCTTCGAGTTATGAGCTTACTAATATATTTTGTGATTCATTTTTATATATTCGAGTATTGATTTATGTATAGTTATTTTATTTTTATTTTATTTTATTTGGGATAACAACAGTCGTTTACAAAACTTTATATCAGCAAATAATTACCAAAACAATGACCAATTACAGCTATCCACATTGTATATAAGCAGACTGATTGCAAAAATTAACAAAAACAAAATATCTAGACGCCAAAAATTGAACATTAGTTATGTAATAAAGTTACGCGTACTAAGCAGTACCTAACCACATATTTCACCTTTATAATACTCACCCACTAGTGTATATATAGTTTATTTTACCACCTCGGAGTCCGAGGTTCACTTTTTCCAGTCTATCTGCGTCGCGGCATATTCACGCACACAAATATTTGCACTGAGCGGAAATTGAATCCGTGCGTCCTGGGTAGCAGTCGCACTACAGCCACGCCCCTAGGCTGACTGAAAGTCTACACAAGAGCATCGTTCATTAATCAGTGTGCGTACTGACTAGTAACTGAGGTTGACTTAGGTTCATGTAGTCTTGTGAAACGTACGAGTCCGTCCTAAAACGGGCTCGTAACAATGCTGATCCCTCCCAGCTGGGGATCAGTAACATCACATGCCGCCGAACCTTAACCGGGGCTCGAATTTTCGAGTTCTCGGGGGAGCAACGCGGAACAAATGCGGACCTCTTCGCAACAAAGTTGTCAGAAGTCATCGCGGAGTCGGCGACGGTCGTCAGGCCTGTCAAGACCGCAGCCTTGGAGGTGACCGATCTGGACGATTCGGTCACCAAAGAGGACGTGGTGGCAGCCGTCGCGACGGCTGGAGGCTGCGACGTTGGCGCGATAAAGAGTGGAGCCATCAGGCCCGGCCGTCGCGGCATGGGCATTATCCGCGTCGAGTGCCCGGTCGCGGCGACTGCGGCCGTACTTACTGCGACCAGGGGACGGCTGCTCGTGGGCTTCAGCACGGCTGTGGTCCGACCACTTGAAGACCAGCCAGTGCGCTGCTTCAAGTGCTTTGCGTTCGGCCACACCCGAGCCACGTGTCCCTCCAAGTCCGACTGGGGAGACGCGTGCTTCCAATGCGGGCAGGAGGGACATAGAAGTGCCACTTGCCGCGCCACCACACCACACTGCGCAGCGTGTGCCGCTGGTGGCCGCCCCGCGGGTCACAAAATGGCGGGCAGGAGCTGCAAACCTCCCGCGAGGAAGGGCATAGTGCCGGCGCAGGTTTGCCCTGTTGCTGCCACTGCCGCCACCGAGGTCGCCGCTGGAGATTCAGCTGCGGTAGCTGAGGAGAGGGGTGCAATGTCGGAATAATGGTTTCCGACTACCGCATCCTCCAGGCGAACACCAACCACTGCAGAGCGGCCCAGGACCTGGTGGTACAGGTCATGGCCGAGTGGTTGGTGAACGTAGCGGTGGTCGCCGAGCCCTACTCAGTCCCTGGCAGCTGGCTGGGTGACGAGGATGGCTTGGTGGCACTAGCGGCGCGGTCTTCTACAGACTCCCCTCCCCTCTCGCTAATAGAGAGGGGGCCGGGATATGTGGCCGCCACGTGGGGAGACTTAGCCCTTGTAGGCGTCTACTTCTCTCCAAACCGCCCTCTTCAGGACTTCGAGAACTTTCTCGGAGTTCTGGCCGCTGTGGTTGGCAGGGCGGCGCCGCGTCAAGTTTCAGTGCTGGGAGACTTGAATGCCAAGTCAGTGACCTGGGGAAACCGTGCCACCGACGCACGCGGGCGGGCAGTAGAGATGTGGGCAGCCTCCTCTGGACTCTCCCTCTTGAACAGAGGCAGCGTCCAGACATGCGTGCGGCGGCAGGGTGGCTCAATAGTGGACGTCACTTTCGCCACCTCTGCGTTAGCGGCGCGCGTGCTCAACTGGCGGGTGGACCTGGTGGAGACGATGTCGGACCACCGCTACGTACGGTTTGACATCTCCGCCAGTGGCCCCGGAGGGGTGCAGCAGCCCCTCTCGGGGAGATCACCGTTCCCACGGTGGGCTCTCACCCGCCTGGACAGGGAGGCGGCGGCGGAGGCGGCGTTCATCCAGGACTGGCTTTCGCCGCCTTCCGCCGGCTTGGATGTGGACACCGTGGCGGGGCACCTCAGGGAGTCTCTGACCGAGGTATGCAACTCTAGCATGCCTCGGTCCCGCCGGCCGCCACCCAGACGCGCCGTGTACTGGTGGTCGGCGGAACTGGCGGGGCTTCGAGCGGCGTGCGTGGAGGCTAGGAGGGCCTACACGCGGAGCCGACGGCGGCGTCGAAGGGACCGGGCCGACGAGGACCACCTCTATGAGGTGTATAAGGAGGCAAAAATGGTCCTCGATCGAGCCATTGCCGCCGCCAAAGACTCGGCGAGAGCGGAGCTGCTGGAGGGTCTCGACAGCGACCCCTACGGGAGACCTTATAAGGCGGCCCGCAACAAGTTGCGCCCTTTTGGTCCTCCGGTAGCCGAGACCCTGGACCCCATGTTTCTGGATGGGGTGGTTCAGTCCCTGTTCCCGTGCAGGGGTAACTTCACCCCACCAGTGATGGACCCACCGCGGGGGAGAGCTCCGCCAGCCGAGGAAGAAGAGGAGGCCCCTCCTGTTTCGGAGTCGGAACTTGGCGCGGCGATTCTCCATATCCGCGCCAAGAAGACAGCTCCGGGCCCCGACGGTGTTCCGGCTAGAGTGGTGGCGATCGCTGCCACTCTAATGGAGGAAAGGTTTCGGGACCTCTTCAGCGCATGCCTTGCGTCTGGGAGGTTCCCCAAACCGTGGAAGGAGGGGCAGTTGTGCCTCCTTCGCAAGGAAGGGCGCCCAGCAGATTCCCCCTCGGCATACCGGCCCATCGTTTTGCTCGATGAAGTCGGCAAAATGTTCGAGGGGATAATCGCTGCCCGCCTAAAGGGCCATTTGCGGGATATCGGGCCGGACTTATCGGACGCTCAGTTTGGTTTTCGGGCTGAGCGTTCCACGGTGGACGCGCTGGCCTGCCTTAAGAGCCAGGTGAAGGAGGCGATGGAAGCGGGGGACGGATTGTTGGCTGTGTCATTCGACATAGCCAACGCCTTCAACTCCGTTCCCCACTCCACCATCCTAGAGGCGCTCCGATTCCACGGAGTGCCTCGATACCTGTATCGTCTGCTGGCCAGCTACCTGGACGATCGGGCGATCCTCCTGGTGAACAGGAGTGGCCAAGTTCGGCGGTACGCCGTTGAGGCCGGCGTTCCGCAGGGGTCAGTCTTAGGACCTCTCCTGTGGAACGTCGGCTATGATTGGCTCCTGCGGGGAACTCTCCTCCGAGGCACGAGTGTCGTCTGCTATGCGGATGACACTCTCCTCACCGCCCGGGGCGGGAGCTTTAGGGAGGCGGCCAACTTGGCGTCGGCGGGCGGATCCTTGGTCGCGGGCAGGATCCGCCGCTTAGGTTTGACGGTGGCGCTGCACAAGACCGAGGCCGTGTTTTTCCACGGACCTCGGAAGCGCCCCCCACCTGACGCCCACATCTTCGTGGAGGGCGTCAGAATTGAGGTGAAGGCCCAAATGAAATATCTGGGCCTCGTACTCGACAGCAGGTGGCGCTTCGGCCCGCATTTTAGCGGGCTGTCGTCGCGCCTGCTGAAGACCGCAGGGGCGCTCTCGTGGCTGCTCCCTAACTTGGGGGGGCCCAGCGCGCGATGCCGGCAACTTTATGCCGGCATATTGAGGAGCATGGCCCTCTACGGGGCTCCCATATGGGAGGAGTCCCTCCGAAGGAGGGAGAACGCCGCCGCCTTGCGGGCGCCCCAAAGGGCCATAGCTCAGCGGGTGGCGCGGGCCTACCGAACGGTGGGCTTTGCGGCAGCATGTGCTCTGGCCGGCACCCCTCCTTGGGAACTCGAGGCGTGGGTGCTCGCCAGAGTATATGAATGGACGGCGGGGCGGAGGGCGAGAGGAGAACGCCCAGCCCCCGAAGAGCGGGAGGCCGTCCGCCGCGAGGCGAAGGACGCTATTGTCGTCCACTGGACGGGGGACCTCGCCACCGCGGCCTTCGGCCGCCGAACCGTCGACGCGATTGGGCCAGTCCTGCGAGACTGGCTCGACCGACCGCACGGTTTCCTCTCGTTTCGTCTAGTGCAGGTGCTGTCCGGACACGGTTGTTTCGGATCGTACCTGCATCGAATCGGACGGGAGGAGACGCCGTCGTGCCACGACTGTGGCGCGGCGGAGGACACGGCGCAGCACACGCTCGAGGCGTGCCCGTCGTGGTCCGAGCCGCGCCGCAGTCTCGTCGCGGTGATCGGACCGGACCTCTCACTACCCGGCCTGGTTAACGCCATGTTGAGGGATGAGAGTTCCTGGGCGGCAGTCGCCTCCTTCTGCGAACACGCCATGTCCCAAAAGGAGGCGGCGGAGCGCGCGCGGGAAGACGATCCTCACGCGGCGGCGCTCCGAAGGCGGAGGAGGGGTCGAAGAAGGCGTCAGTATGACAGTCATCTCCGACTCCTCCCAGGTGGAGGCCAGCAGGCAACGGGTGCGGGGGCACCCTTGCCTGCATTGCACAGGCCTTCACCAGTGTTGGACGGGAGTGGCCAGGTGTTCCCGGCCATTCCCGTAGCCCCCCAATCTGGGGGGCATGCGGGGCCTGCCAGCTAGGCGGGCATGCGCCGGGAGGGTTGTGGAAGTGAAGGCTGAGCCGGTTTCCCATGACCCTCCCTACACACGGCGATGTGGGAACACCGCTGAGTTTTAGTGGGTATACTGTTACTCCGACAGGAGTCCCACATACCCCGTCTTGTCCCCCACGAGCGGGGATGCGTAAATGCATTTCTCAGCGTTAAAAAAAAAAAAAAAAAAAAGGTTCATGTAGTCTTAGTGGAGCTTCATACTATCATACACGTAGTCCACCTCAATCAATCAATTAACCTGTCACAGTCCACTGCTGGACATAGGTCTCTCGTAATGTTGGGATACTTGGCTTACTGTTTCCACGCCGGCAAGACGGGGTGGTACAGGGTTTATTTCGGGTTTCCCGTTTCTCGCAGTGATATCGTCTCCGTATTTCTTCATTAGCCGCATCTTACGACAACCTTCGGATTAAATGGGGAAGTAATATTTTTTCTCTGTCTCCACATGGACAGTCTACCTACACAATAAATTCCAACCAAGTTAAAAGTAGTTTAAACACCAGCAGACAACAAAACAGAGTTGTGAAATAAATAGAGTTTTTAGTGAATATACTTATGATATTCTTTATTCTCTTAATTTAAAAAAATATTATTATTAGATATATCATAAGTTATAATATAGGTATTAGACGGACAAACGTCAAGTAAAACGATTTACAAATGCCATTCATTGACTTAGGTGAGGTAAGCACTTCAAGTATTTATTATCATATGCAAAACTTCAGTACAATTGTTTTTTTAATACAAGAGGTTAGTGGTTACCTTGGAACGACTTCTAGGTATATTAAAAATTACGTCACTTTTTTACTGTCAACTCATTTAGCGACGTGTTGATATCACAGTAACACACTACAGTAACATTGTATGTATACATTAAACTTACCACTATTTAAAAAAAATATATCAATCCATCAATCATTAAAATCAATTAAAATCAATTAATGGGTCTCTCCCAACGACCATACAACCTATAATCGTTGATCTCTCCTAAAATGCGCCATTACTCCCGATCCTTCCTTCGTATCCAGTCTACCGCCTTTTTTAAGTCATCGGTCCATTAGGCTAGGGGGTGTTCTACCTTCTAATTGCCTCCTCGTTTTCTCCATTACACACAAATACAAACCATAAAAATAGAGATCATTTAAATAGAAACTATCCACGTTAACCAGCATACGAATAAAGTGCGCGATGTAATTATATAATTCATACAATACTATATTCTATTTGAAAGCCAATATTTCAGGTTCCACCGATCAATTAGCCTATTACAGTTTACAGCTGGACATAGGACTCCAATAGTCGCCTCTTACTTACACCCTTCGAATGAGATGGACTTTTGATATTCTCTCTCCGCCACCAAACTGATCAAAATCTATTTTACATTCGTAGATATTATGATCTGCAGCTCAATAAGTGTGTTTTATGAACAATTTCAGGATAATCGGATTCTGATAGGAAGCTGATTGCTGATTACTGATTCATATCATTTTTGGTTGCTGGTCTAGAACAAAGTGATATTCTATTAGCGAAAACACTAGTGGAATCGCTTAGTACCGGTTGATGTAGTCGTTTCGAAAATGATATATACTATATTATACTATATAAAAAATGTATTTCGATATGGAAAAAAATATTTAACTCGAAACATATATTCATAATTATCAATATTATGCCTCCACAGTGTCACATAACACATTGATAACAATAAAAACCGATTCACTTCGGTACGATTCTATCCATAGAATGTCACATTGTCTACAGGACCAGGTTAATCCAGTATAGGTTACTCTGAGCTTGGACATTTTAGTAAAACTTGACTAATCGGAAAAAACCGAACGCGTGAGATTCGGATTTTACAAGCTTTTTCATATTCTTAGAAGTGACTAATGGACTAGTCAAGAGGTACAACAGGTAGGAAGTTCATGATCTTAGATGTTTGCAACTAAATATACTAATGCTTTAGCTGAGATACATTCCATTTAGTTTTCTAGGGTAGCTACACACAGGGGTGCGATGTCAGGTAACCTCCACGTTGGCTTCACCGTTACTTCTCCCTTTGGACTACGGTCCTGGGGAGCGGTTGCGGTGAAGCTGGTGCACCCTGGACAGCGGCTAATAGACGCCTACTTCTAGGAGTTCTGTTGGTCGCTGACGAATTACCTGACAGCTGACCCCATTGCACGAGGGGGTCGTGGTATGGCGGGCCTGCAAGGCCCGCGGTCGTCGTCTCTCCCAGTATCCCTCTGATTTTAGAGGGGACAGGGGAGAGACATTGTGATCCATCTGGGATCAAGGGACGGGTTGGCCCACTGCTGCGCAGGGGCTGACAGGCACTAGTGCCACCGTTGGAGCTGGGAGTGTTGGCTGCTCTCCCGCGTCGCGTAATCTCCGGGTGATCGACATTGACCAGAGTGTTAGCCACACTCTGGAAGCCGTGACCTCGGAGGACGTGGGGCTTGCCTTAATTGGCCGGCCCGCGACAAGGAAAGTCTATAAAACCCGACAGCGAAGTCGTTAAAACCTGTGGACACCAGGGGACCTCCACAGTATGTACCCCGCTTCTCGGAATGAGCGTCACCCGGGAAGTGTATTGTAAATCGTCTCCTACTCGTGGGATTTATATGGATATTGCAAAACCTAATAAAAACCCAAACCCAAACCCAAACCCAACCGAGCAAAATAGTCTGCGCGGAGGTCGCGCAGCGCCAAGACGCGGAGGTCGCGTCAGCTTCGGCGATGCTGGAAAAGTTCGGCACCGCCAGCGAGGGGAGCCGGGCAATCAGTCCGGTTCTACCAGGCCTGCAGGTCAAGCCGGCCAAAAAGAGGAGGCGGAAGAAGCCCCGTCCGCCGAAGGGCGAGTCGGATTCGGACTTCACCATTATCGACTCGTCCTCCAGTACTGGTGATGAGGAGCCCCTACGCCCCCCTCCGCCCAAGGTGGTCAGCCTATTAGTCGGCCGCCACATAACAAGAGGTGGCAAGAGGACTGCGTCCCGAGCTCGTTCCCCTAGGGCTACGGCCTCGGAGGATACAGGAGCGCCGCCGAGACCCTCCACCTCGGTGGGCGAACCTGTTAAGAGGACTAGTGCCGTGGTAGAGTCCCTACAAGGCCTCATAAAGGGGCTTCAGGGGTTGCCAACCACGCAGCAGCAGCAGCTGCTTAATGGCGTGCGCACCCTCTCAGAGGAGAACGCTGTTCTCTCGGCGGAGCTGACGGCGATTCGCAAAGAGCGAACTGAGGCGCGACGGCGGGAAACCCGTCGTGAGACTGAGTTCCGCCGGGAGATCGCCCGGATGGCGGCGGAAGTCGAGGACCTCAAAAAGATGGTGGTGAGTAGGCCGGAGGGACGACTAACGCGGTCCTCGTCACGTACGACGCAGCCGCCGCAATCGGTGCAGCCGGTGCAGCCAGCGCGGTTGGGAACAGCGACTCAGCCGACCCAGCCAGTAGAGCCGGAACCATGGGCCGCCTGTATGGTGGCAATGGAGAGGCGAATGGAGGAGCGCACGAGGAGTATGGTGGAGGCCATAATGGACTCCATCCGTCGTCCACCTCTTGCTCCATCGGCCGGGTACGCCACTGCCGTTCGAAACGGTCTTAAACCACCGCAGTCGGCTCGTAGTTCGCCCTCCGCTCCTGCTGCGCTAGCCAAGGGCACCCCGGGTGCCCAGAACAAGGGCAAGGGGAAAACGTCCCCGGCTTCAGCCACAGACCCAGTTCCGACTGCTCCTTCAAGCTCCCCGGCAGAGGGGCGTTGGGAGGTAGTCGGAGACAAAAAAAGGAAGCGGAACGCCGCCAAGAAAGCAGCCCGAAAGGCCAGAAGGGCCAGGGCTGCCACGGTGGAAGGAACGCCAAGGAGGCTCCGTGCCCCTCGAACAACGGCCGTCGTCGTCACATTGACGACCGAGGCGTCGGAAAGGGGCGTGGGGTATCTCGAGGTGATGCGGAAGGTAAAGGGCATCGACCTTGAGGACCTCCAGATCTCTGGTGTCAGGTGTAAGGATACACGGACTGGCGCCAAGCTTCTGGAGGTCCCCGGCACCACCAGTGGCCCCAAAGCCGATGCCCTAGCGGCTAGGCTTAGGGAAACGCTGGACGCAGCCGACGTCCGGGTGACCAGGCCCAATAAATGTGCTGAGATACGCATCACGGGCCTGGACATATCCGCTACGGCTGAAGAGCTCAGGCTCGCCGTGGCGGAGGCCGGGGGCTGCCCCCTGGATACAGTAAAGGTCGGGGCGATTCGCTTCGGCCGACGTGGACAGGGGGCAGCAGTTGTCGGCTGCCCCATCGCGGCAGCCCAAAAGGTTGCCGACAGGCGGAGCTTCCTGGTGGGAGGCTTCTTAAGAGTGCAGGCGCGGCTCCTGCAGGCCAGACCGTCCAGGTGTTTTAGATGCCTGGCGGTTGGTCACGTGGGGGTGCAGTGCACGGCGGAGGTCACGTTCGGTGACCGTTGCTTCCGCTGTGGTCAGCCTGGTCATAAGGCCGGTACGTGCGATGCTCCGCCGCACTGTTTTAGATGTGCAGCGGATTGCAAACCGGCCGACCATAGGGTTGGCAGCAAGGCCTGCACTGGAGGGGAGCCGAAGCCGGGAGGCCGGCGTTCCGCTTCCAGTTCGCGGCGGGGTGCGGAGGAGAGGGTTCCATAATGGATCCTCACCTCCGCCTCCTGCAAGCGAACGTGGGTCACGGTGCCGATGCTCAGGCACTTCTGCTCCAGAGCATGGCACAGTGGTACATTAATGTCGCCGCTGTCGCCGACCCTTACACCCACCGGTTTCTCGGGCCTGCTTGGGAAACCGACCTGGATGGGTCGGCGGCACTGGTGCACAACGCCGCCGCAGGCAGCCCCCCTCTTGCCGTTGTTGCAAGAGGACATGGCTGTGTGGCGGCATTAGTGGGGGAGATTGCGGTCGTGGCCGAACCGAGGCATAGCTGATTACCATCGTTCGCTGGATCAGCTGGCTGTTGTCGTCAATGCCTGCTACCCTCACCCGGTTCTTGTGCTCGGGGATTTCAACGCCTGGTCTGTGGCCTGGGGTTCCCGACGCACGAACGGGCGAGGCAGGGCACTGGAGAGCTGGGCCGATGGTCTCGGTCTAGTTCTCTTGAATCGCGGGGCCGTCGCCACGTTCGCGACCGCGAGGGGCAGCTCAATTGTGGACGTTTCGTTCGCGAGCGCCTCGCTGTCGCGCCGTGTGCAGAACTGGCGTGTCGTTGTGGAGGAGGAGACTGCGTCGGATCACCGATACATTCGGTTTGACATCTCCCCCTCCATAGGCGATGCGCCGGTAACACGGGCCCCACGCGAACCTCGCTGGGTGCTTAAGCGACTAGATAAGGATCGCCTCCTGGAAACCGCCATCGTTCAGGCCTGGGCCTCTGCGCCGGACAGGCCTGTTGATGTAGATGCCGAGGCGGTGTGGTTCCGGGAGGCCATGACACGTGTCTGCGACGCGTCTATGCCTAGGGCTCCGCCCTATAGTCCGAGGCGTCAAGTCTACTGGTGGTCAGCGGAGATCGCGAGGCTACGGCAGGCCTCCTTGATCGCGTTCCGCCGGTGGACTAGATTCCATAGGAGACGTAGACGCCGCGCAGATACGGAGCTTCGAGTGGCGGAGCTTCGTGAGGAATACAGGGAGGCCAAAAAGGCCCTCCGAGTGGCAATAAAGCGCGCTAAAGCCGAAGCGTACAAAAAACTGCTGGAGACGCTGGAGCGGGACCCATGGGGGCGGCCTTACCTTATGGTAAGAAACAAGCTGCGCCCCCGGGCCCCGCCGTTGACTCAGTGTCTCCAGCCAGAGCTGCTCGGAGGAGTTGTTGGCTCCCTGTTCCCACAACAAGCGGTGGAATATGTTCCGCCGCGGATGACTCCGTCACCTCGGTCGCTTATGACACCCAGCGTGGATGACGACGACGTGCCCGAGGTCGCTTGGGTAGAACTAGAGCTGGCGGTGCGCAGGCTTAAGGCCAAGAACACCGCCCCAGGACCCGACGGCATTCCAGGCCGTGCGTGGGTCCTAGCTCTAGGTGATGATGACAACGCTCTCGAGCCCCGACTGCGAGGGTTTCTCAGCGCATGTTTGGAGCGGGGCCAGTTTCCGAAACTATGGAAGACGGGGAAACTGGTTCTCATCCGAAAGGCGGGGCGCCCGGCGGACTCGCCATCCGCCTACCGGCCCATAGTGTTGCTCGACGAGGTGTGCAAACTCTTTGAAAGAGTTATCGCGAAGCGCCTCGTCGAGCACCTTTCCAGAGTGGGGCCAGACTTGGCGGATGGCCAATATGGCTTTCGCCAAAGGCGCTCCACGGTGGATGCCATAATGCGCGTGAGAACTCTGGCGGAGGATGCGGTTGCTCGGGGCGAGGTAATGTTGGCGGTGTCCCTAGACATGGCCAACGCGTTTAACACCTTGCCCTGGAGTTGCATTAGGGAGGCGCTCGTTTATCACGAAGTGCCCCTCTACCTTCGCCGCATAGTCGGGGCATACTTGACAGAGAGAGCTGTCATCTACCCAACTGCGACCGGTCTCGGTCGGCGAGAGATGTCGTGCGGTGTTCCACAGGGTTCGGTCCTGGGGCCGCTTCTGTGGAACATTGGATACGACTGGGTGCTTCGCGGTGAGCTCGGGGACGGTGCCGCCGTCACGTGTTATGCGGATGACACATTAGTGACGGCGTGCGGTGCTACACACCGCGAAGCAAACCAGAAGGCCACGATCGCGGTTGCTCAAGTCGTGGAACGGATCCGGCGGCTGGGTCTTGAAGTGGCTCTGCGTAAAACCGAGGCCATGTTCTTTCATGGTCCTCGGCGCGCGCCACCAGAGGGATCCAGCCTCACTGTGGGAGACATTTCCATCGACATCAAGCCTCAGATGAAATATCTGGGGCTCGTGCTCGACGGTCGATGGGACTTCGGGGAGCATCTCCGAAGTCTGGCCCCTAAATTGAAGGGCACAGCTGACGCTCTGGCGCGGCTGCTGCCCAACATGAGGGGGCCGGATGACTCCTGCAGGAGACTCTACGCGGGAATCGTGCGGTCCATGGCCCTATATGGGTGTCCAATATGGGCGGAGACCCTGAAGGCTAGACACGTGCAGAAGCTGCACGCTCCGCAGCGCACGATGGCCATCAGGGTCATAAGGGGGTACCGCACAATTTCCTTCGACGCAGCGAGTCTCCTCGCCGGATCGATACCATGGATCCTGGATGCGAGATCCCTTTCGGTGCTATATCGGTACCGAAAGGAGGCGCGGGAGAGGGGACATGAACCCGAGCCTGGTGAGCTCCGGGCCGTGAAGTCCCAGCTCCACAGGGACATGGTAGCTGAGTGGGAGCGACGACTTGGGCGACCAAGCGCAGGGCACGCCGTAGTAACGGCGGTAAGACCCATCATGGGGGACTGGCTAGAGAGGCCACACGGTAGCCTCTCGTACCGGCTGACGCAGGTGATCACCGGGCATGGATGCTTTGGGGATTACCTGCATCGGATCCGGAAGGAGCCAACGTCCGAGTGCCATCACTGTGATGCGAGCGAGGACTCGGGGCTGCACACGCTGACCGGGTGCCCGGCGTGGGAGACGCCAAGGCGGGTCCTAGTGGCGGCCCTAGGAGTGCGAGTTCTCTCGCTCGCCGCATTGCTCACGGCGATGGTACGGTGCGCGAACGCTTGGGCTGCCGGCGCCTCCTTCTGCGAGCAAGTAATGCTCGAGAAGGAGACGGCGGAACGAGTTCGGAGAAGACTCCGGACCCGCACAGCCCGCGACGAGCGGAGGCGACTCGGACGTCGGAGGTCGCAGAATGACCTCCGTCCTCCATGAGCGCGGGCCTGGGGGTGACGGGTGGAGCCGCCTGTCACTCTAGCAGAAGCAGGCCGCGGCGGCGGCGCAAAATGCGCCTCCCCATACCCGGGGGCTAGTTGGGGACACCGTGGTCCCTACACCCGACGGGGGTCATCTCGAAGAGAAGGCCCCGGGTCTGCCGGAGTGCGAGGTATATGTTGGCTACAACCTTACCTCCGGCAAATGAAGATCCAAAGACGGCGTGCGTTTTAGTCGGTTCGAGTCCGACATAACCTTCCCAACCGGCTCCGGTGGGGGGGTATCCGTGGGGATTTTTCGCACGATAAAAAAAAAAAAAAAAAAGGGTAGCTACACACATAATCGGGCCGGCATAGTCGGTTCGGCAGTATTTGTCGAACAACAAAGCCGACTCGAAGCAGTTACTGCACTTGTTCGGCTTCAATCGGCTAGTGCCGATCGAGTTGTTTATTCGGGTCGACACTGTATCATTCCATTCGGCAGTATTACGTTCGGCTTTGCCGATTGATGCCGGCCTCGCTGTGTTTAGTAACTACCAAGCCGAAAGGTATGTGCGGCAGCCGAGCGGTTTGTGATTCCCGAACATTTATCTACATATATTCGATTTTACCGCCCGGCCTTGCCGATTACTGCCGACCCGCTCATGTGTGTAGCTACCCTAACTCTTCCATAGAGTCCGTACTAATCGGCTGATTCAGATACATGTATCATCAGAGTGATTAGTCAGTAGGAGGGGTGTTTTTTTCTTATTACGGTTTTTTGTAACATTGAGAGTGTAAAGTGTTTAAACATGCCAAGGGAAAAAATGAAGTGATCTCAGATATCACTTCATTTTTCCGGTGTCATCTTATCTTTAAAATCCAATATATTTGATGACATAATCATAAACATCATTTATTTGCCGTCTTCAAGTAGTTACACAAAGATATTAAATAGGTAACTACAGTCCACAAAAGAGATACGGTACCAATTTTTCATACAGCGTTGTATGTTAATGTGGTACCGTATATCTTTTGTTGATTGTACATTTAAATAGGAATTATACCCTCGTCAGTCTACCTTGGTATGCAAAAATATCTAATTTTATGAATCTGTCAGTGTAAGAAAAGTGTAAATTCTTATAAATTAAACAAATAAATGTATCCAATACAGGTAGATACACTGTTGGACCCATTGTAACCATATAACACTAGTATTCAGAGTATCCGTAGTATCACAATTAGTCTGACACACTAGGTATTATGCCCCCATCATGTTCTGCAAGAAAATAACAGCATCCAACAAATAACTTATCATCACTATTAACTTTATCCATATCTGTTTAGACTACTTTTACCACTAATATCACTCTTTTATAACATATCCTAATTTCTTCATTTCCTTATCAAATTCTTCATTTCTATATTTTTTTATCTTCTTCAACCATTGGGAAAAGTAAGAACTACTCCTGCATGTGCCACCATATTCTGGGGGCAGGCACTCTAGTCTTATATGTTGCTGGAGAGATTTCATATCATAGCCGTGGAAGTGAATTGTGTCCCAGATATGTTGAGGTATGATGCGCTTGAAGATATAAAAGACTGTGGATAGTAGCCAAGAGTAGTTTATTACGTGAATGCTTCTGGCGCGCGCTGGTATCGCGAGCTGGAAGCAGAGAGGGTTAAATAAGTACACAGACGGAAATACATGTTTTATTTTACTATTGAAACCGCCAGGCTACTTGGGTAACAAAATGCGGGGCAATGGCGCTATTAAGAGGTGGTGGTAGGGTCCCTGATAGCAGGCACACATACTTTCACCTAGAGCCCAGCACAGACTTCCTCTTTTTTCGGCTTCTATTACAATCCGTAATTTATATTTCTTAGAAAGATTATTTCCAACTAGGTAATATTCTTTCTAAAACTTTTTAATATATTACTTAAGTGGCTGGTCATCGTAGGCTATGTACGTATGCAAAACAGGGGTTCTTATTTATACTCTTCTTGAAAACCCCCATATTGTAGTAGTCCCTCCAGAAAAGCTAAATTGCTTGTACTACGAGTAGGTCTACGTCAGTAATGTAATGTTCAGAGTTTGAACTCGGGACCTCTCAATTCTAATACCTCGTTAAACACTAAACTACCGCAAAAAAAAATCTCAAAAAAAAATTGTTATAAAATCTGTTGTCACCCTGTGATTATATAATAACTATATATAGACATAGGACGAAGCTATTGTTTTCAAGCTGGCAATGGCCGTCTTCTACGATATTAGATGATAACTTACCCCAATTAAACAGACTATTTGGTACGCTACTGTAGGAGTAAACATCGCTACGTGTCTGATGGTGATGCCCGCGAGGTCTACTATGACTGTGCTGCCCAGAACTTGGAACTTCGGTGATCGCAGACCGATCTCTGTTATTGCGGCTGCAGCACGTACTAACTCCTCAATGGAAAATTCGTTGGGGTCCCACACACCTGGATAACATACAACAGTATAAGTAAGTAATAAAATAGAGTGCTAAGGGCTACCCAAAAGGAGAAGATTACATGTACCTACAATTAAGAGACTTAAAGGTCAGGTTAGGGTCGACTCAACGGATCCAACTAGGTCAAAGTGTCCCCAATAACTGCAGGGTACTCACTCCAAAACAAAATAAGAACATGTAATACAGTCCCCGGTCCTTTAAGCGGGTATGGAAAACCATCTGATGAGGCCGTCAAGCTGAACGCCACCATTTTAATACTGTACATGTTTGTAATGGCGACTCTCATTCCTGAGACTTTCTGACTTTCCTAAGGCGAGGTGAAGTCAATTTATGAGCTCGAGTTAAAGAAAAAGAAGAGGCACAGTTTTGTAATAAACTAATTTTATTAAGAGGTGGCGAACCAATTGGACTAAATATACTAACCAAATCTCATTATAAAGATGCGTCCCATATCTGGATGGTCGGAGAAATTGCCTTGATATGCGTTTTTTACTTTAGCCAACCCCCACAGGTCCACGCCTTCGTACAACTGCTTGTGCTCCTCCCTGAAGGTGCAGTATCGAACTAACTGGAAAATAAAGCATGTTTTAAGTTCAGGGGACCAATTCTGAAGGGGGTCATCTCAAAGAGATGTCCTGGGTCTGCCGGGGTGCGAGAAATATGTCTTGTATAATCTCACCTCCAGCAATTAAAGACCCATAGACGGCGTGCGTTTTAGTCGGTTCGAGTTCGACATAAACACCTCCACTGACTTAAGTGGAGGCGGTATCCGTGGGGACTCGTAATAAGAATATAATAATAAAAGAAACGTTATCTCTTCTCAGTCTAATAAAATATTAAAAAACGTATTTTACTAACAAAGTTTTCAACGTGATGACTACTTGAAATTGCTATCGAACGTTGAAAAATTCTTACTTTCAAAGTTGGAATTTTTAGCGAACTTCATTTAACTGAGATTAGACTAGCCACTTGATTAGCTAACCACCTTTTTACTACATTTTGTTCTATCTCAATTCAATCAAGAATAAACTATCCAAATTCTACTTCTAATATAGTTGGTCAAAATAAGTACGCTAAATATAATGAAAGTTAAGATTTCTGTTAAAAATGCTGCGGTTACCATCAACTTTTTTTGGTATATTCAGAAACATTGGTAAATTCGCACGTTAACGCTTTCACGAACCTAGACCACATGGTTTTTAGGGCGAAGCGTGCTGGACATAACTGTTATTCGTAGGATAGTGAACATATATGAAAATATCTTTAACACTGTACTTGCTTTCATAAAAAAACCACATAATTGAGTTGTAACTGTGTAAACATTGGGCCTTAAAGTGCGAGAGTTGAATGCAATCAGGATTGGCGCTCGAAATATGATTATAAGTACAAAGCAGTACCTACTTATAAAATTTCAAGAGCGATTTTCACACATGACCGAGTTATTCAAATTTGGTAGAGTTCTTACCAGTCTATGCGCTCTTGGTACGATGAAGTTCTTCGCTCGTAAAAACCTCAGCAGAAAATCGTCGTCTGTTCTGACGGGAAAACATTCTTCTCGATCTGCAACAATTATAGTTGAACTTAATAATAATAATTTGTAGAGGCTCGAAATGATTGGGAATTCGGTGGCTGCTAAGTTGCAGAAAGCAATCGTGTTCAATAAATACCCGAATTCCGAATAGTGCATCGTGGGTTTCTGTCAATAGCCCCTGCCGACTGCTACCAATCTCGCTGGGGTTAACTCGCCTTCTCTCTCTATAAGGAAAGGTGTCACTACATATGTATATTACTGAGGGACCCATATTTTTGGTTTTCAAAAATCAAAAAGTCACAAAGTTTGGAGTACAAGTTATACCAAATATGTCACAATAGAATCCGTAAAAGTGGTTTCACTTCAATGACAACTATTATTTTGGTGATCGCTATAAGGCAACTAGGTCAAGGGCATGATGCAGAATGTAGTTCTTTTGAGCACGACCCAGAAAGAGATACAGTTTCTTTCTCTGGAGGCCTAATCACCATTCATTAGCGGCGGTAAGACCCATCATGGGGGACTGGCTAGAGAGGCCACACGGTAGCCTCTCGTACCGGCTGACTCAGATAATCACCGGGCACGGGTGCTTCGGGGATTACCTGCGTCGGATTCAGAAGGAGCCAACGTCCGAGTGCCATCACTGTGATGCGAGCGAGGACTCGGGGCTGCACACGTTGACCGAGTGCCCGGCGTGGGAGACGCCAAGGAGGGTCCTAGTGACAGCCCTAGGGGTGGGAGTTGTCTCGCTCGCCACCTTGCTCACGGCGATGGTACGATGCGCGAGTGTAGGACAGCCACCGCCTCCTTCTGCGAGCAAGTAATGCTCGAAAAGGAGGAGGCGGAGCGGGTCCGGAGAAGACTCCGGGCCCGCACTGCCCGCGATGAGCGGAGGCGACTCGGACGTCGGAGGTCGCAGAATGACCTCCGTCCCCCATGAGCGCGGGCCTGGGGGTGACGGGTGGAGCCGCCTGTTACCCTAGCAGAAGCAGGCCACGGCGATGGCACATAATGCCACACCATACCCAGGAGCTAGATGGGGACACCATGGTCCCCACATTTAGGGAAGAGGGTCATCTCAACAGAGATGTCCCTGGGTCTGCCGGGGTGCGAGAGATATGTCTTGTATAATCTCACCTCCGGCAATCGAGGATCCATGGACGGCGTGCGTTTTGGTCGGTTTGAGTCCGACATAATCACCTCCATCGTTTTTGGTGGAGGTGGTATCCGTGGGGATTTTGCGCACAATAAAAAAAAGGCCTAATCACCATTACAGAACCTCTTCCGTTGCTCAGCTCAAGTGTCAGCTCTAGCAGATGAAGTACAAAATATTGCATTTATTCACAGTATCGTTGCACCATACTAACAGTTCTGGGGTCATATTCTATTCGATTCCTCACCAGTAAGTTGGTACATATATTTATTTAGTTAAATAAGTGTTTGGCACAAATATATAATAATTGTACAAAGGCGGACTTAATGCCATGCACATTTTCTACTAGCCCACCTTGATTTGTCAAGGTAGATGCTCGAGGTATTATGGTGAGAGTTCGATCTAGTACGTACAAACAGTAAATATATTTATGTACTTAAATTGAATTATGGAAGAGTTTGCCGCGCAGGTGACCCCCAGACGTGGCAGTTAAATGATAATCGCTGCCGCGAAAAATCGACATACTCTACTAATAATAAATATAAGTAGATATCAGACTCCAAAGTGCAAAATGTTGGACCCAACTGTGAAATTGGGTGATTCCACTTCGCCCCACTAAACACAAGGTAAGGTGGAATTACCTGATTGATTGATTCCACTTTGCCCCACCAAACCTTGTGGGGCTAAGTGGAATGTAATAAAAATCGCTATAACGGATAGTAATAAATCACATTATAACGGATAAAGTAAGGCTGTTTGTGTATTGCCTAATAGTTAATATTATAAAAGCGGCTAATGTCTATAGGATATGTTGTATGGCCGTTGCCAAAATAGATTAAAGTCAAATCCTTGACCGATTAGGTTGACGCAATCTAGAACTAGATAGTCTTGCACCTTGGACAAGCAAGGTTCTCGATGCTCCCGAGGCTTTGCTTGAATTATATTATTAATCAGCTCAAGAAAGGAATAAATTAATGACGAAACTGATGTAAAGTTTTAAAAATAAATGTTTATTAAACTTTTCTGACTTTTTTCATACAGAAATCCGTACTAATACCGCCTCCTGAAGCCAGTTAAGTTTAAAGTTTCTTCCCGCCTCACGCAGCGATTGTAACACAATTTTTTATTTGTGTCAGTATATCTATCACACACACAGTACAGACATCATACATACAAAAATGCAAGAAGTATGCTTAATTCACTATGAGTTCTCCCCCAGCAAACCTTGGAGTATCAGAGGCGTAGATGTGGTACGGCTTGTTATTATTAAAGATAAAAGAGAAATTGTACCTAGACCTAGATCATGAAAACGTACCTAAACAGGTAGGTATAAACAAAGAAATCATAGTCCTACAATACATTACTTCATTTCCGAATAATGATAGCCAACAAGTTGTACAAATTATAATAAAATAAAACAACATCAACAAAGCTATTTCCTTTCACATTTTACAAAACTTGGAACGAGTTAGTACTCAGTACCAACATCTATTTACTTTCCTTTACAATTCAACATAAATATTCTCTTTGCACAACCATGATTCGTACAGTCGTGTAATATGGTTAGGCGGCGGTAGCCTAGTGGTATGGGTAATAGACTACTGAGACGAGGTTTCGAGTTTGATCCCAGGTTTTACCATGGCACACACTAATGACTTTTCGATGCTTTTCGAAGTTATGTGTGTATTTATCGCAGGTTTATAAGTGCCCACTTAATGGCAATAGGCTCGCCACCTATTACATTGGGACCTAAATATACACTGGCGAAATGTGGGTATTAGCACCTCTGCCCACCCCTTTGGAGATATAGGCGTGAGTTTATGTTATGTTATATTGTTAGAAAGGGACTTATATGAGGGTCTATGCTCCATCATATCTTTCGGGCACCAAGCTAATGCATAAGCACGGTAATACTATCTATATACAAGGTAATACTACTATATAGGTCGTAGGTACCTACTATATTAATAGTATTACCGTTAGAGAGGGCTATCCCTCCTCTAAACTAGGAGCCAGGATGGGGTCGACACAAAGGATCCAATAGGGTCGAAGTGTCCGCGAAAGCTCCAGAGCGCGCACCCCAATAACATAAGATTAGAAAATAGTATTACCGTGGTGTATGTATGCAAGCCGGGGGCTCCTACTCATTCATGAAGGCTTCAGGCATAAAAGAACAAGAAGAATAATATTCGTATTTGCATCTCAAAGTACGAGTGCAGTTTAATATTAAAATAGCAACGTCACGCTCACTTACATCCAAAAAATAATTGGTATGAGTAATGAACCTGCGATATTTCTCCATTCTGTTGTAACAAACTAATGTTTTTGCTACTAGATATTCACGGTAATACCCAAAAGAAATCGGGTGACGCACTAGAATGGTTACCATGGTAGACAAGAAACAGACAAGGGTATCAACAGTTATACAGGTATGATTTTTAACACGAATATGTTGCCGGTCTTAAGCAAAAGTCGAATATATTGCCTTCAATATGGTTATTTTCACAGTATTTGTTACTATTGGACGAACGATAATTCTATATCGTAGTGTCTAGTCACGCAGAATGAAATGACCTATTCGGAAAGGGGCAATTCATACCGTAGTCCTTGTATGTATGACCGTTGACCCGGTGCGACACTAAATAAAGGTATGATTACGTAGCCGACCGAATATGACAACTTCAAACGCATGCAGCGGATACAGCGTACCGTGAAAGGGCTTGAATATAATAATATTACTTTAATTCATTGCGGCTTCTCAATGGGGTCACATATTAAGGTTGTACAAGATATGTATGTGAAAAAGAGAAAATATGTAGATATAAACAAGTGAGTGGATTGCGTGACTGACATTCTTTTATTTCTATGGACAACGTGTACTATTGGATGACGTGCTTGTTAAATATATACGATACGGATATACGACACCATTGAGAACCCGCAATGAATTAAAACAATAAACCATATAATAAAATAGGTACTATATAAAAATGAATTGCTGTTCGTTAGTCTAGCTAAAACTCGAGAACGGCTGGACCGATTTGGCTAATTTTGTTCTTGAATTATTCGTGGAAGTCCAGACAAGATTTAAAAGGTGAACAAATATTCAGAAGTCAACGCGCGGGAAACAGCTAGTCTAATTATATATCACGCTGCTGCAGTCTGCGGTCGGTTTAGGAATAAATACCTTTATTCTAATTCACCAGGAAATGTGTGTTACTAACCGAATATCATTTTCCGTAGTTCTGTTATAGATGAAGCCCTGGTAGCTAGATTCTCGTTGCATAATACGGCTGATAGCTCCAGTAACTCCGGATCCTCTCTCGTGTCCAACTCGGCTTCGAAGCCGATTTCCAAAAAACACTCATACATTATGGCCGCCTAGTAGATGTGATCTGAAAAAAGAAAAAAATACTTTACGTTCTATGGTTTTTTGCGAGGTGTGGCAGGAAGCACACGGCCCACTTGATGGGAAGTACCTAGTTACCGTCGCCTATGGACGAGACAACACCTGGGGTCTGGCTGTTTCAATGTATAATACGAGTGTATGTATTAACAAAAAAAAGTATCCAAGTGTGTTTATCCGCATTCTAGAACCCATAACACAAGCTTATTAAACTATATAAATTTACCATGGGTCTAGGTGGCGTTGTGTACATTGTCCTAGAATAGTTATTATTTATTTATTTACATAAACAAAACCTGTAAGTGCATGTAACTGCGTAGACCATTGGTTGTAATAATGACAAATCAAAATTCAAAACTAACGTCCTTCTTCCGTCTAACGCTAACGTCTCAAACTCGAAAAAAAGCCGGCGCGGTGTCAGAGTCTCGTTCTTAAATCAGTAGTCAGTCTTTGACTCCGAAAATCTTAATGTGGCTCCATGTCTTGCTAGACAAAGAAAGAAAGAAAGACAAAGTGACATTCTATTGATGAAAGCGCCAGTGGAATCCCTTAGGGCACGCTGTAGTAGCGGCGGTAAGACCCATCATGGGGGACTGGCTAGAGAGGCCACACGGTAGCCTCTCGTACCGGCTGACGCAAGTGATCACTGGGCACGGGTGCTTCGGAGATTACCTGCGTCGGATCCAGAAGGAGCCAACGTCCGAGTGCCATCACTGTGATTCGAGCGAGGACTCGGGGCTGCACACGCTGAAAATTGAAACGTCGCTTCGTCTAGGCCCTGATCTCGTAGGCGTCCTCTACAAGATTAGGAATTGATATATTTGTTACATACGGAAACTAATTCACTGGCGTGGCAAACTTGGCATCTAGTAGACCCTCATAAAAACTTGACTATGGCGTCTCGCCATTAACTTAATATTACCTTTACCATATTTATTAGAGACTGGCAAAATTGCGGCGATTCTGCTGCAGAAGCCATTTTAAGAACAAGGAAGGAAGGCGCCTTAAGTCGTTTGTACACATACGAGTACGTGTATGCTAATAAAATTGTTCCCACGAATTTTTTATTCTAGTTTTACGAGTATTTGCTTATTACGTAAGTGCAATTTTTTTAATCCTACAACGACCACTTCTGTATAATGTTCTATGTGTCATGTGTGTGTACGACACACACATATTTATGTAACGATCTATTTACACTTCGCCTCACGGACACCTAATATTTTTTGTGCTGTAGTAACATTGAACACCGGTTGATTTGATATTTACTCATTTTGTCATAATATTGTTTTTACTTCAAGTTAAATTAACATTAAAATTTAAAATCCGACTTCCTAATTAAAAAAAAGAAGGATAGCCGTAGTCATATGACGCTTTTCCCTAGAATATATTGTTTTGTTGAGTGAATATTAAAATATAAAATAAGATTTATCAGTAACGCAATAAAATATAAAGTATGATCGTGGTTGCCTAGTGGTATGGGTAATGGACTGCTGATTCGACGTCTCGGGTTCGATCCCAGGTTTTCCCATGACACACACCAATGACTTTTCGATGCTTATCGAAGTGTGTGTATTTACTATATACTTCGGGGATATTGGCGTGAATTTATGTTATGTTATCAGTAACCAGATTTTAGATTTAATATTTTTAATTATAATACACTATTTTGAAATAAGCTAATAATTTTTTCTAAAACCTTTCATTTGATACTAAACACAACATATTTATCTCTATTTTGTAATTCACTACCGCCACGCCACAGAGGCTAATAATAATATCCATTAATATTTCAGGAGACGTCATTAATATTATTATTTGGTACACTGGTATTGGTGATATTCTACAAATATACTTTTTTCGTAGCTCAAGTCGGTTTCCACGATTGTGAGGTGAGGCCAAGCATTGAATCAAATCAAGTAAGTATTACAGCGACCCCTAGTGACCCACATTTGAAGACAGACCAATTTTTTTCACGCAACGATTAATAACCGAATGCTAAGCGCATCTTTGTTCTAGTGTCTTCCGTAAGTAGAACAATTTCGCTGTTGCTGTACAATAGGTACATTTAAACAATGAAGTTTAGTGTTAGTGTGGGAACTGAATTCGCTCATTATTATTTGTAAGATTTATTATTCGTCTATAATTTTCAATTTTATAATTTTCGGTGATTTAATTTTTTTATTTTTGTATTGTTATCCTGAATATTTGCATGTTTTATTAATTTATTCTTCAATTATTGTACTCTCAAACTATGAAATACAATGAAAATGTTTATTCCGTAACAATATACTAAATCATATAAACAAAATGTTTTTACCTCATTAAAAGGAGATCATTCACGTTTCATACATTTTTGGTCCAATTCTGAAAGTGCCGGCCAGAAAAAAAAATTGTAATATTCGGATAGAACACACAATCTATTACATAAACCCTGTGGGCCCAATGGTTTTGTTGTTATATACTTTTGAAATATAAGAAAAATGTTATTTTGATGATGCATTTTAAAACATTTGATCACTTAAATAGTGATTTGTTTTAACTTTGTAGGCATGTCCTTTTGGTGTACAATAAAGCGCCGCACGCTCTGAGCAGATGCAGAAGGTTACAAGTCATAACAAGTCTAAACATGTTTAGATCATTCATTTTGGACCACAAACATGTAAAAAAATGTAATATTCCCATAGAACACACAATTTCTATAAAAAAAAAACTATTACATGAAACCTGTGCGCCGTTTTTTTTTTTTTTATCGTGCGAAAAATCCGGAGCCAGGAACCGGAGCCGGTTGGGAAGGTTATGTCGGACTCGAACCGACTAAAACGCACGCCGTCTTTGGGTCTTCAGTTGCCGGAGGTGAGGTTGTAGCCAACATATCCCTCGCACCCCGGCAGACCCGGGGCCTTCTCTTCGAGATGACCCCCGTCGGGTGTAGGGACCACGGTCTCCCCAACTAGCCCCCGGGTATGGGGAAGCGCATTTTGCGGCCGCGGCCTGCTTCTGCTAGAGTGACAGGCGGCTCCACCCGTCACCCCCAGGCCCGCGCTCATGGAGGACGGAGGTCATTCTGCGACCTCCGACGTCCGAGTCGCCTCCGCTCGTCGCGGGCTGTGCGGGTCCGGAGTCTTCTCCGAACTCGTTCCGCCGTCTCCTTCTCGAGCATTACTTGCTCGCAGAAGGAGGCGCCGGCAGCCCAAGCGTTCGCGCACCGTACCATCGCCGTGAGCAATGCGGCGAGCGAAGAACTCGCACTCCTAGGGCCGCCACTAGGACCCGCCTCGGCGTCTCCCACGCCGGGCACCCGGTCAGCGTGTGCAGCCCCGAGTCCTCGCTCGCATCACAGTGATGGCACTCGGACGTTGGCTCTTTCCGGATCCGATGCAGGTAATCCCCGAAGCATCCGTGCCCGGTGATCACCTGCGTCAGCCGGTACGAGAGGCTACCGTGTGGCCTCTCTAGCCAGTCCCCCATGATGGGTCTTACCGCCGTTACTACGGCGTGCCCTGCGCTTGGTCGCCCAAGTCGTCGCTCCCACTCAGCTACCATGTCCCTGTGGAGCTGGGACTTCACGGCCCGGAGCTCACCTGGCTCGGGTTCATGTCCCCTCTCCCGCGCCTCCTTTCGGTACCGATATAGCACCGAAAGGGATCTCGCATCCAGGATCCATGGTATCGATCCGGCGAGGAGACTCGCTGCGTCAAAGGAAATTGTGCGGTACCCCCTTATGACCCTGATGGCCATCGTGCGCTGCGGAGCGTGCAGCTTCTGCACGTGTCTAGCCTTCAGGGTCTCCGCCCATATTGGACACCCATATAGGGACCACGAAATGTTATTTTGATGGTGTCTTTCTAATAGATTTTTTTGACTATGTATGTCCATAAGCATACATAAATACATATAATCGTACCTGTTTGCCCGAAAGGGTAGGCAGAGGCATAGGTATTATACGCGCATATTTTTACGCCCCGTTTCCATGTAATGTCGGAACATTTTTTTATTTTTCATGGCAGATGTTTAATAATGATTTATTTTCTTTTAACAAACAATTCAATAGGTACGCTTTTGATACACGCCGACCATTACATGGAAACGGGGCGTAAAAATATGCGCGTATAATACCTATGCCTCTGCCTACCCTTTCGGGCAAACAGGTACGATTATATGTATTTATGTATGCTTAAGGACATACATAGTCAAAAAAATCTATTAGAAATAGATACACCATCAAAATACCATTTTTCTCGTATTTTAAGAGCATGTAACAACAAAACCATAGGGCGCACAGGGTTCATGTAAAAGATTTTCTTTACAGAAATTGTGTATTCTATCCGAATATTACAATTTTTTACATGTTTGTGGTCCAAAATGAATGATCTAAACATGTTTAGACTTGTTATGACTTGAAACCTTCTGCATCTGCTCGGAGCGTGCGGCGCTTTATTGTACACCAAAAAAACATGCCTACAAAGTAAAAACAAATCACTATTTAAGTGATCAAATGTTTTAAAATGCATCATCAAAATAACATTTTTCTTATATTTCAAAAGTATATAACAACAAAACCATTGGGCCCACAGGGTTCATGTAATAGATTTTTTTCATAGAAATTGTGTGTTCTATCCGAATATTACAATTTTTTTTTCTGGCCGGCACTTTCAGAATTGGGCCAAAATGAATGATCTCCTTTACACTTAAACAAGGTCACGCCAGTTCCCACATAATATTTTGACAGTTTATGAAGCTGTAGGTCCACAGAGCCGTATAAGCATATAAGTAAGCCGTTATCAAGATGTATCGATAGACCAAAATCATTGATAGGAAAAAAATATTTGCACTAGTACATAACCGGCATCAGACAGCCTCTGTGGCGTGACGGTAGTGAACACTACTGCTACACTGGCAACGCGGGTTCGTTCCCCGTTCAGTGGAAAATTTGTATGCATGAATGTGACTAATTTGTAGGTTTCGTGATGCGTCGGAGAGTACGTTAAGTCATCGGTCCCTAGTTGTCATACGAATATATAGGACTGTCGTTACGGATAGTTGGAGTGTTAAAAATACAACAACTGGTCTAACTGCAGTACTGTCTATACCTATAGGTTGTGGAGGCCAGATGACAGACACTTCACACAAAATATTGAGGTTTAGACTCCTGACTCCTGACACTGAGGAGGCAGCAGGAGATGATGGTGTACAGATGATCTCCACATTTCGAGCGAAAAATATATGGTAGAATCACGTCCATCTATTCTGAGCAGTCCGGCAGGGGAAGTACACCTCCGCCGTACAGAATACCGCGGCTAATAATAATCTTGTGTAGTATATCCGGCGGTGAGTACGGTAGCCGGAACTTACTGGGGAAGTTTTGGTTTGTCAGTGGGAAGACCGAGAAACCCTTCTTTGTCTTCTGCACTGATAGCACAGAGACTCTCTAAACCTTCTCCCCTCCTCCCCTTCTTTTTCCCCCTTGTTCTCTATATGGTCGGCAGCACGATTGTGACGCGCTTGGTGTTGCAAAACGTCCATAGGCCACGGTAACCAATTTCTATCAGGTGGGCTGCGTGCTTGTCCGCCACTCAAATGGTACAAAAAAAGCACGAAAACCTTTCGAATTTGTAATGTAACTGTATAGAGAGTTTAATCGCAATGCTTAGTCAATGCGACTCACTGCAACTGCAGACTCGCACAACATATACAGCGTGCCGTGAAATAGATTTGAATGTAATATTGTTTATATTACTCACTCACTATTCACTCAGATACTTTTTTTTATTCATGGCACTTCAATTTGACTTCGCCTGATGGTAAGCGGTAGGCACAGTCTCAGAAAAGAGGGTCACCGTTACACCACCGGTACAGTGTTACAATGGTGGTACTCAACTTGACGGCCTGATCTGATACTTTTTCATGCCCCGCTTAAAGGACCCGATTCTGTACCCTTAGCACGAAAATCTATCGAATTCGTAATGGAAACGTATCGGGACGTACGTACACACATGTTCACAGTAGGCCCTAGGCAGGCTGCTTCCTGCAATGGTCCGTTGCATGCTCCTGGCTGCAATGCCCCGTTTTCTCGATACCTTTAGTATTTCGTACTAAAGGCACTGTAGCGTATTGTTTCTGTCATCAAGCTGGCTACAGAATCATAACTTTATACTCTACTCTGTCGCCTTCGCCTTCGCCTCGCTATAGTTTTTCATGCTAAAGGCCCTGATGATATTGGCTTGACTCCACACGTTTACACACACTCTCAACCACGTTACCATCCTAATTTTAATGCGTCCTATACTCATTATGTCTTATTAGTTATCAGATAAGATAATATCTCACACAGTTAGTGAATAATTATGTTCGCAGTTCTCACGTGAATGTGTGATGCCTCACGATGAACAACGGGTCATTCACACAATTACATAACATAAGTGAAATATACTTTAGTGCAACACACATATGCAGGTACCAGCAACGCCAACTCTGGTGAAAGGGAGTTACTTTTCGGCTTGCTGTCTCATCGCTATAATAAAATAATCCGTTACCTACTCTGCTATACTCACAAATTAGTTCTTGTGAGACGTTTTTATGTAGGCCTCATGACTTCCTCGACGAGTCACAGGTATGAGGGTCACTATTCCAAATACAAATAGTGCTATGAGTCATAAATTATAAAGCCTCGGTAGCTTAGTGGTTAAGGGGCCTTTACGATCGAGAGGTCTTTGATTCGAATCCTGATTATTACACTACCGACGTGAACCCACTCCTAACACAAGCCATTGAGCTTAGTTGTAGGGGTTGTCCCGAATTTCGGTTACTTAAATTCTTTTACAAAAATCAAGCAAACGTTTTTTTTTCATTTCTAAGATTATGCAGGATTAGGAGGACATTTGATGGTTACCTGAACTTGAAGACTGGTGACCTAATTAGTTCTAAAGGAAGAAGGAAAATCATGAACTAAGTTTAAACTGATTTCTCATAAAATAAAAATGGTGCTATTAACTAATTCTAAGAATTTATAAGTACAACAAAGTAAACTAAAACATTATAGTAATTAATATGGTTACGAGAATTTACTTCAGACATTAGAACCATATACTAAAACTGAAATTGGATATACCTAATACTTAGTTATGAAATATTTCATCTAATCTCATAATCTCATAAATAGCCCCCTCATTTAACTAGGAGTATACCTCATATAGGTGGACGGACGACATAGTCAAAGTCGCGGGTACCCATTGGATGCAGACCGCCTTCAACCGGCGTACTGGTCTAACTAACATGGTTCTGGTCGATTTTCTTGCAAAAGTTGACATTGGCATTTGCCATTAATAATTTTGTTTTACATTTACCGCTTGATATTGCCGAAATTGCGGCGTTCTGTTGCAACAGTAGACTTCTTATGAAAAAAAGAATCTATTCTATTCCTTTCTACGAAACGACCACTCGTCTAGAGTGACTGGTCTGTATCTTGTAAGAATAGTAATTTAAAAAAATATTATATGTACAGTCAGATACACCATTTGAGGTAGTATGATCACATTACACTAGGACGCTTACGGTTCAATTCACGATGATATGCAAAACATCATGGAAAACAAAAAACAATATGATTTGAGCGAATATGGCATTAAAGGTATAATAAATACGACCACTCGAAGCAATTATTTACTAGTAATGCACGGTATTATTAACGGTTGTATGTGTGAGTTTAGCGACATCGGTTTCGCTTCTGAAACTATGGTGTCACATTACTACTATTTTTTCTATACTTCTGTGCAAAACACAAGGTAAATTGAAAGAATATTGTAGTAATACGTTTGCGGAATATAATAGAATGATAAATGTATGTGGAAGACACACGTTTACAGCTATCATAAAAATGTCAAAATATATGTCATTCTATTCTACAATACTACAAAAGGACGACAAATGAATTGCCACTTGTCTCAGGTACTTACTTCCAAACAGGCTTCAAAACGGGCAAACATATTAGGTACTTGTTGTTTCGTTCTATCTAAAGATTATACATCTCGCCTCAATCAAATATAACAAAAAAATCAATGTTGATATGAAGTTTCCTGTGGATACAGGTAAGCCCTTAAACTCAAAATTGATTTTATTTATCAAAATGAAATGAATCTGATAAATGTTATTGTTGACAACATAAAAAGTGACCTTGGGATGAAGCAGTAATATACGATGTGGATAACACCGATATACAGGCACAAAACAGGTAGGTAATATTAAATTATTTAAAATGCTGGTAGCTTCAAAGTCAAGCCGTCGCCGTCGGCCATCCCGAGTTCCGAGACCAAAAAAATTAAGAAAAGCCTGTTTAGTTTTTTACCGGAGTCTTCTCAGGCCGAGGCCGTGTTTCAAACCGGTGGCGGTGGTCCATTTGCTCATTAACTTATGATATATTATTGATATTGACGATTTATAAGTGCCGTTTGGTAGTCTGTGTAGATTAAACATAAACATAAACTCAAACTAAAACCTGGGAACGAACCCGAGACCTCGTCTCAGCAGTCTAATGGACCCTATAAATTAAACGATTTTAGATTATGAATTTGTATCGAGATTCCCCGTTCAAACTCTGAATGTTAACACAAAGAGTTAAAACAAACCTGACCCGAGTTTAGTTTATTAGGGAAACACTAGTAATATTATTTTAGTACTATAATGATTATTAGAAATTAGTTATTTGTGCAACAAGAGAGCAAAACTGTTTTTTGCTGCGAGTGCTGATTTTGAATCCTGAGCAAGCGAGGGATTCTAGGATTGAATCACGAGCGTAGCGAGTGATTCTACTGTAGAATCCTGAGCGTAGTGAGGGATTCAAATGCACGAGATGCAAATAATTTTGCTCTCGTGTGGCACACATTACTTTTCACTTCAGCAGCGAGAACACATAAGAAATATTACTTAGAAGATAATGCAACACTTATTAACAGAACAGAACACCTATTATTAATTAGAATAATGCTGAAAATTTTAAAAGTTAATAATTAATCTAATTACTTATTGCTGTTCTGCAAATTTAAAGTTGAAAGTTAAAAGTTAAATTTTAGACCCGTTATTTTTAAGGTGTGTTCAGAAACAGCGTACGTGACATTTTATTTTTCAAATGTTGATAATAGTAATCATTATAAATACTTATGCATTACTTATTTTGGTATTCAATAACATTACATAATTATTAAATAATGTAAATAAAATACACGGTTATTCTTTCACAAATATCTTTCAAATTTAGAATTTCGAAATAGGACTTTTGACGTGCCATAAATTAAGAAAAATACTATTTTTTTTTGTGTTTCTTGGCGATCTCAATGCCTACGCCATCAACTCAGTTTTTGGTCGTTATTGTATGTACATATTCTGTATATTTATTATTTTACAAAAAAAAACCTTCAAAATACTTGTGTTTGTCACTCGAACTTTTTTATGGACGGCCAAGAGACAGAGTGCAGTGTATGTAGTTCGAAAGTTATTCGCGGAACAATTCTTTTTGAATCTATGGTTGGCACTCTTTATTGAAAATTAAAAAAAAATAATTAAAAAGCTACTTTGTCTCACTGAGTGAGCAAAATCGCATTTTGCACACTGTTTTTACGCAGCAAAACTCACTTGTTTGAGCTGCTGTGGTGAAAAGTTATTTGTGCAACAAGAGAGCAAAACTGTTTTTTGCTGCGAGTGCTGATTTTGAATCCTGAGCAAGCGAGGGATTCTAGGATTGAATCACGAGCGTAGCGAGTGATTCTACTGTAGAATCCTGAGCGTAGTGAGGGATTCAAATGCACGAGATGCAAATAATTTTGCTCAATTTTGCTCTCGTGTGGCACACATTACTTTTCACTTCAGCAGCGAGAACACACAAGAAATATTACTTAGAAGATAATGCAACATTATTAACAGAACAGAACACCTATTATTAATTAAAATAATGCTGAAAATTTTAAAAGTTAATAATTAATCTAATTACTTATTGCTGTTCTGCAAATTTAA
Source organism: Pelosia muscerda (assembly GCA_963691645.1). Classification (NCBI taxonomy): domain Eukaryota; kingdom Metazoa; phylum Arthropoda; class Insecta; order Lepidoptera; family Erebidae; genus Pelosia; species Pelosia muscerda. The sequence continues at coordinate 2,241,889 of OY829114.1, read as the reverse complement.
AGTTGAAAGTTAAAAGTTAAATTTTATACCCGTTATTTTTAAGGTGTGTTCAGAAACAGCGTACGTGACATTTCATTTTTCAAATGTTGATAATAGTAATCATTATAAATACTTATGTATTACTTATTTTGGTATTCAATAACATTACATAATTATTAAATAATGTAAATAAAATACATGGTTATTCTTTTACAAATATCTTTCAAATTTAGAATTTCGAAATAGGACCTTTGACGTGCCATAAATTAAAAAAAAAACCTTCAAAATACTTGTGTTTGTCACTCGAACTTTTTTATGGACGGCCAAGAGACAGAGTGCAGTGTATTTAGTTCGAAAGTTATTCGCGGAACAATTCTTTTTGAATCTATGGTTGGCTCTCTTAATTGAAAATTAAAAAAAAATAATTAAAAAGCTACTTTGTCTCACTGAGTGAGCAAAATCGCATTTTGCACACTGTTTTTACACAACAAAACACACTTGTTTGAGCTGCTGTGGTGAAAAAATACAAGTATATCTTTTTTTATATATAAAGATCTCCATTCAATAATTGTCTTAATAACATGTATTGTGTGGTAACATCATGAGTCGACCAAGCCCAAGCCCTTTCTGCAATCTATGCATTAATTTATTTATTTATTTATTTATTTATACTTCATTTTGTGGAACACAGGTAATACAAAAGATCTTAGCATCAAATATCAGTGCACTATGTCCGACCATATAACATGGCGTACAAACTAAATCTAACATTTCAAAGTATGGTTAGTATTATACTTAAAGAATATGATTAGTAAGTGGGCATATTTCATAAATTTAATTATTAATCCATTCATATCACAATTCATAAGTATTATTTCACTTTATACATATTTTTAACTTGTCTAATTTAATGTCATGTAACACTTCAAGAACAAAAACACTTGTAATTCACTTCAACAATAAAGTAAAAATATTAATATTTCCATCAATAAAGCAATAATATAATAGAGGATTTAAATGTCAGCGTAAAACAATGTCAAATTCAAAATAGTGCATTTCGTCAATAAAATATCAATATTTCCATAATGTCATTTATAATAATAATAATTAATAATTTATTAGTATTCTTATGTCAACGTAAAAAATTCAATTTAAAAATTAATAACGCTCAATAGCATCAGTAGAACATTAAAATTTTTCATTCATGTACTCATTAATAGAATAGTATGCTTTTTCTAACAGTAATGTGAGCAATTTGTTTTTAAATTCTTGTAAATCTCGGACCGAGCTTATAGACTTGGGCAACTTGTTATATATTGTAGGGGCCATGCAGAACACACTTTTCTGATACATAGTTGTTTTACACGGCACCACATGCAATGTACCCAATCTGCGGCAGCTGGTCACTTGTGAAAATTTCGACCAATTACATCTTACAAACATACATGTCTCAAGAATGTACATAGATGGCATCGTCAACAATTTTAATCTTAAGAAATGCGGCTTACAAGTGTCAGTAGTGTACAAGTTACAAATCGCCCTAATGCATCGTTTCTGTGCCTTAAACACCAACTCTTTGCCTACTGCATTCCCCCAGAATACAATCCCGTATCTTAAAGTGGACGCAACTAGTCCATTAATCATTTATTATTAATCATTTAATTATGCATATTAATCTTAATACATACTAGATACCTTTCGACACGAATCTCATCGATTAATATGCGAATCGGATGCCACACGACTATAAAAATATATATTCATTAAATTCTATATGGCCAGTAGTAACCAATTTAATTGTTATAATTCACATATTCTACAAGGAGGTAGGACACGACGGTATCTCCCGTCCGAAATGAGCTGTCCAACTGGGGAAGTACCTCCGCCCTACAGAAGACCGCGGTCATAATAACCATCGTGTTGTGTTCCCGCCGGTAAGTAGGGTAGCCAGTGCTCACTATACCCCTCCTTCCCCTCCCCTTCCTAGCCTCCCCACCCCTTCCCAGCTCTCCCCCTTTCCCTTCAGGGTGGGCAGCGCGTGTGTGACACCCTTAGTGTTGCACACGTTCATAGGCCACGGTGGCCGCTTTCCATCAGATGGGCCGTGTGCTTGTCTGCCACCTACGTAGTATAAAAAAAAATATATATATAAAAATAAAAAAAAATATATATAAAAGCTCTTTGAAATAAAAACTTTTTTATTATGTCCATTTTTTTTGTGAAATACATTTTACTTTTTGTTCAGACAGTTTTCCCTTCAGGGTCGATTGCTCGTACATTAAAATTTGGTAGTATAGAATAACCTACGGTTGTATTAAAACAATAAATAAAATATGACGATATTCATATTTTATATATTGTATGTGCGTATGTATATGAATATGGTATGTGCGGGCATGCGCAGGTCCTTATGAGTGTGCATGTATCTGCATACATAAATATGCATTATGCAGATGAAACATGTCTAATGAAATGTTAACAATCAAAAATCAATAGTATTATTATTCAACGATGAGCGGAGGCGACTTGGACGTCGAAGGTCGCAGAATGACCTTCGTCCTCTCCACAAACGGAGGTGCAAAGCGCTCCTCCCCATACCCGGGGGCTAGATAGGGAAACTGTGACATCTCAAAAGAAGTCTGCAGAATAAGCAGGCTCTCAGTAGGCTGGCCACATCTATCGAAGGACCGACGGCCGTTGGAGCAAACGAGAAGGCAGGCAGGAAGGTTCGGTCCCCTAGTCAGGTGAACTGATGACCTTTTTTTTTTTTATCGTGCGCGGATACCACCTCCACCAAAACCGATGGAGGTAATTATGTCGGACTCGAACCGACCAAAACGCACGCCGTCCATGGGTCCTTGATTGCCGGAGGTGAGATTATACAAGAGGTGAACTGATGACCTGAGGAAGGCGGTTGGGATAGAATGGTGCACATTGTGAGATGTCTAATATCCAGCGGTGACAATGAGGTTGCAACTTACGTCATCTAGAACTATTAACCTCATACAAAGTACTTAATTACCTTCTAATGGAGTGCATAATTTAATATATTTAATACGCATACACTATGGTTAGAGTATGATTATGAAGTGTACCGAAGGGTCAAGGTACACTGACGTATCATTGAAACTAGTCTAACTGGCTAACCACTAGCATCTACCTATTGATAAATAAGTAGATAAGCGAGGTAATTTGTCTCTATCTGCGATATATATGTATATAAGGTAATCTGTGACTTGACCCTCGGTGTTAAGGTCTAAAGTCACTCGCTTTGCATCACCTTCAATTGATAGGTACCTAGAGAATTATGACTACCTATGTATACGTACTAGTTTTCTTCTATTATTGGCTACATAAAAACTATTTTTACGCAGTTAGATTGACAACTAGTTTTAAATTACATAATTACCGGCATATATCTTGATGCCAAGTCGCAAAGCAAATGAGGCCTAAACAAATAGAATACATTTAGTGATGTGACGAAAACACGTGATGCCGCACCGTGTGTGTTGTCACGGAATAAATTAAATACCGTGCCACCATGGTATTGTCGATGCTGGGTGACGCACACCTAAGCCACTCTCCCACGCGTGTCACGTGCGGCTATACCCCAGCAGACATGTGAAAATGTCTTTATTCTTCTACTAATCGGACCATAAACGTGTCAAGTTTTTTTTTGTTTAATTTCAAGGTTCATTATTTATTTAAATAACACATCGACTTGTCTTATGGTAATGAGAACCTCCAACTAAATTCAATGGCTTGTGTAATAAATATTTAGTATTCAAAGCTGTGATTTCTCGATCGTAAGGCTGACTCTTTAACCACTAAGCCACGGACGTTTATAATTCCATGGTACAGTATATTTCTGTATAATAATATATATTTCTTAATTCCGTGCCAGTACTTCTGTGTCATTCACCTCTAAAAGTCAATCATGGATATCGATTGTTCATGCTTGAAATAAAAATAAATTATCATCGAATCTCAACCAAATTGGTAAATTCACCTTCGTAAGCTAAGAGCCAGTGATTCTAATAACTCACCAGGTTTATCCTTCACTAACAAACACTGCAATATAAAGCACACATTTGCAAGTTAAATAAAAGCTTGCGAAAACAACAGGTTTCATATAAATCCTCTTTTTACGAGATAACTACAGGTACTAAACATTTCTTCATATTCACGAAAACTCGTTAAGCCGTAATACCAATACTGTTTTGTATAAAAGGCCAGGGGCTCCACGTCCACTAAAATAATGATGACAAAACGGTTACTCATTGCCAACATACCTACTCGTACATAATTGTTAGATTTGACAGTTTTTAGTACTTTACCAATACAAAAGAAACTTAATGTCTCAATGACCCGCTATGCAATCTGAGAACAGCTATTAAAAACTATTCAGCGACGCTTGCTACAAAGTGGATGCGAAAAGATCAGTACTCAGTAGTTATATTGCCAAACTTTTAGACCGAACACTACTTTTTACCCGACTACAGTGTGTCAATCGATGTATAACTTCTCAACCTCGGGAAGGACTTTACCTGCCGGAGTGCGAGGAATATGTTATCTACTATCTCACATCCGGCAACTAAAGACCCAAAGATGGCGTGCGTTTTAGTCGGCTCGAGTCCGACATAGCCGCCACAACCGGCTACGGCGAGGGAGGTATCCGTGGGGATATTTCGCACAATTAAAAATAAGGAAGACTTTGCCTTTGTTGTACTACATGTACTATGGTTTATGTTCAGAAGATTGTTGGAAATGATGCCCACACCTACTTCATACCATCACACCGCTTGCCACAGGCTGCGGTATGAAAGGAACTTCATCGCGCGCACGCTCGACCTGTGGAATGCATTTCCACTGGTATAGTCCTGCCTTGGTGCCAGAGATATGTCTTGTATAATCTCACCTCCGGCAATCAAGGACAGCGAGCGTTTTAGTCGATTTGAGTCCGACATAATCACCTCCAACGATTTTGGCGGAGGTGGCATCCGTTGGGATAAAAAAAGTTGTTATGAAAATGGCGAATAAAATTAGCATAACTAATACGACATGTTTTTAATTACATTTGTTTATTTAATAAAAAATATGTCACAATAATAATATAAGCAAGGCGATTGATGTGAGCATCTGTGCGTCACGTGTATGCCTCTTACGTCAGGCATCTGTGCATAAATTATACTTAATAAATTCACGCTCACGCGATAACGATGATAACTACTACATAATAAAATGTAAAAAATATGTATAAAAATATTATTTTCTTTATTGTAATTTTTTCCTAGTTTTATTTAAGAAAATAATTGGTATATAACATGTAGATATTTTAATTTTGGATTATTTAATGAATTTTAATTTAATTTGTATAAAACTATATTTTTCATTACATTTTAACGTTTACTATATCACTAAGGTGATCACCCTGACTTCGATGTGCCATACAATTATACTAGCTATTATACTAGATTCGTAATTTATACTTCGATATCGATATAAGACTATTACTTGACAAGCAACAAAGTAACAAGAACTTTAGTACCTAGGTACCTACTATATTAGGTCAAAACTCATCAACTCTTCTAGTTACAGCGTTCCGTTCCACATTCAAAATTCAATCATACGTCACCAAAGCCATTTGACTCTATTCTTTGCCGCACCATAGAGTCTTCGAATTCTTCTTCTTCTTCTTTTCTTAGATGGCAACATATATTATCAACCCAATTTAGGGGACAATCTTGCCAGTGTCGAGTTGGGAATTTCCTTTTATTTTGTGATAAGTATAGTTGGAATGATTGTTGTTGTTGATAATGATGATGATGACGATGATGATGACGATGACGGATGATAGTTGCTCTAGTAAAGTAGTGGAGACTTTACTAGAAGCTTTTGACACCAACACGAAAAATCACAATTCACTACAATATTCCACTCTCCTACACTTGTGTGCTTTGTCCAAGCCTAAAACTCCACCATTTTTACACATAAAAACTCGAATGCACACCAGAAAATGAAACACTGCAGCGCTATGACACTTTTCGCTTTCCCGCCAAAACTCCAGTCTTCGATTTATTTGTCAGTTCACGTGTTTTTTCTTCCTACAGTTACGAGTCTTTTAAACAGAGCGTGAAATAGCATATGACGACGCCAACAAGCTGAGGTCCACCAATTTAACATTGTGGGACATCAGTTATGTATCTAAAGTTAAATGAGTGAAAAATTAGCCTACAATGCGAAAGTACCTAAACGTTTTTAGGTAAATTGTGTGTATACATAGAAACCTTTACTACTAACTTTAAAAAAAAACAAAACTCTTTCACCCAAAAACAAACCTGTAATATCAGATTTATAAAATAAAATCCTATCAGAGGCATGACTGATAAAATAAACAGATAATTTTATCACATTTATTTTGTTTTTAATAACCCATTTGCAAAGAGACAGATGATTAATTTTTATCAAAAACTGCTTACCTAAAAACAGGTGTGCCGAATTGGCAACAGGGAAAAAATAATTACTTGTCGACAAAAGTCGGGTAGGTAACCGAGTATTTTTTTTATTTATGGCACTTCATTTTGACTTCACCTCGCCTGATAGTAAGCTGAAGGCAAAGTCTCAGGAAAGAGGGTCATCATTATAAATATGTACAGTATTACAATAGTGGCACTCAGCTTGACGGCCTCATCAGATGCTTTTTAACGCCCCGTTTAAAGGACCCGGGACTGTAGGAAGAAGGAAACACGTGCGCTGGTAAGGAATTCGAATGGTAAGAAATAAGTAGTGTTTAGCCAATTCTAGTTAAGTCAGGCTTGGTATGGGTGACCACTCTTACTTTGACTCCCCTCTGTTCCTTGGAGCGCAGGTTAAGCCGTTGGTCCCGGTTGCCATAGGAACATATAAGACCGAGTCGTTACTGGTAGTTGGAGTCCTAAAAAGTTCAACTACTGGTCTAGTTATAGTTTCGACTACCAGCAGGTTCTGAAGTTCAAATGATTTTAATCGGTGTGATTTAAGCTGTCGCCAAAATAATAAGGTTTATCCACAAAATAGTACCCTATACAGTCCCGAACGAATATTATGTTTCCCATTTATAACGTCTACAAATGTTTTGTTTTTTAATTCAATGAATCAATTTTCATAGTTTAGTAAATGTCAAAGTTTTACAATGTTATTTGTCAAAAATATTAAAATAAAGTAAACAAATCATTTGCTATGGAAAAAAAACTTTGTCTAATGAGTCGTATTATTTAAATACTATACTGAAATGTATTGTGTAATTTGTTGAATAGTTAAATATATTTATGAATGAATTATAATAATATAGAAATATATTTACATATTATTATATTTAATTTATGAATTTAAGCTATTACGGTATATATAGTTAATATTACATATATGCTGCTGTTACAATTGAAAGTTATATAACAAGTCATTTTTGTTTTGATCTATGAGTAATGTATCAATCCTAATATACCAAATATAATAATGCATAAATCAAACATTTACATTTCTTATATAATGAATGATTGATTTGGTTTGATGTACTGTGTGTTTATGTTGCATTTATGCAAACGTCAGTGGTTCTTCAATGCACTTAAATAAGATTATTACCGTAAAACGGGGTGAGTAGGAATCCAGGGGTGGATAGAAATAAAATGGTCATTGGAATATTTTAAATAAATTCTTTTTAACTAAGCCCAATAACAGATATTTCGTGATTCTGTTATTACAATGAACAAGTCCAAATTTTCGCTTGAAAGATAGTAACTAAATAATTTAGCTGACCATTTTATTTCTATTCACCCTTCAATCTCTATCCACCCCTAAGGTACGACCTACTGACACTTTTATGTAATAAAATAAACAATATCATAATAATTTGAATGATCACTTTAACTCGGTAGTTAGTTCTCGCTGAGAAGAGACCAGCAAGAAACTCAGGTTGATTTAACGTTCACCCTAGCAGAAGAAAGCCGCGGTGACGCGGACGGTGCAAAGTGCGCCTCCCCATACCCGGGGGCTAGACGAGGACACCGTAGTCCCTACACCCGAAGAGGGTCATCTCGAAAGTGAGATCCCCGGGTCTGCCGGGGTGCCAGGGATAAGGGTTGATTTATCGTTATCCTTGGTTTTTTTATATAATTTTCGAGAAGACAATGCATTTTATTTGTTTACTTTATAACAATAACCTTCATGAATCATTTATCAAACATATGGTTCACAAATCTCAATACAACCAGTACTATACGAACACAGCTTGTAATGTAAGGCTATATCTTGTTAAGACTAATTGATTATATAATTTTTTTTGTATGTATGGAAAAAAGATATGTATGATAATTAATTAGTTACGAATTTTTTTTTGAATTTTTGAATAAAAATGAATCGCGAATATGTTGCCAAGCTCAAAACTTGAAGACAGCTGGACTAATTCGAGTAATTCTTTACGGAAGGTTTTTATGAAGCAGCGGAAACGGGATCAGAAGTCTACGCGGGCGGAGTCGTGAGCAACAGCTAGTAGTAACATAAATAAATGTCTAGATTCGTTTTTTACATTCGATTGCATTCGTTAACAACTTACCTAAATTCAGTTCAGTCGGTGTCTATTTTTTAACAAATTTACCGATTTCAATTCAATTAGTTGTTTTATTAGAAAGTGTGTTTCTGAGGCCCATCAAGGTTTTTCTAAGATAAGCCAACCTTAGCTGCAAACCGGTACTAATGACAAATGAGGCTCTGACGCAAGCTTTCTTCTCGGGGTTGGGAGGTCGAACGGCAATCGTGCCCATAAAAAACCGGCCAAACCAGATAGAGAAAACTATATCACAGAGTTAAATTTTAAAAGAAAATTATGCCAAAAAATTATTATAAAATCCAAGCTAATTTTGACAATAAATAAGCTTGGAAATGAGGTGTACGCTCAACTTAGCAAGCAAATTATTATATGTTCGTATTATTAAGTAAATGTTCGTAAATAGACAAAAAAGTCTTCTCAGGCTGAGCCCGCGTTTCGAACCGAGCGATGATCCTTTTTCTTAACTAAACTCTGATATAGGTACATATTTTTAAATTTGGCGTTTTTCAAGTTACGATCAATGGTCTGCACAGGTATTTGAATTTGAGGAGTAAACGAACACCGTCTGAGGTTCTGGCTCTGAGGAGAAAACCTCGGATGCAAACATCGACAATATGACGAGACCGGCAAGGACATAGACAAGACATAAATACTTAATTAAAACATCTTTGAATCATGCCTTCCGTCTAATTAAATTAATACTTAGTAAGGAATTAAATTGTATATATTTTTACTTGCTATTTATGACACTTATACATGCATACATAATGCTCACGCCCGCAACTATTGGGACACCTGTATTTCGCCAGCTATTGGTGGCAATAGGCTCGCCCCCTATCACGTGGGACTGAAAATAATAGTTGGCGAAATGTAGGTGTAGGTGTATGACACTTATGAGTTCATTTATTTGATTATCATTAAAATAATTTACAACACAACTTTATAAGTAACCACATGACCTTTGCGACGAACTCAAAAACTCAAAAATCGCAGGTTCGATTCTCGCGCTGTCGAAGTAGCAATTTTTATATATTATGTTACAAAATGATGAGAATATTTAATAATGACAACCCCACTTTTTCTCGGGCATAGATTCTATTTTTTGTTTTTTGTTTTTTTTACATTTAATCTACAAGGATTTTAAATAGGGTGTTTTAGCGATGATGGTATACATTTAGGTTAAACCATACTGAACCAACTAAATATGATGATAAATTTAAAACAATTATGTATCAATGCTGACAAAGAAAAGCAAATCAAATATAATATTATATAAAATGTATAACGGACTTCCGTCTATAAGAATGTAAAAGTTCCGTACACATACACACACATACCTACCTATATAATTAAACAATAAAAAATATAAAAAATATAGGGTAAGTTCGTTAGAGATGGCCATAGTTTTTTTGAAGCACCATAAAATGAAAAATATTTATGTTATAATCAAATCTTTATTTTTTTAAATAATTGACATTAATCAGAATTTGAATAATCAACATGACACAAAGGTTTTTATAATAAAAATGACATTAAAAAAATATTTAAAAAAAAACGTAGTTGGTCATCTCACCCGGCACATCAGGGGGAGTTGGCCTTAGGTGTACGGGATAGACGGCCATTGCTAGATTTCCCTTTTCCCTTTCCTTTTTCACTAATTCTTTCTTATTTAATTTCAGTTAATATCTTCTGTCCACATTTCAAACACATATCGTCTAGCTTAGTGGTATGGGTAATGAACTGCTGAGATGAGGGTTCGACCCAGGTTTTACCATGGCACACACCAATGACTTTTCGATGCTTTTCGAAGATAATAATATGTGTGTATTTATCGCAGGTTTATAAGTGCCCGGGTATGGCAATAGGCTCGCCACCTATTACATTGCGACCTAAACATAAACTGGCGAAATGTGGGTGCTAGCACCTCTGCCTACCCCTTCGGGGATATCGGCGTGAGTTTATGTTATGTTATGTTAAGTCAAATTCTCATGAGATGTCAAAAGTTCGCCCAGTTGCTTACTGCGTTTACGGATCTCTATCAATTTTTGTGGGATAGGAGATATTTCGATTTCGATAATTCGAGCGCAGCGTCCAATCGTCTTCGTCACTAATTTGTTCGGCTGATGTAGTTTCATTTTCAACATTTTGTTGAACTTCGAGTGCCACCTTCACTCCAGTTGCCACGAGAGGTAATAGCTTTTCTTTGATACTAATTTGGCATCTGTAACAAAAAAAATTACAATCAAATATAAAAGAAAATAACACGGACTAATATGGCCATCTAAGCCAAAGTGCATATGGCCATCTCTCCTTTTTGTATGGGAGAGATGGCCATATTGAACATAAAAGTAACAAGAAAATAGTTGACTGCCATTTTGACGTTAGAACGAACACATGTTTATGTAAACTACAAAAAACGTATAAAAATACAAGTAACTTATTGAAAAAATACCATTTCAAGTAAAAATATGAACCTTGTATAAAATTTTAGCAGTGCTATTTATAATAAATCCAATTTTACTTACTTTGAGTTATTTTTTTGTGCGAAGTTTTGATCAGCTACTGCTCCCAAGCAATAAGCCCCGCCAACTGACCGCAAAACAACACCATCTAGCGAATATTACTAGAAAATATTTCGACTGGCCATCTCTCCCGTACGGCCATCTCTAACGGTTTTACCCTAGTCACTCACGATATTAATAAAACACTCCGTAATTCCGTATCAGCAGTTACGAGTAATATTATTGACCACTAATGTCACAACATTGTTCTACAACACGTACAAACTACTAATATCGCTAACAAACAAACACGCATACGAGTATAATCACCGCCCGTTGCTAATACACTGTACTATTCTAATCACTGATACCGCATACCTACACAACGAGTGCTCTTGATTCCATTACTTCAAGGCCCGCGTACCAACTGCCGTGGTCACTTACAGACTGATATTGCAGATATTTTTGTTCCTTCTTGAGCCATGTATTGTGTCGTCACCGTGACGTTCTTTTTCCACTGTCCCTCTCGTATGGAAACACCTGATGATTAAATTGCATGTCAATGCAGTTTTGATGACTAAGCAAGAAATTGAGACAAAAAAAATAATTTTTTTTATACAATTTTTTGCTCGTTGTTTAGGTAAGAATTAGAAGATTTGTTTTTTTTTTAATATTGGTTATGTCATTCCTCATTACTGTGTTTTAGATTCATTAGGTAATATCCGATGGCTCACTTTTTCACTTTCTCTCGCGTGATTACTTCATTTTTGTTTTAAAATCGATATTCTTGCGGTTGAGAATCATTTTTTTTTCTATGTCGTCGGATGACACCAGAAAGTCGAAAGTGACCCTAATGACCCTATCATGACAAATATTAGGTCGTTACATATGAAATTGCCGTTTTGTTTGAAGAAATTGCAGGAAACCCAATTTTCAGTAAGTACTAATATTTTTGTTATTTGTTAGGAATGACAAATTCAAATTTTATGATTTTTTGTGTATGAATGAGACAACATTAAGCAAACAGCAACTTTTATTACTTTTTTGAGAAGTGACAGCTGTAAAAAATTAAAAAGAAAATTTTTCATCAAAGTGGTTTATTTAGGAACCTACTGTTTTTTGAAGATCGAATTTAATTCATCAAGCGGTCAATAAAAATAAAATTTAATATACCTAGAGTTGTGAAATCTTGAAATCGACTTTCAATCAAAATATAAATAATGAAAATAGCCATCAAATTACAGGAATAACGAACAGAAAATTTCGGCAATTTCATAATATGTAAAGACCAATATAAAGATATATATCTTTTCATTTGTGAATTGAGTCTATTTTTTTTACATTAAGCAGCCTCAGTATGGCGGACATCGATAGTATGAGATATCTATTCGACCAATGCAAAGGCAAAATTCATGATGCGACATTTCTCATCGCCATGACACAAATAATAAAATTAAACAAAAAGTGAACGTTTGGATTTGACCCTGATATCTATTATACACTTACTTTATTATATACTGTAGTAGACCCATATATGATACGATAGGTATACTTAATCATAAGTCATTAAGTAACTGTAGTGTTAGATATTAACCTGCCTCTACAGTTCGAGTTCTGTAATTAGACAAGGTTATCGAACTTTTTAGGACTCCCAACTACTCGTAGCGAATGCCTTAAATGATTGTATTACAACCGAGATCATGACATTCATGGCCAGCATTCCAAGGTACAAAGAGGTCATGTCATAGTAAGGGATTGATCTCTTCGTTAGTTGCTTCTCATTTTGAAAATATCATTTCTGACAAAATAACTAACCCAATATTTATCTTTGTCTTTTTTCTGTCTGATACTCTCCAAGACGTTAATTGGTAGTGCTGGTGCGGCTAAGCACGTAATTAATTTCCTTGCAATTTAAGTACACTGCATAGCAAGAATCGGGTCAACTTTTTTTTACAAATTTTCGGTTGCCTACCCCTTAGGGGATTACGGACGTGAGCATATGTAATGTAATGTAATATTTATCAAGATGAACCTGAAAATGATACTTAATTGGGATAAAGCGGATGCCCAAGACAAAAGATTGGATTCTGTGGTACACATTGAGAGAGTTTTGACAACTTCTAACACATTTTTTTATTGAGGACACGTCCATTTCACTTCACCTCGTCTATTGCTCAGCTGAAGTCTCAGGAAAGAGTGTTGCCATTACAAACACGTTACAATGGTGGCGCTCATCTTGACGGCTTCTTATCCACTTTTATTATTTCCGCATGTATGTTCGTGTGTAAAAGTAACTTTAAATTCGTATTTGGAAGATTTAAAACGTTCTCAATGACCGATGATGAAAGAATCATAAAACCTTTTTATAAAATTAGCTAAAAACCTTTTTATAAAAAGTTTTGCAACACGCGGTATGTTGCAAAACTTTTTAAAGTTAATGACCTTCACGAATATGTGTACGACTTCTAACAAAAGTTTCAGCAATCGGATGTATGACAGGAATGTATAGAGTACTTATATTCATTTCATTCGGTCACATTCGTTTTATTTTATTTTTTATGATAATTAGCTGCAACCTCGTGGAATAATCGACGCCTAAAAGTACATAAAATATTGTGAAATTCGTTTGCAGGTCGCAAGACTATTGTCTTATTAGTACATTGTCTGGTATGAATGTGAGATTAATGTCATCTGTCAAATGATAGTCGGGTATAAACAAATGTAAGTTGGATTTAGAAGCACATTAAATATGTTTTTATATCCATAAACACCCATATCATTTTAGCAGTGGATGCAAGACCACCAAGCGACCTCCAAAGTACAAGCTGCGGCATTATAATTGTGGGTGTGTAATTTAATGTGTAGTTCAGTAGTAGATGTCTGTTGAGGATAGCACAGGATGCTACGGTGGCCGTGGAGTACACCAATAAGCTCGCTCCAGGATTTCATTTCCCTCGCAACTTGGAGGCAAAATATATGCCGGGAACTACAAGCAAGTTAATGCAATGCAACTGGAATAATAATATTTGTATTGAGTTCGTGTGTGACGAACTGATGTTATAGTTCGTCATAATAATTTATTTTTAGACTATTCAACCGCAGATAACGAGACCTAATTGTGCGTAAAACGTACGCTGATATTTATTCATATTTGTCGTTAGTTCGAACAAGCTCAAAACACTCGAATTGGGTGGGCTTTTTTACCCAACTACGGTAAAGCCAACAGAAGGTTCTGAATAATAGATAGAGTGATTCTAGAGGAAGATTTAAATATATGATAACGTCATGCTGCGACCAACAATTGCGGAGCAGGAATGAAAAATGTTGCAAAAAAGGAGAACATGTTGTGTGACACGGACGAAGTGCGAATCAACAACTATTATTATATAGAGGTATAGTTTGTGAGTATGTGAATTGTGAGGATACTTTATGGGATAACGACTGAACGATTTTAATTGTTCTTTATTTGAATATTTTTCTTGGATGTCGATGAACTAAATAAGCTTAAGAAACTTTATAGTTTATAGTTTTTCTAAACATAGATCGGCCAATATGACTCGAGTTTCTTAAACCGGTTTGCAATAATTGCACTAGGTCACGTAAAGCACGTCTCTGGATTCATTTTAACTGGAAAATGAAATGATACTCGTATCAAATTCAACTCTGCAGCATAGTGATAGAGCATTCGACTTTCATATTCACGCCTGTAAATCTGAAAAAGGGATGGGTGTATAAACACTCAAGTTTTCATAACTTCTCTCTGTGTAACAAATCTGTTCAAAACTCTAACGACGAAATTTCTCTTTTCTTTAAAAAATAGTAATTGAATTTACCAACATTACCAGTAGCTCTTCCAGGTAAGCTAAATTAATAATGTTAGGAGTGGATTATCACCAGTAGTGTAGTGGGCAGGATTCGAACCCAGACTCACTAAACTATCGGCATTCTACTCGACTACATCAGTATTTACGACCATTTTTTTATTCCGTCACACGACTATAATATTCTGTATATATTCTTATATATAAATAGTAGTATAAGTAGTAGTAGTAGTATATAAATAGTCTTATAAGTTTCTGGACATAGGCCTCTCCCAATATTGGGAGGCTTTGGCTTTGGTCGGTACAGAGATTTTTTTTCAGTATTCCTTCTCTCGCAGTGATATCGTCTGAAATTTCTGTTACGATATCCTTCGGTTGACATGCTTGGTCGGTTGACGTCACCACGAGTTGATTTTTATTTTTAAAATGGATAATCTGAATTCGTTTTGACCACAGGTTTCGATATATTATTTTGTACAGCATTAAAAGAACGGTATATGCTAAATACCGCAGGTGTCCTCGTTTTAACAAATTCCTCAATGAGACCTCGATAATCATTTAATTACTATGATTAATAAAATATTAATAGTTTAAAAAAACAAGAAACACGCTGAAGTGAAGCTAATAAAAGCGTGTTAAAAATAGGTAATATAATGAATGAATAATAATATAAACAATTAAGTAATTTAATGATAATTGGTTTTAAATAGTGCACATAATACCTTTCTTCTAATCACTTAACTAATATTTTCAGGTGTATTTATTATATTATTAGTTCCCTGCCAGTATGGATAAATCAAATTGTTTCACCTCGGACTTGGGCCGACTAAAACCACACGCCGCGCCGTACGGGTATTAATTATCGAGATATAAGGTAACCCAGCGAGACATTTCTAAGGTTTAGATAGCCCCCTTGAGTATTGGAAGTACAGTGGCCCCTTTGTACCCCAGACCCAGAAACTGAGAGTGGAAATGCTCGCGCCCACCGCCGTGGGCGATGTTAGAAGTGTGGGAGACGGTCACACTAGTCAGACTGCCTCTTGCGTGCTGTCCACTGTGCCCTCTGCAACCCTCTAGGTACTTACGTGTATATGTCATTTCTTTATCGCTACCAGCACTCTCGAGGTTTTAAGACCCTTATACTTTAGTTATTTTTTATTTAGGATACGTCAAATCGACTTCACCTCGCCTAATGGTAAGTTAAAGGTAACGTCTCAGGAAAGTCTAGGGTAGTCACCATTACAAACACCAATGTTACAATAGTGGTGTTAAGCTTGACGGCCTCATCAGATGCTTTTTCACACCCCGCTTAAAGTATATAACTACACGAAGCTACATAAATACTCTTTAAAATTCTCTATTACATCTATTATCTATGGTTTTTTCACCATGATGTGTTATTAACAATGTAATTTATGGTGTTTTTTATTTTATGATGTATTTTAACTGTAGGAGTAGGAATCAAGTGAACTGGTAAGGAATTCCAAGAATTTACTTTACTTACCTTTTTCTGAAATTAAAATACAGCATACACACATATTTATTATTATTTTTAAAAACTTAGGATGCAGCTAATAGCAAATTAAATCAATAAACACATTCAGCAAAACAAGCCTTGACGGTATAAGCCGGCCGCCGACCTACGCCGACCAAGGTCCCGCCATGGTTGCATTGGCTAACCGCCTAACTGTAACCATTATGTTACCATTATCAACAAGTATTATGTAACTGTATCTATTTAAAACTAAATTTGCATAATATCAAAAAGTTTATTTTGAGGGTCAAACGATATTCAATAAAAACATCGTGAACGTTTTTGATGTTTATAAGATTGAAATTATATCGAGACCTTCACAGTCTTCTTTACAAGCAATTTTTCTTCTCTTCTGTCGAATCGGTGTAATTATCTCTTCTAAATTCTGCATTCCCAGTACTCTACCACCTGGATTGCGTTTTCGGAGGCGCTCTGTAGGTCCTCCGATGTACAGGTATATGGACATGTAGCTCTCTGGTTACGATATACTTACAAAACTTAACAGAATAATGATTCAGAACGAATTGTACTTTATTTACATATATACTTACATATGATCACGCCCGTAATCCCCGAAGGGGTAGGCAGAGGAGTATTAAACACCCACATTTCGCCAACTATGACCTTCGGTCCCACGTAGTAGGGGGCGAGCCTGTTGCTACCAATCGGGCACTTTGTAATAAATGGGTATACTGAAAATGTAGCAGCTAAATAAATTTGGAAGAAATGTTGACCTGATGCCTTGCTATGCGGTGTAAATCGCAAGGAAATTGAGTATGTGCTTAGCCGCACCAGCAGTACTAATTAACGTCTTGGAGAGTATCAGACGGGGTACTTTATTTCGAAAGTTTCCATCACATTCAACTTTCGTACTTGAAATTTGTGTTAAGTAGGTACGAGAATACCGTTTACCGGATTCCCGTGTATATGGTGGAATCGCAATCATTATATCAACCGTCATAAAAATTAGCAGAATGTGGCATCTGGTTCACCGACCGTTAGCCGAACATAAACTTTTTGTGGTTTGTATACTGATACAGAATCCCGTTATTTCAGTGCAAATAAATTAAAGTTACATGTACAGTGGGTTTCAAAAGTTCGGCAACTAGCCACTGCACAACTTAACTCTTAGATGTTATTAGATACTAACTCTACTTACTAATATATCTAAGTTTAGAATACTACTAACGGTGCGCACTGTGCGGTATAAAAGGAGTTTCATCCCGCGCACGCTCAAGCTGTGGAATGAACTCCCTGCCGTGGTTTATACGACTACAATATGGGGTTCTTCAAGAAGGGCATTAGAAGGTTTCTACAGGGTAGGCAGCACGTGTGTGACGCCTGTGGTGTTGCAAACGTCCATAGGCCACGGTGACCGCTTTCCATCAGGTGGGCCGTGTGCTTGTCTGCCACCTAAGTGGTATAAAAAAAATACTTACGTGCGTTTACACATTTTCTTATAAAGAAACTAGACTTCGACAGTGAAAGGATTATCTATAATCCTTTTTTAGAACCTTCAAGATCTATCTTAAGGTGTCTAAGAACTTTTGGGCCCATGGTACACGATACTATCAAATATGTGAAGTTTCTTGTATAGTTTGAGACCCGTCCTAACATTTTAGGGTTAATGCAATCTCACATGCAAAGTGTGTATAAGTATTAAAATGATTTTTAATCCCATTTATACTGGTAAGCGTCTAGTTATCTAGTAACTAATTAAATATGTTGTGTACAAATCAAGAACAGATAGAGACCTAAAGGCCGTCTACATGTTGAGTTCTACAAGGTTAAACAACAAATTACGATATTACTAGTTAGACATTTTGCTCAATATATTTATCTAACTATCACATAACCCACGTATTTAATATCACTAGTACAAATATAAAGTACATACACTTTTACTAACTTGCACTGTATGCAATTTGATCGTGTAGAATTTTGTAACTCGATTTTGAAGTTGATTATTGTCAAATAATTTCAATGAAATTTTTGCACGCACGTTTAGTTTGGATAATGGTACCATGGCGCTGATGATGGAATAGGAAGGTGGATATAGGAACTCCAAAAGAAATAAGATAAACCTGAGTTTGGGCTCATCTGTTTTATGTTAGCAAATTTTTTGATATAAAGTGCTAAACAGGTCTAAAGGTCGACTCAAAAGGTGGTCAGAGTAACTCATAAACTAAATAAAATAAGCCTATCGAGCTTAGGCTCATTTGTTTTATGTTAATTCCGAAAGTTTGCAGTTCAAACCCAAAACAGAAAAGTAACTTGCGCAATACAAGTACCAAAAAAATGCTTTTTTTATTCATCGAAAGTAACTTCTGATAGTACCTATAACTTCATTTAATTCACACGTTATCTAGTTGATTAAACATTTTTTGCTCCTGTATCTTTTCAAGTAAAAAAGTTACGAGATTTTTTTATTCTGTTGTCTGGTGAGTAAACCGATGATTTTCCGACGCGGACTCATGTTATATAATTGTAATTGCATCTAAGAAGCATTCATACTCAAGGTGAATGTCGCAAGCATTCAATGGCTGCCTTCTGAAGGAAATTGCAAATCAAATGATTACGTAGTCGGAACTATTGCAACTATCAAAATGTCTTCTCCTATGCAATAAAAAGTGTTGTTTCGATGACATTATGCATAGGTTTCCTCATCGTAAATTCGGGTGTCATTACAAAGAAGCTGTTGGTTAATAACTTGCAACATTATTATTACGATGGCTTTCTGAGAAAATTACAAGAAGTGTAATTATTCGATTGGGGTCTTGATGATAAAGGGGTTAAAGATCATGATTACAAATTACTCATAAGATAAGATAAGATAAGATAATTTTATTTGTGGCATTGACTTCACTTTGCTCCATTATCCATTGAACGAATTGCCGGCGTTTTACGCTTTTCGTCCTCTGCTGGTGTGAGCTGAATCTTGTACGCATGAAGTGCATCTTTAGTCAAAATTAGCAAAATGTCATGGAAAATTTCATAAAAAGAGTAATGGTCTGTCATCCGAGTCATGGGGTCATTTGCCGGATATTTTATTCCATACTTAATCGAAACATGTCTTCTTTACAATACAATAAAAATATCACAAGTCTGTCATAAAATACTTTTTTTATTTTAAAATGAAAAAGTACACTCTTACTAAGACACCCTTTATAATTGCAATAAAATAACCTGGAACCTCATATTATTATTTTGTGGTCTCCAAGAATTTTGTAATCTTGTACGTTACAACTAACCATTTTGTTATGTGTAATAAATTCAAATGTACATTCAAAATTAAGTAACAAAGAATTAGCATTTTATGCAAGTTTATGGAAAAATACCAGTGCGTTTACTTTCTCATTAGGACTACTAAACTTGTAGCTATCAAGACGACGCACGCGACCTGATTGTGAATCAAACAATAGCCTATCGCAGTCTAACGCTAGACACAGGCATCTCCCGTAGTACGTAGTAGCCCAATTTTATATGACCTATATAATCTTCCTTGATAAACTGGCTATTCAAGAGATTTTTTTTACCCGTGCGAAAATCCCCCCGCAGTATATCGGAAACGGAAACGAAACGGGCGGCCTTCTTGGGCCATTAGTTGCCTAGGGTGAGGTAGCCTCTGGCAAATCCCTCACGCCCCGGCAGAGCCAGCGAAGGCTCCCTCGGGTGTGGGATTACGGTGTCCACATCTTTCGCCAAATGAGGAGGAGCAGGCGGCACGCTGCCGCCGCGGCTTGCTCCTGCTAGGGTGACAGGCGGCTCCATGACCGGGCCTGGGGGGACACCTGTCACTCCAGGCCTGCGCTCATAGTGGACGGGAGTCAAGTAAAATTTCCTGATATTAACGCGTTCAACCAAAGAAACAAAGCATTGTTGCCTATTCCAAATTCTTAGATTATAATAAAACAGTAGCTTTACCTGTTATGCAATTAACAGTTTTCAATAACCTGATAAGACATTTTGGCAGTTTGGTAGAAAATTTACATAATTCGTAATACTACTTATAATACGTAACGTATTACTTATTGCGTAAATGTCGGCTATAAAAACTTAAATTTATTTTTTATCAGTACGTAAATAAATTGAGGTTAGGTAGGTACTTATTTATCAGATCAGATAACATAATTTACCAACAAGTTATTATTTTGTATATTAAATAAATAAGTCTAATACAATTATTTCATTAAAATTAAATGCGTAATGCACCTCTGCCTACCCCTTCGGGGATATAGGCGTGAGTTTATGTTATGTTGTGTTTAATTAAATGCGTAAAGAAATGTACTGTTAATCTTTAAATGGACGTTTTACCAGAAAAGTATGAAAAACCAATCATCTATGTAAGAATAAGCACACGAAAAAATATAGGGTAAAAGCCGGATAGTTGCGCCAGTGGGATACTTGCCACGGTTTCGAATACACTATGTTACGGATGTAAGTGACATTAGCTCTTTACTATAGTTGTAAGTACCACTACCGTAGACCCCAGGGCCACGTTAACCGTCACCATAGACGCAAGCGTTTCACTCGTGCAAGCGAAAATCTTCCGCGGTGAATCTTCGACAGGTGTCGAAATTATATTGGTAATTTATTTCTGTTGAATATTTTTATTACTAATTGTGGTTTCAATCCACCTTTTATTTCTTTGCGTGCATTAGGCTTTACATTGCAAAGTTTATTACATATTTTTGTAATATAATCATTATTTATTTGGCAAATAAAAAGGGCAAGTATCCGCATCAAAAAGGATAGTTGCCCTAGAAACTTGTGCGGATAGTTGCTCTGGGGGCAACTATTCGCAACTATAAATTCTTTCACGAACAAAGGCAAATATTTTCTATTTGTTGTTTTTTTATTCATTGTGGCTATAACTTAGCTAGAATACAATAAGTATTCAGGTCGTGTGTTCTAGGCCCACCCGTGTCAGTACTTTTTTCAGATTCTTTATTATTTTTATTTTTATTTTTATACCACTTAAAGTGGCAGATATGCCCCTAATGGAAAGTGGTTACCGTGGCCTATGGACGTACGCAACCCCAGAGTTCATTCTACACGTTAATAAAATAAAATAAATAATTAATTAACTTTTTAGGTGAGCAAAATGCCTCGCAAGTATCAGCGTAAAGCAGGCGTGGTGCCGCGTCACATAAGATAGATAGGCCAGAGGAAAGTTTAGTGCATTGCAAAAGTTCGATAAAAAACGAATCAACCAAATATCGCGAATGTACGGGATACCACGGGATACGGGGTATCATTTTTGGCTATTTTTGATATATATTATCTTGTATAATATTGATTAGAACTTAATAAAAGATTGCAATTAAAAATAAAGACTGGTTGAGTAAATCGATATGAATTTGTTTTTCATCAAAAATCATTGTGAGGCGTCTATCCCCACATGAGGCAAGTATCCTCTGAAGTATTATTTACGTTAGGCAACTATCCGCTAGAGTGGGCCACTATCCTCTCTTTGAGAGGTCAAATAAAACAGGTTTTACTCAAAACCTATAATAACTATGTTCTTTACAATTGGCTTCTATAGTAGCTCAAAGACCTATAATTTGATATACACGTTGCAATATTCTTATTAAGCACATATTTCTTTATTATATAGCTTTGTTGAAAAGTGGCGCAACTATCCGGCTTTTACCCTAATGAAGACTACTGCTTTCTAACACTAGTCAAATCAAATTATGTTAATCCGTGGATTTTTATACTTCTACAAGCTACAAGCGACACTCATATTTTGCATACATTTTTATACCACTAACCTGGCAGTTAAGCACATGGTCAATCTAATGGAAAGTGGTTACCGTGTTCTAGGGACATTTGCTATACCAGGGGGGGTCACACTCATGCTGCTTGCACATTGTATTGAATTTACAGATATAAGTTTATATGTTTAGATTTTACTTCACAAATTTACTGAACCTGACTGTTTTAAATTTAATTTTATTTCACTGTATTAAATTGAATTTTATTGCATTGTATTAAATTTCTTCAAGTTTTTAATATAAGTTTTAATTTAAATAGACACACAGTTTAATTTATTTCTCTAGCGCAATTGTTCAAAGTGGATAACCAATTTGTAAACGCCTAAATATAAAAAAATTCTCAGTAAATTTTGTTTTATTTACTTACTGTTGCTGTAGATTTTATATGAGGCGCTAACGTTCCTGAGTCACCACTCATTCTCCTTCTAAGGTTACGTATCTACTTAAAGGGTAAAAAAGAAAAGAAAAATACGAAAAAAGAAGCACAAAATAATATAATTTAAACGTGATTTTTCCCTTTTTGTTCCCAGTTACTTTGTTGTAGGTATAGATAGGTACTAATGATGGAACAGACCCTGCAAGTGTGTGCACGTAGGGGAGGACAACCACGCCGCCCACCTGATGGAAAGTGGTTACCGTGGCCTATGTACGTTTGCAACACCAGTGGTATCACATTTGAGCTGCCGATTATAATGTATAGAGAAGAAGGGAAGGGCGGGAGGGAGAAGGTTAATAGAGACTCTGTACTGTCAGTGCAGAAGACAAAGAATGTTTCTCGGTCATCCCACTGACAACACAAAACCTCTCCAGTGAGCTCTGGCTACCCTACTCACAGCGAGAAACACATCACAAGGTTATTATTAGCCGCGGTATTCTGTAGGGCGGAGGTACTTCCCCAGTCGATTGTTCAATTAGGACGGAAGATACCATCATGTTTTACCTCCGTCAACAATAAAGAATGTATCCTATCACCTCGTATTGAGATAAGTAGGTACTTAATGACTGTCTCACTCTATGCTGATCACGAGTATGTAGGTAGTAGGTATGTTAAGTTACAGTCTCAAACTATTATTTTATTTATGTCTCAAATTAAAATGAATCTCGCAGTTACGAATATTTGCTATAATATATTTGGCAGGGTTATATATCAATCAATTAGTCTTTCGCATTTCACTGCTGTATATAGGCCTCTCCCAATACACATCATTGCTCCCCATACGGTCCACCCAAGCCAAACTTTTTCAGGTCGTCAGTCCAGGGGCAGGGGGATGTATAACCTTCCGTTTATCTTCTCGGGATCTCCTCTTTCTAAGGCTTGTTTGCCCCGACGGCTGTAGATCTGCGAACCATAGGTCCAATTGCATGCGCTTACGGTAAAGATTGACATCATTTCTTAAGCTGTAGATAGATAGATCGGTAGATAATTATTTATTACGTTAGGCTGCCTTCACACTAGCGTTTATCTAGCGTAGATGTTCGATGAACGTATGCTGTCTATTGGAAAATATGAACACAAAGCATGTGAAGGCAGCTTTAGGACAAAGATCCTTCCTTCTTCTTCTGCAAGCAAATTCGCCGCAGTTTCGCCAATTTCAAGGTGAATGTAATACAAAATTATTAATGGCAAGACGCCAATGTCAAGGTTTTCAAGAAGAACTTCCAGAGCCACGTTAGCCACGCCAGTAAATTTATTTCCGTATGTCCGCCCTCCACGAGATCAGGTAGTCGATCAGGACGTGTGGTTGGATTTTAGGGGGCTTAGGACAAAGATAGTACATTAACAAGTTACATGTACAATGCGCGTCGTTCGTTTTCGTAAAATATATATTTTTTTCTTTTTTTACAGAAATAAATAATGTTTAAGAATTATGCTACGGGGTCCGGTTAATAAGACGTGTTTGTCATTTCCCTTAAATGTCACTCTAAGCGGATTTTACTGTAATGCCTACATGCATGCGTATGTAATGCACGCTGACGGAAGTACGATGCCCTTTATCGTAATGACAATTACAATAAAACGTGGACAAATTGCTTTAATGGAGGCGTTTTGTAATCGCACGCTTGACCGATCATGCTATAGACATGTAACCTTGGCGGGCGAAACTACCAAATTTACAATCTTCACAGTCCATTAATGCTTGTAAATGAATGTTTTGACTGCCGTTTATGCTAGTCAAGTTCTCGCATAATACTCCATTCTACGTCATTCCCTGCAACTTGAGACGCATATTTTCAGACATTTCTTAACGCGCTTAAAGGTATACTTCCGCACGACATACATACGACTACTACCGACGCCTGTAGCTGACAATATAGGTGTCTGTGCATGTGCATTTGTGGTATATATCATCAGGCTATCGGAGAGGGTCAGGAGTTCACACGGGCGAAGGCTCGGGCTACAGCTACTTGCTTACATACACATTTATAACATAACATAAACTCACGCCTATATCCCCGAAGGGGTAGGTCGTGGTGCTAGCATCCACATTTCGTCAGTTTATATTTAGGTCCCAATGCAATAGGTGGCGAGCCTATTGCCATTAACCGGGCACTTGTAAACCTGCGATAAATACACACATAACTTCGAAAAGCATCGAAAAGTCATTGGTGTGTGCCATGGTAATACCTGGGATCGAACCCGAGACCTCGTTTCAGCAGTCCATTACCCATACCACTAGGCTACCGCGGTTTTTTACACATTACACATTTATCTAGTGCATTATTTCCTAAAGTCAATAAATCCTACGTTTCATAGTCTTCCTCGACTTATATGACGTTCTTAAGCAGTTCTATAAAAGGTTATTCCCTCCTTCATCTTTATAAAGTGTTTTATTATCAATATCGTGTGAGATTGTGTTGCATGCGACGAGTCTTGAACTAAAAGCTATAAATAATTTTATAGTAACGTACCTAGAACCATCAATATGTTAATCCTGGTGCACTGCTACTTTTATGTCATATAATAACTATAATATTACGAGCTGATACCCGCATCTTGGCCCGTGTGGAAATTTATTCCTGTCATGTGACCCCTTTTACATGAGGAACTTCAGAAATATGAAACGTCTAAGAGGGTTCCGAGTCTGCCGGGGTACAAAGGATATGTTGGCTATTATCTTACCTCCGGCATTCAAAGCAGGCACGCCGTTTTCAATCACGTCTGATACCATAAACGACCTAGGCAGAGTAACCTGCGATGTTACTATAAAGTAAGGCGGCCGCCTCCATGGATTTCACCCCGTGACGCCGGCCCTGCGATTATGAAAATTCGTCAAATAATAATTTTCGTATCTAATGATAACAATTGACAACAATGAGCAGTTGACGCATTGGTCGCTAAAGTTTGATCCAAAATCGTCGCCCCCCTGAAACTGCCGCCCTTGACGCGGGTCCCGGCTTTCCTCCCGGGAAACTTATAGACGACGTGCGTTTTATTCTGTTCGAATCCGACATACTCCCTCCAGCTTGAGCGGGTATGGTATCCGTGTGGATATTGCACATGATTATAAAAAGAGGGCGACACTTGTATTGCCGATAGATGCAGGAAATTAGTTCGTATACACTGAAAATATACTCGTACTTAATAAGTGAACTCTTACTTATTAGGTCTACCGCAAAATAAGGTAATTACAGTATTATGCCATTACATTTTGTAAGAGATTTGTATCTGGAGAGTAATTCAATAATATACAGTGAGCTTCAAAATTCCTGGACATCTTAACTGCCTAAGTATAATTAGCCAAAATAACATAAATAGTGTTAATGAAATAAACTAAAGTTGCTTGTTTCCAGCGATAAAGTCGCCTATTGTACATTAGAACAACCATAGATGATATATATAAATTGAGGAACAACTGTAACTCTCACTACTTGTCCTTGGTGTTTTTTGTTTTTATTTTTTTGTTTTTGATGTACAATAAAGAGTTATCTATCTATCTATCGATGTTTTGTTTCTTTATAAGAAAATATTGATGGATTGCGTGAAAAAAGATATGACAAATAAGGGAGTGACGGAGGAAATGACATCTAACAGGAATGTATGGAAGAGAATGACATGTTGCGCCGACCTCCAATAATTAGGACGAGGGCAGGAAGATGATGACATCCAGTAGCTTCTAAGATTAGTATAGTGGCATCACTTTTTACTTTTTTTTTTCAAATTACCCAGGTACTTGTGTAGCCCACTGTACCGACATTAACGTACGAAGCTCATCAACGGTATTACGTGTACATGAAAGATGATACAGTGATACGATATGATTATACTTGATGGACTAAAAACTAAACGCACAGATGTTGTCAGAAGATTGTACTTGTTAATTTTGTTTTAATTGTAGCAACATTAGATTTGTCGAGATAGTAGATATGCATAGATTTAATGCATCTATTAGACACGTGACCAAAAATCCATACGGTGCAGCATCGGCTGGGGTGCGAGGGATATGTCACCTACTATCTCACCTCCGGCAACCGAAGATACGAAGACGGCGTGCGTTTTAGTCGGTTCAAGTCCATACATAACGTCCATAAGTACTTCACTTCCTAAACACTACAGTACAAAAATACATGTAGATTGATTTACACATTACATGTAAATGACAAGTACACGATCAATATCTCCTAAGTAAATATTTATTTATTTAAACATTTTGCACAAATAAAATTATATGCAAAGGCGGACGGCCATGGGCATTTATTACCCGTCAGCCTTAGGGTGATGCAGAGATTTGAAGAGATTCGGAGCAAAGTGATGAGAGTTCGATCTAGTACGTCATAGACATACAAACAACAAACAATATAATATACACAAATAAATAAGTACAGATATATACTAAAATAATGTAAAACTCAAATACACAAACGGAGATAGGACATGAAAAGGTTTCCCGTCATAATTGAGCAGTCCTTGTTCGTCTTCTGCACTGACTGCACAGAGATTCTCTTAAACTTCTCCCCTCCGCTCTTCTATACATTCGGCTGCACGAATGTGACGCCCCTGGTGTTGCAAAAGTCCATACCACACGATAACCACTTTCCACCAGGTGTGGTTCGCGTGCTTGTCTGCCACTTAAGTGGTACAAAAACGAAGAAAGATACATAAATATATGACAATTTTATGTATATGTCTGTCTACATAAATATTACAATAGCCAAACTAATAGTCGCTCCATAATATCGCATCGTCTCCCGCACGGCTGCCTTCAAGGCTAATGTCTCGCATCGGTGTGGTTTGTTTATCTTATTCGGACAATGTCCATATTGTCCATATATACTTAGACATAATTAGTTTTCAAATAACAATATTTTGTATGCACGATGTATATTTGCATTGATTCTGTAATATTATGTCATTATTACGCAGCGATATTAACTAGTCTAGAAGTATCTGCGTATATAATGTGTACACAACTCGAGGGAATTATGCTTTTTGCGTGAGCGACTGCCATCTGCTCTCCTAAATGCGAGAAGAAAGCCTTATGCCTCAATAGTGGTATTAACTTTTCGAACCTTACCTGAAGTATATACCTAAGGTTGGAACAAGGTGACAGAGCTTTCAAAAATATCAACTGCCTTTTAAAATGAATTGTACATCCTATGCCATGAATAATAGACGGGACTGTGATGTGGGATGCAAAATGCTTCGGCACCATTGCCCCTATACGTACCTATAACTGCACGTTCCTCTTTTTCCAGAAGCTCAAAAACGGTACAAAACTCCAATCTCATTGGAGATTAAGAATTTGTGCCGTTTGTAGTCGAACTTAGGTCCGAGTGCCCGCAATCGCATTGTTCCATTCATAATATTATAATACACTTTAATTCGTATTTATAACATAGTATAAAATGTATTCAATACTTTTACCTTCGCATCCTATTACATACTATTTAAAATCAAAAAGTGTTAAATACAACACTTCAAAGTGTATTTTCAGAGAACAATAGATTTGGAGCGCACGGGAATAAGCCTACCTAACGACCAGTGTTGGCATTAATCGATTAATTTTTTAATCAATTAATTAATTTGATTAATTTTAATCAGATTAAATTAATCATGATTAATTAATCATGATTGAAAAAAATATTCTTAATCATGATTATTGACTTTAATTATTAATCATTAATCATCAATTGATTAACTTGATTAATGTTAACAATTCAGCGTAACAAAAATGATGTTGAATAAATATACAGATTTCAAAATATTTTTATTAATCATTCAAAGAACAAAAAACAATTTCTTCCATTCAAATATACTGAATTCTAATTTAGAATAGTATTTTCTTTATTTATTTTGTATAAATATTTTATATTTTTTTTATACAACTTAGGTCGCAGACAAGCACGCGGCCCACCTGATGGTAAGAGGTTACCGTGGCCTATGGGCGAGTGTAACACCATAGGAATAACACTCGTGCCGCAACCCCTGTAAGAACAGAGACATTCTGTGTCGTCAGCGCAAAAGATGTACGATAATCCTTTGGTTTCCCACGGACAACACAAAACCTCTCTAGTGAGCTCTGGCTACCCTACTCACCACCGAAAACACAACACAAGGTTATTAAACGGCGATATTCTGTAGGGTGGAGGTACTTCACCAGTCGGACTGCTCGATTGGGACGGGACGGGACACACACATATATATATATATATACAAAAAAAATAAAGCAGCTATATTGAAAATACTATATATATATATATATAATACATACATATATACATACATATATACATATACATATATACATATACATATACATATATATATATATATATATATATATATATATATATATATATATACATATACATATACATATATATATATTATATATTATAATTTAGACGCTGATACGCGTTACGTGCATATGTTAGGTTGACGCCTGTTTGACAGCGAGGCGAAAGGTGATACGGGTACGATTCCTTTCCGATCCTATATGTATGTTGAGACCCTTAAGTCACGTTAATAATATCTACCTATATACACATATTACCGTGGTAAGGCAACGTAAAATGCAGAGACTTTGTTGGTAGGTACTGGGTACCAAGTACCATCCGTATCTTGTAGGCGAGATAGTGAGATAGAGATAAAACGAAATAGCCATTAAATAGTTAATCAAATAATCAAATTAACGATTAATGATTATGATTAATTAATCTTAATCATATTTTTTGATTATGATTAATTAATCTTAATCTTTTTTTTTTGATTATGATTATTAATCATTAATTTTTAATCGTTAATCAGATTAACTTTCGGCCAACACTGCTAACGACGGCATAACGGTGACGGATATATATCTATTTAAAATATTTAAATAAAGTTTTTAAATATTCCTTGATCTACCCGATCCATCTATTTAAAAAAAATTAGTCCCGTTTCATGTCTGAGTTATTTTTAAAAAAAGTACCTACCTGTTATGTTTCTTGTCAGTATTATTACATAAGTATTGAAATCGCGCTGAGGTGAAGGTGAACTTCAGTTCGAAGGGATTACGTTGCAGCCTTGAGCATATTGGAGCTGTATATGGTATACGTCGCAAGACCCTTATTTTTAATCAGTACGTTGTGAATTCGAATAAGTGTTTTATTGTTATGAATTTTAAAGTAATTTGCTAAACATTGACGACCTTGAGTGGTGGTAGTGAATGCGACTGCTACGCAGGAGGCGCGGGTTTGATTCCCGCTCTGTGCAAATATGTGTGCATGAAGATGAGTATCTGCATTGGTCCGGGTGTTTCTATCTATAATGAATGTCCAGCCGTCCGTTGCGACGATGCAACGCAAACTCATGAGTGAAGTTTCAGCCTAAAATGATAATATTTTAGTTCGTAGACCCTATTACGAAGCTTTTCGGTATATACTTAAATATTTCTACAGTATCACGGCATACTTAATACCACAGTATTAAATTGGTGTTATTGAGCTATTACAGGTATTTAATCCTGGATTATAGAGGTCCAAACAGGCAGTATTGACGATCAGCATATAAGTTACAGATTGATAAACTTTACAGAGAGCTGAGATAACGACTATAGGACAATAGGTGACTGGATCAAAACAATCATCTATCCTGAGAATCAGTAACACATTCACCTGCTTCCATGGAGGTGATTATCCTGAAGGCAAAGTAGGCACGTGCCCAGGGGCGCGAAGGTACGGAATTGGTAAAGAAAAAGCAGGTCCTGTGGGTCTCTCGGAGTGGAGTTCACCTTTTTCTTCGTACTAGTAATGCTTGGGAAGGAGACGGAGGCGATGAGATGCTTGCCTACGGCACGCTCAACGTTTAATTCGCCTCTGACCTGCTTCTCCTTTAAAGTAATACTGTTCCTATTCCTAGAAACTGAACTAGGAATTATATTACCAAATTCTTGTAATTTGCTTTAATAGTATTCTTACATTCTATTCGACATTATTGTATTGGACATTTTTTAATTTGATGAATATTTACCTAATTATTTAACGAACTGTAGAAATGTAACTACGAACTTTTAATTATAATGTATTTATAATGCAATCTAGTGTATTGCGTAATGTAAGCTACAGCATATAAGCGCCTTGGTGGAGACTGCAAGCATGTATTGCTAATAATTAATGAATACATTCATAAAGACAGGCGCCGCGTAAACATAATTAAGAAAACTTAAAATGTAAATATATTTTTTTCATTAAATGGCCTTACAAAACGTCAATATCAATAATATTTTAAAGCAAGCAAATGGACCATCGACCGGTTCGAAACGCGGCCCTGCCCTGAGAAGACTCCGGAAAAAAACTCTGCGTATAGAAGTTAACAGTCGCTAAATATTTTTGAAGAACTACCTCAGGAATACTGTCAGGGCCGCTGGCTGTTCGAATGTCGAGTGACTGCAATATTGCACGACCGTCACATTGCCTAATACGGATATAGGCATTGAGTGGGCACAGCCGGTCATTACTGTTAAAGATCACTAAAACTATGTTATAGACGATATAAACGATGAAAATTATGAACGACATGACAGTTATAGACGACATGGAATATTTTTTTTATATCACTTAGGTGGCAGACAAGCACGCGTCCCACCTGGTGAAAAGGGGTTACCGTGGCCTATGGACGTTTGGGCTGTCAGTGAAAAAGACAAAGAAGGATTTCTTGGTATTCCCACTGACATCACGTAACCTCTCCAGTGAGCTCTGGCTACCGTACTCACCACCGGAAATACAACACAAAGTTATTATTAGCCGCAGAATTCTGACGGGCGGACGCATTTTGCCAGTCGGACTGCTCAATTAGGACGGAAGATACAGTCATTTTCTACCTCCCGATACCAAGAAGTTTCTTTTAATAACTAGTAAATATCTCTGAGTTTTCTTTATGACTTGCTATTAATTAAATAAACCACTGAATACACGTTACAGTTCGATGCGTGTATGATGCCCCACCAAGACCTTAGAGACCCAGGGTAGTCAGGATCCTCAACACAGTGTAACTGCTGACTGACGGACGAAGCTCTGTTCTCCATTTCCTTGATGATTCCTTTGATTAATAAGATGACTGTCATCGATGAAAAGATCAAATGGATATGTGTGTCTCTGAATACAAATAGACAACACGTGCCCGCACCCAAATTATATTACACTTTTAAAATATTATTAAAATGTTGATAAAATGTCGTCATCCAAAGAGGCAATGCAGCCTTGCAGCTAGTGTGACGGGCACTTTCGCACCGGGCACAAGTGTTACAAGTTCGAACGCATCATGTTTGAAAAAAAAACCGACCAAGTGCGAGTCGGATTCGCCCATGAAGGGTTCCGTAGCAACAAGTAACATCAGCAGCTTTGATTAGCGGCTTTACCTTATAATTTTTGAGTTAATTGAAAGAAAGGTGAAAATTGCGGTTTATGACTTATTAAAAAAAAACTAATTAGTAGATACGAAATTAGTGCAAATGGATTTATGGAAAACGAAAGAATACCCTCGTTCAAACCAACTTTTCGTGGAAGTTTGCATGGCAATGACACGATATATTATTTCTGATTTATCATTCTCTTATTTTAGAAGTCAGAGGGGGGGGACATATTTTTCCACTTTGGAAGTGTCTCTCGCTCAAACTATTCTGTTTAGAAAAAAATATGTGAGAAACCTCACTAGCATTTTTGAAGACCTCGTTTCGGAGAAAAGTTCCTGTATTCCATAGACTATTGTAGCACTGTACGTGTTTGCAATGGTGACCCTCTTCAATGAGACTTTGCCTTCAGCTTAACATCAAGTAAGGTGAAGTCAAATTAACGTGCCATATAACTGACTAATAAGCGAGTAATTTGAACTATTTAAATCTGCAGTCGGCTGGTAAATCCATCACTGCCCACATAATGGTTAAGAAACCAATAGGTCTTGAAGGGTGCAATATCGAAGTTCCAACACTTAAGTATCGGAACTGCATCAATACCACCTCTCGACTGATAGGTAGTGCTCGTACGTTGTTACAGGCTACACTATATACCGCTACTATTCACAATACAGACGCGTGCGCACGCGCAACCCGCGCCGAATCAATTAATTGTTCATCGTACATTTGTTTTGGAGAAGACAGTATTTTTATTTTGTGATTTCGAGATTTTTTGTGATTATCGTTTTGTCTGTGTGATTTTGGATTAATGATTGGATGCTGTAATGGTGAGTTATATAATAATACTATTATTGGAATATCAGTGAAAATATATCCACAATCACAACAACAATAAGTTCCAGAGGAAGTTCCAGGTTAGGTTATTTCAAAATATGGCTGTATTTTATATATAGCTTCGGTGTAGGTATCTTCAAGATAATACAATTGAATACCATATCAGTACAACTAATACACATTCATCATTATTATCATAGTCCTATCCGAAACAGTCACCACGGGGTCCAAGGTTAATTTCTTTTTTCAGTCTGCGACTAATAAGCGAGTAATAAAATACGTCCTCCAGTATTACTAATAAATGCGTGTTTTTTATTTGAAAATCTTATTTTCATTTTTTGCGAGTGACCAATAATAACAACAATTAATAATAATAGTTATCATTTATAATAATAATAAACATAATTATCTATTATTTACTTCGCATTGACCGATTGATATCTATCAATATAGTCCGATGTAACATTCAATGCCGTGACCTTTGCGCCAGTTGATATGAAGCATGAATACGGGCCAAGTGTGAGTCAGACTCGCGCACTGAGTCCTTTACACAACTACAGTATGGCACAAACTTCTCATTGCTCATGACAGACTGGAGTCACTAATGTAACTCGCAGCAAACTGAGGTAAAATGGACTGGCTACTTACACAAGCGAAGGCCTGGATGGCCACAAACAAGTACTAGGACTACAGGAATACACACAGTGCAGAAATTCGCTGTGCTACTCGTATCTCTAGCACCCCGGCAGATCCCTGAGTTAGACTGAATTCTAAAGAATTCACAGAGAATCGGGTGCTAAAATACCGGCCTATGTTCAGAATTCCTTGCCGGCGCACTTGTTTCCTTCTTCCTACAATCCCGGGTCCTTTAAGTGGGGCGTGAAAAAGCATCTGATGAGGCCGTCTAGCTGAGCGCCACCATTGTGACACTAAACGTGTTTGCAATGGTGACCCTCTTTCATGAGACTTTGCCTTCAGCTCAACATCAGGCGAGCTGAAGTTAAATTGTCGTGCCATAAATAAAAAAAAAGAAGAAAAGGACTGCAATATGCTTAAATTATTAATTAGTATGTTGACATGGTCATTAGTTACTATAAAGTTTATAAGAATCAATGGAATATTTATCATGTTCGAATGTGTGTGAATTCGGCGCTATTTCCAGCGTATGATCACGGGCACAAACAAACATAGTAAATACCGTTCCGTTGATTCCTATTAACTTTATAGTAATGACCTTCTTCCTACAGTCCCGGGTCCTTTAAGAGAGGCTTGAAAAAACACATAATGAGGCCGTCAAACTGGGCGCCACCATTGTAACACTGTGCGTGTGTGTTATGGTGACTCTCTTTCCTGAGACCTTGCCATCAGCTCAACATCAGGCGAGGTGCAGTCAAAAAAATGATAGTTTATAAAATTATCCAATTCTCAATCGCATTTTTGATGATGTGGGTAGACAAAAAACTCTATTAAGATTTTTTTACTTTTCCACCCAACTTTTTGTGCACTTTTGTATGTAAATTTTATTAAAATTTCGAGCAATCTCCTTTCAGGGCTACCTCTCCTTTCTACTCGAACACGTACATACTTTACATGTCCCCTTGCTTGCGACATCACCTTCATCCCTATCCAATCATAATGATTCAACAAATTATTTTTAGAACCTTTCATTTGCATTATAAAAGGAGGCGTCGGTAGCTTAGTGACAAAGGAGTCGATTGTCGAAACATACTTAGGTACACTTTTTTTTGTAAATACGTACATATTATACATATTCATATTCATGCACACGAATATTTGCACTGAGTGGGAATCGAACCCACGCCTCCTGCGTAGCATTCGCGTTCACTATCGCCACGCCACGGAGGTCGTCATTATACTACTGTACTTTACTGTTTAGATTGACTCACCAATACTGACAATATCGGTATTGTTAACTGTTGTTTATGAATTATATACACAAACTGTGTTTATCTTCTTTTAAGAAAACATGGACACTGATTTCCACAAGGTCAATTATTTTTTATTTTATAATGTATTCAGTGTAACAATGTACAACACTGTTCAATATTAAAATAAGCAATATTAAAGTCAGTACTACCGCAATAGCATATGAAAGTATTTTTGCATGCATTAACAAAAACAAAAATGACATCAGTAAATACTGCTATTTGATTTGTGCCATTGTACCATTTGTTTGGCAATGTTTTTTTTATACAACTTAGGTCGCAGACAAAGACGCGGCCCACCTGATGGTAAGTGGTTACCGTGGCCTATGGGCGAGTGTAACACCGGTGGAATAACACTCGTGCCGCAACCCCTGTAAGAACAGAGACATTCTGTGTCGTCAGCGCAAAAGATGTAGGATATGCCTTTGGTTTTCCCACGGACAACACCTCTCTAGTGAGCTCTGACTACCCTACTCACCACCGAAAACACAACACAAGGTTATTAAATGTGAGACCAACTCGATGAGTTATTATGTGTTGTGATAATTTATATATGTTAGCAGTGTATTGTTAGTAAGTGAGGGGACGTAGTGAGCCTTCCTGAAGAGCGAAACGTATGCTCAGGCCACGGTAATACTGTGTGTTCTGTGCTCAGACCCTCTGCGTGAGTAGCACCGCTGCCGTAAAACAAATTGCTTTACCACGATGGTAACCTAAAAATGCCATCGATTCGACAGAAGAAGAAGTGTATTGAGTCAACCATTGAATTATTTGATAATTAATTTCAGTTGTTAGATAATCTCCAAGTTCGTTTAGTACGTAGGTACCTATTATTAATAATATGAATTTATTATTGTTATACAAGGTGTAAGGGAAACACTCCCTAAGCCGAAAACCCCTTGTAGTACTTCTGTATATCTCTTTAGCTTGTATATTTTAACGATTTATCAATCACAGTCTACTAATGGACACAGATTTCCTCTAATTTTGGAAAGCTTTGGCCTACTGTTTCCACCATGGCCAGACGATATATATTTACCCTTATATACCCTTCGGATGAAAAGGTGCAATATTATTCTTTCTCCGTTAACAAACCAATCAATGTAACTAATGAACCACGGGTTTTGCAATAAAAACTGTGAACGCATACGCGAAATCGCTTTTATGATGATGAGCCGACTCATTATCATGAACTAGCTGCAATTTCTAATACGATATTTTCTTTTCAACCCTAGTTACATACAATGAGTTCTTTGACCCGGACTAAAGCACAGAACAGACACAATGATGGCGGTTACACCGCAGGAAAATCGTCGGTATCTATTTTCTTCAATTTTACGGTTGCTGGCTAACAGTTTAAAGACAATAATATAACGATAAACGCTCTGAAGAAAGTTGGTCAGCGAGTTTCTACACAGTTCTGGTGGCTAGCTTTAACTATAAGTGGACATAAAACAGATCGTACAAGGTAGCCCTTTCGTTTTTCACAATCTCCTTTCAAATCAGAGCTCCTAGTATATACTCGTACTTATCACAATTATTTAGGTTAGCGATTGTTATTCTTGAATTTTGAGAGGTTTGATAGTAATGGGAAATCCACTTATTTACAGCAGGTTAGACATTCTTTTTCCACAATCTCCTTTCAAATCAGAGCTCCTAGTACATACTTATCACAATTATTTAGGTTAGCGATTGTTATTATTGGATTTGAGAGGTTTCATAGTTACGGAAAAAAGCCACAGATTTAGGTACAGCAGGGTAGACATCTCAAATGCAATAAATAAGTAGTATAAAATCCGAACGTGTTTTTCGTTATAATTTAATGATAATAACGTAAAAGTACAATTACTTAGGCACTATTAGTGAACAAAAACCAGAAAAGGTTTACCCACACATACATAAAACCATTAAACCAAGTTTTTTTCTAGTTAATATACAATTTCTATCAATCAAACAAATAACAAAAGTACATGGTTTTATAAAAACATTCATTAGTGCAGTCATTAGCAAGCACATAATGGGGTACCTAAGTTATCTGTACACGGAGCAAGTACATACTATTTCATTCTCACCATATTTGTTTTATCGCCGAGAGGAAAGGAAACAAAGAAAGTATCGGTTACAAAATACCACAGAAATCTAATGAGTAATGTCATTAGATTTCTGACTGGAGTTTTAAATCTACTATTAATTGTAGCTATTTGCGGAAAGTAACCTGACAGGTTGAAGGTGGAGGAGGAGAATAAAGAATTCAGATGCTATATAGATGTAGGCGTTACCTGGCGGAAATCCATTACATGAAATTATATATTGGGTAAGGGAGGGAGGGATTATCGATTATTATAGGATTCGATTGAGAGCGCTCCTAAAGATGCCTCGTGTAGAGGCGAAACACGTGTCGAAGTTTGTCCTCCGCACTTGCGGAATATTGCACATACGACAACATCTCTGCTCGGGTAGGAAGTCTTTTTACTTACTCAAATTATTCTTGAACAATAAATGATGCAATATGAGATATCATCTTACACCACACTGAGAATCCATCAAACCCAAGATTTCTAAAGCCATCATTAGCACTGTAATGATAATTCGCTTTCTTAAGTACTGTGCTGTTCGGTGTAATGACTAATGATCAATAACAACTAAAAAAAATATACAATAAATTTACTACTATTATACGACTTTTACTGCTATTACATTTAGATGTGTCCAGCCCAAAATTTGGCGACTACGACGGACTCCGCAATGGTTTTTTTCATCTTCAGTTGTGCAGGTATTGGGGTCCAAAAGACGATTGGAGATCACTACGAAAAAAGGATACCTAATATAATTAAAAAAATACAAAATAATCTCTCTGATGAACGGTTTTAAGAGGGTCGTGTCCCCTTGGACTTCGCATAGGCGCAGTTCGGTAAAAATAACAACTTACCCTGGAGGGGTTAGAAGGAATACCTGTTAGTAATTTCCTAAAAAGTGTAAAATTCACAGAGTGCAACGGGAAATTAAAAAAAAAAGCTAGCTGGTGCCTGTGACTACACCCTCATGATTTTTTGTTCTCGCGACCAGATCATTCCATTTATCTGGTGCTGGAAATCAAATCTGAACGGTATTTTAAATCTTATAGTAAACAAACATTTTTTTTTCACAATCGATAAATTTAACAAAACATTTTCTTTATATCTTCAATGGTACAGACTGATATAGTAAGATAACTATAATTAGGTAGATACGAAATAATACTAGTAGGTTTCCAGCAAATGTTTAAGCATTTATGTGCAGCTATTCATCCGTTGGCGATAAAAGTTTATTATCACCATAGTTACTCGAAGGTTAAGAGCATCATAAAATACATACGTATTATAATCGCTGGACCCGGTCGATTGGTTGTACTGCGATCATGTTTAGGCGTCCATAACACGATAGGTTTAGCTGTCAATTTTACCACAGTCACGGCTTTTTTTTATCGTGTGCAAAAATCCCAAGGATACCATCTCCACCAAAACCGGTGGAGGTGATTATGTCGGACACGAACCGACCAAAGCGCACGCCGTCCATGAGTCCTTGATTGCCGGAGGTGAGATTATACAAGACATATCTCTCGTACCCCTGTAGACCCGGGGACATCTCTGTTGAGATGACCCTCTTCC
The DNA here is from genome assembly GCA_963691645.1 of Pelosia muscerda. Lineage (NCBI taxonomy): Eukaryota > Metazoa > Arthropoda > Insecta > Lepidoptera > Erebidae > Pelosia > Pelosia muscerda. Next base: position 2,203,436 of record OY829114.1, on the reverse strand, counting down.
CCCAATGTGGGACCATGGTGTCCCCATCACCACAGTCACGGCTGTGACACCGAATAACCTAACGTGCGATAATTGACAGTTGCATGAAATTGATTGTCAATTAACTGAATATTTTAATTTCTGCATCATGCTGCTATCAGTCATGACTTTTGAGTAAGTAAACGTGTAATTTCATCCAATCACGCGTCAGTCAGCGTGTGTACAGCAATGAAGTTGCACGTGTTATAAATAAATGACACGACAATCTGTCATGCGACAAGTGACACGTTTACTTGTTATGTACAAATCATCACATAAGGATTTGTCCTGGGTGGGTCTTTGTGTCTGTCACCTTTGTGTCTGCGATAAGGGTCACTAACCACTAACCCAGCTAATAAAAATCGATTATTATAGGATTCATCATATAAATCATTCATTCAACATCACTAATACATCAATGTATGATATTATACGCCCAAATTGATTTGAATTCTGATTTATTTTCGAAAAGTTGATTCGATTAGCTTATCGCAGTCCACTGCTGGACATAGGCCTCACCCAATATGCATTTCCTCTGGGAGAATGTTGGTCTACTGTGACAACACTGACCAGACCAGGGTTTTGCTTCGAGTTTTCCTTCCCTCGCAGTGGTATTGTCAGCGTAGTTTCCAACCTCTCACCTCTTACGATACCCTGCGGATGATAATGAAAATATTGGAAAATGAAATTCATAATATATATTTATATTATAAATTTTATTTTCCCCTTTCTTATTGTTTTTTTTTCGTGGCCAAAATCCGCACGAATACCAATCCCACTGGAGCCGGTGAGAGAAGTTATGTCGAACTCGAACCGACTAAAACGCACGCCGTCTTTGAGTCTCTAGTTGCCGGAGGTGAGACAATATATCTCTCGTACCCCGGCAGACCCGGGGGCCCTCTATTTCGAGATGCCCCCCTTGTCTAGTCCCTAGACTCATGATATCATAAAATTTTCACGTTGACTGTACATGATGCCTGCAGTAATTATGTATATACACAGTAATCACTAAATTATTCATTAGCTTAGTTTTTAGAACTAGCACTGCCAAACACGAGCAGAAATCCTTGACATCGTGCTCTGCTCAGAGAATTAACAAGTCCCTTTCCAAGGCTAATTAGTAACTAAATATTTATAATGTTTAGACTCTCTGTTAGTCTTAGAAGTTATTAACGTTTCAGCTGTAATTACTGTACTGAGGCTATTTGCAAGTTAAGTACCTTATAAAGCAAGTATTTGCGAATTATGATTTGTTGGCCGCATTTGATCCAACGTATTGAAAACCTTCTTTATTTCAGTATTTAAAATACGATCACGGCAAAATGCATTGGTTCTAACAATATAGTCCATAAACTGCGCCCGTAGCACGAAAATTTATTGAAATCGTAAAGTAAAGGTATCGAGGTATTTGCGATTAGTGCGGGCTTCATATACCTACACACACCAAGTTCAGAGTAGGCAGGCTGTTTATCTTGATACTCTGGTCTCTCGATATCTTTTCGTGCTAAGGGCACTGGTTTTATTTTACAAAAGAATATTAGCAACCTACTGCAAAGAGCTGGAAGAAATCACATTCCACAACTCACTACCATGTACTGTCTTTGTATGTATCCTGTTATATGTGTAATAAATAATATATATATATATATATATATATATATATATATATATATATATATATATATATATTTCTATGTATGTTTTGTTCTTGTAAAAAGAATATATGAATCGAAATTCAAACCCTTAAACACTAACTATTCTCGATCTGTCTCTCAATTGTCTCGATTGTCCGGCTGAACTATAGTCGATATAGATAAAGATTTAGGTATACAAGTCAAACACGAAAACCCCACTATTTGCGATCGTAAAACCGCGGCCACTACCGTACCATTTTAAAAAAGCCTACAAATAATATATATGATCCTGGCAGGATTCGTACTACGTTAACATGAAGACCGTAATTCATATTATATGTACAAAATTACATACGTTACGTGGGCATGCACCGCGACGGATGATTATAGCTAGCGTAACCGCTTTGGCGTTCTCGATGTTCAGGGTTTTACAAGATAAACGATGGCGCAGATAAACGTAAGGGAATTATTGCCAATCTGTTGAACTTAACAATGTTACTAAATGTTCTGAAGAAACTCGACATCAAATAGACTCCAGAAAGTTGTCTACGTACTAAATATACACATAGACACATGAAAGAGAAGCGATACCCCGGCGATACCGACCATAACCGCAGCATAGGTATATGAGCCGCAAACCGAGCCCGAGCTATCTACATAATAAAGAGGTTAAGTTTGTGAGTATGTGTGGTTGTAAGGGGTTGTCAAGAATCTTCTAAACGGATATATCGTCAATATAAAAGTACATTAATTGTGAGTGCACTAGGATAATATATCACGATACTACCTACGGTAGGCGAACAGTTATCATAAATATCAATAAATCTAAACATTATTTGAAAACGGGCATAGCTTTAAAGAAAGTCACGGTTCACGCCACGGTATTTCGCCAGTTATGTTTTCGTATTCAAGTATGCAACGGACTGAACGCTTTATTTTTTTCTTTCGAGATGACCCCCTAACAAAAATCTGCTGCCTGGACATCATCTCCAAGGGCCACCTTAAATTTCATTAAATCGCCTACAGCCCTACGTTGACTAAGATGGGTCTTTAAAGACTGGTCGCAAGAGTCCTGCGGGGCACAACCCCAGTACATGAAGCACTAGCTCTTTTGTTCACTGTGCCCTGCCACCTGTACTACTCAGGAGACCTTTGCAGAGCAACGTAAAACGCTATTGCTGTGTCAAGATCTTTATGAACACAATTCAAAATCTACCCTATATACACCTGGGTTACTCAAACCATTGATTCGAATAAGAAGTTAGATTGTTTTATATTTCTTCAAATGATCGTGATACCCACAAGAACAGCAATATTGTTCTACTAAGATAACCATATTTTCCTATAATTATCACTCCCTAACGCGGGACACATGCTAACGCCTCAACTCCTCGAGGACAATTTGTAGGTTTCCGATCGACAGCTTTCCGATGCAATGTGATATTTTCGCAGGATATCAGATTAAACGTTACTCGGGTCGGAAATTGAACACGATCCCTGCGAGGGCGAGCCCTACCCAAATCTACTTACGTGTCTGAATACAATTACTATCCCGGTGATAGCTATGTCCACACGATGAGTGACCGTACCATAGTATAAAAACTCGAATTGTATTTTTATATGCCAATATGTAGTGTACCCGGAGTACTACCAGGTGCCTTCGGCTTTGAGAGCGTTTCTCTTACAACCTACAGTGCAAGCAACAAATCGTATAGTCAGTTTGAACTTGATACAAAGAGTCGAGTCACCGTCAGCTTTTTCTTTCTTGCAGTACTCTGCAACAAAAACTCCAGATGGTAATCAGTATAACAGACAGTTTTATAAATGCACACAATCACGTTTATAAAAGATTTAGAAAATGATAATAATAATAGAAGCAATTTAAAAACCGTTCAGCCACGAAGTTAATTTTAGAATAAACTGAGGTCCACCACGTGGAACTATTAACTAAACGATTAATTAACAATATTAACATATCGCAATCCACTGCTGGACATAGACCTCTCCCAATGTTGGGAGACTGATTGACCTACTGTTTCAATGCTGACCAGACAGGACAGGTTGGTACAGGATTTTATTTGAGGTTTTTCTTTTCGCCCAATGATATCGTCTGCGCATTTTTTTCCGTTTATCCCTTCTTACGACATTCTTCGGTTGAGATGGGGTGGTCGATATTCTTTCTCTCACATCACACGGAATTCGCAATGCATTCGCATCAGAACTTACCTAGTCGACATTCACTTCAAATATCAAAAATAAATACAGAGCGTGCATTAAGTACATAACATAAATGATATTAAAATTTATCATCTTTTACAGGAATCTCTTAATTAAGAACTTTCACCAATGACGGTAAAGGTTAACGAGGTGTAAGTTTCTCTTGGTCTCTATCGTTAAAACCTCTATAATATTCAAGCCTCAATCTTAAGCATTGTAGTCTTACATACTCCAATCAGCCTTTAGGCACAGGCACAGAATAATTAACAAGGCATGAGTAGTAAGTCCATTAAAATACCAATGTATAATCTAATTGAAAATATTCCATTGTTACCAGGGGAGCATAGAAGCATGGACGTTTCAAGACATCGCCTTTGCAGCTGAATTAGACCGCCACGTCGATCCAGAACTAGAGAAAGAAGCGTGGATATTGTGCGCAGAAGATCCTACTACTAGAGCAAGAAATATTACAGAACTCAGAGATATTATATACGGTAAATATATCAAACAAAGGATGAATGGATAATGGTGGGATAGTTGCATTCTAACTGCCCTAGTTATAGGTATATTGCAGTCTATAATTGTATATAACCACTACATCATAATCATTGCTATAGGTAATGTTGCATTTCCTCGTTTGCTAAGCTAACGTAACAGTTATGTAAACATTAATGGACAGTTTACGGAAACTGAGATTGTAAAAGACAATAAGTACCAGGTTAACATGAGTATATAGTATTATTAAGCAAGCGATAAGTTTTGTTCTTTGAAGAATAAAGACAGATCGCATGTCAAATTCATAACCTTCCATTGGTTTAGCTGTTTTTTGTACGAACAAACCACTTTTTGTGAATCCAAATATCTGTATGCAAGGGCGACAGACGGTCAAAGTGCTGATTCTATATAAGGGTTTGTTTATTTCCTTTTGTTTTCGGTACAAAATACTAAACAAACCAAAAAGAAAATCATAGTTTATTTTTATTATGAGATTTTTATAGAAAGTCGACAAAAGATTTAATCTATCATATCGCAATGATTATGGTGCTGATGCAACGCCTTGAGCAACGGAGTCGTATGACTATCTTTTTTTTCTTAGCTGCTTCTCCGTATCCGCTTTTCCTATCACGATTGTATCCATAACTTTTGATTTGGTTCACGAAGTGCTTGATGGGAGAGACAAATACGAAATACTTATATTTTTTTTACATCTGGTGCCTTCAAATCACCTTGTTGTGTATAACTGTAATATACTTAAAATAGTCACTTAAGACTCTCGATTCGCTCGTGGGATCCTAGATATATGTCTTCGCTTATCTCTAAGAGGGCCACACATTAAAGCAGCAAAAGTTAGTTACTTTTAGTGGCAAATGCTTTATGGCAATTTACCATGCGCGCAGTTTTATATCCTGCTTTGGTGTGTACCCCCCAAAACAGCTGTTAGCTATGGCTTATCAGGCTAACTTTACTTAGGTACTTGTAGAACAAAATCATTATTTCAATTCTTTTTTTTTACACTCATGAGCTGTCCATGAGTATTACTTAGTTAAATGAATACGGTTTTGTTTTTCCGATATTGTTTACTGAGAACTCAAAATGTTCTCTTTGTCCTATAGAATTCATTATGTGATCATACGCTAGCTTAATGGGCAACTTAAAAGGCGGGTAGGTACTACAGTTATTCATTACGCTTTTTGAATAAGAAGTAATATACAAAGCGACTTTTAGAAAGATTTAAAACAAAAAGCTAATGGAATGAAAAATCCGAATGGCGTGTTGTTGCTTCCTTGGAAGATGGATAGGTCTTTGGTGTAAAACGCAACGTGCGTCGATATCATGGAAAACAAAAAACAGTTGGAAGTGTGATGTAGACTGATGTAGTCGGTGCACGCGTGTCATTGCTGTGCGTATTTACGCAACGAAGGATAAACTCGACAATATGAACCATTCCGTAAGAATACGAAATGAACAACTTGAATATTTACGAGAAAGTTCTAAACTTATTCGTAAATATCCATGTTCGTTAAATTCAAAGTGTGAAACGCCTACACACCTAAAAGGGGCGTAGTGTGTTTTCGTTTTGTAGTGCCTATGATTTGAGCCAATAATGTGCCAAGCCAAGATACTGCTACTCTTTGAACTACACTCCAGCTTACTATCGCGGGGCGGGGACCAGTCATATTTACCACATTGGAAAACCCAAATTATGAACTATCCTTAGTTTGTATTTAAGCTGATGGCGGTGCTTATATTCGTTAGTATTCTAAATTTTGCTGTAGGACCTGAACCTAAGTCCTACTATCATGATAGTAAAGATTGACTTCTAGTTAGATTTATCACTCAATTATTCATAATATACTTTCCAGAACGCGGTGAATGTCATCCACCACGAATAGACGACGCATTTTTATTAAGATTCTTGAGAGCACGAAGATCAGTTCCGGCGCGGGCGCATCGGTTGGTAAGTAGTTACACAAAGGCCCGTAATCTAGAATAGCACGCATTTCTGAATCTAGATTTATCAAAGATTAGTTGTATAAACAGATTGACAAATTTGATAGATTGTTTCACAACTGTTCTGATATATGTTAAATATATGTATTTTCAGTTAGTCCGTTACTGTAGTTTCCGGGATCAGAACCCGCACCTGTGGCGTGACGTCGACTGGTTCGGGCTCACGAAACTTCGGAACATCATTGAAGGAGTGCTCTACGACAGACCTGATGTTGGCAGGCTAATTATTTGCAGACTTGGTAAGTACCTACTTGGAGAATATATAATCCGACTAAACTAGATGTATGGAACAAAAAAGAGGTAGCACCAAAAACCGGTAAAACTACACAACAAACTAGGTAACCGGTACGTATCCGAACCTGTTGGATGGCTTGCTTGATAGCACGAGAAAAATACGATCAACAAAAAAATGTAAGTACTTCGGATCTTATAATCTCCACGGATACCCACTCAAACGGTCCAATACCGCACGGCCGTTTCTGGTCACGAGTTGCCGACGGTGAAGTAACCGCTAGCATAACCCGAGCATAGACTTCTCAGTCTGGGATCCGCTTTTACCTGTCTATCTGCGGTTTGGCTGAACTTCGATATTTTCCGTGAAGCGACTGCCATCTGAGCTCATTAACCACCAATGGTGATATGGAAGCATTGCAGATTGCAGGTGGACCAGTGGTTGGGCTATTTAGAGCTCCAACTACCCATAACGACTGCTGTTCATTACCCCCACTCCAGAGAGGTTGTCTAGAATGCCGTATGTTGCGTAACAATACAAAATTAATGTACTTTTAAGTATATTTCAAATGTGATGAAATTTTTTATGCCCGCCGAAATTGTAAATAGTAGCAAAAAGTACTATCCATTATGTGTTTATGGTTAGCGAATTGTTTGCAAGAAAAGTTTCGCTAGACGCTATCAAAAATGTATAAAGGCAGATCTACATTTATTTTGTGTGTAGATGGAATACCTCATGGCTGTATTAGCACAAAACGAGGTGATCGATGGTTTTACTTAAGTTCCGCTATCACGATCACGCTTCTGATACGGTCACTAAAGAATGTTACATATATGTGTGGATAAGGCGAGTCCCGTAGCACAAAAACTATTTAATTCATAATGTTTGTAAAGGTATCGCGAGAACGTAGTATTGTTGGTGAGAAATTCCAAGACTTGATGATGCGGTAAAGGAAAGACTCACCGAACCGCTTGGTTCTTGTTGGAAAATTCTGCACCGTATGCGTTTGACATCTAAGCCTGGCACGTGTTGTCCTGTGTAGGACAGGAGAGGGTGGACCAATTAGAAGAGCTCATCAGAATTCATTATATACCTAAATGATGCTAAGATATAATATTCTGATGCATTTCAGGTCTTTGGGATCCCGACGAGTTCTCAATCGACGATGTAATCAGTGGCTGCCTTTTGATGCTGGAGGTCGGTATCCTGCAGCCAAAGCTCCAGGTGCTAGGAGGCATGGCTCTCATGGATTGCCAGGGGCTCACGATGAAGCACATGAGACAATTCTCTCCGTCCGTTGCGATGCAAGTCATGAACATTATGGGGGTAAGAGGTTTAGAAACCTTTGTAAAGTTGCTTCTTTCTACACTGTTTTTATTTAGGGTACGTCAATTTAACTTCACCTCGCCTGTTAATAAGCTGAAGGCAAAGTCTCAGGAAAGAGGTCACCATTACAAACACGGACAGTATCACAATGGTGAGGCTTAGCTTGACGGCCTCATCAGATCCTGACAGACCTGGGACTGTACGAAGAAGGAAACACGTGAACTGGTAAGGAATTGCAAGACTTAATGATGTGGCAAAAGAAAGACTCACCGAACCGCTCGGTTCTTGATGGAATATTCTGCACCGTATCTAAGGAAAGGGGAGGATGGGATTAATTGTAAAAGCTCATGTGGCGCCCGTATTTTATTTTGGTTTAATAATTTATTTTGGAACTCTTAATACACCAATATTATAAAGAGGACAGATTTGTATTTATTTATGTAGCTAATATACTCAAAAACTACTGGATCGATTTAAAAATCTTTCAATATTTTAATACTACATTATCCCTGGATAACATAAGCTACTTTTTATCTTGATATTCAAACAGAATCAGGATTTGCGCTGATGAAACAGTGGTGCATGCTATTTGCTAATAAGAGGGTTACCTTGAGCCAAAGAAGGCAAAAATTACATTAGTAAATACAATATTTTTAGTAAATTTTGTTGTAAGGCTGTGCAATTTTTTGACAATATTGGTTGGTAAAAAAAATGTTTGCGTTGCGAAATATCTTGATCGAGGTTAATAATTTAAGGTTAGTCAAGTTTTACCTCCCCGTCCTAATGTTAATTGAAGCGTCCAGAGAGAAAAGCAATCTTAGGAGCAGCACACATGGACCTGCAAACGGCAATTGATATTTAGTTTGTATTTAATATGTAAAAACTGTTCGAGCACTTTACCGGTCTGTCTGCGCTGACCTTTGGTAAGTCCTCAAGGAACATAAAGAACCCGTTAACACGTGAAATTTTATATTCACTAAAGTAAAAAAGTCACAACAGCCGTTTCTGTTTATTTTGCTAGTCTAACTTTTTAGCAGCCTTCTTGTTTTTCGAAACGCCTAGTAATTTAGGTATCGTAATATGTATTAGTTAAACTATTTGCATTCACCAAAAACTAGGCGCTAGCTCTAATCAAAACTCAGTTACGGGTTACGGATTTTTCTTCAGTATGCTGAGGGTTACGGTAATCCTAAGTTTAAAAGAGTCTATAGAAACAATTTTTGGGTTTAACACACCACTGCCCACCTAAGTTTAATTTAATCACAAGTACAGAGATGTCACTAACACTATAAAATAAAGTCGCGTTCTCTGTCCCTATGTCCCTTTGTACCTATGCTTAAATCTTTAAAACTACGCAACGGACTTTAATGCGGTATTTTTAAATAGATATAATGGTTAAAGAGGAAGGTTTATATGTATATAACATCATGCTAAGACCAACAGGTGCGGAGCAGGAATGAAAATTGTTGCAAAAACGGTGTGACGCAGACGAAGTTGTGCGGGTCAGCTAGTCGTTAATAAAATAAATTATCGATGTCTTGCTACTTTATAAGACAACAAGTAGGTGAACTCCTCCTGCGATGCAAGTAGTAACTTTTCTAAACTTTAAAAAAAAATGAATCCATCAATTAGCCTATCGCAAGCCACTGGTACAGTAGCCACATAGACTCCCAAAGGCCTCTCCCAATTTTGGGAAGTTTTGCATACGGGTTATTATATTTTATGTAATTTTTACTATTTTTCTATGTAAATTAATACAAAAATCTAGAGCTACCGTCTTCTAGCCTCACCCAGTGAGTACACTACTGTTGACATACGGATAAAGCTTGTAAGACTTAACTAAAATGTGTAATTAGTTAGGCATAGGACACCTAGTAGATCACCTAGGTGTTGTACAAGAACTATTTCGTAACCGTACTTCACCTGGGCTTTCCATTAACTAATTAGGTGAATGAAATATGTTTCAGTTCGCGTTCCCAACACACCAGCGAGGAGTCCACGTCATCAATTGCTCCAGGGTCTTCGAAACGCTGTTCCACTTTTTCAAACGCGTGGCTCCCGTGGACGATCTATGGAAAAAAGTACACTTTCACGGACACGACCTGAACTCATTGCATAAGTAAGATTATATTTATATTCGCAACTACATCCACGAGGCGAAGTCCATCTGAGTTTTGAATTTATTAGCGGGTCCTAGATATTTTTTCTGAGATAAAAGTATTTACGGTAAAAAAAGCCCATCAAAACCGGTCCAGCCGTTACAAGGCAACAAAAAATTGCTTTTTTCCCCCGACTGCCGAAGAAAAGAGGATAATGTTTTTCAATACTATGTCTCGAATATATGTATTAATGTAAGTATGTCCATTTCTTTGACACGCCCTACAGTCTGATCGGCTTGACGAATTTAGGCACGAGAGTTGTTATTTGATTTATTGTGTTTGTGTGAAAGACACGGTATGTTAAAATTACCAGGAAATCAAAATGGCGGATATTAAGAGTGAACATGAAAACCTTGAAAAATATTTAGGACCTTATCGAGTATGTAGTGTATCAAAATGAAGGGAATTAATAAAATATTACAAAATTTTAAGTCATATCATAACTAAAAAGTATAAAATAAAATAAGTGATTAAAAATAAAACCCCGACTGCTGTCAAAAAAGCCCAAAACAAGTTTATTAGTTATACACATTTGCAAATTATTACACCAAATGAAACTTAATGGGTACCGAACGCCTGCTATCAAACTTGTTTTGGCTTATTAATATAGGTATTGTCCGTGTTGTGTATACATTCAGCCTTCATGACAAAGCTTTTATTAATATTTAGGTACTTTTTTGGGTAATCAATTTGCTAATACCATTCTATTATTTCATTACAGACACATAGACCCCGAATGTCTTCCAAAGCGGTACGGTGGCCAGCGGCAGGAGGTGTCCCTGGAACAATGGCTGACCAAGATCAAATACTACAAAAACAAAGAATTCGATAATGACCTGAGAAGCGTAGGTTATGCTGCGGATTAGTTGTTGGCTTTTAGGTGGTGAGAGGATACTCTATTTTGGGCCCAGGTTCGGATTGGACATAGGTACTCAGAGACACGTCGAGAACTTCGTAGACAAGTATCTCATCGGGGCGTCCCCTTTTTTGCGGAAATTCCTCCAAGGGCCGACATAGGGCCCGCTCCTTCTTTTATCAATTCTGCCCTCGCGCCCGTTTGTGCCTCCGCACATGTCTACGTGCCTTTAGGGCCGACACTGCGTTACGTAGGTACGGGCGCAGTTTCAGACAAAAGTGCTCAGTCGCGGGGATTTGCGCAGGGGTCTGCGCTACCGCGGGGGTACGCGCTTTGCCCGCCACTGTTACTGTCGTTTCTTTTTTGCTAGTCATCGCAGCAATGGGCACTACAATACATGCATGCTGTTAAAATTGAACTAGCGGCACTGCGATAATCCGGTCTCCGCGACAGGGAACGTCGCGTTCCCACGTACCCCGTCTGCGGGTCCACGCGCGTAGACAGGAGACGTACGGCTAAACGTCGCTTACGCCCGCTCAACGCAGTGTCGGCCCTTAGGATAATCAGCGACAATAGGTACTCGTATAGTTGAAGAGCCGGGCGTGAGCCCTAGACGTTACTTACTTCCTGGCTCGTGAATTTACATTTGAAATGGTACAAAAATTATGAACGAGGAAACTATTATCTAATGTTTGTATGTCGTGTGTATCGATGACGTGTGATGTGACTGAGCTATTAGCTGGAGGTCAGTATTTGAGATAGCAAACACAATACATATTCATATTTTTCTATGCAGTCTTATTCTACTGACCTTCTTGATTTTTAATTTAAATGGATTCTGTAAGCTTTGTTTTTAAAAGTTGTTATAAAATAAAATATGTGTTATACAAGAATGACGTTTATTTGTTTTATTTATACGACTAATCACTATATAGTATAAAACAAAGCTGTTTCCCGTTCTCTGTCTGCCCCTATGTATTCTTAAATCTTTAAAACTACGCAACGAATTTTCTTGTGGTTTTTTTAATAGACAGAGTGATTAAAAAGAAAGGTATAAATGTATTTAAGACCATGATACGACCAACAGGTGCGGAGTGGTAATTAAAAATGTTGCGAAAACTGGCGACATCTTTTGAAACACAGACGAACTTGCGTGGGTTAGCTAGTGTTATAGAAAATGTAGGTACATGCCATGCCACTCAATTTCAGTCTTTTACTGGTAATAGGCTGCCGACGGTAGACCACACAGGGAACTACCTAAATATTTGCACATCTCGAAGAGGAGTAATAATACGAGTAATAATAATACAGTGAACCTATTCATTTATTTAAAATATATTTCCTACCACTTTTCTGTTAGCTGCTGTACCTGATTCGATTCGATTTGATTTGATTTGACATGAGGAATGTACAGTAGCACTAGCATGAACTCCTATGGAATTCGTAATGTAAAGGTTTCGAGAGAATAGAGCATTGTGATTGGCAGTCTGCCTCTTGTGAACCTGTGTGCGTGTGTAGCCCGCCAATTGCAATGCTCCGTTCTGTCGATACCTTTACATTACGAATTCGATAGTATTTCGTGCTAAGGCTACATAATAAGTACAGTTTCATACAACCGCACGAGTCGGTCTTCACGCTATATTTGAAGACTATTAGGTCATTATGTAATTTTTCGAAACAATTAGATAGTTCTCAGGCATGAACCCATTTCTTTATAAATATGGTAGTGAAACGCATTCTATGCAGAACTTATGCAATCAGTAGTGTGGCTGAACGCAGTCAAGACATGTTTTACCTTACATGTAATGAAAAAAATATTAATGGAATTTATTGCCGACAGCCTCAAACATTTATGCCACCATTGAAACACTGTACGTGTTTGTAATGGTGACCCTCTTTCCTGAGACTTTGCTTTACGCTTACCGTCAGGCGAGGTTAAGTCGAAGTGACGTGCCACTAAAGATTTTTCTTTAGCGTGAGAACTCTAACTCCCGTATTTAGAAGAAGAACTTTCACCACAGGAGCGGTAATTTTTTTTACTATGGATTTATTTTGTGGTACCATTTGGGTGGTAGCCCAGAGAAATCTGTAATACTATAGACTACGCAAATTGTATTACTGGTTATTATAATCTATACTAATATTATAAAGAAGTATAGTTTGTGTGTTTGTATATTTGTTAAATGGTAAGGGGTAATCTCGGGATCTACTGAACCGATTTTAAAAATTCTTTCACCAATAGAAAGCCACATTACTCCTGAGTATCATAGGTTATATAAAAAACCGAAAAATAAAACGGCTTTTGCGTGGTAGTCCGTTTTGCAAAGTGAATTGGAGAAAAAACTGCAGAATGAAAGCGTTTCTTACGAACGCTGCCTTAACTATGAAAGATATATTTTTGAGTTCTTGAGAAAAGATGTGGAGCTTGAAAATGCCTACATTAAGCCCAACGAAGTGGGCACGTGTCAGCTAGTAAGTAATATATACAATTGTCTCGGATTTCATTATGATAACTGAAAGCATGTACAAATAATGATATGTATTATGTTATCTTATATCATAAGACAAGTCAAAGACAATCAAATGTTACAAATAATACGTACATGGTAAGTTATTAAGATTACCATTTCAGTATGCATACACAACTACTTATACCCACGGCTTTCCCCTCGGAGATAGACAGAATCGACTCCAACACTACTTTTTTATATCACTTAAAGCTAATGGAAAGTGGTCAACGTGGCCTATGGACGTTTGCACACATCACATTCATTCTGCAGACTCACTTATCAAGTTTCCCATGGCTCTACTTAGATTCTATTCCGGTTCCCGCAACCCAGAGGAACCTACATCCTGCCTTATTATGCAGTGTTGGACTGTTAAATATGACACAAAGATTGATTCTCTCTAGAATATTTTCTTGAGTACAATATCTGTGTCATAATTATGTCATCTAGAACCGTTTAGCCGTAATTGCGGGAAAGCGTCACAAACATCCACAGAACCATGCAACTTTTGCTTTCATATTATTATTATTAGTGTGGTTAACTAAGAAGTTTTCTGATACTACTCCATAATAATATATTTAGTACCTTTGCTCACCCAAAGCTAAGTTATTGAACTGATACTATATAGTTAACTTCCATTTCAAACAAACGCGTTTCAATACTTTCACTTTCTAAATGTGCCCGTCAAATGTGAACCGGAATTTGACAAGAAAGAAAATTTAACAGGCTTCGATGCGTCGAGAATTTTCTTCAAAGGTAAGTGACCGCGAGGTACGAGGGTTCCGTATTGAGCATATAAAGCATTATATACCGTAAGTCTACACTACACCAAACTATACTTAATTATTTATATTATTTTTACTAACTAGCTTATTATTTTTAATTATTTTTTACTATTTGAATTTTGATACCAACGGATTGAGATGCAGGGGACATAGAGTATGTCTTCCCGAAGAGCGGAACCTATACTCGGGCCCTCTCCGTGAATAGCAGCGCTGCCGTGAAACAGATTACTACACCACAGACACTGAGATTTGACAGAAGAAGACTGACTCTGGGTCGGTGAGAGTGGTCATATTGGACTTAAAACTGCTAAATAGCACGCGCCATCTTCGGGTCTTCGGGTAACATATCCCTAATACCTACTCCGACCAACCATGGACCATCTTTTAAAAGATGGTTAGGACCACGGGGTCTCCATCTAGCTCCGAGTATGGCCCTCGCTCATGTAGGACAGAGGTCACCTCCAATACCCGACCGCCGCCGCTTGTCATGGACTGTGTGAGCCAAGAGTCTCCTCCGGTTCCGATCCGCGGTCTCCTTCTTGCGTATTAGTCGCTTGCAGAAGGAGACGGCGTAGCGGTAGCCAATCCGTTCATGCATCGTACCATCGCCGTGAGCAAGGCGCCCAGCGTAAGAATTCTCACGCCTAGGACCGCCACTAGGACCAGCTTCGACGTTTCCCACGCCGGGCATCCGGTACAGATCTGAGTCCTCGCTCGCAACACATTAATGGCTCTCGGACATTGGGTCCTTTTGAATTCGAAGTAGATTACTAACCAGCTTACAATAATTCGTTACTACTTTCACTTTCAATTGTCTCGTGATTGCCATAATCAATCGCTTGTTAAGAGAATGATGATAAGTTTGTCCTCACAACTGTGACCTCCAAGACACGTACTATTTAAACTAAGTGATAAAGAATTACACCAGAAAGGTTATTCACCTTCTTTTCGTTAGTGTTTGTTTATATCAGAGAAGATAAATTGGTATTTGAAGAGTGTAATAGCCGGTCTTATCATAACTCTAGATCAGAACAGAAAACACGTTCACTTTCAATAATACATTACCTATTTGTCTAATAATTATGGAAAGTAATCACTGGTTAATAAGGTACCCGAAATTTACATTACACTTTAATAGATTAGGAAGTTTATTTATTTAGGTATTTTTATTATTTTTATATAATTACTAGCTGTTGCCAGTGGCTCCACCTGCGCGGACTTCTGATCCCGTTCCCACTGCATGGACTTCTGATCCCGTTCCCGCTGCTCCATAAAAACCTTCCGTAGAGTTCAAGGAACAAATAAAAAAAGAATTACTCGAATTGGACCAGCCGTGTTCAAGTTATGCGCTTACCAACATATTTCGCGATTCATTTTTATAATATATGGATTATTTTAAGATTTAGATTAGATTCAAATTAATGTAACAGAGTATATAGAAACCGCCTCCGCGGCGTGGCGAAAAAGGCTGTTACACCAACTTATAGCTACAGAAAAAGTTAACATTAAAATATTATTATGGAAATTATGTATGGCACCTTCACATGCAACTTTGTATGAAAAGATACTAAGTACATAATATTCATTGTCGACTGAACCTAGCCGTAAATGAAGACGACTATATTCTTGCCCTCTTGCCCTCTCATTCCTTACTGCCGCGGCAGGACGCCAGCGAATGCCATCTAACACTTCAAACTTGAAAGTAAAGGAAATCCTGTCAATCAACAAGTGCATCGAACTGTTCTGAGCTTGACTTGATCCGCAGTTTTGCCGAAGGGGAGGTAACCTCTGGCATATCGCTCACTGCCCGACCCAGGGCCATCAAAGGCCCTCTTGGGAGTGAGACTACAGTGTATACATCTTTCCACAAGTACGGAGGGACGGTTCTCGAAGATCTTGAAGGGCTGCATACGCCTATGGGTTAATAAATGGTTAATAGGAAATAGTGATAATAATAATAAGCCTCTCAGTTCATTACAGGAGTCTCTGGATTAACAAGAAGTCGATAATATCTTGCTCAACAATGGCCGAGAGACCGAGAATAGGGATTTCTCTGCTCCTAATGCCCAGGCTGACTTGTATCCACCTTCACAGGGTTCTCTTGTAGACTCTATCTAATTATAGGAAGAAGGAATGTTACTCCATAACCTTAATGAGATGTTCACACATGAGGTTGTCAACATGTTATTACAACTTATTACATTTATACTTTATTACATTACATTATTACATTACATTATACTTTACTACTATACATTACATTACATTATATATATTACAACAACAACAATTAAAATGTAGACAAGGCGATCGTTGTTGTTATCGAAATACGCAGACAATATCTCGGCATTAGAAGGAAAACTCGAAATGAAATCCTGTACTTACGAGTACTTGTCTGGCCGGCGTCGATACAGCATGTCAAAAGCCATAGGCTAATTAATTGGTTGACACCTCCAAGCAAAATATAGAGGGGCACCATAGTAAAAAAAATTGTAGACCAAAAAAGGGAGACAGAGTTAACTACAGTTAGAATTTTAACTGTCAATGAATTCTTCCCCATCGATGTTGACTGGTAACGTATCCAAAAGGCTGGCAGCATTGCCCCGTTGAATGACCTTTGGGTAGTCATAATATTGAAGAAAGTATTACACAGCAGAAAACTACTACTGCATCTCGTTTATATAACGTGAAAGGTTCCTAAACTAAACCATATTGCAGATAATAGTATTGGTATTATCTAAAAGGTGTATCTATTTTTAGCGCCAGTCGCAGGCGCATCTAAACGTAAATGTTTTGGATCAGTCGGGTCCATTATAATCATTATATGACTGACCGGCACAAGTACCGGACGTATCGTGCGGGAGTTTAGTGTTTTTATTTTATATCGTTTGTGTACTATCGCATTTCTTTAGTTAGAAATTATATTCGAAAAGTTTAAGTGAGTGCTGTTGTGATGTGAAGTGCAAATATTGGATTATTGTGTTCTTTGTAAGTAAATATTTATTTATTTTTCTCTTCTTCTTCTTCTTAGTCGTCATCTTCACTGATGAAGGTCGTGTCTAGTCTGAGGTATTGATCACTCGGTGCACTATACTCTTCCACGTTTCTCTGTCCTCGGCGGTCTTAAGAGCTTCAGCTATTGATAGGCCAGTGCTCGTCTTTACTCGGTCTGACCATCGGGTAGGTGATCGCCCGCGTGGTCTTTTCCCGTCTACTTGGCCAACTACCATAAGCTTCTCAAGGCTGTCAGGATTTCTACGGGCAACATGTCCAAAGTAATTGAGAATTCGCTGGAAGCAAAAAGCGGACAGTCTAGTGGTTATTTGGAGCTCCTTAAGAATAGACAAGTTGGTCCGGCGTGCCGTCCATGGAATTCGCAGCAGCCGCCTCCAACACCACATTTCAAAAGCGTCGATTTTTCCTCTTTCCTTCGTTCTTATTGTCCAGGATTCGGCGCCGTAAGAGAAGATTGAGAATACCAGCGCACGCACCAGCCTCACTTTGGTTCTGCGGGATATATTGCGATCTTTCCATATCCGAGTGAGTTTAGTCATCGCTGCCTTGGACATCTGGATTCTTCTGGAGATTTCCCTTTCACTGCCTCCCTCGTTGGTGAGTAGAGAACCAAGGTACACGAACTGCTCGACGAACTCCAGGTCTACGAGTTCATTGGAGCGAATCATCGAACCAGATCTATCCACCACCAGCACCTTGGTCTTGGATTTATTAATGGAGAGGCCAACTGCTTCACTCTCTTTCTCGACTCTAGAAAGGAGCTGAGATAGTTCTTGCTCAGTCGATGCGAATAGAGTGGTGTCATCTGCGTATCTCAGGTTGCTGATTTTCCTGCCACCAATGGAAATTCCACCCTCCCAACCATCCAGGGCTCTTCTCATGATGTATTCCCCGTAGATGTTAAAGAGAATCGGTGACAGGATACATCCCTGTCTAACGCCTTTTTGCGGTTTAAAAGGTTTCGACAGAACGTTGTTCACCCTCACAACTGTGCTTCCATCCTGATAGAGGTTTGCGATAAGAATGACGAGGTGCTCTGGTACTCCCATTTCCAATAGAACTCTCCACAGACATTCCCACCTGACACAATCAAACGCTTTTGAGTAGTCAACGAAACACATCAGCATTGGAATGTTGAATTCACGACATTTTTCAGTAATCTGTCTGACATTCACAATCTGCTCTCTTGTTCCTCGCCCTTGAACAAAACCCGCTTGTTCTACTGGAATCTGCCACTGCAAGAAAGCTTTAAGGCGTTCGCTGATAACGTACAGTAGGACCTTGCTGGCGTGGGATATGAGCGCCACCGTCCTGTAGTTGCCGCAAGATTTAGTTGACCCCTTCTTGTGTATTGGTATTAGAATGGATTCCTGCCAGTCACTAATCCACTCGCCTTTTCTCCATATCTGATTGCATAGCTTTTGTAGAATGCATATACCGTCTTCTCCTATGAGCTTTAAGTTTTCGGCAAAAATATAGTCACTTCCGGCTGACTTATCACGTTTAAGTCTCTTCAAAGCGAATTCGATTTCCGATTTTAAGATGTCAGGCTCTTGAGGAGTTTCGAACATGCTGCGGCTTAGGTTTGTTGATGTATTTGCCTTGTCAGCGTACAAGTCTTCGCAGTAATCTCTCCACCTATCCACCACCCCATCAATTTCAGTGAGCAAACCTCCATTCGTATCTTCTATAGCCCAAGTTTTTGCCTTGAAATCCCGCGTTATGGTCTTTATCTTCATAAAAAGATCTCGAGAGTGCATCTTTTGAGCATGACCTTCAATTTCAGCACAGATGGTGTTAAAGTACTGATTTTTATCTTTCCTCGATAGACGCTGTACTTCTTTGGCGAGATCCTTATATTGTTCACGACTGTCGTCCTTTGAAAGGGTTTTCAGTAGCTCTTTCTTTTTCTTTATCACTTCCCATGTCTCATCTGACAGCCATGAACTGCGGGGTGCGTCGCGCGACTCCACTTGGCTTTCTTTGTGAGCCGCAAGTAACAGTTCTTTCAACTTGCTCCAATTCGTATTCACGTCGGAGGCATCATCTATTAGCCCATGCGTCGCCAGTTCTTGTTGACATCGTGCCTTGAATATTGTTTGTTCTCCAGGTGTAAGCCTGCGTCTCCGTTTATCAACAAACCGGTGCCACTTCTTAAGCCTTATAGCTATTTTTGCGACCAGCAGGGTATGGTCACTGCCGCAGTCAGCGCCAGGATAAGTTTTGGTGTTCATTACGCTTGATTTCCACCTTTTTGGAACTGCAATGTAGTCAATTTGGTTCCTGGTCCTACCTCCTGGTGATACCCACGTATAAAGTCGCCGAGGATGCTGCTGGAACCAGGTGTTCATAATAGACAGTGAGTTCGCCGCACAAAACTGCAGCCACCGGTCACCTCTGTCGTTCCGCGCGCCCAGTCCAAAGCGCCCAACAACATCTCTCAAATGGTCATCACTGTCTGTAAGTCCCACTTTTGCATTTAGGTCTCCTATCAGGATATTCACTTCTCTCCTAGGTAACGAGTTATAAGTGTCCTCTAACTGATTATAGAATGCTTCGATTTCTTCTTCAGTGCATCTACTCGTGGGCGCGTACACCTGGATGATGTTCATACGGCATGGCTTTGTGTTGATTTTCAGCGTAATTATACGGTCGCTAACAGGGCTGTACCCTAGGACACATCTATCGATCTCAGGTGTAACAGATATCGCTACGCCTTTGCTACTTCTGTTCTCAGGGCCAGAGAAGTATATGGTGTGCCCTCTGCCCGTTTTGTAGAAACCTGTGCCCCTCATATGAGTTTCGCTTAAGCCCAGAATATCCAGTTTGTAAACGTGTTGTTCCTTGTCGACCGTCTCCTTTTTCACTGCATCGATCATGCCACGGACATTCCACGTCGCAAGTGCAACCATCTTCCTCAGCGATCGTTGGTCTATTATTGGCTTTGTGCCGTCACCAGTAACATTTTGTCCACCCTGGGCCTGGCGCGCCACCCCAGTGTGTCCAGTAGCATACTTCCCACCACGCGACCTGGGATCGTCGTGGCGCCGGGTGGTGGCCGGATTGCATGCCATAATATTATCTCTCTGTGCGCTCATCTCATACTAGATTTCTTGGGAAAATAGTGCAGTGGTTTCCCGTTGCCTTCTGCACCAGTCCTTTCGGGGAGTATTTGGCCCCCCAGGCTGCTGTAGCCTCTTCCAGAAGTCGCCTTGCTGCTTTATTTTTACGCTACATTATTTCTTTGTTCCTTTTAAAGTAGATTTGTGGCGGGAATATTAATCTGGAATGGTTCATATTAGGTCAATATAAATATGAAAGTCATGTACAGTACAAAAATAAAAAATAACTATCGTTATAAACAAGTATGTACTATTTCTTAAAGGGAGTTATGTTTTAGTTAAGTTTGTTTTATAATAATCTATGATAGTCACCAACGTTTTTTTAAATTACTTAGATGGCAGACAAGCACAGTGTTGTTGTTTGTATAACAACGCCCCTAGTAAAAATAAAATATTAAATTATTATAATTTAAATTGAATAAACTTTAAAAAATATTAGAATTGTAGTTGTTTTAGGTATTTTTTCGATAATAGTAGTGTCATCAGAAAACCAAATTCAAATTATTTATTTCGTGAAATATAGCTTACAGAATAGATGTCATAAAGATAATATAGATCAGCTAAGTTCTGCCAAGGGCATACAAAGTTATTGAGTCTAAATTGTAAATTATAAAAATTTAAGATTTTATATATAAATTACTATTATTTCATTAATATTCTCAATTATAATACATAAATTATTTCAAGATGTAATGGCAAAATACTATGTCAAAATAATCACGTCCAATGAAAATCTCATAATATTAGGAACGTCAAGTGTTAACGTATTTTGAGATAAATTGTAAAGAGAATGTATTGTAAAAAAAGTATACTGATCATTTAGGTACCTACTGGTAAATAGATAGGGAAATAAGTGAAAAGTAATTAGAAATTGTCCGGTGTAGTTTCTAAGAATAAGTACATAAGTAGAAAGTGATTAGAAAATCTAACGTTAAATATTACTACGTTTCGAGTACTGAAAAATGAACTAAGTATATAACTTATTTATTTTCACTTCTAACATAACATAACATTAACTCACGCCTATATATCCCCGAAGGGGTAGGCAGAATCATCAAGCATCAAGTCTCAGCAGTCCATTACCCATACCACTAGGCTACCGCGGTACTTCTGATGAGAATATCATTCAACAATTTCCGTTAATAACGTTATTAACGGGAATTGATTGTTTGAAAGTGAGTTTATTATGATATACATTGAGATGAAAATTCAAAATTCAGAAATCATTTTTTCTGTATAGGTCATTAAACGGAACTTACAAAGCTTCAAATTAAAAATATATCATAAATTAGTTAGCAAATGGACCACCGATTCGAAATGCGGTCCCTGCCTGAGACGACTCCGGCATGAAAACATATAGTGCGTGAAAACCTAGTATTTTTGCTAACTGTACAAACATTTACTTAGTCTAGACAAAATAATTATAATAATTTTGATCTTGAGATTTAAGTGAGACCGCAAAAACATCTCTTTGAAGTCGGTTAGCAATAAAAGCGTAGGCGTATAATACACGCACAGTTATCGAACTCCACACGCACTGCTAACCTACTAACACGCTTCTATCGAGAATAGATTTTACACCTCAGTCGAACAAAGTCTATGGAGATAGACCGTTTTTAGTAATGCCAGGTTTAGGTGCCGTGCAATTTGGGGTTAATCACCTCACACATTGTACACTTTAACGCACTTTCAAGATTCGTTATGCTGTGGCTTTAGTGTAGATACCGGGGACTAGACGGGCACACCGTGGTCACTACACCCGACGGGGGTCATCTCGAAAGAGACGGCCCCGGGTCTGCCGGGGTGCGAGGGATATGTTGACTTCTAACTCACCTCCGGCAACTAAAGACCCAAAGATGGCGTGCGTTTCAGTCAGTTCAAGTCCGACATAACCTGTCTAACCGGCTCCGGTGGGGGTATCCGAGGGCATTTTTCGCATGTTTAAAAAAAAGGTCTACGTACCGTGCAATTAGGGGTTAATAACCTCACACATTGCACAATTTAACGCACTTTCAAGATTTGTTATGCTGTGGTTTTAGCGTGGATACATACAAGATGTCGGTTTTCTTATAGATCAATTTTATTAGCCTTTCGCAGTCCACTGCTGGATATAGGCCTCTCCCAATAGGTGCTATTATACCCAATCCTCAAGCTTCCACATACAATTCACCCTAGCCTGGTTTTTCAGGTCCACAGTCCACCTGGCTGGGGGTGTCCCATTATTTTCCAGCCCATTCATTTACTCCAGCAGTCATCGGTCCTTGGACACACGTGGACAGTACACTGCCACTTCAGCTTACTTATTCTGCGAGCTATCTGGGTTTAACATTCGTTCTTAAAAAGCCTTTCCGAAAATGAAACCTATGCTCGAGCCCTCTCCGTGAGTAGCAGCGCTGCCGTGATACAAATGGGAGTGGAAATGCCGTCGTGTGTCGACTCGAGAGTTAAGTAAGAATTACGAGTTATTGGCAATGAACGACGCAAGGCGGCGTTCGTTAGTAAAAATTCAAGATTTTTAAATTTTGTTGGGATCCCTGAGATAAATTACAGCCTGGAATAGACTTCTGTATACGGGAACACACTGTACCTACTGCACAAAACATTTGGTACTTCGCATATATAAGCTGGTGCATTAAAGAAAGGTTTTATAAATGGCGGCTTGTACTTGCGTTGATGGAAAGTACAGCTAGCATATAAAATTTCAAATATTTTTTTTTCATATGAAAAATAATATAAACAAGACCGGGTCGTAATAATTTCTAACTAGCTGCGGCCGGCGGCTTCGCCCGCGACACGTGACGGCATCTATTTTTGTTTTCATCGGAAACAGTACCTACTTTTACACATAGAGTCCTTTTAAACGCACATTGAGTCCTTTCATCCTGAAAAAGGAACGTATATCACATTCTATAAGGAGGATCATGGAAGATCATGATGTTGGTTAAAATAAAGAACTAACATTATTATGAACAACGGTCTTGTTTATATTTTTTTTAAACTGAACTTAAATATGAAATTTTGTATGCTAGGTGTACTATCTGTCAACGCAAGTACAAGCCGACATTTAAGAATCCTTTCTTTTATGCATCGCATCAAGAGCACAGAGCGTGGAAGAAAATAAAGATCAATATTTTTTTTTGTGTTGACGGTACGCGCGTGAGTGAGTATAGACAGTACTAGTGTGCGAGCGAGAGGAAGTGATAACGTCCGCCATTTATAAAACCTTTCTTTAATGAACCAAGTTATAGCTATTTAGGTTTCTTTGTACCTACAACACGCGTTTCAATGCATTCGAACAATTGATTCTGGACATTTTTAAGATATTATACACGTGCACATGAAAAAAAAATATTTTAACAGCAAACGTTTATTATATTACGCAGTTAAGTATTAAAAAATATTAATTGATCAGTAAAAAACAAATCCGTAATAATAAAAATATGCACTTTCATTATTTTATATAAAAAAACAGTATTTTTTTAATAGTAATGTTTATAGGAAATACAATTAGTAATATAAGGAATAGGCACTTTAAAATGTAAATAAATATTTTTGGAGTTTTTTGTTTTGTTTTAGAAACGGTGTTGCCGCACACAAAGCTATTTGCTATTAAGCGAGCATAACGTGCAAAGTGTGTGTTTTTCAAATTTTTTTGCTCTATATATTTATAGGCTTGTAGTAGAAGTACGAAGTACGTTGCATTATTGTGAACTTTTACGGAAATAAGTACCAATTTGACAATATAAATCTTATTGCAAGCAGTTAAAGTGTAAATAACTTTCTTAGAATTCACTCGCATACGTCTTTTTCCTAAATATTCAAGCTTGTTCGATTCAAGGTATGAAACGTCATAAATACTTTATTTTTTATCTAAAACAAAGTGTTCTAAATTTTTCTAGTTTTGCTGTATGTATGATGTAGGCTAATTTACGGCAGTATGTGTGAGTTTGGCGACATATCGGTTCCGCTACAGAATCTGTCGTACAGTTTTACCTGTATAGTGCGTTTACCACACTGCGGTTAGATAGGTATGTCCCACACACCGAAACTTGCATTGCGGTCTCTGTATTGAATCGACGACAGTGGTATACCAATACAGCAATTCGTTTGACCTCATATTGATATACCTTATAAGACGTCAGTTTTTGAGTGCAATGAACGCATGTGTTTAGAAATCCCAAAGTGGAAAAGGTGAATTTACTAATACCAACATTTCACCAATCATTGTAATAGGGGTAAGTCTATTCCCGTTTCCCGGGCACTATTATTGACCGAGTTTAGGCTGTATATACCAGTCTGACGTTAAACAGCCCTTAGTCGCCTTGTACACATAGTAGATGGGATGACCCAAATTGTAAAGCGCGAAAAGAGCGTAAATTGAAAGTAATTACTTAATAGTATGCCAACTTCTAATATAACTGAATATTAGTCGGACAAATAAAAGATTCATTATAAACTGAAATAATTCTACCAAAAACTATGTACAGTGGGGTACAAAAGTTCCAGGACAATTTGAAAAAACAAATTGTATGAAGTGATGTCACTACATAACTATTAACCTTAGAAGCTAATGAGTAATAGATAAAGTTTAGGGTACTATAACATGAGTTTATTTATTTCTTATGAGAATCAAGACATCGATAGTTTATTTTATTAAACATTATTTATGTTACTTTGGTTAAAGTAGGTACAGTTAGGCTATCAAAGGAGTATAGATTTTAAGGTATCCAGGATTTTTGTAACCCATTGTACATAGTCTAAATTAAAGTATAATATCAATCAAACTTACTAACGAATAACTAAACTTTCTTTTATGAGATATGACGCCAGTAGCCATTTACGAGTTAACACTATCATAAATCATCACAGCAGGGCCGTTAATATGCAATATCTGTGCCGTGCATGTTTAGATTTGACTCGAGTAACAACCGGTTAAGTCCAGCATGCTCACACGGTAGAGATTCGGTTGTGCGAAAAAAAATGTTGATAATGGACGTAGACGTAAAGTATTTATTAACTTGACACACATTTCTTTTTTTCACCAGCCAAGTAGATATGTCACGCGGTCGCACGTATATTTTGTGTAATTAAGTTTAATATTCACTTTCCTGGCCCTATCTTAGGCCCGTATTCTAGGCACTCAGTTCTAAATCACGCTTTATTGAAGGACAGTTGTATAGACAGATTTGACAGATTGTTTAAGTGCTATTCTAGAATACAGACCGTAGCATCTTCTTAGTTTTTAAAATCAGCTAATTTTAAGAAATTCCTTCTTTTAGTTAACACATCTAATTTATAGTTAAAAGCGAACTCAGATAACCTAATAAAGACTGCACGAGTGCTAGATGAAAGAAGTGTGTTTTTTTAATATAAGCACGAAGTCAATTATGGAATATAACTAGCTTAGTAAGGAAATTAGTCAAAGCACTTTTCTCGGCGTCAATACACGGGCGTCGGAGGTCACAGAATGACCTCCGTCCTCCATGAGCAGAGGCAGGCCGTCACGACGGCGCAAAGCGGACCCGTGGCAAGATAGGGACACCGTGGCATTAGCACCCAAAGAGATGTCCTCGAATATACCGGGATGCCAAAGATATGTCATGTATTATCTTACCTCCGGCAATCACAGACAATCGAGTCTGACATAACCACCTCCACAGGCTTTAGCAGAACTGGTGTCTGTGGGGATTATGAGCACGAAAAAAAAAGTGTAAATACCTCTAATACTGTTATTTCGAAACATATTCTAAGGTACAATGTTTTAACCAATGGCCGTGTACAAAAGAATAAAAATGCAACAGGCCAGTGAGCACAGAACCTTAATGGTTTACCGGAGGATCGTCACGCCAAGGGGCAACGTTGCGTAAACAAAGGAAGGTACAACCTTCACAGAGGGACCGGTGGGTGAACGCATACGCATATACCACAAGTGAGGATCAACGCTGTCTGCCTGCACCACCACGCAGACCGTATTACCATGGGAGGCGACCATTAGATGTTCGATCGAGTCCAACTTGCTACAATCTTGGCACAACTTTCGCTTCTTTTACTGTCATAATACGTACGTATTCATATGTTACGGTTACTCTCAGTACATAAATGCAACGACTTGTATTAGATACTAGTTTGTAAAACTACGTTATATAAAAAAACAATATTACGAATCAATAACAAGAATATTTTACTTAAAATGGTCTCTCAAGTCATGGTTTTTTAATTGCTTTCAAGTAGTATTTATTGTACATATCCAATTACGTATAAATTTGACTCTCTGAGAGAAAAGGTTTCACTTTAAAATCTGGAACCGACTTCGTCACCAACCACAATTACCCTATCGCAGACCACTGCTGTACATATACCTATAGGGTAGCCTAATGTATCCACGCTGGCCAGACGGGTTGATATAGGGTTTGTTTTCGAGATTTCCTTCTCTTGCACTGATATCGTCTACATAGTTTTCCGTTTGTAACCTCTTACTACACCCTTCGAATAAGACGGGGTCGTGATATTTTCTGTCACTCCACGGATAAAATAGGTTTATCGGTGAAAAATAATTGAACAAGATATTTCATTCAAAAGAAAAAATGCGCGTACGACTTTATTGTTGAAGTCGGTGTCTAGATGGATGAGCGAGCTTCGTCAATCTCCGTAGATGTATCTATTAAGCACAGTGCATTACTACGTCACATTGTAAATTATTTTAGCACTAAAAACATGATTGAAAACCGGTCCAAAGCGGAATACAGTCGTTCAGATGCAGCTACGCAACCATCTGTGTAATGTTTTTACTTAATATTCCAACTAATCTCAATTGGAGATCAGTTCCTCAAACTCGGTCTCAATTTATTCTGCTTATAGCATTGCCCGTGTTTTCAATTATTTTATACCACTTAGGTAAGCACACGGTCCATTTGATGGAAATTGGTTACAGTGGCGTATGGACATTTGCAACACCAGGGGCGTCATACCTATACTGCTTATAGAAACCTTCTAATACTCTTCTTGACGAAGAGTGGTATTAGAAGGTTAAGGTTAAAAGCGTCAGCAGAGAGCAGTCGGACTTAGGGACATGAAATACCGTCGCGTCGTAGGTCCATCTCCCGTGGGAAAATCAGGATAGAAATAGCTCATGTTGCTTCTAAATAAAATTGGTTCATTTGTTTCAAATTTTATCTATTACAAAAACAACGATATAAACAAACAAATGTATATAATTGTATATATCCTTTTTATAATGTTGTATGTCGATATATATGTTGTGCAATCACCCCTTCGAAATATTTTGTCCTTTCGTGAATGTGAATGGCAAAATGGTATTAACCTTGGCACCAGGTAGGGCTTTGAACTTAATACGAGTACCAACTGTGCAAATACTGAGTGAAGTCATTACTCGTAGCGGCATTCGTTGCGCCTACGCACCTTCTAGGTACTTTACTTGTGTATGTGTGTTTAAAAAGATATGAAACAGATTTGACAATTTTTCATCGTATACTTTAAAACATTAGATTTAGTCATAATCCCGGGTCTGCCGGGGTCCGAGAGATATGTCTTATATAATCTCACCTCCGGTAATCAAAGACCCATAGACGACGTGCGGTTCGAGTTCGACATATCACCTCCACCGACTCTGGTGGAGGCGGTATCCGTAGGGATTTTGCACACGGAAAAAAATTATACAACGTTTAACAAATCCACAGAACAGAAAACTAGAGCGATTACTTTGCTGTAGATAACAATTATTTATGGCGTTTCATACTTTTAATTGAACAAGCTTGAATATTTACGAAAAAATTTAGACGTATATTCTTATAAATTCTTATATTCTTATATCAGTGGCGCAGTACAAAACATGGTTTGCCAGTGCAGTCCAGAAGTGTTGCATTTACGAAATGATCGCGTTAATACCCGAGTTTCGCTAACCGTAGATCACATAACTCTTAATAAGGTGTTCCACAATAACTTTTTAATACTATTACTCATGTATCAATTTGGAAATATGTTAGTACCTATATGACATCTATTCAAACCACTCCCCAACTTAGTTGGGATCAACTTTCATTCTGCCAACAGACTCGTTTTTTTACCATGTGACCAGTACCAGATTAATAAATAGTTAATACGTACAACAAATCCTATATAGGTAGTATATCGAAGTGCATTTGTAGGTAATGGCTAGGACTCGAACCCGATATTACTCAGTCGTGAAACCGACTACTTAACCACTAATCTACCGCTTCGAACACAAACGTTGTCTTATAATAAGTGTATTGTTATTAAGTACAGAGTTAAAGCACCGTAGGCGTTTTCGTTGCTTATTAGATCATTAGAGCAGAAAATCCGGTTTGTTGGCTTAGCAGAATTTGTGTGAGAAAGTAACACGAATTTCTCCTTAACTGCTGTAGCCCTGGTACCTTACATTACACAAAATATTTAGATAATGGTTTAGGTCGTCAAATTGCGTCAATTACTGCACCTCGCCTAGTGGTATGCAGAGGTACAGTCCAAATCATGGTGGCGTGGTGTTATCCCTGTAAGGACGGTCTCCACCCTGGTGGTCTCGATAGTTGTTTTATCGTGTCCCACTTAAATTAGCCGAGACTGAAGGAAGAAGTTTGTTGTGTTGATAAAGAATTCCAGGACTACTAGAAAGAATGGTACGACAAAGGATAGAGCCGCCGAACTATTGAAATATCGAATTTCTGTAACCCGAATCTTAAAACCCCGAAAACGGTTGGTAGAACTTTTAAAAGACAGATGTAATGAATGACAACTTTCTATAATTCCGTTTTTCATTTCCCAGATTAATCAATTTCCAGGTGCACTAAAACCAAATTTTCAAATAGTATTTTTTTGTTTTCCATAGTGTCATAATCCAAATATAGTTAGGTATACCAGATTCTCAGAATATTTTTTTTGTTTCCCATCGTACCATTTTCCAAATAAACTATTACCAAACTTTCATAATCTCATAACTCCAAAACTCAGGCTTATATTTTGCTGGTGCGCTGCAAATGCCAGATATACATAGTTTTCGTCGAACCAGTTTGCTATATTTTTACTATCGCCTGAAAATAAAAATTGCCAGTCAGTAAATTCTATTTAATTACAGATAGGTTTAAGTGTCAAATTCGACTCAGTAGGTTAGGTTAGGTTAGAACTGCCAGAACCGACTCGCTATTGTTTTACTTGCCCATTACAGTCAGGTTAAGGTTAAGTACCAACCTTTTACATTGGATTCATTGGATCAATTCGGCTTTCGTGCATATGGATTACGGTCATCTGGAATTTGTGCATTTAGATTTCGTGTGTCTGGAATTCGTTCGTCTGGATTATAAAACGTCGTACAAATGAATAAATAGGAAAATGAAATTCGGAGTTGCGATTATATGGCAAATAAAACTTCGGAATTTGGAAAACCGGGATTATGAATAAATGGCCAAACGTTTTCTGGATTATGATATTCGGCATATTAAAATTCGGGATTAAGATAGGTAACCGCCGAACTGCTTAGTTATTGATTGAATTATTATTTGTGCGGTAAGTGGGTGACCGGCAACTAAATACCCAAAGAAAGCGTGCCTTCCCAACCGGCTTCGGTGGGGAGATTTTGGAAAATAAGACTGTTGCCTCTGCTAGTTCTGGAAAGAAACCTTACATTTCTGTATGACTAAAGGCTTGTTTATCCGCCAAAAGGTCTCAACACAGACACTTAAACCAGCTCCAAAGCCACGGTCTCACAATTCACAGACGCATGACTACAGATGAGCTTGGAATGTATACAAAATTTCTCGTCTAACTGCGAATCGACTGTATATCAATATTTTCTGTAAAACGACTGTCAGAACAGACCTCCAAAACCCATTGGGGATATCGAAATTATGTAATTAAAAGAGTTGTTGGACTTTATTAGGTCTTAAAACACCCGTAACACTGTCTTAGATGTTCGTGTGGCAACCGGTACTGACAGTGTTTAACGTGCTGCACGAAGCTCAATTTTTTGTACGAAATTCACATTATTATTATCACGAAACAGATACCAGGGTGCGATGACGCATGACGCAACGGGCGGCCTAACAACTTCATATTGTATGATTGTATACATACTTTTCTAAATTTCTCTATTGTCGATATAATGTAGACGTTTACACCTTTCTCCAGCAATACATAAACTTGACACTTTCGAAGATATCGAGGTCCATGCACATACCTAGTGTTATTAGTCAAATATAAATAATTCGTATGCGCGTCAAAATTACCTCTAAATTCTCCAATGCTAAATACTTCGTCGTGCATAGGTAAATAATCGCTACTAAGATAAGGTTGTCATGGCTAGCTTGAGTGTTTTGATAAACTTGAGTTAAGGCGACGAAATCCACGAACCGGTCATCGCGTATTTCAAAAGTACAGGTACAATAGAACCCGCTTAACACATGAAAATTACGTTATAGTGCTGAATTTTCTGGATGTTCTTCCATATTGTAAGATACATTTTTGGTTGGATCCCTGAGAAATGGTATTAAAGAGGTTTTGCTGTACTTGAGATTTATTGGGAAGGATCTAATTCCTCAGAAATACATTGCGATAAGGTGAGTTCTTGAAACAGCTCTACAATAAACTTTGTCCTTAAAATGTAGCGCGCTCTTGTACGGATATTTTCGGGCACTTTGAATACTCAGTTTTTTTTTAACTGCTACTGGCTTAGCTACTGTATAGGTAGTACACAGTCGCTAACGGCTCGTCAGGGTAGGCCTAGTGGATGCAGCAGTGGTTTTCTGACATTAATTAGTCTCCAATGAGGTAGAAAGCCTTTCTCTAGAAAAAAGGTCACTGTTATATCGAAACTATTTGGGTGCCCAAAACACACACAATTACGAATGTCTATTATTTTAATTGCGTTGTTATTAAGAACATGTTTGTTAGAAGAAGATGCGTGCCTGTCAATTTACGTTTATACGACGTCGATTGGAGAAAGTCGTGGACCAATCAATTCTATACCAGATAATGAAATCAATGAGTAAGTAGATATACTGTTCTGGTGTTGTAAGCACAAAACTGTGCGAGCACCATTTTGATATCACTGTATTTTGAGATTAATACATTTTGAAAATGGTTTTATGAATACAACATTAGCACAAATTATCTTTTTATATTTCAATGAATTAATAAGTCTATCGCAATCTACTACTGGACATAGGCGTCCCCCAATATTGGGAGGCTTTGACCTACTATTTATTTCGAGTTTTCCTTCTCGCGTAGTTATACTTATATTGTCTACGTACGAGTATGTTTCCGTTTGTCGCCTAATATGACACCCTTCGTATGAAATGGGGTGGTGATACATGAACAAAGAAAAAACTTTAAAAAATATGAAATTAAATTAAAAGTAAAATAATGATCTAATCGCCAACAGAACTAACACTATGTAAATAACAAAATAACACAAAAAATAAATTAAGATGCAGGACGTCAAAAAAATATATAACATGTCATATTTAAATATATTATATTACATTCGTAAAAACTTCCGCTCGAAAATATATAAGAAAATAAAATGCTGAAGGTCGTTCTACTACCGCAGTGTTACTAAGTAGGTACTCCTATAAAATCAAAATTGTTATACTGCAAAGGAATTAAAAATAATACAAGTGAATAACTCGACGATTGCTACCATCATTGAATAGAGTTGATTCAATGATTATTATCTGTTTTAAAACTTTCTATAAATTCCTTATTATTGATTAAACTTATTTTCGAGTACAGTGCAGACGTAATCAATTAACGATAGAGATATACTGACTGATAGCTAGACATGTCAGTCTGCAATGCATAAAGAGATAAACTTAGTTTCACCCGTAGTCCGGAAACTAAGTTTATCCTTCATATACCTATTACAGAATGGCATTTCTGATCTAGCTTGATCAATTTGTTGCATGGCGACGTTCTAGAGCAAGAAAATATAATCTAAGTACCAATACAAGATTACGCTCAGTCTACATAAAGGTTAACGAACCTTGTTTGTGAGTAATTCAAGAAATTATCTTCGATATTACGTAAAATACTTTTTATTTCGGTCAAACCAAATATTTTTTTAAAGTATTTGCACACTGTGGCCGAATTATGCAATATTTGGTGTAAACTAAAGGCCACGGCTTCTTGGCCGCTCATCGCTTACCATCTGCTGTACTATAATTGCTTAGTTGTGCATCTGTCTTAGCCCAGTCATATTAGGGCTTTCACCTCGGAATGAAAGATAATAAGCTGCAAATTGGTATGAACCTTTGTTTTGTCATTCTAAATGTTGTCTCAAAAGTCACAATCGTTATCGTGTCCGCGTCTCAAGATATTCAAGGTCAAAGGTCACAAAAATCGTTTTTTTGCGAATATCTGGCTTCCTATCGGTTAAATGAGATTTGCATTTATTATAAAAGTTGTAGGCTATAAAATTCCCTACAACTTTTGTTTAAACTTTTTTTTCATACGACCAACCGTTTTGAAGGTAGAGCGCGAAGAGTGCACATCGTACAGTCATATACGGCCTAATGCAAGGTCAAGCGTGAGTTATGGTTATCAGTACGTTATAAAGTCAATTATTTACTTGGAAATTATAATTATTAAACAATGCCTATTATTTATGTACTAACTATTAATTATTTATATTTAATTAAAGTAAGTAACTTAGCTTCGACAAACGCGTGATAGGTAAATACTATAAGTAGGTACATAAATTATTTTCATTATGGCATTTACGTTTACGACCCCACAGATGGAAAGATATATGAAATGTACCTATTACTGTATTCTACTACTCCTCTCTCAACCAAGAACCTATGAAAGTGTGAACCAATAGTGAACATGGCGGATTGCCGGAACTAGATAGTTCCTTGGACATGTTTACGGAATATAGTTCCAAAAGGGGAAGGAGTCGGTCCGGGTTCAATCCGCTTCAGGACATGATTTGAGCATGACTAGTTGCAACGGTACAATTTCAAACTAACGAATAATCTTGACTCATACAAAGTGGAGAGAGTGGCCTTGAATACTATAGAACATCTGTCCCGGCAATGAATAGAAAAGGGCAAAGGGTAGGGACAAGTATTTCCAGGTATATAAGTATTGAGAAATTTACGCGTTTTAAAGAAAAGATATATAATGTCGTGTTAACTTAAAATAAAACTAAAATATATAATCCAGAATTAATAATATTTTATACTTAAATAGTTAAATATGAATAATTATATATAAATAATCAAGTTACTTACTTTAATTAAATATAAATAATTAATAGTTAGTACATAAATAATAGGCATTGTTTAATAATTATAATTTCCAAGTAAATAATTGACTTTATAACGTACTGATAACCATAACTCACGCTTGACCTTGCATTAGGCCGTATATGACTGTACGATGTGCACTCTTCGCGCTCTACCTTCAAAACGGTTGGTCGTATGAAAAAAAAGTTTAAACAAAAGTTGTAGGGAATTTTATAGCCTACAACTTTTATAATAAATGCAAATCTCATTTAACCGATAGGAAGCCAGATATTCGCGAAAAACCGATTTTTGTGACCTTTGACCTTGAATATCTTGAGACGCGGACACGATAACGATTGTGACTTTTGAGACAACATTTAGAATGACAAAACAAAGGTTCATACCAATTTGCAGCTTATTATCTTTCATTCCGAGGTTGACCCCTTTTTTTACCTAATATGACTGGGCTATCTGTCTCCCTACCGGTTCGTGTGCTCAGACCGGTTTACACGATGATACATCTCAGCTCAGTCCAATGGAGCAATAAATATGTCAAATTAAGTTTAGTTTCATTTTGGCAAACTCCGAAACTGTTAGTGTTATGAAAACTCGGTCGATAGCATGCATGTGACATGACGCCCTGGTGTTGCTAACGTCCATAGGCCACTTAGCTTAACCACTTACCATAAGGTGGGCCGCATGCTTGTTTGCCTGTGGGTATGAAAATATAAAACTTGAATGAATAATATCGTAGGTGAGACACGGCATCATACTTTGTGAAAACCAAATGAATTCTAGTACTTTGAGTGAAAAATGTTAGATTTTCTTTTCACCTAAGACTCATCAATTTTACTTCACCTCGCCTGATGGTGAGCTGAAAGCTAAGTCTTAGGACAGAGGGTCACCATTACAATTACATATAATAACGGCAACACGAGTATCCATAGGCCGCGTTAACCATTTTCCATCAGGTAAGCCGTGAGCTGATCTCCCACTCAAATGATATAAAAATACGTTTTTATTCTTATCCAATAATTCTTTGTGTAATTATAAGTTCAGTTAAAGAAAAAATTTACTATCGATGCACCGATTATGCTGAAAACAGAATGGACGAAATTACTTTTGAATAAACCTTGAATACAATTAACTTTTGAAATTATTTTAATGTTTTGTATGAATGGTGTGCACGAAATAGAAAAGAATGGAAAGTTGTAATTATTTCCAGAAACACGTACGTTACCCAATGTTGCCTGACAAAAATTCACGA
Source organism: Pelosia muscerda (assembly GCA_963691645.1). Lineage (NCBI taxonomy): Eukaryota > Metazoa > Arthropoda > Insecta > Lepidoptera > Erebidae > Pelosia > Pelosia muscerda. Next base: position 2,168,534 of record OY829114.1, on the reverse strand, counting down.
AATTAAGTAGGTAAATAATAGTACTTATGTAATTTCGTCAACAAGCCACCAATTGAAGAAAAGATTCGAATTTTCGTAGGATAATCAGCATAATGGACAAATAAGTTATGATACTTATGACAGTTTCCGCGTGTATTATTGTGAACAAATTGTACTTCAATTACCTAACGTAATTGATATAAACACATTCACGTGAATGTCATTTTCCTTCTGTTGTTGAAATACGGCCTACCATGAACCGCACCATACGAAACAGAAATTTCTGGCAATTGGTACCGTGGTATCGAGAGAGCGGAGTATTACGATAGGCACGCAGTGTGTACATGAAGCGTAATACTGTGAAAGAGTGAACCTGTGAGCTGCGAGTGCTTGAAGTCCGCCTATTGCAATATTCCGCTCTCTCGACATCTCTACATTACGAATTCGATACTTAGCCGATTTAAAAACGGCACGTGATCCGAAAGATCTACTGCAAGTAATCAAAAGTAACTTCATGGTATGTACTCCTTTCTTAACTCACTTGGGGTCACTATTCAATCGAAACTGTCAAACTTTGATAAGTTTTCCGTGAAACGACTGCCATCTGACCTCCAAATACACTGGGGATATCAGACTTCTGAAGTTAGATTACGGAGTTGGTAGTATTTCAACGAGCAGTAACGAACACCACAGACGTTTGCTAAACCATAATAAATATAGAATATTCTCAAAACAGTATGACGACTTTAATTAAAAGTTCTAAGGTTCTGTGTTAAGAGAACCCATATTAAAGCTGACCTGACTAGTATAGCCAAATACTTGCAATTTGTGAGCCTCCTCTGTCTCTACAGAGGTACGACATGACGGTATCTCCCGTCCTAATTGAGCGATCCGACTGGGGAAATACCTCCGCCCTACAGAATACCGCGGCTAATAATTACCTTGTGTTGTGTTTACGGCGGTGTGTAGGGTAGCCAGAGCTCACTGAAGAGGTTTTGTGGGAAGATCGAGAAACCCTTCTTTGTCTTCAGCACTGACAGCACAGAGAATCTCTCAAACTTCTCTTCTCTTTACGAATGTGATGTGTCTGGTGAAACTGGCAAAAGTCCATAGGTCACGGTAACCATATCACTTACACTCACAACAACACTTTCCATTAGGTGGGCCGCGTGCTTGTCTGCCACCTAAGTGATATAAAAAACGAGTGCTTCATAGTACGTACCCGGAGATGTTCGCCTTCTATGCTTGTTTCTTGAGGACTCGAAGTTTCTGATGTATGATTCGTGGTAACCCTCTGTTTTTGTGTATGTACTATGATAGCCTGTTTTTATACATATAAAAAGAAGCAAATAACTGAATATCACTTAATAATAAGTAATTTTTAAACTCTCACCACGACTGACTACATTTCAAACTACTTTAAGTTCTATTCAATATAACTGCAACTAAACATATACTCGGGTACCAGGATTTCATAAGTGTTCACTAGTAATCGAGTATCTAACTGGCTGCTAAGTTGCTAGAGAATGTCCACTTCTATTCATGCGCGTAATGACCACTTTGCCTTTGTAACAATTATGAGTAAAAGTAATTCGTACCTATTGTTTCACAGAGTTAATCGCTCTGTAGATTCAACTCATTTAATGCTATCTGGGTACTATCTACTAACCTCAAAGTAAATAATGACACTTTAGTTAAGCAGTAGCAGTGCCCGCGACTTTCAGGTCAATCTAACTGCGCCAGTTCTTTTTTAAATTTTATTATCACAATACATACAAATAAACTTAACTTAGGTACCACTTAAGCTACTGGAGCTTGTGTTGTGTGTGTGTTCAGTACAATAAATTTTGCAATAATCTTATACATATTATGTATAAGGTTTTTAGAATAAATAAAAACAATCGGTGACTAAATACCCACACAGTTATTATTATTAACTTATTCTACTACTTCTTTGCTACTCTCCTAGTACTACTGCTGACAGACAAAGTGAAATCGATGGACATCGACTCCCGTGAAATCCGAATACGCCAAACCAAAAGGCTGAGCTGGTTTAACTGGGATTCGTCCGATTTTTTTCTTTACTACTCGTATAATATTCAAATAATAATACAACTGTTTTTTGGCCACGATGTCCGCCTTTAGGAATAGGTTTAAAATTATTTTTCCAGTCAATTCTAAGCGTACTTTTTTCTATTACAGGTTCAGCGGGTAGTTCTAATATAACATGTCCTTCATAGAGATTGCTTTTCAAGCAGAAATAAGTCGTTATGAAGACCCTGAGTTCGAGGAGCACGCTAAAAGGATCTGCAATGAGGATCCAGATACCAGGGGCAAAGCAATTGAGGAGTTACGGCGACTAATACGAGGTAAACGCCAGTTAAAAAATTATATTAAAATTAACATTGTAATGGTTAATTTTTTCTCTTCACAATGTTCCTCTGACACGATCCAACAGTGAATCAAACAGTATTAGGTTGGGCTGTGATCCACTGTTGATCTATCTATGAAATGAAAAAAATAAAATAATTATCTTACTTGTTAATTAGAGCGAGGCGAGTGCAATCCACGCAGAATGGACGATGCCTACCTTCTTCGATTTCTCAGATGTCGCCGGTTTATACCAGCTTTAGCCCATAAATTGGTAAGAGTTATTGACTTTCTTTTTTATAACGTTGAGGCCTAGATATAGGATAGACGGAGCAAAAAATTCAATCAAATATCAAAGTGAAGATAAGAAGAAGAGTACATTGTTTACATTTCATAAAACATTACGATACTTTTAAGAGTTCTTAAGCCTATATATTAATGCATTTGAATAGTTATTCACGAAACTTTTGTAACAGTATAAATCAATATTCACAAACGCCTACGAGTTGTCAAAGTTAAGTACAACTAAAACTTTCTCTTTCTACAATAAAATTGTTAAGGCTATGTCAATAAATGCAAAAAAATCATATACATGACTTGCCCTTGATCTTTATAATCTAATAACTACCAATAACCATAGACTTCTAAAACCTTCATAAACCAATTAGTACTATTCAAAATAGGTGCCAACTTAACTCGCGTGTCCTACAATGACCTGCCCAGTCATTGTGAATGATTGATAAGTCAGCTGTGAAACAAAAAGTACCAGGAGAACATAAAGCTGTTGAAGTTATAAAGAATACAACGTCATAACATTTTTTATTATGGATGGTTCTATCATGAATTCATGACTAGTTTAGTTACTTACGGTCAAGTTCAAGACTCCGTTAATTTAGATAACGGAATTTGGAACTTGACCGACATACATGACATAAGAATTTATTTATTTAATACATCACCTACATTCATCATTCTCTGAACCTTTTCCCAACTCAGTTGGGGTCGGCTTTCCAGTCTAACTGTGATGCGGCTGAACTTCGATATTTTCCGTGAAGCGACTGCCACCTGACCTCCACAACCAATGGTCCAATGACCAATGGCGATATCGAAGTTGGTCTTTTGAGGGCTCCAACTACCCGTAACGACTGCCATAGACGTTTGTATGGCAACCGGGACCGACGGCTTAACGTGCTCTCCGAGGCACGACCAGACCAGTGCAAACAGCCATATTCATGCATACAAGTTTTTGCACGGAGTGGGGATCGAACCCGCGTCCCGTGCGTAGCAGTCGTGCACTACCGCCACGCCACGGAGGTTGTAATACATCAGCTACATATAAATTAATTAAAACAATGAATTAAGAACCTGTTTGAACCACTTACATACAGTATCACTATCACTACATAGTATAAAATAAAGTCGCGTTCTGCGTCCCAGTGTCCTTTTGTATGCTTAAATCTTTATAACTACGCAACGGATTTTGGTGCGGTTTGTTTTAATAGATAGAGTGGTTAAAGAGGAAGGTTCATATGTAAGTATATAAAATCATGCTACGACCAACAGGTGCGGAGCAGGAATGAAAAATGTTGCAAAAACGGGGTGACGCAGACGAAGTTGCGCGGGTCAGCTAGTAACTGAATAAATGAACATACTGTAATTTTTGAGTAACGGAATTTTAGAAAATATAAAACTGTATATCGTAGAATTAAACATGACAATGCAGTATCTTCTGATCTATTTTATGGGACATAGCAATTATAAATTTTATTGGGATATTCTTTTACATAATGGACCGGTTTAGTTTAGCAAATGGACCGTACGGTGGTCCATTTGCTAAACTAAGCTTTGTTATTAATATTTATTTATTTATATTTATTATTATATCCGGCTAGAAACTCAGCGGACTTTTCTTTTAGCCTGCATAGAGACAGTAACGCGGATTCTAAAGGTTTTAAAACAAAAACATACTATTATTAACAAGACAAGACGCCTTGAAGTCGCTAAAATTACGCAATTTTAGTTCTCGTTTAACATAATTTGGTCATAAACTACGTTTGTTAAGCAATTATCAACTCAATACTTAGAGCAGTAAATTGTATATTGCAACGTTGCCAGTGAAGGCTGTAACTTAATTTACATACTCGTATATAACTTGAAAAACAACGAACGCTATGAAAGAATTTTGTAGATTATAGAAAAAAAAATATACCACTTAGGTGGCAGACAAGTACGCGGCCCACCTGATGGAAAGTGATTGCCGTGGCCTATGGACGTTTAAGTGAGTCTCTGTGTTGTCACTGTAAAAAACAAAGGATTTCTCGGTCTTCAACACAAACCTCGACATTAATATGTTTTTTTAGTTTCGCTTGTATATTTGTAAAATGTATAGTTATTTGAAACCGGTCATTCAAACAAATGATTAGGTCAGTAGTTTCTTGAATCACATGACGTGTAATGATTAAGTGTACCTACCTATTCTTCTTCAACCGAATCGACGACAAATTCCACTCCCTATCAGAATGACACAATTGATTTTAAGTTGCCATCGTGGTGTAGGAATTTGTTTGACGGCAGCGCGCAGCTACTGACGGAGAGGGCCCGAGCATAGGTTGTGCTTTTCAGGAAGGCTTATTACGTCCCCTCCAGTGTACTTATTGATTGACGTGCCATAAATAAAAAAAACAAGTAGGGATGTCATGAAATATTTCATAATGTGATCTGTATGTAACTTTTTATAATGGTTTACCGGTATACCTAGGATTCAAAGCAAAACTCTCTATGCAATAAACCAGGGTACGGCCGGTTCCTTCATAGAATGAAATGTATGTAATTCTAACCAGTCACCAGACCATTACGAACACCTTGACATGAAAACGTGCCGAGACTTGTAATAACGTCAGCCATTATGTGGGAGGCCTCTTTAGTGACCAGTTACCGCCAAAGGTACTCATTATCAGCTGATCGATAAGTAATCAGCGAGGTGAAGCAATCTTAGACAGAGAATTACAGGCGTGTGGTTACTAGGGTGGCATGAAACATTAGAGCATCTGTATTTCAATGAATAAAATTCGTTTAACGTTAAATAGAACTACTATAAACAATTGACACGTGTATATCCATCTTTTTCAAATATTGGTTTAAAACAAAAGCAAGATAATCTGTACCTACATCCTTACTGACGGCGAGGTGAAAGTACATAATTAAGTAAACCGTCATCCTTTTTGAAGATTTTACTCTTTACCGTTAGCAACAAAATATAGTCTCACATATTATGCTTATGTCGGACTCGAACATATCCAGAGCCATCAGTTGTCGAGGGTAAGGTAGCATCTAGCATAATTATCCCACACGCCCCGTCTGACCCAGGGCCTGCGCAGGCCCCCTTGGGTCCACACCCGTCTACGTCCACATCTTTCCCCGGATGAGCGCGCTTTACGCTGCCGGTGCCGTCGCGGATCACGCCGCTGCCGCCTTTACAAAAGTATCATATCTTTTAGTCTGAGATAGATAATTATGATCCTGACTCCAAGTCTAGCAAGCCTGCTCACGACTTCTGGGTAGCTATGAGTGCCTAGTACTGATTTTTCACTTATTCTATAGCGAGCTCACCTATGATTAGTATGGTGTTTGATTTGCTGCTAGATGGCGCTAATCTTATAATGCCTAAATAAATAACTTGTACTTCTACTTTCAATGGTTTAACAAATTATTATTTATTTTTCAGATGGTACGCTATGAAGATTTTCGTCGTAACAATGCTTACTTGTACGACTGTGAACCTTTTGGCTTACAGAAGGTTAAGCATGTTTACGCGGGCACATTGCCCGAAAGTCCTAAAAACGGGAGAATCATTCTTATGAGATTTGGTAAGACATATTGTTTCTTTAAATTTGGGTGTACTAAGAGACACCAGGTTTTATATATAGGACACGTCAATTTGAGTTCACCTCGCCTGACGGTAAGCAGAAGTTAAAGTCTTAGGAAAGATCGCCAAGGTAACCTACAAGCCGATGCATCTGTGGTTTATCAGAAGAGGCTCTAGAGAAAAGAATTCTCATGGGGTTGGGAGAGTCGTATAAGTCAAATCAGTAGTAAAATTAGGGCTTCAGGATGGAATGATGATGATATTATAATAGTTTATTATACCTACTCATTAATAAGTACTATATATTAAGCACCTAATCTGTGGCAGTACAGAGACTGAATATACCATCAGCTATGATCTGTTCGCCTATAAAATCATCTTGGTAAAAATTATTTCTATTTTTTTCTAGGACGATGGGACGTAGACACAATACCAATAGTAGATGTAGTCCGCACAGCATTACTTATGGATGAGATCGCAGTAATGCAACCCAAGCTTCAAATACTAGGAGTAACCATCATAGTAGACCTAGAAGGTCTGAACCTAAGACATGTTGCTCAGCTGACACCAACCGTGGCCGGCCAAATCGTTGCTTTGATGGGGGTAAGCATTATTTTGCGCCATCTATCGTCGACATGTGTAAACTCTACGGAAGTTTGATTATGAAATAGTTCTAGTTGTAAAGTACAGATGGCAGTGTTAACAATAAAATTTTTATTATTATATTTTTCAGGTATCATTTCCTCTGCCGAATCACTGCCTTCACATAATTAACTACAATTGGATTTTGCATTCATTTTTTTATTTATTCAAACAATTTATGCCGAATGCTGTTTGGAGTCGTATACATTTTCACGGCAGTGACATGAACTCACTTCACAAGCATATCGATCCTGTCTGCTTACCCCCTGAGTATGGAGGACATTGTCAATATATTGTACCTATTGAAGATTGGATTGCGAAGATAGACGAGTACAAAGATGATTTTGTGGTGCAAGAATTAAGAGCTCTTGGATTTACTGTTAGAAGTTAATATTTTTAATAAATTTTTGATATACCCATGCAGTTATACTTTATTTCATCCAGTCATCCAATAACTTCTTACGGGGAATAGAAAATTGTAAAGGACAAAAATCTCATCTATTCCTATTTTGGATTTAAGTAGGTATTTTACAATGATTGAAAATTAAGGTTCCTAGAAGTTGATCTTGCCTCTGCGTCGTGGCGGTAGTGAACGCGACCGCTACGCAGGAGGCGCGGGTTCGGTCCCCGCTCAAGTGAAAATATTTGTATGCAGCAATATGAGCACGTTAAGGCGTCGCTCGGTCCCGGTTGCCATACAAACATCTATGGCAGTTGTTACGGGTAGTTTAGAGCCCACAAAAATCCGACTAGCCTAACTACAGAACTTCTATATCGCCAATTTATTTGTGGAGGTCCGATGGCAGTCGCTTCACGTAAAATATCAAAGTTCAGCCGAATCTTAGACTAGAAAGCTGACCCCAACTGAGTTGGGAATAGCCTCAGAAAATGAAATGATGATAAAATTGATCAAATGAGCAAATGAGAATCGCTATTGATAATATATTTATTATTCATGAGTTTATTACCATTGGATATAATAGTATCGTACCTACCTACAATAAGTTCTTCAAATATTCTCTAGGCCCCCGACGATTACTAATACGTTATCTGTAATACATAGATTGTGATATGTTTGCAAATCATTATCATACATTATATGCAAAAATACATATTCATATATAAATTAAATTATGAGATCAAAATTGTACAGCGAGCGCAAACAAGATTCTCCATAGTTCACGGCTTCTGACCTATTTATACTTCCAAAAACATGTATGCTTTTCTATGGTGAATTCTATGCAATTGTTTTTCCATTTTCGCCAACATAGTAGATTCTACACTATTTACGTAATCGGCATCCTCGTCTCTATGTTGTCCTGGTACAACAGCTACAGCTTCATCGTCTGTAACGGGATCCGTGGCGACGTCATCGTCACTCTCGTCTACATTATCGTAATAATATTTGAACGCTTCCTGGTAATTGTAGTTGGGATTGTATTTTCGTCGTCCATTTTTCATGTGGGCTGGCATTACACTTGTGCCATGTATGACTAACCTTATTTTCCCTATTTCCCCTGAGTTTTGGTCATACGTCTGTAACAAATGGCTTCATTATTATTCAATATTTTTTTGTATTAAACTGGTATTAAGTAACGTATAGGTGGTACCTTGTCAGTAATGATAGCCTTCCAAACGCCTTTAGGATCTTCTCCCCACGTGGCTACTGACATAAGAGGCCAGTTTACAAAACCCGCTTTTGAAGCATCTTTTGGTCGAGTACTTAAAAGTTGAACTTTAGTGCCTATAAATAAAAATTAAATAATAATATACCTATAACCTTATATAACACATATTTTGTATAAAAATGTAGATAAAAAGAATTTACATAGAGTAAAGAACAATTAAATGCCGCACCGTTTTGTACGTCTCCTAGACGTATCTTACCAACTAAAGTACTAAGGCATCATAAGTTGTAAGAATATTGTAGGTACCTTGAGGTGAAACTAAGTAGATTTGCAGCGCTCCACGGCGACTGTAGTGAATATTCACAATAAGCTCAACATGTTCAATATAGTTTACTTCACAATCTTCAACTATTATAAAAACCTCAACCTTTTGTCTTGAAGACAGACGTGATTCTACTTTTGACCTGTAACAATTAATTAAAAATAAAAGTACACAGAAATTGCTCGACATCGATATTATAAATTATTAGGATAATGTTTTTTTGATTTTCAGAAAACACCAAACAATAAGCAGTCGTAAAAATGTAATGTGATATCATAAATATTTATTCAAATTATGTAAGTACATAATTACATACGTATTTATTATTGTGAAACGATAATAATGGTATGTAATAATTATCTAGCATAGCGGAGAGCGTATGGTTGCGGTACTAAATGACGAAAGGTTACGTATATATTTTACTAAGAATGCATAAATTTCAGAAGTTAATTTTGGTAGAATAATTTTTAGCAAGCGGTAAAATGGTCTTTATAAATTGAAAAAAATATAATATATCTAGGGTACACGTACATTTATACATTTTGTTATACCCACGCGTTTGTTCCTCCGGGATAAGCCCTGTTGCATATCATAACGGTTCCCTATTAGAACAACATTAAAATTTGAACTCAATCACAACCAGCTCGTGTGGTGTGTCATAATAATAACAAAAAACATTATGCCAAAACACTGTTATGCCTCTCAACTCTCAAAAATTATGCGAAACTCATTACGAAAAATATAAATTTTTGCTTGAAATTGTGAGATGAGATGTGAGAGCTTCCTCCATCGTACTGGCTTGCAGGGAAGTTGGCGTGCTCGTTGCTTATAAACTAGAAAACCCTAACAAATAATAGCGAAAGCGAAATGCAATGAACACCCTCGGTAAATGTACAAGAGTCAGTTTTTCCAAGTGAAAACTAATTTTACTAGGAAAACATACTCACGGTGTAGTATCGACACGGCATATTTGCTTCCGAGGCACACCGGTCCAGTTCAGTGCCCTTGTAACAAGAGCGCCAGCATTCAGAAGCCCAAACCCGAATCGCACATCAAAATAAAGTCCAGCACTGAAAATGTGAAAAAAGTAATTCAACATGTAAAAATAGTAAAATAGAATAATTATGTAATAAATGTGTTCATAATACTTTTGTTTCATTTTATTGTTTAAAGACCTACCCATTCATTTGCCATCCAGGGTTAGCAGTGAGCGGTGCATATTCTGATGTCCAAACTATTAAATGTTGCATGTCCCGCCAGCTTAGATTTGAACTGAGAAAGTATAACATTTTAATTCATGATTTGAGATTAACATGGTCATTTTGGTACATAACTAGTGTTGAAATTCATGATCATGGTATAGCAGTGGAACAGTGTCAAAATTACGGTTAATCAAACCAATCAAAACAACACCTAAAACTTCATAAATATCCTGGCGAGGGTTACACTAATTTTATTAACATCAATTTATTTGTTTGTGGCAAAATATTTATGAAAAATAAATATAATTATGTAAAAACTTCTTTTGTACAAAACAACACAAATAGCAAAAATATGCTTTCGATACGACAGACAGATAACAAAATGGACATCACGGGACATTGTGACAAACGGACCATGCCACTGAAATCACTAGAAGCGCATAAACAAACAAGAGGTACGGTCGTTCATTCGATTGACGTAACTAACTTAGCGTTTAGAGCGAGAGCGATGATACCAGCGGCCAATGGGGCGGCGGCTGACGTACCGGTGTGTGCGAGTGTACAGGAATCGCCCGTATCAGTTGTGGCCTGAATAAAACAATAAACAATCTATTATCTCGTTTCATTATTATCTCGGAACAAAATATAACATCACAATCGCGTACAACTTACAATTTTCTGATCTTTGTAAGCACCAGAGGAGTATGCTGTGGCGAGGGTGGATGAGCAAATCTCTCCGTACCAAGGAAACATACCATGTTGAGAAGCACTTCCTATTGATATTGTGTAGATGTTCGATGCATATCTAAACAAAATTCAATGTGCTAATTATTCATTCTTTAACGCCCGCCGTCCGATACAACCAGATACAACGAATAAATCATAAAACTTTAGCGTTACAAACAGAAATACAGTACATATTTACCTGTAACTGGTAAAATAAAGTAATAGGTAGGTACATAATTAAGTTCTATCTCTCACCCATCACAATTACAATTGTCGCCGTGACCTCCACCGTTTCCATTCGCCCAAACATATATGGCGCCCTTCCCGCCGCGACCCTGAGAAAATTATTTTGGACCAAGAGCCCGTGAGTGCCAGACCTTCGGATTTTCATAAAAGCTGAAAATTTTTCTATGTGTGTCCCTAGTACAGGTAAGAATGATCCCCACCCATGAAGCTGAGGCAGCGATGGCTTTGGCAGGTAACAGGTAACAAAGGTGTATAAAATTCCATCTCAAATTTATCATAAAATAAAACTTAATTTTTTTATATTTGATTCATAATAATATCAAAACTCGCGTTGCTCATTGCCAGACAGTTAGTATGGTTGCAACCCTCTGCCGGACACCCTTAAACTATTATAATTTATAATTATACTTACGTTATATTATAAAATCTCAATTTTATATATAATTTTTTGGGGGCCTATTAATCTATGTTTACATGATAGCCGGACAGTTTCGACGGTTCTATCATCTTGCTAGACGCATTCAAAGTGAGCATTAGTTCGGGGAGCAAGGAGCGTATACAGTAACTAGTGCGAGTGAGACAGTTAAAAAATTCTAATTTTAAAGAAGCTCTAGTTGATTTTTTTATTTTACACTGGGCTTCTGACGAAATGGCGCCGTTTATTGGCAATAAAATGATACATATAAATTTCAGAAAATGTCATTCGTTTACTGTTAATGAGGCCAACAAAGTGATGTCAAGTATAAATGAGGAATTGTCTTGCCCAGAGCATGAAGAAGCAGACACCAAAATAGTGTACCACGCGTGTAAAATTTACCATGAAGCAAACATTGTGATTCGAACTGTTGACACCGATGTTGCTGCTATAATGCTAAGTCACATGCATCGTCTTAATGATGGATCACATGTTTGGATGCTTACAGGAGCTGGAAATAATTTAAGATATGTGGACCTAACTAATATACACGCCAAATTAGGAGAATCTATTTGCAGAAGTTTACCTGGACTACACGCTTTCACAGGATGTGATTACAATCCTGCATTTTACAGAAAAGCAAAATTGAAACCGTTTAAATTGTTAAAAAAATATGTAGAGTTTCAACAAGCATTCATGAAGTTTGGTGACAGCAAAATCATCGAAAATAACAATGAACAAGTATTAATCTTCGATATAATTCAAAGTTTTGTATGCTATCTATACAATATGAATGATATCAATGATGTTGATGCTGCTAGGCTACAAATGTTTATTAATTCGTATACAGTATCGGATGTGAACGAAGCTTTTAATCGAAAAAAGTTGCAAAATTTCGATGCTAGTTGTTTACCACCTTGCAAAAGTGAGCTATGGCAGCAATTTTTGCGAGCGAATTACATATGTAGCATATGGAACAACGCTCACTTACAAAAGCCAACAGCATATAAACCAGTAAATAATGGTTGGATACTGGAAAATGACCACTACTATTTTAAATGGTTTGAAGGAGATCAATTACCGACTTATGTCAGCGAATCTCTAAAAACAGTTCCAGGTATTTGATAATTATGTTAAATTATTATACATTAATTTTGGACTATTTGTAATTAAATTAACTTGGTTTTTTTACTATTGCAGAAAACAATGAAGAAGGCGATATTGAAGACGATCAATCCACAGAATGGAATAATAGTGACGAGGAATATGGATGTATTGACGACGACGATGAAAATGATGAAAATGTTTAAAGATTTTATTAAAATAAATGTATTTTTCTGTAACTTTTTTATTTAAAAAAAAAATTGCCCTTTGATATAATAAACAATAAAATTTGATTTACTTTATTTAATTTAATTCATTTAATTCATTGGCTTTACAATTTTGATAGAATTGAAAATAATAAACTTCGTAAAAATGAAATATAATATAAATAAAATTATTAGAGTTTCGATATGATTGGAGTTGTATTAGAACAATTTTACTGAGTACTGTTTTAAATATTTGTTATTCAAACTGTAAAAATTTATTTAATGAAATTTCTTGACTAAGAAAAAAATAAGCTGCACAATTTGAACTTGATAACAGTGGATGCGCAGTGAAGGGCCGCAATAGACCAAGCGCTCTGTCGCACTCGCACTAGTTACTGTATACGTTCCTTGCTCCCCGAACTACTGCTCACTTTGAATGCGTCTAGCAAGATGATAGAACCGTCGAAACTGTCCGGCTATCATGTAAACATAGATTAATAGGCCCCCAAAAAATTATATATAAAATTGAGACTATTTATACTGTTGATTGATGGCACTTGGTGGAATTTGTTGTTACACATATTGAGAACTCACTTGTACTTTTCCACAGTATTTTTATTTTTTATTTTTTAATAGACCTGACCGGTTTCGCCTTACGGCATCCTCAAAGGTTTACGATCAGGCTTGTATGTCATCGTAAACCTTTGAGGATGCCGTAAGGCGAAACCGGTCAGGTCTATTAAAAAATAAAAAATAAAAATACTGTGGAAAAGTACAAGTGAGTTCTCAATATGTATATAAAATTGAGATTTTATAATATAACGTAAGTATAATTATAAATCATAATAGTTTAAGGGTGTCCGGCAGAGGGTTGCAACCATACTAACTGTCTGGCAATGAGCAACGCGAGTTTTGATATTATTATGAATCAAATATAAAAAAATTAAGTTTTATTTTATGATAAATTTGAGATGGAATTTTATACACCTTTGTTACCTGTTACCTGCCAAAGCCACCGCTGCCTCAGCTTCATGGGTGGGGATCATTCTTACCTGTACTAGGGACACACATAGAAAAATTTTCAGCTTTTATGAAAATCCGAAGGTCTGGCACTCACGGGCTCTTGCTCTATTTATTATGTACTTGCAATAATAAAGACATCCGTGCCACTTAAGAGATTACAATTTCATAAATCATAAACTTTTTGATTATTTTTATTACCTGAACAATAATTTGTAAAACTAAAAAAAGGTAAAAAGGTGATGTCATGAATTAATAATTTATGAACGACAGCCTTAGCGAACCTAGCCTAATAAAAAAATTGTAGCACTACGGAAATGAAAACAGTATCGTCGTCAAACGTAAGCCTATCTTCAATAAAAAAAATTTTATAAAGAGAAAAAGAATATAAGTAATGCTTCACACCTAAATCCGTTTTTGTCAGGTGAATAAATTATTACTATTTTATTATTTTATTTCTCAAAAATACCTGCATCACGCCCCTTTTAAAGGCCTGAAGAGCAAGGTGCCCCGGTCCTTCGACCGTGGATCCATCGTCATTAGGGCCCCATGAAGCACTGTAAATATCCACTTTGTCTAGAGCGTAACCTGGAAATATGAAATTTTTCTTATTGTTTTATATTAGTTATGTAGTATAACTACTAATTATGAACAGTTTTATATAGAGTGATGTAGGTATCGATCCCACTTCCACATCCCCATAAGCGGCATTAGAAATTATATTCACTTTCTACGATTTCAGAGACAGGTAGCGCCATCTAGTTTTACTACAAAGAAAACGTCTTCAGTCCAGTCCAAATTTAAAAACGGTGATCATACTTGTTTGGCATTTATGTGCTCCTAATAAAATATATCGAACTGTATATTGTAATACGCAAAATAATTAGCACAATATTCTGGCGTTACAATATCATAATCTATCGACGAAAGCGGAGCGCTGGCTGCGTTGCGCTGCTACCACCGCAAACGTGCTCTGTGGTTCTGCCATTGTGGATACTTCATTTATTTTACTAGCAGCGCTGCAGCACAAAAGCTTCAACAACCGAAAACATAGTCCGAAAATATCGGACGACTTCCTCTGACTACTAGTCTCCTAGTGATAGTGGTTACTGCCAACATGTGCCGCTTCAAACGCCAAAGATGTTTTGCCGTTGTGTTGTTTAATGTAGGTTACAGGAAAAATAATACAAATTAATATCATTTATACTGTATTAGCCATTAAAGGACACAATTAAAAATATAATAAAGGTTAGTGTAGAAAATGGACTGGTTTGAAACCTGTGAAGACTCTCCGGTAAGAAATGCAGCGGGCTTTTCTTTTCTTCATAATTTCACTTTCGACTGCTATTACGTATAGACTGCAAGTAACTATTTATTAATCTGTGGGACTGTCAAGCTTGAGAGTAAAGATTGGTAGAGATTCATAAGTACCTAGATAAGGTGCCTTCACCAATCAATCAAATCAAATCATTTAGTAAATCGCCGACAAAATTACTTATATTGAAGGAATTAGAACAGCAGAGTTATTGAAATGTCAATTAATTTAATTATCTAAACATTTATTATTTAGTTTTATGGAAGCTATGAACTTTGGCACACCTTTTAAGTATATAGTAGGTATGTTAGTATTGTTAGTCGTTAAGATTCAGTTATAGCCCGAGAGCCCACGACCAAAACCATGTCTCATAGCAATACGGCAAAAACCCTATAAAATCGTTAGATTGTATGATTCTGAACACGACTAGGTGTGTAGTAACGGTCGAAAGTGTAGCAACTGCGTGGGAGGCCATTTCTGCTGTGTCAAAAAAAAAAGACAGTCGGTATTATAGCAATACGTCTGATAGTGAAAATGTACATACATTTTATAATTGTATTACGAAAAAGTTTGTTTTCAGACATTTTGCGCGTAGCATATAGCCTGAGCGCATTTTTGAAAATGTCAACAAATTTAGCCGACTTGTATCATAGCAATACGGATATTTTTTTTTTTCAACTTTTCGTATTGCTGCCATGATTACCAAAAACCTGTTTTCAGACACTTTAAGTGTAGCATATACTCCCAAAAACGAAAATAACGTTTAACGTTTCGACGACGATTCCGAATTCGACAGCGATTGAATACGAGAATATTTTGTAACTTTGAATAAACCGTTTTTTTTTTCAACTTCATCCCAGTTTTCTTTTGTGCGATTTATTTCAGTTCTTCAAGTTCAATGTTACGGTTTCGGGTAAATTCTTTGTTAATTATCATCTAATAAATTCAGGGTCGCAACGTATTCATTGGTTTGTAACAGAAAATTCAAGATGCCTCAATACGATTTTTAAATGATATCTGAGTATCGCAAAGTTGTCTGATAGAGAAGGTGCTACACTTAATTTGTCTGATATAAATTTTTTGCACATGTGGACAACTTATTTTATCATGTCCAACAATTTTCAGACATATTGCTATGATACCGATCGGTAAAATTTGTTAACATATTCAAAACGGTCTACAAATTTATTGCGTTCACATTTCCGTCTGAAAATTGTTTTGTTCGCATCAAATAAACAAAATTTACTAATAAAAAAGATTTTCAGACGTATTGCTATGAGACATTTTTTTTGTCTCATTTTTAATTTTATTAAGTGATTTTACGGGTTTGCGCTACACCACTAACGTCTGAAAAATATGTTTCCGGTATCTCAGAACTATTATTCAACTACAGTCTGCAAATCAGACATATTGCTATGATGCAGTTCGGTAAAATTCTTTGACATTTTTGAAAATTCGGTCAGATCAAACGCTACGCGGAAAATGTCTGATATTGGTATTTTCGAGTTCAGAATAATCGTATCTATCGATTTGATGCGGTTTTGGCCGTATTGCTATGAGACAAAAATTTTGGTCGTGGGCTCTCGTACTATTAGTTTTCTATGGAAATGAAATCAGTCATACATAAGCAGAATTCATTGATTGTATATATTTCCAGTTAGTTTATGTTGCTCTAGTAATCCATAATCACAATTGTGCTTCACTTGAAAGCCAATAGGCAAAATAAATAGAAAATGAATGTGGGTGCACATAAATTATCTTTATTATAGACCTAAAAGTCACTTCTATTACTACTACTACTACTACTATAAAATAATAGTAGAAAACTCAATGTATATAATGCTAGGCTGCCAGGAAAAAAACCCCCTTGACACTTTGAAAATTGCTTGCAAATACATTAACAAAAAATTAAAATATTAGCAAACTAAAACAAGCACTCATCATACCTAATGTAATATCTTATGTGACAAGTTTGTTTAGCGGACAAGCAACGACCTAACGTCACAGTAACTTCCGAAAGGGTTAACTGTTACGTCACGTTTCACCCATATTACTAAGGTAACATAAACTTAAAGTATAGTTAAAATTTCCTTTTCTTTCAAAACAACAGATGGCGTTACCTACTTACGTATCTTCATGACGTCATTATCGTTATCACGACAAAAATCTTATTATTTTATAATATTCAACTTGTAATCGTTTAAAATAATAAAGTAAATATTATTTCATCGACATGTGACATGACATATTTCATCCAGAACCGAGAACTTAAACAACGAAACAGGACACGTTGACGCTTGCTTACTGCAGCTAGCGCAACCTAGCGGTGAATAGATAAAACATTGCGAGTTGGGATACAAAATAAAAAAGCTTACGACATTTTACCTCAACATGGCGACCGAATGTACCAGGCAAGCATAAGATTGAACAGTAGTAGTGTTGTTGATTCACCTATTGCTTCTCCTTCAATGCGATCTGTAATTCGCCCGTCAAGCATTCTAACTCCGCCTACTCTCGCCCCCCACGCCACGCCCACTCCACACTTCAAGTTATTCGCAGTCATTGCTATCTGCAAAACCACAAAAATAAACACAAATGTTAACCCATGAAAACTCAGAATAACAGAAAGTCTGTTAGTTGAAAAAACTTTCATACTTCGCCAGCGCATCGCGTGCCGTGTGAATTACTTTTAATATCTTCATAGCTGGGTGCAGGATCAGAGTCGCCGTCATTGCTGTCCCAACTAATTTCTGGATCCTAAAGTGTAAAAATTTAAGTTATTTATAACATTTAAATAAACGTTGTATTTAAAGAACGAAGTAATATGTAAGTACTAAATTCAAAATAACATAAATATCTCAAACGAGACCAAACTATATCTATAGTCGACGACGAAGTCGACCAAATGAACTCGGCTCCGAGTCCGGGGCATGGCATCGGCCGCGAATTTACTAGGACCACATAAGTGACGAGCGTACTAAAATTCAATTATATAGGTTGGGTTGGGCGAGCACACTACCAAACGGCAACACGTCTTGTCCAATCACAGGCGAGCAGACGAGCGACGGGGCGACTTGTCGTATCAAGATGGCCCCCGCCCCGTCCGACGACGACGACGACCCTCGGTTCGTTAGTTAGAAGAACACCGGCTCTCTTACTGACGATGAATGAAGTGATAATTCGATTCGACACTGCTACAGTGTCAAAAACAAAATTATAATTTAATCATTTTCTTTTTGCATTTTTAAACACTTTACCTAGTAGTGTATCAATAAGTTTAGGTGTGCTCTGTTTGTACAAAAAATATGTGTATTAGCTGTCGGTTGAAACAATACCTATCAAATAATGGACAGGCCAAAATGCAGATCAAACATAAAGTTTGTTTAGTACTTATCTAATATCTACTCTCGACACTTTACTTACATTTTTTGACGGATTTCCTATATACATAGAAGAAAATTATGTATTATTTACTAAGCAGCTTATTAATTTTAAAAATTATTTATTTCTTTGTGTATAATTCGAAGATTGTAGGTAACTTTTTTGTCGAATTAGTTGCTATACCGTTAGCGTAAAGAAAATATACGTCTGGCAAATATGGCAGCACAAATTCAAGAAGCGTTTGGTGCACTCAGCTCCCGAGTCCGGGGCATAGTATCGGCCGCGAACGTACTAGGACCAAATGAGTTGTAAGAGTACAAAACGGAAGGCGAAGTCCTATCCTATCACAAAGACGTCACCATTCCATCGCAAGACGACCACTTTTTAATTCATCTAAATAACTAGGTTATAATTTTATTTTACATTACATACAATATTATCAAGACACATTAGATAGGTAAAGTAAAGACACATTAATGTAATCTAAATTATTTATTTCTTTGTACTATGCGAAGATTATGGTAACTTTATTGTCGAATTAGTTGCTGCTTAATAGCATCTCAAACACCTTAAGCGTAAAGTGAACATGTAAAAATAAAAACGTCGACGTGCATCAGGCAAAATGGTATTAATCAATTCATTTAATCTAACAAAGAAAGATTCGAGAAGGTTTGGGTGAACTCAGCTCCTGAGTCCGGGGCATAGTATCGGCCGCGAACGTACTAGGACCATATGAGTTGTAACTTGTAAGAGCACGGAACTGAGAGTAAAATTCTATCACAGTGACAGTAACAGCACCATTCGAACACGAGACGTCATTGTGTGAATTTGTTGGATTGAAGTGTTCTGTTGTCAGCTGTTGTGTTAATGTTGTTGCTGTTAAGTACTTATTTTGAACAATTTTTTGCAACAATCACAAAATGATATTTTTTATATCGTTTTATTTTTTTTAAACGCTAACCTATTAATTTAGGTTTATTCTGTTAATCCAAAAAACGTGAGCATCGAGCCGTCGTCGATTGGAATAATATCGAATGGTGGTAGACAAGTTAAAAGTGCAGGTTAAAATATTTATTTCTTGGAATGAGACTGTATTTGACGCTCTTTTCATAAGAATACAACTATATTTTATGATATTTCATTTGTTAACGGTTTTTAGATCTTTAAAATATATTGGTCCACACTATTTATCTAGATTCGATCGTTTGTCTATGATTCCGAAAACAGCGAAATCCGTCTGTTGTCACCGAAAGGTTTAAGGAGTAACTTTAATGGTCCGTCCGTGTTCGGCGACCGTTTCGTTCCGATCCGAAACGTTCATGTTCGATTTTCGGAGTAAGGCTCGAGTCTGGGGCATAGTATCGGCCGCGAACGTACACGTACTAGGACTATATGAGTTGTAAGAATACCGAAACGAAGATGAAATTCTATCACAGTGACGATGTTCTCAAGATGAAATTCTTCACAGTAACGTCACCATTCCATCGTCGTGAGACGTGTACGTGCAATGAACACCACATTCGCTGTTGGGTGTGTTCAATTAGAGTAATGTTGGCTTAGGATTTTTTCTCAAAATTGAGATTAGGAGCCGAAACACCGCATAACCACTCCTATTACCTAAACTAACTAAAAATTGGTTGTTGATCGTACGGTTCGGCACACTATAAATTATAGTACTACGATTCAAAAACTTCCGCATGTATTGATTTCAAATTTTAACACGATAACCAGCTTCAAAGATGGATTTCTAAATACACATAATATATAATTATACTTTTTTAACGTAACTGTATTATTCTCCCCTCGCGCGCGAAGTTACCGGGCGGTGGGCCCGGGGTCGGTAGACCTTTTGCGGAACGTAATGGATCTTTGTTTTACTGACTACCATACAACTCATGTTGTCCTAGTAATTTCGTGGCCGCCACTGTGCCCACGACTCGGCAGATTAGTTCTCCGAGTGACTTTTAACTTTGCTCAAACTTAGCTTAGGCCACAGAATACTTATAATATAATATAAAATATTCGCTTAGCTGAGGTCCAATCATAGCTCAGTAATAATTATATTCTTCATTTTGAAACCCATAGATAGACAGTATATTAAAGTAATACTCAGAGGAAATGAATGTTTATACAATAATAGAATTGGGTAAGTATCTAGTCAAGTTAAGGGGTTCGTGGTAATTGGTTTAAATTATCTTCGCTAATTCTCCTTGGGTATTCAAGTTGGTAGGTATAGGCACAGAATAAATAATAGTATTACTATATACAAAATATTTACATATAAATATGTAAATATTTTGTATATAGTTATTAAATTTTGTATATAAATTGATAATGTTATTAAAAAGTGATAGGTAAAAAAAAATTCAATTTGATAGATAAACGTCAATCAAAAATCATTACTAGATAAGTATACTATTTAGTAGATTTAAGTGACATGTTTCTGTGAGTGATTTTTATCAAGTAGGTACACAGTACTTACGTAGTAACTATTTATTAATCTGTGACTGTACATAAATCAACAAAGAATAGCAAGAAATATTACATTTCCGTATCGCTCAGATACTTCGAATTCATGTAGTCCTAGTAAATTCGTGGCCGATACTGTGCCAACATCTTACTCTCGACACTCAATTTCATGAAATTGCCCGACGCATCATTATTATACTCCACCGAGCTGTTATCACTGGCGCAGAATGGATGGATGGTGGTGTCTTGGAATGAAATTACCGAGTTCTTTGGGGGTGTACTATCGTATATTATTTTTGACGTCCGGTAGGATTCGGCAATTAGATAATTATTTCAAGGTTGATGTGATTTTGACGTTGACATTTCGATTTTATAACTTTCTGAGAGACTTTAGTTTTTTATACAATTTATTTTTAAAGATTCATTGTGAAGTACTCGTTTTTACTTACTTGTCTTAAAGTAGGTATATTGGATTATCCTTACTTCTCACTTGTTACTTGTAAGACAAAAGGTGGAATTAGCAGTTCATTCTCGCAAAACGTTATCTCTTTGAACAAATAGTAATAGGAAAAGGTTGTGTTGATAAATCAAGTAGTCTATCAGTGAAGGTAAGTACACTTGAGTTTTTGTTTTGCTATGATATATGATCATTAGGTACAGCCTGACCGCATTGTTATGGTAACCTATTGAAATATCGAATTTCTGTTACCCGAATCCTAAAACCCCGAAAACGGTTGGTAGAACTTTTAAAAGATAGATGTAATGAATGACAACTTTCTATAATTCCGTTTTTCATTTCCCAGATGAATCAATTTCCAGGTGCACTAACACCAAATTTTCAAATAGTATTTTTTTGTTTGCCATAGTGTCATAATCCAAATATAGTTATACCAGATTCTCAGAATATTTTTTTTGTTTCCCATCGTACCATTTTCCAAATAAACTATTACCAAATTTTCAAAATCTTTTTATTTGGTTCCCATACAATCGTTTTCCATCTAAACTATGACAGGTATAGTAAAAGTCAGTAAATTTATACGATTCATTTATTTGGTAGGTACCTACAGCAAGTAATTTAGAAATATTAGTTGCCTATTACAGATAGGTTTAAGTGTCAAATTCGACTCAGCAGGTTAGGTTAGGTTAGAACTGCGACCCCCGTGTTGCTAGCTACCTTGTAATTTTTCCATTGGATTCATTTTTAAAAATATGGATATTGTTTGTCTGGATATCAATAAACTGCATTTCAAAAATTTGTGTTTTAAAAATTCGGCTTTCGTGCATATGGATTACGGTCATCTGGATTTTGTGCATTTAGATTTCGTGTGTCTGGAATTCGTTCGTCTGGATTATAAAACGTCGTACAAATGAATAAATAGGAAAATGAAATTCGGAGTTGCGATTATATGGCAAATAAAACTTCGGAATTTGGAAAACCGGGATTATGAATAAATGGCCAAACGTTTTCTGGATTATGATATTCGGAATATTAAAATTCGGGATTAAGATAGGTAACCCATTGTTATACAAAAAACCAGCCCAGACCGTCTAACATTTTCATATGAAGAGTTTGGAATGAAGTGCGAGATTCAGTTGCGACATTATTCCACGGAAATTTCTACCAGCTCTTTTTGAAGTACGCGGAAAACATAAGGGCATGGAGACGGTAAATTCAATGATATTACAGACATTCTACTACTGATTTTGCACACACCTACACCTAAACATCTGTATGGCGACACGTAAAGTAGGCAACCGGAGTCACGAGTTTCCGTGACTAGTTTAATTTGAAACCGAAACTCGAAACTCGACATGCGAATCTGAAGACTCGACTTTTTATAACAATCAATCATCAGCCTAAAGTATCGGTAAGACGGGAATGTCGCGAATTGATCGAACAAGAAATTGAGAAAACTTCAGTTGCGATGTATATACGAGTGTTAACTCACGTTTACGTTTACGTTAACAACTCGTTTTATGGAAACGCAACGGGAGTTGTCCTTGTCTCCATTGGAAAGCACTAGACGTTAGATATTCACTATTTTACAAGCAATCTATCGTCAACTCGTCATGTAGGGGGTAATTTTTTCTCATATAAAATCGTTGAGTGGGATCCTCAGTCGGCGCATAAAATAATACCCAGTTACCTGCCGCCACATTATTGATTATTGATTGAGCAAACAAATTCATTGAGGAGAAGAACGCGCCCATACGCGTCCTGGGCATAATATCGGCCGCGAACTTACTAGGGCCACATGAGTTCCCAGAGCGCCAAAGTTCTATTTGATACTACAATGACGTCATCGTGCCGCTTGCCGCACCGCACTGCCCCTCGCAGAATATGAGATGAATGATGTATTTTGCATTACTACATCGTATTCGCTTCGCTACGTTCTTTCGTGCTGCCATCTCTCGGCCGCGGATAGCTTATTTACTTATTTATAGTCACAGCCTAATTTACAGTCTAATGCATATACAATATTATAATGTATATTAAATGTTATATTAAAAATGTGTTTAAAAGATTATTAAATTACGACCAAAGATCTATTTTAATCTACAAGTACAAATTACAAACACAATAAATAGATAGATAGATGCATTGATATACGAAAAACCAGCCCAACCTAGATAGACAGTCAGGTACTCAATTTGGAATTGAGCGCTCATTTTATGCGGACAGTTTTACACCCTGACTGTGCATCTTGGGTTTTTTGTATAACTATCAATGGATAGATGACAAATTGTGAATACCTAGTTAGTTAATTTGAAAACAATCCATAATTAAATTAAACTGTTATTTATTAACTTTAAAACAAGCCACCAAAAAGCCCTCTGTAACTATTCAGTTAAAACCATATATTTTGTTCTGAACCATTGTGAAATTGTCCATAAAGAAATTTGAATCAGTTCGAGAAATTGAAATTTGTTTAAATTATTTTGAGTTGTGCCACTTTTGCAGTAAAATATCAAAGTAAACTTCCATAAAACTAAGGCAACATAACCTTAAGGAGTTTACTAAATCAACAAATTGTAAGAGCGCCATCTAGTATATTTTAGATAGAACGAATAGTCAATAGAGCACAGTTGCGTCATTATCACGGAAATTTCAACCTGCGCCTTATGAAGTATACGGAGACCATACGTACAGAGAGAACAACTGAGCCAGTTCAAACAAATTGTTTCGTATTCGTACATAACCTTGCATGGCTTGCATACGATAAGTCAGTGATAGTTTACGAGTTGTAACGCCCGCGAAATTAAAGTAGGTAAATCGTTTTCTTCCTACACCTCTTTCTGTTGGTGCTGGTGGCTTTACTAAATCCCAAGTGGAAAGCTACAAACTACCTAAAAATAAGCCTATATAGATGTAATGAGTCCGTGAAATGCTAAAATCAGAACTACGGCTGTTGTGGTCAAATCTCAAATGCATATTATAGAGGTGGCAGCTCGGTTTACTCACACTCATGTGATCCTAGTAAAATTACCACCGATGTTATGCTCCTTGGACGCTCAATGATCAATTGATCAAAATAGTGAACATATTGCGTTCAACTTAATGTATGCCATGGGCAGAAAAATATCCTATTTGCTCTAGCGCGACGCACTGACACACACTCATTTCTTTATACCCCGCAAGTTTTTAATACTGTTTCTCTTTCTAATCGTTAGTCCATACATCTCTTATAGATCAATGTCACACATCACGTCCGTTTTTTTATACTGCGCAAAATCCCCACGGACATATTATATCGGACTCGAACCGACCAAAACGCACGCCGTCCATTGGTCCTTGATTGCCATACAAGACATACCTCTCGCACCCCGGCAGATCCGGGGACAATATTATCACGTCCAGCTTCAAATGCGATGACAGTTACAAATCAGTGCATTTCGATAAAAATAAAATGAAAGTCCTAGCTTATTGGGTTGAAGTGCGTGGTAATATACCTACAATTAATCTTTGAATATACATTAAAGTGAGTATAAATACGTATAAATACAGTTTTAGTATAATATATAAGTCGTATACAGTTTTAACCCCAGGGTATGTTTTCATAATTTGATTTTATGTGCAAATCTAACGGTAGTGAAAGTTTCCCACAATGTTAGGATAGAATTAAGCCTTAAACTTTTGCATTATGGCGTACCTGGTCATCTGTCACTCGTTTTCAGGCATTGTGGTAGGGGAGGGGGAAAAGCCAACGTAATTTTTTGCTTCATCTGGTCTTGAAGCTGAACGGAAATCGTGGCGGGGTCAAATACCTACTTAAGCACTTCAAATATCACCAATCGATACGTCACCGCTGCCGCTGTAGGGCACCCAGAACCGCCCAAGTTTCGGTGGAGTCCATAATCCCCAACACAGAAAACGTGAACGAACTAAAAATATAATGTCGACCCAACCGCCGAAAGTTTGCACTTAGCGCTTTTTACCACGGAAAATTTCTATCTTGCTCGTGTGGAGTACTAGGACATCAGAATAGCAAAAGAGTACATGCGAGTTTATAGATTAGCTGAACGGACGCAATATTCGCGATCCAATGTTGTCGGTCTTCACTTCGATTCGTCATCCGGTGGACAGCCGATTATTATATTTTGTAACACTACATACCTACTTAGCTACATCATTAATATCGTAGTATCACTATATACAATACGATGTACAAGTTATACATAGTTAGAGATGTATATTTCCATAATATGCATATTGAGCATTGACTGACTAATAGCGTCCAACAAGGTTTACTATAATAAGCACAATTTACATACACACAGTATTAAACAGAATCTCTTTGTACTGTGACAATAATACTATGGTGCAACGACTAAGTAGGTACGTAATGGTTGTGGTTGTGTTGATACAATTAATGGTCGCGGGGATCTATCCACCACGATAATTTCGATTAATACCATACGTTTCTATAACAACAAGATTTATCAGCAGCATGATATTGCATCTAGATTTCCTCAGAGACAGAGTATTACCACGTAATACTATACATGTACATGAGTATTACCGTGGTATTATCGCGATGGGGAATTAGTACCTAGTTAAAGTCGATCGTTCGCTTTTGGATTGGCTTGGCACGCATGTTGCCGTCGTTGGTAACGCTAAAAGCCGTCTACCGCATCGCTCATAGTTTATGTGGTCCTAGTATGTTCGCGGCCGATGCTATGCCCTGAACTCGGCAGGTGAGTTCAATTCAACTCGTTCAGTCAAAAGCCTGGTTTTGTGTAAGCCAATGTTTAAGCTTGGCTTAATTTAAAAGTTAAAGGAAATCATTATTTGGTATTGGAACAGAATAAGGTTCAGGATGTTAATTATTTTGTGGTTCAGGTTACTAGTGGTACTTGTATGTAAGTTTCAGATGATTTTAATTTGTAATAAACAAACAATTACAAAAAAACAAACGATATTTACTACATAGAAAATTTAATGTTGTTGCCGCGCAAAAATGGTCAGCCGGTCAGCTGCTGTGTAGTGTAGTAGTACATTGGCGTCATCAGCAGGATACACAGTTTTTTTAGAATTATATATTTCTTATTTATTTTATTAAGATAAGTAGTAAATCTCCTTTTTTGTCGAGTGTAAGGAAAAGTTAGCTAGACTTTTGGAATTTTCATTTATCCACTTCAGTTGCAAGTACGGGCGCCATCTGGAGCGTCACATTCAGCAACTTTTTAGTATTCTGAGCTTATTTTTTTTTATGAGTAAAGTTGTTTTACCTCGGAAAATACTCTAACCACCCGCCTCAAATGCACTAGGAACTCATAACACTTTGCAGCTGGCAGTTTGAACTTACTGAAGAGTGTGAATAAAACTGGACTGGGGAGCATTTGATGAAGTTGAATATTGTTGTCTCTCTCTTAACGTTGTAGGGGCGGAGCTCACATTAAGAGATCTTAATATAATAAATTACACAAGTTAAAAGTGTAAATAGAAGCAATCATCTATAAATAAAGTAATATGTACTACCATAAAATCTTAGTGTCTACATAAATGCGCTCAGTCATTGGAATTTAACATAATTAGCCATATGTCATTAATGAAATAATCGTTCATCAACAGTATTTTATTTCATGAAAAAGCGCCATCTCTATTTAGGTTTACGTAACTTAAGTTCTTGAGCTTATGTACCATTTTGGCATAGAAAATTTTAACCACCCGCCTCAATAGTACTAGGGTGACATAACACTTACGTAGTTCGCGCGTAGATCCGTGTGATTGTATTCAATGCCGTCATCAAGCACGGAGACACGCACACCAGTGCCATTGTATCCCATCATATAGACTGGCAACACATTCAAATCAAGGCGAGGCAGATTATTCATCGTTCGAGTATCTTGCTGAAAATATAAAGGTAAGTATTTGTTTCATCGTGCGTGTTCAAAGTTTTTAGAATTTAGGAAAAATCTGATTGGGCACTTAATTCGCTAATCGTCTCATTTTGTCTGTAGGCAGAGAATAATAAAAAAAGCCCTGTCAAGAATATGTCAAGAATTTGAGGAAGGCATCAAGTTGCATTCGGACGATTCACTCTTTCGAGATTATTCTCTCGGTTCATTCTCAATTTTTCTTTAAATCCATGTTCACACGGTTAGACGGTTTAAACAATCATTTATTTCATATCTTTCAATACCTATGTCGTCGAATGGGGTTGTGTGTTGTGTGCGTCTTGGAATTCATTTATAAAACGCATCATAGAGAGAGAAAAATCATAGTGGGTATTGAATTAACAAAATGACCTTTCAATTCTCGTTCAGTCGAACTCGAAGCGAGAGTGAAATATACTAGTCGCCAAAAGTGAACCAATCCATTCCCACATGGCTGGTTCTTTTCAATAGTCAATTCAGTAAGTAATAGATATTTTACATACATACCTAGGCCATATACCTAGTATGTACTATCGTATGTGCCACTGTTGGCTATTATATACTATGGTGAGTATAAAACACTAGAAAGAAAATTCTGACTAGTAGGTAGTAGGTATAGCAGCATAGCAGCTACTAGCATAGCTTACCAGATACCACTCTTGACTCCACAATTCATCATTGAACAGAGGCCTTTTCTTAGTAATACTCCTTTTACGTATAGTGTCCTGGTCATAATCATTGATTCTTTTCACTCTCTGCAGTGATTGATCGGGGTCGGGCATTAGGTAGCGTTTCACTCTGGACTTAGTAAATAGTTGCTGTGCCCATCGAACCTGGTTGGAAAAACGATGTTATTCAGTAAAATGTAGTTTAACTCGAGTTGATTCCAATTATAAGTATGTGATTCAAGAGGTGTTTCATTGGGTGAATTAGTTCCGTTTGATTTATCAAAAAATAATTAAAAATCATTTTGTTCTTCTGCCGTCCGTCTTATTTTTTTTCAGGACACTTCAAAATGCTTTGTTGTGACGTCATCTGTTAATGACTAAAGACCAAAGATTTATGGATTCTATTTAACGCAGATCCTTTGGCTACGTAATCCTGACTATTGAGATGGGAATGACGATCATTCCTCTATACAAAATTACCGGTGACCTAGTTAAACACTAGATATCAAATATTATAGGTATCATGTCCAGTCCGTATACAGACAAATACATTGATGCTGTTTAGTGATTTTTCGTCGAGTTTTATACTACAACTAAACCTGAACATAATTTACACAATGAATGGATGACGCAAACCGGCGGGCGCCGCGGCGACGACCTCGTTCCACATGCCCGTGATTAGCTTCTGAAACAGCCACGTGTAAGCAGAGTTCAAAGTAACCAGGCGTTCATAACATCGAAGAGATATACCGCATACGTACGTACGTACGGAGTATCTGACTCACCCTTCTGTCCTTCACGAGTGTCGATGTGTGTCTGCTAGGGGTGCGCCGTTGTTTTTCGTGTTCATATTTCAAAAAGATGTACGTGTTAGGGATGCCGACCACCTATAAACAAAAATTAACTATTTAAAATTGGATAAAGTAGGATATTGAATTATAAACTTATATTATTATTCGCTAGTCGATACTCCCCATATAAACTGCGACTACAATATGGGGTTCCTCAAGAAGGGCATTAGAAGGTTTCTACAGGGTAGGCCGCACGTGTGTGACGCCTCTGGTGTTGCAAACGTCCATAGGCCACGGTGACCGCTTCACATCAGGTGGGTCGTGAGCTTGTCTGCCACCTAAGTGGTATAAAAAAAAAGTTACGACTCATTCCCTTCTTCCTAAAAACTACCCGAGATTATAGGAAGAAGAAAATGAGAAGGAATTTCTATAAGTAAGTGAAAAAGGTTATATCGAGGCTGCTAAGCAAATTTACTACTACTCTAAATTCAGGCGGGCGGTGGCGGTAGTGAACGCGACTGCTACGCACAAGGCGAGGGCGCGGGTTCGAACCACACTCAGTGCAAAAAGTTGAATGCATGAATTTGTTTGCACTGGCCTGGTCGTGCCTGGGAGAACACGTTAAGCGGTCGGTCCCGGTTGCGATAAAAACATCTAAGGCAAACGTTACGGGTATTTGGAGCCCTCAAAAGTCCAACCGCTCAGTTCCAAGTCAGGAACTTCGATATCGCCATTTGGTCATTGGACCATTGCAGCGTTGGTTGTGGAGGCCAGATAGCAGTCGCTTCACAAAAAATATCGAAGTAACATGAGACGCGCTATTTTTACTACCACCTCCACTGGAGCCAGTGAAAGTGGTTATGTCGGACTTGAACCGACTTAAACGCACACGGTCTTCGGGTCTTCGTTTGCCGGTGCGAAATAGTAGGTTAGGTAACATATCCTTCGCACCGTATCCCATGAGACTCGCCATGGAAGTAATCACAAGACACTGGCGACTAAACATACACCTGACAGTGATAGGAGTAAATACCAATCCATTATGCCCGGAGTGCATGGCACATTGATAGTGTTTGTTTTATATCTATGTCGTCAAATTGACTGCATTTCGCCTGATGGTAAGCAGCCGTTACTAATGCTGTCCCTCGAACAGCGGAACGGACGGAATGGACGGTCTCTGATGGCTTCGACCTTTGTTATTTCATGCCCCGCTTGAAGGATCATAGACCGAAGGAAGAAGGAAACACGTGTGCTAGTTTTTATTTTTTATTTAGGACACGCCAATTTGATATCACCTCGCCAGATGGTAAACTGAAGGCAAAGTCTCAGGAAAGAGGTAAAGAAATCCAGTAGATGTGACATAGAAATGAGTCGCCGAACCGCTTAGAATTGTTAATATCAATTATGTGGATTTGCACTTGTCGATCGCCCCGTAGCCAACCGTACTATCCTCAAAAGACACTTATATTATTATTGTACTAAAAAGTACTTCTTTCTTCAAAGTTTCTTTCTTTCTTTCTTTCTTACTTATTTATATGTGAAGTTCAAGGTGACATTGATCATGCGATGTGGGCTATAAATAAATAAACCAACGATGATGCAAGGATTTATTTTAAAGCCAAGTAAAACGGGCACGTGTAAACAAAGTTCATTTGTACTAGGTGCCCAGAAGAATACAAA
This sequence comes from Pelosia muscerda, assembly GCA_963691645.1. Lineage (NCBI taxonomy): Eukaryota > Metazoa > Arthropoda > Insecta > Lepidoptera > Erebidae > Pelosia > Pelosia muscerda. The sequence continues at coordinate 2,138,127 of OY829114.1, read as the reverse complement.
GGTGGCGCAGACAGTCTCATACGTGATACATATGGCTATTTTTAAAGGATACTGGGGGAACTTCCATTGTTCGTCAAATATGCAAATAACTATAATTATGGCGTCATACTGCTTTTGAGGATAAATATTATACAGTATACTTAGTGGGTATAAACTAGCGGTTTTCAACAAAAATTATGTCCCAGTTCGCGAGTCTACTTGGAACGGGCAGAGGGATCAGAGACCACATACAGACACAAACAGTGAAAAGAACTTCCAATAAGCCTGATATATATTATCAGGTAAAAAAATACTTGGTCAAAGTATAAAGACTGTTTTGTTATACTAGGCAATCTCATCATCATCCTTCTAGCAATTTCTCGGGAACGTCCAAAATTTACCCTCCTACCCGAGAAAAAAGCTCGCGTCAGAACCTCGTCCGTCCATTAACTGGTGGGGTGGCACCGGCCATTATAGCTGAGGTTCAATTTACTACTAGATGTTCATAATTATTAGGTTCCCATTTTGATATTTATGTAATTGAATACTTGTATACTACTTGATTTTAATGATACACTAAGCACAATGAACCCCTTATTAAACTATTTGGCATGTCAATGAACTTGTGACCTGTCAAGGGCAGCCGTCGATGTCGTAACAGAACACGAGTCTACATCAGAAACCCTTCTCTAGAGAAAGAGAGACGCTACGCTTCGGTGAAGTAAAAGGTTCAAAGGAGAAGTAACGGTTCATTAGGTTCCGATTTTGGTGTTCACTTTTCATTTACGATAATCTCAAATATCTGTAGGTAAAGCTACACGGGAATCTTGGCCAGTGGAAACATCGGCGTCTCTCTTTCCACATCCTAATGGAGCAATCCGACTGGGAAAGTACCTCCGCCAACAGAATACCTCGGCTAATAATAACCTTGTGTTGTGTTCCCGGCTGTGAGCAGGGTAGCCAAAAGCTGACAAAGTTTAAAGTAAGCCAAACCCTGCTTTGTCTTCTACACTGATAGCATAGAAATTCACTCCTCCCCCTATGATATGCGGAGTGTTTTGCGGATGCACCCGAAACTTTAATCTCGAGCTTACCTCCCCTCCATTCCCTCCTCCTTCTCCTTTACATTTGGCTTAATGCGGCTTTTATTGGAGCGACGGTAGTAGACCTCTTCTCTCTTTGCCGAGAGTAAAGCCTGCGCCTGAACTTAGTTAATTAAAGCGAGGTTGATTTGACTCCAAAATCGTGGACCCCTTATATAGTACCAGTTGCAAAATGCTGTGATATAATCGAATAATAACTAGCGACTAAAGTAAAGGCAGAATCTTCAGTCGATAGTACATTACACATGTATATGCCATTTTAAACTAAAAATATTGTAAATATGTAGGTATTTACCCAAATATAAATCTACTAGCTGTTGCCCGCGGCACCGCCCGCGTGGATGTCGATTATCGCGTTGTACGACTCTACTCGATTCACTACTTGCCTCTCTATACTACTTTTCCTTGCTGTCATGACAACGGAAATTGTTAGCGATATTAGCGCCAATGTATAGAAATTTACCGGATCAATTGTGATTTATGATTATTACTCCGCTCCCTTGTATGGTAGCGTGATGATATATAGCCTATGTTACTCCTAGATATTGTTTTAGAGGTGAAAGAATTGTTTAAATCGGCCCAGTACTTTTTGAGCCTATTCATTACAAACATACAAACATACAAAAATAGGTACAAATCTTTCCTCTTTATTATAATATTAGTATAGATGAATCTACCTCTTTGTCTAACCTATAATAAAACATATATATTATGTACATACATACATACCTATTTAATTAAATCTTAATAAAATTATTGATAAAAAGTGCCGCGCCGGAGCATAAAGTGTGTATAGTTGAAACGGATATCGCATCTTAACATACGCAGACCCACCCCATAAAATATTTGCACCCTTTCCAAACTACGCTACCCCTCCTGCAAGTTTGAATGTCAAAAACAGTCTCCTCAGCGATCCTTTATTCCTGGTACGTAACTTCAGAAACAATGGGATGTAGGCGGCGCCCTACGACAGATTTGAGGATGATTTGGGCGGTTCGTCCCTCTGGGAGGGTGCTATTTTTATTAGTGGACTAACCAAAATAATCTTTCCAATAGTCCATTATAATAAGAAATAGTTTGGCGTTGAAAATTCGAGGATCTCTGGCTAAAAGAACCTGATGGATGAGATGATGAGAGGAAGTCATAGTTTTATTATTAACAAAACTAAGAAGAACCTTAAAAATGTATGGAACACGTAGGTATCTTGTTCATTGGTGAGAAATAATAATTTCTCGATAATAATTTGAATTTCTAAACATCTTTTACGAAATAGTCGATATACTGCCTTTTAATTGCAAATAAATACGTACTACCTACTTAATCATAATTTCCTTTTAATTTCCTTGTTATAATTTATTTTATTTATACACCTATAATACCTTAAAACATTAGGTATGTAGGTATCTAAAAATGCGTCAAGCCAAAGAAACATTGAAAGAAACTAGAACAAGAAAGAATTAAAAACGAAACGGTGCGTGTGACATTGTCATTATGGTGACATGTGTCACTTGAAAATGAATGCCGTCATGTGATGCCACAAACACACGTATGTACCAGGCCATCAGAAAGCGTAGGCGTTAAGCGATAACATGTTTCACACATGTGGCTTATCAATATGCAGTATACACGTACGTAGTACGCATGCGCCACGCCTCCTGTGAGAACGGCAACGTCACGAACGATAACAGCAGCGTGGCAGTGTATCGTAATCATTCGTATTATCTTCCAAAATATTATTCACGGCTAAAGTGTTGGAAATGTAATTAATAAGGATTCAAAATTAGTAACAAATAAAAACAATAGATTGAATATTGAGGTTTCCTACCTACTTAATGTTAAATAGTTTCTTCACATTTATTTAAAAAACATTATGACTATAAAGTAGCATAAGTACTTATCATCTTATTGTTCTTTTTTAATGAAATTCTGAAGCCTTTTCATTTATTATTGCCAACAATATTTTCTTTATAAATATCAACCAACTTGACTTTCGTTAGTATTGTTTCGAAAAGCGACCGTATCAAACTATCACACAAGTAATCAAACACACGACGTCATACATAAATTCAACACAAACATATCACCTACACTACATACATGTCTACGATACGCGTACTATCTAATATCTCACATTTACACCACACAACTATCGTATAACATTAACACATGAGAGAAATTGTATGGAAACCATCCACGTGTGTCTCACCGTTTTATGACCACGGAGTCATGTGAGTTTTCAGAGTCACATGTGTACCCGGAGAGCAGGGAACCCGAGGAGATATAAAACGCGTATGGATGCTATGTATGTACGTGTGTGTGTGGTGGGGTAGGTCGGGACGGGACATCGGGTACACGAGGGTGCGACATGCGAGGGTTACATTTGGCAGATGTATAGATATAGCTCGTAGGTAGCGGTTAGGGTTGAGTTGTCTAGTTTTGTAGTGTTGATGATGGTTCTTACAAAAGTTTCGTTATTTAATGTTGAAACGATATTTGTTAGTAATTCATACTTTTTAGCTAGCTTGGCACGCAGCACTTCAAACATCAGAGCAGAGAATAATCAGTATTTAATTATTTGACTAGCACTTAGTATTCCAAGGACAAATACCATTCCTTCGTAGACCCTCCTTCTCGTCTATATACTAAATACATTTTTAAAGAAGCATCCCAAATTATGCTGACTGAACCTGGCTCCTTACCACCACCCTCCTATGAGTAATATTATCACAATCTTACTTTACTAGGTTAGGTAGGTACTACTTATGATATTTGTGTACTCTATCGTCTAAAGAAAGTGTACAAACAAATAAAAAATATCCTTTGGTTTTTTTTAAATAGGGCACGTCAGTTTGACTTCACCCTGTCACATAATATTACTTTTGAGAGATGGTGGTAGACCCCTGAAAGACAATTCTTCTAATAAAATGTTGTAAGTTTTCACTACCATTTCGCACTGTCTTGCGCACTATCGTAAGGCAATTGGCACAAATGTCATCCTCCATAACGCATGCCAAACCAGCACTTCTCGCACTCCTGCTACCCGGGCCTGGCGGAGGTGACATTGTCAGACATTTGTGGTCGTCAGTTTCACGCCCCTGTTCGAATTCATCAGCGCGATGTCATTAGCATACATGAACGCTCATGGGGGTGCACATGCGTTTATCGAAGCGTCAACGGACTGCTTCACTAAGTTTCCTCTAAATACATATATTATGAAGACATCACTACATTGCTTCTAAGTCAGTCTTTTTACTGTTACCCCCAGGTTACCGTATGGCCCCTCTAGCCTCTGATGGGTCCTACCGCCGCTACTATGGCGTGCCCTTTTAGTGTTTATACTGAATGAGGTTCGAACCTATAAAAGTCTGAGCTTGACTGTGCTTTGAATGTTATTATGTAAAAAAATACTGTGCCCCAATTACAATATTTATGACACAGAATGACCCATATACATACATCGACAAAATTTCTTTAAAACCTTAAAGACTTTATTTGAACACGTAATGAAGAAATAAAGGGTATTCTCATAATGGAGTAATTTATTAGAAACACAATATTTAAATGATGACCTCAACTTTACCTATTAAAATTTACCTTAAAAATAAATTTAAGATTTTTGATGCACGTATTTTTCGGCCCATTCATAAAAATACATAATTTTAAAATTAGGTCAGCAGGGCACGCGCTTCTCGTTCACGTTCCGAGTAGTACGGTTATTGAACTCGTCGCGCCTAAAAGTTGAATGACACAGTTCGGTTTTGTAAGAAACTGCGTAAACTCGACATTGTACACCACCTCTCTTTTATGGAATCCTAATACCGTTCACATTTTTGTTACGATTTAAGTAAAAACGAAACTTTTTTTATCTGTGAAATAACAAAATAGAAAACGTTAGAGATTACGTAAGTTTGTTGGTTATACAAGATTATGAATTTACGATACGTTATAAGGTACTTGCTCGTTTTCGGATAAGATTTAGTTGTTTACTATGAATTTAAATTAAATTTAATTAAACGTCTAATATAATTGTTTAAATAATACTAAATATTCCTTTCGTTGTTTGTTTTTAATTAAGCTCAAAGTATGTAAAAAATATAATTTGAACTTCATTAAAAATACAATACAGGCATTCAAGTTCATCAAATCATTTATGGAATCTTTTCCAAATTTCGTGATTTATTTATTTTCATGATACGAGTAACGTGGTTACGTTACGTATGCGTGCCACTGAAAATTATATCTGTGTGCAGAATATACTACCGAAAAGGAGAACTCACACATTGAACGCATCATAGCTAAGCGTAGTTCGTGTAACACACAGCACACTGCTCCTACTTGAACGTCATTGGTTCCGCCCCCGACCCATACAGTCAAGAAATAGAACGGTCGCTGAAACGGCTGAAAAATACTTCCTTTTACAACTGGGACCCTGGTACAAGCGACGCTAATTCCACAGTTAGCGCCGTCTGAAGAACTGAAGCAGTTTTAATTCAGCAAACTAGGTTAGCGATAAGATAGACGAGAGGGTGGTTACACTGGTTACAACCAAGTTGTGAAAAATAGTGAATAATTTTATTGCACTGCCATCTATTGAATATAGACTGAACGAAACGCAGTGCTGTGTCGCGTAGCGTTGCGTCGTCGATCGCATGATACTGGTGGGCTATGTGTTTTTACCTAGTACGCAGAGATGCCGCTAGTAGCATATAATGAAACAAAAACTATTCAAAATTCCTAGAAGCTTGTATTGGTTTACCTATTGTAGGTAAGGTTATGTAAGGATTTCAGGATAGAGCTAAGTTTTTACGATATCAGTTCATTAGTACCTTGAAGCACAGAATACGTTGTACTATGTTTAAAGACTTCTACAGAAAAACCAGTATACCTATTTGTAAAAGGGGGTTTAAACACGCGGCAGTGTGGAGCTACTTTTGACCCCTCCTAACTTAAAAACTATAAATAAAACAGGAAATCTGACTAAAAAACCAAAGGGAATTTTATCAACAATAAATGTAAATACTCGTATAAGTACATTACATGGAATATGTACATTGTTTATGAAACAACATTTTCAAACCGAATGGTGAATTTTCTTGACAGAATCATATCTAGATAGTGCCTGCTTTCCTAGTACATTAAATTCAGTCTGAGTTAACTCGTCTGGACGTAAATCCAGTTCGACTTAGTTCCCGGTATAGATGTAGGCGTTGTTTGCTCTTTAGTTCACTTATTTAATATGACACCAAGAAACACCAATATCTATTTTAAAATATAATTGTCTTTTATAGGCATAAATATTTATTTATATGTGTATCTTACATAAGACCGCGGTAGCCTTGTGGTATGGGTAGTGAGTGGACTGCTGAGACGAGGTCTCGGGTTAGATCCCAGGTTTTACCATGGCACACACTAATGATTCTTCGACGTTTTTCGAAGTTATGTGTGTATAAGTATTTATCACAGGTTTATAAGTGCCCGGTTAATGGCAATAGGTTTCGCCACCTATTACATTGCGACCTAAACATAAACTGGCGAAATGTAGGTGCTAGCACGCCTACCCCTTCGGAGATTTAGGCGTGAGTTCATGTTATGTTATGTTTACTTACTTATGATATGACCATTGAATTTATAAGCAATGACTTAGGAAGGCTGAGCAAGAAAATAAATAAATTCAGTAGTAAGTTTAGTAGTGTCCAGATTTGTGACGTGAATGGCGGACCGTACAGCTTGGCATCTAGACATGACTTTGAGAGTGGAAGTAACAACTTATGGTGTACATGGGCACATAAACTAGAGTTGTGCTGACACGGCCAGTAGTCAATCGATAGTTTTATTTCAGCTCAGCTATTATGCAGCTGCTTTGGGTATTACCTGCATCCAGTAAGAGCCAAGGACCGAGTGCCATCACTGTAATGCGAGCGAGGACCCGGGGCCCGTTGACCAGGTGCCTGGCGTGGGAGACGCCAAGGCGGGTCCTAGTGCCCGCCACTAGGACCCACCTCGGCGTCTCGGCGCCTTGAAGAGCGAGTGCATTCGCTCGCCCCATTGCTCATGGCGATGCAATGGTACGATGCACGAGGGCTTGGGCTGCCGTTGCCTCCTTCAGCGAGCAAGTAATGCTCGAGAAGGGAACGGTGGAACGGGTTCCGAGAAGCCTCCGGACCCGCACAGCCTGCGATAAGCGGAGGCAACTCGGACGTCGGAGGTCACAGAATGACATCCGTCCTTCAAGAGTGCGGGCCGTGCGACGGACATGCACTTCTGTCTGACACGGTCACGGTAAAATGTTGCGTAAATGTAGACGCGGCATAATTTTTCATTATGGATTTTATTTATTATGGATGAATAGGTCGGTACATTTGACGAGCTATTACCGAACGTTAAAAATGTTTAAATGACTTGCGCAATAAGTAATGATAAAGCAAGCAACATAATCACAGTACAGTAAGACTGTTTTTGTTTATTATTAAATGTTTCAGACTCATACACATCTTGTGTATTACATGTCTTCCATTGACCTACTATAAAATAGCTCAATGGACTTTTCCGACGCAGCCCTATATAAATATGCTTTCCTGGTATATGCGAGTAGGATGCTATAGACCTTGGACGATTTCTTTAAATACATTTCAATTGAATTGGAATTGAAACCTTCGTTAATTACATTTTATTACTTTCCAATTAAAAGGGATGTTCCAAGGTCGCAAGTAAACAGATTGACACGGGATTTGTTTTCAATTAAGTGTGACCAAGGTCAATCAGGGTAGTAGAGGATACCGGAGTTCAAAGATGCTTAATAAAATAAATATAAGTAATACAAAGATTATTTTTTTATAAAAGTACATTTATATTCTTTCAAATGATTCTCTCATACGGTCTAACAATGCCAACGATACCACTAATATTTATAATATTACTAACCCAGGGTCATCTCCGGTCCCCTCAGGTGTGTTGACCACCCTAAAGTTAATTTCTACATAATTATGACTTCTGCAGCAGTATTGCCGTAATTTCGCCAATATCCAGTAAGTGATAAATAAATTAATAGCGAGATTGTCAAGTTTTTCAAGAAAATCTACCAGAGCCACGTTAGCCTCGCCAGTAAATTAGTTTCCATGTGTCCGCCCCATCGAGATCAGGTAGTCTATCAAGACGTGTGGTTGGACGTGTGTTCGCTACTATCTCACCCCCGGCAACTTAACTCCCAAAGATGGCGTGCGTTTTAGTCAGTTCGAGTCCAAGGGAATTTCGCGCAGAGCAAAACAAAATAGGGGTCATTTTGGCATACTAATAAACGCTCAATCCCAACATGCTTGGGATAGGAGTACATATTCAACTGTCAAAGTTTCCCGCTCTTTTCAGTTCACGGTGCATGTGTAATACAACTGAACAAATAAATGATTAGCGTTGCAAACTGAGATAAATGGCCGCGCTAATTCCTAACATTTGTCACTATTAGAGGTCGGTACTACTGGCTTACGTCACGTTATGAGACAGCTGATGGACGAATTCAGACAAACTAAAGCCTTTAACGGAGAGAGAGCCATAGATTTTTTTATTCGTCTGTGTTTACAAATAAGGGCATGGCGGATTGTACTTAAAAAAAAGTGTTCCGTATTGGCAGTGGATCCCTAAAAATGATTGTTTCTTTTTTTTCTTTTAAAAGAATATTAGCAACCCAAATTACTAATATTCCGTCCAACCCCTCCAAGTAAGTTCAAAGACTTGTGATAGGAGTGGGTCTACGTCTTGTGTTTCTTTGCTTGATGCTTGTGTTGAATGTCATACATAAATATGCTTACGTCTATTTTCTTTCGGGGTAGGCAGAGGTGAATTAAAACCCACATGTCACCAACTGTTGCATTAGGTCCCACGGGATAGGAAGTGAGCCTATTGCCGTATGCCGTATTATTGACTCGAGCCATGCATGTAGGCTGAGTCTGGACTTTATATGTCTGTATGTTGTTACAGCCGTAGAAAATGTATATTAGGGGAGGGAGGAGAACCCACCGCTCATCCAGGGTTCCAACGATAACAATAGTAAGTTATCAATAATTTACTTCACTTTACGCACCTCTCAACCCTCAAAAGGTACGACAGGGCATGGGAAGAGATAAGTAGGCCTAAATTAGTGATAGTATAAATTCGAATTTGACATTCCTATCTAGAGGTACCTATTTCAGATCAAAGTACATACATTACATACATATTATTATAATTTCTCATCCGATTGAGATGATATTTTCCTAATTATTTCATATAATATAAGTATGATTTTGAAGACCTCGCAGTGCAACATTATATTGTATATTTTTTTTTGTAGGTACCTCAGTACCTACTCTTAGTAGTGAGTACGTTATGCTAAGATTCCTAAAAAAAATACGATTCTAATTTTAAACTTATACTTTTCTACAACTTGTTATATTTTTTTTAAAGAATCTAGAGTAGATATTTTTAGCGTAAAAATAGATTCGAAAGATAATTAGCGAAATAAAGGTAAGACGTTTAATTGAATGAAGTCGTAGCCGTAAATAGATTGTGTTACGTTACGTAAACATGTATTTGGTATTAGTTCGTTTCATTTGTTTTGACTATTATTCTGATTCTTTGTTAGGATGTACAGCAGTCACTCCTGTAAAAGCCAAGACAAAGTTATCATGCAGGCTTTGTATGTTACAAGGATTGATGATCATAATTCTGATCAGTGGCAAAAGATGAAAATTTTCAACATTTATTTGAATAAATATATGAAGTAAGCCGATAGGAATTGGATTACAGAGACCAATCGCAACATTTTTTTTAAGTTACTAATATTCCTACTAACCGCTCCAGCTAAGCTCAATGGCGTGTGTTAGGAGTGGGTTTACTACTTTTGTGTTAGTGTGACTTAATTCCCGCGAACAAGCGTAATAGCTTGGCGAGTATTTAGAGTTAATAATCATGTAAGTAACATAATAATTGTTAAATAAATAAATAAAAAAGAAATATAAGAATGATTTCTTGACTGACGATATCGAAGTTCTGTAGTTAGATTACGCATTTAGGACAATGTTGAATAAAATAAATGATAGATAGTATGTTACGAATGATAATGATGAACCCATTTCAAATCAAAGTAATTATAGATTACTTAGTTAATTTTGGCCTGATCAACGTTTCAGAAACCCAAATTGATTTGACGTCCTTGTTAAATTAACAGCAGTGATTAATGATTTGACAGGCCTTTCAGAAACCACCGGTGACTATTCTGAACTAGTCAAGTTTAATTTTACTTCCACCATATTGCCTATAGACTATAATAGAGTACTTTGAAATCAAAGCTCTGACGCCGAATGTAATCTCAAGTGGCACTCAACACTCAAGCGCGGCTCGCGGAGTATATTGTGCAGATTATAGTATCAGCCTCATATTGGATATGCCGACGTAATAGAAATAATTAATCAGCTTTTATCATTTGTATTGAGGACAGAATTTATAGGTTAAGGACAACCCTACTAACATCATAAATGTGGAAGTTATTTAAGATATTTGGATGTTTGGTAGTCATCAGAAGATTTCTATCTTTTTCTTTACTTTATATAAGTTATTACAACTAAGTTTTTTTATGGCACGTCAATTTGACTTCACCTCGCCTGATGTTAAGCTGAAGGCAAAGTCTCATGAAAGAAGTCACCATTGCAAACAAACAACAAAACAAAAGTGCGAAAGAAAAAACAAAAGTGAAAGTCCTTTATTTGTCGAATATGGTACAATAGTGATGTTTACAATATAGGGTCGGATCACATATTCTGCCGGTTCTGGCAAACAAAATTTTACATTTAAATTCAAGAGACATTTAAATTAAATGCATGCAATACAATTTAAAATACTTCATGTCAGTGTCGGCTGGGTGAATTCGGCATAGGTACAAGGAGTTATATATATTTAAATCACACCATGTTAGCAAACTTTTGTACTTTCTATACTTTCTTGTCTTTTTCTATATTGCAATCTGACAGGTATAAACCAACAATAAAAAAAATTCTCATTGAAGTTGTAAAATATTTTTCAACCATGTATGTAACGGAACATTAGTAAGCGATTAGCTCACATAAGGTGCCCATAGCGCTGGTGCTCGTTGAATTGTGATAATCATCTTTTTGCAATAGGAATGAACCGAAAGCACAGATTACCTAATAGTACAAAAAAGCCTCAACTACAGTGTTATAAAAGTAAAATAGGAGTGTAGAATGTAGTTAGAATTAAATATGTAGTATTGGTATGACGAGAAAGTCAAAATGTGCTGAGTTATTGCGAGCTTACCTGAAAAATTAAAAATTCATCAGCGTGGCTACCAGGGCACGAGCAGTTTGTCACAGTCAGTAATCAGAAATAAGAACAAAGTACAATCCTTTCTAATTAAACTTTACAAACAGCCCTCGAACAGGGCTTATTATAAAATTACATTTATAATTATTTTCTACGCAAGCATTTTCGCTAAAATATGATAAAATACAGGCTATCTTTTTTATATTTCCAAACTTAAATTATAATTAAATGAAAGTAAGATTTCTGTATATTTGGAACTAATAAATAACTTTAGTTGGGGACTGTACCTACATAGTTGAGAGCGAGTTCTTTCAGGGGTACAACGGACCCCTGATCAAATCCGAAAAACGTTCACTATCTAATAACGCTTGCGTATACGTTAAAAATGGTGCAAAATATGCTCAAACCAGAAAAACTGTGTGTCATAAAAGAAAACTACACCAACGATTCCATCGATATCCATCACTCGATTAACGGTAGCATCGACAATGCGTCATGGTTTTTTTTATAAGATAGTACTGAGAGCAAAACGCTAATTTACTCTAGATCTAGAAAGTTAAACGCCTTTGAACTAAAGTAACCGCAATTGAAAGAAAAAAAATAAAAAACGTGTACCCCGAGGAAAGTTAATGAAATCATGTGAAAACATGTAATTAGAACTTCAAATTAGATTCAGATTAGGTTCCGATTTTTCATAAAAACATATTTCGAAACAACGGTAACTATATTTAGTTACCGTATATATATTTTATTAAAAAAATGGCGGTGGCAATATCGGTGTTGCTTTATAAAACTGAATTACCTAGGTTATAATATATTTCAGTGTGATTTGTAGATAAGATTAAAAAACGAGAATTCTACTAAAATATTCTACTTACATACATATGTTCACGCCTATTTCCCTTCCGGGGCATGTGATCCTATGTGTGTGTATATCCTATGGTCCATAGGGGCGTAAGTGGCATGAGCCTATTACCGTATTTCGGGCTTTTTATTTTCGGGTTATTTACCGTATCTGAGCCACGCATCTGAGGCTAAGTCTGAGCTGTATATCTGTTTGATAATTAAACAGCCCTGTCCCTTAATCACCTTGTAGGACACTGCATGGCAAGAGATGGGGTGGCCCAAAATAAACCACCACGAATTTCCCCGATAGAGAAAATTGTATACGGGGCCTCATAAATATTGATATTTCTTTTATAGGCTAATTATAAATGACGTATTTCTCGGTTGTCGAATACAATTGTGTCAAAATAATACTTGTTTCTTTATACACAAAGCAATGTATAGTAAATGTCTAAGTTGTCCAGTTCAATAAATACTACTTATCAGAGAGTCCAACTTTTAGACAATGTCTTCATATCTATAGAATGATCAATATTGATAGTTGTTTATATTATTAACTAAAACTTTTTAGGTGGACATCGGATGGCGACTTTTCGTCAAATTTTCGACCGATTTACAATCGGAAACATAGATTTTACGTTTGACCAAGAATGTTGACCGCATCAAATTCTGTTCAGCAGTATTTGTGTTCATCACGAGCTAAAAAACAAAGCAAATGAGAATTCCAAAATATAAATTTTGAGTTTAGCATCGTTAATAATAACTCAAGTGTTTACTTTTAAATATCTCCTCAATAACTACAAAAAAAATGTTATTTTTATTTTATAATAGAATAGATGTTCCAGAAACCAGAGAGGTTCCTTGCTCCACAAAGAAACCCTACATATTTTTTGTTTATATTAACCTGAAACATAGGCTCTCCAAGCCTAGGTCAGTTGGTCGCAAACTGTAAAATCCATATAACTTAAAATATATATATATATATATATATATATATATATTAAGTTATATGGATTATTATATGGTATATTGTTACCTATATCTGTAATTTTTAGCACATCAACCTACTTTAATTGCAGTTATTAGTTCTCCTAAATTATAACATAATTGTAAAATAACAAAATGTAAGCCTTCTCTGATAAATAAATTTATTATTTATTGTTATTATTATAATAGTAATAGGAAACGCCACATTTCCCGGTTGATGTATAAAAGCTTATCTATTTCATGGAAACGTTTGACAGAGGTCGTTACGCTCGTCACGTTTTCGCCGACGGCTGTTGTTGGCAATTATGATGCCGATCATGTTTCGTTTTGATTATTATGATGTGCTTGCTGATGCCCTCGGCTCCGCCCATGAAAAACTATGTATATATTACCAAAAAATATAATATCTAACTAGCTCTTGCTTTTTTTTTTATTGTGCGCAAAATCCCCACGGATACCACCTCCACCAAAACCGATGGAGGTGATTATGTCGGACTCGAACCGACCAAAACGCACGCCGTCCATGGGTCCTCGATTGCCGGAGGTGAGATTATACAAGACATATCTCTCGCACCCCGGCAGACCCGGGGACATCTCTGTTGAGATGACCCTCTTCCCTGAATGTGGGGACCATGGTGTCCCCATCTAGCCCCTGGGTATGGTGTGTTCCCGATGCACCATAAAACCTTCCGTAGAGTTCAAGGAACAAATAAAAAAAAAAATACTCGAATTGGTCTAGTATTCTTCGAGTTATGCATTTACCAACATATTTCGCGATTAATTTTTATATTATAGATAGATTATGTTTATCCGCATTCTAGGATCCATAACACAAGCTAGTTAAATTGTGGTTACCATAGTGGCGTTGTGTAGATTATCTCAGAATATTTATTTAATATTGATGTTATTATTGCACTTTCACGAACAAGGACATAGTACCCGGAATAAGAAGTAGGCTATGTGTGTTTTCTAGGCTAAGAGCCTAAAAAAGGTCTATCTATACCTGTACCAATTTCAGCTTCCCCTTCAGCCGTAGAGCATAAAACACGCTCAACGGATGAAAGGGTACTGAAATATTAACTAAATAATTTTAAAGTAATATTTTTTTATATAACAAAAAAATATTTTTTTAGCAAATAGGATGGATACCAATAATAATAAAGTCCGAGAGCTGGCACTAATTTTTGTGAAGGTAAGTACTTATTTGAGACAGGTTAAAAATTTGTTCCATATCTCTTCTTTTTGTTTTTTCTTTTACCTTTACAATATGCTTTTTTTATATTGTAGTAGTTTAATGTTTAAAGAAATAAAAATTAAAATAAACCAGACCAGCCACTATTTCGAAAAACAATATAAAAAAGGTCAATCAATTATCCTCTCCACTGCAATCCCATCCCAATGTTGGGAGGCTTGGTAAAGGAGGCTTCACTACATAGTATAAAAAAAATCGCGTTCTCTGTCCCTATGTCTCTTTGTATGCTTAAATCTTTAAAACTGCGCAACGAATTTTGACGCGGTTTGTTTTAATAGAAAGAAAGGTTAAAGAGGAAGGTTTATATGTATATAACATCATGCTACGACCAACAGGTACGGAGCAGGAATGAAAAATGTTGCAAAAACGGGGTGACACAGACGAAGTTGCGCGGGTCAGCTAGTATATTATAAAATAAATAGTAATTTTAATAGGATATTATTTGTGACTAAAATATAAGGTTTGCAAAAAGTAAGATCATTTGAGAGGGACTGGCTGACTAAAGCCAACTTAGAACCGTGAGCTCGAGTGTAAAGTTTGGATACAACTGCGATATACCTAAGAGAATGTTAATGACGGCCCTTTAAATCACATCAAATAGTTTCGCAGTTAAAGGACAATGGATTATAGGGAAAAAATACCCATGGAAATACCTACCCATGTTTCTATCTTACCATCATAATTTATTCATACATTGTACTCCAATATGTTTTCAACGATAAAAAAAAATATAAAATTAATCAAATAAAAATTAAGGATTTTCCAGCAAAACTAATATTTTGATTTCGTAATTTGTGAATGTTTACAACACCACATTCTTTTTAAATTATTTTCCTAATATAGTTATTTCTTCGTTAATCACTATCAATCAGTAACAATTCTGCTAATGTTGCACTCAGGTTGCATAACTTTTTTATCAAACCGTCAATTGACTACATTCTGCTAGAAGGTAGAAAGCTAGGGCAAAGTTCAATTTATATTAAAAATTAATCATTAAATTAAATTGAAATTAAATACACTTAGTAAACATCAATAGGCCACCCTAATCACTCTCCATCAGGTTGGCTGTGTGCTTGTCTGCCACTTAAGTGCTATAAAAACATTCATTGATATTTTAAAATATTTTGTTTTTATAGATTCAATTTGTTCTTTTTATTTAAATGTAATTTTATAATCAATTAATGTATGCGTAAATAATTAACCTAACACCCCTCTTAACTTCTAACCTGTAACTAATAATTCCTCAAAAATAATTTTCCTCTCTAACTATCCCTAGTTAAAATAAAAAAGTATTAAATTAAAAAACTTACCTTTCCACCAAAAGAATATCCGAGCTCCAGGGCCACTAGCTGAGCCACCTCTTCACCGCCTTCGACTTCCACCGTCCACTCATTCACAAAGTTCCTAGAGTGCTCCAGACCATCATGCACTCCTTTATACCCATACTCCCCTGGTACCCAATCCTGATTTGTATAAGGATACCATGATAACACAATATATGGAAACAAACTAACTATTAAAATAATAGAGAACATTTTTTTTTTGGGAGGTTTCGAAGGAGGGCGAGCGAGCTCGGTGTCCAAACAAACACTGGCCGGACAGACAATAAGAGACGAAAAGTGTGATTTTTCCTAAGCGTTTACTCGACTGCTGTCTCGTTCACTGCGCGAAACATTTTTCACGCCTCTCTATCCAATGAGAAAAGCGTGAAAATGGCTCTTTGTAGTAATATATGAGTAAAGACTTTTTCCAACTAAATTGTTTCTTCACATGAACTAATTAATAATTACAATGGCACATGATATTTTATGTATTTTCCTCATAATAAAATCTGAAGTGAACTGACCATTAGCATTAAAATAGACAAGTAATTCAAAGAAAAATACATTATACAAAAAATTACTCACTAACCGTAACGAAACTAAAACAAAGAAGATCATTCAGTAATATAAATGTTAGATTCTTTATCATTTTAAAAGATAAGATCTCAATTTCCTCGTTCATTAGCTTTTAAACCGACCGGGTAGGTATTCAAATTTAGTGAACTGGACCGTAATTTAAGTTACGTAGCAAGGGATGCTGTAGAGTTTAAAGATGTCTCATTCTTTGTGTCTCATCGCTGGCAACCGAAAACCCGAAAATGGCGTGCGTTTCGTGACATTTTGAGCACAAAACAATGATACTGGGGTCACCAGCTAAGTTCTATAATCGAATCCTGGTGAGGAAACTTCAAATAAACAAAAAAATCGTAATGAAATTCGCTCAGTATTTTTTATGTCTATCGCGCACAATACTTTTTCTTATTGACGGGACTCGAAGTCGCGACCAGTCCAGGGGAGCGTTGATTATTGAGCTACTGAGTTACGCCTTGATCATTCGAAATACTATACGTCTGTGTTGTTGAACTTTTCAAGTTCAAGGTGATAAAATATTTTTACGAGTTTATTTAAATAAATAATTATTCTAATTAAACAATGTTATTTAAAAACAGTCAGAAAGAAGAATGGCTGTGTGTATATTTATTCCTATTTCACTCATATTTTAAAGGTGTTGATAGAAAATTATATTTACGTGGCTAATAGCCATCTCACAGCCTCTGGCGTGGCGGTAGCGAATCCGGTTTCTATGCAGGGAGGCGCTGATTCGATTCCCGTGCAAATATTAATGGCTATTTGAATTGGTCCGGTCGTGCACGTTAAGCCGGGTCAGGTTTTATTTTTTTATTTTATTAGGAAAACAAAAGCATTACAACTATGTTACATAAACAAGAACAATGTTTTATTTCTCATAAGAAAATTAGTACTAATGCAAATATTATCCTAAACTTAATTATATTAATAAGTTGATCTAATACAGTAGCTTATATCACTAGTAGTTGTGTAGTGGTATCACTTCATATAGTTTTAGTTTCATATTGTACATGAATTTTTGTAGCCCACGGTACAAATGATATTTTTTTAAACCTTATGTACCTCCATTTCTGTGGTCGTTTCCGTGCCGTTTTTGGGAAATATACTCCTATAAATAAGCGTAAATACAATTGGAATATTGTTACTAAAACACCGCTGTTTGTCTCTTTTGGCTGTTTTGGCTCTTGCGTCGAAGCTGTCTGTCACCTAACCCGACCCTCCCATGATGAACTGAGAGGCTTCTAGGATCAAATGTCTTAAATAGCAACTGGGATTATTTCTGTACAGTGGGCTACAAAAATTCGAGGACAATTTGGAAACAATAATTGTATGAAGTGATGCCACCAATTACTACTAGTCTTGAGAGCTACCGGCGAATAGATCTACTTATTATTTTTTTAAGAAGAATTCTTACAAAACTGATACCGCTTCAAGCCTGCATAAAAGTGTGTGGTCGCTTGAAAGATCATACCAATTTAATTAAACTGTTGGAACCAGCCTTTTGGTCAAATTACTTGAACGCCTATAGCGGCCATTGGTTTGTCAAAGGATATAATACTAATCTTAAAGTGTCCAAGAACTTTTGGAGCATACTGTACAATGTACATGTATGTTTCATATGGTGATAAGTGATAACCTCCTGCGCCATGGGTCATCATAGGTGATACTGATAGTGATTTCTACAAGAAATACCCGTGATTTTGCCTGATTCATCACAATCATGATCTAGAGCTATAGAATAGTCCTAATAGTGACGAACCGGTTCCATTAGAACTTGTCAAAATCATTTTCGAGTAGGTATGGTTCCCAGTTACATACATGTAATTGTATTCAGAAAGTATCAAAATTGGTGAAGTGGAACTGATAAAAAATATCAAAGATGACTACCGGAACTGTTTAATTAATAAGATTACTTCAAAATTAGTGATAGGTACTCGTATCTTGTTACTTCTTAAATACTGTCTATTGTCACCTAAACATCTTTTTATTGCCAATTAGTTTAATAAAACTATCAAAACTTTAAAGGCAGTCAAGATTTACTACCAGGGTATAATAAATACAGGAGTGGTACAAAAAAGAAGCTATGTAGGTATTGCACAACAGCAAGTGGCAGTGTGTCAGTAGATCTATGGAGCATGGCCATGAAGCGTCTGCCCGCGCGTTTACGTTACCGTAAACAAATACTCGGATAAACTAATGTGCCCATGTTATGCTACAATTGGAAGATTTTTCTACTGTCATTGCTTTTAATTTTATTATTTTTATAAAGTGAATATTTAAACATACATAAACTCACGCCTATATCCCCGAGGTAGTCAGAGGTGCTAGCACCCATATTTCGCCAGTTTATGTTTAGGTTCCAATGTAATAGATGGCGAGTTTATTGCCATTAACCGGGCGTTTATGAACCTGCAATAAATACACACATAACTTTGAAAAGCATCGAAAAGTCACTGGAGTGTGCCATGGTAAAACCTGGGATCGAACCCGAGACCTCGTGTCAACAGTCTATTACCGCGCTTATTAAATATTTTAGTACCTTTTATTTGAATTTCAAATGTTTTGAACGACATAATGATCCCGAAAACTTATTTTTTCTTTCGATGACATACTACTATTCGGCTGAAGACCAACTTCCATTGAATCTAGGAGTCGGATTCAAAACGTGTGATTTCAGTTCGACAAGATTAGACTGACGAAAAAATTCTTTGGTATTCAAGATGCTTTTTAACAATTTACTGACGTATTCATGAATTACCTTCTGTATCACACAGTACTAGTTGATTTCGATTTCAAATAGATTTAGAGCAAACCTTTCTGAAGAACCCCATACTGTACTCGTACTATCTTGGCCTCGAACCAACCAAAATATTTGCATTAAAACATTTAGAAATGTTCCGGCTGTAGCAACCCGGAACACAGTCATAATATAAAGATGAATGATGGTCATGCTATTCTACACATTCGTCCGTGAAGCCTAAAATATCGGCATCTTTTATATCTACCCTACACCCAAGAGTTTATTTTTGAACCAATAATACATCTACAATCAACTGCGGTTCTCAAACTTTATAATAATTAAAACAGAATATATTTTTTGACAATGAGTTCTATGCTATATACCATTAAGTCCTGGAATTCCTTGCCGGCGCACGTGTTTTCTTCTTCCTACAGTCCCGGGTCCTTTAAGCGGGGCGTGAAAAAGCATTTGATGAGTCCGTCAAGCTTAGCGCCACCATTGTAGCACTGAACGTGTTTGCAATGGTGACCCTCTTTCATGAGACTTTGCCTTCAGCTTAACATCAGTCGAGGTGAAGTCAAATTGATGTGCCATAAATAAAAATAAAAAAAAATACTACCTATATCACTTAACTTAACTTCTACCCCTTTTCCTCTCCCCGCCCTTCAACATGGTTGGCAGCAAGAGTGTGACGCCCCTGGTATTGCTATTGTCCATCTATTGGCCACTGTAACCACTTGGTAACCAAGCAGTATTAAAAAAATATTATGTAAAAGCTATCCCTAGTTATCGCTGTGAGTTTTAATAACCAGATTCTTTTCCACCAGGTTCAACATTTTGCCTTGCGAAAATAGCTAATGGTAATTTACAGAGCCTATGAGCCTTTTAATATGGTTCTTGATGTTCATGTGTTACTTTGTTATTAAATTAATATTGATTTATACACTACATATAGATTTTTGAATACGTAATATTAAATGAATATAATGCAAGCATTTTGTATCAGTTCTTATCACGAGCTAGTGTTTAGTGTAGCCTATCTACCTCGTTAGTGTGTTTTAGAATCATTAATATTGTCGTATGTTAAGTTTGCTATTAATTTTACGAGTCGATAAGTTACTTCTATTAAAAAGATAAAATTATACCCAATGAAATTTTAATAACTATTTTATAACTGGGCTAAAAATGAATGAAGCTTATTTTTTATCGTTATTCCACCATTTTAATTCAAATAAGTTTATAGAGCTCCTACCTATTTTTAAGACTGAAATTTTTGGTGATTTATGACAAAATTTCTGCCATTTGACCTTCAGATTTAGAATATCCATATTATTTGCTATGTCTATTTCTATTTCACGCTTAAACCACTGGACGACATTTATTATTTATCATTCTACTATTTTACTATTTAGCTAACTATAACATTCTTCAAGTTATGTCCTGTTCTGGTCCTGTTCCTCCTGTTTGTGTTCCTCCTGTTTGTACGTGTGGTGCCCCTACTGGTACTATAGGGATAGCAAAATAATTTAAATCGTGAAGTATATAAAATATTATACACTCAGACGCACCTTTCATTACATTACTCGTCAAATAATATTATTTTTGACATGTCTTACACTTAGTACTAAAGTAGTAGGTACACAAGCAGGTTAACGATCCACCTCACTAATTAGCTACTTTTAGCACCTGTACGCATTGATATGTAGGGAATGTCCCATGTGATGGGAAGGGGAGAGGGGAAACAGAACTGTAGGTACGAATAATAAATAGAAAACGATCGAATGTATTTCTCCTACGTAGGTAGGTACCAGATCATTATAGCTGAGTAAAAGCCATGGAGCGAGCTATGCTTGAAGTATCTGCGAAGGAAAAAATTAGCAATGAGGTTATCCGACAAGGAATTAAAGTTGTGCATAGGCAGTGGACTGGCTACATCTGCCGTGGGAGAGATGGCTGCCGGAGCGAACAAGTCCATGAGTGGAGACCGGGACAAGACAAACGTCGCCTAGCCAGAAGGACTGACGACCGGAAAATTACGACGGCTGGGACAGTCTGGATGGCGTAGGGCGGAAGATTGCGGGTAATGGCGCACATTGGGCGAGGCATAGTCCAGCGAGAGGACTACAAGAGCCTAATCACATTGATATATGATTAAAGTGTAACAGGTATTTACTTTATTACTTAACTGTTTATCTTTATTAACTGTTTGACATTAATTTATAAAATATAAACTTCTATTTGATTGAATAAAGTTATCCCAGTAATGGACATGACGTAACAGGGAGCATTATATCATTCACCGTACACACAAGTATAACTTTGGATATCATTGCTCGAACGCATAACGGCGCGCGCGCACTCAGTCGCGATGCGCGCGCCGCTCGCAGTCGCGGCCTATGCCGCATTACTCCTGTGCTCTCCTGGTGTCCTGGTACTCTGCTATCAGGACGAGAATGGATACCAAGCTGAGGATGCGTATCACGAAGATGCGTTAGACGTGTGAGTGTGATTTCTGTGAATAATTTCTTGTGTTTGTGTGAAATTCAGTGATTTTAAGATAACTTCTTTTACTATTCTGTGACGGAAGTGTACACTCGTAAAAACTTCTTACATTTTTTTATTCTCGTAATGATAAAATTATCACATAAATGAGTGGTACTGAAAGTAAAATCGTAAAACATATAAATAATAAGATCATTACGCACAAAATCAAAATAAATAAGCGATTACCATCCGTTTTAAAACCTAAATATGTTCATCCATTTTCATCACAGTAGTATATGATTCCCTAGACTTTCATTCAATTTAATGTCTCTTGAGTCTTGAACGGTAACAGTACAGTTTACATGTCAACTCCCTCTTGCGTCTTCAATGAATCGACCACGTTCAACAATACTAGTTAAGCAGTTGCATCGTATAAAAATCAGTACGCGAGTTCAACGACTGCATCCGAATGATAATATTGCATGATAAAGCTGTGGACATTCGATAAAATTCTGTGCATTACATTAGGACACGTATCTTCTATGTAAGGACAAACCTGCATAGAAATAATGAAAAGTGCGGAATCATCGTTAATGATGCCTTGAAACTCTTGAGGTAAAGCACCGGTAGCTTTGTGGTTAAAGAGGTAGCCTTGCGATGGAGAGGTCTCGAGTTCGAATCCTGCCCATTATACTACCGACGTGAACCCACTAAACAACAAACTCTGTAATTAAATTAAGTAATTCTGTTTAGAAAAAAAATCTTTACCGAACACATTTGTGAAACAATCTAAAGGAATGTTTCTTGAAAGGGAAAAACTAATTTTGAATGAATTTGAATAAACTCAAAAACTATTCTGCCGATTTCAAAAAATTTTGCACCAGTCACCCATTAAGAACCGATATCAATAAAATCGACAGGCAATTGTTTTCATGAGTTCTGTTGTGATTTATTTGGGGTCCTTTTGATTACACTATTTTGCGATGATTCGGCAGCATTTCAAGAATCAGTCAGGGTGTTGACTGTAATAGAAGATAGTTTAATTTCTCCTAGAGGTTCCCGGATGTTTTCCTTGGTGTGATTGAGGGTCACTGTTGTTAATTCTGATGTTCAGGAGTACAGTAGTGCCTTTTTAGACATTTTTGTTCAAAAAAGGTAAACACAAGACCCTAATATACTCCTGCACTTGGTTGTAGAGCGATGTCATTATTATTTTCGGGATAATATTGCTATGGGGGCGTGAACGGAATCAAAATAACACGCAGGCGAAAATCAGCTGGTTCAATATTAATATATATAATAACTTTTTTTTTATCTAGGACTCGTCAATTTGACTTCACCTCACCTGACGGTAAGCTGAAGGGAATGACTCAGGAAAGAGGGTCATTACAAACACCTACAATGCTACAATAATGGTCTCAGCATGACGACTAATTCCGGGACTATACTAATGCACATAGTTACTTTTTAAATATTAGTGTAATGTAATGACAATGCATTCTATTTTACAAAAAAATAAAATTAGTAATAAATTTATAGCTAAACATAAAAAATATAGTTAGTGTAAAAAATAAATTAATAACCACGTTCAATGGGCAAATTAACAAATGTATGTACAGTTTCTATATGAAGTGTATAAACTCGTATTGCATCTGAATTATAAATAGTCTCAGTGCGTGTAAGAATCCCTTTGATGCGTTCTGGGAATAGAGACGATATGAAAGATTATTTCTCGGTAAGTTGATACAGATAAAGAGTACAACTAGTGAAATATGTGAGTGTTCTGCGTATTGGCTTAGTGGGAGGTGCAATGAATACCGATAATATGACTTATAATGCATTTGTTAAGGAGGAGGACATGATGGTATCTCCCGTCCTAACTGAGCAGTCCGATGGAAGAGTGCCTCCGCCCTACAGAATACCTCGGCTAATAATAATGCGCGCACCTTGTGTTCTGTTTCCGACGGTGCGTACGGTAGCCAGAGTTCATAGGCCATGGGAACCGCTTTCCATCAGGTATGCCGCGTGTGCGTGTGATACTGTGGGCCTGGGAGTACGGGTGCAGCCGTCTGTCACCCTAGCAGAAGTAGGCCGGCGGCATCTTCCTAAATTCGGAGGCTGGATAGAGACACCATTGTTCCCACATTAGGGGAAGGCGGTCATTTCGATGAGATGTCCCCGGGTCTGCTGGGGTGCGAGAGATATGTCTTGTATTATCTCACCTCCGGCAATCAAAGACACATAGACAACGTGCGGTTTTATCGGTTCGAGTCCGACATAACCACCTCCAGCGACTTCAGTAGAGGTGGTAGTCGTATGGATTTAGCGCACGATAAAATAAAATAGACACTGAAAGCCCTAGCAAGAAAACGAATAGATCTTCACGAGAAACCAGAGGATTACATGCACCTACAATTAATAGAAATAGCTGCCCTAATTGGGAAGGGTAACCCTCTACAAACGTAGAGGTCTGGTTTGGGTCGACACAACAATCGAAAAGGGTCGAAGTGACCGCGATAGCTCCATACCACGCACCCCACAAAACACAAGATAAGAAGCACTAAGATCTTCAGAGTTTTGCACAAAATAATTAAAACCACGCACACAGTCAATAATAATTTGAACAGTGCAAGAATCAAACCCTCTTCAGTCCAAATATAACTATGTCGTATAAAAATAGGATTATTGCTCGTAAATACCAGGACTGCACAGTCGTGAAAGAAGTCATAATATCGACTATTACTACTAATTATTACATTTATCATAATTGATCGTAAAATACAAATAGGTATAAGTGCTACCAGATCGCTACGGACTATGAATGAAATGTAACTAATGTTCTATGACTAGAAAAATATTATGTCTTAGACTGACTTTGATTAATATAACATTATGATTTATGATTGAAATATAAACTAGTATTTTTTTTCACACTAGATTTTCACACATTTCATTTTGTCGAAACGAGTTTGTCAATTGAGTCAATAATACAGATTTGCCTGCTATTTCTGGGACTTAAACACACGATTAAATACGTAAATACATATTTAGGCCCTTCTTATATTAGGCAACTATAAAAAAACTAAAGTATCGTTAACTCGTTTTACAGAAATGCAATTGGAGTTGACGACGCTCGTACATTACGTGACTGGAGTTTCTTCAATTTCTTGTACAAGTTGAAGAATCCGCGGCATCCACCATCTAGCTGATACTTTTTAAACGATCCTAATTGGTAGTCAAGACGCGAAACTCGAGTTGCGGGCAACTCCAGCTTCGCATTTTCGCGGGTTCGGTTTTGGTTTCGAACTAATAAATTGCAGCAACTGGAGTTTAGTTCCAGTTGCCTAATGTACGGTCCCATTTAAATTCAAGTACCAGAAGATCATAACCTTGCAGTAGTTCGCTATATGTTTATACTAACAGTTGGAAGGTCTGGCAACTTCAATTACGCGACCTCATTCTAGTACACAATTAAATATTTATACGTTGTCGCGTTGCATTGTCCGTCCACTGCCCTAATTAGCCCTGCTATCGGTCTAGGTCTATTACACGTTCCTAACGAGTTGATCTAGATTAAAGTAGATTTATCACAAAGGCTGGAGACTAATTACAGTTAAAATTGTGCGTTAGCCTTTATGGTGTAGTTAGTTGTCATCATGCAACATTTGAACCACATGAACCAAGCGGTTCGGCGAGACTTTTCTTTGTCGCACCAATAAGTCCTGGAATTCTTTACCAGCTCATATGTTTCCTTCTTCCTACACTCCTGGGTCCTTTTAGTAGGGCATGAAAAAATATCTGTCGCGGCCGTCAAGGGCTCTAGATTGCCCTAGAACCACGAGTTCATTAGATTGTTAGTTTGAGTTATCTTAGTGTACCTACACTAAATTTCAGCACGGTTGACTGATATATTTAAAGAATTTAATGTATATTCGTGACGGGTATCGATAACCACTTAACCTGTTATTAAACTTTTCAGTTTAGACGGGAGTTCCCCGTGTCCAACGGACCGAGTGCTGCGTGCCCGCGGGACCTGCAGGGTGGGTGACGCTGATATACAGTGCATCAAGCTGCGCTGTTGTGATACGCATGTGCATATAGCGGGAAGGTAAGACTGCACTTTTACCAGGATTACAGCACTTAGAGAAGGTTCTATGGAATAATTTCCGAATGAATGCGTTTGGCTGGGGTATACTCACACAGCAGGGTGGGAAGAGTTAGATGGTAAGGCGAAAACGACAACTATACCTAATGCCCACGTTGCGTCGCCCGCTAACATTTATACGAGTTACGACGGCAATATCGGTCTGAAGATCAGGAGGTCCCATGGTTTAAACCAACATTTCAGTACCAACGCGTGACGTGAATCTACTCCTACTTGATAAAACTTTTGCTGGAGGGTACATTAAATAATAATCGGTAACTAGTACTTATATCAATGCAGTCCACGGCTGGACATCTGCGTCATAACAATATTAAATTCAGTCCAACTAAGTATATAAAATATTACCACAGTTGACAATCCAAGGTCATTACAAACCCATTTCTACAATAACGTCACCAGACAAATCTTTAGCGAAGCTCCCATTTACATTCATAGTGTGTACTGAGCTGCAAAGGGCGGCAGGGCTGCTTTGTTCGTCGGTCACGTCTGACAACGGAATGAGGAACTGTTACGCCTGACTCAATTAATCACTAAGTATTTTATGCACCTCCTACGCATGATGTCAGCCTGGTGTTTTAATTCATTGATGATGAGGAGGATAATTAATTTATTATCTTATCTTACTGCTCTAAAATGCGACATATTATAGCCCTTTTCAAATTATAAATAGTACCTATTATAAGTACCAGCTAAACTAAATATCAATTATAGCTGTTGCCCGCGGCTCCACCCGCGTGGATGTCGATCATCGCGTTGTACGACTTTACTCGATTCTCTACTCGCCTCTCTATACTACTTCTCCTTGCTGTCATGACCATGGAAATAGTTAGTGATATTAGCGCCAATGTATAGAAATCTACCGGATCTATTGAGATTTATGATTATTACTCCGCTCTCTTGGATGGTAGTATGATGATACATATCTATCTATGTTACTCCTAGATATTGTACCTTATTATAGGTGAAAGAATTATTGAAATCGGTTCAGTATTTTCGGAGCCTATTCGTTACAAACAAACAGACAAAAAAAATCTTTCCTCTTTATAATATCAGTGAAGATTAAAGTAGGATTAATTCTTACCTGTATGTCTTATTTCATTGTCTGATATAATCTAACTGTAGTCTGTACCATAACCTGTACCTACTAGATATACTTATTGAAGAGTCATCAGTCGACTAATCGATCAATCAATCAATGTTAACTCATGTGTCACACAAACAAACAACATGTGCGATTTATTGCCTGTGCTGTGAACTTTGGTATTATTATTGAATTGTTTATCTAAATTATACAAGCCTTCTCACTGAAAATTATAAGTTTACTAGCAAACCCGGCGAACTCCGTTTCGCCACCAGATGTGGAAAATGATTTTCCCGCTTTTCTGTTTAAATTTTTCCTGAATTTTCTTTGCTATAAACCTCACGGAGCCCGAGACGTGGAAATAGGTTCGTGCGTTCTGGAGTTATAGCGTCAGAAAACCCGACTTATTTTTATATAGTAGATTGTCAATAAATAACGAGCAGTTTTGGTCAGAATACTTCGTAATTAATATCAGATACAATGCGCATGTAACAAAACATACGTGACTTGCCTATGACACTACCGGTAGTGTCAAGAGCAATTTTGATTCCCCACGACACTACCGGTACTTTCATGGGGAATTTTCGTTATTGAAACGTAATAAAGTTCATTGGCGAGGGGTCCTATAATACGATTCCTGGCGGTTTTCCAATGGGTTACATGGTGCAATTCGCGCATGACAATTCGACATTTTTTAATGTGCGTAAAATCCCCATAGAGTCCACCTCCGCCAAAACCGGTGGAGGTGATTATGTCGGACTCGAACCGAGTAAAACGCCCGCCGTCTATGGGTCTTTGTTTGCTGGACGTGAGATTATATAAGACATATCTCACACACCCAGACCCGAGGATATCCTTTTTTGAGATGACCCCCTTCCCTTAATATAGGAATCATGATGTCCGCATATAGCCCTGGTGTGTAGATACGCTTTGCTTTAGGCCGCGGACTGCTTCTACTAGGATGACAGGCACCTCCAGAAGGTACTTACTATGCACTGAATTTCGTATTCTCTTTCCGACTACAATGTAAATGACCTGACCTCATTAAATGTACCAGTTTTACAATTTCCTTTTAAAAGCTCTGCGTAGGAAGGTATCAACTAATTAAGACCAACCATGTTGAAAATCAATCTGTCCTCTGTGACGCAAACTTACCATTCTGACGTCACTATGGTTAGGTTAGATAAAATTTATTATTTATGAAGTGTAGCCATTATAGCAATTTTTTTTTCAAATCGCATGACGTCACTCAGATGATAAATGAATAATTCTGACGCTAACAACCAGTGATTATTAGAATCGTGGTCCTAGCATGGTGAAATTGTAGACAGAAGGCGCAGTTTCAAAAAGGATTATCCAAGTTTGGCAGTGCAATTGTCATGCCTCTGGAGATTCACACGTCCATAGTATCCACTTTCCATCAGGTGGGCCTTGTGCTTGACTGCCTCATAGGTAGTATAAAAAGTAACAGTATAAAAATCTAAAACTAAGCCTTCAATGGTGCTGTGGAACAGTTTTCTACTGCCATATTGGAGGTCGGGGTTCGAATTCGGCTCAGTGTCATTAATGTGTACTTGCATTGGCCTGGCCAAAAAATGTATAGATCTATACAGCCATCTTTGGGGCTACGACGATGGTGGGCGCCATTTACCGGCTAACATTGTGATTTGATAAGTAATTGTAATTGTAATGGATAATAATTTGATTGGATATCAAAACACAATGTTTAAAAAAAAAATTCGGTAACGTCATTCATAGTGACCGGTAGTTCGTATGACTGTCGGCAGATAGCTCCCACCAGCGCCCCAAAGATGCTTGTATAGGGGAATTTTTCGACCTGAATGAAGCGACAGAAGGTGCAGTTGGTGTCGCCAAGTTTTGGGCTGGGCGTATCTAATTTTAATTTGATTTTATTGTTGCCACTGACACGAAGAAGAAGAAGGGGAATTTTGAATCATTCAGCGTTCTTCCTGTAAGGGAAAGATCGCGGGCTCTAATCCCGTCGAAGTATTCACTTTTTCCTATTGAAATTTGATTTGAACAGTCAACATTTCAACAAATTTTCTCTGAGTATGTTCTATCTCATATTAAATATTTCGTTGCGTAGGACGACCTACAGAACTATCATTATTAAGCACTATATTTGTATCACAGGTGTATCCCGAAATCCTTGGACCCGTGCAGCCTGCAGCTCTGTGAGCAGGCGTGTCAGGTGCGAGGCGAGAGCGTGTGGTGCACCTGCCATGAGGGCTACAAGTTCCATTCCGACAACTACCACAGGAAAACACAGCCGTATTGCATTGGTGAATATCAATTACAATTTGTTCTATGAAAAAATTGTAACTGATGCCTCTGTGAAGGCAACTGCAACGCAGGAGGCGCGGGTTCAATCCCCGCTCGGTGTAAATATTTGTAAGCATTCGGAGAACACGTTAAGCCATCGGTCCCGATTGCCATAGGGACATTTATGGTAGTCGCTACTGGTAGTTGGAGCCCTCAAAAGTCCGACTAGAACTATAACTATAGAACTTCGATATCGCCATATTAATTGTGGAGGTCCAATGGCAGTCACTTCACGGAAAATATCGAAATTGAGCCGCATTTTGCCGGGTTCAAAGAAGCATAAGTGTTATTCCAGGCTGTTATTGTTATTATCCATGTACCAAATTACAACCAGAACTGTTTAGCCGTTAGAGTGTAATTAATATAGATAGATAACTCTTTATAAGGCAAAAAAATAATATAATAAAAATAATTACATAATAAGACCAAAATTACAATATGGATAATTACCTCCAACGGCGGTAATACCACGTCAGGCAACCTTTGGATTGACAGGAAAGTACAGAAAAGATAAAAATATTGAGTTACAGGCATATACAAAAACTTTCAAAATAACACATATATGATATTAGTTCTTCAAGCTCTGAGCCCGCAGAACATTACAATATTACTTGTCATCGTCACCTTTCCCCATTGCATCCAAGGCTTTTACTTCGGAGCCCGGGTTGCACGCGTACTACTTCTCCTCTTTTGATTTTTGTGCGAGCGGCTACTTTCAGACCTTCCTCCACATCTCTAAAGACCCGCTCTGAAAGAAAGCCCGCGTCT
This sequence comes from Pelosia muscerda, assembly GCA_963691645.1. NCBI lineage: Eukaryota > Metazoa > Arthropoda > Insecta > Lepidoptera > Erebidae > Pelosia > Pelosia muscerda. The sequence continues at coordinate 2,108,161 of OY829114.1, read as the reverse complement.
GACACCCGCCATCAAAGTCTCGTCCGTTGTTCAGTAGGTGCACCAACTACCAGGTTTTGACCTAGGCGCCTAAGGTGATGTGCTTCTACTATTCCAGAAATATGTTCTCTGCAATATTTACTGTTATTTATCCTGTTATCCTGGTATTCAGATGTGAATGAATGCTTGACTAACAACGGCGGCTGCGAGCAGCGCTGTGTGAACGACCCCGGCGGGTACCACTGCGAGTGTACGCCGCCTATGTATCTATCAAGAGATGGCAAGAAGTGCGAGCGACGAGTCCCTATAGAAATACCAGCTGTAAGTTATGAACACCTAGTATCTTCTTACTTTTCGTATCTAGTATTTATATTTACGAAGGAGCATACGCAGCTTAACTACTTTCAAAGTTATGGTAAACGCAATAGCAATACCTATAAACATTATATGAATCTACGTACCTATACGTACTATCATGTGTTTGTTTGTCAGTTATAAGCCGTAATATTATACTTATAATAAGTATGATTAAGAGCAACAGAACAAAAGGTAGGATTCCTCTGAAGAAATGTATCGGTAAGTAAAAAATAGAAAAAGAATGGAATGGATGCGGAAAGTGGTAGACTCTTAGTATACCTACGTCCTACATATGTATGTGGGTTGACACTTGTCTTATCTACAACAAAAGCTATATTGACTAGATAAGAAACTTCAAAAACAATGGTTCTCAGTAAACATAAACTTAGATAGTGAACAAGCCAAGAAAATTGTTCATTCGGATGAATGACTCTAAAACTAACGTCATTTATGCACTAAGAAACTTGCACATAACTACGATCGGTGCATTGATTTGAAAAGCACTATTATTCCATCCCATGGATGTAAAAAAAATAGAAGATGATTTCATTTCAATAAATTATTGTTTTGCATACTCGAGCTAGAGAAAATAAATAGCAAAAATTTAGAGGACTTTAATACGTACTTGTTCTATTGTAATAATTGCAATTAAATATACTAATTCTGTATCCAATTGAAAATTTAAGAAATCTTATTCATGAAAATTTAGTATTTTCTTCTGTCACCTTCTTATCAGTGTCTCAAAGGCCCCCAAATAATCTCTCTATCTTTCTAAAAGAATGTTAGTTAGATTAAAAAGTACGCGTTATTTTCATTAAGACAATGACTGAAAAGGCTGTTAACATAATTAGCGCAGGTTTTCCAATTATTACAGGAGCCTTTGCCATTAGTAAGAGCATCTTCGCGATGTTATGCACCGTGTGACACCGTGACATGGCTTTCAAGGAAGGTGAAACAGCTTAGCGACCAGTTGCGTTCCACACAGGCAGCACTCAAAACATTAATGGAAAACCCTGTGCTCAAAAGTGGTAAGTTATTCAGGGAGCTCCTGTTAATGTCTTTATCCCTGGTAATATGAAGCATTTTATAAAATAACTAAACAGCGTCGTAACGCAAGGAGAAAAGCTACGCAGCTTAGCTACAAAACCGAGCAATTTTGGGAAACTGTGGGAATCCAAACCCAAACCCTGTTTGCGACGTTACTGATTCGATACTTTAATTTCGTATTCATTTCCAGCTGCATTAGATATACCTACGTTTTTCATTTGATTTCAGAGTAAAGTTTAAATCATGTTATCAAACATTTCAGGAGACGATCGATTTGCAGAAGGTAATTACGCATACAGGATGTTAGATTCAACGGCGCCTTTGGAAGGAGGCTATTGTCGGTGTGAGAGAGGACCTAGGGTAAGTTACAAAATAAGACAAAATTTACTTTTATCATTCTGCTTTCCTGGTAATGAGGATTAATTATCTTTCCTTCTCACATTTTCTTTTCTTTCTTCTTCTTTTTATTATTCTGCTTTTTAATATATAAGGCCATTAAAACAGGGGGGATCTTGAAGTACTGACATTATTGAATCACCATTTTATATATTATAGGGTCCCGCAGGTGCTCCAGGAATGGAAGGCCCGAAGGGCGATACCGGGGAACGGGGGCCACGTGGTCCACGAGGACCGAAAGGTTCTTTAGACCTGATGCTGCTCATGATAGCAGATTTGAGACACGATATTCAGAACATTGAAGCTAAAGTGTACAAAGAAGGGGAGCGGTAAGAATACCTTATATAGTACGAGTATATGCTACTGAGTAATACTTGGGTATGGTAGAAAGATGAGTGGATTGTGAAGTATTTGAGGAGGAAAGTCTGTTGATGGAAGAAAGAGAAAGAGGAAGAGAGCGAAATAGAGGTAGAAAGAAATAAAGAGAGGGAGGGACGTGGAGAGAGAGGGAGAGAGAGAAATGGAGAATGACAGTTAAACGATTTGGAAGTGGAAGTATTGATGAAATGAACTATTATATTGAGATAAATGGACACGCCCAGCATGTAGACCATAGTATGTCAAAGCGATTATTTAATTGAAATCATTAGGAGTGTGATGCCCCTGGTATTGTTAATGTCCATAGGCCACGGTGACCACTTTCCATCAGGATAGCCGTATGCTTGTCTGCCACCTAAGTGGAATAAAAATATATTTTGAGTAGGTACTTTAGTCTACATATTTTACAGTGTGCCTGCATAAATTATTTATCACTGAAGCAATGCATCTATGTAATGATGCATGGAACATTAGACATGTACAAATTCTACGTAGGTACTAGGTATATTTGGAAATACGTGTTTAACAGTTATACATGTATTATTGTATATTTATATTAATATGTATTTGTTAAATAACATAATAGAATGTCTATACTTATCTAATTCTGTATGTATTTTATATCAGTTATGTAGTTACCTATTCTATAAATTATAATAAGTATATAAACATATAAACCTATATATTGTTTTTTGTATAATATGTAGGTATGTATTTAGAAAGAAAATGTATAATATGTTTTCCGCACCCATAATTCAAGCTAGTTATTCTATGCTTACTTTAGGTCTAGATAGCACAGTGTATTCCTACAATATTTATTTATTTTACTAATCTATTATCGCATTATACTCCTTACTTGACACAGGTATTTTTACTTATGTTTATAAAGTATTATGTAATAACTATAATAAAATTATTATATATTTATCATTATTTATTTATTGTCTCTCTACCCAATAAGTAAGCGTAAGCATGTTATTGAATCATCTCCCTGTGATAACGGCAAGCACGTAAGATAAACTAACAGAGGCAAATCTAACATTGCCAACATTATCAGTTAGTCAGAAATGGTGCAAGGTATGAAATATGCATATGGTGTAAGGGGAACACTCCCGAAGTCGAAGGCCCCCGGTAGTACACAACATGTTGGCATAAAAAAATTACGATTTGGAGTTTTTTATTTTTAATAAAAAAGTATACCGTTTAACTTGCGCGTAAAGCTAAATGAAACAAAAATTTCATATAAAAAACACGAACTCGCATTATACTCCATACTTGACATAGGTTTTCATTTGTTTTTTTTTTGGCAGTGATATTTTTTACGAAATTATCGTTGCATTTTGCTTATATCCTGTTTAGAGAGATAGGTGTAGGTATATACACGAGATGTGGATATAAAATGAGCTCAAAAAGCGTTCTATACGCGCCGTACAGGTATTTGGGCTGTCTTTTGAGGATAGTAAAGGGTGCAACGAACTCAAATCTACCAATTACAGCTTATGATAAAATAATCCCCGTGTGTTAGGAGTAGGACCTTGTTTTTCTTGCGAGTTAGGTCCAAGAGCCGTGGTGACCAGTATGTGTAAGTTCAGTTATTCATTAGAAGTTGGTACCTACTTTCACCATCTTATTGTGGCGGAGGCCTTAATTACTCCCAGTGGTGTTACCAGGAGAACAGATAAGATAAGGAAATTAGGCTGTTTGTTTATTTGTTCCTGTTATACCAATCAGTTTTACGAAAGTTAAGAAGATGAGTAATGGACTGATAAGGTATGTCTGATAATCCGCCCTAGTAGGCTGGTACAATAGATTAAAATAGCAAATATTTGAGGTAAATCATATACTAAGTACATACACACCTACCTATTGTTTAGCTGAAACTTGTTAAAATATAACGTTACAAAGTATTATTTCTAATGTACCTATATCGGAAAAAGTGAATGCTTCGACGGGATTCGAACCCGCTATCTTCCCCTTAGACGAAGTCACGTCTGAAGCATTCGAAATTCTCCTTATCGGAGAATTTTGATCGCGGGTTCAAATCCAGTTTTTTCGATCTGTGTTTGATTTGAACAGTTTGCATTCTAATAACTTCAGATAATAACATTTAAATTCATATTTTCAGGCCAGACCGCTTCAACTTACAAAATGCATGGCGGCGACAACGCAAGCATGAAAAATTAGAAAAAGACAGCAGGAAGGAGCAAGCTTTGGAAGCGTACACCGCACCAGCGGTAGAGGGGCACGTCGACATAGAGCCTAGGGGTACGTTGCTTTATCTTAAGTTTCACCCTCAGGAACTAGTGGGAAGTAGTAAGCCTTCCCGAAAATCAAATCTCTCTCCCTGAGTAGCGGTGCTGCCCTGAAACAAATCACTACACCACAATGGCAATTAAAAATGCCATCGACTCTACATAAGGAGTTGATGGCAAGAGACATAACCACCCTTGGATGGAGATTTTCGGATTGTTTTTCTGGGACAGTATCTATAATAGCGGCGACTATTTTTTGGACTGCACACCACCTTATAATCACGACGAGTACAGTCAATTTGACATGCTAAATATTAAAAAGCAGCTGTTATGGTTTGATTTGTTTGGTCTAGTCATCAAATTTTAAAGGAACTAGGTATCTTTCATTCCCTGAGCCTATTCCCAACTCAGTTGTGGGTTGGCTTTCTAGTATAACTAAGATATGGCTGAACTTCGATCTTTTCCCTGAACTGCCTTCGATCGCAACTGCAGTCGGGATCGAGGCAGTTCAGGGAAAAGATCGGGGAAGAGGTCCGAACCTCTACAAGTACATTGGCGATATCGAAGTTCTGTAGTTAGGTTAATCGGACTTTTGAGGACTCTAACTACCTGTAGCGACTGCCATAGATATTCGTGTGGCAGCCGGAACCGACAGCTTACGTGCTCTCCGAGGCACGACCAGTCCAGTGCAAATAGCCATATTCATGCATACAAAGCAGTCTGCGTAGCAGTCGCGTTCACAACCGCCACGCCAAAGAGGCTGTCTACTACCTATTCTATAAATGGTACTTACGTAGGTGCGTAAACAACCGGAGCAAATATTACATAAAAACGTATTAATATAAAAGATATCGTGTATCAACAATAATGAACCCTGTGGGTGATGCCACCGCCCACACGACAGTCGTTCATTTATCAAATGAATTATAATGAAACCTAATATCTCAAAGTTGAAAAGCTTTATCACGTTTGTAGGCGAGCTGTGACGTGCGGGTACGAGTACGTTAGAGGTCGCGGGTTCGGTGCAAGTTATTAGTCTATTTGCTTTTATCAGAATATCCTTAAAACGTACAGTGGGCTTCAAAAGTTCCTGGACACCTTGAGATCTATAAATCCTTTGACAGCCTAATTTAACCAAAAAGTAACATGGACAGCGTTAATTACATTATACCTAAACTAGATGGATGTCAGGTTTTTTTACAAGAAAATAAGTAAACCCATGCAAGGAGTAGGTACCCTCAACTCAATTACATTAATAAGTAGATCTATTTATCCAGTAGCTCCTAAGACAAGTAGGTGGTTGTGTAGTTACACCAATTCATACAATTTTTGTTTCAAATTGTCCATGAAGTTATGGGTCCCACAATAATTATACCTACTAAATTCGACCAACCAACAACCAGACCAAATTACGTATATAAAATTAGTAATTTGGATCACTATAGTACTCTTTTAGACTATAGTACCTACTCTTTTAGATGTTTAAAGGATTGCGTTCTCATAGAATTGAAATCACACTTTTGAAAAAGAAGCTTACTAAATCCATGGCGTCACCGTGTTCCCCATACACGAAAGGGGCAATTTTCAAAGAGATAGCCCCGGGTCTGCGAGACTGAGAGATACCTATGTCTTTATCTCACCTTTGGCAATTTAAAACCCAAAGGCGGCTAGCGTTTTGTTCGTTTAGAGTCCGACATAACCACCTCCACCGGCTCTGGCAGGAGTGATGATTTCGCACACGATAAAAACGCGGTACTGAATCCGTCCTGGGGCCGAAGACACGAACGCTAAATACGACCTCATTTTCAGGTCAAAGCGGTGAAATCCTACACGAATCTACTACAGACTGGACACTGATAAAAGGAGATGCTGACGCTGCAGACCTGTCCCTGGGGCTGATGGACGACATCGTGACCTTGGAGAAGCTCCGGCAGTACCACATTCTGGGCAACCTTACCAACGCAGAGGAAGATGGAGAGGAACCAGACAATGATTACGACTACAGCTTCTACTAGGATCACATGACGATAAAGATTTTTTTTAAGTTTTGTTTTTTTTTCTTGTAATATATATCCTGAAAATACTAACTACCTACCGTTTTCAGCCTAGCCTTCTTACAGCACCCGGCCTGGGGTGCTGTAAGAAGGCTGGTAAAGATTTCCAACACTTTATGGTGCGGCAAAGAAAAGCATCCCCGAACCGCTTTGGATGATTAAGGCCTGCGTTTGAAGATTAAATTTATTCTCGCCCAAAAATATTTAGCATTTCATACGATCAGACATCCGGGCCCGATAAGGTCGCTACCTCACACGTGTTTCATATGATGTGAAGCGCTGATTTTCATCTTGCGTTTTGTGTTGTTCTAGCTTCTCCACCTTGAGGTATTTTAGGGTTGAGTGGTCATAAGGTTCCACCAAGACTTGTAGGGGTAAGTTTTTACTTACTGATTGACGGATGAAGTTCCGGCGCAGCCTTTCCTTTCAGGGTAAGGAGGTCAGCGGTAGTCGCTCGCATAAAGCTTCGCAAATCAAACCAATTAGGTGGCAAACAAGCAACAAACAAGTGACAAACGGATGTAACTAGGTACAACGTTACGATGATTACTAGGATAACATAAAATAAAAAGAACTATAAATATTATATAGGCTCTTTAATTTATTTAAACATACCAATACATAAGGATATACTCAACATTCAACTCTGTTACAATAGCCATAAGGTCTAACTCGGCACTGAGGGCTGGTACTGGGCGGCGAAGCGCTTGAACTCATTCGTCTTCGCGTGGTACTCTTTCGTGAAGGGGTGTTCTGGGTGGCTGTCGAGTAGCTGGGCTATGTAGCGGTTGAATACCTGCAATAATAATAATTTAAGTGTGTAAGCTTAGTGTTCGAACCCTAGTAAATACATTACCGACTTAATCATATTCCTAACTTCATTAATAGCTTAGTTGGAAGGGTTAGGGGGAAAGATTAGTAATATCATCTGTTAATAAAATTAGGCAGTGATATTAAACTCAAAATATTAAGTATTGAACCATTATTTTTAGTATTATTCCCAGTTCTCCGCCATACGCTTACAGGTCACAGTTACCACTAACCATCAGGTGGACCGTATGCTTGTCTGCCACCTAAGTGGTATAAAAATATCCCTACACGGATAGCCGGCGGTGTTGGTTATATCGGACGTGAACCGACTAAAACCGCACGTCGTCTTGGGTCATAGTCATAAGGAAGATTGTCTCTGGTATATACCTCAAAATAAAGTCATAACTAGGAGCACACAAACCTCAGGAGCTTTCCCGCTGTGTGCGGCGGTGACAGCCAATCCAAGTAGAAGGTCGGGATGCTGCGGAGCGCGGGCCTGGGCTTCCGTTAACATCTGCTCAGCCTCCTCCCACATACCTGAAGCAAAGTACATAATGTATTGGTACAGTCATACAGTGTATAGTCAGCCACAAAAGTAGCTTAACACATATTATCTATTTCTGTATATTAATCACCTAGAAGGCTTTTAATAAAATAGCCACACCCCTTATTACTTGGAACCGACAGTCATAGTTGTGAAATTGTAAGAGATAATACACCTCTCCCTAGGCTACTTCTAATATACAGGCTTGGATGCCTGGACCTGTATAATTTGATACCATTAACGTCATCTCACCTGAGATTCGTAGAAGAAATAGAGAATAAAATTCTTCAGAGGCCATCGTATATACTTTCTCACACTAGGGTGCACTCTGAGTTGTGGCGAAAAATATTATGAAATCAAAGCCAGTGAGATTACATATTATTTCCCTCGAGTCAACATTCAGTACAACGCCATCTAGCTAAAACAAGTGGAACTACTGCTACGGCTAAGGTTGAATCAAGACAAAAGTTGTTCGTAGTATCCGTCCAGTTTAGAGGCTATTCTGGCTGAACCAGTTCAACGAACCATTTGTTCCTCCACAGTTCAAGGACATAACGAAAAGTAAATGAACTCACAAGTCGTGATATTCTCGAAATTTATGTGTCCTATATGATACACACACCCCTACCTATATCTTCCTATAGTCCCAAGTCCTTCGAGCAAGGCATCTGATGAGGCTTCTGAGAGATACTATTGTAACATTGTGGGTGTCTAATGGTACCCATACACATTATAGTATCTTCCAACTTCCAACACACGTAATGATATACTTGTGCATCTTGTATCATGAGTGACTCTCTTTCCCGAGACCTTGTATTCAGTTTACCATCATGTGAGGTGAAGTCATTTTGACTTGTCTTTTAAATATCTTTTCACATGCGAATGCTGTATCTGGATATACCAGGGTACCATAATACCTCTGGAGGCAGCGGCCGCCGCTCCGACCGCCGCAGGCCCTGCTCCTAGCGCGCCGAGGCGCTCTGACAGCTCCATGATACCGTAGTGCGCGTCCTGCACGCCTGGTCCCCCCTGTAGGCAAGAAAGGGGCATTGGTATATTGGTACAATACTTTAAACAAGGAAATAGTCGGAATGATAAAATAGTAGCAATCCTTTCTAAGTTTGTTATGATAGGAATTAAAAGTTTGAAAATTCACTTCAGGTCGCCACTATTTTTTTAAAAGAACTGGTCTTTTTGCGTCGACCATAGTGTTGTTGGGTATCTTAAGTGGGTAATTAATATAATTTGCAGTTTGAAGCTCTTTTATTGTTTTTGATTGATATATCTCCTTTGCCTGGAGCGACTGAACCTCGAGAGGAGAATCTGAGGCTGAGAGTTGTCTGTGTTTTTGTCTCATAAAAATAATTACCTGGTACAAATTCAGCCAGGCTTGAGCCAACTGTGACAGTGTGCTGTCATCCTCGATGTCTTGTAGTGCCTTCAGCTGCTTGTGAGCCAGGTCGGGTCTGTTCATAGCCAGAAGACATTGTAGAGTGAAAGCACGAAGTTCTAGTACCTCAGCGTTGTGGAGGATCCTGGAAAAATAAATATGCCTTTTATTGATTAAATTTTTTGATTTTCAAGTTTTTTATTAATGTCAAAAAATGTTTTAAGCAAAAGATCTTATTCTATTTGTAAACACAACTTGTTCACTGATCAAGAGGTCCCAAGTATCCAGGCCATTACACTACCAACATGAACCTACTCCTGACACAAACTATTGTGCTGAGCTGGAGGGGTTAAAGGGGATATTAATAATTTCAAATATAGATCGGAAAGTTTGAAATTTTGATCGGAAAATGAATTGAAGTCAGTATGCTAATTGTTTTAGAAAAATTCCAATACTTTCGGCTGTTAATATTCTTTAAAAAAGAACGTAAAATTGTTTGTTTGTACACTGGGGGCATAGGCATTATTATTTTTTATTATTTCGTACATGATAATCAACCCGCTTCATATGCATTTCCGCACAGGGGCATAGGCATAGTTTAATTCTTGAGATGTAATAGTAGTTAAATTATACTGCTATACATACTTAAGAGCTGCTTCATAGTTTTCTTCATGGTAGTAGATGGTGGCAGCAACAATTAGGAAAACCTCGTTCACCAGCTCAGTACCTTTTGCGACCTGCAATATTCATTGATACACACTATTAACACACCAGTGACAAGAGGTCACAATAACCAATTCCCAATTCTTGATATGGTGAATGAATAACTAGACCCAGAAATTTCCATCCGACAGGTTTTCCGTTAAAAAAATTTCACCCTACACAATTGTAGTATAGAAAATATTGCCTCAGTAGATCCAGAATATCAAGGTGTGAGCCTTAGATGCAACTTTTACAACAGAATTTAGAGACCAGGACACACTTTACTTGGTAACTAGTCTTACTTAGTCCAGAAAATGTTTCACAATGAAAAAGTAAATTACATGTTAAGACTATTTGCTTATGACATTAATTTGTTATAAGTGGGATCTGTTTTATATAAGTAAACATAAAATGCATTTATATTTAAGTGTCTAATTGGTGGCAATAGGCTCACCACCTATTACGTGGGACTGAAAATCAAAGTTCGCATAATGTGGGTGGGCGTTAGCATATGTATATATGGCTTATATAAGTGAATCAGGGTCAAAATATGCCATGGACGAAGTCGGGGTGGATCGGCTAGTATAATAACAAGATTAAATTAGAATAGAACCAAGACAAATAATATAGGAACTCACTCTAGCATCAACATCGGCAACAATCGCAGGTTGGTTAGCATCCGGGGACAGGTAGTCCACCAGGATCTTCAGCGGTTGCAGCATAGGATCCGCCGTTTTGAGCTCCTGCAGCACGATTCTGTAGTTGCCCTGGGCGATGTACGACCGATACAGGAAAGCATCTCGTTGCAGTGCAATTAACGGTGTAGATGGCTGTAATGTTTTAAATTATCCGAGATATAGAGGAGAAGCCTTATACATTATGAAAATATATTTTAAAGACAATGTTAGGGTAAAATAATGACGAATACATGAGAGGCACGTCACCGGAATAAAACAAGTTAAAAACATGGGCAAATTGACATTTTTAGTAGAGTAGAAAGCGTAAAGTTAATACATACAGATACACTTTGGGCTTCATTGATTGCTTGTTGATAATTTCCAACATAAAATGCATTTTTAACATCGAAAAGCTCATCAACATCTTGCTGCTGACGTGCCATTTTGACAACTAGTGACAGTACAAAACAGACAGTGTTGACATATTATACTCTGTCTAATTTAGGATGATACTTTTGACAGTTCACGTCTATGAAGTAACGTATTTTTATAAACATATTAATACCTCTAAAATTATCGTAATTCATAGACAAGTACCGCCCACTTATCGTAGAGTAGTGCCTTGCAAAAATACAGCATAATTGACTGTAGACAAACGAATCGAATAAATCGAACATAATCTATTAATTTATGAAAATAATTCTATGTTTAAGTACTTATCTACTACAATTTTGGTAATAGAATTGACTAGATATAATATAAAACATTAATATTATACTATAAATGGCAGTAGCTGTAGCAATTATCAATCTATATTTGCAGTACAGTGCGATTAGGTAATGACGCGCCGATCTAATGAGGTGTCACCTTAAGTAAACAAATATTTATAAAATTATAATACTCTAAGTATATAAAATAATAAGAAATAAATGTTTTACTATTTATGTAACATCGATACCATATTCTACGGGAACGATAATCGAATATCGAATAGATTCATTTACGATTGTACTGTATGGGGTACCCTACTTAGACCTGTCAAAATTATCATCCTATATTTGACAAAGTATAATAATAATCGATTAAACTTTGTAAAATGTTTTAAATTGTGAAAAGTAAAAACTAGTGATATTAAATTGAATATCGTAAGAATTACACTTACTTATACATTTTCAGGTTTAATAACAGAATGCAATATAAACATAACACATTATTGCTACGAAATGTTTTCTTGTTAGTGTCCAAGTAAACCGTAAGATGGCGCTTAAAGTCGTGTTTTTGAATGTATGCACAGTTCATCGTCCTTTATTTAAAAAAAAAAAATAATTCAATTGAGTAAATAGGTAATAAATAATATGTATTTCCTTATTCCTTACAGTATACTTTGTAAAATATAGCTTGGGTCCTATGACAGATGTCAAAATGAGGTTCATAGGGATGTCCGAAATTCGATGAAAATATCGATACTACCAGCTATTATTGATGCATATTAAATATTTATTAGTTTTAATTTAATTGTATATATGTATTTAATTGTAATGAGAACGGAATATACGTAGCATACAAGGCGTCGGCACTCGTACTGATGAGAATGAGTCGAGTGGATCAGTGGAAGTTCAAATCAAACAAGATGTTGGCGCGTGTATCTTATGCCTATATCATGGCCCAAGAGCCAAACGCGGCGTGTCTTCTTACAAAATCCAAAAACAGGTTCAGGGCGTTGATGGTTTAAATGTAGGATTTTATTTACTCAATATTATTTAGAATCAAGTATACTGAAATATATATATTATTATGATATTAAAATACCTAAGCAATAAGAATAAATTCTAAATACTTTTTTCTTATATTATTTTTATTTTCGAATTAAGCTTTATTCAAAATATCGATAGTTCATAGTATGTGGTCACGATGATTCATCGCCCATCACTAATTAGCTCGGTATGCCCATAAAGTATGACATTGACAGCTACTACATTCAATAATAGAAAATTCAAGACTTCATGTGCGGGATTTCACTGACAGCTGTCATAGGACCCAAGCTACATTTTACAAAGTATAGTAACGAGTTCTATGTAAGTAGGTATTATCATAGATGCTACTCAGAATAAAAATTCCGTTTCGGATCCCGTGTTTCTGCAAGTCTTAGGAATAATATTCCCGGATTATAAAGTAGCCTGCATTGTGTATGAGTATAATCTATCACTGTGCCATTATTCAGCCAAAGCTGTTCAGCCGTTCGTCAGAGCGTGTTAAGAAACATCCAAACGTTTTCATATAAATTTGTGATTTATGATAGTAGTAAGTAGGTATAGGCATAATTTCGAGACCCAAAATGTGTTCAAAATTCTATACGTGCACGCGTAGCTACTCGTTGTTAGGCCGTCTTTTGAGGGTAACACGGAGTGCAAACTGCGATCATGAACTCAAATCTACCAATCATGTCAAAACATCCGAGCCGATAGGTATACGATAAGATATTTCTAGCTTTTTGTAAACTTACGAACAGAAATTAGTGGGATTGAATCCAAGTCATTAACAAACCGAAACTGTTAAGAAGAATATTCAAAGCAAGATGTAACTCTTTTTCGTTGAAAATGTAAGATTCAAACCGACTAAAAGCGCGAAAAGACATATCTCCCACACCCGGTTAATTCAGGGCCATCTCCAGTTCCGAGATGCACCTACCCGGGAAATTGGAGAGCAAGATATCCCAAATAAATTCAGTAGCAGATTTGATAAATTGCGCGCAAATCCAATACGCAGTAAATATAGGAGTACGATTAATCATTTCAAGGTTTTTCGATAGCCCAGATACTCCAGAGTCAACAAGGAAACTATTTGTGTACAATTGTGTACATAAACACATATTATCGCGAAGAGGTAAATAGAAATGATTTGGTACAATTTTCAAGTACCTACTGGAGATAATGGTTACCTGATATCCATAGTAATATTATAAGTTTGAAAAAAAAACATATCATGTGAAGACAGCTGTGATGGTGTGGGCACATATCTCAGATACCTGAACTTTCAAAGGTAATCAGAAACGCGGAGACCAGTTTCTGAGATATAAGTATGTGGAAGGGTGGAGGGATGGAGCCCTTAATATGGGAATCGTAAGCTGCCATGCGATCTGATGTAAAGGTAAAGGTATTGAGAGAACGGAGCGTTACAATTGGCGGGCTTTCCACACACACACAAGTTCAAAGTAGGAAGGCTGCCAATCGCAATGCTCCGTTCTCTCGATACCTTTACGTTACCATTTCGATAGTGCTTCATGAGGAGGGTACTGTTTGTGTTACAGCTAAAATTGATCATATTAACCTTCTTGCCACACCGTTGTCTACAAAAATATTAAACGTTAACAGATCGTTTGAAAATTTCTCGACGTTAAGCCATTTTTGAGGGTAAAAATTTAGTTTCGTCTGATACTTTCCTCCACTAGATTGGTAGTGCTTGTGCAGCTAAGCACGTAAATAATTTCCTTGCGATTCACACCGCATAGTAGGGAACTGGATCAATGTTTTTAGCTGCAACATTTTCTGTTAGGAATGTATTTTCGGCATACCCATTTTTTACAAAGTGTCAGATTGGTGGCAATAGGCTCGCCCCCTTATAACGTGGGAACGATGTAATCGTTTGTTCCCGAGTTGGCGAAATGTGGGTGTTTAATACACCTCTGCCTGCGTCTTAGGGGATAACAGTCGTGCGTATATATGTATGTAAATGTAGTTATTCAACAAAGTTCTTTGTTGTAGTTATTTCGTCTGTCACAAAGTCGTTGAAAGGAATCGAATCAAACGAAGCTTGGGCACTTTTTCTGTAAGACCCGCCGCAGGTAGCCGGGGTACCACCTGGCCGGCCGACACGTGGTAGAGAGTACTGATAACAGTCATTTGGTCGGTACCTACCATAAAAAAAATTTGAATAATAAAAGTACCTAACAATCACAGAGCGAAAGATTTTTTTTTAATTTAGGGCACGTCAATTTGACTTCACCCCGCCTGATGGTAAGCTGCAGGGAAAGTCTCATCAAAGAAGTGTTACATCTGTGGCGCTCAGCTTGACGGCCTCAAAAGACTCGGGACTGTAGGAAGAAGGAGCGCACATAACGTGAGAAGCCGCCTAAAATAATACTAAAGTAGTACCATTTCGCACCTTTGATGTAACCCCGGTACAATGTTCATCATGGGTAAATATTAAAGGAATACAACTGGGCGCTTTAGTCGCAAATTCCTTCTGACAGAATCTGACAGGATCCTTCTGACAGAATTAGAGAGAATCCTTCTTACAGATCCTTCTGACAGAATCCTTCTGACAGAATCCTTCTGACAGAATCCTTCTGACAGAATCCTTCTGACAGATCCTTCTGAAGAATCCTTTAGACAGAATCCTTCTGAAAGATCAGACATAATCTATCTCACAAAATCCTTTGTAGTTTATGTATGAATGGATTATTGTACAGAGTAATAAAAAAGCACAAGCCATGGTGTTTTTCTTGTCATTAACAAAAAAGGACTCGGACAAGACAGAGAACTAGGGGCTGAACGAATAACATCTACAAAGATCTATTATTCCGACAATAACTAAAAGTGCCTAGTAGTAGAGTATTTATACCTTCACACCTTTGCTTTTTTACTTTGGTAATTGCAGATAAGGATATAATTCATTGTAATACATAGCAGGTAAGGAAAAAAGGTGTTACCTTTCAAAGATAAGATAATAATTGCATGAAAACGCACTAAGTTATTTGGCCGATTTCTGAGAACTTTCTCAGATTAACTAGCCTGGTAAAAGGTGTCTGTTTCCTCACTTTGTACGTGATAATATTGCTGCTTGGGATGTATTCAAAACAGAATTAAAATAACTGTTATTTTGCTAAGCAGAGTTTATCTATTGTTATTTAGCTAAATAATAGTTATACGTGTTATTATTTAATTATCCCACGTGGACTGTATTATTTAGAATGACGGAGGTAGGACACGACGGTATCTCTCGTCCTAATTGAGCAGTCCGACTGGGGAAGTACCATCGCCTACAGAATACCTTTAGAATGACGGAGGTAGGACATGACGGTATCTCCCGTCCTAATTGAGAGGTCCGACTGGGGAAGTACCTTCGCCTTACAGAATACAACGGCTATTAATAACCTTGTATTGTGTTTCTGGCGGTGAGTAGGGTAGCCAGAGCTCACTGAAGAGGTTTTGTGTTGTCAGAGGGAAGACCGAGAAACCCTTCTTTGTCTTCTGCACTGACAGCACAGAGACTATTAACCTTCTTTTAACTTTCCCTCCCTCCTGCCCTTCTCCCCTCTTCTCTAAATGTAGAACGAATGTGACGCCCTTGGTGTTGCAAACGTCCATAGGCCACGGTAACCACTTTCCATCAGATGGATCGCGTGCTTGTCTGCTACCTAAGTGGTATAAAAAAGACGTAGAAACTGATATTGCTGCATTGGACTATCTCATGAACTCAAAGGCAGGGTTTTATAAAGTGAGTTAAATATTTTTATATTTTATACCACATATATACCACGGTAGACAAGCACACGAACCACCTGATGGAAAGTTGTCACCGTGGCTTATGGACGTGGTTAGAAGACAAGTTGTTATGAATATAACAAAAATTAATGATTTTGAGCTTACCTTAATTTTTTTTCGTTATAATGTTATCCCAGAAGGGTTAGGCAGGCGTGAATAAACATACGTTATATTATAGTCACGCCTTTTTCCCGCGGAGCAGGCAGAGACAATAGCCTGGAATCTGCTTCCGTCCTCACATCTATCAGCTGGTTTCGAGTACTTTTTATCTGCCCTTATAATAAATAATAATAAATATTCTAGGACAATCTACACAACGCCACCTAGACCTATGTATGGTAAGCATAGTTTAACTAGCTTGTGTTACGGGTTCTAGAACGTGGATAAACACACTTAGATACTTTTTGTAAATACATGCATATTGTAACATAGTAACATCCAGACCAATGCAAATATTCATATTCATGCATACAAATATTTGCACTGAGCGGGAATCGAATCCACGCTTCCTGCGTAGCAGTCGCGTTCACTACCGTCACGCCATGCCCTTTTTTCAATACTTCATCAATTTGATCATTGTATGTTCTGCGATATAATAAACTCAAATACAATAATCTATCTATACTATTATATCATTGTAAAAGTTTATGTTTGTCCGCGATGGACGCAAAAACTACTTAACAGATTTCGATGCCGTTTTTTTTTTGTTTGAAGGGGTTTGGTCCCAACTTAAAATATTGCGTTTGTTTGATTGCAATCGGTTAAGTATGTTTAGTAATATAAAATTTAAGTTGCACAGATGGCGCTTAGGTCACGCTAACCGACAGCCACGCGGGGGGAGCCGCGGGCATAGGCTAGTTTAGATATATTATACTTAACTAGCTGATGTCTTGACTCCGGCCGCGTGGAGTTTTGACCCGGTTTCCGTACCGTCCGGTAACCCAAGGGACCCGGTACCTTTTCTCGGGATAAAAACCTATATGTTATTTCAAGCTGTAATCTATCGCTGTTTCGAATTTCAACCAGATTTCAGTTTCACTTCAGTCATTAGAGTGTAATTGAGTAACAAACATCTTCACACAACACCGCGATAGCCTAGTGATATGAATAATGGACTGCCGAGACGAGGTCTCGGGTTCGATTCCAGGTTTTACCATAGCACACACCAATGACTTTTCGATGCTTTTCGAAGCTATGTGTGTATTTATCGTAGGTTTATAAGTACCCGGTTAATGGCAACTGGCTCGCCACCTACATTGGGACCTAAACATAAACTGAAGGATTGTGGGTGCCAGCACCTCTGTCAACCCCTTCGGGGATATAGGCGTGAGTTTATGTTATATTATGTTGTTACATCCTCACAAAATTTCACATTAATAATTATCTTAATGAATACAGATTGAACTAGGACTTTTCATCATTGTTATACTAGTATAACAAGCAGGATAAAAATCATATCATATAAAAAATCATACTATGCGGCAAGACAAAAAAATTTCACCACTTTCAAAGTGTAATATTATTTATTAATTCCTACTTATTATAAGGAAGCACCGGTGATTTAGTGGTTAGAGTTGGCCTAAGATCGAGAGGCGTGAACTCACTCCTAACACTAGCATGGATAACTAAGCTGAATAGCTTAGTTATCCAACTAACCCATCCGGGTTGGAGGGAATATTAGTAATTCCGGTTGCTAACATTCTTTAAAAAAATTGTTATTTTGAAAAATAGTTTAAACGGGCAAACCTTAGACTAAAAGTTTTAATAAATTATTTTTTAAGTCTGAGGATAAAAAATCAGGTAAGCATAAATCAGAACCTCTTCATTCTAAAATTAACCGTTGAAAATATAACCGAAGTTGAAGGGAAGGACCATTGTATGCAGTTGCACGCACGGCCGGTGCACCGTGCAACGAGACCGACAGATGTGAGCCAAGGGCCTGAGAAAGGGTCCTTACAATGCGTTGGGGTCGGAAAGTAATGTGAAAGAAATTTCGCAAGGCGAAATCTTATCGAATGCACGAATGGGGCGATGTGTGAATATGTGGGAAAAATTCATTCTTTGTTATAAATGGACGGATTTCTTCAATATTCGGTTTTAATATATGGTAGGTATTGAGTTGATTTTGATTCATGTGAAAAGTACAGTCAGTTACTAAAGTAACGTATATCTATTTGCAAATGAACTTGTCAAAATGAGATGCTTCTGTAGTGAAAATCAACTGAAACATTATTAGTATAAAAATATCGTTTCAGTTTGCATATTTTTCAGATATATGGGTAACTCCAGTTTTCAAATAGTAATATTAAGATGCACATTCTCCAGTTTTGTATAGAACCATCAATACGAGAGTCCGACTCGTAAGCAGTTTACCAATTTTTAATTTAAAACAAAATGGCTAATACATATAAGCGAATGTATTGAAGTGTTTGACCACCAATCTCTAAAGGGGTAGGCAAAGGTGTATTATTAGACCTACATTTCACTATGATTTTCGGTCACCCGTAATACGGT
This sequence comes from Pelosia muscerda, assembly GCA_963691645.1. Taxonomy (NCBI): domain Eukaryota; kingdom Metazoa; phylum Arthropoda; class Insecta; order Lepidoptera; family Erebidae; genus Pelosia; species Pelosia muscerda. The sequence continues at coordinate 2,089,518 of OY829114.1, read as the reverse complement.
GCTAAGTTATTACCGTCAAGCGGATTTTTCGTCATGGCCTGTATGCCCACTGTCGAATATAGAACAGGGGCCCTAGACATTTGAAATAGATTAGATTGATCAATGTATAAGACTGGCATTCGTTCACGCCTGTCATAAATGTAATAACCGTCTGATGAAGCTTGTCTTTTTCGATAAACAGTAGGCTTAAATCACTGACTTATTTTTACATTTTCAAATACGTTTTAAATTTTTTTCACATTTTGGGGACCCTCTCCAAGCGGGGCCCCAAGCAATTGCTTCCTTTGCTTCCTGGTAAATCCGCCACTCAGTCTCCTACAATAACCACGGGAAGATGGGGTGGCATACGTGTCTAGTAACTTCTACAATAAACATCTATACCTAAAGCAGATTTTGTTTACGAATGCACCCTTTTCTCTCATAATGGCAGCATTTCTCTCAAAGGTCCTATATTCAAATGTCTAGACGTACACTCCAAGTTCCTTTACTTAACAAGTGTTGCACGCGGCTGTGCGCAACGATACTAACTTTGAATACAGCCCTCCCAGAGGGAATGGCTTGCAGAAAAGATAAAACAATTATTGGATTATTTAGTTTTAAAATTCATCATAGTATTGTTGGGAGTTTATATGAATGTTCATTATTGAAATAAAACTAATTTTATATTTTATTTGAATAGTTAGCATACTAAATGATTTAAAATTGCATCAAATTGATTGGGTGGAATAATCAAAAAATAATGAAATATTTCGATGAATTTTCTGAAGAGAGAGAGAGAGAGAGAGAGAAAAAGAGAAAAATTGAGTAAATGAAAATTTTTGAGGACCAAGTGAACCAAGTGTCGCGGTATGGACAATGGACATACCATGTGAAGAGATGATAGTATTATTGTAAAAAGGTTCAAAGTATAATTGTAGAGGGCTTTAAGAGCAGAGGTCGGCTCAAGAAAATATGGGTGGAAAGAAAGAAGATAGGGCAAATAAGAAAGTGACTTAGAAAATTACATCTGACAGGAAAGTTTGGAGGAGAACGACATGTTGCGTTGACCCCAATTAATTGATACAAGGGCAGGGAGATAAAAACGTTGATGAAGATTATGTGAAAAAGACAATCTCGAAATAGACCTTAGCCAGACTGTTACTGTTTTCTGATGCGGTACCAAATCCGGACATTATACGGATATATTTTTCATAAGTAAGTACCTTCAGCTTACGTTTATCACTCCACACATTTCTTGTAAAACCGAATCGGAAAATCTCTCATAGAATTATTTTTTGTAAAGGACTAGTCCGTCTTTTAGAATAGGTATACTGTGCCCAATAGTCCCCATCGTCCTAATGCTTTCATACAAAATTGAATGTTCGGTTAAAACCGGTTTAAGAACCGTTACCAAAAAAAGGAGACCTGCTATCCTTAACTTGTGCCTCTATAAGTAGTTCTTGGGAACGTGAACACCCTTTATGAGTCTCTAACTAGATTTGCATCACATTAAAATGATTTTTAAATAAGTAGTGGTTAATAATAGCTCCTTTTGTACCGCTCTGTTTAAATCATAAGAAAATTATATACTGAGGTAAGATTTCGCCCATTTATAACGCGTTTAATTCATGATCATGAAAGTTTACGCGAATACCATTCAATGAAAAAGTAGAATGATGAATGAATGAAAAATAGATTAAAAATATTTTACTGTCGGCATATTTCACTCAATTATTATTGAGGAAATGTGAACGCTTAGTGTATTGAAAAAATTTTTCAATGGTTATATTCATAGTTAAAATGTACCGTTTGTAAAAGTAAGTTTGTAAAATGCTCACGTATATTTAAGTGTTATGTAAATAAATGCAAACAAAAATTGCACTGTTCGGAAATGAATCCTAACCTTCAATATAACAGTCGAATATTATTGCGACTCTACACAGGCCTAAGCTAGCTATAAAATAAGAATTGCAGACTTTGCTAGAAGACGTGAGTTAACAGCACATTTAAAGATTTCAACCGTGACTTTAGAAGTATGATCCAGCTTATGATTAATAAACGTTGTGACATTTGAAATAAGAAATAATCCTATCTCACCATCAAATTAATTGTTCTAAAACATACATTATTGATAACATATTTGTACTTCTCCACTATATGTATTATTTGTAACTAATTGCACGAATGATCATAACTGTCAATGTAAACCTTTGAGAATGCCGCAAGGCGAAATCGGTTAGGTATGTACATTAATAAATACAGTGGAGAAGTACAATTGTGTTATCAATAATGTTTTGGTAGCTAATGTTCCAAAAAATAATAATTTAAAGTGTATTTGCACAAGTCTAGGCTTGCGCAGTTATACTTAAACGTGTACGGCTACCATAGTACAATATTATGCCATAATTTTAGCATATTAGGAGGAGTTTGCACCATGCTTAAGCCAGAAATTTGTAGCTTTAAGGTAGGTAATCATCTGTCCTATAAAAAACCTTTTTTTACATAAGGTAGTCTTTATTAATGGTTTTAAATTTATTGTCAGGTACACCAAGGACCGATTTGGAAAGTTATACATAACATATATAAATAAAGACTTGTACAGCATTAATGTAGTGTTGCAAACGTCCATAGGCCACGGTGACCACTATCCATCAGGTGGGCCGTATGCTCCTCTCCCGCCTCTAACAGCTATAAAAAAAAACTTGAGGGTCATAGTCAACATCACATAAGTTGATACATCTGCTGATTAATAGAAGAAGCACTGGTACACTAAACGTCTACCTTTCGCTGTTCCTCGAAATCGCTGAACGTGAAGAGCTGAAACTCTGCCTACGCACATTACGTAGGAGGAGTTCTCACGTGCCCTTAGTGACACGAGACTTCATCGCGAAAATCAGCTATGTTAGTCATTATCGAGCGCATTAGCGCCGAGCCGACTAGGAGTCGTAGTGGTCGCCATGGTCGAAATCGATCGGAGGCATCATTATCATCACACTAAACGTCCCACCCGGGATTCGAATCCGGAACAATGTGTACAACAGTTACACACTATAACCAACTACACAAACAACAACCACTATAAATATTTTCATAAAACATGATACAGCACATCTATTAATTTTGCTAGTAGCAAAAGTTCGCGAACAAGGAAATAATACCTACTTATGACCGGACGATATTAGCAAAGGTCGTTGAACTCTGCCAGCTGCCGTGGCCCAGAAAGGGGTCGCTACCCTTCGTTCAAGAATCCAACCCTCAAAGGTTGTGGACCCAAGAAATATTTTTTTGAAACTCATCATGTGAAATGATTAAAAAAAATCTGAGTAAAACCGTTAAGTATTTGTACGAATACTGATTGCACTGTGAACCTTTTAACTTAATTTGTAAAAAGGGATTTAAAATAATATAATTGTATGAATTTATAAATATAATCTATATAAATAATAATGAATCGGGGAGCTCGAAGACGATAGATAGACCTATTCGAATAATTCTTTTTTTTATTTATTCCTTGAACTTTAAGGAAGGTTTTTACGGAGCAGTGGGAACGGATCAGAAGTTCACGCGGGCGGAGCTGCAGACAATAGCTAGTTTATTATTTATTATGAGCTTGTACTGTGTATCTTATGGAGAGGTAGACTGTAATGAGAATTTATATGGTAACCTTACGCACAGAAATGGCTGTATCGTTGATGATAACAAACTCGATGCTTCCTCCATAAACATGGCTCCAAGAAGATCACCGGTTTGCAAAATATGCTGACTGCATTCTGACTTTACACTTCTGATGTGTGTTAATGATTGGCTACAATATATTATCAGTTGCTATTGATTCGATTAAACCACGGAATAAAAATACCGTACCGTACTTCATTTTTCTATGGATTAAGCATTAGTCATCTATATTTTCCACCCCTGTTAATATTGTAAGCATATCTGAAATGGCTGTTGGGTTATGTTTCAAATTCCACACATCAATTTGACTTCACCTCGCCTAATAGTAAGCTGAAGGCAAAGTCTTTGGAAAGATGGCCATTATTACAAACAAGTACACAGAGTTGTGACATATTTGAAATACTTGTATTTAAAATACAAATACAAAATACAAAATACGTATTTTGGATTTTGTACTTAAGTACTTTTTTTAAAAAGTATTTTGTATTTTATTTGAAATACTATTCGAGACGTATTTTGTATTTGTAAAATGCTTTGTAAAATACAAAATACTTTTTTATTCTTAGCTTCGTTTTTCTGAAGCATTCCGCGATTCAGTAAAAACAAAAAATGCCCGCTAGTGGCGCAGGAGCTTCTATGCGCAAAATGACAGATGAAACAAAATGCATATACTTCTTGTTCTTTTCTTAAAATGGCTTCTGCAGCAGGATAGCCGCAATTTTGCCAGTCTCTAGTAAATGTAAACTTTTATAAAATTAATGGCGAGACGCCAATGTCAAGTTTCAAGTTTTAAAAAAGTCTTCCAGAGCCACGTTAGCCACGCCAGTAAATTCGTTTCCGTGTGTCCGCCCCCCACGAGATCAGGTAGACGATCAGGACGTGTGGTTGGATTTTAGGGGGCAAAAGAATAATGCATATAAAACCTGACCAATAATATATGAGGGACCCCTCTTGACAATTCTCAAAGTCACTGTTACGTTTTACAGTGTTGACAGCTATTTCATTATTACTGTGTTGTTCGCTCGAAAAGTCTTTAAAAAATGCCAAAACTAATTGTATTTAAACAATATGCCATGTAGGCTATAAGACATTATTTTAACGATTCGTATTTAAGTGATTATGAATGTATAAATGACAAATAAAAATACAGAAATAGAAAAATATATTTATAAAAAACCAGTATGATTATGCGTCCACACAGACGCAACATGTCAGATGCTCTTTTTGAAGATTTAAAAAAAATAGAAGATCAAAAATTCTGAAAACCAGTAATTTTACCATAAAGTATTTTATATTTCAATAAAGTATTTTGAAAATACATATTTTGTATTTAGTATTTAAATACAAAAGTCAAAAGTATTTTGTATCTTGTATTTGAAATACTATATTAAAAAAGTATTTGCATTTTGTATTTAAATACTTTTCGAAAAGTATTTTGTACATCTCTGCAAGTACAGTATTACAAATGGTGGCGCTCAGCTTGACGGCCGCATCATATGCTTCATTTCATTTACACTTCGCATAGAATATACACGAGAAGATCTCAAAATTGAAATCGTATACAGTAACAAGAGCCAAACTGCAAGCAATAGTTTGTAATTCGATATGTACTGTTGTAAGAACAGGTAAAAATCTTTACCGTGAACTGTATTAAAAAATTATGAAGTACTCAAAATCATTTGAAAAACACAGGTACTCAAAACCAAAGGAATATTAAAAAATAGAAATAATAATAAAGTTTAGTAAAATGAGCTATACAGGTAAGTAAGTGTATGTACTTACCTGCGAAGTAAAAACTCGGCCACCAAAGTTTTGTAAGAAAAATTTAAGAAAAGTAATATATAAAATAATTCGTGTTAGATATTGACCGGTGCCCCTAGGGTTCCGAGAGAAAATCTCACTAAGATAATGAGGATATCTACTAGTACTTCTGCGAAGAGCAGAGTAGACTAGAGTAAAAAAAAATACGAAATCCAAGTTCTATTTTTTTCCACTTAGGTCGCAGACATGCACGCGACCCACCTGATGGAAAGTAGTAAGCGTGGCATATGGATGTTTGCAACACCAGGGGCATCACATTCATGCTACCGACCGTATAGAGAAGAAGGGGGAAGGGAAAGGCGGGAAAGGAGAACGCTAAGAAAGTCACTGTAGAAGAGTCTGCAGAAGACAAAGAAGGGTTTCTCGGCTTCCCCAATGACAATACAAAATCTCTCCAGTGAGCTCTGGCTACCCTACTCACCGCCGGAAACACAACACAAGGTCATTATTAGCCGCGGTATTCAAATATTTAACATTTCATTATTTTTTTTAATTTACGGGCTCCGTTTTTTTCTCACAACAACCTGTGAATTGCGATATCCTTTTAGCAAAAAATCCTCAATTTCCCTCAATTTCACCCTATCAAAAAAGCTCTCGATAGAAGTTGTATTTTCATAAACCACGTGTGTCAAGTTTGGTGAAAATCAGTTAAGAAATACGTGCTCAAGACCTGAAATGACATAATATTTATATATACACACAGATATACGGAAGAAAGCAAAATCGTCCATACTGTAGAATCAGAGCAATCTGACTGTACATCTTTACCTGCGTGAACAGTAATAATAACAAAACCAACTTAAACCAACACTTAGACCAATAATATCCAAATAATAAAATAGTATTTGTTATAAGAAATCACCGGGGTGGGCCAAACCTTTCCGATTTATTTCCAACACAACTATAAGATTAAACATCTACCCTATTCTAAAGACTATAGTGCAATATTTTATCTTAATCATACGACCGTTGAATGATAAAAGTGTGTAAGCGACATGAACTTTTTATAGAGAAATGGTATCAACTTACATAATGAACACTTCGCAGCGAATTGATTTTCCTATCAGCTATCGTTGTTGCCTGTACTTTAGCTTCAGCCTATCGAGCATCGAATAGTACTTAAAACATTGCTGTTGTATAGGAAAAGGTAGTAATAAAATAGTATTTAGTTAATTTATTTAAACTGTTGTTCATTAGATTCTCAACTCTACTGAGAACATCCAGAAGAAGGTATCTTCAATAAAACTGGGTACTGAGGCTTTTCGTAGTACGATTTACTCCTACCGCAGTTCAGATCGCCCAAACACACTTTTTACATTGTGTATTTCGAATCGCTCTGAAAATTTATTGGACTGAGGCGATTCGCTCTGTGATCTCACGGGAACATAAATGAATAAAATGTAATAATACAGAGGTGAATCGAAATATTCTTCGTAATACGTAACACACTTTCCACCAACCAACTACTAGATGTTCAGCGACATCACTATATGGTGGATATTCCGACACACCACACAATATAAGTTTAAGACAAGTACACGCCCATCGGGTGAAGAGCGGTCACCACCAGAATATCACACTCGTGCTGCCGACCTGAGTTTGCGTTACCAGAAAGCTACTTGGGCGTCTAGACAAGTGGCTATCTTTTTGTAGAATGGAATAGAGATTGATCAATGTATGGGTGGACTTCGTTCGTTCACTCCTGTCAGAAATGTCATAAACGTCAAAATACGTGTCAATCCCATTTTCTATTCCATTCTGCAAAACGACTACACACGAATTCCCTACCCCTGGTCCTAGGCATATTAAGTTCAGGGAAAATTCCCACGGACACAACCATACGGAGTGTCCCTAGCCCGAGCCGTTTAGGTAGGCTATGTCGGACTCGCACCAAAGTTGCCGGAGGCGGCAGATAGACCCAGCTTTCGAAATAGCCCCTGATAAACCAACTGAACTGACACTGGGAAGTGGGTGTCTCGAGTGAAAACGTTCCTTCCAGGCAATCGTTCCATTATAGAATTGGTAGACCACATCCTCCATGAGTGTGGAGTTGGGTGGGTGACGGGTGTAGATATGCCTGTCACCTTAGCAGACACGTGGTCGCTTCACCCGAATGGCACCATCTCGAAAGATCGACGGGATATGTTGCTTACTATCTCACCTCCGGCAACGGAAGACTTATAGACGTCGAGCATGTATTTGCAATATTCTGCAATAGGGAAAACCAGACCTCGACACGCGTTTCGTCTCTACACAAGGCATCTTCAAGATCGCTGCAGAGTGACTGACATGTGGACAGTAAGACGTCTAGCAACGCCTATTAATGTTAAGTTTAGGAACCTGTGATTGGCACCACGTCTAATCACGTCCACCTTATACATAGTATGTATTTAATAACAACTAGGTTGACAAAGTAACTGTAGTTCCTGGCCACTATAGTCCGTGACCGGAAGTAAATACTCAGATAAAAGTTCCAAGATTGAATCAGAATAAGCAAACGCAACTGAACACAAAGGTTCGTTGTCTTGTCGTTCCGCCACGTTGGCACGGGTCCAAATACAATAAATAATCGTTTATAATTAATGTTCGGGATGCGTACAAAACGCACAAAATAGTGCATTTTAAAAATTAAGCCGGATACTATTTGCAATATTCAAAAATCGATTCTTCTTACCTCGGTACATCTATAGACGCCTATAGACGCATCCGTTTTTATCTTAACATCGGTCGACTTTCAAAGAACTGTGTAAATGGCAAAAAAAATATACACAAAGCCTGTCTCGCATCTGCTATCCGGCGTATTGAGCAGATGGTCTGAAAGGACCTTATAAAAAAAATCACTACCTGCTTGTTCTCATTGTTGTCTCGCCGTGTACTTATTCTTGAACTTGAGACGCTATGAACGGAAGGGAGAGCATGTTTTGTTGATTAACAAGGACAGTTCTCACGGTTCAATCGTGGTGGGTTGTTGCGTAATTAGCTTGTTAGAATATGTAACAACACTTGTTTTTAGGGAATTTGTGTTAATATACCTACCTATTAAGCTATGGAAACTATAGTGTGATTTAAAAATCTTTTTGATATCTTGCTACGACCACGACCTTTATGGCACCGAGAAAGGTGTACGTGTTTATTCGGGGTCTGAGAGTTTGGTTTGCACCAAATTATTGAACAAGGAGTATTAAATAAAACCGCATTAGTTCTTATTGTTTGTTTTTGACAATATAAATTTGTAACCATCATAGATCATCTTATTAAATATAATCGTATCTTCGCGGGAGTAGAGAGCCTAATGCCACCTATATAATTACCCCATTACCTTATTAAGCCGCCTTACACCTGAGCATAAGGTAACGACATCTCAGGTATACTCCGATATTTTAGACATGACACGTGCTTTAATCTCTGTGTTGGGGGGTCCCTTGTAGAATTTACATTACATTACAAACTTACAAACAAACAAAGTATGACCACTCGTATGACACTTGAAGTAAATGATAGTTTTGTAATTTTCTAATTAATATTTACAACTCCATTGCTCGATATCAGATTATAGTAAGTCACCGTTTACTTCTAAGCCAACTTGAGGATTATAATAAGTAGAAAACACGCTATTTTCACTCACTATAATTATGGGTGACCTATAGCCGTGGGTTGACCTGTTAGAATTCGTGTTGTAGTTATTTATTTACTCATAAAACCTAGTGAATACAATCATACATGCGTCGCCGTACATGTTTATGGAGTCGGTCTTATGATCGAGATGTCTTAGGTTCAAATCCTGGCTATTACACAAACGACGGCGACGACGCGAACCTAGTCCTAATACAAGCAATTCAACTTAGCGAGGGAAGAAATATTAGTATTTCAGTTAAAAATCTTCAACAGTTTTACCATTCCGATTATGTGCAAACATACGAGTTAACTTAACAATATTAATTATAACTTAATAATGCAGGTTATACATGCCATGGTAATATGGCAAATATGATACGACATAACGAGCGAAGGGTGAATGACTCGTTAAACTCGGTTCACTCAAATGTGTGATCTATTTTTTTAGTGAAGGGTTCGTACAAAATTATTCCTACCGTATTTTTATTTCCCTTGATAGAGCATGGCATGGGTGAAACCTATGAACTCGATTTTGAATAATTTTTTACTGTTGTAATATTGATTTGAAACTGTATAAACATGTTTATATACAGATCATTTAGTTAAAACACAACGTTTTTGATACTATTCTAATAAATTATAAGTCACGAAATGTGAATGTATCATCATCGTATCCCCTATGCCAAAATCAAAAAATCTATATGCAAAAATAATTTATTCTGTATAGACCATTAAACGGCACTTACAAAACGTCAATATCAACAATATTTTATAAATTAGTGAGCAAATGGACCACCACCAGTTCGAAACGCGGCTCCGACCTGAGAAGACTTCGGCAAGAAACTCAGCAGGCTTTTTTTTTGTGACATTTGATGTGTAACACGCGTTGCTCAAAGTACGGTAACGCGCAACAAACTGTTGCTTGTGAATAGATACTAGGTTCTTTGTCTATACGTAATAGAAGGCTACCTTCTACTGGGCAACCTTCTATTACGATATTATTTTAATATGGTCCTAGAAATATTTTAAATTCACGGAAAATTATGGCCACCCTTGTCAAGCAACTGTGCTAGTGAATGCAATGTATTGAAGAGAAATCCACATTGAGGGATTGGGCTCACATTGTGTTGTACTTACACGAAATAGATCAACGTGTAAAAATAAATACAACTTTGATGTATAGACCGAGGAGACGAGTACAAAGAAACGTAAAATGATGTTTTTTTAGATATCTTTACGGTTTTCTGACTGACTTGAAGGCCGCGGTGTAGTATTAAAAGTGATGCCCACGCCTACTTTCTATCATCACACCGCTCGCCAAAGGCAGGAAGTTCATCCTCACACATTACGACCGGAAACGGTGCGCACTGTGCGGTATGAAATGAACTTCATCCCGAACACGATCAAGCTGTGGAATGAACTCCTAGCTGTAGTTTTTCCAAGTGACTACAATATGGGGTTCTTCAAGAAAGGCATTAGAAGGTTTCTACAGGGTTGGCAGCGAGTGTGTGACGACTCTGGTGTTGCGAACGTTCATGGGCTACGGTGACTACTTTCCATCAGGTGGGCCGTATGTTTGTCAGCAGCACCTAAGTAGTATAAAACAAGTAATGGGAGGGAAGCATGCATTATTCAAACAATATGAATCTTCTTCCTTAGAACGCCAGACTCACCTGCATTTTTTGAGCTATTGGTCATTTTAACACTTCATACACTGCCTAACCCTTCGGGGATATAGGCGTGAGTTTATGTTATGTTATGTGTATATACACATGTATTGTATTCACGTCTGTAAATCTCAGAAGGGGTAGGCAGAGGTCTATTAACATCCACATTTCCCCAAATAATGATTTTTGGTCCCACGTAAGAGAGCCTATTGCCGTCAAGGGAACTGCGTTAGGCTTATTGCTTGATACATTGTTATGGGCTTGATACAAAGCATAATGTTCCTCCAACACAAGGTGATCACGTATCTTCACTGTTTCATTCATTTAATCACGTTTTCTAGATCTAGTGAGGTGAGGTAATTTTTAAGATTCCATTCCTCGAAAGAAAAAACAGGAATCCCTTATGATCCCTTTTGTCTGTCTTCTTTGTACATTTGTCTGTCTGTGAAAACTAATTTTCAGGAACTCTAGACGCTAGACTTGATTTGATTTGATCAAAAATGCTTATTTGCCACCTAAGTAGTATAAAAAAATGAGAAAGTCAAACTTTTTAAATAATGCAATCAAAACATACAGAAGTTTATTTAGCATTTAATTCTTATACAATCGCTTTGTGTACGAGTATGGTAAGTTTGCAAACACATGTAATTAATCGGTCTAAGCTAAAATAGTTCTACGAAACAACCTAGGTCAGTTTTTATTCTTAGAACTCAAAACCTAGACAGGAAGGCCTCGCTTCACTCGTCAGCCGAAGTAGGTTAAACTAGTTTTGTTTTTGATAGTGTGTTGCTTTGCATAGGCTAAGGCCATGTTATGTGTTTAAATGTTGACCAATAAACCAAGTTATATCTCTATACACTTCAAATCCAAAGGTTGTATAGAAGAGAATGCTATATGCAATAAGGCCACCTTTTTTCCCGTGCGCAATCCTCACGTATACTAATCTCATCAAAGCCGGTTAGAGAGATATGTCGGACTCGAACCGACTAAAACGCACGACGTCTTTGGATCTCTAGTTGCCAGAGCTGAGATAGTAGCGAAAATATCTCTCGCACCCTTGTAGGCTGGCATCTTTATAACTTTTCTGTGCTGTGTTTATTTGGTGTACAATAAATAATTTTATGTATTTAAAAATCAATTTTAAAAATGAAAGTATTCTTTTATTCAGAATATTTTTTTTGCATCCAAACCCGGGGCGGGCGTTTTTTAATGAACTAAACAGTTTGAATCCTTATTGCAATGTTCTATGTTACGAAAATTTTGAAAAACAATCAAAGCTTTTTCTTAGCGTTGATCACAGTTATAGCCGATGTTTTTACGGGAGCGCTTGCCATCTGAATTCCCTGCCCGAAATTCGAGTCCAGGACTTATTGATCGTGAGGCCGACTCCTTAACCACTAAGCTACCGACTCTTCATTACTATCTAATTAGTAAAATCTAACTAGCAGGCCCAAAACTATACCATTTAAAAAATGTTTAGTGTAATTTCAATCAGCGGTAGATAATTAAAAGTTCATAAAAAATTATCAATGGAAACCGATTTAATTTTACGACTATCCCTGTCATGAACTTATAACTACTTAACAATGATCTAATCTGACCAATTATGTCGAGGTCTGTCTCAAAACTATCGACATTCAAAGTCATCAATTCTTAGAAATCACCTAAACACTCTTGTATGGAACCGCGAGCAATAAAACTTATACCGGAAGTTAACTTAATTAATAGAATAATGAAATGGGTTACAATACCCTAGGGAACATAACCTGCTGATTGACGAATGAAGACCATTTACACCACACCATTTACTGTTGATCGATGGCACTTGGTGGAACTTGTTACACATATTAAATAAACACTTTGTAATATATAGTGAATGCGTCACCCCGCTTTTGCAACATTTTTCACTTTTTTTTTATACAGACTTTTTTTTTTGCTATGTAGTGATATACAGGGTGTAAGGGGAACGGTTCCTCATGGTACACAACATATTGGCACTAAAAAAAATTTCGTAACGCAATTTTCTTTATACTTTTCAATTTTTTTTATTATTTTTTAAACCGTTTAACTAGCGTTATTCACTCTCGCTTTTGACCACTATGTCACCTGGAGGTAAGTGATGTGGTCCACGATGGAACACGCTTGTCTAGAAGTAACCTGTTCACTCTAGTTATGAAGACTTGCAAGTTATTGAAGATTTATTAAATGCAAATGAATTTCAATGTCAAAATTGTACGATAAACAATGCACAAATCCATATAACAAAGGGTGTACCAACGTTACTGTACTAATCTAATAACCCGTCCCTGATCGTACCCGATGCAAAAATGCTCATCACACTTGCTACTTTCCACGCTGAATGGTGATGGCCAACCTTTGAACCAGGAACGATTCAGAAAGAGCCACCGATCACCTAGATGAGCCTCTGTCCAATTGCCATAAGAACGCTTTTAGCCTCCTTGCCCCAGCTACCCAGGAATTCCACCGCCACCGGTGGCGAAAACCCTTCGTAATTACCTTTCCCACGGTGTCCATTGTACCCTAACAGCTGCAGAGTTAAGGACCTAACCAAGGCGACTGAAGGGGCTAAAGACTAGCTAGAATTTGGAGCGAGACTCATTTTGCACAAATATATGTTAAGAGATATTGAAGTAGACGGTACATGGCGGAAATCCTTTACGAGAAAATGAACAATCCCAACGATAGCAATAGTAAAGCGCCACCATTGTAGCACTGAACGGGTTTGCAATGGTGACCCTCTTTCATGAGACTTTGCCTGCAGCTTAACATCAGGCGAGGTGAAGTCAAATTGACGTGCCATAGATAAAAAAAAAGTAAGATATGTATTACTTAACGTCATAGGAAGAAATGCCAAAACGCACCCCTGAAAGCCAGTAAAAAAACTTCTTACCCGAGGAGATGATATGTGATGTTCCTAATGTAACAGACGTCTATATGCCAAGGTAACTACGTCCCATCAGATGGGCCGTATGCTTATTTACCATTTCATCAACATTATTCATCATCATTCCAGCCATAGGATGTCCACTACTGAATATAGGTCTCCCTCATCGACCTCCAATCCGACCGATTTGCGGCGGTCTGTATATTTGACTACTTATGTCGTTCGTACGTGGTCTCTCTTCGAGAACCTTTCGGCTCCAACGGCCAGTTGTTCTTCTTGCTATGTGTCAGTCACATTAGGGATATAAAATGTACATTAAAATCTAAGACTTATTAAAACTTTATCTATACCGGATTATTACAGTTATGAATACATAGATAACCATTATTCCACTTCAGCAATCAAAAGAATAACCAAAAAGTAATACAGAAAGCTTATTATAGAACGAACTTTGGAATATCGACAACTACCCTTTATTTTTGGGGCCCGGGCAATAACCCCGGCGACCCAGTTTCACCGCAGACCCTGTTTCAGCTATGCGGACAATCTTATTTACGGAGCCATAAAGTCGAAAATTAAAAAAATATATCCGCGAGTACCAGGCGGTCATAATGTTTGAAGGGTAGTCGAATTTTTTGGGTGTGTTAGATATTATAATATACATAATATATGATATATTTACCTATATCGTAGTACATTTACATACGGCGTGAGTTGTTCCATGAGTGTATTTAAATATAAATTATACATTATGATTTCTTATTACTAAATAAAAATATGCGGATTTGATATAGCGTATTTAAAAAAAGTTACATTCTAATTTATTCGTTAATATTATTGACGTGTTTTCTACTGTGCCTTAAAGAATGATCCTAAAACATCATTCAAGGTAATAACTAAACGCGACGTGGAGGTATATTATGACACGTGTATGTAAATATTTCGCTCTATTCAGTTTTTTAGTTCAGTTTTAACACTTTATATAGTAGATAATTATATAGTTACAGTAAATAAATAAACGTGTTGTGAATTAATTTACTCACGTATTTTGATATTAATAATATTCTATGATACACAACACAGCACTATCTGTTTATAAACAAACTATGGCTTTACTAACTTGTAATATGGGTTCTAGTATATGAATAAACAGACATACTAGATAATTTTTTTTGTGCTCCATAACTTCTTAGGATCCTCTATAATCCCTTGATTTAACCAAAACATAGATAGCGTTAAAAAACTAGATCAATGTCTTATTTCTCTATAAGAAAATAAGTAAACACATGCAAGTAGTATCCTAAACTTAATTACATTAATAGGTAGATCTATTATCCAGTAGCTTCTAAAACTAGTAGTTGTGTAGTGGCATCACTTCATGCAATTTTAGTTTCAAATTGTCTAGGAAGTTTTGGAGCCTACTATACATATCTATTTAACTCAGCTGATGACACTCACAAATAATGTGACTTTCCATTGATGAAAGAATTTTTAAAATCGATTCAGCAGATCCAGAGACTACCTCACAGTTCATTAACTGTAAATAAGTAATGTAAATAAGTACAGCCTGTAAATACAGACTCAGACAAGCCGATCCTTAACATACATATAGTTGCAGGTAAAAATAGTTACATATTTATGTGTAAAAAAAGCTGAAAATCATAGTAGCGGCACGCTATGATGACCGTTTTGACGCGACTGGTTATGCTCGTTTTCTCTTTTCTGGAGCGCTGTTAGTCGAATAACTAAAGAAAATTATGGTGATACTGGCACAAAAGAAAATATACTTCACACACCAAAAAAGAGAAAACGAGCACAAGCCGTCGTATAGTAGTAGGTATATTACGCGTGCCTGCGTGTGTAACCAGTAGCACTAGCAAGAACTCCTATTCGTAATGTAAAGGTCGAAGATAACGGAGCATTCTGATTGGCAGTCTGCCTCTTGTGTACCTATGTGCGCGAGTAGCCCGCCAATCGTATTGCTCCGTTCTGTCGATACCTTTACATCACGAATTCGATAGTATTTCGTGCTAAGGGTACTGCCAGCGTGGCTAGCGTGACCAACGTGGTTAGCGTGACTAGCGTGGCCGCCGTGGCTATGCTACGAGATTGAGTTCAAATTTTGACACGACCCGCTTCAGATAGTTCTTAGCAATTTTTTGTAAATATATTTTTTTAACATAACAACATAGATGATACTACAATCGTATTATAAGATTTTTACACGAATGTGTTCTTAGGCGAAACCGAGAGCCATTCATTTAGTTATTTATGAAATAGTGAGAATATTTGTGGTCTACCTGGTGATGGATTACTACAGCAAGTAGGTCGTATGTCTGTCTTTGGAGTTTGTTTGAACTTTATACGCACCAGTAACACGTTCGATCGTTTCTGGACTACTTTGACAAGTTCTTAATAAATCAGAAGTTCAGTAATTCGCATAATGTACTTAGGATATGTACATAGGTAATCACAGGTTAAAAAATATTTGATAAGATTGGAGTAGTACTAACTGCAATAAAAAAATTTATGAAGAAAAAAAATTGAAAAAGACGTACTCGAAACCGGCAGGCTTGCTTGATGGGGAGGAAGCGCGTGAAGTATGTACGGAAAGAGCAAAATGCTGTTGTCTCTGCTTACCCTAGAGGTAAATAGCTGTGAGTGTATGGATGGACGAAAAAGAAAAGGGAAGTAGAAATCAAAAAATCATTCACTTAACCCTTAAATGGCAAATGAAGTGAATTAATAATTCTACTTATATTCTATAGAAACATATTTTTTGTAAATAAATGTATACAAATAACTAAATAGAAACACTCAACACAATGTAAATTGACACATTTATTTTATGCACAGACATATTTACATTGAACGTGAATCAAACCCGCGACCGTGCCAGTCAAAAAGTACCACTATGGTGAAAAATTAACAGGAAAAATAAAAGTACGTACTTTTCGTAGTCCGCAATGAACCCATTACAGGGTGATTCAATAACCCTGCGATACGACACACGAATACATCCACACGTGGGGCAAACGAGGCGAGCAGTAAGGGCGAGTGGGACGGGGCAAGTAAACTATTTAACACGGACCTGTACCGTAATTGCCCCGGAAGTTGCTTAACTTAATAAGGATCTTTGAAATGTGATGTTAGTTGAGTTTAGGAAGCGAAGGGCTCATAGACCAGGTCAGCCTCCGGATGGGTGATCGATGTTATCATTCTTAAAAGAATGAGACCCTCCAAACTTTCGGGTACTAGACTTTTCGTACTGTGGCATTAGTTTCGGATAGTTCGAGGCCTAATAAGTCCTACTGGTATTTTCTATGGCGACTTGCCCACCCGGGAGGTAAAAAGGTCTTGGAATTCCTTGCCGGCGCGCGTGTTTCCTTCTTCCTACAGTCCCGGGTCCTTTAAGCGGGGCGAAAAGAAGCATCTGATGAGGCTGTCAAGCTGAGCGCCACCATTGTAGCACTCCTCTTTTTTGCACATTGACGCCTCTGGTGTTGCAAACGTCCATAGGCCAAGGTGACCGCTTTCCATCAGGTGGGCCGTGCGCTTGTCTGCCACCTAAGTGGTATAAAAAAAAAACTGTACGTGTTTGCAATGGTGACCCTCTTTCATGAGACTTTGCCTTCAGTTTGACATCAGGCGAGGTTAAGTCAAATTGACGTGCCATAAATAAAAAAAGGTTTGGCCTCGTGGTATTATCCAAGTAAAACCCAAAACCCTATGGTGTTGGATACCTGGGCCATTACAACCTATTATTAGGTTTTCTTTTTTCTAAGTACACACAATACTCAGATGCTTATCCCTGTTGAACATAACAAAGCCTGTTTTAAGAGGGAATTAACATTAAACATAGATTAAGCTACGGAGAACAGTGGGTCTAAAAATTTGTTTGCTACTATCTCACCTTCGGTAACCAAAGACTCAAAGACGGCGTGCGTTTTAGTCGGTACGAGTCCGACATAACCTCGCTCACCCACTCCGTTGAGATTAGTAACGTGGGGATTTCGCGCACGAAAGAAAAAGAATGGGCTTTATTTTTTATTTTTTTACTAGCTGACCCGGCGAACTTCGTACAGCCTTAGCGTAGCTTAGATACAAAATTAAATATATAATTTTTCAATCTTTCTAAGAGATTTTCTTTATATTTTTTTCGGTAAGAACCTTGTACAGAGTATTAGAAAACTACAAAAAAAAAATCAGTCAAATCGGTCAAGCCGTTTTCATGTTATGTCGTGACAACGGAAAACGGGTTTTATTTTTATATATATATAGATTAGGCTATAAATACAAGAAACGTTTATAGGTACTGACTCCAACAATGTGTGTCTCCTGATAGTCGTTAAAACTTATATAAGGATCTCAATGAAGGGTTTTTGATACTGACCATTGAAGAGTCCACTATCCATAAATATGTTCCTGTATCATAACATCAGCTCGATGGTATCAGAGTAATGAATCGCATCCGGATGTCGCATACTTACAAAATTTTATATCGATACGACTATTAAAAGTTAGTTAAGTTTTATTATAAAGATTTGATTACATACGTGGGCACGTTAAGGTGGAAACACACTTCGTTATGTGGTAATTTATAGGCTGTGTTTACCCGACTGCCGAAGAAAAGAGGGTAATGCTTTTTGACTAAATGTTTGTTATTTGAGTGAGTATCATATGTGCCATGATTGAACACTTTGTGCTGATTGATGTGTCTTGATTGAAATATACTGTTACATACCCTGATACTAGCAGTTTATTTATGTTCTTTGATGTATGTCAAAAACCACGTGGCTGGGCGATAACTGACAAGACGATGGATGCGTGTGCATGTGCATGAGCTAAATCAAGTCAAATCAAATATTTTTCATTTATTTATGGCACGTCAGTTTGAGTTCACCCCGCCCGATGGTAAGCTAAAGGCAATGTCTCAGAAAAGAGGGTCATCATTACAAACACGTACAATATTACAATGGTGGCGCTCAACTTGACGGCCTTATCAGATGCTTTTTCATGTGTTTTTTATACATGCATGCAAGATGTTAATCAATATTTATGTCAGACATGTTGAGTCGTATATTTAGTGGCGTAAAAATTCCAAAAGATAATCCCTATATCATCATCATTATCACATAGAGTAAAAATAATATATAAATTTATGTAAATGAAATGTCAAAACAGAAGAAAAATTATACTAAAATTGAGTCAAAGCATAATATAAAAAAATCAAATCGAAAAAAATATTCAATAAGTTCAAATCAGACTATCAAAAAGTTATTCACGCATATGCGTTATGAGCGCCAAAAAAGCAAACATAATATACACGAATGAAGCATCTACACTTTGTCGTATACAGTGAAATAAGGTGAATAAAATTATGAAATAAAATAAATAAACGATACCATAATGAAGTGTGGTTCCTCCTTTAGAGAAACATGAATACCGGCACGTGCATAGATAAACGTAATGAATTAATTATATTATGTAACAGGTGCAGCTGCAAGTGTTAACCTACATGGACATCCTAATCTCTTGCTCTCACACATATTTATTATCATCATCATCATCATCATTTCAGCCACAAAACGTCCACTGCTGAACATAGGCCTCCCCCATCGACCTTCAATCCGACCGGTTGGAGGTGGTCTGCATCCAATGGGTACCCGCGACTTTGACTACTCCTTAAAAACACGTTATAAATAAACAAAATTAAATATATAAAAAAAACGATAACGATAAGGGTTTCAGACAGAAAACAGTAAGTATCAGGATAGGAGAAGTAATAGTAAGTCGAGTGCAAGCTAAACCAGTGTGCTATGTTCGACTGGTCAATTTTATTATTGTCCATAACGATTTGCGTGTCGTACTGACTCGATTAGCAAAGGTAGTACGCGTTATCTAACATTATCAATTACCATATTCTCAATTTTCTCTAACAGTGTTATCAATATCTTATCTTGTACCAATATCACCGTATCGACCACTAATATGGCGCAAAAACGATTTTGCAAAGATTGATTCGATTTAGGTCAGTAACCGTTGAACGTTTATTTTTTTGAATATTCATAAATATGTTTTGTAAATATGTAAGTACTTTATCTTTTTGAGAGGTACAACAGATTTCTTAAAAATATAATATCTTGCGTTATGTACCTTCATTCGGTCATATATTTTTTCTTTCATTTGATTTTATTTTATTTATGTTTTTTTATTGGTAAATGTTTTGAGCCATTGTTAGTGTAAGCGTGTTTAATAAATGTTCTTTTCTTTCTTTCTTTCTTTCTTTCCTTTCATTTGATTGATTTTCGAGTTCTCCTTAAAAATATGTTTTCATAGTGCGAAATAAAGTACTGGCACGCATAAATTACGATAACCAACTATCAAGTGAGCAGCTTCTTCGAAAGTGGTAATGGTCATTGTGTAGGTTTGACAGACTGCTGTAATCGGAGGCTTTGTTTGCCACCTTAATATTGAACAAGTAAATAAATTGAAGTTTAGTCACCTTAAAAAGTAAATTGAACAAAGAAGTACCAGGCGTTCATATTAGGAACATAGGTTCATAAGGCGAGAAGTAGGAACAAGTTTTAAATATTTCTATTAACAAAATTCTTTTTTTTTTAAACTTACAGGCTAACCTACGTTGCCGTTGTTTGAAGTACCAGGCGTGGATAAACTAACCAGCGATATTTTAATAACACGTGTAATGTCAAACTGCTTGACCGGACGCAGACTCGAGATGAGGTCATATGACTGACCACGTTTGTTCCTTGAATTTCGGCGCCGCTGATAACATATTCACACTTTGATAAGAGAGCATTACTTTGATGTGGATTAAAATGCCGGTTGTAATTGATTATAAATAGACACTGTATTAATTTAGGCATAGAAAACGCTTAGTTCATACATGATAAAAGTTTATTTCCGTTGTTAACTGAATTCTGTGGAAACTGATAGCAACAAAGTTTTGAAACAATATTGAAATATCACACATTATGTTTATCGTGCGAAAAATCACCACGAACCCGAATTCGAACACACTAAACGCACGCTGTCTTTGCGTCTTTAGTTGCTGGAGGTGAGATAGTAGCCAACATGTCCCTCGCGCCCCTGCATACTCGGGGATACCCCGGCAGATCCAGGGGCACCCCGGCAGACCCGAGGAAATACCACACATAGAAATAAAACAACTTTTTAATTAATGCTATCGCGATTCGTTAGCTTTACAAGAGATAGTAAGTACACGGATTGGATTGATATGTTTTTCTTCTATCGAATCGACGGCGTTTCCACTCCTATATTTTGTATTCCCAGTGCGCTGCCACCTGGATTGCGTCTTTGAAGGCGCTCATAAGATCTTCCGGTATGCAGGTATATGGACATACTCGTAGTGAAATACTTTTTTGCAGTTGATTTTGTGTTATACATACATTCGAGAAATATGCTTATAATTATTTCGCGAAGCGGGTATCGAACCAGGCAGCAGGGGTCATGGTATCCACCGCTAGGCTACCTATGAATATATTAAGCTGTTTTTGTTGCTGACTGTACATGTACAATCTGATGGTAAGCGGTTACCGCGGTAACGATGCGACACCCAAGTTGTCACACACGCGTTGCTATCTACAGAGGGTTAGGGGAAGGAAATAGTATGGCGATATACTTGTTTGTCACGTTAATTTTTATGAAGCATAGGTATACAATATACCTACTATCTAAAAGAAACCGTTTGTAGTCGCATTTATTTAAGCTTTTTCAAGTCATCAATCTTTTCCAAAGCGTTGTAGGCACCTACCGATTTACTCCGAAAAGGAATGTTTCAAATCTACTACGTATTGGCCAAAATACTATGTTTCGTAATCATTACCATTCATCTCAGAATCGTCAATGAAATAAATAGCTAAACAAAGTTTAAAAAGCCAGGTTGTCCCATAAATGCGTATAATGTCCCCCGCGGTCGTTATCACCGGCGCGCACTACGACATAGAACGTGATCTCGAAATAATTAGCTGAGTGCGAGCGGCAGGCGGCGGCAAGGTGTTAAAGTACGGACATAGCCGCGGTACCGACATAGCGCGGCTCAGGGCGGGCGGAAGCTGCGACGCATCCCGCCCTGGCTGCAGTCGCCCGCCCCCTCCCCCGCCGGCCACCCTCCCCGCGCCGCCCCCACCCCGCGCCGGCGCGCTGGGCGCGTGCGCTCGCCGGCCGGCAATTCAGTTCAGCACCGCGCCGCGCGACAGACACACGTGTGCGTTTCACATGACAACACGCGGCGTTTGAAACGATCGAACGCACCCCAATTTTTATTAGTACCAGTGACTGAGAGGGCGACCTCTCGTAAATATAGACAAAATTGCTTCTCAAGTGGAAATGCCTTCAAGCCTGTTTGGAGACCTGGGCGGCGGCGGCCTGGTGGAGGATCAGCGCGCGTTCCAGCTAGCGCTCGAGCTGAGTATGCTGAGCCTCGGCGAGAGCCTACCCACGAGCAACCCGCTCGCGAGTCCGCTGGGCTTCGCGCCGCCGCCCGAGGATCGCGCCAAGAAGTCGCAGAACATGACGGAGTGCGTGCCGGTGCCTTCCTCGGAACACGTCGCTGAAATCGTCGGTAGACAAGGTACGGTTGCACTACTGCTGCTATTTGTCATGCTTATTGTGGAGCCGGGTGCGCGCCACGCTCGGGAACACCGAACAGCTGTAGAGGTTATTCGGTGTCACGTCAGACCAAGGCGACAGTTCGCGAGCGGACAGCGCCACCCTTATATAAGGGCGCACGTGCCGCACCGGCGAGCTTGTAGGTTATATTCGATCACTACGAGCACCAGACGACAGGATTTCGAAGCGAAATATTCGCATTCCAGCGAAAAAGTCGTTGAGTACGCATTGTTTTTGTTTGTTTACCCTCGATTTATTTGTTGTTGCGCTTTCGATATCCGCACAGTGTACTCGTGAAGATTATGCATATATGTTCGTGTATAAATATTTCCTCTGTATGTTGGCAAGTTCACTTTGAGACGTCTTATTTACCCTAAAAGTTCAGATACGTCCTCGAGAGGCTGCACACGCTCGGGGGCAACTTTCGTCCTGCAGATGTTTTCTTATTTTATTAATTGCAACCTATGTAGAAGATTGCCTGCCTTAATTTTGTTTTCAAACTAATGTAGATAACATTTGCATCTTTTACCAATTTGTTTACTTACATTTTTCTTACAACATACAAAATTAAAGTTTGAAGTACTGGTAACATTGAATCGTAGTTGTTAGATTTGAATGCTTTTGTAGTATTTTTAGTGGAAACGTACAATATTTGTTTAAATACAACAAAACAAATATTATTTATTGTTATCGTATGTGGCCAGGTAAGATGTCATTTCTCGGTATAACTTCCAAATCGAGTTTCGAATCGAAAAAACTATCGCTGGTTCTAATTAAAAGGTTCCTTTTGAACAAAAAAAAAAACCTTTACCCAAGGGTTCTCTTTTTTTCTAAGGGATGGGCAAAAAATACCGACAAAGTAAGACCATCAGCCCTTATGGCGCAGATTCCTCAAATCTGAGAGCGGTCTGTAAGAAATCAATTATCTGTGATATCTTAGCAAATCACGGTTTAATGACAGGTAGGTTTGTGATGCATGTGAACTATTTTCGTAAAACCATTAATGGCTTTTTAAAAATCTTTTTTTGAAGTATATTTTTTGCCCTTATTTATGTGCGTATGTACCTACCTACTGGAAATAAATTCATACGTATTTTACATGAATATGAACTTACGAGCTCGAAATAAATAAACCCCCCTTTTATAATAATTTGTATGTACAATTTCCATCGAGTTAAGAACGTAAAAATTTCGATATTGTTAAACGCAACATAATTAGCATAATTATTGCATATTATTTTCGAACTACCCGCCAAAAATAAAAATAAAACTTTCTACAGCCTTTGAATCCTAAGGGCATCACCAAATTGCCTATAAACTATAGTGACAGCCTTCCCATCAACTTGTTTACCTCCTTAGTAGTGTAACTAAAACTAAAAAATCGCATTTCAAAATATAAATTGTTTGTCAAGAAATATTACTGACTGTACATTGTACATAAAAATATCACCTTGTTTGCCTCCTTAGTAGCGTAAACAAAAAATCCCTACACAAAATGTTCATTATCTTGCCAAAAGAAATTTACGCACCAGCATTTGGCCATTAAACTGTCACCTTATTTGCCTCCTTAGTAACGTAAACTATAACTCGAAAGTCCCATTTCGAATTTATTGTCTTCCCAAGAAATATTACTAATTAGCATTTGAACACGGCTCCGCCTGCATGAAACTTAATCTAGCGATCCATTGAAACTCCATTGGTCCATGGGAAGCTGTTGTTCTGAGCACCATAAACCATCCTTTCGCAAAAAATCAGACCGATCCCTTGCTTTATTGCATGAGAAAAGGACAAAGCAATAAAGTAAATTTTTAAAATTAGCTTTTAAACGCGACTGCGCTCGTGTAGACTTCTGATCCCGTTCCCGCTGCTACATAAAAACCTTCCTTAGAGTTAAATTTAAAAAAAAATACTCCAATTGGTGCAGCCGTCTTCGAGTTATGCTCAGAACAACATATTTCGCGATACATTTTTAATTAGAAAGATGTTCAAAAGATGCATATTGGAAACATTAGTGCCCAAAACTGACGAAATTTGACTAAAAAATTATGTATATTTTATTCAATTAGTTACTAAATATTTGATAATATTTTTAAGTCAATTATCATAATAATTAACATTTAATCAACTTTAAAATATTCGTATAATATATTAAAATCTATAGTCCAATTTTTGTTCTAACCCTAAATTAAATTAGTCTTATTACCTAAACTTATTAAAAAATAGGTACTCAATGTTAATTTGCTTAGGAATTTTCGAGATATGAACTTACTTACATGTTAAACATACATTTGGTGATTAAATTGATAAGGATTATATTTATTCGTAACGGATAAGTAAACACACCTTGAACTTTTTATATACTTAAAGCAAGTAAATCCCGGAAAGCATAGGCAGAGGGGTATTAAACACAAATCATTCCCAAACAGCTGTTTCCGGTACCCAAGTAGTCTATTACCACCAAGTAAAAACTATTTACTTTCTCCGAGTAAAAATTGTAAGATTAGAGCCCAATAATACTTTTTGACTAACCTGGTAATCGAACTCATGTATAACGATAGCAGTCGCATCTACTGCACCATGGAACCTTCATGCAAATTCGCAATCGATTGAATATTACTGCAGTAAACGAACAAACATAAATTGTTATAATGACATTAGATTAGATGTAATAAAATACAAACATACCTACTACCTACTCCATTTCTTAATTTATCGCCTCATTTGTATAATGTTATTGATACAATATAATAATCTGTTGACATTAACGTTATACATTACCTAATTTAATTTGAATTTGAAAGTCTGATAGCATACTATACCAGCCCACTATAACATGCTATACGATAATATTGACTAAACTTTTTATAGTGATAATTTAATATCTATAATTTGGTCATGATCTCTTCAAACTTATTTTAATTGCTACGAATTTATGTGTTCCTGGTACCTAGAATTGAGTATTAAGGTTCACTAGCTGATTCCCGCGGAGTTATCCACGTGAAATAAGAGTAGGTACATATCAATTAAGAGTTACTTATCGTCACCATCATCATCAGCACATCGTTAATTTCGGTTTACGGTTGCATTTTGTACTTTTAGTTTGAAGCCTAAATCCACTCTTACTCTTTCTATTAGAGCAACTGGCGCTGACCCCCCAACCCCAAAAGGAAAGCTTTTACGTATTGTAATATTAGTTTATATATGAACAAATTCTTTAGGGCTATTGACATTAAAAATGTCTTAACTATTATTCATTAAAAGTACTAACACTTAAAACCCTTGACCTTTAATTTAATTAATGATGAGAGGTTCCATTAGTCAATTACTTGAAATAACTACGTCTTTATTAAAAGGAGCAGCCATTTCTATTGAACAATTAAAAATAGGTAGGTAATTCATTGTAGTATGAAAATATAATTTAGGTGATCGAGGTCACGACAGCCTTACCTGCTGATTATATGAGACTGACGCAGGGCTTTACTTCTCGGGGAGTCAAAAAGCAGTCGCTCCCGTAAAAACCAATGTAAATAAAACCATGGAAAGAAGTGGGAGAGCTAATTAGAGCTCAAATGAGTCAAATGTAGAAGAATTCATTCTAAATAAACTTAAAAAAAACGACAAATCAAATTGCATATGAATGAAACCGCCGCGCGGCCTTAGAAAAAAGTTATAAAGACGTTATATGATTAAATCTTGTAATCTTTTTATACAAAAATCTAAGTTCCTTTCCAGAAACAAGATAACATTATAAAAATAATATCCTTAAGTATCGGAATATAATCATAAAACATAAAAAAAACAATAAAATTGCATACAAAACCTGTACCTATTTTGATCGAACCCGTTTAATAGGGCCACTGGACCTTTCCCATGGCCGTAGAACGAAACAATAAATACATGTAAATGTTGCAGTCAAAACTCACAGTCAGTCTAAAGATCTTTTAACTAGTTACCGAACTCAGTACTCAAGACCGCAGGCCCTCGATCACAATAATCTAGTAAATTACATTTCTAATTCAAATTTATTAGGAAAATACGTCTAATTAATTACTCCAATAATTCATTTTCAATCATGATTTTCATTGAATGAGAATGAAATTTCGATTAGTTTTATTTGGACGAACTTAGCGAGTTGGCTTGAAAGGTCACTTAACAGTTTTGAATTTATAACCCTACAGCTTTTTGTGTAGTAGTTACCTAAAAAGAAAGAAATTTTCGACTAACCTCAATAGTCAAAATACATTTTTTTTTAATACTACGTAGGTGGCAGACAAGCACACGGCCCACCTGATGGAAAGCGGCCACCGTGGCCTATGAACGTGTGCAACACTCAGGGTGTCACACACGCGCTGCCCACATCTACCTGTTGTTTTCCACTTTGACCGATTGAAACTTTTAACTGCTACATAATATATTATGTTGTATTATAGATGGTTGCATTTCCAGCCTCACAAACTGGTAAAATGGAGCAAAAAAGGCAGCTGCTGCACATGCGACTTTGTCGAACTAAAGTGCACACAGTTCTTTCGAGAGCCGAACGATTCGCGATTGATTCCTTTTCGCACGGTCCACAGTTCTACAATCAGCTTAAAAGCTCGCCTCACCTACCTTTTGTTATAGATTTATGTTCATATGAGAAGATATATGTATTTTTGTTTCAATTTTTTTTTTATTACTCATAACACTTATAGCGGGAAATGGTTTCGTTGATTTGTATTGTTGGAAGTATCGATACTTTTCTGAACAAAGAACTCGATATTTTTGATGCTAGCTAGGTAGACCTATCCAAAAAGTAAAATATTTTACTTAAATAGTTATTTATTTTAAAGTTAAAAGTTCCGAAGTTTCAAGGTTAACATGAAAGGACTATACCTTTAATTTTTTGAGCTGATGTAGTGTATGTTAGAACGTTTTTAAGAACTGTCAGTTTGATTGAAGAAAAAAAAGTTATTACAATCAAGTAAGTTGTAAAACACAAAAATGGGAATGTAGAAGATGTAGAATGGTAGAATCATAGTTGTATAAAATAACTAAAATAAATAAATAAACTGAAAAAAAATTTACTTTTGTCATCGGATGCGCAGACGCATACTATTCGAATCGTTAATTTTCAGAGGTACTCTGGTTACACATCAATATAAATCAATGTGACTCAGTAGTTCCTCGAATGTCGATTTTTTTCTTTTGACCATTATGGACAATACCTATTATTTCGTATGTATAATTTAAATACAAATGAAATGTAAGTATTTCAAGTGTATTATGAACTGTGAGCATATAATTAGACTCACACTTGACTGCGATAAGGTGCCACCGTGGCTTACCAAACGTCTATTGTATTTAGGGCGTTACGTTCCGTTTCCCCCATCATTCCGATGGTTTTGCGATAAAAAATAAATAAAAACGTACTTTGGCTGCATTGTAACTTTGAGACGATACTGTATAGTTAATTTTATTATTGTGTATCGTCGGTGAGACCCGTTAATGTTCAAAAGTAATTAATAGGCAGGTTCTTAAAACTGTTAGTTACCATTTTGTGTCGCTTTTTGTCATGTCAATAATGTACTTATTGCAATGAGCTTTGCGGGGTTGAAAAAATACTTTATTAAAATATAAATACAATTGGCAACACAATTCATTCGTTTTTTAAATTTCATTTATGCATCCCTTCACACTCGCATCATAAATTTATCGAAATTGGCTCCAGTAGTTTAGTTGTCACAAGAATAACAATTCAAAAACTATACCCTCTTCGCCGATGTTGGGTAAAAAGAAATCGTAATGCACAATAGACAGACGGTAATTCAATACAGAAGCATTCAACACGCAGAAATAATTTCTAATGGAAGAGCTTTTATTTGAAAATCTTTTATACTACTCACTTTTTTTTAACTTACCTGTACTGGACGGCTATTCGAAGTAAGACCTTGTTTTGTACGTTGGCTGTATGGAGCCGTCCCTTTGCCACCTTTCAATCTGTAAAATTAGAATTTATGTTTATTTCATTCTATTTTTTTTCATTTTTGACGTTACCCTTTTTAAATAACTAAATGAAAACCAAAAATGAAATTGCAATTAAATTCATAATACATAGTTGAATATTTCCGTAAATTAATTTGTTTGCGTTTTCTATATAAGAAAAGTTTACTCAGCCTCAAGGATCTAACATAACCTATTAGAATTTGACCAGGATGTCAATCTGGCCTTCCTTATTTCGCATGATTACCATGGAATAGAGCTATTGCAGAACAAAGAAGGCAAAAATAGAATTCCATGGATGGCCCCCATACTATTGTCTATTGTAAATGCGTGCCAAACTTAATACGACCTTTAAACAACGCACTTTTCATATGGTGTGAATATTAAATGAGTGGATCTTTTATAGGAATTTTTATTTTAACATTTTGAACCTTATTCACGTCGTAATAAAATGTTAAAGAGTGAGACATGTTTGTTTGTACCAATGACATATGTTGAAGACAACGCAATATACCAAAAGGTTGTTTAAAATTCTCGCGTTTACGCACGGACACGCTGTGACGTCACGTCCGGTTGTCGACTCGTGTTGGCGACTATCGATACTCGATTGTCGATTATTGTCGCGATGTCGATGTCGATCGGACCTCCTGTCGGCGCGTTTGTTGTTTTGATTTGTAGTGACGCGCCGAACAATGTATTTGTATCTGTGAATCCGCTGTGAGCGCAGATTCGTTGTATGGTAATCTTAAATTCCCGCTATTTATGTTTTTATTAACATTGCAACATCAATAAATAATAATACCGGTGATTATAATATACGATTGCAGTTCGCGTTAGAAATGTCGCTTAGTCCAAATGGATATGACTATGCGAAATGGTCCAAATTGATCGCTGTCAGGTAAAGAACAATAGGTCAACAATAGCTTGTATTAATTGAAACAGATTCTATAACTTCGAAGACATCGCACAATGTATATAATATCTATTTCTGTGGGCTCGCAAAACAGTGCACCTACTTTGCCAATCTATGGCAAAGTTATTCGAACTACGAAACAATAATTGTCTCCGCTGTGCTCCCGCGTCCCCCGGCATCTCCGGCACGCTGAGCGTCAGTAGTAACAACTAAACAACCAAGTTCCCAAACCGTTTCGGTGAGTAATTCATCCCTGTCCGTCACGAGCCGGTTCCAGTGACGACTCAAGACCGGTTCCACATCAATGACTGCCTACCCCTCTCCGCCGCCGTCTGCTCCTTCGTACTTATGATCTTTTTTCTTAATAATACTCTCGATTTTGACGTTACCAACCGTTCTATGTAAGTCGTAGTAGATTACATCACGTCGTTCACGTCCCTTTTAAAAAGTAAACCATTCTTGATTACTTTGTTTTGTTTAAATTACTTAAGTACTAGGTTTTCATAAAACATACAGCGCGGTATTGAAAATAGATTACATTACATCAGTATATTGTATTAACTTAATCGTTACAATTTTCGTACATAAGTGAAAGAGAAAACAATCTCGTAAAGCACACGTGCGAGCGGAATGTACTAAGATCGGAACGTCTAGTGAACGCCAATCGGCAAGATTCGCAATGTGGCTCGGCGCGTTCCGGTCGACGCCACCGCACTCAGGGTCAAGGCTTCGGCTTCTGCACACTCCTGCACGCCTGGTGGACGCGCACACCACACCAAGCGTATTGCACTAGTAGCGGAAACGGGCCGCTAAAAGCGAAACTGATAGCTGCTACCATTATTTATTTCACCTGTCTCACGATTTGAGACATCTACAAACGAGATTTGTGCATTAACTTACAACACGTATAAATATTAATATTTTTAAGTCGTTGTTTAAGTCGTAATGATAACATTCGTCAGTAAAAAGGGACTCAAGCGCGATCAATTCCAAAAAACGTCAGTTTAGTTTTAAATTCTTGAAGCATCTGCTGCTAAATTGGTTGTTACTGTGTTATCCAGCTAACTGATATTACCTTAACAAGATCAGTAAGATTACACAAATCCTCTATTCGTTGTCAATTTTTGAATGAACCTACACTGGCTGTAAAAAATAAACAAGCATGTGTCTCGCCGTTGCTTGCTAAGACGTCCCGAAATTCCAGGGCCCCATTTTTTGTGTGACTTGACAGATGCATTCTGGGACGCCGCTAACCGCATCTTGCATCCTTATCCCACATTCGGAAATGAAATCTACGGTGGTATGAGTTGTGTGTCTACTACGTCGAATTCGAGGGTTATTTTAAGGTGCATTTCTCCGTCCTTGTCGCTCGAAGTGGCGCCACAGCCAGAGTCGGGCCCGAACTAACTCGCTCCTGTTTGTATTGCGCACGTCGCAGTAACAGCATTCTTAAACATGGTTACTTTTTGTTTTTGAATGCGAGCACTAACTAGCAGTCAGGCGATGGGGCACTAGCGAGCGGGCGCAGCGATCTAAAACTCATTCCGAATCATAGCCCGTTGCGAAAGAACTGAGTGACGTCACGGAGCGACGGCACCCCCACGTCTGCGAAACTTAGGGACCCTAATGAATGACTTCCTAATTGCAGCGGCAGCACGAATAAGCGCAAAACTGTTCATTCATTTAATTGTGGACCTTGAGCTGTTATGTTTCTGAGCTTGAAATCGAATGTCAGACGTCTCGCGACATGTACTTCTGGACGAGAGTGGCTGCGATTGAATCATAAAGCCGTAACGGACGTGATGTTGGGATGTGAAAAGATATCTTATTTGGTGAGCTATTGGTACTATTTCAGATCGATGGACCACCTGGCAATGTGTCGACAGCGATCGCGTTTAGCAGGGGCTACATTATAGAGCGACAAGTCGATATGCTCCCGCACTAATGTTGACAACAATCCATCTCGGGCCGTCGGCCGGCGCCGCGAATTAGACTCACTCCCATTTCGATTTACTCTTCATCCAGGGCCAGTAATAAGCGACCATCCCGCGGGCGACTTTCATTATTCCGTGTCGACACTTCGCGGTTATTCTCCGAGAGAACTATGCAATAGCAATTTCTGTTTGAGATTAATTTATTTATCGCGAACTATATTACTTTTTAAAAAACGAACATGAGTTTTTTCTCGTGAAGGTAATGACAGGATATGATGTTAATGTCTTCGAGTCAAAGTACTAGGACCGCAGATGTGCGAAGTGTTGTCGCCATGAAGAATTGTTCCGTTCTACCTAGTAACAAAGCATGTGCGGGACCGTGAACATGTAAAGTGACTACATGACCAGCTTACTCCTACAGATTAATAATGAGTAGGTATTATGCGTCATTTGAAGCAAATTCCTAATTACAGTGTTATCATTTGAAATGAGAACGATCTTGGTAGTTAAATGAGAGTGCAAAATATTATTCAACAATGATATAATAATAAAAGAGCATAATAATATATACGATGAATAAAGACTATGACGATTCTCCAATGAAAAGAATGCTAGCAAATTGAACTACAATGGGCAAAATTTTGAAGTTGAAAGCAATTATTCATTTTCACTGGTGAAATCCGACCTAATATTCTCAGTAAGTACACAAAAAACGACCTTCTAAGTAAAGGTTCGTCACAAGGAAGCCCTCTGCTCTGCACCGACAAATGCATCACACAACAAAATTACATCTACCCTATATTTTAAAATATTAAAAATACATTTTATCGGGAGAACATAAATTATATTCACTTACAAATAAATTATCGTAATACAAAATTCTTGCAAGTGGTCGGCAGGAGAACATCTGCTAACCGTCTTGCGGCGCGCGCGCACCACCTGCCTCAACCGTCTTCATATTAGTGTTGATAACTGTTACACTTATCGGCGGACAATTAAGGATAAAAGTGTTTACGAACTTTAAGACTTCGAGAAATATGTATAACAAAGTCTTCAAAGTGTGAAAGCAAAAATATTACAATTTGTTAGACAAGTTACTGCTGTGTACACTTGCGTACTCTTGCGCATCTACTTAACTCTAATTCTAAAACATTTTGGCATTGTGTTTAATTTCCACCCTGATAATAGATACATGAAATGTCTTTCGTACCTTTATATGTATTATCATTTTGACATTTTTTTTAATACTATTGATTTTTATTTGTTGATTCTTGTTGTAACATGTCCATAACATATCGCATTAATTGGAATGACATTTATGTGAAAAGTTTCACTTCATTTACCGTTTTGGGTCTATCACCTGGTTGACCTGGGCATAACAAATATAATTATAAACTTATGTTTAAAGCAGGTGTAAAGCCCAAATACCAACCTGTAAACCTAAATGGTTTACAAAATGTCAATAACTTTGTTATGCTTGCTTTCATAAATATGCTTTCTACTGAAATTTTAGGTAATTTGACAGTTGACATCTGTCAAAATGTATAAGTTAATGTACGCTATATGATTTACAATAATCATTTTGTATATGGCATTTCTATTGTATTATCAATGAATGAAATGACTTTGTTTGCTACAAGTTTTCGGTAGTCTGAATTGACACCTGTCAATAATGAATATAACGATGCGATGTACAAATAAGACACGTTAGTTACAAAAAAAAATCATTTTATTTCTGTATTCACAAATTTATTTTAGCTTGTCACTTCTCAGTATCTATATTTCTTGCTGATTTATTTTAAAACATTTGACAGCTATCCATGCGTATAGTTAGCTCGTAAACGCAATAACACACACATGTTGCCGTACTTGCCATCGGCCTCAAAACACTTTTAATATAAAGTATCTTCCAATAACACGTTCATGATGCGTGATGTGTATTGAAACAAATTACTTTGTTACAACGTCAACTGTTTAAGTGACAAACTCGATAGCTTTTTATACTTTGAAGACGTTGTTATCAAATGCACCTTTCACATTAACCGTCTCGCTCCCCGCACCGTCGTTATTCAATGAAATTTTATTAAAACGGGCAGCAACAAAGCTCCGTCTGCTTCAACCGACAAACATTGGCAGCTGCGCTTTCCGTTTCGAAACAGTGTGCGTGCGACCGGCGCTGACGCCAACGGTCGAAACACACGCTACCACCGTTGACTATTGACACCTAACAGCTACTTACCACATTGCTATTGTTTTTACAACCTCCTACTTAACTATGTACTCCTGGTAATAGGGAAGTCTTAACCGGTTATAATTCCGTCTCGTTAAGTACCCGATTAGTGGTTTAGTTAATTAAAATGAATTTAATGCCATGATTTTTAATTATTGATAAACATGGTTATTGATTAATATTGATTTATATAATTTTGTAAAGCTCTTTCAATCTTTTGTCGCATGTAATAATATTTAACCAGTACGAAATAAAGTAACCAGGATAAAAAACGGTAGCAAACAGGAATAACGACTAATAGTACATCATAAGCGTAGACAGGTTCTACCCGATTTTAAATGTAGCGTCCTTCGGCCAACGAGCCCTTTCAGCGGAGACCGGAGACCCACGTGAACTGGGGCGAACAAATGTTCAACAATCGACGCCGCTTGTAGCTAGGTGTATATTAATATTTATACTCGGAATTGTGTTGTAAGACTTCCTATGAATCATTTTATTGGTGACTTATTGAGTATTTGTTGGCAACTACGGACGCAGGGGTTATCGCTCGTCTATCATAATAAGCGGAAATTTATAACATAATGTAAAATACACTTAGCAGGCGGATGAAAGGAGTCACCAAAGACACAAAACGACTGCAAAGAACTCAAGGACCGATCGAGAACGTGCATTGTGACCGAGATGACAATTTCAACGCGCAGTAAACTTGCGCCATTTTAAACTTTTGTCTCGGTGAATACATGATATTATATTATGTGCTTATAGTAAGAAAGGACACCTTATCTATTACGCAGTCGAAATCTTTCAAAGTAAATGCTTTAACACTTTTAACAAAAGGCCTTTTGTCAAAAATATAACGGTATCTTGAAGTGACCACCGAAAAAAAGGTCCTTGTGCGGCGAGACCCGGGGCGCTTTGAATTCCCGTGAAGAGTTTACCTGCTCATCTCACTGGTACCTGCTCACTAATCAGACTTATACACTGGCGATAAATTAAATGCACGTTTCCAGTGAGATTTACGCGTTTGGACTTCATTATTGTCCCATTTATTCGTGTTTTTATCGGCCACGCGTGGGGTTAGCGGGCCAGTGGAAATGGGCTGCGGCTGCAAATGAGCCGAGACCCGAGACACGTTTGCTTCGCATCGGATTATTGAGACTTATATTTTTCTAGTGTATTTTACATATTGTTATACAGATGAATGACTGTCAGAAATTGGACTAATCTTCATAAATCATGTACAAACTGCTTTGTTTGACTGCTCACGTGCTTCCTTTTAACTAAAGATTGTGGGGTGGTCGCATGATCTGGAGTTGATACTAAAATTGAGCATGATTAATTTTCTGGCACGGGATTTTGTGATTGTGTGAATAGCGCTCTTTTATTAACATAATTATTAATTTAACGAGTACATAACCTTGCAGGCCATAATAAAACATGCACCAGGGACGCAGTCGTTGAAAGGAGTTCTAGTTTTGAAAGACCGTACTACGCATAGTGGGTGGCGTGGCGAACTCTCAGCGTGTAAGCCGATATTTCCCTCGTGAAAATGTGTTCAATAGCCGGTGTCGTATTGCCCCCGCAGCTCGATGCGTGTCGAGCCTTTAGATTTTCGTCTCGCATGCCGGTACATTATTTCGCGTCGTTAATTATTGTGTACACCACTTTTTGTACTCCAGCTCACATAAGCCACCTGTCGGTATTGGAGGTTGCTGTAATTAAAGATTGCTCGCAGGCTCGCTCGATAAAAGACGTTCCTCCGGTTGGTCCGGTCCATACAAGTTCACCTTCAATAACCATCTATTTAAATAAAATGACGGTATTTACATTTGAAGCTAATTAATGTAAGTGATATGATTTGAGAGAAATCTCATTTGTTTAGGCTTTCGACGATCGAGAGGCGTTGTAAACTTGGAGTCTTTTGTTTCCCAAGAGTCGGTGCAGCTGGCGGAAGGACGCCATCTGCCGAATGGCGCCCCGGAAACGCAATTTTGTTTTGTTTTCGATATTCAAATTGGTACGTTTCGATTCTTGGTACTTGTCAGTCGGACATGAGGTAATATAGTGGGTAGCGCACGTCACATGTCATGACATTTGTGGTCACAGGCGCGTGCCCGTTGCGCTCGTAATTTCGAATATAATAAAATATTAAACCTTAAACTCATATAAAAAAGGAAACTATTAATTTATCCACGCTAATAAAATTAAGGGGTCAAAACACCGCCAGTTGTTCAAAGCCACAGGAAAATAACTCAAGCGTCGAAAATGAATTTTTGATGGGTTAAAGAAGTAACGAACAGAATTGACACGTGTAGCTTTCGGGTTCATTTTTAGTTTTTCATGGTTTTATGAATTAGTAATAAACCTATTTCAAATAATTGCAATCAGTCTTCACACTTGTTAATTATAAACCCTGAAGAGGGCAGGACCGCCTGTATAGTGAAACTCCAACCCCACATGAACTGGCTGTACCCACCTATTTCATTGGTAACAAACCTCTTTCCCACTTCCGGCCGCGCACGTTGTCATGTTACATATCAAACATATACTAGGAACGCAGTTGTTGAAAGGAGTTAGAGTTTTTCAAAGATCGTACCTAAGCAAGTAGGCAGGCATAGCAAACGGCATAGAAAAAATATAAATAATTAAAATTATTAGGTACTTAACACCAAAACTTCACAACTCAATGAATATGGAAATGTTATTTTTAAATTTGGTATTTCCGTACGAAATGCCGTCAATCAGTGTTGCATCTGGCGTTGCACCTGCCGACCAAGTTTTTTGCCCTTGCGACACGTACATACACACACACATATCGTAGTGAGATGACGTTTTCTGAAAAATTCTCTCTAAGTCCCAAGAACTTTTTGCTGCCTTCTGAGAATTATCGTGACTAACATCCTTCCACACTTAACAGTACAAGATACTGAATACATATTAGGTACCTACTAAAACTCATCGGTAATAAACTCGATCACTATCCGGTAGTGGTAGACATACCTACTAGACATCCCTTGTAAAATGGATTTTGGGGTCAAGGTAACTCAGGTAAAAGGTATCAAGTCCATCTATTGTTTAATTATTCCAATTTCAAATTACAAATATCTTATTAGAAGTTATTATAAAAGAATTTACGAGCACCGAGCAACACCACAATTACTTCGTAGAAAACTTCTTCAACATTACAACATGTTTTTCTCTTCATCACAATCGGTACAATTTTTCTGTCTTAAAATCAACCCTTTTGAGAGAGCATGAAGATTATTAAGAAATAATTTTGCTAAAAGAAAACGAAATAATAATAAATGAATAATGGCAGGTACAGGAGCCTTGCGTGAACGTAACTTTACATTGCATGAGGCAATTGCGTCAATCACGAGCCTCCTTACAGACATTTACATAGCAATTGACACCTGGGGCACGCCGCTCGCATTCACCTTAACTTACAACAATTGAAAAAAAGCACCACCGACGCGTTCTGTAAGCACGCACGACCGCACCGCACACGCCGCATACCTGTACCTGTAATTTCAACTTCTGCAGATAATTGAAAAAATGTCTCCGCTGAAAAGATTGCCCAGAGTGACCCAAACAATAGCGAAGTAATAACAGAGACGCGCAACCGACAGTGCTACAGCATCGTTTTGAAGTATTGAGTACACGTCTCGATAATGACCGTATTAAATAAACTATAAAACGATTATACCACGCGCCGGCGGACGACGTGTGCAGCGTTCGAAACGCAAGAGCCGCGGGGTGGCATTCCGCAGTAATAGTCCTTAGAATCGAGCCCGACGATGCACCGACATCCTTTCGCGACAATCGAATTTGGAGCCTCACGAACCGGCCCCGGCCTAGTCGCTCTTTTTACATCGGTGGCACACTATAGATCCTCACAAGGCCACTGGGAGCAATGCGCGAGCGCATCCTGACAACAAAATCGCCGTAATTTGAACATAATTCTCCAATATGCATTATTGTGCTGCATTATACAATTAAAAAGGAATTTCTTGCGGAAGACAGTGTACTCATTGCCGACGATTAATGGGATAGGCAGATAGCTTTTTTCAATTAAAGTAAGGTTTATTTAATTAAGTAAGCAGGTAGACCGGGGCGCGTTCTAAACAATGGTTTGAGCCGCGATGGTATCGCGCCGTAGCTTCTCTCCATAACTAAATGTATGCTAAATTGTTAACCTTTCCGCTGGCGGTATTGAACAACAATTTTATTATAATTGGCAACGCGGTCAACGATTCTTGGAAATTGGTTTTTTTTCTCCCTTTATTTCCAACATTTAACCGATCTTGTTTTTGCGCCGGAATCGCTCGAATGGACCTTTGTTCTCCGCCATATTGTTTTAATGTCCACCAGTTGGCAAGGAAACAACGAAAGTGAGTGAAAGTATGCAATCGATCTATTGTCAAGCGATTGGCAAACAAAATATAAGGGATAGCTTTCTGTCGGACACTTCGACACAATTTATTTAGAAGTTTTCGAATCCAGTTGAACAAATGTCTTATTATAACATAGCAGTGAAGAGTCGCTGGTCGTAAACCTCTAAACTAGCATTAAATATAGTGTAATTGATGGGTTGACACAGATACACAGTGGACGTAATTAAGGGTGAGAGGGCGAGGTGCCACTGTGGGAGCCCGAGGGAACGGCCAGTGACGGGCGGGCAGTCGACCGCGAACCGGACCGTTCACACAGAAAATCCATCGATTCTAAATGTTGAGAACTACGCTAATACTATTTATAATACGCTCAATATGTTTATTTTTTCTTTTTGGCCAAAAAATCAATTAGACTGGCGACAAACATAAATCAAGTTTTTAAATTATTTTCAAGAACGCCATTTGCAATCGTTGATATTGTCCTAAATACAATACAGAGGTAATAAATAACACATTGGATATTTCAGGTATGCCCGAATGGTCATTAAAATGCCGACGACATTTTTTGACGAAAACCACCGTATATCGGTTTCGGCTAATTTCGTATTCGGTAGAGTAATATCTCACGGACTCGGACAAATAGGAGCTTAGCAGCCAGTTCTGTGCGACCTTCCTCTCGTCCCTTGTATGTTAATAATACGGGTTAGGAAACGGATTTGTAGAATAATTTAGAAGGTCAATATTAAGTGGGGATCCGTGACATGGAGGAGCCGCGCACGTTTGATGTGGCCGGCGTTTCATCGGACGATTTATTTCACATAAATTTCGGCCGCGAACAAAACGATTCACAATTCATTTAGATGTTTATCGCTTTAAGAAGAAAAACTAATAACGTCATGGCTCTTAGGTTATTAAATAGGGAAGCTCAGACAGACGAACAGTGATACAAACATCACAATGAAATGTACATAACCACATCTGTAATAAAGTGAGGATTTAGTGTCAATGAGTTTCTTTTACTTGTTAACTAGCGCTTACGATAAATCCATTCTTTTTTCATATTCATTTCAACGGTTTTAATGCAGTTTCGAAAGATTCAATTCATGTTTTACCAATGAAATCCTCTCTCAACAAGAAAATAACAATATAACTTTGATATAATTCACTTCATATTAAATGATTACTAAAACGTGATTAAACGCTTTGTATTTATTTATTTATTTATTTATTATATACTTTATTGTACGCCAAATTACAATCATTCATGTTACAGAAATTGAGTACACAAGAGCAGTACAAAGGGCGGCCTTATCGCTTTACGCAATTTCTTCCAGGCAACCTTTGGATGGAAATGTATGTTGGATGGAGCTTTTGAGAGTTGTTGGCGTTTAATTAAATATTTATATTCTATATATATTTATATAAATACATAATTGTATAAAAATGTACATACTTAAAATACTTATATTCACGTAATAATTATATAAATATAATTTATATACCTACTACCATATAAAATTACACACATATTTTACATATACACATAATAGCTAGCTTTGTAATGCGCTATTTATTCAGGAAAATGAAGAAGGCAGCTATCTACTACTACTACTATTGTGGCTATATAATAATATGCATCTCATTTGGTTTTACGTATCTAATCGCCATCTCTTCGAGCCTCGTGCTGATATCCATCCCACAGTAAACATAGGTATGCCCAGGAATATGTGACCTATTGATAATCTTATTGATCTGGGGAAAATTCCCTACCACCTCGTTCAGGTATACTTACGGTCATGAAAACCGATCTGTCAATTATTACTGACAATTAATGTGTTCAGTAGAGAATCCTATGTACGGTGTAGATGCTACCTAAATAGTAGATACGTTCCGGCTATTCACGATACAAAGCAGTAATTTATTCATCAAATAAGTCTCGACATAAGTAGGCAATTGACCTTTTTGCAATGATACACCTTTTTGTATTAAAATCTAATTGAATCAACTAACAATAAACTTCAAACTAGAATCTCATTAGAGCCGCCCGTCACCAATTTGGCGTATAAGTAATTTTAACTAGTTGCGAAAAATCGTGATGCGTGATTTTTTTTACCAATTTTCGTCATTCCTGCCTCAGGTAGGACCCTAACTCATAGATCAAAAGTATTTTGCCGCTGGTTGACATGTGTTTTGATATTTGGCAGATTATTTTAATGTATGCATGGATGACTTACTGTGCGCTGGTGGCCTGTTTTTTTTTCTACAATGTTACTTGTAAGTGACTTTGTGTCGACGTTCGGTCGTATTCGACATCACGGTGGTCTCGCGGCACCTGGCGAACGAACCCGGAAAGTAAAATGTCAATTTTATGTTCTCTGCACTGCACCAATTAGTTCGCGGTCGCCGATATCTTTGATTCAAATAATTGCAGGTCGACGTCACGCTATGTCATGTGACGGTCAGCCGAAGACCTAATGAACGAAGGACCATAATTTAATTAACAAACTAATCGACGAACAGGCGTTCCAAATTTAAATTCAAACGCCACAGAACGTCGGTCGTGTTGTGGCACATTAGAAATTCCAATAATCGTTTACGGTTGGATTGGACGCATATTCGTTGCGCCCTCAGCAGGGTTGCCAACCGAATGCGGTCAGTCCCCAGTGCGTTGCACTCTGTTACAAAATAACATAACATCTTCGTCATTGGAGTCTTTTTGTAAAGTTTTACCACAATTAAATATGCATATTTGAGCGACCCCAAACTTATTATCATAAGTAGTTAATTAATTTTTAAATCGGATCCTTTTAGCGCTTACGTTTTATTTTTGTTAAGATGTTCCAAATGTGTAACAGTTCGTGTTTAATTTATTGTGTTTGCGAAACAAATTTGAGAACGAATAACAAATAAGCTAGGTATATATCACATTATGATCAATGCTCTCTGGGCTAGCGACACAAGATTCTTTGTGTTGCTTTACGACATCGTCCGTTCCGGCTGCCGGGTGACTTCGGTGACCTAAAGAC
This sequence comes from Pelosia muscerda, assembly GCA_963691645.1. Taxonomy (NCBI): domain Eukaryota; kingdom Metazoa; phylum Arthropoda; class Insecta; order Lepidoptera; family Erebidae; genus Pelosia; species Pelosia muscerda. Next base: position 2,048,728 of record OY829114.1, on the reverse strand, counting down.
GACCTATAGCTAACAAAAAATAAAGCCACCCATTCACGAGTACGACATCTGGAACAACCTTGAACTAGTTAAACTGGGCAGGAATGAATGTGCGAGACAGACATGGCAACACCGTGGCGGTGGAAAAAAGCGCACGGTTTCGCCGTACCGTTTAGAGCAGACGTATTATTATCTTATTATTATAATATCCTATTATCCCGGGCCCCGGACTTGCTATTTATGCTATCTACCTAACATCGATCGATATTTTTAAGATAAAGAGATGTAGACCGCCGCGGGAGAGGACATGCCCTGAACTTAAAGATTTTCTTATAAAACTTGCATACGTAGAAGTGTGCTGTGTGACGCATCATGACAAGTGTTTATAAAATAAAACAATTATGTTCATTTCAAATTTATGGACTTTATGACTACTTTATTATATTTGGGTCGTAAAATGTTTATGGTTCAAAATTATTAAGTACCCAAATATAATTAATGTCGCACAATAATCCGTGTTACAAATAATCCTTAATAAACTCAAGGCAAATAACACATTTTTTGTTAATATCGTCTAGTCTACCAGTTGCTCTTTTTTTCATAGCATTGCGTCACCGTTGCACCAATGCACGCTGGGGTCACACGCGAACCGTTTGATGTAGGTCCTAATGGCCACAAATCATAATCATCGAGCTTGCCACAGTAAAAAATGATCATATTAATCTTAATTCCACGTTACCATAAACAAAATTAAGTTTTTTGTTAACTGTAAACTATGGGAAAACGGGCCGATGAAATATAGCGATATCGCATCGCATACCTACCCTTTTTTATTTAGACATTAATTTGCCAATCGATAAATAAATACCTAAATAACACTAGGATAGCATGGCCGTTACAGAGGTAACGAATTAAGTTGCCCCACAGAATGTATAAATAATTTAAATAAGTAGTTATTTGTACAGTATAATGGCAGGTTTGCTGATTGCCTCTCCATCGTATTGTAATTATGAATCATAAACAAAGAGCATAGAGTTTTTGGTGGTAGGAAAAAAAACTGCCAAAAACTAATCTGTTCACAGCAATTAACCTATCAGGCTTATTTAGTGTTGAAGGCCGACCGATAATAAATGGGTGCTACATTTCCTACGCGAGTACCTACTGTCAATCTAGTTTTGAATATCAGTAATTATTTGAACAATGCGATACTGATCAGTGTTGCCATACACTGCTCGTTTCTCTCAAAAGAAATAAGTATGAGCACTTTTATAAATTGCCACCGAACAAAAAAGTATTCATTCAGGTCATGTTTTGGAACTCTTTTGAAAATATACGGTTATCCATAATTTCGAATATACATTACAATGAACGATTTTCGTAACAAAAGCCTTTGGAAGTTGCATAAAGTTTTCGTGATTTATTTATATAATTTGCGCTGATGCAGTTTTCCAAAATTACGCAATTGTGTGTAAACTTTCATCTTGTTTCGCCACAACTCGTTCCTATCGATATGTATAACAAAAACAACAAACTGTACCAGTGTCAGTATACATAGACAAAACCAGTTCTGCACTATGCGGCTCCCACTCTCCCACACATAGAAGGCTTCCCTATACAACCCTGCGGTAATAACCCGTCTGATAGATCGCTTCATTTGATACCTGTGATGACCACTTTCGTTATCATGCAGTCCTAGTCTTTCACCACAACATAATATCGTAAATTGTCGTATATCGTGATTTTTCTTATATTACCTGAGATAAACCTGTTTCTATATCAATATTTATAAAAAAAACCTATTTAATGATTTCGAAGCTCTGGCGTTCAACTTTGGCGTTCGACCCACTTATTGTGGTTTCCTTTTCGTGTCAACGCAACGAAAGTTCACATAAAGTTATTTCAAACATCAGTCTTGGTTCAATAAGTTCTCCATTATCTTCTATTCTTGAAGTATTTGACAGATTTCAAACTTTTCTTTAGTTTTTGTTTACTTTTGATTTTCATTTTTTCTCATTAAGCAAATATTAAACATTTATTTTTATCTATTTACACTGTTCTCGAAGTTTTTCCCGCTTACAAGCAGTGATGGAAGCGTCAATACGAACAGACTTGGAAGTTGGAGGAAGTCAAGTCTTCAGGTGTAATAACCATCTCAGAGACCTAATGTGTCTTTCCCTTTCTCTACTTGAGTAAGTAAGATTCCAAATAGATATTCTCTATTACAATTAGAGTGATTTTGCATTTAAACTGCTTCTTAAGTCATTGTAGATTCCGATTCGATTCTCAAGCTTTATTCGTTTTTAGTGATGATGTTTTCGAATGAATCACTGCAAAGCGAGTTTTTTATACTCCTTGCATCCATCATAAACTACGTGTATCCTTACAAGTAAAATATTATTCAATAAATGTGTACATGCACACCAATATATATGAGTATTACATACATCCGGCCGCGTTGGGCTTTCGTCTGCCGCGCTGGGCGCATGCGCCATTGTCCGCCGGATGTCTTGCGGTCACACGCAATTTCACAACCTCTGCACTCCCACTGCACTCGTAATGCCCTGGTAAGTAGCAGTTATTGGCCAAGTGAACGAGGGCTAATTTAACGTTTTTAATAAAAATAAAAAAAACATTTTGACATTAAATTAAGCTATGAACTCGAAAGGTCAAATTAAAATCTTGATTTAAAAGGACGTTTTAAAGCTACACCTACCTATTACTAAACCTAGTTATTTAAACGCAAAAACTTTGTAACTATTAATATGATTAGCTGTAACGGATTATTATAGTCAAGTTGTTATAACAACCAAGTCATTAGTTGAACAACCTAATGAAAATAAACTTGAATTATGTTATTGTTTGAGTCAAATTTGATTATGCATTTAAAACATCACGTTTAGCAGATTAATTGGCCCACAATGGAAGTACCAGGCGTTTATGACCTACTGGGTGGTTGAGTGTACGAAAACATTGATCGAATCAGCAAGGTCGGTACACCCGAGCTGATTGATTACTGTATCAATCATATGCTTGAAAGTGTTAATAATAGAATGGGGTAAGCTCGTCGTCAAGCTTACGTATATTTTTGACTATTATTGTATTGTTTTTATCCCGACCTACCTCGATGTCAGATTGCGTGGGATGCTTCGGCCTTCTATCTGATTTATATGCACTTATAAATAGCTTTTATTACATGCATAGGTGGCTAACAATTTATTTACCGTAATGTATTAACATTATGAACCAATGAATCGCACAGTAAGTACAAACATCTCAGGCCCTGAATCACTTATGTAATGCATAATAAATAACGATATTATAATAAAGTTTATTTACATTGACGTCCGTCTGTCATCAATCAATATAGAGGATTTCTTTCATTTCGCTAGAGTCGTTGACTTATTGCTTTCTCTGATAGGTCAATAAATGATAACAATGTTATTGTAATTTTATATGGCAAGATTCCCCCGTATTAATTGTAACATACATTATACGTTATCTTGTTATCTAACCGTTCTAAATTCAAAAGGATTTTGCTGCCGCGGGCATTGTTCCAACTTCGAATTTAAATAAAGAATAATAAAGCAGCGACCCTATGTCCTTAGTTTTTTAGCGGTCTAGGTTTTGTAACGGTAAAGCGGGCGTCACATTCGGCAGTTCGGCAATGGCGGCCGCTGTCATTTCGACAACTAATAACCTCTGGTGGAGCTCATAATTTATAAGGCGGTACATGTGACCGCTTTTTACCTCGTCCGCCGTCCACCGCCGCCGTCTGGGAATCCGCAACAAAGACCGATCGAGATTCCGTTTTGCATTCCTCAAGTATTCGTGTGCGACGAACGACTGCGAATTTTATGTTTTGAAATGCGAATTTGCACTGAATCGATCACTAAGAAAGTCGCGTCCACTAAATCGAATTAATTATCCTTGACTGGATTCCCACGGTTTAGCTTAGTGATTCAGCACCCAGCGCAAGCATGTAGCCACTTCTTGTTACGTTATATTGTGCATCTCAGCACCGAGCGATGTTTCATCTCACCTTCGCCATCATTTTTATTGCGCGCGTCAATTGAAGTGGAAATTCGTGGCCATGCCTTTGTACGCGAGTGACCCACTTTCGACACCATAAACAGCCCCATCAAATTGCGTCCTGACTTTTCGAGTTAAAAGTTGTCGAGATTTCGGTTAAGTTTTGGTTTTTTAGCAACAGAGCCCGTTGCATTCCAGGCTTTACGACCATCTCCCCTGACCGACGCCTGACAGAGAGCTCGTAAAAGATCAGATTTTATTTCTTATTGTTCGCCTTTCGCGAAATCTAATTGAAGTCGGTAGGGTACGTCTGTAGCAGTACGAGCCGTGAGCCCACCGCGGCATTTACGCGTTTTTAATTTTACTGCGTCGAGAATGCTGAATTATGTCCCTCCGAACGATAATGACGACCGAAGTGAGTTCGTTCATTACTTTTTATAACGCATTAAAGGTTTAAATGGTTCGAGTGAAAATTAGCCTGTCGTTGATAATGTCTGCAGCGTAGTGTCGCGCAGACAGGGTGCCCCTCACTCGTCGCTCGTTCGCTCGCGGATACCTACAGATATTATAATTATTGTGTATCCGAGAGCGGCTTTAATCGGCTGTAACGACGACTTTTATGCGTTCACAACAAGAAGTCCACGACACAAATAATCATGGCGTGTCTTCGACTCTATTTGTTTCGTTGAACTGGCTCCAGGACCAGTTTTGGAGGCTGCCCGCTCTTCCTATATTTCACTTAGCAGTGGTACATTACGATTTATCGATATATCGTATGCTAATTATTGATGTAAATGGGTTTAACGTATCGTTGTTTTATTCTGTTTGATCGTCGTCAAGCACCTGTGACATTGTTTCAGGGCAATAGAAATTGGGCCGAAGTTAAACAATAGCGAAAGTTTACCGGTGCTTAGATAATGTACGAACTTTGTGTACTGATGAACCCACAAACCATTTGTAGGTATGAGCTCAAGATAGGGATCTGTTAAATGTTGAATGACGGACGATTGAGGAGATTCTTGCACAGTATGTTATTTTGGATTGGAAAGTTAATTAAGCAAGGTTAGGTAAAGCTAAAATAAACTAAAGAATAGATTTGTACCAGAACAGATACGGAACTTCAGAGTGCAAGCTTTGGAAGCTATGGGGTTTGTGGATTTGATTGGTTAGGATAAAGAAGTTACGAGAAGATAATAAACTGTTTCAACGAACGAAATTACTGAAATAGCTGTGACGACTAAGGAAGCGCGCGCGCAACAATTAAAAGGAATTATAATATGGGGTCCATATCTATTGTGCGTAGTGCGTATCACAATTTAGTACTCAGGCTAGTGTGTGACTCACTTTATATTCTCTGGTCGTAGGGCTACGTCACGCGCCTATCGGAAACGCTAACGGCCGGGACTCGTATTTAAATACAGTCTCCAGTCCAGCCTGACCTCTTACACCACATTGATTCTTTTATATTTAAAGTAACTTTGTACGTGTGAAGGTGAGACGGGAGGTCATTTTCAACTGGTGGCACGATAATGCCCGCTTCTGACTCGCCTCCCGCGATATGTGTTATGTAAAGCGAAATATTTTTATATAGAAAGTAGGCAGCTTCTAGGGCTTATTGTGAATATTAATTAGTGAGAATGTTTGTGGGTTAAAGTTGCCAGAATGAATAATGGCGCTGAGTTTATTTATATTTGTACACCCATGCCCACTGCTAAAATCATATCCTACTCCATTTTCTTTATTCCAAACATACAGAAATTATTTAAAATAAAAAAAAATAATTTTAATAAATAACGCAATAAGTAAAACCTTGAAAAAGTTTCAAATGTTTTTCATTGGCTCTTTAAAATCTTCATTCCCAAGATGCAACCTAATTACCGAAATATTCTAAAAACCCAAACCCGTAACATAATCAACAAAATGTAAAAAGTTGTTGTTTGTTTTAGCGTGTTTTGTAAATACGCCGCTGTCGCGCGTCATTACGAGCACGCGTTTACGTGAAACGAGCGTGTTTCTGTTCATGTTTCATGTTGTGTTTTACAACGTACACTTTTGTTTATATGCATTTTTAACATTACTCTTGGGATGGCATCTTGCTTCCAAATAATGTGTAGTTGTTCGCTGAGATGTATTACCTACGCACACATTTTTTTGTTATCATAGTAGGGTTTAAAGTGAAAATGTAAGTATAAAGGCTCATCCACAAAAGATTTTGTGATCATTCTCACGGTAAAGAGAATGGTTTAAGTATATATTCAAGATAAGTATAATAAATTGTGCACTGCAGTTTGGTGCAGTTCGTTTTTTTTTATTTGACGACCTCTGTGGCTTGGCGGTTGTGAACGCGTCTGCTACGTAGGAGGCGCGGGTTCGATCGCAAATATTTGCATTGGTCTTTGTGTTTCTCTGTATAATATGTATTTATTTACACAAAAAATATCTAAGTACCTATGTTTATTCGCATTCTAGAACCCGTAACACAAGCTAGTTAAGCTATGCTCACCATGGGTCTAGATGACGTTGTGTACTTGTCCTAGAATATTCATTTATTTATAATTTCGAGAACTGTAATGATTCTCGGTACCAGCATCGTCATATTTTGAACATTATAAAATCATCTTTTTTCATCGACTTCATAACTTGGAAGCTGTCTCTTAATTCAATAAATTTCCTCGAGGTTTATGGGTCATTTTTGTATCTCTGTGTTTTCCCTCGGAATATCGAAATAGTCTATAAAAATATCATTAACTTATGATATGTTTTATAGCAATGAAAATGTTAGCAATAATTTATATACATTTTTTATGCGTAGCAGAATATGGTTAAAAATTTTTTGCTGACTGTTTTTCTTTTTTATTTCAGGTAAACATCCCATGTTTCTGCTAACTCTACATTTGAAACATCGACACAGTATGTATAAACCATCATTATCATCATAGATTGACGTCCAAAGTTTGCAATTTTTCCCGGGCTTCGCTTATTTCTTTAGTTGATACGTCAGTTCCTGTGGGATAACTGGATCGTATGTCGCGGGAACGTGGTGTCGCTACCAATAGCTAGTTCTAAACTCCTAAATAAACTTTTGAAGAACGGGAAATTAACAGATTTAATCAAAGCGGGGCAGAAGTGTATAGTTTTCGCTTAAATTTAACAGAGCAGGGAGACCAAACCAGCTCGGAAGTGTATAATATTAGCTTAAAAAGTGTATCAGGGAGACCAAACCGAGTCGGAAATGTACTTATAATATTCTCTTAAATTTCACAACAGATCAGGGAGACCAAACCGGGTCGGAAGTGTACAATATTCGCTTAAACTGAAAAGATCAGCGAGACCAAACCAGGTTGAAAGTGTACAACATTCGCTTAAACTTCTCAGACGAGGGAGACTAAACTCTGGCGGAAGTGTATAATATTCGCATAAACTTAACAGACCAGCCCCCCAAAACAACTGGCGGTTCGTTTGGAAAATAGAATAAATTAGAATCAACAATGTGTGGCATTGAAACATATTTTTACCGTTTATGACAGTCGTAAAAATATGTCAATTCTATACATTTATCATTCTATTCTGTTCTACAATCGTATTGTCTAGAAGTGCAGGGGGAACCAACCAAACTTGTGAATAATATTCGCTTAAGTTTTACGACATAACTACTTACTGTGTAGTCTTTTAAAAACAAGAAAACAAATGCAACTGGAAGGTAATATTTATTTTTAGTTATAAGCCCATTGTCGCGATGTCTGGTCAATTAATTTGTTTATCGGAGAATATCTGTGGAGGTCGACTGCTTTCTTGTACATCTGCAACTGCGGACCGAATCTACCTTTTGTTCTCCTGCTAGGTATTTTATACAACTTCAAATAAGGAGTATTAATCTTTGAGGTTATTAAAACGTGAATTTTTATAAATGAAATATTTTTTTACACAATTTCTCAATAAAGCATTTGCTTAGTGTATTTTTTTTGTTTCGAAACTGCTTAACTCAATACCATAAAGTTATAAAGAGACTTTTTAAGTTACTGGGCTATTTTGAATCGTTAATTATACTTATGTATACAAGTGCTGTTATCGGCGACTACTACGTCTAGTGGACACTGTTATTTGGGCAGCGCAGTGTGTGCACTGACCTAGCCCACGCGCGTCAAAGCACTTTCTTTCAAACTCAAAATGTAACCGTAACTATGAGGCGGACAATCGTTTCCGGCGCCCGTGACGTCACGGCTGTCTCGCCGCGCGCCGGTCGCCGCCCTACTACGTAACCTTGGCGGTGAGATGTACCGCCTCGGCTCGGACGCGCTCGCGCCTGCTCGCGTACTCCGCCCGCCTCGCCGTCTTCCCTTTCGTTTTCATTGTTCTTTTTCTCAAATTATATTTAAACTGTAACCCGCGACAGACTTGATAAAAACTACGTCGATCCACACAAATCCCCAAAAACCGCAAACTGCGTGCACCGAAAGCTGCTTTACATTCGGCCGGATACAGAAATTATACATATCGAATGCCTGTTTGTGAAATAAGAGCAAAATCTTGGGTAATTTTTCACACGAACCACGAGCATAGTTGCCCTAAGCGCGGCGTGCCGGGGTGAGCGAACTCGCAACCTGTAATTTCGGACCGCAAAAGGAACAAAACGCATGGAGATCGGTGATTAAAAACCTTTGTCGGTTCTACTAATATTTATATTATTTTCGCAATGCGTCCAACATTGGCCGACATCTAATTGGTCGCTCGTATATTTGATGTAGGTACGATCGGCGCCGACCACCGACGCTTCATTAGTTTTCCTGGTAGAGAAATCATAAACTACTCATTTTTTATGATCAGTCGTTTATGTCAAAACGTGACCCCGACCGAAGTCGCGTCCGAGGACCGCCGACAAAGAGCTTATGGAAAAATCCGTTTCCTTACCAAACCTCACGACCTTATCACAATACCTTGTTAACATACATACATTCGTCGGCGACCTTAAAAATAGACTAAATTAAAAATGTGTGCAGGTGGTAGACATAAGTAACTAGTTTCAACTGACCGGTGGTACTCTCGCTCGCCCAAGGTCTGGGATATTGAACCTGGCGCGGAGCAAAGGCACGGCGAGGCTCGCTCGAAAGAGACGGATGCACTATCACTCATTGTTATGGGGGAAATGTCGCGGCCACACGCGCTGCTATTGATTTTCTTCAATGACTAACTAAACCTTTGAGTCCTAATCCGTTCGGTATGCGATGCAAAGCAGCTGCCGGTCGGAGCGATCCCGTAAGCATGAGGCGCACTTCCTTAAACAAAGTAACGCGCAAGCGAGATGGAGGAACCCGCCGGGTAGTAGTGCTGCGCGTGCAACAGAGACGGACATACAGTGACAAGTGCATTCGGTGTCGCGACAGGGACGACAAAAGTGCATTGCGCTGACGCATCACGATGGTCTACGCTTGCTTGTCTTTTTTGTGGCCGCTACCCCCGCAGCTTTCGGTTTCGTTGTGTTAACGACGAAGAGAGGTTTCTTCGAATGTCTTTATGCCAATATTAATCAACAGTGTAATTAAATCTGCCGGTCCGACCGGTCGACAGCTCGGCATTTATGTTTCCCACGCGGTTGATGTCATTTTTATTATGAATGGCGGCGTTACCAGCTGCGATTTCTGTAGGGGCACCCGCCCCCGGTCTGGGGTCCACTGACCCACTGGCAGTGGCCGGGTTCCCACCGGTCCGAGTGGTTTTCGCTTCGTCAGCGTCCGAGCACGTTCCACGTCGCCGATGCTCTTCACTTGAATGAATATCGTTCATAAATAATCTTTACACACAAACATGACTCGAGCATGGAGCAGGAAGCGCCATAATAAAGGAGTAGATGCAAATCGAAGGTAAACGTGCTAAGCGTTCATTGGCATTATTAAAAATAAATAATATCGCTTTTGGAATGTTAGCCGGCGCGTCATCTCGCCCTCCCGCAGAGATGGCATGAACTCTTTATCGGGCGGACACCTCAGTTTACAAGCAAGGAAGGAGATATAAAAAACACTGTCAAATCTGACTTATAGCAACTGAAACCAGCAGTAACCACTACTGATAAACATTTTCGGGATTGTTACGCAATGATACACTGATACACTGTTCGATTACCACGTGTCGCGTTATCGCACACATCATCGCTCCTAATATGTGGTAGTAGTTCTCACGACACCATAGCCGAGTACGTTCACACCCATAAACATCGTGCGCCGTATCGACCGAGTATTTCGATCGCGCTGTTGAGCTCGGCTGCTTATTTACGCTTAGCAAACATTCGACGAGATAAGCCCTGAACGACGGGCCTGTGCTTCCCACATCTGCCGCGACCTTGGCTCCTCCAGCCCGTTGTGTAACCTCCTTATCAGTCACGATTGCCTGGTACCTCCGGCCGGCTCACCGGCGAATCTTACCGCGTTTTCCGGTCTCGATAACTGTGGGGGTTATCTGGCAGATGCGGTGAGGATAACATGAAGACACGTGTGTTAGAATCTATAAAAGTGGCTGCGAGTTATGAAAGCATCTTTCACTATCGTTTAGTTTACGAGCGTACTAATAAACTCGGCCACGTGGGTCTGACGGTTCTCGTTAACATAATTACGGAGATTTCGACCGCTCCGACCGGTTTCGGTGTCCCGGCTCTTTAAAACTTTATCGTTCAGCTCTAAATCAATGTTACGTTTTGGCGAAACCGAAAGTTACAGCGGCATTCTGTTAATAAGATCGAATGCACGGAATTAGCATCTGTATAGTCTGATAGAGATGCTAATTCGATATTCAGTCGTAAAGGCATAATTGCAAAAAGTCAACATTCAGAATCCAATTAGGGATTTGTCTTGTGTTAGGATAGAAATACGTCTGCAAATCATATTCTTATGTTTTTTAGTATTATAAATTTAGACTGTCCTTGTATTGTAACATGAGAATTTGAAATAACAGATCTTTATTCGCTGACATAAAAACGTCGCACATATTGTTGCAAGTTGCGAAATTTGTTCAATATTTAAAACATTACTTTTCTCAACCCTAAGAGGAGGCAGTACTTACCTGCATCTTCATCTGTCCCAAGAGGAAATAGTACATCTTTCTATGCCTCATGAGGAGATAGTACATATTTATCAGCCCCGAGAGGAGATACTAAATTTTTGTCTGCCCCAAGAGGAGATAGTCCGCCTGAGGTCCTTGTTGACACTGCAACTTATAAGTTAGGTAGAGGTAAGGTGACTTATATGGCGCAGTCCTTCCGTGGGCTTTTATTACTCCGGTTATAAATTAAACAGTACTTGTTAATCAGTCCTTTAATCCGTCTGGGCGTTGACTCCGCGCTCGCAAGCCACGCCATCAATGGTTCACTTATCTCTGGAATAAGGCGGCGCGACGAAAGTAGTAAAACCTAACTAATATAATACGTCTTACACATGTTATGTTGTTTACGTGTGAAAAGCGCGACGGTGGTCCGGGGAGGCGAGTCATGCGCGAGGAATGTGGCCGGCTCGGGACTCTGCGACCTCCGAGGATAGAGCTGCCCGCTTTTTTTAGATCGAATACCTATATACCTATACCTGTTAAGTTGAATATACTAAGAATAATGATACAATAAGTGCTATACGGTCGTTATGAATTCAGGCGACTGCCCTTTGCAATCGGAAATGTAACACACCAACAAGACCTTTAAATATGATTTAATTTAATTTTTATTGTCAACTCGAACTATAGCTGATTTATTGAACGTGTGAGTTTTTATTTTCTTCATTTTATACTCAATCGTTCGAAAACGGCTGAATGAATTTAGTTGAAATTTTACTTATAGGTAAACCGTTATTCTGGGAATATGTTCATTTGGGTCGCGGTAACGCAATCAGTATTCCAAATCGGTAGAACTTATAAATTGTCACCTTCTCTAAATAATTTATTACTTTATAGTTGAGTTCATAGAGTGGTTTATATTCTAGTAGACGGTAGAAATATATATTGCTTGGAATTTTATTTATTTAATATTCTTTCAACTAATTTCCCTTTCGCAATCCTCCACCTTTAGCTACTGAAAGGTTAATGTGATTTTTATATGTCTATTAATATTATTGTCTTATACACAACAGAAAGTCTTCCGTAACTCATGAACTAGAAGCAGGATTTCGCAAGTGCCTAGTCCCTTTGACGAAATGGGTCGAATCTTTGACATCTGTCATGAAGAAGAAATATTTAGAGATTAATTTTATTTTAGGTTAAACTAGTTTTATTATGGTAACCGTCATGATAATATGGGTTAATTAATCATTTTCAAATTAAATAATGTATAATCGTTAAATTTATGTAAATTTTGCAAATTAAAAGGTCCTCGGTTATATTGGTGACTCACTTTGTATTCTTAAAATTTATTTGCGTGTAGTAATTTCCATAATCACACACAGTATATAAGTACTCTTCTGTACTTCAGTCATACCCTCCCCACCTCCCCTCAAGCTGATATATTTAAAAACTTTAGCTCCAAGAACCGTTTATTGCATTACATTCAATAAACTAGTCATTTAATTGTTATAATAATGTCATTAATAATATTAAATCCATAAAGAAGTATCTAAAAACATATCACAGACTCGCGTGTGAATGTTCATGTTTTTTTTATTGTTTCCGAATAATCAACTTGTCAGTGCCAAGCTTTTTTGTCTTTTATGTAGTATTTATAAAGTAATTGCCTTTACGTTTTGCATTGCCTACTTTGAAAGTTTTCAATATCATACAAATTTTGATTATAAAATACCTCTTACTATTTTTACGTAAGCAGACAGACGGTAAAATAAACTGATAATTTTTAGGTTATTATAATATAAATGTAATTAAATTTAAATAATTTAACAGACAGGGCAATTACATGTAGTAATAGACAATGTATGAGTAAGCGTAGTAGTGTAAGCACACACACGCACACATTAACAGATTAATTATAAAAAAGTGTCATTACAGTTTTATTTTGTATTTACGGCTCGGACCAGAGTTATTAATTTACGTTTTAAACCTCTGTAATTGACATTATTGAAATCTGGTTTATTATTTTTGTCTTTTTGGCGGTATTATTGATTTAAATTTCGAAGGTGATAAATAACCTGTCACCGTTCAGTAAAAATCTCAATTAACTCTGTTTGAAGAATTCCACACTGTGTCTAGGGATAATGTTATTGTGGTAGGTCAGTTAACCATTTGTCGAATTCCATTCGAACCGTGGGGTACTCAACTTGTTCGTTTTAATGCTATAATATTTCTAATAAAAAAGCTTGTTAAGGATTTCGGACGATTGTACTAGGGACGCAACAAAAATCAAGAAGTGTTGTTTACTTTTTGTAAACTAACTCCTTACAGAAAGTAATAAGGAACATAACACTGCTCATTGCTGTGTTTCTAGTTCGGTCACCTGCATCTTACAGAACAAGACTCTTTTACAACCTTACTTTGTCTATATTTTTAAAAGCGAACTCTCTCATTTTTTTTTATTGCTCGGTCCTTTTAGACTATTAGAGTAAACACGCTTTGGTTGTTACGAAGGTTGACTTTTCTGCGCAGAATATTTACTATGGTGATCACTATGGTCACCCTCATCCTGCGCAGACGCACACACAGCACAGCACCAATATTATTTATATTTACCGCCGGCCAAGATATCTACGTGAGATAATTCGATACGAAGCGTTTTTTTTTTTCTCGAACGTTATTGTTAGCCTCGAATGATACACAGTTTGAATATTTAGCTATATCCGCTGACTTCACCGCTTATAAAAAATGGCGAATAATTAGTCAATAAAAATTCCGTCGATTATATACGTAGAGTTGTTACACGGGTGTTACGTAATTGGAGTAAATGACCTAAGAGCCTGTGGTACGGACGAAGGTCTCTCAGACCACGTGGTGACCGTGTGAGCTGGTGTCGTGAGCCCCCTGCCAACATATCGTGTGATTAAACTACGTGAATGGGTTACAGCTGGCCCCCTTGCTAAATAATTAGAATTAATATACAAACGCGTGGCAAATATTCATCATTATATTTGCCCGTAGAAGTTTGTGAAGAGTTAACAGGATCACGACGTAAAGCGTTCCTGGATCATCAGTAGAAGCTATTTTGATAATTTTTCTAGCCTTATTCTCTCACCTTCTTTTATTTAAAACCTACTGTACAATCTGTATGCATAATGGTCCGATATTCGCCAATTTGTTCACATAATGACTATATTTATACAAAGTTTACGCAAATGTCAAATGAACATACATTATACATTTACATAAACTTATCTTGATTTTTACTACTGTATACATTTCGGCGCGTATCTTGGACTTAAGTTGTGTAAGAAACTATGTTTTGATACAATCTATGATTGGCAGATTTAAGCTCGACAACCACCGGTGTACTCCGTACTATCGTCAAAAGTCAGCTCAATAACACATTTTGAACACATTTTGGTCCACATCTCGTGTCTATACCTATACTAATATTAGTTGAGCTAGTGATGTTCCCAGATTTTCGATAGTTAGGTCGTAAATTCAAACAGACCGTCTTGAGACGTGAACTCATTCCTAACACAATCATTTTGGTGAATTTTGGTAACAATTAGTTTCAAAATCAGGTTAAGGTCGTATACCATAATTGCACAGTTATTATAGGCTCATTAATGTCATCATCTGTCGTCATTGTCTCAATTATTTGGGGTAGACTTATAATCATTATCTTCCATAGTTTCCTGACAAACGTTTTATATAGACAGTTAATCCTGTATTTTTGCACATTACTTCTTTCACGCAATCTATATAATCTTCATTTCTTAAGCTCTTTAAATATAACAAAGTGGGTACCTATACCTACATTACATTAACTATTAATATAACAAACGTATTTTTTGTGTGCAGCGCGAAAACCATAAAATTTTCAAGGACACACAATCGTGTAATAAATCATTCATTTCGTTAATCCACGGCCTAATATCTGTTAAAACACTCAAAATGAAGTACATTTACACTACACGTATTCCTCGAAACTGGCATGCGTAAACAATAACATAGCTAGTTCATAATCCGCAAATAATGAACACTGTTGTAATCATTGCGTTTGATGTACGTGTTGTATAATTTCGGGTGTGTGTTCCGCGGGCAATGTACGGCGCCCTTGACCGAGGCGTCGCGACGGCATACACGATGAGATCGAGTAAACAAATTGAATGAGTCGCGTACGCTCGTACATGCCGTATGTAAGTACCTACCATTCATATGTGCGCCGTTAGCGCTCGACACCTCCGCTGGCCGTGTGTAGCAAACAAGATTACGTACGGTCAGTTACAAAACTGACTGTGTAACTACTGTCTAAGTACGTCTGGAATTTTTAAACATGACTGTTGAAAAATGTAGGTAAGTAGTGTAATGTTTTCAGGGCATGTGGTCCATGAAAGCTTATTTATAACACTACATATTACAGTCACTAAGGTAATATTATTTACTAAGCTACTAATAATTCGTATGCCAATGTTATCTAGAAAAAATCCTCCTGAATACCTACATAAATTCATTGGTTGATAAAAAAATACACGTACAGGCACCGAAAGTTGTAAATTTCAATTACTACATATTTAATATACAATTATAATCCAATAAATAATTAAAACCACTTCCTTATGACTGTAAGTACGTACTTTTGCAATAAAATAAATTTACGAGACCTTCAGAAATGACAATGAAATTTAAGGTGTAGCAAGATTTGTATCTTGGCCAATTATTTTTGAATAAAAGTACAACGGATATGTTTGCCACGCGCGGTGCCCGTATGTCCCGTCACCAACGGAAACGAGGTACGTACCGAGCGTGTCATGGCTCGCGAGGCGCCCCCTTGAGATATGCGCACTCGACACTCCGAGTAGCCGACTTTATACTTTGCAGACTGTACCAGCTCATTTGAAACATTTTATTTGTAAATACTTACAGAAAACGCGATATTTTCGTTTCAAGACGTACGGAATTCGCGGAAGACAAGCGCATAGAGTTGCAGTGCATCGTACGCCCCCAGGCGGCGACTTAACGCTCCTTAACGTAGGGAAGGGCTAGGCTTATTTTAATCTTATCGATAGATTATGTTAGTTTGAAGAGTTTTAAGAATAATGAATGACGTTTTTATGATTGACTATTTATGATGATAAATGATTGCCTAATGTAATAAATTATAAATTAAAAGATCAATCCAGTTTTGCGAGCTACATTAAAAAAGTCGTATCGCCAAGCCTTTTGTCGATAAAATTTTAATAGTTTTGAACGGTTTTTTGTGTGTTTCATTCAATATTTATTAGTGTCATACGCACGATGTTCGTGTTAGTTGGCACTACTTCCTCCAATTACATCGTAATTAACAATCAATCGATAGGTGTGTAGGCAATACAATAAGTAATAATGGTGCATCTCTGTTGGAGGCGCGGCGCGGGGCGAAGCGGTGCGGCGGGTCGACGCTCGCCCGCGCGACCGCTCGCAGCCGAAGGTCAAGGCTGCCCGCGACCGATCGAGATCCTACTCGCACCGCGCCGCCCGCCGGCCACTCGCGCCACTACTATAACAACGAAAGAAAAAGTGACAGCCCAAACCTGAATAGAATGCGAGGACGAATAAAAATGAAAGCACTGTTTATCTTACGCGTCTAGCGTGCGTATTTCCCAATTCATCCATCAAAAATAAAATTATTTCCGGGCGTACAAATCTAATCGATATTGTTACTCAGCATAGTGATTTGCTTTATAATAAGAGGTGCGTGCGAAAACATCAAACAGATATCCTGGCGGTTAGGTCACCACGCGGCGGTCACCGAACTCTAATTTGTTGCGTTCGGAATATCCATTAACCTATTTCTTAATGGATGCGAATCTGATACTTTATAATGAGTCAATTCGTTCGTGGGGGATCGCATTATCGAAAAGTGGAACCGTTTGTGTGACGCGACGGAGTGTGAAGACACGTTTATGAAAAAAGTGGTGTTTCTGCGAAGTCGCGGGTGAGGTCGATTGGCCAGCCGCCGGACGATTCATTTTATACTTATTACTCTCGCTTTGTCTGAAACGTATCGCGTTATGGCGCACGTTAATTAAAATGTTCGGTATTGGATCTGTAGTGGCTCTTTACGATCGTATCATTTTCTTTTAATGAGTTATTTTGCTCGTCGCCTCCACTAATCACGATTATATCCGACGCTGATCCGAGCATCGCTACATATTCAGTTTAATATTCAGGTTAACCCAATTGAGGATAAATACCAAGTACATTATTCATTTTTGTAACTTTTGTGTTGACAAGTGTGATGTGTTTATAGTAAATTAAGATCCGTCAAATCATCATCAAATCATTGCCTCTTCCTTGAATCAGATCATTAATCTTGCACGCAGACTGTGAATCACTTCTGTGCTGCAATCATTCTTTTATTGCAGTCTCTTGTCTTATTATGTACAAAACCTTATTTTTAGATAGCTTCATCGTGATCACTGCACAACTGACCACACCTACTATAATTTAGTTCATTCGTAGTTATTGTTTTACTTTATAATGTTAAATACACATTTACTACTTCACGTATCTAAATGAAGTTGCTTTTGATTCTTTTGAACTGTTTGAGCGTATTCGTTAAGTCAGCCAACCATGTCAAAGCAAAAAAATTTAAACTCTTCCGTGTTCAAATTTACTATTTATAATGCGAACCAATTCATACTATTATCCAGCAAGACATATTATTTAAACAGTTAACGACACAAACATTTAGCAACTGGATTTCGATATAGGCAGGACATTGATTGGTAATTTTCCTACAATTTTATTTACCTTTCAAAGGATCCATTATATGTCTGTTAAAACTAGTTTCCAACATATAAATATGTACAATTGTGGTTAAATCGTGCGTGATGTGTACAACATGATCACACTAATATTTTCACAGTTTAATCAGATTTGCCACGCGTTCGTTCGGGTCGAATCGCAAGCTTCATTACAAACCAATGAAGAATGTCCGCGCTTGTTCGTTACCTATATATCCTTCAACGAATTTAAACACCATATAAGGCCTTAGAACAAGTAACTAGAAACAAATAATAACATTTAAAATTCATATTTTAAGTACCCACCACAAAACTATCATAATCGTGGAGAATTTTTATTTATTTCGATGTCATCAGAAGACATAATATTTGCAGTTGGTGTCTGCGTTGTTTTAAATGTCTACATTGAGTGCATATCCCAGCTGATCTAGTTTATTAAAAGCTTCCTCTTATCTTTAATCATTAAATGATCTATTGGACCGGCTACAGTAGACCTACTCATAGTATCAGTACAGTTATCTATAGTATCAAATAGTACAGAGTCGGATGCACCTAGCTCGACTAAATGTCACTCGGTGAGCCGCTGCCACTTTTAGTCGCTCTAAAATAGATCGCGCTCGCGTTCATCAACCTCTTCAGCCGTCATCAGCACTTGTAGACTACAGCTGACCTTTTACATCGACGTTCTCGCTAGACAAACAATTCGAACTACCAAACAAACTTTGCAGTGGAAACTTTACACGTCGTTACGAACGTACGCTGTAAAACTTTTTCAGGTTTTCGTCGTTTGACACATCGAGGTTACAAATATTTGTTCGTATTGCGAAACAGTTTTGTATGCAACCGTTTTATTTGTTTGTAATTTAGTGCTGTCAAATAGCATTCAAAATTAATTGAGCGTTAATACTTCATCGGAACGCAACGATACCACTGCAATTTTGACCCGTCATAATGACGGTGCAGCAAAAACTTGACACCTCCGACGAGAATAATAACAGACGATTATTTAATATCGTTTCAAACCATATCGGTTGCGGTAAATAAATTTGAAAAGTGGCGTTGAAGGTTCCGTAACAGTATATTATACCAGGGTCGCATAATCACCTCAGAGAAATGTTAAAGGTCCAATAACCGTGGCATAAGTCACTGAAGTCGAGTGCCGACGTTCTGAAACTTCCAACTGAATGTTTGTAAACACGCGTCGGTACATTTACACGTTTTTACAGTGGCGCCACTCCAAGCAGCTGAGCTTTATTACACAATCACAGCTTTATGACCGCTACGCATCTATTTAGAATTTAGGAAGCATTAATTGGCAACGTCACGGGGCATTGGTTTAAAAATGACGCTGTTCGTTTACCTCTCGGGCATTACTGTATAATATGTCATGTATTATTCGTTAATTTTTTGTAATATTTTGAAATCCGTTTGTAAAGAAATAATAGTTTAGTCGTGCATTGAACACGTGGTGGGATTACCCGCCAGTGCGTCAGTCTTAGTATTTGTACATCGACATTTTCTACCAGAGCTCTGTTATTTCTAGCGTCGCCAGGCGCCAACTTTAGATTAGATACAGGGCTCATCTGCATTCAAGAGTTCAGGACCGTTATTTGTGGAGCTTAATAATGTTATCCTTCATTCATATCCTCGGGGACTGTAGAGCAGTGATGAAACAAGATACCGAACGAAATATTTGGAAATAGATTTTTGTTGTTAAGTGAGCTCAAAGTAATTTGATGTTATTTATTGTAAGGTATTTGTCATTTTAGTGCCTTTTCATCTTAAATTTAATTGCCATAAGTTCCGTATGGGTTACAATGCTCGCAGAAAATACTCTTAAATTTAAGTTTTGGTCTACTAGGTTTGGATACACTAGTACTGTACATAATTGTAAGATGTACGAAGTAATGAAAATATTATAAAACGAAGGGGAATTCAATAATCTTTTTTTATCAAAGATGATATTGTTTATGCGTTTTTATACAGTAATGTATGAGTTGATGGTCGATAATGAAGATTTTAAGCTCAGGTTTCTGTTGCACGTCGTAAACGCTCAGCGTGTGGCAGCCATTGCGGCGTCGCTTTCATACCGCGGTCCTTCGCACATCGCTCCAGCGCAGTGGCAGAAAGTTCGAGTATTTTTTGTATTACAATGGGGGCTTTATTTGTCTTTTTATTTTATGAGTAACATTATCCTGCTAGCATTGACCTTTGGCGTTATGTTTTACGACGTTCGCAAAAAACACAATGGAATGAATTACTCTGTTCGATAAATCACGACGGTGTTCGTTGATACTCGTTTAATATAGATGTTGAGAATCGCACTTGACTACTTCATAATAATAACATTACTGTCGTGTCATCGTCGGTGTTAAGATTAGAACGTATAATACGATATTAACCCATCAAATGTGTTAATTTTAATTCAGTTTTAAAAAAATGGTTTTTTTAATTATAATTTATCGGCAGACAAGCACACGGTCCACTAGATGTTGAGTTTATTTGTTATAATTACAAAGCAAATATACAAAAAAGTTTGGGATGTCGTCTATATTAGTTGCCCATACCGGCACGAATATGTGGGATAGCCCAGTCCCAGTTTAGTCGGTAAGAGTTCAACATACCTACCTCATCATTATGGGTTCCGGTGAATCGATTCCTGAGGGAGTTTCATAGCGTAAAAGAAGGGTTGGCCAATATGACGCAATATTGTCCCGAAATGTCGTATAACAGTATGCCCTACCTCCGTGGAGTCCCCAGGTGTGAGAGCGTGGGTAGTCGGCTGAGCCACACGTCTTTTGTTTCCGTTTAATAATATTTGCAAATTAACCGTAACCTCCTTTTGGTTTTGCACAAACAAAGGCCACTTCATACTGGTAGGTATTATTAAAAATTCAACATTTTTGCAATTTAAAAACATCGATTATTTTTGTGTCAATCCCTAAGTCTTTACAATTTAAAAATTTACAAATTTTATTTTGTTTATGCTGCTATCCATAGTTAATATACTTAGTTCTATGACATTCGAATTATGAAATACATTTCGCCCTACAAACAGTTCTTCAATTTTATATTTCAACATTGTTAGGAAACTCTAATTTCAGGTGCTAACAACTAATGGTCGCCTGGTATCACAACGTTATTTTCCTTAACACAAATTATGTATATTTTTGTTTTAATACCTACTTATAAATTAAAACTGTTGTCGAAATAAACCAAACGTAATAAGTTGTTTACATACCTAACATGAGAAACCAGTATGCGCGCGCGCACCTCGGAGCACGTAAGTGTCATTCGTAAATAATATTGGAGACATCGGCATCGCTCTGTATGCATAATCTGTACTTTTTAAGGACTTGTTGTTTTTACTAATTATCACAAAGAGACTGCTCTGAGAGTATAAGCCTTCGTTATGTTCACAAACAACAAAAAAAGAGTCATTGTGACCTCGTTTAATACTTTTAAATAAAAAAGAACTTACCGTTTTTGAAGTCAGCTAAAATGCATTTACACGTAGAAAGGATATCGATAATGACCATTCTTTTAACTAAACTGGGTTTATCTTCAATGAAATCTAAACGTAGTACGCAGTTTACTTCACCGTGATCGCAGTTTTCATTATTGGTGAAATCCGATATAAATCGTTTCTTAAAAATGTCTAACTTCCCTTTAATTTACCGATAGAAATTTAAAACTTGAGTATATGTTTTTATTTACACGAGTTCTTAGTAAGTAATTGTTTCGGAAAATGCTGATTAATAAAATAAATCATTAGGTACCTGAAGTCAATAAAAAATAAATAATAAAAGAAAATGCAAAAGTCAAAACACCTCTTTGGTAAAACCTTATTAGGATCGGTTCAGTAGTTTAGCTAGTTAGTTCTGGAAGAGTTAGCTAACTATTAAGTATTGTATTAACAAGAAATAATATCTTATGGTTGAAACGCGAGGAGATAAGCTCTGCTGACCTCAAATGATACACACGAGATTAATATTACTATTATATATAATCATATTCTTATTCGCAGTTTTTATAAAATAATATAGGTACATTTCATACCCCCTTAACTATAAATTCGGGGGTAGTAGTGCATTAAGACCTATATTTCGCAAACTATGATTTTCGGTCTGAAGTAATAGGGGTGATGGCCCTACTATTGTGTTTATGCGGTTTATAAAAGATGAACGAAGCTTATAGAATAAACATACGATTAATGTTACGTTTTCACATCTAAACCACTGAGTTAATTTTGATAAAAATTTGGTACACAGATAGACTAAAACTTGGGAAAGGACATAACTTGTTGGTTGCGATAACCAACATCCACGCGGGCGAAGCCACGGGCAACAGCTAGCAGTGTTCTAAATATTTTAATTATAGGGTACATCTTATGGTTTGAACGAGGAGATAAGCTCGGCTGACCTCAATGATTCAAACGAGACTTAATATTACTATTATATTGTATCAAATTCTATTCGCAGTCTTTATAAAATAAACATACGATTAGGTCACCGTCAGACTGGCAGATAAACCATTGCGAATAATTATCGCTGTCATTAATGACATATACGACTATGAGGTCCATTAGATATGGCAAACTTCGTGATAAAATATTTTGGGGAAGGGAGGGGAACCCACCATCCACCCGCGGTTTAATAATCACAACGATTGCAATAGCGAAATATCACTAATTGATAGAACTCCATGAATAAACTTCAGAAGTTCGCGTATATGCACTAAGGCTCCTCGGTGTAGGTTTTCAAATGACTACACCCCGCCTGATGGTAAGCTTGAATGTGGTCCAAAGAATAGTGGCCACAGTTATAGATGTTTGCAGCCAGCCTCGACATGTTTTTTTACGCTCCGCTTAAAGGACCCGGAACTTTAGGAAGAAAAAATATGTGAGCTGGTAACGTTTCCAGATTTAATGGTGCAGCAAAGAAAAGATTGACTTACGGAATTGTTTGCACCGTATGCGAGTGTTATTTAAGGTCAACCCGTGTTGTTCTATGCAGGAAGCTAGGCGGATCTAATTGGAAGAGTTTATATAGCAGGCTTACAAGTGCCCGGTTAATAGCAATAGGCTCGCCACCTGTTACATTGGGACCTAAACATAAACTGGCGAAATGTGGGTGCTAGTACCTCTGCCTACCCCTTCGAGGATAAAAAGCGTGAGTTTATGTTTATGTATGTATATCGCAAGATATCGCGCTGTCGTGTCTTGACGGTGTGACCACAGTCTTATGCACGTAATCGCAACTACGACGGCGGTTAGTCGTCGCTTGCGCAGGGTCATTACCGAATAGCTAACTCAAGGCCGAGATACTATCGGCTTTTATGTTTTGTAATATTTAAACGCACCGTACACCACGTGGGGCCTTCGTACCTTTGCTAATCCGCGAGTTGCTTACTAACGGAAACACATTATTTTGTTATAATTTAATTAATTAAAAGTGGTTCACTAAAGTGGTTTGGGCACGTAGAGCGATTGATTCGTTTAAATACGTGACTGATTTTTCTGCTTTTTTTATCGAAGGAACTCGAAAATATGGGTGTTAAGGGCCTCACTAAGGCCTTCGGACAAGCCATCAGCTGATTGACGAAGGAGAGTCTGGCAAAGGCTTTTCTCCTGGGGTTGGATGGCATACTTTGATCAAAAAATAATGTTACGGAAAAAAGGTCAAATCAAAAACATTCTAAATAGGATGGGCTTACTTAATAGGTTTAATGACAGAGAGGAGCTCGTAAAAGAAATAACACTTCTACCGGAACTAATATTCCAATATGTCTTTTACTTGGATTGGACGGTATGCCCTTCGAAATCACCTTTAATTCTTCTAAAAAGGGTGTTCTGCTAATACTGATATAAGGCACTCCTTATTTCATTGTTTATCTACTTATTTTTTAGGCAGCCAAAGTGTTTCTAGTTTTTCTTGAGGCCACGGCCGTAATGAATGAGATCATTGCAAATATATACCGTGACGTATGAAATATAATAGTTTCACAAGAGCCTGTGTTGGTGGCCTCACCCGCGAATATGTAGCGAGCCGGAAACGCGAGCTCCAACGTTCGGCAATGAAGGAGGTCGTAGGCACTGCGTTATCACCATCTAAACATATCTCGCCGGTCATGGTGACCTGGTACATAACGTTCTATACCTAAAACAACTTTTGATATTTCGCCGGCAGACCAATAAAACTTACGTGATGTTAGCCTAAGTTTTTTAGAGATCCGTATTATCTGTGGATGAGACCCTTATTTGTCAGTCTGCCTACAGACATATAGATATATCCATATATGTTTCGATCAAATACGTTTACTACACAAAAGTGATAAATGTATTGTGTTCTAAGTAAGGTATGGTACTTAAAGTACTACAATATATATCTGCCCTTTCATTAGAGGCATTAAAGTTTGTACGAAACCTTCCACACACGGATTCATCTCGTACTTGTTTTATTTCTATTTTGGTCCAGTCACTTCAATTGAAATCCGTTCCAATTTGTCACTATGCCACTTATTTAGTTGTAAAACTGACACACGAACCCCAGGTGGCGGAATTCTAAACTGCCCACTTAAATTTGAAATCTTGTTTCTAATTTTAAATTATACTACCATACAGTGACTATAAAAAGTGTTCGAAAAAAATACAATAATTAAACTAAGGTGTTATTGTTATGAGTACATAATGACCTCAGTATCAATGAGTTCAAGGCCTTATCGTTAAAAGATTTGTTTGCGGTTTCCGAACGACAACCGACATTCTTTTTTCAAATGGTTTTAAAGCCCACTCAAATTCACTCAAGAAATGTGCTAACCTTCAATTGGGTAAATTTCCTAAGAAAACAAACTTTACTTAACATTTGACGTTTCTAACTTGACCGAATTTTTTGGGAACGCGCGACGTGAGGTGCGGTAAGGTCTATGTCACTGCACCGAGATATTCGGGGTGATTCACCGATAGCGCTTATCGCCCCAATGTAAATTTTCTTCCTGCAATACCCAATGTTAACCTTGTTGCATAATCTAATGATCCAATGACATTCTATAATATATTTAAACACCTTTTTGAAATACACTTAAATACATTAAGTCATTTGATAAAATTGATTAGGGCTTCCCATCAATAACATAAATATTATATTTTATGGGTGTCCAAAAAGTATGCAAAGTTACAGTTTTACATTCAAGACTACTACATGATTAGCAACTGCAATTAGCAACCGTCACTAAGCAGACGCATGACGAATTACGTCATAGGCGCATTACAGTTTATTGAACTTTGCAATCATTTGTCGTCCAGTAACTGGCAAGTGACAGGACGTTTTGATTCGACCCATGACTGCTAGGTGACGGCTTTACAAGTACCAGGCGTTTATAAGGTATCAGGAGCATACTAACGCGCTAAGAGTTTAGTGATTAGAAGCGTTTACCGTGAGAGTTGGCAGCGGGCCAATCAGGCCACGCCGGTACATTCACCCACGGGCACACACGCCGTAAAGATAATTATCCACCATTGTTTTTATTTATTCTACTATCACATTATTCGAATTTTTCCAAATATTTCGTGAGTAATTTATTTCAGTGATCAGATATAATATATAACAAGCTAGAACACGCTTACGTGACAAACTGAAGATTGACCTAAACCTAGGGTTGTCGACTTATTTCTTTGTCTCATGCAAATTTTCGGTCGACGAAATTTCAAAGTGAAATATGTCAAGATCTTATGAGAACATCCAACCTCACCTGAAAGTCAGTATCATCTACTGATTGCAGGATGAGACCCTGGTATTGGTTTTCCGCTCGGGAGTCGCGGGCCAGATACTAATTAGTTTTAAAATTTCTCGGATTCAAGAATAATTTAGAGGTCACATATTTGATAAGTTCACAATATGGAGTTCTGCAAGAAAGGCATTAAAAGGTTTCTACAGGGTGGGCAGCACGAGACGAGTGTGATGGTGTTACAAACGTTCATAGGCCACTGTGCCCACCTCCCATCAGGTGTTCTAAACTACCACCTAAGTGGTATAAAAAAATGTCATCTTGTATTTAACTTTTTGAGTACCGATGTAATATGGTACCGTCACAGTTTATTTTGCCTTCAAATTCAGAATATTTTTAAAACCGACAACCCTATTTGTAGTCTCGTCATTTAATCAGTTACGTAACCAGTTTTACGACTCCTCGTTATCATGTGGGGATTGCAAGAAAATCTGCTACACAACATACATTCGAATATTTCTTTTGTACAATTAAATTGGACTAAGACATCGAAATGAGATTTGAACTCGCGGGAGTCATTCTTTAAGACTTATGTAGAGTAGATCAGGTAACTCAGTGGTTAAAGAGTCGGAATTACGATCGAAAGGTCCCGGGTTCGAATCCTGGTTATTACATTACTGACATGAACCCACTCCTAACACAAGCCATTGAGCTTAACTGGAGAGGTTAGATGGAATATTAGTTTGCTAATATTCCTAAAAAAAAATCTAAGTCGGTCATTGTGCTAAGTAGTAAGTTCTAAAATCTATCCACATGAATCAATACGGTTGAAATGAAAAGTGAACCAATATTGTATATGTACTCCTAGTAACTAATATAATACTAACAACTCATTATAAATCTAACTATACATTGAGGACGCCACACAGTGCGGACATATGGTTCTGTCGCAGTCTCAGAGATTGCACCAAATTAGCGATCGGTAGCAAATAGATGGTGTTATTCTAAGATATAGGTTACAAACTCAGTATGCGTTATTATCCAGGAATGTTACGTCACAGCTAGCCGGCGCAGCGCCTATCCGCGCTTCACAATTCAGGCCGTTTCACCAACAAATTTACGAGAAACGTCCCAACTATAACTCGTTAGTCTTCAAAGATAAACAATAGAAAGTTTTATTGACATTCATCTCATATCTCATAAATTTCTTCACATGATCATTCTATTTTTATACACGGTCAATACAGTTCCTATTAATTAGGTAACACGTCGCGCATAGATTCCGTCTACCATGTTATAACATATGTGATCCTAGTAAGTTCAATATAATTGTACTAGGTATATTCACCTATAATCTTCGCGTCAGTCAAAGCAATTACAATCGAATGTGTGGCTGTGCACAAAATACAAACAAACAAACATTGAATAAATTACTAAAATAGTAAAGAAAATACTAATAGATCCTCTTTCAGTAAATAAAAGTTCATACTTCAGACAATTTTATTCTCAATTCCGACTAAACTTAGACAATGTTTTGTTTGATATAAATACCCGGTACATCTCGACGCAGGTATTACAAACCTGTCCGCGTTTATTCTGTGACAAACGTGTAAATAAAGATTATCTTTATGATCTTTATGAATACCTAGTACCTACCTCCGCGTCAAAATATGGTTCGATGCACTAAGGATTAGTCATTTTTAGTTCTCAATATGCGCAGTTGATTGAGGTTAAATCGGAGAATAAATATTTCTGTTTGTCTTTGTATGGAGCCCACGAAAATCTTCGGAGCCCACCTCACGTTCGGATTGACGGACAAGGCTCTGGCGCAGGTTTTACATCTCAGGGTTGAGGGGGTTAGCGGCAGTCGCTCCCATAAAGCCGATATAATCAATCCATAAGTTAAGGAGTAAAAGCCCAAGCTCTACAGAGATTGAATTCGAGAGACGCTCGGGTGACAATGATTTTTTCCTGTTTGAAGCTATACTGTAGGTATATACTAATAGTGTCGTCACCTGAAACAATAGTGACTCACCAAATATCTCGTACACTTTCTATATTAAAATTAATTAAAAACTTCTGTAGTGTAATTCAAAACATAAAATGATACCAACGATCAATAAATCATCAATTTTACACGTCTTCGCAGTAGTTAATCTCTATTTGCCACTAGAAACTGAGAGGCTTTTTATAAAATACTGAAGTGGACTATTACTGCGTCTGATATATGAAAATAGATTGGTTTGCAGGCCAGGCGTAAAGTGAACTAATATATCATACAAGATTAAATTCTCTAGTACAAATACAAACAATTTTTTAATTGAAACAGGAAGAATCAATCGTATTGCATTTTTATGATATCTCGGCTGGTTTCGGGTAGCTAGTAGTTATACTATGCGTGATATCATAAAAGTTATTTTAGATGATTAAAATTCTGCTCTTAATAAACATAAATTCAAATTCTAATGTAATTCAGTCATAACACAGTATTTACCTAAGCTTTTGATATTATTATTCATTCAGTCCGACCTTCGTGAGAAGCTTGTTTTAACTTCATCGCTAGAGACCTCTACTTAACGATGTTCAAAAATTTTCTTGGACTAGTTATACTATTAGTCAATTTAATTAATTAGTTAATGTAATATCTTCTAGTCCCAAGTGAATAGAAACTTTTTAATTAGACGTGTTACATCGTAGAATCACATCATCACTTATCAGTAGGTGAAAAAGTGGTCAACAGTAATAGTATCAACAAAATTTTATAAAATAGACGTAATATCAATAAAATATAAGTAGTTATGTAAAAGTAGGCAGGTACTCAGTCATTGCCTTTTGAAACAAGGAAATTTGTTGGTTTTTCTGTGCACAGAGTGCAATTTCTTGTAATTCACACTGTCACATTATTATCTCCTTTGACGATAGACTATACGTAACCACTAACTGCTCGCTTATTTACTTTTGTATATAGAATTATAGTGCGATTTTGTTAGACGTCATAAATTATCGTGCATTTTTGGTAGGTATCAATACAATCTTCGTACAAGTTTGGTTGTTAGTCACAAAATAATCGTGCATTTTTGTTGGTCAGTTTTAATATGTTCACGTAGGCATTTACAATTATTTAAAGGATGAAGGAAATCGTGAGTGGCAGAAGCTCAACGCTACCTTGATCTATACTTAGCAGGCTATTGTATTCAATACAATACATTATTTAATTCTCGTTCTATATTCGAAAGCGATTCACGACCGGCGCCTGAGCAGCCTTGAAATCGATCGATAAATTAAATACACATCACAATAATGCACGAGTTTACGATTATATTTTGTCAATTTTCTTCTGTAAAATTAGGTTGATTTTCATTATATCTTTTAATAACAAAATAAATTGCGTTAGACACCGTTAAAATAGCTTTATTTCAATGTGTCTGTTCGCTAAAACTTTTAACTATATCACCCAGAAGTTGACTAAACAGTATATGACAGGAAACTGTAAGATGCTAAACGATAGATCAATGGACGAGGGGACGAAATAAGCCTTCCCTAAGAGCGAAACCTTTCAGCCCTTTCCATGAGTAGCGGCGCTGCCGTGAAAACAAATTACTACACCATGATGGCAACTCAAAATTCCATCGATTCGACAGAAGGATCAATGTAAATTCCATTGCGTGTGATAGAAGCAAGCTTCTTTTATCTCTTTCTGTTACCCCTTTTTTCTCGAAGTTGTTTCTGTATCGGTTTACTCCTATTAACCAACGAAGGCGACTCTCTTGCATTTTATCTGCGTGATATCGCAACAGTCTCCTTCGTTTGTTGCATTGGGTCCCGACAGGAGGGATAGGCCGTTGTCGTCTTCGACGTCGAGGAGGGTGATATGCGTACCAATGGTCTCATTACCATGTACGCCCAAGATCGCGCAAAGTGTAGGAGGAAAAGTAGGAAGCCGGACCCTGAGCTCAGAGTTCACATTGGCCTCGGATACATTAGGAAAACATGATGGTGATTGCCTTTAACTTGTACATTGTAACCTTGCAAACCGTATTTTTACTAAACCATACTCATAAGAAAAAAGAATCTGAAATTTTCGAACTAGTTTTGGAAACTTTCCATTAAGTTATTCGTATCAAGAAAGAATAAGGTTTCTGAATTATTAAATTTTTGAGTAGTAGCAACAATGTTTTTAGTTAACAACATAGGTAGGTACCGATGTAATAAAATTATTAAAAATTAAGCCCTTTTGCATCACTCATTAAAAACGTTTCATTCAGATAAAATACTATTACAAACTTTTACAATTACTAACACATTGTAACTACGTGATCTGTCTGCACGTAAGAGTTATTGAAATTAATTTTCTCTTCATTGTAGTATACAGACAAAAAGCAATTATTTTCCACTATTTATATCACTATAATAACTTGTAACCAAACTTCTATATATGATTACTCCTTAGAAAGAAGGTTTGCAACAGTGATAGTCAAAACATTCAATTCTAAAGATTATTTCCCTTCTCGACAATGTAGTATATCCAGAGATATAATTGTATCTTTTGAAACGAGAGCCTATTGTGTTATAATCATATCGATACAAGAATGTTTCCTCAATCACGAATATCTCCGGGTTGAATTGTCGTTCAAGTTTTTCTTTTATTATGAAACAAAATATTCTTAAGATTAATAAATGAGTTGTAATCGGCAAGCAGTAATGCAATATGACAGCCCTGCCAACTGTGCCAACGATAATTTGAACTACTCCACAGTATCGGAAATACAGTAATCCAACTCAGTAGAACAGACCTCGGTCACCAGACATCCGCCCAATCCGCTCAATGATGCTCAAATTTATTACGAACACGTAACTTCTTAATGTTTTAGTTCATAGTAAATAAATCACGTATTCACCAGGAAACGTTTATGGCTTGTCGTGTTGCTGGACATTGTTGCCCTACATAATGTTTCGCAACATCGTTCAGTATTTGTTTAGGTAATCAATTTATAAACTTTTAGATGTCTTTGATCGAATTTTTCATGTTTAGAACTTACAGATAAAAAATGCCATGCTTATATAATTAAATCATACTTATAAATCTGCTTTGTGTAATTAAATATATGGTTATTTTTTAATGCTTAAACTACGTGGGAAATATATCTTGCTTGCTATCGTAGTAAACAGACTAGCTATGCCAATATTTAATTTGCCGTATCGAATGTCTGCCCGTGTTGTAATACTGGTTTTACCTACACTGCGCTCGAGGGTTTGGGTGGCGAGTTTTTGCCATTATGTGACCTTGCCACGACTTTTACTTTACCTACATCGAAGTTGGGATAAAAATAACCATATTATTTGCTTGAATGGGCTATTAGTCTCAATAAATTTTGTCATAACAAGTATCAGGTTCAATTTGATTAACTAATCGAAATCAAAATTGTGTGCTGGATTTAATGGTGCATATAATCATATTCGAATATAATTTAGATCATAGGTTGCAATTTACTTACGGTGTAATAAGCTTAAATGTTTTACAAAAAATACTGTGGAAATATTTTTAATAAATATCAGCTATCTCGAAACTTTACTTAGGTTAAGATTTTGAAATCAAGATATCAAATTACGTGTTTTCTGTGATTCCAGTTTTCTTATTTCATACTAATTGGTGTTCTTTTTTCCAGGTAAGCATGGAATCTGCACACTTCACATTCATCTAACAGAAACAGAAAGATTAAGTATCTAGATTTAGTTCAATTTTAGTAAGATACACTAAGTTCAATCTGTCGTCCGCTTGTCATCATATGGCAACCACAGTCTCATCTGGCTAATCGATACCCCGGGGTGATTAATACGTTATGTATGTATTGTCTGGGTACCTGTGTCACTTAATGGTAAGCAGTAACCGCAACTTATTATATCCGCGTGCACCAGGTACTCACGCATGACCAAACCTACTTAATACCAGGAGCGAAGAACTGAGTAAGAAGTGTAATTTACACATATTGAGAACTCACTTGTACTTTTCCACAGTATTTTTATTTTTTAATAGACCTGACCGGTTTCGCCTTACGGCATCCTCAAAGGTTTTTGGAAAGGAAAAACCTTTGAGGATGCCGTAAGTGAGTTCTCAATATGTGTAACAACAAATTCCACCAAGTGCCATCAATCAACAGTATAAATAAAAAATAAGTGTAATTTAGTTCTCTTAACTCTAAAATGCTTTCTGCTTCAATTTTGAGCGATTAGAGTAGTAACCATAGTTCCACAGTACCAAACTATCCAGTAACCATAGGACGGATGTAACTCTGACACGCCGACCATGACCTGAGCAAGGAAATCCGTGTTCTATGGGGCACTTTTTGTTTTGGTAACTGGTCCTGTAGGGGAAAAAGTCCTTTTCCGTCCTTTTTGAACGTGAATGAAGTATCAATAGGTTAGATTTGTATGTTAGTAATCTATATATTCGGAATTCACGGAGTAGATTTGGGTGCTAACGGGTGAGACTCTAGCCCAGTTTTATCTATCGGAGTAGAGAGGGTAGACAACAGTAGCTACCATAAAGCGTAAATAAGCTCCATGGTATAAGTATACGGTCCTGAGGTGAGGAGCCTCGTGTCAACCGGGTACAAGGATAACATGATGGATGGGATTTCTGATTTTCCCTTATGGTATGTGCCGTGACGTACTTGTAGCGTCTTAAGTGCTATAATTAGTACTTATGTTACGACAGCTTGTGACAGTTTTGGTACAGTCAATCACATAGTGTTTTTGAACCGGCAGTCAGTCTCTTACAGGGAACGCTTTGACTGCCTGAGGTAGACTCGTCTAAAGCACGCTGGTTCTCATCTCGCATCGCTATTTCTATATTATACTATATCTTTTACAAATATTGGGCGATCCTATTGGCGTCTACTAAATACGTTTTAGCACTATAAGGTCACTAATAATAAATCTTAACACAAACCGGCAATCGTACAGGGTATGTCATATTACGTTTGCTCGCAATATTTACAATTTCATCATACTAAAATTGATAAGAAGTTATTAAAAAAAATCAGTAGGTAAGTTACCTATAATTTTTTCAAATAACTTTATGTCTTTCGTAAGTAAAACTCGAAACTTGAGAAAAAGTTTATTATTACAAAATGTTTAACCTCAATTAAAAGAAGTTACCAAAGAAATACAGATACCCTATAAAATCAGTCTTGTAAGTAACTTTTAAACGAATACGAATCGTTTATAACAAAAATGGTAGCGTTATCTAAACAGCTAAGTCGACCGTACCAGTCTTGGCCAAAAAAATCCAGCCATCACTAAAATAACACAAGTCGCGTCCCTCCGTTTCCCTTTCGTCAGGAGATGTCTATCTCGAGCAATCAGAGCAAGACAGAAATCACCTGTCCCGCTCATGCCTACGTGACATTCCCTAGCCGCCACGTGTCATTCCATTCGCGTAATGTATCAACTCATGTCAAAACATTAAACAAAATTAACATTTGCGCTTCTAACAATACGGTCCTCAATTGCATAAGTAAAACTTTCGAAGCTCCTGAGCACTTTCTAGAAAAGAGGGTCGTATGTCTATTATTTATATTTCATTCTAAACTTAATTCAAACTATACAGAATTCATTTTTCTTTGTCAGTGAATTTGTCTTCGCTACTCTTAATGCTCTATTTTCAAACGTTCCTAATTTTGACTACGAGTCCTAATTTACAATATGGTTTCTTAACCGGTTTTCGTACTTTCGTTCGCTAATAATTTTCAATGTCATCGTATAAACGTTCTGAAATCATAAACTATCAATTAAATCAATTGTGGAGCATTGTGCCGTGACAAATTATGTTCTGAATAAAACAAACGACGGGCGGACGTTGAACGCTGCCAATTTCAGTTCGATCAACCCCATGCCTCCTCTCACCGCGCCATACCTCCCGTGTCACCCGCACGCGCTAAGACGCATCATTAATCATTCCTGTACACACATCTCCTGACCCTGAGCCATTTAAATTTAGAGTTTATGCGCCATGAATTAAAGGCGTTTCTTATTTGTAGCAAGGCCGCGCGTACGTCAGCTGGTGTTTCAGAACGTCAAGTGACTGCTTACCACTTCGGTACTGCTGTACCCCTGGTATTATGTAAGCTGAGTGCAATGGCCGCTCCATAATACTGACAAGGCTTTTTCCTCCCTTTGCCGAATTTTCCTCAAGTGCTAACCACAAATTCGAACCGGTGTAATAATGATTTACTTTTAAAATTATTCAGTATAATTGTTTAGTATAACTAGGCCGCGGGTTGTTTTTACCGATGAATAACAATGAAGTATTTGTGTTGTTTATGGAAATAGAGTAACGTTTTCTCTGTGTCAGTAAGCATTTATTAGTTACTTTACATTATCATAACGTGATGTGTTATCGTTACATTGAGTACTCATTTAATTATATTCCTATTTTCTAAACAATGAATAACAAATAGCTTATCGTTAATCTAGTTTAACAATACATTTATTGCAATTCCGATAGTGGACTCCTACGTTACTTTAAGAGGTATATATAAGTAGATGAGACGAAAACTCCAGCTACCCAGGATGGGTCCAACTGGAGTACTCCATCTGAGACTGTCACAGATTAAAGTGCCATACAGAATATTAAAAGTTTAAGGATAAGTTAGCCTACTAATTGTTTCAAAGTTTAATTGAAGTAATTACATCTCTGTCAAATGTCCAATTAATATAATAAAGTTAAAATATTAATTTAACAAAATATCTGAAAAATAATATAATTATTTATGTACGAGTTGAAAAAGGCACTCAGTCACCGAATCAAAGCCCACGTACCAACCGACGTGACCCAAATACAAACAATGCATATTCAGCGTAATCTGCGTGTAGTTATTAGCGGGCCGGCGAGATGACGACCAGCCGACCGGCCGACCGAATGTGGGTTACATTCGCAAGCCAGGGCCGGTAATGCACCGGTCGCAGACCGCTGCCGAGGTCGTTGACCGGTATCGATCGCGGGGGTGGCGCGAGGGTGCGACAGCACGCGCCCCTGCGGCGCCGCACCCCGCATTCACCCTCGCCCCCTCCCCCTCCGTCCCTACACACACGCGGTGCGCTCAGAGCACTCGTTCCGCTACCGCATGCGTCACTCTGGTCAACTGGCGACAGTTTTCAAGAAAGTTCACGTCATAAGGGCCAACTCGACTTTGCTAATGAGTTTTCCTCAAAAGTTTTGGTAAAGTGTTTTGAGGAAATTCGTTTGTGATTAGATTTTCATTACCACATTGAGGTTATCCAAGGAAGAATTACGTGAAAATATTGTAAGGGTTCTATTTTCTGGGTCAATTTACAAGGCTTATCCTTGGTAAGGCGTTGCAAGCTAATGATATAAAATTATATCAATTTTAACATTCGTATCATGTGAATCACACAATCACGTTGCTCATTTCCACATACTTGTTTCCTCTTAAACTAACTTTGACGCAATATCTTGCGCTATTCACTAAATTTTATACATAACCAATTCCCGATATTTCAAAACAGAGTAAAAAAAACGCATACATTCTCATAAACATTGACAATTACAACATTTGATAAGATTTACACAAGACTTCTTGACACAACTTATCGATTGATACGCTTGTCGAGGTAAAACTCCGAAACTTTTCCTCCAACTGGTTTGTTTGTTCGAATCTCGACAATTGATGACAGATTTTTGACGTAGGTGAGTTCACTGCAGTTCAGTATTTGGATGTTGATCTGTGAATCCGCTGGCACCGCGCCAACGCTCTATGGCGTAACCAGCATGATAAAAGTTCGCCTATTGTAACCACTGAAGCAGTAGAAGTTACGCCAGTTATTATTTACAAATAAAAGTGATTACTTAACCATTTTAAGATAACAATCATTTCTCGAAGATAGAAGCCATTTACCATACTCGAATTACTTTCGAGACATGTTGAATTGTCAGAATACTGAGAATGACGTACAAGTACACAATACAAACCTCTTTCAATACAAAACAACAATTATTTTGATAGAAGCTATATTGTTACACAAAAATAATGTTATTCCGAATTCGGAAAGAAAGCATCATGGACGAAAACTCATTCCCGAATTCCCGGGCATCTATTATAGACAGGAAGTGTCTATAGGAATGTAATAGATATAGGACGACGGTTGTACTAAGACGAACGCGGGAAAACTGTTTTCCTTCAAGCGGGAGGGGTCGGCTGAGTTTAGCCACCCCTGTACAGCCTACCGGCGTTGTTATGGCGACGTGCTATGATTTATGTTATCCTGGTGGTTTTCCCTCCTGTTATTGGAAAGATTTCTCTGATATATAAAGTCCTTCGTGTGTACGAAACACGTAGCGTACCTCTATAAATTTTTATGTTATAGTCAGATCGTAACTAAGTTTGTAGAGTCAGCTATCTATACTGAACAACGTGAGTAGTCGTAAAATGAAGGGAAATAAATATTAGTTACCTTTAACAAATACATGCCTTGTTAAATTACTTTTTTGTTAATTGTTATTTCATTAGCATATTTAATTGAGTTTGTTTATAAAACAGAACAGTTGTTCTGAGATGTACCTCGGTATACCGTAACCTTCTACGTGCGAGATCTTTGTGCGGTAGACAGGTATCGATCACTTGCTCCCCTCGGTCTTATTTTGTGTTTGGATTCAAAACAATTCTGAGCAATAACATGCTACTGCGAACTCGACGCCTTGAAAGAATGACTGAGATGTTTTAGGCCACATTTTTGCCAAACATGCGGCATAATGTTACAGAACGTCTATGTAACAACGATAAGTTTACACAATTCACAATTAAATTCAATGTTCTGATAATAATTTGCGTATACTGCGGCATACATTGGCCGAGCATGACAACTAAAATAAGAAAAATATCATGTACTTTATAATACGGAGGTATTTCATTATTATCACGTTTATTTCTTAGCCTAATGAGTAATAATAACAAACGATCCCCGTGTACCAAAATCAACTGCAGATAAAACGAGATGCAGCTACGTTTGAGGGGGACGGCGGATGAGGCTTTGTCTCCTTCATTATTCAGTGTGACTTCGCTTTTCGTTGCTTTCCTTGATTATGTATTTACGTAGGTTGTCTGTTTTATTATGTACCTGTATTGACCCTATAATGCTGTTTGTACATGGAATTACTGCATTTGGTTCGGGTGTTAGGTATGGTACCAGGGTGACATGAAATGTAAGAGAATTTTAAAATGCGAAACGATAATAGTATTCTTTTTAAACTTCGAATAGTTAAATAAAACAACACATCCTCAATACCTGTGGCAGATATAGAACAGATAAAATATGGCAGATAAAAAAGAATTTGTGGTTGCTATTAAACAATTGCTTAATAATATACAATAATCAAAAAGACTATAATAAAACAAATTTAAAGTGGTTGAAATATATATGGCAGAAGAACAAAAATTTACTAGGTCACGAGAACCCTGTAGAGGTTTCGCTCTCGGAGGGGTGAGCGCTCCGAGTGCCTTGATTACGTCGGGAAATTATCATTTGGATGCATGATGATCCCAATTCTTTTTACATTTCAGCGATAAGATGTTTGTTGGTTCATTTCCTGCGAACCGAGTTAAATAGATGCTTATATTAAGCTTTATATAAACAGTTCTGTTGTTATGTTAGATTTCACTAGCAAATATAATTTAAACTGGATCAAATTAAACTCATTTTTAATTTCATTTGATCACAATTTCTTGGTTTTAAAACCATTATTTCCAAATATCTACATGCTTAATTAATCAGTAACAGCTTATTATCAGCTAACGAGCAATATTCCTTGCGTTTTCTTCCCTGAAAGTCTTTAAAACTATATGGTAATTACGCCTATGTACGATGGTACTGAACACATATCTTCCTACAGTCCCGGGTCCTTTTAGCGGGACGTGAAAAAACATTTGATGAGGCCGTCAAGTTGAGCACCACCATTGTAACACTGTACGTGTTTGTAATGGTGACCCTTTTTAATGAGACTTTACCATTACCTTCAGGTGAGGTGAAGTCAAACAGACGTGCCCTAAATAAAAAAAACACTACACCAGTTTTTTACTTCTTCAAACAAACTTAAAACGATTTTACGAAATTCGTTCACAAATGAAGGAGAACACATATTATACATTTATCATAAGGATAAATTATAATTTTACGTAGCGTCGAATATACAACCTTCCTTTTTAAAGTCCGTTAAAAAATTATGTTCGTTGTCTCTTACCTACATAGTGACGTAGTCTGGCTATCTCTTTTAGCATCATTCTAGCCATCTCTCTCTGCCAGGGGCATGTCCTAAATTTGTTCATAAACCCAAAGCCTGTTCCGATGAATCATTCCGGGTCAACGACCTATGAAGACCTTCTATTGTGTTAGTATA
Source organism: Pelosia muscerda (assembly GCA_963691645.1). Lineage (NCBI taxonomy): Eukaryota > Metazoa > Arthropoda > Insecta > Lepidoptera > Erebidae > Pelosia > Pelosia muscerda. The sequence continues at coordinate 2,010,760 of OY829114.1, read as the reverse complement.
TCCGTAGGCTCTGTATCACGCTATTGAAACCTCCCCTCTATCATCGTTCTCATGAATTAGGAAGTGATTCTCTAAAAATAAATCTGAGATATAGTTGCCTTCTTTTAACTGGATTACTTTCTAGTACAGTTTGCAGTTGAACATCGAAGTTATTGAAAATATCGTGGTTTAGTTTTATGATCTCAGTTATATTATTTGGGTAATCAGCTCTATAAGATCCATTACAGGGTGTGCAGAGGGGCTCCCACATTTCGTCAATGGTTTTCAGCACCATATTAATACGATTCCCACCATCGTTTCAACATATGATCAAAAGTGAATTTTATAACGTATACTAGCTATTCTAAGTACATTAACTTGTTATCGCTAAATATACGCTTTGGCTTCCTTTTTAAAAGGTTTTTCCCTTTAGCACTGCTAAAGAAAAGAAATATCAATGAAATATGCCTATAAGTAAGCCAGCAATAATAATTTATCAGCTAATGTTTGGTATTTATACTAAAAATATGTGAAGTAAGCATAACAATTCACATGAAATACGCATAAGTCATGAAACGAGCGAGGTACCAGAGGGGCAGCGGACGGGGGAGGTACCCGGCGCGGTGACCCGGTTCTACGTCGCTACGCCGGCCGTAGAGTGCAGTGGCCGCGGTGTAGCACTCGCGTAGACACGTAGACTCTCATGAATGGTATGTATGAAACGTGCGGAAGTGGGCTTTTAACTTTGATGTTCTTTTGAGATTTATATATCGTAGGATACTTGAGTTATGTTTTATATGAATGTTACTTCTTTATATAGACTATATACGAGAAATAAATCTTAAATTGGAATTTAAGAAATAACAAACTGGGTACAGTTAACCCACTGGAAACTCAAAAGATACTTAACCTTAGAGACTCAAGGTGTAAGGTAGAGGGAAAGGGCGTCTTTGTAATTTAGTTTTAAACTTTATCATAACTGGAATATAATTTCTATTATTAATTAATACTCTGTAGTTATCAGCCAAGGACTACAGCACAACAAGGGCGTTGGAGATTTTTCTAGAAGCGGTATTAGAGATAAAAGCTGAGACAATAATTAGCGCAGTGGGAGTGAAGAAAAAGCAACCTATTTGTTCCCGTAGGTCTTGTACTAGGCAAGCAAGAGTTAGATAGGATCAATCAGATAGTGAGATTTAAAAAAAATGCCAAAACGCGCCTATTCTCTGTCCAACCTAAAAAAGATATACAAGCTAGAATAAAAGAAACACTGCAGTTAAAGACCAGGTTCGCATAATCCTGCAAGAGTTTATTATCCACGCTGCACTATGTACGACTGTGGCAAACACAGGCGTATGTTAATACGCCTAGATAACCGCGCAGCGCCTGGCGAACTGCCAGCGATCGGTAGCTTATGCCACTTAACGTCTTTAGAACTTACCTACAAATATTCATACAACTATATGGCGTGTATGGAGCTCCAAAGTATCTTCCGGCCCCTTTGTTTGTTAACTGGCTGGCGTACTGCACAGGTATACCTGCTGGTTAACGGACAAGGACCTACCACAAACTCTGCTCTTAGGAGTAAAAGCTTATTTGGCAGTCGATCCCATCCCAAAAAGACTAGCATACGCCGAATCGTAAGAAACGCATCTTACATGATTTCTGAACTGGCGAATTTAAAAACGTAACGTACCGATTAGCTACGCGCTACGCCCGCTACGGTACTCGTAGCACACTACGCACTCGACCACACTAACCGGTTCTCGTAGCACAGTCTACGCACTCGGCAACACCAACCAGTTTATAATATACACAAATCGTTCACAAAAGGCTATTTTAGTACACACAACATGTGGGAAACTGATAAAAAATCGAAACAAAATCGATATAATTGGTTTATTTAGTCGATACGTTTATAAAATACATCAAATAGAAGTTAATGGTTTCGGCAATTATGTTCGTTGCGCATAACTAACCGATAAACGACGTGCTAAATCAATTGCGGTAATAAATTAAAAGTAAAAAAAATATCCGCGAAATAATTAATCACACCGAGAATATCAATCAATCCAAACAAACGGGCTAATCCAAATCATAATCTGGAAACGATTCCCACCCACACAACTTCCTAATACACAAATTTGAACCTTATGTTTATAGAAATAAAGTTCAAAATCAATATTGTGTTCAGAACTCGTAAACTATAAACCAATAATTCTTATTTCATAGGTATTAAGGTCCCAAATTGGTGGTTCATCATTGCCGGGGTCACCGGCCGGGTCGACAACCTGTGATTCACTAAACTACCCTCTATTACGTTAGGCTTTTCCCCCTTGAATTCTATGTTGGTAATACCTTTCAAGTCATCCAGCCAAGAATATTATCTTACATTAAAAAGGGTAGGCAGAAACTTTTTAAAAACCCACATTTCGTCAACTTTGTTGTTGGTTCCATGTTTTACCCTCTGGCAACTGAGCTCTCTCTGCTTTTGAGAAATAGAGAAGTTTAGTGACAATGTCCGACCCGGGAGTCAAACTATGGTAGTCTCAATTGCTTTCTTTTGTTTAATTCTTCTGTTTAGGGTTTGTAAGTTTCAAGCCATCTTCGATCATGGATTGCTTTTATTTTGTAATGTGACTAAAGTTGCAAATAAGGATACTCGTCTACAGATGCTGGTTCAAGCATACACCTCTTACATTTATGAAACGCCAATAGATAGAGATATATATATATATATATATATATATATATATATATATATATATATATATATATATATATATATATATATATATATATATAATATATAAATATAATATATATAATATATAATAAAAATAAAGTAATAGGTTTTAGCTTTATATAAAATGGTAATACTATGATCAATTTACAGCAATAGGCTCGTCCTCAATTCCTCATTGCTAAAATAATTAAGAAATATAGGTGGTTATTACATCTTTACCCACCTCATCCTTTGTCTTATGCACTGTCACCACAGAAACTCTCTTAACCTTGTGTTGCAAACATCCAAAGGCCACGATATCCACTTTGTATAAGGTGGGCCGTGTGCTTGTCTGCTACCAAAGTAGTATAAGAAAATATGAAGAATTGTATAGCAAATACTTGTTGTGAACTTGTTAACATATTGTAATGTCATATGGCCGTTATATGTGAGTGAGGGGTTGCCTAAGTCGACTTAGTTTCGCACAGTATGGTTTAAGTAGTCCGGTCATGCCTAACGAAGCGGGCTGTGGATGCTGTGCGCAACATTGCCATGTTTTTGCCGCATTGGGGTGAGCGAGCGAGCGAGACGGAGCATTCCCTCCACCACGTATAGACGAGGGACAAAAACATTACTCAATACGTACACGTGCCACTCTTATTTTATTACTTGTTTTAATACATTAACCAGAGCGAGAGTTCGGACAGCAATTGGTGTATCTTGCTAGAATATTTAACAAATAAATGTTGGCATTCAGTTTATTCTCCGTGAGGTAGCTGTGAATATAGGTTATGTGGGACACGTGGTGTGTTAGAAATGTAGGTATACGTCTGCGCCGCGTGTCGGCCTAACGCCGAGTGACGGATTACATATTCAGTTAAGTGGTCGTCTGGTGCAAGGGGCCGGGCCGTCTCGCGGGCCATATCGACGTCGAGCGCGAGACGCAGACCCTCGGCGTACCCGAAATATATATTGAGTGATGGCCTTCAGAGCTGAACAATGCCGCGGCCGCTTTGAATGTCGTTTATGTAAATAACCTTGAATTTCGACGGGCCCACGTTGGGCGCCCGCTAAGTCGATTCCACGCGACACAGTTCTGCAGTGTACAAATATTTGCCGCATACCTGTAGAAATCATATAAACCTGTAAACGTTCTCACTGAGCATCGACCCTCGACTATGAGTAGCTACAAATGGTATAGCATCATGCTTACGCGTTTGACAGCAGAATTAATGATCACAGTAAAATGTTATTACACCCGGCCGACATCGGTTGCTCGCGTTTTTATTGTAGCCTACATTTCTTATGGCTTATTTTAACTTTCCCCTTTTCTTGTTTCAGGTTGTAAGATAAAAGCTCTGCGTGCGAAGACCAACACATATATAAAGACCCCAGTCCGTGGCGAGGAGCCGGTATTCGTTGTCACCGGCCGCAAAGAAGACGTCGCGCGCGCCAAGCGCGAGATCCTCTCGGCGGCCGAGCACTTCTCACAGATCCGCGCGTCGCGCAAGTGCGGGGCCGCGCCCCCGCCGCCCGCCGGCGCGCCGGGACACGTCACAGCACAAGTACGAGTGCCGTACCGAGTCGTCGGACTAGTCGTAGGACCCAAGGGTGCCACCATCAAACGCATCCAACACACCACGCACACATACATCGTCACACCGTCGCGCGAGCGCGAGCCAGTGTTCGAGGTCACAGGGCTGCCCGAGAGCGTGGAGGCGGCGCGCAAGGAGATCGAGGCTCACATCGCCCTGCGCACGGGAGCGGCCGGCGCCGCGGGCAACGGCGTGCCCACACAGACGGAGGGCGAGCCGCTGGCGCAGCTGTACCGCGCCGCGGGGCTGGCGTCGCTGCTGCGGCCGGAGCAGGAGGCGGCGTTCTCGTCGGCGGGCTCGTGCTCGTCGGGCGGCTCGTCGGCGCGACTCGGCGACCTGCTGGGCATCTGGTCGTCCACGGAGCGCGACGAGGGGCTGGGCGAGTCGCCGTCGTTCGAGTCGCCGGGCGGCGGCTCGGCGGGCGTGTGGGCGTGGGGCCCGCCGCGGCCGTCGCCCGCCGCGTCGCCGGCGCGCGCGTGCGCCGTGTGCTGCGAGCGCGGCGTGGCGGCGGCGCTGGTGCCGTGCGGACACAACCTGTTCTGCCTGGAGTGCGCGCAGCGGCTGGCGGCGGGCGGCGCGCCGTGCCCCGCCTGCTCTGCGCCCGCGCACCAGGCCATCCGCATCATCTCGTAAGGCGGCGGCGCGTGACACGCCGTGACACGCCTCCCGCGGCCGAAGCCACGAGTCGCACGTTCTCGTAATAGGAATCTTTTTTACTCGAATCGTTATAAAAATATTAAAAGAAGTAAAAATCGCGTAATCGAAATCCTGGTGCCAAAAGTCGGCGCCTCGCCGGCACGGCCCGTCCGCCGCGCCGAACCTATCTTAAGTCGGCAGAGTTGTTCACGATATATTTTCTTATTATGAACGTTTTTTATTAGGGTCGTCGAGCGCACGCCGCGCTCGCCGCCGCAGAGAGAGTCGAACGTACGTTACGATAGAATTTCGAAAAAAAAACATAAAATTTAAAAAAAGTTGTATAATTATTATTGATAGCGTAAATGAGAAATCGAAAATTTATAAAGCTTACCTAACGTAATAGCGTAAAGTATTAAGATATTATAATAATATAATGATAGGCGAGGGACGGGCGACGCGGGGAGCGCGCGCGCGGCCTGTTGTCTGTTCAGAGTCTAGTGTAATGTCTAGCTAATGTGTTGTTTATATGTAGGTAATGAGTCGGTTGTGTGCGCGCCGTGGCGTCACGCGACGTGGCGTGGCGCCTCGCGCCGGCCGCGTCCGCCGCTCCCCCGCGCGCCATGCTCACATTATTTTTGACTATACGATTATTCGCTTAAATGATATTATACATACGTACACTCTATGATTATGATAATATTAATATAATGTTTGTTTTAAGCGTGTTTTAATGTTTAGATTTTTATTGTAATGTTTTTATGAATGATTTTTATCTGTATGATTATTAATTATTATTGATTATTATTTTATGTGTTGACGATGTTTTTTTGTGATTACGTGCGCCCGCGCAGTCGGGCCGAGGCTGCAGTATGTTCGTTTAGTGTTATGATATCGAGTAATAAATTTAAATGATAAATAATACGACTCATTCATTATTATATAAACTATAGTAGTCTGTAGCACGACATTGACTAACAATTACCTATTGATACTTATTAAGTATTATTATTATATTATTGAATAAATTTAAAGAATGCATAATTATATTTCATAGGAATCATTATTCTGTATAACTCTAGTTAAATATAACAATAACAAATATTATTGTATATGTGTGAAGCGACGTTGTTGTTTCGTTCACGGGGGGCCTATTTCACGGATTGATATTTTTTTATTTTTTTACCGTTATTAGTTTTTGACTTACTCATGTAAAGATACGCGAGGATAAAATAACTGCCTATTAGATTATATTTTAAAAAATAATGGTTTCGTGAAATAGGCCCCCGCAGGACGTACGAGTAGATCCAGTGATTTCGATAATTTTATTTTCATAATAAAATGGGTAGACGCTTTAGGTTCAAATAACGTTGTGAAAATTTGTGAAATTTTGTAGACTACATATCTTATTATAAATCTAATATAAACTATAACTTTCGACAACATCTCTTTTATTTACTCCCTTCGAGAAAACGAGGAACGAACAACCTTCAATAATTACAGAAAACTACACGAAATTTGAGCAAAGTACATAATTAGGGTCAACTCAGATCAAGCTCAAGCTAAATTAGGTTTAAAATAGTATACGATGCTACTGTTTTATCGAATAAGATTTTAATGTGCAGTTGACTTCCATGTTACATGATATATGGTTGGCGAAACCCGGGTATTAACGAGATCATATGGTAATTACAATTATATACCTTTACTTTACATTTAGCTGACTGTCAGCTCGTGACCACGACTAGTGCAACCTGGCCGAAACGTCAAGCTAATCAAAAAGTAAATTATTGTATACATCATATGATCGCGTTAATACCCAGGTTTTGCTAACTATTATTTAGATATTATTGTCAATTTTTACTGAACGGAATAAGGGTTGATGAAATAATTTACTTTTAAGTACAGGACTGAGCGATTGATCTGAAATGACCCTTAGGGTAACTCTGCGAAAAGCTGCTTTAATAGTATGCAGCTGTATATAAAAATGCAGCTTAAGAGCTTATAGCAAAACCGCACTACCAATAATTCACACATCACTCAACACACACATATTATTTATTGTAACTCATTTGGGTTCTGATGAGAAATTGCAATAAAACAACCATGAAGTAGGTCAGGCTTTCACTTTCGTCATCTGAAAGTAAAATGAATCAATAATACCAGTTGAACTCACTATTGAAAAGATGCAACAGAGTTGGATAGCTTCTATGCCAAATCCTGTTGTCATCTAAAGACCATATTAAAAAGATAAAATGTTCAATTCTATTTCAATTCACCTAAGCCGAGCAATCACCCGAGTGATAATGAACCGTCTGATATTTACACACTTCACGTCTACAATTCCGTAAAATGCGCATGAATTCATCGCATCTTTTTATCATGGGAAATTGAACTGTACTCTGCTGAGAAAAGGATGAATTTGCTATATCAACTTTTATAATAACGCTCAGACTCTTCTGTTAGCGTTAATTCACCCATATCTATATAGTTAGGACTTTCGCACATGTTCGGAGTACGTACCTATCGTACAAGGGACTTAGGTATACAGCTGGTCTACTGATAGCAGACACGTAACCCATGAAAAAGACCGCATATGACAGCAATGGATTCGGTAAGTAAAGAGAAAAATCTTGGGAAATGTCTACATGCCCTTTAGAAGACACCTTACACCTGGACTAATGCCTATGGTTTCGCTCAGAATGGATTTGATTCCGTAAACCGGTGGCTGAGGGGGAACCTTCTGACCTTAAATACGAGCAAAACTAAGGTTATTAACTTCTCAATCCGCAACATTGATGTACCCTTGGATAGTCTTCTACATATCACTGTCTTACCGACAGACAGTCAGTCCTCAGCTGATGCCCGCTGCTGCATTGAGAGGGTCTCATCCATTAAATACTTGGGGATTACTCTGGATCAAAACTTAACCTTTAAACCCCATGTTGACTGCTTGGCGAGCCGAGTCCGTAAACTCATTTACGTTTTTCGGCAACTACGCTACTCAGCTGAACCCAATGTAATGAAGTTGGTCTATATTGCGATTTGCCAATCTATCATAAGTTACTGCATTACGACGTGGGGTGGCGCTGATGCATCCCATCTTATTACCCTGGAGCGAGCTCAGAGGGCTGTACTAAAGGTTAGCTGCTTTAAACCTCGCCGGTTTCCTACAACTGAGCTTTATGACTACTGCCAGGTTTTGACCGTCAGACAACTCTTTGTACTGGCTACTGCTATGAAGCAGCACTCTTTGACAGAGTTTATTGCCAATTCTACACGGCGCAATCATCTTGTAGCGGTAACCACGAGGGTCAGGACATCTTTTAGCCAAAGGTTTTTCCATTTCCTGGGACCCTACCTTTACAATAAGCTCCACAAACAGTTGTGTCTCTATGGTCTAAATGGGTATAAGTGCAAAGCCGCTCCTTGAATGGCTTCTCTGCCAAACATATTCCGATACAGAAAATCTGTTGAAAGTTTTAAAATGACTCTCGATTAACACACACAAACACACGCACGCACACACACACACACACACACACACACACACACACACACACACACACACACAAAAACACACACACACACACACACACACACAAACACACAAACATACACATACTATCTATAATTTATAGTTTATAGTCTTCCTGTATTTAGATTTTGCAATTGATTTGTATAGTCATTGTGTTATCGTGGAATCCTGGTGACCAGTAATACAGGTAATCTATTGCCTACGACAGGCACCAGCGATCCACAACCGAATTATGTGTACCCTAAACTGTGAATGTCTAAATATTGTAATTATTTGGTTGCTGGTGAGAAATAAATCATTTATTATTATTATTATTAAAAGAAGTACATAAGGATGGGTATAAGCTGGTGCATTAAAGAAAGGTTTTATAAATGGCGGCTTGTACTTGCGTTGACGGAAAGTACAGCTAGCATATAAAATTTCAAATATTTTTTTTTTCATATGAAAAATAATAAAAACAAGACCGGGTCGTAATAATTTCTAAGTAGCTGCGGCCGGCGGCTTCGCCCGCGACACGTGACGGCATCTATTTTTGTTTTCATCGGAAACAGTACCTACTTTTACACATAGAGTCCTTTTAAACGCACATTGAGTCCTTTCATCCTCAAAAAGGAACGTATATCACATTCTATAAGGAGGATCATGGAAGATCATGATGTTGGTTAAAATAAAGAACTAACATTATTATGAATAACGGTCTTGTTTATATTTTTTTTAAACTGAAAAAAAAATTGAAATTTTGTATGCTAGGTGTACTATCTGTCAATGCAAGTACAAGCCGACATTTAAGAATCCTTTCTTTTATGCATCGCATCAAGAGCACAGAGCGTGGAAGAAAATAAAGATCAATATTTTTTTTGTGTTGACGGTACGCGCGTGAGTGAGTATAGACAGTACTAGTGTGCGAGCGAGAGGAAGTGATAACGTCCGCCATTTATAAAACCTTTCTTTAATGAACCAAGTTATATATAATAAGTACAAGAGCGCGCACCACTTTCTATTATCGCACCGCTCGCCACAGGCATGGAGTTCATCCTCAACATTACGACCGGAAACTTAACTGAAGCTGTGGAATGAGCTGTTGTTGTTTTTCCACGCTACTACAATATGGGGTTCTTCAAGAATGGCATTAGAAGGTTTCTACAAAGCAGACAGCACGAGTGTAATGCTCTTGGTGTTGCAAACGTTCATAGGCCACGGTGAACATGAATCTGCCATATAAGTGGTATAAAAAAGCATCCTTACATAAGGCAACTAGAAAAAAACTTCAGTTACGCAACTCCAATCCACTAATGCCGAGTATCCGCCATCTTGCCGAAACTTTTGAGAGTTGCTGATTGGTTGTTGAGACCTCGACAACTCGAGTTTCGTTTCAGTTGCCTAATGTAAGATGAATTAAGATTTAAAAAAATACTAAATAAGCTTCTCGTAGGTACAGCGTAAACACAGATAGGCTCTACCAAGTTGATCCAAATAGACACCAGCCAAGAATGAAATGTGTGTAGTGGCATAGTGGTCGATCGTTGATCGAGAGGTACCGGGTTCGAATCCTGGTCACTCTTGCGGATCCTAGTTCGACTTGAATACACTTCTAACACCAGCAAATTGTCTTAGCCGGCGAGGATAGAAGGATCACCAGCAACTACTTTCAATGCAGACCAAGATAAATGCCGTATTCTCTTGCGCTCCATGTACTTTATACTACGTGCGACAGGCGCTCATCGTCACCTGCGTGTAGCGTTTTTGGGGTACCTAAAAATGAATTTTCAAAACTAAATATCTTTAAAACCATTCGCCAATAATATTTCACTCATTTTTCAAGAATAAAAAAGTACTCAATATCCTAATTGGTGAATCCAGCTGGACTCATTCGTACTGACGCAAAGTGGACTACCCTAAATTCTATACCCATCTACATTTTTAAATAAAAATATCAACCCTTCCTCAACCATAATATCAATATCTATATATTCAAACTGAAACACATGCAAGTAAGTAGAGCTACGAGTTGCGTAGTTGAAGTGCTACGTGCTACGAATACCGTAGACGCCTACGATTTACTAGTAATATTCATGTGTACCTGATATGTTAGTTTACATATGTGTGACTGTATTACACATATAATCAATTTTATATACAAAGGGCGCGTCTCACTGCAAGCGGTTACCATACCATACCCGACTATTTTTGAAGATTACCGCATAAGAAATATAACGGTTCAGTAGCTTTAGGCCGCTACCCCACTGAGCGTTTAACGAGTGTTGGCGCTTCTCCAACATTTGCACAGTGGGATAACTTCCCTACGATCAAGAGGCTCCAGGTTCGCACCCTGAACAATAATACTATGTACCCATTACTAACCAATAGCTCACAGTAGCGAAGGGTGAATATTTTCAAAAGGAAAACCAGTGGTAAAAGAAAAATCAAAGAACCAATCAAGCGATCAATCTAGTTTGTCAAGTACCATGCAACTTATTAGTAAGACGGCAGGAATCGTGTTGTAGGGACCCTTCGCCACTGTTAGTATAGGTGGTGGGGTTAACGGGAATAATAATAAATACTCTAGGACAATCTACACAACGCCACCTAGAACCATGGTAAGCATATTTAAACTAGCTTGTGTTATGGGTTCTAGAATGCGGATAAACATACATAGATACTTTTTTTTGTAAATATATACCTACATATATTATACTTAGAAACACCCAGACCAATGCAAATATTCATATTCATGCACATAAATATTTGCACTGAGCGGGAATCGAACCCACGCCTCTTACGTAGCAGTCGCGTTCACTACCGCCACGCCACTGAGGTTGAGGGGGAATGTTAGTAATTCGAATAACTCTTTTTTGTAGAAATATGGCCGAAATATGGTGAAACCCAAATGTATAACTTATAACATCCTTGTAGTTGTAAATGATTTGAATTGAATATAATCGCAGTAGATTAACATCCTTAAGAAAAATTGGGTTGATAAATTTATTACTAAACGAGAGGCTTAGAGAAACATCACAAGAGGTTTATATCGGTCGAGATGTTCGCAGAATCTCTGCTAATGGTACTCGGATAAATTCTAAGTACTACTCAAGTAATTGTAATATGTACTCAACTTGAGTATTACCACCCGAGTACCGAGTACCGATTACTAATATTTCTAACCTTTTCTGGATCAGGTGGAAGTCCATTAATAGACTTCTAACACAGGTCAGCCGAAGCAAGGAGATTCAGTCAGTGGAGTTGCTTCACAAACTATGACTCACCTGCTGGAATGTGCAATATGTATATACCTATATACACATACATATACATAGACGGAGGTAGGACACGACGGTATCTCCCGTCCGAAATGAGCTGTCCAACTGGGGAAGTACCTCCGCCCTACAGAAGACCGCGGTCATAATAACCATCGTGTTGTGTTCCCGCCGGTAAGTAGGGTAGCCAGAGCTCACTGTACCCCTCCTTCCCCTCCCCTTCCTAGCCTCCCCACCCCTTCCCAGCTCTCCCCCTTTCCCTTCAGGGTTGTCAGCGCGTGTGTGACTCCCTTAGTGTTGCACATGTTCATAGGCCACGGTGGCCGCTTTCCATCAGGTGGGCCGTGTGCTTGTCTGCCACCTACGTAGTATAAAAAAAAACATCCATACACATATATGTCCATATACTAGGATCTTATGAGCACCTCCGACAACGCAATCCAGGTAGCGCACTAGGAATACAGAATTTAGGAGGAGAAATGCCGTCGTTTCGAAACAAGAATAAATATGGAAGTTTGTGAAGTTGTCTGAAGGTTTATTAGTCATACACGCTTTAATACTTGAATGGATGGAAACTTGGTATAAATATTCAAAATTGAAAAACCTTTTATTCTGTATACACCATTTGACGGTACTTGGGTATTTGACGGGTTAGTTTGGTAATGTACCCTGCGAAGATTTCTATATTTTTGGTCTATTTACTAACTTAACCACTAACTTTTTATTGCTATCTTTATATTACATTGTGAAAATGTACTTAAACTTACAAACTAGATAGGTGACAAAATTTAATTGTTGTATCCTGTTTTAAAACAAAAATATTGTCTATAATTTCGCAAAGTAGTAGGCAGAGGTGTATTAAAACACATATTTCGCCGATTATAATTTTCTTATGTAATTGAGGGTGACCCTTTGCCGTCAACCGGATCTCTTTCTCATGCACTGTCAGATGGAAAGCATATCTTTTAGTAGCTATCTACGACATCCGCGAAGAGACGATATGTCCTATTCTACTCACAGAAACCAAAATGAGACCAAATAATGAATTCAGAAGATCACTTCCTCTTGATTTTAAATTCAGTGGCAAACGCGTCGATATACGAGTATGCCATCCATTCATGCACCCCATCCTTTGTTTACTTAAAACAGCACCTGCGTACTCAAAAATAGATCACATCCTGGACCAACTCTAAAGAGAAAAACGTGGGATCGTGCTTAAGAGTCGAACGATAGTTGGATGCTTACCTACAAGTACAACATCTGCGCGGTTTCGAAAGTAGCTATTAAACAATACAACTTATAAAATACCGTCCACAAAAACCACGACACACCAAAATTCAACCTTACAACTTCGATAATAAGGGTGTGAAAAGTAGTCCTGTTTTCGTTTTGTGAGTATAGTTAAGTTGGTAGTTGCACAGTGTCAAGTTGCACGGGACATCCTGTGGATATTGCGTTTTATTCGATAATAGGATGACGCGATTAATATTGAATTGTGTTGCAAGTGTGTTATGAGTTAAGAGATGTAATGTACTGAGAATTGTATTTTTTTAGTGTTCTTTATTCGAATGTCAATTCTAATCTCATTTGAATGTTTGGAGCGAAGGGACGTGCCCTCACTACTCGCCTGCTCTTCTTAGATATATGTAGGCTCTTTTTGGAGCGACTTGAATCTGACCTCCCAATCCTCTTCCGTTAACAGGTGCAACGTTTATCAGGTTGGCTTAGACTCCGAAAACCTGAAAAAAATAATGGTTCTCATTCAGATATCGTCATAATGTTCGCGCTATTTTGTGTCCGAGACTCACACCTCGGACCTCAGGGCCCAATAAAAAACATTTATTATGCTGACACCAATTTCTCTTAGGGGTTGGTAGAGACCATACCCCCCATTTACTTCTATCCTTAGAGACTTTACGGGCGTCCTCTACAGTATATTGTAATGAGGTATCTTGACGAGCTCTGTGGCGTGGCGGCAGTTAACGCGACTGCTTCACCTTAGACGCAGGTTCGATTCCCGCTCAGTGCAAATATTTGTGTGCATGAATATGAATGTTTCCGTTGGTCTGCGTGTTTCTATGTATAATATAATTCTACAAAAATGTATCAAGTATGTTTATTCGCATTCTGAAACGCATAACATATATGGATCTAAGTCGCGTTGTGTAGATTATCATATCCTAGAATATTTACTGTCATTAACAATCGTCCAAATTAATGGATTTACCCCTATGACGATACGACAGCAAAAATCTTTTTTATCATAACTTGTCTATTAAATTTTATAAGCACCTTAATCGCTTTGTATTGTCAGCTTAATTAAAACTATCGTATGTAACGGCCCTAAGTGGTGTTAGCCGAGTGTTCGTTGCCTAAGCTTACTAACTACGGGTTAACCCTTGTAACGCTGTTAGGAAGATTACCTTTAACCCGTTGGTTTAGTTTGGTCCATTACACTAATCGGTGTCAGTAGAAAACGGTCGCGTATATTTGGAGTATTTTATTTTTTTATTAAAGTGCTCGGTTGATTTCTGATAGTTGTATTCTGTTACATGTTTAGTGGAATATCCAAAGCTCACTGGAGAGGCTTAATTCAGTGGACAGACTGAGAAGCCCTGCTTTGTTTTTCCACTGAGAGCAGTTAAATTCTCTGAACCATTACCCTCCCCCTCTCACTACGAGGTCGGCAACACGAGTGTGACGCTTCTGGTGTTACAAACGGCCATAGGCCACGGTAACCTCTTTCCGATGGGGTGTCTATTACACCTGTATAAAAAAACACCTAACACATATAATTTAGCTCTATTGGCAGGTTTAAGATTCTTTACTAATAAGTAAGGTACGTAACTCTAAAACCCACAGTAAGTTGTGATTTAGTTCAAGGTTAATTACTAAAAGACACTTAATATTCAACGTCGTCCAACTTTCATCAACGTGCCATGAAGTAAGCTGTGTACAGAGACAACAAGAAGTGCAAATAGGAACGATATTCTTTTTGCGTAAAGATCATGCGATTTACAAATGAACAAAAAATATTTTAAAGGCCAGGAATTACGTAGGTTGTAATAATTTCAGTAGAGTAATCGTTTTTCGTTGCTCTAAGACGAATGTATTTTTTTAAATCTAGAAATCGTCAATTTGACTTCACGTCACTTAAAGTCTCAAGAAAGACGGTCACCATTACAATTGTGGCGCTCAGCTTGACGGCCTCTTCAGATGCTCTTTCACGCCTCGCTTAAAGGACCCCAATGGTATTGCTATTGCAACTATGTTGTGTAAAATAAAAAAACCGTTCCAAATTCAAATTTCTCATGCCTCACACACAAATTGGGCAAATTTTTGTTCTAAACATCGTCTAGTGTATACATAGCATTTATAAAATGAAATTTACAACTTATCATAACAATCAAAAGCTTTTTTCGCTTCATAATACAATAGGCTTTGCAAAAATAAGACTTATTTTCAGTAATACCGTTCCCCAGACCGTATAATGTAGAGTACTCACGTCCCGAATGGTATAGACAGCCTTATCACAAGGCTGCCGCGGAGGTCGCGGCCTTGAACCGCTCCTACACGTGTCGTGCGTCGCCTAGCAACCGATCTCAAGTACTACATTGTAGGGATATATTCTTTCTCTTTTCAGCATAAGCATAATATGTGCCTATGCAGAGGTGCCTAGGCAGACTTTCATATATTCGATACTAAGGCTTAGTTGCTCCAACTACCTGTTAAAGTTAAGGTTTCTGTCAAATCTAACAGTAACAGTAACATTGATTCTAATGGTTGCACCAGTGTATTTAGTAGCTCGGTTATGGTTATTTATTGATACAATTTGACGTTTGAGCGTTGCCCGTTACTGTTAGCGTCATTTTAACAATTGTCAAATGGTGCAACCTGTTTTATACCTGACCGGTACTTTAACTGCACTGTTAATGTTAAAGTACGATCGTGCAACCTGGCTTCGTTTTACTGAAGAATTTTTTAATAAAGTTTTATTTAACATGCTTTGATGGTTCTGGTCAAAGGAAAACCTAATAGAATTAATAATTTAGAACTAAGTATCAAATTATAACACATTCATATAATCATAGCAATTGTCCAGTTGCATCCAAGTCCGCACTTTGAAGCCCTAATGGTTTTTCTTTTTAGCTTATTATCCTCCGAACTTGACGAGAGAAGCCCGCTCTAAAGTTTAACTGGTTTACCTTCCAGTAGACCGGACTTGAACCTACAAGATGTTGGAGCCTCCAGAAATCCCATGACTTAATATTCCATTGATTGCCCAAATTTCTATGACGTAGAACAACGTGACGTAAATAGTAAAACATAACTTGAACTTTAAGATATTGAAGAAGTTGTTATATGGCGGCAATCCATTATGAATTGACCTTTACTTGCTTCCTTTATGTTACTGATCCAATACTTATTCAGTGCACACAAAAGTTGGCATTTTTACTTGAGGGTTTTTATGCTCCATTATTATATTGGTTGCAAGGGAATGGAACCTGTGACTGTAGTATTAGTTGAAATTTCCATTATACCTTTAAAGTGGTCCTTTACACGTCATAGTAGAACTAATAAAAACTACATACTCATACTGTTTTAATGTGTGTTAAGGAGAACTCCGCACAGAGGCATCTCGCGGTGTTTTCACGAAACACTTGGAGCCACGGCCACCGCAAACATTCTGGCGGTTTGTTTTCCTTTGTAGTACAGAAGTAGTGTCGTGATAGCCTACGACGAGTAAGTTCAAGGCCTCACGTGGTCACAGATTATATATATTTTGACTCAATGCTTTTTTTCGGGGCGTAGTGTTGGTGCCATCGATTGACAATTCAGAACTTGTGGGTTCGATTTCAGCATAGTACACGAATAAAAATTGCAACATCCTATCTGAAACTAATAATTCATAATTCTAGGACAATCTACACAACGCCACGTAGACCAATGGTAAGCATAGCTTAACCAGTTTGTGTTGTGTGTTCTAGAACGGGAATATACATACTTAGATATTTTTGTTGTAGTAAATATATAGATGCAGACTTTCATGCACACAAATATTTACACTGAGTGGGAATCGAACCCGCGCCTCCTGTGTAGCACTCGCCTTAATTACCACCTACAAATCAGACCTCTGACGCCCGAGTCGCCTCCGCTCGTAAGCTAGTTAACCTATGCTTGTTTTTAAATTTTATCTGATATCCTAGAATTTATTTTCAAATACTGAACTTTAAAAACTGTTAATAACTAACCGTATTTTACCATCAGCAAAGAAACTTTAGCAAACGCCTATTAGATATTGATGCGTAGGAGACATCAAATCAGAGTTCATCTGACTTTATAGTCTGTGACTCAAGCTAGCTCAGCCGTGAATAACTTAGTGGCGGTAGTGTCTAGAAGTTCGGCGTTAATGTTTAAATGGAGAGGTGGCCTTCCTCCCATCGCTTGTTAGTTCGGATAGCACCGGCGAGACTAATGGCAATTAAGTTCAACTGAACTTTGTTCTCATGTTTTACTCAAATATATCGAAGTATAATACCTAATGAGAGACATGCTGACGATGAGATATTGAAGTAGGCTACTACTAGACAGGACGGCACGCACGGCAGATGTCACCCGCAAAGGTGCAGAATATTCCATCAAGAACCATGCGGATCGGTGAGTCTTTCCTCTGCCGCACCGATAAGTCTTGGAATTCTTTACCAGCGAACGTGTTTGCTTCTTCCTACAATCCCGGGTCTTTTAAGCGGGGTGTGAAGAAGCATCTGATGAGGCTGTCAAGCTGAGCACCACCATTGTACCACTGTCCTCTGTCTGTCTGTAGCTGTTCTGAAGATGCCTCGTGTAGTGGCGAAACATGTCATCATCTTTTCAGGTCATTAACTTTTTAGCTCAGACAGCATCTGTGGCATGGCGGTAGTGAACCCGATTGCTATGCAGGGGGCGCAGGTTCGAACCCCGCTCAGTGCACATATTTGTATGCATGAATATGGCTATATGGTCTCGTTGGGCCTCGGAGAGCACGTTAAACCGTCGGTCCAGGCTATCATGCGAGCATCTACGGCAGTCGTTACGTGTAGTTGGAGCCCTCAAAAGTCGCTTCACGGAAAATATCGAAGTTCAGCCGCATCTTAGTTAGACTAAAAAGTCGACCCCAACTGATTGGGAATAGACTCAGAGAATGATGATTACCTCTTTAGCTAGCTTCTGGTATAACAGGCAAGACTATTATATTTATGTAGTCCGAGAACCGTCAAGCCGTCTGATCTGTACCGGTACAAGGTCATGTGAGCTCAATATATCATTTACTATTAGATCAAAGGCTTCTGACATACAAGCTTCGTGTCGCAGCGCTAGGTGAGCCCTAACGTAATCTTACTTAATATGATCAGGGCTTTTTTGGTGTCCATCCGAGAGCTGAACGTGTTTGATCACACTCGTTTGAAACGAAAAGAAACTATAGGTATTTATTTTTGCGATTTATCAGTTGTCATTTTGCAAATCGCAGATTGATTTTGTAAAAAGTGAATGAGTATATGCACACAAAAAAGGCATTTTTCGGACGATCTTTTTACTATACCTTAATAGATAGAATTCATCTATATGATAAACAACCTTGGAAATGAGCTGTACTCTCAACTAGCTACCCAAGCAAATTATAGTATCTAGACTAAGTAAATGTTTGTAAATAGACCAAAAAAAATTAAATACCTGCTGAGTTTCTTGCCGAAACCTTTTCAGACCGGGGCCCGGTTTTGAACCAGTGCAGTGGTCCATTTTCTAAAATTTCCTATAATATATTTTTGATTTTAATGTTTTGAAAGTGTCGTTGAATGGGTCTATATAGAATAAATGATTTTGGTTTTTTTTTAATTTGGAATGAAATGATGTATGATATAAATGACAGAATATTGAGCGTAATATCAATTATATTTTCAGAAAATATTGAAAAAAAAAATTGCAATTAATATTATAATATTATTTTATTGAGCTTTTAATTCGCTTCATCGTCCTCATCACGGTTTCTCAGTAGCACTTTGAGGTCCCAAGCTAAGTTCGATTTTGTTTTTATTTGTTATTCACCACAATAGCCGAGTGCAGAGGTCCCCCCCGAGTTTGATACTAAGGCCGGTAAAACGTTAAAGGATTTACGTGTTGGAATTTTCTAAATCACACAGTAAGAATAGGTTGACCTTGAAACAAAGATTTCTTTTTCATTCCTGAAAAACCTAGTTTGTTCTGAGATCAAAAACATTCCTGCCTAAGCCTTCAGTAAAACACATGCATAAATAATCCACATCCTATTAAACTGTCTATAAAAAGTCAAAAATGAATCAGCTTCAAAATTAACACCAGCCGGATTCAAATGAAAAAAAAATTACTACCTGTACACCTTTCAATATTGGCACCTTTCGAGATATACACAATATCATACTTCCATCGGTGGTATAGCTCTCGGAATATTTCTTGACCCCACATTGTAACTTTTTTGAATTTTTGTGAACTTTTTTTTTCTTGAAGAGAATATTAGTAACTAGAATTACTAATATTCCCTCTAACCCCTCCAATTAAGTTAAATTGCATGTGTTCACAATTATACGACATATACTTATACTTATACATATACTTATACTTCTGTACAACTACAGTAGTTACTTTAAGTCAGGATTTAATACAGGGTGTTAGGGAAAAGTCCGAAACTGAAGGCTTTTTTTTGTGCGAAAAATCCTCACGGATACCCCACTTCCCCGCCGGAGCCGGTTGGAGAGGTTATGTCGGACTCGAACCGACCAAAACGCACGCTGTCTTTGGGTCTCTAGTTGCCGGAGGTGAGATAGTAGTCAACATATCCCTCGCACCCCGGCAGACCCGGGGCCGTCTCTTTCAAGGTGACCCCGTCGGGAAACTGAAGGCCCGTTCGTGATAGTATGTAAGGCAATGACACATAATTTCGTAAAAACATCAACTTGCATTATGACGCAATTTGTGGTTTTTTTTGTAGTGATGTCATTTATGAAATTATCGTTTCATTTTACCTTACTGATACGATGGAGAGTAAGTAATTCTAATTAAAGGGTATAAAAAATCCAAATCATTACTTTTTATGCCTATATGTCGTACACCCGGAGTACTACCATATGTCTACGACTCCGTGACGTTTCGCTTACATCCTGTATAAGGGAGCACGTGTGTGACGCCACTGGTGTTGCAAACGTCCTTAGGCCACGGTGACCGCTTCCCATCAAGTGGGCCGTGTGCTTGTATGCCACCTAAGTGGTATAAAAAAAAATCTATTATAGGCGAATTTGACCTCCTCAGTCATTGTAGCACACCGCGCCATCTTCTAAAGACGCTAAAATAAGAGGAATCCCATACGCAACATACCCATATAGTGCAAAGATTGCATTTTAGGGTCATGATATATGCCGGTAATTATATACACAATATCATACTTCCATCGGTGGTACTCCGAAGCAGTCTCGGAGGCTGCGGTGCGCGCATCCGGCGTTCTCTTCCGGCGCTCGCCTTACAACCAGTTTGGACTTCCTGTTCCCATGACCCAATGGTACCTTTTGTTGAATCAATCATTTTTTGTGTAACAATATGCTTAAGTGTATTATCGATTGGGAAAAAAGGTCAAACACCTTTTTTTGGAATGAGGCGTGGGAGTGAAATCGGGTGGTTTAAATGAGATCACTGTATACCGTTTGATGGGTCGCTAAAGAGCTATGCCTCTAAGGGACTGATCGTGGATCCTAGACTGAACTTAAACAGTCTAGTGTTACTTTTCCCCATCTATAACTATAGGAACACGTACGTAACACTGTAGAACACGACGGTATATCCGTCCCAATCGAGCAGTCCGACTGGGGAAGTACCTCCACCCTACAGAATATCACCGTTTAATAACCTTGTGTTGTGTTTTCGTTTGCCAAAGAGTTAAGTAATAATATATTAATAGACTAATAGAAGCATGATTTCGGAACGTTACGTTTCCAAAACGCGCAATTTCAATTGGATGGAAATACGTGAAAAATATCATTACTGTTCTGTACGAGGTGTTAAAACAAAAGCTACCCACGTTTTCATTTGTCACCACTTCATACCCGTTGTTATTTGCATTAACTTAATCGATTTAGTGAACGTTATTGAAATAAGGCGTTCACTGTTTTTCTGATTTCGTCATCTGCAGGGCTTACATGGTGGTGAGAAATGTTTTGGTGACACCTTCTTTGTAGCGATTTCATTAGTTTAACAATTATGCTGAACGGTTGCTGAACGTAAAACTAATTATTAATGCCGATTGAGCTCACAAATTAAGAAGACGCTTCATTTCCGGCAATTTGCTGTCATCCCAATAAGTATATTTAGTAGAAAGAAAATAAAGATAACATTTAATTCATTTTCAACCCATTTGTTCAACCCGTTTGATATTAATACCGAACAATACTATAGTATTGCGCTGGTATAGGGCCCCACCTGTAACTGTCTGACTCATGGGATTTACCTATTCAGTTACGGTACTATTGCTATTAAATATTGAGCTATTGGGTAGCTAGCATTCATTTTAAAATTAATTCATTCATTGTAAGACTTATATCAATTAAATTATGTTAAACCTTGCTGACGGCAAATGACATCATGCTCTCGTGTGCCGTATCTTCTTAGGGTTCGAAAGTCAAATGACATTCGCTACCCCAAAACTGAATCAAAACACGCTGATTTTAAAGTCGTTTCGGAAAAATGATTTTGGGCACAGTTTCGTTAGCAAAATTGTCTGAAAATTTTAAATTGGGCGCAAAAATATTGCTTTCTATACTTCATGTATAAAAATAATGGTCACGTGAAGAAAGAATGTATGGTATGTTTAAAAATGTAATACTTCCAGATTAATACTTCTAATAAATAATACTTCCAGACGAGTGCCAAAATCTTTTTTTCTGAAACGACTATAAAATACCCCGTATATATACATTTAGTGGACATTCCACAAAGGAATGGACATGGACAATCTACAAAAGAATGCACCTGTCCAAGTTAGGTAACCAGTCATGACATCACTAATCCAGGGGCATTCAGCAATAAATGCGCAAAAGAGAGCACATCAAGCCAAGGGTTAATGGTGTCACATGGATGTGCATAGTAAATAAGAAACTCGAAGAAGCCCTACTCAACAAACCCAGGGTCTAGAATTATAATACCAAAAGCTGACTCCAAATAAAATAAGAAAGGGTCAGGCCAAATAGGTATACAAAGCTAGTGTAGTAGTGTTAGCAACCGTCGACGTGGGTCAGGTGCCTGCTCTAAACTAGGTGAAGCAGGGTGATGCTGAATTAGGACGCCCGGGCCGCGGTGGATAATTTACAAATCGCGTGCTTAGATCCTCTGATACTGGCACCTTGCGCAAGGATGTAGGGCCGCTGGATGTGGTATATTGACTATACTACTGATGTCTAGGTATTTGTTTGTGAAAATCTATATATATTTTATAGTATTCTATGGCATATTATATAATACTTTATAGTAATGACTGATGACTGATATAGACTAAATTATAATAAACTTTTCGATGCTTTTCGAAGTTATGTGTGTATTTATCGCAGGTTTATAAGTGCCCGGTTAATGGTAATAGGCTCGCCACCTATTACATTGGGACCTAAACATAAACTGGCGAAAAGTGGGTGCTGCTCTGATACTTGCGCCTTACGCAACGATGTTGGGCCGTTGGATGTGGTATATTGACTATACTACTGATGTCTCTAATATTCATATCCGTGGGTATCTGAGGACGAAAAAGATTTCTATTCTTTACTTTCTAGGTGATTTTTTTGCCTTACATAATTTTGTTAGTAATAATAAAAATGAAAGGCTATTGAAATGCAGTAATTTTTTTTTCTAATCAAGTCAAGCTAATTCGTTTCCTGATTTGCGGGTTTGAAAACAAATATTCAGAAGGATTCTAAAATACTGTTAAAAATGCTTATATACTATCTTTTTAAAATATATTACATATAAACGCCACGCAAATAGACAAATCTTTAATTGCACTATACAGTAATCGAATCCGCGAACTCTGCCGTAGTAATTCAGAATGAGTTCAGTGGCATACTTACCTTAATTTTAATGTATAAAGTGAAAACAAAGAAAGATTAAACCTTGGTAAACTGAACTGACTTCGGAACTGTGAAATTTGATCATATTTGTGTAAACCAAATATGATGAACAAGCAGACGGTTTACGGTAGGTACTCAAGTTACTTCAATAGGGTAGTTGATCGACAAGTCAAGTTACTTTTTTTAATAAACAGTAGGTAAGTTACATGGAAACTGGTCTGCAATGAGGAAAGATTTGTATTTTTTTCATATTTGTAACGAACAAAACTTCTGTTCCGATTTTAAAAGTTCATTCACCATTTGAATGTTTTTTTTTTAAATCTTGCAAAAATTCCCCACGGATAACTCCCACCGTAACCGGTTGTTTTTTTTTTTAGTTTTTATTGCGATATGTGGGTACAAAGAGGTTACAGGTACTACATTTAGGTTCCACCATATTTCCGTCATGGTGAATGTTCTGATGAGCTTTTTCACTAGTTCCACCTTCTTCTTTTCTAGCGGCAGAGGATAGATTCACCGAAGCACTTGGTTCTTAATGGAATATTCTGCTCCATATGCTGGTGGCATCTAAAAAAAAACAAATTTGACTGAAATTCGTAACAGGGACAGGATAGACCACATAACCAGCACTTGTATATTGTAATCAACACTTAATCCCGATTTAAACTAATCTTCGCAGGTTAATACACAAAAAGTTAACCGTATCTAGAACAACATAACCCCACGTGATACTACATTTATAGTTCATTATCAGTGAAGTAAATCATACCTTAATGGCATCGTTATAAGAAGCATATTGAAATACTTGAGCGTACCTAGTTATTTGTTGAAATAGTTGGTTAAATGTAGCTATTATAATAACGACTACTCACCGCCGATTATTGACGTTATTGGTGATATTCTTTTTGATACGGTTACTTAAGATATTAACCCTTGCTCTGAACTTTGAATAAGGGTTCATTCACGGTATCCGTTTTTCTACTTGATGTGATTTTTGCTGGAAAGAGTTTGGTTAGACATAAAATCTTACCAGAGATACGAACATAATAAGATAACTACTCTTGCACAATGTAACAACGCACGATAGATTAAGAACTATGTAAAATATTGTACAATGATTATTATGAAATAAATTTGATTTGATTTGATTTGATTTGAACAACTATATAATACTAGCTGACCAGCGCAACTTCGTCTGCGTCACCCCGTTTTTGCAACATTTTTCATTCCTGCTCCGCACCTGTTTGTTGTAGCATGATGTTATATACATATAAACCTTCCTCTTTAACCATTCTATCTATTAAAACAAACCGCATCAAAATCCGTTGCATAGTTTTGAAGATTTAAGCATATAAAGGGACAAGAAAAATAGGGACAGAATGCGACTTTATTTTATACTATGTAGTGATGATTTAAAATCAGCTACATAGCTATAGCTTCCAGGCAACTATGCAAACGAATATATTATTTGTAGCATAATTACTAAAACCGCATAGATTGTATCGGGCAAAGCTGTCGTTTCATCTTTATTGAGGGGGTTACCGCTAGATGGCGCTGTGTAGGTGACGTCACTTTGCTGAGCTGATACTTTGCTACTGAGTTAGTAATTAGTTCTTGAGGTTGCGGCAATAACAGTACGTCATTTTTGTAGATTCTCCCGTAGATGTAGAGGCTCCCGATTCTACTAACTCCTAATCATTTTCAAACCGCTGAGATTATATAGTAAAAACTGCCATTGAATTTTCGGCTTCATATATTTGTCATTCATTTAATTTTGAACTTTAAGTTTAACTTCAAGTCATCATTTTATTTACTCTACTCAAATGTCACTTCATTTTAAACTTTAACAACAAAGCAGTAAAGACAAAAGTTCAATGGCATTTTTTGTACCCTCAGTGATCATGAAATACCATCATGAAATTGGTACACAGATAGATTCGAACTTGGGAAAGGATATATTGATCGCGATAACTAACATTTAGGTGGGCGGAGTCGCGTTAACAGCTAGTATACTTATAGTTTTAAAAACTTAAACTTGGCTTGTTTTAATATGTATCGAATATAATATTCAGGA
The DNA here is from genome assembly GCA_963691645.1 of Pelosia muscerda. Lineage (NCBI taxonomy): Eukaryota > Metazoa > Arthropoda > Insecta > Lepidoptera > Erebidae > Pelosia > Pelosia muscerda. Next base: position 1,985,845 of record OY829114.1, on the reverse strand, counting down.
CTCGTCATGATAAACCAAATGAACCACTATTATAATAATACAATAACAAAGTAATTAGCTTAGAATTTAGGTCAACCTTAACACAATAATTTTCACAGATGAAATTCAAATTTTATAGACCAAGGTACTCACCGAATTATAATACTAAGCTATGTTATAACACTGCTAATACTTTAATACCAGATAATATAATAATACTAAAATTATAAATCTTTCTGTACATTTTAAGTCTGTTTAAAATAAAATTCAAGCGTCTCTAATCTCGACAAGGTAAGAAATATAAAATGGTAGTTAATTGTAAAAGAATGAACGATGTTCTTTCTAGAGACGCTGCAATCTGAAGCTGGGTCTTGCAACTTTAATAAAAGGGCTACTTTGGAGTAGGATGAACTCATGAAGTGACTTTCCATCGTACTGATATGAAATATGGAGGGCTTTTGCTTTCTCTTCCTGGGTACGAATAGAAAGAAGAGTTGCTAAACTCTTTCTAATTTATAAAGCGTCGGTAGCTTAGTGGTTAAGGAGTCGGCCTTACGATCGAGAAGTCCCGGGTTCGAATCCTGATCATTATACTATCCACTCCTATCACAAGCCATTGAGCTTAGTTAGAGGGGTTAAAGGGAATATTTGCAATTTCGGTTGCTAATATTGATTTTAAAAAATTAAGAGATTATCTTAGACTAATCTCCTTTAGAATAAAATGTGGATTAGTAAAATTATTCTAGTCGTGGTGGTTCCCGGTGGGTAGGCTAGTGTCACAGCTACACCGTCTCTTCTTGTGGATGTCTGAGTAAGTAACTAATGGATATGGTGTTCTCTATCTGGAGATTCTAATACTAACCATTGCCAAACCCGCAAAGAACGTTCTGGTAAAACTTCGTTTATTGACTCACAAAACAGGAACTTTCATTCAAACTATATTTAATAAACCAACTTTAAGAAAAATTAACTCACTAGAAGATAATACTCATTTTGATTTTTTAATGACTCTGAAACTCACGATGTCCGATTTTAGCTGTTCGGTTACTAATTGTTAACCATTGTCAAACCAATGAGATTCCAAAGCTACCATTGAATTTTTGAATTTATGAACATAGAATTTAAAAATGCAACATCAGGGACATCATACTCGTGCTGCTTACCCTATAGAAATCTTCTAAATCCCTTCTTATATAAATGGGGGAGTAGGGGGGATTCAAGGTTAAGAGATGAAGAAAAAAAAAGCTTTTTAATTTGTGAATACAAAAATTATAAAAATAATACATCAAATACATAGAAAACAAAAGAAAAAAAACGTCAAATAGACTTGCGGTGACTAGGTCACCACATTATTTATTAATTTATCTGTGGCCGCCTCCGCCCTAACAGGGTGACACGTCACCCAGATGACGTGTGACGACATGTTCAGTGAATGTCATACATACAATATACGTGGCAAATATCTAAAAATGATTTTTCTCTGTATTAAATAAAATACAGTACTTAAATTTCCTTGCCGGCAGTGCAGGAGACAATTGTCCTTCCTTGCTGACATACAATACTCTCCAGTGAGCTTTGGGTACTTTATTCAGCACCAGGAACACAACACACGGTTTCTGTAGGGCGAAGTTACTTCCTCAGTCAGACTGCTCACTGTGTGGGAGACACCGTCGCGTAGAACCGTCCTTAGGCTGATGGCATTGTCCCGCTTAGAGAAAGAAAGTTACAGAAACAAGAAACATTCTATTTCACTATCGTATAACAAAGGAAAGAGGTACTGTTTGGTTTGTATACGGTTAACAAGTTATCTTTACCTTGTATGCCTTAGTTACCGAAGTACAAATTACTTTCTACAATTTATGAGACCTCCTCATGAAACTGATAGCCTGGTACCGAGCAAAAAATAATCGAGTGATGTCACGAACATTCTCCCTTATTGACTAAGGAGGGAATAGTTCACCTTTATTAAAAACTTGAGTCTTTTTATAACAAAAGATTTAGCGTTGTCTTAAAAATTACGAGAGCTTTTAGTACTTAGACTATGAATCTAAATTTTTAAAACGTCTTACTAAAGTTAAGCGACAGAATGATGCAATCACTTTCTAAGGGGTCATTTTGTTACATTATGTTATGTTATGATGTATAGAAAAATGACCTTCCGTCAATCGGCGTATTTCATTAGCTTTTAACGCAGGCAGTATGATTTGAAATTGATGACCATCATTTTCAAATCATACTGCCTGCTGCCTGGTACTATTATTTCGGTGTCAACAACATGTCGAAACATGTTTGGTGGTTCAAGACTAGAGCTTAAAAAAGGACTTCTACACAGACATAGCCGCGGGCAACAGCTAAAGCGGTTTGTTGTGTTTTACACAACGCTCCCGAAGCGGAAGATCCCTGTAGTACTCCTGGTACATTACATATTAGCAAAAAAAATACGATTAAAAATATTTATTAACACTTTTTTAGTACCCGGAGCATTAACCTAACACCCCGTATAAAACACTACACAGCTAAATCTCAGTGTATAAGGAAAACACAATACAACTAAATCTCTGTGTAAAAGCGCTGGTTTGATTTCGTAACAAATACGTTGACATCCGGCGACGAGACAGGTGGCGATATATTCTGCGACGGAGACTCGTCTACCGCCCGGCGTGCCTCGCCGCCTCGTAGGGCGGCAATCGGTTTGTTTGCCGATAGACGCGACGACGCGGTCACCAACCTAGCTGCGGTCCAAGTCTTAAGTGCCAGCGGTATAGCGGCAGTTAGAAGTGGCCCATTAGGACCTTTCGGCAAACAGTCTCACGTGTAAGTCGGGTGTAAACCTACGTAATTGACTAGACTCTACAGGGTGCCGGATAGTGTTGCCTACGTGTTGTACGCCTCTGGTGTTTTAAGCGTCCATAGATCACGGTGACACTTTCCACCAGGTTTGCCATGTGGTTGTCTGCCACCTAAGTTATAAAATAAAGGATGGATGGACACCTAGAGTGAACTATTAAATATACAATTAATATGTCTATATTGATCCTTTTTTTCAAACATGACTGCGCGGACGACCCTTTAACTGACCGTGACCCAAATGACGACTAAAGTGAATATAAAATCTATGTCAAATTGCACGAGGGGTTTCCTTCAATTAAGTGCAACCATAAAATATTATTAGATGCAATATGCGTTTTAGTACACTTCTGGTCAAATATCCTTCTGATATTTATCGGCGTATATTCGCTTCTTCTATATATTCTGATATTTAACGGCGTAACAGACGTGTGCTGTCCAAAAAGTAGATTATACAGAAAGAGGATGACAAATTTAAAGGATGACAATTTCGTGCCTGTTCTTACACAGATGCGATTTTGCTTTGATTATTTCATACGCCTTGTGCCTATTCCAAATAATTTACGCCTAATGGATACCTACTACTTCAATACAACAGCTGATACTATCTTCTCCAGCGCCAATTCCGGTAGTATTCAAAGTTTGCGCTTTAGAGCCCGAGGTTACTTAGCCATTTCAAGATTTGGTTGTATTGATTTGTACTCGCGATAACCATCAGACCTCTTATCTCGAGCTCAAAACATGCTTTAAGTTTGATGAGCGCTTTCATTCAGTTTCTACGGTACAGTACGGCCCCACACACCGCGTAATATGCCAATATTGTTTCAAAAAAGAAATCATTCCGCCTCCGCCCCTAACTTTCACCGTTGACCTAGGCATTTATAACGTTTTAACGGCAAAGCGCATTGCTATACATTAGTAGAAACGATGGGGCTACTCCAGTAAACAAGAGATTTATTAGAAAGGGATACTGAATGCATTTGTGGTCTGCTATCTGCGATTGTTAGTCTGGGTGGTGACAGGGAGTGTCCCTAGACTGTTGGGGAGTCTCTTTAGTTTTAGTTATAATGTAATTAACATTACAAGATAGTCGGCGATTGGAACTGATGCAATTCTAATAATTGTAAAAGAATTCATATAATCTTCATACATTCCTGAAGGCAAAACAGATGATATAACAAAACAGGGTAGACACATCGGGGTAGAACCCACAGAACATTAAATTCAGAAAAAGAAATGGCGGGAGTATATTCTAGGATTCTGTTTTTCAACTCAGGAACCCTTCAGGGTACGAGTACAAAACTCCCGAAGTTTTACCACAATGGGACCAATATTGTGGGCACGGGAAGTGACAAACAAATAAACCTTCACCCGGATTCGCATGCCAGAGTTTCGTAAAAAATAACAATCCTATTCCCATATCTGCGTATCTTAGATACAGGATGACAGAGACTTGATTACATGTTGATACGATACTGATATGGTCAGCGAATGTAATGTAATCAGGGGCATAACCACCACCTCTTAGTAGTAGCTATTATTATTTCAATTTGACTTTACTTCCATAGTGATATTTGGGCCGTTAGCGTTAATCAGAATAAACATTTTTTTTTCCTTCCCGTTCCCTATTACGTGAGACCTAAAATCATCATTGGCGAAATGTGGGTGTTTAATACACCTCTGCCTACCCTTTTGGGGGTTAAGAGCGTATGTATGTATGTATGTAATACTATCCAGCGATCAAATTTCTTCATAAAAACGTAGAGTTTCTATAAGATAAAACTTCTGTATGTTCAATTCTGGTATGTTTCAATTAGATCACACAACGCCTCAAGTCGGTAATCCTGCTAATTGATGGACGAGATTCTGGTGCAGGTTTCCTCTCGTGCTTGGGGTAGACAGATGGTCATCACTCTCGTAAAAGTCAAGATAAACCAATTTGGAAGAGTTAGTATAATGAACCACGTTCATCAAAGTGCCAACTCTGGATACAACCGAGATTGGCGCTAGCATGAAGAAGATTAAGCTAAACTGTGCGTATTAGCAATAAATGCACATTAGTAACATCAATAGTTGGGTTCAAACCTGCAACCTATCAATCGCAAATCTAACACCTCATTAAGCTGCTAATATAGTAATCTCTCTCTCTAAACTTAAGAGCTATGCTCTTGTCGGTGGAGTAATCGTCACTCCTCTCTGTCCCCCGCCAACCCCTTGACCTCCTGATACGACGTGACTTGTATCTTTTCCTTTATCTGTGCCATAAATGTTCCTCTTAGCCTGTCTCTTCCTCTCTTTCCTTCTAATTTCCATTCTATGATCTTTGTTAGAATCGTGTCTCATCAGGTGACCCATCATCTTTCCTCTTCTGTTTTCCTTAATACAGTATTATGGCTGTTTATATAATAAGTATGTATTTACAACTTGTAAGTATGTTATTTGACTTGTATGAGCTTACCACGGGTCTAAGAGGCGTTGTGTAAATTAAAAAAAGAACTTCTAAACTTAATATATAATAAAACTTACATGTAAGTGTACAATAAAGAGACTAGTAACTACAATTTTACAGCTAGGACCTCCACAGTGGTCATTGGTGTTCCAGAATCGATGTGATTCCACTCATGCACACTAAAATAATGGCATGTTAGAGAGAGAAGGCTGTACGGGGTGCGATGCGTCTGCAGCGAGCGCGTCTAGGCAACGCGCCTAATGAATCATAGACGTGAATCCCGATGACACACAACGTTATTTATGAATAATTTGGGCTTTTTATATGAGTGTTGCCATACTTAGAAATATAATATTCAAAGGGAGGGTTTTAGGGTGCACTAACTAATTTATATGACGCAAAACAATGTATTCTATTCTATGATATAAAACTAACATTCCCTTGTACTGAGTGAGACTGCCACTATACCTTTAATAGTGTCAAATCGTGCTAAATGTCATGTAACGTCTACTTCAATATTACCCATATTACAAACTATGCCTCTGTGGTGTGACGGTAGTGAACGCGACTGCTACGCAGGAGGCGCGGGGTGATCCCCGCTTAGTGCAAATATTTGTAGGCATGAATATAGCTATTTGCACTGGTCTGGTCGTGCCTCGGAGAGCACGTTAAGCCGTCGATTCCGGTAGTCATAATATCTATGGCAGTCATTATGGGTAATTGGAACCCTCAAAAGTCCGACTAGTCTAACTACAAAACTTCGATATCGCCAATTTGATGGTGGAGATCCGATGGCAGTCGCTTCACGGAAAATATCAAAATTCAGCCGCATCTTAGACTAGAAAGCTGACCCCAACTGACTTGGGAATAGGCACAGAGATTGATGATGAATATTTTTTACTCATTTGTCTCTGCTGAGGTTCAAACCCACTGCCTCCCGATTGCTAAATCCACCTATTTAAAGGCTACAAATATAAATATTGTCTGTCTGATATAATAATCTTGGTCTGACTGCTGCCCCTTATGATTACAATTGCTTATCTACCTATAACATATACCACAAAAATTGTAAAAAAGGCTGTAGAGTTTCTAAATAAATGAATAAACAAAAAAACACAATCTAGATCAGAAGTAATACGGGTAGTAGGTTCTGTTTCCGGTCGCGGTAACAATTGGGCGCAGTAATATGACGCATGGTCGCGCCTCGCACTACCGCACCCCTACACCGACCTAGGACCCATAGAAGGGGTGCTTTTTATCATTATTACGTCTAATTTTAATATAATTAATGTGGTCTACGATGATATAATCATGTCTAGAAGGAAATCTAAGAGCCTTAATATAAGCCATAGGAGTAGTGAGGAAGCTTAGTAGCTAGGCAATATATTTGTATACCATTCAAGAGGGCAGACAAGAACACGACCCACTTGATGGAAAGTGAATACCGTGGCTTAAGGCCGTTTGCGACCGTTTTAGGGTTGTCTTTAGAGGATAGCACAGGGTGCATCGGTGGTAAACGGTGGTATATTATATAAAACTAGCTGACCCGTGCGACTTCGTCTGCGTCACCCCGTTTTTGCAACATTTTTCATTCCTGGTCCGCACCTGTTGGTCGTAGCATGATGTTATATACATATAAACCTTTTCTATTTTAACCATTCTATCTATTAAAATAAACCGCATCAAAATCCGTTGCGTAGTTCTAAAGATTTAAGCATAAGCATACAAAGGGACAAGAAAAATAGGAACAGAAAACGCGACTTTATTTTATACTATGTAGTGATGATAGTGATAGTGATAGTGATAGTGAAACTGCGCGCACGTGGGCCTTCTTTATAAAAAGACGACAGGTATAATAACTGTTAATCATTTTCAAGCCATTACGATTACAAAAACTGCCACGGAGAGGTGTTGAACTTCCAAATTAAATAGAGAAGAGAATTATTTTTTCATCGTTTTATTCGCTCTACACGATGCCATATAATTTAAGACTATAATTGCGTAGACATAAAGTCTGAAAATCATTGGCATTTTTGGTTGGACCAATGACCAATATAGTGTCAATCACTAACAATTATTAGAATCGGGTGCCTGGTTTTAGTTTCTGAAACCCTAACCACTTAAACTGAGGAAAGTTGCTAGTGTAAGAAATTGTTTACTTCGAACCCGGGTCTCCTCGAAGGCAAGGCAAAGTGCACACAGTCGCTAAGCTACCGTCGCCGTCACTTGGTTAATTAATTTCAAATATTTTCGAATATCTTCCAGTAAATCTACACATCTGTGTTTAATTCCTGTAGTATTTGTGAATTAAAACTACACACGGCACTGCGTTTATTGTTACACTAACCGCAATTTGAAAACTTATACATTAACACTATTTGTGTCATTTGGCTTCGCCAGTGGCATTTTTAAAAAATGTATGAGAATTTAAAGTATTCGTTCACATTTATAATTACTACTCCGCTCCGTTGATGTCATAGCGTGACGTTAAATATCCTTACTTAATAAATGAACTATCTAATACTGAAAGAGTTTTTCAAATCGGACCAGTGGTTCCTGAGATTAGTGCGTTCAACCAAACAAGTAAACTCTTTAGCTACCTATTGCCTTACAAACTTCAGTCATAACAGTTTCGTGTGCTGGAGAGTGACAGTATAGGGTCAACTGATATAAATACATGAAAGGGTGGCCACGGGTAAATTAATGCATAACATTTCACCAACTATGATATTTAACACTGTCAATGTCTGTAAGGACAACAGCCCTATCCCTTAGTTGCTATCTATGACACCCATGAAAAGAGACGAGGTGACCCTATTGCGCCCTAACGGGCACCAACACCAACAGGCTAGCTGAGTCTTCGAATATCAAGTCAAGAGGAAATGCGCCACGATCATAGATTCATCATCACTGTTTTGTTCCCATTTATAGCTAAATGAATGAATAAATTTGTGCGAATAAATTATCTTTAATTCATTCATTTATTTATTCATTCATTCAATCTTTCACTCATTCATTCATTCATTCATTCATTCGTTCGTTCGTTGTCTCTATAATGTCTATTGCAATAAGCCCTTTTAGGCGGAAATGTTACTAACTAATTATTATCGACGGCGTTAAACTAGTCCTTTGGTAATTCGACCGTGAGTAAATGTAATATAATACTTCATTAACATAAAGTTATTTCAAAAGCGTTATACAGTTTAGGTGTTTTTACCACTTCGGTGGCAGACAAGCACTCGGCCCACCTCATGGAAAGTGGTTACCCTGGCCAATGGACGTTTGCAACACCAGGGGCGTCACATTCGTGCTGCCGATCGACGGAAGTATGTGAAAATTGTTTTTATCAAATCATGTGTAAAATTACAGAAAAAATCACAGGGAGTGTCAATAAAAACTGCCAGCGTAAAATAAATTCATGATTTGTGTAAATATGGCGGGTTATCTACATACTCTGTGGTGACATTATTCACGTGATGACATATGGCATCCCGACCTATCAGCGGGACTGAACTTTTTTATTCCATTTTCAAATGTAAACGTTGTAATAAAAATATTAATATTTTTCATTCATAATTCATACGTAATTTTGTAAAGTTTTTTTTGAATACCTATTACAAATTATTTTAGTGGTGTTGTAGTAATGAGTGGGTCGGATCAATAGCATTAGGTCCACGGTTCATTGCCTGAGTTGACACATGTTTTTTTAAGAGCATAGGGTGCCTTTTATTTTATTCTCGTACCGTGAAAGGCGACTAAGAGATACATATTTTTTATCATTCACATAGGATTGAAAATCATAGTTGGTGAAATGTGAGTGTTACCTCTGCTTACGCCTTCAGGGATTTGCAGGCGTGAATATATGTATGAATGTAAATTACGTTACCTTTACACTCAACATGTATTATCCTATCCGTATTTTAAACCAATTTTATAAATGTATATAAAAGTTTGTAACGATGTTTGTTATTGCTCTAACAGATGAAATCTGGTACACGAATTGGCTGAAACTTTTGTACAGGAATCAATTATAATCCGGAATAACATTAGGCACTTAATCCCTGGAATAGATTCCCATGAGTGGCAGAAACGGAATCAAAATTTCTCACAGGCGGAACCGCGAGCATCAGCTAGTCATCAATAACAATAATTTCTAAATACACGCGATTAACCCACCTCCACATACACCAATAACCCAGCGAACAACCGGATCGTAACGAGCCGACCGAATTATATTAGTTCATAATAGACGGGAACGTCCGTGTCACCTGTCTACGACGACACCGTTGAATCGATGACGTGCTTCGTGACGACGGCGACGCGTTTGTAGGGTACCATCGGATTAGGCTAACTATTTGTGGCAGAATGTTTGCAGCTGTCATTTTCTTGCGAATGTTTTTTTTTCTAGCGGAAATTCCATCAGATACGGCGCCAGGGCGGGGGCGGTTATATCGTTTTGACATGTCATAAGCATAACCCAGGGCTATAGTATAACGTCCATAAAAAATAGTGAATTATGATGTTGAAAAAGGACTAAGTAAGTCTATGATTTTCTTATTCTTTATTAATAACCTAAAAAAAGTGGCACTGTTATAAATATCAACTCTAAAAGCCGGATAATCTCTATATTTTTCCCTAAGGACTAAATTATGAGGTACATCAATAAAGGCATTATAAGGCTTTTTCAGAGTCGGTAGCGCGAATCTCGCGGCTTTGGTGTTACACACGTCATTATACAAAACCACAGACAATCAGTAACAATCTGTTTGCTCAATAATAATGTTTCCTTAACACTGTCTTCCCCCTATGATACGATAAATAGTGTTTTGTTTAGCTAACAAATAAAAATTGGATAAGTACGAGTATGAGTCAGACTCGCGCAGGAAGAGCGTTTATAGGACAAGGCAGCTTTTAACTAGAAATACTTTTGTTATTACAGTGTCAATAACTAGAGGAACAAAATGTGTGAGTGACATACATATCTTTACACAAAGTCAGTAACAGACAGAATGAACTGTGATACGTTATTTTATAAACCAATATCAACTTTAACAGAAATCGATATTGATCACAAGTCACTGCCACTGACATTTTAAATTCGGTAACACGTTAATAAGGAGTTGTATCTCTATTTACGCTAGTAATAATAACTTTATGATAGCAACAAAGACTTTCAAAATGTGGTAAATTTTAAGATGACGACGTAACTTATTATTCCCATATCCTGATTGCATCTAAAGTTCCTGCCTTGAAATTCACTGTCCAGTCATCCTTTCTCCTCCTTTCGATTGGATTTATATCAGCTTTATAAAAGTGACTATCATCTGACTTCCTATCCCAAGAAAATAAAGAGTCAGAGACTTGCGTCAGCTAGCAGTAGCTAGCTGGTGTGATTGATGATGGCCCCGTAGCGTAGATGATAATGGAACCTATTACACCCAAGCTGTCTGTTTATTGCAAGTTTTGAGATCAGCCTCCAGACAAACATACGTTTAAAATACGGACGGAGCCTCGCATAGAATCTGAGTGAAGCACCTTTAAGTATACCAATACAAATATCAATACACGAAACTAGTACACATGCTCACCGCACATTTCAGATAGGATAGAACTCACAGGGAATCACATAAGTACATACAAAAAATATAAAAAGTAAGTAAAAATATGTCGTCTTGCGTGATTAAATCCCCGCATAACCGTAGGGGCTTGTCAAGGAAAAATCAGAGGGTTAAGTACTTTCCACACATGTATCTTTATTTTTATATGATGTTAAATTTCAGTCGATGTTCTGTGGCAGTACCTCCCTATTTTTCTCGTACTAGTAATACAGTTCTTTGCATTAACCAATCCCCTTCCCCCCTTCGAATGCCAAACCCAATATTTCAGCCCCGGCCATATTTTTCTGCTATTATATATTGTTTTTCCGATAACATCATAAGAAATCTGTTCCCCTGCGCCTTACGTAAACATTATTAATTAGTAAGTCCGATCTAAATATTTTAACGTTTCGCCAGTCATCAGAACTACGCAATAACAAGCCCCTTTATCAATATTTATACAAAGAAATATAACCTTAACATCAAGGAGTAAGGTTCATTTTTGTTTGTGTATTGTCTTTGAAGAAAATCTCTCCCTATTTGTACCAGACCCTCTTATCCTCATAGGTGAAGTTATAGGCACGTAATATCAATTTTATACTTCGTGTCTAAACATATTAATATAGTATGTTCAGATTTTAATGGGAATAAAATATCAAAAACATGCTTAGATATTGTAGAACGTCATCTAGACCCGTCTTAAATCTAACATGTAATATGGTTTGCCGAATTCGGATAAATCTTCTTGAATACTTTTTGTATTATAATATTGATTTATGTATAATGACATAAATACGAGTATATCATTGCAAACATATATACACGTTCATGAATTCTTTCAAACATATATTTGCGATCATCGAAGCCGCTACCTTAGTCGAATGCTATATCACCCCGCCACAGTAGAATACATTTTAATCCCTGCTCATATTTCGTACTGCACGCAGTGCAGTAACTATGAACAGTTTCAGAACGATAATAACACAACAAAACAAACAATAGTCACCGGCGCGGCGTTCCTGAACGCACCCACAACAACAAACAACTCCACACAGATAACCAATTCACAAGTTTCACGACGAACACTCGAAAATGGAACGCGCCGCACCACGTAACACTGACACAGCTCACACACACACACACACCGCCCGGGGAAAATTCACGCACACATGTTAACCAACCAGAATAATTAGACCTCTCACCCGCAAGAATCGTAATAATAATCACCAATGACGCAACATAACAGTGGAGCTCGACGGAAAATAGACGTTGTGTGAGAGAGACAGCGTTATAACCAGAGCCGCACTCACACTGGTGTAATACGGTAGGTTTCCCGGGAGCCGGGCGTAGTACTAGAGACACATTGATCCACAGGCGGCAGCAGAGCGTCTGGCAACATCGATTGTGCAGTTTCCTGCAACCGGCCGTTGCCATGGCGACCGCCCACCTCTGCACCCCGCCTGGCTAGGATATTTAGAAACTTCCCTATTACATCGATTCATTTGATTTTTATTTGTGTTAAGTAATAAAGATTTTAAAAAGGAGTGAATTTTTTTTGTATGTTATTTTCATTTGTCTTTGGTTAAATGAACTATGCTGGTTATGAAATAAAGGGTTATTTTTCTAGCAACCCTAGTTTTCAATTTTCACGTAAGAGAAAACTTATTCCATTTTTTTTTTCACCCACTTTCTTTGAAACTTTAATTATGGTTATTGTATCCAGGAAATCGATCCAAAATAGAATATATTCTGTGTAATTAAAAGTTCTAGTTGTATCCTAAATATTTTAAATTATACACCTTAATGTTGTAAAAAAGATCTTGGATTTTTTTTAAGTTGAAGCATTTGACCCAACCGTTTTGATCACTTTTATGTGTTGATAAAAGAGTGTACTATTTGAGGATGCGTGACGTTTCCCATCTGCACTATTTCTTAGGTTAAGTTATGTTATGTTTATCTACCAATATTCCCTCTAACTCTTTACTAAAGAGAATACAATACTACGTAAGACACTTTTCTAATCTTGTGTTAGGAGTTCACAACATCTGGATTGTGATGACCAGACGGCGTAATCAGAAGAAATATCTTTGCCAGGATCGTAGCAAATGGAGAGTTAATTGTCTCTACTAAGCTATACGTGCCTGTGCGTCTAGATAGCATTATGTAGAAATTGCTAAAATATTTATTTATATTTACAGTTTAAGCACATAACCATCGAAATTAATGGATTATGCTAAAAAGGCTACTATAAAATCCAAAAATAATTAATAAACAAGTTTGAAAATAAGCGGTTCACTCAAAATAGACAAAAAAAAAGAAAAACCCGCTGAGTTTCTTCCCGGAGTCTTTTCAGGCAGTGGCGTCGTTATGAATCAGTGGTCTATCAACCTATAAAATATTTCAATTTTGATGTTTTGGAAGTATCTTTGAATGGTCTTTACAGAATCAATGATTTTTCATTTGAATAAGAACTAATTTTTCAGCTGCATAGTCATCAAAAAGTCGAAACTTCTTATCCAAAATTACCCAACAAATGATAAGCCCCGATTACCCTCCACTTTAGAGCTCATATATCTGAGTTAATGAACAAACATCCAAGGTTCCATTTAAGATAAACATCTGTCGGCCCTTCCTGGTGCCCATTAATAAATGTTTGGGGTTTGAGTCCTGGCCCCGGGACTAAGAACGACGGAAGTTTCTAGAATCGTTTTAAGGTCCGTGTTAATTTAGTCTAAATAAATAATTTTTATAAAGTCATATTTTTATAGTGGTCCTAAGAGAACAATAGAATTTTTTTTGTAATTTCAGCATATATTTTTCAAGGGAAACAGAAAAATCTCAGTGACTAAGAAATTGCAACCGAAATTAATACAACGTTGTTTTTGAATAAATAAATAATAATAAATATTCTAGGACAATCTACTTAACGCCACCTAGATAACTTAACTCGCTTGTCTTATGGGTTCTTCAATGCGGATAAACATAGTTATGCTTTTAACACAACTGCATAATTATAACAGAACGGGACTTAGATCGTATCGAACGTGATGGAGGTAACCAAGGTCTCAAGAGGACTGAAGTGGCGGCTAATCCTCGGAGTCTTCGTGTGTGTCTTCGTTTATTGTTCGCCCACTAGAGAGACCAGAGTGACTATAACACTCACCATATCCTTGGATTCTGAACTATTTTATGTGATTTGCATTTGTTGATGACTGGATTCCACAATGATGAAAGGTTACACAACTACCCAAAAACTAATGTATTTTCCAAGAACGGCTTTACAAATATAATTGTAAAACTGTAGCTCCGAGGACATCCTAAACCGAATTCGTGTCTAACTGCGACACGGCTAAACTTCGATATTTTGCATGAAGCGACTGCTATCTGATCTCCACAACCCGGCTGCTTAGCGTGCTTCTGCGAGGGACAGAGGAGTCTCACTTATGAATGGGCTCCAATGCTAAGACCGACTTGGCTAGTGATGATTAATCTTGAAATGTGTTCATTACTCCACTGACGTCCTCCACTCCTGATACAAGCCATTGAGCTTAGTTGGAGTAACTAGAGGGAATATTAGTAATTATGGCTGTTAATATTAACCCCCTCGTAAACTAAAAAAATAAAGACATATGAATTAGAATGTTTTCTCCATATAGACTGCGACGCAGGGGGTGAATGTTGAAATATTAGCTTTCGTTGTAACTTTATAGTGCGTGAAAAATCTTAAATGTCAAGTTTATTGGCGCTATTTACGGCCTGCGAAACGACGCGGTCTCCGTCTGTTGTGGGGTTCGGGTGTCGCGACAGTAATCGTTTGTAAGAACAATGGTTCAAAACCTGTCTAGGTTAACCTTGAACGTTCGTGATAATATATATATCGATGTATCTGTTTTATACAATAAAATGGCACGCAAAGAGTTCGAAGACATAGCAGAAGAACGGAGATCTATCGTGATTAAAAGACGTAGCTCAGTGCACGTTTTCCTCCAGATAAGTCATACGCCAGTACTTCCCATAAAAGAACCGATAAGCCACATTGTAGAAAGCAACATAAAATATATAAAGCTTAGGATGCGACTGTTATAATTTTTTTAGAATAGAATAGAATAATCATTTACTTGCTGACCAAAAGGTAAATAAAAGATAAACATTGTGAATAGGTCCTCTACAGCCGACCTAGCTGGCATGCAAAACCTTTTATTTTATTTTCAAGACAGATACTTCTAACAATAACAATTTACAATAAAGATTTACAAAAAAATTAACACCAACAAAACAATAAAAAATCACAACACAAAATCAAAAAAAATTATACCACTTAAGTTGCAGACAAGCACACGGCCCAGCTGAAAGAAAGTGGTTATCGCGGCCTATGAATATGTGCAAACACCAGGGTCGGCAGAACGAGTGTGACGACTCTGGTGTTGCACTCATTCATAGGCCAAAATAACCTACAGTCCTTCTTGAAGAACCCTTGTTACAAATCTGACCTACACGATCGATTGAAGCAATTGGTAATTGTCATAAAAAAAATTGTACTCGTTCCTTACTTCCATAGATTATATATACATATTAGAGCTTACTTACGAACGGGAGAAGACGTAGTATGCCTTTCCGAAGAGCGAAACCTATACTCAGGCCCTCTCCGTGAGTAGCGGCGCTATTGTCTATTGTATCGGGACTCCTCTTTCCGCACCTAGCCTCCCTTTTTGGGTCATTGTGCGTGCAGGAATAGCGGCGCTGCCGTGAAACAAATTACTACACCACGATGGCAACTCAAAAAGGCCTTCGATTCGACAGAAGATATTAGAGATTCACTTCAAAACAAACCGTCATATCAACTACACATTTTTCCACATCCCTTTACAACCACCCCATATCTTAAGTGCTTTGAAAAACGACAGCAGGGCCAGGGAGTCTACAGCCTGAGCGTACGTTGGATCAAGTATAATTCATACCGCATAGTGCGCAATGTGTGAGTACCTATGAATTGGAGCGTTACTTGCTTACAGAAAGAGGCCCGTTAGCACAAGCGCTCATTGTACCATCGCGTCGCCGCGAGCACGGTTGCCTGCAAGAGAACTCCCACGCCTAGGGTCGCTACTAGAAGTGTACAGTGGGCTCCACAAAAGTTCTTGGACACCTTAAGATCCATAATCCTTTGACAGTCAAAGTTTAATTTAACCAAAAGTGACAGATAGCATCAATAAAATAACTTAATCGATTTAAGTTATTTTTGTTTCTTTATTATTAAAAAATAAGTAAACGCATGTAAATAATATCCTAAACTTAATTACATTAATAAGCAGATATATTATTATCCAGTAGCTTCAGAAGACTAGAAGTAGTATAGTGGCATCACTTCAAACAATTTTAGTTTCGAATTCACGTGGAACTTTTGAGGCCCACTGTTGTACTGTGCATGAAGTATTAAAAAGTAAAAAAAATAATTATTACAAATTTTGAATTTGGAATGCTCTGCTAGTCAACAATTACCTTACACGCACTGTGTAAATAAATCTCCAGCGACTTAGTTCCACCCTAGGCGGGCGACGCAACGGGCAACACTGAACACAGCGGGTGATCACTAATTTGTGAACAGTTACCAGTGTTACCACTTCAAATAACACCGGCACTCTTCGGTGCTTGAATAAATTTATTCTCGGTATTCAGAGCAATTATTTTTAATTAGTACGCACTTAATATTATTTGAAGAGATTAATAGGGCTCGTCTCTCTTGCTCTATGAGAGAACAAAATAGACAGAAATATCTAATTAGGTCAAAATTTGAAATGTTATTATTCGTGTAGATAGAATAATGGACGTACTCGAACATAAATAGTATTAGAACATTAGCTCGCATCCTAATAGTCTTTCTTTTGCCGTACCGTCATGGAATACCAGCTCACGTGTTTCCTTCTTCTACCCAGCATCTGATGAGGCCGTCAAACTGAGCGCCCCCATTGTAACACTGTACGTGTTTGTAATAGTGCTCTTTTTACCCGACTGCGCGACGCAAAGGAGGGTATTGTGTTTATCAGTCTATGTATGTTATGCGTTCTAGAGACCAAACGCATAGACCGATTTTGATAATTCTTACGTCAATCGATTCGTCTTAACCTTGCGAGTGTCACTAAAGACATTATAGTAATCAAAATTCACCACAGCGGCAACCAGACGCCATATTGTCAAAATTAAAAAAAAAAGTCGATGAACTATGTCAAATGGGGTGTCGTTGAATAGATATTTTAAAATCATCTTTAGGTTCCTTTTACCATTTTTCATTTTAAATAACAGTTTAGGCTATATAACGATTTAAAGTTGTTTAACAAAACATTCACTCTCGCTTACTTTCTTACTTATTGATTTAAGTTTATATTTCAAGTATAAACGATATACAAACAAAAATATTTTTGGTAAAAAAATAACTTTTGAATGAATTTTTAGTTACGAACTAAAAAGTATAAAATAAAAAAATAATTTAAAGAAAAACAAAAAACCCGACTGCGTAAAAACTAAAAAGAAAGAAACAAGCCTAACTAGTAGTTTAAAACTCATAAAATACTCACAGTCGGGGCCCATTCCAATTTTACCAATCAAATCTGTCCAAGGAGCCCCGAAGAACATTCTATTCGGTCTCACGTACATGATCCGGGCGATTAACTCAAGCCATGCATCTGAAGCTTACTCTTCATTGTATAATATCTGTCTGATATTAAACTGGCCTATCAATTCCTTAGTCGCCTTGTACGACACTGCATGGGAAGAGATAGGGTAGCCCAAATTCTCTTCTGCTGGGAACCATGCGAATTATTACTATACCTACTTAGATAAATCAGAACTATGTGATTTCATTAATCTATAGATTAGGAACTTTCCAGACATAGGCAAACAATTAGGAGTCGTCTTATATGGTATTAGTAATCTCTTTAAATCAAAGGATTTTGGCAATAAAACGCGACTAAATCCGGTACCCATTAGGCAGGCCAGACGGGCAGACACAAAAGAACTGTGAAAACGCCTGACGGCTGCATTCGAATTTGTTTTATGCCGTTTTGTACCCAAATACTACTGCCACTGATTTATTTTAAACATATTTTTATTCTTTTTTCTTCTTAAAGTGACTTCTTTCTTCTTAAATGACACTGATAAACTGACTGAGTGCAATAATTCAATGTAATATTGCAAAATTCTGACATATCTTTTGAATTTAATATGGATTCTAATAAAAAAATACAAATAATTGACATTGCTCCTCTATTTTGTATAATAAATTAAAATCAAATAGGTACTCAATGCTAATTTTAACTAACATATTTTTAAGTGCTATATTGTTACTAACAAGATATGGATTCGTTATTGTCGGAAATAAAGTTATGTGTGTATTTATCGCAGGTTTATAAGTGCCCAGTAAATGGTAATAGGCTGGCCACCGTGACCCAAAAATAAACTGGCGAAATGTGGGTGCTAGCACCTCTGCCTTCCCTTTCGGGGATATAGGCGTGAGTTTATGTTATGTTATGGTAATATTTCAAAAGTAACGCATTATAGAGTAATCATAGGGATAGATATAAATAAATACCCTATCACAATTATCTTCTTTTGTGGTTTTGTCACAGTCGAAAAACACAGGCGTTAATTCAAGGATCTATAAAGAATTTCAAACATATTAGGTAGAATGTTGCGTTCTGTCTGCGTTGGTATAATTGAATTTCAACTTTTGTGCACTGAATTAACAGGTACAATAATCACAAATGACAGCTTTTATGGTGGACCACCAACACCTTTGGAACCGAGTCAACTTCCCTGCAAGCTAGTAGGTACCGCTACTTAGAGACAGATGAAGCTATGGCGTAGTTCACTAATCTCTTCTTAACGTCGTGACCTACCTCTTAGACAGGCTAGGCTTGTGGACCGCTCTCTCCATAGGGTTGGTTTCTTGGCACATGTCTGGTCAATTTCGTAATTCCACTTTACCTTTTGTGCGCAATTCAATACTTAGCTTCAGTTATTGTTCTTATTTACACAAATTTTGCAACATAATGCCGTCATTTTCATATTTCTGTACAATAAAGATAATACAAAAATTTCAGATATGCAAGCATTCCTCCCCATGAGCGCAAAAGGCTAGTAAGAGCGGCATTGCCGCGATGGATGGCAGTACAAATTCTTTATCCAAAAAAGGAGGCCCTTTAACGGGGGTCATATGGTTGTCCCGTTTGACCTCAAAACTAGTACACTAGTTGCTTTATATTTCTTGGAACCTTGTACATCAGTATCTATAGTGGCTCAATTTACTGACTAAAATTGAATAAATGGCAATAAGTCGACGAAGTAAAAATAATTATAATAATTTATAGCTCATACCAGGGTCGCATAAACGCGTACAAATTATCCGTCGACGTGCCAAACACTGTAAATTCCGTCCAAATTCTCAATACAGTATTGCACCCACATTCACTCCAATCATCCTGTCGGTGGCGTATGGCGTTCCACACACAGGTACGCTCCCTACACATTATGCTTGCCTAGTACTACTAAAAATTAAAACTTACGATTAAAATAATGACGTCGACTTTCAGTTGGGTATAATGCTAATTCTTTTTGTAGATATCTTCGAACTAGAAGTAAATATTTCTTAGCGATTGTATTCAAGATCATCACAGCGTCCAAAGCTTGTACAGTTTACAAGGCTGGTCTAGTATCCTACTCTTTTTCTTTATTCATTTTACCATGCATTTCATAGTAGCATCTGCAGTCTTTCCTCGCGAGGAAAACTCCTGCCCCTGAGGATCGAAGTACCTATCATTTATAATGTGTATTACATTATAATCCTTTTTTAAATTATGGCAGACGCAACTAAATAGTTTGATAAGTCCCTAACATTAAGTGATTAGTCCTGTCGAATTCGTATAATAAGTAGTTTAACTTTAATATTCCTTATATAAATATAAACCTGCAACGCCAAAACTCAGGCTTCACAAAGTTGCTAATTTTTTATCAGGCAAATGATAAAAATATTAAATAAAACACCTCAGGGTTTGCTTGATCTGCCACTTAATAAATTTAAAATAGGGTGTAAACATGTTTATTAGAAAATGGTTATTATAAATTAGACGGATATCTTAATGATAAAAATACATGGTTCTTCTGTCCAATCGACGATATTTTTGAGTGGCTATGGAGCCGATCATAGGTTTCGCTCTTCGGAAAGGCTTACTACGTCCCCTTAAGCACTTATAGTTTTATTTATTTGGAATCTGCACCTATTTATTTTAAATAAACAAAACTATAAATAGAAGGAAAAGAAAGTATAACGATAACCTAAAAAACTCAGGTGTTTCTTGCTGGTCTCTTCTCAGTAGATCCAACTACCGAACCAGCAAAAGAATCTATTTTTGATAAATATAATTGTATAAGTTATATGTGCCTAAACTGTAATACACGTAATTGATTCTTTGATTCTCTATAGACAAATTAAAATATCAATTAACGTACTACGTAAATTGAGAGTCAATATAATTTTAAGGTTTCTTTCTCATTTCTATCGCGAACCTACCCTCATTTTTCAATTACCTACGCAACAAAGACAAAATCTATTCAGGTATTCGTGAATATACTTTTAAATTAAAACATCAAAAGGACAACAATTCATAAAACCTATCTACTAAATTAATAATCGAAACCTTACAATTTAAATCTCCCCTTTCAAAAGGGCGGTTATTAAAAGTCTCGTTGAGGCGTACTCTGAGTAGGTAGTTTTATAGGTATGTCGGGTCGTCTGGCGTGCAGTTTCGATCTGTTTCGGTCTGGTGCGGTAATAGTGCAGCTTTTATGCCGGTTCAGACTGTATGACGTCACTCGTATACCTACTACCTCACTGTTATACAGATTGCGTTAGTCACAGCAAGGGTGTTTGATTGGAAAGCTTTATACAGTACGTGTACTTATGTATAATGCGTTGATATGTTACATCCACATTTAAAGTAATAATTACCTATTATACGAGATGTTGTACGCGAGGCCGCATTCAAGACTAAAATGCAATTTTCATACGGAAAGATACAAACGGTACCACTTTGGTACCCGTCTGCGATTTTAATTGTTTTGAAAATTCCTTGTACATTTTGCTTATAGGTACTTCTCTCTCTTATAATGCAAATGCTATTAAATTGATTTAAAAAGTGTTTGCGAGCCAATGCACCTGTGAATTGTCTCACGAGGATTTGGTACAGGTCTTCTGTTTCCGGAGTCAGACGAAAGCCCAAAACCAATAAAGGAACACGTCCCTGATTCTACTTATTGTTAACCATTGTCAAACCACTGAG
The DNA here is from genome assembly GCA_963691645.1 of Pelosia muscerda. NCBI lineage: Eukaryota > Metazoa > Arthropoda > Insecta > Lepidoptera > Erebidae > Pelosia > Pelosia muscerda. Next base: position 1,964,645 of record OY829114.1, on the reverse strand, counting down.
ATTATAAAAAATGCCATTGAATTTTCAGCGTTATCAAATACACTTACAATCCAAAAGAAGTTTCAGTACTTCCTTTAGTTTCTTTGAAGGAACTAGACAGACAAAAAAGTTTCCTAGTCCTTTCAAAAGAACTGCCAAAGGAACTACTGGGAATAAACGAAAATTTAATGAAATAGAGATTATTTTATTAACTCTACAAGATGCCATTTAATTCTGACTCTAACAGCACTGCGGTAAAGTCTAAAATACAATGGCATTCTTTATAATCTCAGTGGTTTTAATGGTTGACAATTTGTTGAATTAGGGACCTCGCGAGCGGATATCGCATTTGAAGTGAGAGATTATGGCTACACTATGTACATTTACCTATGTGAGTTTATAATTCAAATATGTCCGCGACAGTAGCGGAAGGGATAACTTTAATCAATGATATGATTAAAATGGCCCCTTCGACGAACGTGAGACTCTCCCCTGCAGTTCAATATTGAAAGTGACCGCCGCAGACGGCCCGACAGCCAACGCACCTCGTCCGACGGGGATGGCCGCCGGCGATCAAACGTCAGTGAGGAGCTAAATAAATAATCACGATTGGGTTTGTCGCTTTAGGAAGTAACATTCGATAATGCATTTACAAGATGCTGTCAAGCTGAGCGCCCCCATTGTAACGCAGTATATGTTTGTAACGGTGACTTTCTTACCTGAGACTTAACTTCAGCTTACGAACAGGCGAGGAGTTGACGGAGGTAGGACTTGGTGGTATATGGCATAATAGCATATACCACCATGTCCTACCTCCGTACTTTGCGCGGCATAATTCACGCAAAAATACTATTTAAATGGTTTAAAAATCATGGCACCTACCAAAAAATAGTATTGCAATCAAAAAAGTAACCTCATCATTCTTTGAAACTTTTCCCAACTCAGTTGGGGTCGATTTTCCAGTCTAACTGTGATACGGCTGAACTCCGATATTTTCCGTGAAGCGACTGCCATCTGACCTCCACAACCAGGATGGTCTGTAGCTACGTTGACCGATTCAAATTCTGAACCGGTATAATTCCTGATCTTAGACTTCCACAACCAATGGTCCAATGACCAATGGCGATATCGAAGTTTCAAGTACTACTACCCGTAACGACTGCCATAGATGTTTGTATGGCAACCGTTACCGACGGCTTAACGTGCTCTCCGAGGCACGACCAGACCAGTGTAAACAGCCATATTCATGCCTACAACTTTTTGCACTGAACGGGGATCGAACCCGCGCCCTGTGCATAGCAGTCGCGTGCACTACCGCCACGCCACGGAGGCTGTCCAAAAGTACAAAAGTAAAAGTAAGCTATTTTTGTTAAACTGGCCAGTAGTAGGTATCCCCTGTTTTCGTTTTCGGGAGCGTTCCCCTAACATCCCGTATATGTGTAAACACAGAACTGGGAGACTATCCCCTTTTCTAACGTCGCGAAGTAATAGAAATTTTACGCAGACATATTGTAATACACCACCCAATATAATTTATATTGTCTAGACATGAGGACATGACAAGGATGGGACTAAATTATATTTTTTATGGTGTTACATACACATACACGTGCTTGCACTTGCAATCCTACTGATAATATACGAGGTGTAAGGGAAACACTCCCGAGGCCGAAGGTCACTGGTAGTACTTTGGTACTGGTACTAGTTTGTTTTTTTATATATTTTTTTCTTTTTTTCGCATTAGTTACCCTCCATCGTATCAGTAAACTTGACTTTTTTTATAAATTTAAAAAAAATCACTGCAAAAAAAACGAATTCCGCCATAATGCGAATTTATGTTTTTTCATGAATTTTTGTTTTATTTAGCATTATTAACACAATGGAGAGCAAATAATGCTAGTTACTTAAATGGTATGAAAAAAAAAAAAAAAAAGAGAATTTTAATACAATAAAAATTTAAAAAAATATCCGAATCGTAATTGTTTTTTATACCAATTATGTTATGTGCCATGAGTACTACCATGGATCGTCGGCTTCAGAAGTGTTCCCTTACACCCGGTATCCTACACATTGTAAATGCAAAAGTATGTGATAATTATTCTTATTCAATCTCGCTCCAACGGCTGAACGGAACTGGTTGAAATTTGGTACAGGGATAGATTATATTCTGGAATCTTTGCAAATGTAACACGGCTGCTTTTTATCCCGGTATTAAGTTCCCTTGGGAAGCGGAAACGGAATCGAAATTGTATGGATATACTGACACAGCTAGTAAAATATATTTTCTTTATTTGTTTTTTCATAGCTTTCTTCATTTGCGGTAGGCAGAAATAACAGTCCGTCATTTTCTTGTAATACACCTCATGACGAGCTTTCTCTTTTGTCATAATGTGGGCTTTTCAAACACCTAGTAATGGGCATTACTTGTATACCAGATAGTCTCCTCCTACATTAGGCAAATGAAACATGAGTTGCCAACTGAAGTTGCCGCGTCTCAAAATCAATCAGCAACTTTCAAAAAGCATTGCAAGATGGCGGATTCCGCGGTATTAGTGGAATTGGAGTAGACAAAGCGACAACGGCATTTGCCAACTAGTAAACTGTAATTTCGTCACCTCCAATTCCATTAATCTCGCAGAATCTACCATTGATTGCGTTAGGAGTGGATTCACGTGGGTTATGTATTGGGATACAAACCCGGGACATCTCGATGGCATCTGGATGGCCGATTCTTATCTACTAAGCTACTAACTACATCACTCGTCATGGAATATTATGAAAAACCATGAATAAAATAAATACATATCTGCATAGATTAATCATGTGGTCTATTACATCTACCAGGGTGTAATAACCCCTAGTAGGTATAACAACGCCTACATATTCTACAGAGTGAAAATATCGAGCGCCGCAACGCGTGAGTAACTAGCCTCCTGGGTTTATTTTCTTCGGGAAGTCCGATAATTTGGCTGCACTACCTTCACTAAAAACACACCACAGTAAACTACAATTTCACAGAGCGCTATCCATTACCGCGTTTCTATACTTAGTTGTTGCATCTCCCCACAGTTCCCAGCAATGTATTTTGTAGTTAGCGTTATATGTATAGTGCTAGTGGTAATTGCAGTTTGTATAGGTCGGCGGGCTGTCTCGACGCCTCCTCGTGTTGGCGTGCCAGACCTACCCCAAGTCAAAGCGCGTTAGCCCCCTTCCTCTATGCAGCCGGTGCATTGGAACAACAAAGGATGTATAGCAAAGTTCTCAATACTCGTTGGCTTTGATTGAGCTGGTTACATATTGACGAGATTGTATTCTATATACCACAGAACAAACACGCCAATTGTGTATGTTCGCGATGCCTGTTCACAGAAATGTTTAGAAATTGTACTGACTTTGGTGAATTATTTGGAATACGTTATTTTCAGAACATGTGACTGTTTTACTTTTAGAAAAATAGACAGAACTTATAACTTATATTTCGCTAACTTTGTACGCTTATAACCTGTTCTTAAAAATGTTTAGAGATTATATTTTCAATCTGCCGAATCATCATTTTAGCCATAGGACGTCGAGGCAGTCTACCCGACATTCCGAATAGAAATAAACACATGAACTGGTAAGAATTTACATACTTAATGGTGCTGCAGAGGAAAGATTCTAAATATTCTGCACCATATGCGGGTGATATCTAAGCCTTGTATGTATTGTCCTGTGTAGGAAAGGAGAGGGTGGAACTAATTTGAAGAACTTTTCAGAACATTTACCATGGTAGAGACGCGTATGTATTTAAACAGTCCTGGCGCATCAAGACCTCGTTTCACCCTTGACTTAGAATCAGGATCCGTGCCGATCGATATAAATCGTATTGCAATAATGGAACTGAGATCAATCAAAGTCTATTGGAAATATAATGATATTTATTGGAATTTCATTAAATAAAATGTGAGAACACAGTTTAGTTGAATAACTGTGTTCTGTAATATTATTGGCCTTACAATTCACAATATTCATTGATCTTACACTATTCAATCCTCAGGAAGCGTAAGCAAAGTCAGTTATTGAATTTCACACTTCCAACAAATCTCTTTGAAGATCTAATATCACCAAGAGAACGATACTTCTGCGTATGTTTTGCTCGCCTAGTACCGATGGATACTTACAAGGCAAGTATGGCTGTGTTGGAAGTGCGGCGAGCGGCGGTAGTCATGGTGATGGCCGGATGCACGCCAGCTTGCAACCCTGGGCATTAGGGTGGCCATGTTTTGGAATTAACGCTGTGATTATACTGAAAGGAGTAATGGTAAAGTGTTATGTAATTGTAATTGATCTAGATTTATCCAATCCATACCGGTATAGCTAGTCGCTAGAGGTAATCACTATCACTTCACTATCACTTCATAGTATAAAATAAAGTCGCGTTCTCTGTCCCTATTTTTCTTGTCCCTTTGTATGCTTAAATCTTCAAAATTATGCAACGGATTTTGATGCGGTTTGTTTTAATAGATAGAATGATTAAAGAGGAAGGTTTATATGTATATAACATTATGCTACAACAAACAGGTGCGGAGCAGGATTGAAAAATGTTGCAAAAATGGGGTGACGCAGTCGAAGTTGCGCGGGTCAGCTAGTTTAAAAAATAAATTAATCAAGGGAACCTTTATTTGTCTACGTGCCAGTGTTTATTTGTCATCTAATATTATTTGTTATCTACTTTAGTATTCTATATTTCATAGTACACTTTATAATTTGCTTTCCAAAAGGCTGTCCGTCTGTTCGTTCATTTTCTAGCGCCCAAAGTTTGCCAAGGGCTCTAAAGTGAATAATACCTCCTTCATAATGGCGTGTCGAAAAACATGTGCTACATGCCATTGCTACGTCATCCCTGCACTGCAATAAGAGATACTGTTTGACCCAATTTAACCATATAACAGTAGTATCTTGAGTATCCTGACAGACAATGATAGTCCGAATGCCACTCATCATTGTCTGAAGCTTTTTCCAACACAGTCGGGGTCGGCTTTCCAGTCTAACTGTGATGCGGCTGAACTTCGATATTTTCCGTGAAGCGACTGCCTAACCTCCACAACCATTGGTTGACCAATGGCGATATTGAAGTTAGACTAGTTGGACTTTTGAGGGCACCAACTACCCGTAACGACTGCCATAGATATTTTCATGGCAACCGGGACCGACGGCCTAACGTGCTCTCCGAGGCACGTTCGAATGCCCCTATGGAAAAGTAATATTGAAATAATATTACTTTAAGAGGTGGTAGTAAGGCCCCAGCTTTAATCTGAAATTTGCTTTGCCCTTGAAGATACATTATACGTTAATCTACAAAAGGATTATTCCTAGATGCCTATAAAAATGGTCTCCTTAGTGCGAATAGATATCGTTCGCTATCTACGCGGTGTGGGGATGCGATCCTTCATCCCTCCCTCTCTCTCCCACCTATTGTATGCGCCACTACCTACATTTTTTGTTCGGAACTTGCTGCGTCTGGTGCATGGAACAAGCGTTTTTAATCATATTTCCTATTTATTCAAGCAGCCTAAAGATGTCTGCTGATGTAGGTAATTTTATAAATAGACTTCGAAAAAGGAGCACTTTCTAAACTCGACAATTTTTTTATACTTCTACTACAAATATCAAATATACGGAGTAGCTAAATGACGTAACCAGCAACTGCTAGCTATTATTTTTGCTTTATGTTCGCAAGATTGCACTTACGACATTGTGATAATGTGGTATAATACCAAAATAATAATTAACAATTTTTAAAAAATTGTGTCAATTTTTAAATTTTTATTTTATTCTTTTTAAATCAATTTATTTGAAACACGTTCAACTTATAACACCCCATCGTTTTTTAATCGAGGATTAAAAATAGGAACATGATTGTTTATAAAACTTGGAAAATTTGGATTACCGATAATATCGCCTACGTTCATACTCACCTGTTAAATTTTCCAAGTAAACAAAACACTTCATTTACTTGTTAATCCTCCATTCCTAGTACCCTTCGTTCAAAGGCCCTTTTCAAACATCAAAAGCTTCAAAAAGTAATACCGGGATGTAATTTAATTTCCCCTTTGCCGGCGTCTGTCTGGGCATGCACTATACACCGCCTACATACAGATCAACCCATCAATACATCGTCATAATAGCAGCCTCCACCCTCTGTCTGGGCTCCTGGTAGGCTATTAGGGTAATTAATTAATAGTCGGAATGGTTCCTAAATTTAGCGTTGTTTATACGTGTATTTATTTACTCATAGATATGCATTTCATGTCATTATCACTAATTAAAAAGAAGGTTAAGCAACCTTAGCCAGTATGGTCTTGAGATGGGTGACTTTTCTTAAAACATCGAGACCCCTCCATGCTCCAGAAGAGCACGTTAAGCTATCGGTTTCGGTTGTCATACAAATATTTATGATAGTCATTAGGTCTCACAACCCTTGTTGTTGTGAGACCTAAAGCCCTAAAAGCCGGCCAAGTCTGATTTATCAGTCGAATGAAATTAAAACTACCTATTTTGATGATAAACAAGCTTGATAAAGATCTTACTACTCAAGCAAAGCATTGTTTCTAGACTAAGTAAATTTTGTAAATAGACCATCACAAGAAGGAAAACCTGCTCAGTTTCTTGCCGAAGCCTTCTCAAACTTGGGCAGCATTTCGAATCGATTGTAGTAAACTAAACTAAAACTGCCCAATAATTTGAATTTTGACATTTTGCAAGTGCGTTTAATGGTCTATACAGAATAAATGATACTTGAATTGCGCTATACAGCCTATATGATACAGGTTGCCAAGTAATAATGCTACATTTATAAATTGTAATAGATACTACAAACGTACCAAAATATAATATACACTACCAATATACAAAAGTTCATATTTGTATAAATGTGCCCTTTTGCACATATTGTAGTACACTACACAATATATGCACTACACTATATAAAGTAGCACTTACGTTACAACGAGACCACACACGTATTTACTATAAAACCCACACAAATGACACACGCACGATGTTTAACTTCTTAATTAACGGGCAATAAATTACTTACCCTCGTTACCAGCAATCAGACGCACAGAGTCCATCCCTTAATAGTTGATACATTAGTATTCTTTCCGAAAGCTCCGAGGGGACATTACAATCACTTTGTAAACGTTTTTAGACGATATAAATGCTGTCAGCACCACCCATTAGTGCTATCATTAAGAAGAATTTATTTATAATAAAGTTACATGCATGGATAACAAAAAAACAAGTGAAAGTGTGATGTAGTCGGTGCACGCGTGACATCACTGTGCGTATTTACGCAACGAGGGATAAATTAGACCGGTTCATATGGTCTTCTTCTTGATAAGAATACGTCTAAACTTATTCGTAAATATTCAAGCTTGTTCGATTCAAAGTATGAAAAAACGCCATGAATTGTTTTATCAATAGCAAAGTAATCGCTATTTTGAACGGTTTAAAAATTGATGGTGGCAATATAGCTTAATAAGGGAAGTGTGTTTTCGTTTTGCAGTACGTATTATTTGAGCTAATGTGGCATTAAAGATAGTATATAAATAGGTACGACCAATCAAAGCAATTATTTACTAGTAATGCACGGTATTATTAAAGGTTGTATGTGTGAGTTTGGCGACATCGGTTCCGCTACTGAAGCTGTGTCACATTTCTACTAGTTTTTTCTGTTCTGTGGTTACTAGTTATACGGGTGGTATTGAATTAGAATTTGGGCCATCTCATCTCTTTACATACAGTGTCATACAAGAATGTTTAACATTAGTTAGAAGTAGTATAAGTGCCCGAAATACGGCAATAGACTAACCCCGTATTGCGTGGTACCAAATATAATGAATGGTGAATTGTGGGTATTAATTCACCTTTACCTAACTCTCCGGGGATAAAGGCATGATTATTTGAGTATATAATATTGCATCATAGGAGTTCTTCGCGATTGAAGTCAACCTTACTTGTTAGCTGGTACACCGGCTGATAAATAAAAAAAAGTGGATATGCCATTCAGGTGCCATATTGTATATATATTGATAAATTTTATCCTATTGGAATTGGGATAAATGCTGGTCTTACATGTATAGTAAACCATAGGAGTGAAACAGAAATCCATGGTGAACACCCTGCTCCCCAGCCGTCGCCCTCGCGGCGTCTCGACGAATTAGTTTGATTGAAACATTTTCATTAAGACCTAAAAGGTTGTGTTTCTGTAAGTATTTAGGATGACTCCAGAATTGAGTGTAAATGGCTTTTTATACTTTTAAAAATTTATTTAAATATAATGAAATCTCCAAAACCAAATATGCCAGGTTGTGGAGTCTTATTTGATTAGTACGAAAATGCAATAAAAAGAAAATCGTGAATTTGTAGTTGACTTTATTTACTTTGCACCCGTCGACAAATTTTAGTTTTCGGATATATTGGATGCGCATAAACATACTTAAATATATTTTTTTGTTAATTTACACACTCACCTGTACCCGCGCGTCCTACGTAACGTCACTTCCACAGAAATCTTGTCTACATATAATTCATTGATTATAGTAAGTGGTTTGTGAATCATATATTTTAATACCTCCGGAGATACCTACATGTATTCTAGAACTCAACTGATACAGTCATAACACAAGCTACCCGTATGGCTACCACGGGTCTAGGTGGCGTAAAAAATTTTCTTACACCGGCACTTTGATTAGAATAAAACACGGAATTTCACACATACTAGTCAAGAAATCTTTTGCAATACAAAGTGGTTGGTTACACTAATTTATCACAGTGCACAATCATAAATAATATATATTCTGTCCTCCATGGCACAAGCCTATAAATGCCAATCAATAACCAATCGCTTTGTGAGCCTACGATTTTTGGAATCAATTAAAATCACCTACAAATATTGCTCTCCTGGTAATATATTTTAAGCACGCCTTTGTGCGTCGCGTCGCGTCGGTTGTCATAGCAACGCCACTTATTGTATTTTTGTAGGTATCACGTTTATTCTATTTTCAAATAAAAAAACGTGACACTACCCGTCTTAATTAACTGCTGGATGTTTTTATTACAATGCTTCAATTAATTAATACTCAATCAATCACGAATATCAAAACCATTCTATGTAAGTTATATAAGTTCATGAATTTTTATACCTATCTGTATAGGCATAGTGAGCTTTTTGTGGTGGTCTCTATGACGGCAACAAAAAGTTGCTCACTGTATCAAGACTGGGCAACTTTTCGTCCATTAATGATATTTTCCGATACATTTTTTTTCGTCTAACCAATTTAGTATGTACTTAGTACATAACCATTCATAAAAAGTCATTGATCTAAATTCAGTAAAAAAAACCTCCGAATTTCACGTCTCTCTTGCTAATTTATTGGAATTACTGGACTAATATTTGTTTCAATTTAATGAAAACAATAGTTGTATAAAATAGTAGCTGGTTCTTCTTTAATTGTTCTTTATACAATACTGCAGACATAAAGCACCTCTAAAACAAAATAATATATATTGTTACTATGACCTTTATTCCAATAGGAATTAAGACGAAAATTAATCAATTAGACGCGTAACACAATTTGTGGCGCATTTCCTCGCTGCAGAATTTCCGGGCGAGCTGTCAAGTCAAAACTCCCGCCCGGGTTCGACTGTTTCCGTAAAACGTCGGCGCGGTTCGACACCCCCGTCGCATCAGCCAGTTACCCAGACCTGCAATATTCAGCTACTGGCGTCATGCTTTCTACAGACATCGAGGGTCTAGACAATATGGTCATGCTGAAACGCTTGTATGCAATGCGATATAGTCAATATTAACTACTTATATGTGTGCACCGTACTAGTGAACTTTGATAATGAACCGAGGGGCAATTGCCCGGGTGGGAGGTGAGGCGGTGCCCCCAATCCCCCTGTTACGTCGGCCGGGATGTGCAACGACCTGCAGCCACTTCCGAGTATCTACGTAAAACTGAGTGCGCGGTGCACATAGCTGGGCTTAATAACGATTTATGATCGCACATGCCGTAGATACCGAAACTATTGTTATTGGATATTTATGGCTCTTCACACTGTCTGGTAGCCTGGTACCTTCGCACCAATAGGCTATTACCAGACATTTGTTAGCCACATATCCTGGTGGTTTCCGCAAAATGTAACCGCACCAATGAAGTGGACTCTTTTGCATTTTATCTGTCAATCAAGATAAGTAATTAAGCCTTCCCGAAGAGGGAAACCTATGCTCGGGCCCTCTCCGTGAGCAGCGGCGCCTGTCGTGAAACAATTTACTGCACAACGATGGCAACTTAAAAATGCCGTCGATTCGACAGAAGAAGGTAAAATAAGTATGTAAACTTTATGTATGAGTATATACTTACTTAAAGCTATTAAATCACAGAAGAACTTCGACTGGTAAGGAGAGATTGCCAGTCGAAACTTTTCATTATGCCAAAGTAATCTTAACTAGGTGTTAACGGTGTTAATTACTTAATAGAATTTCTAAAACAGTGTCTTGTTTTACACCCTAGAGGCTTCTATAAAAAGTATAATTACGAAAAACATTCCCCTTCAAGGACTTTGTACTTAAAGTATTTTATGAAATAACCGGCTATAAAATATAAGTCTTATCGATATTGTTTTAAGACAACCTACTTAAAAAATCCTCATCAGGATTAATCTTTTGATCTGATTGGGATTAATGAGGGAGGTTCTCTTAGTAGGAATTTTATGATTAATTTCGAAAAGACGCAGAACGGGTTCAGCGAAAATTTCCTGCAGGCCAACCAATAGATTGCACAATGGGTGAAACACTATATCGAGTTGAGTGTTCTTTTCTGTTTGACGTCAGAATCTAGGCTCTGACGTCACTCATCAGTTCTGGTATCATGTCATTGTGCTCGGATGTGCATTTACGTGAAAATTTTTGCATATCGTTTTAACAAAATCGTTTTATCGATATTCCACGTTGAAGTGCATGGAGATAGGCTGCAAAAATTAAAAATTGATTCAATGCATACCTACTGTGAAAATTTCACTACAATTATTTCGCCTGATTACATTAGTGAATTCCATGAAATTTATTTTATTTATAAATAGCATATTTGACTGACATCATTGAACATAGATTATTCTAGACTTCTTTGCAATTCTTAGTGGCGAGTAGTCGAACTAATTGCATGTCTAGGCTTATATCCGGTTTCACAATGTTCTGCGAGATGGGTTTTTTTAAAAGTGGGAGGAATTTAGACTTAAAGAACAGACGCATGGGGGACGAGGTATGAGGTGAGGTTTCTCTCACCCAGATTGACCAAGCGTTTTTGTAGAGAGAAATCTTGCTGTGACCTCTCCATCACCTATATTCTGTCCTTCATGTAAAAGACTAATAGCTACTTAAAAATCCCATTTGAATCAAATAAGTACACATCAAAGACAACCATTACTTACTACGCCTTACTTTCCATGCCTTTATGAACTCTTAGTACTGTGTAAAGACGTAAATACCCTGTCATTGGCAAAGCTTTAACAAAAAATCCAATCATGTTCGTTGAACGTTCTTCATATAGCTCCACACCATTCTGTACCCTTAGTACTGCTTTTAAGATAAATTTTCGTGATACCAAATTTATCGAAATTAAATAACGCACACGCATAAACCATGGGGTTCGTTTATACATTGATATGGAAGAGGGGTCCAGACAGAAAAATGCACTTGGAACCAACCCCTCGTCTAGACTACATACTGTCTGGTGGCAAACCACCGACAGTCTAGACTTGGACAACTTTTGTGGGCTAGTAATCGACTACGGGTTACTATAGTTTTAGGTTTTTTTTAATTTGGTTGTTAAACGCAAGAGGCAAGACTAATACAGATAAGGTTTCATGCATAGCTCTTGGAATACGTCAGAGATTTTTCAACACTTTAAGTCCTATTGGCGGCTATTGGTTACATTTCACATCTAAGTATGTTAATAAAGATCAATCTAGATAATCCTCTTATCCTGTAGTATCTCACCGAGGCGGGCTGGCATGCGTATTGCAGTTTTTTGGAAATATTTTAAAAGTCTCAATTTTCGATAATATCAATCAAAAGGGGTCCTTTCTCCATACCTACACAAACAATATTTATTGACATGTTATGAAATTATTTATAATTGAGTTCAATTAGGGTCATCTTTTTAATATTTGAACTGGTTGTTTGTAAAAAACGAAAATATTAGAGGTAGTTGAATAAAAGCTCACGTTACCACGTTTCACCTGCCTGTACTAATGTTTGTTGCTCTGTTCTTTGTGTTTATTTAGTTGTATTTTTACACCACTTAGGTGGCAGACAAGCACGCGGCCACCCTGATGATGAAAGTGGTTACCGTGGCCTATGGACGTTTGCAATTTTGAAATTTTTTTATTTATTATTGCTATTAGATATGTATGACTGTATTTACAATAAATACATTTTCTTTCTTTGTTTCTCATGTCACAAATATGAATAAATCACAGGGTGGGTAATATGAAAATTAGCTTTGAAAATAAATTTAAAAAAGGATGTTAATGTGTTCTATTTATAATAGAAAAATATTGATTTCATCGGGTCCCGGTTGGAGGGTTATAAACAAGAAGACAATGTAGCAGTAGTAGTGTTGTAGAAAATGACATGCATGCTAATGGTCTCACCACCATTTGCAGGATCTTGGACATCCTCCAAGACCGTTTAAAATGGATGATTAGTCGGAAAGCGAATTATAGGTTTGATAGTAAGGCCTCGGATACAATCGGGGCACAACGCTGAGATCATAATAATGATGGAAGAAACGTCATATGTAATCGAAATTGAAGAAGAATGCGAAGGTCTAAAATCAAGATATGCTCCTGCCCTTACACCTGGTTAGAAGGAACCCTAGAAGCGATAAACTCTTACATATTATAACCTTACTTACTTAATCTTACATATATTGGACCTCACAGCCGGGTTCGATAGATTTGCCTGCTTTTTCGAGAGAGACTGCAGTATAACCTCTCAACACCGGTCAATATGGACACTAAATTAAAAAACAAACAAACAGACCAACTCACTTTGAAAATTGCTGCAAATTAATTACTCAAATAAAATAAACAAACAGCAATTTTCATGACAATAACCAATGGTTACCCCACGATAATCAATTAAGTGCAGCCGTATCGATCAACGCCTGCATTTACCTAAGTCAACAATATCGAAGTCGCTACATCACAATACACCCGCCGGTGTATAATTTAGTACCGGTATACAAGTCTAGGGGGTATACCACCGCACTATACCGTGCGCGTCGCATTGCGCCGCCGATAGGGGTAGGTCAGGCACACACTGCACTTTGTACGTGGCTACTTCGTGGCTATTTGGGTGTCGATGTCTGGTGCAGACAGGCCCGTTTGTTGACCAGGGGTCCATGGATGTACAATGGTGGATAGATGTTGCTTTTATCTGTAGGGTTTGCTAATGGAGATGTCGGAGGGGTCGAGATAAAAAAGTCTACCAATTACATTGATAAATAGACAGATATATATTTAGTTAGACACAATACTAATACATGTATAATATGTATGTTATCAAGAAAAAAAAAGTATGTTTATCCGCATTCTAGAATCCATAACACAAGCTAGTTAAACTATGCTTGCCACGGGTCTAGGTGGCGTTGCGTAGATTGTCCCAGAATAATAAGTAAAAGAGTAGACAGTACCGCTCCCTAGTACTATGCTAGTTAAAGAGTGTGGTATGAATGAAACCCTGATTGGTCTTTTGCACTGACTGCCCAGAAATAATCTTAACCTTAACCCGCCCCCCCCCCCCCCCACCCTCACTATTTCCCCCCATTCATCTACATGGTCGGAAGCTATGTGGCGCCCCTGGTATTGCAAACTTACATAGGTTACGGTAACCTTCTTCCCGTAGGTAGGTAATTAATCTACTTAGGTGGCAGACAAACACATATTTGTTATATTATAGTATATATATGACACAGATACATAAATACATAAGTAGATTAAAAAAAAATATTATGGTGAGGTGGTTCAAAGGACAAAACATTAAGATACATTTTTTATCTAAATCAGTACATGACACAAATTGATAACACTCAATTGATATGGCTAGTTTCTATCTAACAGTAAACCTACGAAATACCTGATTATTGGCAATCCTATCATTTTCTTTTGTACGATTAAAAATTATAGCTGGCGAAACGTGTTTATATGCCCCTGGCTACCTGTTCTACCTTAAGCACTGGTGGAAATATCCTTTAGGCTCACAATGACGACTTCCCAAAACTAGTTTTAGTAAGACCACATTTCAAAACGGACGCTTCCAGTTTGTTTCCCATAACGTCTGCTTCTCGCAATGTCTAATAATCACAGGATAAAGGGAGCATCAAAAATTTAAACACATAAACACCCAACTCACTCTTGTACCTCCCAAACGGCTCTGGCAGAGGGATAGCCGTGGAGATTTTTTGCACGAAAAACAAAAAGTTTACTCTAATCTTGGAATACCAACCTAGTCCTAGTTCTAAGGCCTAGTCACAACTACAGCTCTCACCAGGCCTGCAGTCTCTGTCAAATAATTACAAAACAGCGACTAAATTCCGTTGCTAACTCGTAAAAACACCTGGAGATTGGCTGGCAGCCTTCATACAACTTACGATTTCGATAGCAAAGTCTCAGATTTCACAAACCTAAGGGCTAGATGGAGCCACTGTGGTCTCTTCACCTGAAAGGTGTCGTCTCGAAAGAGGTGGTCCCGGGTCTGACGGGGTCCGTGAAATATGTTGACTGGCACACCGCTAACAACCGACTAATATTAGTCGGTTAGAGTTCGACATAACCTTCCCAACCAGCTCCGGCGCGGCGGGAGGATTTTTTAGCTTAGCTCTTTTATTGCCACATTTTAATTTTTTATTTTGGTTTTAATGGGAACAACTGATTTCTGTTCTCATTACTACAGTAAGTACACCGGCTTGCAGTTAAGTTTGGCATAGAATGCCGGAGAAATATACTCACATTTTCTCTTTTTACTTATTATAAATGTAGCTGGTAAATAAAAAATATGAATAACATTATTCTTCACAAAATTTGTTAAGAAAAAAGTAAACAAACCTCTAGATTCAATTTCTATTACAAACTTCTGCCTCATGGAGTATGTCATTATACGGAACGTTCACGAGCGTGACTCGAATACAAAACAATAGAAAATCAATCCACACCACGCGTGTCTGTAAAATTCACTATCATTGAACATTTTGTTAGAAATTACAGAAAAATACACACATTTTAAATCAAAAAATATTTAAAAATAAGTATTGTAATATATAAATAATTATTGTAATGTAATATTGATTATAAAATGTCGAACATGCAATTGGGATGCCGAATAATATATTCGTAGCACGCTCGTAGACGCGCTACGGAGGAGGCGCGTAGCGCGGCGTCACGTAGGCATTGCTACTTCGATACCTTCGCACGTTGATCGAAATTTTAACTGTTATTTTTATTTCTGTAAAATCAACAATAGAAAATTGCTGTATGAATTTTGAATTATGATTTAGTACAATATTATCTTTGAAGTACATGCCTCTGCTGCAACCAACCAATTCAATGCATTGCAATTAAAAATAAAGTAAATAAAGTATCGCTAGCTTAGTGGTTATAAAACGGACATATGGTTAAGAGACCAGATTCGGTTCCTGATCAATACACTACCTACGTTAACCCACTTCTCACAGAAGCAATTTAGGTTTAATCTTTTAAAAAAGCTGTAATTGAACAGATATACCGATTAATTTTGATTATGATAATATAACCCAATTTTTGTTTTTTTAATGAAATTTTTATACAATAACAATTGCAGGCATCCTAACCAACAACCGACCGTTGTTATAGGTATGTATTGAACCATTCATATCTTACGACTACTCGTGTTTACTGTGTATTCGACAAATCATTCGTATCTAACAGTAATGGAATCTGTAATACGCTGTAATTAGTATTATACAGCTGTAATATTACTTAATTGTGTTAATAGAAATCCTCTTCACGAAAAATTATTAACAAATTGATTATTGTAATATTTCATTTTCTTTGTAACTTGTAATTATTAATTTATTATAATTAATTTGCATGCTCTTGTTGGGAAATGCAATTAATTATAATGTATTCATTATAAATCTATTCAGTTCTTAATTTATTTTGATTGGTTTATGAAGAAGAAAAATACGAAGTTCATATTTCCCGGAGGAAATGGACCTGGATGGGCCCCGGTGGTCGTACCAAAAATGAGATCGACTTCATCATGACGACGCATAGACGGATATTCAATGATGTCTCAGTGATCCATAGGGTGAAAACCGGAAGTGATCACCGAATGGTTAGAGGCACATTGAATATTAATGTTAAGCTGGAGAGATCCCGTCTGATGAGGTCTACGCTCCGACCTAGAGCTTCCCATATACAGTACTCCGAGAGCTTTCAACTCGAACTTTCGAATCGCTTCTCTTGCCTAGAAGAATGCAGTACAGTGGACGAGATAAATAACAGGTTGGTTGAAGCTGTTCATTCAGTGGGTTCCAAATTCTTCAGGCCCCGTCGAAGAGATAGACCACAGAAGCTCACCGATCGCACCCTCAAACTCATGGCCGAACGACGCTCTATGAGGCTGCAGTCTACCAATGACGCTGAAGCACATCGGCAGCTCAATAGACGTATCCAGCAGTCTTTGCGACACGACATCCGTGCCTTTAATACTCAATGTATTAAAGAAACGATTGAGCGAAATAAAGGCTCCAAAGTGTTCGCAAGAGACTTGTCTATTGGGCAGAGCCAGTTGACAAAGCTGAAGAGGAAGGACGGCAGCGTCGCGTCGACTAAGGCAGATGTTTTGGGGGAGATCGAGGGGTTTTATGGACAGCTTTATACCTCAGTCACTAAGCCTGCTACTGATATGGTTAAAGATCCAAGAGCCAAGCTAACCCGACACTACACCGAGGATATCCCGGACATCAGCCTGTACGAGATTAGGGTGGCCCTCAAGCAGCTTAAAAATAACAAGGCACCAGGAGAAGACGGAATCACTTCGGAACTTCTGAAAGCGGGTGGAACACCGATACTTAAAGTCCTTCAGAAGCTCTTCAACTCCGTCTTATTCGAAGGTACTACGCCGGAAGCATGGAACAGAAGCGTGGTGGTCTTGTTCTTCAAGAAAGGTGACAAAGCCTCTCTTAAGAACTACAGACCCATCTCGCTTCTGAGCCATGTTTATAAGCTGTTTTCGAGGGTTATCACGAATCGTCTCGAACGCAAGTTTGATGACTTCCAGCCGCCCGAACAAGCCGGTTTCCGAAAAGGTTATAGTACCGTAGACCACATTCATACGCTGCGGCAAGTCATACAGAAGACTCAGGAGTATAACTTGCCACTATGTTTAGCGTTTGTGGACTACGAGAAAGCCTTTGATTCGATCGAGACATGGGCAGTGCTACAATCTCTCCAGCGGTGTCATATTAGACTACCGGTACATCGAAGTGCTGAAGTGTTTGTATAAAAACGCCACCATGTCAGTCCGAGTACAAGATCAGAGCACAGCGGCGATACTGTTGCAGAGGGGAGTGAGACAAGGAGATGTAATATCTCCGAAGCTCTTCACCAATGCAATGGAGGATGCCTTTAAGCTACTGGAATGGAAAGGTCTCGGCATTAATGTTAATGGCGAATACATCACTCACCTTCGTTTTGCCGACGATATCGTGCTCATGGCAGAATCGCTGGAGGATCTAAACACAATGCTCGACGACCTCAACCGAGTCTCTCAACAGGTGGGCCTCAAGATGAATATGGACAAGACCCAGGTTATGGCGAATGCTCATATTCTAAGGCCCTCCCCAGTGTCAGTTGAAGGCTCGACCCTCGAAGTTGTAGACAAGTACGTCTACCTTGGACAGATGGTCCGATTAGACGGATCAAACTTCGAGGCGGAGGTCAATCGTCGAATCCAACTCGGCTGGGCAGCGTTCGGGAAGTTACACAGCGTCTTCTCGTCCAAAATACCTCAGTGCTTAAAGACAAAAGTCTTTAATCAGTGCGTGTTGCCAGTGATGACCTATGGCGCCGAGACGTGGACCCTCACTATGGGCCTCATAAGAAAGCTCAAGGTCGCACAGCGAGCTATGGAAAGGGCTATGCTCGGAATCTCTCTGCTAGATCGAATTAGAATTGAGGAGATCCGCAGACGAACGAAAGTGGTCGACATAGCCTACAGGGTTAGCAAGCTGAAGTGGCAATGGGCGGGGCACGTAGCAAGAAGAACAGATGGCCGTTGGAGCCAAAAGGTTCTTGAATGGAGACCGCGTACCGGTAGACGAAGCGTGGGACGGCCTCCTGCGAGATGGGCGGACGACATAGTCAAAGTCGCGGGTACCCATTGGATGCAGACCGCCTCCAACCGGTCGGATTGGAGGTCGATGGGGGAGGCCTATGTTCAGCAGTGGACGTCTTGTGGCTGAAATGATGATGATTTCCCGGAGGTACGAAAACGACTAAGAGACAGGGCTGTTCTCCATTTCATAAAAAACATAGCCAGTTGACGGTATGTGCAACAAAAAAAACGTAAAAAGCCTTGATTAACGAACAGAAGTAACAAAAAATCTAAAAATACCGGAGCCTCGTATATCAAACGTCATTTTCTCATTTTTCTGAAAAGCGAACGACCCGGCGTTAGCAAAAACTACCAGGGTGGCATAAAGCACTGGCGGATGTGTGTGCGGGCCGACTGTAGGCGTGCGGCAAGCGAGGCGCATTGCAGGCGGGTGAACGGCCGCGCATCGATCCTGCGTCCCGTGCTACGACCCCCGCCTCCGCACCGCCGCTTGCGTAACCCCCCTCCCGCGCTTATGTAACAGTGACGCGGTTTGCGTGATTGTTTCCTGATTTTTACTGCATCTCAATTGCAGTAATTATGCAGTACGCTCCGTTACACTATAAATATATTAAATATGAGCTGAACGTGAAGATAAAATTTCAATTTTCATGCAGAAGGAATTGAAAATGGCGGGAAAACTCTGGTACTAAGGAAATAAGTTCATGGCGTAATGTAATTTGTTTGATGTACTTGAGATCTAATGACGGTCTCATTTTTTGCGACATGTGTCATTTCTTCTGCTGTAAATGATGTGTACTAAACTGAACATACCTCACACTTGATCTAAGTAGGTACGTACATCTAGTCAGTGGCCTTGGCCGGCTTTTTTCATTGTTACTTGATAAATATTTTGTCAGTACTATATTTTTTTTATTTTGATGTAAAATAGTAATCATAAAAATTAGAACTTATGTACTAGGGCAACAAAAATGTTAAACACGTATTTTTCTGTAATATACCAACATTTAACACCTGTGTAAATACAATATATTAAACGTTCAATCAAACATTCCACCTGCATATATTTTAGAAGCTGAATTTCATATCTTTGTCCTCTACAGCGGCCCCTCGTTGAAGGCATGTCGTGATATATCGGACCCCATTAATTTAGTCGGCCCAGTCACCGTTGAATCGTAGCCAATTTTAAACCTACGGTATTTTATTGTAAGAAAAAACCTTGGATATTTTTCTCTTTTATTTTTTCTCGGCGGCATTTTTCTTGTACTAGGCGAGCAGAAACCTTAAGGCGTGTTGTGGATTTAGAACGCATTGGTACAGTTTGCAGGCGTTTAAAGAAAATTTACACGTACATTAACAGGGGGTTTCGTTATAATTTATGGAAGCACTTTAATAAATGCACTGTATAAAATATTTATGTGTGTAGTAAGAAAATGTCGCATCGGAGGCTTCTTTATAACATTGAGGTTTTGGACGTAGTTCACTTGCTTAACTTGTATACCAAGCTCATATACGATCTTGTATGGAGTAGGTACTGCTTGCATCTGTTTAAAATAACACCTCAAGGCCCTGGAGACAATAGAGAGATGAGACCAGAGACTCGTTAATAACGGTACACTGGTTGAGAAAGGGCTTCAGAGCTTTGAACCTCGATACAAAGTTGATTGCCTTTCAGTGTCCTTTTATTGGATGCGTTTTCGGAGAGAGTGCGCTGTATTTAAACAACTTAATACCTCCTAGCCCTTTTCATTTACAATCAACCAGGAACAGTGAATAGTGATTCACTCTAAAGGTATGAATTCGTAGCTGACCGCAACGGTAGATAAGCGTATAGTGGTATAGATATGTATATTATTTATTGTTTTAGTGCATTTGCGGCTTTTCAATGGTGACATTTATCCGTATCGAAGTTTAACAAGTAATGAACGACACATCATCCGACCGCACATATTGTTCATAGAAATAAAATAATGTCAGCCCCGCAATTCGTTCATTTGAATATATATAAACATTTTGATTTTTTGACATACATTACTAGTTAAACATAGATTTGAGTAAACGGCCTCAATGAGAAGCCCGTAGGATTTTATATAATATACAATATTATAATTATCAAGCTTATTTTACGATGCACCTTATCTGCTGCATGCGTCTGCAGTCGTTGTATGCTGTCGACTAGAGAATCATACCTTTACGCACGATGAAACGATTCAGCAACATAGTTCCTAAGCGTACAGCGGAGTAATAATTATACAGCTTAGTTAGTAATCTCTTATTCTGATGAAAAGTATAATAATTATTTATACTGATAATTTTCTTACATTCTTTACATTTACAAAATTGTAAAATTCTATGAATTTATACATAATCAAACGTGAAGAACGTTATAGCGTAAATAAGAACGTTAACATATTGCACGTATGGAAAGGAATTTCCCACTTTGGGCTTAACAACTGTGGGATATCCACTAAGCTATGTTTTTGGTAAAAGACTACGCAAAGTTTAAAGTGAATCCTCCTTATGATTCAGTGGAGTTGAAACCTGGCACTACATTACTGACGTGAACCCACTCCTACCACAAGGAATTTAGCTTAACTACAAAGATTAACAAATATTGTAGATAAATATGATAACGGGACTCAGTCATGAACTACTTTGTATATTTATCCCGACGTTTCTGACGTGACTTTACGTCCATAGTCTCGAGAGAACTGAAGAGGCGTAACATCAGCATCTTCGTATCATGCGGTTATTTGTAACTACCCACATTTGGTCGTTATTAATTCGCCCGCTACGGTGACTTGACACTCACAATTCGCGGATACTGGACGAACTTTTTTATAACATACCATAACATAAACTCACGCCTAGATCCCCGAAGGAGTAGACAGAGATGCTAGCACCCACATTTCGCCAGTTTATGTTTAGTTCCCAATGTAATCGGCGGCGAGCCTATAATCATTAACCGTGCACTTATAAACCTGCGGTAAATACACACATAACTTCGGAGCGCATCAAAAAGTCATTGGTGTGTGCCATTACAAAACCTGAGATCGAACCCGAGACCTCGTCTCAGCAGTCCATTACCCATACCACTAGGCTACCGCGGTTATTTTTTATGTGATTTTTATTTGTAATGACGGAATTCCACGATGATTCTGTCATAATTAGGGTTGTAAAGCATTAAGTTTTAATGAAAAAGGAATAGTAACTCTTTAACAATGAATATATATCAGTTTATCTGTGTTAGTTAAAACTTTTGTCAAAACTTTTATAGACTATGGTACCCACTTACCAACAAGTAAACCGGTCACCTGTTTACCACAAGTAAAATATATGCACACGTCATCATCTATGAAGCAAAGTTAATAATATGTTAATTGGTTAAGGAAATGTATGCGTTTAGGTTTTATTGTTAATAGACACGCACAGGGTTCACATGGTGGTAAGGAGCCCCAACAATATCTTTGAGGCCGAAAAACACACCTATACGACAACGCATCAGCTGTTTTATTGCCATTTACGCGGCAGACAAGCTCACGGCCCACCTGATGGAAAGTGCAACACCAGTAGCCAGTTGCCAACCCTGAAACAGCATTCCATTGGTACATTAGCCGATTAACGGACGAGGTTCTAAAGCAGTTTCCTTTTGTGGAGCACAGCACAATAATTGCTTCTGTGAAAAGAAAAATAAAGCAATTATGAAAGAAGAGGCAAAGAAGTAACGACTACGGTAACCACTTACCACCAGTTGAGTGTGAGCTTGTCTACCATGCCTATGTTGCAAGCACCATTATCATGGAGGAATCCCTCGTAATCATGGTGCTGGCAAAAGCACCGAAATATTGAAAATTTCAAACAATACATGGTAAACAGCCCGAAATCTCTAATAATAATGTGAGTTTATATACAATAATTTTCAATTCCAATTCAAACACTTCATATATTTCAAATCGAACAAATGAAGTAGGTACTCCAAAAAAATACCGTACGATTAATGAAACACAATAAAATAAAAACAATTAATCGAATTTAAATTAATCATTTGACCCAAATAAAAAACAATCAAATTACATAGACAGCACATGGTATTAAAACAAAAGAGGAAGCTACGGGCCGTAGCGAGGTTACGCCGTAGCCGGGGTGCGGTCGGCGACCCCTGGCCGTGAACGGGGGCGCGCCGAGCTAGCGCCGCACTACGCTCGCCCCTGCCTCCTCCTCCCCGCGGCCCGCGCTTCCGCCGCCCTGCCACCCCGGCACACTACCACGCACACACACACACGCGCACACCGCTCCCTGAAACACACAGGCTGCTACATAACCAACGCCGCAACCTCTAAATTTCCCGACTGCATTTCCACGTCAGCCGTATGCTTTAGTCTGGTAAAATATTCTGTGTATAATTTAACCATTGCCATTTATATTTCCTTCTTCAAACGTTTAGACTGTTAATAAAACAATTAAGGTGTTTTTGTGTAATTTAAAGTGTTTTTAGTTTATTAAAATAAACTTATGAACTTTTTACTGATTTGTGTGTGACCAGGTTATTGTGTATAGCGCGGTAGCCTAGTAGTATGGGTAATGGACTGCTGAGACGAGGTCTCGGCTTCAATCCCAAGTTTTACCATGGCACACACCAATGACTTTTCGATGCTTTTCGAAGTTATGTGTGTATTTATCGCAGGTTTATAAGTGCCCGGTTAATGGCAATAGGCTCGCCACCTATTGCATAGGAACCTAAACATAAACTTGCGAAATGTGGGTGCTAGCACCTCTGCCTACCCCTTGGGGGATATAGGCGTGAGTTTATGTTATGTTATGTTATGCTATTGTGATCCTAGGTACAAGCAGCCTTGATAAAACCTGGGCCTGGTCCCATCTACGTCCCGTAAACGTAATTGTAATGACCGTATAAACAGTACTATAACCTTCGCGAGGAATTTCCTGGCTCTGTTTATTAATAAATAAAAACAAAACTTGTAGTGCATTAAGTACGGCAAGGTAAAATTAGAGCAAATTTGATTACAATTACTTTTGCTAGGAGAGCCCTGTAACACATATCCTCAAAATAGAAGGTTCATCGTTCGTTCATTACAGCCTCTGTTACTCAAAGAACGAGAAGGTGTCGCAGATACAACCACACCTATATATATATATATAACCAGGACATATGTGACGAGATTACTGTGAAAACAATAAATGTTCATTCATTCAATTATAATTGTCATACAAAATTTAATGATCTAAAAATAATGAGTATCTTGAATATTATTTGCATTGAAATTTTAACTCTTCGTTGCACCTATAACAAAAATTAATACATACTGTATACATATTACTCAGCTCAGTCACGCACACAAGCACACACAAGCAACACAAGCATAATCGCCCAGTTCTGTTCAAAGCGTCTTCCGTCAATGCCACACCCCCAAAAGCTGTATGAACAGGGCGGCACTCACACACGGACATCATCAAAGAAAAATCTGTGCATGTGTGGGTTATAGACGTGTTGTTACACTATATATGTTTTGTTAGTGTGAGTGGAAAATGTATGTTAATGTGGTATTTCCGCGTTTACTGTATCCGTGTCACGCACACATGCAAAGCCGCCGGTGAGGTAGTACGAGGCGCGCGGTGTGGTGCGCGTGTGTGCGTAGGGTGCATCGACTCTGCTTCCTGTTTCACAGGGTACAACGGCCTCGGGCTGTGATTTATGTCCGTTCGTTTGAAGGTTTGCGTGTTATTGTGACGTTTCTAACTCATTTGATTATGAATGTATTTTACCGTTATGGTGCTATGATTGATCAATAAAAACGGGAAAATAAGTTAATGTTTAATTTTAATTATTATTTACGGGCGTGCCTTACGTATGTGTTACCGTATAATTGGTATTTAACGTTCTTGTCACAAGGCAATTATTGCCTCGCTTTAATCAACATGAATAGACTTGCTTAATTGGGCACAACCACCCCCTCGATCAGCATACATACATATAGTTACGCCTCTTTCCACTTGGGGTAGGTAGAAACCATAATATCTTCTACTTACTATAACCCTGATTAAACTTTACATTACTCCACTTGATTTTTCAGAGGCTACCTCACCCTTGGGAACAGACGCCCGTGCGGTTTTGGTCACCTCCTGCGCTGACTTCGTCGAGACAGTATCTGTGGGGATTTCCGCACGGGAGGAACAAAGTAGCTCCAACATAACCAGCTTACGTTGAAATGAAGCTACGACACTTCTAGCATTCAGTATAACTCTCTCATCTAGGTGTTGAAGATTAAGCGTTTGCTCTTCTCATAGACACAGGGATTATAAATACAATACCTCCTTTTCTGCCAGGAGGGTAAATTAAAAGGTATGGTTAAAATATCATAGACGCAGTTTTCTACGGATAGATCGCACTATACAGACTAATATTGTTACTGTGATGGCCCTCAGTCCCACGACTTTGTTAAAGCTTTGCTCACGCCCGCAATCCCCGAAGGGGTAGGCAAAGGTGTATTAACCAACCATTTCGCCAACTATGATTTTCGGTCTCACGTAATAGAGGGCGAGTCTATTGCCGTCAATCGGGCACTTTGCACAAAAATGGGTATTGGATGAATGGTAAGGGATAGTTCATAAACTTGCTGCTATAATTTTAAAGTCAAGCAAAGGCAGAAAAGGAGATTCTGAAGATAGGACGGAGTGCAACAGTGGTAGACGAGCACAAATCTACCTGTCATAGTTATCAAAATAATTAGCGCGCGCCGGAATTCCGTTTCGACCGCGATTTAGGTTCAAGATCTGTGCCGTTAGGCATACCTATTGTCACCCGATAGCTGAGAATTTTTTTGGGTGTTTTTTGTACTGTGGCGATTCCAAAGTTTCCGCCAACAACCCAGCAGCATCCATAATATAACTTGACAGCTCGCGACTCCCTGACAATTTCTATTCCATTTTTAAATTATATCATATTAAATTGTCAGATTTCAAAATATGAATACAGCCACCAGCCAGCACTACCGGCGAGTAGATTGTATTTGCGTGGGGTATCCCCCCACTGCAATATCATTCCATAACGTCACCGCCGCACCTGAGTCGCGTATTTCTAACTTTTGTTGTGTTGACTCCTTTGTTCACCTCGCCAACTCTTTTTTAAACTGTGCGGATAAAGTATCCGCGCGGAATTGTATTACGTTGTACCGGATCTTTTTACGATTCCGGTAAGGCTACCAGGGTTGCAGAGTTTTATAGATAGTTTTTTGAACAATTACAGTAGGTAGTACTATTGTATTTGAAAGCTTACAGATTACATTATTACAATGTTAAAAGAAACCGCTGTTTACGTATATAGCCCTGTACTATATTCTCTTTATTAACATCTGTATACTGTTATTTTTGGGTACTATAGTTATGGCACTGCTCAGTGTGTATGGTAATTGAACCCACGGCTTCTGACACGCTTCTGCTTGCAACTTCTAACGGAGTCTAACGCTCTTAAAGTCCTAATTCAACCTCAATGTACAAAAATTGTACTGCGCTACTGCAACGCTGAAGGGAGGAAGTTTTCTAAAATCCTTTCTTTCCTCTCGTTTTCACTAAGAAACAAGTTGTAAACATGTTTGATACATAACTGGTTGAAGATTTGTCAGAAACTTGTAGAAGACCTGTCAGAAAACAATTACTTGTATGTTAAGTCTCAAAAAAGTTGTAAACAAGTTTAAAACACATTTGCGTTCGCACTGAAGTTTGCGAACGAAATATTTGTTTTAAGCCTTGGTGAAAATGAGGGTTTAAGTGGAACTACGAGTACAACTAACAACATCAACTGTCAAAATATCATTTTTGTAGCCAGTCAGTCTGACAAAAGTCAGTTAAAGTAAAAGATTCCGACAATTGAGAACAGACCTTCTTCTATTGGTAGTGTTGTAAGAACTTATGTTTAAGAAGCGTTGATGACTCCGTCAAGATAGTATACAATTGCAGAATTAAAATGTATCTAAATATGTTTAATCGTGTTCTAGAAGCCAAACCATGACTTTTTATCTATATTAGTTATGATACGTTCATTGTGCATACAGCCTGTGGAATACCCTGCCCAAACTTGTGTTTACGGATATTCATAACTTGGAAGTTTCAAGACTAGAGTGAATAGATTACTTCTAGGTAAGCGCGCCCCACCGTCGACCATCATCACTTACTAACATGTGAGATATTGATCGAACGCGAAGCTATAAAACTTTGAAAAATCACCAGCTATGGTTAGTTTGGATAGTATTGCGTAATGACCGTGCGAAATGGAAGAGAAAACGCTTGGAAGTGGATCCCGAATTCCTAGTTGCAGGATTCAGATGCGACTGGAACTGACGATGATTATTATTCATGATACTGCGTAACCTCCCAAAATAGACTCAAAAAGTAAAAACACCATCAGAGCCAATCAAAAATTCACATAGCTGATCAATCGAAATCACAAATTCACCGCTTGCTCTGCACTTAAAAGGTTCTAAAAAAGCAACACAGATGAAAAAAGACTCGCCCCGCCTCCCTACACTCCCTCTATGTGACTATTTAATATTTGATTTGCTTTTTCGCTAGTCTGTCGCGAGCCCACACAAATGGAACCGACGGGTAGCACATGTATGTAGCGATACATCGATACAGAAGATACTAAGCGACATTTATGGACGACGTAGGTAGGTGGGTTTGAGTGTTTTATTTGTTTACACTGATTACACATCACACATACAGTAAAAGATTTATTTTAAACTACCTGACCCGCGCAACTACGTTTGCGTCACTACATTTTCTCTTTTTTCTTCCTCTTCAATCACTCTATCTATTAAAAACAAAGTATCAAAATCCATTGCGTAGTTTTAAAGATTTAAGCATACAAAGGGACATAAGGAAGGACATAGGGACAGAGACCGCGACTTTGTTTTATACTATGTTGTGACAAGCACACTGATGGTATAGGGGTTACCGTGGCCTATGGACGTTTGCAACACCAGGGAACACACTCGTGCTGCCGATTCTGTGGAGGGAAGGGAGGAGGGGAAGGGTTGAAAGTTAAGAAGAGTTATTGTGCCGTCAGCAGGGTTTGATACCACCACACAGTAGTGTCAACGTAAGCCGTTGGTCTTCCTCAGTAGGACTGCTCAATAGGAGGGGATATCATCATGTCCTACTTGCTTGACGGGAAGAAGTTCAATTTTTTTTCCAGTTCAATAATTTTTCCCATCTCAAAATATGTCCATGCATGCCTACTGAATTATAACAGAACGGGACTTATTCGTGAACTACATATAAATAAATATTTGTATATTTATGGCCTACAAATTACCGCAAAAGTGACAAATTTATCAAATTTAATATAGGTTGATAAACAAACATTTACTTGTAGTTAACGAATAAATCCCATTCTGTTATAAAATTATGCCAAACTAGCTGTTGCCCGCGGCTCCGCCCACGTGGATGTCGATTATCGCGTTGTACGACTCTACTCGATTCTCTACTTGCCTACTCTCTATACTACTTTTCCTTGCTGTCGATATTAGCGCCAATGTAGAGAAATTTACCGGATCGATTGAGACTTATGATAATGACTCTGCTCCCTTGGATGGTAGCGTGATGATATATAGCCTATGTTACTCCTAGATATTGTAGCTTTTAGAGGTGAAAGAATTATTGAAATCAGTCCAGTAGTTTCGGAGCCTATTCGTTACAAACAAACAAATCCTTCCTCTTTATAATATTAGTATAGAAGAAGTTTTTACTTCCCAAAAATTCATATTCAACAGTTAATTTACGTGGAAATAAACAGTATCGGTAAACAGTTAGAGTGAGGGCCTGCACTCCTGCAGCCGGCGGCACGGGGCGGTGAGTCAGCCGGGGGTTCTCAGCGCGACCGCGGACAGACGCCGACGACGTGCCAATATTTGTACTGTACACTATACCTTTTTGTACACGCGGAGATATAATATTGTAGGATACGCGATAATATTTGTGCTAACTGACTGTGGAGCCTTCGTAAAGAGACGACACGAGTGTACACTTGCAAGTACCGGTTGTCAAGCAATAGTCTAATTTTTTTGTTAACCTTACTTAATTCTGTGATAATCTCGTTTTGATATCAGTTATAGCAGTGGTTTTCGTTAGGAACACAAAATATACCAGTGGTATTACAAATGCGGTACTGATGTGTGATTATTATTTCAGTGATTGATTATGCATGTATATATATTTTTTGAACAAATTATTATTCTTCCTTTCTCTTTTTCTTTTCTTTTAAAAAAGACAACTCTCGCACTAGGGAGTAAGCCCTGTATCGCGGGGTACTTTACAAACATACAACTAACGGACACAAAGTACATCCAGACTCAGAACAACAGTAACTATTTGTATCCACCACATCCACACAAATTTTTGTCCTGTGTGGGGATCGAACCCATAACCTCGTGCACAGCCGGCGCATACCTACTACGCCCACTGAGCCACGAAGGCCGAACCTTTGTTCTTGATTCTACACGTTTAGCTTGCCATCAGGCGATATGCAGTCATATTGACAGGACCTATATTATAAAAATATAAAATTTCATGTAAACGTAAAATCAAAAAGGTTATTTATTTATTCCGCCAGTTGTTATGCGGAAAAATAAAGAGAACTTTCGATCCGTCCAAGTAAAACTTAACATGAAATTAAAGCTAAAAAAGCAAAATAGTATTTTAATCTTAAGTAGTTGTAGTGGAAAACTAACTTAATGGCAGTCTTGCGATCTGTGGATTTACAAAGGGCCGACTTGTGAACATTTGCTCTCCGAGCTAGGCTTCTCATTTCCGTTCCCTTGTGAACCGTTTATCGCTTATGATATCCTAGTACTTAAGTCCTTACTGTTGTACATCTTTAATTTAAATCGTAATAAGTGAGTACTCGGACGGGACTCAAATCCGCAACCTTTCCCTTACAGGAGGAATGCTCTAACCGATGAGCCACGGAGTCACTGAGTCTTGAGCATTTCAAAATCTCCTAAACACTCTCTTGCTGTAAGCCCCGTCGGTAGATTTACTTTTTCCAATCTAAATTGATTTGAAAACAGTTAGCAAACTAAATGCTTCAAAATTTCATTTTTTATGGCACGTTGTTTTGACTTCCCCTCTCCTGATGTTAAGCTGAATACAAAGTCTCTTCATAAATCCCGCTCCCCTAGACAATTGGTAATTCATTAGTCATGGTATTTAACCGACTTCTAAAGAAGGAATAGGTTCTGAATTCGGATGTTTATTTTCCTTTTTATAATAAAATGTTCAGTGTATGGTAATGACGCATATTTTCACATTACCTATTGACGTTAACGGTTACCGATTTATGACAATGCTATAACCTTTATCATTCTATTCTATTCTACAAACGTATTGCCACTTGACTAGAATAGCTGGTTCATCACGTTCAGTCATAAACACCGTGTATTGTATGCTGCAACAGCTCCACAAACAATCCTATCAACTTTTATAACCAAATCAAAATTCTGATGACTCATTTTTCAACTGCGCTTGTGATTTTAAATCAAACTCGTTTCGCCTGTTGTGCATAAATCGACTATTTCAATCAAAAAAGTTAATTATTATTCAGCTATCTGTATTATTATTTTTTACATTTAGGACATGTCAATGTCACTTCAACTTGAGTGATGGTAAGCTGAAGGGAAAGTTTTAGGAAAGAGAGTCACCATTACAAACATGAGTTACAATGGTGGTGCTCAGCTTGACGGCCTCATCAGATGCTTTATCACGCCCCGTCTAAAGGACGTAGGACTGTAGGAAGAAGGAAACACGGGCGACGGTAAGGAATTGGTGAGGCAGTGGGAAGACTCGCCGAACATCATCATATGTTATACTCATATATAATATACTCATGCATTTTGCCTTCCGCTGTGGTGGCTGATACCCATCGCAGTGTATGCTGAGTGTTCATCCTTTGGGAACACAGTGCACTTGTGATGACTTAGTTTAAGTTCTGTAAGGCCGTGAGGCGGAGAGGAAAAGCGACGTTCAAATATCTCCCACGTGAGTGTGCCACGTCGTGTCGCACCATGTCGCACACATATAGTGGCGTGACCAGTGACGTATAGCTGACAGCCGAGTGACACTGACATTCAGAGAACTGTCAGACTTCTCGTCAGCATACGTCACTTAGTCTTTTTACTCGTTTTTTTTCCTCTGTCGATAATGGTTTTATTTATGTATTTTGTGTGCTATTTTGCGCTGATTCCCAATAAATGAGTTTTCTTTCTTTCTTTCTTTCTTTCTTTCTTTCTTTCTTTCTTTCTTTCTTTCTTTCTCCGGAGTAAGTAGTACGCACCATAAAGTTATTATTACTAGCGTAAATAAAGCAACCGTTCTCATTAGCAAATGAATGTATACATGTACTTTTTATGACAGCCGGCTATTTTTGACTAGATAAGTTTATAAAAAAACTTTTTTTCACGGTTCATATACGAGTACTCTGTGACTTTCTCACATCTGTGTTTTGTGTAAATATAAATAGGTCACTAGTATACTTTATTCGTCTAAGTATTACTAATAACTTTATGCTAAGCAGAGATAATATCCAACTCTCTGCTTTGGTACTTTCAATCCTCACATGGTTCATATTCACAATTCAGGTCCCGTTCTGGATGATAATAAAAAAGTTGTCAATAATTCTTGCCCTAAAGTGTGTAAAGATTAATTAACACTATTCAATTTTCATAATTTTTAAAGAAATCAATATATGTAATGAAATTTTAAAGCAATTTGTATGCCTACTGTTTCTAATATCTGCTTTAGTTGTGGTTCAGTGGTTAGATCATACCCCCTGCAAGGAAAAGATTCCGTTCGAGGCCCGTCCAAGCATTCACTTATTCCGGTCTAAAAAAACAAGCAATACAAGCCTCCCATATTCTCTTAGACTATCCAGGATAGCTCAGTTGATGCATTTGTCTTCGGACCTGAAGCGCGTTCATCTCATCTTGGATGTTAGTCCAGGATGGTATGTAAACTCACTTGGTATGTTTAAGTTAATCACCTTGGCGATATGTAGGTAATTCATAA
This sequence comes from Pelosia muscerda, assembly GCA_963691645.1. NCBI lineage: Eukaryota > Metazoa > Arthropoda > Insecta > Lepidoptera > Erebidae > Pelosia > Pelosia muscerda. Next base: position 1,933,165 of record OY829114.1, on the reverse strand, counting down.
AACTGCACCACGATCTGCCCACTTAATGGTAAGTCATTGTCCAAAAAGGAAGTGTGAACATGACATCAGGACAACAGAACACTTAAGGAATTTAAAAAATTCTTAATTCGCAAGTTTCACATCGACGGCAAAAAGTTAATGACGTACGTTGATATTTAAAAGTTGAAATAATCATTACGAGTGTGTACGTGTAGCGATCTGATAATGATTACCTTCGTAATGGCTGTGCAATGACCTAGTCGCACCTGCACAATCACGATATTGTGTTCGATGCATGGCCTTCACAGCTTTTTAAATAGACTACTGAGGTGGCAAACAGCGGAGCGGCGTTTGAAAGACGATTTGTAAGAAAAGAGGTGACTGAGAAGATGGTATTTCTAATTTTATATCAATTTGAGCGTCTATAAGAACTAAATTATTTAATGAAATAGAAAACTCAAGTGCATAGATACTCTTAGGAAAATGACAAACAAGTTCTTCAAAATCTTTATTATTGTTTTTTTAATGAAGACTGGTCACGGGATCCCTTCTAGACATTCAATATTTCCAGTTTTAAATCGATCTTTGGTATTTTTTTGATACTGGCAATATAGACCCAAACATAGCATAGCTTAAAATATTAGGTCTATAACACCTCGGTAGAACCTTTTTGGTATATTATTGTTAAAAGCGTAGGCTGCTAACAGCCTGAAGCACAGAACTACTTAGTTCACGTGAAATTTAGATAATATACCTAATAGGCCTATATAATAGGCATGAGGCATGATATATAGATAGGCATGAGATGCCCACGCAAGCATATTACTACTATTTTTTTATTTTTTAAAATATTTAGATTTTTTTTTATAAATGTATTTAAAAATGTAATTTATATGTATTATGAATAAATAAAGGAAATAATAATAATTCTTTATTGTTCACCAAGGACATAGATAGAATTACAATTTTAAAATGTTTATATGGTACACAATTGGCGGCCTTATCGCACTGAGGCAATCTCTAACAGTACTCTCTTATTTTCTTATAAAGAAACAAAACATCGATCTAGTGTATTTTATTAACACTACTATATTTATTTTGGTACTTAGGCTGTCGAAGATTATAGATTCTGAGGTGTCCAGGAACTTTTGGAGCCCACTGTACGTCTGAATTATCACGCTACAGTTTGTCTATCATAATTCTCGTACTAAAAAGATTACAATATACGTCCCATTACAGAAGTATTAGTTTCCAAATCCGGCACGCACGACGAGACTTGACTCTTATCTCATGCACCCTGTTATTTGACAAAGAAATGAAGGGGAGCTGGGGGAGACCTGCGTAAATAACAGTCTTATTGTATCGAACCCCAAAGCAACAACACTATTAGTTACAGTTTAGGTCATTTTTCTGTATGTGAACAAGAATTACCTACATAATTCAGAAAGCCGTATTTTCGTCGGCTATAATGGAAGCGGCTGCCATCTGACGTCCACGCCCTAGTTGTGATGTCTGTGGTAATACCACATATACCCAGCGCCATCTAGCGATAGTAAAAACGAACTACAACGTCTCTACAGAACCTGCATCGCGAAAGCGAAGTTCTCGCGATGGTTCAACATACATACAATAACCCAACGACAACCGTTGGGCCGCGGCCCACCATGCGTGATCACTTTGCCTGGTCGCAGGATCCTCCCTATGTGTTTTAAGGACATCATATCCCGTTCCTCCATTAACCGAGTACTTATAAACCTGCAATAAATACACGCATAGCTTTAAAAAGCATCGAAAAGTCATTGGTGTGTGCCATGGTAAACCTGGGATTGAACTCGTCTCAGCAGTCCATTACACATACCAATAGGTACTAGGTACATTATTTATAACTAATAACCTACCCGCGGTATTCTGTAGGGCGGAAGTACCTCCCCAGTCATACTGCTCAACTTGAACTGAATACCAACGCGATCCACTTCCATCATCTTTATACACATCTTTTCTTCAACTTTCTTTAACTTATTTGTACAAACACACCTGTTTCCAATTCTTCTGACCTCCCCGTTTTCAACACATCCTTAATTTGCAACATGTTATGTAAGTGAGCCCCACCTTTCCTGCCCAATTACACATATCATATGAGCACAATATATCTCAAGAAATACGACCTACATACAAATTATAAACCAGTAGATATGGATATATCTCTGTATACCTCTGGGCATATATTTTGGACCTAAGATGTAGTCAAAACATGCTATATACACAGCACGTTTTGACTCATAGTACGTTTTGATCGAAGACATTTCTTTTGATGATAGCTCGGGTGCTATGTGAAATCCCCTTCGTCCATGTTGGTAACTAGATTTACCTAACCAGTTACGAGAGAAGATTTTTCTTTCGCTGTTTTGTAACTAGTTGTAAAAGGAGATTTTTTCCCATTTTCGTATATCTATATATTTCCATTTATGTAACCAACTAGTTACGAAAGAAGATTTTTCTGTCGCTTTTTGGTAACTAGTTGTGAGAGATGAAATACTAATCTAATAATATAATAATACTAATCCACCTAACATAGATTATATCAAAGCGATTCGTGCGCACTATAGTCTCTTTTCTCTTGCCAGTAGGTTCCAAAATATGTGACCCGAACTGTAGTAAATCTCCCCTCTTATATCCGCACGGAGTCCCCACACAGGGAAATTAATCTTAAAATCGTCGCAGGAAATACAAAATATTTATTTGGAACGTTGTTACTGTCGAAATATGTGAATATGTCTTGTGAACAGTCGTATACGTGTTATAAGTTGTCATTAATATGTAAAATCCGATAGTAAACATACAGCCCTTGACAAAGTACCTGCTTGACGGTATTAAGTTTGCCCTTTAATACGTTGGACCGAAAATTATACTTGGCAAAATGTGGGTGTTAATACATCTCTGCCTGCCCCTTTCACAGGCGTGAATATTATGTATGTTTATATGTGTATATAGCTGAAGAGTGTAGAGTTCGCTTGGGTGTAGCATTGTAGCCTTATCAAAATCTTCGAGGTCCATTGCAAGTTGCTGCTAAATAACGGATGAGGCTCCAGTGCTGGCTTACGTCTCAGAGTTGGGGCAGTCTCAGAGTTTCCAGAGAAGGCGGCCCTCAGGCTTCAAAGTGCTAATTTTGGAATGGGCAATCGTTATGACGATGATGATTAGTGCGTAAGGACCGAACAGGAGTCCGATTACGTAGCGCGATGTTTTCAAAACGTGTGTCTTCAATGCGAATAGAAATACAGGAGTAATGATATTTCGGTATTCCATATGACCGGTGAAAAACTAACCTTTTTTATCACTTATTACAGTTCAAAACTAGAATATTCCATCAAGGACCAAGCAGTTCGGTGAGTCTTTCTTTTGCTGCACCATTAAGCCTGTTTGTTTGTGAGTTTTCTTCTCCCTACAGTCCCGGGTCCTTGCGGGTGCCACCATTTTAACAGTGTTTGTAATTGTGACCTTCTTTCCTGAGACATTGCCTTCAGTTTACATCAGGCAAATTAACATGTCCTAACTAAAAAAAGGTAATCCTGTTCTTAACTACAAGATAATTATAACAATAAAATTAAAAGGTATCGGCGCAAGAGTATATCGACACGATGCGTTGTCGTCGCCCAACGATCGCAGAAAACCTGTTAATTGTATCGTTATATTTAACCATCTTTAAGTTTGCGTGCTATTAATACTATTGTTTACTGTTATATGAGCAAGTTTTATGGTGAAGGCTTACTTTTGAAGTTGTTCAGTGCAATGTGGTCGTGTGGCAGCTGCTAGCAGGTCTTACACACTCGTTTTCAAAGGTACTTAAAGGTTGTATGTTCTTGTAAGTTTATTTAATAACCGACTTCCATCGGATGTCAATTAAAGCAACTTTTTCATATCTAGCCTAGTGGTATGGGTAATGTACTGCTGAGACGAGGTCTCGGGTTTGATCCCAGGTTTTACCATAGCACACATCAATGACTTTTCATGAGTCCATTATACATGCAACTTATACCTATTACTGTACTAATTTTGACTTTTGGTGTACCAGATGAGAATAAAATTATAAGACAAGAAGAATCATTTTTATTTACCAACATACATTTCATAATGAAACTCACACAGGTAGAGTGTCTGGATTTAACACGTCCAGAAGAAGAGTGATACTAGTCTAAGATAACCGGTTCACTTCGGTTTTAGGTAAACAATTGTAACAAACTTTCCTTTTCAATATTATCATCGCCGTTGCTGTGACATTCTGTAAACACGTATTGACAAAACAATTTACCGACGATTGCTTCCCGACGCGGCGACGACGCGACGAAAGCCTAGTATTGTACTTCCTTTTTGCTTTCTCACTGAAGTTAATGCATCGCCCACCGGTCAAGCAATCAAAGCATTTCTTTATCGCGCAAGTGACTAAAATAATTTCTATTATTATTTGTATGGGATCGAGTCGTGGGGTGCGCTGAGTCCTCGACCCCGTTCCAACCCTCCGTGACCCGCTCGGCGACCAGGGCACCATGAAACGAGAGTAATACAATTAAACACCTGGGGTACCAACTGTGTCTTTCGATAGGAGTCGGACTGTTGCTAGGCAATCATCCCGTGTTGCTGTCAGCTAACACGACTATGTTATAAGAGATTTTGTTAAGTATATCTAGGGGTCTATTGTAACAATTGCGATCAAGTCTTACAATAAAAAAGGTTTGCTAAACGCTACACGTAAGTAAAAGATTCATTCACTCATTTATTTTAGTTTTTACATTCGATCAGTCTTTATGTATTCTGTGGTCCTATTCCAAATTCGATTCCAAATTCAAAATTTACTCCCACCTCACTTTTGGAACTGTGACAGAGGTTTGTTCTAAACCCCTTAACTAATTGTAAGTATAGGTACTAAGAAAGCAAGTCTTGGCTAAGATTCGCGCTGTGCTGTTGGCGCTGTCTACATATAAACAAACCTCAACACCTCTCCCCCTCCCCTTCCTCCCCATATAATCAGATTTTAGAACGCGATCCCATTTCATCTGATCACCCAACATTTGAAAGCTTCTGTCCCTTTTCTAATCAAATCAATCGCAATTAATAGTGTAATAAAATGTCCATTACGCTATCAGATCGATAAAGGGTCCACCCAAATAATTTGCGTTCAGTGATACGTCATGGAAGGGATAAACGACTGCATATTAATTGGCACATTAACCTAAATAGAATACTGATACACATTATTGTCACATCCCCTTATAAGGCATTGACAAAAATGAGTTGTATTTCCCCCATCTGTCCTTTTCAGGGCAAGATGGGGACAACATGGTCTCATAACCTATTCGAAATATTAAGAAACTTGAGATGGCCTTGAGTCAGCCAGGGTGCGAGAGAAATGCCTTATTGTGCCATCTTACACCCCGGTATTTGACACGCGATATGGTGGCTTGCGGTCTTAGTTAACTTGTTTTTTTTTAATTAAAACAAAATTGAAAAAAAGCAAACACTCATCGGTTCGCTAAAAAAACATATGGTTGCTATTTGGCAGGAAATGGAACATAGTTTAAATAGATTTCAAGATAACATTCAAAGGAACAGTAACGTTCTATTTGTAACGAAATAGTCTTATCTATTCTTCAATAGATTTGTAAACAATCTCTTGCTCAGCTCTCGTCTCCTGGTAGCGAGGGTGCGCGTCATGGGGGCACATGACCTAGTTTTGACGAGGGCTGTTCTGTAACAGCGTGCACCATCGATCCATGGGGTAACTGATACGGTGAACGGTGAACCTGTGAGATGCGTGAATACTGTTTGAGTAGGACGTCGACTCCCCGGTCATTTTATTCGCGTAAGTATTAACATTATTTTGTTGCTGATTCAATCTTCACATTAGATTTTGTATTCGATATGTCTAAGTCATAGTGTTTATCAGAAAACTCCGTCAAAACGGCTTGACTGATTCTTATGTAACCAACTTTTAAATCCTATTCTAGTAGGCTAGTACATAAATTGAATTTGACTAATAATATACCTAATGATTAACTTCGCAACTTCACTCGGTATTTTCATATTTCTAAGGAACGATAATCTATGAAATATAGGTAGGTACTGTAAGATATATTGTTATAGGTACTTCGTTAGGTGGTAAATCAAACAACTTGTTTCTCACATCTCTGTGCTAAGTCTCCTTAATTTCAAAACGAATTTATTCTTGTTTGATTCTTTTAAAAACAATTATATACATATTTATAATTTAATATATAATTATAATTATAATTATAATTATATATTACAAACAAAGCCTTTCATTTACTTTATATTACTTACCTGTGCTATTATATTTCTAACGACAGAGGTCAATCCTAACAAATTATAAATAGGTAAATAGCTAATATGAGTTTTACAATGCAGATAAACCTTACACACATTTTTATATACCTACACACGTATAATTGAATTCTTATTTATTTCTACACATGAAAGCACCCAGACTAATACAAATACTCATACAACTGAACGGGAATCAAACCGCCAACCTCGGGCTGCAATCGAACGGTCTACCGCCCGCGCCAGTCCAAATTTGTAAGTGGTTTTTTTTTCATACTTACCTCGGCGTGGGTCCAATGGACACGTCTCGAACCCGACACTGGCTCGTGGAATGTTACCGATGCTAACATCTGTCCCGTTACACATATATTACCCCAAAACCAGTTTCGTGTTCAATAGGTCGATGATAACTAATTAACATTCATTTGTAGGTGAAGCTCTACCGACCCCGTTATAAGGAAACGTAATTTTACTATTGAGTGCGGCACAGACAACTTAATACTAAAATTGCTGTGAAACCAGCCCTAAAGGCATAAGGCTATGCGTGTGTTTAATAGAATAGTTTGATCAATGTACGGGATTTTTCTCTTCAATATGCTTCGCTCCTTGAATATTTATTTGCCAGTGTCAAGTAATTTGATATATCATATAAATAATACGCATATTCTGCAGCGTTTTCGTTATTTAGTCACAGTTAAAGACAAGTCCGTCGTAGGCAAATCAAAGTCAAAGTCTTCCCCAGTAAACTTTACTAGAGACTTATAGGGAGTTTTGGAACCATCACAAGAAAATCATAACATAACATAAACTCACGCCTATATCCCCGAAGGTGAAGGCAGAGGTGCTAGCACCCACATTGGCGAAATTTTATGAAAGTAGAATAAAAGTTTATGTTTAGGTCCCAATGTACCTAATAGGTGGCGAGCATATTGCCTGCGATAAATACACACATAACTTCGAAAAACATCGAAAAGTCATTGGTGAGTGCCATGGTAAAACCTGGGATCGAACCCGACATGGCCGATACTTCGTCTCAGTAATCCATTACCCATACCACTACTATGCCACTTTCTTAAAATTGTTGTCCAAGAAGTTATGTCTATAAATCCACCATTATACACAGACACACGAATTAATATCAATTTTTGAAAATGAAACACTGTTGCGATGGCGCCAAAAGACCCCAATGTACACATGGGATTGACATAAGTTTACTACTGTCATTAACGTCAAAATACGTGCCAATCCCATATTGATCACTCTATTTCATTCTACCTACATACGACCATTATATCCAGTGCTTATATACATACGAATTGTCCAGTAACTAGAGGCGGCAGAAAAGAAGAATTATGTTATACGCACTCGTCATAGGTACGTCACTCATAACTATTAGATAGTTAAGTAATCAATTATGATGAACGATTAGTTCCTAGCGCCATATTGAAAAAAAAATCTAAAAGTTAAGTCTTGTTAAGTTTTTGTTTTAAATATTTAAAAATACCTAAATCAAAACGTATCTGTTTCTATCACATTTTTAAAAGGTACTATTGATATTCTCCATTTTATGTAAAGTAATAACTCATACGCTGTTTTGTATTCCAAACAGATATTAACGTGAACTTGTATGAAAACCATTACCTTGAAAAGTGAGCATTATCTATAATAGTGGTGGAGTAACATGTGGACTCTCCTGACCCCAATGGGACAAGCGCGTGTCTGTAAAGAACAACTGTTAGTACGCAGAAATGAAATGCATCAAGGTAAGTAACACACTTCTCAAAAAAAAACATTCAACACATCAATTGCGGTAAATTAATAATACTTAGGGCACATAATTTACTTTCCATTGTTGCAACCTCACCTCGAAGCAATTACAGAAATATACAGCAGGTGAACACAAAAGTTAGTGCATCAACCATATAATAATGCGGCTGGACAAGTCAGCGTACACACGCCATTATAATGTATACACTCCGGTCAGGTTAGGTGGCATCCTTAAATCACGCAAGGCGATTTTTGAAGGCGATCTCAATTTTGTAACTCTTGTGAATGCTGTGATTGTTGTAAAATTTGAGTCTAGTCCGAATTTAGCTTGAAATTTGAGTGTAAAGTTCATTGTATATAATATATACCTACCTACATATAATTTTATCTTAGACTAGCTGTTGCCCGCGGTTTTGCCGGCGCGGATGTCGATTATAGCGCTTATGTTAAACGAAGTGAATGTAGCTATTTACTGGTGAATGAATGTTTGAAATCGGCGCCGTAGTTTAAGAGTTTATTCATTACAAACAAAAAAAAAACAAAAAAAATCCTTCTAAGAGATCTACGACATTGACATTGACTTCATTTAAAAATTGTTACATGATTACTTTTAGTCGAGACTTGGCATTCCCGTAACTATATTATATTATCACAATAATTGAGTAGGAATTAGGATTTAGAGCCAAAAATAGATATAAATGCGTTCTGATTCAAATCAAAATGTGTTTTCAGCTTTTCCACAATCAATTTCATTGGGTAAAACGTGTGTATCTTACTTAGTACTAGTGGACAAACATAATTTGCTTATTTCAACGTATGAAATATCTGTGATATTTACATAAAGTCTCCTGACTCCTGACATAAAGTACTCTTCACTTGAGATTCGGTACTATTCGCTTCGACCGCCTTTCAAAACGCCTCGCGTAAGTAATGGTCGTGCCCTTACTGCGCAGTGCATAGGTCGTACACCCCTATCGACTCACATTCGAACGTTGGGGTCCATCTAGAATGTTCGCAAGTATGCGTATTGTATGGACAGTTTAAGGTATTAATGGCGTCATTCTTTATGCTGTGGCTACCTTCTCAAGGATAAATTCAAGTAATTGCTGTCTATTAGTTCAATACTGACATAGCTATAGAGCAATTGAGTAATACGTATGATTCATTTGTTAACTCTGCCTATAAAGTACTATTTACTTAAGTAAATTTGATAGGGTAGTTGCTTAGTTCATTTTTATGAAATGTCGTCATCGAAGCTTTTGTGGTAAGGAAATAACAAGGTGTGATATATATCTATTCACTATTAAGTAGTGTAATCATAAAGTAATAAGAACAATAAAATAAAGCGACCGTATATTATGTCTTCTTATCTCATTTTTTATTAAATAAGTTCTTCGGACGATAAGAATATAAGAATAAGAATAAGTTCAAAATAAATAAACGATAACGTTTATAAATCTAAGCTATTAATTGTAGGTATTTTAGAATTTGTAGATACAATAATTTAACTATATTTCATCTGTAATGCTGTACAGAACTGTATAGAATAAAGCGTGTAAAAGTTCCTATGACATCAAAGCTTTACAATAAACAAAAACCTTCAAGGATACGTGTCGACAAAATAAAAAGATAATAGTTGTCAGATCAAAAAATTGAAATGATCCACGTGGAAGCACCGAAGCACCCACAGCTGAATGAATCTGAGCAGCTGGCATTGTCCTTATTATCCTAGATATCGCCTCAAGATATTCCCCATGTGCGGCGACCGGCCTGCCAGTCAACGGACCAACAATGCCTGTGTAACTAACACGAACGGTGCGGCCGTCAGCTGCCGGGACAGCTTGCGCCATAAAAAATAGGCCAATAACTCCAATGGCGAAAAAAAACTTAAAGAAATGTTAAAGATGGCGGCAGGTGCGGTGTCAGCTGCGTACGCACCTTTGTAATAATTGCATCGCGCCCGCGCGCCGCTCGTTTTGTTTACTCCTCCGAGCCCCGGACAGACCGACACACATGAGTTTTGTATCTTTTGTGGCGGTCGGCGACGCCTGCCTGAGATCAAGGACTTAAAATTAAAGGGTACAATAAAGTATATAGCTGGTATTATTAGGCAGCTTATGCCTACTCTGTTTAATAACAGTGGTTATGGAGAATCAAATGACATTTGTTCATGGAAAGGAATAAAATGGTTTACGTATGTGTGTTTATGGAATATTAGTTGTTACCTGCTGCTCCGTTCGTGCGGACGTCGGTTATCGCGACCAAACATTGCTGTGTCCCTTCTCAAGGTCTAAGGTATCTCTGTACATCGACCAAATTCACAAAAATCTGTTTAGGGGCTTAGAAAAACATATTTACTTTGCCGTTATTATTATAGTATGGTACCTATAGATATAAATTTTTGTAATCGAAAATATAAGCAATGCTTGTGGTTTTTTCATCTTTATTTTTCTCTTATTGTCTTAGGTTGTTTGAAACCTAAAGTTGAATAGTTTTTACTATAAAATACAAGCTTTTATGGGAATTAACGCGATCATTGTATACCTACGTATAGTGAGCTCCAAAAGTTCCTGGACAATTTGAAACTAAAATTGTATGAAGTGATGCCACTACTTATACAACTACTAGTCTTAGAATCTACTGCATAGTTGATATACATACTTGTATTAATGTAATTGAGTTTAGAATACATAGGTACTACGAGTAGGTACTTCCGTTAAGTAGTTCACGTATTTTCTTATAAAGAAACAAGATTTCAATCTAGTTGTATTTTATTAACGCAATCTATGTTTATTTTCGTTGAATTAGTCTTAGGCTGACAAAAGATTATGGATCTTAAGGTGTCCAGTGACTACCATACCATCTCACTCAATAACCCAGAGGAACCAGCACCAGAATATCGCCTGCGAAATCACAGATGGTACCATCTGGTAGTTGACTTTGACTTGGGCCCCATTTGTGCTAAACCTTATTATATAATTGTAAAAAGTATATATGTTTGTCCGCGATGGACGCAACAACTACTGAACGAATTTCGATACGGTTTTTATTGTTTGAAGGGATTTGGACCAATTTAAAATCTTACGTTTGTTTGATTGCAATCGGTTAAGTAGAACCAGAGTTATGATTAGTAATATACAATTTAAGTGGCACAGATGGCGCTTAGGTCGCGATAACAGACAGCCGACGCGGACGGAGCCGCGGGCAGACTAGTTCTTCATATAACATCTTCTCTTCTGTTTTGCAAAAATGCAATAAAAAGTTATTTAAAGACCAAATACCCTGCAGATGTTCACGAGTAAAACAGCTTTAGATAAATAGGTACATTAAAGTGCAAACATGTTGGAAGGCACTTAGGTACTAGGTTGTTACAGATAGAGCGCATGTCTTAGCTATGTATAGTGAGCTCCAAAAGGTCATAGACGATTCGAAATTAAAACTGCATAAAGTGATACCACTACACAACTACTAGTCTTAGAAATTACCTGATAATAGATCTACTTTTTAGTTTAATTATGTTTAGTTTACTACTTGCATGAATTTACTTATTTTATTATAAAGAAACGAGACATCGATCTAGTTTACTTTACGATATTTATTCATGTTACTTTAGGTTAAATTAGACTTAGGTTGTTAAAGTATTACAGATGTTAGTGTCCAAGAACTTTTTATAGCCCATTGTACACATGCTTATCACAGGTGCGTTTAGGTACTTCTATATATACCTACTATATTACCTACTTACTTTAACCCATACCAATAAAATAACTGAAGAGTGTATTTGTTTGTAAGTGAATTGTTACGTCAGAGGTCGTGGGTTCAATTCCTGCTTAGTGTAATATTTTCACACCACACCTGATGGATCGACAAACGTAATAACCACTTTTTATAGTGGGCTATAGACATTGACAGAGGTGTTAGCACCCACATTTCGCCAGTTTATGTAAACATAAACATAAACTGGCGAAATGTGGATGCTAGCACCTCTGCCTAGGTGGCGAGCCTATTGCCATTAACCGGGCACTTATAAACCTGCGATAAATACACACGAACTTAGGAAAATCATCGAAGTTATCGGTGTGTGCCATGGTAAAACCTGGGATTGAACCCGGGACCTCGTCTCAGCAGTCCATTACCCATACCAATAGGCTACCAGACCAGTGCAAATATCGAACCTGCGCCCCCTGCGTACCTAGCAGTCGCGTTCACTATCGCCACATCTTCTTATGTGAGTAATCACAAAACAGCAGGGCCTAGTTAACAGAGTATTTACCTCCTTTTAGCGGATCATACATTTCCACCTTTTAAGACCACAGTTGAAGACGTTCAAATGACACATTAATAGACAACTACTAGAGATATAACCTCCATTAAAGCTGCACAAGTGGCACCTTACAATCTATTAAATTAAATAAGCACACTATAAATTAAACCACTTAATCTACCATATCCGTAGGAGCAGTTAGCAGTTCAATACAAATAAATCATTGAGTAGGCGACGCGGCGAACACTCGCGCGCACGTGGCCACACATCTGCCTCTCACATTATATTATAATAATTTATCTTCCTACCTGCGTATACCTGCACACTCATACCGAGCTTCACAAACACCCGTCATTTTATTACCTAAAAGGTAAATGACGTGAGATTTCTGTGACTTATTTTGGTTAGTTCAGATGGATTTGGTTTCGATGGTGCTGGCGCCTGGTACAGTAGAATAGGGCCACCCTATCTCGTCCTGTGGATGTCTCAGAAGGCGATTAAGGGATTGGGCAGTTCTCCATAGGGCAGTAAACATACATGGCATTATAAAGTGCCCGCTGGACTCTCTATAATGGGGAAATGGATGCAATGGCTCGAAAGTGTCATGGGTGAGTCATACATACGTCTCGTCTCTCGTGTCCCTTCTTTGCAATCACTAATACTATAAAGAAGGAAAATTAGTATTTTTTTATCTACGACACGTCAATTTTACTTCACATCGCTTGATGGTAAGCTGTAGGCAATGTTGGCAAAAGAGGGTCACCATTACTACCACGTACTGTGATACAATGGTGGCGCTCAACTTAACGGCCTCATCAGACCCGAGACTGTAGGAAGAAGGAAACACTGCTGGTAAAGCATTCCAAGATTTGATGGTGGAATTTTTGTGTGTGTATGTTTGTATTGAATATACCCAAAAATGACTGTGCCGATACCATAGTAAGCTTTAGGATATCTTGGCGGAGTTAAGAGGCAACTATTAGTGGGGGTATAACTCAGAGAAATGGTCAATAATTAACACCAAATAAACCAATAGGTATACTTCATGTGTATTTATTTTCTAAGCTTTACATTATAATAATACATGTTATCTTATATTTCCTTAGGAATTTAACTATTATATTATTATAATAAACCCCTAAGTAATATTTTAATATAATGTGGAGATAACAAAATAGTGAGCTGTGAGTAGATAAGGAACAATATCGGGTTAAATTAATTAATTATTTTCAATTAATTTTATTCAAGAAATTTAAAAGAAACATTTTTGCTGCCAACAGTTAGGTAAGGACGACAGAAGTCGCTACTTACCTATCAATGTTATTATTTCTCTGTTTCTCCACAGATTAATAATTACATAGGTACTACGTATGTTTCTCTGCGAGATCTCTTCATGATTGGTCTAAACGATGGTGCAAACGTGTAGAGCGGGGGTTAATACCATCCTTGATATACAGCGGGGCGTCAGAAGGAGTGTGTCTACTCGGGCGTCGGAGGCCGCAGAATGACATTCGACCTCCATGACAGGTGGAACCGCTTGTCACCCTAGCCGGAGCAGCCTGAGGGGGCAGCATGATAAGCGTTCCTCCCTGTCCGGAGAAAGATGTAGACACCGTAGTCCCACACCCGAAAGGGCCTTCGATGGGTCCGCCGAGGCATGAGGGATATGCCAGAGACTATCCCACCCCCGACAACTGATGACCCGAGACGGCCGTGCGGTTTTGGTCGGTTCAAGTCCGATATAACCACCCGGGCTGACTTCGGCTAGAGGGTATTCAAGGGGATTTCCGCACGTAATAAGCGGCGGTAGCTTAGTGGTTAAGAAGTCGGCCTTACGATCGAGAGGTCCCGGGTTCGAATCCTGGCCATTACACTACCGACGTAAACCCACTCCTAACACAAGCCATTGAGCTTAGCTGGAGGGGTTAAAGGGAATATTAGTAACTTCGGATGCTAATATTCTTTTAAAAAATCAAAAAAAAAAAAAAAAAAAAAAAAAGGAGGAGTGTGTATTGGCCCACGCGTTCACTTTACGCCAACGTGATAACTTACTTACCCCTCCCTCGTTTACAACAAGAAATAAGTTGTGAATATGTTTGATACAAAACTGGTGTCAAAAACTAGTAGAAGATCTGTCAGAACACAATTACTTATATAACCCTACTACATTGAGATCGCCAAGACATACAAAAAAAAACCTTCTATTTTGACAGCTGTAATCACACCCTATGAATTATATTTACACAGCACAATTTATCTAATTTCCTAATACTTATGCATTCCTCAAAATACTTTGACAAAAGTCAATCATTGTTAAATGTTTAAGTTTAAACTACGTAGTGCTATTTTATATAAAAAAATACTATTTAAAGTTTACTTAAGTTTAAACATTTATGAATCAGTCTTAAGATATTTCTAGATCTAAAATTTGAAATGCATATTTTATGACACATAAAAGCGTATTTAAGCATAAATATTAACGTGTACCTACTACCAATAGTACCTAGGTATACTTATATAGTTAGCGACGTAGATCGTGACTTAGTCCCAAGAGAAACGAGACCCTGGCGCGCATTTTTTTTCGTGCGCAAAATCCCCACGGATACCGCCTCCACCAAAGTCGGCGAGGTGATTATGTCGGACTCGAACCGACTAAAACGCATTCCCCTTCCCCTAATATGGGAATCATGGTGTCCCCATCACCGTCTCGTCCTGTTCTGCTAGGTTTCCAGGCGGCTCCACTCTTCGCCCCTAGGCCCGTGGTGCTGGCGCGCCCGGTTTTTTTTGATAATCATAGATTTTGATTGCCGTCATAGCACCCCGTGCTAACCCCAAAAATACCCAAAAAGCGCCTCTATAGAGTAGGTACGTAGAGTGCGCTCCAAAAGTTCCTGGACACCTTAAGATCCTTTGCCAGTATAATCTAAATTAACCAAAAATAACATAGATGGTGTTATTAAAATAAACTCTACATACATAATCCTAAACTTAAAAACATTAAGTTGATCTATTTATCCAGGAACTGCTAAGACTAGTAATGTAGTGGCATCACTTCATACAATTTTAATTTCAAATTGTCCAGGAACTTTTGGGGCCCACTTATTCAATGATTGCGTGAACTCCCATAGAAGCTTGAATTTTACATTAAAAACTACTGAACTTTAGGTTCCAAATTTAAGTTAGTAAGAGAAAAATAAAAGATAAAAATACCAGAAGCCTTGCTTATTTGTATTGAAAAGTGTAAGAGTAAGTAAGTAAGTAAATGTAGTGACATCATTTCAAACAATTTTAGTTTCGAATTGTTCAGGAATTTTTGAGGCCCACTGTGTACAAGTTGTAGCTACCTAATATGTACGAAATCAAAATATTCGTATATGCCGGCAACTATATCAATATAGGTACATAAGTAATTTTTATAAGTAGATTACATTTGATATTAAAAGCTGTCCCTCCTGTCAGAACACAATTAAATTGCAAAGGTTAATGTTAATAAAATTCAAGACCAAAGTGCTGCACGCCGTCCGTCGTTGCACTACAAAACACCTTGTGTAAGCTGTTCATTTTAAAGAATGCACATTCTACACGAGGGTTTGACCCTTTCGAGGCACATAGTCTAGTGTCGTCTAGTAGACTTATTAGTGTAAATAAAATTGATATAGTTTAGATTTTATCACTCTAATTTGCTAACTGTCATTTGTGTTTAGGTAGGCTGATAATACCTACCTCGAATCCTACCGGTTTCGCCTATGAATATCCACTTGAATGAAAAATGAATGTGCGTAGCTACTACCACAGATTTACAAAATTCTAGAAATACAGCGAGTGCTAGTACTGTGTTCGAATTCATAACGTAAGGTATAGAGAGAGAGTGGAGAATTTCGATAGGCAACCTGTCTACGGTGAACCTGTGTTAGTGAAGCCCATTCGCAATGCTCCGCTCTCTCGAAACCTTTACTTTACGAGCACGATAATTTTTCGTGAGCATTCAGCCATTGCCACTGGACCCTATTCAAAACGAATGTATACCTACAACATCGGATAGGAACATGTTATTAATAAAATTAATTATTTTATCTATGGTTTCATGAGTTAATTTAGCGATGTATCATAGATTTTACTTACTTTTTTAATCTTCAGATACGTTCCATTTTCAATCTCCGCAAGTAAAACCACATTCGAGTGATGGTCGATGGTAACGAAATAATTTGAATATTTTGTACGTAGCGCCTCACAAGTATCAAATAGCATGTTTGTAAACGTCAAACTTCAGGTGCTTAGTATATTTAACAGCACATTTTGGCTAACTAAAGGCCCGCAGGCGCTTTACTCCATTTTAGAATTCTGAAAAGAGGCCTTATTCCGCTAACTTTTTAAGTTGATTATAAGGGAATATATCTTCGACCAATTAAATCGCTAAAAAAGCGGTCACCTCCTCGTGATTTCATTGGTCGCAGACGAACTGCAATCGATTGGCAATTATCTTAAATGTTAATGAAATTATGCCTCTGTACGAATTTAAAATTCAAAAGATGCATATCTGGAGGTCTAGACCAAATGCATTCGCTCCCAAGCGAACCCAGAGCTACATTCGCCATCGCTCTGTGCCTTTAGCATTAACCACTTGCCACTCAGATACTGAATAGCGACACTCGATTGTCAGACAAAATTTGGATCACATGACATGCCGACAACTAATGTCTACATATTCGACCTTTCTATTGACGATGTAGCCAATAAGAAAGCACTTCGTCTATCCTGATTACTTGCACTGAAACCACGAATTACAAAGATATATTTTTATGTTGTAATGATCCTTATGTATAACTATCACACGACAGAGGATATTTAAATACTGAATTATGGACGCCCGAATTTTCTAAATATATATCTACGGTATCTACATATTTACAAATAATGTCTAGGATCACCATTAACCGCGTCCACTTAATTTCGGCCGCGTATATTTCACATCAAAACACGCTAAAAGTGAGGCAAACATATATAATTGAAAGATCTATTGTCTATATTTTTAAATAATTTATATTGACTCAAAAAATTCTCTAAATAACTTAGATATGTAAAGTAATCAATCCGGTGTAGTTGCACAATTGAGCAAAAACATAGAAGATACAGCACTGGCTCCAAATAAGGAATTTATTAAGAAAATAATAATTTACTCGTTCACACACAAATCACTTATTATATCTCATTATAATGATCTCTAGGAAACAAAAATGGTGCCTTTTCGAATGTTACAACTAAATCATTTTAATCTCATCACTTTGTTATATAATATTTTGTCAATGTATGATTTGAGATTGGCATGGTCATTTACATTATAGTTGTTGCAAATAACGAGTGCGCGCGACCTTTGGTCATGTCATATTAGTACGCGTGTAAATTAATAGTCCACATAGAAACGGTACAATTACAAAAAATATTGTAAAAGTCGCACACGAAAGAACAAGAAAACTACACAATTAAATAGTCGCGCGCACTTGTTAATAGGGAATATGCATGTTATTTGTAAATAATTATTTACATAATTATAGTATTTTGAAAAGCCACTGCAAATGAGAATATTTGTGGCAATAATATGCTAACTCCTTCAAATTAATTTAGAATTGGTAAAGGTGAATGTCTAGACATTTTAAATCGATTAAAGAACAGTTCAAAAATTGTAGGCAGATAACAGCTATTCAAATGTTTTTAAATGACCGCCATATTGGCGCGCTAATCGTGATGTCACAACACACTATACGTAACAACAAACAACTACCTACACGATGTCGTAAAAAGCTGCAAAAGTGTTTAGAGCTGTATAAATGTTTTGTATTATACTACAAGTAAATAGTGCAACTTTACAATTGTTCACAACATCTATGGCCTAGCCGACATTTTGGCTTAAATTTGTTATAAGTGACGTCAAAATACATACAAAATTCAATACGTTTTAACTCTTCTGAATTTCCCTCTCAACTTGCGCATTTTTCGATAATTATTTTCTTAATCAAAACGTAATTATGTATTATAAAATATTAATATGTACCGAAATAAAAAAGGCTACATATTAAAAAATTCTGAGCGCTATTTCAATCATATGCATATTCCCTATTGCAAGTACTATAAATCAATCAATCCACTGCACACACACAATCGCAGCCCCACACAATGCTGGACATGGTCTCTCCTACTTTTGGAATTACTATTATAATAGTATCGGAATATTTACCGTATTCTTCTTTATGGTTCCAAAGATACGTTTTTCGGCATGGTGTTATGAGTAATCACGGTACTTGTAACAGTCCCGAAATATCGGATACTAAAAAAAATATAGTAAAAATCCCAATGAATGTTACACTAATAATATTTTGTAAAATTTGAGGGTAGTTCATTTTATTTATTTCATTTTAATTCCACAAATTTTAAATAGACTTTATTTTGCAGTTACATTTTATTATGGCTATGCCGATTAATCAAAATAAGGCATTTTATTAGTTAGGAAGTTAATTCAAGAGATCGGTATCAGTGAGCCCGTATGAAAACAATTATGCAAGTAGCAGAAGCGAAAGGTGTGATAGTAAGTGGAAAGATGTTGCCCCTGCCTACTCTAATAAGTAAAGAGGCGAGACTGTATGTATTTATACATACGTTATATACATACTTCCAAAAGTATCCCTCCCTTGACACAACTTGTGGCAGGATAGAAAAGTGTGATATACCAACATCTTTTTTTTAAAGTAAATCTGTAACTACCGTCAGTCAGTAAGCACACTGGTTATTGGGTCTTAAAAATTAGTTTGAACAATCTTACTTAGCACACTGGGCAGTTTGCATGTATGTCTGTGAATGTCCTATATAGTCATGTTAAACAATACTAATTATTTTAAATTACAATTATAAAAGTGAATGGGATATGTATCAAGTTTATGGATTCGCAGTTAGCGCTACATGACCATAGCGCTTTTAACAGCGCCGAAATATCGGATACACTCAAACACCAACAATAAACTTGATAAATATCTCTTTCACTGTTATACGCAGTTTATTTAAATGATCATGTCAATCCAAAAAAAATGCCGATGAGATTAAAATTAATTTAAATCAATAATTAGAATCTGCACCTATATCACATTTACACAAAATAACCCATCTTAGATATTTATGTTTCGTATTATAATTAAAAAAATCACATTGATTCTCATTTCAACTGAATACAGTCAAAACCGTTTACGACGACATCGGTTAGTATAACAACAGTTATATTAACTACACTCGTTAATACAATTTGTTATATTGTGTATATATTTATAATATTGACATGTCACAGCCGAATGTTATATAAATGCTTATAAATAACATTGCTTTCCACGACCTCACTTCATAAAATCGACCTCAATATTCAATCATATTTAACCAATAATGTTCTGAGAATTATATTCGTCAGAACTCGCTTCATTTTCAAAAAAAAATTAAGTAGATATTATTTATAGTTTAAAAAACATCCCTGGTTCATATGACCATGTGCGAATGGTACATTCGATGTTGCCATTACTGATTTTGACTATATCCGTTACAATCGCGACCACTCCATGACACTTCCCAAGTTGTGCAAACTACACTTGTGGAACAAATTGCATTGTATAAGTGTTATTTGTTGAACGCACATAGACACCATTGCACTATATAATTCTAACAATCGATAGCATATCGTATGCTATTACAGAACATCTGCTTTTGCACGTACTTGTATCATTGCACTACACAAATCTGTCAATGTGTTGTTCCATTTAAAATGGAGTCTTAAAATTAGTCCATATAAACAAAACTGACTATCGAAAAAAAGGAGAATAAGTTTTAAACGCATTCACTATATACAATATAAGTTTCATCATCAAGAACAAAAAGGTCGTATCGTATCGCTCTCAGCAACATCAATTCAAGGATACTTCAATAAAAACCAATTTAAAACATTTCATTTGGCGCAATACATATTCAGCTATCACCTGAGTATTAAATATACTACAGCTTAGAGCAATTTTCTTAAACTTACATGCGTATTTACAAAATTTACAAAACAAAACTCAACACTATGAGAAAATTGTATAATTACAACGTTCGTTTTCCACTCGAAAAATTTTGTACACGACCGGGCAGATATTTATGAAATATTTTGCACACGACACCACGCGACCGTACTCTTCACATTACCATCGTTCAGTCGGAACCACACTCGTACGCGCGAGTCCCACGCCCGCGCCGCGCCCTCGGAGCGGCGCGGGCGGGCCGTCCCCTACATCGCTACTCAAATCAAAGGCACACACTGCAAGTTTCTTAGCGCGAACTACTCATCTAAAAGAACTTTTACCGTGTCGTACTCAGTATGAACCTCGCACGGCGGTCGCATCGATGACGCACCGACGCGACCACCGCGAGGCGCGACACGGCGGGCACCAGGAGGGCAGACGCGCCAAGGAGCCGGCCTAGTCGAAGTCGATGTCCATGTTGTACTGGCCGCCGCGCTCGGTGGAGTTGAGGCTGCTGGACGAGTCGGACGTGGTGGTGCGCTCGGCCGGCGCGCCCGACGACGACGACACGGACGCGGACGACGACGACGAGTCGCCCACCACCGCGCCCACCGCGCCCACCGCGCCCACCGCGCCCACCTCCCACGTGCCGCCGCCGCCGCGCCGCGGGATCCGCCGCACCACCAGGTGCGAGAACGACGCTGGAATGCCATCTACTGGGTCAGAAGGATTTGCTATACGACCAACACACTAGATACGTTTACGTACATATGCATGCAATTTTGAAAATGGAACACACTTTTTTTTTTACTTTTACGGACTATACTAGCCAGTGCTTATTCGCAATTATTTTTTATTTGTGTATTTTTAATAATGAACTATTAACTAATGAACTATTTATGTATTTTTTGGTTAATGAATGTTATTAAATAAAAGTTGAAAATTTAATCTACTCTAGTAAATTCCAACAATAATGAGACCAATAGAAGTAGGATTGAAATTGTATACTCACAGAAGGAAGAAGAGTCGGTGGTCGGCGGGGGCGTTGGCGCGTCTGAGGGCGCCACGGGCGGCGCTGAGGCGGGGGCGGTAGCGGGCGCGGAGGCGGGCGCGGGGGCGGACGGGGGTGCGGGGGCGGCGGCGCACGCGGGCGCCTCGTCGGGCAGCAGCGAGCGTCGGCAGATGGGGCACGTGGCGTGGAGCTGCAGCCACGGCGTGATGCACGTCGAGTGGAACACGTGGTCGCACTCTAGTCGCGACACTGTCTCACCTGCCGGACGCCTCACACGATTAAACTCTTCAGATTCGTAAGATCTAAACTATTCAAACGTCCACAGTATCAAATTACATTTAATTATGAACCATCACAACCATTCATTGCAGACTTGTTCTATGTTTAAACGAGTATTCCAATATAAGGCACTTGACAACTGACCTGGCTGGCAAAAATATGAAAAAGTGGGATAGTTTCAAAATTATACAAACCGTCCCAAAGTCCCAGTTTATTAAATAACTTATTATTATTAACAAGTGAATAGTACAAACCAGGTTGGAAATTCTCCCAACATACGCTGCAGGAGGTGTTGGCTGCCGCATGTGTTTCTGTTATTACTTCACTCGGCAAGGCCTGGATTTGCTCCCGCGGTAAAGGCGGAGGGCCTGCATTCTCTAGTTGACCTAATAGTTGTGTTACCACTGCATCTAAACCTAAAATAATAATAAACTAGAATCATCAACATAATTAGAATATTTGTAGACATTGTGGATCTTATTTTTTAATTCATGTTTATATGCTCTGTACAGCTAGTTTTGTACACCTGTGGCTGCACAAGTAGCTGGACTGAATCTGTGTTTTCCTGTGCCATTTTACTGTCGCAGGAAAACAGCACACTCAAATGATGTAAGGACTAAACCGCATTACATTAGGCAACTAAAAATGACACGAGTTGCCAGCTACCGTTATCGCGACTGGCAATTTGAGGTTCGTACATACATTTTAATAGCGACAGGCTAGGAAACTAGAGATCATAGTTTCAATCACGTAATATACTAGTAACTGGAATTGATGAAAATTCAATTTCTTTCTAGTTGCTCAATGTAAATTGAGCCTAGCTCTCGTTCCGAGAAGATGCGTACCTTCGCCCCCGAACACGTAGTCCCCGGGCGCGCCCACGAGCACGAAGGGCGCGCCGGCCGTCACGGCGCCGCTGGCGGGGCGCGCGCCCCCGATCATCCACACCAGCTGCTCCATCAGGGTCTCGCGGCGCCCCGTGCCCCTGCGGGAATGTAAACAGGCGTTGTATTCCTTCGAGTCATACAGTTTGGTAGAAACAACTTCGGGAAAGAACTAGCAAGAAGGATCTAAATGAGCTGAAAAAATAACAGTATTTCTCCACTATTCAATGGATGCTATTATACATATAAACCTTCCTCTTGAACCAATCTAACTATTTAAAAAAACCGCATCTAAATCCTTTGCGTAGTTTTAAAGATTTAAGCGTACAAAGGGACATAGGGACAAGAAAAATAGGGACAGAGAACGCGACTATGTAGTGATTATTAAGTTGAGAGATTAACTTAAGATGGTGGAGGGTTCCCATTTCCCCTTTGCTTCTTCAAGTGGTAGCCGAATGAAAACATACTACAAAATTGATACAATTTTGATGCAATTTATGAATATATATTGAAAATTGAATACAAAACAATAAAAACTCACCGTAGTCGGCCGCCCGACATTAGAAACGCTAAGTCGTTTAACATTGGTGGCGTACCCTGGAATAAAAGAAAAGATATTTTAATAGGAAGGTACTTTAATAGGTAGGACTGCAAAAGGGCGATGGATTCATTGAGATGGATTGACTGTGAAAGATGCTATTGCCAACCTCCATGATTGGCAATAGCGGCTTTCATGGCGTTGACCTGTTCAGAATCCGATTTTAGTTTTACCTATGTTAAGTGTATTTTAGTTTTTACGGGAGCTATACCCCTACTCCCGAGACAAAACCTGCGCCAAAGCCTCGTACGTAGATCGGTGAACGTACCCACGTACCTACCCAGTTAGCGAGCTAAGTTTGTTTGAGCCCATTATATTTTGAGGTCAATAGGTCTACAATGACGTACTATAAATATTCTTTTACAGAGTAAGTAAGAAGGTTGTAGCTTTATAGGGTGTATAGCTCCATACATCTCTCTCTCCCAGTAGGCGGATGCTTATAGTACGTCATGGTAGTCGCACGGCGGCGGCGGCGAGGCGGTGATGTCGCGTTTAATGAGAATTGTATCAATTAGGTTGTTGTTGGCGCTACCATACGTCACGCTACAAAGAAATGTACTCATTATACGCACAAATGGGTCACATAAATGACGCAACAGTGTGAATAATTTGTAATTTTACATACTGAATTATTGAATAAATTGAGGTATGCTCAAAGTAGTATGAAATTTGAATAGGCACATCTACTTTGTATACATATTTTAGCATGTTAGTAGCTACTCGTGTCGTTGACAATTGATTTAAGAACTTATGGCAGATAGTGGCCCAAACCAGAATGCGGTTAGCCTTAGCACACATACCAACAAAAATACCTAACTTATTAGGACTATACCTAATATTCGAGCCCTATCTGTCTGGTTCATTAGTTCGAGGATAAACGAAGGCTGTTAAAAGTTAGGCCAGGTCTACAATACGATTTTACATCGATATATTTGGAGCCAGATCTAAGTTTGAGTACCAATAATATTACCCTTTTTAAATACAGTACTATGTAGCTGAAATTAACACTTAGACGTTCAATTCTATTATGACAACATTTTTCTAAAATAATGAAATTCTTGTTCACTAACTAGTATTAGGTATTATATTGCTATCATCAGGACGTCAACGGCCCATCTGCGATAAAACATACGCATCACAAATGTACATAATCGACCTAATCTAATAATACATATCGCGAACACGTGGGAGCCGCGACTCGCGATGCCGACAACTCGTCGCCTGATTCTAGACAATGACTGTACCGTCGTCGTCGTGGCTTTCAAAACATTCGTTATCAAAACGACCACGTGACGAATACCGCACGCGATAGTTAAACTGATACGCTGAGGCTTATAACTTTTATTGCAGGTTTCTTTTCGCATTTTATTTTGATAATGCGTCCTATTAGGTAGGTATCAAGTACCTCCCTGGGAATGGAAGTCTTCGCGCTTGGCGTTACTCAGACAGGTTGCTCAACGAGCGCCATTCTTCAAGACAAGCGAGAGGGTAAGAGGTGCGGTTGCTTGTCATCCTAGCAAAAGCAGGCTGGGGTTCCTACCCTTTCCGAAGAAGTATGAACACCGTGGCGATTCGCCATCTGTGGGTATTTCCACAAATAAACGGGAAAAATGCTATAAAGAAAGTAGAGAAAAAGAAAGAAAAATAATTATTCTTTGGCACCCTCACAACCCATAGAAAATGCAATAAGTATACTTCTGCTTCCTATAAACATGTTTGTAGATTAACCCAGATATGCAGTATCTGTCCAAATATATAATGTAGTTAAAGCTTTCAATAATTTCCTCACAGATTTCTTAAAGGTAGAAAATAAACTCTAGCATATGTAAAGAAAAGCTTCCTTACATCCCAAAATTTCCTCACCACCTATCAACTACCCTGTTGACTAATGCTACATCATAATGTTGCCAAGTTCAAAGCTATTTATAATGTGCGTTGCTGAAAAATTCTGATTTTCTTGCAAATTGAACACTTGATTAAAAAGGTTTGATATTCATTCTACTTTTGACCCATATTCTGACAAAATTTCTAATAGAATACAAGAAGGATGCATGCAAGGATGGTCCTATGATTTATAAACAATGTTGGTGCCACAACCCTGCATACAAAATTTGTAGTAGATATAGTTCTATAAACATTTGCTACTTAGAATCAACCAACCTTCTTTAAGCTAGTCTAGATCATACTGTGGTTATGGTATGCTGGGTAATAATAGTTAGATTCTATATTTTTAGGCAACCATAGGATGAATAGGACCAGACATAACCTGACAGACAGACAAGACAAGACAGTCTGTTAGGGCAATTCCTGACCAGGCATCTGTACTTTTCCAGTCAATAGCCTTGCTGTATTGTATTATATATTAGTATTATATAAAAGTTATAAGCATGCAACCCTTCCTTGAAACTAACCTGTGACAAGTGCGGTAGATCTTCTGTATCATCTAAATTACTCATATCATCTATATTGCTCATATCGTCAATATTGCTCATGTCCGCATCACTAAAGTCATCTCCTGATAGCACCAAACCGTCCGTTTCATTTTCTAGCTGTTCTATAAACCCACTAGCACAGTATGGACATGTGTAATCCTGAAATCATTTTTATTTTCTTGTTATATGATAGGAAGAAATATTAATCATAACATATACAGGTGTCTTATTGAAAAACTAGCATTATCATGATTGTGACGATGATGACCCTTGCAAGTCCTGGTGTCATGAGAATATCATAAGCTTCATATGTTATTCAGGGATAATGTAACAGTGAAAGAATGTTCCAATTTCATATTTTATTTATTACACACTGACAAATTTTCCTCTATACCATATCAAAATAGAAGATATTAGCTGCACTACAGTACTATATTCTTGTATCATATAAGTATCTTATTGGAAAAAAAATTACTTATGCTGTATTACCCTATTTTGCATCTATAGATGTTCAACACCAGCATTAGCATTACATGAAGTTTGTATACATTTCATCATCTGCTTAAGGTATACAGTAGCAGGAGAATAGCATGTCGAAATTACAGGGTTTGCTGTGTAATACTGGATGATGACTAATATCAATGACATTGTGCTTAAATGTCCTTGATAACACATATATACGAAGTTATATTGACTTCAATGACATCTTGCAAACTATAGCTGGACACTACGTAAATATTTATCGTGATCGATTGTCTTGTAATTTTCGATAATAGGTGGACCCAATGTCGGACCGCTGAAAAGGATATTACTGTGTAAAATTGAGAATTTCCGTCAACCGTCAAGTGGAGGCCCAGAACAATTTTCCACAGAAATGTCACGCAGTATTGTTAGCCGGCGGCACTCATGAGAATCTTAGCTCTACGAGGCGACACGGATATACCCTGTACCAGCTACGTGAATATAACACACCTCTTTACACATTTACGTATTACTATTAACAATTTAACCGCTACTACAGCGGTTTTAACCGAAATTATTGATTTTACCTGCAAAACATCTTCAAATTCAACGTTACACCTGTGGCAGAAAAATCGAGCGGTGTGTCTCCGCTCCACCACAGCGTCAGCCATTTTTTAGAATATATAGTCACCGTTTCACGAACAAATATTTAAAGTTATAAATATGTGCTTGAGGATTGCGCTTTCATACTCTCAACAAAAATTTAACAGTCGCCATTTTTTTATGACATGCAGTCTAGTCTATGGTTGAAGTTTTTTTTTTCCGTTACAGATTAACAACAGTACAGATACTATAGAAAGATAATCGTCTATGGTTTTTGTTATAAGTTCCTTTCTTTGGAGACCCCGACCGACCGACAGTGAAATCTGTTCTGTGTTGCCATTAGTTGCCACAAGTGAATTTTATTTGTTGACGTTTGTGTTTTTAATTAAATCTAGCAATACGGATATTTAACTGTCGTTTGTCGTTGATGGTTTGCGTCAATTTGCGTGTTGCTGTGGGTCATCGAATTTCGAAACGATAAAAATGTTGTGTATTTATTGAATTTCATGGTCTCTCTCGACATTCTTAATATCAATTATGCTCAGTGTAATTCTGCTTAGTGTTAAAAGTCATACATATACATGTATTGGTGAATAAATTATATCCAGATAGTACAGTGTTTGCACGAATGATTGTTATCAAAAATATATAAAATCAGTAAAATCATGCGGATAACTGTTGACTTGCTCACCTATCACCTTCCATTTAACCTAAAATAAAGTTATCTTCACAAGTAATTAAGAAACACAGTCGAAATCGATCAAAGTGGGTCAACGCAGTATCGGTATTATTTGATTACAATGAATGAAAAAAAGTTGGTTCAAAACTTTAAGAGCTACATCAACGTCTCTTCTTTGGTGAGTTTAACATACCTATTCATTGAGCAATCGCACTACGATGTAGAACAGTTGGTTACCTGATTATTATCTTTGCCATGTATTTATTTATTTTGGTAAAAGTTAATGAGTAATCTAATGTGTACACTCCCTACTTCTGCGCCCAACAAGTTATCCGCTATCAATGTGTAACAAATTTCATTACATCACAACAAATGTATGATTAATTATTTATGATACACATGTTCTTGTTATGTAAATAAAAAATACACACACTCTTTTGCAGGATGCAAAAGGTGAAAAAAATGGTTCACTACAAGAAGTAAAGCCTCACCTACTAAATGGTAAGCTCATTGTTTTCTATCATTAAGTTTGCCATCTATTTTTTTTTTTGTATTAAATTTATCTTGTTCTAGTTTATATTTATTTATACAGTTGATTGATGGCACTTGGTGGAACTTATTGTTATACATAATTGATAACACTTATACTTCTCCACTGTATTTATTACTGTACCTTTCCTCGGTTTCAGTCAACTTAACTGTAATAAATTCAGTGGAGAAGAACAAGTGTGTTATCAATTAAGTATATTTTATATTTAAACTAAAAACTTTTTATAAGCTTTCTTTAGCTTAAAAACTAAATCCTTTTATACACAAGTGATATTATTTTAAAAAAAGACCTGTTTCACATCAAGGTACATTCAGTTATGTTGTGACATAATGCAACAATAACTGATTATCAAATGAAAGTGAATAATATAGCTTTACAGCCATGAATGATAATATAGCATGTTTAGTTAAACCTGATACCTCTTAGCTTCCCAATGTGTGTGGCAAACCAGATTGAGGTAAGTTTCTCGTATACAGAATAGCTACGAGCTACGATTAAAGTTGGTTACTGTACCTATTACAATTAAGGTACCTGCCCTTACTGACCACATACTTAGACTCCACTGTTGACCTAATTTGCTCAATCACCAGTGTATTATCAGCACCAAATCAATTTTACCCAGCTACCACACACCTACAACTTTTATAAAACTTTTCTGGCATAGCTACATTAGAATTTTTCTTTTACTTACCGAAAGCATAGTGAAAAAAGTGAAAAACTGTTGGCAATTTAAGTACCGATAAGGTGAATAGGGATTACCCTATTTACCTTATCGTTACACTTTCATTAGACTGGTGTTACACTATGTAAACTGCACAGCGTAACAGCAGGTTCACTGGAAATATTACATTACACCCGGTAATGCTTGTCGGTACCTATCTTAATAACATACAGGTTTCGTTTAATGGCTGTACTTTTACAAAACTAGTGGACTACCAAGATTCCTACAGTGGTCTACAAAAGTTCCTGGAAAACTTAATATCCTTTGACAGCCTAAGTTACATAAACTTTGAACCCGCATGAACATTTAGGTGGTATTAAGTTATTTCGTATTTCTCTCTGCTCAGTAACGGATGTCAACTTATTTTATTCTCAAAAAATGTCAATTTCATAATAATATGATGAATTGCCAAATTTAAATATTTCTACGACCAACAGTACTAAAGATGCTTGATTTTGAAAATTAAATTTTTTGATCCTCTCGAAAGTCTCTTTAAAAGATCGATACATGCAGATGACGTCACGCTGCCATAACGCGTACTGCAAATGTATGGACATAGTACACATGTATAGTTATATAGTGTTCTCAACAATTATATTAGATCATTACATAAGAAATTGACGTTTTGCAAGGGAGGAACGTAAAGTCAATTAAAAAAAAAAAAGGAAATGAATTATGTTCTCAAAACAAAATTCATAAGTAAATTGGAATTCCTAACCAAAGAAGAGATATTTGAGATGAAAGTGGCCAGTACAACAAAACGCCAATTTCATATTCTGTAGGGACCTAATTAATTTGAAATTTAGGAGGAAATGAAAGACTTCATTTATTAATGGTTTATATTTTAACTAACTTCAGGAACTTTAATTCATGAAAAGTTTAGTTACGCAATATATTATTTTGCAATACATATTTTTTTGTAAGAACTAAGCTATTAAGACAAGTAGTAGTGGGAAGAATCTCACGACATATTGGCAACAATCCCAATCCCAATCATGAATGAATTTGGATATTCATGGCAAACACGTACTGTTAGCAAGTTAGTTAAGTATATTTGTTTAAAACAAATCAGCAATTTTAACTCATACATTTTTTTATTTCGATCACAGTAGGTAACTCTATACTGAGATGTTCCTAATTATTTACTAATGTCAATAACCTCTCTCGTTCAGTGTGTTATTACCAGCCTATCATGTATTGTCATTTCCATTTCACTTCTATCACGTAGATGCTTTCTGAGGAAGTGGCTATAAAGTCTCAAGCCCGACTTACCCAACATAGTACGATGATGCAAATTACGATAATAAAACATTACGTATGCGCTGCGAACGTGTAACTGTATCGCCTTTTATGTGAGCCTGGTAACTTGAATGCTATGATAATAGGAAGTGGTGTCCTATACTCCAGTTGATGGTGTATTGTGAACCACGATGGGTGTTCTAAAACGAGGTAGGTTTACTATTTCATATAATAGGATATAATACTTGGGCATTGGGCGCGTCCAACTATTACGTAACGTGGGTATGCGGTATTTTGTTAGTTTTTACTTAAATCCTGCCTTGATTTTGGTGTTCTTACATTTAAATGTTAAATGTAACTTTTAAACACCTCCAATTAAATTATCCTACCCTAGTACCGTATATCGTATCAATGACCTTGTTTGCAGCGTTTATCGGTATTTATATTGTAGTTTAAATAAAGGAATAGGTATATGATAACCATTAGTCATGATTTTTATTACAATTCATTAGTATACAACCAAATAGTATTTCCTCAATGTGCGAAAGTAGAGCCGCGGTAACCTAGTGGTATGGGTAATGGACTTCTGAGACGAGGTCTTGGGTTCGATCCCAGGTTTTGCCATGGCACACACCAATGACTTTTCGATGCTTTTCGAAATTATGTGTAGCCATACATAGGCTCGCCACCTATTACATTGGGAGCTAACCATGAACTGGCGAAATGTGGGTGCTAGCACCTCTGCCTACCCCTTCGGGATATAGGCGTGAGTTAACGTTATGTTTATGAAAGTAGAGACGTCCGTCTTTAACATTCTTAGACTGTCTAAAAGTCATCCATTTAATACCTATGTATTGTTTTAGTACCTATGTCTTTAGTTTCGTAATGTTGACCTTGTTTGTAACATTGATGTGCCATTTTGTATCTTGCTTTAGTTAATTGTCTAGTTTCATATGAGTCAAACCAGATTTCTAGTTCGTAAAAACAGAACCGCAATAATATCTATTGCGCAATTAGTTTCACTCGCATTTGAACTTGTATTCGCACTTCGCAGTCGCACGCAAGTTATTTTCTTACATTATTTTAATTAATGACCATATGAAGTGTGGAAGAACTTTCGTATGGTATAATCTTTCACCTCGCACTGTATTGTATTATTAATTCAAAACTTATTTAATTTTATGCAAGCCTGGTGTCATCAGATGTGTCCTAAGAGTCATATTCTGTTCATTTAAAGGTTAGTAAAACTGAGCTAGTAAATAATCAATCTCAGCAGAGAGAATATTCGAAAAATAATGGGGGCGTTTAATGACCATTACTGCACAAAATACACTTTGACCAAGATAGGTATAATGAGCGACGTAAAATGCAGACTCTGCGAGGAGGACGATGAAACGATGAAACACGTATTATGCGAGTGTGACATCTTAAGGATCCTCTAGTTTGAGGTAACCCCCGGGTCCTTTAAACGGGGCGTGAAAAAGCATCTGATGAGGCCGTCAGGCTGAGCGCCACCATTGTAACACTGGATGTGTTTGTAATGGTGACCTTGTTTTCCCTGAGGGTTTGCCTTCACCTTACCATACCATCAGGCGGTGTGTAGTCAAATTGACGTGCCCTAAATTAAAAATACCCAAACCAGAGGATTACATACGCCGACAATTAAGTGAAATAGCCACCCTAATTGAGAAGGCTATCCCTACCAAAACGTAGTGGCCAGGTTGGAGTCGACACAAAGAATCCAACAGGGTCAAAGTGGCCGCGATAGCTCCAAAGCACGGGCCCCAAAACAAAACGAGATAAGATAAGGAGACAAGACATTTTTCAGCCATAGTCTTTACGTTCCTTTTTTTTTATCGTGCGCAATATCCCCACGGATACCACCTTCACCAAAAACCGATGGAGGTGATTATGTCGGACTCGAACCGACGAAAACGAACATCTCTGTTGAGATGACCCTCTTCCCCAATGTGGGAACCATGGTGTCCCCATCTAGCCCCTGGGTATGGAGGTCTTTACGTTCCTGAGACAACAACACACTGTTTATTTTAGTTCTTACCTCACGACTCTCGCGAATTTGCTCACTTCTCATTGAACCTTTCATGCAATCCCACCAGTTACGGAGGCCATTCTGACCATAATCGATTCGATTCATACTAAAGTTTTCCTTATTTATCTAATTTGGCAATGACTCATTACGCATTTGCTCTACATGCCCAAATCTCAGCGCCCCTTTTCTGCTCTTCAAGCCATTGATGTTGTGTATAATTATGTTTGATGTATCATACTTAATGCCACACCGCTCTCGATATGTTTTTATTATTCGTTCCATTAACTCACCTTACTCCAAATATACTTTGATCTACTTTGAACGGCGTTGATCCTACTTTCACGTTTTATTGCTGTTCTCGAGTTTTGCTTTTGCGGTGATTGGATGTGACCCTACCTTGCATTCATATTCAATAAATGTATAGATGAAAAACAATTTCCAAATCTTATGAAGTACAGTAAAATCATTCCGTTATTCAAAGCAGGGGACAAAAGTGACCCATCCAATTTTCGTCCCATCTCTATATTACCAGCGCTAAGTAAAATTTTTGAAAAAATAATATTTAATCAACTGCTTTCACATTTTGCAGCCAATGATTTACTTCATAAAAAACAGTTTGGTTTTACTAAAGGCAAAAATACAACAGATGCAGGAGTCGCACTAGTTAAACATATATTTGATGCATGGGAGGAGAAGCAGGATGCCATTGGTATTTTTTGTGACTTATCAAAGGCTTTCGATTGTGTTGATCATGAGACCTTGTTATTAAAGTTAGATTATTATGGTGTCTCGAATAGCTCACTTAGCTTACTTAGGTCTTACCTCACTGGCAGAGTACAAAAAGTAAACGTTAATGGCACCGATTCTTCTGGCGCCCCGCTAGTCATGGGAGTACCCCAAGGCTCGATATTAGGACCCCTTTTGTTCCTGATATATGTAAACGACCTTCCATACTTCATTGAAAATCTTTGTGAAATAGTATTATTTGCTGATGACACTTCATTAATTTTTAAAACTGACAGACAAAAAGTAATACTTGACGATGTGAATAATACCCTTTCTGTAATATTGCATTGGTTCACGAGTAATAACCTGCTACTTAATGCCAAAAAAACAAAATGTGTAAAATTTACGATGCCAAATGTAAGACACATAGACTCAAACATAATAATGAATAATGAAACTGTGGAAATAGTCAATACCACAGTTTTTCTTGGCATCACACTAGATAATAAACTACAATGGGGTTCTCATATCACAGCCTTAGCAGGAAGACTTAGCTCAGCTGCCTATGCGGTTAGAAAGATAAGGTCACTAACTGACGAGAAAACGGCACGATTAGTTTATTTCAGTTACTTTCATAGCGTTATGTCATATGGTCTGCTGCTGTGGGGCTCAGCTGCCGATATTGCAACTATATTTATATTACAGAAACGAGCTATACGAGCAATCTATTGCCTCGGACCCCGTGACTCGCTGAAAGAACTGTTTAAAGAAATTAATATTTTAACAGTTGCCTCACAATATATTTACGACAACGCCTTATATGTAAGGAAGAACCTAGACCTCTTCCAAAAAAAATCAGACTTTCACAACTTGAATACGCGAAATAAAAATAAACTGGCGATACCGAAACTAAGGCTTCATAAAGTCAGTAATTCGTTTGTGGGCAAATGTATAAAAATATATAATAAAATTCCTCAGGATTTGGCTGACCTGCCACTTGATAAGTTTAAAATAGAATTGAAAAAATTTTTAACTAAAAAAAGCTATTATAAAGTAGACGAATATCTTGATGATAAAAATGCGTGGGCATAATAATCTCTTGCTCTTGCACCCAGTTATTATAAATAAACAACTAAATATTAAAAAGAATAACGATAATCTACCTGAGTTTCTTGCTGGTCTCTTCTCAGGAGATTTAACTACCGAACCAGCGAAAGAATCATTTTCTAATGATTTATTTACTAAGTATCCTAATTTATTATGAATTATAATATTTTTGACAAATGTAGGTACATAATTATTGTAAAACTTTGACATTCATAAGTGCTCTTTATGTGCCTAAACTGAATAAATGAAATTGATTCTTTGATTCTTTGATTCATAAAGGGATGTAACACGTGCGATTTACACCGCATAGCAAGAAATCGGCAAAAAAAATCCAAATTTGATTAGCCGCAAAATTTTCGGTGAGGATTTTTTTTCGGCATACTTACTCATTTTTTTTACAAAGTACCCGATTGGCGGCAATAAGCTTGCCCCCTATTACGTAGGACTGAAAATCATAGTTGGCGAAATGTGGGTGTTTAATACACCTCTGGGGATTACGGGCGTGAGCATATGTGTGTATCTCGCTGTGCCTACTAACTTATTCATATATTTCAAAAGAGTCTCTGAGCATCTTACTGACAGAAATTTAACATACCTCAAAAGCAAATCTCGTAAATATGAAATAATTTATTTCTACTTAGCATAGGCTTAGGCCATTGTGGTGTGGAATGTGGATTCACCGTTTATTACTGCGGTCGAGTCGTTTGCAAAATCTAGTGAAAAGGAAAACCGGTCTACTATTTCAAATGACTTCGCTGTTGTTTGCACAGTAACCTGCAAAAACTTTTGCAGCCGACTTATTCCACCTGTTATCCTTATGGAAGAATGGAATTGAAATCGATGTTTATTTCTGCTAGCTGCATAAATAAATAAAATAAATATTCTAGGACAATCTACACAACGCCCGTGACATCGCCACCTAGACCCCATGGCAAGCATTGCGTGTTATGGGCTCTAGAATGCGGATAAACATACTTAGATTTTTTTTTGTAAATACATACATGTTATACATAGAAACACCCAGACCAATGCAAATATTCATATTCTTGCACACTAATATTTGCACTGAGCGGGAATCGAACCCGTACTTCCTGTGTGGCAGTCGCGTTCACTACCGCCACGCGAAGGAGGTCGTCAATTTCGTTTATGTTAAAAAAGTACGCAGTTTTGGACTGTCCTCGTTTGTTGAGGTCTGAGTTTGTAGGTGTAAGACTTACACCCATGCTATCAACATTTTGAGCTCGAGCTAGCACTCTTTGAGTTCGTCCACTTAAAATGTAAGTGCTACGGTGGTGGACGAGCTCAAATCTTCAATTATATATCATATCAAAACAAACCGCGCGGGGGCCTCGTTTCTCTCGTGACTTAGGTCAAGATCCGTGCCGATAGTTATACCCACAACATGGCATTCGATCAAAATTTTGATGTCCATTTTACTATATCCATTAGCCTAAAACCAGCTGCACACATTGTCCACAGAATGTTTACAATTAGAACTTTATCAACTGATAGTTCAATAGCTACTTAATAAGAACTTTAAATATTCTCAGGTACTGTGTTAGACTTACGTTGATCCAATTTGTATAACCGACACCACATAATGGAAAAATGTTTATCCCCTTAGTATTTATCCTGAGTCAAAACACGATTATTTCTTTACGCTCAAGATTTTCCTTATAGACATTCAAACAAGTGTAATAGGTGCACATTGAGCGTGTAGAGTAACTTCAAATGTTTTCCAAGCGTCGTTCGAAGACAGTTTTCACGGTCAGCGCGCATTGCACAAGTTCTTATTTCCTTCACTGAATCACTATAAAAACATGGTCCAGATGAATGCGAAGGCCGATAGATACTTCAATTATATCTGATGAAAAACATAATGTGCGTAAACATTTCGGTGTGTTGTTTTAAACGCTTTATGTGTTATGCAAACCTGGTATCGTTACGTGTAGGTATACTAAGAGTTTGGTCCTATTGTCTCTATAACCGACAAAGTATTCTGTACTATATCTACGTACTTATCTTCTCCGTTGTTATGATAGCCTGGTATTTACAAATTTACATCTTATCTGTAGAGGGCAGTTAATGACGTAAAAATATGTATTTTATTTCACGTACACGTCTCAAGGAGACACTTACGTGACTCTGAATCACACTCGTATTTAGTTTGATTCGCGATACGACGGCATTGTTTACTCACTCACACATCAATCAAACAAGAAAATCAAAGGGCTCGACGATAAATATTTATTTATATTATTAGTTTTGACGGAAAGCCCTGCAATCGTCATATTAATAATACATCAGAGATTTTCCAACTGAGAGCCGAGAGTCTCTTCGTTTTTATATTGAAATCACAAGACCATTACTCTACCGTCAATCAATTTCCATTCTCAAATTCTTCTATTGCTTTGGGTTGTCTTTAAATTATGGCTTGAATATTTTTCTAATGCGAATCGGGCCCGCGCGGCGTGTGTTCCGGCTATAAACATTTTTATTACTTTTATAAATTTCTTTCAACTTTTTGTGTAAAATGAACTATTTTTTACTTATATTGTTTATCTACACAATATTTCCGAACATAAACTGTATGGCAGGATACGTCATTTTGGTGAACAAAAA
This sequence comes from Pelosia muscerda, assembly GCA_963691645.1. NCBI lineage: Eukaryota > Metazoa > Arthropoda > Insecta > Lepidoptera > Erebidae > Pelosia > Pelosia muscerda. The sequence continues at coordinate 1,896,828 of OY829114.1, read as the reverse complement.
ATATGATACACAAAACCGTACCTACACAACTTTGGTAGTTACAGGTCTGTAGGTAAATCGAATCGAAACGAAAAAGATTCGAATCCCGCCGAAGCATTCACTTTTTCCTATCTAAATTTGATTTGATACGACAGTATCTTTATTCATTGTGAACTACAGACGCGATCAAAGTAATCTTTTATAAAAATATGACGTCATACTTAGTTTAGTGAAAGTAACAGACGCATGAACGATAATATTATATAGTATGGATTATGGATCTAGTCGATAACTTATCAAATTAGAACAATAGAGATGACATGAACACAAACTAATGATTGCACTGACTGACGACACGGCACGAGACGGTTTGGATAAAAAAAATAGACCTTAAGCTTATCAGAATAGAATTTGAATTAATATGGTAGTAGGCATAAAATCAAAACTGTGGTTCTACTATGCACATAAAATGATTTTTTACGGTCAGGGTCCCAATTTCTATTTGTATTCCTCATATATACGTATTCGTTGCTATGCCGTGTCGCCCTTCAGCGCGCAGATCAAAGAAAAGTATTGTCAATAATAGAAAGAAGTTTCAAATCCATACGAAATTATTAGTAATTGCTTAAATTTAACTTTCGAGATTTAATCTTCCAAATAACATATAAACCCGGCACATTAAATATAAGCTTGCAAGAACAAACCCTGCTGATGATATTAGCAGTAAGAGGACTTAGTCACATTGAGTGAGGCAGCTCACATTTGTTGCTAATTTAGTATTAAAAGAAAAATAACCAAAAATTTGTTAATCAGAGCGAAATTCATTAGCAGAAAAATATTAATATTAATGATGACTCAGTCTTTATGACGTCTAGGTCATTGCCGTTTTTGTTGATATTTAATATAATTACATGTGTGTGTGTGTGTGGTCTAGTGCGTAATTATAAGTTTGCGTACTATTGTCAGGTCGTAAGATCTGTTCCCGAATCCCGTAACTTGTTTTTCAGTAAGGACATTCTTAGTACTCGGAGTTTGGATGTACTGTATTCCCCAATATCGTATCCTGTGAGTACTTGAGATGAAAAAATTAAGCGTGAGACAAAGGGGTCATGACCCATCTAGGATATGGTCGCCAGATTATTGATTTTGTAAAGCCGCGAAACATTGTATAGTCAGACTAGTATTGATGCTATGATCAAAGTAACTTTAAACGTCTTGAAATATGAGTCACATGAGCGGAAAGGGAAAATATATAAAATCGTGTTAAAAAAAGTGACGACCGTGGAAATGCCGGGGGCAAATGAATCCTTCACAAACATCATCTATGTACGTTTCTTACACGTCAACTAGTAAAACTCGTTAAAAACTAATGACGCGCTGCCGTTGCGTGACTGCAAAGCCGCTATTGATGTCATCGGCAGAAAATACACTGACGCAAGCAAAAGAAGTAAAATGTATCATAGACAACTTTGGCTCGTTCACCCATTGACTTACCGTAGGTGCAAAGGAAGTTTCAAATGGCGGGAAAAATAGTGATAAAACTATCTTTATACCTACTATTACAAATCGATTAATGAAGACGTATCGATACAATTCGACACGCTTACATTAAATTAAACTACTCAAAAGTGACTCGAATGTGCCAACTAACATCACCGCGATATTAACTACAGTTTCGCACATTTTTGAATGCGTACACTAGACAACTGGAGTCGAGAACGAGTGTAGCGCCCCTGGTTAGCAAAAGTTCATAGGCCACGATGACAACTTTCCATCAGGTAGGCCGTGTGCTTGTCCTGCCACCTTAGTGGTATAAAAAATTATCTAACATTTCCTACACCAGTCCGGTCCAATTCTTGGATGATATCTATGTTGGGTTTCAAGTTTAAAGTACTAGGCGCTAAGAATATACCAGGAGGTTACATTTGGTGCTATTGTTCACAGGCGAGCTCGTCACCGGCGCGGCACACAGCGTGGTGATGTTGACACCTCTCAGCGAATGGGACCGCGGACGCTTTGGATCGCTCTTCATCACAAACTATAAATTATCGTTCGTACCCTTAGAGAACTCTAGTAGCGATGTGAGTATACCAGAAATCATTATCATCTTAGTATTGTGCCTGGTTGCAATTGCACCCGAGGCTGGCAGCATGTCCCGGGGTCTTACTCCTTTCCGTCCTGCCGCCTGACCTCCCAAACCAAGAGATAAACCCCGTCCGTTAACAGTTGAGATTGGCTTGGGCCTCGAAGATTGTGACATCATGCACCCAGCCAGATCTATTTGTAAATTCTGACTAGATAATATTTCATTCATTTTACTTTTCGTGCAAACAATGACGTCATTGTACAGTTTAAACGAGTTGACTTAATCGCTCAGTGGAGAAGCTAACAGAATTAGATCAACTGTGTTCAAACTTCAAAGCAAGGACACTCATTATTAGTTTGGTACCAAGGTCGCATGAGCCGGGAGGAGAAAAATGAATTCCTTTGACCTCTCAATAATGTTTTATCAGCGTAATGTTTTTTTAAAGACGTCCACTATGGGATCCGTATCATAGTTTTTGTATACAAAGTGCGTGTATACTATTGGCTCACAGAAAATATTCCTTTACATAAATATGGCTGTTTCTAAGTACATATATACTATAGTATATGTTCAGTTTGAGTCTAGATGTGTTGTGTAATAAGTCCTTACAATATTGTTATTATGAAGCAATTGTACGGTCCTACTTAACTCATGAAGCATGTAGCCATGTAATTTTACGGAACCAATACCATACCATCAGCTGGGTGGTTACAGTACGCTTGTACGCTTATAGTAGGTCCCTTGTAGTATTAATGTGAACGTCAAAAACGGGACTTAAACCCGCGACCAGTCTCTTACGGGTAATGCTCTGACTCACTGAGCTACATGGACATTTTTAATATACAACCGTCTTGGGGCAACGGCAACGTTTCAATTCAAGTACCATCTTGGGCACTCAATTTTTTTTTTAAATCGATATGAATATTTGAACATTGATGCCCTCTGTGGCGTGGCGATAGTGAACACGATTGCTATGCAGGAGCTGCGGGTTCGATTCAGTGCAAATAATTGGGTGAATGAGTATGAATATTGAATTGGTCTGGATGTTTCTACATATAAATATGCGCATTCTAGAACCCATAACACAGGCTAGATAAGCTATGCTTACCATGGATGGCGCGTTGTTCGACCGATTGAAATTATCATCGAAAAGTATTAATGTCTTTTTATATCTTGTATCCAGGAGTATTGTCAACGTAACTTCCTCCTTGGCCCCTTCGATGTTCCTCTTACCGGCGTAGGCGCAGTATGGCTCACAGATGGAGGCCCGTTGCGCCGCAGACGTCTCATGCCGTACGGCGAAGTACCTGGGAAGGTTAAAGGATTACAAGTTATATGTAAGGTATGTCAAAAATCTCAATCAAAAATCATTGATTCTGCATAGACCAGTAAACGGCACTTACAAAACATCAATATCAACAATATTTTATCAAATGCACTTGGACCACCGGTTCGAAACGCGGCCCCGACCTGAGAAGACTCCGGCAAGAAACTCAGCGGGCTTTTCTTCCACCCTCTTCCCTATATGGTCGGCAGCACGAATGTGACGCCCCTGGTGTTACAAACGTACATAGGCCACGGTAACTACGTTCGATCAGCTGGTCCGTGTGCTTGTCGGCCACCTAAGTGCTACAATAAAGGTTACTTGTGCTTGGAGCGCTATTATCTCGTCTAGACAACAAGTTTCAATCCCACGTTATAATAACAGACCACTTTTTGCAAACTTTGATAACTGTAATTACTGAGAATTTTCTAACAGTAAAAGTCAATACCATTATGTACTATGAAGGAATTGAATCTGGGACATGAAGTAGTACTTGATACCGCTGCGCCGTCAATCACCCTGCAAAGCAAACGCATCAAAACTAAAAGTATTTATAACTAATTCTATTAAAGATTTATGTATTTCGTGGTCGACTTGTGGGCATGCATGACAAGTTTAACAATAATAGCAGCACCTCATGAAATGTATGATGACAAAAGCAAGAAACACAAGATGTTGTCTCTGCCTACCCCAGAGCGTGTACTTGTACACCCGACGGGGGTCATCTCGAAGAGAAGGCCCCGGGTCTGCCGGGGTGCGAGGGATATGTTGGCTACTACCTCACCTCCGGCAACTGAAGACCCAAAGACGGCGTGCGTTTTAGTCGGTTCGAGTCCGACATAACCTACCAACCGGCTCCGGTGGGGGGCATCCGTGGGGATTTTTCGCACGAAAAAAAAAAGAAAGAGCGTGTACTTGTTGTACATGTTCTTATTTATACTGACCCCGACGTTTCAATTATTTTTCTGTTAGCAACAAATCTCTGAAGAATATTATATGCGACTACAACAATATCGGGTGGAGGTGAGTTGTATGCTTGTCTGCCACCTAAATGGTATAAAAAACATTCGCATAAACTTACTGAAATATCATGTTGTATCTAGTTATCAATAATACTACGAAAAACATACAATATTTATTTACATAAGATAAATAGGCACATTCCAGCAGATGTGTGTATGAATGTGAATCTGTTTCGGTTCGTTATCTAATCAGATTAGCGCGCGGCTCTAACTGGTGTGAGTGTCACGTGGTTGTGATAAGCACAGGGTTACGTGCATCTGTTTAACATCTACATAATGTTCTATGGTTATACCAGGGTTAGCTCTTTACTTGCGGTAGAGCCTCCTGCAAAGGGATGATGCCATGGTGCATCCAGGACATCGCCCATACAAAAGACAGACCTGCACCGCGCTTTTGCGTTATATGTTAAATGAAAGCATATCATCATCATCATCATCATCACTATCATAATTATCATCATCATCATTATCATCATCGTAACCATCATCATCATCATCATTATCATTATCATCTCTCTGCCCTTGACTTAATTAATTGTAGTCAATTCAAATTCTATACACATTTCCTCAGTCACTCCCTTCTTTGCCAAATCTTCTTTCACACAATCCACCATCTTTTCTTTGGCCGACTTCTGCTCCAAATATATTATATAACAATAGTATATCTAGACCTTCTGTATTTATAATGTAACCTTCGAAATATTAATTAAACTAGATATGATAATACTTTAGATAAGTGTTGCCTTGAATGTAGGTATGTACGCAAAAATAACTTTAAATCAAGATTACTTTTACAGTAAGTACCTGTCTACTAATATCTAGATTTGCCCTAGATACCGTTTTGTATAGTAAAACAAACTCGCACATTATAGTAGAATGGGGTATTTCATTCTACGAATATATTCACTTTTTAGGGTTCCGATCCGAATTAGATTGAAACTATAACAACAAAATAATACTAAATTAGTGCGGAATCATTCGTGCTCGTATCCAACTCTCACTCCGATCGGCTTTTTATAATAGTAACCTGTAGCAGATGTCAACAACAGGTCCCGGGTTTGAATCCTGGCCCTTGCAGTTCCAACATGCATGAGCCCATTTCTTCTATCTATAGATATACAGATAGATCCTATATAATATACAAGAGAATGCTCTCCAATGCAGGTGCTTCGATTTAAATTTGGAAAAGTGAATGTTTAGACAGGATTGAATCCGACGCCCTCTATTATATTATATTTTTTAAATATAAATCGAATTATATTTCTTCTTCCTGCAGTCCTTTAAGCGGGACATGAAAAAACATTATGATGACACTGTCAAGCTGAGAGCCAATATTGTAACATTGTAAAAGTCTGTAATGGTGACCTTTTAGCTTACTATCAAATGAGGTGATGTCATATTGACGCGTCCTAAATAAAAAAAAACTATTAAGTTTTTCTCTATTTTTTCAGAACATGAAGGTCCTCACATTCAGTTTCGCAAACTCCCCAATAGACAACGGTCGTAAGATAGCCTTAGCCTTAATGCATCACGCCTTCCCCAAACGCCACGACTTACTCTTCGCCTTCGAATATAGGGAACCTTACTACCCCACTCTCCCCTCAGACATGAACATGTTCCAGCGGACAGGAGATTGGAAAAGAGAGTTGGAAAGGTGTGAATGTCCTCATTGGAGGATAACATGTATTAACGGAACGTCAGATGCTTTTATGCTGACGGCAGGAGAGACTCTCATAGTGCCAAGTTCAGTACTGGACTATAACCTTATGGAGTCGGCGAGGCACTTTCGGTCTGGGAGAGTACCGATATGGGTTTGGGGGAGGCCAGAGGGGGCAGCTTTGTTGAGGAGCGGGGAGCTGTTGCAGACGGAACAGTCGGCGACGGCAGAAAGTGTTTTGTTAGAACAGGTATGTTTTATTGAATTATTTTAAATTACTTTGTCAAAAACTAACGTGTTCGAATTAGCCTTCCTGTTGACCGAAGGTTGCCCTTCCCCCAGTTGAACAGAATAGGCTTACTCCCTATGAAAGTGGGACTATTAACATGGCGTAATGTTTTTTAAAAGTAAATACACATCTGCTTACCCCATCTGCGATAACCATGCTGCCAGCGCCTAGAATAACGAAGAAGAAAAACAAAAGGAAAAAACTTTGAATCATTACTTGATGACAAATACCAGGTAAACATACACAAACAGGAGTTTTCAAGTAAACCACAATTATGTCTTCAGAGGTATTATATCAAATTGTACCTTATGGTATGTTAATAGAACCTATTTTCCCAGGTGCGCCGATCACATCCAAAGCTAACGCCGCCTCACGTCATATATTTATGTGGGAACACGTATACGAACGCGACTGGACCTGGGTTCCTTCCACCACTTGCCACCTTGCAAACGTCGTATAAGAAACTCGCTGAGCTATGTACACCGACCACGCTTGGAGGATTTTGGGTAAACTAAATTCAAATTATCTTTATTCAATAAGTTTTTTTTACTACTTACTGTGAGACCCTCTTAAAACAGGGCAATTATTGCAATAAAATGTATACACTTTGGAACCTTGTCACAATAATAAATGACAAGTCAACATTATGACATGAAACGGAAAAATTCGACAAGTTTAATGTGAAAAAGTTCTAAAACGTATACATATTATTGCAGGTGACTGTACAGTGAATGAAACTATGTAATGAACTTTTCATTTAATTTTAAACTTTAGGTCTTTTTGGATAAAACCAAAAGTTCAATGGCAGTTTTTGTAATCCCAGTGATTTGATAATGGTTAACAATTAGTAGAATAACATGACATGACATACCATAACTGATATTATAATCTGATTTTTACATCTATGGTGTTATACACGGTGATTTTATAGTGGTTTCGGAAAAAGAATATTTTGTTTCACACACAGTTTCGGTAGCAAAATCGACTGGAAGTTTTAATTTTGAAAGAAAAAAATATTACTTTATGTATGGCAATAAATTATTACATTTTTCTGTTCACTTGTACATTATTGCCAATAATGTACAAGTGAACAGAAAAATGAATGGGACGTGTAAAAAAGAAAAAAAATTTCGCCAAATTAGGACTTCCTTACGATTTTACTATCGAATTGTGGCCAAAATCTTTTTTTTAGAAACCACTATAAAATCAACCGGTATATTATGTTATTTTGTATAACTTTCCAGGTACAAGACTCACAGTACTACTCAATACTGGACTCGAGCCGGTGGCTGCGGTACGTGGCCAACTGTATCAAGTTCGCCGACGACGCCGCGCAGCAACTGAGTAACAACGTCACTGTCGTCTTGCAGGAAGGTCAGTAGTTCAGCTCTCTACTATAACAGTTTGGATATTTGGTATGAGGATCCGCGAATTTTTCGCCTTTGGATATCCGTGGATGAGGATCTTTTTTGTCTTTCGAATATCTGTGGATACAGAATTTTCTTCATCCTTGAATATATCCGGATACGGATCTTTCGTATCCTGCGGATATAAGCGGATAGGGATCTTTCGTATCCTGCGGATATAAGCGGATACGGATATTTCGTATCCTGCTGATATAAGCGGATATGGATTATTTTCCTTCCTCGCATATCCGTGGATACGGATCTTTCTTCTTCCTTAGATATCGACGAATACGAAAGCTCTCTCTCGAATATCCGCGGATACGAATCTTTCTTCTCCCTTCAGATATTCGCGGTTACGAAACTTACTTCTTCTTACGAAACTACCGTATTCGCAGATATTCAGCGAATACGGAATTTTCTTATTCCTCGAATATCCGCAAATACAGCGGATATTCGAGGGATAAATCTATTTTTTAGTAGTCTAGTTTAGTAATCTATTTTTTCCTTGGTTATTTGTGAAAGCAGATATTTCTTGTACCTCGAATACCCGCGAACACGGATCCTTCACCGCCCTCGTATTCCCGTGCACATTATGCCGTGCTAACCCGTGGTGTTGCAGGCGACGGCGTGGACTACGCGGCGCTGGTGTCGTGCGTGACGCAGCTGCTGGTGGACGCGCACGCGCGCTCGCTGTCGGGCTTCCAGTCGCTCGTGCAGAAGGAGTGGGTGGCGCTCGGACACCCCTTCTGCGACAGGTCAGTCGGTAGCACCGCCACGTGCCCACTACATGCCATGCTCTTAACAACTTCTTAGTTGCGCTCGTGGCTACCCCTGGCAGTAAAAAGGACGTATCTAACATTTTTTATTAAAGACTTAATTATTTTGTTGAAATGAGAAAAAAGACAAGCTGCTGGTATTTTCAATTCTTTTCTACCCTGGGGTCTACTTATCATTTTGATTTTTTGTGTGCCACTACTGTTTGAACTCCTTACTAAAGAGAAAAGGACGTAAATATACTTAGGACATCGTCTCATACTAAACGGTGTGACAGATTCGGGCTCCCGCGGCCCGGCAACCCCAAGGAGCAGTCCCGCGAGGCGCCGGCGGCGCAGGCGGCGCCCGTGTTCCTGCTGTTCCTGGACTGCGTGTGGCAGCTGCTGCAGCAGTTCCCGGCGCACTTCCAGTTCAGCGAGACCTACCTCACCACGCTGGCCGACACCGCGCACAACCACATCTTCGACACCTTCCTGTTCAACTGCGCCAGGGACCGCGAGCTAGCCGTCACCAAGGTACGACTAACGACCTTCCACTTATCGCCCATTAGTCTTTAAAACCTCCGTGGCGTGGCGGTAGTGAACGCGACTGCTACGCAGGAGGCGTGGGTTCGATTGCGGGAATCGGTCAAATAGTGCAATGAATATGAATATTTGTATTGGTCTAGGTGTTTAGATAGATAGATAGATAGATTACTCTTTATTGTACACCAAAAACAAAACAAAAAAAATAAAGACAAGAAAACACCAAGGACAAGTAGTGAGAGTTACAGTTGTTCTAATGTACAATGGGCGGCCTTATCGCTGGAAGCGATCTCTTCCAGGCAACCTTGGGATGGACAGTAGCGTGACATAACAATATGTTGATTGGTGTAGTTAACAGTTAATATAAAATAAGGCAAGACAATCAGTACAAGCAGTAAGAATTATACAAAACTATATTAGAAGTAGGAAACATAAAATAAATATTAACACAAAATAAACAAACATTACCTATATGAGTATCGAGTATACATAAAATAAGTATTATATAGCACTAACCTCACTATCGGATATATACGGTTATAACATGCAATACGTATATAAGATACAGAGTATAAATATAGGGAGTAGATATATATAAAGGCAACGAGTAACTAAGTATACAATTTGTGAAGCACACGATGATAGGTAGTGGTCTGTAACCATATTTTTAAAGATATTGAGGGATTTAGCCCGTCTTATATTCACTGGTAATGCATTCCACAGGCGCACAGCCTTGATAGTGAATGATTTATCCGCAAAGTCTGTGGAATGCGTCGGCATTCTCAGCCTCAAATTCTCGGACGACCTCAAGCACTTCGCATGTGTGTCATGTAAGAACTGGAAGCGCTCTTTGAGATAAGAGGGAGTGGTGATAGATCTGTGAGGTCACAATATTTTTCCAACCAGTAATCATAAGTACCATTCTTATGGATATTTCTTGAATGGCATATTTCTCGTACAGAATTTCGTCCAGAGGCCGGTGTGGGACTGGGGCGAGCAGTTCTCGGAGCAAGACACGGCGTTGTTCTACAACCCGCTGTATATGGGAGTCAAACCTGCGCCACAGACGCAGAGGCTATGTGAGTACATTATAACAGTTTCACAGGGAAGTGCATTGCACAAATACGGACAGATACCCTAATAATTTGTAATTACTTAGACGAAGAAAATGTAATGAAATATTCGTCAACTATATTTATTGCATTACTGTCAAAACGATTCGGCTACGGTATTTAGAAAACTTTTATTCGTTGTAACAGCTCACCATCTTGTGTCAAAGTTTAAGTGATGACGGTTATGATGTTACTGGAAGAATATTTTTCACACATTACACCTCAAAATTCAAAATTCAAAAAATTATTCATTCTGTATAGACTATAAAGGTCTCAGCACACATATGGGATCGCCTCGAGCCGTTCAGAATTGTTTGTATTAAACTCCGTACTGCAACGCACATTAATCGGAATCATAACGTAATCGCCTCGCCTCGGAACAGGCTCCGAACTAGCAATTTCCGCGCTTACGGCTCGTCGTCTCCGCGCTTGCGTCACTTCGTGCCCGAGCTCACGTCTCTTCTTAACGTTTGAATGCGACGAGGCGTAAGCGCGGTGTCGCCTAGCCGTAGCCGAGTTGACGTACAGGCGCTGCTGATATGCTTGCATTACGTGCATACGTTAGGTTGACGCCTGTTTGACAACGAGGCGAAAGGTGATACGGGTACGATCTCTTTCCGATCCGATATGTGTGTAGAGACCCTTAAACGACACTTACAAAATGCCAAAATAAAAAAAAAATATAAGTTAGTTTAGCAAATGAACCACGCGACCTCGGCCTGAAAAGACTCCGGGAAGAAACTCAGCAAGCTTTTTTTTCACCTAAAAGCTTTTAGACGTTCATAGAAAGCATTAGTTACCTCAAAATGACCTTCAATAGTAGAACTAACTAACCACTGGTCCTGTCGGTAGCGGCCGCGCCGGCGGAGCTGTGCCGGCTGAGCCCGTGCGCCAACGTGGCGGCGATGGAGCTGTGGGCGCAGTGCTACGAGCGCTGGCTGCTGCCGCTCGACGCGCGCGGCGCCGGCGCCGTGCAGTACCACGTGCACAACTACGGCGTGCGCGCACAGGTACGTACCAACGTGGCGGCGATGGAGCTGTGGGCGCAGTGCTACGAGCGCTGGCTGCTGCCGCTCGACGCGCGCGGCGCCGGCGCCGTGCAGTACCACGTGCACAACTACGGCGTGCGCGCACAGGTACGTACCAACGTGGCGGCGATGGAGCTGTGGGCGCAGTGCTACGAGCGCTGGCTGCTGCCGCTCGACGCGCGCGGCGCCGGCGCCGTGCAGTACCACGTGCACAACTACGGCGTGCGCGCACAGGTACGTACCAACGTGGCGGCGATGGAGCTGTGGGCGCAGTGCTACGAGCGCTGGCTGCTGCCGCTCGACGCGCGCGGCGCCGGCGCCGTGCAGTACCACGTGCACAACTACGGCGTGCGCGCACAGGTACGTACCAACGTGGCGGCGATGGAGCTGTGGGCGCAGTGCTACGAGCGCTGGCTGCTGCCGCTCGACGCGCGCGGCGCCGGCGCCGTGCAGTACCACGTGCACAACTACGGCGTGCGCGCACAGGTACGTACCAACGTGGCGGCGATGGAGCTGTGGGCGCAGTGCTACGAGCGCTGGCTGCTGCCGCTCGACGCGCGCGGCGCCGGCGCCGTGCAGTACCACGTGCACAACTACGGCGTGCGCGCACAGGTACGTACCGACACGTACAACGATGGCGTGCGCGCACAAGTACGTACCCACGCGTACAACTACGGCGTGCGCGCACAGGTGGAGAACCTACCCACGCGTGGAGCTGTACCGGCTCGAAGGAATTCACTTGATGGTCTATCGAGCCGGATCTAGTCACGGTAGGATACGCAACTGATTATTCGCGAACAATCTCTGCATCACCCAAAAGGTTTGACGGATAGATTAGGCATTAAGTACGTCTTTGTACGTGTATTTTGTACACAACATTTTAAAAAAATGTCATATAACTTCTAAAATATTTATTCACTTACATAATGGTCCTTCGAGCTGGATCTGGTCCGAGTAGAATACATAAGTGGATAATGCCATGTGAACCCCGAAATATTTGTTAAATTTGTACGTGTGTGTGTGTGTGTGTCTGCATGAAAATGAAACTATTACTATGTAATCAGGAACCAAGAAGATATAAATACAACTTAACATGTGAATGTGTATATAAAGATGTAAACTTATTTCCTTGGCTGTGTGTACACACTAACATATTATACTTTACTTAATATTTATCGATTGTTTACAGATCCAGCAACTAAATGAAAAACTGACATCACTGTCAATATTATCGAGACGGCAGTCCAACGGTGAGGACCTCGCAGTGAGCCAAAGGCGGCACGTGTCACGGTTCTTCCCCTTCAGCCTCAACCGGTCTGACGTCATCACCGCCAACCTCGACGCCATGCAAGTCAGCCTCATCGACGCTAGTCAACTCGTCGAGTCGCAGTCATTGCTCAACGCACCCGACTAACGATCGATATTAGACCTTATGCCGACGTAGTAAGGTATGTCGAAAGCGGTTAAACAAATTATTAGTATGTTTTTAAAATCATGCGACTATAGCACGTATTACATTGTAATAAGGTAGTTTGTTTAATAAATTACTCTTATTGCCGGAGGACGAATCGAGCCCGAGTTAAGTAACTCTGAACATAATTAGGACCGTATTATTTTTGAAATGTCGGCTTGCTGCGTCCCCGGTACCATCGCGTGACGTCAATATGAACTAGTCGGTAGTTACGTAGAAGTCATGGGAATCATTCTTTAGATAGCTTGGACGCAAATTTCAAACGATTTTAGACCATATTTGAAAGTCTATAAGTGAGATAATATCTCTCGTTATGTGTAAGATAGCGACTAGAATTAAATAGTTCCAGAATTATTACATTAATGTGTACATAATTTGCGCCACAATCTGTTCATTATTGGTTTAGAATCTAAAAACTGTAGAATATTTTCGTGTAAACTTTAATGACGCGATGCAGCATTAGTTCAGCCATCTGCCTAATAGATGGCGTTAGTGGTTCTTTACAAAAGTTAACTATTGGTTATAGGATAGCGTCGTAACAGAGGCCTTAGTCCAAAGGTGGACTGTGATAGACTGATTAAATACAGAAATTCAGTTAAGACTTGTTTATATCATGTAAGTAAAATTGAGAACTATGACGCATTCAGCTCTTTCTCTTATTTTTCTCATTTTCTCTTTTAGCCAACAGAATATATTTGTGAGGTAGTTTTGATTATCAAATGTGAGAGTAAAAAAACCTTCCTCGATGTCTAATGAGAACGAGAAGGACAACCACAACTAAAAAATATAACTGACTTCTTTTGAAGTCGGTTTTAAAAGGAAATGTCACAGCTCTCTTCCTGAGACTGTGCCTTCTGCTTATCATCAGGCGCGTTGAAGTCAAATTGACGTGCCCTAAAAGTTAAATAAAAACCTTTAAAACGATTGTTTTTTAAGTATGAGTGAATTAAATAATAAATAGTAATTTTAAATCAATAATGAACAGGACTCGCGTGTTTACTTAGAACAAGTTATATGACGAACAAGGCCTACGTACCGCGGCCATCGTGGAGTAATAGGTAAATTAGATATAATATATTCATCTTACATTAAGACGTACATAATAAATAAGTGTATATAGATGTGTCTCTAAAAAACTTTATTTTTATAAGTTCCCTGTAACAAGGAATTGATTAAAAAAATGTATATTCCATTTTTAATATTAATAACTGTATTTTTATAGTCATCGTTGTATGGTGTGACCAGTTAAATGTATATGAGCCAATCTGCGAAAGTATTACATAGGGTACGTTCATGGTGCATGATTTTAGCGCTTATAGCGTTCTCTTAGAACTTACCCATTCGTTCGGAAATTTCCGCACTTATACAAGCATCGGGTATATAACAAGTTCGAGTTGTCTATTTGCTCTTACTGTGTAACTTTACTTTAATAAATATTTAGCTTAAATAACTTTGTTACCAATACTGAATCCTACATCTTCATAAAAGAATATTATTCATCCTTTGTTTAAAATTAATTGATTTTTTAATAAATAACTCTACGTGTCCCATTTACTCAGCTGAAAACACTTTTTATCGGTAACAGCATTGATTTCCGCTTACACATTTACTTGTTGAACATTTTAGTAATACATTTGAAATAAAGCCGATGGATCGTGTTAAATAATGTAAACCAACGGTCCATCTTTTGGATTAATCTATTATGTACAATACAATACAATTTCACTATTCTTATGGAAATTCTTATGAGAGTAAAGAATAGATATAGTAAATACGAATAATTTTTAATTACCATAGAAAATTTGATGAGTTGGATTTGGATATGTTTGAATAGGTACTCGATAAAACTCCTTTGTGTAGAAAAAAAATTAAAAAATGCCCTTTTTTTTTCTTTTATATGTTAGTGTTATAATCACCAAATCACAACGCAGAACGTTTACTTAAGACTTAACCGCATGCCGGTTCAGTTATTCCAAGTTCTCTACCAGATAATTACATGAAGGGCTTCCAACTTAAAGACCATGCCAAATTCACTCGTCATCGTAATTCATTCAGTGATATTATAATATTTACTCATCGTGCGTAAAATAATATGGGGTCAAGAACTTATCGCGTATTTTGTGATTTTATAAACTTTAATAATTTTGTTGTTCGTTGGTTTATAAGTGCCCGGTTAATGGCAATAGGCTCGCCACCTATTACATTGGGACCTAAATATCAAATGGCGAAATGTGGGTGCTAGCACCTCTGCCTACCCCTTCGGGGATATAAGCGTGATATTATAAAAAAAAAATTATAATAATTTTGTTACTTTTTTGTATGGTGAGGTAATATATATATAGGTTTTCCTTGAAGTTTCTCTGGTAATTAAAAATTAGTGATGTATATGTCGCTCGGACGTACCTTAGTTGATGAGTTTACATACTTTACCACATCTCGCTGGCCTTACGTTCGCTGTTACCATCGATATTACGGTATACATGTTGGGTAAAAACCAGTAGTGTGACAAACGAGAAAAAAATTACTTTTTGTCATACTGGTGTGATAATGTGGTGTGACTACGAGTCGGTAAGGGATCCAATTCTTCACGCGAAGAACTTAATTACCATGATACATAAAACTCGTGCTCACCAAAAGGTTTGAACACATCAATTTTAACAATTTATTGACATTGCCCACGATCGAGCACTATGCACGCCACTGCACTGAATTGAATCGAAATATATTCCAATTAAATCAAGATTTACACTTTTACTGAGTTTTGAATAAATATCTGGCAATACTCATAATTTGAATAAGCCGTCGGTCCCGGTTGTCATACAAGCATCTATGGCAGTCGTTACGGGTAACTCAAAAGTCCAACCAGTCTAACTTGGAACTTCGATATCGCCATCGGGCATTGGATCATTGTTTGTAGAGGTCAGATGGCGGTTGCTTCACTGAAAATATCGAAGTTCAGCCGCAACACAGTTAGACTGGAAAGCCGACCCCGACTGAGTTGGGAAAAAGGTTCAGAGAATGATCTGGCAATACTCGATATAATCATTGTCTACAGATTTTATTGAAGATGATTGACCTGCATAGTGCTCAATCAACATTAGACGTACTGACACCAAATCTTAACTTATAATAACTGTTGTAAATATGGCAGCTACTTGCTTCCTAAGTATGGACCTTGATATTCACGAATGCGCATCTGTATTTATGTTTATGTGTGAGTAACCATAGATATAATCAGCAGTGAAGTTGCGATTATTCGGTTTGTAAACCGCGAGCAAATGTGGAATGTAAGTAAAAGTCCACCAGCTCACGTGATTCCTTCTTTCTACAGTCTTAGGTCCTTTAAGCGGGGTGTAATAAACCATCAGATGAGGCCGTCAAGCCGAGCGCCACCATTGTAACATAATACTCGTTCCTGAGACTTTGCCTTGAGCTTATCATCAGACGAGGTGCAGTGAAATTGACGTGTCCAATATAAAAAAGTGAAGCTGCGATTATCCGGATTACAAATGTAGAAAAAGTAAAAGTAAGTTAAATTATACAATGTGGAGCTTTATCTAAGAGTAAACCCTCTTATATTGTCAACAAAAATTTATTTCTAGTGATATTGAAAAAAATATTTTCCGGTTTTTCGATTATCCGGATGACTCACAGCAACATTATGTCCGGCTAATCGACACTCCACTGGCTACTATTTTAATTTCGAACGAATTAATGTTACATGCAATAAACTACTTTTTATAAAACGCATTCGTGAATTTTATAGAGAAATACTTTGTTATTATTTTAGTATTTATTTCCTTATGATTATAATTATTATTTTATTTAATTTTCGTACAGCTATATTATCGAAATGATGTCGTTGTGTAATTTTATTAACGTCGCGTCGGTCCATACGTTATTTTACTACCGTTGAATACAATGTATTCGGTTATTGTCTGTTCAGCTTAAAACTGTGCTAATTTTTTTCAGTTCGGTAGCTTCGAAATGCTTTCTGCGATTTTCTGTCGGATATCCGACTATACATTTTAACAATCTAACACTTGTAATCCATGAAAGGTTAAATGTGTATTTGGCAAGCTAATATAATCTAAGGGCTAACTTATCATAGTCTTAACATGTAAGCGTTTCAATGATAATCCTCAACTTTAACCTGTTGGAACTGAACTTCTAATATAGTACAAGTATTTAGCAGATAATACAAAATTGTTCTTATGATATAAAGAATTACTAATCATTTTAAGTATTATTAAAATTGAAGACGTTCTCAAATGGCGCCACGTAAAATCTATTATTTATTTGACTCCTGACTGAAAGCCAAAGGGGTACAAGCTACAACAATAGTTGATAGGAAAATCACTCCTACTGTAAAATGTTTATGATGTCGTTTGGAACCGTTTTTCTTTGATAATTGTTATCAATTGACCGCTGAAGTTCTTCTTACGTATCTGTTCATCCGCTCCCATCTGAGAATTGTCAACATTGTAATATTATAAATTGTATTGTATCCATTTTTATTTAACCCATAATCTTGTATCAATATCAGTCGCTGGACACGCGTACCTGTCTTACTGTATACGAATTAGCACGTTATTCTGTGGTCATTAAAGTATATTATTTTAAATTTTAGAATTAAAGGCAGTCACACACGTCGACTCAAGTAAATTATATTGGGTTTTTAATTTCGCTAACTTCATTGTAAGAGAACCTGTAAGAAGTCGCCGTATGTATCCGCTTTTAGACGGAATTTGACAAGAATCGACTCTTTATCGACAAGTAGCGATACTTCATTATAAACCTGACTTATTATGGACAGACACTAATTGATCGTTGTATATAGAAAATAAATGCGGCTGATTAATTTTGATATTCTGCGATTTAGATAAACATCACATTATGTCTGTTCTTGTTACCTTATGAAACTGTAGAAAATGCGCGTTCCTTACTTGACTATACTTGCATTTTCACCTTGATATTACTACACACGTAATTTGATATAGAATACAGCGCTAAAAATGGCCCATCTAAAAATATCGTAAAACGTTGCGAAACTTACTTTGGGCCACAAACAGGCCGGGTCTTATGAAACCATATGATCTAGACAGTTGGCAATAGTTTTGTAGAATGGAATAGATTAGATTGATTAATGTATGGGATTGACATCCGTTCACGCCTGTCATAAATGCCAAAGACGTCAAAATATGTGTCAATTCCATACATTGAACATTATAGCTATTCCATTCTACAAATCGACTATGAACCAATTGCCACTTGTCTACGCCTTTTGAGCCCTCCTTATGTCCGGGCCCCTAAACTTGTGTACCCCACGTGTTATTACTTTAAAAAAAGTACCTTTTCAGTAGGTGAAAGCGCTAGTATAGTGGATATGCAAGAAACGCATAGTATTGTTGTTATATTAAACTATGGTAAGTAATAACTTTATATTAGAAGCAAATATTTATGTAATTTATAAGTTTACGAACTGTTATACTGCTAACACGAGCCCCCTGTATACTCTAAGCACAACACAAATGTTACAATAGGTACAGTCAGCAAGAAAACCAGCTCAAACTGATGTGATACTATTTGAAGTGTTTAAAAATCATGATACCTACCAAAAAACAAGAATTGTAATAAAAAAGGTAGTTGTGTTTTCGTTTTCAGGAGTGTTCCCCTAACACCCTGTATAGTATCGCGCCAACACTTGCAGTTGTACCTATACATTGTACCTTAGCCACTAAAATAAATTCTTATTCGCGATTACTTAAGAGAAATTATTATATTTTGACAACTGTACATAACTTGGTTAGAAAAACCCGGATATTAACGCGATCATGTGATTGTTTCGCGGTCCATAGTGGTGGTAAACAAGGACACGGTCAGTGTAGTGTCGTAACAATTGCGATGTGGGGGTAGTTGAACAAGAAACTTCACCCTCCCCGCAGCCCTCAGAGTCGTGACAGCGCATACTCCAGTCAGCTTGTGACCACGGCTAGTGCAACCTGGCCGAAACGTCAAGCAAATAAAAGGTAAATTATTGTATTTACCATAATATATTATCGCGTTAATACCCGGGTTTCGCTAACCATATATCGCGAAAGTTTAAAAGTGAGTGTACATAACTTGTAAGAAATGTACATATTTTTACCAAAACAGACACGAACTTTATACCGAATATAAAGACAGGCTGTGCGTGCCAATCGATGAAGTTTCTTAGTAATAACCTTTCCTGTTTGCAACGCATCGATCACACACGACGTTACACTTTCCTAATCTTAAATCTCTATCATCTAGATGTAATCTATTCTATCTAAAAAGTATTGTTGTAGTAATCATCGTCTTACGCCCAAAATTGTGCCATTTCCATCACTCGCTGCTTAGAAATAATATTGTATCAAAAATAATCAGTATAAGTACGCATAGCCCAGTGCAGACTGTATGATATATGATTCGTACCAAATTATGTAAGTGTACCTGACAAGGTTTAACACAAAATGTTCAAATATGAAGAATAAACAAGTTACAAAATGTTTTTGTTTTATTTACTAATACTTCCTGAATGTAATGGTATTTTTTTATAAATTCGCGCATCTAATATCTTGGAGAGGTAGACAGAAGTGTTTTGACATCCACATTGCGACAATGTTTTCGATACCAAGACGTGCGTTGGTGGGCTCATTAACAATTTTTGTGAAAATTAAAGTTTTCAATGCGAATACCTATTCCTTATGTTTGTCATGCAATATCTTTTTGTTTGGTATGACTAGTTTCTGATTGGCAACTCTAGATTTTGAATTCAGTGTTACCAATAAAAAAGGTTTTTCCCACACCCTTAACATGCTTAATAATTATTATTCGCGTGTAGTAATACATAATAATAAAAACACCATGTAATAGAGCTTGTCTTTTATTCATCTTAAGGTAAGTATGTATAAAAACAAGTGGCAAATATATTGTGTACAATGTCGTAGAATGTCTTGTATGCTTCATAGGATCATTCACCGTTTCTATTCTATATCAAACCGTCTAGTAGCCTCAAATATATAGTGCTAGCAGGACTTTTATACACGTGCATGCAACGCTTGTGTATAAAAACCATGCACTAGATTGTGCGTGCAATACGATGCTACTACCTTTTACGATAACATTTTTACACTCATTTTTAAATTCTTAGGCAGTCCAGCACACCCTGCTTTCTCTTATTTCTTCCAGTTGTACGTACGCAGTACGTACCTGTTAATACTATTATATTAGTATAAAGAAAATATTAAATACTCCACGATTCTTGTTCGGCTATAAACATTTCAATAAATAATTTCTAAGTGCAGTATTCATATAAACTTTAAATAGAGTAAAACAATAAAAATATTGTTACTATTTTGTTTCTGGTAATATTATTGTTACTAGATACAAAAAACTAAAACGTTTTTTTATTAACTAACTATAGCATAGACTGAACACATATACAACCCTCATTTTCACACAAATTATGAAATTTAATTAGACTAGTTAATTTTGTCTATGTACCTATAAGAAATCTGTGGATTTTCGGTTTGGTTGGTCAAACACATAAATTCTCCTAAGAGGGCACCAGAAAAACAATTCGCAAGCAGGTCTTCAGCTATGACATCAAGCTAGCCAGCCAGTAGACTACATGAGGACGAGTATGTGGGAAGATTGAACATCTGTCAATAGCATAAACCCCACTTCAGTTCGTACTAAATCCTAAAGCAAAGTAAATCTTCCAAAGTCCATTGATAACTAAACCTATCCTCACGATTTGAATAATATTCTTAAAAAAAATATACAATAATTTCGAGAGCACGACGCAGTGTCTTTTACGCAGGCTTAGAGTCTTCGCTCGAGTGCTCGGCCTTCAACCTCCTGATTCTCGCTAAATGTCTTTTGGCGATGTGGATGCGGTGGACTAGCATGGTCCGCTCCCAGCTCCACACCTTCCAACGCTGTTGATTATTTTATTTTTTATTATGATATTACACTATACATTGCGAATGTAGTCGATACTCGATATGGTACCAAAATTAATAGTAAGTAAGTAAAAATTTTTGCCTTTATGGCGTAATGTCACGGTGGTTCATGGTTTAAAGTCATGTACAGATTAAAAATATTGATTTATAATTGTGTTATCCATTCAGGACCCTGATTCTTCTACTTGTCAACTATTGTCACACCACTGAGATTACGTAAAACGCCATGAACTTATACTTCACTGCAGTGGTGTTAGTAAAAAATTAAATGGCATCATGTTGAATAAAGGAACTGATATGTTATGAAGTCATCATTTAATTTTGAACTTTAAGGTTATATGCATAAAGGTGAAAATGCAATGACAATTTTTGTAATCTCAGTGGTTTGATAATGGTTCACAATTAGTAAGATCGGGTTCCAGAACTATTGACCACAAGTCTAAACACTACGCTAAGATAACAGAACATTTTTTTCAATCAGTAACCGAAATTACCAATATTACATCTAACCCCTTCAACTGTGGGGTCATGATGGTATTGTAACAGTCAGGATTCGAACCTGCAACCTCTCAATCGTAAGGCCTACTCCTTAACCAGCAAGCTACCCATCATTTCATTACAGAACCAAAATTAAGTCATTAACCCAAATTTATTCATCAATGATTTACCTAATTACCGTAATATAATTCAGGTGCAAAAATAAAACATGCAACATCAACGAACCATATTTTATTCACGCTACACAGAATAAGTTAACCCTAGACGACTAACCTTCGTCGAATCGACGAACACGCGATAGAAATATTGCTTTCTCTTTTCGGCGCGCGCGCCAATCGTCGTGTCATCGCTTGTCAACTCAGTGCCGGCCGCGCTTTCTACGCAGGCACCAGCGTCAGGCAGGTAGGTACTTTAGTTTTTGAGATATTACGAAAATATTCGTCGTTTCGACGTATGGTTAGCTTTTGTGTAACTTTTTTTACAAATATTATTTATACGTTTTTGCAGTTTTCACTATGTCTTCTGAACAATTACTGTCTGATGAACGGATTTCGCGTTTATTGTTGGGTGAGGAA
This sequence comes from Pelosia muscerda, assembly GCA_963691645.1. NCBI lineage: Eukaryota > Metazoa > Arthropoda > Insecta > Lepidoptera > Erebidae > Pelosia > Pelosia muscerda. The sequence goes on along the minus strand of OY829114.1, from coordinate 1,875,095 downwards.
GATCTCAGTGCAGAAGAAGACTTTGATGATAGCGAAACCGAAGATAATGTGGAAGTCGATGAGGTGGAAAGTGACACGCAAGACGACCCTTCCGATCACGAGGATGTTGAAGACCATTCTTTACCTACTTTGCCGGACGATGTACCAGAATCGACACAAAGCTCAGGTATTATTTCTAGTATTTTGACCTTCTCACAAAGAAATATACGTAGTCGGTCTCAACATATATGGGCTACGAATAAAGGGCGCGTGTCAAGCAGGGTAGCTGGAATAAATATCGTGCATGTTGCCAGGGGACCTACGCGTGCCCTAAAAAATATCTTGGATCCATTATCCTTACTTGAACAATTTATGACTGGTCAGATGCTAGATGAAATTGTTAAATGGACGAACGCTGAAATAATAGTAAAAAGACAAACCTATGCTCTAATTAAAACGACGCAAAATGAAACTTGCAAAGAAGAAATCAGAGCCCTTCTTGGTATTTTGATATTATCTGCGGCTCTAAAAGACAATCACCTGACTCTCGATGAAATATTTAACCCTGAGTATTCTGGTACCAGATACGTGTCATGTATGAGCAAAGAGCGATGTAAGTTTCTACTGCAATGTCTGCGTTTTGATGACAAAGCCTTTCGCTTACAGCGCCAAACAAATGATCCCTTTACACCCATAAGAGATTTATGGGACATGCTAATGGTTCAATGCCGCCAGAACTATGTCCCAGGCACCAACGTTACTGTTGACGAACAATTATTGGCATTCCGAGGTAGATGCAAGTTTAGAATGTATATTCCAAATAAACCTGCAAAGTATGGCATCAAGCTGGTAATGATGTGTGACAGTGGCACAAGATATATGATCGATAGTATACCATATCTCGGGAAAGGGTCCTCTACCGGTACACCTGGTACATCTTTGGGTGAGTACTTCGTAAAGGAAATTACTCGTAGTATCCATGGTACAAACAGGAATGTCACTATGGACAATTGGTTCACATCCATACCCCTAGCAAAACAGTTATTACAGCAACCATATAAATTGACCCTTGTAGGAACTCTGCGAGCTAATAAACGGGAAATCCCCGATCAAATGAAAAACTATCGATCACGGGATATCAATACATCGAGGTTCTGTTATGATGGCCCCCTCACTCTTCTTTCGTACAAGCCAAAACCATCAAAAATGGTATATTTACTATCTTCCTGCGATGAGGAGGGTTCAGTCAACCCCGAAACAAAAAAACCACTTATGATTGAGTTTTATAATAGTACAAAAGGAGGCGTCGATACTTTTGATCAGATGTGCTCGATAATGACATGTAGCAGGAAAACTAACCGATGGCCATTGTGTGTATTCTACGGTATGATCAATATAGCATGCATTAACAGCTATGTAATTTACTGCCACAATGCTTCCGTAATGGGACAAAAAATTATGATTCGGCGAGATTTTATGAAGGGAATGCATATGCAATTGGTAGAGCCCTGGCTGAAAACACGACTGGGATTACGTACTATGCCGACACACGTAAAAAGTAGAATCATAGACATTTTAGGTGAACGTCAAAGTGAAGGTCAAATTGAAGGTCAAAGGGAAGGTCAAGGTGAAGATCAAGGGCAGTCATCAAGCAGCAGTAACCTTCAACAAGTCGAGACTGCAAATTCGAGAAAGAGGAAAGTCTGTGGTCTTTGTAGTTATAAGAAAAGGCGCATGACAAAATCATACTGTTCAAAATGTAACACAGCTGTCTGCGGTGAACACAAAGTTGATTTTTGTATAAAATGCGCTTCAAAATAATAGATTTAATTTTTTTTTTATGATTGATAAGACTTTGATTATGTTTCATGCCAAAGAAGAAAAGGCTATTTTGTGTTATTATTTTTTTAAGAATTTATGTCTATAAGTGTGTCTCTATTGATCTCAAAAACTAGTACCTTACGTTAAACTATAATAAGTAAATATATTTGGATAAAAATATAAATGTTAGTGTTTTATTTAATAGAAGAATACCTTATTTATATATTCACGTAATAAAATAGTACGAATATAATATTATTCGATACAATAACCAACCCACAAAATATGTTCATCGAATCGACGAATGGTTAGTCATTAAGGACTACAGCAGAAGGTTAGTCGTCTAGGGTTAAACAACCAAAAATATCTCATTCACAAACCAAAGTCACTAACTATCAACACTGCAATAAGTCTAAAGACCACTGAATGTCACAATATTCGGATACGTTGAGTAAGAACCCGTGCTGAATAGTCCAATTCCTGTCTTTTTCTACTCAACTCTATACTCTTTGGAGAGAAAGAAATTACATTATGTGAATGTTATTGGAATATTCGAGGGGTTTTACATGGACTTATCCATTTTAAATATAGTTATTTGATCTATCAAATAATACCAAGTCATTTCAAAATTTTTATCTGGTAATTTAAATACAGTTAAGTCTTTAACTCCAAAGATTAAAGCGCGATTCACACATAGCGCGGGTGCGGGTCGGGCGCGGGTGTTTTTGCCATCCATCGCCGTTTTCTTAATAAGGTATTTTTTTTACTTTAACCTGTAAACGGCGATGGATTGCAAAACGACCCGCGCCCGACCCGCACCCGCGCTATGTGTGAATCGCGCTTAAGAATCTAATTTGCAGTATACATTTTTGAGCTGCCCATACTTTACATTTGAGGCGAAAATAAAATATGTTAACTGCATAATTTTGAAAAAAAGGGAATGAAATAAAATTGTAGGTACCTGACCTTTTTTAATAAAAATAATAATTACAGATCGTAATATGAAGTTACTGACAATCCAAACTTAAAAACATCCATTCATAATAACATTCTCAAATACTAAATGCATTAGTGGATATGTTTTATACAATTTGAAACTACCACTGTGGAGTTTAGTGACTTGAAGTTATTATCACAAAGCGCTGTGTCTATCAGCTAGAAGCTATACAAAGTATTTACTAATAACAATATGTTAAATTAACAGGAACATAGGTCTCTACAAGTCACTAAAGAGCCACACAACTACGGCTAAACATGTCAGCATACAATGGTAAAAATAAACCACCAACACCAATGTACCAGAACCAATACCCGCTATCATTAAAATGAAACTGAAAGCTTACCATGTTTGGGTAAAGAAGCCGATCCGGGTCAAATTTGAAACTATCTGCACCACCATGATAATAATATCGGTATATTAACCACTAAAGAAAATTTTAAGTTCTTGCTAACAACTGAAAAGTTAATCCATGGTACATTGCTAGATAGATTTGGATATAGGTTGGCTCAAACGTTGGTACGACGATGTTGGCGGTTGGGCGCATGGCAGCGCGCGGTCCGGTCGCGTCCGACCCGCCGTCAGCGTCAGTTGTCGTCCTCGTCATTCTCAAACATCTCGTTGTATTCGCGCGAATGTTCGAAATCTTTGAGGTCCTGAACAAAAGAGATGGTAATATGAGAATGATTAAGAATACAACTTTGGCAGCGAATATAAAGGTGAAAAGGTATATCTGGATGTTATACAGTCGCCATCGATATTAGTTTAATATATTGAAAGTTACCGACCACACCTTAGCTTATGAGTTCGCATAAAAATAAAACAAATGTTAAATTTTTCCCTTAATGATTTTATGAATGATATTATTAGTGACTTATTTCAATATAGAGATTGTTCATAACTTTTTTTTAGTGTTCAGTAACTTCTGAAGGCGACTGTACACCGAATTGAAGCGAAAAGAAGAACATTATAGAGCTCCATGAAACTTGCCATAATCGTCGTTTTCTCTCCAAGCAGAAAATCATTCAAGTAAAACTGTTTCGCAAATGCCAATGAAAATGAATAATTTAAAGAGAGTCAGAACGTGCAACTTTCATACTTGTTGATTTAGTAGCCAAAATAATGGGGGACAAAATAAGCTGGTCGTATATATAATGTATATTATTATGTATAGCGTATATATAAAAACAGGCTCTAGAATGCATACCACACAATAGAAAACTTCATGCATATCTTCATTTATCTATTTGTTAAGAGACTGGGTACAAGCTATACATGGGTTGTTGTCTTTGGTAACTTAGTGATTAAAAGGGGTCGGCCTTACGATCGAGAGGTCCGAGGTTTGAATCCTGACCATTACAGTACAGATGTGAACCCACTTCTATTACAAGCCATTGAGTTCAGTTGGAGGGGTTAGAGTGAACATTAATATAAATGCGATTATTCCCAGTAGTCCCCTCTAGCTCTGTCCTCCGGGGTGACAGCTGGGAATCGTCTTCCCAGTTGTCACCGGGGTGACAATTTGTGTATATTGTGAAAAATTTGTGTTTTGTCATCATTGCAAGTTTCATCCAAACAGGAAATGATATAGAGAATTGTGTTATTGGATTAGCAATGTAAAGAAAGCATTAAGTAAACAATCATTTAAAAAATACATGTCCCCAGCTATTACGAGAAGATGACATTGATATCATAATACGATTTTGAAAATATTATGATATCAGTGATGTATCCCACAATTTGAAATTTCAACAAGATCTTTATTCATTTAGCCGCCCTTAGCACGAAAAGCTATCGAAGTCGTAGTGTCAAGGTGCATCACGCTTGGAGGGCTTCACACACACAGAGACACAGGTTCAAAGTAGGCAGGCTGTCATCGCAATTTCTTGATTCCACTTTTCTCCATTCTCTTGATACCTTTACATTACGAATTTGATAGTGTTTCGAGCTAAAGGGCACTGACTTGATCCCGCGGGCAATATTCAATATGTGTCCAAGTTGGTCAGAGTATTGCCCCAATACTGGATTCAAGTCCCATCTCGAATGCTAACGCTTTCTGATAGTTCTTTACGTACCTGGAACATTCCATTGGCGACGGCATATCCCGTCATGGCGATCGCAGCGAACAATGCTGCTAGGATCTTGTTGCGAGTCTGATTCGGGAAGTTAGCTGCCTCGCGCTCTGACTGTGTGCCCGTTGACTGTTTCTTTGCATTCTGTTTGTTGTATTCTGAAGCAGATGGACATTCTCATTATCATTTATTTGATAAATATTTCTGGGTTCTAGAATGCGGATAAACATACTTAGATACTTTTTTTAGTAAATACATACATAGAAACATCCAGACCAATGCAAATGTTCATATTCATGCACACAAATATTTGCACTGAGCGGAATCGAACCCACGCCTCCTGCGTAGCAGTCGCGTTCACTACCGCCACGCCATGGAGGTCGTCGTTTAAGCACACAATTGGCGGCCCTCAAACCTCTTGACCCTCTGAAGCTTGCACTTAAACTTTTCTGTTACTTAGCAGGGGCACCAAATATTAGGTGAGGTTGGCTTAGGGCCCAAAGCTGCTGGTGATTGTGTGATTTAACAGAAAGGCTTGATACTACACCATGGTGTATGTTGTACATTATATTTTATAATCAACACAACTTACCATCTGTGACATGCCTAAAGTTTTTCTGACTTATTCTGGCTACAAATCTTGAAAGGTTAGCAATGCCTTTCACGTAGTTAGCTAATGTGGCATTTGGGAATGGTGCCTTGACAAGCGGCGCCAGGTATGCAAACACTGTTGCGTCAAATGAAGAAGGCCTGTTGCCAAAAAAGTATTCACTTTCCCCTAGCCTGTCTGATAGGGTTTTAAGGCACTTCTCTGCTTCACTGTATAACTGAAAAACAAATGATATCACAATTAGAAGATAATCAAAACATCATAATTATTAATTAGGCACTGCTAATAGTTCTGGTCTGAAGTGAGGAGATTATATGTCCTCTAGTGGGGACACCGTTGACTGGACAGGTTAGATGAGCTTCTGTGTGGGCCATTTGACCCATTTTTCATGGAATGTCTGCCATAGATGTTCCTATGACAACTGGGATAGACGGCTTAATGTGCTCTCTTAGGCCCAATCAGATCAATGTAAATATTCATATTCATGCACCCATATACTACTGCCACATCATAGAGACCGTGAGGAGATTATAGGAAGAAAAGTTGGCAGTTAATAAAAGTTTTTTAAAAGAATATTCACCGTTCTTTCAATTTCCCTCAAATCTGTGTGTTCTCCATACAAGGCATCAATCATTTCTTTAGCTGCATTTTGGTATCTTGATGGGTAGTAAAAATTGAATGGAATAGATAGAGCTTTGGCATATGTTGGTCTGGTTAAGTCACAGTAATTTTTCTCATCCACCCACCAGGCGTACTGGTAAGCTGGATATAACTTTTCGCCCAAGTATTGTGTGAATGCACTTGCTTCGGCTGCTTGCTTTGTATTTAAGTGGACATCTGTACTGTAATGCTGTTAAAAAAAATTAGTTAATTAGTTTCATTTCTGCAAATTTTGTTTGGGATGATTATCTATGATTACCTGATACCTAAATGTTTAAATATTCCAGATTTTCTAGTTGACTAATGATGTAACCTGATGTAACACTGATTTTACCAGTATCAACTAATGCTACATTAAAGCTAAACTATTAAATATTATATTATTTAATTATTATATATGAAATATTAAATATTAGAAAAGCTATAGAATGATAAAAGATAACAATACCAAAGATTTTAAATGCTGTACAACTTCTTCAAAATTTGTGAGCAATTTGCGACCGTCCTTCATAACAGGAAGCTTCCCTTTGGGAGTGAAAAATGGATTGTTCGCTTCTCGAACTCGCACTGGCACTCCAATAAATTTCATATACGTCTGTAGACAAAATAAGTACAAAATATAGCAATGTACACCGGCCCGAACTAAGGTTTTAGGTTATAATGAAAAGTATTAGTACTCACTAAAACTTTAAGACATTCTAAATCGATGGAGGCTAGTCCCCATTCTCCTCGCCAAATATCTAATTCTATACTAGCCATTACTTAACGAAAACTTTTACAAATAATTCTATCAATTTTTCTAACATTGATCAAATAACATGACAGATAAGATAAATGCAATTGCCTGCCCATAGATTATCACTCTAAAACCAACCACCCCACAGATGCACATGCACACGCACACCACAGACTATAACTAAGCGAGAGCAATGGAGAGAGCAATAACACAGTAGTAAAGTAATGGGTAATAGTGATAAGTACCTACTGGAAAACTGCTCATTGTTGTCATGAGAACGGAAAATTGTTAGCTATAGTACCGAAAATGTATGGGAATCTACTGGGTCTATTGAGATTTAGTATTATTGCTCCGCTCCCTTGGATATGTGGTGATATAGCCTATGTTCACCGGGAATAGTGTAGATAGCTTTGCAACGGTCAGAGAACTTTTGAAATCGATCCAGTAGTTTCGGAGCCTATTCAATTCAAACAAACAAACAAACTCTTTATAAATAGGTACAGATAAAGAGTATCAACCATTCTTTTTCAAACTGGTTGACCTTATAAATACACGCAAGAAAATGTTGTACTCTAAACTCTACTGCAACATGTACCTACTCCAGTACCCTTGAAAACTTTTTATACCACATAAGTGGCAGACAAGCACTCGACCCATCTAATGGAAAGTGGTTGCCGTGGCCCATAAATTAATAGGTGCGTACTAGAGGCCGTGGCCTAAGGACGTGCGGAACAGCAAGGGCGCCACACTTGCACTGCCGACATTGGAGCAACCTACTGTCCTAAGTCCTTCTTGTAGTCGCTTCGATTCGAGTAGTCATGTTCGAGTCGAATAATGTTTGACAATTACAGTTAAAACACTAAAACTGCTGGTATAGTGTGATATCAGCCCCCTAAAATCAAACCGGACACACGGAAACAAAACTGGCGCGGCTAACGTGGCTCTGGAAGATTTAATTATCGCCGCCAATGGACTCGCCATTGATATTGATAATTTTGTATAACATTTACCAATATTAATCTATGATTTACCACTTGACATTGGCGAAATTGCGGCGAATCTGCTTGCTTGCAGAAGAAGCCATCTTTAGAAGAAAAAGTAAAATGTTCAGGTTCAGAAAACTGACGTGTTGTTATTGCATCGTATTCATGTCCTAATCTATGCACTCAATCACTCATCGAGTTGTTGTTTATTTTTACCTTGTTTCCAGTGTTTTCCACAATTTCCCATATTTTCAGGTTCCCACCCGATCTAATTGTTGCCAGTATATTGAGTTCCAAATGGGATTGAGAAGATAATAAATTATAGAGAAAGGAAAGCAGGAATTTTATTTTAACTAAGTGTTCTGTGATTTTGACCTTGTACAGTACAGTACAGTACACCTACACTCAAGTCTGTAAGATAGAAATTATAATCAATTTAGATTTTTGAAGTAAGTGGTACTGCCGTGCCGTTTGCCGTTTAGCTCAAAATCATTGCCGGTAAGGTAAATAATTGATAAAAATGTCTTTCCAATGGACTATTATCGCTAGCTATTTATATTTGGAAATCGTGATAGTCTTATTCATGATACTGCCAATATTCACTCCGAAAATATGGAACCAATTCTTCCAATCGCGCCTATTTGCCATATTGCAGCGACATGCTGCAATGTATTTTTATGTAATATTGGGAGTTCTGAGCCTATTCCTGATGGATGCTATTCGTGAAATGAGGAAATATTCGTACCATATTGAAGGCACCGCCACACACGTATCTAGTGAAATGAAAGTAAATGTGAAGCTGTTCAGAGCACAAAGAAATTTTTATATCACTGGTTTTGCTATATTTTTAGCTTTTGTGATTCGGCGACTTGTCGCCATGCTTATACTTCAAGAAGAATTACGCATCAAAGCTAGGGATATTATTAAAGAAGCAGAAACAACAATTAATCTTGCTAAGTATACAATAATATCTAATAACAAGAAAACGTCAGAGTCAGCAGAAGATCTTGACGAGGCAAGGGATCAACTGCAATTAACGGAAGAACTACTGGCGCTTGAACGTGGTAGGTCAGAGGATTTTAAACAAGAAGCTGCAGAATGGAAATCAATGTATAAACAATTAAAGGCTACTATGGCTAGTGCGGGTAAAGGGGATGAATAACAATACTAATCGAAATCAGTACTGAAAATTTAATACTATGTAAACTGTGTTATGTACCAATATTTATAATATTTAATCATTTTAATAATAATGATGAATTGGTCCTAATGTTGCATTTATATAACAATGTTAGCAGTTTTTCAAATAATAATTGTAAATGTAATCTTGAGTGTCATTATATACTTATTTCAAATTGATAAATAGTTTATAATATTTGTAAATTGTGTCGCTATGTATGAATCACAAATGAAATGACTGATCTGCAGGAAACAGGTTTTTTAGTCAAAGTCTAAGTAGTTACGAGAAAATAATGTAGTGGTCCTAATAATATTAATCTATGTGTACTTAATAATTCTTGATTTTTTTAAATTTTAATGTATGATGCAATCATATTGCTTGTTGTGTAATCGAAATTATAAAACCTGTGATTATTTGAAACCTGTTGTTACTATGCTTTAATATGTTTAAAGATTTAAAATCAATAAAATACTAGTCCTGTAAATATTAGAAAATATGTTAGATATCATTACAAACTTGTAAGGAAAGGAAAATATTTATTTTTTCACTGAAATTGTAATTTTGTAGCTTTTCAAAACTCAGTAATTTAGGAGTAATGTTTACTATTAATGTATATCGATGTTTGATGAATGTTAAATACCTACAATTCATAATATGTCAACTGTAACTTCTCTCTTTATTAAATATGACAATTAAAATATAGTTTTTGAGTCGTCTTATACCCCAATATAATTACAGTGTATTAACTCCCTATAGCTACATCTTAGACACCACAATATTGTTACTAGCTGTTGGGCTCCACCTACATCAAATACTGCTCTTCCTGCCGCTATCTGCATTGATTAATCCAAAATTAAAGAGATTTCACTCTTAAAAAAAAAAAATCATCAGAGAGCACGGCCTTGAGTTATGCGAGCCTGGTAGGTTGAGGTCGTTGCATAAATCGAAAAATGAGAAATCTTGTTTGTCGACAGGTCTAGCTTGATTCTTTTCATCCTAGTGTTGGCGGTGTCCCTTCTCTGTTAGACATCGCCAACGTGTTTAACGGCCGACCGAGGCTGTGTTCTTGCATGGGTGTGGAAGCGTGTCATGATAGTACCTAATGGAGCTCGTGCTTGACGGCCGATGTAACTTCACTATATCCGATGTCTGATCTGCAAATTGAAAGGTAGGTATCAGGCGAGGTGAAGTCAAATTGATGTGCCATAAATAAAAAAAAAAAATACCTACGGGTCTGGCGTGGCTCCATCTCCAACAGTAGACTACAAGGAGATGGTGCGATCTAGTGCTCTAAATGAGCCCTGGAGCCGATAGTCTTTCACTGCTACATCGGCGACGGAGGGTGGCGCTAGAGCAGGGATATCAAAGTGGAGTGGAAGCGACATCCTGTGCAAGTGAGAACAAGGCGCGCGCTGGTAACGGTGTTAAGACCCATTATGAAGAACTTGCTAGAAAAGCGACTTAATCTAGTACCGACTTATGCAGATGACCAAGACGTCGGAGACTGCAAGTTCCAAGACAAGCAGAATGGGGTAGCGGGACCGTACACCTCCCCCCTATCCCCTCTAGTTATGCCCCGGACACATGGAGATGATTTGCTTATGGGGCATGTTATTAGCTCGAAACCGGGGAAACCGGCGATGGGGGTGGCATTTTGTAGTGCTTAAACGTACTTCCTGAACATACCCTACCTGACATCTGAACTATTTGTCCAACTTGACTTTGACACTGACAACGGACAATAATTGCCTTTTTTAGCTTTTGTATATATTCTATCTTTATTACTCTCATGAGTACATGTATGTCCTCTTTCTATTTTTTAATTTTTCTAATGCAATTTCACAACTAATGTTTATGTCATCATCGTCAATATCGTCATTACTTACTTACCCAGATTTACCTATGAAAATATTGTGAGATTTCAACTACATATTTCAAGATATTTCATTTATTACATACTATTCTGAAACTATTTACTTCATCAAATAGTTCAGTAATAAAATGTACATGATTGTATAAACTTTATAGTGTCAGGTGAATAGGGACCCGTTATAAAGGGTACCGTTAAATATTATTTATGAATGTAAGAATTTTTAACAGAGTAAACCATCAGGTGAGATTTAGTGTAAAATATTTGCTTTGTGTGTTGTTACTTGTTAGCAAGAAACATACAATAAGTTACCTGACGGTCGTTATCATGAATGCAGTATATATGTCGCTAAAGTAGCTTTCCAATTACTTTCTTCAAATTTTTTTTTCTAAATATTTCATTTTGACTTATTGTGTTTTAGAATTTTCATTATTAGGTAGGCGCTACCTCAATATTATTGTTAATAATGCTAGGTATTTGCAGAACAGTCAACATTTTCCTCCAAGTTATTCAAATTCATTAATCATTACAGCCAATCAGCTTACACTGATTCGCAGAAGGTAAATATTTTATTTTATTTTATTTATTGTCCAAATTTACCACCTGTTTTCACTTTTAGTGTAGTGGTCTGCTAATTATGTTTAAAGTCACTATATAAAAGGTGCAAATCATTTGAAATACTTATAAATAAAGTAAAAATCAAATAAATTAATATATCTGCCAAAAATCTCAACACACACTCTGGCATGAAAGGCCCTTCACTCTTCATAGTGTTAAAATACTACCATAAGTGTAATATGTTCTTTGCACTTCACACACAGTTTTCCAAGCCATAAATTGAGAAGACCACAGTTAGATCTAGTAGTAATCTAGTAGAAATGGTGTTCTTCTAGAGAAACACCATTCTCACCTAGAACTGTCTGGATTGGATTAAAATTTGATAGCAAAACAACAGTAAAGGATTTCACAATCAGATAAATTTGAAAATGTTAAATTATAACATTTTCAAATTTATCTGATTATGAAATTTGTTAATTTAAAAAAAAATGTAATCTGAACATTTTTTAATATATATTATATTATAAATATATCTCATGAAAATTTTCATTTTTAGTACTTGCACTCAATCCTAACTTTTAAACCTTTATCTTCTGTATAATGCAACAATCAATGCAATCATACAATGAAATTGCACGTAGTCACCGGTTTACACCGATATATGGTGCAAATCGCCTTGCAGATCTATTCACCATTGCATTGAATCAGTATCATAACCACAATAAACAAGTTATGGTGTACTCACGATCATTATCAATCATAGCAGATAATGAGGAATTACACAGTCACAGCCCCTGTGACGTGGCGGTAGTGAACGCGCGACTGCTACGCAGGAGGCGCTAGTACGATCCCTGCTCAGTGCAAATATTTGTATGCATGAATAAGAATATTTGCATTTGTGTGGTCGTGTCCTGGAGAGCACGTTAAGCCGTCGGTCCCGGTTGCAATACGAATATCTATGACAGTTGTTACGGGTAGTTGGAGCCATCAAAAATCTGACTAGCCTAACTACAGAACTTCAATATCATCTGTTACTTCACGTCAGTCCAATGGCAATCGCTTCACAGAAAATATCTAAGATCAGCTGCATCTTAGTCAGACTAGAAAGCTGACTCCAACTGAGTTGGAAAAATTGGCTCAGAGAATGATGATGTTAATGCGAATTAACAAGATCGTGGTCTCGATATGGTGCCGGATATGGTGCCTATACCTAAACCTAATCCCGTGATTACGTAAAATCCCATTAACATTATTGTATATCGATCTCAAACATATTACAGAACAAGGATAGTGGCGGGATGTATTCAGAATGGAGCTCACTGCCACTGGAGGGTGGAGGGAGAGGTGTGCTAGGAGCAGTGGGTGGACGAGATGTTGTGTTGGCTATAGTTAAACAGTTAGCCTCACATGAACCGAGCCCTCTCACTACTGATGCTGAGGTAAGTGTTTCTTTTTCTGGTCAACCAATTAAGTGAATTTCATGCATGTAAATCCCCAAAGGGTGTCCCTTATGCAGAGGTTTATTTACACCCACATTTCAACAACTACGAGTGTTCTTTCCATGTAATAGGGGCAAGCCTATTGTCGTCAACCTGGCACTGTGGTAGTAGCCCTCTTTACACCTGAGCTTTATAAAATCCAGGATTATTTGGATGATAAACAAGCCTGGAAATGAGCTGTTCACTCCACTTGCTACTTAGCTAAATTTTGTATCTAGACTAAGTAAACTATTGTAAAGAGACCAAAAAAAAAAGAAAAGCCCGCTGAGTTTCTTGCCGGAGTCTTCTCAGGTCGGGGCCGCGTTTCGAACCGGTGGTCCATTTGCATTTGATAAAATATTGTAGATATTGACGTTTTGTAAGTGCCGTTTACTGGTCTATGCAGAATAAATGATTTTTGATTTGATTTGATTTGATTTGAGCATCTGCATTCGTGTTAAAAACGCGTGATCGAGTATTAACATTATAAAAGGGCGTATTCTCTAAAAATACTTATTTAAACAATCAATCAGCCTATCGCAGTCCACTGCTGGACATAGGCCTCTCTTAATGTGCGTCATAGCTCCCTATCCTCTACGATCCGCATCCAGTCTGTCCCAGTCGACTTTTTAGTCATCAGTCCATCTTTCTAGGTGGCGTCCAACCTTCCGTTTGCCTTCTAGCGGTCTCCTGAATTACCTAAATTTCAATCCTAAAACACCTAAGTTCAATTTAAAATCAATCTAAGCAATAATATTGAAATGACAGTGTAGTCGGAACAAGTCAGCTAGTTTCAAATAATATTTTCCTGCAGGTGGAATGGGTCCTGGAAGTAACCCGTTTCGGTCTATCGCTACCTCTGCAAGAGCACGAAGCCCTTCGCGACTGTGTGCGAGTATGCTGCGCGTGGCTAGCCCCACTGCTGCCGCCCACACCGCCGGCGATGCCACCTCCGCCGGCTATCCCTCCTCCCGTGGTCCAGGCGCCTCACAAATATGCCAGGAAAATATTGAGGCATTTGCAGAATCTCTTTGTGCCGAGACCTAATGAGAGTAAGTAATTTTTTTTATGTGTATTAATAGTACCTACTAAAGTTACGGCACACTCTAATGGCTGTTTTTACACGACTGGTTTTGTTCGTTTTTTTTGATGCACTTAATATTAGACAACGAACTGTTCGACGAATGACTAATGAAAAATATGGCGAGACTGGCTCAAAAGAAAATTAACTACACACACCAAAAAAGAGAAAACGGAACCAGCCGTGTCAAAACGGCCATTATAGCGTGCTGTAACTGTAGTAATAGATATCACTGGCATAATTTGATCTTATGACATTTACCGCCACCGAGATTAATACCATTGGGCAATAACATAAAAAGTACTAAAGGTAATAAACAATATTAGCAGCCGAAATTACTAATATTTTTTCTAACACTTTCAACTAAGCTCAATGGCTTGTGTTAGGAATGTCGTCAATAGTCGTCATGTCAATAGTGTAATAGCCAGGATTCGTTCCCGGAATCTTTCGATCGTAATTGCGACTCCTTATCCACAAAGTGCAGTATGTTTCTTGTATGCGCTTGTCGCAGGTCAACCTCCATAGTTCGACACTTTAGACTTAGACTGTCTTTCAAGAACCTAAACCACGTAGCAAGCCCCTTTTACGGTAAGAAGTAGAGGCTGCTTGCACGGTCTCAACCCTCTATTACACCGCTTGCGATAATATAATAATATATCGAAATTGTATAATAGTCATTAAAAATAATAGTGTTTCTACTTCTTGCAAGCTCTCACGTTCATATACCAAATGGAGTTGGGTGAGTTTGTGATGATTCATACGTTATCACTAGTGTTTAATCTTAATTTTGCACTTCATTTATAATCGCCAATGTTTATTTATCTATTGCTATTATTTTCTATGACGAAGCCCAATCACCAGGGAAGTGATTCTACTGAGATTACAGAAAACGCGATTAAATTAAGACTTTACTGTTATGCTGTTAAAGTCTGAAATTAAATGGCCTCATGTAGAACGAATGAAACAATGATAATTTTGAACTTTAACACTATGTTGATGAAGTCGAAAATTCAATGGTAGTTTTTGTAAGCTCAGTGGTCGGACAATTAGTAGAATTGGGGTCCAAATGTACTGTAGATCAGTTTTTCCATTTTATTGGACCTCTTTTCTTTACGTGGGGATTACTGCAATGACCGATACCAGTGGCTTAACACGAAAAACTATCGAATTCTTAATGTACAGGTATCGATAGATTGAAGTACATTATTGATAACACACTTGTACTCCTCTACTGTATTTATTAATGTTCCTAACCGGTTTCGCCTTGCGGTATTCTCAAAGGTTTACCTTTACACTGACAGTTAAGAACATTCCCATTACGAAACATTACACTAATTAACAATTTTTCACATGTGGGTTTTTCACATATTCACAATGCCGCAAGGCGAAACCGGTTAGTTAAATGGATAAATACAGTGGAGAAGTACAAGTGTATTATCGATTATATATAAAAGTGTACTCCACCAAGTGCCATCAATCAACAGTATAATAAAGAGAGAATGAAGCATTGCTATTGGCGCGCTTCACACGCTCACAGGTCCACAATAGGCAGACCGCCAATCGCAACGCCCCGTTCTGTCGATACCTTTACATTACGAATTCGATAGTGTTTCGCGCTAAGGGGTACTAGCCAAAATGCGAATGTCATGTGATCCGGTGCCGACAACAAATGTCACTCCCATACATTTTCAGAGCGATGACGAATGTAGATTTGGAACGAATGCATTTTGGCTAGTACCCCTGGTCACCGTTTCTTTCGTAAAACCTCATAATCAATTCCACGTTCCCCGCGACCCATAAGACAATGCCATTTCCCCGCGCGGCAGGCGGCGACCTGATCAGCAAGCAAGCGGTGCTGTGCCACCGCGTGCTGCGGCTGGCGCGCGCGCTGGCGGCGGGCGGTGCGCTGGGCGCGCGCGAGTGGCGCTCGCTGCTGCAGCTGCTGCTGGCGGCGGCGGCGGCGCTGCTGTCGCCGCCCGCGCCGCACCACTCCGCCGCCGAGCAGCTGTGCGAGCGCGTGCTGTGCGTGCTGTTCGAGGTGTGGATCTTGGCGTGCCACAGGTGGGTGCTGTTCTCATTTGTCATCTTTTATTTTCGACATTTAACTCTTCATCATTTTTTTTATTTAAGACACGTCAATTTCCTTTCCCGCTCTGCCTGATGGTAAGCTAAAGGCAAAGTCTCAGGAACGAGAGTAACCATTACAAACACGTAAAATGGTGACACTCAGCTTGACGGCTTCATTACATTCTTTTTCACGCACCGTTTAAAGGACCCGGAACTGTAGAAAGAAGGAAACACGTGAGCTGGCAAGGAATTCTAAGATTTAATGGAGCAGCAGAGGAAAGACCCACCGAACCGCTTAGTTTTTACATTAAAGGATACCTTACCTTTTTGGATTTTACCTTTTTTGAACCTTTTCAACTCGGTTGTCGTCGACTTTTTAATCTAACTGAAACGACTGCTATCTGACCTGCAAAACCAATTTATCCATATCGATGTTTTGTAGTTACACTCGTTATTTATTTTACGACTTGGCAACTAACAAAAACGAGTGCTACATTAATACTTAGGTCAATGCAAACAAACATATTAATTACATATATTTAACAAGAATCGAACCTGTGCGCATAGCAGTCGCGTTCACTACCGCCACGTGACATCATGTGTCTACCTTAACCCCATGTGCCCGCAGGTGCTTCCCGTCCCCGCCACTGTGGCGTACACTGCGCGAGCAGTGCATCCGCTGGCGGCACCGCGCGCCGCTGACGGAGCAGTGGACGCGCGCCTCGCTGTGCCTCACGGCAAGATTGTTGAAGCACATGTATGGCCCGCTGTTCCCCGTCATGCCAATCAGTAAGTCCTTGAACTGTTGTCGTGGTGTAGCAATTTGTTTCACGGCAGTGCCGCTACTCACGAAGAGGACCTGAGCTTAGGTTTCGTTCTTCAGGAAGGCTTACTACCTCCCCTCCTTGTTTGAATTTAACAGTTGGTTATTCTGCTACAGTAGCTCCCCATATACAGCGTGTAAGGGGAAGTCTTCGGAAGCCGAAAGCCCCTGGTAGTACTCCTGGTACACAACATATTGTCATGTAAGTCAACGTAAAAAAGTGACCTTCCACTAATTATATTGTAAGAACAAACGATAAATTAAATCGAGATGTGTCCGGTACTCCTACTTTTTTTTCCTTTTTTTTTAATAGTAATTTGTTAGTACTGAGCTGAATAACTCCTAGAGGCGGTGTTTTGACATTTTTCGTCAAATCTGACAGGTGAGGAAGATGCCAACCTGATCCCGGCGGACATGAGCGCGGAGGCGGTGACGCAGAGCTGGTACCGCATGCTGCACACCATCGGCAACCCCGTGGACCTGTGCCGCCCGCACGTCATCAGCCAGACGCCCGACTTCCTACAGGTTACCTATACTCACTAATGCAGATTGCCTCAGAGCATATGCAGAGAGGAGGTTGCACTTTGTGGAGTGAAAGTGTAGTGAAGAAGGGTTAGATCCCGCTTACTACTTTATTTTCTATCGGTCAAAACTGCTCCATAGTACGCACTTAAGCCTAAGGAGGTCTAAACAAAATGCATTCGCTCCGGAGTGAATCCACAGCTACATTCGCCACCGCTCTGTGCCTCTAGCACAAACCACTTGCGAGAAAATATTCGTATCTAAATCAATAGCAAACCGTTTGTAATTTCAAAAGCGCCCCTATCGTGCGTAAAAGAAACTAAATTTGCAAACACAAACACTTCCGTAATAACCGTTTAACATATTACTACCGTTATCGTATCGAGGACTCGAAACCTACACATTACGAATTCGATAATGGTTCGTGCTAGAGGCACTGACTAGCGATATTGGATTGTCAGACAAAGTTGTGATCACGTGACATTCTGACAAGTAATGTCAGTCCCATACATTTTCGACCTTTCTATTGCCGATGTCAATAGTAATGCATTTTGTCTAGGCACCCTGGTCTACATTTGTGACACGAACAACGGACCAGACTGCTTGGAATCGGTACAGTACATGTCGTTGAGTGTGAACGGAACAACTCGTGGCTATATCAGCATAAACTAGAGTTGAGTTAATACCACGATGGTTTCATTTAAGCTCTGCTATCACGCAGCTGAGTACATCCACATTATCGGACTGTCACGCGCTTCTGATATGGTCACTATAAAATCTTATCGAAAATGTGGACCCGGCATTATATTACGCTCTCACATACAAGATATCTACATCTACATACTTGGGCCCCTTGTCTCTGCATTTGACTCTGCTCTATATTTGCACATTACCTCTCACAGAATTATTTCATTCCTAAAAGTGTGGTCTCTTTTATTCAAAGGTCTCTTACTCTATAAATGTCTCACGGGTGGAGTCGCGGGCTACAACTAGTACCTTTATATTTGACCAGCTTATTTTATTTGTTGATTTAGTACTCAATAACGCAAGAAGAAGGCACAAGGGACCCGAGCCAACACCCTTGTCTACAAGCTCTGCCGTCCATCTTCCACAAAGCTATGAAGGGTATCGCAGCGCATGTGGATGCCTTCCTCGGTATGTGTTCTGAGTGTTTGTATGTGTGTGTGTGGGCATAGTGTAGTGTAGTGCGGTGTGGGTTATGCCTTCCTTGAATTAGGATTAGGTGACCAGATAGCGCCACTCGCACCTGTGATTTCTATCGCTATTTGGGACTTTTATAGCTTTTGATTGAAAAAGGAAGTGATTGATATCTACCTTATTTGGAATATCTACATAGCAAATACAGAGAGGAAGTCCAACTAGATTTCTCCATGAAAGGCACTTGTGAAGCCTCCTCTAGGTGTTTGCTGTGTAGTCCGTTTTTTATCTTGTGTGATTAGGTAATTTTATAACATTTTATACAATTTTATTACAATTCCGCTATGCAAAATTTTGATAATTACAAAAAATATTAATGTGTTGAACTGATCGTGCGCAAGATTTCGATCTAGTTCTTGCATAACGATACAGTTCATGCGTTTTTGTAATGTTCTGAACAGGAATTGGTTTTTATCACTAATATATACTTAAAAAATATATTGTGAAGATACAATATACAAACCAATTATCCTGCACTAACACTTAATAGATTTTTTTACACAGATGGTCCCATGAATTTTCCAACTGTATTACTTCTTGTGTGTATTGAATATAGCTGCGCACGATTTGAAACCAGCTCAGTGAGTTTGCTATATATTTTTTTTAAAACTTGATGAAAATTGGAAAACCCTTGATTGAATTTGAAGTTGTACATCGTATTAGCATATCATCCTTCTATGTTTGAGTTTGGGTGGTTTATAGCTCTATTGCACTGCTATGTATATTGATTGAATTTTGTACTGTACTGACCCTAAATGGTCCTTCGAACTAGTGAACCTAGGCTCGAAGGACCAAAAACGGTCACTATCAATTTTTTGCACTTACTATAAATCTTGTATTATACAAAGATACTGTGTGGTCTTGTATTCTTAGTACGAATTTGCGAGATATTTTTTAGGGGTGCGGTTGGCAATTTTTTTTTTTTATCTCTGCCACGTCAATTTGACTTCACCTCGCCTGATGTTAAGCTGAAGGCAAAGTCTCATGAAAGAGGGTCACCATTGCAGACCCGTTCAGTGCTACAATGGTGGCGCTCAGCTTGACGGCCTCATCAGATGCTTTTTCACGCCCCGCTTAAAGGACCGCTTTATAGACAATTACAGTAGCAGCACGTCATGATGACCGTTTCGATGCAACTGGTTGTTGTCGTTTTCTCTTTTTTGCGGCACGCTATGCCGCAACTTTAGTAATATTTCACTATTGCTATCATTGGGATAAAACCTTGGGTGAATGTTGGTTAAGGCCCTCCACCTCACCCATAGTATAATTCGGCCATGTAATACCTTAAATCGTTTTTCATCTTGAAAATTATTAATATTTGAGCAAGTTGAAAACTCGTACTAGGGGTACAAGACATTTTCTATTCTTATTATCAAGTGTCTATCTTATCACACGTGTATATAATGCCTGTTCACCCTACCGGATCTGCTGCCGCTAAATTGAATGCTATTAGCTCAAATTTCTATTAGCATGTTGTGTCACACCATCTCTATGTGAGACGAAATTCATACCTGTGAGAAAGTAGCAGGTTCGGTAGTTTGTGAAACTTAGGCTGAGGCTACATTAGATACCAATGCGAACTTACTGCTAGAATCACTTCAAGTAACACCCATTGACAAACATGACCAAATCAACCTTAAATAGTTAAATATTGTTTAAAGTTTTAGAATGGGTTTAAATACCTGATATAGTCTCAATATTTATTTAGTTATACGCTCGTTTGTGATATTTACCTGCGATATTTTATTCTAGATTTAACTTAAAAAAAAATACAAATGTATTGAAATACATTTCTTAACTATGTACAAAACAGAAAAAACAGTATCAAGTGCTTTCTATTTATCTGTATTTATTAGAAATTAAAGAGATAATTTTACAAAAAGGTCTTGACAAGCAGACAGACGGACTGATGGACGGACGGACATACGGACAGACGAACATCAATGTGATCCTATAAGGGTTCCGTTTTTGCAAAAAGTCGCAATACGAGTGTAGTGTAGCCTCGGGCCGGGCGCGACACACAGTAGCACAGTGCGGTTGGGGCAGGGCGCGGGTGCGAGCGGTGGTGGGCGCGGGGCGCGGGCGCGGAGGTCGCGGAGGACGGCGAGCTCACGCCGCCCGCGCACCGCCGCCTCGCCAAGTCCTTCAGCGTGTCCGCCGCGCGCCCGCGCGACAAGCCGCCCGACAGAAGTAAGGCTCGTGGGATTGTGCTCGGCCGTCTCGTGCTTGTAGCCCATTTGTTTACGTACTAAATAAACGTAACCATCAAACAATCTTAGAGTGTCTTTTTGATATGTTTTGTTTGTAAACTCACTATATACCTAAATACTTTTCTGCTTAGAAACGCATTTTAAAGACTCGAAACCGGTATCGAATCACTAATTAGTCAAATTTAAATAGGAAAAAGTGGGCGCGCTCCCATCATCGCCCCAAATATGGTTATATAGAAAAACTTTGAATGATTCAGACTAGGCTTCGTGGTTTAGTGGTCAGAGCGTTCCCCCTGTTAGGGAAATATCGCGGTTCAAATCCCGTCGAAGCATTCACTTTTTCCTGTCTAAATTTGATTTGAACAGTCATGATACTAATTGCATTTCAAAATTTTTCTATGCACACTAATTAGTCAGTTATTACTTTAGTTTATTTGTTTAACATGTGTTTCTTAAAAGTTGCCACAAGATTGTTTACCTTTATTTCAGTACCTAAACAAATGGGGTACAGTTGCATTATAAAACCGAGCTTTTAATATTTTATTTTCTAATACCTTTCATAGTATTTGTAGCAAATTACGAATGCGCGCGGTCTTTAGTTGTGTTCATGTCTTGTAAACGTTACAATTAGCAGAGAAAATACTGTCAAAGTTACACTCACATTAGTGCGTGTGCTCATTATTTTAGTAATGCGCCTTCATTATCTTAATGTTAATTTCTGTCTTATCCGAAGCTTTCACGCCTCAAATTTTGGTGTCCACTTTTACCAACTATGAGTTTGACGAAACTTCGATATTTTCCGTGAAGCGACTGCCATCTGACTTCCACAAACCATTAGTGATATCGAAGCATGGCAGTTAAATCAGTTGTTGAACTTTTTTTATAACAGACTACCAGTAACGACGCCACGTTAAGCCGTCGGAAACCTACGGATAACGTGGCGTGGCGTGGGTGGTTTCACACGTAGTTTTATGTGTTTACGTTAAAGAGGTTTTGAGTTATAGAAGGTTTTGAGATATAGAAAGTGGGACCAAGTGGTTCGTCTATATTACACTTGGCGCTGGCTAGCCAGATACTTTGCTTGAACTTGGCTTGACACGCTACCGCGTGTCTAGAAATTGTTTTCTCATTAACTTTATATTATTATATATACTTTTATTTGTTGACATATTATTTAAGAAAAATTTCTTTTAAACAGCTTTTAAAATTTACTTTTATTTGTTTCCCGTCTGATGATTACAGTTGGTTTAACTATCGACGTTTATAACTAAGATTAAGATTTTTTATTTCTGTTTTTATCTCATTATGTTTAGTTTACGTTATCTATATTGTTGTCATACAAATGTCAGCATGTGTACACATCACATAAATTTAATATTAGGTTAAACTGTAGTTATACAATATGTGGTTAGTTTTCTTGCACTGGTATTTTTAGCACACTCTAGTTTGATTTTTGGGTGAGTTATTTTGAACATACTTTTTTTCCTTTTTCTCCACTGTGTTCTTTGCAATTTAGTTTTGGCTATTTTCTTTCTGGGGTTGCTTTATTTTCGGTTTTGAAGGCACTAGCTTGAGGATCTGTAAGTAGATAGTATGTAGGTACATGCACTAAGTAAGGTTGCTGAACTATTATTATATTTTTGATAGAATTTTTAATTAAATTAATATGCTAACTGTTCAAATCGTGAATCAATCGTGAAAAAAAAAGAAAAAAAATATGATTATTATCTTTATTATTTTATTGTCGATGGTATATTATATAATCCTTTGTTAATATTTTTGAAAGTCGCAGACATCGGGTATTTTTGGGGTGCTACAAAATGTTGAAGAGTATTATCAGGACTACAAAAAAAATATAAAAAGTAATGGTATCTTGTTGATCGAAGTTTACAACTAGAAATGCCAATTGGTTTCGCATCTTCAAAACGAGGTAATAGAGCAGGAAATTCTAAATTGAAATTTAAAACTTTGAATAATTTAAATTTGGAACTGAATTCAATATTCAATTGTCCTTCATCGAAAATGCGCCAAAATGAAGAAACCTAAAAAGTACATGTTATGTTCAGCAACTTTTATTTACGTGTTTACCTCACGTAAAATATTTAATTATTTGTTGTAAAGTGCTAATTATTTCTCAGTTTAATCTACTTGTATTAATATTTAACTAGTAGCATCATCACAACTAGTGTGCGTTGTTCATTAGTGTAACAGTTCTAATGACTAAGTAATGTGTATAATAAACACTTGACCACACAACACAGGTACTCCACGCACCTCTCTCATCGGTCTGACCAGTAGCCGCCCTCCCAGCGTCATACCGACTACACCTCCCAACTCTATAACGTCACAAGGTGAGAGATAACATTTCAATGCATACTATTTATGAAATCAATAAGGTCTCTTACTACAACAGTTTAATTATTTTTGAAGTAAGTTTTATCTTCTAAAGTGGTCAGTTTATGACCACAATAAGTTCGCTGAGATTCTTGCCAGAGTTTTGGGATAAAATAGATGATTGATAACACACCTTGTACTTCACAGGAACCGTTCACAGAAAGTAAGACTAAACTGGCTACAATAATAAATATCATGGAGAAGTACAAGTGTGTTATCAATAATGTATAATAATACTTATCAGTATTAATATGTACTACCTACTATTTATTATAAATTGAATTGAATTAGATTATGTATATAATGTCAGCAATAATGTAAGGGCCTAGAGGCGGCAATGTTCTTGTTTATTATTGTAAAGTATAATAATAACAATCAGTTGTATCATATCTCATTTTAAGTGAACTGTATTGTTTTTATGAGAAATAAGTATCTTTAAACCGGATATAAGTTCCATCGAGTATCATCAATCAACAGTATAAATTATCAGTTATATAGTGATTTTTTTAGATTTTGTAAGAGCCATTGCGAAATATTCATTTTTATCTTTCCATTTTTTAGTTGGTGAAACTGAGAAGCCTCCTCTGACCCCGCTCCGTCCGAAGGTGAATTCCATCTTCCATTTGTTCGGCGAATGGCTGTTCGAAGCCGCACTCATTGGAACCACACCAGCTTATAACAACCCACGTGAGTTGGTTTTGATGGTTCTACTAACAGACAAAGTACAGTTGCGGTCAAAAGTACAAATTCAATACAATGCAAAACAAAGTACAAGTAAAAGTCAAAGTCCAGCTTGTGATCACGGCTAGTGCAACCTGGCCCAAATATCAAGCAAATCAAAAGGTAAATTATTGTATTTACCATTTATGATCGCGTTAATACCTGGATTTCGCTGACTACATCCAAGTGTACTATTTTTCTTTCGAAGTCATTTGAAAAACTTATGGCAGAGGTTTTTTTATGATTAATTTTATAGTAATGAGGGATAATACTGCAATGTTTCTGAGCATAAAGTTATCCTTAAAGAAATAGAGTGTGCGAGTGACATAGGCGTATATACATAGCTATACACAAAACTTAAGCGTGAGAAAGTGAAAACATATGAAAATATTTTTTTATAATCCAGGTTGATAACTTTGACAGTAATAAAGGGTGTTTGTGTGTATAATATGTATGTATTTACAAGAACAAAGTATGTTTATCCGCATTCTAGAACTCATAACATAGGCTAGTCAAGCTTGTCATGGGTCTAGGTGGCGTTGTGTAGATTGTTCTAGAATATTTATTTAATTTATTTATTTATACCTACTGACCAGTGAGAGCTGACCGTGGATAAGACAAAAGTTATATACACTATAATCGCTTTTGGTATTGCTTATTATTAAGTATTGAATTGATTTCAGAACGCACAGAGGGCACTCCACCACCGCCGTCGTTGACTGAGGCCGCGTACAAACTCAATATGTTGAGCTATCAACCAGGTACACCTACCTACATAATATTTATTATCATCATCCATCTTTACTACATACTCGTAGTATAAAACAAAGTCGCTTTCTCTGTCCCTATATCCTACGTTCTTATGTCCCTTTGTATGCTTAAATCTTTAAAACTACGCAACGAATTTTAATGCGGTTTTTTTAATAAATAAAGTTATTGAAGAGGAAAGTATATATAACATCATGCTACAACCAACTGATGCGGAGCAAAAGTGAAAAATGTTGCAAAAACGGGTTGACGCAGACGCAAGTTGCGCGGGTCAGCTAGTTTAAGATAAAGAACGTTCTTTTTAAGTCATTGTCCTAACAACTTGTTGATGTTCATGATATAAAGAATTTCAGTAAGAAAATGATCGATTGGCAATAAATAATATTTCGATTTGGTTTCAAATGTTTTTGGCGAGTTCTGTCATTTGTTGACGACTCCGTGATCTTTTGATTTCCACATGAAATAGTATCACACAGTACAATTTTTTTTAGTATTGTAGAATGTTTGTTGCTGACGTAAGTATTCTCAAAAATCTCAGAAATCAATCTAAGCAGAAAAATCTTACGAAGGTTTTTGTACCCGACCGTACCTGCCCTAGAGGCGGTGCACTCAATAATCTGTGGCTCAGGTCGCGCTGAGGCCCTGGGCACGCTGTGCCGCGTGCTGTGCTCCAAGCAGTGCCGCGAGGAGGTGCTGGCGCCGTACCTGGCGCGCTGCTACGCCGCGCTGCACCGCGGCCTGCGGGACCCCGCCACCGCCGCCGCCGTCGTGCTCAACGCGCCCGACCTGTTCCGGTGAGGCCCCAAGGACTGTGTAGAACATTGAGTGTAGCGGCAAGGAAATTATTTTTTGTATTTGGAACAGGACGGATATGTTGGTTATGGAATTTTGACACTTGTGAATATAGACATAGCGTGCCTTTTTGTAATGTCCTTTGTATGGTAACTGCAAAGAGTTGACGGTAGTTTTGTATACACACATTTGTGACGTAATTTTAATCTAAGACCTCTTCATGTATTATGCCATCCTGGTACTTTGGACCAAGAAAATGAAGCCTTATATTCTTAATATAATATTATTTTCAGACTTGACCTGGACGGAGTTTTAGTTCTGGTGCCAGACTTTATAAATGCTCTAGACCAGATTCTATCTGAAAGAGAACCGAAGTTGGAATGTGGCTCCATAG
Source organism: Pelosia muscerda (assembly GCA_963691645.1). NCBI lineage: Eukaryota > Metazoa > Arthropoda > Insecta > Lepidoptera > Erebidae > Pelosia > Pelosia muscerda. The sequence goes on along the minus strand of OY829114.1, from coordinate 1,849,162 downwards.
ATAAGAGAGAGCTACGAAAAGCGGCCATCAGTGCTCTTTTGTCTTTAGTCGCCTTCCCGTACCACTATAAGGGATTACCTGTACCAGAGTTTCCAGGATGTAACGAATAGTAAGTGCTTAAACGATATTCTTATTATAGAAAAAAAAAATAGTGACGTGTTCAGACGCGTGTTTCCAAATTATACCTCATGTGAACTCTAGGTTTGGGGTAAAAAGCTTTTGAAGAAATAGGTGTACCGTTTTTGTGCCCCCCAACGGTACACCGTTTCTATAAACCGCTTTAAGAATTGTAATTATACCTTCATTTGTTCGAAGGATGAAATTCGTATTTTTAATAAAGTTGTGTTAGGCTGACCCCACATTAGGCGTGCGCGTTCTTGGGGCGTGTGAGCGACGTGGAAGACGCTTGTGAGCGACGTGGACGACGCTTGCGCGCAACATAAGCGTCACATGTTGCTGCCGTGTGACGTGTGAGTAGGAAGCACCCGCCTAATGTGGGGGACGCCTCATACGATGTACGATGTCCACGTTAGCGCGGGCGTGTCGCTGGGCGACTACACGCGCGGGCGGCTGGCGCTGGTGTGCGTGGCGGCGGTGCAGGTGGAGACGCTGGACGCGCTGGCGGCGCCGCTGCTGAGCGCGCTGTACCTGTGCGTGCGCCACAACGCGCAGGCGAACGCGCCGCCCGCCAGGCCGCCCGGCTCCACGCTGTCGCACAACACCGACTACAAAGGTACGCTACTACACGCTGGCGCGCTGTACCTGTGCGTGCGCCACAACGCGCAGGCGCCCGCGCCGCCCGCCAGGCCGCCCGGCTCCACGCTGTCGCACAACACCGACTACAAAGGTACGCTACTACACGCTGGCGCGCTGTACCTGTGCGTGCGCCACAACGCGCAGGCGCCCGCGCCGCCCGCCAGGCCGCCCGGCTCCACGCTGTCGCACAACACCGACTACAAAGGTACGCTACTACACGCTGGCGCGCTGTACCTGTGCGTGCGCCACAACGCGCAGGCGCCCGCGCCGCCCGCCAGGCCGCCCGGCTCCACGCTGTCGCACAACACCGACTACAAAGGTACGCTACTACACGCTGGCGCGCTGTACCTGTGCGTGCGCCACAACGCGCAGGCGCCCGCGCCGCCCGCCAGGCCGCCCGGCTCCACGCTGTCGCACAACACCGACTACAAAGGTACGCTACTACACGCTGGCGCGCTGTACCTGTGCGTGCGCCACAACGCGCAGGCGCCCGCGCCGCCCGCCAGGCCGCCCGGCTCCACGCTGTCGCACAACACCGACTACAAAGGTACGCTACTACACGCTGGCGCGCTGTACCTGTGCGTGCGCCACAACGCGCAGGCGCCCGCGCCGCCCGCCAGGCCGCCCGGCTCCACGCTGTCGCACAACACCGACTACAAAGGTACGCTACTACACGCTGGCGCGCTGTACCTGTGCGTGCGCCACAACGCGCAGGCGCCCGCGCCGCCCGCCAGGCCGCCCGGCTCCACGCTGTCGCACAACACCGACTACAAAGGTACGCTACTACACGCTGGCGCGCTGTACCTGTGCGTGCGCCACAACGCGCAGGCGCCCGCGCCGCCCGCCAGGCCGCCCGGCTCCACGCTGTCGCACAACACCGACTACAAAGGTACGCTACTACACGCTGGCGCGCTGTACCTGTGCGTGCGCCACAACGCGCAGGCGCCCGCGCCGCCCGCCAGGCCGCCCGGCTCCACGCTGTCGCACAACACCGACTACAAAGGTACGCTACTACACGCTGGCGCGCTGTACCTGTGCGTGCGCCACAACGCGCAGGCGCCCGCGCCGCCCGCCAGGCCGCCCGGCTCCACGCTGTCGCACAACACCGACTACAAAGGTACGCTACTACACGCTGGCGCGCTGTACCTGTGCGTGCGCCACAACGCGCAGGCGAACGCGCCGCCCGCCAGGCCGCCCGGCTCCACGCTGTCGCACAACACCGACTACAAAGGTACGCTACTACACGCTGGCGCGCTGTACCTGTGCGTGCGCCACAACGCGCAGGCGCCCGCGCCGCCCGCCAGGCCGCCCGGCTCCACGCTGTCGCACAACACCGACTACAAAGGTACGCTACTACACGCTGGCGCGCTGTACCTGTGCGTGCGCCACAACGCGCAGGCGCCCGCGCCGCCCGCCAGGCCGCCCGGCTCCACGCTGTCGCACAACACCGACTACAAAGGTACGCTACTACACGCTGGCGCGCTGTACCTGTGCGTGCGCCACAACGCGCAGGCGAACGCGCCGCCCGCCAGGCCGCCCGGCTCCACGCTGTCGCACAACACCGACTACAAAGGTACGCTACTACACGCTGGCGCGCTGTACCTGTGCGTGCGCCACAACGCGCAGGCGCCCGCGCCGCCCGCCAGGCCGCCCGGCTCCACGCTGTCGCACAACACCGACTACAAAGGTACGCTACTACACGCTGGCGCGCTGTACCTGTGCGTGCGCCACAACGCACAGGCGCCCGCGCCGCCCGCCAGGCCGCCCGGCTCCACGCTGTCGCACAACACCGACTACAAAGGTACGCTACTACACGCTGGCGCGCTGTACCTGTGCGTGCGCCACAACGCGCAGGCGCCCGCGCCGCCCGCCAGGCCGCCCGGCTCCACGCTGTCGCACAACACCGACTACAAAGGTACGCTACTACACGCTGGCGCGCTGTACCTGTGCGTGCGCCACAACGCGCAGGCGCCCGCGCCGCCCGCCAGGCCGCCCGGCTCCACGCTGTCGCACAACACCGACTACAAAGGTACGCTACTACACGCTGGCGCGCTGTACCTGTGCGTGCGCCACAACGCGCAGGCGCCCGCGCCGCCCGCCAGGCCGCCCGGCTCCACGCTGTCGCACAACACCGACTACAAAGGTACGCTACTACACGCTGGCGCGCTGTACCTGTGCGTGCGCCACAACGCGCAGGCGCCCGCGCCGTCCGCCAGGCCGCCCGGCTCCACGCTGTCGCACAACACCGACTACAAAGGTACGCTACTACACGCTGGCGCGCTGTACCTGTGCGTGCGCCACAACGCGCAGGCGCCCGCGCCGCCCGCCAGGCCGCCCGGCTCCACGCTGTCGCACAACACCGACTACAAAGGTACGCTACTACACGCTGTGTGCTGGCGGCGGTGCAGGTGAAGACGCAGGACGCGCTGGCGGCGCCGCTGCTGCTGTATTTTGTACTTGTGTGTACAAAACTGATAGCATTTATTTTTCTGGTGATATTTTATCTCATTCAATATGTTTATTGATTTATAAATTCATTATTTTTTGTCGTTAGAATTTTAAACACAGTTAATCTTATTCTATTTTAAGTACTGTGTACATTTATTGCATAGTCCACATCCAATTGCAGTGAGTATAATATGTTCACGTCATCAGAGATCAATTTTTACTCAATCTCACGATATCACTGCCTTTTACGTTCACTTAGTAGCTTCGTGATGTTAATTGCTACGTCATCACTGCGATCACAGTACGTCAGTTGTTAGGCATCAACATACACGCTACATTTATTTTGCTATGCCACTCTCAGCGGTTTCAATAAAAAGTGTTAAGAAAACTAATTCATAATTTCAAATCTGAACGATTATATCAATCAAACGTCGACGTACATATGACGCACTTTACTGAATCTTCAATACATTTTCTAGTAAAATATATTATCTGCAAATTTTAACATCTATCATCTAAAGGTAATGGAAAGTCGCGAAAAGTGGTCCAGTTAATTAGTGATTGCAATTTGACGGGTTAATCGCGTATTCATACACATACCTATTATCCTCATAGTGGCAGGCAGAGACGTATTACATACACATACATACATTAAGTATATCGGGTTGACGTTACATTTATAAATGTACCCAAGTATCCGAGAGTTAGTGTGCTGGGTTGACATAATTTTGACAAACGTACTAACAAACCGGGACTTGATTTGTTGGATTGACATGACGTTTACAAACGTACCGAGAAACTGTAAGTTAGTCTGTTGGGTTCACATGACGTTTACAAACGTACCGAGAAACTATAAGTTAGTGTGTTGGGTTGACATGACGTTTACAAACGTACCGAGAAACTGTGAGTTAGTGTATTGGGTTGACATGACGTTTACAAACGTACCGAGAAACTGTAAGTTAGTCTGTTGGGTTCACATGACGTTTACAAACGTACCGAGAAACTATAAGTTAGTGTGTTGAGTTGACATGACGTTTACAAACGTACCGAGAAACTGTGAGTTAGTGTATTGGGTGGACATGACGTTTACAAACGTACCGAGAAACTGGAAATTAATGTGTTAGGTTGACATGACGTTTACAAACGTACCGAGAAATTGTAAGTTAGTGTGTTAGGTTGTCATGACGTTTACAAACGTACCGAGGAAATGTAAGATAGTGTGTTGGGTTGACATGACGTTTACAAACGTACCGAGAAAATGTAAGTTAGTGTGTTGGGTTGACCAGTGGCGAAGGGTGGATTTGTTTGAAAGGGAAGCCGAAACTTTTGAAACAACAGAAAAAAAACTTACCATGGCCGATTGTAATGTGTAGGTACCTACTCCTTTCAAAAGCTGTGACTGGCTGGTTCGATGCTTAGGCCCAAATGGTTGAGGAAATTTCAACCCACATTTACTATACCTACGTGTGAGCACTGATGATTATTATAACAGTGAGCCACTTATATTTATCGTAATGAGATACATTAAAATATTACGTAAATCCATCGCGCCGTTTATCACTAGGTACATAGTATAAAACAAAGTCGCGTTTTCTGTGCCTATGTCCCTTTGTATGCTTAAATCTTTAAAACTACGCAACGGATTTGGATGTGGTTTTTTTAATAGATAGAGTGATTAAAGAGGAAGGTTTATATGTATATAACATCATGCTGCAACCAACTGAAGAGGTGCAGAAGTGAAAAATGTTGCAAAAACGGGGTGACGCGGGTCATCTAGTATTCTATATTCATGACAGGGCGGGCTCGACCTCAACTATAATAATATGTTTCTTATTTCCATAATTTAATTTCGAGAAAGATGTTTCCTCACACAACAAACAATCAGTCAGACTCAGACAAAACTACTTACCAAAATATTACGTACTGCGACAATATAATGGCAATCAATGCACAACAGTCAGTACACTACACAAACACAAACACAAATTATACTTAGTAATAACTTCTTCACACAAAAAAGCGAATTCAAACTACTTGCAGTACTTTATAACATAAATAATTATTGATGAAATAAAAAATTAATGTCAATGAATGATGAATTTGAAATATTTGAATACATCGCTCATTCGCCTCAACTTCAGGGTAATGAAATCAAAACAAACTACATTCACATTAGTGCTCTCTCGCTCTCGCAAATTCTTATCGTATATTCCCTCTTTGTCATAACTCGTCGAATACCGGCTTATCCCGCCACATATTTTTACGAACACTACTAAGAAAAATTGCGCATGTGTGCGTGCGACTGCGTATTACTAGATTCCGATTTCGCCGGCGGGCTTACCTTTCGCGCGCGTTCAGATCAGACAGAATCATTTCCTTCTTTATTTGAGAACTAGATGGCGTTATGAGAAATATGTGTAATATGTAATGTATGTAAATAAATTTTATAATTGCGATTTACGTAACAGAATACTTTTTGTTTTATATTTTTGTGTATTGAATGGATATGGTTTCATTGATTTATAATTTATTAATAGCCAATGCTTAGGGGTATTTGCAAAGGTAAGCCGGCAGGAATCGGGTTATATGGACACTTCGCCACTGGGGTTGACTAAACTTTACAAACGTACCGAGAAACTATAAGTTAGTGTGTTGGGTTGACAGAACTTTAACAAACTCACCGAGAAACCTCAAGGTCTCCTAAGTCCAATATAAAGTGTACAAAGATTGTAATAAACGTGTGGGCGCTGGGGCGTGTTGTAGCGCGCTCGGAGAGCAGCAGCGCGGCCGGCAGCTCGGACGGCCAGTCGCTCGACGACTTCGCGGCCGACGTTAGGCAACTAGACCCATCCTCGCCTGTTTTCGGTAATTACACGCCTTTTGTTTGCGTTCACGGGGGCAATACGTTGATGGAAAAGACATTCTTAAATTCTATACAGTCATATCGCGGTCAATTTTTTCAGGTGAAGTCCAGAAATGCATAAAGTGTGATAATAAAATACCTCATTTGAAATACAAGGCAAATATGAAAGTTTACTAAACCATGTTTCTATGTATCAATAAAAATGTAGCAATATTTCGTCGAAATTGCACTAATTTAGTTATGTATCTTCAAAAACGCAATCACATGACGCTCGTGCATGGTTTTAAGTCATCATTTGTTTTGTATCACTATTTTCACTCGCAATATAATATATAGAAATAGGATTTTTTATAATTCACCTCATTTAGGGTTGGTGCAATCGGCATTTTTTGTGTTATCTGGTGTTACAAGAGTTCAAATACAACAGTAAAAGACTCATCCCAGCAAGAACCTTGCTACCGAATTTACAGACACATCGTATAAAATAACAACAGTAACTCGAATTTGAAATTGTCTTTTGATCAACGCATTGCCCTTATATCCACACACTGGAGGCTTTAGTGTATGTGAAAAATATTAAGATTCCATATTTGAACTGGTTCAGTTGATAACAAATAGTTATGGTAAAACCGACGTTTCCGTGAAGTGGCTAAAATCGGAACTACTTATTAATTAATTTACTATTGTTGCAAATCATAGACAATTTAGCATGATGTCATAATAATGAAAGGATGGAGTTTGAGTTCACGGGATTGTTGGTTTTATTATAATACATAGATTCTTCAGAATTATTCGAAGCCTGCAGTGTGCACATCAACGCTTTTTTATTGGTTTATTGTTTAATGTGTTTTTGCTTGCCGTTTTTTTAATCGTAATTCTACATTACATTGTATTTATCATAATAACACTCATATAAAATGTTTTGTGTAATAATAATTTAACTGAATTTGAAAATTATTTTATAACTACCTGATGCTCACAGCTTCTGTTGGCACCTTTTCCCGGGTTAAAAATCCTAAGTGTTATTCTGGAATAACACTTAAGATTTAGCCTGGGCTCTAATCTATATCTGTACCAAATTTCAGCCAAATCCGTTCAGCTGGTTAGAGCGTGATTGCTTAACATACATCGAAACATCGTCACAAAGTTTTACATTTTACAATATTAGTAAGAAGATGATAAATTGCCGTCTGTGAAGACGTTGTACTAAAAGAGTTTTCAAGGCAAATTAAATAATGATTTTTAACCTTAAATGCCGGGTCCACATTTACGTAACACCGCAACTGTATCAAAAACGGGTGTTATTCCGATAATGTGGGCGTATTTAGCTGCATGATAACGGAGCTTGAAAGAAACTATCGATCAACTCGTGATGTCAGTACAACTCTAGTTTCATACGGCCACAGGTTGTTCCGTCCACACTCAACATGGATGGACACATGTGTCACAAATATGGACCCGGCTTAAGGTATAAATTGTTTCGGGTGGTTAATTTGAAGTTCAATGTTTTAGTACAGAGTGGAGCAGTCGTAGCATTCCTAACAAATGTCATTTGGAGTTCACACACTGGACACACATAATTATTCACATACACCACACTCACTTATACATACACTCACTCATACACACACTCACTCATACACACACTCACTCATACACTTATAATATTAATGGGAGTAAGTTTGTGAGTGTGTGCATGTATAGATTAAGAAAAAAGGTACACGGTTTAATTTTACAAGTTTATATTGTTTTTACAGACTGTACCTACTTTAAAATATTCTGCATTTAAATTTAAAATTATTGGCTGCATAAAATAATAAATAAATCGTAGGTATGTACTGGTACTGCTCAAGTTAGACATTACGGCAACGACTGATATCCAGTCACCAGTTATCATCCAAGAAACTGTACAGGAGCAGCACTAGTGGTGCGCGCCACGTACCTGGTGTGCCACCGCCTCATCTCCTCGTGGAAGGGTGACCTGCAGGTGTCTCTCGCAGCCCTGGAACTGCTCTCGGGACTTGCCAAGCTGCATTCATCTAAGCCAGGTTAGTTTTATTTTTATAAGGAACAATAGTTACCAATATTTCTACTCGTACGATTCTTCCTAACTGGAGGGTAGTGCATGACTTCGAGATTTGGCCCCCATATCGGGTAAAAAAATATTGTAATCGATTTTTTTTGTCTCTTGAGTTGCTACTAAGAACCATAGTAGTAATTCGGAGTTTAAAAACATTGGCCCGGTTAATGGCAATAGGCTCGCCATCTATTACATTGAGACCTAAATATAAACTGGCGAAATGTGGGTGCTAGCACCTCTGCCTACCCTTTCGGGGATATAGGGGTGATATTATAAAAAAAAATATTAAAGGAAGAAATGCTACTAAATAAGACTACGTTTTAGAAACTTTTTAGTTCATGAAATATTTGAATCTAATGAGAATTGTCCTATTGTTTCATGCTCCTAGAATTTATTATTGGTAAGTTTTGTAAAATATACATCTGAGAAGTAATTTTAAAAGTTACCAAATTGATTCCGGCTTTCTCCGCAACAGGCGCCTTTTTAAGAATTTTCGAGTGTATAGGTACTAGATATATTTAAGTGTATATATTCATAAGAATATAAAGATTGCTGGAAGAGAACTCAACCATGAGTTAAGCTCGCCTTTGTACATAACATCTCACTGTATTGTATTAATATCATTTATGTGTACAATAAAGAAAAAAAAAATCAACCAATACAATGCGAAACCGGTTACGTACAACAATAATTATCGTGGCAAAGTAACACGTGTATAACCAATAAAGTATAACAAACAATAAGTTCCACCAAGGGCCATCTATCAATAGTATAAATAATGTAACAGATATTTTATTTTAATGTTAAAATATTACATTCTAATTATCTAAATATTACAATATATGAATTTCAGTCATATAATATTACAAATATAATCCGTCAATCACACGTTGTGCTCGTCCCATAACAAAAGCGAAATACTAATACTACTACTAAATTATGCCTTCGGCCTTGTACCCGGTGCGAAAGTGCCCAATGTAACAGATTGTTCAGCTATGATGACATGTTTTGAATGACACTATGGCGTGCACAGAGGCGATAGAGCGCAAGCGCGCCGTGCGGTGGATCTGCGACTACATCACGGTGCAGTGCAGCCGGCCGCCGCAGGCGCACTCGCGGGACCTGCACTCGTGCGTGGTGGCCGCCTACCAGTGCCTCGCCGCCTGGCTGTGCCCCGCGCTGCTCGCCGACCAGGAGTGCATCGCCACGCTGCTGGAGGTGGTGGAGCTCGGCATCTCTGGCAGCAAGAGTCAAGGTGAGCTCTTCCCGCGATATGCTCGCCTGGTACTCGAACCACTCCAGCTAAGCTTATACGCTTGCGTTAAGAGTGCGTTCATGTCGGTAGTGTTAATGGTTAGGATTTGAATCCAAGACCTTTCGATCATAAGGCCAACTCCTTATCTACTAAACTCACAGGAAACGCCTATTACCAGCAAAGGACTGCAATAGCCTATAACTGATTGAAGTTCTGCGGTGACCTACCATTATTTGGAAACCCACTTCGACTAAATTGAGTAACCTGCAGCTGAAATACACCAATCATGAAAAGTAAAAATAATATATTCAGCTAATAAAATGATTGTACCAATAAACCATTCATGCGTGTCCCCAGGCAAGCCTGGCGAACCACCAAAGATGAAGGACGAAAAAGAGCTGAAGCCTGTATCGATGAGGGTTCGAGACGCCGCTGAATCTCTACTCATGTTAATTTTAGAGCAGGTACGTTATACTTATTAAAACCGAACTGGGGGACCTCTGTCCTCCATGAGGACGGGCCTGCTGGTGACGGGTGGAGCTGCCTATCACCCGAGCAGCAGCTGACCGCAGCGACAGCGTGCAGTTTGCACCTCTTCATACCCGGGGGCTGGATGGGGACACCGTGGTCTCCACCCGAAGGACGCCATCTTGAAAGAGGTTGCCTTGGGTCGGTCGAGGGGTGAGGGCTATGTTTCTTACAATCTCACCTCTGGCAACAGAAGACGACGTGCGTTCTAGTTGGTTAGAGTCTGACATAACATAGTCTGAGATTGGTATCCGTGAGGATTTGGCGCATGGTAAAAAATAATTATTAAAACAAAACATTATTTTATGTAGCTGAAAACTATTTTTTACAGCAAATCGGTAACGCGGGCAATGGTTCGTCGTGGTGTCGGCTGGACGAGCGCTGGCTGGCCGAGCTGGGCCACGGCCGGCTGAGGCACTTCGTGGCGGACGGCAACATCCTGCTGTCGCTGCTGGAGGAGCCGCTCAGCAACAGTCAGGAGCCACAGCCCACGCTTATTGGTGAGATGCTCTTATATTACCTACATTTTGTATAAATGTTAATTTCTTTACGCACGATTGACTAAATGAGGCGAATTGAATTTGTGAATAGATTTTTCTTTTTAAATTAAATAGAAAATTCATACGTATGTGACACCCTTTTTTGAAATTAGAACTCGTTTATGCGCATTGAGCACTTCTATCTGTGAAGTCAATATTTTTCACTTTTTATGTAGACTGTGTTCATTCCAATTTATGTTGGCAGTTCTTCCAAGTTTTCAACTGATAGATGATTAGGTTTTCATTACCTATCCATATCCTCCATCTTATTTCAAACCTTTTTTATCTGCTTGTGTGAAAAAAAATTCGTCAATTTCAAGCAGATTATTATTATAAAGTTGATTCATGAGTTCTTTATTCCTGTAATTTAATAGCTGTTTCCATTATTTATATTTTATTTAGAAGTTGATTTCAAAATTTTTCAATTTTGTAATAAATTTTATTTTTATTGGCCTTTAGGTAAATTAAATTCGATCTTCAAAAACATTAAAATTTTAGATGATAAATTTCATATTACTTATATACGGCTGTCACTTTTCAAAAATGAAATGAAAGGTGCCGTTTGCTCAATGTTGTCTCATTCATACACAAAAAAATCATAAAATTTGGATTCCCAAAAAATGAACTAATGGAAAAATGACGTTACAATAACGTTGTCCTCGACCTTGGGTGTATAACACTTATGACGTGATGTAACGCGTGCCCGCAGTGATCATCCGCTGCGGCTGGGGGCGCTACGCGTGGTCGGTGTGCGCGCGCGGCGCGGCGCGCTCGGCGGGTCGTCCGGCGGGCGGCGCGTGCGCGCGGCCCGTGGACATGCGCGACGCGCGCGCGCCCGCCGCGCCCGCCTGCCGCGCGCTGCCGCCCGCGCCGCCCTGCGCGCTGTGAGCACTTGTCTTGTTATTAATACATCATCTGGTCTGGTCGTGAACACGTTAAGCCGTCGGTCTCAGTTGTCATACGAACGTCTATGACACTCGTCACGGGTAGTTGATACCCTAAAAAGTTCAACAACTGGGCTAACTGCCAGCAGTATTTCGATATTGCTAATACTTTTAGGTTGTGAAGGCCAGATGGCGGTCGCTTCAGATTTTTTTATCAGCCGCAACGTAGTTAGACTGGAAAAATGCGAACCGCGAATGCAAACTCCGAGGTGACAGCTTCGAATGCGAGCGGAATTAACGCACAAATGATGATGATCATCATAATTTCAGCTATAGGACATCCACTGCTGAACATAGGCCTCCCTCATATTCTTAGCACCCCTGGCCCCAGCGCTCGACTCAGCCATCAGGCACGTCAGCATTGCGAATAGAGCCCCCTGGTACTTAAAGTCATCTGTTCACACTAACAAATTGAGAGGGTTTGGACCGTGTTCCCGCCACGCTGGTCCAACGAGTTGGCGGGTAGCCATAGCTTCGTTCGTTGATCAGCAGCGGTTACTACAGACAGTCGAGGTTAGTGTGGGTCTCCAAGATAGGGGCTGGCTACGAATTATTAATATTCCCTGCATCCCCTCCAATCCAGTTAAGCCCAATGGCCTGTGATAGGAGAGGGTTCACATCAGCAGCTAATTTGAACTCGGGATCTCTCGATCGTAAAGCATAACCAATCTGCTACGGACTCTTTTTAAATCCTTATTTATGAAACTGTATGCATGAACCCTTTCATCATATAAACTCAATGACGGGGATTCATTATCATCTTCATAGCGATGTGATGATTTCCAATAACACCCGAACTGCACCTTGGAACCTAAGCTTAGTACCCAGAGGAGAGCCTACATTGGAACCTCGTACGTTGTATAACGAATAATATTGACTTCGGTTTTAAATATATTGATGAGGAGCATTCCGACTAGTTCTCCGAGCATAAAGACCTTCGGGACCCAAGCCTACGTGACACTCTCCATTAATTCCCAGTGACTCGGCGTTCCCGAGTCTAGACGCGGTGCTCCGTCAGCTGAACGACCCCGACGCGCCCACGCTCTTCAAACTGCTGGAGCAACAGGCCGCCATCGAGAAACGCGTCAGGGAGAGCGAGGACAATGTGGTATGTCACCAACATCGTAGCTGACATATAAATAAAATTAGTCTATCTATTGGTGCTGCAAGCGTTAATACGGCACGGTGACCATTTTCCATTATGTGGGCCATGTGCCACCTAAGTGGTATAAAAAACTGTTTTTACCCGTCTTTACAAAAAATGTCTGCTTGTATCTTTTGTGACTAGTCTCCGAAATAATTACGTTAAATTGAAAGGGATTCTCATTGGCATATGTATGGCTGATTATAAAACCTATCTTCGCGTGTAAAAATAAAATAAGTCCACTCTAACAAGTTGCGACCATCTTTATCTAAATGTCTATTTAATTTGCAAAAGTTCATATTCAAGGTACTGAGGTAATTTAATTTCGTCTAAATAATTTGCAAACCAACAAACGAATCCATACAGTTTGCGGACACCGCATGCATAACACGCATGCAGTGCTGAAAACTTCTTTAACTTCAATTCTGTATAAATTAAACACAATTATTGTTTCTTCAAGTTCTTGTTTCTTCCAGCTACCAGAAGAATACATACCTCCAGAACCGGTCACAGAATTCCAGACTGCCAGACTATTTTTATCCCACTTCGGATACTTAAACATTGGTGGAGACAAGAAAGGCACTTTACCTCGCCTAGTGGCTCTCGACGACTCGAAGCCGGGCTTCTCCGCAGCGCTTCGGAGGGTGGACGCTTGCGGAGCTAGGGCTGCAGTGACGGTACACGTGTTCTGTGCCCGGGCAGGGCAACTCAACGCTAAGGACATCGTCGCCAATTCACATTCTCTCAACACTGTTCCACCTGCTTTCGTCAGGATGCTTAGAGGGTATGTTTATTTATTTAGTTAGTAATGTTGTAGATTATTTTATATGAGTTCTTTCCATACATAGTGGTCCTTCGAGCCGGATACGAATGTATAGCATTCACATCTGCGCATACGCATACGAAACAAACTCTTGCCTAGCTTTTTTATCAGGCTTATTATGTTTCTATCAGGTAGTTTCCGATTTTATTCTGAAGGAAGAAGTTCCGTACATCATGTTCCGTATATAAGGGTCGACGTGGCATAACTGCCCGCTCAGTGCTAATATGTGTATTCGTGAATATTTGTACTGATCTGTCACTTATAAAATTCTCAATAACATGCACAAACAAAAGCTATCCTTAGAGAAAGTGTTCGAGTGACATATGTATCTTTACACAAAACCTAGTTGTGAGAAAGTGACAGAGTAAACGAAACATGAAACGTTTTTTTTATAAACCGTTATCAACTTTGACAGACGTCAATGTTTTTACACTAAAACATATACATAAACTCACGCCTTTAATCCCCGAAGGGATAGGCAGAGGTGCTAGCACCCACATTTCGCCAGTTTATGTTTAGGTCCCAATGTAATAGGTGGCGAGCCTATTGCCATTAACCGGGCACTTAGAAGCCTGCGATAAATACACACATAACTTCGAAAAGCATCGAAAAGTCATTGGTGTGTGCCATGGTAAGCTGGGATCGAACCCAAGACATCGTTTCAGCAGTTCATTACCCATACCACTAGGCTACCGCGGCTTACACTAAAAGTCATAAGTTAATGCCACTAACGTTTTAAATTCGGTAACAGGTTAATGAAGGAATCTGAGGGTCTACTTATGCTGGTAATATTAATGTCTATGATTCAACCATTTCTTGGAATTAAAGTTTTAAAATTTTACCGCAAACCGAACATTGTTTGCCCTGAAATCTTAGTAATTCGCTTCTTATTCATATTTCTTGTCAATGTCTATATTATAATCTGTCTGTCCCGTGGGGCAGGTTGGGCTCGCCCGTGCTCGTCCGCGGCCACCCCGGCTGGACGGGGCGCGTGGACACCAGCTACGACGCCAGGGTGCCGCTGCCCCCTCCCCCGACCTCCGCCAGGGACCCCGCGCCTGCTATATACGACGGGAGAGAACAGGTACGTCCACCTCGCCAGAGGGTGCCATCTCGAAATTGAAGAAGGCAATAAATCAGCTAGAGTGCAATGGAAATGATCTAGCATCTGAAGGTCCAAGACAGCGTGCAGTTTTAGTCAGTTCAAGTCCGACACAACTGGCCCTGCCTGACGGAAGGGGGTTATCTATGGGGATCTCCGCACGAAAAAGGTACCTAGTTCTTAGTACTAGATTCTCACCACTACTTTCAGAGTGTATAAACTAAACCGCTATCCAAATTCGAGTTACCAGTGTTGCCACCTAACCTAAAATATTAACATAAACTAATTCCTCGGTACCAAACCCTCACATTGTAGTAGTTTTAGTTTTGTGACATAAATGCGTGCAGTATAATTAAAATGTACGATACTTTAAGCTGGTAATTTTATGTATCCTTTCCATACATAGTGGCCCTTCGAGCCGGATACGAATGTATAGCTCTCACATTTGCGCATACGCATACGAATCAAACTCTTGCCTAGATTTTTCTTAGGATTATTATGTTTCTATCAGGTATTGTACTGGTCTGACTCCACCAACGAGATCGCGTTCGTGGTGCCTTCTGGTCACGAGGTCTCGGACAGCGAGGACAGACAGAGCGACAGCATGAAGTCTGATGTCGACGGGTCTTGTCTATCAAACAGGTAATATTAGGTTTTTAGGACTACTTGTAACATACCCCACATATGTATTACTAGTTCCACCACTATAGTTCACCAGAAAATAGCTTTCTGGATTTTATTGTGATTCAACGTTCGTCTTGCTATTGGATCCTGTGACATTTGCAACTGTTTTAAGATCCATTGTCTGCTCCACGAGTTGATCAAACGGCTTAGTAGACAAATGACTTAAAATGACCTGCAGTCGTTTTTGGGCCTATTCGTAAAACGGCCTCAAGTAGTTTTTGAACATCCACCTCACTTGGGCAAAGTCGATGTTACTTTAGTATATAAAATAACTTTTGAATATATTATAACATGGTTCTTTACTGCAAAATGTTGACCGATGTGTCATTCTATTTTTAGGACGGTTAAGAATTGTAGTTTTATTTTCTCTGTAATATATACGGCATAGTATTGCTATGGGTAATACTTTAATGCAATTTTTTAAATGATACAGATTTCTTTACGTACCTATATAAGATTTATGCACACACTCAAAACAAAAATGTAAATCCTGCTTAACTGTACGATTATTCGTTCTAATATCTCTTTCATACTATTGCTTCCTATCTATAACGACAATATGTTCTGTGCAGCGGCGACAAAGCGAGCGGTTCGTGCTGGGACGTGTCGAGCGGCAGCTCGGGCGCGGGCTCGTACGAGCGCAGCGTGAGCGAGTCCGAGCGCTCCGAGCGGCCCGAGCGAGCTGACCGAGCCGAGCGAGCGGCGCCCGCGCTCGGGGACAAGCACCGCGCGCTGTCGCTCGACCTGGACAAGCAACCCGTCAATGTGCTCACCGGTAAGCGTTCCGACTGTATGGGGCATGGGTAGTTATCCCATGCCCCTTTCAATAAAAAAAATATATTCCAAATGTGTGGGTAGGTTATGTGTGTAACAAAATTTTATCCAAATCTGTCCAATGGTTGTCACAGGATTGAGTACCTACTAAAGATTTTAACATTTTAACAAACTTTCACATTTACAATATTATTATGATGACTTCCAAGTATACTACCAGTTGTTTACAACAAACAATGTGTCAAGGTTTACTGTGTACGCAGGAGACTCAGAGACGAGGTAATGAACTTTGACGCGTATTTGTAAAGTCGCAGCTTTTTATACTGTCATTTATACTTATGAAGAAAGAAGAAAGAAAGAAAAATTTATTTGGCACAAAAGTGGTCACAAAGAACATAAGTACACAAAAATTCCGTTGCATGGAAACTAGAAGAGTATTTCTTCTAGTCCCCAAGCACAAAGACCTAAAATTGTAGCACACAGATGCGCCTATGACAGCTACTTAGTTAGGTACACGTAGTTGATGGTTTATTATTTTGCTCATATCAATAAAGACATGTGATTAGAAGCTATTTTCATATCTGCAGGTAGCGGAAGGCGCAACAGAGACTTCACGACTAAAATTCTCATCATATGGTTGGAGGACTTTGAAGATCATCTCAATTTGCCGATTGGTGAGACCATTATTTTACAATTTGATAACACTTTGCATTTTATCTCTGGCCAAGAGCTTTACTAACAAAAAACCGCAACAAAATTTATTCAGTACTATTATTAAAAAAAATTAAGTTGTATTTAGAATCGTTAACATAATCAAAGTATTTTTTAATACATCCAATTTGCAGACTCAACTAAACTACATTAATATTATAGTTTAGTACTACTTTGACGCATATATGCGTCATCAGTATATCTAAGGCACATGTTGACGCATATATGCGTCATCGACCTGATCGCGGATTGCTATTGAGAGCTCTCGCGGCCCGACCTGTGAGTGACGTGTCCCGCCGGCAGACGAGCTGCTGTCGTACTGCGAGAGCGGGCTGCCGTGGCGGCGGCACGAGGTGGCGTCGCTGTGCGTGAGCGCGCGGCGCTGCGGGCTGGTGCGCGTGGCGTGCGCGGCGGGCGGCGTGCTGGCGGACGGCGCGCTGCTGGCGCCGCGCCTGCTGCCCGACTGCCTGCGCCGCGCCGCGCTCGACGCCGCGCGCCGCTCGCGCCTCAACACCGACCTGTGCGTACTGCTGCCCTAGCCTAGCACTTGGGTGGATCGGGACTCCTTTTTGAGTCATTACCAAAGACTTACCGACTGTAGTTACTACGTCTCAAACGATTACTAACGCTCAGAGAGCATCAGCGAGACGTCTGATTCCGTGGGAATCGGCCTTGACGAAACTGCAGTTTTTTATGGTTACCTAAACACAGTTCCGTTTAACCAGTTATTAGCTATCTTCATTTTCACAAATTACCCCCTGCTATAAAATATTGAGACCCTAGCGCGTGATTGTTTTGATATAATCAATAATTGGTAGATGTATGCTTATTCGACTCTATAAACTCTTGACGTCATCGTCATAAAAATAAACATTTAATGAATTTTATACTTTTACATGTTTGACAAACTTTCTGCTATTCATATAGATGACGCACATATGCGTCATCTAACTGAATATCGACTTTTGACGTATATTTGTATCATTGGTGTATGTGAAAAGTAATATTTTATTCCTACATTTCCAGATACCAACCACCCCACGTCCGTCGGCGTCATTTGATTCAAGAACTTTCTCAACAATACAAGAAGGATTTGACGGAACCGGAACTATTAGAATCACTGTTCAGAACACCATCATAAACAACACCCATTGTCAAACAACGTTCTCAAATGCTAAAATATTTTTGGCAATCTTCATGTGGACTGGTGACGTCATGACATGAAACTATTTTAACAGATTTGCGATTAATTTGGTGCTACGTTATTATTCGCGTTTATTGATCGCGACGATGGTTCGTTTGCTTCACACTTCGGTTTGCTCAGCGGCCATGGAGGCAGCCGTCTCATATTGCGATAAAGAACCTGAACTATGTTCAATTGTGAATCATACTATACACGTAGAGTGAACTCATAAGTCGCTTCACGGAAAATATCAAAGTTCAGCCGCATCTTAGTTAGACTAGAAAGCTGACTCTACTGAGTTGGAAATAGGCTCAAAGAATAATGAGTTTAGATTCAAATGGCATCGTTACTCTATTATTACTATCGCGTTACCACAATGATACACGTTTCTCATAACAGGCAACGCACAATAGAATATATTTAACGTGATATACACCGATTACAGATTTTCTAATAAAAAATCCACTCCATAAAACTTAATCAGTAATCGACCAGTTAATTGGTTACGTGTAAATAAAGATTCCTATAGTACGGCCGATATGAAACCTTTTTAGAAGCTGTCTCGTTCACTCTCATTGTTCTTAGAGATTGCTTTAATGCAATGTCGTGGGTGGTTGCTCGAATAGAAAAAAGGTGGGTGAAACCATAGGGCACAGTTAGTAATAAAGTAATATTTTGAACAATGATACTATCTATAAATTCCTTGTTTCTTTTTCATTTAGAATAAAAAAAATATGGCCATAAACCATTATTTATACAGAAGTGAATATATCCGTTGGCCCTACACTAGACAAGCCTGTCCTGTTCCTTTCACAGTTTAGTAGCTTGGTCATCAAAATGTGTGTGTCTCAATCTTTCTCAAAATATTTTGAACAGTAAAGTGACAAAGTTCACGCAGGGCCTACACTGTTACTGTCTGTGTTAATTGTCTATAAAAAAATAAACCACTTTAATTTAAAACCACTTACAACTAGATGGGTGCCGATATAGGTAGTTTCACCCTACTATAATAATATAAAATGTTGTATTTATTATTTATTAGAGGTATTCTTAATATAGTTTAAGACTGACGTAATGCATGAACCAATGATATAATAATCAATAATAATTTTAACATTCCTATTATATGCAGTATTTTATTTGGCATTATGTACTTAATTGAAATTTAATGTTATTGTTATACCTCAATTATTTAAATAAATATTTTTATTCAGCACAATATTTTTATGTATTTTTATTCATTATTGATAAGTTTCTACAAAAAACGCGGTTTACTCGTTGCTCATTTTAGGAGAGCACGTAAAGCCGACGGTCCCGGTTGTTATACGAATTTTTGAAGTACCTACTCTATACGGGTAGTCGAAACACTATAAAGTCAGGCTTGACTACAAGATTGATATCACCAGTGTATTGTGGAGGTCAGATAGGAGCCGCTCAATAAAAATTATGAGAGTTTTGTAATGGCGTATACAGAAAAAACTATTTTTGAATTTATGCTAGTGTCATCATTAATTTCATACAGACTGGAAATCGACCGTCTGCAGCGAATTTCACTCCCAAGGAAATTTTACCTTATTTTTAAAGAAAAAGTAAAAATGCATTCAAAGATTTCTGAAAAATCTGTTGCCACACTTGGTATTTTAGTCGCTTCGATTACCTACCGGGTGGGGCAAGCTATTTTTTTTTGAAAATCTTTGAATGTAGTTTTGTTACTTCTTAAAAGTAAGTGATTTTTTTCTTTGTAAGTGAATTTCCAGTATTTAGAGTACTTTTCCTCCATGGACCGTAAAATCAAAATGTCCACCGTGTACATACATTTCATGTTTTCGTTAAAGCGGCTGTGTATAGGCACCTTTATACATAAACACAAATAATTTCTTTTTATTTCAATTGGCCTTTGTCAATCTGTCGCAAAAGTGTTCCAAAATCAAAAATGACTCAAATTCTATATCAATTCGTAAGTTTGAAAATTATTCACGCAAAAATTTATATAAAAACGGTTTTATCAATTGTGCTTTTGTAGATATTATTTTACTAATACTTTCTCGACTAGGTGATATTTTTGTTAAATATATTTGAAGCTAAATTTATGAGGAAGTAAATTATGTTAATTAGCAAAGTGCCGGATGACGATGGAGGAAAAGGCGAGTGTCCTCCGGTCGAAGATAATTCGCACGAGTATCAAACGGCCAACGAACTGTTAGATATGATGGCCAAGAACCAAAATTTCAGTGCGAGTGGTAAGTATTTTACTTCAGTAACTTTTCAATCTTGAGAATACTAGTAATTTTATCTATTTAAACAAAATTAAAGTGTATGTTTGCAATGTTAATATCGAAGTTCAGCAGCATCACAGTTAGACTGGAAAGTCGACCTCTACTGAGTTGGGAAAAGGTTCAGAGAATGATGAGAATGATGTTTGCAATGTTAAAAGAACAGATCTATCAAGATCGTCTATATGTATGGTTGCGGAGAAATAATATCACCATCTTAACGGTGACCAACAGAAAGAACAATGGCAACCTCCCATACATGATTTTATTTGAGACTAAAATGACGCGTCTTTAAATTAAAAAAATACTGTTTAATACGGCGTGATCACCTGTGCTAGTACGTACTTGATTTTCACTCTGAGAAGGCCGAGGATAATAGATATTCACGATTGACTATTTTGTAGGTTATATCTTTAGACCACTTTTTAATCGCCTATAGATGTGTTTTGATGAATTACGTACTTACGTAATCTTTTATATAAGTATGTACGTAGGTACCTATATGAATACACCCACATTTCACCAACATGATTTTCAGTGCCATTTATGTGCGAATACATATACTTAGTTACCTATTTTAAGTGCCTATGTTGGCAGGTAAATTCATAAATTATTTTTATTATACATACCTAGTAGAGAGGTAGATTCTATTTCTTACTTGCCTATTTTAACATGTAGGTACCTACTTGATGAATTCTAAATTATAAATTAGGTAACGTAGGTAAATAACCAGCAACGACCATCCCACACGCTTAGATTTCAGAAAGGGAGGCATCGAACAATATTCTACTTAATCATTCTAGTTCATTCATTGAACCTTTTCCCAACGCAGTTGGGGTCGGCTTTCGGGAACTTCGATATTTGTCATGAAGCGACTGCCATCTGACCTACACAACCAATATTGAATATATTGAAGTTTCAAGTTAGACTGGTTGGACTTTTGAGGGCTCCAACTACCCGTAACGACTGCCATAGATGTTTGTAAGGCAACCGGGACCGACGGCTTAACATGCTCTCCGAGGCACGACCAGACCAGTGCAAACAGCCATATAAGTTATTGCATTGAGCGGGGATCGAACCCGCGCCCCGTGCGTAGCAGTCGCGTGTACACTACCACCACGCCATTTCATCATTCTAGTATATAGTTAAAAGATTATATATTTTAGGGTGAAAAAATAAATAAAACAAGATTATTTCATAATTATGTTTATTTATCGTCTTCTCTAATGATAATGGCATCTAGGAATTCTGCCGGTGCTGAAATATTTTGTTGACGTCTGGCCATCCCAGTGTTGTGTGTGACAGTGTGACGACCAACCAAACAGTTGCAGGAATATTCCAAAATATTGCTTTTTGCTAACGTGACTTTATTTTGCCTCTTATTAACGTCGTCACGCCAGATCGTCTAAGGTTATATCGAGTAGGATCAATGTGTTCACTACACCCTTCAATTCTGTAGCCTCCATGGAAACGTACACGCTCGCCATAATATGAGCGTGCTTGTCTTATTTGGTACGTTCCCAAAGCAAACAATTAAATCCCTAGTGTTGGGAAGTACAAAATATTATTTTCATCAGCTGTCATATTTACAAAATGGGATGACCTTCTGTTCATGTTTATGAGCTGGATCATGTGTGCCAGGTTATTATCTAAATGCATGCGTTCTCGTATAATTTCTAATATCTCATTTGCATAAACATTGTCTTGAAAGCGAACACTGTGGAAAATGGAATGTGGTACTATTGCAGTTAGGGAAAACACAGTGATTATTTGAGTTGGCCGCACTTCTGTAGTCAGGTAATGCTATTCTTTGAATTGCCACAGGTTGAGGATTCTCTTGTGGTACTGCCGTTGATTCCTCTACTGAAATATTACTGCTACTAGGTAATGGTCTAGTATCATCAGTAGTAGGTAATGGTCTAGTATCAATATGGGTGATACAGCGTACTTCTCTTTGAGTATGTAACCAGCATGGGTCACAATCAGATGCTGCTATCTGAAAATAAAGAAAACCATTTTAATTTCTTTAACATCACGAATTAGGATGAATAAAAATGAATGAATAAATAATTCTTAATTGCATACAGTTTCATCGGAGTTCATTAAAACCAGTTTGGGTTGTCAACAGTCATTTAGTCAAGATAGACAGATAAGACTGTAATACTAGGTGAGGGTTGGTGTAATCAAGACCGAGTAGTGAGTGATCTGTACAACTGACCAAGTAGTGAGTGATCTGTACAACTGTTAATGGTTGGTCAAGAACTTTGACTCAGGCTGTCAGATGTTTGAAAATCTCAATATAGAATAAATACATGCTAAACCACATTATATTTCAAAGAAAGCCCCTGACTCTAAAGCAACTAGAAGAAGATACAACCATGTCTTAATTTTTGTTAAAAATATAATATAACCAACCTGTCTTGGTGCTATTCTGCTTCCCATAATATTAATCATGGACTGCTGCAGTTCAGATGGATTGTCCCTCATACATAATCTTCATCTGAAAAACAGGAATCTGAAAAACAAGGCATTGTATTGTTAAAATATAATTTCTAAAGGTTTCAATGTGACATGATGGTCTACACATATAGCATGGTATCACTCATTTGCATGTTTTTGGGATCACTCAACTAGTTTCTAATGTAAACGGAATGTAATGTAGTTAATAAAACTCAATACTCACGATTAGAGGAAACACCCAGCTGCAAAGTATAGTGATAACAAAGTTCCAAGGCTTGATATTGGCGCAGTGTGTTGACGCATATATTGCAATTGATGCATAAAATGCGGGTTGGCCTACCACGTCCTACCATCTTGGCGGTAGCAAACAACAAGTTTCAAAGCAACGAGATCAACAGAATAAGGCTAGATCGGAATCCAATATACAAACAGCACAGTCAGTCGGGTAAGTATCAGTATCAGAGTCCTTAGGCATGCAGGGGTCACAAATAGGAAAGATCAGAGTCCATAAGCAGTCCGGGTCACAATTTATTAACTTCAAATAAACGGTAAAGATAGATGATCGAAAACACTCCACAACAAAACAGTGCAAACGTCTGACTGAGTCTCCAATGTTGCCAACTTGCCATTGTCATAATATTTTTTATTGCTTTGGATATGGGCCTTTAATAGCTTTTGAACGGTGTGTTATGTTTATTGTTTACTTGAATAATTGTATTTTCATTATAAAAACTCATTAAGGTTGAAAAATATACATTTAAAAATATATTACTAACTAAAATACTTCATTGAATCAGTTCTTACAATTATAAACCTAAAAAAAAATTACAAAAACACTTTACTGCATAGTATATTTTTTACTACTCGTAAAGAAAATGGTAACATTTAATTGGTAAGGAAATTAAATAATCAATTTAGCTCATAATAATTCTCTTTCTATTCCTCGGCTTTTAATAACTTAGACGATACTTGCATAAAACGTAAATATTTACTAGAATGGATTTCCTATGAATGACATTTTAAGACGCTCAAATTTTAGTCAAATAAGAATTCGCCATTGTTCTTTACGCAGACGATATCGATGCGAGAGAAGGAAACAGTAGGCCAAAGCCTCTTAAGTTTGGGAGAGGCCTATGTCCAGAGCAATGGATTGCGATACGCTAATGTATATCGCTATTTATGTACGATGTTTATTAACAAAAATTAAATTTTTCTTTGTAAATGTATCGTTATTCACATTCTAGGACCCATAATACAAGTTAAATAAGCTGTGCTTGCTAGAACATGTTTTTAGACCCTAGAATGTTTTTTACAGACGGTGACACCCTCACTCCCAGGGATTTAGTGCTCCTGTACAAGAATATCGACTTGGGCACTAAACTTATGACCAGCGCCAAGGACCTATCACACGTCAGAACGAACCAACACGTCGAAACCGTAGTTTACCATGATGAACCTGAGTCCGACGACTCTGATGACGTCAGCGACGTGTACAGTAACGAGGATATACAAAATATCTTCTTAATCAACAAAGAAAGACTAGACCTCCTGAACATTCCATCCTGCGTAGAGAACAAACTCTGTCATAAGTTCGGAGACCTAGAAATCCAAACGACTGACGATATAGATTACAATAGACAATTTCTATTTCAAGATCCTTTTATAAAAGAACAGCTCAAGAGCTTCAATGTTGTCACTAATAGCAAAGAGATTGAAGCATCTGTACTCCCTGCTTCGCTACTTGATTATGTTTGTTGTAAACGTTTGGAGGACAACTACAATTTTTACATGGACAACATAATAAGATACGTAAAAAACACGATAGAACAACTGAAGCGCATCAGCAATGGTGATTATTTAACCGACAAAGCTAAAGAGAAGTGGAAGGAAGTAGAACACGCTGAAGATACGTCATTGGCTAATACTAAAGTTCTGGCAACTTCTACCAGTATTCCTTTACACGTAGAGTGCAAAGTCGGACATCAAACTTCGACGTGGGATGATTTAGTTCGTTCAGAGGTTGATATTAGATCGCTGTCTAAGATTCTCGAGAAGAAAATATTTGTAGAAGTTCCTAAATGTATTAGCGGTTCTTACAAACTTCTGAGTAAATGTTGTGATGATAATTTGATCATCAGCTGTCAAAAGGAACAGCCTGTTGAAGACTCTAAGAAGGAATCGCGGGTGGATGTGGTTTTTAAGCTAAAGCGCTCTGAAACGGGCCACGTCGTGAGTAATATAAGCTCAATTATGTTTCTACAAACCACGCCAATAGCGGAAATTTTAGAAGGTCAGTAGTCTGTATATTACAATTTCTATATCTTCATCCGAACGCCAATCACAGTTATATCCAAAGTTCGTCACCCGCTCGTTATATAACTAAATTTAACTTATATTTTTAGATGCAAGACCCATAGAAGCTCCACTTGCTGTGCTCTATAAAGAAATTCCTGGAAACAATAAATGCCTTGAACATAACGTTAAAATTACAGAATTAAATGAAATTAGTGAAATCAATGACGTCCAAGACACATCTGATGTTAATGAAGTTAATGTTTTAGATGATACCTGTGATGCAAATGATGATATTGATGATTTAGGAAAAGATAATCGAGAAGATTCTCGTCGTTATGATTGTAAACCTAAAGAAAATCGTCGCACTGTATCTTTTGATACGCATTTACATATGAGCGATGAGAACGATGATAACCATGGGAAT
Organism: Pelosia muscerda; assembly: GCA_963691645.1. Classification (NCBI taxonomy): domain Eukaryota; kingdom Metazoa; phylum Arthropoda; class Insecta; order Lepidoptera; family Erebidae; genus Pelosia; species Pelosia muscerda. The sequence goes on along the minus strand of OY829114.1, from coordinate 1,823,876 downwards.
CATGAGAGTGAATTCCGCTACCATTTATGCAATAATATAGAAGAGGTTCAAATTCACACTCCCAAAGAAGCGTCATTCCAGATATGTCCAGCCGACTTGCGGATGACAATGCAGAAATTGTCAATACAGAATGCTTTACCCGAAGAAAATTTTGAAGACTTGTCACAACCAGTTACAATAAAAAAGAAGTCTCCCACAAGAGTCAGAATCAAATCCCCGTACGAGAATCAATCTCGTGCTATGGAAGAGAAGAAAAGGAGAAAATTACTTGAAATACGAGAGAAACGTGAGAAAAAGAAACTGGCAATGGCCGAAAGTTGTAAGATATCTAAGAATAAATTTGGCAATCGAGCTCCAACGCCACAAGCTTCAAGCTCTGTGACGAAGCTGTCAATAACTAATAAATCATTCTACAACTCTATATATGGTCAAAGTACAGATGTAGATTTCAAGCAGCCCAAGAATAGAAGTCGCAGAGGAGAGACTCAGAGAGAATTTCTCGATGTGGCTCTTGAAAATCTTGAAAATGAAAAAGAATTGCCATCACACGAGCTGAACAGCAAAAAGTTCATAAACCGAAGTTATTATCTGGACGACGCTGTAACTGAAATGATGTACTTAACAATGAAACAAAAGGAAGAGAAGGAAACAGTATCTGCATCGACGTCGGGAGTGTCGGGCGATTTCAGCACCAATTTAAATATACTTTCCCAACTAATGTCACACAGTGACACAGAGGTCACTGGGGACGACAATGACGAACTTGGAGATGATCGTGATGATACAACTGAAACGACTGAGCAACTGTAAGTTTTGGAGAAATATTGTTCATTTAAAGTTTGGCATACATTTAGTTCAATTATCAAAATTCTTATGGTTTTGCACTGGTGCAGCCTGAGAGCCTTATTTGCGTGCCATCATGGAGTCCCGGGTTCGATTCCTGGATTATACAGTTTTATCATACAGCAGCTGACAATTTTCTGCCCATCTATTCTATCTATATATGAATACATATTATGTACAAAAATGAACAAGTAAAGCAAAATTATTTAGGTGCATAGTACCTATAGGTAATGGATGCATTTGTATTCAGGTCTCATTCAGGACAAACTAACCAAGGAACTCGAACAATTGAGTCCACACCACGAACGGAACAAGGACTAAATATAACGGAATCAAATAATCTACCAAAGGACACCGACCAATCGGATAAGGAGAAAAAAGACCTCAAGAAAATTCAACCTTCACTTGAATGCAGGAAGAGTATTGATAAAATATATAAACTAATGAATAAGTTAGGAAAACGCCAAGATCCAGATAACAAGTCGCAAAATAAGTATTCAGTAGCCACTAGTCACAGAACAGATGTTACTGTAGATAAAGGGAGTGGGTCTATTCAGGGTAGTGATAGTGGAACTAGCTTAAAACATCATCTCACATCATCTAACCCCAGTACGTTTAGCTTCGATAGAAATAATAATCCTGAAAATAGCGCTCCTTTCAAATCTAATAGTCCAATGAATGTAACACCAAAAGTAATAATCAGCTCAAAATCACAGATTCCTGTTCCTAAATCTGAGGCTGATAAAAATAAAAGAGATCGGAATGCAAGGGTCCCTAGTCCAACTAAAGTACAGGAACCTAATCCATTGAAGGCCATTTCACAACTTTTACATGAATTTGAAAACGTCCAAAGAAATAGATCGAAATCTGGCAAGGAGTTGAAGTCTCCAAGAAAGGATAAGACTGAACCCAACCAACTCAACACCAATACAGTAATCGATGGGCGAATCACTTCGCGCCAAGGTTCTTTCAAACGACGATCTCGAATGGAACAACACAATGAGGTTGTAGACCGAAATATGCGAGCTAACATAGCGAGAGACAAGAAAATCAGACAATCTAGTGGAGTGGAAGCTCCAAAAATTCCATACCAGCAGGTTCCTACAGACGATAGATACATAGATAAACCTAACAAGAAAAAAATTACTGATATGTTGGATGAAGTTAAAGAAGCAAGAGGAGAGGCAGTTAGAGGTCCTTCTAAATTTACCTCGAGGCTAAACTCTTTAGCTCAACCTAAAAAGTCGTATGTACAAGCTCACAGCGCGGAGTACCAGAATAGATACGGTAGGAACTTAATAACAGATAGACTTCAAAGATTGGCTGCGGCTCCAGCTCCGCCAGTTGCTGAACGCACTTCAATGTCACCAAATTTTAGAAATAGAGTAAGGCGCCATGGAAATGATGCAGTTTCCGCAGTATCCCTAAAACTTCCAAATCAGTCGAACCTTCCAATAGGTGTGTAAAGGTGAATTTATTTATTGCTTATACTTTATAAAAAGCTATCTCCCAACACAAAGCTTAAAACAATATTTATGATTGTCATTATTCTTCATAATTGACAACATGACATAACATGTTGTTTTCACAATTGAATTCGGTTAAATAATATAATTGAAATAAATCTATAATCTTTAATAAAATTTCTGCTGAGCATTATATTTCATGGTATACCGTCCATTTCCTATATTAGATCGACCTGCCCGAACACGACACTCCACCAGCAATAGCCCTGAAACAAAAGAACGAATACCTGCAGGGATCGGGCCGTCCTTCAAACCTATTAACGTAGCTGAAACACCTGAAACATTGTAAGATCCATTACTCTTATCATTTTCTGTATGTACTAGTTCAATTACTTCTGTAGTTACGAGATGTGTTTTTTACAGTCAAAAGATGGTGGAAGTAGAGTCATACGTGAAAAATCACTATGGTCGTGCCTCTTCCGCGACAATTACAATAGAACCTCCTCATCCTGCAAAAAAGTCGCGCGCACCTCTTGTTCCAGATAACATCGATATGGGTAATTAAATTTTTTATAATAAATCAGTTTCAGTCCTTGCATATTATATGCTTCAAAAACTAAGAAATTCTGCATCGATTGAGTTCCAATTTTGACACGATCCTGATAACCCTCCAGAGACGGTTCTTGGCTACCTTTTTAGTTGGGACATGACCCTGCGATTGTGTACCTATAGAATTTTTTCGCGTAAGTTTCAGTCCGAAACCGGGACCACTAGTAGGTCATTAGTACCTTATAACTAACTCATGTTTCTGTGTTGATTAATTTTCGATCAAATATTTCAGGATCAGTCTCATCATCGCCATCTCCTCAAGAGTCTAACGAAGTAGGCAGCAAGCTGCACCGTATTATCGAATTTATGTTGAAAAACCCCACATGCGGCCTGGAAGTTCTAGCTGAATGCCATGAACCGAATTCAAAGTCAACTAAAGACAACCACAATGATATGTCTTTTAATACGTTCAGGTGTGAGGAAGGACTTTCATTAGACTCGGACTCTTTTACGGGTACTATCGATGACGGACTGAAACTGAAAAATGAGAAAAGCGATGCACAGTCGCTATCTGGTATGGATATAGAAAAAATTACGCACGCTTTATGCAATACCATATCTGTGGGCACTTTTTCTAAGCGTATGAGGATGAAAAACTTGGGGTTGACGCCAAAGACTTCGATACAACCATTATTTCTTTTACAGGCAGGGGACACTGGCTCTTTAGTTCTTAATGCAACATTGCCAGAGAACTCTGCACAGGATAAGCTACGGAATCTAAAAAACATGCCAATTTTATCTAAATCTCACTTAGACTGGAGTTTTACTAATATTCCAATGCAAATCACAACAGTTGGTTATGCGTTTCCCGAATATAAGACTACTAGGTCTGGATCTCAATCCTTAACACAATTGCTAGAAAAAGTGTCTAAAAGCTCTAGCCAAAAATCTTCCTTGGCATGTCTTAAGTCTATTGACATAAACCCCACATCAAAAAATACCGGGGTTGATAATATTGTCGAAAAAGCTCACAAAGATAGTCAGTGCTACAGGGGGAGACAACTTCAACCTTTATTGGAGCAAGATTCCATAGGCGATGTTCCTAGTGGTTCAGCTGAAGCTAAAATATGTTCCAAATTAGTTCCTGATACAGTAACTGACAGTGTCGATCCAAAAACAATTCACGATTCAAATAATGATTCCAAAGAAGTCGATCATCCAATCGTTGAAATCGACAAAAGTAAAACAACTGATAAACATCAAACAACGAGTTTAGATGAAAAACTGGAAAGCGGTGTAACTTCTATTACTCCTGTTGGAGTAGAAAACACAACCTCGTTAGACATATTAGTTGGACTTCTTAACGAAATTAAAAAAATTACAACGTGCCAAACTCATATCACCAAGAATGAAACTGACAAAAGTGAAGAACTGGAATTTATATTGAACAAAACTGCAGAAATTGAAAATTCTAATCAAAGTCTTGCCTACAGTGGTATTTCTATCACGAACCTGGAGAATCTACGTTGTTTGGAATCTAATCCAAGTGTTTACTCATTATATTTATCTGATAATGATGATGCAGAGAAAAGAAAGGAAAGAGACATCAATCGTGATATAAATCCGTGGTACGAGATAAAATATAACATCTCGCGTCCTAAACCTATCTGTGTCGATAAAGAAACAACTGTGAATATTCCTTGCAAAGAATTTATAAATAGATTAACAGACGTCCCGTCTGTATTCTTCCCAATAACTATAAGTCATAGCACAGATGTAACCAATCCGCTTATTGCAGAGCTCTGTCAGACCTCGACGCAATCTCTGTTCTCATATCATTCTACATATTCAGATAGCCTGTCCAAAAGTATGTTAGAGATCCCACAGGCGATAGATATAAAAGATGTAGATGGAGCCGTATCTTCTTGTGAAGACTGCCAAATAGTCACCAAAACAAATGTATCTAAACCGAGTAAACGGAATACTCGATACTGTGGAAAAGATAAGACTATAACAAAACATGTAAAAACATCGAATAAAATTACATATAGTTTGAATACAACAGGCTTTGATCCAGTTATGAAAATGAAAAGAGATCTTTTAGTGACAATTTATTCAATGTTGGTGTTCACGGTGTTTGCTGCATTATCATTTCCTGAAATGTTATTCCATGTGTGAGATGCATGTTATGCATGCAAGTCCAATGGCTCGTCTCGTGTAGCGGTGATTTAACCATACTTACATTATTTGTAAAAAATGTATAATATTTGCAACTGTCTTTTCGTTGTAAACTTAAATTTTGTAAAATTATTTGTATTCGATTTTATAAAAAGAAAAATATATACCTAACTTATTAGTTCTGTTATTTTAAGACTAAGTCCAGGCTTTCTGTCTGCTTTCCGAATACCTTTCAGTACCTACACTACCTACATTAGGTCCCATGTTTCAAAAGGTCCGGAGTGTCAAAATGTCCAGTTCTAACAAATGTCCGCAGTGTGAAAATGTCCAGTTTTACAAAATGTCCGCCGTGTCAAATGTCTAGAGTTCGATATTTTTATAAATTCAAACAAATGCACGCTGACAAAACGAATGACGGCAAAATAATAATTCGCGCGGAGTTTTGGCGGGAACGCGAAAAATGTCAAATAATGTCTTGGACAAAGCACACAAGTGTGTAGTGAATTGTGATTTTTCGTGTTGGTGTCAAGATCTCCCTAAGAAAAGCTTCTAGTAAAGTCTCCACTACTTTACTAGGGCGGCTATCATCCGTCATCGTCATCATCATCATCAACAATCATTCCAAAAAGAAAATTCCCAACTCGACACTGGGAAGATTGTCCCCTAAATTGGGTTGTTATATTGCCATCTAAGAAAAAAAGAAGAATATTTCGCCGAATTTCGCGCATTTTGTCTAATGTCAAATATGTCAATTTGAATCTGTCAAATCTCTTGTTTATTTTGATTTCACATTCACATTCAGCACAGCACTTCAAGATGAAATAATTAGTGTATCTGCGTATATTCGTTATTCAATACATTCAGGATCCTCACATGAATCGTTAAGTTATTGAAATGGCAGAAGGGGATAGTAAACTCACAGTAAAGAGAGTAAGTAACATTAGTCGTAAATAACCTCCAAAAGAGATCACCAATGTGCCGTTTTGAGCAGAATATTAATGTTAAAGTTAGAAGATAATATTCTTATTCTAATATTAATTATTATTTGTCTACGGTGATGATAAGACTTCTAATAAACACGAAAATTTATTCGATATAACAATTATTACACATTACGACTCACGCACTCCGTAACGTGTATAATTTATTGGATTGGATAGATAGATTGAATAACAAAGAAGTGAAAACTGGCGTAAAACTAATCCCAGCTACTAGTCGACTTTTACGAACGTGCGTAGTTACGGAACGATTTGTCACGTAAAATAAGGGGTATGTCCCAAACTCCCGTTTTACACAGTTAATTAAAATATGTAAATTACACTTCATCTGTAAATTATTAACTTGTCTCCCTTCATAACAAATTACCTTCCTCAGACCACAGCTATAGACAGATTCGGACAATTACCATGCATCACTACTAGAGAAAATCAATGAATTAATTTAAAATTTATTACCATTACAGAAAAGAAAGAAAGAAATATTAACCGAAGGCCTTGACAGCACAGCTTCAGTTGATCAATTAATAGAAACAATACAATCAAATAAAAGGAAGAATAAACTTTATACATTGTACAGTCAAGCTGTTCGACAAAGACGTACAACGGTTGGCAAATATCTCGACACATTACATTGTACTCTACCCGGACACCCATTAAATGTGTTCAGCCAAGACTGGGATGGTGGTCTCAACTCTGGCTACTTTGAAACATTTTCACACAAAAGTCTACTGCCAAAGATGATATCATCAATCAGAAATATAGAAAGGAAAGATCCAGTTACAGAGCTTATGAAGCATAAAATTGCTTGGCATGATAAATTATATGCCTACAAGAGAATTATGAGTGAGTATAACTTTTTCATTCTAGCTTTACAAGTAAGAATCTAAGCTAGCTGTTTCCAAAGCCCTCTAGGATATCTCTCAATATAATATAATTGGTATATAAGTCTCATCATCACTATTGCTCCCAATCATCCACCCTCAGCATCCAGTCCTCATTTTCATGTCCTCAGTTCATCTGACTAGGGAGCATCCTACCTTTTGTTTGACTTCTTGCGATCTGACACATTTAGAAGACACATGATACTGTCAAAGTTTATGTGACTGATACATATGAAAATGAAACTATGTGCAATCAGTTTGAAATAAGATTCATTTAGATTACATTGCCATAGATTCCGACGACGCCAATTACATTGCGATAGTCCCAATTATCATAACATAACATAAACTCACGCCTATGTCTCCGAAGGAGTAGGCTGAGGTGCTAGCACCCACATTTCGCCTTTATGTTTAGGTCCCAATGTAATAGGTGGCGAGCATATTGCCATTACCCAGGCACTTATAAACCTGCGATAAATACACACATAACTTCGAAAAGCATCGAAAAGTCACCCAATAAAACCAGTCTGACATTTTTAAATAAATTTGAAATATTTTAGGTGTAATGAGCAAAAAGCATAAATATGAATGGATGAATGAAGAAGTGTTACATTGTCCAAAACAGCTGGTAGAAATAGCTGCACATTATGAGCAGAACCCAGACCTATACTTTGACAGCAGCTACAATTGGTACTACGCTGGACATGGTAACATACAACATATAGTGGTGAACGGTCTGGAATATTTGCTGCACAGTGAATTTCACTGCTTATGTAAGTAATGTCATTGCCTTAACATTTATCATCAGCTTCCACATCCAAGTCCAGGACTCTTTTATCTTCTTTTTTTTTTTTAATTAACTTGGCTTCTATCTCCCTTTTTCTATTAAGTTCAGACAATCACTCAGATGAAAGCCTCGCGTAAACCACTCAGTAATCAGATAGAGTTGTCCTTTAAAATGCAGCATTTGCTATATTGACAAGTGAGTGGACTCTAAAATGTTTAACTATACTCAATGCCTATTTAGTAACTTAATCAACTTGCATTTTTTCCAGATTTGACCCCTTTTACCAAATACAATTTATCGATAGACCATGAAAATGAAGTGAAGTATGATTGTGGAGATTTCAATATATTAGAAACTATATGCTCACAGGACATAGTTGCAGTGAGAACAAGAAACAAGATAATCCTCTTGAAAATCATAGATTACGAATGCTTATTAAAAATGGAAAATATCAATGAAATGGAGTCACAAATACCTTTTACTGGAATATCTTTTGACGAATACCATAAAAATATTTTATACATAACAACATTAGATTTTAGACTTACAATATTAAATTTGGACAGGATGACTGGAAGAAGCAAACAGTTACGTGCAGATGTGAGCAGTTTACTGAACAATTGGAGCACGGTCCTCGGTTCAGAGAGGGGATACTACTCTCATATATCTAAAAACTCTGTAACTCTTTACGATAAACGAACCAACTGTGCGTTTCAACGTTGGAAAAATCTTAGAGCAATAACTGACGATATATCATGTAATGACATTAGTGTTGCTAGACATGGCACGGACAAACGGCTTCTATACGTAGGCACTGACCATCACCTATTTCTTGTAGACCTAAGGTATAACAAAGTTGAGAGGAACAAACTGAAAGCCGTCCAAAGATGGACTCATGGCATGCAGTGTCTCCCAGCATACATGTCAGTGTGCAAATTTGAATACAACAAAGAATTGATATGTATGAGCAGTCAGTGGTGTGAGGATATCTGCGTTGTTAGTAATTATGCTGATAGGCTTACGAGACATAATGATATCACCGGTGTCAGTATACCATACCGTCCACCTAGTATTTTACAAGCGTTGAACGAAGCTAAAGAGAAAATGTTATGCTCTGATATGTATAACCCTATCAATGATCGTCTATGTACTTCTATTACAGGGTTATTGGCATTAGAACAAGATGACAGCTATGATATCCTGTTATTGAATTCTCTTGGTGATATTTCATGTCACACTTTATGCCCTCAACATATGACAGCATTCTTCGAAGAAACAAGTCTGGAGCTTCTAAACGAATGGAGTAAATCATTTAAAAGAAAATCAAATAGAGAATCAAATGAATTGCATGTATCTTCTATTTTAGATATTAAAAATATTTGGAAGGTTTTAAAAAGGACACCTGGCGATTATAAATTCGGTGTAAATAGGTTTATTAGGAAAAGTAATAAATTTAACGAAGATGAAATAAATGACGCTTTCGAGGATGAGGAGGTGGAGTCAGGGTTGTTAGATGTGTGGAGGAAGGAGCAACCGGAGTGTACTAAAGACGAATCATCTTTAAACTTATTTTTTGCTGATGACTGATCAATAAATTATTTATATTTTAGTTGATCTTTTTTTTTGCGAAGTGGTCTAGATAGGTGCGACTTTGAACTACTCCATAGTATATTACATATACATACATAAACTCACGCCCATATCCCCGAAGGGGTAGGCAGAGGTACTAGCACCCACACTTTGCCAGTTTATGATTAGGTCCCAATGTAATAGGTGGCGAGCCTATTGCCATTAACCGGGCACTTAGAAACTCACGATAAATACACAAATAACTTCGAAAAGCCATTGGTGTGTGCCATTCATGGTAAAACCTGGGATTGAACCCGAAACCACGTTTCAGCAGTCCATTACCCATACCACTAGGCTACCGCGGTCGTCCTAAATGGTAGATATTAGGTACTTGTATCTTACGCGTGTCACTATTATAATTATCCGTATTTGATACAGAAAATTTGGGTGCATTACTACTGATAGTGGATTCTATGGGTGTGCTATGTTTTGTTTTGAGTGATGCGCGTTAAAAAGTGAGATGTTGGAATATGAAGAAAATTTGGATGCGCTATGTTACATTTATTGTGCATACTGTGTTGCCGAGTTCTATTTTCGGATATGTAGTATAGTAGCACAGTTGCAGGCGCACCTAATCGCCTGGATTAAAGTGTTATCGTAAACGCGGATAATGGTAGTGGTGACACGTGTAAGAACGAGTGTGGAAGAGTGGATTCCGTAGATAATTAATAAAACACAATTCTTAATTAATAACAACTATATTGCCTATCTATATGACTGAGTTTTTACAAAACAACCTTGCACGCGTCCAATTAACATATACACATAACAATTCATTGAAAATATACAACGGAGTTCTAAATTTTCGGATCGGCGAATAAGTACAATATTCTGTAAAATTTATAACTCCGTGCAGTAATACAGTGGGAACTATTAACCATACAAAAACAATAATGGCTATTAATATTAGACAAGACTACTTACAATGCATGTAAATGCAGTGTCTCGCTCACTGCAGAGCCGAGGGAAGACAGACTATGAGACTATATTTCTATTAAAATAAAAAACAAAAAAAAATATATCGAAAAATAAAATATTCTTGGCTGTTTCAAAAGTGTTTTAGCTTATTAAAAAAGACAGGTCTCCATAAACCTCGGTATTATACCCTCATTTGAACACTCTTCTAAAAAATGTTTAACTCTAAATTTCGCAAGTACACACTCGCCGGTATACCATGTTCTTTGGTTGCTTTTTGTCACGAATTAATCGAGTGCAGTGTGAGAATGCAGACCATGGTAGTGACACTAGTGACGACGCACGTCAAAGACGAGTACGAGCGAGAGGGTAGACCGATACGGTCTGCCCAATAACAACTAACTCAGCGGACCTCCAGTACATCTGTGATAATGGCGTAATAGCGCCGAAATATTGGATACTCAAAACAACCAAAAAACATGGTAAATATACCAACGAGTGCTTTTTTGTTAAAAAGTTGTTATAAAAAGGCATTTCTCGAGGCGTGCATATTTGATTAAGTGGGGTACTTTCCTCGGCTTTGCAGTGAGCGAACGGAAGAATTGGAACAAATTAAACCTTAGCTTTGTATTATTTGTATTTAGTGTCCGTTGAAGTAGATGGATCATCAGTATTTAATTACCACCTTTTGTATTAGGAACATTGTGAGGTCGGAACACTGGAAAAATAAATATATATATTTTTGACGTAATTCAGTGGGAAGGAAGCTGGAGAAAATACATCTAATTCTAATTTATACATAGCAATACACTTTATTTGAATTAAAAAATAGAATGGAAAATTTGTGCCGTATACCTAAAATACTATATAATGCGGCAGTTCGCACATCAGTGATTTGGCCACAACGCACTAAGAGCGAGCGCGACAGGTTATGAGTTTCACTAAACTAGGATGACAACGAGAGTAGACAGGTAAAGGGAGTGGCAGAAAATAATAGAATAGGGAAAAGGAAGAAAGTAGAACCTTTGGTAGTCTTGCCAATCATATGAATGAAGTACAAGTAGTTCGCATCAATATTGACTCACACTTCAGTCCAACCAGTCTCGTACAAAAAAAAAGTATTTTAACATTATGATATTTTTTTCAAAGAGCTCTTGTGCCCACTAATTACGATTCACAATCCGACTCAAACATCATTCGATCTCTTATCACAACACTAGTGAAAGATGAATCTTATAATACAATTAAATAAAGCTGAAAATTCATGAATTGAAACCAAGTGGGTCACCACCATGGTGGTACAGTATTTGGCTCGTGATTAAACACATCTGGAAGTAGTGTGAGAACCCGGCTTAGAATAGTTCACTTTGATTTTGTAGAGCTTTCTATCGCACAGCGCATAATTTGCTACCTTTTAAGAGTAGTTAAAACCGAGGCTAAATAAAATTGTTGAGTTAGTTTTGTATGCTTAACTTGAACTTCGATCAGTAATAAAATAATATTGTGTATGCACATTGCCTTAGAACGTTAAACATCCAAGAAAAAAAAAGGAATTGTGTTACTGTGTACATTGTTGTATTTACCAATGACTGTGTTATACTAATCACAAAATAAAAGGCCCGTTTTGGTATTTTGCCTTCATGTAGTAGTGATGTAACAATACGACTCGGTACTCGATACACACGATGAATCGGATCCAGTTTGTATGGGGATGTGATCGATTTGAATATGTGTGTATAGTACATTGTATTAAAGTTCTGATTAGAAAAATTAGCTTTTTTATACTACGTAGGTGGCAACCAAGCACACGGCCCACCTGATGGAAAGCGGCCACCGTAGCCTATGAACGTGTGCAACACTAAGGGTGTCACACACGCGCTGCCCATCCTGAAGGGAAAGCTTAACCTTTGATATTGTAGATATTATAAAATGATGCAATATTATGAAAGGTCAACTTGCTTTTATTTAATATTTTTGTAACAATAAATTCCCTCAATTTTCACAGCTTCTCCCTGTCGTGACTATTTAAAACCGGGTTCTATACTTTTTCCACCATGTACAAAAGCCTTTTTTTATCTATACGAACCGATATCGATGCTAACGTCGTGTGAAGGTTCGCAGCCAGTTCCTGGTGAGCGGCTGGTCGGGGCCCTTGCCGTCTCGCTCCTTCTCCTCGAGCTGCTCCATCAGTTTCCGCTGGTTCTCGCGGAAGGCAGCGATAGGATCCTCGAACTGGCTGTAGTATGTGAGGACTTCGCGGACGTCTATCACGTCTGACATTGCTATCGCTGAAGGTATGAAAAAAAATAGAGAAATGTGAGAAGATTCACATTCCATTTTTTGCCCAATCTATCCAGGGGCGCTAGCCAAAATGCATTCATTCCGAATCTACATTCGTCACCGCTCTGAAAATGTATGGGAGTGACATTTGTTGTCGAATGTCATGTGATCCGATTCCGACAGCAAATATCACTCCCATACATTTTCAGAGCGATGACGAATGTAGATTCGGAACAAATGCATTTTGGCTAGCGCCCCAGGTTGGTATCTGCACATGAAAACAAATTATATTCTTCCCTCTGCCGCACCATTAAGTCTTGGAATTCCTTACCAGCGCACGTGTTTACTTCTTCCTACAGTCCCGGGTCCTTTAAGCGAGGGTATGAGGCCGTCAAGCTGTGTCACCATTGTAACACTGTACGTGTTTGTAATGGTGACCTTTTTTCCTAAGACTTTGCTTACAGCTTACTATCAGGCGAGGTGAAGTTAAATTGACGTGCCATAAATAAAAATAAAATATCTACGCTAGTTCAGTCCGCGAGGTGGAATGAAGTCTGTTTACTTATCTATGCTAGAATATTGATTATCTATCCTTCGTCGTTGGTTCAACTAGTCATAATTAAAAAAAAAAATTAAACCACTTACTCTGCAGCAAGTTGGCGAGGTCCAATAGTGCCGTGTCATCGTCTGCACCCTTCCACTTCTTAAGTACTAGCGCATTTTGTGGATGAGACTTTGTAGCTGCCTTGTTCCAATCTATTACTATCACCTGTAATATTTTATACATGTATAGAAAAGCTAGTAAATAATTCATAATGTGTGGTGAACTAGATTAAGTCTACAGCCGAGTGAAGCTTACTGTAGCCTTAGTACGAAATACTATCGAATTCTTAATGTAAAGGTATCGACAGAACGGAGCATTGCGATTGGCGGGCTACACACGCACACAGGTTCACAAGAGGCACACTGCCAATCACAATGCTCTGTTCTCTCGAAACCTTTACATTACAAATACGATAGGAGTTCATGCTAGTGCTACAGATCTTGTCCTCGCGATCCACAAAATCCAATTCTCGGGATGAGTTGCTTCTTAAATTAGGCAAGTAGAAGAAGATATATTGATAGATGACTAATTGTTATACATTATTGATAATACACTTACACTTCCTCATTGTGTTATCAATAATGTAGAAAAATACCTACTAGTTTCGTCAACTCCAGTTTATGGAAACGTAATTGGGGTTGATGACACTCTAGTACATTACGCAACTCTAGTTTACTCATTTTCTTTCGTTCATACATACATAAAAAGACGATTAATACCTTAGAAAGGTCTCGATTAAGTCCTTCTAGGTTCTTGACATGTACTCCATCTATGAAGTGTGTTGAGTCTCTGAACAGCCGATATGTGATGAACTTGTTTTCTGGGTCTAACTTGTCCAGTACAGGCCAGATCATGAACGCGTTCTCCGTAGTGAAGATCACCACTTCGTAGTTGGAGCTGGCCACTGTTTGTAAGAATTGGTCCACACCTGGACGCTTCTTGAACCTGAAAATAATCTAGTGAGCTTACGAGGTTTGATTCGGACATAACATGGCTGGAGGCAGGTGGATTGACAAGATTGTACCAAAAAATAGTTCATAATTATGCTGTACAATATTCGGCTGGGATCAGGCTAGAACTGGGGTCTTTTTCTTTTTTTTTTTATTTATTGCACGTCAATTTGACTTTACCTCGCCTGATGTTAAGCTGAAGGCAAAGTCTCATGAAAGAGGGTCACCATTGCAAACATGTACAGTGCTACAATGGTGACGCTCAGCTTGACGGCCTCATCAGATGCTTTTTCACGCCCCGCTTAAAGGACCCGGGACTGTAGGAAAAAGGAAACACGTGCGCCGGCAACGAATTCCAGGACTTAATGGTGCGGCAGAGAAAAGACTCACCGAACCGCTTGGTTCTTGATGGAATATTCTGTACCGTATGCGAGTGACACCTAAGCCCTGCACGTGTTGTCCTGTGTAGGTAAGGGGAGGGTGGGATTAATTGGAAGAAAGGGATTAAGTGGAGAAGGAAAAAGAAGATTAATTGGGGTCTTAACATCTACCGGTAATTATTGTCACATACCTCCATCCAGTCTGGTAGGACCAGTCGGGGTGTACGAGCACGTCGGTGAACTCTAGCACGAGGGTGTATGTCGGCTGGTACGGTGGAGGCAGAGGGTCCGGCAGTAACTTCTCGCGGGATGGTTCTTTTATCATCTGTCGAATAACCATTTTAAAAATTAAATACCTGTGGCGATGGCGACACCGCATTCAGCGCCATCTAGTGAAATCAATTAATTTTGTAGGAAATGAAATTTTCCGTGATTTATCCGTGGCACTAGCCAATGACGATACTGGTAGTATAGACACCAGTAGTGGGGAATTATTTTTTCCCCATGACACTACCGGTATTTATACTACCAAGCCAATATATATTACCAAGGGTATTTTCCACAAAAAATTGAGAAAGGTGTGACCTGAAAGAGAGTTTGGTAATACCAAGGAGGTTTGGGCACAAAGAGTGAATAAGTACGGAGCCATGACAAAATGTTATTGATGAATTAGTGAAAGCCAATATTGCACAATGCCTGATGGGACCTGATTTGTGTGGCACGAATTTCGTGCGAATCATTTACACAAGAGGCAAAAGGAGAGTTGCTTGTACCTTTTCATAAAATGTGAGTTCTTTCCATGTGCGCCTAAGGTACTGTAGCACAACCGGCATGTGTGTGAACTCGTCCTCGATGAGCTCGCCGTCGTCCCCGCGCCGCGGAGCGCCCATCTCGACGACTAGGCACCCGCCTAATACTGTCATGGCACCACCAAAGACTGCGAAACTAGTAAATACAAATTATCTACTTATTTAGTGGTTTCAACAAATTTTAAATGAAAATCATGTAAACCTCCCAACCAGTGTAAAAAACCCAAATGTAACATGGACATTCCAAATGAAAAAATCAAATAAATGTGAAAAGAAAATCAATGAATGGAAGACTGCATGCTGCAGATGTTGAGGCAGAATTAAATAAGATAGTATCAAATTTAGATCGGATTCAATTTAAATTTATTTGAACAGTCAGCATACTAATTGCTTAAAAAAATTTTCAGTACATAAGTTACCAAGTTAGGTAGATGCTCAAACATAATATAATATATGTAAATAACTGTTAAATATAAAGTTATTTTAGTCAGTAGTTAATAGTAGCAAAACCTATCAATACCTACCCCATCTTCATCCTTCTCCAACTCTTCTCATTTTCTTCTGTTTTCTCTTTGTTCTCCTTTTCAAAACTCTCTTGTTCTTTCTTAATAGCCTGTGTTTCTTCTGCAGTCTGTGGGAAGAATCTTCCTAGGATATCTACCTTTTCGTTTTTGTCATCTTTTTTATCTGTAATAGTAGTTAACATTGTCTATTATGTGTAGTTTTTTTTGTATGTTTTTTGTTAACAAATATGTTAACAAAATAGAGTTTCTAGGATCACCTTCTTATCATTATTATAACCAGAAATCTAACTATAATAATGATAAGAAGGTGATCCTAGAGAATGTTCAGTTAAAAATCCAGTATTTACGTCAATGTCATTATAATGGATGTGCTATAAGTAATTGTTAACTTGCACAATAGTGCTGCAATTTCAATCATCTTGATTTTTCAGCTATTTCTAAAATCTAAAAAGGGACACCGGAGACCAAACATATGTTCCACCCGCGACACATGCTAGCCACTTTATTCAGTTATTTTGAAAACATTGATTTTAAAAATATTGGAAAATTATAATATTCCACTACCAGCCTATTTATTTATTTCCAATTATTTTATATACGCATACATACATGCCCACACCTATCTTTCTCTGGGGTAGGCAGAGGTGAATTTACATCCATATTTCACCACAACCATATTATTCAGTACCACATAATAGGGGGTGAGCCATTACCGTATTGCAGGTTCTATTGTTGACTCGAGTCATGTATCTGAGGGTGAGTCTGGCCTGTATATACCTGTCTGATGTTACAGCCCTATCCCTTAGTCGTCTTGTACAGTATACCATATAGTTTGATATGGGGTAGTCCAAATTCTACTTTGCCAGGAACCATGCAGCAATTTTTAATTTTATTGAAATGTAATCATTGTTTCGGTACTAAATACCTTCGTAATACCTTTGGTCAGCAATAAATGATTTTGATTTGATTTGATGTGATTTGTGTTGACCAATGATGTGTTAGCATAGATCTGACTCAACCCATAGTTCTATTGACAAGATACAACCTGATTCTGATGATTATGAGAATTGTAAATTCACTCTCTTACAACACTGAGTTGGTGCCTTTCACAGATTAGTGTTCTGAGCCAGAATACCTCCTGAAAAACGAATCTAACAAACAGCTTCTCGCCACCAAATGATTCCTTCATCTTTTAATAAATGAAAGAATTCATAAGCATAAAAAACTATAAAATTTTATTGTACTTCGACACTACGGATTTAATGCAGATAACTGTTGCAATTTACTGTACTACAATAAATTAGAATCATATACTTTGGCACATCATTTTGTGTAAGTAAATTAATTGTTGAATAGATACATGTAAGAAGGTATACCGGGTGGAAAAGTAAAAATAAAAACTAACCTATTTTTTCACCAGAATAAAATCTAGGTGTGTTTGCAGTAAGTAGTAACAATTTCTGTCTTGTAAAATTTTTCGTGTGTAAATCTGCAATTCTACAACATGTAGTTCTTGTTAAGAAAAGAACTTTACGAAGAGACATTTTATTTGAAAAAGTCACATTCACAACAAATGAAACAAATGTCAGGCTGATTGTCTGAAGTAGTGATAGACTATGTAAACCAACTGTCAATTGTGTCAAAGTCATGTATACCATAGAGAAAAAAAAGCTTTTTTTGGAATTGAAACTCGAAAGCCTAGGTGGCATACATTGCAGTTGCTGTTTTATTATTATTTTACAAGAGGAATAAAATCACAATCACCAGTGCGAGTGCCTGTGATTATTACATATCATGGACAATCACTTAAATGCGATTTCCATCAATCATTTGATTGCTTTTTCATATGCCTAATGTTACACAACCTCACCCAGTCGCCCTAACCCAACGAAAAGCCCAAGTACCATTGCCAATTTTTTTTTAAATTACTACAGTACTTTGAAATGTTTATGTCTCGACGGGTTGTTTTATGTCTAAATATTCAATTTAATGTATTATGTTGAAGGAAAAAAATAAACCTGAAAGTTTACCGGAGACCAAGTGGAAGAAATAATTGTGGCGGTAAAACAAATAAAACGTTATGTCTTCCAAACAATCATCTGTGCTCAACTTTCTTACGAAATTGCCTGGCAGTTCTAAACCTAGCAGGTATTCCGTAAAATTCTTTATAATTTATTAACTTTTTTGTTTTATAACTAATCTAAGTCCATAATAAACCTTGTATTTTTTCTTGTAGCACCAACGAAAATTTGCAAAAGAAAACATTGGAAAAAAAGTCAAAGTTTGTGTTTAAATCTAAATCTACAAGTTCAGCAGCATGTAAGTAGTTACAGGATACAGTGTTCATATGTAATTGTAAATTTATATTTATTATTATACAAGAAAGGAATTTCATGGTGACATAGTTTTAGCATACCATTCACTTGTATACTTATTGATTCATGTTCAATAATATAAATTCCAATCCGTCTATTTTGAAATAAAACTTCTGATTTAACTCTTTCAATATTTCAGGGACACCACCATTAAAAAAAGATACAGATGGCCATCAATTTCCAATTGTAAATGTAAGTACCTAAAATGATTCAGCTCATTTCCAAGCTTGTTCATCATCTAAATATTAATGTCATGCATGCAAATTGTCTCACGACTAAGATGCAGAAGACTGTGCTAAGTGGAGAAGTAAATTTAATATTTAGTTGATCATCAAAATTTCAACATACTTAAGCCAAAGAAAAGATTTTTTTTATTTACCATTGTAAGAGCAGGTATGGATAGGCTGTATGTTTCAACCATTCATCCACAGCATCCCTGCTGGCTGTAAGACACTTACTGCCAGCAGCGACGTGTGAATGGATGATCTGACCTTCTGTGGGTCATTTCACCCATATCCACTGCTGTTTGGGTTCTTTTTTTTTATAATATCACGACTATATCCCCGAAGGGGTAGGCAGAGGTGCTTGCACCCACATTTCGCCAGTTTATATTTAGGTCCCAATGTAATAGGCGAGCCTATTGCCATAAACCAGGCACTTCTAAACCTGCGATAAATACATACATGACTTCGAAAAGCATCGCAGTCATTGGTGTGTGCCATAGTAAACCTGGAAGCGAACCCGAGACCTCGTCTCAGCAGTCCATTACCCATACCACTAGGCTACCGCGGTAACACTAGCTATAAATTTGATCTTCCTAACCTCACATTTATCTGTGCCAAATATATTTTTATATTTCTGCTTTTTAGAGTAATAAGCACTGCAGCAGTAATCAAGAGTCACCAAGTCTACTGCCAAGTCATCGGGTGCTTAACAATGTAGTAACTACAAAGTGTACCGATAACAGCAGTCTGGATGACAGAAGTAATGATATGTTCGCTATGGATGTGGTGAGTGAGGTTCTTGATGAATTTAGCCTTTTTTATATGAATGATCTGATCTGATCTTGAATCAATACATTTTTTTTTAATATAGGTGCTAGATAGTTCTGAAATTACAAATATTCTCTTTAACTCCTGCTAAACTAAATTGCTTGTATTAGTGGGTTGGCCATTTGGTCTTGAATTTATATCCACCTACAGATCAGGAGTACACAGACATTTTAAAAAATATTATGTATTTAATAAACGAAGGTAATATGTATTACAGGATGACATTCAAGATTTTCCCCCAGCATTTACTAAGAATATTAAAACTCCATCACCTAATAAATCTAACAAATCAATTAGGATAAGTCCAACACCGAGCCCTCCAAAAAACAAGTACATGTCTTCTAACAAGAGTGATGTATTAAAACCATTAGAGAAAGGTGCTAAAACTGAAAAGGAAAAACTAAAGAATATAAAATTGGATCATTCACTATCCGATTTCTTGATCAAGCTGGCCAAACATCCAGCTTTAAAAAAGACTAAGGTGTGTATGTACTCATTGTAGTTTATTACCAAGAATGTCCTAAAAAATTGACTTAATGCTTTAAGCTTGCATGCACAGTTTAAGTAAAGAACATGTAAAGAACAGGACATGCATTTAACACCTCTTAGACCACTATGTAAGGGGTGCGAGTTTGATTCTCGCTCAGTGCGTATATCACTGGTAGTTGTTATTATAAGGGAAATGGGTGAAATGACCCACAAAAGTGGTAAACCACCCATCTTATTGGCTTATTGGCAGTTTACTCTCTCACCTCTGTCAACTAAGAACCCAAAGACGGCGTGCGTTTTAGTCGGTTTGAGATCGACGTGACCTCCCCAACCCGCTCTAGCGGGGGGTATCCGTGGGGATCACTGTAAAAAAAACTGCAACAAACTTTACTCCTAATTTATTTTTTGCTAATAAATAAAGCTTTAATTTCTTTTCATACTTAGGACTCAACATTGGATGACACAGAAAATGAACAATGTAAAGATATTTACATAGAGTTACTAGAAAAAATATACAACGCCTTTGAAAGAGTACCAGAATTTATAAAAGAAAAGTTGCCTGGATATGATAAAAAAATATATGCTAAAGTGAAACAATTCAAATGCAAGTTGAAAGTAGTATTAGAAAACAAATCTTCTATCAACACATCGCAAAAGGAAAATCAATTTTGTAATGGAGATAGTATATCAAATAAAGATAGCCCTTCTTTACTTACTAATCACGAAGATGATCTAGATGATTTCGACCTTGAAAGCAGTGGAGTAAATAAAAAACTTACAGAATTAAAAAAAAATAGGACTAGTAATCCAGAAACATCGACTCCTGATCTGCTTTTGACTAGAAATGAACACCTAAAGTCAATAAATTCTCAAGGAACATCTAAGAAATGTTTATCTTTTGATGCATTTTCACCGTTAAACGACTCATCGAAATTAGAAACAAGTTGCAAATCGGATGCTGAAAATGTAGGAACAGAAGCCAATAAAAGTAAAGGAAAGTTTGTTTTTAAAAGACCATCAAGACTTGCTATGGAAGAAAATACACCAACGAATGATGACATACAATCATCTACGGCAGAAAGAATAAAGAAATTGCAAGAAGGATTGAAACCTTTGCAACAGAAAGAAGTACCTAAATGTGCTCCAGTTGCAAATAGTTCTGTAGAATTTCAACCTCCACAGCTCAGTAAGAGCTCTTTAATGAATCTGAATAGACCAAGTCCTGAATCATTCACTGAAAATGTAGAAGAATTAAATCCTGAAGATGAAATAGATTATCCTTTAGAAGAAGATTTGTATGATATTTCTACTAGTCTTCCAGAAGCTTCGACTAGTGTAATAAATGTCAGTGATTCGGTTGCTAGTACTAGTAATGTAGAAATTATAAATGACAAACAGATAATTGTGGATGATGAAGGTTGGCCTGAGTACAGAATGGAAGATTTCGAAGATAACCTTGATGACTTGACGAGAGAGCCTGAAGTGTTTGATTTAATGGAAAATTCAATTGTTAGAGATAGTAAGAAAACTAAATATGAAGGAATTGGTGAATTTCATGAAGGCACACAAAATGATGGCATAACAGGTAAGATTTTTTTTTGGTTTAAATAGTAATTAGATATAAGACAATGTGTCTTATTAATCTCAAATATAGTAGTAATACTAGACGAGGTAGCTTGTGAAGAATATTCTTTTCACATGATCACTACTCTTTCTTACTTAATCTCTGTCTTTTCTACTATGGAGGTGGAAAAGAATTCTCTTAGTTCTTAGTATATGTGTAAAGTTTATTGTCACATAGATGAATTTTGTAAAATTCTGCTATTCCACAGTTTTTTTTTTCTTTAAAAATGACAATTCCCGCACTAAGGAATAAGCCCTGTATCGCGGGGGACTTTACAAACACAACTATCGGACACGAAGTATACCCAGACTCAGAACAACTGTTTATGGATCATACAAATTTTTGTCCTGTGTGGGAATCTAACCCATAACCTCGTGCACAGCCGGCACATACTACGCCCACTGAGCCACACTGAGGTTTCTAGTGAAACTATCACCTGTGGTTCCGCCCACATGGAATATTCATCTACATAACTTATATGTTAAACCTTGCTTTTAAATCATTAATTATATCAGTAGTTGTTGAGTAGTTCAAAAGATCGAAGTGAACAGACGACCGTATTGACTTCAAGGAATGTTTGTACTTGTGTGTAGGACCAGACATATTTCTACCAAAATGTTCAAATTTTAGGTGAATTCGATGGCACGAACTACCCCCACTCGGCCTTGATGCGTGAGATCTTTAGGGAGAAGTTTGGTCTGAAGTCGTTTCGCACAAATCAGCTGCAGGTCATCAACGCGACGCTGCTCGGACACGACTGCTTCGTCCTAATGCCGACGGGTGGCGGTAAGTCATATATACACTATATGTGTAAATGTTAGCATTTCTGTATTGGAATTCACCATAACCAAACAAAAAGGTTCGGTGAGTCTTTTTCTCTGCCGCACCATTTTGTGCGTGTTTCCTTCTTCCTACAGTCCCAGGTCCTTTAAGCGGGGCGTGAAAAAGCATCTGATGAGGCCGTCAAGCTGAGCGTCACCATTGTAGCACTGAACGTGTTTGCAATGGTGACCCTCTTTCATGAGGCTTCAGCTTAACATCAGGCGAGGTGAAGTCAAATTGACGTGCCATAAATAAAAAAAAATACTGCGTACCAATATCAGTACTTATAAGACTAGTCTAATCTTGGTACTCCATGACTTGTATAATATCATACTGCATGATGCTGAACAAATATATGAAAATCAAGTGTTTGTTTGTTTGTTTTCTTAAAAATCATTAGAGGGTTTCTGTTAACAACAGTTAGAGCTTTCCTCCTGTAAGGAACAGATCGCGGGTTCGAATCCCTTCGGAACATCACTTTTTCCGATCTAAATAGATTTAAATTGTAAGGATACTAATTGCTTCAAAGACAGCCTCTGTGGCGTGGCGGTAGTGAACGCGACTGCTATGCAGTACCGGCGTAGCAGTCGCGTTCGACCCCGCTCAGTGCAAATATTTGTATGTATGGCTTTTTGCACTGGTCTGGTTTTCTGGGTTTATTCCTTCAAAGATCAATTTATGTTCATCGTAGCCCTTGAATAGTATTAACTGTAAAATAAATACCGTTATTATTAAAATATTTACCGTTAAATAAGTACCGACATTTCTGTGCGCAGGCAAATCTCTGTGCTACCAGTTGCCGGCCATACTGACTCCGGGCGTCACCATCGTCATATCACCGCTGAAGTCGCTCATCTTAGACCAGGTCAACAAGCTACTATCACTTGATGTAAGTGTTAACTATTAGAATTACTGAATGTTGTACACCAGACTACATATGACAATGTTTTGTTATGTATCTTTTATATCACTTATGTGGCAGACAAGCAAATAGCCCACCTGATGGTTACCGTGGCCTATGGACGTTTGCAACACCAGGGGCGTCACACTCGTGTTGCCGGCCATGTGAAGGGGAGGGGAAAAGGGGAGGTGATGGGTGAAGGTTAAGAGAGTTCAGATGACAAAGGAAAGTTTTTCGGTCTTCCAGTGAGCTCTGGGTACCGTAGCCGTAGTCACCGCAAGAAACACAACACAAGGTTATTATTGGCCACGTTATTATTTAGAGCGCGGGTACGATCAGTCGGACTGCACAATTAGGACGAAGGATACCGTCATGTCCTACCTCCATTAAATATCTTATGTTACACTAATGAAGCTTAGCAGCAGGCTGTAAAAGTGGATAGGTTGCTGTTAAATTGAGTGTTTTAGTTAAAGCAATAGAATAATGGCATACAATTTTTCTGTGGCTCCTAATTTCATCAAAAAACTGTTAGTGATTTAGGCATAAAAACAGAAACAATATCACACAGACGGACAGAGTTACTATCACATTCATACTATTAATATGTTTTTTTAGATCCCAGCGGCCCACTTGTCGGGTGACGTGAGCACGCAGGAGTGTGACGAGATATACCACAAGCTGTCGATGCGCGAGCCTCTGCTCAAGCTGCTGTACGTGACGCCGGAGAAGATCAGCATCTCGCACAAACTGCAGACTATATTCGATTCGTTATATTCCAGAGATAAAATTGCTAGGTGCGATAATAATAATAACCACTGAATAGTTAACTGCAACTGAAAGAATTAAAAAAAAATAGCGAAATTAAAAAAAAACAGCAAAGACAGAGAGGAGGTAGCCAGGAATTGTGACTCTCGAGTATACTTTGACGTTGTCACAGATTGGCCTCGGCGTTTATCCTGTGTACATGTCTTTATGCTTCAGAGTCTTCAAATAATATTCGAAATGTCGCTAGATGGCGATAGTTTTTATCTAAGTACCATTATTATTAAATATTAAAGTATTAAATTTAGTAACATTGTCATAAAGTTAGTAGTTTTACTAATGATTGTTGAGATGGAAAATAAAAGTCGGCGGGATGTAACCCCTCTACTACACCATACCATCATCCCCGCAAAGTGACATGCGTTTTTTGTGTAGTTAAATCTATAACACCTTCTCTCTGTGTTTGCTCTATGTACCAAACTTCTTTTACCATAATTTTTCACTTTATTCATATCACTCTCTCTTCTCTCTTTACCATCTGACTTTATTCACAGGTTTGTAATAGACGAAGCTCATTGCGTATCCCAATGGGGTCATGACTTCCGACCAGACTACAAGCGTCTCTCAGTCCTCAGGGAACGCTACCCTAAAACCATAATTATGGCTTTGACGGCCACGGCCACTCCTCGAGTCAGGATGGACATCCTCCACCAACTGAAGGTCAAACGATGCAAGTGGTTCCTGTGCAGCTTCAACAGACCCAACCTGGCGTACAGGATATTGGAGAAGAGGGTTAAAAGTGTTAATCAGGATATTGCTGCAATGATTAAGGAGAAGTTTTTCAGGTTAGATATTTTTCTTAATCTTTTCTTAAGCTTTGTTGGTATTTTTTCATGTATTTTTAACTGACTACCTGATGAGCAACCAGTGCCAAGCTTGGACTTTAAAGCCACTTAGGCTTTAGAGACCATTGGAATTTGGAGCCCACTTTTCTGCAACAGGCATTCCCAAATTTTACGATGTATTTTATATTTGTCCACAGACAATCGGGCATAGTGTACTGCCTGTCACGAAAGGAGTGCGAGACTCTATCTGGTGACCTGCGGAAGGTCGGCATTCAGGCCGCGCCCTATCACGCAGGGCTGGCTGATAAGAAGAGGGCAGAGGTCCAGGCTGGCTGGGTCGCCGACAAATTTAAAGTGGTACGTACTTATAAAACTTATGTGAAACCAGTTTGGCAAATCAGTTTGGCCAGGAGGAAAAACCCGTTCAATTGAGCAGGATTCCACATTGTGGCATACTAATATATGCCCACAAAGCAAACATAGAGAGGAGGTGATGTATGTTTCTTACGAACAGACTTCTATCTATGTTTACTTTGTCACCATCATAAAGCAAATAAAGTAAGGAGACAACGAGAAACACCTGATCGATCATTCGATCGAAAGTTTTTCAGTATTAAAGAATCTGTATATAAAATATATTATAAATAGAACGTAAGTTATATAAGTAAAACAGTAGAATGTAATTTAAATATTTTTCAAATAACAAACTTTCTAACAAAAAATAGGAATGTAACTTATATAATAAGCTAACTTATTTAGTAAGATTACGCCGATACTATACTAATTTAAGCCAAGCCCGTTATCATCACCCTGCCTCCTCTCTGTGTATGCAGTTGACATACGCAAAGCAAACACAAAGAGGAGGTGCCTAAATGTCCAACCATAGATTATACACGAGTTTGTGTTCCGTAGATCTGCGCGACGATCGCGTTCGGCATGGGCGTGGACAAGGCGGACGTGCGCTACGTCATCCACCACTCGCTGCCCAAGTCCGTGGAGGGCTACTACCAGGAGGCGGGGCGCGCCGGCCGCGACGGCGACCACGCCTCGTGCCTGCTCTACTACTCGTACGCCGACGTCGTCAGGCACCGCCGGCTCATGGACTGTGAGCGCTCTTGTTTTTTTTTTTTATACTACGTAGGTGGCAGACAAGCACACGGCCCACCTGATGGAAAGCGGCCACCGTGGCCTATGAACGTGTGCAACACTAAGGGTGTCACACACGCGCTGCCCACCCTGAAGGGAAAGGGGGAGAGCTGGGAAGGGGTGGGGAGGCTAGGAAGGGGAGGGGAAGGAGGGGTATAGTGAGCTCTGGCTACCCTACTTACCGGCGGGAACACAACACGATGGTTATTATGACCGCGGTCTTCTGTAGGGCGGAGGTACTTCCCCAGTCGGACAGCTCATTTCGGACGGGAGATACCGTCGTGTTCTACCTCCGTTCCTTACCTCTTTCTTATATCTTACCTTAGCTACACTTTAGGGTCTTTCGGAGGCCAAGTCGACCAGGCTGTGGAGGGTTAATACCAGAAAGAAACCGAATGATCATGGGCTGTGAGAAGCTTTTTCGTTAAATACGGTTTTATTAGCTTCGTATGGTTGTTTGTAGGCTTGAATGAAAAGGATTTTTGAACTCAAATGTTGATTGGATAGAAATTTTGAAACCACAATCAGTAACTTTTTAGCGGTTATTCTTAGATACGTAGACAAAACAAGTTACCTGGACAGTGTCCGCTTCTTGAAAGGCGGAATTTTCTTATCCATACATCTGGGGATGATACTAGAACGTATCTCGTGAAATTCCTACGAACTAATGGCAACGATATGAATGCACACTACATGTATTACTAAACAATGTTTTTGGAAAGAATCTTAGAAAGGGACTTGACTTGTAGAGAATGCCTGAGGCATTACGTCCACCTGTGTACATATGTGCATGAAGTTTTGATACATAACATAAATATTGACTTTTTCCAATTTGATTGTCTATTTTTGCCTGCAGTGGACCGCAACACGACGCCAGAAGCCAAACGCGTGCACTCCGAGAACCTGCTCCGCATCGTGGAGGTGTGCGAGAGCGTGACGGAGTGCCGGCGCGCGCAGGTGCTCGCGTACCTCGGCGAGCGCTTCCCGCGGGAACTGTGCCTCGCCGACCGCCGCACCGCCTGCGACAACTGCCTGCAGTCGCACGAGTACAAGGTTAGTACGCCTTCTACTGGTACTGTATAATATATTACTGGTGACGTGTAATATATCACCGCTCGATCGCGGTGACTAAACGGTCGATCGCGGTGGCTGAATGGTTGATCGCGGTGACTAAACGGTCGATCGCGGTGATTAAACGGTCGATCGAGGTGACTAAACGGTCGATCGCGGTGACCAAACGGTCGATCGCGGTGACTAAACGGTCGATCGCGGTGACTAAAGGGCCGATCGAGATGGCTAAACGGTAGATCGCGGTGACTAAACGGTTGATTGCGTTCACTGAACGCGCGGTCGTGGGGGATAAATGGTTGATCGCGATCGGCCCTTTCACAGACCAAATGTAGAGAGGAGGTATAGCAATTGTATTGCGCGATCAAAGAACACGTGACATTTTGTGGAATTGAAAGTACAGCTTTTTTACTTTAGCTAACCGATGCCGATGCTAATGCACAGAAAAAAGATCCTTATCGAACTTATAAAGACCGAATAGTGTTTTCATTGACGGCTGTCATTGTCGCTTATTCAACCGTCGATATAATTGGTAATACACATAAGTTTTTTTAACATACCTTGCATGGTTTAACCTGGATATAGTTTTCTAAAGAGACCAGACGCAAAATTAACGGTAGATCTCAAATCATATCAAGTTGTCTACCCCTAGTTTATATTGTCGACAAAATATACAAATTATTTTACAAGCGGAAGTGGCCTTAAACCTCGTTAGCAGTGTCGCCAAATGTTTCAAAACTTAGTAAAATGACTTTTTCTATTAGTAATATTAATATTACTTGAGTTATGTTAATGTAACTCAAGTAATTTACAGTAGACTGTAGTTAAATGTTTAAAAGGAACATCATATATATTAAACAAATGGCTGATATTTGCGGAAACCACGAACGGTTCCAAGCTACACCACTTGTACAGTAGAACTCAAAAGTGCAGTAGCAATCCTACGCAACTATAGCGTCAACATTCTAACGCTACTTGTGACCTTTTTCTTTTAAGACAAGCCAGCGTCGCCTCGTATTGCATAGTAACATTACACACACATATAAGCGCGCCGGCCGCACGCTAAACCATTTTGAGCCTTGATGTGCTAATGCACTTATGAGCTCTGACTGTACATTCGCCGCTATGCTTTCACGCTCTATACTTGTGGAAACTAATGATGCGGCGCGATTGCGACTGGTTTTTTTGTTTTCTCTTTTTTAGTGCGCTTAATCTTGGAGAACGAACTGTTAGACGAATAACTAAAGAACTTAGTTATTACTTAACCCCTTTTTACTTTTGGCAAATCAAATGAAACACGAGTTGCCATAACCCGAGTTTGACATCTCAACAACCAAATGGCAGCTCTAAGTATCAGTAAGATGGCGGATTCCACGGATTGGTTGAAATTCAAGTGACTTACAGTTTCACTTTAGGTCACACACATACACACACAACACTACACAACAAGTCAAACTTGTTTGCGACAGTCTCAATACATCGTATTGAGTCTGTCGCAAACAAGTTTAAAACACATTTGCGTTCACACTAAAGTTTGCGACATATTATCAAATACTTGTTTTAAAACTTTGGTGTATAGGTGGTTACTGGAGCAACTTGTATAAAACAAATAATTGTGTTCTGACAGGTCTTGCCGGTCTGCCGTGGCATTTTTTGCTTTATTTACATTGGCTTAAAGTTCAAACTAAAATGAAAAAGAGTTTATATATCGTTTCATTCACTCTACACAATGCCATTTAATTTTGAACTATATCTGTGTAGTAGTAGAGTCCAAAATTAAATGGCACTTTTTGTAATCTCAGTTTCTTGGCATGTTTCGTATGAAACATGTTTACACCTTGTTACCTGGTGCAAACGAGGGGTTAAAAGGGTTTTAAAATTAGTACTCGGTACATTTCTAATTTTAAATGTGATTGCAATCGCGGTGAATTGTTATGCGTAATATCACGACCGCAATTGTGTGTTGTGTGTGTGATTTCTCAGTTATATCTAGTGTGATATTACACCACAGTGTTACAGTTAAGTATGGTGACCATACCTTCTTAATATTTCTATATGATTTGATTTAATTTGTGGTTGTTATACAATGCAATATGGACTATATAGTGTTATGTTATGATATTACATTCACATGTTCGTGTGTTATCACAGAATGTAACATCAAGAAGAAGTGCACCTCACGATTATGTACTAAAATGAAGATGATTTCTATATTGCTTCCTTACTTGTATTATTTCAGATTTTTTTTTTTGCTTTTTCAATATGTGTGTGATCCGCAAGAAAACAGACTTTCTTGCTATCTTCTATGGTCAACCTGACATTATCACTTTTAAACTTTAGTTGGTAGTTTGAGCCGTTAAAAGTCAAACCAGTCTAACTTGGAACTTCGATATCGCCATTGGTCATTGGACCATTGGTTGTGGAGGTCAGATTGGCAGTCGCTTCACTTCACGGAAAATATCGTATCACAGTTAGACTGAAAAGCCGACCTCAACTGAGTAGGAGAAAGGTTCAGGGAATGATGGCTCATTTTTAAAAATCGCGTTGCATTAAAATCAGAAAGTTAATTTTTGTATTTATCATATGTTCGCGTTAACACCGTCTTTCGCTAACCATATTGTCATGTATGTTGTACAAATATATACTCTATATAAATGAAAAAATACCTCACGATGGATTACAATGACTACTATTAACTATCTTCCAGTAAAGCGTATATTAAGCATCTTTAATTAATATTTCTCTTTAACTAGTCATACGTGTGAGGCGCCACCGGGTCGCTATACAAAGTGATATTCTATTGTTAGAATCGCGTCGAAGCGAACTGTTTTCAAGATGCTATCAATGGATTAGTTGACACTGCGGGGATTTTAATAATAAAAACATGTGAAGTAAAATATTACGTGTCTCAAAGATTCAAATTACCTACGTTTAATTTTTGTAGTCTACTATATAAAAATAAGTCGGGTTTTCCTTCCTGACGCTATAACTCCAGAACGCACGAACCGATTTCCACGGTTTTGCATTCGTTGGAAAGGTCTCGGGGTCCGTGAGGTTTATAGCAAAGAAAATTCAGGAAAAATTTTAACAGAAAAGCGGGAAAATCATTTTTTACATCTGGTGGCGAAACGGAGTTCGCCGGGTTTGCTAGTCATAGTATAGATTTATGTCAATCCCATACTTTACTAAGCGATTCTGCTGGCGTTTTCGACTATAGAAATTCGCTTTGTCTAGATCCCTTGGTTGCCATAAGAACGAGGTTTAACGGCACTTCATCTTGATTTTACATTTTGTGGTTCATTCAGCATATTTAAGGGCCTACATTGTGTCGTGCGAGTCGACGCATGCGGGTGCTTGTATATTATGCAAATAATACTGAGTTAATACCCTTTATATAATTTGCACAGAGTCGTGCAAAAAAACTGACATGATTTGCACAAAATGCAACTACCCGCAAGCGTGATATGCATTGAGCACTGGGGGCAGGAGTTGTGTATTTGTTCGTTTTTTTTTAGTTTTACTAATTAATTATTTTTCTATTGTTTGTATAGGTACCAACTCCACCTAGTCAGTTTATCTCTCAACATAGTCAGTTTATCTCGCCGCTTACATCGCTAACTCCGCTTTCGCCGCCATCTCCGTCTACGCAGATCATGAGTGTATCGGAGGTTGTGGATATTACGGATGTACCGGCGCCGTGGCCGACGGTACATGTTGATGGAGTGATCGTTATTGACTAACATGTACTGCTGTTGTATAGTTACCGGCATAATGCATATTTGAATTTATGCCGGTAACTATGGCAACCCAAATTTTAATAACTAGTCTTTAAGTATTATAGGCAATGACAAAAGTGACTGAATATTAATGAAAAAATATCAAAAAACTTAAAATTAACAAATGATCTTTCTTTATATTCTGTAATGTTAAGGATATTATTTATTTTACCTAGAACGGTATATTTTTATTGATGTAATGAAAATTTTCTAAAGTAATGAGGGAAAGATCGCTGGTTCGAATCTCGTCGAAGCATTAATTTTTTTCGATTTTAAACTTTTGATTTTAAATATATGTGATATACCTACACGCATATTGTTGTAAAAGTATTCTTTTAATCATATAACAAGATTAATTATGTTTTTTTTAAGTTATTAAAGACTTGAGAGCTAATAAGACTTGTAAGATAGAATCTGATATAAATATTTTGTCGCTACGCGATAAAACATTTTCTGTGATTGTACCTCGAATATTGGAGATAGTGTTAATTAGACGCGTGCACACAATACATAGGTACTCTACCAAAGATTTCAAATTACTTTATAATGCGCGGCGGTGGCTTAGTGGGTAAGGAGTCGGCCTTACGATCGAGAGGTCCCGGGTTCGAATCCTGGCCATTACACTACCGACGTGAACCCACTCCCATTACAAGCCTTTGAGCTTAGCTGGAGGGGTTAAAGGGAATATTAGTAACTTCGGTTGCTAATATTCTTATTTTTTTTTTTAAATGAGACATTATGTAATAATACACATGTAAACGCAACACAGCCTGAAATAAATGCGATATTCTCTCGTCCTCCATACATTTGCAGTACGCGACGTCAGACAGGTACGTGACGTCACTATGAATGTATCGATTTTGTAGCGTTTTCGGAGCAGCTCGAAAAATAGAATATTCCAAATTCATATGTGGTATGAATATTATTATACTTTGACAGTTCGTCATATTATTATAATGTGATTGTTTCTTGAGAAAAAAGTAGTCAACCTACTTATGATGTCGATATTAAAACGTAGTTTTGCTACAATACTTTTATGAAATTGTAACCGAAATTACTAGTTCCCGTAAAGTCCAATTTAGCTTAGCTGGACAAAGCTATAATAGTATTAGGTATGGTGTGTTAGGTAGAAAAAGTTTCATTCTGGGTAGACAGTGTAATGGTCTGGGTAAGAACTTCAGACATGTCAATCGCAAGTCAGTCGCCTTAACCACTACACTACCAACAATTTATTGTATTAAGAATTTTTTACACGAGACGTTTACCGAATTATTGTGATTTACTTTTAAGTTAATGTTTTAAGTTAAGGTGCTATTTTTAATTCGCTGTTAAACTTGTAAATAATATTTATACAACAAGAACTTGTAAATAAAATGTTTTTTTTTGTAACCAAAATGTTTATTATTTATAAATAACATTAGTCGATTTGTTACGTGCATAATAATGTCCATCAAATATTATGTACCTGCCTACATCATAATGCAAGTGAAGTTATTAATATACAGAAACATAAAATGGTCATTTTAAATTATGTAATAATCTTTTCTATAAAATTAAGTATACTGAAATGGGTAAACAAAAATGTGAAAAAATATTACGTAACCAAATAACCTCCTTACCTTACGTACGCAAACAATACAAATTTTCGCCCTGGTAATTGAGACTCGAGACAGCGTGCGGTTTTGGTCGGACCGAGTCCGCCTTAGCCATCATATCCGGGGGATTTCCTCACGGAAAAAGTGAAACTAATAACTGTGTCAATAATGTGGAGGAGAGCGAATCTCAAATTCCGAAATACAAGCTCTGAATGCTACCGGGATTAGCGCTATGAGGACGTTGAAAAAAGTTAATGTATAGTGATCGGCATCGTATTTCGGCCTCCTTGGTGTGGCGCATCAAGCATTCATAGATTACATCAAACACATCACGTGATTGGTTCGTCAGTCTCTTATTACTTTTTTGATTGATAAGTTAGTTCACATGCGCGAACTATCTGAAGTTGGTTCAGGATTTTTGCCGACAACTATACAAGAGTTACAAATCGAATAAAGCTAAAACCGACATTCTTGTGAACTGAATGAGGCCGCCACCTTCAATAATCTCGAACGATGCTGAATTGTCTTTGATTTGTATACATTTGTACCACTATAATTTTGTTTTGTCATTTTGCGGGAATGTTGGTTTTACTGTAATAAAGATTCCAAATCCAAAATCCAAATGTTCAATAAAGTTCAAGTACCTTCAATTTAAATTTGGAACTAAATTATTGTCCGTTCAAGAAGTATGCACATGCGAACTAGAGAGACTTAGTGTTGTCCTTTTCTTCCTTGTAGCCAGTGGACGTGACAGAAGAGTGCAAGCTCATAGTGCGCTGTATCCGCGAGGTGAACAGCGGGGGCCGCGCTCCGTACACGCTGCTACACATCGCCGATACGCTCAAGGGCTCGATGCAGGCCCGGCTGCAATCTTTACAAAACAGTCCTCTGCATGGACGGTGAGATATCATTCATTTTTATTCACAGATCACCTAACAATAGAGTAACATTCTTAAAGAAAGTGTTTTATGAAATCACGTCAATTCATTTTATGAACTGTCATAATGGTAGGTTTTATGGCTGTATAGGCTTTACTGAAACCAAATACTAGAGCTTAATTTTCCGGCCAATTAAAGTATCTAGACAATTTTTTTTCAAAAATCTTTTTTCCCATAACAATCACCCTATAATACCACCAAAAATTATGCCACTCGCACATAGCGTTGCCAGCTTTTTTTTCAAGAAACAAAGTATATTTAGGTCTGTGAAGAATATTTAACAGTATTTTAGTATGTAATTATTAGTTCATGTAATGGTTTCAACATATATTTTTTGAACTTCTCACAGAACTTATCTTTGTCCCTCTAAGTGATAGTGTTGATAAGTAAAATGTAACCTTATGTGGTGTGTAACACAGTTGCAAGTCGTGGCACCGCGGCGACCCCACGCGGCTGCTGCGGCAGCTCGTGGTGCGCGGGCTGCTGGCCGAGCGCCTCGTCATCAACAACGACATCGCCTCCGCCTACCTGGTGCTGGGGCCCAACGTCGAGAAGTGAGTGTTGGGGATGCTACTCACGCCTGTATCCCCGAAGGGGTAGGCAGAGGTGCTAGCACCCACATTTCGCCAGTTTATGTTTAGGTCCCACTGTAATAGGTGGCGAGTTTATTACCATTAACCGGGCACTTATAAACCTGCGATAAATACACACATAACTTAGAAAAGCATCGAAAAGTCATTGGTGTGTGCCATGGTAAAACCTGGGATCGAACCCGAGTACTCGTCTCAGCAGTCCATTACTCATACGAGGTACCTGCCTACTGCCTACCCCTTCGGGGATATAGGCGTGAGTTTATGTTAATGTTAATGTTAAAAGAAGAGTAAGAATAGAATATCTATTGTCAGACATGTAAAAGGTGCAAATGTACAAAGGTACAGTGTTTTCCCTACGTCAAAGAGTGTGTAAGGTATATGAGTCATGGTCCCACAGACTGATGCGCGACGGGCTACGCGTGGTGTTCCCCATGAAGGTAGAACGCAAGGCGTCTGTCGTCACGGTCGCCGCGCCCGCTACGAGCGCTACGGTCTCGCCCGTCGTAGCGCTGCTACGCCGCCTCGAGGAGCGCTGCTACGCCGACCTCGTGGAGGCTTGCCGGTATGTACTCATTGTGAAATTAGGAGTAAAAAAAATAAGGTATTCTGTACACAGGCTGTTCTGTCTTCAAAACTATGAGTAATGGCGAATAGTACTCCTAGGAGTCACTGGCCTGATTTTAATGGCGAAGTTTGCCGTATGTCATTACTTAATAGATTTCTTTCCTTATTAGTGATGTTATCGAATGGTGTAATAATACAGATTGTGTGTTTTTTTTTCTAAATTCGATTCTGACTAGGAATATTATTATATTTATCAAAAATCCAATGATACAGTATTAGTTTTTATTAAAATCGGGCCCTAGACTTCTTTGAGTACTTTTCGCTATTTCTTATAGTTACGGAGATGCCATTCAGCATTCAGGCCAACTTAAAAGATTCACGTACGACTCTGTACGCGACACTTACAAATACTTAGTCATAATTAAAAAAACAGAATAATTTAGCAATATGGGAGATCTTGTATAACTATAGAGAGAATGAAATAAAGATTGATATTTAACTGAAAATGTAATTCTACCACGAAACACGCGGAATAGTTTTTGAGCAAAATGTATTATGCGTGTCTTCTATCTAAGCGAAAGATTGAGTGCAATGCGCTGATGATCACAGCGAGATGGGCGAGGCGCGCGGCGCGTCGCTGGCGGCGGTGCTGCCGCAGGCCGCGCTGAAGGCCATGGCCAGCAAGCTGCCCGAGTCGTCGGCCGACATGCTGGCGCTGCCCTACGTCACGCGCGCCAACTACGACAAGTACGGCGCCAAGCTGCTCACCATCACCTCGGCGTACGCCATCGAGAAGATGGGTATGTGATAAATCACTACATAGTATAAAATAAAGTCGCGTTCTCTGTCCCTATTTTTCTTGTCCCTTTGTATGCTTAAATCTTTAGAACTACGCAACGGATTTTGATGCGGTTTGTTTCAATAGATAGAATGGTTAAAGAGAAAGGTTTATATGTATATAACATCATGGTACGACTAACAGGTGCGGAGCAGGAATGAAAAATGTTGCAAAAACGGGGTGACGCAGACCATATCGTAAGAGATGATCCATGTTGGCCAGGGTGCAAGGGTTATATTTCTAACAATCTCACCTCCGGAAACCGAAGACTCGAAGACGGCATGCTTTCAAGTCGATTCGAGTCCGATATCCGACTCACTGGCTCCGGTGTTTGCCATTTGATTCTCCGCCAGCCAGTCATCATAATATATACTCACTATTTATACTGTTCTTATATTAACATAATACATTGGAGTAGGCAAAAACCACGCTTTACTTCTTCTGTTTTCATAATTATTTACATTTCGCCATTTGTGAATACACTTGCAAAAAATATTGTTAATTTAACTATTAATATCACAGGACTACTCATGCAGTACCAGGATGAGTTGGAACAGGAGGAGTCGAAGAAAGATGACTTCGAGGAGCCAGACTCGGGCTCCGACACGGACTGGGGGCGCCTGGGGAGGGACGCGGAGAACACCAGCCGCGCGTCTTCTACACGCGGGAGGAAGACTTACAGGGGGGGCGTGAGGAAGAAGTAAGTTGCAGACATACTAACATAAATATCTAGTGTGTGTTTGACGTAATTCTCAATGCAAATAATTTTATTGCGATATAGCATTTGAATTTCGTTCAATGAAATATGAAATATGCAAAATTTAATTGTGAACAATTATCACGGTGAGAATTTGGTACTTTTTTGTTTATATTTATGAAAATAAACATCTAATTTCAAAAGATGACTTACAATGAAAATATCGAAATAAGTTTCATAATATTCAATTCAATTCAATTCATATAAAAGACAATTTAAAAATAGAAAGATACATTCAGATTGCATGAAGATTTTCATCAAAAATTCTTAATACTTCATTATCAATCAATCGGCCTATTACTCTCCTATGTTCGCCATTGCTCGTGATGCTCCGCCGTATCCACTTCCAGGTAGGCCACTTCATTTTACAGAATATTTAAAAAATAATTTCTTTCTAACGCAGCAGGAGATATCGTCGAGCAGGCACAAGAACGTAAGTTCTAGAAGTGATATCGGTACACAAGCACACTTATCACATGCTTCGTATTGGTCGCTTCTTTCTGTTGTTTAACTATTAACATGTATATGTATATGTACATATACATATACATACGGCAAAGGTTCAAATACAAATTTATAAAAAAGGTGCATACCTAAACACAGTGGGCCTCGAAACTTCCTGGACATCTTAAAATCTATAATCCTTTGATAGCCAAAGCACAGTTTAATTTAATACTTTCAATTAATGTGTACCTTTGATAGCCAAAGCACAGTTTAATTTAATACTTTCAACTAATGTGTACCTGTTAATATCGACAAATGAAACTAATACACAACACCCTAGTAAGTAAAGTGTGTGTGTATGATATCGGTTTGTATAAATTAGAGAGTAAAATGGGTATCCTACCTGTTGCGCCAAAAGTAGGTACTTACTCTACGATACAATCAATGAACGTGGTGTACGTACAAATCTTCATGGTTTTTGTTACACTGCTAGTGTATGGGTTGTATGTTTTATTGCTGAATGAATAAATAATAAATAAAAAAAAACAAAAAAATAAACTACATTATGTCTTGTTTCTTTATAAAAAAATAAACTTATGCAAGTAGTAGCCAAAATTTAATTACAATAATAAGTAGATCTATTATTCAGTATCTTCTAAGACTAGTAATTGTGTTGTCACTTTATACAATTTTTGTTTTGAATTGTCCATATACTTTTGAGGTCCACTTTACCTATCGGCGGGGATTTAGAGATTTCAATACTCAATTTTAAACTGCCGCGTTGCATGATATATGGTTAGCGAAACTCGTATATTAATATTGCGTTACCTATGTATACTTATATCCTTTGCTGTGTGTACATATTCTATGTGGTGAATTCATAACAGTCACTGTTGACCTAAAGGGGTGGATATTCCAGTGACTTCCCTATTTGTGTTGGATTTGACTTGTTCACCGTCTCGCAGTGTAAATAAGTGTAATGTGCTTTTTTATTTATGTGGTCCTTCATTGACAAACCAGTAATCCGATTTTATAATTCTTACGTCCCATCTCGCCCCCTATTAATTGGGACCGATAATCATAGTTGGCGAAATGTGAGTGATTAATACACCTTTGCCTACCCCATCGGGGAGTACGGGCGTGAGCGTACGTCGTTGATGATTTGATATAATAGGTGATTACGTATAACGGACCATGTTTCAGGCAATCAGGCAATTATTTCAGTTTGAAAATTTTCATATCGCGATACTGGACAGGACAAGTTGTACAGAGTCGTTCAGTTTATTTTTCTGTAGATGACATTGTGGTGTATTTTTAGAGTGGTGGTACCATTGTGCTATTAACCATCCACGCAACTTCACATTCTTGCTTTTTCTGTTATATTTTACTTTTAACATGAGGTAAGGTGCTAACCAACATATAACTTAATATTACTTTATCCTATTCCATAGCGCAGACGTAGGTACTAAATCAATTAGTAAAAATAATCACTGTATTAAGCTTAAGTTATCGCACTATTTGTACAGTGGTGTTGGAATGTAGGTACCTATTTATTTAATTTGAGTCTGTCTGTAAAAGTAAAAAACAATTTCTCAACGCGCTTTCAGTTGAATGAGTTTACAATTTGAAATATAACTAGGTACTACAAGCCGTATAGGCTTTAAAAACAGATCTACGTAACTTGTAAATTGTATCGTCGTATGATGGTGACGATGCCGGTTCCATGATTTTTACTAAGCCAAAATTGACTAAGACTGAAATTTTCTTTCAGAACTGCCTAATGCGTTTATCATTTATTTTCATTTCAATAATTGACTGTACTTGAGAATTTCCTGATTATAATCCTTAGTCTCTCAGGCATGATGACACAATTCTTTGTGTACAGGTACAAACGCAAGCAGCCTGCGGCGGCCAAGAAGAAGGCGGCGCGGGGGGCGCAGGCCGCGCGGGGGGGCCAGGCGGCGCGGGGGGCAGCCCGGGGGGGCTTCGGCGCTGGTAGGACGAGTTTATATTATTTTAAACATCTCCACATCCAGAGATACAACTCGAACTCGCTTTAATAGCTTTCATACAGCGAACCTTTCATACAGGAAC
The DNA here is from genome assembly GCA_963691645.1 of Pelosia muscerda. NCBI lineage: Eukaryota > Metazoa > Arthropoda > Insecta > Lepidoptera > Erebidae > Pelosia > Pelosia muscerda. The sequence goes on along the minus strand of OY829114.1, from coordinate 1,785,400 downwards.
TATTCTACGAATTGATGTACCTATCTAAATACATCCTGATGTTCCATTCAGTTAAGTTTAAAAAACGTGTGATTTTTTTTTTTTTTTTTTTTTTTTTTTTTTTTTTAAACTTCTTAAATGAAAGGATGAGAAGAAGTAGGCAAAATACGTATTTCTTCGTTTCGAAATGGACCTCTCAGGTGTGAGAAAATGTTAAATACATAACCATTATGTTAGGAATCTTTATGAAAATAGTACGATCTTCATAACAGTTTTTAATATAACATAATTTTAACAAAAGGTTGTATGTAGAATAAATGAATGAATGAATGGTTCACGCTGTCGTTCGTTAGGTCCCACATATGAATTATACATGCGGTGAGGGCGCGCTTACCATTCAATATCTTTTTGTGTAATCAATTGAAGGAGGATCATATTAAATTTATCAAACCACATAATCACCTCTCGACTTCAATTCACCCTGGTGTACCAATAATATTTTTAGGTCGCGGAAGTGGAGGCACTACGTCGAGTGGAGCCAACAAGTTGGGCAGCATGCCGGTACCTCGCACCAACACTGCCGTACTCAACACCCGGCCCGGAGTCTTCAACCCTTCCAAACTTAACCTTATATAAACGGGAAAACTACCTCAAAATGTTGCCAGACTAATAATTTATAATAGTGATATAAGAGAAGATGATGAAATTGAATAACTACTTTCTTTGACGCATTGAGTGAGTCGGTATATAATGTGTAATCTCTTTGACGCGTTTAGGAGCTTAAATGATGAATATAAGACAGGCAAAGACAGCTGTTATTTTATAGTAAAGTATTCTTTCTTCACAAATAATTTAATGCAATTTTCATATTTCATATTTATTTATTTTAATTATTAATAACACCAAATAATGTAGTTAATTTGCGAAGAAAATACTGTGTTGTGGCTTGTGGCACGTATAGCTGTATTCTTAACTGCATCGTGACCACAGATTATCTTTTAATTAGTTTATTTATATTTGTTACATGTTTATATTTATGATGCTATTGTTTTGTTAGGAATCTTTATATTTTGTGATGTGCCTTAAGTATGAATACATTCGTGTCGTTCATTCATTCACACGAACGGAAATTCGTACTGTGGCTAAAATAGGAACTGTGTCACTGTCAATTGCATAGTTACGGTTTTATTTATTGTACATCAAAGACAATTTAGCACGAGTTGACATTAGGGCGGTGGCGGCCTCCTTCAATGCTCTTAGCATGCAATATTATCGAATTCGTAATGTAAAAGAATCGACAGAACTGAGCATTACGATTATCGGCCTACGTATTGTTAACATGTGCGTGCGTGAATCACGCCAATCGCTTTGCTCCGTTCTCTCGATACCTTTAAATTCGAATTCGATTGTTTTTCGTGCTAAGGGCATTGTTCACGAAATTTGCTGTAAACGAGTTTGATAGGACTGTAATGTATTCCCAAAGTTATCGTACCGTCGAAAGAAAAGGAAACCATCTGTGTAGCTAAACGTAGAGCGTTTCATTGCTGCGTCTGAGCAAGCGAGTTTGATTCCCAGTCAGCACAATATTTGCATGGCTATGCTGAGGTCTGTATGTCGCTGTATTTTTTTTACCCTTGAAATATTTATTTTACGAAATCATTTCAGTGCTATCAAACTAATTTATTTCAGTTTTTGTAATGATATTTGAATCTATTGTCTCTTTTTATTTTTTTTGTGTAACTATGTAAAAAATACAAAATGTTATATGTTGCACCATAAGTATAAAACCATCCGCCAATGTCGAAGAAATATTAGTGGATTACATTTGATATGGAAATTGATAATAAAATTAAACTGAGTAATTAAATATGCTTGTGAAAATTGTAAATAAATTGATATTTTGTTCTAATTATATCGTTTTATTTTTCACTAATTATTTCTACCAGCGACTTATGTGTACCTATGAAATAACTGATTCCCGCGGCACCGCCCTATTGGATATGGGTATCGTAACATAGCCCAAAATCTTTCTTTTGAATTAGTCTATTTCTTAATACTGGTTTAAAATATCTTGAATACTTAAAAAACCAAAGCGAATCGACAGCGGCAGTGATTTCTTTTTTTAATTTATACTCACTCTGGTTATATCACGACCACCTGCATTTATTTCGATTCTGGTCAAAGATGAGTTCTTTTTTACACAACATAGTAAGAGACAACATACGGCCTTGATGAAAAGTAGTCTATGAACGTTTGCAACATCAGGGGCATCACACAAGTGCTGTCGACCCCGTAGAGTGGAGAGGGAAGGGTTGAAGGTTAAGAGAGTTTTGGTGCTGTCAGTATAGAAGGCAAAGCAGGGTATCATACCGTCAAATAACTCAAATAGCGGTGTCAACATAAGCCGTCGGTCTTCCTACTGTCAACACAAATCCTGTCCAGTAAGTTCTGGCTAGCCTACTCATCAAAGAGTATAAAATAAAAGCCAGACTATTCTTGTACATGTATAATAATTTTCATCGCCTGGCCGCTCTTGGCCAGCTCGAGCGCCTCCTTCGTCCTGGCGAGCGGCACGCGGTGAGTGATGAACTTCTTCAGATCTATAGCGCCGCTCGACACTGCGGCTAGGGCCGGCGGGTATCTGTGACCAAGGGAAAGAAGCTGCTAAGATTGCTATGCTTATCTACAGTATAGGTATAGGTAGGTACGTGTTGTGGACACAGAATGTGCTCAAAATGCGGTATATACGTGCTGTACTCCTTTTTGACCTATACAGGGTGTAAGGGGAACGCTCCCGAAGCCGAAGGCTAGGTAGTAGGTACTCATCGTACACAGCATATTGGCATGAAAAAAAATTATGGCAAATCAAATTTTAATTTTAATTATCATTATTTTATTTTTTTATTATATATTTGTGGAGAAACGGGATAAGATTTTCTTCCGACACAAACCTCGGACCCTCCAACCAGGCAAGGTGATCATACCAGGCATTCACGTTGTGTTATTTGTTACGCCTGAACGTACCTTTTTTATATAGGACACGTCAATTTGACTTCACCTCACATGATGGTAAGCTAAAGATAAAGTCTCAAGAAAGAGGGTCTCGATTGCAAACACGTACAATGTTACAAGGAAAAGAATCTGATGAGGCCGACAAGTTGAGCACCACGCTCAACTTGTCGGCCTCATCAGATTCTTTTTCAAGCCCCGCTTAGAGAACCCGGGACTTTAGGAAGAAGGAAACACAACACAAAATTGATAGTAGGTACTATCGATGTAGTTCAACCTGCTACCGCCAGATGGGTACTGTGATACACAGATTCTAGAATGCTCACGTGTTAAGTAGTCTGTAGGAGCCTCTAATGTCGATCTCCCGCAGTAGCGCCTGTGTCAGCGGCACCTCCACTTTGCTCTCCCCGATGCCCACGACTAGCACCACACCCCCTGTCTTAGTTACCTGCAATAGTATAATGTTTTATTATAGTTTTTTTATACCACGTAGCTGACAAACAAGCATATGGCCCTCCTGAAAGTGGTTACCACGACATATGGGCGTTTGCAACACCAGGGGCGTCACACCCGTGCTGCCGACAATGTAAAGGTGAGGAGGGAGGGAGGGTGCTGTCAGAGCCAAGGGGGCCCCCCTCTTGCACTGACAGCAACAAGACAAGTGGCAATTGGTTGGTAGTCTTTTTATAGAATGGAATAGAATATAATGTTCAATGTATGGGTTTGACACATATTTTGACGTTAATGACATTTATGACAAGCGTGAACGATTGTCAATCCTATTCATTGATCAATATATTCTATTCTAATCACAAAACGATTGCCATTCGTTTAGACCCCAGGTTTTCTCGGTCTCCCCACCAACAACATAATACTTACCAGCTATATACTAACCAGCGATTTCTGGATACCTACCCTACTCACTGGTGGAAACACAACACAGGGTGAAGGTACGTCCCCAGTCGGACTGCTCAAATCAGACGGTGAATACCGTCATCTCCTGCCTCCGTCAAAGTTATCACGGGGAGTTTTTTATTGACGTACCATCATGGCGACTCTCTGCGCGGAGGAATCTCCGCAGGCGTCGATGGTAACGTCAGGCTGCGCGCCAAGCATGGCCACTACCCGGTCCACCAGGACCTGATCGCTGTACTCGCGCTTCACCAGCAGAGTGTAGTCCGCCACCAGCTCGCGAGCCGTGTCCAGGCGAGACTGTACTAGATCTGTGAAAGGTATTACTTTTACAGATTTTGGCTGTAAGAGAATCTAGCAAGACCTTCGGCGCCTAGCCAAGCTAATTGAAAAAACTAATAGGCAAAGAAACCAGAGATGACCTTGGGTTTGCCGGGTGTGAAAGATATATTTTTAGCTATCTCACCTTCAATAACTGAAAACCCAAAGTAAGTCGGGCGATTTTAGAGTACTAAAGTAGGTATTAAGATTAAGTAAAGTTAGTAGTTCGTCAATGATAGACAGTAGAACACGAAAACAAATGCGCAAGTCGAGCAAGACGCCATTTTGTAGAAACTTTACCTGTCATAAGTATTTTGCTGACGCCCATTGCCCTGGCAGTCATAGCACACAGCAAGCCGATAGGCCCAGCGCCCAGTATGACTAGCGTGGACCCGAGTTTGATTTCCGCTCGCGAACAAGCGTGCATCGCTATCGCAAGAGGCTGAAGTGCGGCTCCTTCCTCCATACTCATGTTGTCTGGCATTCTAGAAATTCAATGAAACATTTTTGTTCTACTCATTCGTCAAAGTAATAATTGTAGTTCTGAAATGGTGTCTGGGTTTCTCAGCAGCTACAATAATTACGGTCTGTCTGTGCCAGAAGAACAAAAAGACTACAAAAGTACACTTACTTGTGGCAGAAGTCTGCTACGTGTTTGTAATATCTACTGGCGTTGCCCGGCGCGCAGTTGAGCGAGCAGTACTGCGGCTCGATGCACAGGTTGTAGCGCCCCATCTTGCAGTACTCGCAGGCTCGGCATGGCTGCGTCGGCTCGATGGCCACGCGGTCGCCCACTTTAAGAGATGTTACTTTTGCACCAATCTACACAAATTATACAAAATCTCAAGCCAGGATAGTTGGGCAATTTAAAAATGAAATTAACAATTTCCCTCAGTGGTGGGTGTAAAGTTTAGGGTATTAAAACGCGAAGATTAAATGTTATTACAGTCATGAATTATAAAATTAATAACCACTAAATAAATAAATAAATAATAAATATTCTAAGACAAACTACACAATGCCACCTATACTCATGGTAAGCACAGCTATAACTAGTTTGTGTTATGGGTTACATAACATAACATAAACTAACGCCTGTATCCCCGAAGGGGTAGGCAGAGGTGGTAGTATCTACATTTCGCCAGTTTATATTTAGGCCCTAATGTGGCGAGGCTATTGCCATTAACCGGGCGCTTAAAATAAACCTGCGATAAATACACACATAACTTCAAAAAGCATCGAAAAGTCATTGGTGTGTGCAGTGTGCCATGGTAAAACCTAGGATCGAACCCGAGACCTCTTCCCAGCAGTCCATTACCCATACCACTAGGCTACCGCGGTTAAAAGTACTACAAGTATAAGTATGATCGGCCAAAAATGTTATTGGGATAGGATTTTAAGAACTCGGTACTGTCTGCACGGAGACTAGGAAAATTGGCGGTAGTCAAGGGAGTAATAGCAATTGACTTACCTTGGCAACGACGCCAGCACCTTCGTGTCCTATAACCACAGGCTCAGTGATCACGTCCATACCGCAAGCGCCCGTGCTGTACAACTTCAGATCAGAACCACAGATGCCTACGCACTCCATACGCACCAGTACCTCTGTACCTACAGAAAGAGTAACTGGGTTAGCAATGGACCTCTCTTCTATCAGTATTTAGCAATTTATGACAAAAGGAATGTTTGTGAACTACAAGTAAAGTGTTTGTATATGTATCCTTTACCTTTCCGCCGTGACCTTACATCCGTGGTCTCGAGTGTCCTCTCGACGTATTTACCTCAAGGATTCGGACGTGATGTTACATCTATGGACGTAATGTATTTAAATACCTCGACGTTTTGGACGTGATATTGCGTCCATGGTCTTGAGAGGTCAGTCCTCCCGAGATCATGGACGTAACGGTAAATATACAGTCTCCTTACTCATAGTTCACGATTAAGTCCCGTTTTGTCATAATGTGTGAAAAATAGGTAAAAAAACTTTTTAAGTTAAACGGTTTTATGTTAAACATACATTGCAATGTTTAAGATAAATGTACTAAAAACTAAAAAATAATAAAATAGATACAGTCGTGGGAATTATAAACATATGCATAGACTAGACTAAAATAAAACCGTGGGGCACGTCAGAAAATAGTAAGTAATTTCCTCACCGTCTGCGGGCCAACTACCTAACGACGAATTAAACGATTCTTCTATCGCACATTAAGTCGATAATTTGTAGACAATTGCCGTGCCCCACGGTTTTATTTTAGTCTAGTAATGTATGTTTAACATAAAACCGTTTAACTTAAAAAGTTTTTTTACCTATTTTTATTTTCTAGTTTTTAGTTTTTTTTTATTTTTATTTTTTTACATTGTATTCTACTGGTTGAGCACTTTCATTTGATACCCATATTGATGAGATTGATAAAACCTACGTTATCCGCCATTTTGTAGCGGCCGCCATCTTGGATTTCAATTTTTTATAGTATATTGTATTCTGCTTGTTGAGCCCTTTCATTTGATACCCATATTGATGGCATTGATAAAACATAAATTATCCGCCATTTTGTAGCGGCGGCCATCTTGGATTTATAATGATAATGAATAAACATAATTGTATTGTCACCAAAATCCAAAGTGTATACAAAATTTCAGATTAATCGGTTGACAGGAAGAGGGTGAAATTCGAATTACTAAATTTGACCCAAGAATAAATAATAAAACAAACGGGGTGAGCTAAATAAAACCGTTTAAAAATCGTGTAAGGTATAAGTATGTAGGTTTGGTTCACATGAAGGTCGACCCTGAAGCCCGAGTTCACGTCGACCTCGGATGCAATCAGGAAAATACGTCACCATGATGATGATTGATTCGTATGAATAAAAGGCATTATTTTTTTCAAGTCGTAAAAGTTGATGATAAGACGGAACTTGAACCCGCGACCAATCTCTAACACGAAAATGCTTTGGCCTTTCCAATTTTAAACCGATTTGAAGAAGTTGACAGGGCCTCAAAATTTCGGTAAATTAAAAAGGTATTAATAAAAAAACTTACCTTTTTCATCGATCTCTGGGATTGGCCATTTTTCCTAAAAGAAAAAGTTTTCGATAAGTTAAGCTTCTATCAAGGAATATTCACACGTAATTAGATACAAAAAGCTTCTGGAGGTTCAGATTCTTACCGGAGTCCTCTTCAGGTCGAGTTTGTAAACAAGTCATTAGGTAATAATTTTTTCATTGTAACGTTTATAATGTTCGTTTTACTTGACTTTAAGTATTATTAGAAGAAACTCGGGTACCTACAGGTTTTTTTTCCAAGGTTGGTTTCAAGGTTGGTCGTTCTCATAAAAGGCATGAAAACCAATCAAAAATAGTAACAGACGGTACTTGGAAAATTGCTTTAGGAAGATGATGATAACTTACAACTCTGATGTCGTAGGCCCCGTGCAAAACTGCAGCGTAATTTTCAACGTGTGTCATGTCGAAGATAGCAAAGCAACTGCCACATCGAGCTCGCAACTAGTTCGAACAACATATTAATCATTATATAAGACAAATAATTTTAATACACACGCGCGGTTTTAATGTAAACATGTTTGGAAATAATCGTGAGTACATTGTGATAAGTTGATAACGGAGTCGGGTCAATAACAGTGTACCTACATGTAATGAAACTAATCTGAATCTTGAGTTTCTTTGCTTACCCATTTGCTAAATAGTTTTAATTTAGTTGAATATTTAGATGTATGTTCGTTTCGTATGATTTTAGCTAATTTGGCATGAAATGTGTTATATGTATACGACCAATGAAAACAATTATCTCTTAATAAGTTTTTGTGTTGACGTTTTATAAGTTCCGTTTAATGAAACAAATATGAAACTATCGTTTCCTTGCTTTTCCATTTCCTAAACTTTTTTCATGATTCTCTGAGCCTTTTCATGCATACAAATATTTGTATTGAACGGGAATCGAACCTACGCCACCTGCGTAGCAGTCGCGTTCACTACACTGCCACGCCACAGAGGTTGTTCCATTTACTAAATTTTCTTAATTAATTTTTTTTTATGTTTTGTAAGTTGTAGGCTTAAGCAAGCGATCCGGTTTCGTACAGACCTACAGTTGTATTATATTGATGCTATGATCCCTATGGTTGCTCTCCACTCGCAGCTCACTCGTACTGGGAGAAATCGTCCTCTACCGCATACAAACCTTCCTTACCTTTCTCTTGCTTTCTCTATCTAAGTTTAAGACGCAAACTCCTGTCGGTGGAGTAATTGTCATCTTCTCTCTCCTACGAATGTTCCTCCTCTTCTGCTACGAACTCTAAATTCTCACTCATTTATAAAGGCCTCAAATGCTCAAAGCTCTGTTGAAATCCTCATGAATGTCGATTTTTCAATCAATGCTTGAAATGTTCTTGGAATAATTTTAATTGTTTTGAGATCTCATGATATGAAATTATATAAACAAGATAGTACCTATATAACCCATCCATCGTCTTCATCACTACATAGTATAAAACAAAGTCGCGTTTTCTGTCCCTATGTCCCTTTGTATGCTTAAATCTTTAAAACTACGCAACGGATTTCGATGCGGTTTTTTTAATAGATAGAGTGATTGAGGAGGAAGGTTTATATGTATATAACATAATGCTGCAACCAACTGGTGCGGTGCAGAAGTGAAAAATGTTGCAAAAACGGGGTGACGCAGACGAAGTTGCGCGGGTCAAAATAAAACAATAGCGGTTGAAAAACAAGTAACATTTAATTCCAATATAAAAATATCTGTACATTCATTCATTCGTTAACAAATTAATTAACAATTTTAATGGTTTTCCCTTAGCACCTTCTATGTATGAACTTTTATGTTGACTGAAGTGCACCTGTGCGCATAATTATGTGCATAAAACTTAAATAAATAATTATAAAATATTGCCATGTAAAATCGTAGGTACGCTTTGAAGGTACAATTAGAAAAAAAAGCCTTGTAAAATTTATATTTTTTATCTACTGATGTGCCCATCCAGTCTCGATATAGGCAAGGCGGTATGTTTTAATAAATTGCACGTTAACTATTTTTATTTCTCTGTAAAAATGTACTTCACATTTTTTCAGAAAAAATCACACTTCATGGGCATGAAGTGTCGCTTCTTTAGATGAATTAAATTTTTATTTTATTTTAAATTCATCCAAGTGTTAACATTTTTTGAATCTAGATAACTACTTCCAATTTCCAATGTGTTATTTATTTTCTTTTTAAAAAAAAATTGATTGTGACGATCTGCACGAAATAAATGTTTCTTTTATATTTTTCTTTAAAAAGGAGGATGAGCTGTCTAAAGTATCAATTTAAATAACAAGGCATAATAGTTCTAATCCCTTCGCCTAGTTTAGAACTTGGTTGGGTTGTTGGTGTCCCGGGGCTGCACGTGGATCATGACCTTGATGCCGGCGCCCTGCCGCGACACTTCGTACGCCTGCAGGGACTCCTCCAGGCTGAAGTGGTGCGTGACCAGGGGCTTCACGTTGATCTTACCGCTGGCTACCATCGCCAGGGCTATTGGGTACCTGTGTGAAGATTAGAAAATAGTAGAATAATGAGTAATGAGCATTATTTTTTTTAAGGGATTTTATGACATGGTAACTAGGACCTTTATGTCAAGTCTTATTTTATTTTATAACACTTTATTCACTTATCTAGTTGGAACGATTGTTAATGATGATGGATGACGATGACGGATGATAGTTGCCCCAGTATAGCGGTGGAGTCTTTACTAGAAGCTTTTCTAAGGGAGATTTTGACACCAACACGAAAAATCACAATTCACTACAATATTCCACTTTCCTACACTTGTGCGGTTTCTCTAAGCTGTTATGTTTAAAACTCCACCATTTTTACACATAATAACTCGAATTTACACCAAATATAGAAAATGCAACACGGGAGCGTTATGACACTTTTCGCGTTCCCGCCAAAACTGCCTTATGATAGAGATGTTCCAGATTTGAATTTTGACAGCTATAATCCACATAACACAAGCAATTTAACTTAATAGAATACTAGTAATTTCGGTAACTTTGCAAATATTAGTAACTACGGTAATTTCGAAAATACTATTAAATAGTAACTTTAAAAAAGTTAAAGTAACGTTACTTACTCATTGACGTATCGGAAGATCCCGCGGATATCCACTTCCCTGGCGAGGGCGCCGGCCAGGGGAACCGTCTGCTCCATCGCTCCCATACCAACCAGCACTGCCACGCCTCCCGACTTTGTCGCCTGCAAGTACAAGTAAGGTTAAGAGAGTTTCTGTACCGCCAGCGCAGGGGACACATTGGTCTTCCCACAACATAAGGTTATTATTAGCCGCGGTATTCTGAAAGGCGGTGGTACTTCACCAGTCGGACTGCTCAATTGGGAAGGGAGATACCGTCGTATCCTACATACGTTAATATAAGTGCTTTGATATCCGTACATACCTATTCCGTCCTTACAAAAAGTGTTCCTGTTTTATTTTTATACCATTATTTTTTCTCGGCCTTTATTTTCGTACTTTTGATAATTGTCTACCGCTTACTAATCAACCAATGTTTATCAGTAAAAACTTTTAATTGGCCGTCTCCTATCTCATAGTAGGTAAACTTACAGCTAACAAAGTGTTAATCACTTTGTTAGCTGTAGGTAAGTTTTCCTACTATGAAAAAAAAAAAAAAAATATTAGCATAAGCACAGAAGTACCTTTGTGTTTTATGGACGTGCTATACATTTTTTTTTATACTACGTAGGTGGCAGGCACGCACACGGCCCACCTGATGGAAAGCGGCCACCGTGGCCTATGAACGTGTGCAACACTAAGGGTGTCACACACGCGCTGCCCACCCTGAAGGGAAAGGGGGAGAGCTGGGAAGGGGTGGGGAGGCTAGGAAGGGGAGGGGAAGGAGGGGTATAGTGAGCTGTGCTAGGAAGGAGAGGAGTGATATTAAAATTTTGTTATTTTGTGGGTGCATACTGTCCCTGAAGCTTTGCAATAAAGATTTATTTATTTATAAGTAATAGAAAACTACGCCACAAAGGTTCCATAGAGAAAGTCATAATCAACTCACCAGCATAGCCATCCTGACGGTGGCCTGCGCCCCGCTCGCGTCGAAGGACACGTCGGGGTGGCCCTCTAGTAGCTCGTGGACCTTCTTGACCATGTCGGCTTCATTGGAGTCGCGGGTCCAGAGCAGAGTGTGGTCGGCTCCTATCTTTTTCGCGAAGTCGAGGCGGGACTGTAGGATATCTGCAGGACAAAACTTGAAGTTGAGCAGAGATCTTACTTCTCTAACTTTAATCTTATGTATATGATAATGAAATATCTCTTTGACCAAATAAATCGCTCAAAAATCGGTCACATGATTAAGAAATCTCCTATTGCGATTTCATTGGTCGTAATCATCTTACATGTTGCGAGAATTAGGCCTCAAGAGAGTTATTTGGTCAACTAATATTGATTACGGTCCCAACAATCACAGATTTGGATAATAATAATTAGGTATACGCATGCCTGTATATGTATCCTCGAAGCGGTAGGCAGAGTGCATTAAAACCTACATCCTGACAGTCAAGATATTGCTATCCCATATCAGATCCATACCACGGTAATAGGTAGGTACTATCCACACCGTATCGTGCGGCTGTAGGTATTTATTTCAAAAATACGGCCGAGACGCAATACTGTACGATAGTATTACCGTGTCCATTAATACAGGTCTGGTGGAGATAGAGGCAATCTTACGCTCATAAGCATGCATGTTTTTTTTAACAAAAGATATGTCATCGTTCGATTGTTATCATCGCTTTTTATTTTCTAAAAAAATACATTTAGTGCTAACAGCAAAGCGTATAAGTAAGTTCTATATCTACAAATAGTAAGCGTATGTTTTATCAGTTATATGCACTCATATATATTATTACATACTCGTGAATGTTTTCATATGCACTTATCTATATCATATCAAACCTTAAACTACTGAAGATAATATGAGTGCAGTTAAGTGTTACGTGTCCTCTGTTTTATCATTTAGGTGACAGTCAATATCAATAATACACAGAATGTAACGGAAACACTCCCGAAGTCAAAGGCCCCTGGTAATATTCCTGGAATACTACCTAAGTATAACGGGTGTAAGGGAAACGCTCCCGAAGCCGAAGACACATGGTAGTACTACGGGTAAATAAAATTCTGGCGGGGGTCTCAAGTCCGGCAAACATGTCAGTACGTAGAAAAACAATTTTCTTTTTTATCGATCAAGTGTAAACAAGAGGAAATTGCCGATAAACGCACAACACTTAAGAATAACCAGGGCCGCAGGACGCTGTTACCAGCTGTTACAAATGAACTCTACGATTTGAACCCAGTAGGGTTACCAAACGATCAAAATTGATGAGACAGTCTCACTATCATTCCACTTACCTTCATCATTTTGAGATGAGAACAGACAAAGAGAGACTGAAACAGCTTACAAGTTGATAAAATAGCAAAAGAATAATTACAACATCCACTAAAGTATTATGAACACATTTTTATGTTTATGAAATCATTCATGTTGAATGTGAGACTGTCTCAAAAAATCCTTTACCTAATGTTAACCTACATTCAAAATTTCCAGCTACGCCCCTGACACGCCCCCCTAATAAATACTTGATAAAATTGGTTCCGTACACAATTTAATTTAAAACTCTAAAAATTGGACATGTCACGCGATCTTTCGCCTTCGTAAGATAAAAGTTCGTTACACGAGTGTCTAATAGTACTAATCGTTAGATCTTAGGCAACCTTTGATTCTGATCTGTTAAGTTGCTTGATTTCTAATAAAGATAATGTAAACAAAACTCACTAGACATATCATGTCACCCGGATAACATAGACTGCAGGAGGTTCTACTAAAGTGTTCGTTAATGTAACATTCTCCACGGTACCCTAAAATATTTAGTAATAATACAATATTTTTTCTTTCATTTCAAATCGCCACGCCTCTTATTTCGGTTGGTTCCGTAGTAATACTATTTAATGCTAAACTTTCGCAATAATCATTTTAGAAGCATAAAAATATCACAATACCATATTCAAAATACCAGGACGACATAAGTTGTAAGAGCGGTTTCTTAAGTTTTTCAAATAACAAAGGTTTACGGTACCCTAAAATAAATGATAAAAATAAAATTCATTGCTCATTTCTTCCTATACCTAAAAAGGGTGAAGGGTCTAATAACTTGCCTTGGATTATAGTTTTATACAACTATTTTCTGCATTCCTAGTATAAGATGTAGTTTACTGAATTAATCCATATTCATATTTTCATATTAATATTACGAGTATAAAAACGAAAGTAAATCGTTCTGTCTGTCTGTCTATCTGTATGTTACGCTTATACGCCTAAACCACTGAATCGATCTTGATGAAGTTTGGTACAGAGATGCATTAGAGCTTGGGAATGGACATAGGCTATTTCTTATCATGAAAGAGGGCGTTAAGGGGAGGGATAGGGGATGATGATGAGAGGAGTGCATAAAAGTTCGCCATGAAATTGGGTATAGAACTGGCTCAGAGCTCGGGATAAGCTACCTTTTATGAAAAAGGAGAACCAATGGGGAGCGGGGAAGGAAAAGGTACAAAAGGTGAGGAGCAATTGGCACTAGACAAAAATAACTGTAATGTGCTTGGTTTTTCCGAAAGCGACTGCTGCTTCTCAAAAATTGCTGTGTAGCTGTTGAATTTTACGAGAGCGACTGCAGCTAGCCAAAACTAACTGTCAAGTTGTTGACTGCTAATAAAGCGATAGCCGCTTCTCAAAAATTGCCGTAAAGCTATTGAATTTTAATATCTCACCAGGCAAAATTAACTGGTGGTAGATCTGAGCCAGTACACGGTAGGTAGTCGCTCTCGTTAAAGCTGTAACTGCCTAATAATAAATAATAAGCGAACTCCGGGTTCCGAAGTGTGAGCTTAGGATGCAACCGGGAACCAGCCCGGATGATTATGATTTATGAATCACATCAAAACATGTATTTACATTCATGATTATCAGGATCGCTTACAGCACGGAAATCAAATGTACAAAAATGTAATTAGCTGCCGCAAGTAGGTATCCGCAACTAAAATAACACACCACGTCATAGCTTAAAAACCTACATTTTTACTAATAGATTTTTTAAACGGACGTCAATCCGTACAACTACCCTAAATTAGTAGTGGAATCCCCGGGCGCGGTATCTTTTGATGTCCCTTAATCCGTTTGTCGGCGGCGCGGCGGCCGCGATGCATGGCGGCGCCTTTGACGTAAGCCGCAAAGCGAAGAAAATATTACCTACTACTACTACTACCAGTGTTGCCATACTTGTTAGATTTTGTTAAATTAAAAATTGGTGGGTTATTTTCCCAATTTTTAATTTTATTATGTGTTATACAAGTTAATAATTTGTAACGAAAAGAGGTTTGTTTGTTATGCGTCTCGTCATCCTCATGAATCCATTTTATTAATTCAATAGGCTATTGTGTAAGTAAGTAATTCCAGAATTCGTTTTTAAAGAAACTATTAATATTCCAACATCGTTAGCTAAACTAAATAACTTGTATTTATTAATGGATTCACAGTTGATGTGAGTAATGTAATGGTTAGGATTCGAACCTAGGATTTTCCATGGTAAGGTGAACCTAAACCACTAAGTAGGAGGGCATACCGTGGCGGTCCGCGCACGGCTGCTTTGAGTGCGTGCCCCTCCATATCCGGGTGGTGGAGTGTGAAGTGTGGAGGCCATGATATACCCGGGTCAGCCAGGGTGAGAGGGATATGCCAGAAGCTACCTCGCTCTCGGCAACTGATGGCCCGTGACGGCCGTGCGCTTTGTTTCTGACATAATCACTCCTACTGATTCCGGCAGTGGGAGGAGGCCCGTGTGGATTTTGGTACGATTAAAAAAGTACTAAGTAGGTACTAAGCTATGCGCATTATTCCTAACGCGCAATAAAAAACAAAACATAAGAAAATAATATCACGTACTTTAATTAAGTACATGTATGTACTTTTTAGGCAAAAATTAAGTTGGCACAAGGCAACATTATTCCCAATTTCCCAATTTACAGAATTCCTTACTCTTTTGTTCAGTCAGTTGCTGTGTGTTGTTGTTGGTTGTGATAAACTTGCGTGATGTCGGATTTTTATTACGAGTATTATGGAATAATGTTTTGTGTTGGTGTACTTAGTTGTTATTTTTTAAGAAGTTGGTCGTCTGTACAGTGTACAAAAATTGGTGACGGAAGACCAGTAATTACCGTTGTGGAGTGTTTTAGGAAGATAGTGAACCATACCTAATGAAAGTTTTCGTGTGTTACTCCTTCACAAGAGCGACCGCCCAGGTTCTTCACTGCTTTGGAACAGAGAATTCTCGAAGTTCTCGAACGTTTCGAAGCAGACCTGTAGCTACTGAGAACGAGTAGGTACCGTGCGAGCTGGATCGGTTCTCGGAGTTAAACACGTAAATGTGTGGTGCATAATTTTTTCAGTTTCTAGGTACTTTTCTTTTTTATTAAATTCAAATAAGTTTACTGTTGTGTGTGACCTGTTTATGTGATAGGTAAAACCCCTTGTGTCGTGTCTCGTGAAGTGTATGAACTAGTACATTCCTAGAGCTGGAACAGAACCAGTACCAGATTAAGAACGTCACCGCGTCGCATAAAGTAGACCTCGGTAAGTGATAGGTACTCTAAATATCTGCGATGTATCTCTAAACGCTACGTAGGTACCTACATACGCGCAAAGCAACGCGTGTACCAGGCGCACAGCTGAGTTTAAAGATTTTGCAGGTTACTGGACTCAAGTGAACTTATTACGAAAGTACAAAATACGATAGTGTTGTGACCTACCCCTTTTAGTGATATATCGAATAATGAAAGTATTTTTTAAGTTTTGTATGATAATTACCGATGCCATCTTTTTTTATTTGCCGTGTATTTAGTCAGTGCGTATGTCGTCATCATACGATATACTACCAAGCCCTTTCGGCTTCGGGAGCGTTCCCCTTACACCCTGTATATTGGCATAAAAAAATTATGATATGGCATTTTTTTATTTCTATTATTTGCCCCCTCCCCCCCCCCCCCCTCCACCCCACTCATTGTTAACCACTGTCAAATCACAGCTACTGCATAAAATCACATTGAATTTTGGACTTGGTGTAAATATGTCGTGTACCAGGAGTAGGTAGGTACCGACTACCAGTGGCCTTCAGCTTCGGGAGTGTTCTCCTTACACCCTGTCTAGGCTTAACGTCCAAAATAAAATGCATAAAAGAGTTCATCTCATTCTTACATTCGCTTTACAAGTTGCCAGTTAATTTTAGACTTTAACCGTTCAACGGCAAATCTAAAATTAAATTGCTATTTTTGCAGTGTTTGTGGTTGGATGATGGTTAGTTGGCGAAATGTGAGTGTTAATGTCTACCCTTCGAGTATTCGGAGTATTTATCGGCGTCAATATATTATGAACATATTATCTTTTTTTTTTTTTTTTTTATCTATGGCACGTCAATTTGACTTCACCTCGCCTGATGTTAAGCTGAAGGCAAAGTCTCATGAAAGAGGGTCACCATTGCAAACCCGCTCAGTGCTACAATGGTGGCGCTCAGCTTGACGGCCTCATCAGATGCTTTTTCACGCCGCGCTTAAAGGACCCGAGACTGTATGAAGAAGGTATTAACACTATCAGTAGAATTGGGGCCCTTGGCGGGTCTTTGTGGATGAACATTACTACCACTGCAGTTACCTGTGATGAGCACCTTGCTGGCGCCCATGGCCTTGGCGGCGAGCATGGTGAGCAGGCCGATGGGCCCCGCGCCCAGCACTAACACGGAGTGGCCGGCCGCCAGCCCGCCGCGCCGGCACGCGTGTACGCCCACCGCCAGCGGTTCCAGCAGCGCGCCCTCCTCCATCGACACGTGGTCGGGCAGCCTAAGGCGGACATGTTGCCTTTATTTTACCACCTACAATCTATTTTGCGGTTCTTATATTCATTTTTTTTGGGTTTTCTTGGTATCCTTAGAATTACGTAGTGAAGAATCGGGCCCTCTCCGTGAGTAGTGGCGCTGCCGTGAAACAAATTACTACACCACGTTGGCAACTCAAAAATGTCGTCGACTCCACAGAACAGGAAGTATTGTAGGTTGATATCGTCAGTATGTTGTGGAGGTGGTGGTGGAGGTCAGGCAATCGTTTCACGGAAAGTAGGTAGGTATAGAAGTTCGCCCGTTTCGTAATCAGATTAAAGCAGACTCCCAAAAAAAAGTGTTGGACAATTTAGAAGTAATATTTTGTTTTACGAATGATATAAGTAGTGAGATGTAGCATTACTATCCTAAAAATATTGGTTTAGAAATTCAGTTGCTCAGTCATCCATTATTTAATTTCATTGAAGGACTAAACGATCGTAATTTACAAACCATTTCATAACAAAAAGATCTTTTCGATATAAAATTAGAAAAAGTGAACGTTTAGAAGGGGTTTTGAACATGGGGCAGTCTCTTACAGAGTGTTCAGTGCATTTTACCCCTGAGTGACTGGTCGTGGGTTAGCATTGTTTAATTAAAATGAAACATCATCTTTCAACAAATCCATTAACTACACAAGGTGCTCGCGGTGAGAAGGGGGAGGAAGTCATATAGGGTGTATATCCTCCATCCCTCTTCCTCACTTAAAATTAGAACACAGACACTTAACCATGTCAAGGCAAATCCTCTAAAAAGAGAAGAGATTTAAGGTTACTAACTTATAGCAGAAGTCAGCGGCATGTTTGTAGTATCTGGCGAGGTTGCCGTGGACGGGCGGCGTGGCGCAGAATATGATATCGGGACACAGGTGGTAACGGCCGGTCTTGCAGAACTCGCAGTAGCGGCACGGCACGCCCGGCTCGATGGCCACACGGTCCCCTACTTTGAGGGTCTTTACTTTAGCGCCGAGCTGGAAAGGAAAAATAACCGTTTATCTTTCTGTGATCCTCTGTGGCGTAGCGGAAGTGCACGCGACTGCTACGCACGGCGCGCGGGTTCGATCCCCGCTCAGTGCAAAAAGTTGTATGCATGAATATGGCTGTTTGCACTGGTCTGGTCGTGCCTCGGAGAGCACGTTAAGCCGTCGCCGCGTCGCCGCGTCGGTCCCGGTTGCTATACAACCATCTATGGCAGTCGTTATGGGTAGTAGTCTAACTTGGAACTTCTATATCGCCATTGGTCATTGGACCATTAGTTGTGGAGGTCATATGACAGTCGCTTCACGGAAAATATCGAAGTTCAGCCGCATCAAAGTTAGACTGAAAAGCCGACCCCAAATGAGTTGGGAAAAGGTTCAGAGAAGACTTCACTGTAATCTTTTTTTACCTTTTGTAAGTAGAACGCGTTTGTCTGGAAGGAACCTATTCACCCGAGATTTGAAAATGTGCTGAAAAACAGATTCAGGCAGGGAGATGTACTCCTCAGGTTACCTAGGCATAATAAATAAATATTCGAGGACGATATACACAACGTCATCTAGACCCATGATAAGCAATGTAAGCATATAGCTTAACTAGATTGTGTTATGCTTTCTAGAAGGCAGATAAACATGCTTAGATACATTTTTTTTGTAAATAAGGTTGACTTCGTACAATTATTTTAAATTTGTACATAAAGTTTGAGTAAATAAATAAATATAAACACCCAGGTTTTTCTATGTAACTATAATATTTATTTATTTGTCTGGACCAATGCAGATATTCATATTCATGCACACAAATATTTGCACTGAGCGGGAATCGAGCCCGCGCCCCGCTCAAGGGCCTAGATTGCCCAGGCGCGACGTCGATTTCGCGCGACTGCAGCGCCATTGTTTACTGAAACAACCCACGGGGTGGGTGAATGACCCAGGGAGCGCGATTTGCAAAATGTTTTGCGACAAAAGTTGCACGTTGAGTAATTATTAAATTGTTATTGAAGTTGAATATTTACAGCATAACATAAATGTTGAATTATTGGAAATAAACGACTACCTATTTTTAAAATTTTCTAAGAGTAGTTTTTCGTTATAAAATGACCCTAATTACTAATTACTAGATAAGAGTAGTTGAGACACAATTTTTATGTTTTTATATTTATAATAAACAATCAAGAGCAGATCCGGACAACTTTTTTGTATTCTACATACCTAAAATTCCAACTATGTATTTATTTGTAAGTTTACTACCAAAATTTAATCTTATTTCGTAAAAATAATTACTGATTAAAAAAAAATTTCGTAAAATATTCATTCAATAAAATAATTGCAAATTCAGTAGGAAGTACGGTTGAAATAACATCGAGCCTTTCCCCGCTAGTGTTTATCTCTACGCAAGGAAATGTGCTTATTGCGTAAAATCCAATACTTACTTTTTGTTCACGATCACCTCGATATCTAAAAAATCTCCTAGGGTTTCACAAAAAATGACAATAAATGAAACAAAAGTATAAAATGATTCATATAATTAAAAGTAAGTAAAGAATAACAAATATGAGTCGCCATCTAAAAAGCGTGCTAGGGTTGTACAAAAATTAGTTAATAAATGAAACACAACTTTATAAATTATTAATATACTAATTAAAAATAATATACTAAGTAAGTAAACAATAACAAAATATGAGTTTAAAATTCTAATGTTTTTTCATTTTAACGATTAGGTACTGATCAAATTCTGATTTCTGCTAATTCAAAACATAGTATAAAATAAAGTCGCGTTCTCTGTCCCTATGTCCCTTTGTATGCTTAAATCTTTAAAACTACAAAACAGATTTCGATGAGGTTTCTTTTAATAGATAGAATGATTAAAGAAGAAGGTTTATATGTATATAACATCATGCTACAACCAACTGGTGCGGAGCAGAAGTGAAAAATGTTGCAAAAACGGGGTGACGCCGACGAAGGTGCGTGGGTCAGCTAGTTGAATATAAAATTAATTGCTATTGCAAAACCTATCAGAATGAAAATATTACCAGCTGCCTGATTCACGTAAAAAAAACTGTAGCGTAGTGACTTAAAAATGTCACTTCGTTTTTTGTAAATTAAGCCCTTTTAACCGACTTAAAAAAAAGAAGATTCTCAATTCGCTGTATTTTTGAAACGATTTTGATGATTCTTTACACCAGGTAACTCTTCAAAATCGCATAGGAATTGTGGTAATAATTGAGCTATTGGAAGATTTATGACAATCCAAGACTAGATAAGTAAGTGCGTTTAAACAGAAAACCAAAAGGTGTTTACTAAGTTTCTAAATTAAAACGACTTTTGGACTGGCGTGTTTACGTGAATCAACCGGCTGGGTAGTTAAGTTACCTCAGTCTCTTTCAAAATCATTAGGCGTTCTTCTCTTTCAAAACACGTAAAGCTCTTTCTTTCCTCTCTTTCATAGCCTCTATGATACTGGGCGCGTCACGAATGGGCATGCTTCGTGACTGCCGAGGATCAACTAATTCTGGAAGAAGGCAATCATAATAAAACCTAACTAATTTCATCTCCATTTTCTCCTTCCAAAATTTGTCGTCCTTTTCTATAATATAAACTTTCATAGGTACAGTAGCACCAAACCAGATGCCAAGCATGCAAACGTTTCTTTTAGTAATATGTACTTGTCCCTGAATTTGGAAATACCAGTTATGATTTTTATTTATGACATAACCCTTGGAAGTCCTGTCCTTAACCCAAAAGGTATGTTTGACCATTGCTTCATCAAGAGTCATGCCAGCTAAAGAATGTGGGCACTTAATTTCAATTAAACCGTTTGCATAAATGCCATCTGGTGTAGTACCAAGAAATTCATATTGATCGTCGACGAACAAACCGCAACCTTGTATACTAATATTCTCTTGAATTTCTAACTGTCTAATTGCGGTTTCTTCGTTTTCGATACCGTACCGTACAGCAGGCAAACTGGAGATATTACTACCATAAACGATTTTACCAACGAGAGCAGCACAACTTGTGCTCTCTCGTTTTTTACAAACTTCCCCGAATGATGATGAGGTTAGTAATTTTCTCCTTGTACTCATCCACTCCGCACTACTTCTTTGCAAATGGGTCGACCTTTCAAGCTCCTCTCTTTCAGCACAAGACAACTTTAAATCGGCTAAAAAAGATATCTTGGCTTTCTCATATAATTCTGGACTCAGATCAGGTTTTTCGCAGTTTGGTCCATAGTGAGCGTCTTTCGATACAGCGCTGTGGCCTTTCTTCAATCTTAATTTAGGTTTAGCAATTAAACGGTTTCTACGATTACAATTTTCCACTTTCGCGATCAAAGGATTAGGACTAGATTTAAATATGACTTCATGAGTTTTAGTATGAATCGATCCCGTATTAAAAGACACAACAGCAGCTGCGCATCGGCCCGCATAAGAACCACGGGAAGAATAATTTACACGCTTACCCCCAACTAATTTGGCAATTACTCCGTTAAAACTTTCAACTATATTACTTGTGCAATTATGAATTAAACTTCTAGAATGATATGACAGTCTTTTACTTAAAATTTCTACCGCGTCCATTAATCCGCATCCAACAATTGCTGGAAGTAACCCAACAGGTTCTATTCGACGAGTATCAGGTCTACAGAAATACTCCTTGCAATGTTGGTGATTACCAAATACGTGTTGTGGACCATTTAGGATATCTTCACTAAGATTTTTTATTTTTTCTTCGAGTGACTGATTTTGATCCCCCCAATATTTAATCGCGCATTTTACACCCGTTCTTAAACGCAAATACCTTTCTTTTATGAATTTCCGTAATTCGCAAGGATACTTAGAGTCTTTCGACAGTTTCTCCAAGCTATTGCAGTAGTTTCGTAAAAGATGATTTTTGCATTCAATTTTCTCTACTATTAAATTATCGTACGGACGCGAATCTAATATTTTTTTATAAGTACTGGAATCGCCGTCTGCTACAAATTTATTATAAATTACACCGTGATCAACAACGGAACGTTTAAACCCCTCAACTATTATGGTCGATTCCATCGCGGTAGATGATCCTGAATAATTCTTGAAACAATGGTGTTCCGGGGGCTGACTATTGTTCTTTGCGGCTCGTGCACAGACTACGCAGTATTTATTTTTAACTCCAAAAAACAATACTTTATTAGTTTTAATGCCAATTATCGCAGCTGCACCGGATAAGGCGGAAAAATTCTTACCATAAGATCTCTTGCTCCAACAACCGTCAACAGCAACAGATATTAATGGTGTACCATTTTTATCAACACTACCTATAGACACTGCGTACTCTGCTTCTTCCTTGACAGCTTCTGCCATGGAATGTGCTGCTGTCTTTTCCCACCAATCGCAAACCGTATTATTAATTTCATTGTATAATGAAGGTGACATGATTGGTAGGGCTACTGCGGCAGTTAATGTTTTTAACTGAGAGTAGCTCCCACCAGATGATATTATACCAGATACTATTTGATGATTCACTTCCATGCTATCTTCTTTCTTTTCAACCAAACATACAGTAAATTTCATATTACACATACTACATTTCATGGTGAGTTTTGAGTCCAGACCAACTTTTACTTCACCTATTATACTGAGGTAACTTAACTTACAATCCATTGGATAGTGTTCCCCTATGGCCTGAAGAGCTTTAAAAAAAAAAGAAACATCTGCTACTCTACGCCCAACTTCCAGTTCATCCACCTTTCCCTCTTGACCATGTTCAATAACAAGTTCCTGTAAAGAAAGATCATGGATTGATTGTTCAAAAAAAAAATGAAAAGAATGGGTCAAATTTCTTCAAACATAGTTAAGAAATCCCTAATCTTTGAAACACAACACTAGATCAAAATCTTGAACGTTTTATATAAATAAACATAATAAAAAACTGGTTGTTCGTAAAGTCGGTTTAGGACAATAATTTTACGGGATAACGTCATATCATTTTTATCTAACATAATTCACCATTGTAATAAATTGAATTCACAGTTGAGACCCATTGAAATCGTCACAGGCTCGAAGATATTCCTGACTAGCTAAATATTCCTTTGGAAATAGGCCACGAAATACGCTATAATATTACAATGGTGTTTATTTTTATTAAATATTTTTGTTACTTGAGTAGTTCAATTCATTTTTTATTCTGTCGGATTTTAAAATTTTTATTATGTTTATTTATTTATATGTCATAACTGATGAAGACAAATTATAAAAGTGCAAAAGAATCCGTACAATTACGCAATAGGTATTGGTTTTTTATGACGTCACCTATGTCCTGTCACTCGGACTTAGAAGACAATTCTAATGATACTAAAATCATCAAAATCGGTTCAATAATTTTGAACTTATCGTGCCACAGAGAAATATTACTTATTATACGTACATACATACGTTCACCCTGTACGTAATAGGTATACTTCTTTTTTAGGCAGTCGCGTGAAAGGTAATATTTTACAAAAAAAAATTCTTGATTCTGGTAAACTACGGGATTTGACCGTGAATTTTTTTTTGAGGAAGTAGGTAATTGAGAACTATTTAGGTACTAAGGTGTTTGTCTCCTAATGAAAATAATAAAAATTGCAAGAAAAAAATCTATACGAGATTTTGTCTTCGCCCATCACTAAGTAGTTTGTTTATTTATGTAACAAGTCTACAAGAATTACGTATAACAACTTACCTCTATACAGCGCGTAGCAGTGTTGCTCTCGGCCTGAATGTTTTCTTTATTTTCCACACTGGAAATATTATTCATCAATATTATCCACTTTTTATTTATTTCGTAATTTTTGTACAACCCTAAGCCAGACCCCAGGCGCGTCGCGTCTTTGGCGGTAAGTATGTCGACAAAGCCGCGCGCCCGTGCTATTTCAGATAGGAAACATACCTACTTTCACAATCTAGACAATATTATGATGTACATGAAAACGAATAGTAATGTAATAAAATTTATTATTATTAATACCTACTTAGACATGATAATCACACAAATAAAACTAGAATTTTTACAGGACACTCACAAATCTCGTAATTTTTTTCTAGATATTTGGGACAAGACTTAGTGAAGTAGGCAAATAAATAAATAAGTAGGGAGGAACTTACATTTTATTCCGAGATCTTTTGACTTGCATATTTTTGTAATGCGTACTAAATTTTCTTTTTCCTGGCATGGCACTCAAATCTATCAGTCCACAGATTACTAGGTATTATGTAGCAACTAGCAAGGTCCTGCGAAAAAAACCCTCGATTACCGACTACGCTTATGATATTGGCTGTATCATGTTGAAAAATCTATGTACCTATGTCGTGCAGAGACCTAGAAGATGATTGAAAGTCATACCCAGTCATACGCATACCCCGCCAGTTCCTATCTCGAGAAAATAAAGTGGGCAGGGCTTTGATTGTTTCAAGCCTGAATTGATATCTACTTTACAAGGTTCATAAAATAACCTATTCAACAAAATAGGTATCTAAATAATTTTGCTTTATTTACGATTTATATCTAGTTCCATCATGGTTTTCTTCCAGACATTCATTATATCGGTACTTCCTACTTACTAAAAGTGAATTAGTTATAAAAATGTTATACTTACAGTTTTTCACAAAAAACACAAATTCACAACACGTAATATTGCTGGCGCATCCGACACGCGTGGTGTCACCTTGAACCATAAAAGCGTACTGCCGATCAGTAGCGATGCGGGTTACTAAATCATAATATCGGGATGCGCGTGATTTTTCATACATTTTTCTATGGAGAATTTACGTAGAACATATCTAGATTTTAGGGCTTTAAAAGAGGAAGTCTTTGTTTGTAAAGGTACAAAAAAAAGTACATAGGTTTAAGTATTGGTTTCTTCAGTGTTCAAAAAGTGTTTCTTTTTATCAATTTGTGTTGATTTATTGGGTAATATTTGAAGAATACGAAGGCATGTTTTTGCATTTTTGTCAAATTTTGTGCGTTTGTTGACGTTTATTATATAGCAATTATTAGGTTTTAAGGATTTAATATAAGACTAACATATATTTTGGTCTTTGATTGTAATATATACAAATTATCATTGATATCAATCATATCTAAATAAGTTAAATATGAAAAATCGTAACACTCTTTTCGGTGATTTTCACGATCTGGGCCCTTAAGTCGAGTTCACTACTGCGTACCGCCAAGTTACGTTACGTAGGTAATCAAAACTATTCATAGATCCCTACGTATGGGTGGAAGCAGTGCCTTATAATGCAAAACTATACACGATTGCACTGCATGGAGCAAGTTATCTCCGTCTAATTTTAGATAACACAGTTTTAGGTAACAACAGTTGACACCGATATTAAAATAAACAGTGCAATAACAATAATCATAATAACACGTTTATTTATTTTACTGTATAACAGTTATGTGTCATTTAAGAAATCATTTTATTGTGTGTTAACAGCTCATATAAGTAGATAATATGAATGGTTATACATCATTATGTAAGAGGTGATAACTACAGCAGTTATACATAGGTGTTGTTATAAATATTTATAGGTTTTTTTTTATGGCACGTCAATTTGACTTGACCTCGCCTGATGTTAAGCTGAAGGCAAAGTCGCATGAGAGAGGGTCACCATTGCAAACACGTTCAGTGTTACAAAACAATGGTGGCGCTCAGCTTAACGGCTATGTAGGTAGGTTTATAGCTATTAAGATAAGTATGTCTACATACTCCTCGTTATTTTATATACCACTAAGGTGGCAGACAAGCACGTGGCTAGTACAGTACAGGACAGTATCCAGTAATAGCATATTTTTTCTTCCATACTCTTTTCATACAATGCACATTCAGTTGTGTATCACACAATTATGTTATTTAAGTATGTATACTTTCAAGTATGTTTATATTCAAGTATTTATGTATTTATATATTCAATGCCAGCACCTTTAAAAATACTCCAACAACATGTATTTCCGTCATTGTACTGCTCTTTTTACATTATTTTCTGCACCATGAACGCTGTAATTGGCGGTCAATAAAGTGTAAATAAATGTATTAAAAATTTATCAAATGCGTCAACATATTATTAATATATTACGTTTGCACCAAAGCCACTGGAAGCTTCACAGCCAAGGGTTATCATATTACAGCTACTGATGTATTATTACAACATTCATTCTTGGAGGTCAAACACTCGACCTAGATGAAATAGATAATTCTTTTTATCATCATAATGTACTATTTAATCATTTAACGTTCACCAGCTTTGCTTTAATAGATTCATTAAAGCAAAGCTGGTGGCCGACATATGTCGAAGAATAACTGAAAACTACTTTCTTAAAGTTAGTACAGAAATTCTTAATGTGGCTCGTTTTTAGCGTTCTCGCTAAAGGTGGCCTTTTACCAAAAAAAACTATCGAATTCATAATGTAAAGGTATCGACAGTGATAAGCATTGCTATTGGCCTGCTTCACAGGTCAACAGTGTCGTAATGCTCCACTTTCTCGATACCTTTACTTTAGGAATTCGATAGTTTTTCGTGCTAAGGGCACTGGGCTCCTTCACACCGGAAACGAGGCGGGCCGGGGTGGGTTATATGTATAATATATTATACTCAGTTAACAGAAACTTTGTTGGCATTTAACATTTCTGATTAAAAAAAGTATACTATTCCAAGTGTTATTTTTTATTTTTATTGTTTTTCACATCTTCATCATTCCCTGAACCTTTTTCCCAACTCAGTTGGGGTCGGCTTTCCAATCTAACTGTGATGCGGCTGTACTTCGATATTTTCCGTGAAGCGACTGCCATCTGACCTCCACAACCAATGGTCTAATGACCAATGGCGATATCGAAGTTCCAAGTTAGGCTGGTTGGACTTTTGAGGGCTCCAACTACCCGTAACGACTGCCATAGATGTTTGTATGGCAACCGGGACCGACGACGGCTTAACGTGCTCTCCGAGGCACTTATAAACCTGCGATAAATACACACATAACTTCGAAAAGCATCGAAAAGTCATTGGTGTGTGCCATGGTAACCTGGGATCGAACTCGAGACCTCGTCTCAGCAGTCCATTACCCATATCACTAGGCTACCGCGGCTAATTTTTTTTCGCGGTTTTTCACATCTTATTGTTTATATTTCTTTTGTTTATTTTGTGAATTTTTGTGTGATACTTAATTGTTTTATTATGTGTAGTGTAAGTGTGTATGGGTGAATTTCAACATCTACGAAATTTTACCTAATTTTGGTGTTTTTTTTTTGTTACTATATATATAGATAATATTATTCTATAATCAGGTAGAATACGTATAATAGTTGCTTGAAAAGCCAGAAATGTGTAATTAAACCCGAAAATTAGAAAAATATTATCGACACCTAAATTGTCATTACACCAAAATTGGTATGTTAACACCAAAATTAGATGAGTGACATTATGAAGAACTTCTGAGGTGGAATTTTCTTTAATTATCTTATTATTTTTCAAAGATAAAACTAATTAAGTCCTTGTTAGCATGCAGTTTGCACAACCATGTGTCACGAGACTGTGAGCTAGGTTGTACAATCCAAAAGGGGTCGTAATCTGGTGAATGCTACGAGTACATAACTAATAGCCGGGTTTCCAGAGTCTAGATACTTTCGATGGAGATTCTTAAGGGACAGCCTCCGTGGCGTGGCGGTAGTGCACGCGACTGCTATGCACGGTGCGCGATCCCCGCTCAGCGCATAAAATTGTATGCATGAATATGGCTGTTTGCACTGGTCTGGTTGTGCCTCGGAGAGCACGTTAAGCCGTTGGTCCCGGTTGCCATACAAACATCTATGGCAGTCATTACGGGTAGTTGGAGCCCTCAAAAGTCCAACTAGTCTAATTTGGCACTTCGATATCGCCATTGGTCATTGAACCATTAGTTGTGGAGGTCTGATGGCAGTCGCTTCATGGAAAATATCAAAGTTCAGCCCTATCACAGTTAGACTGGAAAGCCGACCCCAACTGAGTTGGGACAAAGGTTCAGAGAATGATGATTCTTAAGGGAGTCAGTTTCTGCTTTGCCGACATGGACCCATCGGATTGTGCCTCCGCCATTATTGGTGAAATCGGGCTGGGTATGGCTCTGATACTGCCAGTGCCCGTAGAACTCGAACCTGGTTTAGACGCGAACGCGCTGACGCTCTTGGATCACTTGCTCACCAGCCGCAAGAGCAAGTAAACGTGATGGCTAATCTCTTCGCGGCCAACTCCCGGCCTCGATGACTGTGGTGTGCAGCTGCCAATCATTACCAGCTGTGGCCACTCAATGCCTGATATTCGTATCAGGCAACGTGACGTTCGTATCACACTGCAGACTCGACGTCCGGAAAGCCAGTGGCCTCAACGGTATTCCAGCGGTGGTCTTGAGAAAATGCGCAGCTGAGTTGTCTTCAGCGCTAACACGGCTGTATCGCCCGCCGGTCCCGCGGGTTTGAAAGGAAGCGAACGTTCAACGAGTCCCCAAGAAGGGGGACTGCTCTGAACCCGGAAACTTTCGACCCATAGCTGTAACCTTATACATTTGCAAGGTGTTAAGCAGATCATCAACGTACAACTCATACGTTATCTAGAGGATCACTCCATAATTAACGACCATCAGTACGGATTCAGGCCGAAACGTTCAACGGGTGATCTTCTGGCGTACGTCACACATCTCTGGGGTGAGGCTATGGACAAGCGGGGCGAGTCACTGGCCATCAGTCTTGATATCGCCAAAGCTTTCGATAGGGTCTGGCACAGTTCGCTTCTATCCAAGCTCCCGGCTTACTCTATATAGGCAGCATCCACTGCTATGAACAGTATTCCGGTAGACGCAGGTTCGAATCCTGTTTCGAGCAGAATTCTTTTTCTCTATTAATTTAATGAAAATAAACATAGAATTGCTAAAATAGCCCTATATAAAGAGAGATAAATCTAACTTTGGTGTAACTAAGCAATTTTGGTGATTAGTCAAACACCACCAAAATCACCAAAATTAGGCCACCAAAATTATAATTGTGCCAAATAAGTTGATTTGACAAAATACTATTCAGAATATTATATTTACATTACTATTTTTTTAAAACAAATACCGGACCCTTACGCTATACATTATGTATTTAAACAAATAACGAGCTTAAAACGTTTTAAATCAGCAACACAAAAATTATAGAAATTTTGTCCGAGGGCTTACGAGAGTATTACTTTCGTTCTTAGTGGGAAATCGGAGCAAGCTGGTACACCACTGGGACTGGTGCGTGACAGTACACAACAAAATGATTCGAACGAAGATAGTAACGTCCCAGTAACTATTTTCAGTACGATTCACGGTATGATTTTATTTTAGACACCAAAATTTGCAACTTATCGCGGACGGACCTTATACATTTTTTATAAGATAAAATATAGCACTAAATACTCGACTTAAATACTCAAGGGGTAGAAGAGCTAATACAGAATAAAAATAAAATTAGGTATATCCTGTAAACTGACGGTGTGTTGATTGGGATGTGATTTTTCTTTATAAAACAGGTTGTGGACGCGCCACCAAACTTATATTTTATGTGGAAAATATTTTTTTTAATATTTATTAAAATAATTTCTTATAACTTAATGTGTATGACTTTAATAAGATAATTAATTGCTTTCTTACACAAAAAAAAGATTTGCCGTATCTGAACTTTAAGGTATGATTTTCAGTGCCGCCCCCTCATTTTTACGTTTGAGAAATTCACCCGTATAATAAATAAATGGTTCTTTCTTTCTTTCATACCAATTCATTCGGTCACTGCACTCACAGAATAAAAAAATAGGTTCAACAAATAAGTGAGTATGACTCATTATTTGTTGAACCTTCTTTTTTTTAATTGGCGCCTGCCGTAACTGCTACTGCTAGTAACCACATACAATACCGCCATAAGTAGATTTGTTTTGCAGTCGGTATAGTTTACAATATTTATTACCTATCCACTTAGTAACAATTGTTACCATCATAAAATTAAGTACCTAGCCCTACATACAATCGCGATTGATAAAGTGGGTTATTTATTAATAATAACTATAGCACGACCATTTTGGTATTGTACTGACGTGTTTAGATTGAGAGTGGCCTGTGCTGTATAATGGCATGATAAAGGGGCGGACCATGATCCATACTTCCGCACTAATATTTATCATCATCATCAGTGCGTTAGTCCCGGTCGCATCCAAAGCTACGAAGTCCTTGGAGTCCGTAGTCCGTCTTAATGCATTGCGGCTCAACCTCCATATTTTCCGTGAAGATAGATAGGTTTTGTGTATATCACTCGCACACCTACCTATCCTATTTCCAGACGTAGTTAACTCTACCGTGTAGGTATAATCCTAAATGTGCGCTTGACAACAAAAGTCTATTTTAATATTAAAAGTTTGAAGGAGTTTGGATATAAGGTGTTAAGATAAAACATTATTACAACATATTATATGTAACGCAAGTAATTTTACAGCTGAGCAATATTAACGTCAAGTTGTCGACACATAAATAAATATATGTTAGTCTTATTTGTGGCTTATGAGCTTGTTGTTTATAGATAATGTAATACGTAACTACGATTAGACCTTATACTGTTTACTTAGGCTCTGCATATTGCGTAACAAGTATTATTTTAAAAACATTATGGATTATGCATGACTTAAATGACCTTCGTGACAGCGCACAGGGGTCATGGTTCGGTAAAAAGTGAACTAAAAAAGAAAACAAATATTGGATATAATTTTTTAGTGAAAGCAATTTTGTTGTTCTACAAAAAATCTGTAGCATGGTGAAAAACCTTGGCATCTTGTCTGGCAAATATTTCTAATACATAAAAAAAAACATAGGCCTACTTCTTAGATCAATTAAAAAGGGCTACTTGGAGACCTTTTTATTTCATCTAAGGCACAGATTAATAAATAGTTGGTACGTCTTAGTCTAATGGCTACTTGGATAAGTATGTTTATTCACAAAATAAACTTATAATAACACGAGTGTGATCAAAGTATTTATTTTGTGGATAGAGGAGGTATAAAACTAAACAAAAATATTATTTAGTTATTGATAAGTCTTCCACAAGAACCGTAACAGACACACCTTAGTTTTTTATACTCAATCACCTTGAAATTTAAATGTAATACAATGTTAACTACCGAAAACATTTCAAAGTTAAGTTCAAGGTCGTTGGTCGACCGATATGACGTATCAATGGCACGTGTGTAGGCATGTGGTCACTGGTCACACCTCCATATAATTTTCGCCTGTGTTTGTGACTAAATTTCGCAAAAATATTAAATACCACATTATTACCTGACTTAGCCGTCAGCCTTGAAGATTTTTATCGTGTGGTGAACTGATAGCGTTTCATGATTATCTTATAAAAATTAGAGTAATTTAATCTGCGTAGTAATTTTGATAGCAACGCGATTTAATTATTAAATTATCTATTATTGACAATTAGGATTTTTTGAGGATATTATGACTTATTTCAATCACAGTATACCAGAAAAAAACACACCCAAAGAACTAGACTTTCAAAACAAGCTTAAAAAATAATTGCATTGATTCATAACCACCCTCGCTGACTTCGGCAGGGGGTAGGTATCCGTAAGGATTTCCGTGGGATTTCCGTGGGGACATCCACACTGAGGAAAAAAGGGTCTAGACCAGGTCTACGCTCCGTTACCTCAAAAAATAATAAGAAACTTATACTGATAGTGAAAATATTGGCTCTTCGAGAAATTTCATCCCAAATACTCAAGAATTTAATTCTTCACAGAATCTTAGAATAGAAAGAAAATATGGATAATTTGACCTTTAAAATCTTACCTTTGCGACGACACCTGATGCCTCGTGCCCCATAATCATGGGTTCTTTGAGCACGAAGTGTCCGCATTTGCCGTCTTGCCAGTAGTGCACGTCTGAGCCGCATATTCCCACGCAGTCCATTCGCAGTAGGACCTCTGTGATAGACAATGTTCTTCATAACAAATTGGAAAAAGTATTACAGATGGTTCCTAACACTCTGTGTAACTATTTCATAGTATATGTATCCAATGTAAATAAGATTAAACGTGTCTGAGGAAAGTATTTGGGATCAAAATGGTTGTTGTAAGACATAAAAGAAAGTATTCTAGATATCCGTTGCTATAGGTATACTAGTTTTCATTTCCATTTCATTGTAGTATAAGATATTTAAATTGTAAATGCAAATTTCAATGGAACAGAGTCCGGTCCTTAACTTCAAGTCGACGCTGGTTGTTCTCAAAAGTGGTTCTCAAGTAATGTTCTTAGAGGGGAGAAGACCCCTTACTAGTTAAACTTACTGGACTAACGAACTGGACCCCGATTTTACTAATTTCTAACCATAGTCACAAGACTGAGATCACAAAAAATGCCATGGTATTATCGACTTTATTTACATTGCATTATTGATCAGAAAAATTAAATGAAAAAGAGTTTAATACATCGTTTCATTCACTCCACATAATGTCATTTGAACTTTAACAGTGTAATCGTAGAGTCCAAATTTAAATGACATTTTTTGTAATTTCAGTTCCTTGACAATGGTTGATAATGGTTTTTTTGCAATGTTTACATTTAACGTTTACATTTAATAGTCTTCCACTTTAACGAGGTTCTAGGCAACGATGCGTGTGACAGAACGCCGTTGATGAATAGAGGTATTTGCATATGTTTAATAGCAGATGTCCTATGGCTGCGGTGAGGGTGATGATGTAGAAATCTTTTGAGTTTGAAATGGAAGTCAGTTGACAGATTTTTAAACTAAGTAGGTAAATGTGTTTTAAAACAGTTGACACTCACCATCATCGTTTATTTCTGGTATCGGCGTTTGTATCTGTCGATGGAAATTAAAACGGATAAATACACAGACAGATCTGTAATAAAATAATATAAAATCTAAACCAGTGTTTCTCAAAGTTGTTTGTATATAAATTGTAGGTTACCTACCCATGCCGGCCGGCCGGTTTATTTATTGATAAGTATGTAGATACAAGAAGTCGGTTGTGTGTAGTTTTAGTATGTGACTTAACGTAGGTAATGAAAAATAATAGATGTCAGAAAACTTCATAGATTTAGATGAACTTGAATAATTATCACAATCAAGATAAAATTAACACTTTTGTACTAAACTATGATGTGGTCTTTGAGCACATATCATAAGTTGTCAAAATTATCGATTAGATAGGTACTTACTTAAACTGCAAAAAAACAAACTTAACAAGCTACGTAGATACTTCATTTATTAATACTATGAATACCATGGTCGTGATTCCAAAGGAATTTGTTTCATTAAACATTGATTTGTAGCACGGCACTCGTTAAATTACATTAAGTTTCTGTGAAATAATAAATATTAAATACAGTACGTACCAATTGTAAGTCTTTGGCCTTGTACAAAATAGCGGTTAGATTATCTTCGGCCATTGTCGACGTGCACACTGTTCCAATATCACTGAATTAATGACTCGAGTCGAGTCGAAGTTCGAACCGAAGTCTGTCTGAGGAAGGAATGATTTAATCGGTCACCCTGCGCCGCCGGTCGGGAGCCGACACTGTCGACTGATTAATGAACGATTATGAACTAAAATGAATGGGCCTCCGGCGGCGGCGGTGGCCTTCTGCCTTTATTCCAGCTTATTTATCGTGCGTTTGTTTATACTTACACAAGCCGTTTGACAAATATTAATTGCAGTGGTAATTATATTTGGAGACTTTGATTTATGAGTTCACATAAAATAGAATGTAGGTGACATTTCCCACGCCTACCTACCTACCCCTACTTTTTTATCACAATCCTTTTGTGTTGTTGTAGGTACCATGATTTTTAAATCATAATTCGCGCAATAATACTATTTTTAATGGTGTTAAAAATCGTGGTAGGTAGGAACCTACTTAAAAAAAGTTTTGCTATAAAAAAGTACTTAGGTACTTAGCATAATTTTATTAAACTAGTCCGTAGAGGTATCCCCTGTTTTCGTTTTCAGGAGTGTTCTCTTAACACCCTATATATCTAACGCAGAAAAGAACAGAACCAAATAAGTAGTTGAAGAAAATAAAATCAAAGTTTTCCTCAACAAATATTTTATTCTAGTTTTCTTTATTATTCTGAAAAATAGCTGCTGCGTTGATTCTGTTTCAGTACCTAACTAGTATCCGCATCCTACAAGAAGGAGCGCGTGAGAACTAACTCATCTAGGACCGTCATTGGTTCCACCGTCTTCCACGCCGGACATCCTATCATTGGCTCCTTTTGGATTCAATGCAGGTAATCCTCGAAGCACCCGTGCCCGGTCATCACCTTTTTTTTTATTTATGGCACATCAACTTGACTTTACCTCGCCTGATGTTAAGCTGAAGGCAAAGTCTCACGAAAGAGGGTCACCATTGCGAACACATTCAGTGCTACAATGGTGGCGCTCAGCTTGACGGCCTCATCAGATGCTTTTTCACGCCCCGCTTAAAGGACCCGGGACTGTAGGAAGAAGGAAACAAGTGCGCTGGTAAGAAATTCCAGGACTTAATGGTGCGGCAGAGAAAAGACTCACCGAACCACTTGGTTCTTGATGGAATATTCTGTAACGTGCTTCATCCGGTAAGAGATGTTGCTGCTCTTATATATGCTCTTACCGACACGAGTCCCCCATCCCATAATGAGTCTTACCCCCACTACTACGGCGTGCTCTAGATCAGTAAGTAGGTATGAGATGTTAACGATTGTGTTGTGTGTGAAGGATAGCCAGTTATCTATTACTACGACAAAACTGACTAAGTATTTGGGCGTAGTATTTGATAAACGGCATTGTATGTACTTAACTGATATACGCGAATAATTACACGAATTATGTGACAATTATATCCGATAAGGCGAGAACTTGATTGATCTTTTTCTCCGGGAGGTTAGATTACATTAGGTATTCGTATACTTATCTACTGGTACTTTTCAAAACTGCCATCATACATACATAGCATAGCATAAAATCACACCTATATCCCCGAAGGGGTAGGCAGAGGTGCTAGCACCCACATTTTGCTAGTTAAGTTTTAGGTCCCAATGTAATAGGTGGCCTATTGCCATTAACCGGGCACTTATAAACCTGCGATAAATACACACATAACTTCGAAAAGCATCGAAAAGTCTTGGGTGTGTGTCATGGTAAAACCTGGGATCGAACCCGAGACCTCGTCTCAGCAGTCCATTAGGTACACATACCACTAGGCTACCGCGGTTATCCTATATGATATTCACGAGTTATATGTCATACTCAGACCTGTCCTTCTCAAGGGCCTTCGGTTGTGTGATGCCTGCGATCTGAGACGATGTGTTGTTTTAATCGATTTGAGACCGATATCTGCACACTTGTCGTATGTTGGTGGGAGACATCTGTATGGAAAAATCTCTGATAGTAAGACCATTGGGCACGCCTGGCATATTCTACATAAACAGCCAGCATCTGTGGCATGGTCTGATATTTGTTACTCACGTAGTCAGGCGGTCCTGCTAAATGTGGCAGCACAAGCGAGGGGTAGTCGCCTGGTGGTTAGTTTGCAATATCACGGTCATGAAGGTTGCCGCAGATGCGAGAATTCGGCACGAAAAACGGCTGCTGATGTGCTTTGAACTGCTACTATGAATTACTTCAGCGTAACATTGAAACTTTGAAAACCTATGTCCTTAATAGATTAATAGGTTGTCTTTCTCATCATAACCTTCTAAATCTCATATTTTCAAACACACAAACGTACACTAAATGTAGGTACCTATTATTCATTTCTCCGCTATTGAACACATTCAATAAGCTATCATTAAAAATACATTAAAAAATCATCATCATTGAATCTCAACACCATGGACTGCACTGTGTTGGTACCTACCTTCGACACGTCACTCTCAAAATGTAATACAACAAAACAGCAAAATTATTGTGTGGATAGTTGGAAAACAACGTGCAGCTATGTATCTTACTATAATGCTTGCGTATTCTTCTATAGTAGCAGTACAAAGCATCTCAGCACCTACACACCTGTTGGTGACCCGTGTAGGTGCATGTGAGAATGATCCTCAGACTGTAATATCAGTGTCAGAACTCAGTATCACAACTGAGACCTACGATTCTTCAGTGAGCGGAACGATTAATATTACTGAAAACATCAGTGATGGATGGAAGATTGAGGTTGGTTGGATGTTTTATTCTTATGATGTGTAAATAGCGAAGTCTCAAAATGTTCGAGAAATACTGCATCATCTCACTAGCTATTGACTTTGACCATGGACCCAAAGCTACGTCCCATAGGTGAGCACACGGGAATTTTTACCAGTAGTCCCACCGCACTGAAGAAAACATTATCTTGCAAAGTAAGCACTCACATATGTGCACGCGTAAAGCTTTCCTTCATGTTTCAGGTAACGATTGAGAAATGTCTGGATATTCGTAATACGGACACCTGTGATAACCTCAAATCATTCTTCTTGGTACAAAACGGCTGCGTCGACGATGGTAATGATGAGCAGGATATCTACGGCATGCTGTTCTACTATATAAAACCCAAGTGAGAAATCATTTATTCCATCGACAGTAAAAATTTGTGATAAGGGGGGCTAGACAAAGTGCATTTTCTATTGGCTACATCGTCAATAGATAGGTCGAAAATGTATGGAAGTGACTTTAGTTGTCGGAATGTCATGTGATTCAAACTTTGTCTGACCGTCGAATACCTATTCGCTCGTCAGAAGAAGAAGAATCTTGCATGCACATAAATATACAACACGTGTTTGCACAAATAAATGATTTGATTTGATTTAGTGCCTCTAGCACAAACCTTTATAGAATTCGTAATGTAAAGGTTTCGTACGATAACAGAGTAATACGTTAGACGGTAATTACGAAAGCTTTCGTGCTATCAAATTTAGTTCCTTTTGAAAAATCATACATTTAGCTGTTGAATTCGATACGACTAATTTCTCGCAACGCAAGTGGTTGGTGCTACTACAATAGAGGCACAAAGCGGTGGCGAAGTGAGCTGTGGATTCGTTTCGGAGTGAACGCTTATGCATTTATGGTTCCATAGAACCTCCTTCATTCGTTATTCGGTTGTGAGCCAAGAGTAGTAGTGTGATAAACGGCTTTATTGTCCCAACGCTTAATACGCTTAAGCTTGTGCTTGTAAGCAGACTTAAAAAAGTGCTTTTCACTTAAAATGCTTTTTTAATAAGTCGTCTATAAACGTACGTAAATTGGACATGTTTTGTTATTTTACTTTATAAATAATTGTGTTAATATATAATAGTAAATTAGTCGTTGGAACATTGGAGATATTTTATATTAACGATTTTGAACACAGACATTGTTATCAGTCTCTATTGTTTATATAGGTACACTAGATTATACTCTTATATTATTTACACTTATTATAACTACTCTATACCTATTAAATTGTACACTTTATTATACTTATTTACTATATTCACAATTAAAATTATATACACTGAACACTAACTATATACAATAAGTTTATAAACTACTAAACTGGATACCTAATTAAAATACGAAACTTGCATTCGAACTCGAAAACTCGCGAAATAGGTACATACGTAACGTCACGCACGGACGATCGCTTTAAGCCGACAGCGAACCGCGTACTTAAAAGCATAAAACAAAATAAAGCTTAAAAAGTATCACAACACAACGAAAATTTATACGACTTGAAGTAATGTAGTCTTAAACACGTTTAAATCTATATTGTCAAATTATATTCAATTTAACCGCATAATCATATTGACAAAATTTTATATTTACGACTTTATTTTTGATCCATATAGTCTATTTTCCGACGCGCGCCAGTGCAATGCGACGCGGTCGGCGACAGTAGGTACATCATAACATACCTGCGCACAGTGCGCACCTAGAAACAAGCGTGCCGTCGTTCGGTTTCGTTTAAACCAAATAAGCTTATGCTTGTAAACGTACTTAAACGCTTGTAGCAATAAGCTCAGACTTTTCGTTGTGTTGTGTTTAAACGGCCACTACTAGCCAAGAGTGTGCCCAATAGTGAAATTCTACAGTTGGGTGAGATGTGTGTCAGTTGATACGTGATACCAGTAATCTTAATTAATATATCGATGGTTTACACTCGTATTGTATTACAGGTTAGAATGTCCCATTCAAGCTGGTTTCTACAAGATCTCGAACTATCCGTTTTTCACTGAAGACAACTATATAACGGTGAAGGAGTCGAAAATATCGACTAGCATGTTTGGTTACATCTACCGACTGCATGGATACTCGAAAAATAAACACAAGGTATTGATACAAATGCGTAGGAAAAGGAACAAATAGGAAATAACTTTCTGGAGCATTATCATATAAGTGAGAGGTCAGACGGTGGACGGAGGGGATGTAGTAAGCCTTCCGGAAGAGCGAAATCTATGCTCGGGCCATCTCCGTGAGTAGCGGCGCTGCCGTGGAACAAATTACTAAGTACACCACGATCGATACCAACTCAAAATGCCGTCGATTCGCCAGAAGTAGAACAGATAAGTATCGAGACGTTGGCCATGTGATCTGTGAAGATTACCTACGGAGAAAGAATATTACTATCCCAATTCATCCGATCCGAAGGGTGTAGTGAAAGGTGACAAACACAAAAACAAAATACGCAGATGATATCACTGCGAGTGAAGGAAAACTAAAGTTGCGGCATGCCATGATGGTCGTTTTGACACAACTGGTTTTGCTCGTTTTCTTTTTTTTTTGTGTGTGAAGTTTGTTTTTTTCCGTCCCAGTCTCGCTATATTTTTCTTTAGTGATTCGTCTAACAGTTCATTGTTCAATATTAAGCGCGCCAAAAAAGGGAAAACGAGCAAAATCAGTTGCCAAAACGGTCATCATAGCGTGCCGCAACTATAGATATAAAACCGTCTGGCCAGCGTGGGAATACGCTAAAGGTTCCCAACATTTTGGAGAGCTCTATGTCCAGCAGTGGACTGTGATAGTCTTATTATTGAAGATGCGAAGGTGTGAAGGTTAAGCGAGTTTCAGAGCTGTCAGTTCCGTGTTTCATGATGGTTATGTTTCAGATTCTGTGCGTAGAGGCTTGTCTGCAACTGGTCTATATCCGACGCCACGACTGGGTGCACAATACAGACCTCCAGGCGACCACCATCGGGCTCATGTACTCCAAACTTAGCGATGATGATGATGATGATGATAAAGAAGAAAATAAGTCGGACAATAGTAGAGACTATTAAAAACTATAGCCAAACATCAATGTGATTCCTATTATAGATTTTGATATAAAGTTTATTTTACAGCCAAACCTCTTAACTGGTCAAAACTAGATATTTTACAAAAACAAAAAAAGAAAGAAGTGGAAGAGGTATACAGGTGTAGACGTGCACTCAAATAAACACTAAATGTATGTTTATGACTTTACAATTTTTTTCTCGAACGTAATTATTTTTGAATTAGGTACGTACGAAACTTCGTACAAACTAAACATGTTTTAATTATTTCGTCTTGATTGTTTTGGGCAGCAAAACAGGACAAATTCGACAATATAAATGTTTGTGTAGAAAGTTAAAACAACTTTTTTAGAATTCAGTGAAATAAGCACTTTTTCAAGCTTGTTCGATTCTAGCTATGAAACGTCGTAAAAATTTTTTATCAATAGCAAAGTAATCTCTATTTTGAACAGTTGAAGGTGTGTTTTCAATGTTTTCATTTTGTAGTACGTATGATTTATTCTAATTTCGTATTATATGTGAGTACGAGTCCGCGCGGACGAGTCGGGGGCACACCGACAATCTAATAATAAAACCATGCCTGTATAATTAGAAAGTGTTTATTCATCCCATCCCCACAAGCCATGACTTTCTCTTATCGTCTCCCTGTTATCTCTTCTCTGTCGTGTCACAGCACTCGCTTCTCCCTTCGCTATTATCCTCTTCTTCTCCATCTTTTTCTGTTTTTCTAAATTCTTCTTTACTTTCTGTTTTATCACTTCTGGAGCAATAGTACTTGCAGAATTATACGTTCTCGTGGACCGTACATCTGACAGTGATTTCTCAATCATTTCCAATCTATATTTCTGTGAATCTTTGTCTAATTTTTCTTTACTATCTTCTTCTTTATGGTCTTCTACTTCTTCTTCTTCTTTAGGATGGACAAGAGTGGGTACTTCATCATCTTCTGTACTCAGAGTGTTATTACCTAATTCTTTATAGTTTTTTTTATCTTTTATACACAATTTGACAGCTTTTTCTGTGATTACTGGTACCATAGATCGTTCATCGTTTTGTATAGACGCGTTTACTTCTTTTCGTAGTTCTTCTATTTCATTTTCCGAGTATTTTGTGTTTGTTTTCTCTATATCTTCTTCATCGCTAGATTCTTCTTCATCATCACTTACTTGGAGACCTATACCCATTTCCTGTTGATCAAAAATATGGCATTAAGATTTCTATATTTCCGAGAAGACTTGGGAGGACAATCTTAAAATTACAGCATTCAAGTATTCTATTGTATAATAATCACAAACAATGTATAGTAGTATGCAATTTTTCTTTCTGACAAACCCTATAATAATACAAATTTAGAAGAATATTCTAGATGACTCGATGAATATATGGGGACAACGTTCACCCGAAGGGGGCCATTTTAAAAGAGATGTGGGTATTATCTCAACTGCAACTAAAGACCCAAATACAGCGTGCGTTTTAATCGAGTACAAAATAACATGACCGTTTGACAAACATGAAAAAATTTACATAACTGTTTTATAGCTGCATTAGTCCCTTACCGTTTGCAGAAAGAAAAAAAATTAGAAATTCGACCACTAGTTAGTGTAATTACCTCTAAGAGATCGTTGTCTAAATCCTTTGTACGTTTGTATCCCGAGCAGGCAATTTCTGTGTCAAGTTCGTCATCTCGCTCCAGATCGCTGAACTTCGGATAGAGGTCTGACTCATAGCCGAAGCGCTTCTTGAAGAACGCGCGCACACAACGCACGTCGCGGTCGAAGTACCTGTTCAGACATTCAATTAAAAAAAATTAAAACCATTATAATTTCCTTAATAGGTAACTATGAGCCCTAAAAAGTCCAATAAATAACTGGTCTAACTGCAATGCTTCGCTATCATCAATGAAGGTCAGAGTTGATGAAAGTCGCTTCACGGGAAATATCGAATTCAGCTCAAAACGCATGGAGACTGGAGAAAGTGGACCCCAGACTCCGATGTGAAAGCTTCGGATACAACTGAAATAACGCAGGAAGAAGAACAATCTACACCTGAGATCAATGCAATACTGGATAATGAGTACAGTAAACATTAAGTGTACATTAATTTGCACCCTCATTCACCTCATTCTACAGCAGAAAACATTCCTTTCCTACTTAATATAAAAATTAATTTATCACTTACAGTTCAGCATTAGGGTGTGACGTCGAAACCATTTGTGGAAAATCAATAATAATAGGGTGGTTGTCTTCATCTATCATGATGTTGAACTCGTTGAAATCACCATGGATCACTCCACAGTTGCCAAGTCGTACTATAAGGTTCATTAGTTCATCGTACAAAGCTTCAGGGTCAGCTACAGATGAGACGTGAGTTCTAAGAAAATAAATTTAACAGGTCACAAAATTGATCCCTGAGGTACACCTAAATTGTAAGTATCTATGTAATGAAAACAAACTTCAAAAAGTAATTACTGATGTTTCATAGGGCTAATAATAAAAATTATTAGATGTAATTAATTTAAATACGCAAATATGAATGTATGATCATTTAATGAAGGAGTCAACAAACATGAGTCACTCAAATCAAATCAAAAATCATTTATTCTGCATAGACCAGTAAACGGCACTTACAAAACGTCAATATCAACAATATTTCATCAACTGCAAATGGACCATCAGTTCGAAACGCGGCCCCGACCTGAGAAGACTCCGGCAAGAAACTCAGCGGGCTTTTCTTTTTTTTTTGGTCTATTTACAATAGTTTACTTAGTCTAGATACAAAATTTAGCTCAGTAGCAAGTGGAGTGAACAGCTCATTTCCAGGCTTGTTTATCATCCAAATCTCTGTCTCTGCCTCTTTCAAAGGCTGTTTAAAGTGCTATAAATAAAATTACTTCCAAACTTTATCGATACTATAAATGTTTTAACAGAATATATCAATAATAATCAATAACGAAAAAGGATCATAGGAACTTACAAAGGTCCTCCAAGCACCAACTGCATTATGACACAGTGTCTGTTGAAGTCGATTGGTTTGGGGACGGGAAAATCTCGGTCATACAAGGCCTTCATGTAGGCAAACTCTTTAGTGGCAGATATACGTGACAGATATAACCAGGAGGCTTTGTTCCTGTGCGCATGGTAATCACGCTTGCCTTTGATATTCCGGAAACACGTCCGACCCAATCTGAAATACGTAAGATAGAACATGTTAATGAATTTGATGATAATAATTGATTGTTGATGTAAACAGTATGACGTTTTTTATTTTTGTCGCCAATAATACATACATACAATTATATAATCACACCTATATCCCTCCGGGATAAGCAGAGATAGGGTGGGGGTCCGTTCTGCTGGGAAACATTTTGTAGAAGTATCTTTCAATTCCAGTGAGTTCTCTAGATGAATATTGAAATGTTGGCTGACTAATAATAGTAACAGAAGCTTTAATTGTTGCTATAGTTCTTACCTGTGAAGTTTCAAACACAATGGATTACCATCCTCATTGGCTACTGTGTAAATGTTTGACTCTTTGCCAACTCCAATCTGGTTGCCAAACGAAGCAATGATCCCTCTGTTAGTCAAGACTTTCAGAGCCAAGTAGTCATAACCAGAGTTTGTGAGACGGTAGCCATCATCTGTAAGTATTGCAAATTGTTTTATATATAGTTAGGCCAGTTATTAGGTGTGGGTTCGATTCCCTCTCAGTGCAAATATTTGTGTGCGTGAATATGAATATCTGCATTGGTAAAAAAATGTATCTATGTATGTTTATCCGCGTTCTAAAACCCATAACACAAGCTGGTTAAACTATGCTTACCATGGGTCTAGGTGACATTGTGTAGATTGTCCTAGAATATTATATTTATATTTATTTATTAAAGCGCATATTGAGGTCTACCGTGACTTTGTGGTCACAATTGTCCAAATACCTATATTAGTGTATGTATATGTATATTAGTACCCAGTGCATTAGTTATTAT
Source organism: Pelosia muscerda (assembly GCA_963691645.1). Taxonomy (NCBI): domain Eukaryota; kingdom Metazoa; phylum Arthropoda; class Insecta; order Lepidoptera; family Erebidae; genus Pelosia; species Pelosia muscerda. The sequence continues at coordinate 1,741,921 of OY829114.1, read as the reverse complement.
TGACAGAAGGAACTGTAATATAGCCTTTAGTTTCCTGATTTAGATGTGTGTACTCATAATAGTTATATAGCACAATCAAAAGGAGGAGACAAGTGATCAGCCCTTTTGTATGGACCATTTCACCCATTTCCCCTGTAATGACTGCCATAGACGTTCCTATGACAACAACAGACCAATGCATATTCATGCATACAAATATTTGTACTGTGCGGGCAACGATCCCGCGTTCTTACGTAGCAGCCGTGTTCACTACCGCCATGCCATAGAGGCTGTAGAAAAGATTACACATTAATGATTCATACATATATTCCAGTGAATATGTTAAACAACCTTTAGTTCGCGAAACCTATATTAATTTGCTAATAAATATTCTAAGTTTATGTTATAATTATTTTATTTGATTATAAATAAATACCTATTAATAACAGTAATCTAGAATAACAGTAAGCATTTATAGCATGTGTTATAGATTCTAGAAAGCTTATAAACATACTTAAATAAATAAATTTCGACTGCACTCGTCATTACTTCATAGATTATGGTACTTCTACTTACAATGTTTTCCACGCTCGTATGTCAACAATCTATGTTTACATAAGTCTTTCATCAACTTGTGCACACCACCATGACGGAGATTCGCTATTGAAGCCACCAGTGAGCCTGGGACCAGCTCGTGATTTTTCATACCCATTTCCACCTGTTATAAACATATTTAAACTTAAGAATTGAGGTTAACTATGAACCCTAGCTATAGCAGATAATAAGCAACCCATACCGCAGTTAGAACTCTAAAGTCCTCGGCTGTTAGATATCGTAATATTGCTACGTTCAACTTTCCCATTTTCAGAATTTATCTGTTTACAATTTTACAAAAACACAACGTGATTCTGAACCATGAAGAAAATAGTGTGAGTACTGTGAGTGTCCACTGTCCATAGATTATAGTGTCAGTTGTCACTTCAGTCAGTGTGTATGAATGACATATCAGACATATGTCACAAAACATGAATGGAATGAACTGGTCTGATTGCGTCGATGGTTGACTGGGTCCCAAACCCAATCACAGGGCTGTGGTGATTGCGCTTAGGGCCCCTAACGCACCAGTATAAGGAACGACAGCGTGCCAAGGTCACCAAAATCTATGAATGCTTTGCCCCGTGCGTCATCCGTAATTTTTACTACAACTAGTTTTGACACAGCGTTTTGTGGGTAGGCCCGATCCCCCCCTTATATATCAATGGTTCCAATGGTCCAACAATCCAACAAGCATAATCTGTGGTTCTTACTCTGTGGTTGTAGATTTCAAACATCAAAGTCATAGATTAATATATACATACTAGAGAATCAAAGTCAATTCTTCAATCAAAGAATATTCTTTGCATAGCTTCTTTGATTTTATTTTATTGAACTTTGAAGGTGAAACCGAACCCAACCAACACCCAATCGAGGATATAAAAATACATTTAGCTTAGTGTAAACAAAGAGGCACCCTTGCGGACCGTAACAAAGTGTATTATTTAATTTGAGTACAAATTATAAATATATGTTACTTTTGTAATAGACAAGTGACAAGATTTAATTCGTATTATTTATTCTTGAGCCGGTTTTCACGCTTGGTTCGGACAAATTTAGTCCTACACTGCCTAAATTTAAAGACTTCTTTATTATGCGTAGCACGTTCATAAGATAATATGAATAATGCATATTGATTACGCTTGCGAATTCTCTGCAACTTTGTAGATAACGTTTGTTTTGTATTTGCCACTATTTCGGTACATTTATAACAATGGCAGACGTAGGCTTCCAAAATGGTACTATTAGGCTAGAGCAGATACCCGCTGTTTATTATCCAGGTCAAACTTTGAATGGATCTATAGTGTTTGACCTAAGAGAGCCATTAAATTTTTCTGGTAAGTACTCTCCTTAAATTAATTACCTGTTAATTTTGTGCATATTTATTTATGTTCAAATCTGCAATTAGTGTGTCAACTATGACCAGTATGGACTTTCTTATATTCTGTATTCTTATTTTTATTCTTACACTACTACCTTTCACACTGATCTGGGAGCAAAAACAAAACAAAATACCCATACCAGTCCCAACTCAATCTCTGTGTATTGTAAAGGTTGACTGTAGACAGACTCTAGACACAATGTTAGATTACCAATAACAATTTCTGGTTTGATACTTGTAGTAAACACTCCTTATAGTTGCCTGGCATGGCATGGTTTATACTAGTACTGCTAAGTGCTGCCATGCTTTAGGTGCATCTTGAGACTCATTATAATGGACAGTAGACTTTATACATTAGTTTTGACAGAAAAACTAGTACTGGCCCACATGAATTGTCTCGATATGATTTATGTATGGTTGATTTTCGCTTCGCTAACATTGTGCCGTCCTGAAAAGACAGCCCAAAAATGTGTACTGCGCATTTTGAATACAATTTATGGTCCACCATTCATGCCTATGCCTATAGTTTCCACAGTACAGTATTAGCATTCAAATTATGTTTAGTAAAAACTTATTCATTATGTTCGGCATTTTAGCAATATACATTCAATACCATGGAGAAGCCAATGTTTTATGGACTTTTATGGAGTATGAGTCGATCAATGGTGTGAAACGTTCCAGAGAAATTAAATATCAAGGACATGAAGAATACTTCAACTATACACAAACTCTGGCAGGTGGAAATGGTGAGCTTTGATATAATTATCTTAATATTAATATAATACCAATACTTTAATGTGGGGGTGATCTAAAATCAAACATTGAATCTCAAGTTGCTGTTGCTGTTACCTGCACCTGCGCCCGCGTGGATTTCTGATCCCGTTCTAGCTGTAAAAACCTTCCTTACAGTTCAAGGGATATATTTAAAAAATACTTGAATTAGGCCTGCTGTCTTCGCATTTGCAATTAGCAACACATTTTGCAATTCATTTTTATGTACACTGATATTATAAAGAGGATTTATTTGCTTTTTTGTTTGTAACAAACAAGTCGAATAGCCTCTGAAACTACTGGACCGATTTCAATCATTCCTTCACCTATAAAAAGCAACAATATCTAGGAGTAACATAGGCTATATATCATCATGCAATAATCATAAATCTCAATAGATCTGGTAGATTTCTATACATTGGCGCTAATGTCGCTAACTATTTCCATTGTCATGACGGCAAGGAGAAGTAGTAAGTATGATTCGAGTAGAGTTACACAATGACATAATCGACATTCACGTGGGTGTAGCCGTGGGCAACAGCTAGTTATATTTTAGGTCATAGAGTTCATGATTTCCCGCTGTTGTATTTCCAAAAGCCTTTTTTCCTACTAACCTACTTTTTTACAATCCTATTAATTGTGTGTATATTTTGTTCTTCCTATAAGCTCACAACGTAACACAAAACCATGGAAAACAAAAAACAAGTGGAAGTGTGATGTTGTCGGTGTACACGTGTCATTGGTGTGCGTATTTACGCAGCGAAGGATAAATTCGACTATATGAACCTTTTTGTAAGAATGCGTCTAAACTTTTTCGTAAATATTCAAGCTTGTTCGATTCAAAGTATGAAACGCCATAAACACTTTTTTGTCTATAGCAAAGTAATCGCTATTTTGAACGGTTAAAAAAAGGTGATGGCAATATAATTACCACTACCTTAAAAAGGGTAGTGTGTTTTCATTTTGTAGTATGTATGATTTGATATAGCTAATATGGCATTAAAGATAGAATATAAATAGCTACGACCAATCAAAGCAATTGTTGACTAGTAATGCACAGTATTATTAACGGCTGTATGTGTGTTTTTGGCTATATCGGTTTCACTTTAATTATCGTGTCACATTTCTACTACTTTTTCTGTTCTGTGCACAAGACCTCCCTTCATTTTGTGTTGGGTTTGAGATCTGTCTCAACTAAACCCTCTGGGGTTTAGTTTGACACTGTACATGAAACCCTGCTTTATCTTCTGCACTGATAGTATAGAAACTCACTTAACCTTCAACTCTTCCTCCCCCTCGCCTCTACTGGGTCAGATCCAGTGTAACCTTGTGTTGCAAATATCTATTGGCCATGGCAACTAAATAGGTTGCTGTCATTGTGACCTAAAAGAAAAATCCTTCGCACTATAACGGCCTAATGAATTTCTTAGAATTTTCAAAATTCAGGTAGTTCTGTTAGACATAGCCTACTTATTTACCTAGCCTACCCAAAATGGAAGGTTCCCCTAGTATTTGGATAATGTATTATGTATTCTGTACTTGTAGGAACTGCACAGCTGTCGCGAACCCACCATGAGTTTCCATTTAAATATCAAATACCGTTTATGTGCCCATCGACCTTCAAGGGCCAAAAGGGCAGTATAAGCTACAGCATCACCGCCACTCTGGTATACCCTGACATGAGAAGAGAAGAATTGAGGAGAGATTTTACTGTCGTCGCGCCATTGGACTTAAATACTGGAAATCCTATTTTGAAAGTGAGTTTTTGTACCATATTTGGTCTTCGGTCAATTAAGAATAGACTTTACCGTTATTGGCATAAAGTTGTAATTTAAATAACAATTGATGTAGCAATGAGCCCAAAGTAATTCTATTTGTTAAATAAAATGCCTTTGCCGTGCCTTGTTGTCATTCAGCGCCGGGCCGGCCGGCAAGTAGAGTAATATGCTACTACCCTCGAAATCTTATTAGCTTCTTAAAAAGTGGTTGGGACATGTGCTTGTCTGTCGATAGTGTTTGTGCGGCTAAGCACGTAATTAATGTCCTTGCGATTCACACGGCATAACAAGGAATCGGGTCAATTTTTTTTTCCCAAATTGGTTAGCGGCAATGGGCTCACCCCCTATTACGTCGGACTGAAAGTCATAGTTTTATGCACTTCTGCCTACCCCTTCGGGGGTTACGGGCGTGAGCAAATGTATGTATGTATGAATGTAACTGTAACTTGTAACCTTTCAACAATATATATGTATAATGTGAATAATGTTCCCATAGGACCCAATAGACTTAGAGTTGGAAGAGCTGAACCCTTGCAACTGGTGTTGCTCGTCGGACGCCGTGACCGTCCGGCTCCGGTTGCCCGTGACGGGCTACTGCCCCGGGCAGGTCATACCCGTAGCCGTTGAAGTTGACAACAACAGCAGCGTTGAAATATCGAAGATGACTTTTGAAATAACGACGGTAAGTTATCGTGCCTTATTATTTAAAGTAGCTAGTAAGTACTTAGCTTTAATTATTCATTTTTCAGTCAATTTTTGTTTTTGGGGTTTTTATCCATAAAGCTATGACAACCCCATCGTCTCAGGATAGAGGGTTACCATCACAACACTATTATTAACGATTATATGCGTGAGTTTGGCACCATCGGTTGCGCTACTGAAACTATCGTGTCGCATTTCTACTAGTTGTTTCTGTTCTGTGCCTGGACGTAACCCAGTCGATCGATAGTCCAAAGAAGCTGATACATGTGGGCGCGCCCCATATGGATGTCCATAGAAGTATTCTTATTGAATGATATGGTGGACCTATTCTACCTCATCGGAAACCAACACGGCTGTGCTGGCAGCAATTGCGCTAATGATGTGCGAGGTTAAGACAATCCAGTAATTCATCTCTAGTGGTTATCTCATCTAGGGTCATACTCATATCTCATAGGTCAAGAAGGTCACGTTATCCTAAACTACGTCACTGAATATAATTAATAGGTGATACGAAAATAACAGTTCAATTATGATAACCTCGAAGTCATAGGTCAACTAAGAGTGACCTTGCGATTAACCTTGACCTTGTGTATCTAGATTCAGAGACAGATTTCTGATGTTCAAGTTTATGTCGGGCTCATACACTGGGGGATCCGTACCAAACTATGCATATCTATGGATTGATTAACGAACTGATGCTATCACTACATAGTATAAAATAAAGTCGCGCTCCTTGTCCCTTTGTACCTTTAAAACTACGCAACGGATTTTGATGCGGTTTTTATAGATAGAATAGTTAAAGAGGAAGGTTTATATGTATATAACATCATGCTACTACCAACAGGTGCGGAGCAGGATTGAAAAATGTTGCAAAAACGGGATGACGCAGACTAAGTTGCGCGGGTCAGCTAGTATTGTATAAACGGCAATATCTCTAGAAGTTTGATTTTTTTTCGCAACTTCAAGGCATCGCGTACCAAAGTATTTGATATGAATTTTCATTTGATGCCTCCAAGTATTCCTGTGGAAAAGATCTTGACAGATAGAGAGGCAGACAGGCATTGAAGTGGTCCTATGAGATTTCAGTTTTTAGTTATCGAGTTACCGGAACCTTATAACATAACATAAACTATTGTCATTACCTGGGCGCTTATTAACCTGCGATAAATACACACATGAAAAGCATGGAAAAGTCATTGGTGTGTGCCATGGTAAAACCTGGGATCGAACCCGAGACCTCGTCTCAGCAGTCCAATGGACATACAGCATGACATGAAAATCTAGCGGTAGCCTAGTGGTATGGGTAGCCTAGTGGAATGCTAGAAAAGCCTTATAACGTATGATTTTAGATTGAAATGGTCGTTTACATATTCACTGTATGCTACCGATGGATTGTATAGATGGAGCAATCGATATTTCGGCGCTGTTGATTCGGCCCGTGATCATGGCGCTTGCAACAGCGCCGAAATATCGGTTTTTCCATAGAATCAATAAAACATGGTACTTAAATATCTCGAAATATTTAACAGTGAACCGACATACGAACAAAACTTGTAGTTTTTTTGTATGTTACATTAACACGTCGACTCAAGTGCAGACATACCGAGTTGATGTTATCATGGCGCCCCGCCCGTGTTTGGCTGAATTAATACAAGGCCGCAGTCGCAAACCGTAAGACCTTGAAATGCAAATAGATCATTATTGTGTTTATCTTAATGGTTTGATCCCATGTTTGTTCGTTAGATGTTGTTATATGATACGGTGGATGTAATATGTATGGATACAAATATATAAAATTGTCTATTTGTGGTAGGTACTAAAGTCAGTCTGTAATGATTGCAAATGAATGTCGTACCCAATATATTTTATTTTGTTAATCTGTGTTTGAGTTAACTCATCTTTGCAACGCCTAAGCCGATTTTGAGGAGATTCTCACTGTTAGATAACTGATATTATGTGGCGTAATTTAAGCTAATTTTAATTTAGAAAGCAAAATAATTAACATAATGCGCAAAAAAAATGTAAACCAAGGTCCACGTGAATGAAGTCTTGAGTGAGTTTTGTTGTCGGGGCGCGTTTCGAACCAGAGTGGTCCATTTGCGCTCACTTACCGCCACGACACAGTTGACCTCATGGATCATCATTCTCTGAACCTTTTTCCCAACTCAGTTGGGGTCGGCTTTCCAGTCTAACTGTGATGCGACTGAACTTCGATATTTTTCGTGAAGCGACTGCCACTGACCTCCACAATCAATGGCGATATCGAGGTTCCAAGTTAGACGGGTTGGACTTTTGAGGGCTTCAACTACCCGTAACGACTGCCATAGATGTTTGTATAGCAACCGGGATCGACGACTTAACGTGCCCTCTGAGGCACGATTTCAATGCAAACAGCCATATTCATGCATACACCTTTTTGCACTGAGCGGGAATCGAACCCGCGCCCCGTGTTTAGCAGTTGACGTCATGGATATAGGACAAAATATCTGTACAATAATAGTCTTTAATGTTGCAGAGGGAAATGTACCGCAGTCAGCAGCCTCCGTCCGAGTTCGTGACCCCAGGGCCCACGCTCATGTCCGTGGACAAGGGCGCGGTGCTGGTAGGTAACAAGTTAAACTTCACGTGTGACGTGATTGTGCCAGACTTCATTGTGCCATATCTGGAACATTGCGGCATTATCGACCTTGGATATTTCTTTAAAGTGAGTATTTATTTTCTATTTCATGTTACTTGTATAACAGACGCGCCTGTTTCCCATTGGAGAATACAGAGACCACATATTGATTGCTATGATTTTTTTATACATGCCAACATATTCGCTGATTGCGGATATCGATACCCTGAATTTTCTTTCTTTTTCCTCGAAATTTCTTAGACCCATTTCCACATACAACAATTTTTTTGACGAGATTCATAAGTGAGGCAGTCATTTGAAAAAAAAATTGAGACACGGTTTGATTCTAGTTGCTGAAATAATATATCTGGACCTCAATCCCCCTCACAAAATGTGGCATAGGAGTCCAAAATTCCAAATTCAGCAATAATAGTTTATATCAAACCAATTCGCAACACGCTTCTTATTTCTTTCGCGATTTGAGGTCAAGATATATGTCAATAACTATACTAACTTCAGAGGGAGGGACACTCTCAACTAAATGGTTAACAAAATACCTGACACTAATTTTTTTCAGGCAACCATCGTATTATCAGGATGTAATGAGGACATGCAAGAAGAGGCTGAGATATGTCTAGGCCTTGTACCACTGCAGGAGACTCTTACAGCTGAGTACAAACACCCCATGGCAGATAGCTTGCCCCCTGGTCCGATACCAATCCCACCATTCCGCGGATCCCATAACAGTGTTAACCAAAGTCAGAACAATATACAACAAAACTTATCCCCTGGACCATATCCGTACCAGGGCTCCCAAAACAGTATAAATCGAAGTCAGAACAATTTGAACCAAAATCTATCCTCCGGACCTTATCCATACCCAGGCTCGCAAAACAACATAAATCGAAGTCAAAATAACTTACACTACAGTAACTCAAACCCGAATAACCCACCGCCATACCCAGGCGGCAATGAATCGTATCCTTCAGAGAAGAAGGATTCAAATATTGGTTTCCGTTTCCCACCTTCTTATCCTACAGCTAATATAGCACCTGGTGGAGGAGTGCCACCATATCCTTCATCTAACTTAATGCCTGGTGCATTACCTCCGGCATACCCGACTGGTAACCCATCCCAAGGAGGGTCTTTCCCTCCTTATCCTCAAGCTAATCCTGGTATGCCACCGAATGGCCAAGGATTTGCTCCGTCTGCGCCACCTGCGACCGATTAGATGTACTATTGAACTATTTTTTTGCTTGGCAATCTAATTGTACCGTAAAACGGGGTGAATAGGAATTCAGGGGTAATCAATGGAATATTTTAAATAATTACTTTTACAACATTTTAACCCATAACCAGATATTTGATGATTCTGCTATTACAATGAACTACTTAGTCCAAATTTTCGTTTAAAAGAAAATAACTACAGAATTTAGCTGACCATTTCATTTCTATCCACCCTTCGATTTCTATTCACCCCGTTTTACCGATAGCCATAATATTTTATTAAATTGAATTTCATTTATGATAAATTTACTTAATTTTTTATAAGATATTTACTCAGTTATGTATTTACTGACTTAATCAGACTTTTAATCGTAAAACGAAAACTATGTTATAAATTACTTTAAGAAGTAGTAAGTGTAAAAATAGTGTTGAAAACACGTCAGCCATTGATACAGATCACTACAGAACAGTTTGGATATTTAGTTCAACGACTGATTAACTCATAGTCAAACCATAGTCATTAATATTAACGTTAATAGAACCACAGACTCTTTCGTTACCGCGTCACCAAGTTTATAATATCACTGGCAGTGACCTGTATTTAAGTGTAGAAACATCGACGTCAATGCACCGTCTATTTATGTCAAAGTTGATAATGGTTTATAAAAAAAAGTGTCACAGATCGTATAATCTGTCACCTTCACACGCCTAGGTTTTATGTAAAGATGACGTATGTCACTCGCACACTGTGTTCATCTAAGGATATAATGGCACCACACCGTCCCTTAAATAGTGTCTAATCGTGCTATAAAACGTGCAATAAAACAATTACCCATTTCAATCATCAATATATCTATAACGGACAATTTGTTCCTGTGCAATACATTATACCACCCGTAAACGCAATGTATACGCGACCAATTAGTTATCTGAGCAAGTCACTCTACAAACAATCATATTAACCTGCGTGGCTTATTTCTTTGGCTGTGTGTATGGTTATTCTTCCTATTGCCTGTTTAGCAGAAAAATTCGTCTGAGCTTAGCTTCCTTATACAGGGTGTTAGAGAAACACTAGCGAATACGAAAACAGGGGCTACTACTTACCATTTTAACAGAATTGCTGTAGCCTAGTAGTATGGGTAACAGACTGAGACGCGACGAGGTCTGGTTTTACCATGGCACACACCAAAACACACACCTTGGACAAAGATATTTGATAAGTGTAATACCACCCTTAGATAACCTTCTAAATATACCTATTTTGAGTATAACTCGTGTAAGAACATTGATATATTATGTGCTTTATATTTTCTAGATTTGTACATTGTTAAAAGTACAAAAATGGTTGTGTATGTTTGTACTTCAAAAAATCTATTTACTCTTTAAGCTACAACCAATGATGTTTTATTAAAATGAGGTAGATAATACGGCAAGCTTAAAAATGTGTTTTACATTATTGATAACACACTTGTACTTCTCCACTATATACTATATAATATAGTAAATTCTCCACTATGTAATATAGTGGAGAAGTACAAGTGTGTTATGAATAATGTATAACAATAAATTCCACGAAGTGCAATCAATCAACATTATAAATAATGTTTAAAATGAGGTAGATCGAGGGACTATTTTGAAACTAGTGTTGTATTAAAACTGGTTTAATAAGTCTACCTCAAGCAAGAACAAGTGAAATATACAACATATTACTTATCTGATGACCGCTGACAACTCTAAATTAAGAGGTCGTGAGTTCGTTACCCGCTCATTGCAATTATTTGTATTTATGAATTTCCATTAGTCTGGGTTTTTCTTATGTAGGTGTTTATGTGGTATGTAGTACGTACTATCTCACCTACGGCAACCAAAATGCCGAAGACATTATGCATTTTAGTCTGTTCAAGTCCAAAATAAACACTTACCGGCTCCGAGAGGGGTGAAATAATAATAGTAATGACGTCATATTAAAAAAACTGACGTCTGAGAGCTGTCATCAAACGCGGTACACTTAACAACAATAATTTACTTACCTCATTTTAATATAAATGTAATAATGTAAGATTAAGATATGTATAAGTAATGTTTTATGTTTTTTGATAACCGGTGCTAACTAGCAGAGGAATAATGGTAATACAACCTTCATTTACATAATAATAATGGAGGACAGACAAGTGGTGATTCGCCATGTTTAGTGGTTTTTTTTGTACACGTTTATCTACTTACATATTATTATATTAACTAATTTAAATAATGTTATATTGTTTAAATGATGATTTATTTTGATATTATTGTTGGAAGTTGGAGAATATTATATATTGGAATTAAACTAGTTTTAACCGATTCTATGGAGCTCTTTAACGCCAGATATACAAGATGTTAGTATTACAAATCAAAAATTATCCAAATCGTAATTTATATAACGGAATGTTTCCTTTGAATGAAATGAGCTATACTTAGCCTTGTATCCTTAGGGTATTTTCTCTCCATGGGCGGTAAAAATTTCTACACTCTGTAGAGTCTGTGTCTGTGCCCAGACTTCAGTCTCTAATGCATGACTCGAGTCAACAATAGTGCCCGTAATACGGCAATTGGCTCACCCTCTAAAACATGGGATCGAATACAATTTTTGGTGAAATGTGGGTATTAATTCATAGATAAAGGTGTGATTATATATATTTATGTATGTCTATATAAGCCATACAACTATATATTTTAGTATTTACACTTGTCCATCTCTAATGAAACGTCAGCATCAGGGTAACTAAGATAGAATCTGTTCCAAATAGTTTTATTACAATGTTGACATGTTTTTGCAATTGGGTGTTAATTAGAAATTAAAATTATCATAATTACGAAAATTGTATGTCATTAAACAATTTATTACACTTTTTTACTGTAATTTTGTACTTATTGATGTCTATGATAAAATTATTAAATGTCTAGTTATAATCAATACCTACCTAGATTAATTTAGATTTGATCTTCATCATTTTGAAGATAGTGTTCGGCGAAGATCGGTTTCCTTCGGCCTTGTATTGCGTGCTCTCTGTCGTGCTTCGGACTGTCAGTTTGATACCTATCTAGAGTAGTTAAAACCGTTTTTTATCTACCTACTTGTAATAAGGTATCAAGCTATAGACATGCTCTGTACGATAGAGAACGATGTTTTATAAATCCTAAGCAAGCCGATCTTTATCTAACATCCTCTCTCTTTCTCGAAGTTTGTGATGAAAAGTGGCACCGTATTTTTAATTTTATACGTTTAGTCAGAAACTTGATGATATTTTTTGTTATGGTTTTATATTAAATGTTTACATTATATTGATAAAAGCTGTTTATAATAATATTTACCTGCTTGTGAATATACGATTGTTGCTTTAAAGATATAATTGTTTTATTTGACTCATCTGCTCAACGACGCGACGCTCTACCCAGCAATCTACACTTTTTTTTTGCGGAAATCCCCACTGAAGTCAACGAGGATGATTCTGTCGGACTCGAACCGACCAAAATCACAGGGCCGTCTCGGGCGATTAGTTTCCGAGAGTGAGGTAGCCTCGAGCACATCCTCACACCCCAGCTAACCCATCAAAGGCTTTCAGGAAGTAAGACTCGAGACGAGCGACGTTCGGTTTTTGTCGGTTCGAGTCTGACATAACCACCCCCAATGGCCGTCGGGGGAGGCATCTGTAGGCATTTCCGAACAAAAAATGAATCATTCTTAAAGGTGCAAAAGAAAAACTACTTTATTATTCTTAACTTGTCTTTAATTCGATAGATTTATTCATAATACACGATACGTGATTAACATCGTTCATAATATTCAAGTATTTTATAAAATAAACGACACAAAAACATTAAGTATATAGTTAACATCAATATAGTTTATAAAATGCATGTAAATATCAACACTGACAGTACTTATCCAACTTTTAATATGGCGCGACAAAAATAGTGGTAGGCCGATAAAGATCCCTCCGGTTATTTCGAACGATAGGCTCTCTTCGCACATCGGTCTTCCAGATTGATACTTTTATAGAGTAGTTAAAACCCATTGTAATTATTTATATAGGATTCATCACTGACGTTGCCAAGATGAAGGCTGTCTCAAGAAAGAAGGTCATTAACTTAGAAACACCTATAAAGTCACAATGGTGCCTTCAGCTTAACGGTCTCATCAGATCCTTTTTTAGACCCCGCTTAAAAGATTCGATACTGTAGGTAGAAAGGTTCTTTATGAAAATGAAAACTAACTAACGGTTAATGTTTTAACTACTCTTAAAATATATTATGCTATAGACATGCGCTGTACGATAAAGAGAACTCTACAAAACCGAAGTGAGTCGAACTTAGCCGAACACTTACTCTTTTTCCCGACGTGTCAGACCAAAAGTTGGGTACTGTATGTATATACCTATACCTACTTATAACTAGACACGGGCGGACAATACACTTTTAGCAGCCATTAACTAAAACTAATCTTAACAATATTCGTATAGGAAACTAGCAATGACATCATATACAACATTAGGCATGTGTATGTCATTTAAAATCAGCATAAATTAAACATTCGAAGTTACGGACCGAAGTTTCGGGTATTCGGTGCAGTGAAACAATGAAAAACAAAAAAACAAGTGTGCGTGTTTACGCGACGAAGGACAAATTCGAGAATAGGAATTGATAAGAAGTTATATAAAACTTTCTTGCAATTCACATACGTCCAAGCTTTTTCGTAAATATTTAAGTAAAGATGTTCGATTCAAAGTATAAAAGGTCATAAATACCTACTTTTTTGGCTATAGCAAAATAATCTCTATTTTGGACGGTGAAGGTTTTTGAAGGTATACCTACGCTTATAGCAGGTATGGTTTAAGCTAATTTGGCATTAAAAGTAGTATATAAATGGAGCAATCAAAACCATTGTTTACTAGTAATGCAACGTATTATTAACGGTTGTATGTGCGAGTTCGGCGACATCGGTTCCGCTACTGAATCTCTCGTGTCACATTTCTAATAGTTTGAAACACATTTTATCCGTAATAGGAGCTTTAAGAAGGCACGTGATGTACCACACAACAAGCTTAACTGGAAGATATACTATAGTGTAGGCACACTATAATGGCCGTTTTGACATGACTGGTTTTACGAGTTTTCTCATTTGTAGTGTGTGAAGTTGATTTCCTTTTTTGCCAGTCTCGTCATATTTTTCTTTAGTTATTCGTCTAACAGTTCATTGTCCAATATTAAGCGCACCAAAGAAAAAGAAAACAAGCAAAACCAGTCGTGTCAAAATAGCCATCATAGTGTGCCGCAATTTTAAGTGTAGTGGAAGTCGGCGAGTAATATTATTATTTTTATTTATTTATTGATTTATTTGCTGTTAAATATTGTGACATAAAAATCATTGTCAACTGTTTTCAAGATCCTATACCTACCTATTAATATTTTCGCTGTAGGTATTAGTCGCACTATGTTAAGGCCTCTAATTGTACCTATATATTCCCCCATAAGGTGGATATTTATACTGTTCATAAAAAAGTATACATTTTTAAAGCACTTCGGTAGCAGATAAGCACACGGCCCACACGATGAGATGCGGTTACCGTGGCCTATGGTCGTATTTAACACCAGGGCCAGGGGCGTCACACTCGTACTGCCGACCCTGTAAAAACCTACCCTTATATAAATTCTATCGACTGCAATAGTATTGTCATTTTATATCTTTAAGATTATATAATAAACATGTAGGTACTTTAACTATAACTAACTAATATTAATTATATTAAATTGTACGAAGGCACGTATGAACTTCCCGGAACAACAAAACTTGATTTTGTGTTGACTAGGTGTTATAACATATTTGTTTATATACGGAGATTTTATGATTGTTTCGAAAAAAAATATTTTGGCCAATGGTTTGATAGCAAAATCGTGTGGAAGTATTATATATAGGGCGCAAAAAAATATTTTACACGTCCCACACTTTCTTTTGTTGATCTGTACATTATTCCCATACGTTAAGTATAAAAAAAATATTTTTTTTGGCCAATTGAAATTTCCAGACGATTTTACTTTCGCTTTTGAATTTGCTCAATATCTTTTTTTCCGAATCGACTACAAAATCACCTTGTATTAAACGTATAAACATTAGGTAGTCAGACTTAACTAGGTACTAAGTTATATAATAAGTTTACATAATGTCAAAGATTTCAGAACACACAACTATAAAAAGATACATAGGATATATAAGTAGTACATGTCACTAGTGACCGAAGACTGAAAGACCGATTTCGGTCTTTATTCAGCAAAAAAAAACGTTTCGGTTTCGGCGGCAAACCTACCGAAACTATGACCGAAACCGAAATGGCATTTGGAAGTTCTCACGCTGTGGTCGGTCATATCCGTCACTTTAAATTCCAGCCATGCGAGTAAGCAACGAAGACATTTAGCTCATTGTCATTTCAGCTTGTTTATTCTGCGAGCCGTGTCTGTAAATTTAGTCCTTTATCAGTTGACCACTTCAAAAAAAAATGTGATTCGCAATTTTGGTGTGGCGGCCATCTTAGATTTAAAATATATCACTTTTTTACTAGTTTATTTTCACGATTCCCCATCCACTTCATACTCGTATTGAAATGAAGAAAGTTTCGGTTTCGGCCAAAACTGAGATTTGCCGCAATTAGGTTTCGGTCGTATAAACCAGTTTCGGTCGGACACTACATACGTATCTTAAGTCTAATAACACCTTATAACCATTACTTACATTATTACAAATATAAAAGAATTATAAAAACTCTAAATCTCAATATCAAAAGAAAAATTATAAACATTCCTTACTATAGGGTAACCAATGTAGATAATAGACATATTTTTCTCAACAATCATTACAGCTTAACTTAACCAACATAATATCTTAGGCTGAATTTCACTGAAAAATATAAAGTTATTTAATATAATTTGCATTAGCATTTATCAGCATTTTTCACTCAATGAATGTAAACACTCTGTTGAACGAATGAAATCCAGCCTTGTCAATCATCACATCATCTAACTTATCATAACATGTTTTCATTACAATCATCTTATCTTACTTTAACAATCACATTTCAACGTTTATATAAGCATGTATATTATGTTCACAGGCAAGGCTCACAAAGAACAAGAACTGAATAGAACACAGAAATGGATTCCATCACTTCAGTCCGACTTAACGAAAACCAAATCACGATTGGACGTCATAGATATGGCCACAGATTTTTACTCAAAGCTATATAGCCAACCGAACTCTTACAGACGGACAAAAATGATCAACCAGATCAATAATACCTCAACAATTCCAGATTTTACAGAGTCGGAAATCCTGACACAGATAATGAAGCCGAAGCCTGATAAGACCCCGGGCCCGGATGGTATCACCAATGAATGTATAAAACGCGCAAAGACTCTACTACTGGGACCAATCACACTTCTTTGGAACAAAATATTAAGAGAAGAAACGGTACCACACTTATGGACTGAATCTCAGATTATCTTGTTATACAAGAAAGGCGATCCAGCGGACATAGGAAATTATCGTCCAATTAGTATCATGTCTTGCCTCTACAAACTTTTCGCATCATGTCTGCTCGAAAGAATATCCTGGGACATTGACATACATCAACCAATCGAACAGGCAGGTTTTAGAGGTGGCTTCAGTACTGTCGATCACATTCAAGTGGTGGATCGAGTGATAGAGGGATACATAGAGTTCCGAAAACCGCTATATATAGCCTTCATAGACTACAAGAAAGCTTTCGACTCTATTATACACGAAAGCATCTGGGACGCATTACAAACACAAGGTATAGCAGAAAAATATATAAATGTTTTAAGAAACATATATGCGCACAGCTCAAGTAGAGTCAAGCTGGATAGAGTCGGTACAAGGATCAGTATAGATAGAGGTGTCAGACAAGGTGACCCGATTTCCCCGAAACTCTTTATAGCCGTACTAGAGGAAGTAATGAAAAGCCTAGACTGGGCCGGGAAAGGTATTAACATCAATGGAGACTTCCTGAGCCACCTTAGATTCGCTGACGATATCGTCCTATTCTCTGAGTCTGCAAAACAAATAAACGACATGATAAACGAGCTACAGCAGACCAGTGTAGGGGTGGGATTAGAAATGAACATGGAAAAAACCAAAGTTATGACAAACCACCACAGGATGCCCATCTCAATAGGAAGTAACCTTCTCGAGTTCGTGGATAAATATGTTTACTTAGGAAAACAGATATCTTTTAACAAAGATAGAAATTCAGAAGAAGTAAACCGAAGAGTGGCGATCTCCTGGAAAAAGTACTGGGCTCATAAAGAAACATTCAAATCACACCTGCCGCTGCCCTATAAAAAGATAGTGATGGACTCAGAGATATTGCCTTGCCTCACCTATGGTTGTCAAACTTGGACGTTCGATCTCAAAACTAAAAATAAAATTCAGACCACCCAGAGAAGGATGGAAAGGAGTTGCCTCGGAATAAAACTAAGAGATAAGGTGAAGAATGTCGACATACGAGAGAAAACCAGAGTTACTGACGCATTAATCTTCTCACTACAAAGAAAGTGGAGGTGGGCAGGTCATATTGCCAGATACAACGACAGATGGACCCTAAGATCTGTAAAATGGTCTGGACCGCCAGGCTTTAGAGCGCGAGGCCGACCATGTGCCAGATGGGCAGATGAAATAGTAGCGGTGGCAGGAAGAGAATGGCTAGAAACAGGAAAGAACAGAGAGAATTGGAATGCCTTGGAGGAGGCTTTTACCCTAAGGGGGTCCATACAAGACAAAGAAAATTGATAAGAAATGCTATTATATTAATTATTATTCAAATGTTATTTGATGATGTTAACTTTATTTCATAGATTTAATTTAATGAATTGATTTTATTTTATTCTATTTTATATAATGAATTGCATGAAGCTAAATACATCTTATTTAATGATATCGATTGTATTTTCTATAATGATCTCATGAGATAAAATGAGTTTTAAGAGGCTATTTTATTGTTTAACCAATTAGAGTGATGATGTATAATTTATTTTATTTTGTATGGAATTAATTAAAGCTATTATTATTATTATTATTATTATTATATTATGTAGTTGTAAGTCCCAGTTCGTTAAGCACTTATAGTATTCTAGTTCGAATATAACAATCTTGTATATTATATTTAAAATAATTTCTTAATATTAAATTTATTTCTTAATAAGTATCAATATAGTTAGAGAAATTCTCACAAAGCTGAAGGCCACTAGTGGTACTCATGTTACAACATGTACTATGACATAAAAAAAATACGATTTGGTAGTTTTTAAGTTTTCTTTTATTATTTTATACCATTTATCTTGCGTTTAAATAATTTCATGAAAAGAAAAACAACATTATGGCGCTATAGCCCTCTTCTTTGTTTCGTTCTTTTTTGTAGTGATGTTGTTTTATTAAATTATCATTTTATTCAGCTTTATTGATACGATCGAGAGTAAATAACTATAGGTATGCTAATTAAGCGATTGAATAATAAAAAACCGCCGAATCGTCAATATGCCCAGAGTACTACCATGTATCTTCGGCTTCGGAAGCGTTTCTTAACCCTCTATTATACAGAAGAATACGTAGATAACATTCTTCATCAAAGATGGAGGTACAAAATACAAATAAACTTTGCGCAGCAGAGGTTAGCCAGTCAAATAGTATACCAAACTCAAATTAACAACAAACTTTCACTCTCATATTCCTAGGGCTGAGGAGTTAGATCGGAGGACGGAGAATACAGAGCAGTGGCGTGAATCGGAGGGGGGGGGGGATATGTCCAGAAGTGGACTCCAATATGGTAATTGATTAATTCCTAGAGCATGCCGTAGTAGCGGCGGTGAGCCCTATCATGGGGGACTCGCACATTATGAACTTATTAACAGAATTATTAACAGCTTATGAATATGAATTTATGGCTTGTCTCATCACTACAGATATAATATATTAAAAAATAAACTTATTCATTAATAATTATGTTTAAAGGAGGTAGTTGTAATTAAGTATTGTCTTGTGAAGACCCTCCTCAGGTTGCGCTCCGGATATGTACAAATGTTTCCGGAGGTTCAAACTGTCTGTAAAAACAATATATTGGTTTGTGTTAAGATCCGTCTAATACTCTCCAAGACGTTAATCGGTAGTGCTTGTGCGGCTAAGTACGTAATGCTCGCTACTATTACGTGGGACCGAAAATCATGGTTGACGGAATGTGGGTGTTTAATACAACTCTGCCTACCCCTTAGGGGATTACGGGCGTGAGCGTATATACGTTACGATCAGAAGGTCAATTCTTTTTTTTATGTTCGATGAACTCGCGTTTGACCACTATCTCACCTAGTGGTAAGTGGTGATGTGGTCGACGGTGGAGCACGCTTGCCTCGAAGTAACCTATTCACTCTAGTCTTGAAGACTTCCAAGTTATAGCTATATAGGAAATACAGATTCAGGCTCCTAATAAATTCTATATCAAATTGTCTCAATCATGCACATCAATATTACTAGCGTAAATAGACCCACAGTCAAAGTTTTCAACTTGGTTTATTAAAAAGCTTCCACGGTTCATATACTTGTCACTTTCTCACACCTAGGTTTGTGTATGTGTGGACTGAGAGCCCATTTTTATTTTTGCATATTTTTGCAGTTAAACTAACAATATTCCTTAGTAAAAGATGTGGAAATATTTGTAAAATGAATATTAGAGTTTGTAAAGACCTCATTCAAAAGATATATCGCTTTTAGTTGGTCCCTCAGTTCACACACGTAAGCTCTCAAATCTAGATATATAATGAGTTCACCAACAAATTTTGGTTATAGACTCTTAGTAAAACATGAATAAACATCTATACAACATTAAAAAACTTAATGTGAATAGATAATAAAAAATTACAAACGTTTACATGTGGTCCCTCAGGGACCACATGTAAACGTTTGTAATTTGTTGTGTGTTTTAAACCAAGTTGAAAACTTTGACTGTGGTCCCTCAGGGACCACATGTATTTACTCAAAATAATAGAATATAACACGAACATCACGCACAATGGCCCAATCAAGAGGCTAAGTGCGGTAAACCCCAGTACAAACAACAACAACAACACGAACATTAAACATAATTCATAAGCCAATCGTTAGTAAAAAATGGAAGGAAACTTATAAAACTAAAGAAAGATCACAAATAGTGGCAAAAACTGTAAATTTCATGTTTTTGTTGGTGGTCCCTCAGTTCACACATTATGCAAATGCGAATTGCTAAAATATAATTAAATACAACGATTACAAACATGTGGAGCCTTTCAGTGCTTAGTAAAAATCTTAAATCTTAAATCTTTCAAAATAAGTCTATAGATTAAAAAGGTTACAATGTCAAATTGTTTAATAAGATTATCGTTCTTAATATTGGAAGATTGAGATTAAATCGAAACTATATGCTCAACAAATTGTTTACGCGAATTGGCCTTCAGGCTACGGTGGAGACATATAGTGGCTTAATATAGGATTAAAAAAACATTAATATACTCACACATCTCATTTCCGGGTATCTAAGGTGGAGGCGCCGAAGGGCTTGCAGGCTGTAACAATTTATTATTAAAAAAGTAATTAATACTAGTAGTCGGAAAAAGACAACTTCAAGGACGGAGCTACCTTGACTTAGTACTCAACTGGGAGACGAACCCTGAGCTTACAGTGCGGTTATTGTTTTAGTCTTAAAGCCAACAAAAAACAGTCAAGGGACCTGTACAGTCACCTGCAATAATATGTATACACTTTGGAACCTTGTCGCAATAATAAATGACAAGTGAACATTATGACATGAAACGGTAAAATTCCTCAAGTTTAATGTGAAAAAGTTCTAAAACGACATATTATTGCAGGTGACTATACTAACCCGTCTGGCCAGCGTGGCAACAGTAAGCCAAAGCCATCCACGTTGAGAGAGGCCTATGTCCAGCAATGGACTGCTTAGGCTAATTAATTAATTAATGATTGTGTTTGTAATAATTGGGACAAGGGTAGGAAGATGATGATGATGATGATAATTAATGATTATGTTTGTAATGGTGACCCTCTTTCCTGAGACTTTGCTCACAGTATACTTTCAGACCAGGTAAAGTCTAATTGAAGTCGCCTAGATAAAAAAAAGATATACGAGTATGTCAATGGTATGACTGAAAGATAATGTTGTATTATATTACTAGCTGACCCGCGCAACTTCGTCTGCGTCACCCCGTTTTTATTTATTTATTATTATTTATTATATACTTTATTGTACGCCAAATTACAATCATTCATGTTACAGAAATTGAGTACACAAGAGCAGTACAAAGGGCGGCCTTATCGCTTTACGCAATTTCTTCCAGGCAACCTTTGGATGGAAATGTATGTTGGATGGAGCTTTTGAGAGTTGTTGGCGTTTAATTAAATATTTATATTCTATATATATTTATATAAATACATAATTGTATAAAAATGTACATACTTAAAATACTTATATTCACGTAATAATTATATAAATATAATTTATATACCTACTACCATATACAATTACACACATATTTTACATATACACATTATATATATATATATATATATATATATATATATATATATATATATATATATATACATACATTCACATATACATATAAATACCTAAACAGATATGATAATATACTATATTACACGTGACATACTCGATAAATAATGCTCCTTGACCATTCCTCTAAATTTCACTAACGTCTGAGCTCGTCTTATTTCCACTGGCAGTTCATTCCACAGGCGCACAGCTGTAACGGTAAAAGAATTATCGAAGAACCCTGTGGAATGCCTTGGCATCTTTAGGACTAATCTCGACGATGATCTTAAACATTTTTCATGCGTATCGGAAAGGAACTGGAAGCGATCTTTTAAGTAGAAAGGTGTTAAAGGATTAAACAAGATGTTGTATAGTAGGGAGAGGATATGTGAGTTCCGGCGCAATCTAATGGGTAACCACTGCAGCTGCGAACGGAACTGTGATACATGATCGAACTTGCGCAGACCATATATAAATCGTATACAGACATTCTGTAGACGTTCAATTCTGTCAAGCTGGTTTTCGGTCAGATCCAAGTAGCTGACATCAGCATAATCTAAAATAGGGAGGAGCAAAGAGTTTACCAGTGCAATTTTTGTGGCAATCGGTAGCAGTTGTTTCAGCCTCCGTATTGATCCTGCAGAAGCAAACACCCTTCTGCTTACCTCCTGCAGTTGTGGGCCCCAAGACAGGTGGGAATCGATTATTATACCTAGATTTTTGACCTGCTTGCTTAACGGAATCATAGTGCCATCAAAAATAACTGGAGGAACATGTGTTTTTTCATTTTTTCTCAATTCTGCTTCGCACCAGTTGGTTGTAGCATGATGTTATATACATATAAACCTTTCTCTTCATTCACTCTATTTATGAAAAAAACTACATCAAAATCCGTTGCGTGGTTTTTAAGATTTAAGCATACAAAGGGACATAAGGACATAGGAATATAGGGACAGAGAACGTAACTTTGTTTTATACTATGTAGTGATACTCACATTGGCGTTTGGCGGCAACAACGGTTGTAGACCATCACCACTTGCCACGAAGCCGAAGTTTCCAGTTTTAAGTAAAGTCGAGTTCTCAGAGGCTCCTGTACCTGCGCCAGGGTAACTCGGAACAGCGAAACCAGGCACACCACCCGGTTGAGGCACATTCCCGGCAGGGTAAGGTGACCCCTGATTAGTATTGCCATATGGAGTAACTGTTGGGAAAGGTTGGGTCCCTGGATTAGGGTAAGGTTGGTTTCCTGCGTTGGGGTAAGGTTGGTTTCCTGCGTTGGGGTAAGGTTGGATTCCTGCGTTGGGGTAAGGTTGGTTTCCTGCGATGGGATAAGGCTGATACCCTGCATTGGGGAATGGTTGATTTCCTGCATTCGGATAAGGTTGATTTCCAGGGTTGGGGTAAGGTTGGTTTCCTTGATTAGGGAATGGTTGATTGCCGGGGTAAGGGTAAGGTTGGTTTCCTTGATTGGGAAAAGGTTGTGGGTAACTTTCGTTAGGCGCAACCACATTAGATCGCGGTTGTTGGACGATAGCTGGGGCAGGGTAATAGTTAGCATTAGGCACATTCTGCCCAGGAGGAAATTTGGGCATTTGATCAATTTGTAGGTTCGGCAATTTGTCTTGGAATCCAACAAGAGGCACATTGCCGAACAGCATGCGATGATTTTCTTCGTCGTCTTCATGACAACCGCTGACTGAAACTTTTATCTGAGAAAAATAAAAAGATAATGGTGTTCAGCTGTTTTTAAAAATAAATAAATTGGTTAAACAAAGGCAAATAAATATAAGCGGAAACGTCAGGCGATCAGATTATATGGATTTTGTTTTGCTTAATTTTGTGTCAATAATCTGCACAAAATTAACTCAGTATTATTTCAAATTTAGATGAGAAAAAGTGAATGCTTCGAGGGGATTTGAATCCGCAATCTTTTTCTTACAGGGGAACGCTCTGACAGCCACGAAGCTACGTCTGAAGCATTCGAAATTCTACTATACAACCATCTTTGGGGCGACGCGATGGTTCGAATCCCGTCGAAGCATTCATATTAACCGATCTAAATTTGATTTGAACAGTTCGCATACTAATTGCCTTAGAAGATTTTCATTGTCAGTATTATTTGCACAAAACAATCTCCTGATAGTAATCGGCATATATAATGACCACATGCCACTTTACAACAGTCCTACACGTCTTTTTGAGGAAATGTGTGGGACAAATCTATTCGCACACGCAAAGGTGTCGTTTCTTTCGCAATTTCGAGCACTATCTATTCTGTGCTCCGGGTCATTATATATGCTGATAACTATATTTCCAGATGGAACTATTAAAGAATAAATAAAATAAATGTAACATGTTCAATAGCGTCGTACATTCAAAGTATAGGTGACACTGATGAACCGGCACGCGTCGAAGTTATAAATCTCCATATCCGGGACCCTCAGTTCCAAGTTCCAGGTGGGGGTGGTCCCGGCCGGCGCGGGACCCTTTTTATCACTCGCCACGATGAATGTGTCGGTCCGTACATCTGGTTGCTGAGTCGCTTCGAAACGGATTTCCTAAAAAAAATAGCCGATTGTATTTCACTGTTGGACGTTTTCGAGGGCACTATGGAGACACAGGTTTCCACACCCTACGAGGTCATCTAGGAACCGGAGAAGGCCCTGAGTTAGCTGAAGTGCTTCATGGGTAACTTTACATCCCGGTATCTGAAGACCTGATACGGCATGCGGTTTTAGTCGTATAGAGTCAGATATAGCCACCGCCAGATGGCGCGAAGGTAGCTACAATGGTCAGTTTGACGACCTCATCAGGTGAAAAGGTCACGCCCCGCTTAAAGGACCCGGGACTGTAGGAAGAATGAAACACGTGCGCCGGCAAGGAATTCTAAGACTTAATAGCGTCGATCAAGTTGGGTCAGGTATAAATCATAATGTACCAAAATTTAAGCGTCCAGCATACTATAGTAACTCTTTATTTATGCAACCTACTACGCCTGATGATATTTATAGAATAATTGTGTCACTTAAAATGACCCGTAGTGTAGGATATGATGGCATTGACACGCATATTGTAAAAAGGGTGAGTCACATAGTCGCACCCGTACTATCGCATATAAGTAATTTATTAATAGAAAAAGGAACCTTTCCAAAGTCTCTTAAGTTGTCAATAATTAAACCGCTTCATAAAGGTGGTGATAAGGACATCATAAATAACTACCGACCGATAGCATTGCTTTCCATTTTTTCCAAGATTTTTGAAAAAGTTATTTATAATAACCTGTACAACTTTTTTGAAAGTAAAGAACTCTTTGCCAATGAACAAATGGGATTTAGGAAAAACAAATCAATAAATATGACATTATACAATTTTTGTGATAAAATCTTAACGAACATGGATAGTAGAAGTCCCACTGTTGCTCTATTTATGGATTTGACTAAAGCATTTGACCACGTACAATTTGACATACTGCTAGACAAATTAAATAGATATGGTGTTAGAGGTAACATTCTTCAATTAATTAAATCGTATTTAACGGACAGGCAACAAAGAACGGATATAAGTAAGATATGTCATAAAACAAACACTCTGACAAATTACTTATCTGATTTAAGACATGTTAAATGGGGCGTGCCCCAAGGCAGTGTATTAGGGCCTTTGTTGTTTTTAATATATATTAATGACTTTCCAACAGTTACAACTAACTCTATGACCCTTTTTGCCGATGACAGTACTATTCTTTTTGACAAATGTAAAATTAATGACATTCATGACAATATTAATCTGACATTGGAAAATACAATTAATTGGTTAAACAGTAATAATCTTAAATTAAATATTGGCAAGACCAAAGCTATTCAATTCCAGCAGAGACAATCACTCCTAAACTTAAACATAAACTATAAAGAGAAAGTAATAGAAGAAGTGCAATGTCAAAATTTTTTAGGTATTTACATTGACAATAAAATGTCATGGAAACAACACACGGGTCACGTATGTAAAAAATTAAATAGTTATTCGTTTGCCCTTAGAAATCTTATTAGAGTGTCTAATATTTCTACAGCGTTGACATCGTACCACGGATACGTTTCGTCGACCCTTCGTTATGGCATTATACTCTGGGGCAACTCCACTAATATAGACTGTGTGTTCAGAGCCCAAAAACGATGCGTTAGAGCTATTTCCTGCTTAAAGCAAATAGATTCGTGCAAACCATATTTTAAAAAATTTAATCTTCTAACTTTACCAAGTATTTATATTTACGAAACAGCTCTTTTTGTAAAATGTAATCTACATTTATTTGAGCATTGCAAAAGACAGCGTCACTTTGGAAAATTATGTATAAGACCCTCCAAAACTGCTTTACTTCATAAAAGTGTCTTCTGCATGGGTCCTAAAATATACAATAAGCTCCCACTAGCCTTACGAAATGAATATAACATAAATAAATATAAAAAACATTTACATGCTATCCTTGTTGAAAAGGCATACTATTCAGTGGGGGAATACTTGGAGGACTGTGAGGACAGGATATAAAATATTTGAATGCGTATTTTAATTTTAATAATTTATTGACACTATTTTCTATTGTAACTAGGCTGTTAATTTGGCAAGCCTTTTTCCGTATGACATGTTTTTGATGCACTAATGTTAGATAATAATTGTAAACTGTAATAATAATTTGCACGCCGTATGTGGTAGGATATGCAGCAACATAAAATTATTGTAACACCTTGATTTTGTACCATATTCATGCAAATAAATGAACTTGAACTTGAACTTGAACTTGATAGTAAACCGAACCGCTTGGTTTTTGATGGAATATTCTGCACCGTATGCGGGTGATTTAAGTTCTGCACGTATTGTCCTGTGTAGAAAAAGGGGAGGGTGGGATTACTTGGCAGATCTCATCAGAACATTCACCAGAGTAGAGACGTTAAATACTGCCTTCTCTCTTTTTTTTCGTTTGTCCGTCTAACGACACCTTTAGAAAGAGATGGGTTGGTTTGATGATATTCTTTCTCTGTCACCAAACGGAGTAGACCGTAGTAGACCTACTAATATATAGAAAAATAATTGTCTATAACACAAAATTACCCTTTTAATAGTAAATTTGATGTCGTCGATGTCGACCCCGCTAAGGTTCGAGATGTTGACTTCCATGGGGATGGTCTGCCCGGGGCAGTACCCCCCTACTGGCATCTTCACGCGGATCTCTGACGAGCCCGACGACACGCACCAGCAGCAGTATGAGTTTATCATCTCGATTTCAACTGGTTCCTGTTAAAACAATATAATACATCATCAGCATCCATAAAATTTTCATGTTTAGTAAATGCCGTTTAAATTAGGGATCGGACGGGTACTCGTTGAAAGGGTTTTTGAAGGGGTTTTTTAAGCGTTTAGTTAAAAAGCCCTATAAAACGGGTGTCAAAAACCCATGTTTTAATCTACACTTATATATTATAAAGAGGAAAGATTTGTTTGTTTGTAACGAATTGGCTGCGAAACTACTCGACCGATTTCAATAATTCTTTCACCTCTAAAAAGCTACAATATCTAGGAGTAACATAGGCTATATATTATCACGCTACCATCCAAGGGAGCGGAGCAATAATCATAAATCTCAATCGATCCGGTAAACGCCTATACATTGGTGCTAATATCGACAGCAAAGAAAAGTACTATAGAGAGGCAAGTAGAGAATCGAGTAGAGTCGTACAACGCGATAATCGACATCCACGCATTTTTCAGTTTTTGCTTTTACCATACTAAAAATATAATTTATTGTGAATGCAATGTCGTATCTCTGTCAGGCTTTCACGCCGAAACCACTAAACCGATTTTGTTAAAGTGTTGCACAGCGTAAGACTGTTAAGAATTTGATTAGAGCTTGAAGGACTTCTATAAAGCTTTACATTGGTCGCGTCTGTACCTACATCGGGTAAAAACCTTGGGATAACCCACTTCATCATCATCATCATCATCATAAGATAGATTAACTATTCTGAACATTTATTTTATTTATTTTATTGATGATGGCCGAATTCATTGCATTAAACGGGGTGTAAGGGGAACGCTCCCGAAGCCGAAGGCCCCTGGTAATACTCATGGTACACAATAATATATTGATTACTATATATATATGATATATATGAATTTTTTTTTTATTACTGAGCGCAGCCGCCGCCGCCTTTCTTCTCATCTATTTGCAATAGCATTCGCAGTCTTTATTTGTTAACAATACTTGACGTAAAAACAACCAAGGTCACCGCTAATGTCGGATGTCGTTCTCGATCATTATAGCATTGAGCGCCGCACATGTGCACACAACATTGAGCTTGGAGTTATGTTACACTTCATAGCTCGGCATACTAATGATAAATTAAAAACCTATCGATAGCTGTCTAAGTAGATTTTTTTTTGTTAAATCATAACATAAACTCACGCCTATACCTATGTGGCAGAGATGCTAGCACCCACATTTCGCCAGTTTATGTTTAGGTCCAAATGTAAAAGGTGGCGAGCCTATTGCCATTAACCGGGCACTTATAAACCTGCGATAAATACACACATAACTTCGAAAAGCATCTAAAATCATTGGTGTGTGCCATGGTAAAACCTCGAATATGTAAGAACTTCTTTCGGGAACCTCAGCATGGCGACATAGACATTCTTTAGCTAATCTTTGTTTCTCTTCGACCAACGAAGTCGAAATTTAGTAGTAGGTATTTAGTATTTCCAGCAATTTAATTCGCCGAAGAAAAACGAAGACTTATGTTTGTGCGGTCACTTTGCCGTTAATTTATTATGGGCTCTAACGAACCCACTAACACGCTAACCTTCGGTAATCAAAGCCCTAACGAGGGGGTTCTCGTTAGGGCTTTGATTACCGAAGGTGAGATAAGAAGACATCTCTCGCACCCCGGCAAACCAGGGGCCTATCTCTTTGGAGATTGCCCCAATCGGATGGGGGAATCACTATGTCCCTATCTAGATGCTGAGGTTGCTGGAAAAAAGTTGGCGTGCTAAGTGAGGAATTGTGTGATATGGGTACGTTCTGGTTTCATAGAAGATATGGCAGACAGCAGTCGTTTCCCTAAAATACGACCGTGATTAAAATACAATAAATAAAGTTAAAAACCAAACCATTTTTACCTTGCATGTAGGAATCTGGTTCAAATCAATTGGCTTAAACACTCTGATGGCGACCATCTTCTCTTTATTCGAGGAGAATATACCGGAGGTAACCATGACAGCTTTGACGCGGTACCGGATGTGACCTTCGCTGCCCTCGAAGGACGAGGGAATGTTGATTGGGAGCGCGAAGTCGAAGTTAAGCTCATAGTGGCCTGGGGCCAACTGATGATCTCCTGAAACAATATTCATATTAATATTGTTTATGCAAAAGTAACTCGGTCTGTCTGTCTGTTACGTTTTCACGACGAAACTGCTGAACCGAATTTAGTGCAAAGATAAAGTAACTAGAGCTTGGGAAAGGAAAGGAATTCGTTTGATTGCGATAATCAACATCCACGCAGGCGGCGAGACGCGGACAACGACAAGTCGAACATAATTTTATTGGAACAACACTATTTTAAGTGTAATTGTGATTTGGTGTAATCTCATTATTTATAATGAACTCTACGTTTCGAATGCTTTGCAGTAGTCTTGATCATAGGAGAGACTTTTTTTCGTGCGCAAAATCCCCACCAACCCCCAAGACATATCTCTCGCACCCCGGCAGACCCGGAAACATCTCTGTAGAGATGACCCCCTTCCCCTTCGTGTGGGGACCATGGTGTCCTCATCTAGCCCCTGGGTATGAGGAGGCACATTGCCCCATCGCCGTGGCTTGCTTCTGCTATGCTAGGGTGACACGGCTCCACAGGTCACCCCCGATCATAGGGAAGACTGTAAAATGGCCGCTGAAGTAACCGAAACATCAGGAACAGTTCCCTTAGCAATAAAAACTATCAAATTCATAATGTAAAGGTATCGAGAATTCTGAGATTACGATTAGCGCGTTACACATGATCACAGTAGACAGGCCGCTTATCATAATCATAATGCTCCGTTGTTTCGTACGTTTACGTTACGAATTCGTTAGTTTTTCGTGCTAAAGGCACAGAGTAAAAACGAGGCGTGGTCCCAAAAAGTGCTCAAAATGCACTCTATACGGCTGTACGTGTTGAACAGGATAGCACGAGGTGCAATGGTGGTGGACAAGCCTCCTCATGGAATAAATCAATACATTCCGCGCGCCGCGGCCTCGTATCTCTCGCGACTAAGGTACAAGATCTATGCAGGCAGATAAAATCGCCATAAATTACACTCTGATACCGCATTGCTAGTGGTTTAGCAATGTAATTAAACGATTTTGAAAGATAACAATCATAAACTTTTACAAACAAAAGCCAAGACACAAATATATACGATTTCTTACTCGTGTGTATATTATTTTAAGTGCTTTTAGTTTTATTACCCGACTACGGCCAAGCCAAAGGAGGGTTATGATTTTTATTGTTTCGGGTGTGTGTCTGTAATGAATAGAATGTCTCCCCAAAATCACTAACTAATCGAGCAATTTAGAATTTTAGCGTAAGCTAAAATTGAAAGACGTTTCTAAGCCTTGCAAGGAAATTACCAATTGTAGGTAAATTTAGTATTTGAAGACGTCAAGTCTATTCCATGGACTTACTTTACATTCCAGTTGCCAAGCGGATTAGACCAACACATGGCACGTGAAGGATATTTGTTTCTTAGTGATTCACTCTAATCTAGATCACTTAATGTTTAATTAAAATATTGCCTACTCTTGTAAATTGCTCTGCCTACTCTTTGAATTAAGCTAACTGTAGACTGCCCGTAATCCAATTAGTTCGTGACCCATAATGCTTGGTACATACCAACTGAAAGGCTATGACATGGCACGCGATGATTCGCTGAACGTTAGAGACGGATTACCCACACCCAAAGCAGAATTTGCTGTATAATACACCGCTTCGGCCGTCAAGGAAACCGGAGATTAGCAACCGGTTCCTTTGGAGGCTTTTTTCATACGTCTACGTAATTGATTTCCGTGAAGGATTTTTTCATACTTCTATGTAACCGGTTTTCATGAAAGAATTTTTCACACTTCTAGGTAACTGGTTTCCATATAGGATTTTTTCATACATCTACCTCTATATACCCAATTGGCTTCCACGAAGCAAGAAAAATTAGAACGTCAAGAAGCATTGTGCAGCGTAAATTAAGGTAATTTTGCTGCTTTGGTCTATGGCCTCCTTTACCCACCCCATACATTTACCCTCATGACAAAACTGACTCGCATGCTTTCACCGGGAAGTTCACACATTCGCGTTTGTTAGTCTTCATTTGCTTGGTGTGTACAAGTTTTTACAACAGACCGTTCAGCTGTTCGTGTTTAAAAATACGTATGTATTTAATATAAAATTACTATGCGTTAGTGAACAAATCTTACAATGCGAACTCATTAAGAGATTACATCGAGCTTACGATCTAAATGTACGATATAAGTGTTGGTAGCCTGTGATAATAGTTCCCAATTGACGGTAAAAGGCTCTTTACCTAATCACTCCAGTCAATAGTCATTGAAAACACCTCTGCCTGCCTCTATATCAGATCTCTCCTATCCTGAATTTAATGTACAACCATTCTGTATGGAACTTCTTTCATAATTGATTTATATA
Source organism: Pelosia muscerda (assembly GCA_963691645.1). Classification (NCBI taxonomy): domain Eukaryota; kingdom Metazoa; phylum Arthropoda; class Insecta; order Lepidoptera; family Erebidae; genus Pelosia; species Pelosia muscerda. The sequence goes on along the minus strand of OY829114.1, from coordinate 1,710,521 downwards.
TTATGATAATAATTAGGACCTACTGAAAGAGTCTAGATACCCCACATAATGTATTGTTTAGACACAAATATGGGTTCTAGAATGCCGATAAAACATACAAAGACTATTTTTGGCATAGTAATATTTCAATATGGACTGTCTGCATAAATAAATAAATAAAATTAAAACAATTTTATTTTACATAATTATTATTCCGCCTCAGGGATAGCTGTTCTAATATCCAAATTCAAATCATTAGCGTGTTCACACACTAAATAAGGCTCAAATTGCTTTGGCCGTAAATCTGAATCGAACCAAGGTCGACATTTACGAATACCAGTGTTCGGTACAAGGTCACCGCCGTGCTATGCTATGCGATGGCGAACTTCCAATCTACAAAACAAAAGCTAGGTAGCTACTCAAACTTACAAGCGCTAAGCAAATGTCTGATGGACAAAAACGACCATGACTTGTAAATATTTCAAGTTAGTACGAACTTGACTTAGGAGTTAGGGCCAATGCAAATCAGGCGGGATAAAGCTGCAAATAAATATGTAACTGTTATCTTAACCTTTTTGTTTAGAATACGTCAATTTAACTTCATCTCGCCTGATAGTAAGGTGAAGGCGAAGTCTCAAGAAAGAGGGTCACCATTACAAACACGTACAGTGTTACAATGGTGGCGCTCAGCTTGACGGCCTCACCAGATGTTTTTTCACGCCCCGCTTAAAGGACTTATCTGATAAGACAGTATCGCGTTGTTGCTCAGTATTTTAAGGTCCGTAAAGTACTAATGGTTATCCACTCCAATATTAAATTTACGTTTTATAAAGTGCTCGAGCTTTGATTCGCCCGATTTGAATTGACCCTTATAGTAAAAAAGAGAAAAGAGTAAAGAACTGACAGTCCAGTCAAAAACTAACTAAAAAAAATGTTTCAAACAGTGCCTGAGTCCTTACATGCAAATCTGTTCAGGAATTTAAAATAAATAAAGACACTCATAAAATGTACAGTCGATAAAAGATAGGTAGATATACGGTTTTTCATATAAAGTTGTAAGTAAAATGTGGTACCGTATCTCTTTTGTTGACTGTACAGTAACTCGACATCTATAAATATATAAATCAGGGCTTGTTAACCGGTTAATGTATCAAACCGGTTTCAGTGTAAGTACATAAGAGCGTTTCATTTAGGTTTGACTCTACCTTAACCGATAAAAAACCATTTTGGTTTGAACTCAATTTACCGGTTTTGATTTCGCTCTTACCGACAACATCGATGCACCATTCACATTCAATTCGCGCGGACTACATGTGTTATCCACTAGTACAAAATTTCAATTTTCAAGCGTAGGGCTAAAGTGCTTCCATATTTTAAAGGAGTGGTGAAGGTCACTAAAGTGTAGTGCGAGCGTCGTCGGTCGCGTGGACTGTATGCGCAGTCCATTTTCAATTTAATACAATTTTTTTTAATAAAATTTATTTATTTTAATTATCAAAATATTATAAAAGAACAGTTTTTCTAATCAAATATTCTATTGATAAATGATATTGGTAAAAATTCTATTGATAATGGCATGTATTAACTCCCTATAATTTTAATTATATATAATACTAGCTGTTGCCCGCGGCTTCGCCCGCGTGGTTTATTTTTTGACAATTACCTACTCATTTTTGACTCATTATTATTATTAGCCTACATAGTTATTTAATTATTATATTGCATATTTTATAACCACCTTCGGTTCGCCGACGATATCGTCATAGTTGCGGAGTCGCTGGAGCAGCTGGGCGAAATGCTGCACGGCCTAAACGAATCCTCTCGACGCGTCGGCCTTGGTGTAAACTTGAACAAAACCAAGGTTATGTTCAATGAACACGTTATACCGAGACCGATTGCCGTCGAAGGGGCCACACTCGAAGTTGTTCAACAATATATCTACCTGGGGCAAACCATACAACTTGGTAGAAACAACTTCGAGAAAGATCTAGCCAGAAGGATCCAATTGGGCTGGGCAGCGTTTGGCAAATTGCGTCGGGTCTTCTCCTCCCCCTACAACAATGCCTAAAAACAAGAGTCTTCGACCAGTGCGTTCTGCCTATTATGACTTACGGTGCCGAAACGTGGACATTGACGGTGGGGTTAGTCTACAAATTGCAAGCCGCTCAGCGGGCCATGGAGCGAGCTATGCTTGGAGTCTCTTTGAAGGATAAAGATCGCAATGAGGTCATCCGACAAAGAACTAAAGTTACAGACATAGCTCGCAGAATAACCAAGCTGAAGTGGCAGTGGGCTGGCCACATCTGCCGGAGGACCGATGGTCTCTGGAGCAAACGAGTCCTCGAGTGGAGACCGCGAGAAGGCAAACGGAAGGTAGGACGCCCCCTAGCCAGATGGACTGATGACTTGAAAAAGGCAGCTAGGACAGACTGGATGCATTAGAAGAGGCCTATGTCCAGCAGTGGACTGCGATAGGCTGATTGATTGATATTTTATAATGAACAAAACTAAATCACAACTTCTGTGTCTTAATTATGAAATAAAAATAAGACTCCCAATAATGCAGATCGCATGTCGCTGCAACTTGTCGAGAGCATCTAATAAGTACTTTGCGGAGCTATCCCAGAGATGCGAGCAGTATTCCACGCAGGAGCGAATTTGTGTCTTGTAATGAAGACACCGCTGCTTCGGCGTGAAAAAACGTCTCACTCTGTTCAGGACTCCGAGTTTACGAGAAGCTGTTTTGATGATGCTCTCGATATAGTTCTTGTTCATCAGTTTGCAGCGAACATCCATACCGAGTATATTGAGGTTATCCTGAAATGGCAGTGGCGTGCTCTGAATAGTGCGATGAGGAAGGAAAGTAGAGAGCCAGCATTTACCTGCAGGAACTCCGAAGCTCATCCATCACAAGGAACGCGAATGTGGCGCCCCTGCAAGAAGCTAGCAACCCAATTGCACAGTCTTGGAGGCAGACCGAAGGTTGGTAGTTGGCTAAGAAGCGATTTGTACCAGACTCTATGGAAAGCTTTAGCGATGTCCAGGCTAATAGCCAGTGACTCATCATGCTTGTCCATAGCCTCACCCCAAAGATAGGTTATATACCGCAGAAGATCGTTTCGGCCTAAAACCTTATTGCCGGTCAGTGATCCTCTAGGTGACGCATGAGCTGTGTGTTGATGAGGTGCTCAAAAACTTTACACAGCACTTAGGTGACGGCTATGGGTCGATAGTTGGCTGGGTCTGAGCGATCTCCCTTCTTGGGAATCGGCTGTATATTCGCCTCTTTCCACGCCGTCGGCACTACTGTACCCGAAATGTGGGAGAGTTAGTACAGCCGCGTGAGCATTGTAGACAACTCCGCTGCACATTTTTGAAGAACCACCGCTGGTATACCATCCGGACCACTGGTTTTCCGGACATCGAGTGACTGCAGTACTGCACGGACGTCGCCTTGCCTGATACGGATATCAGGCATTGCGTGGTCACTGTTGGGTGGTCGGTGGCTGCATACCACAGTCCTCAATTCGGGAGTTGGTCGTAAATAGATTAACCAGAAAAATTGTTTTCTCTTGCGGCTCATGGGCCAGGGATCCATCAGGGTTGTGCAGGGGGACGGGGGAGGGGCGGGGGCAGGGTAGCTGGGCTGCCGGGCTGGTAGAATTTAGCTTGCACGGCTCTGGCCAGTACCCAGTAGCCACGGCTGCCCGTGGGATGCACCACTAGGTCTTGACCAACCTGTGCTATGCGCTGGGTATTTTGCAGACCCTTTGCTTTGTTGTACGCTGCCTTAAGTACCCTATGTTGGAATCGTTGTGCCTTACCTTACCCAAGCGCGAAACGCAAACTGTTTATGATAAACAGCCTCTGCTCACGCCCGAATCAAGGGCGCACTCCGCGGGCTCCGGTGACATCAGTGTATGGGATATAGTACTCCATACCCAAAACTGATCTCACGGACGACAGCAGTTGCACTATCCAATGGGTCTTTACCTACAAAACAGCGCTCAACCCAAAGGATAGACGCAAAATAGTCACGCAGTCCATCCCAGTCCGCTGACGAGTAGTGCCAGAGACGCCGATTTCCCTGCACTGGTCGTGGGGTGCTATTAAAAGCCCCTTGGAACCCCCAAAAATACCTACTCAGCGTTCGGAAACCGCTCCTTCGCCTCATCTGCCGCCTGACTCAGACATTCAAAGAATAGTGTGGTCTCGGCATCTCCGGTATGGCAACGGTAACGGCACACATAGATTTGTCTCGTACAGCTATGGTCTACGTGTACCCACGGGACAGAAAAGGATGGGTCCTCAAGGCAGCGCAAACGACGACAACAAACATCCGCCCTAACAAACACGCACTCCCCGGTTTTGGCACGAAAATTTTCCTTTGGAACATGGCCGGGGTAGAGCAGGCAGGTGTCGTCATGCGGCATATTTGTGTCTCCGTCAGAAAGAGCGTGGCTGGTTTCGCCGTCTCTAGTTGTTGGTGGACGGCGTTGAAGTTTGCATGGAGCCCACAGATGTTTGTAGACTCCACCTCAAAAAGCGAGCTAGTGGGAGAATAAAGAGCCGCTGTGTTGCCATAATCTCTGATATGTACTGCCATGGTAGGGGGTAAGAGAAGGCGTGAAAAAAGAGGTGATTGTCGTGGCAGCACCGCGTGACAAAGCGCAGGAGATTGGTTTTATCTGTGGTTGTGAGGCGGCATGGCGAGAGCCGACGAGCCGAACGGAAGGTGCCTCCCCTCCTGAATATATGGTCGGCGGGTTCCCACATCCGGTCACCAACCTGTACGACGAACCATTTTAGTATTATGCGCGGCCTGGTGAGGCAATCTCCCAGGGTGGTTAGCCCCAGTTGAGCCTCTGTACCTACTATGCCGCGAGCGGCCCGCGACACCAGTTTCTACGGGTCTCCCTGCTCGGCGGGTCACCCCGCACCATCCCCACCAAACTACGCCAATACCCACTGGTCCCACTAATGCTGCGACTACCACCACCTCTGCCCGGCTATGTACTTGCTGACTCCTGAACGCAATTCAACCGAGGTTGCTACCCACCCGGTCAAAATTTATGACAAATTTATTCCATCAAATTTCTACCACCAGTAGTTATAACGTATTTTACGCCGCATCCTTCGATTAGACATTTCTTTCGTTCAAGTAATCAAAATAAATAACTATATATTTTGTTCTTTCTCTTATGACCCATTCTTTACTTGAAAACCCTAAAATAATTAGGAGCAAAGCTGCGAAATTACCAATAACTTAGCCCACTTTAAGTTAGCAATCGTTTAAATAAATGCATCACTCTCTGAACAATTACAATTTACAAGCAAGTTGTGACGTGCTTAGTTCAAGCGATGCCGACGCGGGTAGGTACGTGTCGCTCTGGATTAAACCGGTTTATTAAGGTTTTAGTATGGTTCCCATTCTGGTTTCGCTCTGAATGAAACCTTTACAAAAAACAGGTTTAACCTTTATTAACCGGTATTTTCTAAACCGGTTTCAAGCCCTGATATAAATATCTGTATCTTTAAATGATTTTAGTTACTGAAGCGTGAAATACAAATATTGTTTATTGCTCAATAAATAATAAAGAGAAAGAGAAAATAACATTGTACACTGTGTAGGTACAGGGTAGTAATGTGTGTAAAAATACATACGCCCTTTTTTATCGTGCGCAAAAGCCCCACGGGTACCAAAACCGGTGGAGATGATTATGTCGGATTCTAACCGACTAAAACGCACGCCGTCCATGGGTCCTTAATTGCCAGATGTGAGATTATATAAGACATATCTCTCGGACCCCAGCAGACAAAATACATACACCCTGAAACATTAGGTACATACATATTTAAGAGGACCTATTGGTTTTTATTGGTAGGTATATGGACTGTTCCGACTGTTGTCTTACTTGTCTTTGCCCATTCTAGTGGGAAGGGATTATAAAATAAATGTTTATACGTAGGTATAGGTGTACCACTTTAATAAGTCGCATCGGTAAAATTCGTTTGCCCAGAATAGAGCAGGCTTACGCCGATTAGTTACGATTGCTAACGCTGTTGAAACGCCGACGTTATTGCATTACGTTAAGATTGAAAATGCAATAAATTCAGAGAGTAGTGCTATCTCGCTCATTGTAGGTGTACACTTGTTAGCAAATAAAGTGCACCAATAATTTTAAGTTATATTTTTTATATTACGAAACATTTTTTACAAGTTACAGTTTATTTACAGTTTATAAAATGAATATCTTATAATGTAACGAAAACATTGCCGTGCTTCATAACGAAATATTAATTATGATCAAGCTATTATTGAACAAATTCATCTTGTGAGGGTTTATAGAACAGTAATTGTTTTTTTAAGATCTTCTTTTCTGATATCTACCGAATCGAACTTTTTTCTTGCATTGATAAACATTTTTTTTCGTCAAAGCAAATTCTCACACGAATTAGTGCCGCCACCAAGGTATTCCTTTCTTTGGGATTCCGAAAGTCGGTCTGGCACTAGTTTATGGCTCCGTTGCAAACGATTATTTTTCGTTAATCATTGTCGAAACAGTTTTTCTTGAGACTCCTGTAGCGCGTGCTGTATGTACGGTCCATCACTGCTTGAAAATGATTTATAGTCGGTAAATACTTTGTCCTTTGATTTAATTCATTCATTTAGCATGAATTGATGCACATTATATACAATTCCCCTACTCTAGCCTTTTAAAGATCTATCTATTTTAAGTAAAGATATAATATGTAAAAATGTTCACGTTTTTTGTCTCGCAAGTGTACGGTGCGGTGAAAAGACGTATATTCCACTAGCAGTACAATTCGCGACTGACGCGGTACCGCGCAATAACCAATTACAAAACGCCACGTTCCCGCGTCAATGATGAGCGTTGTGATTGGTTAATATTGTTTCGCGCGTATCAAAAATGAGACTTCTGCGCAGGTACATCGCCGGCGTAACTTATAAACGTGGTACTACTGTAATTGATTGATTAAAAATAGAATATCGCTAAACTAGTACAACACACACAACATGTACTTACAATGTACACACTGTGTACCTACTTTGTTGTTTATAGCATTATGTGTATATTATAAATATTATTAATGTAAGAATATTACTTATAGTGAGTCAGTAGCTAAGTACTTCATTAATTTATGCGCATTTTTAATAAAATATGTAACCACTGTCTGACATACATGACAATTTATGAAAATAATTGGCTCGTAGTGGAGGTATAGTTTACTTTGTCGCTTATACCATCTAATTAAGAAACTGTATCATCAGGATGTAGGGATTTCCAAACAAATCTAACTATTTAAAAATGAAAATTCAGAAATCATTTATTATGTATAGACCACTAAACGACACTTAGAAAACGTCAACATCAACAATATTTTATAAATTAGTGGGCACCGGTTCGAAACGCGGCCCCAGCCTGAGAGACTCCAGAAAGAAACTCTTTACTAAACTTTCTTTTTTTAGGTCTATTTACAAATATGTTGCTTGAGTGACAAACACGTCATATTAAGCGGGCGTTATAAAAAGCATATTCTTTGAATATTACCTAACTATTCTGTAGTACTTAAAATATGCGCATGTGTCCTAGGTTCCCAATTTCCTATTATACTTATACATATGAATTCGTTGCCGAGTCTTACCTAGACGAGATAACTAACATCGGATATGTTCGGAAGCTCGCTCTTCGCGCTATCAGTGCTCTTAGCACGAAAATCTATCGAATTTGTAATGTAAAGGTGTCGAGAGAACGGAGCATTGCGATTGGCGGGCTTCACGTACGCACATGTTCACAGTGGCCTATTGTAACGCTCCGTTCTCTCGATACCTCTACATTACGAATTCGATAATTTTTCGTGATAAGGGCACAGCTGTCCAGTAGACTAGAGGGTCGATACAAAGCGAGCAGCCTCGCGATTCATTTGCCGCGCGAAGTGAAGCTCAGCCGAAGGTAGTTACGGGCGAGCATTCACGAACGAGCGCACGCTTACTTGGGCTGAGACAGATTCCTCGCATGGCAACAGTCACCTAATCAACTAATCACGAACCCAGTCACGGTCTCGGCGAGTCAGCGAGCAATTTTTTGAGATCGGTCAATGAAACCAGTTTAATCTTATCGTTAACAATGTCCACGTTCTCATTTACTTCCCTGACATAAGTAGTTATACTATTAAGATAATAAAACAGGTTTCAACATCTCGCCTAGCACCTTTACACTTTACTTTATTGTAATGCAAATTTTTTGTAGTGCGTTCCGTTTCTTCTTAAGCTGACCTTGGACAAAATGGTGGAGTTACATATTTATATAATACTTCGTAGGCTTGGCTTAGGTCATCGACTGGTTTTTTATATACTACATGTATGGTATCCCTCACACCCATTTATTACGTTCATGTTCACACCTCTTTCCTCTTGCGGTAGGCAGACTTTGTTCTGTGGAGATCAATGGCAGTCGCTTCACGGAAAATAACGAAGTTCAGCCGCATCACAGTTAGACTGGCAAGCCGACCCAACCGATTTGGGAAGAGGTTCAGAGAATAATGATGATATACGTACGCCGTACGCCTACCGGGTAGCCCATTCATTGAATACTACTTCTCCCTCAAAATGGACTTAACAAAGGTCAATCAAAGATCAATATAAGTAGATGAGTTTTTTGCTCTGCTGACGAAAAACCTCATCTACTAACCTATATTGATGTGCTGCTGTGCTGAGCGGCTGAGCCTGTTGGAAGGCTCTAATTTAATGCCTTTTTTGAAGAGCAATTTCTCGAAGAAAAGTATTAGAACTGATTTTCCTAAGTTTCCAATCAAATATCGGGGATATTGGTATTACTTGGAAAAACCACAGCAGAGAGTTCAACACGGTGCACAGTTTAGTTTTCCTTGTCTTATTATTTCCTCAAAGGCTTGACCTATAGGTTGATGTAAATAGACTTCCTTTAAAGAGAGAACGAAGAGCATTGTAAAACTACATCACACGACACACCTCGCCAACAAAATACAAATTCTGTAATGTCAGACACAAAAAAAAATTAAAGAATTCGTTTCATAAGAAAAAATGAATCGCACGTGTTTGTGTGTACAAGAATAAGAGTACTATGCTGCCGTCGTAATTAGAAAGGGCACAACTAACATTTTGTAAATATTGAGAAAATCGAGATTGAAATATTTTTTTGTTTTTGTTGAAAAAAACCGTACTAAACTAAGTTTTCAATAATTCTGTGAATGGTAATACTTGCATTTGTATAGTACGTATAAGACCATAGCAATTTTTTGATTTAATTTTAATGCATATAATTAATAATTAGCATAATTTGTTTCATCTTAACATAAAAAATAAGATAAAATCAATCATGTTACGTTTAAAAGGCATATACTACCAAATATGCCTTTTCAATGTAAAATTTTGAGTACAATTTTTTTATTTTACAATGAAAAGGCACTTTTATGCAATTGTGTAAGGTGTGGGTTAAATAGTGAAGGCATAACTGCCAATGTGTATATTTTCATATGAAATTTTAAGGTGTGGGTTAAAGAGTAAAAGCATAACTGCCAGTGTGTATATTTTCATAATTAAATTTTAAGGTGTGGGTTAAATAGTAAAGGCATAACAGCTGCCAGTTGTGCCTTTTCTTGCTACGTTGTTGGTAAAAAAATTTAGCACAATTGCCACATAAGCTCTTTCTATTTGAAATGCGCCGATTATGCCTTTTCAATTAGAAATGTTAAAACCATAAATGTGAAATGGAAAACATATGTCACAATGTGCCCTTTTCTTTACAAAAACTTAAAAAATGGTGCATTTGTGCCATGCTATCTCTGTTTATTTTGTTGCTAAAAATACACAAAAAATTAGGCAGATAGGCCTATTTTTCCTGATTCCGAATATGTATATAACTCAATTTCGCAAAAAATGTTAGTTGTGCCCTTTTTTCTTACGACGGCAGTATGTTGAGTCTATTTTTATTAACGTATCGTTTCAGATAGCGATTGTGTGTAAGTGTGCACTGTACAGATGAAATACACAAACGCACACACAACAAGGAAATTAGGACATTCGCAATTTACATAGTGAAAGATTTTAAGTAAGTACTTACGTGATAGACAATGTTTTTAAGATCGCGAACTTAATTGGCTCGACGTCGTCGGTTGTTACTCATTTTGTACTGCATTATTAATTAGTAAGGTACCGTAAAAGGGAGTGAATAGGAATCCAGGGGTGGATAGATATCAATGGTCAATGGAATATTTTGTTTAATTTTTTTATGGAATTCTAACAGACTTACTTATATTTCATGATTCTGTTATTACAATGAATTAACTAGTCCAAATTTTTGCTTGAAAGAACATAACTACAGAATTTAGTTGACTATTTTATTTCTATTCACCCTTCGATCTCTATTCACCCCGTTTTACACCAGCGAAATAGGTCGTCGAGCCCCAAGTTATTAGCCAATTTTAGAGGAATTCATTGAAAAATGAAGTAGGTAACTATCTTCATTCCGTGGGAATAATCAACTTGTGAATATTCTGGGTAGTCTTACACACTGGTAATTGAGACCCAAAATGGCGCGCGGCTGTAATCGGTTCCAGATCATATCACCAGAAAAACAGTCATGTAACTTAATTACAGAACTAGCCACTTGCGTTTGCGTCGATTCTTAAGAATACCTACCTATTAGAATTTCCTCAAGTAAGAGTTCCAGTGTCCATCCGCTCTACCTCACCTCCGGCAACTGAAGACCCAAAGACGGCGTGCGTTTTGGTCGGTTCGAGTCCGACATAACCTACCCAACCGGCTCCGGTAGCGAGTTATCCGTGGGGATATTTCGCACGATAAAAAAACAAAAAAAAAGTGTCCATCCCCTGAGTTTCACCTGGCTTTGACTTTGCTCAAACTTTTGTCAAAGTAGGTTCGTCACCGCTTTTCTTTCCTTTTTCCGTGCGCGAAACCTCCACGATTACCAATCTCCGTAGTTGGTGAGAGAGATGTTATGTCGGACTCGAACCGTCTAAAACTCACTGCGTTTTTAGGTCTTTAGTCGTCGGAGGTGTGAAGTAGCCAACATAACCGATATTTCGAGGAGACCCCGTCGGGTGTAGGGATCACGGTGTCCCCGTTTAGCCTCTAAACTAAAATCTGAGGCCCAATGCACTAACCTACTCAGCTTGTAGGTAAAACCACGACTAACAGCGGGAGTGTAAGGAGAAGTATTACTCACCACTGGGGCCACCAACAACAAAAGTCTTCTTATTAAAGTACTCTTCATAAGAATCATGGTCTATTTCCTCTGTTATGTCTTGATCATTAACTTTGCGAGTCTCTGTGGTTGTCCAATGAACTTTGCAGAAGCCTTTAAGGCTTACATATATACCTGAAAAAAAAATATATTCAATAAGTGGTGAAGCCCGGGTTCTGAGTGCTGAAATCTCAGATGCTTTTGAGACTGACTGGCTTTTGAGAATTAACTTTCAATTAAACAGCAATACATTTTAACATCAATAAATAATATAGAGGTACATCGGCTAAAACATTATTTAAGAATATTTTTTATCAAATTTTATTTTCAGACTGATATCATGGTAGATATTTTTTTACAGAAGATGTTACATAGGTATTTAAAAATCTCTATCAGTACATATTATATTGTGGCGGTACCACATGTACCCAGCGCCATCTAGCAACAGCACGAGTAGGAGGATCCTCCCTTTGTGTTGGAGGGACATCACATCCCGTTCCTCCACAATATCATTAATATATATATATATATATATATATATATATCAGTATTATATTGTTTTGTTCAACTAAATGTTCGCTGTACTTTATTATTGTATAGGTACCTATAAAAAAGGTACAGCATTCCAGACAAGCTCAAGTAGCTTATGGTTTGCTTTCTACTTGTTGAAAATGTATGTTGTGAATGCGAATAAATAAATATAAAAAAAAAAAAGTGAAAATATCATGAAAAATAAATAAAACACTACCTTCACAATTTTTAATACAATAAAAATGTATTAATAAATCTGATTTATATTGCTATAATAATCATTTTATGCGTATTAAAAAAATCATTTGTTAGGCGGTCGAACTACACGTTACGGAGCGGAGAAGTAATCCAATGTACGACATATAAATGATTGTGTTCCTTCAGGGTATTTTTAAACTTACCATGTATAGTTTTAGGCTTTCCTTGGTCAAAAATAATTCGGCCGTAAATAGTCTGACCGGCATAATAAGCACCATTGTCACTATCCAAAAGGATCTGACCCGCGTCAAAGCCCATTTTTAAAAATTCACAATATCACTACACTACAACCGCACACGAAACTTCACAAAATACCTTACAGATTTTATAGCATTGATTGGTTGACCGACATTCGACGACTAGCTTAGCTAGACAAGACGGACCGCACCAATCCACACCGGCGGTGGCTGGGGCTGGGCCGTATGTCGTAAAAAGTAAGATCATAGAAAATGTAATTAAAGTGAATTAAAAAAATTGCTTGATTTTAAACTTTTGTAGTTTGACGTTTGAACTTTTGACAATAGAGATGTGCGATCACAGATTATATTATGGGCCATCAATCGAATTAAACATGGAAGTTTTCGTGTTTCCTGGTTTTACACTTCATTTATTTATCATGCTTTTGCGCGATAATGTTTCATATTCGTTCTGTGAATGTATAATACTCAAATATTATGTATGTGCTAATTTTAAAAGTCTACTCTACTCGCAAAGCAATAAAAAAATCAGATACGATGTCATTCGATACTTGTTCGATATGTAACCATTTTGTGATTTTGTGCATCCCTAATTAGCAGTGACATTTTCTGTCACGTTCTGAAAATTCGTTCTTTCATTATGTTTACTGTGTTCTGAAATCGATTATGTAGGATTTTTATAAACCGTAGTTATTTAATCATATTTCAACTGTTTCAATAATGATTATTATTTTCTCTGTTAAATATTTCGGGATATTTACTGTTTGTTGATTTTATGGAGCACCCGATATTTATCCCATATAGATCTACCCTCTTTCTCACTCACTTACTACGCGCACTGCCACTACCACTGTTCATGTTCTCGCACTGTACTCGATCGGACTACACGACACTCACTGTATCGACTCGCACGGTTTTTGGAGTTGACGTTTGTTTGGGTTTTATAAACTTACGAATTATCGGGTACCAGACACTTGCTAGTTGAAACCCATCTTCCTGGTTGAATTTTTTGTGCTTTTTGATTTCAAAAGCTTCTTTCACCATTCTGGGTATATAGTGCCGCGTGGAACCTGCAGGTTTACTTTAAGTGAAAGGAGTGACAGATAAGGTTGCAAATATTATAAACATTCGTGTGTATGTGAGTGTTTTGTTGAGTTCCCTTCCAGCAAACCCGGGACTGTACAGAGGAATTCCAATGCCAAGAAAGGCGAAGTCTTGTGTACCTACACGAAAATATTACTCCTTTTCGTATTTAAAAAACAAGTATTTAAAGAAGGTCTATTATTGATTTATTGATGAATCACTGGACATTGCAGTTGGATCACGGGTAATTCATAAATAAATAACTGGCAATTCCTAAAAAGTTATAGGTAAGGTAGGAAAAAAAAACTTCCGTCCACATAAAATATTGGTGTATTTCATACATTGACATTTAAATCGTATAGTTCACAATAAACTTTTATAAACGTTATAAAAATACAATTTTATTGTAAATGGCCAACACTTGTACATTATTATTATACTTACAACTAGAAGCGGGTAGAGGCCAGTAATAGCCAGCGCAAAGCTAAAGGCCCGTATTCCAGAACGATTCCCAGTATAGAGCTCTAAAATAGCCATGAAGATCGTAAACAACAATACGGTAGCAATATACGCTCAAATACAATTGCGCAAATTTAGGCTTGCAGTGTAACGTGAGTTGTGCAAATTTCAAGAACGAGGCTCGCGCAATTATACTTGAAAGTGTATAGCTACCGTAACAGTACATTACGAGAGTTCGGGTAAGATCGGCTTCCTTCGGTTATGAATCGTCCTCTCAATCGTACTACAGTGCAATATCAAAGCTATTTAGTTTGAGTGTTACCGACCCCTTCCAGTAACGGTAAATTATTCGGGGGCTAGATGGCGACAGAATGGGCACATCTTAAAGAGATGTACAAGGATCTGCCGGGGTCCGAGAGATGTGTTTTGTATTATCTTACCTCCGGCAATCAAAGAACCAAAGATTTGATTCCGACATAATCCCCTCCTCCGAGTATGGCATCCGTGAGCATTTTGCGCACGATAAAAAAAGACAGCTCTTATACTATATAGTTTCTGTTTTTAAAGATAAACGGTTTTAATTACTTTATAAAGATATCAAACTGTCAGTTCGATGTACGATTGAGCGAGCGCGTTCTACAGAACGGAAGCAAGACCATCTTACACACTCTTCTTACATTCTCACTCTGTGCGTATAGTTCAAGCTATGCATATTCCTTGATTGTCAAAAATGAGTAGATACAGAACTTTCCTTCATATTTAACAATTGCTTTTAACACAAAATATGGTTTCTAAAATATATTATCACATACATTATTATAAAAAATCAAGATTTAGAATATTATCTAAAAAGTACAGTCGGCAAAGGAGACAAGTAGACAGGTTTTCCTTGGTGAGAAAATATTCAGTCATAGATAATTTATCCGGAATAATAAGCACCATATAAGTTTGCAGGGTTAGAAGGCAGACAATACAATTTTTTATGTATGATCTCTGTACTTTCTGTGTGCATTAAAGAATTCAGAATTAAGCACCAGTATCATTATCCAAAATAATCTGATCGGCCGTAAAACCCCATTTCATAAATTCAAAAAAATTCATAATGATCACAACACTACGAACGCATTCAAACTTCATGAAATACAATTTATACTTAGATTTTATAGCATTGGTTGGTTCACACGGGAGTAAACGACTAGACCGCACAAATCAACTTTTTATAAAACTTTAATGAAAAGGTGTACATGTACACTTATCCCCTTTGCCGTGTGTACATGGTCCACAGAAAAAAAAATATTTTCGGATCGATGTCAAGTGGAGTTACTTCGTAATGGTAAGTACTAATATTAAGTTAATGGGCTAGCCCAGTACTGGTTGCACTTAATAATAATGCGTAAAAACTAATGCAATTGCAAGCACCTACATAAGCGAAAAGACTACACAGGAGGCCTAGACAAAACGCATTCGCTCCGAAGCTACATTCGCCATCGCTCTGAAAATGTATGAGAGTGACATTTGGTGTCGGAATCGGATCACATGACATTTTGACAGCAAATGTCACTTCCATACATTTTAAGTGCGATGGCGAGTGTCACTTCTGAGCGAATGCATTTTGTCTAGGCCCCCAGTACCTACACAACATGGATAATAATTTTTAAACTACGGGTACAAAACATACCAACTGCCACCATTGACATGGGTTATCCGTTATGACTTTTGTCTGGAGCGAAATTCCACTAATCGTTAACAATGGTCCAAAAACTGGGATTACAAAAACTGCCATTGAATTTTCGACTTTACACACAGACTTAAAGATCAAAATTAAAAGAAAAATAATCCATTTTCTCTATCTCTATTTGTTTGCGACTTTAAAATCATAGCAGTAAAGTTTGAAAATCAATGCCATTTTTTGTAATTCCAATGGTTTGGCAATGGTTGGTAATTGGTAGAATCGGGGCCTAGGGCCCTAGGGCGGCCTAGGGATTTTGACAATATCAATCCATCAATTAGCCTATTACATAGGCTTCTCACAAAATGTCCTATGCGTACCCAGTAAATGGTCTATCTTCATCTAAATCCGTTTAAAACAGTTTATGCGTGATTGAGTAACAAAAATCCAAACATCTTCAAATTACTACATTTATATTGTTAGTAGGTTAAAAATTTAAAATTCAAACTTTTTTAAAATACCTCTTTCTTAATATGTAAATAAAAGATACATAGACTAGCCGTGATTCGTGCAATTTCAGTCCTTGCGTCATATCCCGTAGTAAGCCTTCCCGAAGAGGGAAACATCTATTTCTATTATGCTCAATTACTATATTTTGACATATATTTGACATATTATATATTATTATCTAAGTAGATTCTGACATTAAATAAACATTGAATTTTAGTTTAGACGAGTTAGAACATAGCCTATGAAGCAATTATTAATTACAAATGTGTGGAGGTAATGCATGTAAAAATCTGGTAGGGAATAGAAATTTAATATTTGCACGCCACAAATGGCAGAATATGCTGTATATCCTAAATCACCCCAACACCTGTAACCAACCATATTCTAGGAAATAAAGATTCTTATTCTTATTCTTATTCTTATCCTTATCCTTATTCTTATTCTTATTCTTATTCTTATTCTTATTCTTATTCTTATTCTTATTCTTATTCTTATTTTTCTTATGGCAAGTGTTGCCGATACTAATGCCGACAATTCTGCCAAAGTCAAACGTGTGATGGAGTCCCAATGGGAAAAAGAGCGAAACTTATGTTCAGGTACTGCACGGCAAAAACGCCGTCAATTTGACAGAAGAAGTCCCTGCGGTCAATTTCAGAGAAAACGGACAACTCATTTTGCTTTACCGTATGCCACTAACTGGAATATTGTATGAAACAGAAATTACGTGACCGAAATTACGCGACTCACACTAATCACAAAATTAAATATTATGCCGTATCGACTCAATATTAAATTATAAGAATATAGTATTTATAAAGCAAGTAAACTTCATTACTGTCAAAACTACTGTCTAAAAACTAACCATAAATGCTTTAATAATGCTTGTACTTGGTACAACGAGAGAATATCTTCAAAGTAATCGCTAGACAAATGAAATAGGTACATTCATGTTATTTTATAAAAATGAATCGTCTTACATAAATACCCGGTATAACATAAGAGACGTTTATAAAAAAAAAATTAAAAACTGTCTCGTAAAAATAAAATATAAAAAAACATCTTCATAAAAAATAACATACCGAGCAGTTTCTGGGACTGTCGGTCGATAGAGGTAAGTATTACGTAACCCGTGAATTGTACCAATGGTAACGCCCAAGCGTTTGGTGGCGATGACGCTCTAGTTCCATTATGTATGTTCATCCAAAAAGTGCTTATTTACATAAAGAAGTATTCACTTCAATAATATCGATTGGTACGTCAAATCGAATAGGAAACCGCATAAGTACGCTAAGCCTAAATGTCATCATTTCAATGAACTAAAGTTACGGCACACTATAATGGTCGTTTTGACACGACTGGTTTTGATCGTTTTCTTTTTTTGGTGTGTAAAGTTTATTTTCTTCTGTGCCAGTCTCACCATATTTTTCTTTAGTTTTCGTCTAACAGTTCGTTGTCCATTATAAAACGCTTTGTGTGATAACGGCCATCATAGCATGCCGCAATTATAATTGAAAATAGTTTGTTCTATGCGACGGGTAGTTGTATATTTTGCACTTAGAAAAAATGGCAGCATGGCACATATAACCTTTAAATATTTTGTTTATATGTTTGTATAACCTGTACCTACATATTTCGATTAAGTATTAAATATATTTTTCATAGGCACAATAATAATATGACGAGGTTTCATAAGGCTTAGTAGGTAATTAAGTTTCACTTATAAGACTAATAAGATTCTTCTTAGCGTTTACGTTAGTAGATAGCCGGATAGACTGTGGTTTCCGTTTATTATATCTCCTGTAAACGAAATATGTTCTTAAAGATTTTAACATATCTACTAAGGAGAGTGTGACTCTCTATAAGAGAGGGTCTTTGCCTGAAATTTACAATATCAAATATGTGTACGAGACTACTATTTTTCCGTGCGCGAAATCCCCACGGATACCAATCCTACAGAAGCGAAGCAGCAGAAGCAGGCCACAGCGGTTGCGCAAAGTGCGCCTCCCCATATATGCAGAGGATAGATGGGAACACCATGGTTCCCACATTAAGGAAAGGCGGTCATCTGTAAGAGATGTCCCCTGGTCTGCCGAAATGCGAGATATATGGCTTGTATTAGCTTACCTCTGGCAATCAAAGACCCATAGACGGCGTGCGTTTTAGTCGGTTCGAGTCCGACATAACTTACCCAACCGGCTCCGGTGGGGGGTATCCGGGGGGATTTTTATATAAAAGGGGGGGGGGGGGGTTAGGAAGCATACTATTGTTATGAATAGTGATGGTGCTTAGTTAGTATTTCAATTGGGATACTTACACCGCCAGAAACTGGTGATTTAACTTGGAGGTGCCGATGCGTTCCCGTATGGATTGGAAGTCGAACTACTTGGCTGCAAACGAAACATTTGACGTTAGGTGATAGTTTAGCTGGCTATAAAGTACCCGGCGTATATCTTGACCCCAAATTGCGTGAGGAACCGAGACCCTGGAGCGTGTGGATTGGTTTGATATAACCTATGATTGGTAGATTTGAGCTCCTCCGACGCTATGACGCACTATCCCTTAAGTTATATACCGACAATTATACTTCTGTACGTGTTTAAAGTTACAGATGGGTATCAAACCCGTGCGGGTCATACCCATTGATGATAAATACGTCACCAAGAGCGGGAAGCGACTAGTACAATAACTTTTAGTATCATAAAATACTACTTCATTTTATTTATTTATACTTACAATAAATGAGATTTATGGCAGTCCCACTTAAATATCTTTTCACTTCTATTTTAAACTTATTAAGTGGCAGGTCAACCAAATCCTGAGGAATTTTATTAAATATTTTGATAGATTCGTCCGGTCCGTTTGATAGATCGAGCCGCGGTAGCCTAGTGGTATGGGTAATGGACTGCTGAGACGAGGTCTCGAGTTCGATTCCAGGTTACCATGGCACACACCAATGACTTTTCGATGCTTTTCGAAGTTATGTGTGTATTTATCGCAGGTTTATAAGTGCCTCGGAGAGCACGTTAAGCCGTCGGTCCCGGTTGCCATACCAACATCTATGGCAGTCGTTACGGGTAGTTGGAGCCCTCAAAAGTCCAACCAGCCTAACTTGGAACTTCGATATCGCCATTGGTCATTAGACCATTGGTTGTGGAGGTCAGATGGCAGTCGCTTCACGGAAAATATCGAAGTTCAGCCGCATCACAGTTAGACTGGAAAGCCGACCCCAACTGAGTTGGGAAAAAGGTTCAGGGAATGATGATTTTGATAGATTCGTTCAGAAACTTTTGTAGCCCACTATAAGTATGTAGGTATAAAATACTCACAGTCGGTGCGGACGCCCCTGGCGTCAATAAGGGTGCTGTAGCAGAAGTGTTACCCTCAATCACCTCAAAGCCAGTGTCTTGAGCCTCGGAAATGTCATTTGGATCAAACCCTGGATAAGGTGGTGGTAGGTCACCTTTAGTATCGGTCGGAAACATGGTAGGCTCTGGTTTTTTTTCCGGGTAAGGTTGGTCCTCAGGATAAGGGTAAGGTTGGTTCTCAGGATAAGGGTAAGGTTGGCTCTCAGGATAGGGGTAAGGCGGGTTCCCAGGGTTGGGATGAGGCGGGTTCTGTGGATAGGGGTAGGGTAGGGGAGGGTTGACGACTGGTCCAGGGTAAAATTTAGCCCCAGGGATGTTATCCTGGAAACCAATCAGAGGGACATTGCCAATGAGAACCCGCTGAGCTTCCTCGCTGTTTTGGTGACAGCCACTGGTATCAGCTGTTACCTGAAGAATTAAAAACTTATTAATTTTATTCGGAACCAGCGGCTCCACCTATAGGGAACCTATTTTAGGAATAAATTTATCATTGTACAAGATATTAGCCAGATCTGTCCAGCTGGTTAAGCGTGTTTGAGTCCCTACTAAACATCTAAATATTTGAACAGCTTCACAAATTTTCAGGATCTGTACCATAAAACCACATATCAGTTTGTGGTAGGCCCGCAAATTCTACTAATATTATGTATAAAATGTAAAAGTTTGTGAAGATGTTTGGATATTTATTATTCAATCACGCTTTAACGGCTGAGCAGATTTGACTAAAATTTAGTACGGGTATAGACTAAAATCGGGAATAACGCATAAGGTGCCGTAGTTGCAGAAACGGTATCTGAATTTCACGCGGGCGACGCCGCGGCATTAACTAGTTTGTGAAAATGGGAAGTAATATAGGGGTGTACCTTAAAAATGTAGTTGATATCGATATACCGACACCCATCGAAGTTGTACGCCTCTACGGGCGGGATCAGCATCTGCAGGTTCCAGTTGGGGACGGTTCCAGCTGCGACGGGACCCTCCTTAAGTTCCACCAATGTATTAGTCTCGGTCCTGACGCCCGGGTTTGTAGTTGCAATGAATCTGACATCCTGAAGAATTTAAAATTAAATAACATTTGTGGAATGAGGAGAAGCAGGAGCAATGGCGCATTTTGCTGCGATTGGCTAATTAATTGGATTTGTCACTTAAATCCAAATGAATGAAATTTTTCCTCTAGAATTCCTAAGATAACGATAAAATTTTGGAAATAACTTTAACTCTCTTTATAATAATGATATATTAATGAATTCTTTATGCAAGCAACATTGGCTCTGGTTGGTAACTGTATAATATGTAGTGCTTGTATGTATAATATGTAGGTGTGTATTTACAAAAAAAAATGTATCATGAAAAAAAAATAAAAAATGTATCATGAAAAATGTAATATGCATAGATACATTTTTTTATTGCTTGTGTTACGATGTTACGTACGAGAAGCTAGTTAAGCTATGCTTACCATGGGTCTAGGTGACGTTGTGTAGATTGTCCTACAATACAATATATTGTGTTCAGACAGTTGTTATACAAGTTTTCAACAAAATTTCAACCAGTATTGCGTCAAACATGTTTATAACTTGTTTCTTGGTGTACACGAGATATAATTATTTCGGTTCCTAGTTTTCTTATTAAAGAAGCTAACATTACTTACATAAATTTCTTTTTTTTTCTTAATTATGCAGTTTAATCGATATATTTATTTAGATAAAAACCGACATTACAATATAATATATATGCGTTATGCTTAGGTATTAAGGTTATTTTCGGCACGACCTTCACAAAGTAGCTTTTGCAGTATCGAAGAATATTAGTTGGTTTTTATTTTTTTTAATTTTATAAAAGTTTGGAGAGCTTTGTTAAGCTTGTTTTTGTCTTTGACTGTACCTATTACCACTGCTAATGGTTGACCAGACGTGTGATCAGGACTCCGATTCGACAAATTGTCAACCATTGTCAAATCACTGAGCTGAGCTTACAAAAAATGTCATTGAATTTCAAACTTTATTGCGATATGGTTAAAGTCTATATAAGATCATTTATAAAGACATAAATATTTGTACTGGCCGGAAATCGAACCCTCATCTCCTGCGTAGCACATGAATGACTACAGCCACGTCACAGAGGTCATATACCAGCATAATTGTCTATATAGATACATACCCGTATAATGGCAAACTGGACCTCATCAATTTTGACTCGACTAAGGTTGGATATGTTGACGTCTATGGGGATGGTCTGGCCGGAGCAGAACCCTGACACCGGCATCCTGACCTGGATCTCTGACGTGCCCGCAGTTACGCACCAGCAGCAGTACGAGTTCACCAGCTTGAATTGTACAGGTTCCTGACAACAGTATAAAAAGTATCAGTAATAAATAAATGTTCAATGAAAAATAAATCATTCCCGTCCGAATTGAACAGTCCGACTGGGCAAGGATGTACTTCCCCAGTTGGACGAGTCGGAGTGTAACATACAGATATACAAACTAATCGAATCATATTATATATTCTGTCCTCCGTATATACAGGCAGACGGAGTAACTCCCCCCCTCCCCCCTGGGGCCCTAGGCACACAAAAAAATGGGGCCCCTGGAGTGGTGGTGCCTAGGCACGTGCCCCGAGTGACCCTAAGGTAAAGACCGCACTGGTTAGGAGAACACGCACAATGGCCCAGAAAGGGAGGCTAGGTGCGGAAAAAGGAGTCCCAATACGATAGGGGAACTCTCCCGAAAACGAAAACAAGGGATACTACTGACCATTTTAGTAAAATTGGGCTACTTTTTTATCTCAATACTTTTTTCGGTACCTACCTTAATTTTTAAACATTTTTATTAGCATAATTCACGCAACATCATGGTACCTAAAGAGTCGCAATGAAAAAACATAGCCCTATTTGTTAAACTGGTCAGTAGTAGGTTTCCCTGTTTTCGTTTTCGGGTGTGTCCACTGTTTATTTAAGTAAATATTATTATTTTTGTTTTTGCATATTATTGCTATATTTATTCTATTTTTACTGTTGATTGATGGCACTTGGTAGAATTTGTTGTTACACATATTGAGAACTCACTTGTTCCACAGTATTTTTATTTCTTAATAGACCTGACCGGTTTTATATTTATTCGTTTAATTTTGTTGTGATAATTGTTTTTTTTATGTGTATTGTAAGTGTGTGTATAATAAATAGTTCTTTCTTTCTAAATAAATAAATAATAAAAAAATATTATAATTAGCTTCAATGCTACCTACTTTTATCGAAAAGTAATTTCAAGGTCATTAATCAATGTTTATCTCGATTACGGTACCTACTGCTCAGACGCAGACGGCGAGATACACTAATTAAATTAATTAGTCTGTGAGGGCTCGATTTCTGTGAATTCGACGCACATGGGATGTTCGTTTGACCTTGACCCCTGAACGTTACACTAAAAAATATACCCAGTGTCACTTGCAAATGATTATTAGGATACTCCCTATAGTAAACAATATTGAGGCCACAGAGTTAATACAGGTATTTAAACATACAACATATTATTATTGTTCAGGCATTAAAAAAAAATATAGGTACCTATAACTATTCCTGAACTAAAAAGCATGTACTCTTGCCCGTTTAAACCTGCTTAATTCAAGGCAAAATCAAGCGAGTTTTTTTGTTTGTTTACAGTTTTATCAGTTTTGAGAATACTCTTGCACAATATAGTTCACGGCAATTAACCGGCCTATGGCGGCGTATGCGCAGCGCTTCAGCATCACACATCGAATGTGTGCGACAATTATGCTCGCTTTATTCTGCGAATGTCATGTGATAAAGTAACAATGATAACATTTGGTATTTAAACTTTAAGTTTTTAAATATGGCGTGTTTCATGATAGATCTCCAATTTCTATTTCTGTTTATTGCAGAATACCTGGTGCCCGCGGTTCGGCCCGCGTACTATTCTGGTCTGGCAACCCATGTGAACCTGATCTGGGTAGTAGTCTCAACTGCTCGATTAAATGAACCTATCAATGTATCAAATTAAAGCCAGGGGCCTTACTCCGAAAAACGAAAATAATCGTATCCGTTGACGTTTCGGTCATTTAGCTACTCCGAAGTGTTTCGTTTCGGATTTCGGATCCGTCTTCGATCGTTTGACATTGAGGTTATCGATCGTTGTCAGTGCACCTACTCCCAAAATACATTTGACGTTTTCGTTGTCGTTGTTTGACAAGTAATCTTGCGGATTATTACTTGAAATTCAACGACAGCTATATAGCTTTCGTAAGACTTTCGGATTTGAATTTTTATCTACGAAAATGGCGAGATTTTTATTGTTGGACGAAAAAATGAAGGAAGAAGCGACTGAGCGAAGCCAAAATCGTATCCGGCTTCGAAAAAAATGTTTTGTCTCTAACTATAGATTGACGATGACGAGGGAGTCCACTACAAACATACGTACGTTTGATACGTACGTATGTGTGTAGTTTCAAACTTGAAATTGTCAAACTGTCAAAGTATGTATTAAAAACATAAAACAATACCTACTATGGCACAAGGGTTTTTAAGATCGTTTACATTAAATATATGTAAGTCCTTGAAAAATGATATTTTATTGATATAACAGTAGGTACTTTTGTAACAATAATCTCATATATGTTTTAATTTGACGCTCTTTTCATTAGAACACAACTATATTTTTTAATTTTCATTTGTTAACGGTTTTTAGATGTTTATAATATATTGGACTACACTTTTTATCTAGATTCGATCGTTTGTCTATGATTCCGAAAACGGCGAAATTCGTCTGTCGTCACCGAAAGGTTTTCGGAGTAACTTTAATGGTCCGTGTTCGGCGACCGTTCGTTCTGATCCGAAACGTTCATGTTCGATTTTCGGAGTAAGACCCCAGATTCGTTCAGCCGTTTTGCGTGTTTGAGTAGAAAACCTAGAAGGAAAGATGCGTGCGCCGTGACATCCGTGCTGATGATTTCACTATTAGCTATATTTTTAATGCAGGAACGGCTCACGTTGGACCACTATATCACCTGATTGAAAGTGATAATGCGGCCGAAGGTTCGGCATGTTCACCTAGAATAAACTTGTTCACCCTACTTAGGAAGAACTGAAAGTTTATAAAATATTGCACTGATTTTTTAGTTACCCTGTTGTAGCTAGGTGGCTTAACGATTAAAAATCAATCTATCGATGGTTTCCTACAATGTCGTAAGTAAATGTTGAAGCACGTCTCTTATACAGACTTATTATATGTATAGATGGGCTACATACCCTGCAATATGGATTCATATTCAAATTCACTGGCGCAGTCACTATCATGGCGACCTTTTTCTCCTTATTCATGGTCAGAAATCCGCTAGTGTGCATTACTACTTTGACGCGGTATCGGATGTGTCCGTAATGGGCTTCGAAGGACGACGGAATGGTGGTTGGAAGCGTGTGGTCGAAATTATACTCGTAATGACCTGGTTGCAAGTGATGTTCGGCTGGAAGAAACATTTAGGATTTAAATACGTTTATGAACAGTTTAAATTTAATAGGCGTAACAATTTAATACATTGTCCAAAAGATATAAAACGGTGCGCTTTTTAATGACGGTGATGTATTCAGAAAAATAGAAAGCGTGAATAATACATTTAATTTTGTTATGTATAGTGACCGGCTTTTCCCTTGACCCCTGAGAAATGAGACGCGTGCGTATTGGTACTCTTTGCTATCCTCAAAAGGCACTCAAAGTAGGCGCTTAAAGAGTACATTTTGTGAAGGATCAAGGTATTTTATGCCGGTAATTATACATGTGGGGAGAAGAGTCTCAAAACAATATTACACTCACCAGCGGGATTGCCACAAACATACGTCTCCGAGTTGAAATACTCTTCATAGGAGCTATGGTGTACTGTCTCGGAAACGGTTCGTTTGCCTTGAGTTCGACGCCTTGTGGTTGTCCAATGGACTTTGCAGTACCCTTTGAAACTTATACATATTCCTAAAACAATATTTTTATTTATAATTCTTGAAGGAGTTCAGGGCTCTTGGCAACTTCACTTGCTAGCTAATGCAAACAAATGAAATTGCCAGACTAATGCAATTCCATCTATTCAATAAGGTATTAGAAAGTTTTACAAGTTTAGTAGCAAGAACCTGTCACCCCTATTGTTACACATGTCCCTAGGCCACGACATCACAGTAACCCCTTTTCATCAAGTACTATTACTAGTTCCTGTGGGGACCCCATTAACCAGACGAATAATCAACATACGGAGCAGAATATTCCAGCAAGAACCAAGCAGTTTGGTGAGTCTTTCCTCTGCTGCACTATTAAGTCTTGGAATTCCTTACCGGCGCACGTGTTCCTTCTTCCTATAGTCCCAGGTCCTTTAAAGGGTGAAAAAGTATCTGAGGAGCCCGTCAAGCTGAGCGCCACCATTGCAGCACTGTACGTGTTTGCAATGGTGACCCTTTTTCATCAGGCTTTGCCTTTCGGTCAAGGTGAAGTCAAATTGACGTGCCATAAATAAATAAAAACAAAATATGCACTGAGACTGCATTTGGTAACTTCAGTATAAAAATACATAGTTATGCATTGCAGAAGCTATATTAAAAAAAGTCAATGTCAAGACAGTCATTATAACTGTATACTAAACTGCAAAGGTATGACTGAACATTAATGTTATATTAAACATTTTCATGTCACAAGTGTTGAACTCATAGAAAAATTAAGTAGTTGAATTGTTGTATGCCTGCTTAGTGCACATATTTGTATGAATAAATATGTATATATATTTGCATTGTTCTGGGTGTTGTTATGTATAATGTGTTTTATAAAAAAAAGTATCAAGTATCTGCATACTAGATCCCATAATACAACCTAGTTAAGCTATGCTCACTTTGGGTTAGATACATACTGTATTACCTACTCTTTTACTTTTACTCACATTACGAATTATAAGTAAAAGGAAACTAAATAAATAGCAATACAACACATTATATCAGAATTAACTTTAATTTGTATTAATACATAAATTAATAAGTTGTATTGGTTTTCTACAACAAATAACGTAAGAAATACGAGAAGTACTTTTAAAAATAATATAGTACATATAATTTAAATAATTTATATTTACACTAGCGTCACTATTGTATTAGGTTTGATATGTACCTGTAATGATAGTGTAAACGTTATAAATAAATAATAAATAAAATTTATATGACTCAAATAGCTAATTCTAGCCCAATTTTAAACTAAATAACTATAACACATTATGGTATGCAATCCTCAAATGTATTGCAAATGTATGCGTTTAAATTAAAAAAATATATTGACTACTACGTACATTCACTTTTGTAAAATATTCATTCCGTAAGTCAAACACAGTAGATACTATGCGTTTGACATTTGATTCACATTGCTAACTTCAGTTTTATTCATTGATATAGAAAAGAAGCGCGGTAGCCTAGTGGTATGGGTGGTGGACTGCTGAGACGAGGTCTCGGGTTCGATCCCAGGTTTACCATGGCACACACCAATGACTGCGATACTTTTCGAAGTTATGTGTGTATTTATCGCAGGTTTATAAGTGCCCGATTGATGGCAATAGGCTCGCCACCTATTACATTGGGACCTAAATATACACTGGCGAAATGTGGGTGCTAGCACCTCTGCCTACCCCCTCGGGGATATAGGCGTGATAGTATAAAAAAAAAAAAATAGAAAAGAAAACTCCTATTTTAATTATTTTTTTAACTTGTTATGTACTCAATTTATTAAAATTAACATGTTGTTTCCATACATGTATGAGCTTATTCCACATGAAAAGCTGTTAGCTGTAAAATTTTGACGATTATGCAGTGAACTTGCAGCGATGGCGATTAATTTCAATGGAATGCAATGCAAGATTTGATCACTAACCCTGAATTTTTGTATAAATTATTTTATACTGATAGATTTATTAAATTTATTATCTATGGAATTGCAGTGTAGAATGAAAATGTAAATGGCAGGAAATGTCTCCTTCATAATATGTATTACAGCCTGACCTACAAGAATACTTGATTTGATTAGGATTCATGCTATTATATACTTATTTTTAAACTTTCACATTGCATAATATATGGTTCGAGGAAACCGGGTATTAATGCGATGCAGCTACAGTTCGTTCGCGTTAAGAATGCAGTGAGTCATCAGTGCATAGGGTGTATTCACAGTGGTGTTAAAATTCAAAAAAAGTACCTATATATATTTAAAAATGTTAAATCTCATAAATTTATATAAGTAAATAAAAAATTAGTAAAATATCATATTTTAATCACTATCACTACTATCCTCGTTAGTATTTATGATGAAAGAATTTTCTGCAGCGATTTCCATGACGTCATCTAAATCCCACATGATATTTTCTTCTTGTGCGACATGTTCGCAGCATTTCTTCCATCGATCAGCGTCTACTAAGGTAATTGCGTCATAAAATAACTTTTTTACGTCAGTAAGCTTAAAAGTTGTATTGTTTGCTGCAATATAATTTTTTATTTGGGCCCACACCAACTCAATGGGGTTCAGTTTGCAGTGGTATGGAGGTAAACGGACAATTTCAATGCCATTACTTCTAGCCATTTCATCAATCAAATATTTATCATATTGGGGGACAATTTCCGCGGCTTTCTTTAACAATTCTTTTTTTAAATAACTCATGTCCATGAGTATCCCTTTGCTTTTTACCCAGTCTATTATTTGTTGTTTATTCCAAGAGGTTGTTGGTAATTTCTCGAGTTTGACAGAATGATAGGGAGCGTTGTTCATGACAACAATGCTCCCTGGTTCTAGCTTAGGCACTATGTTTTCGAACCACTCTAGGAATCTGTCACCGTCCATCTCCACATGATAATCTTTTGTTGATTTTGACTCAAAAACTAATAGACCTCCTTCCACAAATCCTTTGTCGCTACCAATGTGTAAAACAATTAACCTTTTTCCCTTTCCAGTAGGTACTCTTGGACCGGTAGATAAACCGTCTTGAAAAGCATGTTTCTTGTTTTTTATAGTTGTGTCCAACCACGCTTTTGATTTAACATGTCCGGCGTTTACCCATGTTTCGTCAAGAAAGTATATGGTTTTATTTGCTTTTCTGTGTTCTTTGATTTGCCTGAGATATTTACGCCGCCACAAAACAATGTCTTCTCTTTCCATTAATAATGTTCTATTATCCTGTTTATTAAATTCAAATCCCAGCTCATGCATTATTTTATGAAGTGTGGTACGTTTAAACGTTGGAACATCTTCATCAGCTTCACACATGGTCATAATTTTATTTAATGTCGGGTATTCATTATTAAAATATATATTGAGTGAACTTTTCTCCTTATTGCACATTTGTCTAATTCATCGAATTTATCAACAATAGACTTCCGCCCCTTTTTTTCACTGGCGATTTCAATGTATTGTTTTCCTTTTTTTCACTAAGAATGTTATGAATTTAAGAATGAATGTTAAACTTTTCTCTCGGACACACCGCAAGCAGCTGACGTTTTTTCTACTAAGTTGTCAACAGTGACATGTAAATCACACTGTTTAAAATACTTAAAAACATTGTAAATTACTTTTCTTTCTCCACTACGAATTAACGAACCACTTTTATTTTTACGAATTGGTGAGGTATTCATTTTTAAAAAATTTAATCAGTAAAACAAATGACAGGACACAACCGTTGCGTTCGAAGCAATATCTTCAAGTGGACATCGTGAACTTGACCTTATAATTTTACAAGATTTGATTGGTTAGGGGCGGGGCTAGGTCGAAGGACAACGATGACTTACTGCATTCTTATCGCGAACGAACTATAGTGCAAATTATCATATTTGCCATATGATTGCATAAATACCCGAGTTTTGCTAACCATATATTATTATTATATACTTATCAGGTTAGGAGGAACGTGACAGTACTCAAGATACAGGATCAACATAGTAAAAATGTCAGAGCACTTCTTTACATATAATATAATTCTTAATAAAATTGTATTAGTTTATAAGGATAATTTTATGCACCTATATATATATATATATGCACTTGCTACAATTAAAATAGATTCATAAATAAGTTATGGCTTAATAAAATTAGTGATTTCAATACTTTACAAATAGTTATGGTTAGAAGGTTTATTAAATATATTTTTAAAATGATTTTAGATTGACATATCATTCATATTGGTCATTTACACATTCACTGTTGAATTTATCTGGATATTTACCATGTTTGTTTATTTTGTTGAATAACAGTTATTATTATATTGAATTAAACGAATAATATCAGTTATTCAATGAAATAAACAAACAGGGTAAATATCCCGATAAATTTAACAGTGAATATTTTTAAAACCTTTACTATTTTTTAAAATATGTTATTATGATTCATATTTATATACAGTATTTTATATTTTGATCACATTTAATTATAATTATTTTGTCATTATTATTAGGTGGGATATTATTATACCTCTAAATATATATTTATAAGTTTATATGTAGGCATTTAATAAATAAAGTAAACGACCTTCTCAATTCAATGAAAATGTTATTAATTACAACAGTCATTAGGTTTGAACACAAAATAGGCAACCAAGGTGTGTCATAGGAAGTTAAGAATCTAGACTTTTTGTCAGCATGGCAACTGAATACAAAGAGTTCTGCCTGAATAATAATCAGGGGCCCCTTTTGCCTAATATATCTTTAAGACTACTTACCATGTATAGTTTTAGGTTTCGTTTGATCAAATACGACCCGGCCACGGACTGTCTGACCCGGAAAATAAACTCCATTTTCATTATCTAAATGTATTTGACCGTCATCAAACCCCATTTTTAAAATATAATTATACAAAACAACAGCCGACAAAAGCGTACCCGCCGCACCCCGGTTGCTTTATTGCTGGCTTGCTGCTGCTTTGACAATTTTGACAACAATGACAGATCAGTGTTGTAACAACTGATTTCCGGAATTTCACTAATGCCATTTCAAAAAATAGTACAACTATTAGGTAATTTTCAATTATTAATTGGTAGATTTTACTAATGATTACAGATTTTAAGCCGTTTTTAAGATGAAAAATAATATCATGTTTATACTTAACTATAACATTAAAATGTAATAACATGGAGAATATGTAACTGGCATGATTTTCATGTTTGGTATTCAAGGTCATGAATAAAGTCGCATATTCTGTCGAGTCAAGTCAACTCGATTCATTCATCAGTTAGTGAAGTTAGTTGTCAAAAGGATCCCGAAGGGGGAGTTTGTTTGATACAGCTGCAGCTTGGCATCCGCGTGTTTTTATTAATTTTATATCTTTTTAATATTTCTCACATAAAAGAATACAGTTTAGGATTTTTTCGAGATTGTGTACGTGTCATCTTTTGAGAATCAAAGTTTTAAGCGTGCTGAACTGAACTGTGTAATTATTCGTAACTCGCAGGTAATTAAAATGGGTTCGCAACAAAAAGATATTGAGATGAGTCCTGTGAAACCAGAGGTTCATCTTAACGTTCCGTCGGAGGTTCTAAATGCACCGGTAACTGATGAAGAAGATGTTATTATAGGAAGATTTAGAAAAATAAGTTCTGCAAAGTCTATGGCTGCTACGAACGGCAATATACAGTACCCTACAGATGTTCCATCAAAGTGTGAGGACATAGAAGTGGGAATACAGTTTCGAATGAAAGACCCTGGGGAAAGGGATCGGTTGCTACCCGATGGATTGAATGGAGCAGGTACAATCAGTCCAAATTGTCCCAGCAACGTCACCAAGAGTAGTTTTCGCGATGTGGAAAAGCCTTCTCGTTTCAAGGATCAGCCGTCTGCCACCAGATTTCAGGTATGCAAAAAGTTTTAATATTGTTTAGAGAAGATAAGATTAGAATAATTTCGCACATTGGTAATGGTTTAATTAAAAAAAACACCAAAAAAGTTTGCATATATAATTTCATTAGTACTCATATCAATTTCATAGTATAATTTAAATTATACTGTATATTTTGAATGAGATTATCATTGAAAATATGTATCAAAATATTATTAACATACTGTGATTTACATACATACAAATACAGACCTATTTCCCTCTGGGGAAGACACCGACAACATCAATTATTTTTCTTTATCTTTACATACATCACATAACTGAACATCTTCCACTGACATTTAACCTTTCATGCAATCCTGCCGGTTTTAAATTTCCGTAATTGGGTGAGTGTGTGTACCCTGACTAGCCCACCCATACACCATACATGGTGTATGGGTGGGCTAGTCAGCCATACCCAAACCACCTTAGTTTGTTCAATTCTCTTTACCACATTCTCTATGTTTTAGGTAATATTTGCATAATATATAAGCGAAGATTTGCATACCATTGAATGGTAAATGTATAAATACCATTATTAAAAAAAGCATAACATAAATTACTGATTGGCTATACATCAGTATTGATAGCCATAACCACATGCAATGCAATAATCCACCTTTCAGAGTAGTAATCCTGATAACGGAAACATCCCATCATTGTAATCGGTTCCGGTCTCCTACATAGTTATTTCATCTGACCTCAGAACTTACTATCAATTAATACTGTACTCGCAACAGACTCCTATACACACAAAACAATACTAAAATAAGTGTACAGTAAAATAATTAATGAATGGTTTAATTAGAGATAAATCAGTTTTATGTAAACCATGTACCTAGTAACAATGGGTACATGGTGTTTTGTTACAATGTGCAGTGAGATAAAACATTGTATGTTGGTCTGTATTACACATCTCTATTTGCTTGCTCAGATGTTATCAGTTCTGTTTACAATGCTGGATTTTGGAGATTACTATCTTGTACCATGATGTAGCCTACCATAGGATTACCATCTTGCCCAAAAATATACTGTGCGCAGTATCTGTTTTTTAGGTCTCTTTTCTCTTCAAAAGACACCCAAAAAATGGGTATACTCGCATGGGGTACTATGTTGGTGTACTAGCTCAAATCCAACAGTTAATATAAAAATTATATCAAAGCAATATAATATACCTATGCCACGATTTAAACATACGATTCGCCGAAGTTTGTAACGATGTGTGCCATGGGTTCATAGATAGTACAATTTATTCGATTTCCCGAACTTCATCGTTTCTAAATACTTTGTTTCGGGTGGATCCGAAGTTTCGAAGTTTCATCTTGGGTAAATTTGCACGAGAGCCATGTCTTTCTATGAGCAATTGTGCCAGCTTGAAGATGGGGATAACTTGGCCTCAAAGGTCCGGATGAGTCCATACACCTTTAAAAAGATAGTGGCATAAGTAGAACTTATCATCCCCATCCGTGCGTTATTTTTAGTCGCATCCGAGTCTTCAATTGGAAATCTGGGGTTCGCGTTTTCCAGTCTAACTGCGATGTGGCTGGACATCGATATTTTTCGTGAACCCACTGTTACTGACCTTCACAACCAATTGGCGATATGGAAGTATTGCACTTAGACCAGTTGTTGGACTTTTTACTACCATAGATACTTGTATGATAACCGGGACAGGCTTAACGTACCCTCCGAGGTACAGTAATAATGCAATACGAGGTTCTTCGAGAAGTGCATTAGAAGGTCTCTTCAGGGTCGGCAGCACGAGTGTGACGTCTCTAGTGTTGCAAAGGTCTATAGGCCATGGTACCCACTTTCCATCAAGTGGACCTTGTGCTACCAAAGTGATAAAAAAAATTAAAAGGAAAACGTTATGAATATTCATACAAATATGTGCACTGAATGGGAATCGACCCTTCGCACTCGGCTTAGTAGTCGAGTTAACTGCCCTGTGTCGTGTCAAAGAGATGTTGAACTTCTGCCTCTATTTATTTTGTGACGCCATTTTTATCATTTATCCAGGCGTGACGTAATACTTACCCATCTTGACTGCATAATACAATTTACTCGCTTAAACGCCGACTACAAGAAGGGAACGAACCAAATTAATTACTAATTTTAATGAGATGAAGCCGTATCACCATTCAGTGTGAATATTTCATTGCTTTATAGGTCTTCTTTCAATCATATCAAACTAAGTTCAGTGCTAGAACTTAAAGGTATGCGTTCGTAGTATAGAAAAAAATACAGCGTACCGTGAAATAGACTTACATAAGTGTGGTAATAGTCGTTTACTTGTATTGTAGTTCAACAAGTAATGCGAAGCGAAATTATGCGCAAATTAATTGCGGAAACTGCTATTATGCAGATCGAATTTTCATGTGGTTTTCTATTTGAAATGTGGTGGCGAGACTTAAAACTATGTATAATAGCGTTTGGTTGAATAGAACCGGAGTTGAGTATGACGAAGTGGCTTATAAAGCACTCTGCAGGCATATCATTTTTAACGACTAATCCACCTTTCAAACAAAAACTAGATCAAAAACGGTTCATCGTTCGGGACCTATGATACCACAGACAGACATACACAGACACGTAAAATTTATAACATCCCGTCGTTTTTACCACTTGGGTTATCTCCGACGTTTCCTCAAGAGGTGATCATTCTGTGGGTTAGACAGACATGTTTCCTCTTGCCACTATCCTAGCAGCAGCGGAAGGTGTATTTCGCTACTTCTAGTTTAAATGTTTTATGGGGAGAATCCAGCAGTTCCAATACATCTTGTTCCATGACAGAACTACTGGAATTCTTTTCTCGGATGGATTGTAATCCCAATACTTCCATAATGCGGATTGTTTCGTTCCATAATGAAACTAGTATATTTTTTTCTACCCTAATATTTCCATGGAACTACTGGAAAGAAAAATCCTACTTTTTTCCGTGCGCAAAATCTCTCGGGAGCCGCTGAGTGAGTTTCGAACCGACTAAAACGCACGCAGTCTTTGGGTCTCGGGAGGAAAAAAATCGTACTTTTTTCTCCCACTATTCCATTTAACTACTGGAAGAAAGAACCCCTGTAGTTCAATCATGGAACAAGACTATGTAACTGCTAGGATCTCCCCGTATATATGCAGGCTCGCTTCTTGACCTAGATTTTCTTTAGATTAGAACGTCGTCTATTAAAGTCGGTTTTACAAATGGTGTTTTCTCCTCATAACAAAACAATAGTAATAAAGATGTTGATTCACACATCTCAGTTCAGACGATTATAATCGTACTATGTAGACTCTTCGACACTGGCAGGTGTAGTCTAGCACGTACTTACGTCTGTGTCACACTATAGTAGCCAAGCAATCCCGCGGTCTAGGTCATAGGCGCCTACTTGTGCCCACCAATAAATCATAATAGCGGTAAATTGAATAAGTGCACGGCCGGCGGTAGGCTTCCTATAGCCTCGACTCGCCTGTCTTATGCCCCGTTAAGACATGGACGGTTTAAGTGGACGATGGGACACTATGGATTACGAGATCGCAATGTGCCCATCTCTACTAAGTACCCAGAGGACAATATGCCCCGGTTTGAAACATATATCTTATTCCTGCTATAAGCACTTTGCCTGTGTGTACAATTTCAGCTGAATCCATTTGGGTTTTTACGCGTGATCAAGACCGAAATAATATGAGTAGGAAGATAGCGTATTAGATACGAGACTGAACTGATGTCAGTTCTTTTTATGCCAGTAAATTGTCATAATTCTGGTATTACATTACTTAATTGTACTCAACGTAGGCAAGTATTACAGGATTAGGTGTGACAATGGTTTGGTTAAGTGACTCCTTAGTCTCTAGACGACTTGACCGTAGATTGTGTAAGTGTCAGTTTAATCGACTTTTTTTTAATGTGCGCAAAATCCCCACGAATCTATCCACCACCGCCGCCAAAGTCGGTGGAGATGATTATGTTGAACTCGAACCGACTAAAACTCCCGCTGCCTATAGGCCTTTGATTGCCAGAGGTGATCTGAAGATCAGCCTATTAACAAGGATTGGCCCTCAATGGTCCACCTGCGCTTCTCCAGCTTACCATTGAATTTCAGTACTTAAGTCTGAAGAAGTGGAAAATATGGGATGATATAAACATTTCGTCCAGCTGTCAGAAAGTCTTCCCGCTGGGCATGACCTGTCCTGGATCAGACATGAATCCTTAAACAGACTTCGAACACAAGTCGGCCGAAGCATGGAGAATCGGTCATGACGCGGACCTGTGATGTGAATGCGAAGTTGCTCCACAGACAGTGACTCTCCTGTTGGAGTATGCAGCATATACTTGTACACCGGGGGACATTATGAGCGCCTCCAGAAACGCAATCCAGGTGGCAGTGTACTGGGAATATATAATTTAAGACTAGAAAAGCCCGTCCATTCGATATTAAATGAAAAGATTATGCCCAAATATTGAATCGCCGTAGGAACGGCCCTAGTTGATCCTATGGAAAGTCCACCTCGATTCCTAAGTTAGACTAGCGTGATATTGTCTTTGCTAAGTTGTTTAATAGCTCCTACATTAATGTTTACAGACTTTTTTAGAAAATAACTCGTAGAAATGGTATGGAAATAATCATTTGGAAAAAGTAGCTGATCTTTTGTCATTTGAAGCTTCCGTTCTTGTCAAGCTCACTAAGCAGTTTATATACCTAAGATTTATAGACATTGGTCGTTTAATTTCTTACAAAATAACACTCAATATGAATAAATTACTAGGTTATTCATAGGTCTTATTCTGAACCAGGTTACGATAGCATAACCTTCATCTTTCAATCCTCGTGATTCAGGCGTACCATAAATTCCTCAATGTGCAATTTATCTTGTTCTAGCTACATGATGAATGCAAACATCTATTTCCATTGCGTACGTAGGTGTGGTTTTTCTTCTCTTAACCGTAATTTTCTTAGGATATTTACCGTAAAATTTTCAAACAAAACGTATTTGAGACGCATAATATATTATTTGGTACTGGTGGTTACGAAACGTGACTTCGTTGCTTCATTCGTACTATTTTCGCTGTACTTATGATGTATTTACGTGCATGGGCATAGCTGTGGAGTAGCAAAATCACTCAAATTGAATGTAAAAGAGCGTTATGGTATTAGTTTTTTTTAAGAGAAATATCGCCACGCCTCAGAGGCTGTTTAGCGGTT
This sequence comes from Pelosia muscerda, assembly GCA_963691645.1. Classification (NCBI taxonomy): domain Eukaryota; kingdom Metazoa; phylum Arthropoda; class Insecta; order Lepidoptera; family Erebidae; genus Pelosia; species Pelosia muscerda. The sequence continues at coordinate 1,674,133 of OY829114.1, read as the reverse complement.
AGAAAAAATATTTCTGAAAAATAGTTAAGCAGTTCAAAAGAGCCTGTCCCGTTGGCCCCACACTAGGGAAGCCTGTCCTGTTTGCCTGTACCTGTTTTTTTGTTTAAATGCTCGGTCGTCAAGGAAAGGAAGCAGAATATTTAATTAATATATGTATATATGTATAGATGTATGATATGTATGTACTATGTGTATACAGGGCGTCCTACGGGGTTTTTAGATGCATGTCATGTTCGGCTTTAGTCATGATCTACCCTTGGTCATATTCTGCTTTGGTCAAGTTCTGGATTAGTCATGTTCTTGTATAGCCATAATTGCAGTTTGTGTAGGTCATATTATATTTTAGTCATGTTCTAATTTGGTCATATTATCCTTTAGTCATGTTCATGATTAGTCATACTTATCATATGCTAGTCATTCTGTAACGGTTTACCAACAGTCGATTGGTCCATGAACCGTTGGTCAATATTTTATTGACTGATTTTTAAAAGTTTCAAGTATTTAAACTTTTTTAATAACAATGCATAAGTTTCACTATGGCAGACTTTAAAATTCTTTTTCTAATTACATGTCATTTATTATTGTCATGTGTCATATATACTTCTAGTTATAATTTCCTGTTGTCGTATGTATTATTAATGATTGAAACGTCTCGCCATTTTTATAATTTTATAAAATAATTATAGTAAACTTGACGGTTATTTGCGAACTTGTGGAAACTATCCCAAGAGTCCACAAAATAAGAGAAGAAGAAGAAGGTGTATTATCAATTAGTTTTATAATGGTAGAACCAACGAGTACAAGTGGCTGTTTGACATTCATTGAAAGCGGAAAAGGGAAAAAGATTTTGTTACGTGATGGCTACAAGTATACATTGAGTTTAAATAATAAAAGTGGTTCATCATACTGGCGTTGCTCAAAGAGAAGTATTTGTAACGGATCAGTGACCTTAGACAAGGACAGAAAAGTAGTGACAAAGGTAAATATACCGCATATTTGTGAGCGTGATGTCTCAAAAAACAGAGTGAGAGAACATCTCGATCTCTGTAAAGAAATGGTTAAAGAAGTATATCATCCAATACCAACTATTTTTGATTATATTGTTGAAAAAATGTCAAAAGACAAAGACGTAGATATTGTTGACATTCCCGATTTTAAATCTGTCAAAGATTCATTATATAAAGTAAGAAATAAGGAACTGAATGTGCCCAAGACGACGTTTCATAAGACCGCCGATGTCATTATTCCCCCGATTTTGGCCCGTGATTTTTTATTATGTGAAGAAATTTTAGATGGAGAGAAGATATTGATATTTTCTTCGCAATCGGCAAGAAAATTAGTAACAAAACAAACCATTTTCTTTGCGGATGGGACATTTTATATTACCCCTCGACCCTTTCAACAATTGTATACGATACATACTGTAGTCGGTACTTCTCCGGCATTTACCATGATACCAGTTATTTTTTGTTTATTGCCGGGTAAAACAGAACATATTTACACAAAGTTATTTGAAATACTAAAAGAAAAACTAACCATGAATGTAGTCTACATGAAATTAGATTATGAACTGGCAGCAATTAATGCTATACGAAAATGTTATCCCGAGGCAAGAGTAACTGGTTGCTTATTCCATTACAAAAAGGCAATCTCAAAAAAAATGAAAAATTGTCTATTGAAGAAAGTCATGAAGGCCGAAAAATTATAAATTTATGTATGTCGCTACCGTTGCTCCCTAGTCATTGCTTAACAGAGGGGTGGTTATATATAGTATCGAAAGCCAGAGATATTGCAAACTTTAACAAATTTCAAGACTACTTCGAGAAGCAATGGTTCAAAATTATTGGGGTCGGTTGCCTAAGTGTCGCTAATGACGACCACCGAACGACGAGTGCGTTAGAAGGATGGCATCGGCGAATAAAGACCAGATTTGGATCAAAACCAAATATATGCAAATTTACAACATTGCTGAAAAAGGAAGCTACCCATTATGACATCAAAATTCACCAAAGTAAATATCATATCTTTAAAACTCGGCGTAATTTACATAAAAAAAGATTCGATGCAAAAATTAAGGCTACCCTTCGCAAATTGAATCGCCACAAAATAACGGCTGCTGAAGCCTTGGTGAAATTTACGAAACTGACTTTTTATTTTAAAAAAAAGTTATTAGACTAAACTCAGCGTGCTAGGAATTATTTTTCTGTTAAGTTTACTGCGATTGATATTTTTAAGTTAAAATTTTACTTTTAGGTAACACTTACTGTTAATACAGATCGGGATGTTACATGAATGTCACGTTAGGCTTAGATTATATTCAAGTGAATGTTGATTGGATAACTAACATTGGTTGGATAACTATTAAATTACATAAATCATAAGATTATTGGTTGTGTTTTGATTAATATACTGTACAAAGTAGCTTAATAGCAGCAGCGGCACCGACCCCGCCAGAACAGGACAAACATGACCTAATCGTAATATGACATAAGCAGAACATGACATAAGCAGAACATGACATAAGCAGAACATGACTAAATCAGAACATGACAAAATCAGAACATGACTAAATCTGAATATGACAAAATGCAAATTTGACAATTTCATGACCAAAGGTAGAACATGACTAAAGCCGAACATGACATGCATCTAAAAACCCGTCCTACGGCAGTGCCACATGGAGGCAAAGTCGGGAATGTACACTAATTATTGTAGATGGGACATTTTAGTGAAAAAATACTTTATTTTCATTTTGATTTAAAAAAAAATTCATACAGTTTTAATAATTTCGGCTCGGCTTAACGGCTCGATTTGTTGCATACAATCAAGTACCTACTAATTAAGTATCTTTATCATCATTTTATCATGCACTTAAATTAAAATAGGACAATGATGTGTACTTCTCAAGTGGGTTTATTATTAATAGGTACTTATGATAATGTCAGTTGTACTTCCTTACGGCAATATCAGCTTTTCATTTTTCAGAACAACCTTTATTTCTGATACTAATTTAAGTAGCAAAAATAACCCTTACGATCATACCTTCCGATCGGTGTCATAAAACTAAAGACCGATGTTTTTTCTCGTGTTCCGAGTTCGATTCCTAGTTCAACGAGGCAGTTATTGGCAAATTGACGTGATACCTACGTACATAATATATTATAATATTGTATCATTACTGGAAGTGGGCGTTAATAACTGTGACACAGTTACAAACTACTACAGTTATTCTCGTGCATATTTGTTATTATGTACCTTTTTCTTAGTGGCAATAAACATTATTATTATTATATATTATTATATAATATACGTACCTTTTTACCATCAATCATCAATCAATCAGTCTATCGCAGTCCACAGCTGGACATAGGCCTCTCCCAATGAGCGCCACTGCTCCCTATCCTCCGCCCTCCCCATCCAATCTGTCCCAGCCGCATTTTTACCGTGATCGCGGTAATTCCTATTAACATAATGGTATACCATGAAACGCAAAAATTTTAAAGTTGGCTGCACTTATTATAGACTCTCTACAAAGAAAAACAAAGATCGCGATGAGTTCAAAGATCAATTGTTCAATACGACGACAAGTCTATTATTTGATCGGTTAACCGTTTCCGTCTTCCGTTCCCGACTTTAAAGGGAATGAGGTGAGGTTTGGGTTGTGTGCCTTACAATGATCTTAACGTTTGAGAATTAATGTTTGAAATGTTGGTTAACTAGTGCTTCTACTTCAAGTTGTCCTGTAAAATTAAAACTCGTTATGACTACAGAATATTGCGCACTGAGAGCGCGTCGATGTTTCTTGTCAAAGTCGAAACAGCTAAATTCAGAAGGGTAATTTTCCTAACAGAAAGATGTTCAAAATTCGGTATCGAATCTCTCTCAATCTCCAAACTGTCAAAGACGATCATGATATCAATGAAAAGAGGACCAATTTTCGTAACAACATTTTTGTTGATCACGGACAGTAGCCCATCTGGCAATAACCAGAGGCTACATTACCATTGGCAACTGAAGGGCCAAGACAAGAAGGTTTTCGTCGGTTCGAGTCCGACATATCCGCCCTCTATGACTTTGGTGGGAGTTATCCGTGGGGATATCTGCACGGGGAAAAAATATACGGGCACTGGATAGCGAATGGTTCTATTTAATAATTGATTCGCAAATTATCGTAAATCTTTATTAGGTATATTATGTGCACAAATAAAACAATTTCCAATAACCAGAGATGTTGTATTTCCAGGTAATAATTAAATAAGACGATGCTATTTCAGTGTAGGTAAAACCTATGTTTTATTTGAAATACGCTCGATTTGTTATTATTAGAAACTAGAAAATTAGAAAATTGTCGTTAAATAATTGTGTACCATGGAAAGCAGAAGTTAAAAAGTTGTTCCCGCCTATAGTTAGGATCTAAATATGATTTGAATAGTAAGCATACTGTACAAAATTTTTCATATAATAAGAAAATATATTATGGGAGGAGGGGGAGAGGGGGGGGGGACCACTCACCATCGGTTTAACAATCACAACGGTAAGTACAAATCATGAAATTAGGCCTTTGTAAGTAAATTATGCATAGTGAAGTAGTATATTGTGTGTGACTAATATGCGTGCCATTAGCTATTCAAATATGTTATGCTTCTCTTTGTCTCTTGGTGTTTTGTTATGCAAAATGTGTGATAGTCTACCAAACGATTAAAGATAAGCTATTTTCTAGAGATATTTCAATAGATTAAGGGTATGTACAATGTATAGGGCCCTACCGACTCCCTTGAGGCACTTTTCTATTTTTTTTTGTATAGGCAGGGAAAATGTATCTTTCACATTCCGCAGAGGAGCCGGGCGGGTATGTGGGGTTTTGCCGATACTAAAATACCATGGCGTGTGCCTTTAACGACTTAGTGAGTGAACCGTCGGAAATACAACACTCTCGTCGACGAATCACTCAAGCACGGTGCGGTGAGGGACCGTCTTCCATAGAATGTCCCATAGAATGACCCATAGGTGATGTCCAAACACACAAGAACAACAGTCCTTTTCTAGAGGCTCTACTGCAGGTGGGGAGCTAAATATCCTTGAGGCCCAAGCCATCATCAACTCCTCCGGTTAAAGAACGGACGGGGCGCCGCGGTCAGGTGGCAGTCGCTTCTTGAAAATTCTACATAACAATAACGTTTATGACAGACGTAAACGAATGTCAATCTCATACATTCAACATTCTATACTATTCCATTCTATGAAAGTCAGGAGAACAGAACAGAAGAGAGTCACGAATTCAGTGTGATTTTTACGCCTGTGTTGTATCATGTACTGCAACTGTGAACCAGATCATTTATTTCGCACGAACTCATACTAATCATAAAGTTATTTGATATTTGGCCAAACGTTTTTTCCCGTTTACCAGGATTTATGACGAATGGACATTCCTCAAACCATTTACACCTGAGTCACGTTTCATATTATCATCTTAAAACTTATCTTCAGTATGTACCGTCCACTGATTCACATAAAAGGAACATCCTCTTAAAGAGGACAAAAATAACCTCAGACCATTCAGTTTATTCGCTATGAGGAGGCGGCAGCTAATTTTAGACCAGGATTATTACAAAGGAATTTGTGTCTTAATTTTTGATGAACAGGACTTCTATTGCGTCTGCGTTCATCTCGTGTGTTTTAACCATAGATATACATATATCATAAAATGGATATGGTTACTTTCAATTTTATTATTCTGGTCCCTTATTCTGAATGACAAGTGAAAAACACAAAACAAAGCGTAGGTAATAACCGACACATGTGACTTGGTCTAGTTTTTCACCAGTGTTCTAGCTTTTTGCCCGCGATGAGCGGAGGCGACTCGGACGTCCGAGGTCGCAGAATGACCTCCGTTCCCCATGAGAGCGGGCCTGGGGATGACGGGTGGAGCCGCCTGTCACCCTGGCAGAAGCAAGCCACGGCGATGGCGCAAAATGCCACCCCATACCCAGGGGCTAGATGGGGACACCACGGTCTCCATACTAGGGGAAGAGGGTCATCTCAACAGAGATGTCCCCGGGTCTGCCGGGGTGAAAGAGATATGTTTTGTATAATCTCACCTCCGGCAATCAAGGACCCAAGGAACACGTGCGTTTTGGTCGGTTCGAGTCCGAAATAATCAACTTCACCGGCTTTTGCTCACGATAACAAAAAATATGTGTTCTAGCTTTTATATTAACTAATAGAAATCTATCGTCTTCTCACGTTACGACTGCGTTTCAAAATCAATGTCGTTGAGAATAGTGCCCGTGCTTCGCGTCTAGTTCGGATAAGCTTTTAAATTTTTCTTCAGGGGTGTCCATCAAGGCGCAAATTACACCTTGTTTAAAAACTTTACCTTAGCTTATATTTTCCTCTGTATAGCGTGGTAGCTTAATAGCATAATATCTTCGAATGAACGTTCCCGCCAAATATTATGAAAATTTAAATTGAATTTTCTATGTTGCTATCAACAATAAGCACAAATATACATTCACCCACACACGAGATACTCCGGTTTAACCGGACTCAGTGTATGTTGAAAAAAAAAGCACGTTTAACACGTTGACACGTGTGACAATCATAATTTCAGAATTATTATCGTCTTGCTAGTATTATTATATTGCTAGTATTATATATTGCTAGTATATTAATCGCACTCGCAACTGAGGTTATCACCTATGACTCCGGACACGAATCGACTAAAATCGCACACCGTCCCGTGTCTTAACAGGAGGTTGTTTATAAAGTACTCTTCTCGCTTCCTAGCAGACCTAGGGCCATATCCGGTTTAGAGTTGGCCCGTTCCAGCTTGCCCCTCAATGACGTCGCGTCGTCTCGGAGGATGGCAACCCTAACATTGCAGCTAGGTAGCATAGTAACATTCAAGGTCGAAGTTAACCGTCTGTATCTACTTGTTTATTTTATAGTTTCGGCCTGATGGATTTATTTATTTGTATGATAAATCTAAAACTGAATTGTTATAATACGTCATATGTGAGGCGTCCCAAGGCCGTTTGATTAAAAATAGGTGGCTGAACATCTTGTACTGAACTACGTCAATATCATACCACAGGTCAAAGAGAATAGGTATCCCCTGTCCTAATTGACCAGTCCGACTGGGGAAGTATCTCTGCCCTACAGAATCACAGCTAATAATAACCTTGTGTTGTGTTTCTGCCGGTGAGTAGGGTAGCCAGAACTGCTGGAAAGGTTTTGTGTTATCAGTGGGAAGACCGAGAAACTTTGGTTTGTCTTCTGCACTGACGGCACAGAAACTCTCTTAACCTTCACCCTTCAACCGTGTAGAAGACAAAACAGGGTTTCATACCATCGTATAGTGGTGAAAACTCATTTATATTCTGCCCATTGCCGTGCAGGTATTTGGGGAATGCGAAAAGGTCTTACCACAACCTCTTAAAAGTAATATTATTTTCAATCTCACGTTACTTCCATATTGTGATTCAGTCTCGGACCGTTGCATTATCGTCCATCGACTGTATCTTATAAGATAAGTGTTAAACCTAACTAATTGAATTCTGAGCAGGAACCTTAATAGCTGCATTAGTGTACTCTATTGTTGTTATTATTATTATTGTTATTTTTTGTTGCTATGATGTCTTGTATTTTGTGTGATTGTGTATTTTTGTCCTTTCGATTTTTTTTCATACTAATATGTGCATGTGAGATCCCAATGAAAAATAATTTTCTTTGTTTCTGCTGAGGCGAGGTCTCGGGTTCGATCCCAGGTTTTACCTTGACACACACCGATGACTTTTCGATGCTTTTCGAAGTTATGTGTGTATTTATCGCAGGTTTATAAGTGCCCGGTTAATAGCAATAGGCTCGCCACCCATTACATTGGGACCTAAACATAAACTGGCGAAATGTGGGTGCTAGCACCTCTGTCTACCCCTTCGGGCATATAGGCGTGAGTTTATGTTATGTTTGTTTTGTTTGTTTCTTTCCTGCGTAGCAGTGGCGTTCAAAACCACTACGCTACGTGTTTCAAGCAATTTCTCAATTGTAAAACCAAGTCAGCGTGTCTTTGCATACAGGTCTCCGAGAAAACTTCAACACGAAAATGCGGATTACGTTCGAATTTCTTGAATAATTTATGTAGTGAAATGTTTGCTCAGTCACTCAGTATTTGTACAATATTATTACAAACGTATTAAAATCACTTACTAATTTTGCATCATCACGTTTCACTACTGGTCGTAATACTAATTCGCCATGCTACAAAGCAACGAAGTATTTCGAATCAATTTACATTTAATAGCTCATTGTGAATGAATGAATGTGTCGACGTGACATAAAGTAACCCGTTATAGATGCTATGTATGGACCCATGGCTTTATGTGTACCATCAGTGTAATGTTACAGTTAAATCTCTTAATCGGCCAAATGTACTTCTGATTCATCAATTAAAGACAGTCAGTTTCCTTCCTCCTAAAGTCCCGGGGAGCGTGTCTCAGACTTACTTTAGCTTACCATCAGGCGAGGTGATGAAAAGTCCATCTATCCGTTGCTCTATAAAAACCTTCTTTAGAGTTAATTCTTTAGAAAAAAAAGATTACCTACTCGATTTGGTCCAGTCGTCAATCTAATCATCATCGTCCTTGCCACCTTAAACTTATCACCTCGGAATCCGGGGTCCTCTTTCCGTCTTTTTGTTTTTCACTGCGTACGAATAGTAAGCCCATTGGCACGCATATCATTCTTCACGACGGCGCTAAGCCAGCACTTCTTGTATTCTTCCCTTCTACCAGAGCACGGCGGAAGCGGCACGGCGATAGTAGCCACGTGTTTGCTGCAAAACATGACTGCAACTAGAGTTGCCAGGCGTTCGGATGAATCCGGACATAGTATGGCTTGCTTACCGTGAAACTGGATGGGATTGTGTAGACTGTCCTACAACATTTTAAATATTTATTTACCTTCTAATATTTGAGCAATGACATTTATATCTCAGGTTATTTGAAATACATAATTCTACATTCTACTTATACTTAACAAAGTTACCCAATATACGTGCAGGAGTAAGGTACAGTTAAGGTGATTCCAATGATGTGGTGATTAGCAGAGTAGACCGGAGCGGAGCTGTGCTGAAAATGAATGTTTCCATGGAGCGGAGACGATTGGTACAGTATATCGGAGATGAATAACACTCTGACAAAGGTGTACCGAGAAGTTCCGCTATTCTCCACATCACTAGCTTCCTCAACATCCTTGAGACAACGGTGTACCTGCTGAACAACGGCCGTGACTTTAACGCAAGCTCTCCTCTCAATTTTAATAATTCTGACGGCAGCCGCTCTCAGAAAACTCAACCAAAATTAGCAAATTTCATGATGACTATTTATTTATTTATTTATTTATTTATTTATTTATTTATTTATTTATTTATTTATTTCGAAAACCAACAGCGATACAGTTAGTAAATACATAAATTTTAAACAGAAAGTAAGGCTAATGACAGGATTTCCATTACTATAATATTAAGTGTAATTCGGCTAGTGAACGGACATTGTTTTTTTTTTTACATGCAACTTATTTAATATGAGCAGATATACCTAAATTATTAGCGAAAAGCGGAATGCCACGACGAATCAGCTGATCTTCCTTAAGGACCATTATGCCCTTATCTACTCTTTATTCCATTCAGTCCGGTACAATTCTTATCATTACTTACTCTGCGGAGCGTAGACGTACCGTGAATATCTGATAATAAGAATCTTCTTCTTTCGTGTCGACGGCAAATGTTGATAGTGTTTAACAGCGCGGGAACTCATGAGTGCCTCTGAGTAGTAGTGTGATAAACGGCTTTATTCTCACAACGCTTAATACGCTTAAGCTTGTGTTTGTAAGCAGACTTAAAAAAGTGCTTTTCACTTAAACGCTTTTTTAATAAGTCGTCTATAAACGAACGTAAATTGGACATGTTTTGTTATTTTACTTAATCAATAATTGTGTACCTAACTATTTTGCTGTCACTTCTATACTAATATAATTTAAATAAAATAAAAATAAAAATAAAAAAAATTATGTGATATGGCTAGTACCACCACTATGGCTGAACATAGCTGATCAAATTATGTAATAGACCATCTCTGTACCTACCTATGTTTCACAATAAAGATATTTGAATATAATAGTAAATAAGTCGTTCGAACATTGGAGATATTTTATATTAACGATTTTGAACATAGACATTGTTATCAGTCTCCATTACACTTATTATACCTATCTACTATATTCACAATTAAAATTATATACACTGAACACTAATTACATACAATAAGTTTATAAACTACTAAAATGAATACCTAATTAAAATACGAAACTTGCATACGAACTCGAAAACTCGCGAAATACTTAGGTAGGTAACGTCATGGACGATCGCTTTAAGCCGACAGCGAAACGCGTACTAAAAAGTATAAAACAAATAAAGCTTAAAAAGCACAACAACACAACGAAAAATTATACGACTTGAAGTAATGTAGTCTTAGACACGTTTAAATCTATATTGTCAAATTATATTCAATTTAACCGCATAATCATGTTGACAAAATTTTATATTTGCGACTTTATTTTTGACTCTTATAGTCTATTTTCCGACGCGCGCCAGTGCAATGCGACGCGGTCGGCGACAGTAGGTACATCATAACATACCTGCGCACAGTGCGCACCTAGAAACAAGCGTGCCATCCGTTTCGTTTAAACCAAATAAGCTTATGCTTGTAAACGTACTTAAACGCTTGTAGCAATAAGCTCAGACTTTTCGTTGTGTTGTGTTTAAACGGCCACTACTACCTCTGAGAACTATCAAAATAATACGTGTAATGGCCTGCGTATCTCCGCTCATCTCCGCTTCAATGGGAACACAGTCTTAAGACACAAATAGATATCAATTTATTTCCTGCTAGCATCGCGCCAATACTGTTACGTACAGTTTCGTTCAGTTAAAAGCGGTTTATGTTTAGCGCAATGCGTTTCTTGAATGTTAATGGTCTTGGGGTACGGTATGAGGAACTGGAGAGTTTTGGTACGCTTTGCCAGCTCACGTGCGTCCCCTTCCACATTCCTGGGTCCTTTAAGCGGGGCGTGAAAAGAAAACATTCACCTTTCGCCTCTGATACCTACTTATAAGAAGGTCAGCAAAACAGACATCTGTTCAAATAGATTTAAAACCAAATTAGTGAATAATTAGGTCTTTAATTTAAACATTATGTATGTTTAAAGTAATTGATCTAATTATCTAGGTAATCTATAGTGTAATGCTGTTTTTAAAATTGTTTTAAAGATTGGTTCCCGACAAAGTAGAATTTGGGCCTGCCCATCTCTTCCCATGCGGGATCTTACAAGGCACCTAAGGGATAGAGCTAATATTTAACATTAGATACATAATACAGCCCAGACTCAGTCTGCATACATGATTCGAATCAATAGACAATAGTGCCCGGAATACGGCAACAGGCACACCCACTCTTACGTGGGACCGAATACAATGGCTGGTGGTGTAATGTGAGTGTTAATTCACCTCCGCCTACTCCGAAGGAATATAAACGATTTTGACATTTGTGGTTTAAATTTTTAGCAAACGATTTAAATCTTTCTCTTTTACATATTATGCACTCCTTCCTTGATGGTTTGCGCTTACCGCCCGTAACCTATGGACATTTGCACACCGAGTAGAGGGGTGAAATTAAAAAGTGAAATTAAAATATAAATTCAAAATTAAAACTATATCATACATTAGTTTAGCAAATGGACCACCTGAACCTGGTGCGAAACGCGGCACCGGCCTTTGAAGACTCCGGCAAGAAACTCAGCGGGCTTTTCTTTTTTTTTTTTTTCACGAATTCTAACACCGCCGTACATTGATGTGTACCTAATATTACTAAATCAATGACTGCGGTAAAGACTCGTATGAGACATGGTCATCGCTGTTCAAGACTCGAGTTCCTTCCACCTATAATGAATACGGCCCTGAAATTCTTTTCACAAGAATTTGAGCAGTAAATATGAATATTGACACAAATTGTAATCGTGACTCGTACCTACTTTAACATTTTATGAAGTTAAAACAAAAAAATTAGCTCTAGTACTCATATTTTTTTTTGAAGTAAACATTTTTTTATTCATTAAGCGCATTGTGCAGTTTCCTTACCTTCTTTCCTTTCTCTTGCCCCATACTGTCACACGTAGGTACTTTAACCTTTCTATCGCTTTTTTTCTGTCTACAAGTGGCAAAGGTGTGAAGTCTGGTGTGCTGTGGAGGATGTAACATGTTTTCCGATTCAAATGTCTTTCTACCATCAGGTAAACCATTGTAATGTCAAAAGAAGCAGAAACACGCTACAGCTATTGTGAATTTTAACGTTCGAGAAGACCGATTTGAAAAATATAAAACTTTTGCGATGCTTGTTATAGGCCAGTGTTGTTTCAGTGCTCTCTTTATGAACTTACAATGGTGCTATTGTGGTCATAAATCACTATGGATAGACATTTAATGGGGTTATAAAACCGTGTACGTTCCGAGTGCACAGAACAGAGTCCGGTCCTGGGGCCTTACTCCGAAAAACGAAAAGAATCGTATCCGTTGACGTTTCGGTCATTTAGCTACTCCGAAAGTGTTTCGTTTCGGATTTCGGATCCGTCTTCGATCGTTTGACATTGAGGTTATCGATCGTTGTCAGTGCACCTACTCCCAAAATGCATTTGACGTTTTCGTTGTCGTTGTTTGACACGTAATCTTGCGGATTATTACTTGAAATTCAACGACAGCTATATAGCTTTCGTAAGACTTTCGGATTTGAATTTTTGTCTATGAAAATGGCGAGATTTTTATTGTTGGACGAAATAATGAAGGAAGAAGCGACTGAGCGAAGCCAAAATCGTATCCGGCTTCTGAAAAAATGTTTTGTCTCTAACTATAGATTGACGATGACGAGGGACTCCACTACACACATACGTACGTTTGATACGTACGTATGTGTGTAGTTTCAAACTTGAAATTGTCAAACTGTCGAAGTACGTATTAAAAACATAAAACAATACCTACTATGGCACAAGGGTTTTTAAGATCGTTTACATTAAATATATGTAAGTCCTTGAAAAATGATATTTTAATGATGTAACAGTACTTTTGTAACAATAATCTCATATATTTTTTAATTTGACGCTCTTTTCATAAGAACACAACTATATTTTTAGATTTTTCATTTGTTAACGGTTTTTAGATGTTTATAATAAATTGGACCACACTTTTTATCTAGATTCGATCGTTTGTCTATGATTCCGAAAACGGCGATATCCGTCTGTCGTCACCGAAAGGTTTTCGGAGTAACTTCAATGGTCCGTGTTCGGCGACCGTTCGTTCCGATCCGAAACGTTCATGTTCGATTTTCGGAGTAAGGCCCCTGTTTGTGATGCGTAGACTGGGTTACAAAAATTGTGGTGCAATTTTTGGATTTACGGGTCGCAAAAATTATGCAACTTATTATTACTTCATCATTATCATCAGCCCTCCGCAGTCTACTACTAGACATAATATGCCTCTCACATGACACGCCACTTAGCCCAGTCTTCGGCTGTTCTTTTACCTCCCTTAACTTTTGTCAAGCACATTCTTTTTCAAACATCTCACATATTTGTGATTTATATCCATAAGGTACTATACAGACAGATTTACAAAGATACACACAATAATGGACGGCTCTGTAGGCGAATTAGTTACAACGGATGCTACATACAGATTAGATATTATGATAGCGATAATGCAAACACATATATTATTGACTAGATGTCCTTTATCGAAGTTAACCGACCTGTAGAGGCAGTTAGACCCGCTGGGGATACACGCACCGAACGATTGCAAAACAAACACGTGGAATAAGTTGACCATTCGATTGGAGCGTGCTGTTATAATGAAGAATTCTACTTCCCTCTAAAACCCAATCAAACGCCTTGATCGACTGAGTCCTGGAGGTCTAGACAAAATGCATGACAGACAGTTCTCGAAAGCTATTGCCTTCGTGCTACCATCTAACGTATTACTCCGTTATCTTCACATTACGAATTCAATACTGGTTTGTGCTAGAGACACTGACCATATTCGATTGTCAGACAAAGTTTGGATCACATGACATGCCGACAACTATTGTCACTCCCATACATTATTGACCTTTCTAGTGAAGATGTAGCCAATAGAACATGGAAACAAATTTACTGGCGTGGTTAACGTGGCTCTGGAAGACTTGAACAACTTGACATTGGCGTCTCGCCATTCATTTTTTTTATTGCAGTCATCATATTTACTGGACACTGGCAAACTGCGCTGAGTGTGCTGCAGTACCCATTTTAAAAAGAAAAATAAAAATTCAACTTACTTTCGTTGTGACGTCCACAGTTTTTCATTACCCACCTTTTCCAGTATTTCCTTTTTATAATACCGCTGGTCTACTCGACCCAATCTTTACTCAAAATATTACCAATGTTAATAGTAATAATATTCTACGAAGTTAACCCCGAAAATTGTGTTTTGTTCGCAGATGGAAGATGATCAGACCGAATCTCACGTCACTGAGGACTCAGAGGGCTCCGGGATGGATAGTGACGATCCTCTGACAGCGACCGATACCAAATATGGCAAAAGTTTCAGGTAAATAAATACGCACTCAAATTCATGATCATTATGCAGTTAACGTTTAATTCGTTGAACTATGTTAGCATGATTGTCACGTCACTATCATAATAATTAAGGTACCAGTTCGAAGACGACCGCATACAGCAGCTGCTGACCGCAACAACTGTTTACTTATATCGAAGTTTAACAAGTAATGTATGCAAAATGTGAAAATTTGTAGTTATAGACCAATGACCGCGACAGCCTAAAACCGCGGTAGCCTAGTGGTATGGGTGGTGGACTGCTGAGACGAGGTCTCGGGTTCGATCCCAGGTTTACCATGGCACACACCAATGACTACGATGCTTTTCGAAGTTATGTGTGTATTTATCGCAGGTTTATAAGTGCCCGGTTGATGGCAATAGGCTCGCCCCCTATTACATTGGGACCTAAATATACACTGGCGAAATGTGGGTGCTAGCACCTCTGCCTACCCCTTCGGGGATATAGGCGTGATAGTATAAAAAAAAAAAAAAAAAAAAATAGACCAATGAATGTCACCGTTTTATTGCTTTAGTCCATATTGGGCGTTCGGATGAATGTCGTAGTACCTTTACAAAAACTACTTAGTTTATACTTAAAGATGCCGTTCGCTTCTACAGACATTTCACAAGAGAAGCTCTCCCAAGGTTGGACAACTACAGAAACGTTTTATCTCTTCACGCTGCTCCACGACCAACTCTAGATGAACTCCACAACGCTTCGTTATCTAGGAAGGTAAGTGTCTATTCATATCTGGTACATGTGCCCCATTGGCGGTACTTTCAATAATCCCATATGGCCGGCCTTTCCCTACTTATATGGTCGTA
The DNA here is from genome assembly GCA_963691645.1 of Pelosia muscerda. Classification (NCBI taxonomy): domain Eukaryota; kingdom Metazoa; phylum Arthropoda; class Insecta; order Lepidoptera; family Erebidae; genus Pelosia; species Pelosia muscerda. The sequence continues at coordinate 1,658,617 of OY829114.1, read as the reverse complement.
AAATAATGCCAAATGTCAGCCTTAATAAAATGGTCGTAAAAGAACACGATCTTTCGACATCAGTAGTTATACTTTGGTGAGCTCTCCCATGATAAATATTGGAATTGAAGGTTGAAAAAGGTCTAAAAAGGGAACTCAAAATAGCGTTTTACAAAATAGGGTTTTAAAAAATATGAAGTCGTAAGGGTACGTAACCAATAGAAGAATGACTGATAATAAAAATCGAAATAAAACCCTGTACTAAAATATCTGACCAGCGTGGAAACAGCAGGCCAAAGCCCGCCAACATTGGGAATTGCCTATGTCCAGCAGTGGACTGCGATGGTCAGAATGATTGAAACAGTTGATAATACTCGTAGTACGAGTACATTGTAAAACTGACAAAAACGGGCAGTAGTTCCTTTTTTGGTTTGCTTTTCATAACTTTACGTGCGTATATTATAGAAGTCAAGAGAAATCAATCTGGTAGTAGAGCAGTTTTAGAACTCCAAAGTGAAAGAGAGATTGGAGAGATGGTGAAGTTCGAATTTCAAAGAACTGAGTGCCTATTTTCGCACAAATTGTTAAGAATTGCATACTTTTTTATCGTACGCAAAATCCCTACGGATTCCACCTCTGCCAAAATCGGTGGAGGTGATTATGTCGCTCACGAACCGACTAAAACGCACGCCATCTCCCATAGAAGCCGTGCGTTTTAGTTGTGGCCGTGTTTTTCCTTGTTGCCGGAAGTGAGACCCCGGCAGTCGATCTCGTACCCCGGCAGACCTTATACTAGTAACACAAATTTTCCTTGACCTCGTGATCGTTTTACACATAATATATGTTAGATTGGAATTAGAACGAGACTGAATTTGGAACGGATTTTTATTACGACAATTGCCCCTATAGTTTTTGTTTGCATACAGCTAATATGCATAACCGCAATTCCATCCAGTGTTATGTGACCTTCGCAGGCTTATCATAGGTCTTATGCACTAGCTGTTCATAATATATACGTAATTTTGTTCACATAATCTTATGTATGTTGTGGTCAACCCGTAACCGCGATAAATGATATCTACACTAATATTATAAAGAGGAAAACTTTATTTGTTTGTCTGTTTGGTTGTAATGAATAGGCTCAAAAACTACTGGACCGTTTTTAAAAATTCTTTCACCATTCGAAAGCTACATTATCCACGAGTAACATAGGCTATATATCATCACGCTACCATACAAGGGAGCGGAGTAATAATCATAAATCTCAATTGATTCGGTAAATTTCTATACATTGGCGCTAATATCGCTAACAATTTCCGTTGTCATGACTGCAAGGAAAAGTAGTATAGAGAGGCAAGTAGTGAATCGAGTAGAGTCGTACAACGCGATAATCGACATACACGCGGGCGGAGCCGCGGGCAACAGCTAGTTAGATATAAATAACCAGTTATAAATATCGGTTTACTAGTATAAGTTGTGAATGTTTATTTTTACACCTGGTGACTTTCTAGTCTTTTCGGACGAAAACATTTTGGGCATTGTTTCGATACCAAAATCTTATGGAAATATCAATTGAGTGCAAAAAAAAAATAATTACTCGTCCCGGACATTCTGCTGTTCACCTGTACATTATTTCCATGCATTAGATAAAAAAAAAATTGGGCCAAATAAAACTTTCAGATAATATTGCTATAAGAACTGTGCCCAAATTTTTTTCCGAAACCCTGTACTTTCTGTGTCGTATCTTGTGTATCTTTGGGGGCTAACCCCTGGGGTTTACACCAAGAGACAAGTTGTTAACATGTTTGATACTAAATGGTTGAAGATTTGACGAAAACTTGTTGAAGACATGTCAGAACACCATTACTGTTATATCCATGTACGGAGACTGTATCAAACAAGTTGCAAATAAGTTTAAAACACATTAGCGTTCACACTGAAGTTTACGACATATAGCAACTTGTCTAATCTATAAAACGAGGGCTAGAGGAGTTTACACACCAAAACACCATTTGCTATGCACACCCAAAACTGGTTGAAAATTTGTCGAAAACTTGTAGAAGACTTGTCTGAACACAATTACTTACTTGTTCTATACATGTACTGAGACTGTATCAAACAAGTTGCAAATAAGTTTAAAACACATTAGCGTTCACACTGAAATGAGATATAGCTACTTGTCAAAAACATACATGTTTTTAACCTTGATGTAAACAAGGGCTCGAGGAGGTTACACATCAAAACATCATTTGCTATGCACACACAAAATGCTGCTTTGAAATGAAACCATTTGGTATTATTCATTTTCAGTTCGAAGATTCGCTACTTTCCAGCAGCCGTATTCGTGGAGTGACTAATGATGGTACTTAGTAGTCACATAGTTTGAAGTGCAGTTCTCTCAAAGCAGCTAAATTATAATGCATTGGTGAAATGATTATGATGAATGTTGTTAAACTTTACGAATTCTATTGCTATTTATATTTGACTAGCTGACCCGGGCAACTTCGTCTGCGTCACCCCGTTCTTGCAACATTTTTCATTCCTGCTCTGTACCTGTTGGTTTTAGCATGATGTTATATACATATAAACCATTCCCTTTAACCATTCTATCTATTAAAAAAATCGCATCAATATAAGTTGTGTAGTTTTAAAGATGACCCGAGCAACTTCGTCTGCGTCACCCCGTTTTGCAACATTTTTCACTCCTGCTCCGCACCTGTTGGTCGTAGCATGATGTTATATACATATAAACCTTCCTATTTAACCATTCTATCTATTAAATCCGTTACGTAGTTTTAAAGATTTAAGCATACAAAGGGACATAGGGACAAGAAAAATAGGGACAGAGAACACGACTTTATTTTATACTATGTAGTGAAGTGATGTTATTTACTTTTAGTCCCACGATTCGCTACTTTCCAGCAGCCATATTCGTGGAGTGACTAATAATGGTAGTAGTCAAATAGTTTGAAGTGCAGTTCTCTCAAAGTAGCTGAATTATGATGCATCGGTGAAATGATTATGATCAAATGGTGTTATTATTTACCTGTGCAGAATGAGCTCACTGTGTCGTTAAACCTCGCTGTATTTTGCATTTCCTTAGGTTGCTTTGGTGTCCTACATTTAGACAGTAAAAGCACAGAAGAAATAATGGTACTGCGTAGTAAGCTTCTTGACACCTCTTAGCAAAAACCGCCTTCCCCTAAGTCGGAATACCTGCTGATTGAGAGACGTGGGTCTGGCGGAGATGGCGGGCAATTAGAAAGATATGGGTTCGTTTAAAGTGTTGCTTTGAGTATTTTCCACCTCATTATTACAAAAGTATCTATTAGAGCAGCTGTTGAGGCTGTACTTTTGCATATCAGAAAACTTTCAACATCTTACATCCGCCATGATTGACTTTACTTTTTTGCAACATATTAGGAGTCTCTTAAAAATTTAATTTGAATCTTGCTTAATTAAAATGTAATATTATTATGAAATAATTGCACTAACTGCGGTTTTTATTCATTATTTTTACATATTTTTGTGATAAAGTTCCAAAAATATGACGTTTATTATATTTAATTGTAGCCATTATAAATATAAAAAAGTACACTTTGTCTAACTAGTTGCGAATTTTCGTGCTTTTATGATATAGTTACCTAACTTACCGCTTGTTTATTAAATGCGAGTGTATATGGTCAGAGTCAGACTGATATAGATCGGGATGCCCAATTGAATTCTTTTAACGTAGATGGCACTATATAAAACGACGAAAGTTGTTGCCAAAATATTCCCCTTAGAAAGAGAGGTTCAAGTCGCTTTCTGAATGAGTTGCCTAAATTCAAATCATTCAAACCACTCGCCTTTGGCCACTAAGGACCTGAAGACGGCGTCCGTTTTGGTCGGTTCGAGTCCGACATGTTATTATGCTTCCCAACCGGCTCTAGCGGGGGGTATCTGTGGGGATTTTTCATACTTTAAAAAAAGACCCTCAGTCTTTTACATCCCAATTCGTGTATAGCTTTATGTACCTATTTAGATACTTACATTGTGTCAACGGTGCAATATTATGAACTTTAACCTCTTCGCATTAAATGCTCAAGTAACTAATCGCGGTAATTGCCCATCATCAATTAATTGGTCGCATCGTATTGAGACCTCGTGTCGTGGTGCGTGACACTGGAGTCCTCTTGGTAAACATGTTATCCTAGTACCTTCTTCTAAATATAGTGGGAGGTTTTTTCATACGTTACGATAACATGTTTATGTTATCCTAGTACCCTCTTCTAAATATAGTGGGAGGTTTTTTCATACGTTACGATAACATGTTTATGTTATCCTAGTACCCTCTTCTAAATATAGTGGAAGGTTTTTTCATACGTTACGATAACATGTTTATGTTATCCTAGTACCTTCTTCTAAATATAGTGGAGGGGTTTTTTCATACGTTACGTAGTAAATGATTGTTTCCGAAAGAAAATATCCCTTGGTAGGTATCCTGGCTCTAATGAAATGCAACAGGCATACTAGCTTCTTCTTTTCTTAAAATGGCTTCTGCAGTAGAATAACCGCAATTTTGCCAGTCCCTAGTAAATATAAACAGCTTCGATTTCGTGGGAAACGTAAGGCTTATATTCCTGAGTGTTACCAGTCTACTGGAAAAGTACCACATATCTACTAAACCTAATTTACCCTGTTAAGCCTTTCAACGGTAGATATCTGTCCCCACAATATAGGTACTTATTAAAGTATTCCATCCACGCGTTATTTTCCCTATGAGACTAGGTTGAGTGGGTATATAGATAATCACCCACTCTACGTGCCATTTAACTTAGTCAACCCACAAGTCGTTCCTCTGGGGAAACTAGGTTATAAATTTCATAGAGTAGGTATATATCGAGGGTTAAAACTTAAATGGCAGATGGGTGTCATCAATGATCCAAAGAAAAAAGACTTGCTGAATACGCCGGACAGGGTTTTTTTTCGGCTGTCATTACCACTTACAACACTTAACTTTAGAGTATACTAAACATGCCGTTTAGAACATAATCGTCTAACAACAACATAAAAAAAGTAACAAATCGAGGTGAAGTCAAGTTGACGTGTTCTACGAAAAAAAAACATTATTAAAAACATCGTCAGTTTGAAATTAGAATGTTAAATTGTGTTGCAGTTCCTAAGTGAGGCGGGAATAATGGAATGAAACGGAAAAATAATCTAGATACCTTTCGGCCGCCATGGTAACCGAGGTTTGGTAATCAGTTACCTATGAAGAAATTAAAAAGGGGTGAATACGGATCCAGGGGTGGATAGGAATAAAATTGTCAGTGAAATTTTTTGAATAATTTATTTTATTTTACCCATTACCAGATGAGTGAAATATTTTGAATAATTTATTTTATTTTACCCATTACCAGATGATGATGATTCTGTTATTACAATGAACGTCCAAAGTTTCGCTTGAAAGAAAATCACTACAGAATTCAGCTCGCCATTTTATCCCTATCCTCCTCTGGTACTCTATTCACCCCGTTTTGGTACTATGAATATATCGGTAGTCATAGTGAACTTTTTTAATGTCATCGGTATGAGAGCTACGAAAAGTTTAACATTGTTGCTGGGCAAGAAGTGATCTTCCCCTTCACTTTCTGTTCCGAGCAACCAGTTTAGTAGTGTCTGTCTTAAGCACTAATGTAGGACATCAGGCAACTCAAACGAAATTCAAGTTGTTAAAAGAACAAAGCGAACGGGGCGTGAAAACATCTGATTAGGCCGTCAAGCTGAGCGCCACCATTGTAACATTGTACGTGTTTGTAATGGTGACCCTCTTTCCTGTGACTTTGCCTTCTGCTTACTATCAAATAGAGGAGTCAATTAAAAAAAAAAGAATCAGTAACTGTCAAAAAAAATCGGCAAGATGGCGGATTACGCGGCATTGGAGTTAACGAAAATGCAGTTTTTTTATCTTTATAAATAAATAATAAATAAAATGTTTATTTTCATTACCTTACATATGTTTAGGTTGTTCATGGTTTTATAATTGTTGCGCATTGTGAATAATACGGGTTTGGTACATAAAACCGAAAGCTAAATCATCGAATACATATTGTCTTATCTGCGTTTAACGTGAGTGGGTTTTCATCAAGCCAATTCGTCACAAAATTAAAACCACATTGGGCGTGACTATACAAATCTGAATGAGTTTTTGCGGCGAATAATAGAACTGTGTCATCAGCATATGATATTATCATACCGTTCCGTCATTAAATATCAGAAATAAGGTACTTCCTAAGACACTTCCCTGTGGGACGCCAAAGTTACTGTTGGACATCACATCGCTAGTGCGATTCACAATTTTCACCGATTGTTTGCGATTACTAAAATAGTCAGCTAATAATTGAAGTTAAGTTCCTCTTATTCCAAGAAATCCAAGCTTTGTCTAGAATATGAAGGATCTTCTATCTCCCACTCATCTTTGCAACCCGATCCTACAAGATAATTAAACAGAGGTCTAGTGCGACATAAATGGACTAATTAACCTAAGTTCAAGAGATCACGAGTCCCGTAGGTGTTCGTTCATTAAACACCATGGGTCGTGTCGTGACCATGTCGTGATCTATGCCCTCTTACTCATGTACTAAATACCTGCATAGCACTTGATAGTTCGTGGGCGGTATGCATTTGGCGGGTTGGGTAATGACATGACGCATGCCCTGTTTGTAAACACGTTTTGTTATCGAGGGATATATTAATCCTACCAAAACTGTAACGCATCTAGTACTCTGCAGTGTACCTACATTTTGGGATGTAGGTAATAAATTGTATTGAGAAAACTTGGTTAAGTAGAATTGACATAATGTAGAGCATTTATTTTTTAATGAATATGGACTGTATTGCGGTTAATTTTAGATTGTTTTTTAAAGGAATTGTCCTATATGGTGATATGCATAATAAAATGAGTATTTATTGGTTATCGGACGAGATTTTAGCATAGGCTCTTTTTTTCTTTTTATACCACTCAGGTGGCAGACAAGCACGCGGCCTACCTAAGTGATTACCGTGATGTTAGTATGGATTACCGTAGATTAGGATTCAATTCTTAGAGAAAGGATGAGTAGAACAACCCGAGCTTAGTTAGCACTAGGACGATGACGATAGTGTAGTTACAGCTGGTAAATGATACATACATCTCATACTTTTACATTTTTTTATTTAGATCACGTCAATTTGACTTCTCCTCGCATGATGGTAAGCTGTAGGCAATGTTTCCGGAAAGAAGGTCACCACTATAAACACGTACAGCACTGTTATAATCATTTGACGACCTCTTCAGATGCTTTTTCACGCCCCGCTTAAATAACCCGCGACTGTAGGAAGAATGAACACGTGAGCCGGTAAGGAATTTCAATTAATGGTGCGGCAGAGGGAATACTATACTGATTCTTGATGAAATATTCTGCACCGTATGCAGATGAAATGCCTGCATGTGTTGTCCTGTGTAGGAAAGGAGAGGGTGGGACTAATTGGAAGAGGTTATCAATACATTCACTATGGTTACAATATACACTATGGTAACAATTTATTTACATTATATACAATGTACAATGTACATATCTAATCTATACCAATACCATAATAATATGTTTACAATATAATTCATATACTACAACGTTATATGAAAATGTGTACTTATTTCCTTCCTCCTATTATATTATATTATATGCTATAGTTTTTTATTTTTTTTTATTTATGGCACGTTCATTTGACTTCACTTGACCGTGAACGCTGTACCGCTCCCATGGAACGCACGGCGTGGCGGGGGAGTATCAACCGTTCTCGCTCCTCAACATATTACAGGTCTCGTCTTTCTATACCTCGCTGTTGCCATGAGAGCGGTACACCGGTCCTGTTCAGACTATAGTAACTAGAGCAAATTTATACATAATTGATAACACACTTGTACTTCTCCACTGTATTTATTATTGTACCTAACCGGTTTCGCCTTGCGGCATCTCAAAGGTTTACATTGACATTTACTCTGTGTCTGTGTTAAGTACAATAATAAATACAGTGGAGAAGTATAAGTGTGTTATCAATAATGTATAACAATGAGTTCCACCAAGTGCCATCAATCAACAGTATAAATACATAACATAAACTCACGCCTGTACCCCCGAAGGGGTAGGCAGAGATTCTAGCACCCATATTTCGCCCGTTTATGTTTAGGTCCCAGCTGCCATTAACTCGGCACTTATAAATCTGCGATAAATACACACATAGCTTCGAAAAGCATCGAAAAGTCATTAGTGTGTGCCATAGTAAAACCTGGGATCGAATCCGAGACCTCGTCTCAGCAGTCCATTATTCATATCACTGTATACATATACCGGTTGATTTTATAGTGGTTTCAGAAAAAAAGATTTTAGCCACAATTTCGATAGTACTTAGTACTATCGAAATTGTGGCTAAAATCATTAAAAAATAAAGTAAGGAAGTCCTAATTTGGCGAAAAAAAAATTTTTTTTTAAACTTCCCATACATTTTTCTTATCACCTGTACATTCATCATTCCCAGAACCTTTTTCCCAACTCAGTTGGGGTCGGCTTTCCAGTCTAACTGTGATGCGGCTGAACTTCGATATTTTCCGTGAAGCGACTGCCATCTGACCTCCACAACCAATGGTCTAATGACCAATGGCGATATCGAAGTTCCAAGTTAGGCTGGTTGGACTTTTGAGGGCTCCAAGTACCTGTAACGACTGCCATAGATATTTGTATGGCAACCGGGACCGACGGCTTAACGTGCTCTCCGAGGCACTTATAAACCTGCGATAAATACACACATAACTTCGAAAAGCATCGAAAAGTCATTGGTGTGTGCCATGGTAAACCTGGGATCGAACTCGAGACCTCGTCTCAGCAGTCCATTACCCATACCACTAGGCTACCGCGGCTTTTATCACCTGTACATTATAGCCATACATAAAGTATTTTTTTTTCTTTAAAAATTAAAACTTCCAGTCGATTTTGCTACCGAAACTGTGTGTGAAACAAAGTATTCTTTTTCCAAAACCACTATAAAATCACCGTGTATAATAAGAGCAATATTTTTTATATGTTTATTGAATATCACGAATGACGCAGTTTCCATTTCTTCCAGCCAGGTCAAACCTTGGAGAAGGACATGGCGGACCCTGGGATCGCCAGCTCCAACATGAAGTTCGGTTGGATCAAGGGAGTGCTGATGCGCTGCCTGCTCAACATTTGGGGCGTGATGCTGTTCCTAAGACTGTCCTGGGTCGTTGGACAGGCTGGCGTGGGTTAGTACCATTACGTGTGGGGTTCATAGCGCTAGATCACGATGTAAGGTTGGACAAACATGGACAGATCCAGGCTTTCCTATAAATTTCACGCTTTCATTCCCGGAGGGTTAGGCAGAGGTAAATTAACACCCACATTACATCAATCAGGGTAGGTACCTCGGTAGCCTAGTGGTATGGGTAATGGACTGCTGAGACGAGGTCTCGGGTTCGATCCCAGGTTTACCATGGCACACACCAATGACTACGATGCTTTTCGAAGTTAAGTGTGTATTTATCGCAGGTTTATAAGTGCCCGGTTAATGGCAATAGGCTCGCCACCTATTACATTGGGACCTAAATATAAACTGGCGAAATGTGGGTGCTAGCACCTCTGCCTACCCCTTCGGGGATATAGGCGTGATACTATAAAAAAAAAAAAAAAATATTACATCAATCATTGTATTCAGGCCCACGTATTTGCCGTATTCCGGGCACTATTGTTGACTTGAGCCATGCATCTAAGGCTGAGTCTGAGCTGTACATATCTGTCTGAATAGTCCTATCCGTTGGTCGCATGATACGACACCACACGTAAAAAGATGGGGTGGCTCAAATTCTACTCGGCCGGGAACCACGAAATAATTTTCTTGCTAATTACACAGCTTAGCAAGGAGTTGGGTAATAATTTTTTCCCAATTTATTTAGCTGCAACATTTTCGGTTAGGAGTTTTTTTCGGCTTACCCATTTTTTTTGACAAGTGGCTCGCCCCTTATTACGTGGGACTGAAAATCATAGTTGGCGAAATGTGGATGTTTAATACACCTCTGCTCACCCCTTCGGGGATAACGGGGGTGAGCATATGTATATATATATGTAAGTTAACTTTATTTAAAGGAAACCTCTTGGTAATATAAAGCCAAGATTTCTTGAATGATTACACCTATTAACTAATGAAGGCACTTTCATCTGCAAGCCGGTTCACGCCATGACACGCTTTCTTTTCGGGGTTGGAGAGAAATTCTGGGCCCCAAAGTGCAAGTCTTAGATGGAAACGGGATTGACACTGGGATGAATGTTTGACACATGCGCACACATACACACGCGTGCTCGCACGCACACACATACGTACGTACGCACGCACCCACGGTCCCACGCTCGCACTCATGCCCATGCATGCGCCCATGCGCATACACACACACTCAAACACATTTTTTCTAGTTTACTTTTAATTTGATAAAACATACCATTTGAAATAGGGACTCCTAAAATAGACATACCTAGTTTGCACTCAAGAAGTCTTCTAAATCACCTTTAAATGTCTTTCCGCAAAATATACTTTTATTAATATTCTCTTTGTGAACACACATTAAATTACATTTTTAAATTCATCCTAATATACAAGTCCGAATAGTCAATGTATGGGATTAACATGTATTTCAATACAATACATTGAACATTCTATTCTATTCCACAAAACGACAACTAGCCAGCTAGGGTTGCAGATCTGCGAGAAGATGAGAATCAAACCAAGCCTGAATTTAATTCCACCTTATCACAATATGCATAACTTGGGTCTAAAAATACCAAACGGGTACCGCCGCCCGCCGAGGTCAGTCTAAGCGACGCCTTATGAAGTGAAAGTAAAAATGGAACATATAGACAGGAGCTGTATGGCGGCGCGACACTGCGTGGGATGGTTATATTATGGATGGAAATGAACCAAATGGAAATGGAAATGAAAAATAATAGCAATAATGTTAAAATTTAGGTACTATCTCTTATGAGTAGGTTAAAGGTGGGTAGTATATTCGAAAGTGTTTGTAAATATTTCACCCTCATTTACCTAGTGTATCTATATTTATCCGACTTCAAGAAAGTTCATCTGTACTGTTTGAGATTATTTTGTCACAAGTTTTACAAATTGCCTGTTTATACAGGGTGTAAAGAGAACACTGCCGATGCCCAAGGCAACTAGTGAGTACTTCTGGTACGCAACATATATTGGCATAAAAAATACCTTAAGTATATAAGTATAATACTTTATACCGTTTAAGTAGCGTTATTCACTGTCCATCGTGTTAATTAAGCTAAATGAAAGAAAAATTTCATGAGAAAATATGATTTCGCTTTATTTTTTTTGTAGTGACGTTTTTTTTATGAAATTTATCACTTCATCTAGCTTTACAAAAATTATGCGAAAAAAATTAAAGAAATAAAAAAAAATGCCAAATCGTAATTTTTTATGCACATTCGGCTTCGAAAGTGTTTCCCTAAACCCTGTATATTATGTTTTGTCCATAATCTTGTCTGTCAGAACATAGCTGATCAAATGGACAAATAGGAATATAGTAAATAATATAATTTCCCGGCAGCGCAGTCCATGGTCCTGATCCTCACCACGTCGGTAGTGACCACCATCACGGCGCTCTCCATGTCCGCCATCAGCACTAACGGAGTCATCAAAGGAGGTAGGCTACTATTTCTTTTTGATAATATATTTGCGGAGGAAAGGATATCTACCACTCACCCACTGTTTAAAAATCCCAACGATAGCCTGCTCTAGCAAAACATTACTAATTGTCATAGAAAGGAAGGCTTGACCGCATTCCTCGAAGCAAGTAAAAATACTTCTTACCCGAGGTGATCATCATCTTCCTGCCCTTGTCCCAATTATTTGGGGTCGGCGCCACATGTCATTCTCTTCCATACATTCCTATCAGATGTCATTTCCTCAGTCACTCCTTGCTTTGCCATATTATTATCTTCTTTCACACAATCCATCTTTTTTGGGCTGACCTCTGGTGATAAAGCCTCTACATTCATTCTTTACCCGAGGTGATATGAGGTCGTATTTTTGGGTTTGTTAAACGGTGGGTGAGTGGTGAATTCCCCTTCCTCCCCCAATATATTTTGTTGTATTGGATTTATGCCATGTAACGCTTAATTCAATATCTTATCTGTTTCTTTCTGTTTTGATTCGCATGTGTGTGAACGCTGTGACGATAGGTATTGATTAGAATGGGTAACATTGAGCGCAGACTTGGGGATGACAGGTGAGGCTCCCTGTCACCCTAGCAGAAGCAGGCCGGGCTAGTTACTCAAAGTTTTCACACATATTATTATGAGGGCCAACTCGAAATCGGAGCATTCGCCAGCCACCGGGGGCAGTTAATGACGATGGGGGCGGGAATGACAGTCGGTTCTAGGTTTTTTTTTCATTATTAAATTTATTTAAAAATATTATGTAAACAAATATCCTATAGCAAGTGTACGCGATGCAAGCATTACTTTATTATACAGTTATAACATTAACAGAACAACTACAATCTTCACGATCTCACTGATGCTTACTGTAACATAACACTTAAACTTATTAATTTTTTTATTTTGTTTTATTTTATTATTGCCCTTGCTTGCTCTCTTCTGTACCCTCTGCTAGAGAGGTTTCAGAGAAGCACGTGGAGAGCCTCTAAACACTCGCTATAGAACCGCTCCCGATTCGCTCGTAAAAAACCGTAAAGCGGGTATAAGTAGGTACCCAATTATAATTGTTTTTAAATAAATTCAGGAGGCACATACTACATGATATCTCGCTCGCTGGGCCCCGAGTTCGGCGGCTCCATTGGGCTAATATTCTCTATGGCGAATGCAGTGGCGTGTGCTATGTACGTCGTCGGTTTTGGCGAGTCACTCATCACGCTTATACCTGAGTCGGCATATATGATCAGCAAGAGTTGGGTAAGATAATTTTCCACTGAGTTACTTTGCAAAATCACTACATAGTATAAAACAAAATCGCGATCTCTGTCCCTATGTCCGTTTGTACGCTTAAATCTTTAAAACTACGGAACGTATTTTGATGCGGTTTTTTTAATAGATAGAATGGTTAATGAGGAAGGTTTATATGTATATAACATCATGCTACGACCAACAGGTGCGGCGCAGGAATGAAAAATGTTGCAAAAACGGGGTGACACAGACGAAGTTGCGCGGGTCAGCTAGTGATATATGTATAGTACAGGGATCAACTAACCTTTGGAGCCAAATGTACCTAGTCGGTGCATTTATGGTAAAAATGAATGAGGCTTTGCCGTTTGAAGTTGGTTTATTGTTTTATGACGACCTTTCTGAAGGAGACTGCTTTCTGATCTCTTATCCTTGACAACAAATCCTGTGTCAGAGTGTATGTCGTTCGTCAATCAGCAGATTTATCAGATTGCAGGTGAAAGAGTCCCAAATGTTTAGGTCCCATACAGCCAGCCATCTTACCTTTTCTATGGGGGCCTTAGAGCCCAATTTCGCGTATGACCGAAAAAGCTAGTGAAATCTCAGTATTAATGATAATAATAAATTGGGCCTGATGCAAAAGGCAATACTCCTCGACACGGCACCTATTGTGAGGAGACTCCTCTCTCTGGAGCCCTAACCACCGGTAACTTAGTCCCTGTACCCGATGCCGGTGGGCTACTATTTTTATTTTTTTTCGTTATGCAATATAGTGGAACAATAATTTATTTAAACCATAAATTTCACTAGTGTACACAGTCGTTCTCTCCTGATACAACGCTTAACTCGTAGCAATTTATTATACAATCGTGATTAATTGTAATAAAATAAACACCATGGAGTTTATGAACACACCCTGAATGTAAAAATAAATGTAATTAATTATACCTACGTCCTTATAAAGAAATGTGTGTGTAGCATACCTACCTACCTATAGTAAATCTCAATTTTTATAATTAATTGGACACTGATATCAAACGAAGTAGGCTTTCATGCATTAGACGAAATTGTTTAGGTGGGCGTATAATGACTTTATCGCTAATGAAATTGTACACAGGCATGTGTAGGTAGCAACGACAATACAACCATTGGTTTTTGTTACCTTTTGCTACGTTGGTAGGCCGTATAATAATTATATTGCTACATCATTCTCTGAGCCCATTCCCAACTTTTGTGGGGTCGGCTTTCTAGTCTAACTAAAATGCTGTTAAACTTCGATATTTTTCGGCCATCGGACCTATAATGATGCAAGTTTAAACAAGCAAGTTGCAAGTTATTACTTTCTACCCCTGCGAGAGATATGTCTTGTATAATCTCACCTTCGGCGATCAAGGACCCATAGACGTCGTGCGTTTTAATCGGTTCGCGTCCCACATTATCACGTCCACCGTTTTTGGCAGAGGTAGTATCCGTGGGGATTTTGCGCACGATAAAAAAGGGTCATTATTTTCTACCCACGTAGAAGAAAAATTACATAAACTCACGCCTATGTTCCCGAAGTAGTAGGAAGGTTACCACGCTATGCTATGCTAGCGCACCCACATTTCGCCAGTTTATATTTAGGGCCCATGTAATAAGTGGCGAGCCTATTGCCATTAACCGGGCCCTTATAAACCCGCGATAAATACACACATAACTTCGAAAAGCATCGAAAAGTCATTGGTGTGTGCCAGGGTAAAACCTGAGATCGATCCCGAGACCTCGTATCAGCAGTCCATTACCCATACCACTAAGCTACAGTGGCGCGACGAAGAAAAATAAACATGTCCTTTAAGCGGGGCATGAAAAAGCATCTGATGAGGCCGTCAAGCTGAGCGCCACCATTGTAGTACTGAACGTGTTTGCAATGGTGACCCTCTTTCATGAGACTTTGCCTTCAGCTTAACATCAGGTGAGGTGAAGTCAAATTGACGTGCCATAAATTAAGAAAAAATAAACATGTTATTATTGCAATTACAGGACCAAGCGATCTACGGCTGTATAACAATAGTTCTGCTCACGGGCATAGTGATAGTGGGGATGGAGTGGGAGGCGAAGGCGCAGATCGTGCTGCTGATCATCCTGCTGGCCGCGATAGCAGACTTCTGCATCGGCAGCATCATCGGGCCCAAGAGCGACGTGGAACGGGCGCAGGGGTTCGTCGGGTATAATAGTAAGTTTTGTTGTTCGAAACGGTTTTATTTTTACTTTTTTAGTTACGTAATAAGTTTCATCTTCATTTATTGACTGTAATAATATCTTTTTTTATCGTGCGAAAAATCCCAACGGATACCTCCTCCGTCGGAGCCGGTTGGGCAGGTTATGTCGGACTCGAACCGACTGAAACGCACGCCGTCTTTGTGTCTTGTGTTGGCGGAGCTTTGGGTACTTAGTTGACGGAGAGATAATAATACGTAGACTTAGTTGCACCACCTACTTGTTAAAGTTAAAGTTATCGTCAAATTTAACAGTAACCGTAACATAGATTCTAATTGTTTGGCTAAATGTGTTGCACCAGTGTATTTAGTAGCTCTGTTATAATTATATTTTTGATAGAATTTGACGTTTGAGCGTGGCCGGTTAGGTACAGTTAGCGTCGAGTTATGACGTGATTTTAACAATTGTCAAATGATGCAACCTGTTTTATACTTGACCGGTACTTTAACTGCACTGTTAATGTTAAAGTAAGATCGTGCATCAGGCCTAGTATTTTAAAGTTTACTAGATAGCACTGTGGGTCACCACGAGATATTTCGGAGAGCATGTTAAGTCATCTATAAGCATGTCTTTTCCATTTCACACTCACACACACAAAAGAAAGTGTGGTAGCAGGTTTTTTTTAATTGGATGCCATGTTGCAGATCTGTCCAATCTTTCCAATTCCAGTACAACTCTCGAATAAAAATAACTCTAGTAATGTTTTGTTTCCAGTGACGGTACTACACAACAACATGGGCCCCGACTACAGGTACTTTGAAGGAGTGCATCACAATTTTTTCTCCGTGTTCTCCATATTCTTCCCGGCCGCGACTGGCATATTGGCTGGAGCTAACATTTCTGGGGATTTAAAAGTGAGTATTTAAAATCACTACCACTTAGGTGACAGACAAGCACACGGCCCACCTGATGGAAAGTGGTCACTGTGGCCTATGGACGTTTGCGTCACCAGGGGTGTCATACTCTAGCTGTCGACCCTTTAGAAACCTACTATCTGTGTCTTATTGATACAACACCTTTTGACGGAGGTAGGACACGACGGTATCTCCCGTCCGAAATGAGCTGTCCAACTGGGGAAGTACCTCCGCCCTACAGAAGACCGCAGTCATAATAACCATCGTGTTGTGTTCCCGCCGGTAAGTAGGGTAGCCAGAGCTCACTATACCCCTCCTTCCCCTCCCCTTCCTAGCCTCCCCACCCCTTCCCAGCTCTCCCCCTTTCCCTTCAGGGTGGGCAGCGCGTGTGTGACACCCTTAGTGTTGCATACGTTCATAGGCCACGGTGGCCGCTTTCCATCAGGTGGGCCGTGTGCTTGTCTGCCACCTACGTAGTATTAAAAAAAAAAAAAAAAAAAACACCTCAAATCAATATATGAAACAGATCACTGCAGGGTGCCATATGATGCGATAATTGACTTTGTATAATGACGACCGCCGTAGCCTGGCGGTATTGCACCCGACTGCTAAGCAGGGAGGCGCGGGTTCGATTCCCGCTCAGTGCAAATGTTTGTGTGCATGAATATGAATATCCGCATTCGTCTGGGTGATTCTATGTATAATATGTATATTATTGACAAAAAAATGTATTTAAGTATGTTTATCCGCATTCTAGAACCCGTAACATAAGTTAGTTATGCTATGCTTGACACCGTGATTTTGAATTTCGAAGCCAAAGATGGCCCTGTATCAGCCTGATTGATCCGACCTTACACTTCGATACCTAAAAATCGGACACGGCGTGTGATTTTCCTTGGTTTGATTCTTCTCAAATGTCAACTGACCTTATTCATCATTTATAACTTACTTACAAGAGAATTCCTCTATCAATCCTCAAGCACTAAGCTTGCAGATGAGGTTGAATTTTCCTACAGTTTTTTATGTTCGTTTGACTTGTTCCAGGACCCCTCCAAGTCCATCCCCAAAGGCACTCTCCTGGCCATCCTGCTGACCACGCTGTCGTACCTGCTCATCGCGCTAGTGGCGGGCTGGACGGTCCTCCGCGATGCCTCCGGGGACGTGACCGCCCTCGTCAACGGCACCGTGTCGGACTGTGTCGCCAACAAGAGCTGTCCCTATGGCCTGCAGAACAGTAATGACGTGAGGAAACTGTAGTACTATAGGCTTATTCCTGTAGCCTTAGCGTGAAATACTATCGAATTCGTAATGTAAAGGTATCGACAGAACGGAGCATTGCGATTGGCGGGCTACACTCGCACACAGACTGCCAATCACAATGCTCTGTTCTCTCGAAACCTTTACATTACGAATTCGATAGGAGTTTATGCTAGTGCTACAGGACACCCCTAAAGTCCGAAACGAATGCCTCCTCTATTGGCTATCGTTAAAAATCCACTTACTGACCAGTGAGGGCGGTTATGTTGGACTCGAATCGACTAGAACAGCACGCAATCTGACGTCTTATATATCCTGGCGAACACAAGTTGCGAAAATGTTTCCATTCATAAATAAAGCCACGAGCCTTCCAGTTTCTTAATGTAAGGTAGGTCTAATACTAAGTCGTCCTTGCGACAGGTGATCCGCCTGGTGTCGGGCTTCGGTCCGCTGATCTACGGCGGCTGCTTCGCGGCCACGCTGTCTTCCGCGCTCGCGTCGCTCGTGTCCGCGCCCAAGGTGTTCCAGGTAACCACACCTTATGCTTCGTTTGTATGATACTGTTATTTTCTTAAAGGGTTTAACATCATAAATCATATGAGTTTTAACTGGAAAAAGTCAATATTCGGCACGGGACTTCATCCTGCGACCAGTCCCTTTTTTATGAAAAGCTAACACAACCAAAATCTGGTTCTGTCTATCGCATTGAAGACTGAAAATGTTGAGGTTTTTGGTCTTCTCAGGCCGGACTGCGTTTCGACCCGATGGCAAATTTTCTAAACTAATCAGTAATAATCTAAAACTAAACGACGAAGCGACTATAGTGTTTGTGATGTTCACAGGCGCTGTGCCAAGACAAGCTGTACCCGTACTTAGAGTTCTTCGCGAAGGGCTACGGACCCAACAACGAGCCGGTGCGCGGATACGTGCTGACTTTTATCATCGCATTCGCCTTCATACTTATGGGTGAGTGTTTGAGTACTAAATTTGCATATCATTGACATACTATCTCAAGGGATTTTATATTTCGAATAAAAATAGAACTTAATATTTTAGCAATAAAGTTTATTTTCCAATGAGATTATTATTATTATTATATTCAACATGCGATAAATACACACATAACTTCGAAAACCATCGAAAAGTCATTGGTGTGTGCCATGGTAAAACCTGGGATCGAACCGGAGACTTCGCCTCAGCAGTCCATTACCCATACCACTAGGCTACCGCGGCTACTTACGGTTTGCATAAAAAATATTCAATTTTTTTTGTTATCCCCAGGTGGTCTGAACCAGATAGCGCCTCTGATATCAAACTTTTTCCTGGCTGCTTACGCGCTCATCAACTTTTCGACGTTTCATGCAAGTTTGGCTAAACCGGTCGGGTGGAGACCTACATTCAGGGTAATCTATTTAACCTTTACATACATACATACATGCTTTTATAAGCAGAGGTGAATTGTTGAATGTGGGGTGCATTTCACCACTCATTGATTTCGGTCCAACGTAATAAGGGGTGAGCCTATTGCCGTATTTCGGGCACTATTGTTGACTCGAGCTATGCATCTGAGACTCAGATTTGTCTGATGTTAAACAGCCTTATCCCTTAGTCGCCTTGTACGACACCACATGGGAAGAAATGGCCCAAATTCTACTCCACCGCCGGGCAGTGCTCTGAGAACGGAAAAATACATACATATGCTCACGTCCGTAATCCCGGAAGGGGTAGAAAGGTATATTAAACATCCACATTTCGTCAACCATGATTTTCTGTCCCACGTAATTGGTAGCGATCCTATTGCCGCCAATCGGACACTTAGTAACAAAATGGGTTATGCCGAAAATAAATTCCTAACCGAAAATGTAGCAGCTAAATACATTTGGAATAAAAATTTTACCCGATTTTTTGCTATGCGGTGTAAATCTCTAGCCGCACTATTTCCACCGGCTTCCCTTTAGAAAAATATAAATTTTCAGCATTATTTTCACTTTATCTATCTATCTATCTGTTTCAGTTCTACAACATGTGGCTGTCACTGTTGGGAGCGGTATTGTGCGTGGCCATCATGTTCGTGGTCTCGTGGAGCACGGCCCTTGTCACCTTCGGGGCACTACTGGCATTGTACCTACTCGTGTCCTACAGGAAACCTGGTAAAGCCTTAGTTTTAAGTACTTATTACCAGTTGCAATTTCAAATATTCATAAAATTGACGTGGGACCTTACCATCTACCTCATCATTCTTTGAACCTATACCCAACTCAGTTGAGATCGGCTTTCTAGTCTAACTAAGATGTGGCTAAACTTTGATATTTTTCGTAAAGCGACTGCCATCTGACCTCCACAACCAAATTGGCGTTATCAAAATTCTGTAGTTAGGCTAGTCAGACTTTTATTTCAATCTTTCTTTACTTTTAGAGCGATTCAAACACTCCGACCGTTGTCCATATTTGTCTCTAGTCTCCTACACCTATTTATTATAAATACACAAAATTATATATTAAAAAAGAAAAGAAAATATAACAATAATCCACCAGAGTTTCTTACTGGTCTCTACTCAGTAGATCTAACTACCGAACCAGAGAAAGAATTCTTTTCAAATGATTAAAGAATCATTTTTGACATATATAATTATTGTAAAATTTCGACTATATTAGCTCTTTATGTGCCTAAACTGAATAAACGAAATTGATTCTTTGATTCCTCGTGTACTATAACTTGTAATACCAGTGTAAATTCTAACATATTAAACAAATAATTGTATTCACCACAATACGAGATACTGTTTGATTAATGTTAACCATATAACACTAGTATCCTAAGTAATCTGATGAATCGAATCACACTATGGAATCACACTATTAAATGGAAGTGAAGTAATATTGAAATACCTACTTTTAAGAGGTGAGCGCCGCTGAAATGGTAAACCTACTTATAGACATAAATATTAGTATACCGCCGTTTGCCCGAATTTTATTTGCCCTAGTATGATTTGTTATAATAGTCAATCGGGCAAACATTAGACAACCAATAATATTACTAGCGTAAATAGATCCACAGACTCCCTTAATACTGCGTTATCGAATTTAAAATGTCAGTGGTAGTGACTTGTGACTTCTAGTGTAGAGACATTGCCTGCAGCATCTATTTCTGTCAAAGTTGATAAAAGTTTATAAAAAATATTTCATGGTTCATATATCCTGTCACTCGCACACTTTGTTTCTCTAGGATAACTTTATAGTTAAATCGTAGCAGTTCAAGGATTAGGTTTATAGCTAGTTACGTGACTTACGAATCTATCTATCTATCTATCTATCTATCTTGCTAACCTCGTGGTTGACCGGTCCCATCCCCAGACGTGAACTGGGGCTCGACGACGCAAGCGCAGACGTACAAGACGGCGCTCACCGGCGTGTACCTGCTCAACAGGGTCACCGAGCATGTCAAGAACTACAGGTATATTGAACATTTCAAACAGAAAATCTCAACATTCAGGACGGGACTTGGAATGGCTCCAGTACCATCTTAATATCGGGGGGCGACGGGTGGACCGGCCTGTCACCCCAACAGAAGCAAGCCGTGACGGCGGCGCAAAATGCGCGTCCCCATACCCGGGGGCTAGGACACCAAGGTCCCTACACCCGAAGGGGGCTATCTCGAAAGCGAGGGCGTCGGGTCTGCCGGGAATATGTTGTCTATTATCTCACCTCCGGCGACTAAAGACTCAAAAATGGCGTGCGTTTTAGTCGGTTCGAGTCCGACATAACCTCTCCAATCGGCTCCGAAAGCGGAGGCATTTGTAGAGATTTTTCGCATGATAAAAAAGTACCATCTTAAGATGCTTGTTAATGTGAATGACGAATTTCTACTAGCCAGGACAGGACTTAGGGCTATCTACAGAAATGGCTCTGGGTTAGTCGGGGTGTGAGGTATATGTTCTACACAATCTTACACCCCGGCACCTAAAGGCCCACGTGCGGTTTGAGTCGTTGAGTCGGTCCCATAACCACTCCGATGGTCGACGGGGGACGCATCAAACGGGATTTTCTCATTTAAAGAATAGAGGTAGCTTCGTATGTCGGAATATTCCCTTTAGAATAGGGTGACGATATCAGTTCCTGTCTTGAATATTGATTTTTCCGAATAAAATTTATGGAAAAAGTTAAAGGACTACTTGCGTTATTTAAGCATGTTATTTTGAATCTTTCAATATGGAATCTTTTATCAAATGCTACTACCACAAGTACGTAGTTTTTTTATAAAGATTATTAGCAACTGAAATTACTAATATTCCCTCTAACCCCTCCAGCTAAGCTCATTGGCTTGAGTTAGGAGTGGGTTCACATCGACAAAGTAATTACCAGGATTCGAACCCAGGACCTCTCGGCTGTAACACCGACTCCTTAAGGGCCCAGATCGTGAAAATCACCGAAAAGAGTGTTACGATATTTCATATTTAACTTATTTAGATATGATTGATATCAATGATAATTTGTATATATTACAATCAAAGACCAAAATATATGTTAGTCTTATATTAAATCCTTAAAACCTAATAATTGCTATATAATAAACGTCAACAAACGCACAAAATTTGACAAAAATGCAAAAACATGCCTTCGTATTCTTCAAATATTACCCAATAAATCAACACAAATTGATAAAAAGAAACACTTTTTGAACACTGAAGAAACCAATACTTAAACCTATGTACTTTTTTTTGTACCTTTACAAACAAAGACTTCCTCTTTTAAAGCCCTAAAATCTAGATATGTTCTACGTAAATTCTCCATAGAAAAATGTATGAAAAATCACGCGCATCCCGATATTATGATTTAGTAACCCGCATCGCTACTGATCGGCAGTACGTTTTTATGGTTCAAGGTGACACCACGCGTGTCGGATGCGCCAGCAATATTACGTGTTGTGAATTTGTGTTTTTTGTGAAAAACTGTAAGTATAACATTTTTATAACTAATTCACTTTTAGTAAGTAGGAAGTACCGATATAATGAATGTCTGGAAGAAAACCATGATGGAACTAGATATAAATCGTAAAAATACAAAATTATTTAGATAGGTACGTAGTTTGTTGAGGAGGTTATTTTATGAACCTTGTAAAGTAGGTATAAATACCGAGGAAAAAAATTACGAGATTTGTGTGAAAGTGTCATGTAAAAATTCTAGTTTTATTTGAGTGCTTTATCATGTCTACGTACTAATAATAATATATTCGCATTTGTTGTTGTTGTTGCATGTAAATATTGGTTTGTATTATAAGTAATAAAGTCGATTTCTATAGGAATATTCTCATAATAATTAATTTTATTACATAATATAGTTAAATATTCGTTTTCATGTTCATCATATTGTCTAAATATCAGATTGTGGAAGTAGGTATGTTTCCTATCTGAAATAGCATGGGCGTACATACTTCGCTGCCGTCAAAGACGCGCGCGGCGCGACGCGCCTAGAGTCTGGTTTAGGGTTGTACAAAAATTACAAAATAAATAAAAGTGGATACTATTGATGATTAATATTTCCAGTATTGAAAATAAAGAAAACCTTCAGGCCGAGACTCCGAGCAACACTGCTACGCGCTGTATAGAGGTAAGTTGTTATACGTAATTAGACTTGTTACATAAACAAACGAACTACCTAGTTAGTGATGGGCGAAGACAAAATCTCAGTACCTATAGATTTTTTTCTTGCAATATTTATTATTTTCATTGGGAGACACAAACGAACTACCTAGTTAGTGATGGGCGAAGACAAAATCTCAGTACCTATAGATTTTTTTCTTGCAATATTTATTATTTTCATTGGGAGACACAAACGAACTACCTAGTTAGTGATGGGCGAAGACAAAATCTCAGTACCTATAGATTTTTTTCTTGCAATATTTATTATTTTCATTGGGAGACACAAACGAACTACCTAGTTAGTGATGGGCGAAGACAAAATCTCAGTACCTATAGATTTTTTTCTTGCAATATTTATTATTTTCATTGGGAGACACAAACGAACTACCTAGTTAGTGATGGGCGAAGACAAAATCTCAGTACCTATAGATTTTTTTCTTGCAATATTTATTATTTTCATTGGGAGACACAAACGAACTACCTAGTTAGTGATGGGCGAAGACAAAATCTCAGTACCTATAGATTTTTTTCTTGCAATATTTATTATTTTCATTGGGAGACACAAACGAACTACCTAGTTAGTGATGGGCGAAGACAAAATCTCAGTACCTATAGATTTTTTTCTTGCAATATTTATTATTTTCATTGGGAGACACAAACGAACTACCTAGTTAGTGATGGGCGAAGACAAAATCTCAGTACCTATAGATTTTTTCTTGCAATATTTATTATTTTCATTGGGAGACACAAACGAACTACCTAGTTAGTGATGGGCGAAGACAAAATCTCAGTACCTATAGATTTTTTTCTTGCAATATTTATTATTTTCATTGGGTGACAAACACATTAGTACCTAAATAGTTCTCAATTGCTTTCTCAAAAGAAAATTCTCGTTAAAATCCCATATTTTATGTATGTAGGTATAATAAATAATATTTATTTAACCGATTTTGATGATTTTAGAATCATTAGAATTGTCTTCTAAGCCCGAGTGACATAGAGTAGGTGACGTCATAAAAAACCAACACCTATAGCGTAAACGAAATTTATAATATATGTAGTCAGATTTATTTATTTTTTGACGTGATAACGTCTTATAAATCGATGAACAAAGGCAACATGCACGAAAAAGTGTCACATTATGTCACGTTAGGGTCAAGCAAGAGCATGGAACAAGCGATGGAGAATAATATTATAATGTTATCCCGTAAAATTATTATCCTAAACCGACTTTACATTTTATATAAAACGTTTATGTTTTTGATCTACCTATGTGTTTCAAAGATGTATTCTAAGGGACTTCTTAGCTATGTTTGAAGAAATTTGGCCCATTCTTTATTTATTATTTTTTATAAAAAAAACAATCAAGCCATTATCTTTCTTTACAGGAACTAGTAATTGAAAACCGTCAAGAAGGAAAGGTGGTTGAAGTGGAAGTTGGGCGTAGAGTAGCAGATATTTCTTTTTTTTTTAAAGCTTTCAGGCCATAGGGGACCGCGGTCCAATGGATTGTATCCTCAGTATAATAGGTGAAGTAAAAGTTGGTCGGGACTCAAAACTCATCATGAAATGTATGTGTAATTAGTATGTGTAATATGAAATTTACTGTGTGTTTGGTTGAAAGGAAGAAGATAGCATGGAAGTGAATCATCAAATTGTATCTGGTATCATATCATCTGGTGGGAGCTACTTTCAGTTAAAAACATTAACTGCCCTACCAATTATGTCACCTTCATTATATAATGAAATTTATAATACGGTTTGCGATTGATGGGAAAAGACAGCAGCACAATCCATGGCAGAAGCTGTCAAGGAAGAAGCAGAGTAAGCAGTGTCAGTGTCAAATTTTGGAAGGAGAAAATGGAGATGAAATTAGTTTGGTTTTATTACGATTGACTACTTCCAGAATTAGTTTTAGTCCTCGGCAGTCACGAAGCGAATTCGTGACGCGCCCAGTTCCAGCATCATAGAGGCTACGAAAGAGAGGAAAGAAAGAACTTTACGTGTTTTGAAAGAGAAGGACGCCTAAGGATTTTGAAATAGACTGAGGTAACTTAACTACCCAGCCGGTCGATTCACGTGCATCCAAAAGTTGTTTTAACTTAGAAATCGCCTTATGGTTTTCTGTTTTAAACGCACTTACTTATCTAGTCTTGGATTGTCATAAATCAATTACTGTACAATTCTTATACAATTTTGAAGAGTTACCTGGTGTAAAGAATCATCAAAATCGGTTTAAAAATACTTAAATACAGCGAATTGAGAATCTTCCTCTTTTTTTAAGTCGGTTAAAAGGGTTTGTTTGCAAAAAAACAAAGTGACATTTTGAAGTCACCACGCTACGGTTTTTATTACGTGAATCGGGCATCTGGTAACATTTTCATTCTGATAGGTTTTGCAATAGCAATTGATTTTATAATCAAATTAGCAGAAATCAGAATTTATTCAGTAATTTATTTAAACAACTTTAAACATTAGAATTTTGAACTCATATTTTGTTATTGTTTACTTACTTTTAATTTGTATATTAATAATTTATAAACTTGTTTTACAAATTTTTGCACAACCCTAGCACGCTTGGCGACTCATATTTGTTATTGTTTACCTACTTTTAAATTATATGAATCATTTTTATACTTGTGTTTCATTTATTGATATTTTTTGTAAAACCCTAGGAGATTTTTAAGATATCAAGGTGATCGTAAACAAATAGTAAGTAATTATTTGAGTTTATCCAATAGGCACATATCCTTGCGTATAGATAAACAGTAGCGAGGAAAGGCTCGATGTTATTTCGACCATACTTGCTACTGAATTTGCAATTATGTTATTGAATGAATATTTTACGAAATAAGAATAAACTGTGGTAGTAAAATTACAAATAAATACATAGTTGGAATTTTAGGTAAGTAGAATACAAAAAGGTGGCTCTCTCTGGGTCATTCACCCGCCCCGGTCGGTTGTTTCAGTAAACAGTAGCGCTGCGGTCGCGCGAAATCGATGTTGCGTCTGGGCAATCTGGGCCCTTAACCAGTAAGTTATCGACACTGCACTATAAATATTTGATGTTATTTGGCAGACCTCAAATCTTGGTGTTAACGGGATTCCCCGGCGAGCGGCCCATACTTACTGACTTCTCGTATCTACTGACTAAGGGACACTCCCTCATGCTGTGTGGACATATTATGCAGGTATGTAATATATTTGTATATAAGTGGCAATAATATATTATAGAATTCTTTTAATTATGTCAGATGTTCAAAATTCAGTCTATCGCTTCCTACTGTTGGACATTGATGAGGTATATGTAGAGGAGATAAAAATAAATAAATAAAAATTAATAAACAGTTGTTCCTGAAAGTTGTATGAAGCTTAAGTTCTGTATATCTAGTATTTTGTGGTCTACAGTGGCGACGGGTCTCTATAACCTAATTCGTGACGGCTTGCTTTTCAGAAATAGACCATGGTTCACATGTTTAATATATACTTCAAAATGATCTACAAAATAATATCTATCTAAAGCTAAAATATTTAAATTCTGGATCCTAAATCAGAACACTCATATTTCCATATAAAATTGTTATGGCTGTTCTATATTTTTTTTTTACCGACTTTCCTTTTTGGAAACTGCCCAAAAAGGAAAGTCGCCACTGCCCACCCTAAATCAGAACACCCATAATTCTATTGCCATGGGCCTTCTATAAGGGATAAGATATTTTTGTACCGGTTTTCCTTTTTGGAAACTGTGCCCCTTCGCCACTGCCCACCCTAAATCAAAAAACCCATAATTTCATTGCTATGGGCCTTCTAGAAGGGGTAAGATTTTTTGTACCGGCTTTCCTTTTTGGAAACTTGTACCCCTTCGCCACTGCTCCGAGCTAACCCCGACCCCCGTGTCGCAGGGCGCGGTGTCGCACCGCGGGCGCGAGGCGCTGGTGTCGCGCGCGTACGCGTGGTTCGGGCGGCGCAAGATCAAGGCGTTCTACAACATCGTCGACGACGTGGCCTTCCGCGACGGCGCCAGCGCGCTCGTGCAGGTACGTTAGCGTTCTACAACATCGTCGACGACGTGGCCTTCCGCGACGGCGCCAGCGCGCTCGTGCAGGTACGTTAGCGTTCTACAACATCGTCGACGACGTGGCCTTCCGCGACGGCGCCAGCGCGCTCGTGCAGGTACGTTAGCGTTCTACAACATCGTCGACGACGTGGCCTTCCGCGACGGCGCCAGCGCGCTCGTGCAGGTACGTTAGCGTTCTACAACATCGTCGACGACGTGGCCTTCCGCGACGGCGCCAGCGCGCTCGTGCAGGTACGTTAGCGTTCTACAACATCGTCGACGACGTGGCCTTCCGCGACGGCGCCAGCGCGCTCGTGCAGGTACGTTAGCGTTCTACAACATCGTCGACGACGTGGCCTTCCGCGACGGCGCCAGCGCGCTCGTGCAGGTACGTTAGCGTTCTACAACATCGTCGACGACGTGGCCTTCCGCGACGGCGCCAGCGCGCTCGTGCAGGTACGTTAGCGTTCTACAACATCGTCGACGACGTGGCCTTCCGCGACGGCGCCAGCGCGCTCGTGCAGGTACGTTAGCGTTCTACAACATCGTCGACGACGTGGCCTTCCGCGACGGCGCCAGCGCGCTCGTGCAGGTACGTTAGCGTTCTACAACATCGTCGACGACGTGGCCTTCCGCGACGGCGCCAGCGCGCTCGTGCAGGTACGTTAGCGTTCTACAACATCGTCGACGACGTGGCCTTCCGCGACGGCGCCAGCGCGCTCGTGCAGGTACGTTAGCGTTCTACAACATCGTCGACGACGTGGCCTTCCGCGACGGCGCCAGCGCGCTCGTGCAGGTACGTTAGCGTTCTACAACATCGTCGACGACGTGGCCTTCCGCGACGGCGCCAGCGCGCTCGTGCAGGTACGTTAGCGTTCTACAACATCGTCGACGACGTGGCCTTCCGCGACGGCGCCAGCGCGCTCGTGCAGGTACGTTAGCGTTCTACAACATCGTCGACGACGTGGCCTTCCGCGACGGCGCCAGCGCGCTCGTGCAGGTACGTTAGCGTTCTACAACATCGTCGACGACGTGGCCTTCCGCGACGGCGCCAGCGCGCTCGTGCAGGTACGTTAGCGTTCTACAACATCGTCGGGGCTAAATTATGTAGTTATTTTCTTTCAAACGAAAATTTGGACCAGTTCACTGTAATAACAGAATCATCACATATCTGTTATTGGGCTTAGTTAAATTTTGTAAAAGCAATTATTTAAAATATTCCTTTGACCATTTTATTTCTATCCACCCTTGGATTCCTATTCACCCCGTATTTCGGTATGTAAAACATTATTGGTGTAACCATGACATTTTGATTTGTATTCTGAAATGTATAAATATAAATAATTTGACAGTAAGAAAATTTCTAAGAAGTAAGAATTCAGACTATTGTTTAATATTTTGTTCCTAATTTACCTATTAAATTGCATGCTTGTTATGGTGGAATATGACGAAACTATATGGTATAAATGTAACATCTTATGTAACCCATATTTCCAATGAATAAATAAATAAATAAATAAAAATAAATATTTCTATTGACAGGCGAGTGGCATCGGCAAGTTGAAACCAAACATCCTACTGATGGGGTTCAAAGAGAACTGGCAGACGTGCCAACAGAGCGAAATCTCCGACTACGTTGAAGTTATGCAGTGAGTCTAAATATATTTCATTAAACTTTTTGCACAATACATAAAGGTACGAAGGCGAACCGGGACCGGAGGAGACTCTTGGTCCGCATAACCCGCTATGAGCGGAGGCGACTCAGGTGTCAGAGGTCGGATAATGATCTCCGCGTCCTCCATGAGCCTGGAGGTGACGGGTGGAGCCGCCTATCTGCATGCAGTAGCAGGTTACGACGGCAACGGGCAACACGCGCCTCCTCGTACCAGGGGGCTAGATGGGGAAAAAGTGGTCCCTACACCAAGGAGGCCGGTCGGGGTACGAGAGATATGTTACCTACTACCTCACCAAGCGAAGACCCGAAGAAGGCGAGCGTTTTAGTCGGTTCGACTCTGGCATACGGTTCGACTCTAGCATACGGTTTGACTCTGGCACGCGTTTGCTGTCATATCTCCCAATTTCCAGAAATTAGTTGGCAGAGGGGTTTTGGTAGGGCCACATACACTTATATGTATATACATGCATACATACATACATAATATACTCACGTTCGTAACCCCGAAATACCCTTTCGGAGTTATTACCTTTTCGGAGATGTATTAAACACCCACATTTAGCCAACTATGATTTTCGGTCCCACGGGGGCGAGCCTATTGCCCCAAATAGAGCTGTAGGTACCCTATATGTATTTAGTAGTATTCATATATACACATGGCTGACCATACTACCAATATTTTTTTCCAGCAAAGCCCTAGATGTGCATATGGCCATAGCCCTGCTGCGAGTGGAGGGCGGCCAGTACACCAGCGAAGCCCTAGACGACGACTTGCTCGCCTATCTCACAGATGTTAACATCAACGACCTATCCGCTTTCTCACGTAAGACTTATTTATTATTTCAATTGCTTATTCTTCTTTTTGATTCACTAACAATTCAAGGGGTTACAATTAATTGGAGTACGAAATCATATGCTGAAGAGGTATTTGATCGGTTCCAGACTGTTGGTTCCACTGCTAAGTTCCACTAAAGGGTCCAACAGGATTTTGAAATACCCATGGACCCATTTAGGTGTTGGAGCAATGGGTCCATGAGTGTTACAAAATCCTGTTGGACCCCTTAGTGGAACTTAGCAGTGGAACTAACAGTCCGCAAGCATTTGATCATGTCTCCCATCATGTCTCCCTCAGAGAATCCTTATGGTAGACTTGATAGAGAAAAAGTTGTAGCTAACGACTATTTGTGGTAATGGATATGAAATCTTCTTATTATAGCTTCTTTAAATTAAAACATAGCTAAACTGAATATTATTTAGTAGCTACTTTCTAAGAAAAATAAGTAAGTATATGGTGGAGGTTACCACCACACTGCATACATGGAGATCTTCAGTTCTATAGCGGTCCTGTGTCTTCCTACTTGCTTTGAGGGGTGCGGTTTAAAAGTAAAATATCACTAACAGTCATAAAAAAGGCATGCCTTTTTTATGACTATTAGTGATATTTAACTATTGCTATCATTGGGATTGTTAAACCATGGGTGAGTGGTGAGTTTAGGCGAGTATTCCATACAGTCAAAAAGACTGTATACCCTCACAGATAAACATTAACCCATATGTTTTTAATGGGACAGCATGCGCGTCACTGATAGTGGGAATCCCCCTCCTCTCCCCAATAATATATTTCTTTGTAAATGGATTTCCGCCATGTAACGCTTACTTCAATATGTTGCTTAAAATTATCCTGTATTGTAGAGTTTTGTTTTTGTAGTCAGTTGCACTAAATGTGATATTTGTTTGTTTACTAATTTTTATTTCTTTACTAATCTATTGTAATTTTATATTCTAATTATTGTATAAATACGCCGTCATAAATACGGTTAAACACGTTGTATGCATCTTGCATGCACATAAATGTATAACACGTGTTTACACAACTAAATGATTTGATTTGATTTGATTTACAAAGTTTTATTTATTGAAATTTATTTCTCTAAAGCTGTATACGGATTGTGCGCTCTTAATTATATCTATCGGCACAGATCTTGGACATAAGTTGCGAGAGGAACGAAGCCCCTGCGACCGTGAAATACTTTAATATTTTAATATAAATGTGTGATTGGTACCCAAGTTCATCCACCACCATTGCACCCCATGCTATCTTTAAAAGACAGCTCAAAAACGGGTACTGCATGTACAGAGCGCATTTTGGGCACATTTTGAGTTCACAACTCATGTCTATACGGACATGACGTTCTCAAGACATGCGTAACTGACTACTCGTCCCTAAAAATCCATAGCTTTAGAGAAATAAAGTTCAATATTTTACAAAACAAAATATACATTGCACCGCGTTTGATTTATCAATTTTAACTATAAAAATCATATTAATTTATCAACGACGTGTTGGGCGTGGTTAGAAATATTGCCATACATATTTCTATTTACACTAATCCAATACACGCCACGCCTAGCCGGTATAAAACTAACTTCACGGGCCCAAGATTTTGAAGTTTTATTCAAATCACATTAATATTAGAACAGATGTGTATCACAATCGAACTATAGTTATCACAAAATAAAAGGCCCGTTTTGACAGTTCGCGCCCATGAAGTTCTCAGTTTTTTACCAATCAAAATGTTATGAAGGTTATTACATATTTCATAGACAGGTACCGCCCACTCGGCTTAGTGCTGTGCATAACGATTTTTATTACGTTGTCCACAGACTATTAATAATCAATTAAGGAAAAAAATATCGAGTAAGATAAGCCCGATTTTTATTTATTTAAACTAGTGTTTAGACCGAAATTAATTACTGAACTTCACTGTGTAACTAGTGATCATTTACTGAAAATTATGAGCTTGGCAGCATAGATTTTTATAGAATGACGTGTCTTTGACCAAGAGGTATACGCGTGTGTTCGCCCATCTTGTTGACTGTGCGCCCGTTACGTTTGGTTTTGTTGATTTTTGGATTATTTTTGACTTAGATTCGAGTTGTCTCGGTATCTCCCATATCGGAGATGCCGAGACAACTCGACTCTTCGAATATCTATCGAATTCGAATACTGCCAATGTTCCGGTAAAGGCACACATAGATTTGACTTGTACACTGTACAGCCATGGCACCACCGTTTCTACGGGTCTCCCTGTTTGGCGGGTCGCCTCGTGCCATCCCCACTGGTCCCATTTGTACCACCACCTCTGCCCGGCTATGCACTTGCAAACCCCTG
Source organism: Pelosia muscerda (assembly GCA_963691645.1). Taxonomy (NCBI): domain Eukaryota; kingdom Metazoa; phylum Arthropoda; class Insecta; order Lepidoptera; family Erebidae; genus Pelosia; species Pelosia muscerda. The sequence continues at coordinate 1,626,716 of OY829114.1, read as the reverse complement.
AACGCAATGCAACCGAGGTTGGATTACTATGAAGGCTTTTCCTTATATATGTGCATGGTGGTCATCCACCCGGTCGAAGTTTTTGACAAATTCGTGCCATCAAATTTTTACAACCAGATTCTTGTTGATATTGATATTCCTGTTGTTTTTGTGATTGAGTGAATGCTATTATAACAAAAATATGAAATAAAAGCAAATTGACCTTTCATAATACTGTATCATTTTATAATACCTACAATATCAAAGATTTAGCTAATTTTCTAATCAGAACTTTAAACCAATATATACTTTATATACAAACTGGATTCGATTAATCGTGAGTATCGAGTACCGAGTCGTTTTGTTACATCACTAGTTATGCCAAGTAGGCATATGCCAAAACGGGCCTTTTATTTTGTGATTAGTATACATACTATGTGCCTCATGAAACACACCCCATATGTTGAAATATAACCCTTATGTACATAACAATAGGTGTGAGGTTTCATCACCCATATATGTCAGCTTTTGTTCAGGTTCTAAAGGCGACAATAAGGAGTCCAAATCTACCGAGAGCCTCAACACGCACTCAAGAGGTGAGTAATGGTTTTATTAAATATTATGATGTTTTTGCCTTTTTTGTTGAGAACGAATTTGAGCTTTATTGTAAGGGAATACAGGAATTCTACAATAAAGACCGTGGAAAAAGAAACAATGTATCTACACTAATATTATAAAGAGAAAAGATTTGTTTTTTTGTTTGTTTGTTTGCTTGTAACGAATAGGCTCCGAAACTACTGGACCGATTTCAATAATTCTGTTACTAATCTAAAGTTACAATATCTAGGAGCAACATAATTATGCTATATATCATCACGCTACAATTCAGGGCAGCAATAATCATAAATCGCAATAAATTTCTATACAATGGCGCTAATATCGATAAGAATTTACGTCGAGTGGACGTCTTCCAAAATCGTTTCGTGAATGTGATAAATGTATGACAATGAAATGGACGTTTTCCAGCTTTCGATTTCCAAACGTATCGAAATCCATGCTTCCAATCCAAATGGACATATCGTCAATAGATTGCTTTACACTAATGATATTGGCCATGATAGTCTAATTTTGTTTTAATTTATTTTTAATAATACCACGCCTATATCCCCGAAGGGGTAGGCAGAGGTGCTAGCACCCACATTTCGCTAGTTTTATATTTAGGCCCCAATGTAATAGGTGGCGAGCCTATTACCATTAACCGAGCACTTATAAACCTGCGATAAATACACACATAACTTCGAAAAGCATCGCAGTCATTGGTGTGCGCCATGGTAAACCTGGGATCGAACCCGAGACCTCGTCTCAGCAGTCCATTATCCATACCACTAGGCTACCGCGGTTTGTTTAAATAACTTACTTACTTAGTCTAAATAACTATATAATGTACTAGCTGACCCGCGCAACTTCGTCTGCGTTTTATAGCGTCAACAACACGTGGTAATTATGCTGTTAAAATATAGCTTATATGACACGTTCGTAGATTTACCATAGCAGCGCCATTTATTGATTACTTACTCAACCCAGTCGAAAGGTATCGACATCTGTTAGAATAATTTGGAGTTAACAGATAATTGTGACTGTCACATAATAACAGACAAATAATTAGCAATAAATTAAAATTGCGATTATAATTTGAGATTTAAACTATCCTATCTCTCAAGTTGGATCGAACTGCACATGGTGTGCGAATTTTATTATAATCTGTTAAGTGGTTTAGGAGTCCATTGAGGACAAACATTGTGACACGAGATTTATATATATTAAGATATTGTTGTTTATCCGACCCAGGCAGCAGTCTATCCGACCTTTCGATGGGCTCCCCGCAGCTGAACCGCGCCGTCATCGCTGATCCGTCTGCTAAACCTATCAGCAAGGATCAGCCGCAGAAGACCGATGATAAGGAAACGTAAGATATAATGTTTGTTTTTTAATTTAGATATATTTATTTAAAAATTTTCAGATATACACGCTGATTTTATAGTCGTTCAAGAAAAAAATGTTTTGGTACAGTTTCGATTTCGAATTTTCTAAAGCAATTAGTATGGTGACTATTCAAATCAAATTTAGATCGGAAAAAGTGAATGCTTCGACAGGATTCGAATCTACGATCATTCTGTTATAGGGGAACGCTCTGACTGTTAAGCTACGAAACCACGTCTGAAGCATTCGAAATTCCCTTATACAACCATCTTTGAGGCGATGGTAAGGGGAAGATCGGAGAATCGAATCTCGCCGAAGCATTCCCTTTTTTTGATCTAAATATGATATGCAATATCTTGTCTTACTGACTTGTCATACTTCGAATCGAAGAAGCTTGAATATTAACGAAAAGACGTATATCAGTGAATTCTAAGAAAGCAATTTAAAACTTTATCTTGTTACAATAAGGTTGACATTCCCCCGCAGGGTGGTCAAGCGCATGAAGTTCGGCAGCGCGGTGCGGCGCGCGCTGGGTGCGCCGGCAGCGCGCCGCGCGTCGTCGTTCACGTCGGTGGAGCAGTTCACCAAGCGCCAGGCCGGCTCCGTCGACGTGTGGTGGCTGTACGACGACGGAGGTACCGCCACTCCTTACTACCCCTCATAATATGTCTTATCTAACAGAAATAGGAAGATAATACCAATAGATTCATCTTTCTTCCCCACTACTAGTCTATGCTCGCGGTTCCGCCCGCGTGGCTGTCGTTTATCGCAACCTAAGCGCCATCTGGGCAACTTAAATTCTATATTACTAATCATAACTCTGGATCTACTTAACAGTAGCCTTAGCACGAAATACTATTTAATTCGTAATGTGAAGGTATCGACAGAACGGAGCATTGCGATTGGCGGGCTACACACGCACACAGGTTTACAAGAGGCAGACTGACAATCACAATGCTCCGTTCTCTCGAAACCTTTACATTACCAATTCGATAGGAGTTCATGCTAGTGCTACTGATTGCAATCAAACAAACGTAAGATTTTAAGTTGGTCCAATCCCGTTCAAACATAAACTTTTTATAATAGTATAGAATAAATATCACAGGATACCTTCCCGGGTCTGCCGGGGTGCGAGAGATATTTCTTGTATAATCTCACCTCCGGCAATCAAGGACCCATGGACGGCGTGCGTTCTGGTCGGTTCGAGTCCGACATAATCACCTCCATCGGTTTTGGTGGAGGTGGTATCCGTGGAGATTTTGCGCACGATAAAAAAAAAGGATATTCACCTTGAATCTACCTGAGTTACTTGCTGGTCTCATCTCAGTAGATCTAACTACCGAACCAGCGAAAGAATCATTATCAAATTTTTAATATTTTTGACAAATATAATTGTAAAACTTTAACATTCATATGTGATCTTTGTGCCTAAACTGATTAAACGAAATTGAAATTACTTTTTTTAATTGGTAACGAGTTTCGAAAACAGATTGTTTATTCTTATTTGGAAATCAGTTTCAGAAGAAGAAATATTATTATTATTCTTATTTAGAAACTAGTTTCGAAGCTTGGTTTCGTACGTGGCCGAAGGGGACCATGTTTGTTGGTTTTATGCAGCAACCGATATTTCGGCGCTGTTGCAAGCGCCATTATCACGCTGTACTCGATCATATATATGTAAATTAAAAAATATATATTAATTGAATACATGTCCCTACGATTTAATTAATTTACTAAATATGTGTTTCGTACGTAGGTTTAACATTACTACTGCCGTACATTCTGTCGACGCGCCGCGCCTGGTCGTCGTGTCCGCTGCGCGTGTTCACACTCGCCAACAAGAACACCGAACTCGAACTCGAGGAGAGAAAGTAAGTCTGCATAAGTTTAGATAACTCTGTGTGTATAGTTATTATTTTAATATAGCTTTAGAGTAAGAGGGAGTACTCAGGTCCTCCGACACATAGGTAGAGGATCCTATGACTTGTGAAGTGATCACGTGAGGCACGCCAGAACCCTATAAACGACATCTGTGGCGTGGTAGTAGCAATCCCATTTACTGCCCAACGCGACTGCTACGCGGGAGTCGCGGGTTTGATTTCCGCTCAGTGCAAGTATTTGTGTGCGTAAATATTTGCATTGGCCTGAGTGTTTCTAGTTTCTCTGTACAATATGTATTTGTTTAAAAAAAGTTTCTTAGTATGTTTATCCACATTCTATAACCCATAACACAAGCTGGTTATGCTATACTTACCATGGGTCTGATTAGCGTTGTGTAGATTGTCCAAGAATATTTATTTTTATTTATAATTGCGGTCGTTTTGATTGTGTATAATGTTTTATACATACATACAATTTTCCAACGACAACCGTTGGCATGATTTATATATTATCCAGCGTGCGAACTTCACTTTCGCGATTCAGGATCGACAGTTTTGTAGTATCGAAATAGCTCAGTTTCTTGTTGTTACATGGCGTCGAGTATATATGGTTATTAAACTATAGGCCGAATCGGACTCACCATTATTATTTTTAATGGAATTAAAGGGACAATAGGTCCCTATTTCTCCGAATTTCTCGTCAACATTGGAGCCATCTACAGAGAATTCTTACGAACTAAGTTTGTTAACAGCATGGCATCTCTACTATCGAAGTTCCGCATCGACTACTCAGCGCTGAAGATGGTGCCCGACATCACGAAGCGACCTAGGGACTCTACCCTCGCGTACTTCGACAAACTCATACAACCCTTCCGCAGCCCGGACGACAACGACTCCGGTATGTAGACTATTGGGACAAAATCATTGCACTTCTAAATCTGAGGTCCGGTTTTTCACTTTTTTTTAATTTATGGCACGTCAATTTGACTTCTCCTCGCCTGGTGTTAAGCTGAAGGCAAAGTCTCATGAAAGAGGGTCACCATTGCAAACACGTTCAGTGCTACAATGGTGGCGCTCAGCTTGACGGCCTCATCAGATACTTTTTCACGCCCCGCTTAAAGGACCCGGGACTGTAGGAAGAAGGAAACACGTGCGTCGGCAAGGAATTCCAGGACTTAATGGTGCGACAGAGAAAAGACTCACCGAAGCGCTTGGTTCTTGATGGAATATTCTGTACCGTATGCGAGTGACACCTAGAGGGTGGGATTAATTGGAAGAGCTCATCAGAACATTCACCATGGTAGAGACGGTAAAATACAGTAAAATCACTTGATTTTGCTGTATTGGTTTTCCTCTCAACCCCAACAGAGATTACTGGCAAAGAAAATATATACCCTTATAATTTCTCCTTTTTTATACGAGTGCCAATCTTGGTTGAATAAGACGATACATGGCGGAAATGTATTACAAGAAAATATATTGGGGAAGGCAGAGAAATCCACCATTCACACACAGGTTGCCACAGAAATCATATTACTAATAATATATGTATGTATGTATGTCGGTATAGGTACCCATTTTGTTACAAGTGCCCGATTAGCGGCAATAGGCTCGCCCGCTGTTACGTGGGACCGTATACACCTCTGCCTACCCCCTCGGGCATTACGGGTGTGAGCATACGTATGTATATAATAAAATATTACTAAAGGAAAGCAATACCAAACCAAGCAAGCAAGTGAAATACTTCTTACCCGAGGAGAGATGTTGTTGAATGTGCAATATTGTAAAATAGGATTACGGATTTCCATATATTTGTTTACTTTGGCTTTTACGGGAGCGACTACTCTTTGACTTCTCAACCTCGAGAGGAAAACCTATGTCATTTGATTCTTATTACCTAAGATTCTCACCTATCAGTTAGCAGGTACTTACGAATAAAATTGGACTGAGCTCCAAAGACCCTCCCCTGGTTTAATGCTAAGATGACGATTACCAACCAATTCTTAATTTCTAGACGGTGGCATCACCGAGGCAGACCTAATCGCAGCGCAAGACCGGACATATCGTCACTTACGCCTACGAGAACTGATCTCCGCGCAATCCCGGGGGGCGCGGCTAGTGTGCGTGACGTTGCCGATGCCCCGGCGGAGGGGGATAGTGCCCCCCCCGCTGTACCAGGCCTGGCTACACGCCATCGCCACGGCAGCCGACAGGACGCTGCTGGTCAGGGGGAACCACGCTGCTGTGCTTACCTTCTACTCATAAGTGGGTTATAGATGTGCTAATAAGTTCGCGAACTTTTGGCTCGACGACCTTTTTCGCTCGTGTGTCACCCGTCTAAATACGCGTACTTTAATTTCATGCGTAGAGCTGAATTAGTTGGTAATTTTAAAAATCGCGTACTTTAAGTTCGTTGTCTAGCACCCACTTGAGAAAGTCTTAGAAAGGTATTAAAAGATCTTCTTACCTTCTCGCCTGAAGTACTAGGAATTTATAAATATTATAGGGTGCATTTAGACACTCAAAATATATTGATTGTATTGACATAATATCGTGCAAATTGCCGATGCTGGATCGTGATATTGGATAGAAAAAACTGTTTACGTTCGTTGTAAAGTCCTATAAGGAGGTTATATTGCTGAAATAGGTGTTTGCAGATTGTGGTTTCAGCTTAAACTCAAAGTTAAAGTAAAAAACTATGTAGACCATTAAAACGGGGCTTACAAAACGTCAAATTAAAAATTAAACGCCACCCAATAGATCATCCGCCGGTTCGCAACGCGGCCCCGGCCTGAGAAGACTCCGTCTAGAAACTCAGCGGGCTTTTGCTGAATCCAGTTTCTCACAGAAACCTATTTTAGTAGCCTAAAATTTTCTCCACATTATTGCTGTTCTAATGAAACCAGTTATCACTGTTCGGACTTGGACAGTCCGCACTTATCTATTGTATAGAACGTAAACATTCTTTTTATTCATTTAATGTAGTTAGCAGGATATATAAATGTAAAAGTCAGAATGAAGTACCAGGCGCTTATAATAGGTAAGAAGGTTCTATGACAAGACGGTCGATACGTACGTAATATAAGGCCTTAATGTCTAGTTTAGATAGCTGCTTTTTTTGAAAAAGTACCAGGGTGACATGATTTGTGTAGAGGCTACCATTACTTCTTAATAACAATGTCATACATTGAGTTAAATGCGTCAGATCTGTAAAAGATTTTCCTCAAGTACCAGGGGCTAATAAATGCTAAGGAAGTTACCACTTATGTGTTATAATTACTTGCCAATAATATTATTGGTACTGCAGTATATATTATGTGTTGTATGAATCCAGTTTTTATTTACTTTGAACCAGTGATATGTTAGTTGAACTTGTATACAAATATTCTCGTGTCATATCAATAACATAACTTTTTTAACAATTTGTAAAAGGAACATACCACAATACATTTTTTTCTAGAACATGTCAATTTGACTTCTCCTATCCTGATGCAGGCAAAGTCTCAGGAAAGAGGGTCACCATTGCAGACACGTTCAGTGCTACAATGGTGGCGCTCAGCTTGACGGCCTCATCAGATGCTTTTTCACGCCCCGCTTAAAGGACACGGGACTGTAGGAAGAAGGAAACTTTTTTAAATTGTTAATAAATTGTTGTTTATGTGACAACCATCTGACCGACAGATATACAGCGAAGTATAGAATACATAGGTTTCTTTAGGTACCCGCGGATACAGAACTCTAAAAACTGTAATATATTGTAATGAACTTTAAACTCATATTTGTAAATAATTCGGCAGTCCTGGGCCCAGATTTTACTTATTATCGCGTGAGGGACATGCTAGAGGCTACTTCACCTTCGGCGTCACATAACAGCGCTCGCTGCCTTAGGCAGGGGTTTCCTTAAAAAATTCTACTGAAAACAGATTACAAAAAATGCTATTGAATTTTAGACTTTCCTGTTATGCTGTTAAAGTTTAAAATGAAATGGCATCGTGAAGAGTGATTGAAATGATCTAAACTCATTTTGATTTAATTTTGAACCTTAAACCCATGTCGATAAACCTGAAAATTCAATAGCATTTTTTGTAATCTCGGTGATTTGACAAAGGTTGACAATTAGTAGAATTAGGGCCCTCATTCGAAGTCTCTGTTACCCGCAGCTCCGCTCACGTGGACTTCTAATCCCGTTCCCGCCACTCCATAAGAACCTTAGAGTTGGAGAAATGGATCAGCCGTCTTCGAGCTAAGCGCTTAGCAACATATTTCACGATTCATTTTAATTTATATATATAGTTTTTAGGTTGCACTACAATTTTTAATAGTACGTAAATAATACTAACACATAATTATGTGCCTATATATCGTAATAGACTGAATACTATATATAATAATTTTGATAAAAATCTTTGACACATTGGTGTCTTTCTGGGTACGAATTTAAATATGGCAACTTAGGCTCTGAACCTGGACTACACTGCCCGCGGCAGATGCGACAATATCCTCAACTTGCGTGTAGAGGTATCTGCACGCGGACAGAATCCCCCATAAAGATATAATTACTAGTGTAAATAGCGTAATAAGAGCAACAGGCCCCATTACCAAATACATATTTATATAGACTTTTCATGACAGCTATATCTGCCAAGTTGATAGGTTTATAAAAAAACGTTTCACAGTTCATATACTCTGCCACTTTTTCACACCTAGCTTTTATGTAAAGGTATGATATATTTTGGACAAATTGTGCGAGTGACTTACACTTTGTCCCTCTAGGTATTACTAATAACTTTATGGAGATAACTGACTTTCATACCTCCGCGCGAATTCCTTTCTTTTAGCTATTGGACCATACAGGTGCTAGGGGAATGCACCTGAAAACGAAAATAGGGGATCGATAGAGTACTATCGATCCCCTATTTTCGTTTTCAGTAGATCAGCTTAACAAAATTGGGTTACTTTTTTATTATAAAATATTTTCGTAGGTAGACCATGATATTTAGGAATTAAAAAAAACGGGGTCAAAATGTTGAGAACAGATGAGTAGGTATATTAAAAAATGTTTTTGTGTGTTGTAATTTTATTAAGACTTTTATAGGTTTCTACTATTTCGGTATCTGATTTTAGAATCTGGTAATTTTATGTTTACAGAAAAAAAAAAAATTTTTCAGAATCTTTTTGTTGGACGATAATGTTGGCTAAGAATGAAGTTTAGCAAGTACAAATTTATTCGTAAGTTTTTGTTTGTTTGTTTATTTATTTATTTTAAATTAACTGGTTTTGAGACTTTCTGTTGACAATTTCGTAGAAAAATATGTATTCAGTTTTATTTACTACAAAACTATTTATCAAATTATAATAAGTAATTTAGAAGTAATGACGAAACAGATGAACATACGTAGCGGTCAAAATCATAACACACCTTTTTGCTTTGCCGCAGTCAGATAAAAATATCTGTTTTGTACTGTATGCCACAATGATTTTTTTTATCATTTTTCTATATCGACTTAAGTATGACAGTTATGAATTGTTGCCCTATTTAAAAAAATCGCGATGTAGATTGTAATAAAACTTTTTAGTATATTTTTGCTACTATTGTACAATTATATTTTTAATTATTGTATATTTATTAAGACGTATTGAAAATTTCTGAAAATATTGAAAACCCACTGGTGATGATAACACTGTTTAGATCTTTTTAAATCGTTGAATATTAATGATTTATGATGGGTATAGAAATTTACAATCTATACCATCAACCTAAGGTATATTTTTCTATATAATATAATATTTGAATACATACTATGTGTGAAAGTAACACACACTATACAACTGTAAGTACAGTATTATACAATAATATTCTTGTGTTGTTCTCATACGAAAATACAGAAGAGTAATGTGGTTTGTCGTCATGTGTATCGATGAATTCACTCATTGATTCAATGATGAATAGTTCATCTTTCGTTACAGTAGCGACAAAAAATAAACAAAAAAAAAATTAAATGGTATTCTTCGTATTAATAAAATAATATTTTTAAATGTTCTGCGGGGGTTTGAACCCCTAAAATCCTTAAAACCAGGTTTGTGTAACACCAACATCGACTAGTTGTATTATGAATTATTATACAGTTGACCCTATGATACACTCGGTGCTATGATACTCGTATTAATATACACCGGGTACCAATATACACTGGACTCTATTTATACACTGGAAGCTAATAATAAAACACTCAGTACTATCATACACACCAGACCATTATACACTTATAACCATTATTAATTCGACGTTGTATCTTTAATTCACTTTCGGTATCAATTGAGTCTACCTTGTATAATCTCTATTGTATGTAAAAATCAATGATGTCTACTAATCTATTTGATATAATTATTTTTAACTTGTGTGAATTGTTAGATATGTAATTTTATACAATGAATTGTACAATGAATTTATTAACATTGTTATATACTATGACTATTATGTATAGTAGTGGACAAGCCGTTTAGATTTCAATAGTTTGATGGGTACACAGGACATAGGGGCAAGGTAAGCATGGCTTACATAGCTTGTGCTATGGGTTCTAGAATGTAGATATGTACATTTTTTGTACATGTATACATAGAAACATCCAGGCCAATGCAAATTGGACATATTCAAACATACAAGTATTTGTCCTAAGCAAGAATCGAACCCGAATGACGTAGCAGTGAGCATTTTTTGGTCTATGTGTACTGTCTAGTTATTATACATAAAAGTCATTGCATTTATACTGACATGCTTTTTGATAACATCGCTGCATATTCAATACAATTGTATTTTTAATTTATTGCCAATGTATGATAGATCTGACCAAACGTTTATTTATTATAATTTTAGTTCGTACAAATAGTCTTAAATGGTTTGTGAATAAATTATTTCTTGATAACGAGTGGTTCGTTTTTTACCCTTTGAATCCTGACAAAAACAATGGCACGTATAAAAACATCTTCGTACAAATGAGCAGAAAAAAATGCGATAAATTCACAAAATATACACTCATGCAAGATATAATATTCGTTCAGTGAGATAATTCGAGTTAGAGAATAAAGCTATACGGAGTTTTTGTTTATACTTTACTAGCTGACCCGCGCAACTTCGTCTGCGTCACCCCGTTTTTGCAACATGTTTCATTCCTGCTGTTGGTCGTAGCATGATGTTATATACATATAAACCTTCCTCTTTAACCATTCTATCCATTAACAAAACCGCATCAAAATCCGTTGAGTACTTTAAAAGATTTAAGCGTACAAAGGGACATAGGGACAGAGAACACGACTTTGTTTTATACTATGTAGTGATAAAATCACCATAGATATCACCCTCACTGGAGCTGGTAAGAATCGACTAAAACCCACGCCGTCGTAAGGTCTCCGGTTGCCAAAGGTGAGATAGTGGGTAACATCTCTAAAGTTCAAGACTCAGAGCCATCTCTAAAGTCTCTAAAGAGAGTGACCCTTTAGTGTGGGGACCTCGGTGTCCCCGTATACCCCCTTGGTATAGGGAGGCGCGCGCAATGAGCGTTACAGCTTCGGCCTGCTTTTGTTAAGTATGCAGGATAGAAAAATATTCAGTTTTATCCTTTTGAGAGGATGAAAACGGAGATATTAACTTACAATAAGCCTTAGCACGAAATACTATCTAATTCGTAATGTAAAGGTATAGACAGATCGGAGCATTGCAATTGGCGGGCTACACACTCACACAGGTTCACAAGAGGCAGACTGCCAATCACAATGCTCCGTTCTCTCGAAACCTTTACATTACGAATTCGATAGAAGTTCATGCTAGTGCTACTAGTGTGTTATGTAGGGAGGTATGCCCATCGGTGTACAAGTAGGCCGCCTAAAATTAATATCTCTTCCTATGCTCTTCACGTTGTAAGTTATCTCTATGATAAGGTTTCATCTTCTAGGCTTAAAAAAGTGACAAACAGACAGAAAGACGAATAAGAGAATACTGCGGCTAATAATAGTCTTGTGTTGTGTTTCCGATGGTAGCCAGAGCTCACTGGAGAGTTGTGCTGTCAGTAGGACTACCAATTTATCTTTTGTATTGGCGGCACAAAAGCTCTCGTAAACTTCATTCCCCTTCCCTTCACCACCTCTTCAAAAAGGTTTCTATAGGGTTGTCAGTACGAGTGTGACGCCCCTGGTGTTGCAAACGTCCATAGGTCACAGTAACCACTTTCTAGTAGGTCGTGTGTTTGCCTGCCACATAAGTGGTATTAAAAAGACTGACAACATTCGCATTTATAACATAACTAGCTATTGCCCGCGGCTCCGCCCGTGTGTATGTCGATGATCGCGTTGTACGACTCTACTCGATTCTCTACTACTTCTCCTTGCTATCATGATAACGGAAATAGCGATATTAGCGCCAATGTATAGAAATCTACCGGATGTATTGAGATTTATGATTATTGCTCCGCCCCCTTAAGTGATAGCGTGATGATATATAGCCTATGTTACTCTTAGATATTGTAGCTTTTTATTGGTGAAAGAATTATTGAAATCGGTCTAGTAGTTTCGGAACCTATTCGTTATAAACAAACAAACTAACAAACAAATCTTTCCTCTTTATAAGTGTAGACATAGATTTGAATTTTATCAAATCGACAACTTAATAGTTAGTATTCAGAAAACTTAGCGAAGTGCGGTCAAACGTAGCTGATGTTGTAAATTCAAGCGATCCAGTCGAACAACAGCGTTAGCAAATACACCGTATCTGTGTGATTTATTCGTTTTCTAATACCGATGGCAGAATGCAACAATTATCTCTGTGCTCGGACTCTGTGACTGCGTCTTGTCAAACGCGAAACGAGAAACGAGCCAGTCGGACCGCGAGCGCGACGTCCAACACACGCGTTCCCGCCAACAGATTACCGAACGAAACACGTTCCACGCCCCGTTTTCGAAAAAGTGTGATAAACAAAACATTTTTTAGTGTTCTTAAACTGTGTTGTGTGTTCGTGTAAGTTGTTTTTTTTCTCTCAGTGCTGACATATCCGGATCTGAGGGACAGTATAGAGGTAAACACGTGTTGTATATTAGTTTTAAGCACGTAGATTGTTGCTTTATTTTGAATTGATTCAATAGAATTAATATTTTTTGGAGAGTTTTTTGTTGCGATCGAGGCGACATCGAGATGTTTGTACCGGTTTAGAGTTCTTTAGAGAATAGTTTCGACTTAGAGTGGCTTTAAGAGTTAGAACGTATGGTTCCTTACCTTGAAAGTTAAAAGTTGTTAACATTATTTATAAAAGTCTCAATTTAGTCGTGTAGTCTTAATTGTTTTGAACATTGTGCGTTTTCTGATCACTAAAATTACCGTTAGCACAGTGATTAATGCTTTGATGTATTTTATTGACTGATTCACCAGTTCGAATAATACTGTTCGTACCGGCTTCCCGTTATACAACTAAATGCGTTGGTTAATATTATGTAAAATATTGTAGTTTGTTTCTTTATTTATTTTTCTATATTATCTGCACAAATCTTATTGTATTCTTACCTATCTATCTATCTCAAAATGCCCTGGAGGAGCGTGCAGATTGGTATCTATAAACTAACTGATAGAGCCTTTTCTGAGTCGCTTATCGGGATGAGAAGTGACTAACTGGTATCGGACCACAAGAGATAAGTTTGTGGACTTCTAAACTAGACAGTTAATTTAATTTATACACTTATTAGTTATTATATGATTAATTCAATTAGAATTCCTTATTCTATGAAGTCGACATCAGTATTAGTTCAACATATTCTAAGATACCGATCATGTTCGTTCTAAAACTTTACATAAAGTAATAAAAACAAACATAACATAAAGCCGCGGTAGCCTAGTGGTATGGGTAATGGACTGCTGAGACGAGGTCTCGGGTGCGATCCCAGGTTTTACCATGGCACACACCAATGACTTTTCGATGCTTTTTGAAGTTATGTGTGGATTTATCGCAGGTTTATATGTGCCCGATTAATGGCATTAGGCTCGCCACGTATTACATTGGGACCTAAACATAAACTGGCGAAATGTGGGTGATAGCACCTCTGCCTACACCTTCGGAGATATAGGCGTGAGTTTATGTTATGTTATGTTAATTTTAAATTTGTCTCCTAAATGTATGGTTAGCGAAACCCGGGTATTAACGTGATTATATGGTAAAAATGTAATACTTAATCTTATAATATTGTTATTAATGCTTGAATTTCAGTCAGGTTGCACTAGCCGTGGTCACAAGATGACTAGAGTAACCTGGCATAAACGTCAAACAAATCAAAAGGTTAATTATTGTATTTACCATATGATCGCGGGTTACGCTAACCATATATCATGCAACGCGAAAGTTTAAAAAGTGAATATTGTCCTCTGAAGGTTACAAAAACAACATCATCAAAAACAACTCACTGTCATCTCTGAGCCCTTTTTCAACTCAATTGATGTCGATTTTCCAGTGTAAACTCTGATGCAGCTGAACTTTGATATATCCATAACGATATCGCAGTACTGCAGTTAGACCACTTGTTGAACTTTGTAGGGCTTCAGCTACCCGTAACGACTGTCACGGCTACCAGATCAGTAGCACTAGCATGAACTCTTATCGAATTCGTAATGTATAGGTTTCGTGAGAACGGAGCATTGTGATTGGCAGTCTGCCTCTTGTGAACCTGTGTGCGTGTGTAGCCCGCCAATCGCAATACTCCGTTCTGTCGATACCTTTACATTACGAATTCGATAGTATTTCGTGCTAAGGCTACTGACGACAGTCGCTGACATAAAAGCCGCATAAGCCTGTCTGTGAATGTGTAAATAGCTCCTATGCTCCGGGGTAAAAGTAATGCAACCAAGAACAATGGTAGCATGATGATAATAACTTAAATTGACTAAAATCACTACAATTAGTATAAAACAAAGTCGCGTTCTCTGTCCCTTTTTTTCATATCCTTATGTCCCTTTGTATGCTTAAATCTTTTAAACTACGCAACGGATTTTGATGCGGTTTTTTTTAATAGATAGAATGGTTAAAGAGGGAGGTTTATACGTATCATGCTACAACTTACAGGAATGAAAAAATGTTGCAAATACGGGGTGACGCAGACGAAGTTACGCGGGTCAGCTAGTTTGATATAAAAAATGCCTACGTAGTACACATGAATCGGTTAAGAAGTGTTAATTCGTTGTGCGTACTATTGCGTACGTACATGAAGTGTTTGTATATAATAGATACAAGTTTCTTATTTACTTCTTTATCATAACTTGGAACTGCGATATCGCTATTGGTCATTGGACCATTGGTTGTGGAGGTCAGGTGGCAGTCGCTTCACAAGTTCAGCCGCATCACAGTTAGCCTGGAAAGTCGACCCCAACTGAGTTGGGAAAAGGTTCAGAGAATGATGATAATATAGGTATGTTTTGTCGTTAGGTACCTACTATAGTTTTACGGTTTTGGTGTACAATAAAGAGTTATCTATCTATCTTAAATTATTATAACTAGCGTTAATAGAGCAACAGGCTTCTCATCATCGCGTAACCGAATTCAAAATGTGAAATGAATTTAAATGTGTCAGTAAGAAAAATAAAAATAAAAACAGATTCAAAATGATCTTTCTGATGTTCGCTTGGACGGGGATTTGTCATGTTATATAGCACCTTAGGACTGCGTTTGCCCCTGCCGTCCCCAATTAATAATTGGAACATTGGGACTCCTTTTTCCGCACCTAGCCTCCCTTTTTGGGCCATTGTGCGTGCAATACACGATCACGTAGGTCAAACAGTTTTATTTCAATGTGTAGCTAACATGCGTGTACAGAAATTAACGTTGGAAGTCAATAAAAGCGTGTTAAAATGCAGTTAAAATACCGTCTTTGCGTTTAGTGTGCTAGTTGGATTAACACCAATGGCGGATCTCGTCTGGTACAAAAGTAAACCGCGGTGTGCGCCCGCGCCGCTGCATCCAATATTGTCACGCTCCGCGCACGCAGTTCCGGGCTTCGATTCCGTTATTCAATTAAATGCACGCAGCTATATAGGTCATTAATTATTTAATTTATGGGTATAGGATTTTAATTTTTTCGACATAAGAAAGAACCGCCCCACCATGTTTTGGATGCGCCTCTGCTTACCATCAGGCGTGATGCAGTCAATTTGACGACCTAAATATAAAAAATAAAAATAAAGAACCACATCTTGCCGTGGGTGTCCTAGGCCACTAAGACATACTGCTGTTTTCCCTCAGACATTTTTTTTCTTTTCGTCTGAGTGTTTTATAGAGATTATTGTTCGACAGTAACATAGAGAAGTAAACATAGTTTTCATGCAACCAAAATAATATTTACACAGAGTGAGAATCGAACCTGCATAGCAGTCAAATATACTACAACTTCACCACAGATCATCAAATATTGAATGTCAATAAGAATCTTTTATATACAACTTAGGTGGCAGACAAGGCACACGGTCCACCTGATGGAAAGTGGTTACCGTAGCCTATGGACCCTGTAGACGGAAGTACAATTAATCGTCTATTGTGTATAATTGTATTTATAATTAGAAACAGCCAATCCGTGGCCCACGTGGTGCGTCTAAACCAGTTTTTCTCGATATACGAACAACTTTCCAAGTAAGTTGGTACCTACCACAGTGGTATGTGATGAGAGGTACCACAGGTACCTACCTAAAAGCACTTCTTTATTTTATTTTTAAACTGCTTAAGTAGCAAGGCAAATTTTTAAAAACGAATGAAATTTGGCTCTAAAAGTTCCATGACATTTTAAGATCTATAATCCTTTAACAGCTTAAGTATAATTTAACTAAGCTAACATATATATATCTTGTTTCTTTATAAGAAAACTAGCAAACCCGGCGAACTCCGTTTCGCCACCAGATGGCTACAAAAAATTATTTTCCCGCTTCTCTGTTGAATTTTTTTCTGAATTTTCTTTGCTATAAACCTCACGGAGCCCGAGACCTTTCCAACGAATGCAAAACCGTGAAAATCGGTTCATGCGTTCTGGAGATATAGCGTCAGGAAGGAAAACCCGACTTTTTATATAGTAGATAAATAAACTCATGCAAGCGTACTCTAAACTTATATATAGGGACTATATATAGGGATCTAAAATTACATTATTGAAACGAAAAAATGTAAAATGCCATCAACAATTTCGTATTCAATGTTGTTAATCAAAAAATGGATTTTCTTAAATTATACCTATATATGTAAAATATCCCTAGACTTTGTTGAAATGCGTATTCATAAGTAGATCCATTATCCAGTAGCTTCTAAGACTAATAGTTGTGTAGTGACATCACTTCATACAACTTTAGTTTCAAATTGTCTAGGAACTTTTCATCACTCATTTACGGTTTAACATGGTTTAACAATTCCAACAATAAATAAAATAAATAAATAGCAATACAAAAATATTACAAAGTAAGTACAAAAGACGTTAAGCCGTCGGTCCCGGTTGCCATACAAACATTTATGGCAGTCGCTACTGGTAGTTGGAGCCCTCAAAAGTCCAACCAGTCTAACTTGGAACTTCGATATCGCCATTGGTCATTGGACCATTGGTTGTGGAGGTCAGATGGCAGTCGCTTCACGGATAATATCGAAGTTCAGCCGCATCACAATTAGACAGGAAAGCCGACCCGAACTGATTTGGGAAAGAGGTTCAGAGAATGATATTGTACAAACTCGTACTATAGGTAGCCAAGGAAGTCAAATTAAACTGCTGGTTGTAGCCGTAAAGATTGTAATTAGTTTGAAGTATTGATTGATCTTATACACTAGCTAAAATTGGTCACTTGCGACATGTAATTTTTTCGGACAACGCCATCTGTGACGTAACGGGGTAACAAGTTTCAAGTTGAATGTTTAGGATTTATACAGATATTATAACACAAAGAAATAATTTATATTGTGCAACTTACCTGTAATCGATTGTGTGCAACGTTATGTGGAACGTTGCACAATTTGTTTGCTGGCATTCAGTACACAAATTCCCATGAGCAACTATTGTTAGAGGTGAGCCTAGCTTGTACGAAACGTGTAAACACAGCTGTTACCGTAATTGTTTTGGTAAATGAAATAAAAAGTTATTTTGTAACATGTTAGTGCTACGAAACGTACTGACACGAACAAGTTTGGATTTGTTGATTATTCCCACATGTTTTAGGTCGTGCCGTACTCTAGGGCTATTATGTAATACAACATCGATCTTGGTTGCGTCTTTCATTTTATTCGGAGCACTTACAAAACGTAAGTGGCCTGACCATCGGTGCTGAGACGATTCAAGCAAGGTATACCTACCTACGCTTGCGGTGCGAAACATTCCATCAAAAACCAAGTGGTTCGGTGAGTTTTTCCTCTGC
The DNA here is from genome assembly GCA_963691645.1 of Pelosia muscerda. Classification (NCBI taxonomy): domain Eukaryota; kingdom Metazoa; phylum Arthropoda; class Insecta; order Lepidoptera; family Erebidae; genus Pelosia; species Pelosia muscerda. The sequence continues at coordinate 1,608,473 of OY829114.1, read as the reverse complement.
CGCACCATTGAGTTGTGGAATTCCTTGCCGGCTCACGTGTTTCCTTCTTCCTACAGTCCCGGGTCCTTTAAGCGAGGCGTGAAAAAGCATCTGATGAGGCCGTTAAGCTGGTAACACTTTACGTATTTGTAATGGTGACCCTCTTTTCTGAGACTTTACCTTGAGCCTACCATCAGGCGGGATGAAGTCAAATTGACGTGTACTAGATAAAAAAAGATACTCTCACATTGTAAATAAGTAGAGCAGTTCACAAGCTTATTTGAAATCAAAATAAACATTTTGGCCAAATTTGTTTTCAATTAAACATCCCTTAAATACGTTTTGAATATTCGAAGGATTACTTTCTACCTTCCATTTCGATACCTCTGTCGTTGTTGCCCTTCATTGGCCTTTAACCTACCATCATTTTGGGCATTTGTTCATACGTAATGTCCAGGAGAAGGTGGCTTACCTTCTACCTCTTAGCGCAGGAAGCAATCAATTGACAGTCCAATAATTTTCAAGAGTCATAAGCAATCGCAATAATTATTATATATCCGGACTTGTACGGCGCCATGTTGTGAAATACGAAATGTATAACCCGCCAAAGGAAACGGAAGCTGCTTCCGTGATTTTTTTTTCTCACAGAGTTGCAGTAGCTCTGCTTTGCGGCCAATCTTGCGTGGGAACTTTTTGGAGCTTAATTATTATTTTGAAACCTAATACGAACGTTAGAATTGCGAAATGTATTTTTTTAACTACTTAGGTGGCAGCACACGGTTCACCTGATGGAACGTTGGACTTTTATGTTTTGGGGAAAAGATTAGGTAAATTTATTGGCATTTGACTGAGATTGTTAAGGTGGACCTGGTAGGGAATTTGAAGGGTAAGTTTCAGGAATGAGGGTTAAACCACTGCAGATATAAATTGCTTTTTTTAATATACTTAGCGATGGTCAGTTTGATGCCATCATCAGATGCTTTTTCACAGGATCGTAGATATCTACTCATTTTTAAATTTCGCGTTGCATGATATAAGGTTAGCGAAACTTATGGTAAATACCCGGGTTTCGCTAATCATATAGGATCGTAAATGTACCAATAGAAGGAAACACGTGTGTTATTAAACAATATTAAAGTTTTTTTGGTCCGGCAAAGGAAAGCGATACGGAACCTTTTAGTACTGGGTGATATTAGTTATTTTTTTATATTTATGTCATCAAATTGACTGCATCTGCCTGATGGTAAGCATGAGAGCAGTCCAAAGCGTAGTATATCGAAAGTAGCTTACACGGTTACTTACTGAACTAGATTTGCTTTTGGGTCGCTTGAATGCGTTTAATCGCTTTGTCGTTATCCTGACAAATACGTGTAGACACTTGAACACAGAAATTAATAATGTTAATGACTTTTGACGTTTACAACTAGTTCAGTATATCAAGTACTATCTGTTGCCCGCGGCTCCGTCCGCTTGGATGCCGATTATCGCGGTGTACGACTACCTACTCGATTCTCTACTTGCCTCTCTATACTACTTTTTGTACAATATTGCATTGGTCTGGTCGTGCCTCGGAGAGAGCATATTTAGCCGTCGGATCCGGTTGTCATACGAACATCTATGGCAGTCATTACGAGTTGTTGGACCTAAAATTCAACAACTGGTCTAAATGCAGTATTTCGATATCGCCTATACTTATAGGTTGTGGAGGCCAGATGGCAGTTGCTTTATGGAAAATAATGAAATTCAGGTGCTACGCAGTTAGACTGGAAAAAGCGGATCTCAGACTCTGAGGTGATAGTTTCAGAAGTGACCGAGACTAACGCATAAATGATGATGATGATGTTTTTGAAAGATGTTTGTTTCGAATATGTTATATTGATGGGTTATATTATGGCTACTATCCAGATTCTATCGAACTAGAACGAACCTAGGCACCTAGACTAAGCGAAATTCTATTAACAGAATCGCGTCGAAGCGAACCGTTTCCGATTTGCTATCAATGAATTATTTGACACTACTGTGATTTTTATAATAAAATATGTAAAATAAAAATATATTGAGTCACAAAGATTCAAATTTCATTACATAATTGTAATCATATTACAGATTTATGCCAATACATACTTTACTAAGCGATTCCACTAGCGTTTTCGAAAATAGAATGTCACTTCGTGTAGAGCTCCAGTTGATCGCAATAAATTGAAATGCCTAAGACAGACTATTTCTGCTCTGTATCTAAACTAAATAGTTACACGTTTTAAAAACCTTCACCCATTTAAAGTAACAATAGACAAGCGTCCGAGGCAGAACGGAATATGTGGATTGTCCATATCTCGTGCGTGGCAGTGCATTGTGCCTTAAAATGTAGCCATTGCAGCATTATTACGCAAGAAATATTTACTTGTACTTAGATCTAATTTCAAAGAGGTATGTTATTGTAAGCAAAATATAGTTAATATTGAAAACTGGTCATTAATAAGGCGAAAATTGCTTAAAGCAATATTTAAGTAGTCTACATTATACAATAGAAGCAGGGGTGCAAAACATTTGGTACCAATATTTCGCAGAATCGTTGCTTTACAATATTTTGACATAGTTTGAATTCATTAATTCTAGTTTGTTTGCATGAATTACGGTATTATTTGGATGATATAATATACAGTTATTAGTGTTATTACAGTTGGCAGTTTGGCATTAGGCACGCTAAGAGTGATGTTAGATATTTGAGAGTTTAAATATATATTTATAATTTAAAAAAGCCTAAGTAAGCTTAAGTAGGTGAAACTCCTTAGATAGAGGTCCTATCTCCTAACACCACTAATTTGTATATTCACTGAAGGGGTAGTTAAGTGATTTCTAAAAAAAAAGAACAAACACACGCTATATCCCCGAAGGGGTTGGCAGAAGTGCTAACACCCACATTTCGCCAGTTCATGTTTAGGTCCCAATGTAACAGGTGGCGAGCGTGGCGAGTGATTTCAAGTACCTACTTAATTTGTTTTTAAATTGTTACCGTGTTAATATCAAAATGCTTATCCTTAACAAGGAAACAACACTAATTATTTAGTGTTTGAAATTATACATTCTGCTAAACACGTCATAAAACCTGTTCAACATCGAAAATGCTGCATTAATTTAAACGTTGCTGTTTTTAATTAGAAGTGATTTCAAGAAAAAATCTTAGATATGTAATTATATAATATAAATCTAAATATAGACATTAATATAAATAACACATGTGAAAAAATCTTAAATAAGTTAAGATTTTTTGCATACTTGGAATAATTGGTCAGCTATTTTTTTTAAGAATCGCCAATCACCTTATTACTCTGATTTGTTTTTCTGATCCCAAGTATGTGGAATGTGTATCAATTCTAGATGACTACATTGACAGAACGTGAATGTGAACTGGTTTTGGATAATAAAACAAAATTTACATTTTTATTACTGTAAACTAGCGCAAATAAATACACAGTTTTGTGATTACACTAAATTTAGTGTTTGAATGAGGCCGTGGATATAAAAAGCAATAAATAAAATAGGTATGTCTTTTTTAAGGAATTAGACTGCCTAGTATTCAAGTTCAATTATGAAAGTAACAATCAAACCGACAGTTTATAACCGATGGTTTATCGATGATGAACCGGACCAGGAATGTCATGTGATCCGCTTCCGACAACAAATGTCACTCCCATACATTTTCAGAGCGATGACGAATGTAGATTCGGACCGAATGCATTTTGGCTAGGCCCCCAGTTTAGAGATTATGATATAGAGATATATCATTGGTGATATGCACTCTAATCGGAGTTTATGATCTAAGTTATCCATTAATTTAAGTCAGTAAAGGAAGCTGTTATAGCAACGACAACAGTAAATAGCGGGCATCTATCCTAGAATGAGTATGTTAGTATTTCAGCCTCAGTTGAAGGCGAAAACACCACAGATCGACGTTTAAAAAGTTCTTTAAACAAGCTGAAAAGATAATTTACGCGTTGTTTAGAGTAATTAATTATCGGTTACTGGTTACTCATTTCAAATGACAATTAAACAAATTATCTCGGCAATGAGTCCCGGTTGCATACAAGGCTTTCACGTGTTGGGAGCCTTGAATTTGTTTTCAATAGTATCAATGAATAAAGTTGTAGATTAATTACGAATTAGGAATATTGTGATAGCAATTCATAGTCACGACACCAGGAGAAATCTCAGAAAAATATAAAGAGCCACTTCAGTAATTTTTCTGTGCTTCATTGGAGTCAAGGAATTTGCCGCTCATGTTTCAAGAAAAAAAATATGCGTTATTTTCATACATTGTTATAAGCATACGAAATGAAACGTAACGTAACAGAAAATTCTTAAAGTAACAACACATTAAGCCTTTGGGGTTGAATTATCCCACTGTTGCTAAAACGTATCATCAGCTAAAAGACAATATTTACACTATTTGGTTAGTTTTATGTATCTAATTATAAATTATTTTACTGAGCTTATGAAATATATAATTTTGAGAGATAATTAAAATTACAACGTCCATACGCTAACAGTAAAGTTTGAAGAAACTGATTAGATTTGACAGTCAACTAACCGTATCCTATACGCGTCTGACTCATGTACATTATTAGATAACAATGATCTACAGTAAGCCTGATGGCAAGCACCAAGCATTAGGTAAGTTTTTTGGTATGGCAATGCCCACGGATGCTATCTGTGATCCGTGAGTAATACCCCGGGTGAGAGTGAGAATTATAAAAATGGAAGCCGGTGCCAAAACTCTAACATCAATGTAGCTTGTCATGCACCATGTGGCCCATTGGCAAGCCGGCAGGAATTGGAGTATAGTGAATCAACACAGAATCACAGTCAACCCACACATAAATAACTACTAAATTAAGATGGGCAATGGACTGCTGAGACGAGGTCTCGGGTTCGATCCCAAGTTTACCATGGCATACACCAATGACTTTGCGATGTTTTTCGAAGTTATGTGTGTAGGTATTTATCGCAGGTTTATAAGTACCCGGCTAATGGCAATAGGCTCGCCGCCCGCAATGGGGCCTGAAACATAAACTGGCGAAATGTGGGTGCTAGCACCTCTGCCTACCCCTTCGGGGATATAGGTGTGAGTTTATGTTATGTTATGTAAATTAAGATAGAACTAAAAAGGCAGGAAGTAGCTATTTAGATTAGAATGTCTCATAAACTGATGTATTTTTTTCAAATCTAGTTACTTTACCAAAACTACTGAATCATGTTGATTGTTTGAATACTTTGAATCATCGTCTTTCTAACAGTATTTGAGATAACCATGGAAATTATAAACTACAAAGGCTTACCGAAACTAAGGCTTCATAAAGTCAGTAATTCGTTTGTGGGCAAATGTATAAAAATATATAATAAAATTCCTCAGGATTTGGCTGACCTGCCACTTGATAAGTTTAAAATAGAATTGAAAAAATTTTTAATTAAAAAAAGCTATTATAAAGTAGACGAATATCTTGATGATAAAAATGCGTGGGCATAATAATCTCTTGCTCTTGCACCCAGTTATTATAAATAAACAACTAAATATTAAAAAGAATAACGATAATCTACCTGAGTTTCTTGCTGGTCTCTTCTCAGGAGATTTAACTACCGAACCAGCGAAAGAATCATTTTCTAATGATTTATTTACTAAGTATCCTAATTTATTATGAATTATAATATTTTTGACAAATGTAGGTACATAATTATTGTAAAACTTTGACATTCATAAGTGCTCTTTATGTGCCTAAACTGAATAAATGAAATTGATTCTTTGATTCTTTGAAAAGGAAATGCCATTGAACTTTTTAAACTAAAATTTTGTTATCTATTTATATTTCTGAAGTAGAAGGCTACCGCTACGCAAGCACGTTAAGCCGTAGGTCCTAGTTACTATACGAAATCTATGACAGTCGTTACAGGTCCCTAGTTCGCGCCTAAAATAGTCCGACTAGTCTAACTACAAAACTTCCATATAGCTAATTAATTGTGGAGGTCAGAAAGTAGCCGTTTCACCCCATCTCATGACCACTAGAAAGGTATCGATACGTCGCCGTCGCATCGATACGAAAGGTATCGAAATCAGAATTAATACAGCAATTATAACTAAAAATGTATTCCGACGTGACAGACGTGACGTTATTTTACATTTCGAACGTGACGTTACGTTAGAGAACATAGACGTGTGTGGGTGTGAAAATCGTGTAAATTTAAATCAACAAAACAGTCAAACGGTTTAGGACCCCTGGCCGGGATACTCTCGACACAGAATTAGTATGTATTCTATTGTAAATTCTCAATAGACGTATTATAGTATGTAATTGACTGTGTAATCAAGTGAGTTTGGTTACGTAATAAAACCTGAGTTTTTTGCCATCGCTAGCAATAATTTCGCCACTAAATTTGACCATATAAGGAGTTAAGGATATTTCTACATCTATGCATAATGTGTGTTGCAATAATTTGTTGTTGTTATTGTGCTTGAATATTATTTAAGAATGACGGTTGTTAGTTGTTGAGAGGAAAATAACTTATGTTAATAATTATTTAGACGAAGGTAGGACATGACGGTATCTCTCGTTTTAATTAAGCAGTCCGGCTGGGGAGGTACCTCCGCGCTACAGAATACCGCGGCAATCAATAACCTTGTGTTGTGTTGCCGGCGGTGAGCCACAGCTCACTGGAGAGATTTTGTGTTGTCAGTAGGAAGACCGAGAAACCCTTCTTTGTCTTCTGCATTGACAATCTTTGACTTCTTCCTACAGTCCCGGGTCCTTTAAGCGGGGCGTGAAAAAGAATCTGATGAGGCCGTCAAGCTGAGCGCCACCATTGTAGCACTGAACGTGTTTGCAATGGTGACCCTCTTTCATGGGACTTTGCCTTCAGCTTAACATCAGGCGAGGTGAAGTCAAATTAAAAAAAAAATTAAAAAAAAAAATAAAAAAACAACACAGAGACTCTCTTAGCCTTCTCCCTTCCCCTTTTCCCCTTCCCCCCTCTCCTCGATATGGTCGGCAGCACGAATGTGTCGCCCCCTATATGCAAGATTATCACTTCAACACCGGAACTCACAGAGCTTAATCGAAGTCTAGCGGTATTGTTTAACTTCGATATTGAGATTCACTCAGGCGACATTTCGGAGATGTTTGGAGAGCTCACTATCGGTACTGGTTTTAGAACCCATATAGATATAGTTAATAGCACGGTTTCCGAAGTATTGCATCCCTTGATGACTCGAATGCATAAAATAACAACCTATTTGACTAACTGGCATAAGCGACCACATCTAATTATAAACCTGCCAAACATCTACAATGTTTATGTTGATTTTTTGAATTCGAATCTACGAGGAAAATGGGAATCTGATTTGTTAATAGTCCGATATTCATTCGTACGCTCTTATATACCTAGCATGTGGGTGTATATTTATTATTGACCAAGCTATCAATCAATCAGTCTTTATTTGCGTGGGTGCAAATTGTGTGAAATGGGTGTCAATTTGAATAGAACAATTGTAAAGAATTATAATAGTATGTCTATGACAAATCATTATTGAGTTATTTTTAGGTGGAGGTTTGGAGATGATAGTTGAAGCCACCTTCCAGCTCCGTTCTATTCGGGGAACGATGGGGACACGTTAGGCCCAGACACGAGAGGGCCCTCGATGGCCCAGGGTCAGCTGGAAAGTGAGGGCTATGCCTTAGGGTACCACATCCTCGGTAGCCCAGTCGACTGTGCAGTTTTGGTTGGTTCGAGTCCGACATAAACACTCGCACATGGGGATTTCCGTACAGAAAAAATAAAAATGGCGGCAGCGTAATTTACAAAAACAAGTACCTAAAGTATATTAGAAACCAAATTAATAATGTTCTCCGTAACCCGTAATCATTTTAGCTGAGCTAAGGTTGTTCTTCTCATTATCTGTACCTATTCGTATTTTATCGGCATATTTATTGCGTTGTTATATTTATTGCCTTATACGATACCCACTTTCTAGGTCGTAACCGTAATGACTAGTAGGTACTCCCCTAAGGCTGCGTTTCTACCAGAGATGTGCGATGGAAATGTATCGTGCGAGCATGTCTAGCTGTGCTGTGAAAATGTGTGGGGTTTTCCACCAAAGCTGTGCGATTAAAATGTGCCTACGAGGATGTGTAGCGGAGCTGTGAAAATGTGCATTAATGTGTGGGCGGTGCGAGGATGTGTTACGAAGCTATGAAATGTAAATGTAACGCGAACGCATCACACATTTTTCTCAACACATCCCGGACACATTTCTCGTACACATCCCTCCCTTGTTTTGTATGCGCTAAAATCTAGCTCCGCTGAGCCGTTTCCACCAGAGAGCTGTTCTATTGGTTAGGCCGGGACTCCACCAAAGCGGAGACGAGACGAGTGGAGAGGAGATGTTTTTTAAACAACCAATAGAATTGAGTTATTGACACGTCTCCTCTCCGCTCAGCTTCAGTGGAGATCGCTGTGCGGAGATGTGTAATATTTGTATGTCGCGATGGAAGCGGAGATGTGAGCTGTGCGCGGACGACGCGCAGTGGAGACGAGAGATGTGAGCGGCGTGCAGTGAGCGATGTCACCCTCCCCCCTCTCGCCCGCTAGCAACCCGCAGAACCCCGCGCGCGCGCCGGCCGGCCATCTTGCTAGTACCGTGCACGCGAGCACACGCTTTTATCGTGAATACTTCGTGCAGTTTGTATTTTTCAACGTTAACAATTAGTTAATTTAAATAAAACGTAATGGATGAACAATTTATTGAATCAGTAAAAAAATATCCATGTCTATGGAACACATCAATAGATACCTATAAACTTACTGACGTCAAAGATGCAGCTTGGGAGAACGTTTTGAAAGAAACTCAATTATCTGACGGTAAGTGCAATTTATTATACTAAGTATTTCGTTCAAGTAATATTGTAATACGAGTGTCTTGCCATGGAACGGCGCCCTCGTTGTTGAAATAACTACAGAATTTTTCTCGAACTTGATAGGCATCCATATTGTCATTCGATAATAGATTTTCCACGTTTGTGTCGTTAAACATAGTCGTGGCCAAACCCGTTTCATTATTATCTAGATAGCCAGGCATCTTGTCAATTAAAAAGTTGTGTAGAACACACGTTGCTTTTATCACTTTTTCCACTGTTTCTATTTTACATTCAAATTCTTTACGGTATACGTACCATTTCCGTGATAATACACCAAATGTAGCTTCCACAATACGACGAGCTCTTGAAAGTCTATAATTGTATGTTCGTTTTTCGTTATTTAAATTATCGCGTGGATATGGTCTCATTAAGTTAGGCATCAAAGGGAATGCTTCGTCTCCAATAAAAACAAACGGTACAGGTTCTCCATTTTGGTACAAGGGTTGTGGCTGTGGTAGATTTAGTCTGTTTTCTCTCAAACGAATTCCGAATATACTATCAGCAAAAATACCACCATCGCTGAACCTTCCCATTGAACCTATATCTACCATAATTATTCTTCGGGTAGCGTCGGCTACGCACATCATTACAGTTGAAAACCTGTGTTTATAACAGTAATATGAGGACCCAGATTTTGGGGGTGCAAACATGTACACATGCTTGCCATCAATGGCCCCGACGCAGTTTTTGAATTGCCAGATTTCTTCAAATTGCTTTGAAATTTTTTTCCAATCATTTTCATTAAGTTCTGGCATAACCAAAGGTTGTAATACTGTCCACAAGGCATCGCAGACATCTTCTATAATTCTTGAAACAGTCGATTTTCCAATCCTAAAATTTTCAGCTATTTGTGAAAATTTTGAACCAGTCGCCAAATACCTGTGATAATTATAATATAGATTTATATTTGTGTCGTGGTTTCAGTTAGAATAGAAGGGTCATTTCAAAATAATATCTTAATCAGTGTCGTGTTGTTTCCGGAACTATAATTAGGCAATTAGGCAACTAAGATTAGGCATTACTGAAATTATGTATTTACAGAATTTTCACTCGTTCAAAAGTTATAGCCATTTTTAAATAATAGAAAATAAACAATTAAAAGTCTAAGATTCACACGAGCACAACACATTGAAATCAAACAAATAAAATGGATTTATCACTCGTTATTTATTAACATTTCAAATTTCGACGCCGCCGTCTGCCGCGACCACGTACGAGAGATACAATCCGTTTTGTATGTTTGATTTCAGATATTTTTATTTATAAATTGGTTTCCCTTGAAACTCTGGTATTTTTTAAATATTTATAATGGTTATAAATTCTGCATGAGTGATAATGCGGTAAGTATATTTTGACTATGGCAATGTCAACATTTAGTATTTATAATGATTTCAATTATTTTTATTTCAGTAAAAACGGCTAAATCTAAGTGGAAAAAGTTGAGAGACAGCCACCGGGACGCATTAAAAAGGAAGAATGCCACTAGAAGTGGACAGAGTGGTAAACAAATTCGTGAATGGAAATATGAGAAGGTAATGGAATTTTTGATACCATATATGACGAATAGAAACAGGACTACAAATTATACCTCACAAACAAATATAAATGAACAGGAAACAAATTCATTGGAAAATAATGTAACCGATGAGTTTTTTGAAACATCAAGCAATCATACAAGAAGCACTCCAGAAGATCGTCCATCTGTACAACATTCGCCGTCACCGACATCAAGCGTCTCAGCCTCGACATGTAGAAATGCAACAAGAAAATCGGATGAAATAAGTAATTTACTTATACAGCACCATGCAAACCGTGAAAGAATACGCCAAGAAAAACTAGAAATACAATCATTGATAGAGAAAAATAATACCCTTGACGAAATGGACACTTTTTTTCTGTCGATATCAAAAAGTGTAAAAAAACTTTCTCAATATATGCAGCTTCAGGCTAAACGTAAAATTTTCAATGTTCTTTTAGAATTGGAAGAACTTGAGCTACAAAACACATGGTATAACACAAATGAAAATAATTGGTATTCCCCCGGTTCAGCACCGGGTCCAAGTTCGACACCGGGTCCTAGCTCAACACAGGCACCGGTTCTTACATCAACACAGGCCGGTGGTCCTAACTCAACACAGGCACCGGTTCCTAGCTCAACACAAACACCGGGTCCAAGTTCGACACAGGCACCTGTTCCAAGCTTGGAAGATACGCACATGACCGATGAACAGATAGAAGAAGCATTCAGAAACGAAGAAGACACATATGATAATTTGTAACTATATGGAAAAGAAAGCAATATGTCTCATGTGATTTACTGTTATAATTTTTTTGTACGTTATGTTTCTAATATAACCTTACGTTTTTTTTGCTACTCCCAGAACGGCAGTTGATTTTTTTGTTTTCTTTATGAATAAATAAGATAATATAAAAATATATTTGGTTTTTACATAATATGCATCACTCCAGTCTCCCGTAGGGGTAGAAAGAGACAACGGATCTCGATTTCTCGTAATCCTTACATACCTCAGTTTACATAATATTTTTCATGTATTCTCGTACTTCTTGATTCTCGTTTTGAGTACTTCTCACTTAGCCCTTTTACACAAAAAAAAACAAACACTCAAAAAAGACTGATCACATTCAAACGCAGATAACACACATAAACACAAACACACATTAACAAAAAAATAATTAGGTAGGTACTTACTTCAAACATACTGCTAGCCGCTCTTGGGTGCAGATAGATCTCCTGTAGTTAGTATCTTGCTTAAATATATGCGGTTTAATTAAGTTATGTAGTTCATAGAATATATTCCTCGGTAGTCTGTAGGACTTGGTAAAACTTTCATCATCTAACTCATTAAACAGAGTAAAAAATTCTCCATGACTGATATGGTAATACAAGTGACTTCTTTTCCAAAACCGATGTTTTCTTTTGTTTAGGTAGTATAAAGCTATCAATTCTGCTTCTTCAGACTGTAGTTCTTCTTCAAGTAAAAGAAGATACTTATTTTGTAATAATAGCGACATCGTCTACCTTTCGTGTCAGAATGCGTACTGAGCACTCAACGCCTCGCACCCGAGCTGAAAAACATCTCTTCTCGCACAGCACACAGCACACCGCACACATCTCCGCTTTGGTGGAGTCCCGCGAGCTGAAAAACATCTCTTCTCGCACAGCACACAGCACACCGCACACATCTCCGCTTTGGTGGAGTCCCGGCCTTATTTACAAACACATCCCTCGCTACGCATCATCGCACTCTCTGATGGAAACGCACCCTAACGCCCCCAGCTCATCTAAGTTGTATTTTGTCAGGATTGAATTCCCGTCGCTAGTGCAACTTCTAGAAGTGAAACCCGAGACTTCTCTATCGTAAAGCCGACTCCTCAACCACTAAACTATCAACGCTTACCACTGGAAGATATGAAAAGTGACCTTTGAATTCAATTTCTCCTAAACGCTACCGCGTTAAGCAACTAACCATCAAATATTTTTTGCAATAGACTTTACCAAATTACTATATTTAATGTTTTACAATAATGCAAAGAGCGAATGATGATAACGATTGATTGAGTAACTAGTCTTGCATAAGGTAGCATCTACGAATCGATTCGCGACGGCCGAATAGCGCAGATGTGGCGGCAAGCGGTTCGCTTACACTTCCGTTTTACTACCGAATGTGACACGGAAACACACATCTTGAGACTACCTACCGTGGTTCATAGTTGGATCAAGTATTACCAGTTTTTTTTAAATGGCAAGTCATATAGCAGTTATTAATGGTATTAGTACAGTTGGTATTGAATATTTGAAGGTCTTACGATATGTGTTCTACTTTAAATCAAAAGAAATTAACATGTATACGGGACTTGGACGAAGTTCGTGCCTAAGAAAAATATTTACCATTTTAGTTACCTGGAACTGTCTTGGATAGTTGAAACCCTCGTCGGATCCAAGGAGCTCAATGGTGGCCTATGTACGTTTGTAATACTAGGGGCGTCCCACTCGTGCGGCCGACCCTATAGAAGTCTTCGGATACCCTTCTTGATGAGGTGGCAGTGGGTGGGGGGAAAGGTTAAGACAGCTTCTATTCCGCCAGCGCATACATCAAATCGGTCTTTCCACTGACAGTACAAAATCTCTTCAGTGAGCTCAGACTAAGGGTAGTCTAGTGTGTTCTCGGCGGTGAGTAGGGACTCACCGCCGAGAACACAACATAAGAATATTATTAGCCGCTGTATTCTATGTACAGACGGCTACAAAAGTTCCTGGACAATTTGAAATGTTGATTGAATTTTCAATGAGACTATTGGCACGCATGTCATCTTTTTACAGCCGTCCGACGCGTGCAAATATATAGGGCAACCGCTGTTCGGGGCGCGACACGTCGCGTGCGCACACGACTGCCGTTCTGCCGTACGCTGAAATCATTGAACGGCTCTCACGTCGCTAAGACAATCTATCGTCTAACCCTCTTACCGGGATCCGGTCGTACCAACATCTCCAAATTTTCCTTCATGCTTTCTTACATACGAGTCCCAATTTTAGTAGCATCTAATGCTTGTGCTAGCTTACTTTGAAGTCCGGGCTCTTCTCTCCCCCTGAAGCGTACCTGTGTGATCTGCACACAAGGGATACTTGAGTGGGAGTGGCTCAGGAGGAAAATTATAAGGTGTATGTGTAGACCCTCTTGAGGATTGAGTAACATGTTGATCGCAGTATATTGCGCACCAGTTGTTACCTATTGATAACCAATAACAAATTTTATGTCAAGGTCAATAAGACAGAGATTCGCTTCTAATGAGTGTACATGATGAGAAGCATTCATTACCCAAAGCACGTGGCTTTAATTATACGATAATAGGTATGATTGTTGATGTACTGAATTAATTAATTCATTGTGTACGTGATTTATTCATAAATACTACATGGTGTTACTAAATTTTGTTGAAACAAAGTCAGTGGTATCGACTTCTAAAAGCGGTGTGCGTTTTAGTTGGTTCGAGTTCGACATAGCCACCTCTACCGACTTTTCCGGAGGAGGTGGTTATGTCGGACGTCTGTGGGGGGTTTTTACGCATACAATAAAAAGTACTACCTATTCAGAGACTTAAAATATGTTTCATCCCTATACCCCATTTGTTTAGGTAATTAAATAAAGGTAAATAATCTTGTTGCAACTTTTTATAAAAACACATGTTAAACAAATAAACTGGACTAACTAACTGACTAACTAGTGGTTCGACACAGGTTAAAAACCTTACTTAGTAACGTCTTCAAAATGCGTTACTAAGTAGAAAGTAAGTTTTTTTATACTTACTGAGTTTTTAAACAAAACACATTAAAAAAGACATGCTAAGATTGTTTATGTTTTTTTAAAGTACCTAAACAAAGGGACTATTGTCCCGAGTCCGTAACAATATTTTCAACTACATGAAGATAATCTTAAAATAGAATCCGGAGGTTTTGAGAAAATCACAAAGAATAACCTTCTTATGTCGATTCAATCATCGATAAATGGAAGCCACGTGTCTTGGATAAAAAAGAACCTCATTGTATGTATATTATGTTGATTGCGTTATGTTGATATCAAGTTTATTGCATTATTATAATTTATATATGCAGCTGGGTTTAAAGACACGTGTTCATACAGCGTAGTGAGGTGGACGAATAAAAAATCTTACTTTTTTGATGGCAGATCCATCAAAAATAAAGTCTGATACATATTGACTCGCGTCAACATTCGGGCTTAAATACACCTAAAATCTGTATTTTTATTTTATTAATGTCAATAATACAATATTAACACCTAATCCTACTACTAAATTGCCTACCAACCGAACTTAAGAATAATGTTCACAGGACTGTTTAAAATAAAACTTAAAGAATAGTGTTCACAGGACTGTTTAAAATAAAACTTAAAGAATAGCTGGTCACTAACATTTTTTATTGACTGGACGATTTTATGGCAATGAAGAATAATACGTGAATGACACAATATTTTTATATGGTTAGCGAAACCCTTGTATTACGCGGTCGCTAACCATAAATTATCATGTAATGCGAAAGTTTAAGTGACAATATTTTTACATTTTGTCTTCTAAATTACAAATCGCCTTATCTCATTAGGTACTTATTCATCATTCATTTTGTGTAATTTTTATTTTATTAATTGTTTTTTAATCATATTAAGTATTTCACATTGCATTAATCATTTTATTAGTAAATTTAAAATTTATTCAAATATGTGTGCAGAATATGACAATTGTGTGCACATCATTGATTTGTTATTTATTTCAATGACTATTGTACATTCAGACATGGTTGTAACCAAATTGTTAATGAATAAACGTAACATAATGAATAAACAATGAAAATATTATAAGCGTAAAAGTTTGTGAAGATGTTTCAGTGTTTGTTTAACATATACTGAGGCTACTTTTATCTCTAGGCTAGAATAGGTTCACATGGGTTGCGATTTGCTGTCGCAGGTTCAGAAATTTAAAAAAATACAATATGTAATACAATATGTATGTAAACTTAAAAATTCTGCCAGGCGCTATATAATATCACTGTAAATCACAAGCCAGTTAATAAGGCACCTATTACAAAATAACAGTGTTAATATTTCTTGTATATTAATTAACACACAATGGTTTTCCCAGATGGGTATCACCGCACAGCTTAAATATGCGTTACAGTGAACAATCCGCATGTGTGTCTTACTCTCAAGACTTTTCGATTATTCTTATAGAATTATGGAATGTTTTGTTATGCGTTTTCAATTTCTTATGTAATATTTTAGTTAATAATTTACAGTTTTATAATAGGGTGTGTTCAGTTCAGATTAGTTCTTTATTTTTCTATATCTATAACACTTTTAATACTTTGAAAAACAATCAGCCTATCACAGCCCACTGCTGGACATAGGCCTAACCCAGTACGCGCCATTGCTCCTGATCCTCAGCCTTCCGTACCCAGTCCACCCCAGTAACCACTAGGCCCGTCAGATCGTCAGTCCATCTGGCGTGCTTCCGTTTACCTCGCAGTCTCCACTCGTTTGCTCCAACGGCCATCGCTCCTCCGACAGATGTGCCCAACATACTGCCACTTATTCGGCGAGTTATGTTGATTGAATTTTCAATGAGACTATTGGCACGCATGTCATCTTTTTACAGCCGTCCGACGCGTGCAAATATATAGGGCAACCGCTGTTCGGGGCGCGACACGTCGCGTGCGCACACGACTGCCGTTCTGCCGTACGCTGAAATCATTGAACGGCTCTCACGTCGCTAAGACAATCTATCGTCTAACCCTCTTACCGGGATCCGGTCGTACCAACATCTCCAAATTTTCCTTCATGCTTTCTTACATACGAGTCCCAATTTTAGTAGCATCTAATGCTTGTGCTAGCTTACTTTGAAGTCCGGGCTCTTCTCTCCCCCTGAAGCGTACCTGTGTGATCTGCACACAAGGGATACTTGAGTGGGAGTGGCTCAGGAGGAAAATTATAAGGTGTATGTGTAGACCCTCTTGAGGATTGAGTAACATGTTGATCGCAGTATATTGCGCACCAGTTGTTACCTATTGATAACCAATAACAAATTTTATGTCAAGGTCAATAAGACAGAGATTCGCTTCTAATGAGTGTACATGATGAGAAGCATTCATTACCCAAAGCACGTGGCTTTAATTATACGATAATAGGTATGATTGTTGATGTACTGAATTAATTAATTCATTGTGTACGTGATTTATTCATAAATACTACATGGTGTTACTAAATTTTGTTGAAACAAAGTTCAATGAGACTATTGGCACGCATGTCATCTTTTTACAGCCGTCCGACGCGTGCAAATATATAGGGCAACCGCTGTTCGGGGCGCGACACGTCGCGTGCGCACACGACTGCCGTTCTGCCGTACGCTGAAATCATTGAACGGCTCTCACGTCGCTAAGACAATCTATCGTCTAACCCTCTTACCGGGATCCGGTCGTACCAACATCTCCAAATTTTCCTTCATGCTTTCTTACATACGAGTCCCAATTTTAGTAGCATCTAATGCTTGTGCTAGCTTACTTTGAAGTCCGGGCTCTTCTCTCCCCCTGAAGCGTACCTGTGTGATCTGCACACAAGGGATACTTGAGTGGGAGTGGCTCAGGAGGAAAATTATAAGGTGTATGTGTAGACCCTCTTGAGGATTGAGTAACATGTTGATCGCAGTATATTGCGCACCAGTTGTTACCTATTGATAACCAATAACAAATTTTATGTCAAGGTCAATAAGACAGAGATTCGCTTCTAATGAGTGTACATGATGAGAAGCATTCATTACCCAAAGCACGTGGCTTTAATTATACGATAATAGGTATGATTGTTGATGTACTGAATTAATTAATTCATTGTGTACGTGATTTATTCATAAATACTACATGGTGTTACTAAATTTTGTTGAAACAAAGTCAGTGGTATCGACTTCTAAAAGCGGTGTGCGTTTTAGTTGGTTCGAGTTCGACATAGCCACCTCTACCGACTTTTCCGGAGGAGGTGGTTATGTCGGACGTCTGTGGGGGGTTTTTACGCATACAATAAAAAGTACTACCTATTCAGAGACTTAAAATATGTTTCATCCCTATACCCCATTTGTTTAGGTAATTAAATAAAGGTAAATAATCTTGTTGCAACTTTTTATAAAAACACATGTTAAACAAATAAACTGGACTAACTAACTGACTAACTAGTGGTTCGACACAGGTTAAAAACCTTACTTAGTAACGTCTTCAAAATGCGTTACTAAGTAGAAAGTAAGTTTTTTTATACTTACTGAGTTTTTAAACAAAACACATTAAAAAAGACATGCTAAGATTGTTTATGTTTTTTTAAAGTACCTAAACAAAGGGACTATTGTCCCGAGTCCGTAACAATATTTTCAACTACATGAAGATAATCTTAAAATAGAATCCGGAGGTTTTGAGAAAATCACAAAGAATAACCTTCTTATGTCGATTCAATCATCGATAAATGGAAGCCACGTGTCTTGGATAAAAAAGAACCTCATTGTATGTATATTATGTTGATTGCGTTATGTTGATATCAAGTTTATTGCATTATTATAATTTATATATGCAGCTGGGTTTAAAGACACGTGTTCATACAGCGTAGTGAGGTGGACGAATAAAAAATCTTACTTTTTTGATGGCAGATCCATCAAAAATAAAGTCTGATACATATTGACTCGCGTCAACATTCGGGCTTAAATACACCTAAAATCTGTATTTTTATTTTATTAATGTCAATAATACAATATTAACACCTAATCCTACTACTAAATTGCCTACCAACCGAACTTAAGAATAATGTTCACAGGACTGTTTAAAATAAAACTTAAAGAATAGTGTTCACAGGACTGTTTAAAATAAAACTTAAAGAATAGCTGGTCACTAACATTTTTTATTGACTGGACGATTTTATGGCAATGAAGAATAATACGTGAATGACACAATATTTTTATATGGTTAGCGAAACCCTTGTATTACGCGGTCGCTAACCATAAATTATCATGTAATGCGAAAGTTTAAGTGACAATATTTTTACATTTTGTCTTCTAAATTACAAATCGCCTTATCTCATTAGGTACTTATTCATCATTCATTTTGTGTAATTTTTATTTTATTAATTGTTTTTTAATCATATTAAGTATTTCACATTGCATTAATCATTTTATTAGTAAATTTAAAATTTATTCAAATATGTGTGCAGAATATGACAATTGTGTGCACATCATTGATTTGTTATTTATTTCAATGACTATTGTACATTCAGACATGGTTGTAACCAAATTGTTAATGAATAAACGTAACATAATGAATAAACAATGAAAATATTATAAGCGTAAAAGTTTGTGAAGATGTTTCAGTGTTTGTTTAACATATACTGAGGCTACTTTTATCTCTAGGCTAGAATAGGTTCACATGGGTTGCGATTTGCTGTCGCAGGTTCAGAAATTTAAAAAAATACAATATGTAATACAATATGTATGTAAACTTAAAAATTCTGCCAGGCGCTATATAATATCACTGTAAATCACAAGCCAGTTAATAAGGCACCTATTACAAAATAACAGTGTTAATATTTCTTGTATATTAATTAACACACAATGGTTTTCCCAGATGGGTATCACCGCACAGCTTAAATATGCGTTACAGTGAACAATCCGCATGTGTGTCTTACTCTCAAGACTTTTCGATTATTCTTATAGAATTATGGAATGTTTTGTTATGCGTTTTCAATTTCTTATGTAATATTTTAGTTAATAATTTACAGTTTTATAATAGGGTGTGTTCAGTTCAGATTAGTTCTTTATTTTTCTATATCTATAACACTTTTAATACTTTGAAAAACAATCAGCCTATCACAGCCCACTGCTGGACATAGGCCTAACCCAGTACGCGCCATTGCTCCTGATCCTCAGCCTTCCGTACCCAGTCCACCCCAGTAACCACTAGGCCCGTCAGATCGTCAGTCCATCTGGCGTGCTTCCGTTTACCTCGCAGTCTCCACTCGTTTGCTCCAACGGCCATCGCTCCTCCGACAGATGTGCCCAACATACTGCCACTTATTCGGCGAGTTATGTCAGTAACTTTAGTTCTTTGTCGGATGACCATTGCGAATTTTATCCTTTAAATAAATTCCAAGAATCACTCGCTCTATAGCCCGCTGCGGGACATTAACTAACTCCAACGTCTTCTGTGTCTACGTATGTCATAACCGTAGGTCATAACTGGCAGGGTGCATTGGTTTTAAGGCGTGTTTTGTAAGGTAACTAAGAGTTAAGGCTGTTTAACATCCAACAGATATATACAACCTAAATTCAGCCTCATATGCATGTTTCAAGTCAACAATAGGGCCCAAAATACGTTAATAGGTGAAATGTGGGTGCCAATTCATCTCTGCTCTCCCTGGACGGAAATAGGCGCACGCCGCTCTCGTAAATTCCTAACATTTCCAAATCGAATTGTACAAATTATATCAGAATAAAATATTAAAATTAACTTGTTAGCATAAAAATTATAATCATTTTTATCTTATAACATACCACACGTGAAACGGTGATTCAATCCCTGACCTGCTCTACGCCGCTATCGCCAGACGCGCGCCGTGCCGGCCCGTGCCACGCTGATAAACACGCTGATCAGACAACAGATCAGTAGGCAGCACAAAATGTCTTTTTTACCCGACGACTGCGCGACGCAAAGAAGTGGTAATGTGTTTATTTATGTTTCACTTTTCAATAGGTTTTGTTTTTTGAAGACGCTTTTATTTTTTCTGTATGTTCATATGTTCCAATGAAATGAAAATACAAAAATATGTATGTTAAATTTAAGTGATTTTTTTCTCTAACTATACAATGAAAAACTATAACATTATGTGCCCGAATCTAACCTACTGCTTTTACGATATACGTACCGTGCCCGTGGCGTAGTGACACCCTAGTTTGGTGACGTCACAGACACGAGTACTCTAAAATAGCACTACAATCTCCCGCACTCAACTTCATGTATGTTTTTT
This sequence comes from Pelosia muscerda, assembly GCA_963691645.1. Classification (NCBI taxonomy): domain Eukaryota; kingdom Metazoa; phylum Arthropoda; class Insecta; order Lepidoptera; family Erebidae; genus Pelosia; species Pelosia muscerda. The sequence goes on along the minus strand of OY829114.1, from coordinate 1,587,955 downwards.
TTATATAATTAAAAACAGTGTTGCTACACAGTATATACACATATAAGTGAAAAAGGTACACATAGCCTATAGTGAGTATTCCGATGAACTCTTACAATCAATCCCACCCTCCCTTCATCCAGAACAACATGTTTTTTTATATCACTTATGTGGCAGACAAGCATACGGCCCACCTGATGCAAAGAGGGTCACGGTGGCCTATGACCTATATGTTCAGGTCTTAGGTGTCACCCTTTGTCAGCTTTTGGACTCCATCCCAGTTTCTTAGTTTTTGTAACAAACGCGAGTCTCGAGTTTTCGCGTACCGGGTTATACTATACGACGGCGCGCGCCTGCGCGCCGCCCGCGCTGCCCGCTCGTTGCGTCGATTACACTCGATTCGGCTGCGGGGACTGAGGTACTGAGGCGACGTAAAATACCTACTTGACTCACTGCAACCTCGCCTTAATACTTCGAACGGACTTAATTAAATTTGTACGAAGGATGCTGGTTAAGGTCGAGGGTAATACAAGTCATCTAATCGGAAAAATTAACGATTTACGTTGAAACTAACGTTTGTTTTAGAGAAGTTATCGGTACGGGTAACACTCAAGGTGTGCTTCCGATGTTAACCGCAGATGCATGCGCTTCGTGAAATAAGCTTGAATACGATAATATTGTTTACTGTTTTAATTTCTTCAGCCATAACGAGGTTTAACCAGTAATATAACTATGTGAAAAAAATGACAATACAAGTAGATCGATGGTTTCATATAAACTCCGCTAACACGCAGCTAAATACGTCCACATTATTGGAATGACACGCACTTCTTTGATACGGTCATATAAGAAGTAGTCATATATATTGCGAGGCAACTGTTAAAATAATAATTTCTTTAAACAGTTCTTTCAGCGAGTCACGTGGTCCGATATAGTTATAAATATAGTTTCAATATCGGCAGCTGAGCCCCTGTTCTCTCGAGACCATGGACGTAACGTCAAGTCAGAAACGTTGGGGTTGGGTTAATCATTTACTTATAATATTTTAGTCGACGATTACGTCCCGTTCTGTCATAATTATAAATGAAATTATTTTCTGGAGTGAATGTCAAAGTTTTACAATTATATAAAATAGTAAATAAATAATTTGACAATGATTCCTTTTGTGGTTCGGTAGTTAGATCTACTTAGAAGAGACCAGCAAGAAACTCAGGTAGATTATCGTTATCTTTTTTTTCTTTTTTAAAATATACTTTTGTTTATTTATAATAAGAAATAAGTGAGTTGCACCTAAAAAATTTAAACTCGGATGTGATACATTTTCATATAATTTTCTGCAATGTAAGCACAAACAAGGTTATTTACATTATTTGTATTTGAAGAACATGTTAAAATTGTGTAGTTGCAAGAATATCACATTAAATAGAGGAAATATGTTGAGGCCTCGAGAGAAGGAAGTATGGTTACAAGTACAACTGACATTAAGATCAAAAACCATAAATTATATTCAAGGTAAACCATTGTACTTACTATTTTGTGTGTCGGTAATTTGGAAGAGAAGCCGTCCACTTATAGCACAGTGCCCTTAGCACGAAACACTATCGAATTCATAATATGGAGAACGGAGCATTGCAATTGGCAGCCTGCCGACTTTGAACCTGTGTGAATGAATGAATGAATGAATGAAATATTTATTTGCTCATAAACATGGTAACATCAAGTGTGTGTGTGTGTGTGTGTGTGTGTGTGTGTGTGTGTGTGTGTGTGTGTGTGTGTGTGTGTGTGTGTGTGAAGCCCGCCAATCGCAATGCTCCGTTCTCTCGATACCTTTACATTACGAATCCGATAGTTTTTCGTGCTAAGGACATAATATCTCCAATGCAAAAGAACTGCAAATAAAGTAGTTAGCATCGATGAGAAACTGGATGGACCGCAATTATATTTTGATATAGATACAACTGTCTAACCAGATACAGTGAAGTTTAAATCGATACTGTTACATTAAATGATGTTCAATTTCAACTCACAGCTTCTAGATTCAATCTACTATCGATATCTATATTTGATTGCTTGAATTTGAAAGCTCATCACTGAGATACGTGATTCAATTGATAGATATTTATCGTGACGTATCTCACCGTATCATCGCTGTGAGCTAAGCACTGAGCGAGAAGACTCCCACTCCGGTTGCCACAAGGGCCCGCCTCTACGCCTCCCACACCGGCCTCTCCGCCATCGAATTCCTAACGTAAAGGTATCGAGACAGCGGAGCATTACTATAGGCACCGTTACTATAGGGACCGTTTCCTTTTGTCGACTGTACACACAGGGCGAACCTGTGTGTACAGTCGACAAAAGGAAACGGTACCACTTTTTCAGACATCGGTTATTGTATGTAAATATAAGCATATATCCTTTGTTGACTGAAGCCCGCACATCCCAATTCTCCGCGACTCAATACCTTTATATTATCAATTCGATAACTCCTCTTGCTGGACACCTGCGTCAGCCGATACAAGAGGTTCCCCTGACCTCTTTAGCCAGTACTCCAATATCTGTCTTACCTCGCAAGTAGCCTAAGAATTAATCAGTTTCCATCACAAGCTTCCTCTATTGAGTCAATCTGTTTTACGCTGGTACGGACCCTGTCTAATTGATCCATTTCACGGAGGACCCATGCATGATCCATTTACATATGCCTGATATCCCTCTCGCTCATTCATTCGATCACTATCAAAACTACTCATAATTATTGCTGTACATATAGTGTATAGTATAACTATTTCGATGCCATAAAAATAAAATTAAAAAATATAATACAAACAATCACAAATTATACGCATTGTGTGCTAATTGTGGCGTCGAAAGAAGTGATTACTCATAAAAAACTGTTAACTCAACCGGTAGGTATCGAAACACCGAGATCCGTATAAAAAAAAAAAAATTGCGGCAAACCAATTATAGAGGATCTTGTCTATACACTGAATAAAAAAAATTAACTCTGTGGGTCAGTAGTCGAATAGAATCGTCGTATAACGGTATTAAATATTTACAGAAACATATTCTTGTACATGTGTATAAAGTGTTCACCCACACAGATTAATATCTTTGTGTGGGTGTAATTCGTTTGTTAATTGTACGTTTATGAACGTAGGTACAAATTAAATCCAATTTTGTTTATTGCTCGCTAATTGTACTAAGATGTTTGCATGTAGGTATGATTTCAATAAAAAATACAGGCATTCCAATATTGAAGGCATAGATAACATAGATTATATTTATACAAATTATTACAAACAAGCAAACCCGGCGAACTCCATTTCGCCATCAGATGGCTTTCCCGTTTTTCTGTTGGAATTTTTCCTGAATTTTCTTTGCTATAAACCTCACGGAGCCCGAGCCCTTTCCAACGAATGCAAAACCGTGAAAATCTGTTCGTGCGTTCTGGAGTTATAGCGTCAGCAAGAAAAACTCGACTAATTTTTATATAGTAGATTGGGATTCAAATTAGTAAATTTATCAATTTGTTTCGAATAATTGTTAATAGTTAAGTACTAAATAGCAATTTAAATAGGTACTTACATATATACACTCACGCCTATTTCCCTCAGGGGTAGGCAGGGGTAACAAATTGAACTTTTTATTGTACCCACTTTGACTCTGTTGTCATAGTTATTGTTACGGTTGATTATATCGAATCAATAGGCCACAGCTCATGAGACTGTCTGGTATACGTTTCCGTGTCTAACGATGTTATGGACATACCATTAAATTCTGCCATGCTACTCTGTAAGATGAGCTATCGGATTTCTTATGGTGAATAATATTGGATTCAGCTGTTGAAATATATAAACGCTGTTGCTGAAAGCCATGACTGTCCTGGCATAGTCGAGTCTCATTTAGATGAAAAGACTGTCTTTAGATTTTTTGACGATTTGACCAAGCTGCTCTGCGAAGACATACAGTCTGCCATTACTGAGCCTCTTGCCGTCCACTGCTGGACATAGGCATTGCATAATATATTCTATCTTGCGTATCCAGTCTATTCGAAGTAGTTTTTTCAGGTCGTCCCGACGTGTACAAACAATTCCATAACAAACTAAGCGGTTTGGTGACTCTTTTCTATGTCACACCATTAAGTCCTGGCATTCTGTGGCAGCACACGTGTTTCCTTCATCCTACAGTCTCGGGTCCTTTTAGAGGGGCGCGGGCGTGAAATAACAACTGTCAACTCATTTGTATAGAGAGGGCCCCGGGTCTGCCGGGATGCCAGAGATATGTTCGCTACTACCTCACCTCCGTCTACTACAGACCAAAAGACGGTTTTAGTCGGTTCAAGTCCGACATAACCTAGCCAACCGGCTCTGGTGGGGGGTACGTGGATATTTTTTCGTCGCAATTAAAAAAAAGGACTCATTTGTATAACATTACGTACACAAAGTCAAATTCGAATGTCAAGAATCTTTTATTCTGATATAATTAACAACCAAACAGTACCTATTCGTTGAGTCTCGTGAAGTAATGAATCTTGATAGTAATAAGCGTAACTTTATAACTTAATGAGCCAAGTTAATAACTTGAAGTATTAGCAATGCGTCGTGGGTGTGTGAAGCAGGCACGTGCCTCTCAATGAACCTCGAGGCTTATGCTGAACAATGGTGGAGGTGGGAACTTATGAGTACAAGCACGTTTGCGCCATATGTACCCAGACTATAGACTATAGAAGCGGAATATTGTATATTCCTCATGAAGCGTTTCCCGAGCGACTACAATATGGGTTTCTTCAAGAAGGGCATTGGAAGGTTTCTACAGGGTAGGCAGCACGTATGTGACGCCTTTGGTGTTGCAAACGTCCATAGGCCACGGTGACCGCTTCCCATCAGGTGGGCTGTGTGCTTGTCTGTCACCTAAGTGGTATAAAAAAAGCGTTGGTAGATTAGTGGTTAAGGAGTCGGCATTACGATCGAAAGGTCCCGGGGTTGAATCCTGGTCATTCACTACCAACGTGAAGCCACTCCTATAACAAGGCACTGAGCTTAGCTGGAGAGGTTAGAGGTTAGAGAGAGCTGAAGAGGAAGAGATTGCCACAGAGCGATAAAGCCTCCCATTGTATCTACCTAATAATCTGCATTTCCATATCATGTCATGTGAATTCCACGACGCTTTTACATTTAAATCTTTTTTGTCATTTTAGTTCTAATTTAATTGAATAATTAGTTTATTATAAGTAAATAATATAATTATGTTTATGAATGTATATAAATAACAATAAATTATTAACTTTACACTTAAATACACATGACAGCCATCTTAGTTTCCCCGAAACTAAGACTATTTAAAACAAGAAATATCATAATAAATACAATTCGCTAAAATTAGATTTATTTCAATGTATTTTTAATAGCAATAACTATTAATGTAACATTGCGCCATGGCTCAATAGAGGAGGCAATAACGCAGTAAAAAATAATAATATAGATTCAGTTTTGTTGTTTATTGACCCTGAAGGTCGTCACTCACTTGTGAAACGAGATAAAAAGTGCGAAGGGAACTCAATGCTTCGTTGCAGTTATGCGTCGCGTCGATAATTTAAAATTGTTAATTGCTTCGCAGAATCTATTTCACTCGTTTGCATCAAACTTATTCAGGGCAGAAACAATTAATTAGATCACGACTGTGGTGTTGAGGAACCATTCTATGTTCGTTTTTACACGCTTTTATTAGCTTGTTTGTTTGAGAGATTTTGAGAAACTTAAGCAATATCTGCTTCGTACTCTTCTCGATGACGACAGTAGAAAGAGCGGGTTTCGAAAAAATGGTGTTTTCAATAATAACATAACATAAACTCACGCCTTTATCCCCGAAGGGATAGGCAGAAGTGCTAGCACCCACATTTCGCCGGTTTATATTTAGGTCCCAATGTAATAAGTGGCGAGTCTATTGCCATCAACCGGGCACTTATAAACCTGCGATAAATACACACATAACTTCGAAAAGCATCGAAAAGTCATTGATGTGTGCCATGGTAAACCTGGGATCGAACCCGAGACCTCGTCTCAGCAGTTCATTACCCATTCAATAATGTCAGTTCATAATAATGTCACAATGAAAAAAAATATATAAAATCATATTACTAGTATAACGAGTTGAATAGGGATTCAATGGTGTATAGGAATAAAATGGGTAATGGAATATTTTAAATAATTACTTTTATTAGATTTCAAATTAAGCTCATTACCAGATATTTGATGATTCTGTTATTACAATGAACTAGTCCAAAGTTTCGTTTGAAAGAAAATAACTACAGAATTAAGCTGACCATTTGATTCCAATCCACCCTTGAATCCGTTTTTAATTTGAATTGAATGTTTTACATTGTATATATATTTGCATTACACATATACAATGTACCGTACATTGTATATATATAATGCAAATTTTTAAACCAATTACAATGCTAACTGTTTCAAATCAATTTAGATTGGAAAAAGTGAATGCTCTGACGGTTCTCGAACCAGTGATCTTCTCCTTACAGGGGGACGGTTCGAACGTTAAGTTAAGCTTCGGAGTCACGTGTCTTGATTCCAAATTCTCTTCTATACAATACAACCATCTTGGAACGATGGTGGGAGCCATCTACTGACAATCATACTAACTCTTTCCTATCTAAATTGACTTGAAATATACATATTACGTCTAATTTACTATCTCGCCCGTCACCGTACCGAGTACAAATGTGATCATCACGCTGAAGACATTGTCCCGATGGATAGCAATGATCAACCTTTACTCCAGGTATGAGGCGGAGCGAGAGTCACCAGTTCTGAATTATTAGATAACTATATTTTCCTTTAAAACCTCATTGAACTGTGGCAAAGCATACAGGTCAAGTTAAGCTAGACTTCCTTCCAGGATTTTTTTGAATAAATTCAACAAATTCAAAACTGACTATTCTAAACTGTATCTCTCTCCTTTTTTGACATTACAAAGGATCAAAAGTTGGGGTTAAAAAAAACAAAAGAACAATTTTGAATGGTTTTATTAAAATGATATTATCTCTTTGCAGGTAATGACTATGCGTGACGTACAGTGCTGTAATTATTCATAGGCCACGGTGACCGCTTACCATCAGGTAGGCCTAGTGCTTACTGTCTCTGTAGCATAAAAAGAAGTACGGAGTCTGGAGAAATCACTGGTATAGTATAATATTCCAATTTTCTGAGGGAGTATAGTAGGTAGTAGGGAGCATCTCTCCTCTTGGGGACGAAGGTCAGGTACCTAGATATCGCTGCAATTATACGCCGAATAAATCAATTCTAGAGAAGGAAGTGATTCCCGGGTTCCAAGATGAAAGTTGAACATCATCAATTTGAACTCTAGGAAGGTTTTTATGGTGCAGCGGGAACGGTATCAGAAGTAAAGGAGGCTTATAAAGTAGAGGAGGCTGTACGTGGGTCTCATCCAATCAGTGCATCCATTCAGATAGAACCTTCCTCCGATGCCGCTGTAAAGTTATGTCGTATAGTAGGTATAAAGTGTAGCAGCAGAACGTTTGAAATTTCATATTCGAATTATAGTTGTAAGTTAAGAACATAATAAGGTACGATTATAAGGTACGTTAAATAATAAGGTACGATTGGGTTACATAGTGAATGCATATTTAGATCAAAACCCTAAAAACAACATAATTATAATTCAAAGAGAAACTCGGCAACTAAGCAATTTTCCGGGCCACATGTGAACGCAATACATTGTATCTTTAACGATATACAGATGAATAACATCTACGAGTACTACATGATGAAAATAATTCATAACAAGAATATGCAACACAGGATTAACAAAAAGATAACACTGGCCAAGATTTCTTATAACAAGTATTTGTTCAGCAAAACAAAAACAGTAAAAAACATTACACACAATGGCGAGCCACTCGCGTGAATCGGAGTCTCCCAATTAAAGTAAGAAGCTATGATGAAAATGATATTTTTTATCTTTTAAACTTGTTCAGCGGACCGTACCTTGGTACGAAATCAATAAGCAACAAGACTACAGGAGCAGTATTCCGTGAAGGTGTTGACAGACGACTATGAGCGTCACAGGTTATGAGTGGCGTTTTTTGACAATTTGTCACAGGTTATGTATATTATATAATTGTAAATGTATATGTAAATGTATATTATATAACCCAAATTGTCAAAAAATAGTCATATTTTTTGACAACTTGTCACAGGTTGTAATCAAAATAACTCAGTGGTGTCCTTGTTTCATATGGGCAGTTAGTGTATTTTTGACATCTGATATAGGTTAAGGGTAGTTAAGCTAAGCTTGGGTTGCACGATCGTTCTTTAACAAGTGCAGTTAAAGTACCGGTCAGGCATAAAACCGGTTGCACCATTTGACAATTTGTTAAAATCACGTCATAACTTGACGCTAACTGTAACTATCCACGCTCAAACTTACGAGACGAAAATCTTAACTTTAATAGATAGGTCATGCAAATAAGGCTTAGTTGCTCCAACTACTGTTAAAGTTAAGGTTTACGTCAAATTTAACAGTAACAGTAATATTGATTCTAATGGTTTGGCTAAATGTGTCACACCAGAGTATTTAGTATCTCTGTTATAGTTATCTTTTAGACAGAATTAGACGTTTGAGCGTGGCCGGTTACAGTCAAATGGTGCAACGTGTTTTATACCTGACCGGTACTTTAACTGCACTATTAATGTAAATGTAAGATCGTGCAACTCAGTAGTGTATTTTTGACATTTGTCACAGATAATGGGTAGTGTTTTTTTGATAGCTACTACTCTCTCGAACGTTTATTGAAGAAAGTTATTACGCGTTGTCATACATGGGAAAACGAAAATTGAATAAGGGACGTGAAGAGTGGCCAAGCCTTGGGAATTCTCAAAACCATGGCGATCTTAATCATATGTATTTGCTATGATTCTATTATGAAACTTTGGTTTGTATCTCGGTGCGCTCGATTCGCGGTAATAACTGCAGTACCTACCTACACCATCAGGTGGAATAAAAGAAACAAAAATAGAAGTGAAAATATACTTACAATTCATCTTTTTTTTACGTTGTTTCGCTTCGAGTCTGATTAAGTGAAAATTGTTAACTTTATTCTTTTTACTTATTTTTATTCCTTGACATTTTGTAATTGGCGTTTAAATGGTCGACTCGAACTTGACCTCGTATTGCATCTTTCTAAATTCTTACACCGATATTTTCTCAAATCCGAATTCAGTTTTCAAAGCATATTGGATAAATGCGTCAGAATAAATCTGCCAAACTACATACATACATACGCTCACGACCGTAATCCCCTAAGATGCAGAGCAGAGGTGTAAACACCCACATTTCGCCAAGTATGATTTTCGGTCCCACGTAATAAGGGAGCAAGCCAATCGGGCACTTTGTAAAAAAAGGGTATGCCGAAAATAAATTCGTAACCAAAATGTTGCAGCTCAACAAATGTGGATTATTTTTTTATTTGACCCAATTCCTTGCTATGCGGTGTAAATAACAAGGAAATTAATTACGTGCTTAGCCGCACAAGCACTACCAAATAAGGTCTTGGACAGCATCACACGACCAAACTTTCATACATATTTGCATTTCTTTCACGTCTATACTGTTCAAAAACCATTGTAATAAAAAAAACAGTTAAGCCATATACAATAACATCCTTGTACATGAATCATGTATCGGTTTCGGGTTCAGTAGGCCAGTCGTCGGCCGGGAATCGAACCGGTTTGAGCGCTACTCCCACCGCTCTGTTCGTTATATTGTACAGTCACCATCGCTGTTAGCTTAACAGCGTACTCTCGACTACTTTAGCTGTGAAACGTAAGGTAATAATTAAAAATGTGTAATACTAGCTGACCCGCGCAACTTCGTCTGCGTCACCCGTTATTGCAACATTTTTCACTTCTTCTCCGCACTAGTTGGTTATAGTATGATGTTATATACAAATAAATCTCTCTCTTTAATTAATCTGTCTATCAAAAAAACCGCATTAAAATCCGTTGCGTAGTTTTAAAAAAATTTAACCATTCATAGGGATATAGGGACAGAGAAAGCGACTTGGTTTTATACTATGTAGTGATCATTGATATTGATGTTTTGTAAGTGCCGTTTAGTAGTCTATACAGGTTGAATGAGTTTTGTACGAAACCCTTGTTTGCGCCCATTGAGCCACGGAGGTAGATAACTCTTTTTACATCAAAGACAAGTACTGGGAGTTTCAGTTTTTTTTAATGTACAAGGAGCGGCCTTACTCTTTCAGAAGACCTAACAACTAATAGTTTAGGGTTTTGTACCCTTCTTTTTTTCGTGCGAAAAATTCCCACGGATACCCCCCTTCCCTGTCGAAGTCGGTTGGAGAGGATATGTCACACTCGAGCAATGCGCACGCATGCTTGTTGGGTCTTTAGTTGCCGGAGGTGAGATAGTAGTCAAGATATCCGTCGGGTGTAGGGACCACGGTATCCCCGTCTAGTCCCCGGGTATGGGGAGGCGCACTTTGCGCCTCCGCCAGGGTTCTGTACCCTGTACCGGTATGTATGATGACCCAATAACGCAATCACTGCTTTTAAAATCCTAGTTTGTTTCCCGATTGTCATTTAAACGCTAAGATAGACTATTATAATTAGTTAATAAATTAATACTAAGTTATGAAACGTCCTACGCAACATGAGACAGAGTTTATCGATATTTATTTATTTATATTTATATATATTTTTATATATATGTATATTTATATTTTATATTTATATACGTTTTATAACCTGATTAAACGCTTTCAAGTGAGCTAATTCGCTTGTATAATCTTATTATCTTACATTATTGACAACAGAGCAACCATACAGTTTGGATTTTAAACGCTCGTCCCGGTTTTATACAGGAAAACGTTGTAAATAGTACGGTTACATGATTGCAGTGTCACCTAACGGGTTACATTTTTAATATACTTTATCTAGGAGCTTACATAATAATGGACTGCTGGGACGAGGTCTCGGGTTCGATCCCAGATTTACCATGGCACACACCAATGACTGCGATGCTTCTCGAAGTTATGTGTGTATTTATCGCAGGTTTATAAGTGCCCTGTACCTGGGCCAAATCGGTGAAATGTTAGAAAAGGGGCAGGTCAAGAGTACCCTAAACCGACGAGCATGCATGAAAAAGGTAATGACAGTGAATGAAGCGAAAGTAGTATGTCGGGATCGTAGCAAATGGAGATCCGTGATCTCTGCCTACCCCTACGGGAAACAGGCGTGATTTTATGTATGTATGTATGTATGTATGTATGTTATAAGTGCCCGGCTTGCCACCTATTACATTAGGACCTAAATATAAACTGGCGAATTGTGGGTGCTAGCACCTCTGCCTACCCCTTTGGGGATATAGGCGTGATATTATAAAAAATAATAATTAAATACACTAAGATTAAATTGATTTAAACAACAAAAAATACTTCGTCGTGAAAGATATATTCGGGGTGGGAGGGAAATTGTTAGAGTTTACATTTGTCTTACAAGATACAGTACACAAATATCGATTTACGACATCGGTTCGAGTAATTCACACTCTGGAAGAAATAATATTACTTTTCAGAGGCTATGGTAGGGCCAGGTCATCCATAACATCCATAGCTGGGACCAATTTTAACGTGCCCTCCAAAGTACACAAGCAAATGGCAAATAGCACGTAATAGACTTCGTGTTTCGACTTCCCGGATACAATATTACAATGTAAATGTCAAGAAATCCCAGGTTCTACGAAAGGCTGAAGGTTAATTAGAACTGCAAGATGGCGGAGAAAACTAATTATTCTCGCGCATAGACCGGTATAACCACTCTCGCCTTGATTGCCTAACTAATAATTATCTGTTGTCTGTTTGTTACATCTAATCTTAGTTTAGAGTTATTAGAACATTTTCCTATTATTGCCTTCGTGGAAGTCACACCAAAGCAGCTTACGCAGTGAATTATTCCAGACTTAGACGTTTTTTTCGCTTTTTATTTGCTTCAAATTTAGATACGAAAAGATTAGAAGGGATTCGAACCCGCGATCTTTCCCTTACAGAGCCACGAAGCCTCGTCTGAATCATTCGAAATTCATAACTTCAAATAGGCATCTTTGGGGCGATCGATAGGAGAATCTCGAATGATCAGACGTGGTTTCGTGGCTTAGCAGTCAGACCGTTGCCCCGTACGGGAAAGATCGCGGGTTCAAATCCCGTCGAACTCTTTCCTATCTAAATCAGATTTGAACAGTCAGCATACTAATTGCGTTTATAATTTTTCAGCACATTCTAATATGCTGTGTATGCTAGCAAATGCTGTTTTAGTGCAGCCTCCTGAACAGTTGTTAGTGAAACTGATCACAATCGATTCCTACATTAGGGCAACTTTTTTAGTTGCGATGGAAAGCTCTGATTGAGTTTCAGAGTGTAAATACTTCATTCTATTATACAGGGTGTAAGGTAAACACTCCCGAAGCCGAAAGCCCTTGGTAGTACCTACTCTTGGTACACAACATATTGGCGTGAAAAAATATTATAAAATAAATTAAAAAAAAATAGCTATGCTGTAATTTTTTTTTCATGCCACTATGTTGTGTACCAAGAGTAGTACCAGGGGCCTTCGGCTTCGGGATTGTTTACCTTACATCCTGTATAAAGATATCTTTTCATGTTTCGCTTTAATGACTTGGGATAAAACACGTGTTTGTAAAGAATAAACGCACATAACGCGTTCTCTGCAAGTTAACTTAAGTTAAGTTAAGTTCGCAAACATGTCATAGTTTACGTAAGCCCCAGGTCTATCTAACTAACCCTAACAATAACTTTCGAAATTATAGTTTTGCTAAATTTGATTGTTGTGTTTACACAATTTAGTAATAAACGAATTGTAAGTATTTCAACAGTAGCGAAGCTGTACTAATCAATTCGAAACGTAACAACTACATTATTTAATATAAATAATATCGAAAATGTTTCTTTTTTTAGACAACGTGGCCATGACAAAATTAATTAACATTTAGGTAATAAAGTCAGTTTCAAGCACTAACTCTAGAGCCAGTTTCAGATGGTATAGTTTCAATGGTATTTAAAGCATCGGTTGAGCTTTTGAGCTGTATAAGAAATGACTGCTTCATGTTTAGACACGAAGCAACAATGGTTCATGATTCAATCAATGTTGTATTACTTAATTTGTCATTGAGCGGTCTATTCTTACTCATGTAATTGGTCTATTAAACACCTTGATATAGTTTACACAATGGTCATGGGACCACACAATTTTTGCCTTCAATTATAATAACTGAACGTCATTACAATCATTATCTTGAATAGCAAAGTCAGTTTTATGTCTTATATCTTAAGGTTGATAATTTAACACAGTTTTTGTGAGAGATAAGTTATTTTCTTCTGGAGAAATTAGCCGTAAGATGTTTCTTTGTTTAAGCAAAGATAAACGAATTATGTTTGTTAATTATTTTAGTTAATTAATTAAGAGTTAAGAATTGACCTCTGGGTATGTTTAAGATATGAATATGTTTACTTTATTAAAAATAATGCAGCTTTGATAGCTACATAAATGCTACTTGTAATATTAATGATTAAAATATACAAAACTTACAACCTAAGTTTTAGAGGTCAACCATGAAAAATGAATGAATTGAGTAAAAGAGGATATGACAGTCTTGGTTCTATTACGCTTCAGCCTACCCATCTCTTGCTTAAATACATAAAAATATGTATAATAAACATATAACATAATATGTATTCCTGTTGGACCCAAAATCGTTCCCTGAAGGACACCTACTTGGAAACTACATTTTGTAATCAACAATTCTGTGGCACCGTTTTGTAGATCCAATTGAATAGAAAATAATGTCTCACACGAGTTCATCCATTCGGTATAGCCAGCAACAAAAGTGTTTTAAGATATTCCGATTTGCAAATCAGTGTTGTTAGCATTAAAGCCTATTTATTATAATATTACTTACCACTACTATAAAGGAGAAAGTCTGCAAAAATAACTATGGTTATTGTTTCATATGACCGTGAAAATTACACAACAGAAAAAGAAGCTAAATACCGAAGAAGCTAAGTTGAATTGCCTCTCAACCAAATAAGAAGTCTTGTCTTGTATAAAATGACAATTACCTTCCAAAAATCTTCCTCTTCTAATACGACGCAAAGCCAGCGTTCAAAATGACAAAAAAAACTACTAATTTTAATCTTGCCCTCAGAAGATTGCGACAGCCTTTTCCATCAATTATTTGGTCTTGTGTCTCACGGATTAATTTATAATTTTTCAAGCCTAGTGGTATGGGTAATGGACTGCTGAGACGAGGTCTCGAGTTCGATCCCAGGTTTACCATGGCACACACCAATGACTTTTCGATGCTTTTCGAAGTTATGTGTGTATTTATCGCAGGTTTATAAGTGCCTCGGAGAGCACGTTAAGCCGTCGGTCCCGGTTGCCATACAAACATCTATGGCAGTCGTTACGGGTAGTTGGAGCCCTCAAAAGTCCAACCAGCCTAACTTGGAACTTCGATATCGCCATTGGTCATTAGACCATTGGTTGTGGAGGTCAGATGGTAGTCGCTTCACGGAAAATATCGAAGTTCAGCCGCATCACAGTTAGACTGGAAAGCCGACCCCAACAGAGTTGGGAAAAAGGTTCAGGGAATGATTGTAAACCTTTCGTTGGTGCCTGTACACATCTATAGACTAGTGAACCATTCGACCATTCAGAGTACATTTACCATTTGACCGTCTGTCACTGTTCTATAAATACCGGTCGGTGCGTGTGCGCAGACCTCGTCGCTTGACCTCTGTGTCAAATTCATTCAGTGTATGGAGACGTGCGACTCGATAAAGTACTGTATAGAAGGCTTAACGCTTATAAGTTATTGAGGGGGTTTGACCTTGTTTTTTTTTTAAATTTAATTGAGAAAGTGCAAATTCAGAGTAGTAATTCAACCCGTGAATTGTCTCTGGTTGAATTCCTACTCTGCATGCACTATGCACTTTATTTTGCAAACTGAATTACATTTCAGATCAAATCTTTACAAACAATCAAAAACTTTATTAAGTTTATTCGGTTTAGGCACATGAAGAGCACATACAAGTGTGAATGTCAACGTTTGAATATTTTATTAGTCGAAAATATTAACATAAAGTAAATAAATCATAGGAAGCCGTGGTATCCTATTGGTATAGATAATGGACTGCTAAGATGAGGTCTCGGGTTCGATCCCAGGTTTACCATGGCACACACCAATGACTTTTCGACGCTTTTCGAAGTTATGTGGATATTTATCACAGCTTTATAAGAGCCTGGTTAATAGCATTAGGCTCGCCATTACATTGGGACCTAAACATAAACCGGCGAACTGTGGGTGCTAGCAGCTCTGCCTACCCCTTTGGGGATATAGGCGTGAGTTTATGTGGATGTTGATGTATCATATGAAATTATTTCAACTTATTCTAGTGAGTCACACTAATACTAATGAACTTTAAGGTTACTAATTAGTGATTCTATATTTAAAGCCATATTCTCTTTCATTACTTTTGTCGATTTTTCATTTCACTGATTTGGCTTAACTTGGCTTTTGCATAACCTCCCAACTCCTTTGATTCGCTCATGAAGGTCCTAATGCAACTTTATACACTTCTTATAAATTAGTGATTACTTTGCACTAACCAGCAGAGGAAAAGAAATCGAGAAGAAGGCTAGTTTTCAGCGATGGCTCAATAAGCCTTTAAGCGGGGCGTGAAAAAGCATCTGATGATGCCGTCAAGCTGAGCGCCACCATTGTAGCACTGAACGTGTTTGCAATGGTGACCCTCTTTCATGAGACTTTACCTTCTGCTTAACATCAGGCGAGGTGAAGTCAAATTGACATGCCATAAATAAAAAAAATAATAAAAAAATAATAGAGAAGTATACAGAATCTATGACATCACAGTGAAATCGCAAAGCATGGTATGTAATGACGTTTTCACTGACACTTCATCAACTCCCGCGCAGGGAAAGCTCATTATATAGATTACGTGATCAATGTCCACGTTTTCTAACGTAACAGCATTTTTGTGGTGGAGATATGAGATCGTTTGATTCAGCAGCTGCACTTAGTACACGATTACGCTACGCATTTTTACCCGACGACGGAAAAGTCAGGGGAGGGTTAGGATTTTGACCGGCTAGGTATGTATTTATGTATGTAGGTGGGTTCATCTGTTCCCTCATTACCACTCAATACTTATTAGAATTTTACAAGTGAGGTATCGTAAGAAGTGTCTTGATCATCTGCTGGTTATAGGTTATTATGACGTTTCTCTGAATTCAATGTGGCGCTCTCTATCGGTCATTAGATTAAAAAAACGAAATCAGTTTTGTTGGTTAAATCTTTCGTAACATTCGTTTTGCGTATGACTAGAAGGAAGGTTTTCCTCCGTATGAATATGACATGACCGCAGAAGATTTTGTCTCTTTCTCTTCCACCACCATCATCATCATCATCATCATCATAATCATCATCTTCACCATCACCATCATCATATAATCATCATCATCATCATCATCTTAATATTGTTTTCGGTAGCATTCGAGGCCTTCATCTCGAAACCCACCTTTTAGTTTGGCCTTTAGGTATGACTTTAAGGGAGAGGAAGTCAAATAATATTGAGGATCGCGAGAACCAAACCTGTGACCTTTCACATCATAGTCGCACGCTCTACCACCATACTGCGTGTTTTAATTCACTTCGGCCATGCGATGTTTATTTTCACGGTCAGTTGCAGACCCGGTCACCAAGGCTACGTACTTTATTGTACAGTTTGTCGTTATTATAATACATACAATATATCGATGTTTACAATATAAGTACTGCAGAATCATCATCATCATACTTGCGTCAAACCTGGTCGCATTCGAAGCTGTAACTTCGGCTCAGGCCCACGTTTTCAAGTTTAACTGCGTAAAAATGATAACAAATAGGTACATGTTGAAATGATGAGGAAGCTAAGAAAGAGTTCGGAAATAACTGGGAATAATAAATGAGCCTCCGTGGCGTGGCGGTATTGCACGCGACTGCTACGCACGGGGCGTGAGTTCGATCTCCGCTCAGTGCAAAAAGGCGTATGCATGAATATGGCTGTTTGCACTGATCTGGTCGTGCCTCGGAAAGCACGTTAAGCCGTCGGTCCCGGTTGTCATACAAACATCTATGGCCGTCGTTACGGGTAATTGTAGCTCTCAAAAGTTCATCCAGTCTAACTTGGAACTTCGATATCGCCATTGGTCATTGGACCATTGGTTGTGGAGGTTATATGGCAGTCGCTTCGCGGAAAATATCGAAGTTCAGCCACATCACAGTTAGACTGGAAAGCCGACCCCAACTGATTTGGGAAAAAGGTTCAGAGAATGATGATTCTGTATCTAATATAAATATAGTTATATGCACGAGTTGTGGACTCAAAATGTCCTCAAAATGAGCTATATTCGCGCAGTACGTTTTTACGCTGTCTTTTGAGGATAGCACGGGGTGCTATGACGATCGTGGACGATGATCTACCGTTCCAAGGTTATATCAAAGCAATCCGCTCGCGCTAGGGCCTCGTTCCTTTCACGAATTAGATCCAAGATCCACGCCAATGGGTATATATTCGAAAGTTAAAAATTGCTCTGAATGTTACTCAATTTTCTTCATCGACTGCATCAAAACAAATACAAGACCGAGAAAGCTATATGCGTTCAATATGCATAACTCAAAGATTTCTCTGCGCGCACGCTACGACGCAAGAGCATTTTCTTCAGGAAAAAAGTGTATGCAACCAATCGAGCAAGTGTATGGACATTGCACATTTTTTTATAAAGCATAACATAACATAACAAAATATAAACTCACATCTATATCCCTGAAGGGAGAGGCAGAGCTGCTAACACCTACATTTCGTCAGTTTATGTTTAGGTCCCAATGTATAGGTGGCGAGTCTATTGCCATTAACCGGGCACTTATAAACCTGCGATAAATACACACATAACATCGAAAAGCATCGAAAAGTCATTGGTGTGTAATTTTTTTGAGCAGTCCATTACCATTCATTACCACTAGGCTACCGCGGCTTTTTTATATACATGCATATATAACCATGCTTATTGGCACCCCAGATGATCAAACTGTTTGGTCAAAAAAATTACAAATTGTTATGATTGGTCTAACCACATGTTTGGTTAATTTTTATCCAAACTGTGAGAGCACATCTTGAGCTCATTGAATGCTCAAAATATATGCCGCGAGAGTGTATTAGAGTCCTCACAAAGTACATTTTATGCAAACCCCTTCTTAAGTTTAGACGGCATATTTGTGTTTAAAAAAGCATTCCTACTAGGCACAGATTTTATGAACTGCCTAAAATACAATGTATATAAACCATTGCCAAATAATTACCACAGTATTGCTATCTATACACCTCCATGACTAATCGATTCAATTTAATTAGTTCTGTGCTGAAGCCCTTAGTACAGTATTGCAATCACAAGTTTGCTACAAACACGGCGAGTTGTGAAATAATCCAAGCTTGTACATAGACTAGTAAATTAGTTGCGCGCTGTGAGTGACTGCGAGTACGGTCACACACTGTGTTACATTATTTATTTTAAAACACTTTTTATTATATTCTTAACTAGCTGACCCGCGCGACTTCGTCTGCGTCACACCGTTTTTGCAACATTTTTCATTCCTGCTCCGCACCTGTTAGTCGTAGCATGATGTTATATACATATAAACCTTCCTCTTTAACCATTCTATCTATTGAAACAAACCGCATCAATCCGTTGCGTAGTTCTAAAGATTTAAGCATACAAAGGGACAAGAAAAATAGGGACAGAGAACGTGACTTTATTTTATACTATGTAGTGATGATGATTATCTAATTTCGTATTCTATCTATCGTCTGATACTCTTCAAGACGTTAACTGGTAGTGCTTGTACGGCTAAGCACCTGGTTCCTCGACTATTTAACGCATTACCCCCGGAATTGCGCACTGTTGATTACATTGGGCCCCGCAGTGTCAAAATGAGACTCAAATTGCATTTCTTAAAATCACTTGCTTAACTCTTTTTTAACCACTTAGGCATTGATTATACCGCATAGGTTTTGTTTTGTAAATGCTTATGTATCTTTTTACTGTATGTAATTGTTTAAATGTTGAAAAGAACGTAATTAATGTCCTTGCGATTTACACCATATAGTCTTACTACCATATACCTCTTGGTATAGGTAGGTAGGTAGGTATAGGTCAGGCTGTGGAATGGAAACTACCTAAAAAAAATCACACCACACTCGGATGCAGGCTTAGGTCTTGGAGTGTTACCTAATAGGTACCCAGTAACATTGAATAACGGTAAGAAATAACGTACTCTAATCAGTGCCCTTAGCATGAAAAGCTATCGAATTCGTAATGTACCTAAAGGTATCGAGAGAACGAAGCATTGCAATTGGCGGGCTTAGCGTACGCACATGTTCGCAGACTGCCAATCGCAATGCTCCGTTCTGTCGATACCTTTACATTACGAATTCGATAGTATTTCGTGCTAAGGGCTCAGCTCAGATGAGATGAAGATTTAGGAAATTTCTACAAGTCTCATTCTGGTTTTCGACTGATGGTCACACTTGTTACTAACCCAGATATGGATCCGGGCATCTGAAATAAATGATTTGATTTGATTTGATTTGAAAGCCTCGTCTTTCTACTTCCTAGGCCAAGATGGACTTTTTAGCTTAATGGTAGATCCCAGTAACCGCAAATATTTTCCGCATCACGTGGTACGTAGATGAGTGACCAATTTTCTACCAAACCATAAAAAGGTGTGGTTTGATTTAATTTCACCGATATTCTACCCACATTACGCCGGAGATCACGGGTTTGGTTTCCGCTCAGTGTAAGTAAATAATTATTGTTTTTTAATAGTCATATCTAGGTGTAAGATATAAAAAACGGTTTACAATATCAAAGCAAGTTGATTTTAGTCGATCTCTTTATCTTCTATCGGCTGTCAAACGGTTAAGTGGCCAATAGTGTTATCCAATAACGGTCTGCCCAATTTAGGAATCAAACCTAAGACCTTATGCTTGGAAATCATTCCGCCACCAGGGCAGCTAACGATTCATATGTACGAGGTAAATATTAAGAGTAATAAAATTCAGAGAGCGGAAGGTGGAAATGTGCACAAAGGAGCAATATGAAGGTCGACCACTTCGTGCTGGTCGATATACAACATAACATAATAGTTATACGGTTCTCCTAACGCAGCTTTTGTTTCCTGAACATTTAGTCTGGGTTGCACAATCTTACTTCAACATTAACAGTGCACTTAAACTACCGGTCCGGTATAAAATAGGTTGCACCATTTGATAATAGTTAAAATGACGTCATAACTTAACCCTAACTGTAACCGCCCACGCTCAAACGTCAAATTCTATCGAAAAGATAACTTTAACCGAGCTACTAAATACTCTGGTGCAATACATTTTAAGCCAAACCATTATAATCAATGTTACTGTTACTGTTTTTGTAGGAAACCTTAACTTTAACATGTAGTTGGTGCAACTAAGCCTTAGTGAAGGGAATATTTTAATAAAATAATACTACAATATATGTGCCTCTAGGTCTGCCTGAGTCATTCAAGGGTTTGTTGTTCCACCTGATGGAAAATGGTTATCATGGCCAATGGACATTTGCAATACCGGGCGCGCTACACTCGTCCTGCCTACCATGTAGAAACTTTCTAATACTCTTCTTGAAGAACCTCATGTTGTAGTCGTATGGAAAAACTACAGCAGAGAGTTCATTCTACAGCCTGGTAGTCTGGCCTACATATAAATCTGGTGCTGTAAGGATGGTTGTAATCAATGCGCTCAATGCGCTTATTTACGTCAATAACCGTGACATCTTGGCGAGTATTTAGATATAAGAATCATACAACATAATAATTGAATCAAAGAAGAATCAAAGAATCAATTTCATTTATTCAGTTTAGGCACATAAAGAGCACTTATGAATGTCAAAGTTTTACAATAATTATGTACCTACATTTGTCAAAAATATTATAATTCATAATAAATTAGGATACTTAGTAAATAAATCATTAGAAAATGATTCTTTCGCTGGTTCGGTAGTTAAATCTCCTGAGAAGAGACCAGCAAGAAACTCAGGTAGATTATCGTTATTCTTTTTAATATTTAGTTGTTTATTTATAATAACTGGGTGCAAGAGCAAGAGATTATTATGCCCACGCATTTTTATTATCAAGATATTCGTCTACTTTATAATAGCTTTTTTTAGTTAAAAATTTTTTCAATTCTATTTTAAACTTATCAAGTGGCAGGTCAGCCAAATCCTGAGGAATTTTATTATATATTTTTATACATTTGCCCACAAACGAATTACTGACTTTATGAAGCCTTAGTTTCGGTATTGTTAAATAGATAATAAAAAATAAATATTCTATCCGTGTTCCGTTCAGTAGTTTGAGTATCTTTCGGTAACATATACCGGTTGATTTTATAGTGGTTTTGGAAAACTAATTTTGGCCACAATTTCCATAGTAAAATCGTAAGGAAGTCCTAATTTGGCGAAAAAAAGCCAACCACCTGTACATTATTGCCATACATAAAGTATTTTTTTTTTCTTTCAAAATTAAAACTTTCAGTCGATTTTGCTACCGAAACAGTGTGTGAAACAAAATATTCTTTTTCCGAAACCACTATAAAATTACCGTGTATACAAACAAAGGAATCAGCGATCTTGGCAAGAGGTTGTATCTTTAAGAATCAACATTAATATGGACGCGTTTACTTCATGAGTCGTTTACCTGTTGCAGCCACAAGTCGAGTTCGGCATTGACTCAGCCGCGAGGCGAGAATACAAATTACATTGTGTGCACTGTAGTGACAGTGTTTCGGGATTTTCCACTCAATATAACTGTAAAACAAAGAAAGCACTTAGGCCTAGGGAGCGATTCATTTATTTATCAGCATTTCAGCCATAAGACGTCCACTGCTGAACATAGGCCTCTCCCATCGACCTCCAATCCGACCGGTTGACGGTGGTATGCATCCAACGGGTACTTGACTTTGATTATGTCGTCTGTCTGTAGTTTAAAATCCACTGAGGAAATAGATCGTGCTTTTTCATAGCATAATTATTGTAACTGTGCATTTTCGTGATTTTACGGAAGAACTATCAAGACTCTCCCACGCCCTTATAAGAAAACATAAGATATGATCGACCCCCCTCCCCTAAATCTACCTACCTACCTACTTCTACCTAGCTACCTAGGATCTATTAGTTATCTGCTCACTGGGAAGTTTGTGTGTTGTCAGTCGGAAGACCGAGAAATCCTTGTCTTCTGCACTGACAGCACAGAGAATATCTTAACCTTCTCCCCTAACCCCTCCCCTCCCCCTTCCCCTCCCCTCCCCCTTCCCCCTCCCCTCTATATAGTCGGCATGATAACCATTTTCCATCAGGTGCCTTATTTGCCACCTAAGTAGTATAAGAAAAGTGCCAATAAGATCTGCCGGTGGTTGCCACGGGTGTGTTTCAATGTTTTTTGCTCTATCTTAATATGCTAAGCTGTAGCAAATGCCATTCAACCATAAATCAAGATAATACTTAGTCTGCTATAATGTCAGTAGGTCAATATCGAGCAGTTTGGCTCTAATTCACAAACCACTTACAAATTAAAGGTTACATCTATTGTTGTAAGCTCGTAATAAAAATATCCTGTATTTAGTAGTGCATTGAAGTACACAGTCACAAAAACACAAACACGAACCGCACATCTACTATTTCATTTCGCAATATAATGAGAGATGTGTATGATGACCCCAGCTCAGTGTACATAAGTAATGTGACCCTTGTTACGTCACTTCATGTACTCTATGTGCAGTACGCGTTTTTGGGTATATTTTTAAGAAAATACGAGTGACTACGGCCGAGTGTAGGCATCTGAATCTATAAGAGAATAAACCAAATCAATTATTTAAGTAGGTACTCCTATAAATGCTTTCTCTTCACTGTATTTTTTTGGGTTCATTAAAGAATTATCTATCTATCAAAGCAATCTGCGCCAAGGTTTAATTTTTACACTTTAGGTCATCATACTATATGCTTTTTTCATATTGTGCGCGAACGTTTCTCGGGTATCACCACCGCAAGTAGAGGATCTTTAATTGCCGAATTTGTTAATTTTGTTAACGTTAATTGCGTGAGATGATACAAATCGTACTCTAGCAGAACCGGCGTAATCTCTTTTGACATGACCGCTTTCGGATGTGGGGACCACAGTCTCCCCTTCTGGCTCTCTATGCCATGTGAAGGTATTTTTGGTATTTATTGAAACCGGGCGTGCCTCCTCGACTTTTACAGAAGCGTCTGCCTTTTGACCTCTCAACCCAGAGTGGAATGCATACCTCCAGGCTCTCCTCCATTAATCAGAAGGCGTTCCACCTTGCAGATGTGGTTCTGCATCGTCCCACACATTCACTACAGATATAAACAAAACACAATGCCTTGAGAAACATTTAAAATATTCAATGACAAACATAAATTAGAATCTTTAGATTAGTGTTAGGTAATGTGGTGAACGTGAGGCTGGGAGCTGCGCTCGCGCACCACGGCGAGGCACAGTGGAGCATGTGAAATGTTACAGTTCACGGACGTAATTGTACAGGAAACTTTAGAGATTTCAATTAGATAAATAAAGATAGGTACCTACCTATATCATTTTAGTATTGATCATTGTTGGCATCTACAAGTTGATTTTTTACGTTAGTTAATTTTGTGCAAATTTTTTTTTTTTTTTTTTATCTATGGCACGTCAATTTGACTTCACCTCGCCTGATGTTAAGCTGAAGGCAAAGTCCCATGAAAGAGGGTCACCATTGCAAACACGTTCAGTGCTACAATGGTGGCGCTCAGCTTGACGGCCTCATCAGATGCTTTTTCACGCCCCGCTTAAAGGACCCGGGACTGTAGGAAGAAGGAAACACGTGCGCCGGCAAGGAATTCCAGGACTTAATGGTACGGCAGAGAAAAGACTCACCGAACCGCTTGGTTCTTGATGGAATGTTCTGTACCGTATGCGAGTGACACCTAAGCCCTGCACGCGTTGTCCTGTGTAGGAAAGGGGAGGGTGGGATTAGTTGGAAGAGCTCATCAGAACATTCACCATGGTAGAGACAGTAAAATACTGCCAAGGACGCAACATCTCTACGCATCTGCAAAGGCTCGAGGGACTCTGTGACCTCAGGACTCCCAATAATGCGGACCGCACGTCGCTGCAACCTGTCGAGAGCATCTAATAAGTACTTTGCGGAGCCATCCCAGAGATGCGAGCAGTATTCCACGCAGGAGCGACTTTGTGTCTTATAAAGAAGACACCGCTGCTCCGGCGTGAAAAAACGTCTCACTCTGTTTGTAATTGAGACGTCCGAAGTGGACATTGAATACACTTAAACTTAAAAGATAAGGAAGATAGGACACCCCTTAGCCAGATGGATTGTTAACTTGAAAAAGGTGGCTGGAACAAACTGGAGGGCGGAGGATCGGGAGCAGTGGGAGAAGTGGGAGGAGAGACCTATGTAGAACAGTGGGCTGCGATAGGCTAATTCATTGATTGATCCACTAATAATATAAAGAGTAAACGAGTTAACCATTCCATCCAACCTTCAAACCAATCTATTAACTTTATTTTGAAGAGCTCTATACTCACTTAGGAATAACACAGGACTTTACAAATCATGAATTAACGCATTTCTTTTCATAACATAACATAACATAAAAACACGCCTATGTCCCCGAAGGGGTAGGCAGAGGTGCTAGCACCCACATTTCGCCAGTTTATGTTTAGGTCCCAACGTAATAGGTGGCGAGCCTATTGCCATTAACCGGTCACTTATAAACCTGCGATAAATACACACTAACTTCGAAAAGCATCGAAAAGTCATTGGTGTGTGCCATGGTAACCTGGGATCGAACCCAGCATTATCCTGAATG
This sequence comes from Pelosia muscerda, assembly GCA_963691645.1. NCBI lineage: Eukaryota > Metazoa > Arthropoda > Insecta > Lepidoptera > Erebidae > Pelosia > Pelosia muscerda. The sequence goes on along the minus strand of OY829114.1, from coordinate 1,562,879 downwards.
ACTCTTCTGGTATTAACTGCAATATATTTGCAATTATGATACGGAACAGTAATCGTATAGAAATTTATATAATAATATGTGTCGGTACAGGTTATTGAAAATTGCCTAGATAACATGACTAGTTCTAATCACCTCTGGGGTTGGCCAGCGTGCCTGTGTGGTTGTTACTCATTACATAAGACGGAGATTGCTACTTGATGCTCATGCTAGCCTGGTACTCTAGCTCTAAGTACTTAAGTGAATTACGTAAATTTAGCGGTTTTAACCAACTTCAAAAAAGGAGGAGGTCCTACCCACTGTATTTGGCTATATTTACTTAGCTTTGGGTGTTTCTATGTGTAATATTACCTATGTATAAACTTTCCATTTTAAAATAATGCTAAATTAAATTACAATCTTTAAAAAATAACAACAACATAACAAATAACAATTACATGTAGGCTCTTGTAGCAGGCCTTAACAAATTACTGCCATTACTAAAATGTTCATTCATTCATTCATACATACATACATATGCTCACGCCCGTAATCTCCCAAGGGATAGGCAGAGGTGTATTAAACACCCACATTTCGCAAACTATGATTTTCGGTCCCGCGTAATAGGGGGCGAGCTGATAGCCGCCAATCGGGCACTTTGTAAAAGTATGGGCATGCCGAAAATAAATTCCTAACCGAAAAATTTACCCGAATCCTTGCTATGCGGTGTAAATCGCAAGGAAATTAATAACATGCTTAGCCGCACAAGTACTACCAATTAACGTCTTGGAGAGTATCAAACAACATTGTTTATTCATATTTTAATCTAATAGACGATTTTACTAATTTTTTATTCATATCTTCTATTGATCTAAAAAGCTGAATGTTCAATGAGTAACAATTACGTGTAAGTGTTAATAAATTCGTAATTCAATGCCGTTGACCACAGATCAAAAATAGGTCGATCACCTATAATGACCACCCTGTATCTGTCAAAGCTATTACATTGCATCCATTATAACATACACCTTATTTGCTAGGGCATAGCGTCGAAAATCACTTGTATAGTGCGGTGATTAATAACTAGTTTAACATGAAACATAATTACGTGTGTGTGGAACAAAAACGTAGGTCAGTTCTTATTGGTTAATCATAGGGAATATGTCCCGATTATTGACTCTGCTTTAGGACACGCGATCAACGTATAAGGTAGTACAGTTAATGTATTTACGGGTATGAAATATTACTTTCATAATTGTGTGACATATTTGTTCCTTGGGGGTGAATTAAGGGGTGAATAGTTACACCGTGTGAATGTCTCACTGTGCGTGCTTTAACGCCTATAAAATGGTGTATGTTCCGAAAAATTTTTCGACATGATGCCCACACCTACTTTCAATCATCGCACCGCTCGCCATAGGGAGGGAGTTCATCCTCACACATACGACCGGAAACGGTGCGCACTGTGCGGTATGAAAGGAAATTCATCCCGAACACGCTCAAGCTGTGGAATGAGCTCCCTGCTGTGGTTTTTCCATGCGACTACAATATGGGGTTCTTCAAGAAGGGCATTAGAAGGTTTCTACAGGTTAGGCAGCATGAGTGTGACACCCCTGGTGTGTCAAACGTCCATAGCTACTTATTATTAGGTGGGATGTGTGCTTGTCTGCCACCTAAGTGCCATAAAAATGTTTTAGACTTAAATATTTTTTTAATATATTTTTTCTTTGTTTCAGGATGCTATTGGACAAATAAACTTACAAGTAAAAAGGTAACTATTACGAAGATTCTTAAATAAATTAATCAATAAACAGATTATATCTTCTCATTGAAAATTTTACCCTATGAATTATGTATAGGGGTAGAAAATCAAAAAGAAAATTATTTTCCTTTTGTAGTCAGAAGCTTAAATTTGAAACATTTTCGTCTTCATACGACTATAAAGTTATTAGTGACACTTAGATAGCCAAGTGTGCAAGCGATAACTATAGCAAAGTATGTGTAGGCACACATTCTTATATATAATTATTAAAGTATTTACAACGTTTCATATCTTGAATCTGAAGCTTGAACTTTCGAAAAGTTCAGACGGATAAGAAAGTTATTGCCGAATTGGTGCACATTTGCGTAAATACGCATAAGAATGATTCGTGTATCCCGCCTACATCATCATCATTTTAACCACAGGACGTCCACTGCTGAACATAGGCCTCCCCCATCGACTTCCAATCCGACCGGGCATAACACGATTCGCCCATGTTTATATATTATAAACATGGGCGAAGTGGCTAACAAGAATTAAAGTGTGAATGTATGACTCAAAGCTCTAATATAGATCTAAAATAAAAGGCTTTTATAAAAAAAAATATAAGTACAATGTTACGCCACAATATCGCACTGTATAAGTGCTAAGTAATTCATTTCCGATGATCTCGTTTCGCTCGCTCTGCAATCATTACCAACATAACGATGACGGGATCACACATTCAATAGGTATAATCCATTTATATATATTACGTAAACACCATTTGTGACGTACCTACTTATTATATGCCTTATATGTAATAAATAAAGGTTCAAATTGTTCACACTTGAGGAATATTGTACATATGACAATATCTCTCCTCGGGTCTTTACTTGCTTTGAGGGGTAAGGTTTGACATTCCTTTCTGTGACTATTAGTAATATTTTGATATGGCTATCCTAGGAATTGTTAAACCGTGGCTGAGTGCTAGGTTCCCCTTCCTCCTTCAATATATTTTCTTGTAATGAATTTCCGCCAAGTAACACCTATTTCAAGATTGTGTCAAAGTTGAGAAGTAACATCGTGTTCTTATTCAGTTCGAAATTTTCTTTCTGCTGATAGTGAAGTTGCAGGACAAGAAGTCAAAAATACAGACACTACCAATGTTTCAATATTGACCCTTAGCTTGACAGCCTCATCAGATGCTTTACCACGTGCCACTTAATGAACTAAGAAAAATAAGGAAGACAGCAACTCGTGTACGTGTAAAGAAGGTGTGGCTATCATACTGTTGTATTATTAAATCAAATTACGATAGGAAAAAGTGAATGCTTCAACAGGGTTCGAACCCGCGATCTTTACCTTGCATAGGGAACGCTCTGACCGCTAAGCCACGAAGCCTCGTCTGAATCACTCAAAATGATGGAAGCTTTTCAAAATTTTCACGTTCAGTACATGTTGTATTATTTAGTTTACTTTGAATTTTACGGGAGCAACTGCTGTCTGTCTACCAGTATCGAGAGACAAGCCTGGGAAAAAATCTCGTCTATCAATTAGCACGTACACTGGCGGCTGGTGTACGGGTTTGGTGAGGCATTTCAGTAGCCTGGTATTTCAAGCATTTGGAAGACAAAATCCCTATGAATTTTTTGATAATTGGAGGGATTTTATTTCCACCGTCCAGGGGATCTACGGCACCTAGCAATATCCCTTTATCTCCCCCAGGAGTTGGACCCCCATTGGTCATGGTGCGACCCCGTACATTCTATCTTCCAGTCTTCAGCTAATATATGTGCTGCGGTATTCGTGTCGGTACGGAATGGTCTGCTCGGAAGAAAGCGTAAAGACGCGCTGGACCGAGACCCGCTCCGAGAGCACTCACAGGGTTGTCGCGAAACTGTGCTACATTCATATTGGGCATCATTAAATTCCTGGTCGAAATCCAGCTCCGATCTTCTCTCCATCTCATATTATAATATGTATTCTCTTAACGAAAATTTCCACGTACAATTTTGACTGTAACGTTACAGTTAAAATATCTCCAAAGACTCCAAAAAGGTTCAGCTATTTAGTAGTTACGAATCGATGAACATACATACCTATATACGTCGCCGGGTTCCAATAAAACGGAGTGGAGGGCGACATGGGTGCCAATGGTCTCCCTACCGTGGACGCCCAAGATTGTGTGAAGTGGAGGAAGGAGAATATACCGGCGGACCCTGTGGTGCGAGCTCACCTTGGACTTGAATGTAATCAAGAAATACGCCTACATAATGATAATAATGACATACCTAACATACGTTAAAAGTGATAGATTTGAAACCATAAGGCACACACATAACAATTCACCTGAATATCCGCGAACGGGTGTGCCCTCTGCTCTAGGATGTAGGCACTTGTAGACACTTGTAGACATTTCTTATGATAATTGCAAAAACCCCTCTTGAACAGTTGTGAACCCTATTCGCAGAATATTCGTGAGTGACAGTATGTTTTCCCATTATTCCCAGTACGCGTGCACTTACCAGCAGCATAGTATAAATAATAGTAGGTACTCTAGTCAGTTTTGGACATAAGCTGTCGTGATCAGCGATACTTCCAATAAGATTTAAATAATGTGTATTTGTAGAATGCCGTTCGAAATTCAATAAATCAAATCGATTGTGAAAGTTACAGCAGTGCGTGAATTTTCTCCGATGCTGGAAAACTAGCTAGTTTCTGTTAAAAATTTGAAAAAATCATAGGGATGGAACCTAGAAGCACGCAGATGATGATGAGATTACAACTATTTTTATTTTTATTTTTTTTAATTTGGGGAGCTTACAGCTACATTCATATATACACTGCATTTAGGTTAGTACACGCCAATTACAAGCTCCCACAGTTATATCAACCAATTATATAAAACAAAATTGTTAACAGCTGAGCGCACTATGACAGGAATAAGATTGAGCCAATAGAAATATCAACATCTATACTTTCAACAAAACACTTCGTTAGCCAAGATCTAGCAGAATGTTTACCGGTATTAAAGATTTCACTGTCCACATTCAATTGGTTAAATTCGCTAATAATTCTAGGCAGAAAGTTATTGACTCTAAAATTGGTGCGACACGGAGGCCTGCACAAGAAGATTAATAGACTATTGTGTTAAGTAGATAGGCTTAGATCATGGAGTGTTGTTTCTGCCTACCGTGGGTAGAGAAATCATAAACATATAATTATGTATTATGCATGTATGTAGATTACACTAAAACCCTCAAAATCTAAAACAAATGCATCCTCCGTTGACACTGATATGAATCGTACGCATGTAGCAATATATTCGTGAGTGACAATTATTATCAGTACCCTGTTCCAAATTATTCCCAGAACACGTGCATTTGCACTGCAATCAGTTCTATGAACACTATCGTGATAAACAACTATTTCATTCGACATAATTTATGTTCCACATAATTTCACGTTTCAACGATAATTGTAGTAAAATGTTCATGACAATTTGATGTTTTAGACACAGTTATGTCTAGCCATTGTTATAATAAGTTTAGTCACTGTTGTTGTGAATCTATTTTTAAACTACTAACTATTGCACGTAGCTTCACTCGCGTGAAATACTGAGATAGTTGAAAAAAGGGATCGAAAAAACGAATATTACTAATATATCCTCTAATTCTAACCCCTCTAGGTAAGTTCAATGGTTTGTGTTAAGAGTGTGGGTTACGCCGGTAGTGTAATGGTCGGGTTTCGAACCGGGGACCTCTCAATCGTAAAGCCGAAACCACATGTTATCAACGCTTTACAAGATTCTAATTTATCAATTAGCTGTATTATCTTTCTCTGTATTATTAGAAAGCTTGACACGACATTGAGCGTGTTTTGTACTGTCCTCTGTATGAGATGTACAAAGGATTGCGTGTAGTTGATGGTTTGTTGATAACTATTGCGATACCATGTTTCAATCTAATAGTATTATTGTTTACTTCTTTTTCACTACCACCACTTATTTGTACATATAAAATCACATAACCTTGCTGACTGTTTCATGTACGCGGAACATAGGTTCCAACCAAAAAGTCGAGTTTGTAGTTACCTACAAACTCCTACAAACTCAACATTTTGTCTTTTGATATATTTTATAGTGGTTCATTTGATTCGAGTGATGAACGGTTGTATAGAACTCCGTATAGAGTTCTTTTATAAATATATTCCTGGGTGTCGCCAAAATCCGGATTACATTGCAGTTCGTTTATAGATCATCTTCACTCATGGATTCTTGCTGTTTAGTAAACAATATTGCATACTTATATAAGCAGTTTATATCTTACAAAGCATAATTTTTCCAGTCATTACCCTAGCTATTGAGAAAGTGAGCTCTTAAAGTCATTTAAGTTCAGCGTCATCTCAAGAGGTTGCAGATAATGCCTTGTTTGGTAATACTGTATTATGCATACATTCATGTCGACATATTATGACATTTTTAATGTTAGATTGCAGTGCAGACATATTTGAATGGAACATATCTTTTATATTTATTAATTAGAGCTTGTCGATAGTTGGTTGCACCAGTATCTGTAACAAAAGGTATACAGATATCAATGTGCAATGAATTCTGATGAAAATCTTGAATTAAATTCACCAATCAATCAAATTATAGCAGTTTACTGCTGAACATAGGCGCCTTCCAAAGGTGTGGAACTTTTTCCTACTGTTCTCACCCTTCTCTGTTTTATTTCGAGTTTTCCTTCTCTCGCAGTGATATCGTCTGCGTATTTTTCAGCTTCTCTTACGACACCCTTCCAATGAGATGGGGTCGTGATATTCTTTTTTTTTCTGTCACTCCATGGATATATATTATTTATATCTGCAATAAATACATTTGTATGCTTATGTCCCTGAAGATTACACTAAATTTTATTGCTGTCGAAAATACAGTTTGCAAATACATGGACTTTCGAATAACAGCCATGGGGCTAACTGTCTTTTGTCTAACATGCCACATGAGTATCTGACAAGCCAAGGATAATAAGGGACAGCCCTTATTTGGCTTGACTTGTCATATAGTCACGGGAAGACTACCTAATGGTTTTGTCACTAGTATTTTCCTACGCCATGAAATAAAATATTTTATTTTTGTTCTACTGGAATTCACTGGGTAATTTTGGGACCTCACCAAGATCCTCGGAGTTCGGGGCCCCTGTAAACTCACTTGCTAGGTTTACCTTTCGGCGTTGAAACTTCTGGACTTACTACTAGGTTCTTGAAGTAATATTATTATAATCTTACTTTATTTCCACATTGAAATTCAGAACTTCAGCACCAGTCACCAGAATATGGTTTAAATGGGTAACTTTTATTGTATACTTTGTAAAATATAGCTTGGGTCCTATGACAGATGTCAAAATTAGGTTCATAGGGCAGTCCGAAATTCGATGAAAATATCGATACTACCAGCTATTATTGATGCATGTTACATATAATTAGGTTTAATTTAATTGTATTATGTATTCAATAGTAATGAGAACGGAATATACGTAGCATACAAGGCGTCGGCACTCGTACTGATGAGAATGAGTGGAGTGGATCAGTGGAAGTTCATATCAAACAAGATGTTGCCGCGTGTATCTTATGCCTATATCATGGCCCAAGAGCCAAACGCGGCGTGTCTTCTTAAAAATCCAAAAACAGGTTCAGGGCGTTGATGGATTGAATGTAAGATTTTATTTACTCAATATTATTTATCATCAAGTATATTGAAATATAAATATTATTATGATATTAAAATACCTAAGCAATAAGATTAAATTCTAATTATTTTTTTCTTATATTAATTTCAATTTTAAATTAAGTTTTATTCAAAATATAGATAGTTTATAGTACGATAGGTCACGATGATTCATCGCCCATCACTAATTGACTCGGTATGTCCATGAAGTATGACATTGACAGCTACTACATTCTGTACATTCATTATTAAAAAATTCAAGACTTCATGTGCGGGATTTCACTGACAGCTGTCATAGGACCCAAGCTACATTTTACAAAGTATAGTGGATACATTTATTTGTTTCATTTGTTAGAATTTACATACATAACATAAACTCACGTCTTTATTCCCGGAGTGATAGGCACAGGTGCTAGCACCCTCAATTCGCCAGTTTATGTTTAGGACCCAATGTAATAGGTGGCGACCCTATTGCCATTAACCGGGCACTTATAAGCCTGCGATAAATACATACATAACTTCGAAAAGCATCGAAAAGTCATTGGTGTGTGCCATGGTAAAACCTGCGATCGAACCCTAGACCTCGTCTCAGCAGTCCATTACCCATACCACAAGGCTACCGCAGCTGTGTTGTTAAAATGTACACTTGTCTTAAGGTACAGTACACAAATATCGACGGACGGCAACGGTTCAAATCACACTATGAAAGAAAAGTGAAATTGAAATAGTGTTACTTTAAGAGGTGGTTTATGGTGCCAAATGATATTGTTTATTGTATTTGATATTATAACCCTTAAACTTATTGTTACGTACTATTTGGAACAAACTTTCTACCCATTATTTTCTTAACTATGAAAGTGTTTGCATATTGCGAAACTTAATACTCCTAAGTGTCTTCAAGTGTACAAATTACCGTATGTAAAAGCCCATTAGTATGATATTACGAGCTTGTTATTGTCATCACGCAGTTTCATTGGCCAAAATGACAGTCATTCGCTTGAATAAATAACACCATTTATGATAATTATGGGTACTATATCAATTTATTCTTCCCATAACATCAATAGGCATATACATACTGTAGTTACAATTGCAACAAATGTGATATTGCAAGTTATAATTATTAAGGGTTTTACTAAATCCAAAGACGGATGATATTTTTTATTCTTCTTTATCCTAGCACTAACCCCAGTCGCTTCCGAAGTGAGTTTGGTTGAACTTCGATATATTCCATGGAACGATTGCCATCTGACCTCTACACTTCCCTTCCTTCTTCCTTCTTCCTACAGCCCCGGGTCCTTTAAGCGGGGCGTGCCGGGCGTGAAAAAGCATCTGATGAGGCCGTCAAGCTGAGCGCCACCATTGTAGCACTGAACGGGTTTGCAATGGTGACCCTCTTTCATGAGACTTTGCCTTCAGCTTAACATCAGGCGAGGTGAAGTCAAATTGACGTGCCATAGATAAAAAAAAACTACCTATTGGTGATGTCCAAGCATTGCTGTGATTTTTTAGGGCTTCAACTACCCGTAACGACTGCCAATAGATGCTCATATTATGACAACCGGGATCGACGGCTTAACGTCCTCTCTTAGTCACGACCAGACCAATGCAAATAGCTATATTCATGTTTACAAATATTTGCACTAAGTGGGAATTAAACCCGTGCCCCTTACGGCCACTTCGAACAGTTTTGTTATTTTATGTTAAACAGCACTATACCACAGAACATACTCTGTCATATATAACTCAATTTCTAGGCAACTTCTCAAATACACAGGCGTGCCTACATAGGTTGACTTGGGTTCTATAAAGCTTTTCGAGGTCAATAAACTCCAAAGTCTTATACAAATTCAAGATTCGTTTATAAATCTAGTTAAATTACGCAATTCACAATTTGCTTCTATAAATATAGACCGACTTACTCATCTAATTGACTTGACCTACAGATTGATACGATTATCAATGGCTTATGTAAGTACCCTGTGGCATTCCCTAACAGTACTCTTGCTATTATGCAAGTACGTGTCGAATGCCTCATTGAAATCGATTTAAATTGTACGTAATCGTCCACTGGCAAATTAGTAGGCTCGACGCTTCTTTTTGTTCGTCAAACGGAATAGTGATTGCGGCAATTTGAAAACGTCCGGATAGATATCATTATGTCGTATTTAATTAGTCACCTTGTATAATCACCATTAGGAAACACAGACATAGGGATTTTATGACGTATGAAGAGTAACTGGCAGTCCATGCTAGCAATAATTTAATCGAAGTTTTGATTACCCTGACCTTGCCACTTGATTTAGGGGAAGTATACATCATTAAATAACTTAATTTTGCATTTGTGAAACGTACAATAAAATTATATGTTGCAAAGATCTGCTTATCTCAGTACTACAAAAGTATTTTTAAAAAAAAAACAATATTTTGTTAATTTGGTACTTCATATTTTATATGTGACAAACTATTTTTTCATTTATTCCCGACGTAAAAACGACGGGGTAATATATACACTGACGGACTCATAAACTGCATCAAAGTAATAGACGACTTTGAAATAAATATTTTAACCAAGTATGCATACTTTCTATACAGATTTAAATTGAAACCTCTAGATTGGTTCGTGAACTTTAAAACAGCGTACCTAGGGTCATATCTTTAAGTTTAAGTTTATGTACTGGAAAGTACCTTAAGACTTTTTTTGAAGAAAAAACAGAAATTTAAGAAAAATTGGTTTACTTAAAAAATTGGTTTTACCAATAGACACAAACTTTATGCAAGGGTTTATTTGTGTTTTAATAAGGTGTATTACCCCCACGTGCCCTTATTACGGATTCTAATCGGTTCCGCATAGATTTTATAAGGGTTTTTAAAAGATCTTGCGGAATATTGTCCCATTCTTCTGAAAGTGCTGTTCTTAGTGCTGCCACTGTCGTGGGCGAAGGGTTTCTCGCATATACAGCTCTTTTTAAATTGTCCCAAACATGCTCGATGGGATTAAGATCCGGGCTGCGTGCTGGCCAATTCATTGTACGTATCCCAACCTCTTCGCAATAATGTTGAACTTGTGCAGCTGCATGCGGCCGGGCATTATCCTGCATTAAAGTAAAATTTTCGCCTATGAATCCCATGTAAGGCACCACGTGATCTTCTAATATCTCTGTTATGTAGCGATGTGCTGTCAAACCCCCTCTATTACCGTTTTGATGGACCATGTCTATGAACACAAGTTCTGTTCACCCGTTCATCGATATGCCAGCCCAGACCATACATGAACCGCCTCCAAAAGGAACACGCTCCTCAATGCAACTTTGAGCATATCGCTCCCCACGTCGACGATAGACTCTTCTGCGACCATCTGCACCATATAAACATGTCCTACACTCGTCCGTGAACAATACAGAGGCCCACTGCTCTTCTGTCGCAAATCTTAAGCGAGCTTGTCTGTGAGCTGTAGACAACTTTGGACCATTTGCTGGTCTAAAAGGGGTGATATCCGCTTCCTTTAACCTTCTTCTTATTGTTCGTGCACACACGTTTACTCCACGCACTTCATTAAGCTCGGTTTTGATGTTAACTGACGTGAGGAAACGATTTCGCAGGGAAGTTATAACAATAAATCGGTCATCACGACCTGTGGTTGCTCGAGTTCTGCCTGTACCACGTCTCCTCCTGTAAGAACCTGTCTCTACAAACCTTCTGTATATTCTAGAAACCGTAGACTGGTTTAAATTTAAATTTCTACCAATCGTTCGTTGATCCAAGCCCTCCCGCACCAATGCTACAATTTGTGCCGCTTGTTCGGACGAAGTATCCATATTATGGTTCAAAAACTCTCGATGTGTTAAAAAACTAACCCAACAATTATGCTGGTAACAATAATTCAATTGACAAAACAAAAAAAATCAATGAGAATCAATTTAAAACTTTGCTATAAATAACACGCAAATCTGATACTACAAGTAAATTTTCTTTTTCCGGCTATATTCATTTGTTTTACTGCAGTTCTATTTTTAAATTTAATTTTATTTTAAGATTAAGAGCCAGTCTTTCCATATTTATATAATTTAATCTAAAAAGTTTGCATACTTATTATAAAAAATCCTTTTAGAGTAAACCTGAACTTTGATGCAGTTTATGAGTCCGTCAGTGTATATATGTTAAAAGCGAGATGCCAACGTCAAGTAAGTATCAAAAACAAACGTTCATCAAATGTCGTGTCCATACTCTTAACAGGTTTATCGTCATCTCACAAATTCCACATTCCTTGTATAACTTTTATGGGCCCGTCTTTCCGAACGTTCAAGTTCTGTGTGCGTTTGCGCAAGTCTGTATGGCCACAATTCGTCATTTCCTTATTAGTTCTATGAGGTCTGACGTGTCACTTTCCCTTCGTCTTTATTTCATTGACTGGTTCTTCATTGTCAACAACAGATATGAAAGGTTTAGATTAATGCTAAGATTGGTTGTGGTCTATGATTTATTGTGTAAATTAAGTGAGGACTTAGTTTTTATATCTTAATATTATAAAGGGTTTAAAGGAAAAGCTCCCGAAGTCGAAGGCCCTTGTTAGTATTCTTCTTTGTACAAACATATTGGCATTGAAAAATATTATGGTAACGCAATTTTTTTAAAATATTATTTACTCTTCATCGTGTTAGTAAGCTAATGAAATGATAATTTCATAAAAAATATCAAATAACATTACGGCGCTATTTGTTTTTTCTTGTAGCGATGTATTTTTTATCAAATTATCGTTTCTTTGATATTAACTGATATGATGGAGAGTAAATAATGCTAATTAAACGGTATAAAAATACCAGATCGTATTTTTTTATGCCCATACCATGAGTAATATCTGGGGCCTTCGACTTCGGTAGCGTTTACCTTTCACCATATAATAATACAAAGTCCTTAACCGCTGTACCTACTTTGTCGTTATCTATTAGTCCCTCGACAGTAAGTTGTTACTTTATTTTTAAAATACGCTCTGTCAGATACGTTTTGAACAATGATTCATGCTCTCGGCAGCCAATATTGACCACTTTATCATCACGTGTAATTTCTCACTGAACAATAGATTTGCGTAGTTTTTTTATATTGTATGGCACAGTTTAACGTAGCCGGCCTTGAGAGACAGCTGTATGAACATCAAACCACCTTTGAAATTGCTTATTACAATAAATAAACGGAATTGAAAACCCTGCTGTGGTTTTTCCAAGCGACTTTAAATTCAAAATTCAAAAATAATTTATGCTGTATATTATTACCATTACATTTAACGGAACATTACCATTAAACGGAATCTGCAAAACGTCAATATCAACAATATTTATAAATTAGTGAGCAAATTCGGTTCGAAACGCGGCCCCGGCCTGCGAAGGATCCTGCAAGAACCTTAGCAAGTTTACGAGGTTTTATACGAGGTCTCGAGTTCGATCCCAGGTTTTACCATGGCACACACCAATGACTTTTCGAAGCTATGTGTGTATTTATCGCAGGTTTATAAGTGCCCGGTTAATGGCAATAGGCTCGCCACCTATTATATTGGGACCTAAAAACATAAACTGGCGAAATGTGGGTACTAGCACCTCTGCCTACCCCTTCGGGGATATAGGCGTGAGTTTATGTTATGTTATGTTATTTACAATCATTTACTTAGTCTAGATACAGAAATTTGCTTTAGTACCAAACTCATTTCCAGGCTTGTTATCATTCAAACGACTACAATATGGTTATTTATACTGTTGAGTGATGGCACTTGGTGGAGTTCACTTTTATTCATAATTGATAATACACTTGCACTTGTCCACTGTGTTTATTTATGTACTTAACCGGTTTCACCTTGCGGCATTCTCAAAGGTTTACAATATGGGGTACAGAGGACTACAATATGGGGTCCTTCAAGAATATTAGAAAGTTTCTACAGGGTAGGCAGCACAAGTGTAACTTCCCTCGGGTTTGCAAATTTCCATAGGCCACGGTGAGCTCTTTCCATCACCGACCGTGTGTTTGTTTGCCACCTAAGTGATATAAAAAAATAGTAGATAATAAAAGCGATGTTTACTGTCAAGCAGTCTGTCATAAGCCACAACAATACCAGAGAAAGTGATGGCTTAAGAATATTTGTGGCTTTGTATGAGCCATTCATTGTGCGCCGGCGGAGAACCGCTGAGGTCTTTCAACCCTCGCTCTGCGCAATGGCCTGAAATAATACGAGATTTATTACATTCATAACTATTTTTATGCCGACTGTTTCCATGGTCAATTGCGTGCGATCGTAAGGTTATAGGTTCGATTCATTGAAAGTTTCAGATAAGAAATTCTAGGAAATCTTCACAACGACGTAACCTAGACCAAAGCTTACCTTAAAGTTTAAGTTGCTCTGTGATGGTATGAAAAAGCATAGACGGCACAGAAATTCTTTTAACATTCAAGTCTTCCCCGGGGTTCGATTCCCGCCCAGTACCAATATGTATATGAATATAAATATTTGCATTTTTCTGAGTGATTCTATGGTTTATGATGTATTTACAAAAAATATACATGTATCTAAGTGGCCGTGGTAAACGCGACTGCTACGCAGGACGCGAGGGTGCGATCCCCAATCAATGTAAATATTTGTTAGCATGATTATGACTATTTGGACTGGTCTGTTCGTGCCGCGGAGAGCACGTTAAGCCGTCGGTCCCGGTTGTCATACGAACATATGACAAAGTATGTTTACTCTGGAACCCATAACACAAGCTAGTTAAACTATGCTTACCACGAGTCTAGGTGGCGTTGTGTCCTAGAATATTTATTTTCTTTATTTATTTACCGATTTTACTATTTGGATTGAAAGCTGATCCCAACTGAGTTGGGAAAAGAGGATGATTATAGTGAAATTAATAACGAATTGACAACTATGTTAAACATTTTAATCTTAATTGCAACAGAATGTAATCAGAGAAGAGTACGCCCACCGATTTTAACAATTTGTAGCTCTCTAATCGCTATCAGCATGTACTTACGTGTCTGTAGAGTAGGTAAATATATCACTACATTGTATAAAACAAAGTCGCTTTCTCTGTCCCTATGTATGCTTAAATCTTTAACACTACGCAACGGATTTTGATGCGGTTTTTTTAATAGATAGAGTGATTGAAGAGATAGATTTATATGTATATAACATCATGCTACAACCGGTGTAAAGCAGAAGTGAAAAATGTTGCAAAAACGGGGTGACTCAGACGAAGTTGCGCGGGTCAGCTAGTTATTATGATAAATACCTAGATAAAGTTTGTGGCTTTGTGAATTGTAAGTTTGTGATGTTTTTGGGGGTAATTTCTGGATCTACTGAACCGAAAATCTATTATCAACAAAAAGCCACATTATTTTTGAGTGTCGGCTATGCCTATGTCATCACCATTTTGGTATGGGTCAGTAGCGAGAACGATATCAAAAGTCTGCGGGTAAAGCTGCGGGTAACAGCTGTTATGTTATACTGATAAATTTCTTAACAACATCTTAGGGTTGTCCCCGGTTGCATCTGAGGGAATCACCTAAAAGCTCCGAATACGCTTGATGGTCCACTTTTAATTTGGTTTATACAGCTTATGTAGGAGAAACTATCATCTGACATCCTAACCTCGAGAGGTGCTATTATTTTAATTTTAGAATACCAACTTGACAGGCGTATTTTTCAGTAGGTAATACAATAGCACCTAGCCTAGTGTCAACGAAGAGCACCTTATATTATTTTTTGTAGGTGCTATTCGTGGATAAAAATTTATTCTCACACATAGACATACTTCTTCTTCTGTCTACTCTACGGCATTTTTGAGTTGCCATCGTGGTATAGTAATTTGTTTCACGGCAGCGCTGGTACTCTCGGAGAGGGCCCGAGCATAGGTTTCGCTCTGCGGAAGGCTTACTACGTCCTCTCCTATATACATACTAGTGTTAGTAAGTTAGTTTTATAGACATACTAATGTTAGTACCCATAGACTCCTTCATTACCGGCCGCGTTACCGAATTTAAAATATCAGTGGCTTGTGACTTTTATCATAGAAACATTGACGTCACTGCAATTAGCTGCTTTTGTCAAAGTTCATAATAAAATTGTGCTCGTTTGATGCTCTCCAAGACGTTAATTGGCGGTGCTTGTGCGGCTAAGCACATAATTAATTTCCTTGCGATTTACACCGCATAGTATGGAATCAGGTCAATTTTTTTTCCAATTTTATTTAGCTGCAATATTTTCGGTTACTAATTTATTTTCAGCATACCTATTTTTTTTACAAGTACCCGATTGTCGGTAATAGGCTCGCCTCCTATTTTGTGGGACCGAAAATCATAGTTAGCGAAATGTGGGTGTTTAATCACCTCTGCCTACCCCTTCGGGGACTAAGGACATGAGCATAATTATGTATGTATATATGATTATTATTTATAAGAAAACGTTTCACGCTTCGTATATTCTGTCACTTATAGTTTTAAATAATTTTTGTCCACTAACGGCATAAATTTTGTTGCCTACGGGCACGATTTAGCCGGCTAGTGCTGGAATTATAGGCTGCATGCTGATTTCTAAACATTTATGCGGTTGATTATATGTAAACAAGCACAAATTGTCTACTGTGAAACAGATCCGGTTATAAACATACCCAATAATTAAATTACCAAAAAGAAAGTTATGTATTTCAACTGTTATACAACTCGTACATCTATAATACACATTAATATACATTTAAGTTTATAATACAACCGTTAAAACATTGAATTAAACGCTATGAAGATAAGTAACTACCTTAGTACGACGAAAAATTGAATAAAAATGTCATAAGTGTCATTTTTATACGCACCCTTATACTTGAAACGGCTTTTATTGACTACTATTTTAATGTAATAATGCATTTGAATTCTGTCCTTATGAACCTTAACACCGTAATGGTGGTTGTTGGGCGGTATAAATGTCGTTTTTGTAGATATATGTTGATGATTTAAATGATAAATACCTTTTTATGGTTTTAATGCTATTAAAACCTCATAAATTGAAATAGAGATGCTTTTTATGGAGGCAAGAATAGGTGAAAGGATTTTTATGACAGAAGCGGATTCATTATTATTTTTTCATCACTTATTATTTATTAATTTACTATAATTTTTTCGTAACCAATATTTATTAATTATCTACTTATTATTTTTATAACTATTTATATTAATTCATTATTGATGCAAAACAATTTATTTATTAATTAATTATTGTTTCTCATCACTATTTTTTTATTTATTTACGTTACGTATATTGCGTTATGTTATCTGGTTTGCTGTCGTTGCTTGCGACAAAAATCACTAATAGTCTAATAAAGCTTAAGCCTAAAGACCCAATCAAGCCTCACCTGCTGGTACACCTAATAATTAAACGACTGTCTGTCTATGTATAGTAGACTCTCCTCAAGAGGAATAGGAGGCCAGACAACAATCATTCCAATAACGGCGTATACCACCAGGTGTGAAGTGGTTACCCTGGCCTGCACAGGGGACGGTGAATGAGGTAGGACATGGCGGTATCTTTCGTCCTGGTTGGACAGTCCGACTGGAGAAGTACCTCCACCCTACAGAATACCGGGGCTAATACCAACTTTGTATTATGTTCCTGTCGGTGAGTAGCCAGAGTTCACTGAAGACATTTTGTGTTGTCAGTGGGAAGACCGAGGGCTTGGTGGTAACAAATCCAGCTTTATCTCCTGCACTGACTGTAAACTTGTTGAACCTTTCCCCCGCTCCCCTCTACCTTTTCCACAGTGCGAGTATCCTCTGGTGTTGTAAACGTCCATAGGTCACGGTGAATAGGGGCGTCTCACTCATCAAAAAATCATCGAGGATGATTATTTACTGCATATATCACGCATCACAGCATCTCTGAATGAAGTTTATTGTAATAGGTAATTAGTGTGCATTCCCAAACAGATGAATTTCGTTTAATAACGTATTCGACTGGCAGTGACCTTGAATTTTAACGTATAATTGTTTACTCGTATATAATGTAAGTAGTACGTAGAGTGACCATGTTGTGAGAGAATATAGGACATTCTTGTTACGTTAAAAAATGAATAAATGTTATGTTCGTCTTCTGTACAACATTATGAAATATTTCAATAAGTTGCAGTCTTTCCAGTTTTATTTTAATTTCTGTCATCATTATTATTATTCTCTGAGCCAATTTGGGTACTACTGGTTGGTACTAGTTTTCTGGTTGGAACCAACTAAAATCATAATAATATTCTTTTATCGTGGATGCTTTACGGGCAACCTGTATGTGATCTACCAAAAGGAAATTCCCGAAAATTCTGCTAGCTATATTACCTACCACTCAATATAATAACACATTATATTATACACAACATGCATAATATTTACACGCGTAAAAATTCCAACAGATTCATTAAAATAGACAGGAGATGCTAAGCAGTAAAATATCATAATACATTTTTATAGCAAAAAATGAAGCCACAGGCGAATATCTATTATTGTTTATTCTAGTAACTAACTAACTATAGTCCAAAACACAACAAAAAATGTCCACATATTTCTTGACATCCTACGCTGTCGCGTGATTCTCAACGGAGTAGAATTTGGACCACTCCATCTATTCTCATGCGGTAACAGTTAAAGCGAATAAGATATACTGCTGTTTAACATCAGACTCAGCCTCAGATACATATGGCTGTAATAAGACAATAGTTTTAAACCCCCTTGCGTGGGACCAAATAAAATGGTTGGTGAAATATGTGTGTTAATACACCTTTGCCTACCCCGAAGGGAAATAGACCTGAGCATAATTTCTTGACACATGGTGACCCTACACACAAAGAGGATTTACTTTCGCCTAATTTATATGTAGTTGAGACGTTAGAGTAAAAGTGAGAACGATATTGTAATTAGCGCTTAACAGAGCGCGCAGGCGCATGTAGTGGGCGACTAATTGCAATTTACATGGTTATTTTGGAACTTTACGTATGTTAATCGGTTCGGTAGTAAAAGTGCAACTTTGATAGATTTAATGTTAGTACAAAAAGAAAGTAATAATTTTTTTTAACGGAGAAAGCTATAGTCTCAGTTTGGCTACTTATTATTCATGAAGAAAAGCGTAAAAGAAAAGTGTAATGTATAGTAATAATAATTATGAGTTTCTTGACCGAGTCTTCTTAGGTCGGGGCCGAGTTGCGAACCGGTAGTCCATTTTCTAAACTAACCTAACTATACATAATGTTTTTAATTTTCACGTTTTATAAGTTCCGTTTAATGATCTTTGCAAATTTTATAATGTATATTACTAGAGTACTCGTTTAATTTCATCTTCGTTACGAAATATGTCGCACTTTTATAACATTTTTCTTTCCTGCTCCGTACCTGTTGCACTTGTTGGTCGTGGCATGAATTAAAATTAATGAATGATAATTTATTCACATTAAGTACCTACAATATCAAGGAACCAAGAATCAAAGAATCAATTTCCCTCATGCAGTTTAATCATGATGACACCTATATCCCCGAAGGGGTAGGCAGAGGTGCTAGCACCCACATTTCGCCAGTTTATGTTTACGTACCAATGTACTAGGTGGCGAGCCTATTGCCATTTACCGGGCACTTATAAACCTGCGATAAATACACACATAACTTCCTAAAGCATCGAAAAGTTATTGGTGTGTGCCATCCATGGGTAAAACCTGGGATCGAACACGAGACCTCGTCTCAGTAGTTTATTACCCATACCACTAGACCAACGCGGTTTTTTTATTTTACGCGACTATTTAAATTCAAATAATATAATTCTCATAGGAAAATATTAAAGTTTCCAATGACTCTCTTACAATTCACATAAATACGTCTGACCTTTTTTGTAAATGTTCAAATTTGTTCGATTCCAAGTATGAATATTTTGGCTATTCCCAGCAGTACTACCACGTAATAGTAGTACTACTGGGAATATTCTTTCTATTAGACTTACTTTCAAAACTCAGTAGTACTAACTGGTAATAATTAGACTTACCGGTAAAACTCAGCTGTAAACCCAATAATAAACTAGACTAACCTTCTAAGTGAACTTGAATCTATGACTTTTTTATCGTTAGTGTCATCATTAATCTCGGAGTCTCTCCGAGTGCAATACTGTAGGCATACTGTGTACTAAGTTGCTAAATCATGACTGTTCGCAACAGTGTCGAAAGGTTTTTGATTTAAAATGCCTATCAGTCCTCGCTAAGTAGCTAATTGTTGAGTAAAGTTGTGAAAAACTATTTATCAAAGTCCTATTTACACTTCTATCTGTCAAAAATCATAATTCAAAAATCATTTCTTCTGTACAGACCATTAAAGGTATTGGTAGTTAGCGAATAGGTTAGTTATTATAGTTACCAACTAAACGAACGCCATCTTTGGGTCTTCGGTTGCTGGAGGTGAGATATTACAAGATATATCTCTCGAACCCAAACAGACGCGTTGCCTTCCCTATCGAGATGGCTCCCTTCCCCTTGTGTGGGATGCTGTGACCCTCCCCATCTAGCCCCCGGGTATGAGGAGGCGCCCTTGGTGCCACCGCCGCGGCCTGCTTCTGTTAGGGTGACAGACGGCTCCACCCTTCACCCTTAGGCCCGTGCTCATGGAGGACGGAGGTCATTTCATGAATACACTTCACTATTTTTTATCGTCCGCAAAATTCCCACGGATACCAGCTCCGCCAAAGTCGGTGGAGGTGATTATCTCGGACTCGAACCGACTAAAACGCGCGCTGTCTATGGGTCTTTGATTGCTGAAGGTGAGATTATACAAGAGATATCTCTCACACCTCGGTAGACTCGGGGACATCTGTATGAGATGACCCTCTTCCCCTAATGTGGGAACCATGATGTTTGACGCACTTTGCACCACCGGAGTACATAACACTTCACCCTAGCTTTTTACGACGGGTTGAATATACAAAAAACGGATGAAAACGTGTCGTCAATGTGTAATTCAGTTCCTTCTAATAACACAAAGTTGATTAGCAAATTCCCCTTCGGTTCGATTCACAGTATGGAGTCGTTATTTCTAAACTTCAATATTTTGTTTGGCACGTTTCCAAGGATTGCGTTGTTCAATTTATAAGCACAAAGTCACAATAAAATACTAATTTATTTAGGTTCTATTTCATAAGTGCAATCTTTGAGAATAATAGCACCCAATAATGAGACTCAATAATATTTACTATAACACTAAATACACTGATGGAGTATTACATTTACTGGTATGCAACACTGGGAGTGCGGTGTGTTAAAGTGACAGAATATATGAACCGTGAAACGTTTTTTTATAAACCTATCAATTTCAGATTGAACCGCGTCTAATAACAACCTTGTGTTGTGTTTCCGGTGGTGAGTAGTGTAGCCAGAACTCATTGGAGAGGTTTTGTGTTGTCAGTGGGAAGATCGAAAAAACCGTCTTTGTCTTGTACACTGACAGCACAGAGACTCCCTTTACCTTCTCCCGTTCCCCTTCCCCCTCCTCTCTATATGGTCAGCAGCACGAATCTGACGCCTCAGGTGTTGTAAACGTTCATAGGCCACGGTAGCCACTTCCCATCAGGTGGGCCACGTGCTTGTCTGCCACCTAAGTGGTATAAAAAACCGGCTGTCTTAAAAAGTGCAGCCGTGCAGGAGGAGATTGTTGCTAAATTTACGCTAGTAATATAACTATATGGTTAATTCAAAAATTCAAAAATCATTTAGTATTCTGTATAGATCACTAAACGGCACTTACAAAACGTCAATATCAATAATATTTCATAAATAAGAGAGCAAATGGACCACCAGTTCGAATTGCGGCCCCGACCTGAGAAGACTCCGGCAAGAAACTCAGCGGGATTTTCTTTTTTTTTGGTCTACTATATATCTGCCTACCACTTCCACCTGACAGGCGTGAATATCGTATTTTCGAACGTTCTCTGCGTTACTTGCCTGAACTATTTTTTTATTTAGTTATGTCACGTTAATTTGACTTCACCTCGCCTGTTGTTAAGCTAAAGGCAAAGTCTCACGAAAGAGGGTCACCATTGCAAACACGTACAGTGCTACAATGGTGGCGCTCAGCTTGACGGCCTCATCAGATGCTTTTTCACGCCCCGCTTAAAGGACCCGGGACTGTAGGAAGAAGGAAACACGTGCGCCGATAAGGAATTCCAGGACTTAATGGTGCGGCAGAGGAAAGACTCACCGAACCGCTTGGTTCTTCATGGAATATTCTGTAGCGTTCTTTGTTTGTAATTGTATTATTATTAGTGCCATTATTAGTGTTTGCTATTGTTGATAAATGTTCTTTCTTTCTGAATATAAACAACGTTAGTTAAGGAGGTTACTTTGTGTATAAACAGTGTATAATAAGGTATATTTGTGTACGGGCAATTTGATGCAACGTACACAGTTATGTTTCGTGTGCATGACTAGAAAATTATGTCGCTCTCTATTAAGAGCGCTGTGCAGGCGCACATTCTGTGTTGCTAGCTATTGTTCGTGACTACAATTTATAGAATAATATATTAGAAGATTTTTTTTTACTAAGATAGCCTTAAGTTTTTCACCTGATGGTAGGTAGGTGAAGATGTGGTCTACGATGAATCACGCTTGCCTAGAGAGATTCTACTATTAGCGGGTCGGCTAACAGTCTCACTATGGAATGGCTTAACTTCGATATTTTCCTAGACGTTACCTCCATAACCCACTTGCAAATGCTGTCGATATTGAAGTTCTATTTTTCCCCGTGCAAAAATCTCTAACCGTAGTCCGCGAGAGTGGTTATGTTAAACTCGAAATAAAACCCTGTACCAACCCGTCTAGTCAGTGGTGCTTGAAGTTTCGGCCTGGCTTTGGCTTTGTCCTACAGCAGTCTGAATTCGAGACAGACCTATGACCAGCAGTGGACTGCGATAGGCTAATTGACTTGTATAGGTAACCTATGTATGTTCGGACCACAAAGCAAATAAGCTTACATCTTCATATGTAAAGTTGTATAAAAAGATATAAACTTATATCGCCATTTAACGAACTTAACGATTCGTTATACTGTACTTATATTCTTTGTCGACTGTACCTACCTATAATTTATTTAGGGTAAAAGCCGGATAGTTGCGCCAGTGGGATACTTGCCACGGTTTCGAATACACTATGTTACGGATGTAAGTGGCATTAGCATTTTACTATAGTTGTAAGTACACCTCCCATAGACCTCAGGGCCACGTTAACCGTCACTATAGACGCAAGGTAAGTTATTTCTGTTGAATATTTTTATTACTAATTGTGGTTTCAGTCCACCTTTTATTTCTTTGCGTGCATTAGGCTTTACATTGCAAAGTTTATTACATATCTTTGTAAAATAATTGTTATTTATTTCGCAAATGAAAAGGGCAAGTATCCGTATCAAAAAGGATAGTTGCCCTAGAAACTTGTGCGGATAGTTGCTCTGGGAGCAATTATTCGCAACTATAAATTCTTTCACGAACAAAGGCAAATATTTTCTATTTGTGTTTTGTTATTCATTGTGGCTGTAACTTAGCTAGAATACAATAAGTATTTAGGTCGTGTGTTCTAGGCCCACCCATGTCAGTACTTTTTTCAGATTATTTATTATTTTTATTTTTATACCACTTAAAGTGGCAGATATGCACCTAATGGAAAGAGGTTGCCTCGATATCGCCATTGGTCACTGGACCATTGGTTGTGGAGGTCAGATGGCAGTCGCTTCACGTAAAATATCGAAGTTCAGCCGCATCACAGTTAGACTGGAAAGCCGACCCCAACTGAGTTGGGAAAAAGGTTCAGAGAATGATGATGGAAAGAGGTTGCCGTGGCCTATGGACGTACGTAACCCCAGAGTTCATTCTACCCGTTAATAAAATAAAATTAATAATTAATTAACTTTTTAGGTGAACAAAATGCCTCGTAAGTATCAGCGTAAAGCCGGCTTGGTGCCGCGTCACATAGGCTGGACAGAGGAAAGTTTAGATCTTGCATTCCAAGAGTTGGATAAAAAAAAGGAATCAACTAAATATCGCGAATGTACGGGATACCACGGGATACGGGGTATAATTTATGTTATATTTTGTATAACGTTGATTAGAACTTAATAAAAGATTGCAATAAATAATAAAGACTGGTTGAGTAAATCGATATGAATTTGTTTTTCATCAAAAGTCATTGTGAGGCGTCTATCCCCGCATGAGGCAAGTATCCTCTCAAGTATTATTTACGTTAGGCAACTATCCGCTAGAGTGGGCAACTATCCTCTCTTTGAGAGGTCAAATAAAACAGGTTTTACTCAAAACCCATAATAACTATGTTCTTAACAATAGGCTTCTATAGTAGCTCAAAGACCTATAATTTGATATACACCTTGCAATATTCTTATTAAGCACATATTTCGTAATTATATAGCTTTGTTGAAAAGTGGCGCAACTATCCGGCTTTTACCCTATACTATTAACATATCAAATTATAACATCCAATTTTCCGTAATCATGAGTTTATTGATTAGGGGATGCCAATTACCGATTGGTGAAACTTAAAAACCGTAATTTTGATACGATGCAAACTCGGACTTTTATAAGTCATTATTAACTGCTTACCGTCGACAAATATCGTCATCCGTGATTCGATTCTTTTTCGAATCGTTTTTAAAAATCGAATATTCGAGAACTTAATTGAACACTCGTGGTTGGATCTTTAATCAGTTACAAGATCTGCTATTATCGAAATACTAGCATGACATTAAAAGTGTAAAGTGATATACCTAAAACAGAAGTTATTCATTGTCCTCGTTCGATTGAGGTAAGCTAATGAACCTAGTGTTGAGATGGTTTTGAGGAACCGTTTTTAAGGGTCTGGGTTTATCTATTTTTAATAAATCTTTTATTGAGCAGATTATACCATACCGTCTGCGGGGCTGCGAGAGTCAAGTCTTATATAATTTCACCTCCAGCAATCAAGGACCCATAGAAGGCGTGTATTTTAGTGGGTTCGAGTCCAACATAATCACCTCCACCGACTTTGACAGAGGTGGCATGACAGAGGTTAAAACAGAAAAAAAATCATGAAACCTCGAACGCACCAACTATTGTGGTGACGAAAATATCATTAGTCTCTCAGTTGGTGTCGTATATTACCTCTGCTAAGATTGAGTTGGATTTCTAAGTCCTTGAGTGCACTGTTGCAACCTCAGGCAGTTATACAAGCGTTTGTAAAAGGGCATGTGGACTATTAACGTGGTACCATAGTTAAATAATGTTACAGTACATGTGAGAACAAAAGTGTTTTATGATATTTCGATTTTATTATACCACTTAGGTGGCAGATCAGCATTTATTTTCATATATATTTCGTTAAATCGAGAACCAACATATAGTTTTTTTTATATTTAATCCGATATTAATTATGTATATCTTGACTTGTGGTAATCGATGCATGTCATTTTATATCAATTAGTGATATAAAATGACATGCATCGATTACCACAGGTCAAACGACAGTTAACGAAGATAAAATAAGTCAGACAGAAACGTTTATCTTTTTATCTCAGTCTAGCTGACGCGTTCTGATTGCGCATGGAAATGTATGTAAACTAAAGTCAGAAACATCGGTAGCTTAGTGATTAAGAAGTCGGTCTTATGATTGTAAGTCCCGGTTCCTGGAGGGGTTCTGGGGGGTCATCATCATTCCCTGAACCTTTTTCCCAACTCAGTTGGGGTCGGCTTTCCAGTCTAACTGTGATGCGGCTGAACTTCGATATTTTCCGTGAAGCGACTGCCATCTGACCTCCACAACCAATGGTCTAATGACCAATGGCGATATCGAAGTTCCAAGTTAGGCTGGTTGGACTTTTTGAGGGCTCCAACTACCCGTAACGACTGCCATAGATGTTTGTATGGCAACCGGGACCGACGGCTTAACGTGCTCTCCGAGGCACTTATAAACCTGCTATAAATACACACATAACTTCGAAAAGCATCGAAAAGTCATTGGTGTGTGCCATGGTAACCTGGGATCGAACTCGAGACCTCGTCTCAGCAGTCCATTACCCATACCACTAGGCTACCGCGGCTTCTGGGGTTCTGGGGGGTATTCTTTATGAAAATAAAACAAGTATGCCATAGCATATTATTATCTCATAAAATCGTGAAACGTGGATCACAGGATTCTCCCCAAGCCTTCGGAGCCCAGATCTACTTCACCTGCTGAGCAACGAACGGGCCTTAGGTGTAGGTTTTCTTCTCGGGGTTGGGAGGTAAATTTCAACGAACCAATATAAAATAACAATAAGGTAACCCCGGACTCTAAAAAGTACAAAATATGTCAAAATACGGCAAATAATCTTGATGATGTAATGAACCGCATTCAAATCCGCACAGTGTGCAGACAGCGAAGAAGTTTATTTATATACGATGTAAATAAACATAACATTACCCATCACAACATCAACACACTCAATCAGAATACCAATTAAACTTTACAAAACAACAACTATTCAATTCTAGGAAACAGTTTTTTGTTCGAGTGTACTGTGTATGCCTTTGGTTTAAGATTCGAGCAGTGCGACACCAGCGCTTACTATTATGTTGGTGTAATTTCATTCATTAGGGATGTATCTTTACAATTTTATTGTTTATCGATACTGTTGGTTGCTTTATTTTGTCGATGTCGATAGTGATCTTAGACAGATTAGAATCTGAAATAACATAAACTCGTAGGCTTATTATATGCCGAATATCGTATGTTTTCGGTGAGATGGCATAATGCCTTAGATTACTAGAAAGGTTTTGTGTGGTCAGTGGGCAGACAGAGACACCTTTCTTTGTCTTCTATTTTGACAGCACAGAGACTCTTTGCCTCCTCACCCCCCTCCCCCTTCCCTCCCTCTTCTCTATATGGTAGCGTGAATGTGACGTCCCTGGTGTTGCAAATGTCTATATGCCACGGTAACTAATTTCTATCACAAGAGCCGTGTGCTTGTCTCCAGCTTTTGTAAAATATGACTAGTAAATTGATTTCGTTGACCTACATAGTTCTGAATTTCTTTTATAAAATTATTAGATTTTCTTTTTTATCGACATCAGCCTTGCGTTAGTCCTGGTCACATCCAAACCTCAGAGTCACTTCACTTCAGAGTCCGTCGGGGTCTTGGATTTTTTGCCTAAGTAACCAAGGTCCTCCTGCTTTTGTCTGTAATGTCATGGACATGGAGTTTGTCCCGGATGCGAGAGTCCCTCACGAGGTCATTTCTGTCCAAAACTTTTCTATGGAGCCCGAAGGCCGCTTTCCTACTTTTCGATTCCTATTCGCAAAACATCTTTTGCATGTTATATTTAACCATGTCAAGCCTTTGATGATCATATATTAATCATATCAATTAAAAATAAGCGATTTACTATTGTCTCACGCTCACTTTCTTGTTATCTTCACAACATTAATTACACGAAAAATAAAAACCTCAAACGCAATATATAATTAAAATATTTACATGAACGCTTAGATAAATATGCTTTTCTATAATTAATGCCGATAAATTAGAAATAAAGAGTGTGTCCCAACACTAGAGAACGATCAACTCATGCGCATTCTGTCACGATTATCGTGCTTAGAGCTACCACTTACACCGACGCGATTACATTGAACATTTCGCTATACATTACCATCTATGTTTATGTTACTTTATTTTTTTTTGTATCTAAAACGACTTATATACGCAGGTTTTGAATTTTGAACGTATTATGTTTTTAAAGTGTCGATGTCGCTCACGTTTTATTGAAGTTTTGAAAGCAATAGCTCTTATGATAGAGTACTTTATTAAGTAGGTTTTTTTTTCACGTTAAGTAATGTTTTTATACAATGCGTCTTTGTGATGTAATAATTAAGTTCTGCGACGTAATGTGTGTGTAAACAAACAGATTTTAATGGGTTTATTTATGTTATAACATAGTTGTTGTTGTATACGTGCATTACATAGAGAAATATAGATACCTACCTACTGTGTACCTTAATCAAATCAAAACTTATATATGACCCGAGTACATAATAGTTATATAGTTTATGAGATTTGGGATGCAATTATATGTACTTTTATAAATTAACATAGTAACTAAAAGTCCATATTATGTGTAGTTTATTAATTTAAATACACGTGATATTTACCTGATTTGGATGGGGTATGGAGTATGTTATGTTATACATACATAGAGATATCGAACCGAATGTAAATAACATACATATTTATAATATTGCACTTATAAAATATGCACGTTGCTAAGTTTTATCAATTTGGTCGAATATTACTTTTACGTGTATTGGTAGCATTGAGTGGAGAAACGTTCTCCCCGGTGATAAACTAGTCTCTCCTCCACGCCATGTTAAAGGGAGAGAGAAGGAGGGAAAGACAAATGTTTCTCCACTCTCCGGCGACTTTTATCTTTGCGCCATGCTAGCGCTGCTGTAATTCAATAGCTATTTCCATAACTTATATTTTGTTTGAAAGATGAATTCGAGATTTTACAACTCTGTATTAATTTTTGTTTTTTTTCAAAAACCGTACCTATTTCCTAAATGCTATCCATTTTGATGATATATTTATTTCGTTTTAACTTTTTACAGTTGTCACTTATCAAAAATGTCATAAAAGAATAAAAGTAGCTGTTTGCATAATGTTGTCTGATTCATACACAAAAAAGCCATAAATTTGTGATTTCAAAACTTTTTCCTCTTTTCTTCCAATTTCTTCAAAGAAAATGTCAATTTCATATCACGACTTAATTTAATAATTAATGTTATATGCAGTCTCACTAGAACTTGTTATTAGACGCCATCTTATTCAATCGCTGCAAGACATTCATTAGAAATCACATCACAGTAAATATAGGCCCTATCAGTAAATGTAGGATGCCTAGATAATCTAGACTGCCCAACGGTATGCACTTGAGATGGTGTATACTTGTATTTGCATACATTGTAGGTAGACCGATTTAGATCGGAAAGGATGAATGCTTTGACGGGACCCTAACTGGCAACCAATCCCATAGAGGGTTCCCTCTAATCATTGAACTACGGAACCACGTATTGAGATATCGAAATTCTCGTATACCATCTTAAAAAACAAAACAAAAATCCTTTATTCGGTAACAAAATACAACAATAACATTGGTTTGTGATTGGAGCCTCCTTTAAGCAAGAAATGCTTGTAGTAGGACACTCCGCTCTTCCATATCTTAAATATTTTTATATTACAACATACATAAAATCTGTTTTTATTTATTATTTTTTATCTATCTTATATATATTTTATATCTTGGTGCAAACAAAAGTGTAGGTAGGACATGACGGTATCTCCCGTCCTAATTGAGCAGTCCGGCTGGGGAAGTACCTCTGCCCTACAGAAAACCGCGGCTAATAATAACCTTGTGTTGTGTTTCCGGCGGTGAGTAAAGGGAACCAGAGCTTACTGAAGAGGTTGTGTATTGTGGGTGGGAAGACTGAGAAACCCTTCTTTGTCTTCTGCACTGATAGCACAGAGATTCTCTTTACCTTCTCCTGTCCTCTTCTCTATATGGTTGGCAGCACGAATGTGACGCTCCTGGTATTACAAACTTCCATAGGCCACGGTAACCGCTTTCCATCAGGGGGGCCGCGTGCTTGTCCGCCGCCTAAGTAGTATTAAAAAAAAGTAAAATAGTTTCGCAATCCATCTTAATTTGCATACATATAACAGGAGAGTTTCTGTATATGGCTGAACTAAGGTTGGCATTCGAGACGCAATGAAGTCATGTTCGGCATCTCCACAATTACATTCTGTTCTCGACTGCGCCGTGCCCTGACCCACATACATAATTATCACAACTCATGAAGCAAATGTAATGACCAAATAAGGGCCGGACACACGAGGCAAACAGTGAACAGAATTTTGATGACTAAGTAAGTACTACAGCTCAAAATACAAAAAAATCGAAATTCCAAAATCACTTTATTCTATTTTGTATGGACCGTTAAACGTCAGTTACAAATTGTCAAAATTAAAAATATATTATATAAGGTCGTTACATGTATACTATGAACTTGCCGTTTTGTTTAAAGAAATTGGATGAAAACCAATTTTTAGTACTACTTACGAACATTTTTTGCATTTTTTTAGGAATGACAAATCCAAACTTTAAGTTTTTTTTGTGTATGTGATATAACACTAGGCAAATATCAACTTTTATTACATTTTTATCATCAATAGCATTTAGAAAGTACTGTTTTTAAAGATCGAATTTAATTTATCAAGCGGCAAATAAAATTTCACACAGATTTGTAAAAAGAAAATTTCAGTAATTTCATATGTAAAGACCTATTTTATTAGTTCAGCAAATGAACTACCGGATCCAAACGCGGCCCCGGTCTGTGAAGATTATGGCAAGAAACTCAGTGGGTTTTTCTTTTTGCCGTGTACAGTTTTGATCGGACTATACACGTTTGACCATCAAATATATCCAATTGAAAAAATGGCAACCATATGAATTCCTTAAAGCGGGGCGTGAAAAAGCATCTGATGAGGCCGTCAAGCAGAGCGTCACCATTGTATAGAAATGTCGCGATGTCCAACAAACAGAGAGTAGTAATTATTAAAGTCAATAAATTCTGTTTAAAAAATTAAAGAAGCCGTGTCAACGTCCGCACCCGTGTTATAAAAGCGTAATCGCTGCAATATTAAAACAAACCAAGCAAACATTCAGCCAGCAAACGATTTGTCGAATGCAAAGCGCTATCTTGTTTGCCTAATGAGACTTAACCCTTACAAAGTCGCATAGACCTGCCAAATTATCATCTAGATACGGGTATAGTTCAGTAGGTCGCCTTAATAACTTCCCTACAAAATGAAGTTTATTATGACCAATTTTATGTTATTTTCTAGGCGCTATAGATAGATGGGTTGATTAGATAAGTGTGATTTTGGATTTTGGGGTTAAGGAATGTTCGAATAGCCCTTGACAAATGGAAATGAATATTTTTTTTTACTTTTTATTTGGCGTAAATTTGTGTACGACAACTCAAAATGGCACAGGTATAAATCTGAGTGGTTTTTGTGGCTAATATTGTCTATAATAATTAATAATGTATGTATTATCATCATTCTCTAAACCTTTTTCCCAACTCAGTTGGGGTCGGCTTTTCAGTCTAACTGTGATGCGGCTGAACTTCAATATTTTCCGTGAAGCGACTGCCATCTGACTTCCACAACCAATGGTCCAATGACCAATGGCGATATCGAAGTTCCAAGTTAGACTGGTTGGACTTTTGAGGGCTCCAACTACTCGTAACGTATGTATTATGTAGCTTAAATAATAATAATAATAAAAAAGTTGAAACAGGCAATTAACCTGAATAGTTTTTTAGCGTCGAAAGCTTAGTAGTTATAGAGTCGGCCATACGATCGAGAGGTCTCGGGTTTGAATTCTGGTCTACCGACGTGAACCCACTCCTAGCACAAGCCATTGATTTTAACTGGAAGAAATCACTCATTTAAGTAAAATTAGTTTTTAATGGATTCTAAAACATACATTCGTTTCCATTCTACAAAACCATTACCACTTGTTTAGACCCTCTGTTTGCGGTTTCCACTCTAGGGCTCGTTTGCCCAAACGCCCACGGGTTCTTTTTTATACCACTTAGATGTCAAATAAGCACACGTGCCACCTGATGAAATGTGGTCACCGTGGCCTTTTGCAATAACAAGGTTACACTCGTGCTACCTACCCTAAAATGTCCTTCGATATTACACTTGGTTCATATACAATAGCGCCTGTTACAAATGTTCTAGCAACTACGCCTCTATGCAGGCAAGCAGCAGGACGAACTCCGCGGGTTAGATTCCCGCTCCGTGCAAATATTTGTGTGCATTAATATGAATATCTGCATTGATCTGGATGTCTCTATGTATAATATGTATGTATTTACAAAAAAAATGTATCTAAGTATGTTTATCCGCATTCTAGAACCCGTAACACAAGCTAGTTACGGTATGCTTACCAGGGGTCTAGGTGACGTTTCTACAAAATGTGAAGAATTAACTTTATGACCAATGTACAATGACTTTTCGATGATTTTCGAAGTTATGTGTGTATTTATCGCAGATTTATAAGTGCCCGGTTGATGGCAAGAGGCTCGTCACCTATTACATTGGGACCTAAACATAACTGGCGAAATGTGGGTGCTAGCACCTCTGCCTACCCCTTTGAGGATAAAGGCGTGAGTTTATTTTATGCTATGTTATTTTACAATAACCCGTGTAGATTGTCCTACAATAAAATATACCTCATCATTATATCTATGCATCACTGCATCAAAACCAGCTGGTAACACCACATCGCTAATAGACTTACATCATAACGTTACTATTGAGGTGCACTAACAACACAAAGTTGAAAACATTACCAGACCTTTATTTGATCAGACACTTTAGCGGAGGCTTTAATCTAATTAGGACAACAGGGCTCACCGAACCGCTCACCGAACAGAGTCTTTCCTCTGCCGCACCATTATGTCTTGGAATTC
Organism: Pelosia muscerda; assembly: GCA_963691645.1. Taxonomy (NCBI): domain Eukaryota; kingdom Metazoa; phylum Arthropoda; class Insecta; order Lepidoptera; family Erebidae; genus Pelosia; species Pelosia muscerda. Next base: position 1,530,847 of record OY829114.1, on the reverse strand, counting down.
CTTACCAGCGCACGTGTTTTATCTTCTTCCTACAGTCCCGGGTCCTTTAAGCGGGGCGTGAAAAAGCATCTGATGAGGCCGACAAACTGAGCGCCACGATCGTAACACTCTACGTGTTTGTAATGGTGACCCTCTTTCCTGAACTTTAACTAGAGCTTACCATCAGGCGGGGTGAAGTCAAATTGACGTGCCCTAAATTAAAAAAAGGAAAGGGGTCTGTAATCTCCCAAAGAGTTTCTAGAATGAGTAAAATTTGTATAGGTACTAAGTGAGAAATAGCATGTAAAGCGATATGATTGAATAGAAAGCAGTGGAACATCAATCAGTCAATTAGCATATCGCAGTCTACTGCGGGACATAGGTCACTGGTGATTTTGAAAGGCCTGCTGTTCTGTTACATCTTTATCTACTATACAAAAATAAGTCGGGTTTTCCTTCCTGACGCTATAACTCACGCACGCTCGAACCGATTTCCACGGTTCTGCATTCGTTGGAAAGGTCTCGGGCTCCGTGAGGTTTATAGCAAAGAAAATTCAAGAAAAATTTCAACAGAATAGCGGGAAAATCATTTTTTACATCTGGTGGCGGAGATCGCCGGATTTGCTAGTAGTATATAATTATGTCACTGGTTTAGCAGACAGAGTGTCCATTATAATGGCGGGACCAAGTCTTGTATTCTGTCAATTCATATTACAGTGTTTAGTACTAAATTGGTACTATTTGTTACCTTTCGTAAAAAAATTAGTACTTCTTCTATTTCAAAGTTATACCTCTATTGCTGCGCAACATAAATGAAACGAAATGTCTTCTTTGTTATTTACAGGACGAGACATGAGGGGAGCGAGATGAAGTACTGTTCGACCCATTGATTCTACGACAAAATGTTATAAGTATGGAGTCGCCAGTCAGAATATGTTTGGGTAAGTTCATTATTAAAACCATAATTAAAAATAATGCAAATAATTTAATTTATTTCTAAACATTTAATGCATAGAAATTGAATATAAGAATCATATTGTAACCAATTTGAAGGTTTTACGCATTTAATTAAATTAGATTTGAAAAATTCAAAACGTCCAGGACTTCGATTCTTTTAATTCTACTGAGATCACGAAACTGCCATTGCATTTTCAGCTTAATTATTGAGTTAAAGTTCAAAATGTAATAAAAAAGAGTTTATTAGGTACATCGTTTCATTCACACAATGCAATTTAATTATGAGCTTTAAAGGTGTAATAGTAGAGTCCAAAATTAAATGGCAGTTTTTGTAATTTCAGTTCCTTGACAATGGTTGACATTAGTAGAATCGAGGCTCACATGCAACTTGAATTTGCGACCATTTACTAGTGAGAATACTCCGACCAACTGAACTACTCGCTATATCTTAAATAATGTGTCAAAAAAATGAGATATTTCAACAACATTAATTTTTTCCATTACTTCGTAAGCTACTTTTAAACTATCGCGGCGTTTACTCATAGTGTTTATGAATTTCGGGACTTCACGCGATATATATTTTTTTTTTTTTTTTGAAAACTTACTTTTGTCGACGTTTCGGGTGCGTTGCAAGTCGTGACCACGGGTGCTGCAACGCACCCGAAACGTCGACAAAAGTAAGTTTTCAAAAAAAAAAAAAATATATATCGCGTGAAGTCCCGAAATTCATAAACACTTCGTAAGCTCTTCGCCAGATGGCATGGCTCCGACATTACTCCGAAATGTATGATAAGATAATTTTGAATATCGAGAACGATGTAACTTAGTAGTATTCTCGCTTTGAAAGAGTCAGGTTGAAATCCCCTCTTAGATGTAGGGTTCTTCTGAATGAAGTATACTTATTGCTTAAAAATTTAATGGAGTACAATTTATACACAACCTACAAAAAATCCAATTAGCTGATTATAAAAAGTATCGAAAATATAGTATTGAAAAAAATAAAGTAAATAAATTATTTAGTACGGAATTAAATTAATTTTTGGTCTTAATACATTTTCAGGAGCGGCATTAGTAGTAAGTTTACTACTGTTGAGTAGCACGACAGTTTACGGAAACGCCATACCCCGTGACGAGACTGCAGTCGGAGATGAACAGTTACCCGTGAAGAATATACCCAAATCGCCTGATGTGTCCCTCAATGAACTTAACTCTAAGATAAAACCCAAAGTATCAACCTCCGAAGAAAATGCTAAATACAAAGATCGTGGAAGAGGAAACGTGAAGTTTAACTCTGCAACCAAAACAAGTACAGAAAGTCCTCGTCGCCGAGTTAAATCCACAGAACCTCCGCAGTTAGTTGTAGTTACTCCAACACAAGAGGCTAAAAAGCCAGCCCAAATAGTTGATAGCATGCAAATTTATAAGAAAACTAAAATGCCAAATCTTACCAGTAGCACAACTCCTATTGCAATTACAAAAGACGAATCAAGCGAAGAAGAATATGATGATGATGAAGATAGCGATGAAAGCGAGAAAGAAGTTTCTGAAAGATTTACTTCTACTTTTGACAATTTTTTCAGTATACCAAGTTTTGGAGACTATTCCCAAGATTCATATTTTGATAGCTCTAATAAAAAAGACAAACACACAACTTATGGTGGATTCTCAAGTCTGTTTCCACATCAATCTACATATGGTTTCACAGAACCTAGTCATAGCTCTTTTAAATCGGAAGTTTTTAATTATGACATTGATCTTACTACACCAAAAAACGATTTCTTTGATGAAAAATTCCGGCAAGTTTCCAGAAGTATTATTAAAAACTTAGATACAATAAAAACCAAATCAGTACCAACTAACGCCACAGATATTCAGAAGATTTTTAAAGAGAATGTTGGCTTAAAGAGTATAGGTAATGATAGTATTCCGGGTAACAAATCATCAGTATTTATTAAAAATACCAAAGAAATCCGCCTCTTAGATAATGATGGTGCTGGGAGCGCAAACAAAGAGTTATCTGATGTTCATGGTACTAGTTTTTATTATGAAATGTCTGTACTATCTACCGAGACCTATGCAATTAATAATTCCGACTATGATTGTGATAATGATACATTACCTTCTGCACCGACACCCAGTACTTCAGTGGAAGAAGAATTAGCGTCTGTAAATGCTTCAGAACAAGTTTCACCCTTAGACACAAAAGCAGTACGCTACGATTCCAGCCCTGAGGCCCTATCTACAGTATCTTCTAGCTACTTTCCGGTGTCAAGTGTGTTACCTATTCACAATACTATAAACCCAAATAGGTTATCAACCCAGGTTCCTGTACCAACGACTGAAAAATTAAAAACATATCTTAACAATTTTAGAAATAGAAGCTATTCTAAACGATTGAATCTCAATGGGAATAAAGATTCTCCGAACAGTGTAACATCAAAACCTGTTATCAACTCATCAAGTACAAGTCAACGACCAACACCCAAGTTCCAATACCCAAAACTCAAAACAACTCCTAAAAATAAACGGGTCTGGATGTGGCCTCGACGAAATATCACAAGATGGTCTTCTACAGTTGCCTCACCTATTTCTTCCGAGAATATCAATAAAACAGCAAATACAACCACAAGACCTCGTCTATCCAGCCCGTTCTTTCACAAACCAGTTAAAACTATATTGACAACAGTATCTTCAGACATAGATCCAGTTTTGCAAAGTGATATAGAGGGGCCTAAAAAGGTGGTTCATTTTCAATCTATATCAGAGAATACGGTTCCAAGTTTATCTAAACGTGGATCGACCAAGTTTGGGACATCTACACTACCGTCAACGGATGTGGACGCTGAAAGTGCGATGCCGCCTACCGCGTGGGCTCTAGCAAGTTTACGCTTACCATCATCTTCTGCTGCCAATAAAACCGTAGCACCAATAAAGAGCGTCGATGAAAATGAGCTACAAAGCGGTGGTGAATTTTCAGGTGAGTGATCGAAACAAATATATTATATTAATCATTCAATAGTAACTTTATTCACTATAGTATTTGAAAAATAAATAAATTGAGATGATTAAGTTACGCTATCACAATGTAAGTATATCAGCAAAACTTGAATGTACATCTGTACAATATGAAACAACCTTATGCCGTGTCAATATAATAAAAACATGGTATTGAATGTTTACATAGCTCCGACTTAATATTAATGTGGTTGATTACAGACAAAACAAGAGGAACTAGCGTCTTGACTACGACATCTACATCGCCTAACCCTATCATCAACGATATAATCCCTAAGAGAGTCACAGATGGTCTTCAAAACCAGATACCTTGGCAAGCAATTACTATGCCTTCAACCAGTGTTAAAACTGAAGTCGTAACCAAAACAGAGACACCATCAGATTCACTTTCTAATGAAAGTAATCTATCAGCACAAAACAGCGTAGAAGAATCTAGTACGGTTATAACAGAATCAGAGAAGCAAACTCAATCGTCTTGGATACCCGTAGTTCAAATAAATGAAACAACTGACAACAATGATATAGAAAGAGTAACAAAGTCATCACTTGACGTGACCAAGTTAACTGGCTTTAAATCGATTACCAAATTGCCGACAGAAATTACTACTCCCACCGATGAAAGTGCTGCCGGCTCTGAAGTAAATCAAACAGTAACTAATGAAAAACCTAACACAAAACCTGATACTAGTTATGAAATAACTACTATCAGATTCTCTTATGTGCCTACTGAGGAGCTAATAACCACTTCTGAGTCAGAAAGCGCTACTACAGAGTCTATTGTTCCAAGTACATGGCACCCAGTTTTCCCAACAAGAACGCGAATCACTACAACAGAGGATACTCCTATTACCACCTACAGACCAAAATATACAGCTACAGACAAGGATGATGAAACAACAACTACTTTCATAGAAGCAACATCTCCAATAGAAGTGTCATCACAGGTTTTAGAAAACGCCACTAGTATACTAACCGATACTACTGAAACGCCGACCGAAACCACTAGAGTTGCCACTGAAATTCCAACTACTATGGATGACACTACTGATCCGGTTACAGAAGAAACCACCCATCCATCGACAACCGTAGAGATTACTATGCCAACAGGTACTACTGAGCATATCACTACTACATCCGCTGAGGCTACAACTACCGAAGATGCTCCCTCGGTAGTAACAACGGAAGCTGTTGAAGACACAACAACAATTGTCGTAGAAGTACACACAGAAATTAACACTGAAAAGGAACGTATAATCCCTCCAACACTTTCACCATTTAAAACAACAGAAAGTTCATCCAAACAGACAGAGACTGACAGCCCAGATGAAAATAGCAGCAGCAGTAATGAAGTCACATCAGAAACAATCAAAACAACAAGTTTCGGAACCTCTACAGAAACTGCAACTACAATACCTGTTACAATAAGAACGACAACCGAAATGAGAAAACCCGAAAAACCAACAACTGAAGTAAATGAAGAAATGACTACGCAACATCGTGCAAAAATCCATGACACAACGGTGCTTGAGACTACAACGGATATGCCATTTACGATGAAACCCACCAATGAAGATCTTACTAGAATTGCAAGTGACATGACCACGGAAGCCTCTACCAGGGTTTTTGAGGCAGAGGATACGGGATCTGGAGCGGCTATCGCGATCGCTGTCAGCACGATTGGTGTCGTTGCTTTGATACTACTCATTGGATTACTGGTGAGTTCAATTTTCCCTACTATATATCTAAAATTAATAACTTAGACAAATCTTGATAATATTAGAAATGACTGATCACAATTTAATAACGAAACACTTGGAACAAATTATGTACTGACAATACTGTTGTTATAGCGCTTCTGAAAAATAATAAATGAATTGATTTGATAAAAAAATAAACCCAAGGTGGTTATTCGAATACATGAATCTCGACAATAGTTGAGCAGTTATTCGTAAACAGTAGGACGACAACTTAGCTAAAAAATGTCGGACAATTCGATCAAAACGTAACTTATTAAATTTAAATTCTTCTTCTATGTTTAAAGAATATCGCATCTTAAAAAATATCTCAAATAAATCACAGTATATATTTGAAATCGTTCGAAGCAATAATACGTTCACAAAGGCATTTTCTGAAAATATTTTTAAAACATTTTGACATAGAGGAACATGGTAAAATGTTGTCTAGTATTATATACGCTAATGTTCCAAAAGACAAGTACATATTTGTGGTATTGTTATAAAAAAAAGTTTGTTTTGTCCCTAAAATTGAATGTCCAAATAGAATTGACTCATAATATTCATTAGTGAATATTTTTAAATCACAATATATCTTAACCCCTATGCGGAAGCACCATAATAAATACTTAATGGGGTAAGCAGAGATCACATGATGCCACTTGTTAAACAAGATACTACACAAATAATAAAATAATACAAAATCACATCACAAATTCTTATCACAAGATTTTCATTTTCTCCGATTTCTTCTATCACCTTCAGCAAACGTTGTCAGCAGTCACACAGCCGTCTTCAATCGTTGAATGTTCGTACAACATATCCAAAGTAATGAGCATAATATCTATAGGATTGACTCACGATAAATTACGTTCACTACTTTGGAGAACGTTGTAGATCTTAGACCACGAAGAAACTGGTTCACCTGTAAGGAAATATTATCTTTTCATTAATTGTAAGATTGTAAGTAATCAGAGTAGAGTGTTTTTTGGAGCCAAAATCGAGAGTTACCCAGGCTTTACTTTCAGATATGAGAGGTCAGACGGCAGTCACTCTCATAACCACAGTATTAGCTTATACCTATATACATATTATATTCTATAATGATCATAACAAGGATTACATGAACTATGAAGTTAAAGGAAAATAATAATAGTTACTCTATGACACGTTTTTATTTAGGTATTTCTATGTTTAAGAAAAGGGGAATTACATTTTTAATTACCTTTGATAGAAGCATAGCTGCCAAGTGACGTGTTGAACATGATGTCCTGAAATACATTAACAGTCACGGTTAATATTTTTGATATCCTTTTCCTAGATTAAAAAAAAATATCTGAAATTAATCATTTATTCATTCAATTTTTTACACAATATTCTTCTATTTTATACCTTTATGAAAAATAAAATTTGCTACAGGCCCCGCGCTGTCTTAATCCGGCACTATCTGTGCATATAAGTTAAAAAAAAAAACTAAAATGATATACAAAGTACTAGGCAAACATAAAAGCAAAGAACTTTCTCACAACACTAACATTTTCAATCGTCAAAATGCCACACACCTACACAAATATCTGCACTAAGGTGTCCTAATATCTCATCGGAAGTGGTCTTGTATAGTGTTTGACGATAAAAATTCCTTGGTTTGCAACTCGAGGCGGTCTAATGTGGTCACCCGACACCGAGATACGGTTATCGTCTGTAACGAGAATTGGCATACTTGGATGCCCTATAGATATTTATTTATGTCGGTCACAAGTTTGGTGAACGCTTTCGGAGTTATGTGGTCCTGGTACTTTTGAGCAAGGAGCATAGATTTGGTCTATGGAAAAAATATTGTGGCTAATCTTTTTTTACAAGCTTTTATTTACTTTCACCTGTCCCGTTGTCTGTCGTTCTGTAATCAAATCTTGCAACTTAAATTTGATCCACTTCCCGGTTTCCGATTGAGCTGAAATTTGGTATACACGTTTAGTTCGGATGACAATGCATGATAAACTGTGTGACGTCATTCTAAATCCAACATGGCGGCGTATCCAATATGGCGGACCAATTATTTTTAATGCACTCCTACAATATGGGTATCAAATAAAAGGGCTTGCCAAGAATAACTAGAAAAATAATGTGACGTCATTCTAAATCCAACATGGCGGCGTATCCAATATGGCGGACAAATTATTTTTAATGCATTCCTACAATATGGGTATCAAATAAAAGGGCTTGCCAAGAATAATTAGAAAAAAATAATGTGACGTCATTCTAAATCCAACATGGCGGCGTATCCAATATGGCGGACCAATTATTTTTAATGCACTCCTGCAATATGGGTATCAAATAAAAGGGCTTGCCAAGAATAACTAGAAAAAAATAATGTTTGGGGCCGGAAGGTGGCCATAGGAACTCCGTAATTAAACGACGCAACCCCATCGAGTTTGGTCTCGTTTGATTCGTCTTGACGAGTCTCTTGCTTTCGTCCCATATTAATTATATATGATTGATTGGATGGATGACCCAATGCCAAGGTGAGCACGTGCTGAGGGCTGAATGGTATGAGGGTGTATAAACATGTCTTGCCGCTAACGTTGCGCCTCAGGGTACCAGGGCGAACCCTGTTGTATTGTAGCCCTTATCCCTCTACAACGGACCTCTGAGGGGATGGACCGTTATTTGTCCTAAACTCGTGGGAATAACATGAAGAAAACAGAAACAACTACACAAAGAAAACGACGTTTAGAGAAGGCGAAATTGAAGAGACAGGAGAAGATTGCTAATGAAAGCGATGTCCACAAGCGGCAACGCTTAGAAAAAATAAGTTTAGCTACTGCTAAACATAGAGAAAACGAATCGTTAGAACAACGCACACATAGGCAAAATACCGACAGAATACATACACAAGAGAGAAAGAAAAACGAATCTCTAGAACAACGCACATATAGGCAAGATATCAATAGAATAAATACACAAGAGAGAAGGAAAAACGAATCTCTAGAACAACGCATAATTAGACAAGATATCGACAGAATACGTACACAAGAGAGAAGAAAAATGAATCACAAGAAGAACACTTGGCCAGGCTCGACAGGAACAGAATGCTCAGGCAAGCAAGACAGTTATCACAAACAGCAGAGGAACGCATTGTAACAGCACAGAATGAATGGCAGAAAAAGATTAACCAGAGGAATGTGCAACGTGGTAGCATTGAGTACTTTAATAATACGATAAATACATTTTGTGATAAAGTGTGTAATATTTGCACGAAGAGATGCTATCCCCATCAAGTGACCAAATATAAAAAAAAGAGGTACTAAAAAGGTAAAAATAAAATGAAAGAAAAAAAACCTTTTTAAAAACAAGCTTTTATTATTTGTTTATAAAATGAACTAAAAAGTTAAAAATAAAATGAACTAAAAAGTTAAATAACTCTAAAAAGAAATATAACACTTTGTAACTTGATTGTAACCTTTAACGACAAATAAGCGTCTTCGTCTAGGACAAAATAATTCCATATTGTACAAATTTATTTAAGTTTAACACTAAAACTTTTCACCATACATAATTATTAAATCTCGTCCCCCCTCTTTATCATAGTCCCCATTTATAAATAATAAAAGCGTGTTACATTGTGATAGCTTGAGGAAAATGTTGTGTTGTATTAAATGTAACACGCTTTTATTATTTATAAATGGGGACTATGATAAAGAGGGGGGACGAGATTTAATAATTATGTATGGTGAAAAGTTTTAGTGTTAAACTTAAATAAATTTGTACAATATGGAATTATTTTGTCCTAGACGAAGACGCTTATTTGTCGTTAAAGGTTACAATCAAGTTACAAAGTGTTATATTTCTTTTTAGAGTTATTTAACTTTTTAGTTCATTTTTTTAAAAAGGTATAACTACAATTGGGAATGTTTATTTTGCATTATTAAGGTGTATTGTTGGACAAGGTTCAGTGATAGGTTTACCTCTTGAAGTTGGGGTCAGACGGAAGTCGCTCCCGCAAAGTCCTGTTGTAGGACTGTCAAAATTAAAAACTATTGTTATGAAAAGCCACGGTAGCCTGGTATGGGAAATGAACTGCGGAAACGAGGTCTCGGGTTCGATCCCAGGTTTACCATGGTACCAATGACACCACCAATGACTTTTCGATGCTTTTCGAAGTTATGGACAATAGGCCACCTATTACATTGGGACCTAAACATAAACTGGCGAAATGTGGGTGCTAGTACCTCTGCCTACCCTTTCGGGGATATAGGCGTGAGTTTATGTTATGTTATTGTTATATAGAGAATGATTAGATTTGTGTCTTTTCATTAATTAATAAACAGTTTACTTATAAATAAGAAAATCACAGACTTGACAAATTAAATAATTAATCAACAGGCTATCACAGTCCACTGCTGGACATAGAACTCTCTCAACGTTGGGAAATTTCGGCCTAGTGTTCCCACGTTGTTTCTTACTCTCGCAGTGACATCGTCTGCGTATATTTCAGTTAGTCGCCTTATTGTCGCCAAATTGGTGATATTTTTTTCTCCGTCACCATACGAGTAGACAACCCAACTCTGTTCACATATTTATCACTTTTATATATATTGTGGAGATTTTAATAAAAAATCTTATCCTATCCTAATCTATATAAATAAAAAATAATCACGAAATATATTGCTAAGCGCATAACTGGCAGACTGCTGGATAATTCGAGTTTTTAACTCTAAGGCTTTTATGGAGCAGCGGGAACGGGATCAGAAGTCCATGCGAGCAGAGCCGTGGCAATATAGCTAGTAATATTATAAGTGTGAAAATTTGTGAAAATGTTTGTATGTTAGTAACTCAATCACACTTTATCGGCTCAGCGGATTTGGCTAAAATTTAGTACAGGGATAGATTGTAGTCGGGAATAAAAGGAACTGCATCAATATTTAGGATTAAATACAGAACAATAAACTAACACATTATAAAATTTTATGTAGGAATGTTTGTAGATTTTAAAAAAAGAACAACACATAATTAATACACATAATGTGGTATCTACAGTCAGCGTCATAATAAGTATAATCTTATAATGATTGAGCAGATTTCTAAATGAAAATTCTTAGTGAAAATTATTAATTACATTCAAATGTTTCAAAATATTCAAATAGACTAAAAAATATAAGCATCGGTAGCTTCTTAACCACCATAAGGTTAAGAAGTGGGCCTTGCGACCGAAAGGTTCCGGGTTCGAATCCTGGCCATTACTACCAACGGACGTGAACCCATTCATAACACAAGCAATTGAGCTTAGCTAATGGCGTTTGAGGTAATATTAGTAACATTCTTGTTACGTACAACTTACGTTTTCATTAAGTTAACATAAATCAATATTTCAGTAAAAAAAGACAAGCAGAAATGAGCTAATCTACCTAGGTATTGAAAAAAAAAATAGACCTAATATCAAAAATGAGTTAGTCGGTCACTATAACCGGATGCAATTTACTATAAAATGCTTAAAATTGGTCACAATAAGCGATATGGCATTATATCCGATGAAGCAAAAAATTTTAATAATTTTACTTTCATTGATTTGCTTGACGTTTCGGGCAAGTTGGACGTGCAATGCGAAAGTTTAGTAGTGAGTACCTATTACTTGTATATTACGAAATGTTCCACGTGACTCCACCGGCGTGGATATCGGTTATGGCGACGATATAACCTACATCTTTTCCCAACCTCTACCCTATTTGTATACTAAACTTCATCAGGTTAGCTTAAAAATAACGTATTTTCATACAAATTTCATCCGCCATTTAAAGCAGATTAATCCTCTTTCGCAATAAGGGTACTTAACCTATATCCTTTCCCAAGATCTGATCTATCTCTATACCAAATTTATTCAAGATCGGTTCAATGGTTTCGGCGTGAAAGCGACACGACTAGACGATGATAACGACACGATAGGTTGAACGTTATTGAAAGTCAAGTACAATGTACTGTAGCACTAGCATGAACTCCTATCGAATTCGTAATATAAAGGTTTCTAGAGAACGGAGCATTGTGATTGGCAGTCTGCCTCTTGTGAACCTGTGTACGTGTGTAGCCCGCCAATCGCAATGCTCGTTCTATCTATACCTTTACATTACGAATACGATAGTATTTCGTGCTAAGGCTACTGTAGTTTTGTACATGTTATGAGCGGATATGGTATAAAGCTGAAACGAATGAGCTTATTTCAAAGAATGTTCGTAGAACAAGGTTGTACAGTAGAACTCAAAAGTGCAGTAGCAATCCTACGCAACTATAGCGTCAACATTCTAACGCTACTTGTGACCTTTTTCTTTTAAGACAAGCCAGCGTCGCCTCGTATTGCATAGTAACATTACACACACATATAAGCGCGCCGGCCGCACGCTAAACCATTTTGAGCCTTGATGTGCTAATGCACTTATGAGCTCTGACTGCACATGTCCATTTGAGCCGAATATAGGGAGAAAGAAAACTATGTATACATATTACTGACTGCTTCCGTGGCTCAGTGGGCGAATATGCGCCGGCTGTGCACTAGGTTGTGGGTTCGATCCCCACACAGGACAAAAATTTGTGTGATCCACTAATAGTTGTTCTGAGTCTGAGTGTACTTTGTGTCCGTTAGTTGTATGTTTTTAAAGTCCCCCGCGATATAGGGCTTGTTCACTAGTGCGGGAGTTGTCTTTTTAAGAAATAGACGAAATAGAATAGAAGATTAATAAGGTAATATTTAAATAATATAGTGTGATACGAAATACAACGGCTGTATAACTAACTTGTCTTCAATTTGATCCCAAGTTGGACCCATATCTGGTTGGCTACTATAGTGCAGCGTTTTTAAAGGGAATCTTTAGTTGAGCAGAATTCCCAAACATTCACCATCTCTGTTGGCCCAGAGAAGATACCTATGCTTTTACTTGCTAGACATGGTAAAGCAAAGAGTCATTAACTCTTAAAACCAAAATCTTAATTTGGTTTCTAACAGTTTGGTACCAAATTCATTTGGTTAATGGCAATAGGCTCGCCACCTATTACATTGGGATCTACCCATAAACTGGCGAAATGTGGGTGCTAGCTCCTCTGCCTACCCCTTCGGGGATATAGGCGTGAGTCTATGTTATATTTTTTTTACCATATACAGGTCAGTGTACCTGTGACCTGAATATGGTATCACTGTTACAATACATATAAACTGTAAAAAAAGAAAAAAAAAGAATGCTTACCCAATACTGCCTCGCCCTTCTAATCACACTTTAAAAGAAATGACTCAGCAGCGACCATAACGTCTATCGTTTATTTAAAAAGTAATAAAAATATTAAAAAAAATTTAATCGGATATAAAATAAAAAATATAAAAGTTAAGTAAACAATGTACAAGTTTAAAATCGGAACAAAAGGGAGTAATAAACGATGTTAGTTTGGGTGCGCACGCGCTGGTTGACGGGTGATACGTCACTGCCCCGTGTCGTGAGCTGCGCAAGCGCAAGCTCCCGCCATCGCCATGGGACCAGGATTATTGCGAGTTGAATGGTGTACGGTGTGCAAAAAAAGTACAGAAAAATTCCATGTTATAATAATTATATTATTCGACTATTTAATGGCATCAATATGCAAATCGATTCCAAATTGGCAAAGTGACGATATCTTTTCTTTATAATTTTCCTAACCTAATAATATTAAAATATTGTACCGCGTTAGCCTAGTGGTATAGGTAGTGGACTGCTGAGACGAAGTCTCGGGTTCGGTCCCAGGTTTTACCTTAGCACACACCAATGACTTTTCGATGCTTTTCGAAGTTATGTGTGTATTTATCGTAGGTTTATAAGTGCCCGGTTAATGGCAATATGCTCGCCACCTATTACATTGGGACCTAAACTTAAAATGGCGAAATGTGGGTGCTAGCACCTCTGCCTACCCCTTCGGGAATATAGGCATGAGTTTATGAGATGAAATGAGATTAAAATATTGTATAAGTTGACAAAATCTTTCTTATTAATTCACACTGTATCAGTTGATCGGATCTGACTGTTTGATAGGTACATTACAATCTGGAATAACACATAGGCTACTCTTAATCCCGGGAGTAGATTATCACTCTCTACAGAAACTGTATCAAACAACTAGTAATGAAATAAATATTTAGTACAGTGCACGGCATTTAACTTGGCAAGGTTTTGTAGTAGTTGGAGTATGTTCGCGCATCGTACACTTAGAGACACAAAAAGTGCTTGTCATTATTCTATTCATTCACCAGAATGCCATCATTTATTTTGAATCATGTCTGCTTTACCGTAAAAGAGACCCAAAAATCGTCTCAGATACGCTGACGATTCTTGCCAAGTTACGATTACTATAACTCGTATTATTTTGCTGGCCGTACTTATTTAACCTATGTTCCTAGTAAGTGTAGGTGTCACCAGTATCGTACAGTCGAGGATGTTTTTACAATGCAAATTATAAACAAAGCCAGCTTGATGACGGACCTTTTGTGCGCGTTTCCATTGCGATATAGTTCGTACGGCAATTCGTAACTGATGCGTCACGTCAAATGTATGAAACGAAATGATTTGGGAGAAACGGGTTCGCGTTTGCAGGTTATGCAATTGATAATTATAAACCCAATTCAGTACTCTCTTTGTATAATGTGTATCTAAAGGGTGCGCCAAAGTTCACCTAAATTTTCAATTCCGAAAATTGGAACTCCGAAAATGTTCTTCCTAACATTTTTCATCCTAACAATCACAATTCCTAACTACTCTGTCTCTAATGTTTTAATTCCGAATCATTCAACTTCATAATGTCGGTAGCAATAAACATCTATTATACTATTATTTCTTTTCCTATATTTTGTCAACATAACCATCTTTTACACTATTATTGAAAGTCATACCTTTTTTGTTTAGATTTATTTTTATTAATAATGATCATGAAAAGTTTTGCGTAACTTTTACAGTTTTAGTTATTTTTATTAATAATGATCATGAAAAATTTTGCGTAACTTTTACAGTTTTAGTTATTTACACGTACAATCTCGCTGCAGTCATTCAGCCAAGTTCCAGAAACGATTCGGTCATATTTATAGTTCTTGGTTTAGGTTAGGTTAGAATTGTGACCACACAACGCACGAGCCGAGCGAGCGAAGCGAGCGTGCCGCGGTAGCGGCCGGCGAAGTGCCAGAAACGAATCGAAAACGAAAAAGGTCATAAACATAACCGTAAATCAGTCGTATTTTTTCATTCATTTAAGCCAAAAAATCTGTGAAACAACCTTTAGTAATTCTAAACAGTTTTAATAAGTCTGTAGTATAATAATAAGTATGTAACAACAAATAACCAAAAAAAAATTAAAACTATAAATAAAATATAATTCTACCGACATATATTTTTATTACATTTGGTAGATAAATGTTTCTTTCTAAGTATGAGGGATAATATTTTGGTAATATGTTTAGGGATAAAAATGTTAGGATAAAAAACAGTAGGAGCTTTAATATTGTATGTTAACGATTTTATTGATAACAATTTTCGGAAACATGAGTGTTATGAACATCGACGGTAGCACTACAAATAGTATGAATAAAAACTTTAGGATGAAAAATTTTAGGAGGAGTGATCATTCGGATTACAAATCGTTAGGAAGAACAATTTCGGATAAAGAACTTTAGGTGAGTCAATATGGACCCGTATCTAAAATATATTTATCCTAAATTGAGTTTGGCTTACTGTAGTCTGGATAGCACTGTTGAATATCCTAGAATTCGTTTTATTTATTTATTTTTGAATACCTTTTTAAGCAAATAATGTAGGTAGGATAAGACCTAATTGCTTAAAAACTAAATAAAAGCGATAAAAAATTCTTCCCTTGAATCTCATTCCCACACACCAAACCCTCCCACAAACGCCAAAAAAACAAAGAATTACCTCATTGGTTGTTTCGTTATTGTTAGGAATATTATAACGAACGTATCTCAAACAACGGGAACTATCCCAAGACCAAGTGTGGGACTCACTTCAATGGGCAGGGCATTCTCCCTATACATAGCATATTTTCAACAGTGAGAAAGCCTCAAAGTGATTCTTAAATTGTAGTTAATTCTTTCCCAGTTTTTTTCTAGGTAACTAATGGTGATCTTGGGGCCTAGCCAAAATGCATTCGTTCCTAATCTACATTCGTCATCGCTCTGAAAATGTATGGGAGTGACATTTGCTGTCGGATTCGGATCACATGACGTTCGACAACAAATGTCACTCCCATACATTTTCAGAGCGATGACGAATGTAGATTCGGAACGAATGCATTTTGGCTAGTGCCCCTTATCTCCTGAGACTACTTTCGGCAAACTATTAAACTAGATTAAGTCATCCACATCATCATGTATGAAAAAGTTTAATTGCGAATTATGCTTAAAAATGCTATTAACTATTGCCTCATATTACGAACAATCGTGTCAATCGCGTCTCGTATGTAAAGGGACACGCGCTCTTTACAGGGCCTCGTAAATTAAGTTCTCAAGTGGACCGAAGCCCTTGGGGCCGCGATATTTTCACGAGACGTGCGACTGTGTGACCGGAGTCGGGTACCTACCGGGCCTATTGCCTGATTATAACTTCTTGGAATGTGTTATCAGACGCTTAGAACACTTTTACGCTTATGAAAGTGGTTTACAAGGACAACTTTCGACGTAAATTTACACTTAAGTTTGGTACTTATTATAATGTGTTAATTTTTTAGAGGGTTCTTGGTAGAATAAACCGCGGTAACCTAGTGGTATGGGTCATGGACTGCTCAAACGAGGTCTCGAGTTCGATCCCAGGTTTACCATGGCACACACCAATGATTTTTCGATGCTTTTCGAAGTTGTGTGTATTTATCGCAGGTTTATAAGTGCCCGGTTAATGGCAATAGGCTTGCCACCTATTACATTGGGACCTAAACATAAACTGGTGAAATGTGGGTGCTAGCACCTCTGCCTAACCCTTCGGGGATAAAGACGTGAGTTTATGTTATGTTATGTTATGTCTTGGTTAAGTGGGAACTGTTAGTGAATTCATTGCTTAGCTAATAATAGCCAGGTTACTTTTAAGATGTGAACCCGGGGATGTGGAGCCGTCTATCACCGTAACAGAATTCGACCTCGAGCCTTCAATTGTCTTTAATGACCGGGGTAACATAAAAAGCGGAGCGGCGGAATTTAGGCTCTGACGTCACTCTTCAATTCTAGTGTCACGTATTTGGGCTCGGATATGATTTTTCATGAAAGTTTTGCATGTAAAAAGCGTTTCACCATCTCCTACAATGAATTGCTCAAGCAAACAATCAAAACATACCACTAAATTACACTACTTACAAACATTATTTAGTCATCATTCTCTGAGCCTATTCCCAACTCAGTTGGGGTCGGCATTCTAGTCTAACTAAGATGCGGCTGAACTTCGATATTTTCGGTGAAGCGACTGCTATCGGACCTCCACAACCAAATTGACGATATCGAAGTTCTGTAGTTAAGCTAGTCAGACTTTTGAGGGATAGGCAAATCCGTGTTCTGAAAAGAATTGGAAATTTTGTGGAGTAGAGAGAAATTTAGCCGTGACATCTCTGTTATCTAATAATATATATTCTGTCCTCCGTGACTTGGACCCTTATGATCTAGAAGGATCCCTATTCGCCCTGACATGTATTTCTGTAATAAGAATAACGAGGGTATGTCCACTCGATGTTATAACGAAACAATGTATATTTTATCTGAGCAATAGAATTTATGAATGGAAGTGCTTTGTCTAACCGAGTGATGATACAGCGTCTTCTCAGCAGACCAGCGTCCGGTCGATAACTTTGTTTATATAATTAGGTACATACTAAAATAAAAGCTTTGTATGTTTATGTATGCATGAGCATAGTATGTAAGTACGAGTTTTAATGATAATGGTCATTGTAGTACATTTGGTTATGGTTATAAAACTATTTATATATTTCGCCTCCAACTTTTGGTTGGAGGTCGCTAAGGGAGACCTGGAGAAAATTGTAGTTGATGAAATGTGGGTGTTAACTTTTAATACGCCTCTGTTTACTTATGCCCTTCGAGAATTTATCTATCTATCTATACTATCATATTATAATTGTAAAAAATATATCTTTGTCCGCGATGAACACAAAAACTATTGAACAGATTTCGATGCGGTTTTTTTTGACTGAAGGGGTTTGGTCCAAATTAAAATTTTACGTTTGTGTGATTGAATCCGCTAAGTAGAACCAGAGTTATAATTAGTAATAATGAATTTAAGTTGCACAGATGGCGCTTACCGACAGCCACGCGGGGGGAGTTTCGGGCATAGGCTAGTTAATGAATATAAATGTGTACAGTACAGTGTAAGTTTCTGGACATTTTGAATTTACAATTGCATGAAGTGATGCCACTACACAGCTACTAGTCTTAGAAGCTACTGGATAATAGATTTACTTTTTAACGTAAGAAGTTTAGGATACTACTATTCTTATAAAGAAACAAGACATCAACCTGCTTCATTTTAATAACGGTATATATATTACCCCTCTGGTAAACTTAAGGTTCCCATGACGCCGTTCACTTTTGGTTAAATTAGACTTAGGTGGACAATGGATCACAGATCTTAAGGTGTCCAGGAACTTTTGGAGGTCACACCCGACGGGGTGCGAGGGATATGTTGACTACTATCTCACCTCCGGCAACTAAAGACCCAAAGATGGCGTGCGTTTTGGTCGGCTCGTGTCCGACATAACCTCTCCAACCGCCCCCGGCGGAGAAGGGGGGTATCCGTGGGGATTTTTCGCACGAAAAAAGAAGAACTTTTGGAGCCCTTAACTTAAGTTATAATGCTTTTCAGCTGATAGTCCGTCGCCGAGGCCGCCGAGGAGTGTACGCTCAGCGCTGTACCCCTGTCTCCCTGGACGCGTACAGCCTAGACAGCGTCAGCGTCGGCCATAGGAAGGGCAATCACCGCTTGAGGGCCAGCAAGCGGAGCTACGGCAACCCTGCGTATGATGACGAGGTATCATGTTTTCACTTATCTTTTAGTTTCACGTCGAAATCGCCTCATTGAACTGTATTTAGGAGAAGTTAAGAAACTTTGACAAAAACAGCTCTTGAAAAAATCTTTACAGATATAAGCGCCATGGTTAAGAGGTTTTCTACCTGAAACTATCAATTTAGTTTTTTTTTATACCACTTAAGTGACAAGCACACGATCGACCCGATGGAACGTGGTTACGGTGACTTATGGACGTGTGCGTCTTCCGGGATTCATCTCGGAGTTCGGGGTCCTCAGATATGGTTTAGTTCTTTCGGCTACATTATAAGTGGCTGCCGTTTAACCTGTCTTTCTGAGTTGTGATTAGTGGCCGACAAATATGTTCAGAGGGACCCTATTAACAAAGTACCATTTTATTTTTTGAAAACACCAGTGGAATTACACAAAGCGTGAGATTGACATAAAATCAATATGACTTCAAAAATTTATACCAAATTTGGTCTTTGTACATCGTTATTATAATTATTTTTTACAACCATCAGTGTTGTACTTACCTACTGATAACAAATTTAAAACTAGTCACTTCCCTTCTGGTGGGCCCGGCGCTTATTTGCCACCTAAGTGGTATAGCCTAGTGGTATGGGTAATGGACTGCTGAGATGAGGTCTCGGGTTCGATCCCAGCTTTTACCATGGCACACAATAATGACTTTGAGGCTTTTCGAAGTTATATGTGTATTTAGCGGAGGTTGATATGATAAGTGCCCGGTTAATGGCGATAGGCTCGCCACCTATTTCATTAGGACCTAAATATAAACTGGCGAAATGTGGGTGTTAGCACCTTCTGCCTACCTCTTCGGGGATATACCCGAGTTTATGTTATGTTATGATATGTTTATTCTATCTTCAGGTGACCTCTCATCCAATGCAGTACGCAGCGTTAGCCAATTTTGCCTTAGACATCGAATCAATGACGGCGGAATTCGCAGAAATTCCCTCCGTGTCTGTCAGGCCTGATGAAGTGCCTCCTGGATGTGAAGACAAGAACAGATACTCTAATGTACTCCCACTGCCGGAGACCAGGGTCCCGTTGAAGAGGATTGGCAATGACCCCACTACGGAGTATATTAATGCTAACTTTATTACGGTACGTAAGAATATTTTAAGGCAGTTAGGGTCGAGAGTAAGAGAGATAGAGCTATATAGAGTGGTCCATCTCTCTTACTCTGGTCTGCAGCAACGCTACACCAATAGTCAAAATACGACAACACTATGCTTTTAAATTTTTATTCCGGGTATAATACTGACAATTCCCTACCAGCTCGCGTGTTTCCTTCTTCCTACAGTCCCGGGTCCTTTAAGCGGGGCGTGTTTGTAAAAGCATCTGATGAGGCCCTCAAGCTGAGTGCCACCATTGTAACATTTTACGTGTTTGTGGTGACCCTCTTTCCTGAGACATTGTCTTGAGCTTATGATCAGGTGGGGTGAAGTCAAATTGACGTGTCCCACATTAAAAAAAATGGCGGGATTTGGATCAATACTCTAAGCGGACAGAATCGCAGGCAACAGCTAATACATACTATATGTTTATAGGGTCCAGGTAACATCCGGAACTACTACATCGCGTGCCAGGCGCCTCTCTCCAACACCGTGGTGGATTTCTGGCGCATGATCTGGGAACAGAACTCTAGACTCATCGTGATGCTCACAGAGTATATGGAGAATGGAGTTGTAAGTTACTTTTTGAATATTTATACAATTACTACTAGGTACCTACATCATTCCCAGGGGCTAGACGGGGACACCATGGTCCCTACATTGGGGGAATGAGGGTCATCTCAACAGAGATGTCCCCGGGTCTGCCAGGGTGCGAGAGATATGTCTTGTATAATCTCACCTCCGGCAATCAAGGACCCATGGTTGGTTCGAGTCCGACATAATCACCTCCACCAGTTTTGGTGGAGGTGGTATCCGTGGGGATTTAGCGCATGATGTATCTACATCATTCTCTGAACCTTTTACCAACTCAGTTGTGGTCGGCTTTCCAGTCTAACTGTGATGCGGCTGAACTTCAATATTTTCCGTGAAGCGACTAGGCAGTCGCTTCTTGTCGCTGACCTCCACAACCAATGGTCCAATGATCAATGGCGATATCGAAGTTCCAAGTTAGACTTGGACCCGGGGCACGAATGTGACGCCCCTGGTGTTGCAAACGTCCATAGCCCACGGTAACCACTTTCTATCAGGTAGGCCGCGTGCTTGTCTGCCAACTATCTTGCCACCTACCCACTTGTATAAAAACACCATAGACGCTACCGAATTTAGTTTGTACTTAAAGTTTTTTCAAATAATTTCCAGGAAAAATGCTACGAGTATCTTCCACCATCAGAGATTACGGACAACAAACGTATCTTTGGCGACTTTAAGATCATACTGAAGAAACGGGAACAACGTGACAAGTATGCCATTTCCAGTGTCCAGCTGATCAATCTGACCACCAGGACCTGGAGGGAGATCACCCATCTCTGGTACTTCTGGCCAGCGAAAGGAGTTCCCGATGATTATGACTCGGTTATCGACTTCTTGTGCGAAATGAGAAGCTATATGAAGATCTCTCAGGCAGCTAAAGAATATGATGAAGAAGGTATGTGGGATGTTTATTTTTTGTAAATATATAAAATTCTTTTGGACATTACAAAAGGGTATTTAGACTTTCAGTAAGGTTAGGCTGTGATATGGGTTTTTAGGATATGAAGAAATTTTTTTGTATACATTTTTTTTTGTGAATTATGCTAAATGTATATCGCATATCATATAGCGTCATCCAGACCTCAAACTATACAGTCTGATATGTATGTACAATGCGTGTATATATATTATAAATATTGTATATATAAACACAACTGTGCTTGTAGCACGAAATACTATCGAGCATTACGTTTTATAGGCTTCATTTACGCACAGGTTTATAGTAGGCAGGGTGCCAATCGTAATCCACATATCTCTCGATACCTTTACATTACGAATTCGATAGTTTTTCGTGCTAAAACCACTGTTGAGACTGCATTGCTATTAAGAATTTCATAATGTCCCCGGAGGATAAGCATCTTCTACCGTTCAAACCAAATTGTTGTTTAAAATGTTGACGGTTTTGTCTCAAAAAAAATTTACATCCTGTAATGGAATCAAGGAATACACAGCAGCCAAACTAGCTACCGCTGCACCGCTTAGGCTTTTTATAATAAGTAACTACCTACCTGACTAGCATTAGGTCATCAGTTCTATTTTAGGCAAGAGTCAACGAAATGGTTTATATGAAGGTAAGTCGTTATTATTGGCGTATTATTAATATCAAGAGAAGGCTCAGAGAAAATAAAAATTAGTTAAACCGTCCATTCGTTTCGGGAGAAATAGGTTTATTGATTGTGAAGCAGAGCAATATGTCCTCGCAATAGTAAGTGAAGTGTACCGATTGCTATCAATTTAGATGCCATCAATACTTCACTTTAATGGTGATCTCCGGTACTCGTTATAAAAATTCGGGTTCGTTTGAATAAGGAGAAACGCGTGAAAGAATATAGCCTTTATACAGTGAGAAGGAGAAGAGATAGTGAACCGTATAGTTTTTAATGGAACTCTTTGCACTGTATAATAAATGGTTCTTTCTTTCTTTCTTGTATAGGGATATTCTATAATGATTGTACTGTGGGTAGGGATGTTCGGCCTTTCCGACTGCCCAATGAGTACCCGAAAGAGGGCAAACACTAGGCAAGCTTCTCCCAAGTTTTAGATCCTCATAACCAAAATGGTTGGTAAGGAAGGATTTTTTTTTACCACTTAGGTGGCAGACAAACACGCGGCCCATCTGTTGGAAAGTGGTTATCGTGGCCTATGGACGTTTGTAATACCAGGGGCGTCACATTCGTGCTGTCGACCATATAGAGAAGTGGGGGAGGGGGAGGGTAGAAGGTTAAGAAAGTCTCTGTGTTATCAGTGCAGAAGAAAAAGAAGTGAGCTCTGGCTACCCTACCCACCGCCGTAAACAATGTTCTCATTAGCCGCGGTATTCTGTAGGGCGGAGGTACTTCCCCCAGTCGGACTGCTCAATTAGGACGGGAGATACCGTCATTTCCGTCAAGGATGTAATAAGTGCATAATGTCCATGGTAGTTAGTAGCTGAGGAAGTAACCTTAAATGTAATATTTCAGAAAGGAAATAAAAGACTAGGAGTATATTGAAGAAGTTACATCTTAAACATTACATAAACTCACGCCTATATCTTCGAAGGGTAGGCAGAGGTGCTAGCACCCACATTTCGCCAGTTTATGTTAAGGACCCAATATAATAGGTGGCGAGCCTATTGCCATTAACCGGGCACTTATAAACCTGCGATATATACACACATAACTTTGAAAAGCATCGAAAAGTCATTGGTGTGCGCCATGGTAAAACCTGGGATCGAACCCAAAACCTCGTCTCAGCAGTCTATTACCTATACCAATAGGCTACCGCGGTTACTACAAACATCTTAATTAACAATCAGAATTGACTTTAAAATTGAAATAAGTAGCAAACTTACAATTTTACAGGCGTGGAAGTTGTATACGGTGATCAAAACCGCACGTCTTTCGGTAATCTGACTAAACTGCGGAGTGATGAAAGCGGTTCAGGTATTGGAGTGAATGTGTACTCGCCAGCGAGGGCTGAGGAACAGATGCGGAGAGTCACATCCAATAACGGTACACTCGGGAGAATGAAGGCAGCCTCTGAAGTTGAAGGTATGATAACTATTCTGTTTCAGACAGTAGTCGAATAACAAGGGAGGTAGTCTAATAGTCGTAGAACTCGTAGATAGAATATCACACGCCCGCATCCACACATTATACAAGCATACATGCACATATAAATACGCACTAACAGACACGTTTTGTCTGCACGCACACTTTATAAGACTGAATCATATATATTTTGGTTTTATTTTCGCAAGTTTTGAGGATATTATATAATATGCAGGATGAATTTTTGAAAAGGGCTTGGATGGTCAAATCCAAAACTATAAGGAATATCGAAATATGCTCAAAGGAGTCACGAGCCCGATTATGATCACAGATTATGGTGTAACTTAAAACCTTATCATTAGATTTTCGAAATTGGATTCGATTTGGCTATTGAATCACTTTTGAAAAATTCAGTCTGTAAATATGTATTATATTTGGTTACAGGGTAGCTATAAACTTCCTCATTTCTGATCTTCACTGATCAATTGATCAAAAATACTTTTACTCAAATATCTGCTTACCTTCTTTGCCGCACAAAACTTGCTGTACTTACCTACTTCTACTTTTCACGTTTCCAATAAAAGTTTGCACACGCTATGATGGCCATTGGGGTACGACTAGTTTTACACGTTTTCTCTTTTTTGGTGTGTGAAATTTATTTTCTTCTAGTCTCGTCATATTTTTCTTTAGTAATTCGTCTAACAGTTCGTTGTTCAATATTAAGCGCACTAAAAAAGAGAAAACGAGCGAAACTAGTCGTGCCAAATCGGCCATTATAACGTGCTGCAACTATAGTTACTTTTGAACATAACATAACCTACGATATTTACTTCGGGTTTCTTGTACAGTTATTTGACTTATGTCAACTTGTTACCTACATTATTGTACACTATAAAATTAATTATTACTACTAATTTATTAAGCTGTCCGCGGACTTCTGTAACCCACTGTAGGTACCTATAGGGGAAACTGGGGACACTTGATCCCTATGGGAGACAAAGTACACCAATATTTTTTAAATTACTAAGTGTATTAGAGTATTTTTAGTGTGGCAACACTAAGTTAACATTATTACCCTTAGTGTTACCACATTAAAAATAGTCTAATTCGCTTAGTAATTCCAAAAATATTGGTGTACCTTGTCTCCCATAGGGATCAAGTGTCCCCAGTTTCCCTTACACTTAAGTACTTACATGTGATATGTTGGGTACCTGTGTAATGTTCCGTCGGGCGCAGGTACCCGTCCGTGCGTGGTGGTGTGCGCGTCGGGCGCGGGCCGCTCGGCGGCGCTGCTGTCGCTGGACATCTGCGCGCGCGCACTGCCCGGCGCCGCCGACGTGCCGCGCGTCGTGCGACACCTGCGCGCGCAGCGCCCGCACTCGCTCTCCAACAGACACCACTACATCTTCGTGTATAAGGTCAGTCACCATTTTTTTTGACTTCACCTCGCCTGATGTTAAGCTGAAGGCAAAGTCTCATGAAAGAGGGTCACCATTGCAAACCCGTTCAGTGCTACAATGGTGGCGCTCAGCTTGACGGCCTCATCAGATGCTTTTTCACGCCCCGCATAAAGGACCCGGGACTATAGGAAGTAGGAAACACGTGCGCCGGCAACGAATTCCAGGACTTAATGGTACGGCAGAGAAAAGACTCACCGAAACGCTTGGTTCTTGATGGAATATTCTGTACCGTATGCGAGTGACATCTAAGCCCTGCACGTGTAGGAACATTGTCCTGTGTAGGAAAGGGGAGGGTGGGATTATTGGAAGAGCTCATCAGAACATTTACCATAGTAGAGACGGTAAAATACTGCCAGCGACGCAACATCTCTACGCATCTGCAAAGGCTCGAGGGAATTTGTGACCTCAGGACCTCCCAATAATGCGGACCGCACGTCGCTGCAACCTGTCGAGAGCATCTAATAAATATACCATTATATTATAATCATCTTGACGACCCCCGTGGCGTGGCGGTAGTGAACGCGACTGCTACACCGGAGGCGCGGGCTCGATTCCCGCTCAGTGCAAAGATTTGTGTGCTTGAAAATGAATATTTGCATTGGTCTGGGTGTTTCTATGTATGACATGTATGTATTTACAAAAAAAAATGTATCTACTTAGATACATTTTTTTTTAAATTTAACTAGCTTGTGTTTATATTATATATACATATTATATATTATATATAGTATTATATTACATTATATAAACATAAGTATGTTTATCCGCATTCTAGAACCCGTAACACAAGCTAGTTAAACTATGCTTACCATGGGTTTAGGTGATGTTGTGTAGATTGTCCTAAAAAAAAAAAACTTGTCTTATTCTTTTTTTTTATAATATCACGCCTATATCCCCGAAGGGGTAGGTAGAGGTACTAGCACAAACATTTCGCCAGTTTATATTTAGGTCCCAATGTAACAGGTGGCGAGCCTATTGCCATTGCACTTATAAACCTGCGATAAATACACACATAACTTCGAAAAGCATCGAAAAGTCATTGGTGTGTGCCATGGTAAACCTAGGATCGAACCCGAGACCTCGTCTCAGCAGTCCACTTACCATTATTTATTTACCCATTATTTTTTATACCCGTTATTAGTTACCCATACCACTAGGCTTCTTATTCAGTCTAGCGATAATCCCATTCGCATCTGAAGGTTTCACATTGGAGTCTGGGGTCAGCATTTACCTAACTGCTAGTTTGACTGATATTTTCTGTGAAATGACTACCATCTGAGCTCGAAGGTGAAAGAAGATGATATTGAAGCATTATTAGAGCTCTAACTAAACGTTACAACTGCCATCTATAGATGTTCGTAAACAGCAACAACATTTATGCATAAAAATATTTGCACTGAACGGAACTTGCTGTTTGAACTTAAACTTGCGCCCTTGCGTAGCAGTTACGTTCAGTATCGCCACATCATAGAGGCTGTCATTATCATTATCCTTGTATTAATCCCAGTCCTATCTGAGGCCTTCATCTCGGACTCCGGGGTCCACTTAAATATGGCTTGATTATTCCTGCTACATTGGAAGCGACTGTCGTCTGACCTCCCAGCCAAAGTTTGGTTGGTGGTCAACCACTGATAGAGCTGTTTCAGTGGTTGACTTAACAAGTATTGACAGCCGCGATCGATTTTTAACCTACCTTCCGAAGCATGGAAGCATTCAGATGAAATACCCAAGCGGTTACTCATCCAAATGGCAATGCACCTAGGTAACATATATACCTACACATTACAGTTAAAACAATTTTTTTTGTAATTTTCAGGTGCTAAGTGAATACGGTAATAAAATGCTGGGTGGAGGAGTCGACACAATTTGAGAGAAAATGTTTTTTACGTAAGAACTCTAGAATCCATGACAATGCTGACATGCACTCCCCGGATAGTGCATGGCCAGCTTTAGATTAAAAAAAAAAACTATTTGGA
The DNA here is from genome assembly GCA_963691645.1 of Pelosia muscerda. Classification (NCBI taxonomy): domain Eukaryota; kingdom Metazoa; phylum Arthropoda; class Insecta; order Lepidoptera; family Erebidae; genus Pelosia; species Pelosia muscerda. The sequence continues at coordinate 1,503,940 of OY829114.1, read as the reverse complement.
ACATACCAAAGTGTAAGTTACGAGATCTTTTGAAAATAGATCGCTCAAGAAATTGAAATTAATAATATCTGTAATAAAATATATTATAGATTTTTTTATTACCAATTAGGTATGTTTTGTCATAAGCATGGCAACATTGCATAATTTAACGAAACGTGTACATAATATTATTATAAGAATATTGATCGAACAATTTATTTTTATTTATTTTTAGGGATCATTCCACTAGTCTATCGATATTTCGGTTTCCTAAGTACCTAATATATAAGTATAATTTCAATCACAATATATAAAATCTATTTTAGGCTGAGTTCGTTGCGTTTTGCTGTGATTTCTACTAACTTGTAGCTTAACACTGATATTAAAACTACCATAAGTATTTAAACATAATTACAGTTAAGATTAAATATATAAGAGCATTTTACGAACTTTGATAACCGGATAGCATTTACAAAACTGATAAATAAATACTCACAGTGGAGTTACTTCATGCAACAAAGTAAAGATTTTTTAGTGTAGCCAGAATAATAAAACAAAAATCTACACTGCCGTTGGTAGTATGAAGTGAAGCGGTATAATGTGAAGCTGCTAAATGAGTTTGTACTTTGACTATATTTTTCATTCAAATTTAGCTCAAGAGTAATTTGAAGTACATAAAAATAGAGTCAACCATTTTATGTTCTTATTTTTGGTTAATATAGCTTAAATATGTTTGTCTCTGAATTATTGTTTCGATATTAGTCAACAAAAATAACTAAATCATAATAGCATTTGATGACAATTTGACGGACCCACATAATAAAATTATGTCAGGAAAAGTACTTTTTTAAAGTAACATTTTAAAATAAGAACAAAAATATAAAAAAAAATATTAACTTGTAATATAAAAATCATAAAATAGTGGACCATGTTCGCTGTCAAAAATTAGAGAAAATAACTGTTTTGTCTGTACTATCGGGTTTTAAAAGTTATTTTAGTATACTGGTATAATTAAAATACTCTCATATTTTATTGGTTGATATACCTAATTCTTGGATAAATAGACCGGTGTTCATATTTTATTTATTTGTATGTCATTAGTGTTCAACGTTGTATATTTTGTATTGTTGCAATATGTTGTTATATGAGATTTAATTATTTAATTATGATATGACTCCATTGATATTTTAAGTATAGAATAATAATTTCTACTTTTTAAATAAGTACACAATAATAATATGAAGTAAACAATAAAGGGTCTTAAAATAAGTAGTGAAGTAAAAATTTGTTAAATAAATATATTTTTTAGTTACTTTTAGTATATTCTTGAATTATTGTTCAGTGAAAAGGCGGCTTTAGATAATTATATTTTGTTATATAAAAAGTCAAAGCATTTACATAATTAGTTACAATGCACTGTTTTATCCCACACGTTATTAGTTTATAAATTGTAATAATAATTTAGACTATTATATTTTATCATTATAAAATGTAAACTATATTATTGACCAAAAATTTATATATATTATTACATAATTGTATACATTCTACAATTTTGATTAAAATTAAATAAATTTATTGTAATGTAATGGATTTTTTTTAACCTATTTCAATCGTAAATCTGAAGAAGATAGAGGGATTCATTCTAAAATATTATATGAAACATGCACAGGCCGTCGTAAAGGCGACATGGGAACATTAAGTACTACCTATAATCTGAAAAGATGAAAAGATGAAGTTATACTCTAGGTATTAAAAATTAATGAAACATTTTTTATACTTCATAAATTTTATATCATAAATTAAAGATAAATTTACTCTCAAAAATCACAAATACAATATGTAAAAAAGTATACTTTCCGTTTTTGGAATACATTTTGCTTACAAAATTTAACTTTTTTTTACAAAATACATAATACATTCAACATGAAACAGCTCAGTTATTATCCATCATATACAGTACATGTTGTTATAGTACTAATAAGTAGAATTTAAACAAAGAAATATTGTTATAAATACAGTCAATTTCTTTGTTATTCATATCAATTCATCATCAACTAATTCATTATTACTCTCTCAAGGATTTTCCTGTATACCCTGATCATCACAGTTATCACTAAAAGCTTCCATATTCATATTATTGATGTACGCGATATCAACCTCACTCACATTAGCTTTCTTCAAATACTCATCATCAAGTGCCCCGATTTCCATGATATCTTCAAAGAAATTATCTTCGGCATTCTCATTCCATATGACATCGTGAAAATGTTCATCTTCTCCTTGTTGAGTAATAGCAACTTCTCCATGCTCCTCATAAAGTGTTTGGTCATAGAATAACTCTCCGTGGGACAAATTACGGAAGCTTATTCTTTTATCTGAAATTCTTGAGTGTCGGTTGCTACTGGCACTTATAATAGAGGCTTGAGGAGTCCTCGCTGTATAGTCAATAGAAACGTGCTCTTTCTCTGTTTCTTCACGAAATATCAGGCATTCAATGTCTTGGGCCGTGTATAGTCTGTGCAGTGGCATAGCGCAGAGGGAGCCCGCGAGGGAAATTGATGACGCAGTGTTCACTCCTGAAAAGAAAATCATTTCAAATCTTCCTACTAATATTACAAATTAATCGTTTGTTTGTTGTGTTTCTTGCACATGCCTAACTTTCCAAGTAAAAAGTCCAGCCAGGCTAACTTGGAACTTCGATATCGCCATTGGTCATTGGACCATTGGTTGTGGAGGTCACGTTTCACGGAAAATATCGAAGTTCAGCCGCATCACAGTTAGACTGAAAAGCCGACCCCAACTGAGTTGGGAAAAGGTTCAGTGAATGATACGCCTAACTTTGAAACGCAGCTATTCCGATAAATTGCAGAATTGTCATCGCGAGACGCAAACGAATTATTATTGGAGAGTCCTTTTACTTTTGCTCTTTGTCAAGAGTAAAACCTCGGGTCTATTGCACTGTACTATGGGGGCTGATATAAAGTTAGACGCGAGGATGATAGAACTTACCTTCAATTGAACTACGAAGAGGAGTTCAGGTTTTCTGGAAATCATTGATATGTTGTTAGCACAAACTTAAGTATAATTTATATATTGTTTGAATTAAGTAAAGAAACTCACGTTTTTGCTGCAAACTGGCCGTTAGTTCAAGCTAAAAAAGAAAATTACGTCAGATTAAATTTGGAATCACACTTTCTCAAACTCAAATAGGCTGAAGCATTATTCTGAGTCACATCGACTTTCGAACGCAGTTGTAATGAGTAGACGGTGGATTATAATTGATTAACAGAGAGAACTGACGTAATACTAAATCCAAGTTGTGGTTTTTACGAACGCCTGCAGTATGTACGAAACGTGTTGTCACTCAGAATAAGGAGTCTGGTTTGACCTTAGGGTTTGACCCTTCAGTTCATACACTCAATCTATGTTTTGGCGTGGGAAGTTATACACTCCTATTTAATCTCACTAACGAACTACCTAATATGCTAAAATCTTTGTTGTACGGTTAGTGAAATTGATGGAAGTTTCATCTTCATAGAAAGCAAAGGCATTAAGGAAACATTTGTAATCATTATTCCTTCAAAATTTCTACTAAGAGAATGAACGATATTATGGAATAAATTAATTTCTAGAGGAGGTAGACAGAAATCAAGCTTTTGTACTTTTCGAATCGTTGCTGTAACATTTCGAGTACGTGTGACACTAATTTCACAAATTTCACACTCATATTTTATTGAGTTGCCTTTCAAATTTTGTAGAAAACCAAAAAAGACACTCACCTCTTCCCTTAGATTATCAGAGATACTTGTTCTGTGTGAAGAGACTGCTACATCCTCCGGTTCTGCTTCACTCATTTCCGGCCTTGGATCGATCCATCGATATGAAGCCTGTAAAATACTATTATTTGTATTATCTATTTTGTATTCTCTCCTGATCCAGGTCACACTACTGGTAGTATCTTTGAGTATATTTTATTCTCTCCTGGACTTATATAATATACAATATGGGGTTCTTCAAGAAGGGCATTAGAAGGTTTCTACAGGATAGGCAGCACGTGTGTGACGCCTCTGGTGTTGCAAACGTCCATAGGCCACGGTGACCGCTTCCCATCAGGCGGGCCGTGTGCTTGTCTGCCACCTAAGTGGTATAAAAAAAAGGACTACAGTACACATTCCGTCAATAGTTTCTTATAAAAGAATGAATGTTATGGACTTAATCAAATTCTAGAAGAGGTGGATAGGAATCAGACTTTTGAACATTTCGAGACCTTATTGTAACATTTCGAGTATGTATTTTTTGAACTGTTAACTATACTTTTTAACCAACAATAATATCGATAGTCATAGTGTCCTAACGCATTGAGTTGCTTTCCAAATTATATAGAAAATCTTAAAGAACAAACTCACCTCTTCCCTTATATTTTCAGAGATACTTGTTCTGTGTGATGAGACTGCTAAATCCTCAGGTTCTACTTCATTCATGTCCGGTCTTAGATTGATCGATCGATATGAAACCTGTAAAATACTATCATTTATATTATCTATCTTGTATTCTCTCCTGATCCAGGCAACACTACTAGAGTCGGCTAGTATATTTATCCTCTCCTGTACTACTGTTCACATTCCGTCAATATTTTCTACTAAGAGAATAAATGTTATAATGGAATAAATCAAATTCTAGGGAAGGTAGATAGGAATCAGACTTTTGAACATTTCAAGATGTTATTGTAACATTTTGGGTATGTATTTATTTCAATAGTCATAATGTATTACGTTGCTCTCCAAGTTTCATAGAAACCCAAGAAAGACAAACTCACCTCTTCCCCTATATTATCAGAGATACTTGTTCTGTGTGATGGGACAGCAATATCCTCAGGTTCTTGTTCACTTATGACCGGTCTTGGATCGATCGATCGATATGAAGCCTGCAAATAAAATAAATATTATTGACTAGCTGCTGAATGCGCCAGCGTCAAAAGTCCCCAAAGATTGATGAATGATTTTCATTGTGATAAATTGTTACATGTGGCACTTCTTTGAAGGGAAAAGTTTACTTTAGTGGCGTACATAGTCCAAAGTACACTTTGTTTTTTAACCATGATATCGATAGTCACATTCTATTAGATTTAGGTTTGGTCAGAAATCATCTGGATTCTCCCGACATTTCATATAATGTCCAGACTCCCGACAAATAACAAAATCTCCAGATATCTAATATCTGAACCTACCTGGCTTCAGATTCAATAGGATGATGATGATGATGATGATGATGATGATGTACCTATCTTATCATCATAAATATTTTATCTATCTATTTTATAATATTTAAAATTTTTACTCATAATTTTTCATTTCTCCAGACAACAATCCCAAAATCCCGACATTTTAAAAATTATCGAGATATTTAGATATTTTCGATCTGGCAACCCTTCTTAGATTGCTTTCCAAATTTTGAAGAATACTTAATAAAACAATCTCACCTCCTCCATTATATAATCCGAGAAACTTATTCTGTCTGATGGGACTACAGAATTCTCTCGTTCTAGTTCACTCATGATCGGACTTGGACCCTTTGGCTGCACAGTCTTTGGAGCAATTTGTCGTCTTACGCCATAAGCTCGATATGATGCCTGTAAAATAGAATCATATTTGTTATCCATTTCTGGCCTACATGAATGGTAATATTGTCGGGCATATTTTTCGTATCCTTTACTACTGGCCCAGGAGTACCATCGGTATTATAAGTAGGCCAGTAAAACTTTGAACATTCTTGAAGGATATATACCTATAGGCTACCTCACCCTCGGCAACTGATGACCCGAGACGGCTGTACTGCTTTAGTCGGTTCCAGTCTGATATCACCACCCTAGCTGACACGAGGGGAGTATGGAAGGGGGGGGGGGGGAATAAATCATTCAATGTTGATAGGGTTTAGCCCAATGGTTCCGTAGGGGTTTTATTTGCCTTGCTCTCACTAATATCGGCCGTGTATTTTTCCACATTGGTCCTCCCGAGGATATCACTGATAGGAACAATAATGTCCAGTTTTATAACAGTTCCACACGAATATAGGTTTGTTATGAACAGAAACGATGTCATGTATGTTATGTCACAGGAAAGCGTAGGACAGGTCAAAATGCTGCTGGTAACGTATAACAATTTACTTGAATTTTTGTGGCCATTTCTCCACACAGGTCGTCGGTAGGGCCTGCCTTGCGGTACAAATCCAGAGTGTGGGCCGCTGCTGCCTCCACCTCGTCACCTCTGTCCTGTAGGGGCTTCTGCAATATGAAAGGAAAAGTGAAATATAGTACATTACATCAGCTATCATTAGTTATAACAATAGGGGTAGGTATACGTTTTCCACACTGAGGAGGTAACATTGAAACCAGAGATGGCCTTGAGTTGGTCATAAGTAATATTAACACGTTCCGGGACACTCGGCTTTTGGCAAAGTTTTAAATATGACACCATAAATTCCCATACATTTTATCATACCGTCTATAAACGTACTACCATATTACGTATTCTTGTAATTTTTTGAAACAACAATACCGGCCATAGACGGTAACGCCTGAGGGAGGAACGTCATACTATTACTAACAATGGCAATGTAATATGACAGTGCGGCTACAGACGGTACCGTCTATAGGCGGTCTGTCGTTTTACATACATATGAAAAGGCTTATTATAACGGACCGTCTACAGGCGCTAGCGCCTGTGGGCGGTATGTCATAATTAAGTTTGGTTTTATGTATCCTAAGGCAATAACGGCGTTAGGCGGAACCGCCTTTAGACGTATTGTCATTCCACATAGACCGGTTGATAACCTTATTGACAATACGGAAATAGGCTTACCGCCTAGAGGAGGTTTGTCATGATATAGGTATTTCTGAAATTGTTATATGACACTGACGTTATAGCCATAATGTACCTACTTAAGTTTTCTTATAATACCACCTACACTAAACGGGTAAGAAAATAATAAACACAGCTAAATCAATCTTTTGTTTTAATCATCTTTAACAGTAGTCTTTAGTTTTCTTTCATTTAGATCCTTTAACTTATTTTAAATTAAGTAACAGTTTTTTTAAAAGGTAAAGTTATTTAACTTTTACCGTATAAAAAATACATGAAATAAAGTAAATTCCGAACTTACATTAATTTATAGAAACGAATCAGTCTTATGTTTTAATCATATTTGACAGTAATTAGTCTTTAGTTTTCTTTAATATTGAGATTCGCTAACTTAAAAAAACTTTTCGTTAAAAAACAAAATGTAGAAAATAAAGTAAATTCAAAACTTAAAATCGGATAGTTGAAGTTAAAAAATTATTGCCGATCAGAATTAGAAATATTATGACAGGTTTCAAAGCATTCTGGACAAAGTGGAGGAGATTTGGGGCACCCGCTGCATCGGTAGCTTGTCTCTCTTCTCCATTTTGGTTCCTGACTAAGGCAAACTCTACAGTTTAGAAAAGAATACTTCTTTTTGGATTTTTTTTATGGCACGTCAATTTGACTTTACCTCGCCTGATGTTAAGCTGAAGGCAAAGTCTCATGAAAGAGGGTCACCATTGCAAACATGTTCAGTGCTACAATGGTGGCGCTCAGCTTGACGGCCTCATCAGATGCTTTTTCACGCCCCGCTTAAAGGACCCGGGTCTGTAGGAAGAAGGAAACACGTGCACCGGCAAGGAATTCCAGGACTTAATGGTGCGGCAGAGAAAAGACTCACCGAAACGCTTGGTTCTTGATGGAATATTCTGTACCGTATGCGAGTGACATCTAAGCCCTGCACGTGTTGTCCTGTATAGGAAAGGGGAGGGTGGGATTAATTAGAAGAGCTCATCAGAACATTCACCATGGTAGAGACGGTAAAATACTGCCAGGGACGCAACATCTCTACGCATCTGCAAAGGCTCGAGGGTATTTGTGACCTCAGGACTCCCAACCCAATAATGCGGACCGCACGTCGCTTCAACCTGTCGAGAGCATCTAATAAGTACTTTGCGGAGCCATCCCAGAGATGCGAGTAGTATTCCACGCAGGAGCAAATTTGTGTCTTATAAAGAAGACACCGCTGCTCCGGCGTGAAAAAACGTCTTACCCTGTTCAGAACTCCGAGTTTACGCGAAGCTGTTTTGATGATGCTCTCGATATAGTTCTTGGTGTTCAGTTTGCAGCGCACGTCCATACCGAGTATATTGAGGTTATCCTGTAATGGCAGTGGTGTGCTCTGAAGAGTGGGAGGAGGAAGGAAAGGAGATGTCTTTGCTGTAAACGCGCATGCCTGCGTCTTCTTGGCATTGAACTCGACCAGGTTCTCAGATCCCCATTGGGAAATGTGATTGAGGATCCGGTCAAGCCCAGTGACCAGAAGTCGCCTTTTTTCCGCTATATCAGATTGCTTATCCGTGGTAACTCCCGTGTACAGTGCTATCGTCTGCATAGCAGTGGATGTTGCCGGTGGACAGCATGTCATTGATATGCAGAAGAAAGGCGCTGTGATGTGAATTGGCCAATGACCACTGTCCATTGTCGACGTCGAAGTGCTTTGTTCAGGTTCAAGAGCTCTTGGTGGATACCTCTTCCATATGTCAACAGAGACAAGTTCTTTCCCAACAACATCATCACTAAGTTTCATTAAACTTAACTACTGTCGTCATCACCATCTGGGATATAATTTGTATCGGAGCCGAGCTCACCATCTACATCACTGTAAGGGTTGTGGTGGCTTTCGTCCAAGTCGTCTTCGACAGCAAATAGTTTAGACGCCATCTGTAAAACAATATCATGCAAGTATCCACTATAGAATCAGTTAATTCGAAGCAAAAATGTTAGGTAAATAGCATTTGAACAGTGTGTTTATGTTTAGTAATTTATTACTTATACGACGGAAAAACAGTACTAATGTATAATATTATACACATATTATTCGAATTAAGTTAGGTTAATAAGTAAAATAAGCTTTATTTACCTTTTTTTTGCTGCCAAAAATGTCAAACCAAACCCAGCGAAGCAATGACCTCCCGGCGTCGCACACGCTGTGACACTAAATTATGAACGCGTAGTATCTTGTACGGTAGGTCTACGGCTGTCGACGGTGTGTACATATTGTTTAGGTACATGAGCTCTTGTATGAGTGTGTTGAAAAAGAACTCGACAAGAGTTTACTGTGTCACATACGAACGATCGAAGTCGCGCGATGTGACACTAAACCACGTGCTTCCTAGATATGTTATGGGAAAGCTACGACTATCGACGGTTTGCCAAATATAATGAAATGAAGTTCACCGCCCTTAGCCGTACTGTCACGTAGCGAGATACCGAGGTAGCGTCGACAAGCGGTCTGTCCCGGAATGTGTTAAGAAGACCAAACCAAAACTTGAGAGGGATATTCGAGAGAATTCCGCACTTTATAAAACAGGGGAAGGTATGTTGTATGAAGCTTTTTAGGTGAGGAATGTTAGGGATTGTTGAAATTACTCGAGTGCCAATCTTTCCTGCTAGCTGACTTATCTACCGATCAAAACAGATGAGGTGGCAACGTAAGACTTCTTTTCAAAATTAAGTAATTTTTAAATTAACCTCATAGGTAGTGGCGATGTGAGCCTGGTGCCGTGCAAAGGCCGCACGCACTGCACCTACTATATCTGGATACATACTAGGTTCGATTTTAGTTTTGGCCAATAGAGCTGCCAAAATATTGCTTTCGTTCACTGAAAAAAAAATCTATATTATACACATTACACGCACAGAAGGGTGGAATTTTTTAGGTGGCAGACAAGCACACGGCCCACTTGATGGTCACAGGTGGTTACCGTGGCTTATGGATATTTGCAACACCAGGGGTGACATCACACTCGTGCTACCGACCATGTAAAGGGGAGTGAGGAGGCTCCACGCCTGCCCCAGGTCTACCTTCTCAAATTGCAAAAGATAATATTATGCAACAGGGTTTTCGGTCTTGCTACTGACAACACAAAACCTCTCCAGTGAGGTCTGGCTACCCTACTCACAAAAGGTTATTGATAGCACAGCACAAAATTATTAGTAGCTGTGATATTACGTCGAGCGGAGGTACTTTCTCAGTCGGATTGTTTATTAGGACGAGAGAGACCGTCATGTCCTACCTCCGTCAGAATATCTTATGGATATTAGAGTATACATTATCTCAACTCTGCCATCTCTGACAATCTCTGATATGCGCAAAGGTAAGTTAGTAGGAATAGAGTTATCTTCCCCACTGATACATAAACAAACAGTATAATTGTAGAGATATTTGTGACCAGATTCTTTCGGAAATTCCAAGACTCTTTCAGTAAGAATTGGCGCTTGAAGACATATTTTGATGGGGTCAAATTATATCTAAAACTTACCATTTTCTTTTTCGAAATGTTTCATAATAATCTTCTCGGCTATTTCAGCGTCGGCTGAATCCATTCCTATATCCACAAGTTCGTGCAGCAGTTCTGGGTGACATTCGCACTCGCACACATAATGGCACAGTTGGCTGGCAACGGCCAGGTGGTCTCGTGTTACCAGCAGGACAGATAGATACTCCGCGATGAACCGACAAATGTCTGGGGGTTGAGTTCGGAGAACCTATGTGAGAAAGATGTAAACTGATACATTAAGAATTGATCTAGAACTGCACTAGTTCGTTAAAAAGTGTCCAAAAATATCATTATATTTTTTTTTTCATAATATCACGCCTATATCCCTGAAGTGGTAGGCAGATACCCATAAGTGCTAGCACCCACATTTCGCCAGTTTAGGTGGCGAGCCTATTGCCATCAACCGGGCACTTATAAGCCTGCGATAAATACACATATAAAATTCATTGGTGTGTGCCATGGTAAAACCTGGGATTGAACCCGAGAACCTCGTCTCAGCAGTCCATTACCCATACCACTAGGCTACCGCGGCGGTTTTATTATTTTATCAAACGGCCAATAAAAATAAAATTTAATACAGAGTTGTACAATCTTGAAATCAAACTTTCAAACAAAATATAAATAATGGAAATAGACATTAAATTACAGGAATAACGAACTCATGAATCTGTAAGAAAATTTCAGCAATTTCATATGTAAAGACCTATTATTATTAGGTTTCTACACAGGGTCGGCAGCAGAGCAGACAGTTTCGACTGTACTTCTGTTATTTTGCGAAACTGGTATTGTGCGTATCTGGTGTTTTGCAAATCTGGTGTTTTGCGTATCTGGTGTTTTGCGAATCTGGTATTTTGCGATTGAGGCGATTATGAGCTACTTACTTCTCTCGAGATATCGGTCATGAGCTCCCTTAACCCTTCAGGCAAATCCAATCTGCAGCATTCAGTTTTATAATTTTCCAATAAATGATCCATAGCGCTTCACAATAGTGCAGCTCATAACCTGCAGTGCAGATCTATACGTACAGATCCTTAATGAATTCTAGTACACAATGGCCACCATGGCTTACTAGATTCGAAAATTGTTTTTCTTTCGTATGTTGGTTCGCCACGTGTAGTAGCTATGGCGAGCAGTCCATATAACTCGATTCTTGCTGGCTACGCAAGATGCATGACAAAATACGGGATAACATTTTTTCCACCAGCTTTGCTTTTGAAGATTTTCACCATTCGCTACTGATAGGAAGTAACGTGTATTGACGAATGAATGGGCGACATTGAATCTATATTTCGCTGGTTACTCTGAAGGCGGCGAAAACGGCCAACTATTCGCAATTTCTAATCTAGGGAAAATGGTGTTGTCATTGAACGACCTGTAGCTGATAAAGTACTACCACATGTTTACAAAACGATCTAAGGGCCCCTAATATCTACGACAACGCTTCAATTACGATCTAGGTCGGGAGTTGAAAAATTTGGTAAAACAAGCACGAATAAATTATACGCCATTTAAGCTAATTACAGTTAAATAAAACAGCATAGGTAGGTACTTATTAAAATATACAAGTAATTTTAATCATTTCATTTAGAAAAATTAATGACTAGAAAATTGGTTACTACAGTTCTATCCAAAAAAAATATTTGCAGTACATTTAAATATTTTACAATTAATGGCATTCAAAACTACTCTCTCAATACTAACCACTATATTATGATAAAGTGCGGTAAAACGGGGTGAACAGAGATCGACGGGTGAATAGAATGGTCAGCTAAATTATACAATAATTTTCTTTCAATCGAAAATTTGGACTAACTAGTATTGTAATACCAGAATCATTAAATATCTGATAACCGGCTTATTTGAAATCTAGTAAAAGTAATTAGGTATTTTAAAAATTCTAACGACCATTTTATCTCTATCTACCCCTGGATCCCTGTTCAGCGCGTTTTACGGTATTATGAATCAATAGGAAAGTAAAATCTAGTAGCATATACCGTAGAGTTTGAAAAAATGCCCTAATTCTACACGTAACAAAATTTATGTCCTGCAAATAAAATAAAAGAACAAAATTTTCAGCGGCAAATAAAAAAAAACATTCAAAAGTATTTATTAATTTAGTCCGAACTAATTCCTGAATTCCTTTCATATTTGCTGAAAAGTGTAAAAAAGGTCTAAATAAATTTAATTTTACATTCAAAACTAAACTCTTGGTCATAACAATAGAATCCAATGTTAATTGTACATTATTCCTCCTATTCTTCGCCTTCTTCAGTGATATCCTCCACATCCGTACCATCGGCTGTCTCAGGAGCTGACATAGCACCGCTCTCTGTATTATAGTCTTCAAAACCTTCACCTGGAGAAGATATGATTGGAACTGACTAATTCTGAGCTTTATTTTCATAACGCCATCTAGTGACGAGATACTAAACTATTTTGAAACTGCTGCTCTCCATACACCTATCAACATCGGACCAGACCAGGGGAAATAGCCATATTTATGCGTAAAATATTTCCACTGAGCGGGAATCGAATCCGTGCTTCCAGCATAACAGTCGAGTACAATACGACGGCTACGCCACAGAGGCTGTCTGCCTGAAAACCCTTAAACTGTTATGTTATAAGTGGTATGGTTACCAGTCAAATCCTCTGGTACTTCTAGATCCTGGTAATCATCAGTCATTGCATCAGACACTTCGGCATCCTTCTCTTCTGGTACCTCAGGAAGAGCAGCATCCTCACCCAGTTTGATAACTTCTGGAGGTACCTGTACAAATATCATCTCTCTAAGACTCTAACCCCCAGTTTCCGAAAGGCTGATCAACGCTAAAATTAACTAATCGGTTGTTAAATCTGTTGTCAAGTAGCAATTGGGTTGCTAGAAGCATGTTTAAATAGTTTAATTTGATCATCGTGTCAGTTAACATGCTTCACCAGTTAGAGGTCCCCGCATACATACGTATAAAGAATCTCTAACTGCTAAAGCATTCCCTCATGTTTTCAAAAAGATCCAAGTTCCCCCGGCACGACAACGCATGAAAAATTCATGCGTTGTCGTGTCGTATAAAACGAAGTCGCTTCCGACTGTCTGTCCGTCTGTCCATCGTCTGTCTCTATGTATACTTATCTACATTTTTGAATGCCTTTCTAATATATAGAATGATGCAAGAGGAATGTGTATATGTATATAAAATCATGCTACGACCAAATGGTGCGAAGCAGGAATGGAGAATGTCGCAACACTTTGTGACGCATACGAAGTTGCGTGTGTCAGCTAGTTATTAGGTACTTATAATGATTATTGCTCCACTCTTTTAGTGTGAAGATATATAGCCTATGTTACACCTAAATATTGTAGCTTTTTATACTTAGGTGAAAGAATTATTGTAATCGGTCTAGTAGTTTCGGAGCCTAATCGTTACAAACAAACAAACATATTAAACTCTCCTCTTCATAATATTAGTGTAATAAAATTGTACACAGTATAGATAAAACACAAAGACAAAATTACTTCTGAGAAAGAAATTCTGGTAGACATTCTATCCATTTCTACGTGAGCTGGTCTGTCTACAATCGTGGTTTCTGAAAAAAATATATGAAAAAATAAGAAAATGTTAACTAAACAAAAATACACATTATTAATTAACTTATACATTGTATGGGAATCTGCAAGAATAAGTTAGGAGAGTGTCTGTGCTGTCAGTGCAGAAGACAAAGAAGGGTTTCTCGGTCTTCCCATTGATAACACAAAATCTCTCTAATGAGTTCTGGCTACCCTACTCACCGCCGGAAATACAACATAAGGTTATATTGTTAGCCGTGGTATTCTGTAGGGCAGAGGCACATCCCCAGTCAGACTGCTCAATTAGGACGGGAGATACCGTCATGTCCTACCGCCGTTAAATGCTTCTTTTCATACACAGGACAACAAGTGCAGGGCTAAGATGTAACCCGCATACGGTACAGAATATTCCATTAAGAACCAAGCGGTTCGGAGAGACTTTCTTCTGTCGCACCATTAAGTCCTGGAATTCCTTACACACACGTGTTACCTTCTTCCAACAGTCCCAGGTCCTTAAACGGGGCATGAAAAAGCACCTGATGAGGCTGTCTATCTGAGCGCCACCATTGTAACACTGTACGTGTTTGTAACGGTGACCCTCTTTCCTGAGACTTTGCCTTCAACTAACAAGCAGGCGGGGTGAAGTCAAATTGACGTGTCTTGAATAAAAAAGGGGCGACAGTCGATATCGGTGCCGTAGTTTTTGAGTTTATTCGTTTCCTAGAAAAGGACAATTATTTTTCTCGTACCTAGTAGGTACAGATGATGTAATAATATAAGAGTACGAGTACCAACCGTCTGCAAAGTTAGCACCTAGTTTTACCCCTTTCTTCCCCTTCTTGACGTCCTGGAACTCCGACTCTTCGTGCGTGATGGTCTTCAGCGGGTCGTAGTGGATGCCCAGCTGTTTTTTCTTCTCTTCTTCAAATAGTTCGTTTACGTCATCTTCTCTGATGGTGTGTCTTATGTTCTGGATTTCCAGAAAATTCAAATCTTACAAATTCAATATTATAGGATTCAACATTTTATAAATTCAACATTTTACTGATTCAACATTTTACTAATTCAATATCGTAATTTCATTTGACATAGAAATATTTACATATAAATAATAGTTTTAGAAAGAATAGGGTTCGGACAGACTTGGGAAGTCAGATAGCAGTCGCTTTCATAAAAGTGACGAAGTGACGAATCAAGAGGAAAGCCTCGGATGCGTCCGAGACAAATGCAAAGATGAAGAGTCTTTTAAGCGTATGGCATAAATAGTTTAAAAGATGGTCAGAAGTCTCACAACGACTGGTCCAAGATCAATCTCCCGTGAGGCTGCGATGTCAAGTGGAGGCCCTGCCAGTTCAAGTTTGCGGCCATACTTTTTCTTTTTTTTTGGGATCAGATGACTCAGCACATTTCTGCGGATATGGTAGCCTTTGTAAGCAGCCTGGAACCAGAACAAATATACTATTATACTAGGAAACCTGGTAGACGCCATTCTCCACCGCAGCACACGCAGTGTACCGACGATAGGACCACCTACCGAGTGCATTGTATTTTCAAACCATCTAGGAACCCATTGAATATACAAAGAAAATTTCATTCAAATCGGTCTATCTATTTAGGAGGAATTCCGTCATAAGTACACGTACAGATAAGATGCTTTGATTGTCACCTATTTAACGAATGAGGCTAGAGGTCAAGAGGTAAGGGTTGTCCCATAAAGTCAATTAAACCAAACAGAGAAGGGTGGAATGGAAAAGCGGACCACGGATTCCCAAAAAGGAAAAGGTGTTCCTATTAAGGTTAGGAGGTTAGAGGTCGCCCCGAAAAAAACCTGATGGTTTTATGGTTAGCTGTTTATGTTATATGATCAGATATTTTATAATGTAGTATTGTAAAAAAAATAAATAAGGAAGCGGTTCCCAGAAAATTCAGTATAGGTACCAATTAGAACAGTAAACGGATCCTTCTCTTTTTCACATGCGGAAATCCACGTTTATGGCGGTTCCGGGCCATCAATTGCCAAGGATGACGAGGCCTTTGGCATATCCTTCACGCCCCGGCTGACCTAGAGCCATCCAAGGTTCCCATCGAAGTTCGGGTGTGGAGCTATAGTAGGTACTCCCCGGATAGGAGTACACGGGGCCTAGGTTCTAAGAGACAAATTTTGAAGTCCACCACCTTTTCGCTATAAGGATGTTATAAATTACCTGGATTTTTTCTGTAGCTCTGTGCAGCTCGATGAGCGAGGGTTTGGTCTTCTTATACAGCTCTAACGTATGCGCTGCAGCTATTTCCCAGGGTTTTTCTTCTTCCTTCTTCATACCCTGAAAATTATACTTCACTTTTATATCGCCTACTATCTGTGCACCAGTACTAAGATAGGTATCCTGAAGGTTTATAAGGAACCACCTCTCTTTAATACCTCAACCTGTATCATTAGGCTTTTAAACCTCTACAGATTTCCAAAGGTCTGGAAGATTATGCCAACAATGAGAGGAGAAATACTTCACAGTTCTTCAAGTCTCTGTCACCACACTGATTAAGATGGTAAATATCTGTAATGAATTCAATTCATACATAGCTTTTTTTTCCGTGCGCAAAATTCCCACGAATACCACCCCCACCAAAAGTCGGTGGTGATTATGTTGGACTCAAACCGACCAAAACACACGCCGTTTATGAGTCTTTAATTGCTGGAGGTGAGATTATACAAGACATATCTCTCGCACCCCAATTCATACATAGCTGGTAAGGCAGGGTTTTTGGGTTTTACCTTCTTCATCAGATCTCGCCGATACCAGTAGTCCTTGTATGCGTTCCTCGCTACTTGGCACACTTTGGCTGACATTTCTTCGTCCAGAGGCACTCTGGTGAGCATCTTCTTCAATATATCGTACTCTTTCACAGTTTCTTGAAAAATAAAAATAATAAGAAAAATAATTACTATTCGACGGCCTCAGTGGCATGGCGGCAGTGCACTCGACAGTTACGTTCGGGGTGCGGGTTCAATCCCGGCTCAGCACAAAAAGTTGTATGTGTTAATATGGCTGTTTGCACTGATCTGGTTGTGCTTCAAAGAGCACGTTAAGCCGTCGGTCCCGGTTGCCATACAAACATCTATGGGTTGGTTACGGGAGTTGGAGGCCTCAAAAGTTCAACCAGTCTAACTTGGAATTTCAATATCGCCATTGGTCATTGGACCATTGGTTGTGGAGGTCAGATGGCAGTCGCTTCACGGAAAATATCGAAGTTCAGCCGCATCATACTTAGACTGGAAAGCCGACCCCAACTGAGTTGGGAAAAGGTACAGAGACTGAATGACTGCTAGTATACAATTAACACTTGTCACTCTTCACCACCACACTTGAATTAATACAACACAACCCGTTAAATTAATGATATGGAGAATTAAATAAATATGTGAACCGCGGTAGCCTAGTGGTATGGGTAATGGACTGCTGAGACGAGGTCTCGGGTTCGATCCCAGGTTTACCATGGCACACACCAATGACTGCGATGCTTTTCGAAGTTATGTGTGTATTTATCGCAGGTTTTAAAGTGCCCGGTTTATGGCAATAGGCTCGCCACCTATCACATTGGGACCTAAATACAAACTGGCTAAATGTGGGTGCTAGCACCTCTGCCTACCTCTTCGGGGATATAGGTGTGATATTATAAAAAAAGTCTATATAATATATACAACCAGGGTTGCTGTTAAGACGACGATGATGATAATGATGTATAATTGTCTAAGGTCTTCTACCTTTCCCTGCCACAGGCTCAGAAGACTCAATTTCAGTCTTTATAATCTCTGATAGAGTTTCAGCTTGGGCTCGCTCCAGGCCAAGCTGGAGCAGGTGCTCAGATACCGAGGGTCTGCAATCGCACAGGTCGTCGAGTATCTTGACCGCCATGATACCATGTTCTCGGGTGATCAGTAGGGCTGAGAGATAGTTTGTTATGAAGTCGAGAAGAGATCTTGGTTGGAGGCGCAGCACCTGACAGAGAAGAAGTATCTATGTGATGTAAGTATAAATATATTACCAAAGTAGCAGCTGCACTGCCAAAATGTACTTGAAAATAATGCCACCATACGTATCCTGTTCTTTCCTGCACAGGATTACACGCATACGGAGCAGAATATTCCATCAAGAACCAAGCAGTTCGGTGAGATTTTCTTCAGCCGCACCATTAAGTCTTGGAATTCCTTATTAGCCCACGTGTCTGCTACTTCCAAAAGTCACGGGTCCTTTAAGCGGGGCGTGAAGTAGCATCTGATGAGGCCGTCAAGCTGAGCGCCACCATTGTAACACTTTACGTGTTTTTAATGGTGACCCGCTTTCATGAGACTTTACCTTCATCTTACCATCAGGCTGGGTGAAGTCTAATTGCAGTGTCCTTAAAAAAGAAATTTAAACGAATCGAAAATATGAAGGAAGTATTTACAAGTGATATTTCCAAGCGGTATTTTTAAGTCGGCTTCATGTCATTACTTAAAACCAGTAACCGCCTGCCATTTTCATAGTAGGTATCAAACATGTAAATACAATTTGCTAACGTTTTAAGGTAGTAGTCCAAGTAAAAAATTATTTTACATATTTATTTTCCAAACTGTAACTCTCTGTAGGGATAGGCAGAGGTGTATTTTTACATTTCACTATCAACAATTTGCGCTTACACTTAATAGGGGACGAATGTATTGTTATCTATTTAATCAACATTTTGAAGTTCTCTATAAGTGGACTCCAGTTTCCAAGTTGAAACCTTAGGATGTGATCGACTATGCTGCGAAGATGATCATGGCAAAAGTGAAAACCACAAGTCACTTACTTCCCTAGAAATATCAGACATTAGCTCTTTGAGTCCTTCTGGAACTGTGAACACGTTTGAACACCCATGTTGCTGAAGCAACTCATTCATTTCGCAATTATTACTTGTATTTCAGAAACAGCAAATATTTTGATGGCTGCTTTTTTGCTGAATGTCAAGAATATTTTTTTTTATCTACATCAAACCATAGAGGATTTATTTCTGTGTGAAGTCATACTTATAGGAACAGTGTGCGAGTGACATACGTACATAAAACCTATAATAGGCGTGAGGCCTGATCGCGTGGGAGGCGGGTACACGGAAATTGTACTGGCGTGGCTAACGTGGCTCTGGAACATTTTCTTGAAAACCTAGACATTGGCGTCTCGCCATTAATAAAATAATAAATTTTTCATTGACATTGGCGAATTTGCGGCGAATCTGCTTGCAGAAGAAGCCATCTTAAGAAGAAGAAAGTAACAGAATATACGAACCATGAAAAGTTTTTTTATAAACCATTATCAACTTTGACAGAAATAGATCTTGAAGTGACGTCAATTATTCTGCACTAAAGTCACAAATCACTGTTACTAACATCTTAAATTCAGAGGAAGTCAATAAATGTCCCTATGTCCCTTAAAATTAAAGAATAATTGGGTATATCAATTACCTATATAATTATTTATTGTTGTATTAAAATGTAATTATATTTTTTTTTTTTTTTTTTTTTTTATCTATGGCACGTCAATTTGACTTCACCTCGCCTGATGTTAAGCTGAAGGCAAAGTCCCATGAAAGAGGGTCACCATTGCAAACACGTTCAGTGCTACAATGGTGGCGCTCAGCTTGACGGCCTCATCAGATGCTTTTTCACGCCCCGCTTAAAGGACCCGGGACTGTAGGAAGAAGGAAACACGTGCGCCGGCAAGGAATTCCAGGACTTAATGGTACGGCAGAGAAAAGACTCACCGAACCGCTTGGTTCTTGATGGAATATTCTGTACCGTATGCGAGTGACACCTAAGCCCTGCACGCGTTGTCCTGTGTAGGAAAGGGGAGGGTGGGATTAGTTGGAAGAGCTCATCAGAACATTCACCATGGTAGAGACGGTAAAATACTGCCAAGGACGCAACATCTCTACAGTTTAGAGCAAATATTTATGGTGGCTATAGGTACACATGAGTGCAAGGAGTGCGCTTTTTCATATTACCTAGACGGCACGGCCCCTCTTATGTAAAGTGGTTCCCGTGGCCTATGGACATTTGCAACACCAAGGGCACCTTATGCTGCTGACGTTTTAAGACCCCTCTGATACTCTTCTTGGAATCCTATATTATTACTCTGATGTTAGCCAGGCACCAAACACATAATGATATGGATGATTTTTGAAACGTCTCTAGTACTTCAGGGCACTCATTTGGATTTCCTACTTCACCCTGTTCACCTGAACGTAATAAAACTTATTAAAAAACTTAATGATGAACGTATTTACATAATTATGACAGTTCTTCAACAGCATGTATTCAACGAATCTGCGTATACGCAACACAATGAAAATGATATGCAAACAAATGCATTCAGGTCAGATAATGATTCAAAATATTTTGGACAGAGCTGATGTCAACACGCGTGGATAATGTTAAATACAATATTATTAGACAATTTAAAGTTATTGAAGTAATTAAATGAGGATATTGGTGTACGGGATCTAAGATCTTCGAAGAAGAATGGATAATGGACTGCTGAGACGAGGTCTCGGGTTCGATCCCAGGTTTTACCAGTGCACACACCAATGACTTTTCGATGCTTTTCGAAGTTATGTGTGTATTTATCGCAGGTTTATAAGTGCCCGGCTAATGGCAAAAGGCTCGCCGCCTATTAAATTGGGATCTAAACATAAACTGGCGAAATGTGGGTGCTAGCACCTCTGCCTACCCATTCAGGGATATAGGCGTGAGTTTATGTTATGTTTATGTTATATTATAACATGAAATTCTTCAAGAACGGCATTAGAAGGTTTCCACAGGGTTGGCAGCCCGAATACTCCAGTGTTGCAAACGTCCATAGGCTCAACTGTGTTCCTACAAATGGTATAAAAAAGAAACGTTTAAATACCCGGCAGTACTTAAAGTGGCAGGCTAGCAACAGTGATTGTTTATAAGAGTAATTGAGTGGTTTTCCTATAAGATGGGAAATAGTGCCAGCCTCAGTACTACGACATTCGGTAGACCACAGATAACCGTGGTTAAGACTAGGGACTAAACGTCACGGGATTCACACGTGAATCATTCGATTCAGTAGGAAATGCGTACATACTTACAAATGCAGATAGTGTTAACCAGTCTCAGGCTTTGTGCCTAAATATGAGGCATTTTCACTAGGGCTGTCCACTCGTGTAGAAAGTCTACTTCCTACTACGAGTATCCTATTCTACCCTACCATAATTTTTAAAAGGTTTTTATTACAAGCGCAAATAGAGCAATAGTCTCTTCATGACTCCGTTACCGAATGTAAAATGAACTCAAATATGCACTTTCTATGACAGCCGGGTATTTTTTGTCAAGTTGATAGGTTTATAAAAACACACCCCTAGTCATTCACACCTTGGTTTTGTGTAAAAGTATGTATATCACTATCACACTTTGTCCCTCTAATCTAAGTATGTATTTCTAGTGACTATATGTATATGTATACACACATACTTACATACGCTCACGCCCGTAATCCCCGAAAGGGTAGGCAGAGGTGTATTAAACACCCACATTTCGCCAAGTATGAGCCTATTGTCTATACTATTATGTATCTTATTAGTATTTATAACATTTGATATTTTGAATTTGTTTAGATGCTTACTGACTTTTGATTAATCTTACTGAACGGATCTGGCAGAACTTGGTACAGGGAGGTAGACCGGAGCCTGAAATAATATATGGGTTACTTGTAATCCCTGGATTCGGCTCCAGTTGTCCAGCAACTCACGAGAGCCGAATACGAAGTAACAGGAAGTAAGGGGATTCTTTTCCATTCACCATGCAACTACGGCGTATTAATTAACGGAAAAGGTATTGTAAGTTTTTTTTGGAACTTCGATATCGCTATTGGTCATGGACCATTGGTTGTGGAGGTCAGATGGATGGAAAATATCGAAGTTCAGCCGCATCACAGTTAGACTGGAAAGCCGCCCCCAACTGAGTTGGGAAAAGGTTCAGAGAATAATGATGATAATGCGGTATTGTAAGTTGGTCTAATCTGACAATCAAACACGGTACCTCAGGCACATTAGTTGCACTGACTACCACTGTGTTCTTAACAATATCAATCCAGTACCTACGTATAATAATAGATCTTTACATATGAAATTGCGGAAATTTTGTTATAGTTTCATGAGTTCGTTATTCCTGTAATCTAATAGATATTTCCATTATTTATATTTTTCTAGTTCACGATATTATTCATTAAAAATAAAAAAAAAAGTTGATATCCCTAATAACGTTAAAATGACGTGACAGACAGATACATGAATTAATTAATCATACCTACCACCTATTTATATGTATATTAATATGAATGTACTTATAGCAATTACTCAGACACAATATTCTTTGTGACGGACCATTTTATATTGACCTTTCAAGGCCCTTTCGATTTCCTTTGTAACTCCTTTAATATTAACTCAAACGCATGACGCGGAAGCTCAATATGAATCGGTCTAGCTAACATAGAACTAATTAACTTTACACCTTATGTACCCGATATCATTCAAAATTGACCTTTATAATAATGGAATAAAGTTGTTTGGTATTTTAGCTGGAGTTACAACTACGTTTGTATAGTATACACTGATTATAAACGTTTATTTGGTATTGGAGCTCATACCGCGTGGTCGTGCCCATCAGAAGAGATACGTAATATTATTATCAACACGCGTCAATAAATTGATAACATTGTGACAATAATTTGTGAGCCACATGTGTGTGGCAAAAAGATTTTTTCATGACAAAATACCCACATACCGCCAATTTGAAATGTGAATAAGTGGAAGTGATATAAGTGGTGTTAATAATTTCAAGTCAACAAAGTGGTGATAATAGTATAAGCAAGTGAAATATAAGTGGGAATTCAACATAAATTTAAAAAATCGAACAGAAATAATTCAAAATGGAAGTCGTCACCGCTCGAGCTATATCGATGCTAGCCCTCGGCATCGGTAGCTTCCTCACAGGAATGCTTCCAACTTGCTTCTCTGAAAGAACTAGACAGAGCCACCCTTTTTTGATATCCTGCCTTCTCTGCTTCGGTGGTGGAGTTCTCCTCTCGACATCTCTAGTCCACATGCTCCCAGAAACCAGAGAAAAGTTACCGGAATATTCTGAAGTGATGTTATGTATTGGTTTCTTTACTGTATACCTAGTTGATGAACTATCTCATTTGGTGTATAAAACTAACAGTCATAGTCATAGTCATAATCATAGTAACGAAAGACGGGATCTCGGAGAACGGTCGAGTTTGCTGGTGAGAGATGATGCGGAGTTTAGAGAAAGACATGACGGAGGTTCCGAGCTGTGTCACGTCAGTCATACAGAACCGTGTAATAGAAACGCTTCAAGCGTGATTGGACTGCTTTCAGCGCTTTTTATTCACAGTGTCTTAGAAGGATTGGCGATTGGTTTACAAGAGAATACGACTCAGGTAAGACCGTTTTTTATTTTCACCTCAATGACTTGTCTTGTAGGCGGGACTTAAAACACATTCGTAAAGGTAACATAATCATATCGGTTACAGAGTAAAAGGGTTACAAAATCGAAAGTGTTACAGTTATGAATGTGGTTTTGAATCTGTTAATCGTTGACACTTTCGTTTGTGTAACCGTTATAAAAATGTAACAGCTATTAAACTGTTAACAGTATTAATATATTGTGCTAACCGTAAAAGCTACGCCGGTATATTTACTCAACACCATTTATCCTGGCCTTAGTTCCGGTCTTATATGAAGCTGTCACCTCGCACTCCCCTCAATCTCCTAAAAATGTTATATACGGTTTTTTCGTAACCGTGTGATTCCCAACAGAGTAGAATTTGGGTCACCAGAACTCTTCCCGTGCGGTGCCGTATAAAGGAAGATAGATAAATAATTCTTTATTGTACACATTAGAACAATGTTAGCAGTATAAATAAACTACTAAAAGGTATAGGGTAACATCAGACAGATGTATAAATCCCAGACTCAACCCCAGATGCATGGCTTGAGTCAAACTCACCCTCTATTGATGAATATGAAATGTGAGTGTTGATTCACTTCTACCTACCCCAGAGGGCAAATTGGCGTGAAAGTATAGATGACAACATGATGATTGACGGAGGTAGGACATGACGGTATTTCTCATCCTAATTGAGCAGTCCGACAGGGGAAGTACCTTTGCCGTACAGAATACCGCGACTAATAATAACCTTGGGTTGTTTCCGGCGGTGATATGGTAGCAAGAACTCACTGGACAGGTTTTTGTGTTGTCGGTGGGAAGACCGAGAAACCCTTCTTTGCCTTCTGCACTGACAGCACAGAGGCTCTCTTAACCTCCCCCCCCCCCCCCTTCCCTCTCTTCTTCTCTATATGGGTCGGCAGCACGAATGGTACGCCCTTAGTGTTGCAAACTTCCGTAGGCCACGGTAACACTTTCCATCAGGTGGGCCGCGTGCTTGTCTGTCACTGGTATTAAAAATGTATACCTATATGGCGTTCTAATTGAAATCCTTATCATATTTGAAATTTCAGAGATTGACACACAGAATCGAAACTACAACTGTTTATGGTTAAGACAATGAACTTTTTATGGCCATGCCGGACATGTTACGATTTTAAATGCCATCTGAAGGTATAGCTAGATCAATAATATTATTAACGCTACTGTATGCGTACTGTATTAGTCATTATCTAGACAAATACTTGTATGTTGAGTACAACACCAGCTGTGTGTGATTGAGCATTTGTCACCTCAGCTGCCAACTGCTAGATTATTATTTATACTTACATTATAAAATATCCCCATTTCGTCTTTTTTATACCATTTAGGTGGCAGACAAGCACACAGCCCACTTGATGGAAAGCTACACCGTGGCCTATGGACGTTTGCAACACTATGGGTGTTACACATGTGCTGTTACCCTGTAGAAACCTTCTAATGCCCTTCTTGAAGAACCCTATATTGTTGTCGCTTGAGAAAACCACGGTAGGGAGTTCATTCCATTGCTTGAGCGTGCGCGGGATGAAACTTCTTTCATACAGCACAGAGCGCACCGTTTCCGGTCGTAATGTGTGAGGATGAACTCCCTCTCTATGGCGAGCGGTGCGATGATAGACAGTACGTGTGTGCATCATTTCGAACATTTTTTCAGAACACAAACCATTATATAGGCGGTAGAACACACAGTGAGGCTAAGTCCTTCCTGATGTTCAGCGGTTCCACACCGCCTGAGAGTAAGGGATTGTCAACGATTCTCAGCGCCCGTCTTTGTACCGAGTCGAAGCTGCCCCTAATTACTATTTTTATTACCGTATTAGATACTATTACCGATACTATTATTTACTATTATGACGACGTCAAGCCAGGACTTCTTACGACACGCGAGTCACACATACTTAAGTCACCGTGGCATCATTACATCCAAGTCAAACGAAATTGTTTTCGTAAATCTCACAATTGTAACGGTTGCAAAAGGCATTTCATATGAAATCCATCTTAATGATATAAGCATCTCATCACAATGTACCGAGTGCCAGATAAATATAACATTTTTAAGATGAAAAGCCCACTGAGTTTCTTGCCGGAGTCTTCTCAGGCCGCGTTTCGAACCGGTGGTCCATTTGCTAGACTAACCTATAATATATTTTTAATTTTGTCAGTGCTGTTTAATGGTCTTAAAGAATGTATGATTATTCTATTTTTGAATTTGAATTTGCAGAAGTTTTGAAAACGAAAAAAATGTAAAAGCATAATAAACACTCATTGTTATTTGGTCTGCAAACAATGAGTGTTTCTTAGTTCGTAATATCATTGACGTGACGTAATATTCAGAGAACTTGACCTTAATGGTTCTTATTCTAGAGAGCGTGTGTCGCAGTTTCAAATCTTAGTTGATTGAGTCTTTGACAATAGTCTCAGTGATCAAATTATCACTACACTGACTCATTCAAAAACAGAATTATATTTAAATCCTACGAACTATCAGAAACATTGAACGATTTTTCTTATTATTTTTTAACATTGTTTTTTTGATAACTACCCCCAATATCGCAATGAACTACTGACTGTTCTTGTATATGTGTGTTTTTTGTGGCAATAAATTATTTTCATTTTTTTCATTTCATATTGTAGGTCCCGGCTTCGTTTGTTAGCATTGTAAAAGTTTGCTAGTCGGTAGGAATGCTTACGACCAAAATTTTAGTATTGAAGGTATGTACTTATACCTTGGATCCGGATAATAAGGATCCTTGCACACGCGATGGCCGTTAAATGAATACTAATTCATGTCAGGTCATGAATAACTACTAAGTTAATCTAAATCACTTATATTTATATTTTAAACCGCTAACTGTTACTTCTGTACTTTGATCTGTATAGGTAATTTTCTTTTAATAGGCAAATCTCTAAATTCATTAGGGAGTTTTTAAAGAAGCGTATTCAATTTAAATTATCCTGAAAGAATTTGAAATTTTGTAGGGCCTAATGATGCAACGGAGGTTCAAAATATAACACGAGTCCACTAAGGAAGGTGCAGTGTGAACAAGATTAGAATTTCACGCGGGCACTTGTGCAAACAACAGCTTTATTTCTACATAACATAATGTAACATAAACTCACGCCTATGTCCCTAAGGGGTAGGCAGAGGGGCTAGCACCCACATTTCGCCAGTTTATGTTTAGGTCCCAATGTAATAGGTGGCGAGTCTATTGCCATTAACCGGGCACTCATAAACCTGCGATAAATACACACATAACTCCGAAAATCATTGAAAAGTCATTGGTGTGTGTCATGGTAAAACTTGGGATCGAACTCGAGACCTCATGTCAGCAGTCCATTACCCATACCACTAGGCTACCGCGGTAATTTTAAACATTGTGACTTAAACAAAATTAACATCATATCAAACACATTCTCACAGAATCAGATAAAACTATTCATAATTTTTAAATCTAATGCACTCGGCGGACCATTTTATAACCCGTCTTGAATCTTGGATAAAAAAAAACTTAACACGTTTTCCTTGTAGTGTCTTTCAAAACTTTTATTTGATTTTGTTTAGAACTGCAGATGGAATAAACAACAATTAAATAGGATTTTTTATTTAGTTTTTTTTAATTACTTAACTTTACTTTTATTACTTTTTTATTATTTTTGTTTATTTATTATATAGTCGTCGTTTTTATTTTTATTTTCATTAGGTTTTTATCGGATTTATTTTGTTTTCGCAAAATAATGATATGAATGTTACCTATTTATATTTTAACAGTTTTTATATTTATATCAATGAAGTAGGGTACTTCAAGAAAATTTCACATTGGACCAAATGCAATCAGGACTAACTCAAGATTGCTAACACGCTAGAATGATACTAAAGCATTCAAAAAAGGTAGGACGCACTGGTATCACCCGTCCCAATTAAGAAGTCTGAATGGGGAAGTACCTCCGCCATACAGAATTCCGTGACTAATAATAACCTCGTGTTGTGTTCCCGGCGTTGAGTAAGGCAGAGCTCAATGAAGAGTTTTTGCGCTGGCGGCACAGAAGCTCTCTCAATCTCCCCCCCCCCCCCTCTCCTCACCATCATACTACTTCAAGAAGGACATCAGAAGGTTTGTCAAGGGTCGACAGCAGAAGTGCGGCGCCCATTGTGTTTAAATGTCCTGAGGCCACGGTAACCACTTTCTGTCAGTAGCACTAGCATGAACTCCTACCGAATTCGATACCTTTAAATTACGAATTCGATAGTATTTCGTGCTAAGGCTACAGGTGGCGTTTAGTAATCTGCCACGTAAGTGATATTCCTCAATCATCCTTCTTCCTGTAGGAACTGATTGTAGTCCTGGAAGGACTGTAGTCCCGGGTCCTTTAAGCGGGGCGTGAGAAAGCATCTGACGAGGCCGTCAAGCTGAGGGCCACCATTGTAGCACTGTAGGTACGTGTTGGCAATGGTGACCTCCTTTTATGAGACTTTGTCTTTAGCTTAACGTCAGGCGAAGTGAAGTCAAATTGACCTGCCATAATAAAAAATAAAAAATCATCATCATTCTACGCTAGCTACGGTTGCATCAATTATAATTTTACTCACGCTAGACATTATTGTTTGAAGTTCTATGATGTAAGTACACAGATGTTTGTAATGATTATAGGTATTATAAATATTTTCCTTGTTCAATTAATACAAGTTGCGCTTGGGAATCACCTGTCGTGGTTACTTTTATAAATATTTAATGACATAAGTAGGTAGATACGTAAAAACTTGCCTACAATTTGTTACTGTGTAAGATTTAAATTTGATTCATTAGAATAATTTGTATGTTTATCGTAATATGCACTAAATCTTATCATTTTATCTTGCATGTTAATAGATTTTAATATACCTACATTCTTATTCTCCTTCATTCAACTATATGCATACTTAGAAATTACATTTATAAAATACATAATATAAAAAAAACATCTGACGACCTTCGTGGCGTGTTGGTAGTGAATAGTGAACCCGACTGCTACGCAGGAGGCGTGGGTTCGATTCCCGCTCAGTGCAAATATTTGTGCCTGAATATGAATATTTGCATTGGTCTGAGTGTTTCTATGTTCTATGTATGTATTTTATTTTGTAGGCAAGTTAGTAAACTGATATTCGGCCGAGACAGTGAATGTTGACGGATAGTTTTGGAATTAGCGCGATATATACAACCTAGACTCAGCCTCTGATGCCCGGAATACGGCAACAGGCTCACCCCTATTACGTGGGACCGAATACAATGATTACTGAAATGTGTATTTGTCCCCCCTGCCTAATTCTCCGGTGATTTACGGGGGATTATATAGTATTGTATAAAAAAACTGTAAAGCAACGGAAACGCCAAGCTCAGTCTAAACAATACCTGCCAAATATATTGCGAAAAAAACCGTTAAAAATAATTTCAATTATAATTACTTATCATAATAATTTCAGTTATCTACAACACATCTAAACGAAATCATAAAATAAATTGTAGTAAGTACTGCGAAATTAAATTTGTTTTATTTTTCATGGCAAATAAATGATTAGGCAGGTATTACTTACGACAAAGGTAGATGGAGTAATAAATGATTTCACATACAATTATATTATCTATATTATGTGTACATAGAGTACTTAGTTGAAACTATTTGTACATTACTATTTCTAGACTAGCGCAATATAATGTTTAAGTACCAATCTACGTTATCATTTTGCTATGAAATAATCAAATAATCATTTTGACATTGACACCAATTATTTCAGAAGTTTATTAACTACCTAAGTATACTCCATTTGTTTAGGTACTTAAATAAAGGTAAACAATGATGAAATACAACAATGAAAGTAATGGCAAATGGGCTCACCACCTATATATTAGGTACA
Source organism: Pelosia muscerda (assembly GCA_963691645.1). Lineage (NCBI taxonomy): Eukaryota > Metazoa > Arthropoda > Insecta > Lepidoptera > Erebidae > Pelosia > Pelosia muscerda. The sequence continues at coordinate 1,474,566 of OY829114.1, read as the reverse complement.
TTGGGACCTAAACATAAACTGGCGAAATGTGGGTGCTTAGCACCTCTGCCTACCCCTGCGGGGATATGGGCATGAGTTTATGTTATGTTATGTAAGTACCTAAAAAATGAACAATAAATGGTCACACATCATGGATGCCTAAGACCGTGCGAAGTGCTGGAAGAAAAACTGGAAAACGGACTGATGACTTCGAGCGTTTACCTTACAGGCCAAGTCAAAAGCGGGTTATGATTTCGACAGGCTATATAATATATGTAGGTTTATCTGTTCCCTCATAGCTTCTCAACTGCTTATTAAAATTGGACGAAAGAGGTATCGTTAGAAGCGATGGTTTGCTGGTTATAGGCTATATGACGTGTCACTGAATGTGTTACCTTCTAGCGTTCATTGAGCGCTGTGTAAAAAAAATGTCGTCTATATACCATGTTGAGTTTTACCACCAACTACAACAGTGTGCCCTGGGTTTTTTTTACTTATGGCACGTCAATTTGACTTCACCTAGCCTGATGTTAACTGAAGGCAAAGTCTCATGAAAGAGGGTCACCATTGCAAATACGTTCAGTGCTACAATGGTGGCGCTCAGCTTGACGGCCTCATCAGATGTTTTTTCACACCCCGCTTAAAGGACCCGGGACTGTAGGAAGAAGGAAACACGTGCGTTGTGAATATAACTATTTGTATTGGTCTGGGTGTTTCTATGTATAATAAGTGTGTATTTACAAAAACCATAACACGAGCTAGTTAAGCTATGCTTACCCTGGGTCTAGACGGCGTTGTGTATATTGTCCTAGAATATTTATTATTATTGTTTATTACTAACTGTCGTCAGCGGTTCCGCCCGCGTTGACTCGTGATCCCATTCCCACTGCTCCATAAAACACTTTCTTTAGAGTTCAAGGAACAATTAAAAAAAGCAATATTCGAAAGTCGTCTTCGAGTTATGCGGTTACCAACATTTTTCGCGATTCATTTTTAGGTATATATCCACATAGATAGTTGCTGACGTCGCATCACATATCGCGTCCCAGCTGCATCGGAGTTATCAAAGAAATTTGAGTAGCCTTGTCGAATCGTCTCCATTCTTTAAATACGAAGTCTCCCGTAGAATGGAGAAAGAAGCAAGCAACGAACGAGACATGACTAAGATCATGACATTATGCTCGCTTGCACTGAATTGTTTCTTCGCATAAATCCGGATTTATACTGCTCATATTATTTTGATTATTAAATTTAAATACATAAACACAGTGATAATATCCGTCGGAGTCATAATCACCCGTGTAATGACCTACATCGGTAGATAACGTACCATATTGACAAAGATAACTTTCAAACGTTACGAATTTTGTGATAAGTGATAAGGATAGTACAATCTGTGTATTATGTACGTGGCTACTTATGACACCTCTGTGGCGTGGCGGTAGAATCGAATAATAAGTCAGCAGGTACGATTCCCGCTCAGTGCAAATATCATATCAAATCAAATTCATTTATTTGCTAGAACATGGTGTATAGTTATAATAACATAGTGTAGTTCGCTCATATTCTGCCATGTGATGGCGTGCAAATTTATTACATTTGTCAATTTCTTACATCTACATTGAATCTATAATCATTGCCATTATGTTCTTATTATTATTATTAATTAAAATCATTATTTATTTATGTTCAAGGGTCATTCTATAAATTTGTCATTCAGATATTCATGTACGTCATAATAATTTTTATTTAGTAACATTTCAAACAGTGTCCTTTTAAATGATCTTACAGATAGTTCAGCAATGTTTTTCGGCAAATGATTACCTATACATTTTTACACACATGCAACAAAATAAATGTTCATAGTGCTGGGAAATAATATTCATTTAAAACTTTAAGTTATTACAAAAAGATTTAAATAAATTGCCGAATTTGTGCACTTTTGCGTACGCAAAAGAATGACACTCGCACTATACCTATTTCGAAGTATTGCAGCTAGACCAGTAGTTGAACTTTTTAGAGCTCCAACTATACGTAATGAGTGCCATAGATGTTCGTATGACAACCGGAATCGATGGCTTAACGCTCCGAGGCACGACCACACCAGTGCAAATAACCATATTCATGCATACAGATATTTGCACAGTTCGAGGATCGAACCTGCGTCTCCTGCGTAGCAGTCGCGTTCACTATCGCCTCGCAACAGCTCGTATAATATACTGTACCTAGTCCAATAAATTGAACAGTGCATGCAGTGATAAATTTATCGCTTCATTAAATAAAATATTTATTCTTATCTTAAAAAGTCGTTGACTTTTAATAATATCAATGCAATAAATCAAAAATATATTATGTTTATACAGAATGGAATTTTTTATTCCCACCCGGATGAAAAGATTTAAAAGTCTTTGAATACGATTTTTTTTTCTGAATTAAACAAATGTTCCTTGTGAGCAATCTTCGGCTTTGTTAATAAAAAATCCACTCCATACATATAATTTACACATGTGTCATTATCATCATGCGTTAATCCCGGTCGTATCCAACTGCGTTGCCTTGCCTTGCCTTGCCTTGCTTTTTGCTTTTTGCCTTGCCTTGATATTTTATTATTGCATCTCTAATCCTTCCCTCTCTGGACTATGGAGCCCCATATCTTTGGAAGGTGTCACGCTGAAGCCAAGACGTATAAAGGTCCTCTTAAAATAATTTAATATGCTATATGTATCATTTTGGGTTCGATTCCCGCTCAGTGCAAATATTTGTGTGCATGAATATGAATATCTGCATTGGTCTGGTTGTTTCTATGTATACCTAATATGTATTGTATTTACATAAAAAAATGTATCTAAGTATATTTATCCGCATTCTAGAACCCGTAATACAAGCTAATTAAGCTTTGCTTACCATGTGTCTAGGTGGCTTTGTGTAGATTGTCCTAGAATATTTATTTATTTATTTATATGTATGTAAAAACGGAGAATAACACAAGGCATTTGATATATAGAAGGAAAATACGTCGCGTTAACTCGTACTCAACATAGTAACATATAAATAGATATAAATTGATTGCGGTGTACAGGGCGTTTTGCAACAATATAATTCAGTAGGCAACTTCTGTGGCAACTAAAAGAGACTACCCTTGGCAACTGGTGGTCCAAACGGCCGTGCGGTTTTGGTCGGATATAACCACCCTTACTGAATTCAGCGGGGGGTTTCCTTGGGGATATCCGCACGTGATAAGAGACTGGGGGCAACTGTTGCCTACCTGATGGGCCACGTCGTATGCTTGTCTACCAGCCATGTGTAGAAGAATCTTCAGGATCCAAGTCATCCTCATAGCATTGGAGGCTTATTTAATATCGATATGATTTCGACCCCATTTCGAGACCCTAAAATTTATTGTTTTCTATTTTTTATTCCCAATTTTCATTTATTATTTTTATGTTCTATTTTCCATTCTCTATTTTTTATTTCTACCAGCCTATGCCCACGGCTCCGCCTGCGTGGCTATGTTATCGCGACCCAAGCGCCATCTGTGCAACTCAAATTCTATACCTATTACTAATCATAATTCTGGTTCTACTTAACCGATTACAATAAACCAACGTAAGATTTTAAGTTGGACCAAGCCCCTTCAAACAAATAAAAGCACCTCTGCGTACCCCTTCGGGGATATAGGCATGATATTTAAAAAAAAAAGATAGTACATAAATAGAAGATACATATTCATTTTCATATTTTCCATTTTCTATATTTTCAAATTATTGACACGAGCATTGTCGCTGGAAAAAATTGGTCGGAGCTCGAGTCTTGTCAGAATTTACTTTTCCAATCTAAATCGACTTCTCTTTAATTAAAAGTACAGGTATTTAATTTTACACAATTAAATTGTTTCAACAAGAGGAAAATACTAGATCATATATTATTTTTACATCGGTGTTTTTCCTGGTCTTCACAACTAGATGATATTTTCTGCAATGGAAATGGATATTATTGCCTCCGTTTTCCGTTCGTCGCCCCTTTCGATACCCTTCTCGTGTAATCGGGTGGTGGTACTTGTCACACGAATAGTACTTTACTACATATAAAATAAAGTCGCGTTCTCTGTCCCTATGTCCCTTTGTACGCTTAAATCTTTAAAACTACGCAACGGATTTAGATGTGGTTTTCCTTAATAGATAGAATGGTTAAAGAGGAAGGTTTATATGTATATAAAATCATGCTACGACCAACAGGTGCGGAGCAGGGATGAAAAATGTTGCAAAAACGGGATGACGCATACGAAGTTGCGCGGGTCAGCTAGTCTATACTAATATTATAAAGAGGAAAGATTTGTACCTATTTTTGTATGTTTGTAGGTATGTTTGTAATGGATAGGCTCAAAAAGTACTGGGCCGATTTAAACAATTCTTTCCCCTTTAAAAGGCTACAATATCTAGGAGTAACATAGGCTACATATCATCACGCTACCATACAAGGGAGCGGAGTAATAATCATAAATCTCAATTGATCCGGTAAATTTCTATACATTGGCGCTAATATCGCTAACAATTTCCGTTGTCATGACAGCAAGGAAAAGTAGTATAGAGAGTCGTACAACGCGATAATCGACATCCACGCTGGCCGAGCCGCGAGCAACAGCTAGTATTTAATATACAGACAGATACCAAGTTAAAAATGGTTCAGCGGTACTGTTTTTTTATCAGTGCGCGACGTACCGTATACGGAGATAACGTTCTTCATTTTTATTTTTGTTTGACAACACAAATGATATTCAAATTGCTTTATAATTGACTTATGTTATGCCCAATGCCGTTTTAACCATAGGCACTCGGGGCACGTGCCCCGGGCCCAAAACCTTCTGGAGGCCCCCCGAAAAAGAGAATTTCTCGCACAATAACTGAAGAAAAAATCTAAAACGATAAACTTACCAAAGGGGCCTCTAAAGGCTTCTGTGCCCTGTAAAGACTGCTCTGTTTATGCTAGAGAGATAGCAAATAAGCACATGCGCAAGATATTTTATATTTTACTACTGACCCGCGCAACTTCGTCTGCGTCACCCCGTTTTTGCAACATTTTTCATTCCTGCTCCGTACCTGTTAGTCGTAGCATGATGTTATATACATATAAACCTTTCTCTTTAACCATTCTATCTATTGAAACAAACCGCATCAAAATCCGTTGCGTAGTTCTAAAGATTTAAGCATACAAAGGGACAAGGAAAATAGGGACAGAAAACGCGACTTTATTTTATACTATGTAGTGATAGTGACTATGTGATGATATGTTTGTAAACTCATTTTCAGTTTTCTACTAGGGTTAGTGATTTGTGGTGTACCTAGTGATGTAGTGATTTATGGTGTAGTTGGGTTGTCGAGGTCCGATGGTAGTCGTTTCACGGAAAATATTGAAGTTCAGCCGCATCTTAGTTAGACTAGAAAGCTGAATCCAACCGAGTTGGGAATAGACTCAGACAATGAATAATGACGCAATATAAATTATCTGTCATACATAATATTTTGGATAAAAAAATAACAATACTTATATATTAACTCAGTACGTAAGTACTCAGTACGTACTCAGTCCTATTGTACATTAGAACAACTATAACTCCTACTAACTCTCATTGATGCTAATTTATTGGTGTACAATAAAATCTATCTATCTGTTATGTCACTCGATAAAGTTTTTATAAATATACCTACATACATACATATACTCACACACTTTTTACCAACCAATGTAGATACCTACTCGTTCTCATGTCATAGGGGGTGAACCTATTGCCGCATTCCGGGCACTATTGTTGACTCGAGTCATGCATCTGATGATGAGTCTGGGCTGTTATCTATCTGATGTTAAACATTTCTTTTTCTTTTTCTTTATACCTACCTACTTCCATTATGTTTAAATTTACAGTAACTAATTCATCTGCTATCGACTTGTATGTTTTGTTAAACAAATTCTATTTTATTATGGTTGACTAATATTTCCGATACGTTTAAATGGCGTTATTATACATTAATAATAACGTAACAACGTTAGCAACATTAGGGGCTAGACTTGGCGATGGTACGATGCGCGAGTGCTTGGGCAGCCGCCGCCTCCTTCTGCAAGCTAGTAATGCTCGAAAAGGTCCTCCTCTAAGTTGGAGCGGGTTCAGAGAAGACTCGGAGGGGACTCGGATGTCGGAGGTCGTAGAATGACCTCCGTCCCCCATGAGCGCGGGCCTGGGGGTGATGGGTGAAGCTGCCTGTCACCCTAGCAGACGCAGGCCACGGCGATGTCGTAAAGTGCCACCCCATATCCAGGGGCTAGATGGGGACACCATGGTCCCCACATTAGGGGAAAAGGGTCATCTCAACAGAGATATCCCCAGGTCTGCCGGGGTGCGAGAGATATGTCTTGTATAATCTCACCTCCAGCAATCAAGGACCCATGGACGGCTTGCGTTTTGGTCGGTTCGAGTCCGACATAATCACCTCCATCGGTTTTTGGTGGGGATACGTGGGGATTTTGCGCACGATAAAAAAGGGGGTCGTTAGACTTGTGCTGCCTATCCTAATCTAACTACGACGTCACTACTACGTCACAACGATCCTGCATCGCGAAAATGAAGTTCTCTCGCTAGTACAGTATATATACAACAACCCAACGACAACCGTTAGGGCTGCGGCCCGCCAGGCGCGATCACCTTGCCTGGTCGCAGGATCCTCCCTTTGTGTTGGAGGGACATCACATCCCGTTCCTCCAAACCATATAACAACCTATGACTACCTCTGATGGTAAGTTTTTTTCAGGTACTTCTACTCTTCGCAGCAGTCGCCTCCCACAAGTTCGTGGTAGGATTCTGTCTCGGTGCGGAGCTGTGTGAGAACTTCCCGTCTCGCCTGTGTACCCATATCTTCTGCGTGGCTCTGTTCAGCCTGGGCTCCGTGGCTGGCATTGCCGTGGGCTCTGGGCTAGAGAGCGTCAGCGGGTTGAAGGATTCTATTGCTGTACCGATCATGCAGGTAATTTTAAATAGAAATCTATCTATAAGTATATATAAAAGGAATTGCTGTTCGTTAGTCTCGCTAAAACTCGAGAACGGCTGGACCGATTTGGCTAATTTTGGTCTTGGATTATTCGTGGAAGTCCAGACAAGGTTTAAAAGGTGAACAAATATGAAAATGCTCGGAATAGAGCAGCGGGAACGGGATCAGAAGTCCACGCGGGCGGAGCACAGCTATTTAATTATATCTCTTTCTTAAGAGGTTTATAAGTGCCCGGTTAATGGCAATAGGCTCGCCTATTACATTGGGACCTAAACATAAACTGGCGAAATGTGGGTGCTAGCACCTCTGCCTACCCCTTCGGGGATATAGGTGTGAGTTTATGTTATGTTACTTAAGAGGTGATGAACGGAAAAATAAGCAGACGATATCACTGTAACAGAAGGAAAATTCTGTACAAACCCTGGCCAGCGTAGAAATAATAGACCAAAGCGTTCCGACAGTGTGAGGGACCTATGTCCAGCAGTGAACTGTGATAGGCTAATTGATTGATTGATCTAACTTTCAGGGTTTTTATGAGGGCTTCAACCCTTATGACCATAACCCAAATTTTTGAAGCGTATTAGATGATATTAAAAAGGCAGGTCATGAAAATCAAAATAGTTTCCTCTGTTCATACAAAAATCCTGGGGTCGAAAAGAAGTATAAGGGGCCTGGTAAAGAGATTGATGAAATGTGGGTATCTATGCACCTCTACCTCACCTTTCTGATAAAACAAGTGTGACTTCATGTATTGTATGTAAAAATTGCGCTTCAAAAGGACTATTTTCATTAGAATATTTATAATTGATTTAAGCGCCATCTGTTAAGAAAATAAATCAACATTCCAGGGGCTAGCGGCTGGCACGCTTCTCTACGTCACTGTTAGTGAAGTACTGCCCCGCGAGAGGGCGCGCTGGCACGAAAGAAAACGCACTGGAGGCATCATACAATTGCTTTGCGTTTTACTAGGATTTGTTCTCATGTATTTGACGACTAAGTATTTAGGTAAGTAATGATTTTATTAACTGTTTGCTTAACTTTATTAATTATTGAATTATTAATGAAGTTATATCTCTTACATGGTTTAGCTACTAGACGCTAGATGCCGCTGTAAGAATCTTGTAAATTCAATTTCTTGTGAAGGAAAACTTCAATCTTAAAATGTATTTTTAATGTAAAGCAGAAAACTGCTGAGATATCTTTCGAGAATAGTTTTGTTTTTTTTTACGCAGACCTCTGTAGCGTGGCGGTAAAAAGCGCGACCGCAATGCGGGGGCGTGGTTTCGATCCCCGCTCATTGCAAATGTTTGATGATGGCTTGCAAATCAATGGTCGTATAGTGGAGCACGTTAAGTCGTCGGTCCCAGTTATCAAACGAACATCTTTGGGTCCCAGTTATCATCTTTCATCATCATTTATTACCTACAGGAAAATGGAGCTCTAAAAATTCCAGCAACTGGTCTAACTGTTCGATATTACCAATTGGTGATGTATAGCAATCACTTCACGGAAAATATCGAAGTTCCGCCAAACCCACAGTTTGACTGGTAAAAGTGGATCACAGTCTCTTAGATGAAAGCTTTGGATACGACTGGGATTGATGATAGGATGAAGAAGTTTTGTTCGTACGAGGTCTAATTGGAATGCCTTACCAGCGCACGTGTTTCCGTCTTCCTACAGTCCCGGGTTCTTTACCGGACGTGAAAAAGCATCTGATGAGACCGTCAAACTGAGCGTCACCATTGTAACACTGTACGTGTTTGTAATGGTGACCCTCTTTCCTGAGACTTTGCTTTCAGCTCACCATGAGGCTAGGTGAAGTCAAATTGACGTGTCCTAGATAAAAAAAAAATATTTTGCTGCTATGAAATATTTAAAAAATATCTCGACATTCCCTCTTATTTTTCACAGTAGATCCGTGTTCCCTTAATTCCTTTGTATATACATGTATATAAATAAATAATTCTATTATTTTCAGATCATGATGCTGACTGATTCTCAAAAATGAAGATCAACTTAGAATAAGTACATATCCAGTTATGTAAGATAAGCGAACCTAAAAAAAATGTTAATGCATAAAATGTATTATTTTAATCAAACCAAAATCCTAGAAGGATTTTGTGACAATATTAATGTAAGAAATACTTAATTTTTTCAAGAATTTTATGACTATTTAGAAATTAAGGAGACAATAAAATATTTTTTTGCTATTTCAGATTTTTATTTTATAAATTTGTTTTTGATGTCAACAATATAATGTAATGTGATGTTGCTGTGATGATGCTTATAACATTATAAAACACATTTGTGTTATTTTTTTACACAGAGACAATGATCTTATTAAAATGAGGTAAATATGTCAATCTCATTATTACCGCAATGTCAGAATGTAATCTCAAAAAAGGCCATTGTTCGAGTCAGATCCGCAGCTTCGACAGAGCGACACGTAGGCAAATTAGTGCAACACACTATAAAGCCACCTTTACGTAGACTTACGTAGACTTATAATTAGTATTATAGAAGTACATATGCTTAGTTATTTTACGCATATATTTCACTCTCACTGATTAGTGTATTTGCCTATGATTGCAAGTGATTATCGTTTCGGACCATCCGTAGCCAAATGCTAATAGAACGGGTCAAAGGATAGGGTCACCCCATCCCACGGGTGTCCTAGAAGACGACTAAAGGATAGAAATGTTCTCCAGACAATCAAGAGTATCCATAAAATACGGGAATCACTCTGGGTCTTGATTTTACTAATTGTCAAGCACTGTCAAAAATTGAGACTGTTAATTAATTATTTAATTTTTGACTCTAACTTTGCACTTTTAAAGTTCAAATTTGTGATCTCAGATAATTTGTGACTTTGAATGAAAATTAGTAGAATCGGGGTCCTGGTCTGTTGTGCTGATCGGATGTATATTTTATTACTTAAAATATCGATGTCGCTAATCGATATTTTAGTTTCATACCTTACCGAAAATATCGATAGCTAGAGTTCAGAATTTAGTGCAGTGTTTTGTTTTTTTTATGTGATTACGTCTGTAAAATTGCTTCCGTTGAGACGTAAAGTAATGATAACAAAATCCAGGGATACAGTTATTGATAGAGTTAGGTTGTCAAGAACCTTCGGCACTGTTCATACTTGTGTTTACAGTTCATACTTAGCAAGGAGCGTTCATAGCTTGCTAATGTATATTCTAAATACTTATTGGCGTTCGGACACGATTTTTTTACTGTACAGGTTTTTATGTAATCTAAGTAGCCTAATCTCGAGTGACATTTTTGAAGCACTTCTGCCATATTTACCTCTTTTTAATAAAAAGATATTGCATGTTACACGACTTTCTACATTTAGTTGCGAAGGCATATTAACTGCAAGTACGTAACTGGTAATAAAACTATGTTGTCATGTATGTAACAAAGTTTTCTATAATTCCTAGAAGACCAAATAAGTATTCCTTACTGGTTCACATACATTAAAATTAGTAAAACATGGCACTGTTCTGTGTATGCTAGACAGGTTAGGTGGGTGAAGCGACATCTAGTTACGATAACTAAAACAACATGTTTACAGCTACTCCCTAACAGATGGCGCTGCACAATTTTATGTGTATGAAGTGCAATATTATTTAGTCGAATATACTCCCTCTTTTTGAAATTACTCTTCTAAATGCACAAAATAATCTCAGTCGACAAATACTATTGCTTTATTTATATACATCAAAAATATTTTATGGAAGCGATTTCTACGTACAAACTAACATTCATACTGCATATCGGAATACCTCGTATTAAACAGTATAAATAGAAATTATTTCTTATAAGTAACTAAATTTTTAAATACAATAAAAGTATTACAAAATAGAAAATAATACAGATCTTTGACTCGACGCACTTATAACTAAAAAGTAAGTACCTACTGTTACAATAATAACAAAAATTATAAATTGTTAACTTTGAATAAATATTCTTAAGTTTAAAAGGAAGAGAGCATTATAATCAGTGGAACGACTATCTAGTGATGTTCTTCGTGTGAAACAACTATAACGCATCTCAATAACAGTTATACATAAGTAGAAAGGTTTATTTAGCGTTTCACCTTTCTTAAATCAATATTGAACACGCTAAAATCATTTATCAATAGCAGAATGCTATTTACCTGGGCCCTTTGTTAAGTTGCAAGTGTACACGTTCAATAAAACTATGGCAATGTTTGCTGTGGGTCAAAACAGAATACGTCCATTTGTTTTGATAATAAAATAACGCGTTTATAAAACGTTGACCTTAATAATTGGTTACGCGATTATTTAAGACGCTTTTTAAGTAGTGAAAATCTGTCTTAAAAAATTTCATAGGGATGGGTTGTTGAAAATAAATGTGAATTGGTGTACTGTTGTTACGTGCCGTGTTTTTACGCAGAAAGCATTATATTACCACCCCATCTTATCCCAAGTGCGTAGTAACATGAGAACAGAACGTCTAACAAGCAGAAAAATACACAGACCACAGAAGGAAAACTCGAAATAAAATCCGGTACATACCCGCCTGGCCAGCGTGGAAGCAGTGAGCCAACATTAGGAGTGGTCTATGTCCAGCTGTGGATTGAGATGGACTAATTGACTGATTGAATCCTTTTCTAGTAAGTATGTATATACTCTGTTTTTGATTGATTGAAATAACCCATGTATAATTCAATGAGTATTACTTTTATATGCAGTATTACTGGTCTCAACAGAAGTACACCAATCCATGAAATATAATAATTCCATTTTATATGGACGAAATCACTGATCAATTTTTAAATATTTATAAAATAGACCATAACTGGTACTTCCAATAACGGTTATTTCACAGGATGAACATCACAAGACCTCACTACGTGACCTAGAGAACATGTTTATGAGAACTGATCACAGACTGCGTTATTGTTACTATCTTATAATAATAAAGTTATTGAAAGTATTGTGACAGACGCAGTGAAGTCAACTACAACTATGCACCTCGATCAACCGGTAACTATTACATTTAAATATAGTGTTGGCCCATGTCACATGAATTGTGAAAATAACGTATCTGCAAAACTATTTCTTTTATTCAGAAAAAAATAACGTTATTACAAACAATAGTTGCGCTATTTCAACTGTTACAATTAATAACGTTATTAATGTGTATACAACAACGAAACTATTATTTTTATTGATTCAAAAACGGATTAAGTATGCTATCTTATATTATTCAGCACGCTAATAATAGCACAGCTGTTATTTAAAATTGTATTTACATTTAGTGACGTTTGCCATTACATTTAATACTTAATAACGAAAATAGTTAACGCATTGAATTGAAAGTTTCAACAGATAACGAACTGTTTATATCTAAGGCACAAAGAAAGGCGCTTTAATTTCAAAAGACCGAGACTTACTAAACGGACTACAACAAGAAGCGTAATACAGACAAAAAAATAAAATAAATACATTAATAGACCGACCGATAGTTGCACTAACCAAGCATCGAACTTGGTGTAGGTAACGATAAACGATCAACAGCATCCGAACACAAACAAACACATCTTTGCTGACGTCGTTCCAAATTTAAATGTAAACATCAGTAAAGGTGTCCTTGTTAACGTAATACTACGGGATATTCCCAAATTTGTTCAAAGTCCTGAATAGATTTCACTAGCACACATATATAGTCACTATAGTCAGGTCTCATTGTCTTCGGCTACTCTCCTGTTCCTTTTGCGTTGCTTGTGTCTTCTGCGAGCGGATTTACTGTATCTGTTTGGTTTGATTTCACATTCACATCCAGCGCGGACTTTGACATAGTCCATCGACCAGCCGCCGGATCCTGGCACTGAGAAATGTCCTCCAGGACGCGGTTGAGGAGTGTCTGTCACTGGCGTGCTGAGGTACCGCACTAGTGCGTAGGAGTACGAATACTTCTGCACGCATACTGAGTCGTTGTACAGCCTGGCGTCGACAAAACGGCAGGGTTTGCCGTCCACGTTCGCTTCACACGAAACTTCGAATAACCGTTGCTGGTTTTCGCCGTCTTCGTACAATTCTACATAGTGGCCGGTGGGGGTTCGACCACCTTTTTTAGCAACCATTTCGAGTTTGGATGGACAGCACTGGGTGTTCTCGTGGGCCTCGGGCTCGTGGCGCAGTATGTACTGCATTTCGCGCCAGTGTGAGCGTTTCCACGACGCAGCCATGTCTAGATCCTCGTCCGTCCTGAAAAGAGGAGGTAGCGATGTAATTTTTTAATTTTATTGTAAGGGAACTGATTTACACCAATTACATGGATAGACGGTAGATATTTTTTGAGGAAAGCACGATGGTGGACCAGTTTAAATCCATCAATCATCATCACTACATAGTATAAAACAAAGACGCTTTGTGTGATGATGATGATAGGCTTTGCGGTGTGGTGGTAGTGCATTCAACTGCTATGCTGGTGGCATGGGTACGATTCCCGCTCAGGGAAACTATTGATATCCATAAATGTCCATATGCATTGGTCTGAGTGCTCTCCGAGGGTGTTAAGCAGTCGGTCCCAATTATCATACGAATATCTATAGCAGTCGTTACTGGTAAGTGAAACCCGAAAAAGAAATTACAATTTTTCGATATTATCAATAGGCTGTGGAGGTCAGTTGAAAGTCACTTCATAAAAAATATTGAAGTTCAGCCGTGTCACAGTTAGACTGGAAAGTCGACCCCAAATGAGTTGGAGAAAGGCCCAGAGTGAGGTGCGTTTTGGTCGATTCGAGTCTAACATAATCACCTCCACCGATTTCGGCAGAGCTGGTATCCGGGGGGAATTTGCACACAATAGATAAGAAAGAGATATAATGGAAGACGATGACGAGCTGAGCAGGTACTTACACCACGCGGTGCGAGTAGTGAGGTTGGGGCGCGCGGCGCACGCGGCTCGCGTTGGCCATCACGTCGCCCGCGTTTGCCACTGCACCACACAGCACCTGGAACAATCGAACAGCTTTCATTAGAAGGACTGGCCACATTTGTCAAAGAACGAACGAGTCCTAGAGTGGAGACCGTGAGAAGACAAACGGAAAGACGTCCACGAGTTAGATAGATTGAAGAGCTGAAAAAGGTGACAGAGACAGATTGGGCGCTGAATGAATTAGCAGCAATGACGTACATTAGGAAAGGCATATGTCCAGCAGTGGATTATACTGGCTGAGAATATTTAATAATACTACGTAATAGATAGATAACTCTGCATTGTACATCAAAAAAGAAATTATAGTAGGTATAGATATTTCAATTCTCAATAGAAAAGGTCTGAAGTATGAATGTAGAGGGTTTTAAGAGCAAAGGTCGGAGCAAGAAAAGATAGATGGATTATGTGAAAGAATATATGGCAAGGAAAGGAGTAACTTTGGAAATGAGGTATGTGTGGAGGAGAATGACATGTTATGTAAAATGAGCGAAGAAGCGATCTCTTGCAGGCAACCTTGTGATGAACAGTAATGTGACAGAATAATAAACATGGCATAGTTATCATAATAAGCGTAATACAAGATATATTATACAATTAATTGAGTGATTAACAACTAAACATACTATAGTTGTATGTTGTGTTGAATCCTCCTAGTATCTATTAGTACCAGGGTTTGTAGATGAAATTACTAGATTTCCCCATAATCTTATTGTAACGGATATATTCAGAAAACCCCGCAAATTGACGCAATACCTTTTCCCCATTTTTCAAAACGGGAACATTAGACAAATAAAAATAATAGTCAAACGTTAATAGATGGCGTTACTAGTATTTGACATTGACATTGTCATTTTTATAATATTTGCGTTATACTCAAAGCGTAAAATAATATTGATTACGTTTAATCACTACATAGTATAAAATAAAGTCACGTTCTCTATGTTTCTTTGTATGCCTAAATCTTTAAAACTATGCAACAGATTTTGATACGGTTTGTTGTAATAGATAGAATAATTAAAGAGGAAGGTTTATATGTATATAACATCAAGCTACGACCAACAGGTACGGAGCAGGAATGAAAAATGTTGCAAAAACGGGGTGACTCAAACGAAGTTGCGCGGGTCAGCTAGTTTAGAAATATATTACTGTGACCTTGTTCTAGTATATTGTTTGTTGTTCTGTAAAGTGGGGAATTGGGGAAATCGTATGATGGATAAGACGGTGTTGCCTAACCTACTGAAGCCGTCGAGACTGTTTTATTTATTTTCATAGCCATTTTAGTTTTGATGGCATTATATTTCAATTTTCTATATTTTAAAATAGTACAGAAAAATTCAATAAGCAGTCTACATTCAAGGTGACTTGTATGACAGCTTTTCTTTACTTTACGTGTTTGTAATGGTGACCCTCGTTCTTGAGACTTTGCCTTGAGCTTACCATCAGGCAGGGTGAAGTCAAATTGACGTGTCCTAAATAATAAAAATATAAAGCTTCTTGTAAGGGGAAATGTTTTACCAACTGAAACTGTTCAGGATAATTGAAATCTTTGTACCTATAAGCTTGAAAATTTCTTTATGTATTACTTTTTTCAAATAATTTCCCGGTGGAGTTGGATAGGGTCCATTTATTTCTATGGGTTTCGTAGAAAGCCCATGACAAAGTGCAAAGTGAATTTTGAGTGTTTATACACCTGTGCATATCACTTCAGGGATTTACAGTTTATATAATTATGTTTCCAAGTACGCTATCACCGAAGATGCGGTCTTCAAGGTCAAACATTGTTTTATTTATTAATCATACCTCTATAGCTGAAATAACCTGTACTCTGACCTGTATTATTGAAACCCTCTGCAAATGAGCACATCTGAATATCTGTAACACTTGGTACTAACACAGTTTTCCACTAGGAAAACCTCTATAAGCGAGATAAATTTGCAGGTCTAATTTTACCAGGTTGCACTGTATTTATGTTTTCAAATACGCTAACAACAAAGCCGCGCCTTATAGTCAAGCTAACCCAAGAAATTAATATAAAAATCAATTTAAATCAATAAACAAGAGTCGCCAAACTCTCACATAATCACCAATCACTTCACATAAAACAGTGACGTGATTGGCGATGATATTCAACACAAAACAAGCCTAAATGTTAATAGCCAATCACTGGTATTATGTTCAACATCTTTTCACTTCCTCTTATTAAGTGATTAACAATACCAGTTCAATCCTAAATTAAGAATTTACAATGCTATTATAGTCTAATGATGAGTCTCTTTCATTGTGTATTCATATAATTAACATATATAATGCAGCTAAAACTATAAATCTGTATTAATATATCTAATTTGGAAGAAAAAGTAGAAAAGGTTAAGTATATTAACATTTTATTAGTTATAATTTATGGAATATTGAGTTGGGACTCCGGTGCAGTGAGCGTATGAGTCTTTAAAATTGTTGCCAGGCTGTTTTTAGTAAGTAAATCATCATTAGACATTAGGTCATTGGACATCACGGTGAAGGGCCAATTAGGTCTGAGCGATAGACCTGTAACTATCTCTCTCAGACCCATTGGTCTTCTCACTGACAACACAAAAACTCTCAAGTGAGCTCAGACTACCGTATACCGTAGGTACTCACCGCCGGGAACACAACACAAGGGTATTATTAACCGCGGTATTCTGTAGGGCGGAGGTACTCCCCAGTCAGACAGCTTCGTCGTGTTCTGTCTCCGTAAAATATGTGTGTGAAAGATCCACGAGTGACAGAAAGTTATAACAACCTTTGTATTCAAATTATTTATTAAAAAGAGATGACTCATTAATTATTTTTTATTATAATTAATTTCATCTTTTATAATTGGTTTAGTTTTAACGTCTAGGAGACAAGAGGCTTCTGTATAATTTTATCATAGAAAAGTCTCACAACTAAAATTATATTCGTTCCATCACAATTAATTACAATAATATTTCTTTCCGAATAATCTTTAATGTAGATCTGTTGTTCTGAATTAATAATTAATTTACATATATTTAAGTGACACAGATGCCATCTATGATATTAATTAACTTGATTCTTATGGCAATAAATTTAATATTGTAGATAATTATTAGCTTAAAGCTTTTGTCTTAGTGTAGACGATGGAGCGATTTATTTTTGTAGAGAATATATCGTCGCCAATCTCATTGGAGATTACGAATTTGTGCCGGTTTGAATCGAAACCATAAGTTCATGGGGTCCGATCAGCCGCAATCTCTTCAGAGAGATTACAAAGCGTATGGTTGACACTTCTCGTGACCTGTAGCACTAGCATGAACTCCTATCGAATTCGTAATGTAAAGGTTTCGAGAGGACGGAGCATTGTGATTGGCAGTCTGCCTCTTATGAACATGTGTGCCTGTGTAACCCGCCAATCTCAATGCTCCGTTCTGTCGATACCTTTACATTACGAATTCGATAGTATTTCGTGCTAAGGCTACAGAAGGCAGGCTTCTTTTTAGGACAAAGAATTAGCAATGCCGTATATCTTCAAGAGGCATGCTATGCGGAGGAAATTCATGATACATTTTATTTATTTCTTTTTATTGTCTATACTTATTTTAGTCTGTGTTTAATATATTGTTTTGTATATAGTTACATAACAAGTTTGCGAATATTAAAATTAATAACACTGATGCATTATTTGAGAAAGTTAAAATTAATTATCTAATCAGCTTTGTCAAATACTCACAAACGCGTCTGCTTCGCAGGAGATGCGGGTTCGATTCGACAGAAAAAAAAATATCTGCATGAATATAAAAAAATATTGGTCTGGATATATAATATGTAGGTATATTTTTACAAAAAACTAATCTAAATATTTTATTCGCATGCTGGAACCCATAACCCATAAAAAGGCTTCTTAATGCATATCATGGTTCTAGGTAGCGTTGTGCAGAATATTTATTTACATTTTTTCATATAAAGTTTCGTCTTGGGCATCTTGCCTATAGGTTGTGGAGGTCCTATGGCAGTCCTTCACGGAAAATATTGAAGTTCAGCTGCGACACAGTTAGACTGGTAAAGGGCGAACTTTTGGATTCACTTTTTGATATAAGTTGTATGAAAAGGTGTATCTATACTTGCCTCCTTTGAGGATAGTACTTCCACAGTTAAATGTACCCAGTAGCATTTAGCACTCTATACCTATGCATTATAATAATACATTATCTAATCGGTACTAATATGATTTTACAATTCCTAGCAAGAATTTAACAAAAAAAACGATAATCAAAATCCAGAGAAATCTATTTTATGTACCTAATCTTTAAATTTAATTATTCACCAACAAAGAATTCACAATCTCATATAAAATTTCAAATTAATTGTGAAAAAATGATATCTCTCGATACGATATCTTTATTACAAGATAATCAGTTAATATATTTGCTGATTACGTTAAATGTAAATTCCGTAACGATATTTAAGATTTATAATTTGATAAAATACCTCATTTATTTACCATTAATTTTGTCGTAAGTACAATATTGAGATAAATATCCAAATAAAAAACCGGTGTTGAATCGTCAACGGGTGGGGACTGTTCCGGACTATAAATATGGCATTTATGATTTCCGTTTACTGTGGGAATTTTGAGATTTACGGTTTTTGATTTTCGATGTGAAATATCTGTTGATGTGCCATAACAGTGAAACCGGTATGATCGTCATGTTAAACAGTAAAATTAATGTTCTCCGCTCTTGTATTATTATTATTGATAATTAATTCCAAATTAAATGGTTGTTGAGCATATAAAATCTCCGGTTACCATGCGAATATCTATGGCAGTCGTTATAGCTAGTTCGAGCCATAAGAGGTCCGACTATTCCAACTAGGTAAAGAACTTCGAAATCGCCAAATGGTTTGGAGGTCATGATAACTGTCCTTTCAAGGCAAATATAGTTGTTCAGCCGCATCTAAGTTGGAACAGAAAGCCGGCCCTACCGAGTTAGAAAATAGACTCAGAGAATGTAAAAATATATAGTCGGCAGCACGACTGTGACGCCCCTGGTGTTGTACACGTCCATAGGCCACGGTAACCATTTTCCATCAGGTGTCTGCTAACCAAGTGGCATAAAAAAAGTAAATATAATTTCTGATCTGGATAGAGTATGCATTGTCTCTTTGGCTCTTTGGAATGCTTGCTCTAGCCAAACTGTAGTTCATTTCTGAATTACCTCCCATTATGGAAGTAATGCCTCCGTGGCTTGGCGGTAGTGCACGCGACTGCTACGCACGGGGCGCGGGTTCGATCCCCGCTCAGTGCAAAAAGTTGTATGCCTCGGAGAGCACGCGTTAAGCCGTCGGTCCTGGTTGACATACAAACATCTATGGCAGTCGTTACGGGTAGTTGGAGCCCTCACAAAGTCCAACCAGTCTAATTTAGAACTTCGATATTGCTATTATTCATTGGACCATTGGTTGTGGAGGTCAGATGACAGTCGCTTCACGGAAAATATCGAAGTTCAGCCGCATCACAGTTAGAATGGAAAGCCGACCCCAACTGAGTTGATATGGAAGTAAATGTAGAAATATTTGGAATTCAAGATCTTCGGGAGTCAAGCCAAGCTCACGTTTTCCTCTCGGAGCTCGGGTCAGACGGCAGAGAAGCAAGAGAAAGACAGAGTATGTCAAAGTGTTGGATGAAACGTGGACAACTGTCTGACTGTGATAATTACGATGGTATTAAATTTAATTTAGAGACGTCTAAATCACGCGAATTCCACGGCGCGGGATAAGCCTTCTATGCTTAACTGCTCAGACACTGAAATGTTACCAGACTAATTTATGATTGGTTGTATCTCCTTTACCAGACAGTTCTAAAATAGGACATTTCTTAACATCCGTATATTAAACTAGCTGACTCGCGCATTCGCCCGCATAAATGTCGATTATCGGGAATATTGCTCAAACCGCCAGTTCTATTAAAGTAATCATTAATTTTGAATCGTTCTAATATCAGGCAACTATTTGTTTATTTTTAATTATTCACGGAGAGGGCCCTAGCATAGGTTTCACTCTTCGAGAAGGGTCAGTACGTCTAGAGGCTGTGAGCCCATTGTATTCAATGAACCATGATAAAACCTATAATATTATAATGTATAAATTGTGGTATAAAATAAAGTTCTACTCTATATCTCTTGTGGAAGAAATTTTCTGTATCAAATCGCAGAATGCATTTTAAGACAATAAACTAGGTACAGGGTGGAATCAATCTTGTGGGGAAATCATAAAAAATATTACCAATTTACAGACACAACCAATATACAATTATGTAATAGTAATAGGTTGAGTCAGACAATTTCAACATGGAATCAATTTAATATATTGCTGACCATTCCTAATAATTACCGGTTATTTCGCGTTTTCTCAGCTATTTACTTAAATTTACGTCTTTTATTACTCAAATAACAACTATTAAAGCTTGTCGTTCGGCATCTAAGTTCGAATATTGTCCCCAAAAGGCTTGTTTACAACTGCAGCTCACTCATTTGTACCCAAAAGGCTTGTTCACAACTGCAATTCACTCATTTATGCTCAAAAGGCTTGTTTGCAAGTGCTGTCCACTCATTAAACGGTACTGTACATGTCTTCGGAATCGTTACTGGCGCAACTTGTGTAGGGTTGCATAAAATTACACCTACTTATATCGAAGTTACAGGCAAAGTTAAGCAAAGTTATTGCTTCGGGGTCTAAGTTTATTGTCAATAAATATAATTCTTAGGGTGGTAAGCACTGATAATTATTCCCTCAGTGAAGTAGTGGAGACTTTACTAGAAGTTTCTCTTAAGGCCAACACGAAAAATCACAATTCTCTACAATAATCCACTTTCCTACACTTGTGCGCTTTGTCTAAGCCGCCCGTTATGTCTAAAACTCCACCATTTTCAAACATAGAAATTCGAATACACCAAAATTCAAATATTAAAACAAAACACAGCAGCGATATAACACTTCTTGCGTTCCCGCCAAAAAGCTAAGATAATGAAGATTCACATCAACATGATTATTCATGGTGTTATGAAAAGGCTACTGAAGCCGAAGCTACCTGGTAGTACTCCGGGTGTACTACATCATCATTCTCAGAACCTATTCCCAACTCAGTTGGGGTCGGCTTCCTAGTCTAACTAGGATGCGGCTGAACTTCGATGTTTCCGTGAAGATACTGCCATCGAATTTCTACAATCAAATTGACGATATCGAAGTTCTGTAGTTAGGCCAATCGGACTTTTGAGGGCTTCAACTACCCGTAACGACTGCCATAGATGTTCGTATGACAACCGGGACCTAAGTGATGATACCTATAAATATAAAAAGCTTGGATATCTTTGTCTGTCTTGGCTTTTATTATATTACCTATTAAGCCTACAGATAATTTCCTAACACTAACTTTAAATTTTTCGCGTTATACATTCAACTTTCAAAGTTATGTAGATACCGTCCTCCTAAATTATTCTTGCCTTTCAAGAGAATTTAATATTATTATGCTAGGGATACACACTTTTTATTATAATTAATTTTGCCAAACTCCTGAACATCAGTTTCTTAAAGTTCAAATAGTTCGAAGTTCAGCAATAACACAATGAGATAGGTATCATTTTCCAATGGAATCTAGTCATTTCTCAACAGATCATTACATTACATTCCATAAATTACAATTAAAACTTAGTCACGATACAACCAACATAGTAGATGGTATCAAATGCTTGAGACATTCCATTAGCTGTAATATCGGTAGGCTACGATGACCGTTGAATAGTGATTAAGGAGTAAGGAGTCAATCTTACGATGGAGTGGACCAGAGTTTGAATCCTGTGCCCATAGCAAGAAAAACTATCAAATTAGTAATTTAAAGGTATTGAGAGAGCGAAGCATTCAATATTCACAATTCAAAATTCAAAAGTCATTTATTTTGTATAGACCACTTAACGGAACTTACAAAACTACAAAACTACAAAACAAACAAAAAATACATTAAACTACAAAAATATTGGCGTTAGCAATATCAAAAATATTGCATAAATAGTGAGTAAATGCAAAACGCGGCCTGAGAAGACTCCGGCAAGAAACTCAGCGGTCTTTTCTTTTTTTGGTCTATATACAAACATTTACTTAGACTAGATATTTGCTTAAGTAGCAAGTTGAGGAGTAACATTGCAATTGACTGGCTTCAAACACACAGGTTCAGAGCAGGCAGGCTGAATACAGTAATTTTTTCATGGCAAAGGTTTAGCTTAGGTATAAACTAGAGTGTTACCTTTATTCTACATCGGACTACTTAATATCTTCATAAAGTAGTTAAAACCGTTTCATCATCTCTCTGCTCTCGTTCCAATTAATTTGGGTCAGCGCAACACGTCATTCACCTCCATACATTCCTATTAGATATCATTTCCTCAGTCACCCCCTTCTTTGTCCTATCTTCTTTCACACAATCCAATCATCCCTCTACATTTATAGTTTTATATATACATAACAAAATATTACTTTTAAGAGACTTTTAAGCCTCGGTAGCCTTGTGGGTAATGCTGCTGTCACTGCTGACTGCTGAGACGAGGTCTTGGGTTCGATCCCAGGTTTCACCATGGCACACACCAATGACTTTTCGATGCTTTTCGAAGTTGTGTGTATTTATCGCTTTCGCAAGTTTATAACCGGGCAGGTTAATGGCAATAGGCTCGCTACTTATTACATTGGGACCTAAACATAAACTGGCGAAATGTAGGTGCTAGCACCTTTGCCTACCCCTTCGGGGATATAGACGTGAGTTTATGTTATGTTATGTTACTTTAAGCGATTGTGGTAGGACCCCTGAACCGAAGTCTCACTAATCTCTCCCACGTGATGTTTAAATCGAGTGAATGTATAGAGTTGTTCAGAGGGAGGCCTCTTAAATGTTCTCAAGAGAATCAATTAGGTAACTATGACAAATAGGTGTTTTCTTAACCCAAACAAAAGGTGGCGCCCACAAATTGTTATTTAATTACAATAATAATAAACCTTATTACGTCTAACAGACTATCAGACAGTATTAATGAACTTAATTCAATAAGAGCCGCGGGCATGGGAAATGTTCTAGGTAATAAACACTATGGTATACTTGTTGAATGATTTTAAACTCTGTGATGAAAGGCATAAGTTTGAAATTCAAGTGAATTAGTTGAAGTGCTAAGTAGCTTAATAAAGTACAGAGATGGATTTAAGTGTTCAATAGAGTTGTTTGATTTATGTTTTGACGTGTAAATAAATATTGAGTTTCAAATGAAATTTTCAAGCAATTAGTAGCTAACCGTAGGCGACAGTATTCTCTTCCCATCATCATCATCCCCCCGTTCTAATCTGCTACCTAAGTGAAATAAAATAATTAAAAACCTTAACCTACCAAAATTTGAGAGAAGCCTATGTCCAGCAGTGGACAATTGATTGATTTATCGCATCATTGAAATCGTTATCACGGTCTTAGTGGGTTGTTAGATGGGTTAACGCATGTTTTCAATTACAACTGCACATAAACGATTATCCAACGAATTTGTTTGACCCTTGGACTATGTTCAATAGTATAGTATGTAATCGGCGTGTATATTGACCCCACGTGGGGAGAGCAACGTATCCTGGAGCGCAAGTATCGATTTGATAAATCTAACCTTATTTTTTTTTTTCTGGCACGTCAATTTGACTTCACCCCGCCTGATGATAAGCTGAAGGCAAAGTCTCATGAAAGAGGGTCACCATTGCAAACACGTTCAGTGCTACAATTATATATTATATAATATATATAAATACAAATTGACGGCCTCATCAGATGCTTTTTCACGCCCCGCTTAAAGGACCCGGGACTGTAGGAAGAAGGAAACACGTGCGCCGGCAAGGAATTCCAGGACTTAATGGTACGGCAGAGAAAAGACTCACCGAACCGCTTGGTTCTTGATGGAATATTCTGTGTAGAAAAGGAGAGGGTGGGAGGGAATATGTTGCTAAGCGCAAAGCTCGAAGAACACTTGTTCAATTCGAGTAATTAATTTTTTTTTATTACTTGAACTCTACGGAAGGTTTTTATGAGGCAGCGGAAATGGGATTAGAAGTCCACGCGGTCCACAGGCCGTAGAGCCTAGTGACTGAAAGAATTTAGCTCATCAAGCAAATACACGGCCCACCTGGTGGTTACCGTGGGACGGGATGGGGGACGGGAGACACCGTCGTGACATAGCTACCACCAAATTTCAATAATACACTTGTCTCAAAAATACACCCTGTATATGCCGGTAACTATACAGCTGTCACCCACAAATCAACGATTAACCAACCAATTTGTTGATCGTACCAATCGTACCTAATTCGAATCGATTATTCGTAATCGATATACGAGTATCGAACGCGATCAGTGACAACTGACAATCGATATTCGGTTTGATGGTGTTATTGTTGTCTAATGAGATAGTGACGTCATCGGTTGAGTTGTCTTGACACTTATGTTTATTGAACTATTGTTGCGTAGTGTAGTGATGTCAAGTAATTATTATAAGAATCGATAAATCTATGGATCTTCAGTTTGTTTTAATTTTTTGAAGTGGACGTGAATAGGTAATTTGTCAAATTTTCACTCAAGTCAAATTTTTCACATCGAATGTGATATTTTAATATATAAGTTATATAGTTAGTTAGATAGATAAGTTCGAAATATGGTATTAAAGAGAAATTGTACTTTTTTCAAATGTACTTTTTCATATTCCCATGACTCTGTTGAATTCAAATTCGAAACCTCATGACCACTATCGAAATTGGGTACTTACCGAATCCAAATTTGAATATGCGCTGCTCTATCTCAATGAAATTGCCTAAATATCTATTCTAAATTTAAATATTTTCAGTTCTAGTAATGTTGCAAGGAAAAATTATATACGGACCAATAAATCTTGATACATTTGACATTGCTTGGAATAAATGTGTAGTTAATACAGCGTTATCGGTGACGCAGCGCAGCGGCTTTTAGCGTATCTCAAGAGTGCCAGGACGCTTAGGGCTGGCACGGAGAACGCATTGATTGGAGAAGAGTGCAATACGGTTAATAATTTAGTATAATATATTTTATTTAAATGACTTCATGGTCCCACAGGAGTGAGTTTATATTGGCGTGTATCTGCGCCTGGTTTAGGATTGGGTATACAATTATTTGTAATATCTTTTAGAAAGTAATTAAACATAAGAGAGCGTTTATTCAAAAGATATTCACTACAAAACTTAGACTTAATAATTATGGTCTTAAGTAATCTTTTGAAATCCACTTGATGAGTTTTGCAACTGACAACAAAACTTTGCTACAATTGCAGCCTTTAAGTTGAGTAAAATGGAGTACAATTACATAAACACAGTGTAAAGTTGTTACACTATTAGTTTCTGACAGTGGCGGCGTGTTTCGCCAATTCCTTTTTGACCCATGATTGGAAATAAAAATGTAACTTGAATTTAAAACACCAGTCAAACTGCACTTATGATGGCTTAGTATCAACCCTAGCACAATACCGGGCGAGCCGGCTGGATACGCGCGCACGCTTCGCACTCCATTAGAATTAAAGACATTCCGATTCGGAAATAATCCTTTTGAGTTGTGAACGTGAGAAGTGATGCTGACGAAGGACGAGTGTTTGCGAGTAATGCATATTCACTTACATTAAATTTACATAAAACTTACTATATTGTGCATACAATTTCTACGATTCATAAATCATAATTATATAGGTAGATCAAAAATATTCAGATTAGACGTACCTACTTACGTTTTTGTGAGGAAGCTCGTGAATTGTATAAGGCAAGAAGCAGTTTTTGAGATGTTGTCTCTGCCTACCTCGGAGAGATAAAGGCGTTAATACAATGTATGAGATCTTAGATTGGGTTTTTCTGTTTCTGTTTAGTGATGTTTGTCACACGTAGTTTTAGTCAAAAAAAATATTTGATCGTATCAAGACCATTTCCTTTTTTTACACTACATGGAACACGTACAGTTACAAATTGAATCGAAAATGACAATTTGTCGCTCATATTATGTAACGGTGACATCTTTTTAATAAAAGTATCAATATTCTAAATTCAAATTAATAAGACACATAATATATGCGTTCTTGTCGAGGTAAACTTTTTATGATAAACAAATTCTTTATTTAAATACTGAATGAATCCTGCGACAAGATCGACGAACCGATGTATCGATACAAACAGTTAATAAATAATTCGATGTTGATGGAATCGATGGGTACGGTACCGAACATCCTACGCTTGAATATTTTCATTGATCGATATACCGATTGTATTCGATTGCATCTGAAAACATGTCAGTGCCCGTTGTGCATTTATTGTGCATTATAAGAAAATAATATGCTATGATAATATTGTCATTTACCTGCCTAGGAGAGCACGTTAAGCCGTCATCGGTCCGGTTACCATACATATTATTTATTATATTAAATGTCATTTGCAGTCGTTACGGGTAGACGATAGTCTAACTGCAGAACTTCAACGCTTATAATATTATCTATGGCAGTCAGTTTACGTAAAATATCGAAGTTCAGCCTCATCACAGACTCAAAAGTTAGGAAAAAAGCTCATATTTGATGCATAAAATTAAAAAAAGGAATACTTATAGTATTATTACCAATAAGGCAAATAAACTTATTTAATTCAAAGAGAGCTCAAGAAGGCAGTTGGAATACAAACGCAAATGATTGACACCAAAATCCTTATACAAATGACAATCAAAATTATCATCTCAAAAATCAACCACCCACGACAAAGCCCTGAGTTATCATAAGAATAAAAAAAAGGAATGTCATTCGCGAATTATGTATACCTCCTTACACATATCTTAGATTTAAAATGTGCTACAGATTTGCAGTACGTGTTTTTGGGTGTCTTTCGAATTTCGAAGATAGCACGGGGTGCTAAGGCGCGGCGGCGGTGAATGAGCTCAAATCCACACAATCAAATTCAATAAAACAAATGTAGTTACCTATGCACTCTGTCGTGAAAAACTGAAATATGAAATAATATACAAATACATAGTCCTGTTGCCACAGTCAAACCGTGGAAACGGTTTTGTGGGGCCATTGTTTCATGTAATTTTCCTTTTATAAACATACAATCATAGATTACCTAAATAAAATTAATTCGTGCGTGTCAGGGAATCGTTTCCCTCTCGACTTTGGTCCAACATATAAGACGGGAGGTATAATCCTATATCCCTATATGAATGACAGCATGCAGAATTAAATGTCAAACAATCTGGATATAAGCTCATACGCCCTTCTGCATACAGACGGGTTAAATTTTCTTCAGTGCTTTAATCCTTTTTAACGGTATAATGTTGTTTAACGGTGTGCAGAAGGAAGTGATGTATCATAATGTGACAGATAACTTAAGATGGCGTATGAATAATTAAAATTCTGAATTTGAATATTGCTTTTTTAAAGACGCAAATAGACACAATGCCTTTGTTATTTTCAGTGGAAACCGAAAGCAATGTGAGCAAGGAGTTTTGATGCGAACGTAGAAAATGAAAATGGCGCAATACGGTTGTTTTACTTTCTGAAATTGATGTTAGCGTTATTATGTGTAAAGATGGTGGCGTTTTGTTCTTTTTTAATTTCTCGAAGATTTAATGAAACACATAAATATGAATAGAGATGTTTTACTAAATAGGATACAAAATGTATTAAAATTGTTTCTGTGCCTCGTTCCAAATCCGAAATTCAAATTTCATTCCCGCCTCAACTAAGTGTGACACAATTTTGGTTTTAAACAGCTTGCCAGTAAACATAAAAGGCAGGGTTCATAACAAGTCGGTAGTCGGTGTACACTTCAAACAGAAACCACTTATCTCAACACCACTAAAGTCTACAATTTTATGTCTTCATTATCTGAGATTAAAATCTCAAATTAATTTCTATCATACCCAAATTGATCCAATTTCAACACTCTCCGATTGGAAAATCGTGTCAATAATTACGTAGTTCCACGTCAATGTACA
This sequence comes from Pelosia muscerda, assembly GCA_963691645.1. Classification (NCBI taxonomy): domain Eukaryota; kingdom Metazoa; phylum Arthropoda; class Insecta; order Lepidoptera; family Erebidae; genus Pelosia; species Pelosia muscerda. Next base: position 1,446,522 of record OY829114.1, on the reverse strand, counting down.
AGCAATTTGGTGAATACTAATTTATTGCAAATTGAAGTTACGAAACTCTTGTTAATTATTTTAAATAGGGTAATTAGCATGTATGGAATCTGAATTAACTGACTTTATAGTTAGGCAATGATACTCAAAGTTCAAATTAGCTTTATTCATGATATTATCACACCTTAGGTTGCGGTAATACCTGGGTCTTCCTGGGACTTTGCGGTAACAAGTCAGTTAAAAAGGTCAACAGTCTTCGTCTATGGTCAACGGTTTATCGGAAGATGGTCTTTGAATAGATTGAAAAAAATTTAAAGTCAGTTTCATTGAGCTACCTATACCCCACTTTTTATTCCGTGCGTAAAATCCCCACGATACCATCCCCACCAAAAGTCGGTGGAGGTGGTTATGTCGGACTCGAACCGACCAAAAGCACTCCGTCCATAAGTCCTTGATTGCCGGAGGTGAGATTATACAAGACATATCTCTTGCACCCCGGCAGACCCGGGGACATCATCTCTTTGAGATGACCTCCTCCAGTCCAGCTTTTCAAAATTGGAACCATTGCGTCGTTTAAAAAAATAAGTTGTTGCAAGGTCGAAAAAACAAAGTCACGAAATAGTTTATATAATAAGAAGTACTTGTTGTGTTTGTGTTGCCATATATTGGTATAGGCACTTTCACTATCAACAAAGTCAAGTTTTTAACAGCACAGAGTAAAAATATTTGCATTACTACGGCTTTTGTTAAAATTGACGAATTCTCTTAAAGGAGAATGTATATACTTCTGGGTGCATTTTTTTTCCTAATGCCTATATTTCGATATCGTTAAGGGCTTGTGGAGGTTAGATAGCAGTCACTTCACGGACTAGCTGCTCAGGCGGCGACTACAGGTAAGTAAACAGACATTATTCAGTGGCAGCGCTCGCCAAAGAGTGAACGTCGGTCTCTGAAGTGAAACTTTTCAATGTTACCGAGATTCATATTAGAGTGAAGTAGAAGAATATTTGAGTTGCAAAACATAATTTCATTGAAATTTCTCTTCAGGTAGATAATATTGATATATGTTATTTTCAACGTAATAACCGCGGTAGCCTAGCGTAAGGACTGCCGAGATGAGGTCTCGGGTTCGATCCCAGGTTTTACCATGGCACACACCAATGACTTTTCGATGCTTTCGAAGTTATTTGTGTATTTATCGCAGATTTATAAGTGCCCGGTTAATGAAAACATTCTCGCCACCTATTACATTGGGACCTAGACATAAATTGGTGCAATGTGGGTGCTAGCACTTCTGCCTACCCCTTCGGGGATATAGACGTGAGTTTATGTTATGTTATTTTCAACATTAATTTACTAGCATCAGCAGAGACACATTAAACAGCCGGAACTCGTTCAGATTTTCTAATTAAATGTCATCATATTATGCATCAACATAAAACAACATAGATGTGTTGCTAATTAGAAAATGAACATTTATTCCTGTAGTTCTGTAGTTAATGGTAAAATGTAAATGCAATGATAGTGTAAAGCTTATGTAATTAACGCATAATGGAAAGGAAAGCACACTTAAGCTGTCATTACACGGCCCGTGATTGCACATAGTACATGCGTCCGTCTCCGCGTCAACGTTTGTGTAACTTTGCACCGTGGCAAACCGGTGTTATGTGGTACGGCCTTATAATGAGAAGAAGTGATGGTTACTCTGGAAAGACAGCTCTTAATATGTCTCTGTAGTGTTCATGCAGAGGTTTTCGTGCTCATTGAACGAACTCACAAGAGTCATATATTATATATTGGGTAGTTAGAAAGTAGATTTGTTTGGAAGTAGATTTATACACCTAGTTTGTAAGACTTATTTGTAAGACTAGCGTTAAGATTTCATTTGTATGCACTGTCGCATTAGGTTTACCTGTAAGGATAGTGGTTTAAGTAAATAAATAAATAAATAAATAAATAAAATGTCTTGTTTAGAGGCGAGACATGTGTAGAGGTTTTGTTGTTTACAGTTGCTGAATACTACAGATACCAATTACTATCTCTTCGGGTAACTCCTTTGAAACTCATAGATCTATAATATAATCCCTTATTGCATGGCAGAGATACTCGTATCGTTTGCGGATTTTTTCGTTTGCGGCCTCTTTCGACACCTTTCGGATGAGATGGGATGGTGATATTTCACCAACGCACACCAATATATAAATTAAAAAGTAAAACAATGCCTCTTAACATTAGGCGGAGTACGGTATCTGATGACCCAAATATTAAAAAACCAAAAACAATAAGTTGTTCAACGAGACAAAAAGTTTTCAATTCAAAGAGTCGTCATATGTGAACTGTCACAACAACCGGAGCATCACATGTAGCATTAGGTAACAGTGCGAATATAAAATTTTATCCTCACTTAAAATTAGAAAACACATACTTCATAGTATTTTTTTAAAAGTTCGTGTTTTAAAAAAGTTTTCACTTCAAAAACTTATTACTCGCACACTTTTCTCTTTTATCTATTACTAGCTGACCCGCGCGACCTCGTCTGCGTCACCCCGTTTTTGCAACATTTTTTATTCCTGCTCCGCACCTGTTAGTCGTAGCATGATGTTATATACATATAAACCTTCCTCTTTAACCATTCTATCTATTGAAACAAACCGCATCAAAATCTGTTGCGGAGTTCTAAAGATTTAAGCATACAAAGGGACAAGAAAAATAGGGACAGAAAACGTGACTTTATTTTATACTATGTAGTGATAGTGATGAAGATCCATAAAAACGTATATTCGTTGCGCTGGTATTCTCCCTTCCCCTCTCTAGCAAAACGTAATCGTTTAACAATACTTTACCCTGTTTTACTTTCATAGGAACAAGTGCATAAAAAACCTCGATGGTGGCGGGACGGTTATCTCCAACATCAATGTTTACACAAACATTGGCCCAAATCAAAGGGTTCCGTGCGACCCAATATTTGTTGGACAGTTTGTACAAACATTCTTACAAATAATGGTCAAACTGCATGTAGGACATATTGTCGGACACCTCCGTGTGTATTGGAGGCCCATTTCCTGTTTGTTTTCGATAAGGGCCTGTGTAAATGATATGTGGGGGCCGTGGAATTTTACTTTCATTTTATTTTTGTAACGACTTTTCTGTGAAGATAAAAAAGTAGGGTTATATCTGTTTAACCATTCTAACAAGATGATGTTCCACCATCAATCATAACAGAATTTACTCTTGTCTTACACATTACAAAAGAAGAAATTGACGGAGGTATGGTATGACAGTATTTCCCGCCCTACAGAATACCTACCGCGGCTAATAATAACCTTGTGTTGTGTTTTTAGCGGTGAGTAGAACCAGCCAGCAACCAGTAGTCAGAACTCACTAGAAAGGTTTTGTATTGTCAGTAGAAAGACCGAGGGCTTAGTTCATACTATTAGGTGATAATATTAAAACCTGCTTTATCTTCTGCATTGACGGCACAGACATTCTCTTAACTTTTAAGCCTACCCCCTTACCTCTATACGGTCGACAGGACGAGTGTGACGGCCCTGGGGCCCTAGCCAAAATGCATTCGTCCCGAATCTACATTATGTATGTATGGGAGTGACATTTGTTGTTGGCCGACCACAAATGCACTTTGGCTAGGCCCCCTGGTGTTGCCAACGTCCATAGGCCACGGTACCGCTGGTATTAGGTGGGCCATTGGGCTTGTCTGCTGCCTAAGTGGTATAAAAAAAGTTGATGGACATCAACGTTCCAAGTTCGAATTACACCACGAAAGTAAAGTGAGATTAATATAATATTACTTCTAAGATGTGGTACTAGGGCCCCAGTTTAGTTAGTTTAACACCTTAGATGGTAATCTAAGGAGGTTACCAAACCAGTTTAATTTAGAGCTAGTTTTCCTTACTTAACCTTCTGTATTATAGAGTTCTGAGGATTATTCTACTTGACAATGAGTTTCAAACGCAGTCGTAACGTGAGTGGACAGTACATAGAAGATAAAAGTGTAGCTAGTGTAAAAATAAAACAACAGAAGAGCGGCTTGAAATTAGCGTATTTTTCTGCGCGTAATTGGTTATTTCGGTATACCAACTTACACGCACATTACATTACTTGCATCAAAAATCTGGACTTGCATAAAAGGCATTTTTTCGGCGTGTTCGCTTAAATCAGTGCCCTTTGCACGAATCATTGCGATTGTTAGTCTGCCAATTTGAACCTGTAAGTGTGAAGCCCGCCAATCGTAATACTCCGTTCTCTTGATATCTTTACAATACGAATTCGATAGTTGTTTGTGCTAAGGTTACTGTAGTGTTGTTGTATTAGTATACAATATACGTGTGACTACGAGCTTAGTAACGCGTCAACGCCCGTGCGAGTTGCGCGATACGCTTTAAAAACGAACTTTACATTGGCATTTAAAACACTAGTCTGAAACCGCCCTAAATGTGCTGGTTAACACGAAAGTGCGTGGTTACGTTACGGTAGTCAAGTCGAATAAGGGCCGCTGGTCCCTGGACGCATGTCAAGTGTGTAACACTTTAGTCTAATTCTGTTCATTACAGATTTTACACTGTCAATTAGAATTAAACGGTTTAGCATTTCATGTTTTAGCTGTATGTACTGATTTTGTTAATGTTTTATGTATTTTAAGTTAAATATTGGTACGATATTGAAGTAGACGTTACATGGCGAAAATTTTTTATAAAAATTATTTCGCGGGTGACAGGAGAACCCACCACTCACCCAAACTGTTAGACCGTGGTTCCGTCTCTGACTCAATATACTTTTTCAAACATTCCCTCCACATGACCGATCTTATCTTGTCGAAGTCCGTTCTTACATTGTTTTGAGGTACGTGCTTTGGAGCTATAGTGGGCACTTCACCCCTGTTGGATCCTGTGTTGACCCCAACCTGGCCCCCACGCGCCTAATTGGGAAGGCTATCTCTCCTTCCCAATTAGGGTGACCATTTATTTTAATTGTTGGTAAGTTTCATGCTGTCGAAGTAAAATCTTGTTGTAAAAGGATTTGTTGAAATTCAGTGGGAGTCCATATAATCCTCTATTTTAGGGAACCCATCCCGAGAAGAATCACTCATTGTCTTCCTAGGGCGTGACACGTTACACAGTATGTGTTTCACCTTTCTCCTTGCAGTGTCTGCATTTTTCGTCTTGAAACGAACAGACGGATTTCGTTAGTAAAACTTAATGACTCAGATAGTTCAGGTACAATTTATTCAAATGAAGTGTAATTTTCGAATTAATTTTAATTTAAAATTAGACCGACACATTTTCGTTTATTTTTTTTTTCAGGCAAAGGAAACAAAACTACTTTGATTCATTTGTAACTTCATTGTCATTGTAATTTACTTATTTTATAATCTATTGTTTTAAGACGTTTTGTTTTAATTGATGTATTGGATACGTAATGTCGGTTGAATTAATGAAATACAAATAAATTTTCCGTTTATATTACGTATGCATATGAGTCAGTAAAAAGTATTGTATTTTGAATTTGCATAATATGTATGTTGGTAAAAATGTGTGTATTTATCACAGGTTTATAAGTGCCCGGTTAAATGGCAATAGGCTCGCCACCTATTATATTGGGACCTAAACATAAACTGGCGAAATGTGGGTGCTAGCACCTCTGCCTACCCCTTCGGGGTTATAAGCGTGAGTTTATGTTATGTTATGATAAAAATGTATACAGACAGAACAGAATATTAGTTAGATTTTACGTTAAAAGGATGGGTCTACAAAACTCTTTTGTTACATACATTGCAAATTTAATCAGTTTTACAAAGTATTTGTTGGACGAAGGTCTGAGTTGATAATTTGGAAGGTCAAACGACAGTCGCTTACAGAAAAGTTAAAATCACTACTAATTATATTAGAAAAAAGGCGTAGGAGTTTTAAATGCAAACTTTAAATGTACTCAGGGATTGGCGCTTAGATAAAATAAAGATTAATGTTTCATAACATATTTATCGTCGGCTAATTTGTTAACACACTGTAAACTAAATATCTCCGTTGATACTTAAATATTTTAAATGTATTTGGTGACATTTTGATTGTAATATTTTAATAGGACATTTTACAGATACGACATTGTTATTTATATTTTTGTGACAGCTTTATGACATTTAATAAACATGTTCCGTTTTCAAACATGAGAAATATTCAGTGTAGACAGCGTGAAAAAGTAAAATAGAATCGTCTGTTATCACATTATTTAATTTTATGTTGCCATCTAAGAAAAAAAGAAGAAGAAGATAAGTTATCTACTTATTTATACTTTACTAGAATCAAGAAACAACCATTGCAAAGTTACGATTAACAGACCAAATGCAAAGGCATACCTAACAGTCGTACAGCCACAGTTGTCACTTTCCAATAATAAATCTTTATCTAAAAGCTTACAGAACATTCATCACAATTTACTGGCCGCTAAAATAGCTCAGAAATTTAATGGCAAAATTAAAAAAAACAAGAGCTTAACACCAGCTGCAGAAATATATAAAGTTGACCGCTTTAAGGCGCGCCCACACAGGCGCATTATTATCGGTAGATAATATCGAAAGCGTATGTATCGGTTTGCATCGGTATGATTGGTGAAATATGGGTGTTAAATTCACTTCAATTTGCTTCCGGGAATCAAGGCGTGAGTATATGTATGTATAGTATTGATAGGTATGTATAGTATTGATTGAAAACTGAGCTAATTTTTATATACTAAGTAATTACATGCCATTATCACACGAATAACACTCTTGTACTAGATTTTTTGTATATTTTAATTTTGTGTTTGTATGCTGTGAGATTTTGTAACCATTTTATGTAAACAATGAATTATTCTATTCTATTCTTATTCCAATGTGTGAACAACAAAGATAAGTAGCGATACACGTAGCAGCGTTAAAAGTACAGTATAATCACAGTAAGGCAGTGTAAGGTCGTATCAATATAATAAAGCTTTTAAAACGCAGGACGCACTTAAGTATCCTAATATTTTTCGCCGTTATTATCATGCCAGGGCTTTTCGTAGTTGCATTCTATAGAAAAATGCACTAAAACCGATATTGCACTAACATTATGCAGTATTATAGACCGAAAATATCACGCCTGTTTGTTTGAAGTTTATCGCATACGGTATTATCGACCGATAATAACGCGCTTGTGTGGTTAAAGCTTAATATCAGCTGCAGAACTATACAAAGCTACCCGCATTAATCCGACAAGATTGTAACGTCGCATAAATCAATTTCAATTCAAAAAGATTGTCTACCATAATAATTTAGCAAGTTTATAGTTGAGACAAGCTCGCACGCTTCGTGGTGAAATAATGTTGTGACTACGATATGACATGAGTAAAGTTACTGATATAATATATGGACTAAAGTGCCGTCATATTTTTTTTTAAATTGCAATAGGCTCGCGTTTGATCACTATCTCACCTCTTCATTCATCATTCTCTGAACCTTTTCCCAACTCAGTTGGGGTTAGGGTTACCATCTGACAGGCATTTGCCGCATTTGACAGGCATTTTACGGTTTAGACAGGCGTGCGGCCGGCATTGGTCTGAGACAGGCATTTTTAAATTTCGCGCCCGTGCGTTTGCATTTTGAATGACATTCGGTGCGCCGCGCGAGTCGGCGAATACAGCGGCGGCGCGAGAATGAGAGGGAGGATAAGCTACGGCGCGGTGCGTGCGTGGGCGGGAGCGAGACGGGCGTCGGTGTTTTCTATCACTCACTTCACCAATGAGAGCGTTTTAATTATGATTTGCTCACTTCATGAACCAAAACAATATTTAGTCTGCATGATTGATCAGTTCAATCAGTTCGCTACAATTGTCTTTGTTATACTGTTATTTAAAATATCAGTGTTAGATTGTTGTGATTTTCAAGTTGTTTTATTGTTTTACAATGGATAATAAAAAGAGAAAGCTTTGTAAGTTTTCGGAGATTATAGCAAGTAAATTTCCTTGTCTCGTGGAAGGCCGCAATGAGTCAGAAGCTAAGTGTAAGGTATGCGATTGTTATTTTAGTTTTGGTTCTAGAGGAATCAAAGATGTGGAAAGACATTTGGAATCCGAAAAACATCAAAAAATGTCTAAAGCAGTGTCTTCCAATAGTAAGATGGATACATTTTTCAAACCAACTCTAAATATTATTTCGGAAAGAAAAGCCGCTGCAGAAGCTACGCTTGCTTACCATACTGTAAAGCATCACCAGTCTTATAAGTCAATGGATTGCACAGGAGGATTATTGAGGAAGTTATTTTCTGATTCAGATGTGGGAAAGACGATAACCTGTGCCCGGACAAAAACCGAAGCAGTTGTTAACAATGTTATTTCCCCCCACGTAATGGAAGGTCTTGTGGAAACATTGAAATCTGATTCAGTATTATATTTTGGTCTATCAACTGATGCCAGCAATCACGGAGCTCGAAAAATGTTTCCAATAGTAATACAATATTTTGATTATCGCGATGGCGGAATAGACTAAAATTTTAGAACTCGATGTATTGCCAAACGAAACTGCCGAAACAATCACACAATATATTGTCAACACATTGAGAAAACACGGCATTGAACAAAAATTAGTTTCTTTTACTGCTGATAATGCCAACGTCAATTTTGGTGGCGTTAATAGACCAACAGGCGGACAAAATGTTTTTGTATTATTGAAACAAGAACTCCAAAAGCAAATTGTAGGCGTTGGATGTCCTGCCCATATACTGCATAATTGTATTAGACACGGTGTAGATAAATTGGAAATGGACATCGAGTCCACAGTGATGAAAATTTATAATTATTTCTCAGTCTACACAGTTCGCACAGAGAAGTTAAAATCATTTTGTGAAGCTGTTGAAATACAATACCAGCAACTGCTATCTCACAGCAAAACACGATGGCTGAGTTTATTTCCAGCAATAGAAAGGATCCTGAAATTATTTCCAGCATTAAAAGAATATTTTTTATCTGTTGAAGGAACTCCGACAGTGATCAAACGATTTTTTGAGAACCCGTTCTCAGATATTTATTTATGGCATATTCACTCATTAATGCCTCTGTTTCAATCCAAAATTCAGGCTATTGAGAAAGAAGATGTTACTATTGTAGAAATTAACTGTATATTAAACGCAACTTTAAACGCTATCAAATCTCGCAAAGATGAAAATTTTAAATCATTGACAGTTATTCGACTACTGAACACTCTGGAAAACAACGGAATTAGTACCGATAACTTTAAAACGGAGATTCTGGGCCTGTATGTGGATTTAACAGCTTATTTGGAAAAATGGATAAAAAACATCGACGATTTCTCCTCCTTCCGATGGATGATATTACAAAAAGAAATGAAAAGTTTCTCAAGTTCTAATTTAGCTTCATCTGTAGAATTTCTCTCTAAGCTGAATATCAGTGTTGACGACGTGAAATTGTTTGACGAATACGAAGTTCTAAAAGAATATTGTAGAAGTTCAGATGACATATTTTTTTCTGAAACCTTAACTACACAGTGGTGCAATTTTCTTAAAAGTAGGGAAGTGAATGGTGACATTACAGAATTCGTGAAAATCTGCCAGTTTGTGTTCTCTATTTTGGCACACAATGCGAACGTAGAACGTATGTTTTCTCTCGTCAACGCCCAGTGGAGTAAAGAAAGAAATCGGCTGACAATTGAATCCGTAAAAGCAATATTAGTTACTCAGGAAAATTATAAAACTGTATCTTGTGAAGATTTTTACGCTTATGTACTAAAAAAGAAAGAACTATTAAAGAAAATAATGTCCTCTGACAAATATCAGTAATAAATATCCTTCTTCATTATTATCTGTTGGCTTTTACTTATTACCTACAGCGTTTTGCTTTAGACAGGCATTTTTCTGAAAAATCAGGCATTTTAGGTACCATAGACAGGCATCCCTCTATTTACATGTGGTAACCCTAGTTGGGGTCGGCTTTCCAGTCTAACTGTGATGCGGCTGAACTTCGATATTTCGCGTGAAGCGACTGCTACTGACCTCCATAACTAATGATCCAATGACCAATGGCAATATTGAAGTTCCAAATTAGACTGGTTGGGCTTTTGAAGGCTCCAACTACCCATAACGACTGCCTTAGGTGTTTGTATGGCAACCAGGACCGACGGCATAACGTGCTCTCCGAGGTAGGTACGATCAGACCAGTGCAAACAGCCATATTCATGCATACAACTTTTTGCACTGAGCAGGATCAAACCCGCGCCCCGTGTGTAGCAGTCGCGTGCACTACCACCACGCCACGGAGGCTGTCACTCTCTCACCTGTAGGTAAGTAATGATGTGATCGCTTAGCACACTTGTCTAGAAGTAACCTATTCACTCGAGTCTTGAAGACTTCGTTATCAGTAAACACAGATTCGGGCGGGACATTTCTCTCTTTGGCTGTATGCATAATGAACGTATCACCGAACCGCTTGATGGCGATGGTGTGATACTGTACGTCTGGTTGCTCGGAGGTGGAAGGGGCTTGGAGGGATAAGGTTGTGCAACTCCAATGCATCTGAGTCTGCACCCGGCTGTGGAGTCTAGTATCCATTCTTTATATGCAGTAAGCGATTTTATGCTGTCTTTTGAGAATAGTACGGGGTGGCAGAGGTGCTGGTCCACTAATTATCAAGAATAATATCTCAAACCAATCCGCATGTGTCAGGGTCACATTTCATTCGTGACTTGTGGTCGAGATATATGTCTATAAATAGGAAAATATATAAATTTCACTGCTAATCAGCTTATTGCACACAATGTGCATATAATATATTAACGATTTATATTTTAATAGATATAAAAGAACCGCGGTAGCCTAGTGGTATGGGTGGTGGACTGCTGAGACGAGGTCTCGGGTTCGATCCCAGGTTTACCATGGCACACACCAATGACTACGATGCTTTTCGAAGTTATGTGTGTATTTATCGCAGGTTTATAAGTGCCCGGTTGATGGCAATAGGCTCGCTCCCTATTACATTGGGACCTAAATATACACTGGCGAAATGTGGGTGCTAGCACCTCTGCCTACCCCTTCGGGGATATAGGCGTGATAGTATAAAAAAAAAAATAATAATAAAAGAATAATAGATATATTCGGTATTTAATTGGTATCGGTTTATATATATTTTGTATATAGTTGTATTTTCTGTTTATATCGTAAGTTATTTAATATTCTTCGTAATATAATATATTTGAAATATCATATGGAATATAAAATTCAATGTGTAATTACTTTTTATTTTACAAATTAAGTATTAAGTTGGAATAGAATATTTGTTACGGTACTAAGATTGCCCTATTATGTGTGACCGAAAATCATAGTTGATAAAATGTGGATATACATAATACCCCTTCGGGTGAATATAATATCAATATATATACAACAGGGTGGAATTTTGTAATGCCACCTGAAGGGGAAGTACTCTTAATACTGTAGATAGAAGATTTTACTCAAAAGAAATATTCCTTTATTTTTGAAAAGAAACAAAACTGCATTCAATGATTTTTAAAAATTCGCTTGCCGCGCCCAGTAATCGAACCGACTTAAATCTGTAAAAGTTGCACTCTGTACTTTTATTGCATCGATCGTTAGGGTCAATTATAAGGATGAAATCTCTTAAACAAACTTCATATATTAAATGAAAGGAAAACAATGAAATCTTAAATTAATTACAAAAAATGGTATAAACTAACTAATTAATTGCTCGATATAAACATTTAGTTCAAAATCGAAGTTGTTCTGCTGAAGAATTTGCCGTCGCTTTTTGAAACTACCCGTATTATTGACATTTTTTACTATTCTTTTCAGTACAAACCAAGTTGGTGATTGTCGGTCTCGAAATCTCTCTCCATACCACCAATAGTAATTCATCATTTTAATGGATTAAAGACGTCAGTGATAATAATTATTTATTAATAACATAAGTAACTAGATGGATCTTTGAGTAAAAGTGCTTTAACTTGACCCATTGAACAATTAATTTAAGATTTCATTGTTTTCCTTTCATTTAATATATGAAGTTTGTTTAAGAGATTTAATCCTTATAATTGACCCTAACGATCGATGCAATAAAAGTACAGAGTGCAACTTTTACAGATTTAAGTCGGTTCGATTACTGGGCGCGGCAAGCGAATTTTTAAAAATCATTGAATGCAGTTTTGTTTCTTTTCAAAAATAAAGGAATATTTCTTTTGAGTAAAATCTTCTATCTACAGTATTAAGAGTACTTCCCCTTCAGGTGGCATTACAAAATTCCACCCTGTATATTATACCGCCGCGATACAGGACTTCTTTATTAGTGCGGTAGTTGTCTTTTTAAGAAAAAAAAACAGAAATAAAAAAAATAGTTGACAGAATATTATTTAATACAACTTTTACTAGTAAACCCAGTCCGTAATTCTTATCTAAAACATTTTTATGTCCGCACAACAGACTATTGCAAATGTTAAGGTTTTAAAAAAAAAAAACAATAAAGAAATAGCACAACATAAAGACAGGTACACAAAGGTAAGCGGCTTATATTATAAGCTGCAATAAAGTACGGAGTTATAATCATAAAATCGTTAACTCTGCTGATCTCAGAACATAAAGGCCCTTGCTTTTGTTAAATGCACAATGCTTTCTAATAAACAGTAGGTCATTCGACAGCTTACTAATACGGTACTACTTTTTGATGGAGTTCAGATTTTATTTTATTATATATTACATTTTGTTTTATTTGTAAACGAACGTCCTTACGTTGCGAAAATAAAAAAGTTATCGCAAAATATGATGCTAAGCGCAAAACTCGAAGATAGCCGGACCAATTCGAGTAATTTTAATTTTATTTATTCCTTGAACTTTAAGGTATGTTTTCATGGAGCAGCGGGAATGGGATAAAAAGTCCACGTAGCAGGAGTCACGGGCAATAGCTAGTAATTAATAAAACATATTTTGATTTTATTCAAGATGAGGTTAGTACACATAAATAACTGGCAGTATAACTTTCGCTTACCAAAATTTATCATCTGCTTGGATATTGGTTTTCAAAATTTGTATACAGTCTATGTTCAAGGGTCACCAATTCTCAATTTAACGTTAAGTTGAATTATGTGTTCTAGAATGGTGATATAAATATGCATGCATACAGCTATTTTCAAGGAGCGGGATTCAAACCCGACACCCATGACTTAACAACCGTACGTTCTGTAACTGCGGTATCGATATAGGTCACCGCTTTCTCAATTAATGGTTTATGGGAAGTGAATTCCATTCCTTTGTAATTAAATTGCTGCTTGTTTACGTTGATCGCTTACTTAGAATTTCTATTTTTGGTGTAGGTATATTTACAATAACCGTGGTAGCCTAGTGGTATGGGTAATGGACTGCTGAGACGAGTTCTCGAGTTCGATCCCAGGTTTTACCATGGCACACACCAATGACTCGATGTTTTTCGTAGTCGTGTGTATTTATCGTAGGTTTATAAGTGTCCGGTTAATGATAATAGGTTCGCCACTTGTTACATTGGGACCTAAACATAAACTGGCGAAATGTGGGTGCTAGCACCTCTGCCTACCCCCTCGGGGATCAAGACGTGAGTTTATGTTATGTTATTTTATGTTATCAATATTAACAGCCCTACGTGAGAGGTAGGTACTCAATATGACTCCCAGATTACTGCAAATATATAGGATGGACGAAAGTTCCTGGACAATTTAAGATACGATACAGATGTAGGCGTTACCTGGCGGAAATCCATTACAAAAAAATATATATTGGGGGAAGGGGGGCCCACCACTCACCCGCGGTTCAACTCTCCAACGATAACAATATAAATATTGGAATGTCAAACCGCCCGCTTCAAAGCAAGTAAAATAATTCTTACTCTCCCTCCCCCAATATATATTTTTTTGTTCTGGACAATTAGAAAAAAAGTTGTGTCGAGTAATATCACTACACAAGTACTCGTCTTAGAAGCTACTGGATAATAGATTGACTTATTGGTGTAGTTAAGTTTAGGATACTACTTGCAGGAGTTTAGGTACTTATTATCTTATAAAGAAACAAGGCATCAATATAGATTATTAAATTGACGCTATCTTTGGTTAAATTACACTTAGGCTGTCACAGGATTGTATCATAAGGAGTCCAAGAACTTTTGGAACCTCCAGCCGTTCATCTTGAACCTCAAAATGTACTCAAAATACAGAATGTTAGGAGAACGTTCCCGAAAACGATAACAGGAATACTATTGACCACTTTAACAAAATTAGGCTACTTTTTTATTCATCGCAATACTTTTTTTTGGTAGGTACTTACTATGATTTCACGCAATTATAATATTTATAGGGTTTTAAAATCATGATACCTACTAAAAAGTATTGAAATTAATAAAAGTAGCCCAATTTTTTTTAACTGCTAATCAGTAGGTATACACTGTTTTCATTTTCCGAAGCGTTCCCCTAACTCCCTGTATACTCTATGTATGTGCGGTAAGCGTACCTAAGTAATCTTTGGATGTCTTTTGAGGGTAGAATAGGGTTCTAAGGCGGCGAACAAGCTAAAATCAATCTTCAATACATTTATTGCGCTCCATAAAGTGACACAGATCTTAAAGTTAAAATTTTAGTTACAGTTATGGACCCTGTCGGGCACAGCACAATGTTTGGAGAAAGGAAGAGGTGTAAGTCCGCAGCAGGTATTAAAAAAAAGTTCAAGGTAGCCTAGTGGTATGGGTAATGGACTGCTGAGACGAGGTCTCGGGTTCGATCCCAGGTTTCAGCACACACCAATAACTTTTCGATGCTTTTCGAAGTTTTTTGTGTATTTATCGCAGTTTTATAAGTGCCCGGTTAATGGCAATAGGCTCGCGAGTGAGTTTATGTCGCAAAGTTCATAAATCGTGTATTCTGTAATATAGACCATTAGACTGAATTTACAAAACGTCAAAATTAATCATAATATCTTAGGTTAGTTAGCAAATGGACTATTCAAAACGCGGCCTTGGCCTGAGAAACTTCGGTAAGAAACTCAGCGGGCTATCTTCCGTCCCTAGAAAAGGATATTATAGTTCAATGGAAGTCACTTTTAAACTTATTTATAAAAGGTAGAAACCAGGACATGAGCTGCTAGTTTAATAGATACATTTATAGTAGATACAAAATGAATGCACTAGACGAGAATGGAACACATGACTTAGGACTTAAGTAACGGTCCAACGACGACGCGACGCCATGGGTTGTCTACCAAATAAAGCTCAGTCTAAAAATAATAATCAGTTATTAATACTATAAAAATAAAACTAAATGATGTTCCTAATTCAAAGACAATGATGTTAGAAATATTCGTTCTAAATTCGAAAACCACATTCCCGCCGTACAAAGAAATTCCCCGAAACTCCACAACCAATCCTTCGCGGCCATAAACTTGAAAGCGAAATTCAAAAATCGAACACGTTACGGCTAGCAGGAAGCTATTTAGTGTTGTGCAGCGTCACATATTCGATTAAACGGCTACCTAGTCGATTAATGACTGAGTTTAATGAGAACAGCTATGATTTAGAGTTATCGCTCCCTTCCATGACCACAACAATGACTGCCGATACATTGACCTTTTATTTCAAGCGTTGTTGCACGCGTGAGCAAAACTGTTAAAGCATGAAATAAGATTTACCAACCATAAAATGGTATTTTCTTGATGGTTTTCATCATAGTCGGAAAATTATGATGATTATTGTAGTAAGAACAGAAATTAGTAGATAAGTTACTACTTTTTTATGCGTGAATTCACTCTTTATGTTATGTTAATGTAAGTGAATACATAAAAATATGCAAAAATTATACTCAATATAAACCTTGCTAGATTGAAAAAGGAGACCAGTTTGGGCTTCTAAAAGCTCCTAAGGCCATATTCGCAAACTCTATAGCTATGTTGTTCAAATTCAACTAATAAAACAACTAGAAGTTACGTAACATAACGTATAAATCTGATAATATTATGAAATATGTATTAAATCGTAAGAAAATATTATGAGATAAACAAGTTCTCTATTTTTATCAAAACTTCCGTATTATGCATTACCACTGGGAAAGTAGGAAATTGTTTAATGTCAGTGTTAACTGAGCTCTAGTTTTTCGTACCGAGTTTACAGCCGATTGATACGTTCACATATACAACTTTTATTCGTTTGAATCACTTTTATTAAGTAGGTCCTACATGGATATTAATAATGATTTTAAACATTTTTATTGCTGGTAATGTATGTAGGAATGCTTGTTAGGAATATTTTTATATTTTTACGACTGTAGGCGTGCCGAATGTTGATCTAGTTTTTAATTAATTGATGTTGAAATATTACTAATTTGTAATGTGATACGCTTTAGTGGTTTCAAATGATATCTTTTTAAAATATACCGTCCATTTTAATTGCATGGATAATATAATTATTTATAATTAGGCATGTAAAATTAAAAATATATATTTATTCACGGCTATTAATTTGGATTAGTGAATTAGGTTACTTCGGCATTCCTTTTATTCTTTGCGCTGCTATAGATCTAAGAAATGACTAAGTCAATTTAAATGTCATTTATTTAATTTGTTACATCATTAACATTCAAAGATAAGAGACTCTAAATAAATACCGCACTGAATCATTCAGATATTTGGAAATAAAGAAAAAAACCAATCGTACTTACCATTTTAACTGCCATGAGCAAAAATATTAATATCCAATGTATTGAATAAATCATACATAAAACAAGGCACTACTATCGTTTAAAAACTTAAAGACACTTAGTAACTTTTTGAATTTTGAACACATCACTATAATTTAAAAACATAATTTCAATTATCGATACGAATATTCCATTTTTGAATGCGCGCCGCTACGGGATGTCCTATGAGCGACTAGTGTTGCCCACGACCTGATTCATACTGCACGACTAACGCTTCTCTATCGTTTAACGTAGCATTCGATTAGAACGAACCGCTTTATTGAAATTCCATCGAGTTTTCGCTTATTCGCGTCTGGTGATAAAAATAATTTTCAACTAATGAAATATGTGTAATAGGCAGATAAGTATGTTAGTTTGTAGGTGATGGAATAATAGTTGTGCAATTTTCTGTGTGTTTTTGCGTTATCGTGTGAGATGGTAAACAGTTTCGGGTTATGAATATTTGTAATAAAATAACGTAAATTTATTTAACCGCTACATTTTCGGTTAGGAATTTATTTTGTCACACCCATTTTTTACGAAGTAAAAATAGTAAAAATAGCAATCACCCCCTTTTACGTGGAACCGAAAATCATAGGCGAAATGTGGGTGATAGATACACTTCTGCCTAATCCTTCAGGGATTATGGACCTGAGCTTATGTATGTATGTAAAATAACGTATTGTGTATTTTTTAAAAAAATATCCAGGTCTCACAATATCACCAGTTTTTTATTGTTAGGCGCGCATCATTTTTTTTTATACTACTTAGGTCGCAGACAAGCACGCGGCCCACCTGATGGTAAGTGGTTACCGTGGCCTATGGGCGAGTGTAACACCAGAGGAATAACACTCGTGTCGCAACCCCTGTAAGAACAGAGACATACAAGTAAAGGAATAGCACTAATTAATGATTTGCATTTCAATATTGTTTTCGACTTAAATAAAAAGTTTTCCGCTGAATGGAGATTTTTTCTTAACGTGTTTTTTCTGTATTTCATGAATGAAACCCATGTCTGTTTTGGCTTTTATGTGTTCACATAGCATAGCCCTAATTGTAGAACTACATTTCAGCGTGATTAAATTCATAACAAAAAGAAATCCCGCTGGCTGGAGGTTTGGTTTCAACCATCATTTATTCTGAAAATAATACGGAACAAATTCCAGTTCTATTACAATTCGATAGCCCAAATATACATGCATATTACCTATAGGAACTTAGGCCTACAGGGCAACTGTTCCCGTTAAATATAGTTACGTTGGGACGGAGCATCTATTGCTATACAGGCTAATACAGCATAAAAAATTACCATTGGGTATTTTTTTTAATTATACGGTTTACTAGCGTTTATCGCTTTCTTTGGTATTAGTAGAGCTAAATGAAGCAATAATTTTATACATTCAACTCGTCTTGTGGCGCCATTAATTTTTTTTGCAGTGGTGATTTATTTCCTATCACCCCATATTATAATATAAAATAATCTATGGGTAACCAAACCCTGGTATTAATGCGATCATATGGTAAATACAATAATTAAAAGATAAATTATTATATTAATGATCACGTTAATACCCGGGCTACGTTAACCATATATCAAGCAACGCGAAAGCTTAAAAGTAAGTATTGCAAAACGATTATTGCACACACATAACCGAGTATTGCACACAGAAGGAGATCATACAAGTTAATAAAGAATTTAAAATAAAATTACACCCAAACAAAACCAGAGTAGATTACTAGTTATAAATATTGAAAGGAAGGCACTGATAGTAAGTTTACAGCCTAGTGACAGCCATCAGACAGTCGCCAGGATATCAGACAGGAGCCAGCCGTCGATATAAACTGATGGACTGACCTATTAAATAAACATTTACATCAACACCGAAAGCTTACTAATTCGAGATAGTCGATTTTATTGGTCAGTTATGAAGTGGTGTGTGTCACAACACTAATCTGTTCCTGGAAGATTTATTATTTTAAATGATGTCAAGTACCTATTTATTCTATGAAATATTTTTATTATACTCAAAGTTCTAGATCTTATACAAATAGAATAGAATTGTACACCATTTACATAGAAAAAATTAAGCGATAAATATTTTAAACAATTGTACAAAAGGGCAAATAATCTTTCGCGTATTCTAGACTCCGATTCAGCTTGACTTGTTATAATTAATTACTGTACAGTGAGTTCCAAAAGTTCCTGGACATCTTAAGATGTATAATCCTTTGACAGCCTAAGTCTAATTTAACCAAAAGTGACATTATAAAGCGTTAATAAAAGAAACCAGATCTTGACTTGTTCCTTTCTAAGAAAATTAGTAAACTAATGCAAGTAGAATCCTAAACTTAATTACATTAAAAAGTATATCTATTATTCTGTAGCTTCTAAGACTAGTAGTTGTGTAGTGGTATCACTTCATATAATTTCAGTTTTCAGGAACTTTTGGAGTCCACTATACCCAGACACCCGAGGGGGCCATCATAGACGACTTAAGATCTATCGGGGTGCGAGAGAAATTGCTTATGGGCCACCTTACATCGGTATCTGAAACCCGAGACCGCGAGCAGTCTTAGTCGGTTCAGGTCTAACGTATCTTTCTTCGATGGTTGACGAGAGTGACTTCCAAAGTGAGTTGCTAAGGTAACGGGGCTATACGCGCTCCATCTTGCCCCAGTCCATCTGGGGCAAGATGGACATTGTACCTTCCACACTCATCGTAAAACCATAGATCTAAGATCTATCGGAATGCGAGAGAAATTGCTTATGGAGCCACCTTATATCGGAATCTGAATCCCGAGACCGCGTGCAGTTTTAGTCGGTCCAGTAGCCTTAGCACGAAATACTATAGAATTCGTAATGTACGGCGGGCTACACACGCACACGCAGGTTCACAAGAGGCAGACTGCCAATCACAATGATCCGTTCTCTCGAAACCTTTACATTACGAATTCGATAGGAGTTCATACTAGTGCTACAGGTGTAACGTAACTACCTGCCTTTGATGATCGACGAGAGTGACTTTCATGGGGATTCATGTACAAAACAAGGTACTTACCGCGAGCAGAGTGGTGAGGGCGCTTGCCATGCGCATAGTCGCAGAGCGGCGCATGCGCTGGCAGCGCTACGTGACGGAGGCGGCGGGCGGACGGGCGCGCGCGGGCCGCATCCGGCCGCCCTCCGGGCCTCTACCACGGTCGCGGCCACATTGCGCACCTGGAAATAAAAAAAAAAAACTAATGTTGATATAACATTGTGATTTAATTACCTCTGTGGGATAGCACCAATATAACATAACATAAAGTCACACCTATATCTCCAAAGGGTGCCAGCGGGGGAGGGGGGCTAGCACCCACATTTCGCCAGTCTATATTCAGGTCCCAATAGGTGGCGAGCCTATTGCCATTAATCGGGCACTTATAAACCTGCGATAAATACACACATAACCTCGAAAAGCATCGAAAAGTCATTAGTGTGTGCCATGGTAAAACCTAGGATCGAACCCGAGATATCGTGTCAGCAGTCCATTACCCATGCCACTAGGCTACCGCACCAATATCCCGAGCACGAAATTTTACAAGTAACTGTCTCAGGTTCATAGTAGGCAGGCTGGCTATCATCCGCCTGCCACTCTAGCGGCCCAGCGCGCTCTAGCTAGCAGAAGCAGGCTGTGGCGGCGGCGCAAATGCATACCCGGGGGCTAGACGGGAACACTGTGGTATATATAATCGAAGGGGGTCGAAAGAGAGATTCCCGGAACTACTGGGGTGTGAGGGATATGTTCGCTGCTATCTCACCTCCAGCAACTAAAGACCCAAAGTTGGAATGCGTTTTAATCGGTTAGAGTCCGACATAACCTCTCTCACCGGCTCTGGTGGGATTGGCATCCGTGGGGATATCGCGCACGAGAAAAAAACGGCTGGCTATCAATACATTCCGCTCTCTCGACACTTTAACGTTACAAATTCGATAGTGGTTCGTGTCTGTGTTGATTGAGGAAGTAGGTACCGCCGCTCTCCAGAATACTGCAAATTAATTATAACCTTGTGTTGTTTTCCCGGTATACCGTAACTGAAATGCACATTAGTTGAATAATGTGCGTTTTTTGGGGGTTACCAAATTAGTTCCCCGCCTGATGGTAAGTTTGGCTACAGTTCAAGCCATTAAGAATAGACATTTTCTTTAGATTACTAGTGATGCACTTAGTCCAACCTAATTTTGACCAATGACAAAACTACTTTTGACCAGTAAAAGGAACTTCGTCTGCGTCACCCCAACATTTTTCATTCCTGCTCCGCACCATGACATTATATACATATAAACCTCTTCAATCACTCTATCTTTAAAAAAAACCGTATCAAAATCCGTTGCGTAGTTTTAAAGATTTAAGCATACATAGGGACAGAGAAAGCGACTTTGTTTTATATTATGTAGTGAAGTAACTGCGGTAGCCTAGTGGTATAGATAATGGACTGCTGAGACGAGGTCTCGGGTTCGATCCCAGTTCTTACCATGGCACACACCAATGACTTTTCGATGCTTTTCGAAGTTATGTGTATTAAGCGCTGGTTTAAAAGTGCCCGGTTAATGGCAATAGGCTCGCCACCTATTACATAAACTGGCGAAATGTGGGTGCTAGCACCTCTGCCTACTTCTTCGGGGATATAGGCGTGAGTTTATGTTATGTTATGTAGTGATGATATAGTGAAGACTAGGTACAATGATATTACGAATAAAGTCATTTCATTATCAGACTTTTATCAAATATTTGTGACGTCACAGTCACGCCTCCAATAATTACGTCTCGGAGAGTACTTGTACGTATCTTACGTACGTACGTACGTATTTAATCAGTACTGTCTGAGTCGCGCGACGCCGACAATCGTATTAAAATATTTGTTTGATGAGTCTTCAGACTGGAAATGTTTACTTATAGATAGATAAATAGATAGATTACTCTTTATTGTACACCAAAAACAAAACAAAAATAAATACAAGAAAACACCAAGGACAAGTAGTGAGAGTTACAGTTTTTTTAATGTACAATGGGCTTACTTATTGGAATAATTTTACATATTATTGCATACATACATACATACATGTGCTCACGCCCGTAATCCCCGAAGGCAGAGGTGTATTTAAACATCCACATTTCGCCAACTATGATTTTCAGTCCCACGTAATACAGCGCGAGCCTATTGCCGCCAATCGGGCACTTTGTAAAAAATGGGTACGCCGAAAATAAATTCCTAACCAAAAAGTTGCAGCTAAATAAATTTGGAAAGAAATTGACCCGATTCCTTGCTATGCGGTGTAAGTCGCAAGGAAATTAATTACGTGCTTAGCCGCACAAGGACTACGAATTAACGTCTTGGATAGTATCAGACATATTATTGGCTACTAATAGTATAGTAGAATTTGGGCCACCCCATCCCTTTCAATGCATTGTCGTACAAGTCGACTAAGGGATAGGGCTGTTTTACATCCCAGACTCAGCCTCAGATGTATGAATCGAGAACCAAGCGGTTCATTAAGTATTTCCTTAGCCGCACCATATTTTTTTTTTTTATACTACGTAGGTGGCAGACAAGCACACGGCCCACCTGATGGAAAGCGGCCACCGTGGCCTATGAACGTGTGCAACACTAAGGGTGTCACACACGCGCTGCCCACCCTGAAGGGAAAGGGGGAGAGCTGGGAAGGGGTGGGGGGGCTAGGAAGGGGAGGGTATTGAGTCTTAGAATTCATTACCAGCTCACGTGTTTCCTTCTTCCGGGTCTTTTAAGCGAGGCGTGAAAAGCATCTGAGGCCGCCAAGCTAAGCGCCACCATTGTAACACTAGGGTTTGTAATAGTGACCATCTTTTCTGAGACTTTGCCTTCAGCTTACCATCAGGCAGGGTTGAATCAAATAAAAAAAGAAGTTAAGTTTGTTCTTCGCAATCGCGGAACATTACACATACAACACAATATCTTCTCGGATAAGAAGTCTTTTTGCTTGCATTAAAGGACAATTAGCGATATATTACTATAGCCTCCGTGGCGTGGCAGTAGTGCACGTGACTGCTACGCACGGGGCGCTGGTTCGATCCCGAGTTCAACCAGTCTAACTTGGAACTTCGATATCACCATTGGTCCATTCTTTGTGGAGGTCACATGGCAGTCGCTTCACGGAAAATATCGAAGTACAGCCGCATCACAGTCAGACTGGAAAGCCGACCCAAGCTGAGTTGGGAAAAGGGTCAGAGAAGAATGATAGCGATATATTACTATAGCTTTCGTTAGGATTGTTAAGCCGTGGGTGAATCGTGGGTACCCATCCCTGGATAGATGAAATGGAATTTGCTTTTTTTTATTTATTATTCCATCTACTTTAATACCTTATCAGATCTTTTCAACCAATTACCACATTATTTGTTTTAACGTCCCATAATATTTGGTAAAGTGTATGTTTGAATGGTAGTCCCATACATTCTTGATAGTGTCAACATAAGTGTAAACCAAACACGTGTGAGAAGCAAGTGTACACTTATATTGTCCATCATTAATAGTGTTTAACACATGAGTGACGTATTTCACGGCAATAAACATAACCAGTAGACATTGAGAATTTTTATCTTGTTAATATGACAGTTGCACAATCGTAACTAATATTTATTGATGGCGAAGTGAATCTGTCTATCTGTCTTTTGAAATATCGTAACAAGAAACAAGAGACTTTTCTCTGCCGCACCATTAAGTCCTGGAATTCCTTACCGGCGCACGTGTTTCCTTCTTCCTACAGTCCCGGGTCCTTTAAGCGGGGCGTGAAAAAGCATCTGATGAGGCCGTCAAGCTGAGCGCCACCATTGTAGCACTGGACGTGTTAGCAATGGTGACCCTCTTTCATGAGACTTTACCTTCAGCTTAATATCAGGCGAGGTGAAGTCACATTGACGTGCCATAAATTAAAAAAAAGTAGGTACAAAATAATGATAACTAACTGTCCCGGCGAATTTCATACCACCATTTTTGTTCCGCCCTCTTGGAATTCAGACCCCTTTTGATTGAATGGAAGGGGCAGCGGACACCGAAATGAGCTGTCCAACTGGGGAAGTACCTCCGCCCTACAGAAGACCGCGGTCATAATAACCATCGTGTTGTGTTCCCGCCGGTAAGTAGGGTAGCCAGAGCTCACTATACCCCTCCTTCCCCTCCCCTTCCTAGCCTCCCCACCCCTTCCC
This sequence comes from Pelosia muscerda, assembly GCA_963691645.1. Taxonomy (NCBI): domain Eukaryota; kingdom Metazoa; phylum Arthropoda; class Insecta; order Lepidoptera; family Erebidae; genus Pelosia; species Pelosia muscerda. The sequence goes on along the minus strand of OY829114.1, from coordinate 1,422,588 downwards.
AGCTCTCCCCCTTTCCCTTCAGGGTGGGCAGCACGTGTGTGACACCCTTAGTGTTGCACACGTTCATAGGCCACGGTGGCCGCTTTCCATCAGGTGGGCCGTGTGTTTGTCTGCCACCTAAGTAGTATAAAAAAAAACTTCCATTAATTTTCTTATATTGTGAGGTGTGTTTCTGATATCGTTTTCACTGCACCTACTATTTAACTGGGGCCCTACAACTATCATAAGTCTGTCTCCTGGCTCTAAGCTACCTCTCGTTATATAATATAAATATATTATTATATACAATATACCATCAATGGCAAAACACGTATAAACTATTATTTATTTAGTATGTGCCTATAGCTACTCTAGCCGCAAACGTTTGAATCGAACAATGTTTGAAAAAGGTAATGCAACATAGACAATTTTATTACTTGTCTGTGGTCGCCGCCTGAAGAGATTATGAAACCAATTTATTTCGTATTGTTGGCATCCGTGTGGTTATGAAGAAAGAATTTTGACCTCCCATCCAACCATACATCCTGATCGACTACCTGTTCTCATGGGGGGGGCGAACACACGGAAACCAAACTGGCGTGGCTGATGTGGCTCTGGAAGCTTTTCTTGGAAATCTTGACTTATAATGTTCGGGACTTCACGCGATATATATTTATGAACAACTTACTATTGCCGACGTTTCAAAAATATATCGCGTGAAGTTGCATTACATTGTAAGCACTATGAGTAAACGCCGCGATAGTTTAAAAGTTACACTTGACATTTGCGTCTCGCCATTAATGATTTTGTATTACATTCACCATCTACTGGAAATTACTGCTGCAGACATATTAAGAAGAAGTTGAAGTTGACCTCCCATCAGATCGGCTGGGTGTCGTAAGAGGCGACTAACGGAAAACACAGATGATATCACGAGAGAAAGAAAACTCGTAAAATTTCGGTTCCACCCCGGTAGGTAATAGTATCCTTCGTGTTTTCCTAAAATACAACTGATTTATAACCACGAAGGTTTTTATTTTGTAACACATAACCTAACACCTAACCCGGTGTAACTTCTCAAACATTTAGTAATAGTAACTGCTAATAAGCATTTAATTAGTGATGATGCATACAAAACAAATGAGTAACTAAGTATATACATATTGATTTGTGACGTAATCGATGCGGTAATGTTTGTGGACAAACGGATCTTGGGGCCAGTGGACTGATACATCCTGGTTTGATCTATGCTACTTTGAATACGTACAGTCGAATACGCCGCCTCATAAAGAAATTGCTTCTTAATTCAAAAGAAAGCACGTTCCATAGACGTAAATTTACCTGCTTCTTTTTTTCTTGGATGGCATCTAGTTAAATCATTTTAGGGGACGTGGTAAGCCTTCCCGAAGAGCGAAACCTATGCTCGGGCCCTCTGCGGGAGTAGCGGCGCTGTCGTGAAAAAAATTACTATACAACAATGCCGTTGATTCGACAGCAGAACAACACAGGAAACAAGGGTACATTTTTGCCAGTGTCGAATTTTTATATTTAGTTATAGTAATAGTTATCCAGCTATAGTTATTGAATAATTGTTGATGATGATGATGATTGGTGATGATGGATGATTGATATCTCAGTAAGGTAGAGGATACTTTACTAGAGGCTTCTATCAAGTTTTGGAACCAACATGAAAAGTCATAATTCCTAGCTATATGCACTGACTCCAACTACCCGTAACGACTGCCATAGATGTTTGTGTGGCAACCGGGACCGATATGGCTTAACGTGCTCTCTGAGGCACAACCAGACCAGTGCAAATAGCCATGCCATATTTATGCATACAAATATTTGCACTGACTGGGGATGGAACCGGCGGCTCTTGCGTAGCAGTCGCGTTCACTACGTACGTGGGGCCGTACATTTGTTTTTACATAAGTGTACATTTATTTTTGGTCAAAAGGTATATGTGTAATTTTGTAATTTTAAGTTTGAAAACGACAAGGTCCTAGCAACCGTTCCACCGTTCGTTCGACGGCCATAGGGATGTATTTTCATTTGCGTTTTTTGTTTTTTAATTAAGTTTGTTTTTAGCTTACTATCAGGCGAGATGAAGTCAAATTTACGAGTAATATACATATAAAAAAATGAACTTAAGGTGACTTAATAGACCACTGTAGATTAGCCCCTGCGTTGATGTATGAATTAGTTAAACCAAGTAATAACATCATGTAGGTATTACTCGTAGATGATAGGTAGGGGAGACCGAGGTGAATTGAAACAGATATAGGTTGACACAAGTTCAATATTTCGGGTAGTATAGGCACTAGAAGAAAGACAACAGCGCCATTTGATTCGTTTTGATGCACACGACGACGTATTAGAACACGTCGCGGCGTTGCGGCGAGCGGTTGTTGAGTTATCGTGTCTATGCGCAAAATTTGACGAAAAGTAAGAATTTTTGGTATTTTTCGAGAAGTTTTATTTATTTGATATTAAGAAATAGGTTTTTGATTGTTTTACTATAGCGTAGTGTGTTTTATGTAGTATTATAATGTAACGTCATTTTGTAGAAATATTCAAGTTGAACTCGGGTAATGGTTAATACGGTAGCCATAGTCGGTTTTTATTATGGTGAGGTAAGTTGAAACAACTTGTTTTAACTCACCTCGGTTGTTTCAAGTTAGCTTAGGTTAGGTAACTAAGCTTATTTTCACCATACCAAATAAGTATGAAAGAAAAACGAAGAGAGGAGATCTCTCTCCTCTTGCGTTGTGGCAGAGGACGTAAGTTTAAGAGGTAAAATATGTATAAATAATGATGTAAAATATAATGATGTTCAAATAGTGAGAGAAAATACTCCTGAAATTATTGCACCGACTGAATTAATAAATGTGAAGAAGTCACATCAAATAAAAGAAGTCCAGAAAATCCTGTCGCTGAAGTAACCTCTTCATTAATCAACAGAATTGAGTCTAGATTTAATTTCGGATTTATTTCTAACGAGAGAAGATATTATTCCCATAGATGTAGGTAACTATCGCCTCCACGTCGTCGTCTGTTGCAGGTAAATCACACCAATCCGCATATTTCATCAGGCCTTTACCACAAACTTTACCTAGAAAAGGTACCGAGAATAGAAGGAAAGTTAAATCAACCTTTCTAACAGACACGCTTGAACAAGAGGCTCTTGAAAAAAAAAGCCAATAGTAAATTAAAGAACACTAAAAAAAACATCACTGATTCCAAACATACGCAATAAAGATGATTGCTGATTTATTTCTTATTTTATTCAGTTTAAACCGACCATTTAAATATGTGTCAACTCACCTTCACCCCTGTTTCAATTTACCTCGTCCATAGGAGAGTTGAAACAGTCGGAATTGTTCGCTTAAATTCAATTTTTCTCCAACTTGTAGTTATTATTATCTGCTTGTTTCTCGTAATTAGATACGTGTTGAAATTCCCATTCTAATGAGAGAACTTACTAGCTAATAGACATCACTGAAGCTGAGTTATTATCAAAAATGCAATTTTTGTGTCAACCCACCTAGGTCTCCCCTATATTAGTATACATAATGACGTAGCATTGATAAAACAATTTACGATCGCAACACCTTGATAGGACAACATTCTTGTGTATGACACAGTGTAACTATATTTACTCAATGTTATTATTTATGAGATCTACCATTTTTGGTGCGAATATCGTCGGACCGATTAAAACTCTGGTGTAAGCCAGCTACCTAATACATCTCTCGCATCTCGGTTGAACCAAGCCATCTTATGCCGCGGCTTTGTCAATGCAACTCTAGTTTGTATGCCCATGTGCCGCAAGTTGTTACGTCCACACTGCCTCTGTGACGACGGCAATGAACGCCACTGCCATGCAGGAAGAGGTCCGATCCTCGCTCAGTGCAAATATATGTATGCAAGAATATGGCTACATGCACTAGTCGGATTGTACCTCAGAGACCACGTTAAGCTGTCCGTCCCGGTTGTCATACAAACATCTATGGCTTAAGTTACGGGTAGTTGGAGCCCTAAAAAGTTCAACAAAATGGTCTAGGTTGAACGACTGTCACGATGTCACGCTGTTCGGTTCGCTGTTCATTTTACAAATCTGGACGCACCATTAGACTCCGAAAGGACCTCCTCGGGTGTTACCACTACGATGTCTCCACCTTGCAATACATCATTCATCTATAACGCGGGGATTCTTACAGGTTTTTAAATGTATTGCAATAAAAACTCAAATAGTCATTAAAATAGCAATAACTTGTTAACTTGTTGTAAATTGTACATTGTAATAACTATAATATGATGCGGTTTTATTATCTCAACACGTTTATCATAAAATAAACAATGTTTCATCTTATTTACATACATATTGATAATTACGACTTTATCGCCAGAGGTAATCCTCAGTCAGATGTGGATTAATAGTCCCATTTCACCAATCGTTGTATTCGGCTCGACGTAATAGGGGCTGAACAGATTGTCGTATTCCGGGCACTAATTAATATTAGCCTCTTGAGACTGAGTCCAAGCTGTATATAGTGAATATGTCGCAGTAAAATAGTTATAACCGTAATATAATCATATCCCTAAACTTGGACCATTTTATAACTATATTCCTAGTGAGATAGTAATGAATCGTTTTCGTATAACTATGTTCCGGTATATGATTATATCCCTAGGGATATGATTATATTACGGTTATAACTATCTTACTGCGACATATATATATCTCTGTCTGATGTTAAAAGCTGTATTCCTTAGTCGCCTTGTACGACATCGAATGGGAAGAGATGGGAACGCCCAATTTCTGCGGAATTATACAGAAACTGGAATGTATGATTTAGAAATGGGAGTTTTTTTATTATTTTTATAGTATCATAGTGAATATAATAGTACAGTATTGTGACGTTATAAATCTTTTATGAATCTTTCACAGTCCTGATAAAGAATATTGTTTTTAGAATGCTTAGAAATTATGTCCAAAATTGTAGTCACACTTTGAAAATCGCTTTTTTATACCATTTAGATGGCCAACAAGTACACGGCCCACCTGATGGAAGGAAATTACTGGACGTTTTGAGTTTGGAACACCAGGGGCGTCGTAACCTTCTTCTTTTTCTCTCCTTCTTTTATTCTTCTTCTAACCGTAATGTCCTTCTTGAAGAGATGTTGGCGTTATCAAAATTATAGTTATTTTTATAACTAACTAACTCTATAACTCTATAGTATCACATAGAATTTTATTATTATTATAAAAACAGACCACAGAAGTAGAAGTTCTATTAATAATTATTATCCTTACATCGGTTTCCATTTTTGTAACTGAAATAATTGTAAAATTCAGTATCATCCATCCTTTGTCACAGTCACATACTACTATAAACAAACATAAATTCACCCAAAATAAATTGAATACTTCAGGGGATGTGGTGGCCCAAAAATTTACTGCTGTAACTTTCACAAAGTCCAAAATAAATACGTCACTGGTGTGGTATACAGATTGAAATGTCTAAAATCAGACCGCTGAGATATTGGGAGAAATAGTTGCCGGCATTTATCTTGACCTTAAGTCGCAAGAGATACGAGGGCTTATGTACTCGTAATTATTATGATTGGTTATTATGGTATTTGAGTTTTTTTTATTTTTATTTATGGCACGTCCATTTGACTTCACCTCGCCTGATGTTAAGCTGAAGGCAAAGTCTCATGAAAGAGGGTCACCATGGCAAACACGTTCAGTGCTACAATGGTGGCGCTCAGCTTGACGGCCTCATCAGATGCTTTTTCACGCCCCGCTTAAAGGACCCGGGACTGTAGGAAGAAGGAAACACGTGCGCCGGCAAGGAATTCCAGGACTTAATGGTGCGGCAGAGAAAAGACTCACCGAAACGCTTGGTTCTTGATGGAATATTCTGTACCGTATGCGAGTGACATCTAAGCCCTGCACGTGTTGTCCTGTGTAGGAAAGGGGAGTAGCATTACGCCGCAATTTCGCCGCAATTTCGCCCCATAGCATTACGTATTATACTAAAAAAATGCGTACTGTAGCTCAATATAGTTTACATTTTGTGACGTGATTGGTTCAAAATTCAAAAAGGAAGGGTTGCCTGGCACGGATGAATGAATGGCGGGCGTGGAGTCCGCCCCCAAACCCTTTCGTCCCGCTATGGGAAAGTCTTCTGCCCGGGCATGACCTTCCCTGGATCAGGTGGAAGTCCCTGAACAGACTTCGAACACGAGTTGGCCGAAGCAAGGAGAACATACGATAACATAATATTACACCACCAAGAGGAGACACGGTAAGAAACTCAACGGGCTTTTCTTATTTTCTTGGTTTATTTATTATTACTTGATCTAGATACAATAATTGCTAAAGTGAATAGCTCATTTCCAAGCTTGTTTATCATTCAAATAATATTGAATGTTATAATAGCATTTTTGGGTTACATTTTTAAAATTATTTATAGGTCCCTAATTTCATCAGGAAAACAAAGCGTCCAAATGTGTAGAAGAATTAAGATATCTTTTAAGCCATATTTGATTCCCTTAGCCAATATATCGAGGCACCCGACAAACTTAACAGTTACATAACCGTCGCCTCGACTAGTACACACACAGTAAGAGTGAAATTATTTATTAGAACAGGTTAGGAACAAGTTGAAAATTGTGGGACTTTTCCATGTTTAATATTATAATTTATGCTAATATTTAGATAGATATGAAGGAAATACGACCTGATGTGAATCATAAGGAAGGATGGAAAATTGATTGGCTCTCAATTAATAGAAACTATTTACAGAAGGGCTCACGTAGACAAGATTAAATTATTATTATTTACTAGCTGACCCGCGCAACTTCGTCTGCGTCACCCCGTTTTTGCAACATTTTACATTCCTGCTCCGCACCTCCGTCGTGGCATGATGTTATATACATATAAACCTTCTTTAACCATTCTATCTATTAAAAAACCGCATCAAAATCCGTTGCATAGTTTAAAAGATTTAGATATACAAAGGGACATAAAGAATATGAAAAATAGGGACAGAGAACGCGACTTTGTTTTATACTATGTAGTGACTCATATAGTGACGAAGAAAGAATATCACGACCCTATCTCATCAAGGATGTCGTAAGTGCATACGATATCAGTGTGAGAGAAGGAAAACTAGAAATAAATCCCTATGCCAATCTATCTGGCCAGTGCAGAAACAGTCGGCTATAGCCTCTCAACATTGGGAGAGGCCTATGTCCAGCAGTGGACTGTGATAGACTAATTGATGGCTTATAGATCTTTCAATCTTTAATCTGGGAAGGTTAAGAGAGCTTAAGTGCCCCCAGTGCAGGACACAAATTTGACTTCCCAGTGATATCACAAAACTGTCTATTGGAGTCTGGTTACTCTGCTAACCGCTGGAAACACAACACAAGGTTAATATTAGCCGCGGTATTCTGTATAGCACAGGTGCTTCCCCAGTCGTACTTCTCAAATGGAACTGGACTCAGGAGATACTCTCGCGTTCTTCCTCCGTGAATCTACTATAATTTTTTTATTTAATTTTATACACACCCACACCCACTTTTTGTGAACTATGATTTACATACGTAATAGGGGGCGAGCCAGTAACAGAGCATTTTATATAAAAAAATAAAAATAATTACCTAACCAAAAATCTTACAGCTTAATAAATTTGGAAAGCTACCTTCTTAATTTTGACAAACAACTTTTTTTGGTTGGAAAATATGTATTATTCGTGTACTTTTATAAATAATAGTACACGAATAATACATATTATTGTGACTATACCTGACTTTAGTGCACGAATTAACTATTAAATTTGGTCTTCAGAACCTCTCTAAGTTCTAGAATTATTCCTAATTTTAGGTCTGTATCATAAACATATTAGTTAAGGTATTAACTGCACTAGTATAATATTCTTTACCTACATATATTTTATTCAGTAATGCAACTGTAAATATTTATAATATCCATTATAATTTGTATGAGAATCGATTTTCTCCTTTGAATTATGTATACATATAAACCAACTAACCTGTCAGTGATCTTCACTGCCGACTGGGTAATAGGGTAACCGTGTTTAACTTGTATTATTTTCTCCATTTGCTTATATACAGGAGGTTAGAGAAAGTCGAAGTTCAGCCGCATCACAGTTAGACTGAAAAACCGACCCCAACTGAGTTGGGGAAAAGGTTCAGAGAATGATGATGTAGCGTAATCTTCCGAGGCGCCAAGCATTTATTAATTAAAATACTTATACTATTTCCTTGCTCAATAGGTCACTAAAATCTATTGAACCAAGATTAGATCTTGAACGAAACTGCACACAAGAGTTTATTGGTTACAATCATAATAAATTAGCTTTGCCTTTTCATTTCTGTGTTGAAGATATTCTGGGGTTTATAAGACCTCTTAAAAGCAATATTATTTCAATTTTACTTTACTTCCTTAGTAAGGGGCCGTCAGCGTTTGTAGGATACTTAGGATACTTTATATCTCTTACTGTATGAATACATTTATTTGTTTAATTTGTTAGAATATACACAATTATTACAATACAGTACAAAAATTTAATATCGAAGGTTTAAAACGGTCCGAGTTCGAATCTAACTATGAAAGAGAGAGTAAGGCTGCCTGCACACTCTTAGACTGCCTTCACACTAGCGTTTATCCAGCATAGGCGTTCGATGAACGCATGCGCAGCGCAGATGAGTACGCTGCACTAGCGTCGGGCGTTCAATTAACTACTTACTTTCCATCAGGTGGGCCGTTTCCTTGTTTGCTAGATCCAGTAGTGCCAGTGAAAGTTCCAGTTCCATTATGGAATTACTGAGATTTTTTTTCTCTCACTAATTAAATAAAACTATTGGGTATTTTTCCTCCCAGTGCAGTCAATTTCTTAAAAGGCAAGTCTGAATTGAAAACGTGTCGTACAAAGATTTTAACATAGGTACTAGTAAATTGTATTGTGATTAATATTCCTCGAGATACATGATTCTCCAATTTACCATATAAAGGTGGCTCATAGTCGTGAGAAACAATATTAATTGTAGATTTTGATTGACAGTTCACGATAGACCAGAACCAATTTATAGTTCTAACTAATATTAACTAGGTATATCTTCTAATAATATTATATAAAATTTCCATGTCACAATGTTAGTTACAGTACTCCTCCGAAACGGCTTTACCGATTCTTACCACAATTTATATGCGTATTCAGTAGGTTTGAGAAGCGACTACTATTTATTTTTCATACCCCGCAGTGATAAGGCTTCAGCCTTAAAAAAAATTATAAGGCATAACAACGTTTCCCCCGTCAACTAGTTAACTATATAAACTATGACAACGGAAATTGTTAGCGATATTAGCGCCAATGTATAGAAATTTACCGGATCAATTGAGATTTATGATTATTACTCCGCTCCCTTGTATGGTAGTGTGATGATATATAGCCTATGTTACTCCTAGATATTGTAGCCTTTTAGAGGTGAAAGCATTGTTTAAATCGGCCCAGTACTTTTTGAGCCTATTCATTACAAACATACAAAAATAGGTACAAATCTTTCCTCTTTATACTATGTGAAGGTTCGATCAGTTGTTCTAATGGGTAATATACAGGGTGTAAGGGGGTGGGGATGATGTGAGACAGCACCGTTCTCATATCAACCAAGATAAACCAATAATGGTGCAGTAGGAAGTGGACCCACTCCGAAGTGCTTTGAAAGCAATCGTAACTATAGCTGGGGAGCCTTAGAAGGGATTGTTGAAATTACTCGAGCGAGTCAGATAATTCTATAACAAGTATGAAATCTTAATATAGAGAAGTGGGCAAAAAAGCTCTATGTATTTATACTTACACGTCAGATTGATATAAGGGGGGTTACGAACTTACAAGTGGCTTTGAATTTTGCTTATCTGACTATTCGAGCGTAATCGAAGAGCTTAGGACAGTAGCAAAATTGCAAAAAAGCGATGTCCGGATTTACTCGAATGCGGGTGATTTTTTATTTTAATTCAGAAAGTTGAATAATATTACTAAAACTTTTGTTAAATACCTCTTAGGTGGCAGACAAGCACACGGCCCACCTGATGGAAAGTAATTACCGTGGCCAATGGACCTTTGCAACACCTTCGCGTCGTTGACAAATACTAAAAAGGCCAATCGTAACTGATGAAATAACGAAATTTGAAAAACTATGATGAGCAAAATAGAAAAATTATAGGACTATTTATCTACCATGTAATGAACAATAATAATAGGTTTCCGCGACGCTCGAGTTACTACAAGTATGGCATACTCGCCTCCCCTACTATTAGTACTCGAGTGATTACAGTAAAGTTTCTAACGCATTTCGTTCCATATTTTACGACGAATTTCCTCAAACGTACATCTAATTCAATTCACGCGTAAACAGTAAGTGAACATGAAATGAAATAAACAATTTTTACTCACAACATACGCAATTAACACAATACGGCCGTGTCGAGTGTATCGTTTCAAATTCAGGTTTATAGACAAATCGGTACTAAACAAGATGGGTTGATTTGTTTATCGACCAATCGGTATTAAACGTGATTGGTTGGTGATTTACGATGTTAGCCAAATCGTGTTATGGACACACCATATCCATTCGCAGAAAGGTCTTTGTTTCGCAATTTGCTTGTTCAGTTCCGAGTACTATCGTGAACGTTATAAACAAATAACTTCTATGAATACTATGGAAGATGCTCAGAACTCAAATTGTGTCATGATTCCTGGGTGAGGCAGGAATTTGAATTTGGAACCTAACGCCAAAATTTTGTGAATGAGATTCACAGCTTATACGTGAAAGATACCCTAACGACTTGTAGTCACACCACATTATCACACCAGTATGACAAACAGTATTTTTTCCTGTTTGTCACACTACTGATTTTTACAATATACAGGGCGTCGGCAATGCCACATGCAGAGTAAGTACCTTAATTATTGTAGATGGGACATTTTACTTAAAGAAGAGTTTATTTTAATTTTAAAATCCATTTGAACTGCATTCAATCATTTTTAATAATTGCTTAGTATGCTGAGACGAGGTCTCGGGTTCGATCCTAGGTTTTACCATGTCACACACCAATAACTTTTCGATGCTCTTCGAAGTTATGTGTGTATTTACTGCAGGTTTATAAGTGCCCGGTTAATGGCAATTGGCTTGCCACCTATTACATTGGGACCTAAAATATAAACTGGTGAAATGTGGATACTGGCACCTCTGCCTACCTCTTCGGGGATATAGAGATATGTGAATTTATATTATGTAAAATAATAATTCACAAATATTAATTATATTTACTGTTTTGTTATCACAAGCTTTTCACCCTCTGACATCGCACCTATTAAATTATTATGGTGATTGGCTGAAGGATATTAGACGCCATATTCAAATCAAAATTTCTAACGAAAGGCTACTGACTTTTGTGTTCAATTGCTAGAATTTAGACCAATTGAGGTTCAATTCTTTTTATGCTAAAGCAAATAGAATCTAGACCAGCGTGAAATTAGGAGGTTATTGATGATCTATAATATTAGAGTCAATGAGGTCGTCAGACAGAATTATCAGAAAGCTGAGCGCCACCATTGTAATACTGTACGTGTTTGTAATGGTGACAGACTTTGCCTACATCTTATCACCAAACGAGGTGAAGTCAAGTTGACGTATTCTAAATAAAAAAAAATACTAATATCGATACATAATATAATATGGATATGATGGTATCCCCCGTCTTGAGCAGTCCGAGTGTGGTAGTACCTCCGCCTAATAAACCCCTTCCTCTCAACCTCCCCCCGTCTTCCTATGCTTGTCTGCCTCTTGAGTGGTACAAAAGCTTTACTGTTTCCACGTTACTACAGCTATTAGCGTTACTACTCCTTCTCTCGTAGCTATAATATTATCTTCTGCCTATTTTTTCGTTCGACACCCTTTGGATGAAATGGGGTGGTGATATTATTTCTCCATCACCACACGAATAAAAAAACATAATTCAAAATAATAACATTAGAGTTATATAAATATTTATTCATTTTGCAACATTAACTTAAAATGGCAGATCTTATCTTAATTAAAACGTATTATATTAGTATTTCAATCAGGTATCGCAAGAAGCGCGTCTAGTTTCTGATTGGCTGTCCGAGACATGCGCACACGCTGTCGTTCGATCCTGATTTATGATTGGTTGTTCTACTAATGAATTATTTAATGGCCGTCGTAAAGTTAGTGTCAACTATACATAATATTCGTGTTGTAAAAAAGGTTAGGCGTGAGTGTGGTTGAACGTGTAGACAATTTATGTTAATAGAAGATATTTTATCAACTTTACGAAAGAGGAGGCTCGTTCTTAATTATGTATGTAGTTTGAATATTATTTTGGGTTTTAGGGGACCTTGCTTTTTACTTTGGGGCTGAAGCCGAACTAAACTGCACGCGCCTAAGGCCCAGATTCGCTTATTGAGGTTGAGCATAGGGAAAAGAGAAGAAAAACGGATTCCAAGCTTCAAAAATGAGTAAAAATGTTGTCAAAGTAACAAGGTCCTATTACAATCAATTATTATATTGGAGGAGGGAGGAGGAAACCACCATTCACCCACGGTTTAACAACTCCAACGATAATAATAGCAAATTATTACTAATTATCATAGAAAGGAGAGCAAGTAAAAATACTTCGTCGAAAGTCGTATTTTTTTTTTTTATTTATGGCACGTAAATTTGACCTTGCCTGATGTTAAGCTGAAGGCAAAGTTTCATAAAAGAGGGTCACCATTGCAAACACGTTCAATATTATGTGTGCAATATTAGGACATAACATAGGATCGGGGCTGCACACGCTGACCGAGTGCCCGGCGTGGGAGACGCCAAGGCGGGTCCTAGTGACAGTCCTAGGGGTGGGAGTTGTCTCGCTCGCCACCTTCCTCACGGTGATGGTACGATGCGCGAGTGCTTGGGCAGCCGCCGCCTCCTTCTGCGAGCAAGTAATGCTCGAAAAGGAGGAGGCGGAGCGGGTTCGGAGAAGACTCCGGGCCCGCACTGCCCGCGATGAGCGGAGGCGACTCGGACGTCGGAGGTCGCAAAATGACCTCCGTCCCCCATGAGCGCGGGCCTGGGGGTGACGGGTGGAGCCGCCGGTCACCCTAGCAGAAGCAGGCCACGGCGATGGCGCAAATGCCACCCCATACACAGGGGCTAGATGGGGACACCATGGTCCCCACATTAGGGGAAGAGGGTCATCTCAACAGAGATGTCCCCGGGTCTGCCGGGGTGCGAGAGATATGTCTTGTATAATCTCACCTCCGGCAATCAAGGACCCATGGACGGCGTGCGTTTTGGTCGGTTCGAGTCCGACATAATCACCTCCATCGGTTTTGGTGGAGGTGGTATCCGTGGGGATTTTGCGCACGATAAAAAAAAAAAAAAAAAAAAAGGACATAACATAGGACAAACCCTCGAGGCCTCGAGTAGCATTAGTCTGGTTAAGTAAGTAATAACTTGACAAAGTGTTATCGTAGTCTAATGGGCTTTAAACTTGTGAAAATATTGCTGTATTAGACATCACACATCTTCGAAAAACATCTTAGCTTCGTTCATCTCCGCTCAAATGCAACCACATCCTTACGCACGTGAATCAGTAGTACAAACAATTTAACAACATTTTTATTTGTAAACGAGATAAAATTAATGACTTCAGGTGTCTTATATTAAGTTGCCCCCAACTTTTATTTTCAACGCCTATTAATTATATTTATGGGCTCGCTGATTAATTTGTGGACCTTTTCTCAGTTTCGTAACTTTATTACTGATAAGATTTTACGGCTTCCTTAGTTTTTGACGCACTTAAAAAGTCGTAAAATTACAGTTATATGCGTGCTTAAAATAGTTGAATGTGGTTATTTATGGTTAGAAAAACAACATTAAAGATAATTAAGCAGTATTCTGTGTTGGGGGCGTCCTTGAAATTAATATTTATAAGTAAATAGTTGTTACAATACAAAGTTCTTACTGCGTTATTTTTTTCCCTCACCCGCTAGCGGCTAAAGAATAAAGTAAATTGAATTTAGAACACACGTCGTGTGTACACACAACAACATTAAACCTATTTAAAGTAAATACTTCATGGTTAAGTACAACTTTTTTAAACTCAGACTCGGTACCTCTTTGGTACTTTTTTAAAATCGTATTGCGCGCGCCGTTTTCTTTTTTTTTGGTAATTTCCTCGCTAATTTGGAATGAAAAGTTACGTGTTGCATTCGAGTACAAAAATATTTTAGAAATTTTCGCTGACTCGGTCATGAAAATTAAGCACGCGGTTAGAAAGCACCTTTGCACTGTATAACAAATAATTATCATAAATTCAAAACTAACAAGACTGTCTGCATGATTGTGTGTCTTGCTTCTTGCTAACCGACTTCAGGAAAAGCAGAAGCTTTTCAATTCGTATGTATATTTTTTTCTTCTCCAAATCGTCGGCATTTCTACTCTCAAATTATATCTTACTTGAAACAGCCCAAAGTACGATAACCATGGAAATAGATGATATTGTTCTTATATCCTTGGATGCCTATGAAACTAATCAATTCGGGCACGTGGTGCCATGAAAAGCTCGAAGTACGCAAGCTGTGCGGTGTGAAGTGAAGTCAAATTGACGTGCCCTAAATAGAAAAAGCTGCAGATTTTAGTCTACAATCAGGTATGAACGTTACTGAAAGGGATCCTAAGTAACTTCTTCGGGTTCATTTTTTGGACCTAGAGCTTTGGGTAGAAATTTTAAATTAGATCCCTAACTTGATTGAAACAACGCGATTATTAGGCTTATGTGTACTTATAACATAATTTGTTTTAGCAAATATTACGATCATGACAACTCCGTTATTTAGAGTCACTTTGATTGATTAAGTGATCCAATATGGCGTGATTGATAATATAATATGAAGGTAAATTACATGCTGTCCATTCACTTCACTGCGCCTTCATGGGTGGTCTAATGAAGTTTTTAAGACTGTTACATAATCGTCTAGATGGTTCAGTAACTTAGTCGCATGAACCTACTTCCAAGCTCTCCTTCCTATATAGAAAAACAAGAAACGGATTCCCACATTAGGGAAAGGGGGTCATCTCAAAGTGATATTCCCGGGTCTGCCAGGGTGCGAGAGATATGTTTTGTATAATCTCACGTCCGGCAATCAAAGATTCATAGACGGCGTGCGTTTTAGTCAGTTCGATTTTGCCATAATCACCTCCACCAACTTTTGGTGGGGTGGTATCCGTGGGGATTTTGCGCACGGAAACAAAGGGAGGCAGGTAGAGTTGAAGGTACGTACAGGTACTTCTTCACGCTCCGCTTAAAGGACCCATGACTGTAGGAAGAAGGAAACACGTGCGCTGGTAAGGAATTCCAAGAATTATAGGTGCGGTATATACACGTATATACATTCAATAATTGTTAGTCTACGTAATAAGGGGAACCGAATTTAGATCGGGATTAAATCACTTATGTAAACGTCTATGGAACACAATAAAACACTACAATCAGAGATAAGGCTGTGTACAGACAGGACTAACGAACTCGGTAGTTTATGACCGTCTAGATCGGCTGTAAGACAAATGCTACTGGCACAGTTATTTCATGGAACACGCACTAAGCGCTGACGCCGACGCGCGTAAAATAATACATAAATTATGCTACGATTTACGCGCTTCAATGTACATGTTTTTGGAACTCTCTTCCTCACACCATACGCGATAGTCCATCTTCGAACATTTTTAAAAAACGAACAAGAGACTACTTTCTCTCGCAACTATAGCAGACATATGTATGTAGGTGTATGTATGTATGTATGTATGTATGTATGTATGTATGTATGTATTTATGTATGTATGTATGTATGTATGTATTATATGTATGTATGTATGTCTAATCGTATGCCTAATGAAGGCGAGATATGCTGTATCTAAAACTAAACATGTAACATCTTATCTTCACCGTGTCTCCTACGAATAAATTTCATTTCATTTCATTTCATTTCATTTCATTTCATTTCATGTATGTATTTATTCATGTGTGTATGTATATGTGCATGATGTGTGTATGTATATGTTGTATCTATGTATATTTATGCCCTTTTATCTGGGGTATACGTCTACGCATACCTCCTACATCAAACTCGATGCTTCTTGTACATTAGACTTTGCCACTCATACAGCAATTCCTCTGTGCACTCCCAGGTTTGCTGGAAGAAAACTCAATTTTGAGTTAAGCTCGCCTTTGTACATCTCGTCTCACTATTGTATATAAATATAATTTATGTGTACATGAAGAATAAAATAAAATAAAATAAATGTTTATCTAATACGATTGTATCAAATATATAAAATATTATTCACATATTTATATACTCGTATTTCGAGAAGAGAAGAAAGAGGTACACTCAACCTAAAAAGTGAAAACTGGGTAAACCTTTTAGGAAATAGTAAACAAAACATGAATGTAATTCCACAAACTCCCCTAGCGAAAATAGGGAAATGAACGAAGAGGCAAGAATCGTGCGTGGATCGTTCGTCAGGCCGACGACAGCGACGTTCCCGCTGGAAATAATAATCATCCCAGTGCGAATACATTGCACTGTGGCCACTCCCTTATCTCGGTAAGTATTGTTCCGCCCTAATATATCTGTCAACAAGAAACATGACTGTTTCAAACACTTTTGTTCACCTGTCATATCCCGATTACATGATTCGTGCGATAATTTTCTCTGTGTGGTCCTAGAGCACTTTTTAAAATAAAATATATGTTTGCCCACTATTAGCGCTTCTCAAATGCGCCTCATTTAGCACGATAGAGTCATTTATCGATATTATTAAAAACCAACGAAACGAAAAAATCAATGAATCAATAAACTACAGTCATCGCTCCTAAAAGATTGTCTTTTATTAAATAGAATAGAATAATCTGCACTGTCATAAGTCGTGCACTGTCATAGAATGCGACCACATAATTACCGCTCGAGTAAGCGATGCGACCCTTGTGAGTTCACGATAATACTCGTATCTTCTCCTCCTTCTTAAAAGGGTTCTTGCAGTAAACTTGGCGCAATTGGCCAGTGTTCAATAAATATGATAAATGTAATATGGTAAGACGTCAATGTCAAGTTTTTCAAGGACCATACTATATAAATATATATATTTTACTTAATATTTTATTTAGCGATGCTTTTGAAGTTATGTGTGTATTTATCGCAGGTTATAAATGCCCGGTTAATGGCAATAGGCTCGCCACCTATTACATTGGGACCTAAACATAAACTGGCAAAATGTGGGTGCTAGCCTCTGCCTACCCCTTCGGGGATATAGGCGTGAGTTTATGTTATGTTATTTTATTTAAATATTTTTTCTCGATCCAAGAAAATAAGACGAGGCTTTTTTTTTAATTCCTTTTGTTGTGGTAATTATCATGTTTGTTTTAATTTAGTTAAATTCTTAGTGACAAATGTGAGTTTCCCTATTTTACTCTACGAATTTATCGTAATACATCTCTACTATTTTTTCCTGTTCTGTGATCGGAGCATTTACTCTGTAGAGAACTGACCACTTTTTCATGTTCACTTTATCCAATCTAAACCGATAGTAATAGTTAGCTAATTACTTTAAAGTATATGAAATAATCAGCCTAATATGTAATTAACCTTATTTATATAGCCACAATTGGCGCCGGTTACTTGAAACTCATGAATCACTGTAGATTGACTACTGCAATTATTATTATCTGCACTGAATTGATTTATTAACTCATAATGTATTATGTAAGGACTGGCATGGATACCGCGAAACATGCGTCAGTACCACATAATTAAAATGTTCATAGGTATATAAAAATTAACCTTTAATTTTTTTTACTCTAATAATATATTACATACATTCATTTTACTCATTATAATGATAATATAAACTAATTATTTTATTAAACTAAAATGATAATTAAAACAATAAAAAATACATAAATTAAAACGCGTCGTGGAATTCCTCCACATCGCATGCCTCTTGTGGTAAGGTTCGCGGACACATTGCCAGCATTGCCACGTTGCTTGCTTATTTTCTGTCCTAACAAGAGTTTCCCCCTCCCTCCCCTAATATATAATTACTAATGATGGTCATAGAAAGTAATGCCAAACGGCACCCTTCAAAGCAAGTAAAGACTTCTTACCCGTAGAGAGATATTGCCATTATGTACAATATTCCTTAAACAAACCTCGATACCTACGTGTTTCGCCTCTACACGAGGCATCTTCAGAAGCGCGACCGTGCGAATATTTGTAATTAAACAAACGTCACAAGTAAATTCAATAATAATTTATGTGGCAAGTTAGTTAGCAACGTCACTTGTGCATTTAAGAGCTTCGCTAAATGCAATTAAATATTCTATCTATTAGTAGATTACATCTATTAGTGTAATTAATGGAGTGGAAATCCTTTGTTGTCAAATATTTTTCATGAGAAAGTATTTTTGTTCACTCAATAAGTGTTTAACGCTAAAGTTTTCGTGATAATAACAAAATATTGAACAAAAATCATAAAACTCGCGTCATCGTTACCTAACGCTAGGGACGTCACCAAACGCGTCACGTCACTCCACCCATTCTGATGTCACTATGATGTAATTCACAAGTAATTTATCTTGCTCTTCTATCAGCAGTCCTCAAAAGACGGCCCCACGTGGTTCTTTTTTTTTCAAAATATGAAATATCCTATTATTTAGGTATACTTTTAATTGATGGCACTTGGTGTAACTTATTGTTATGCACACACACACTTGTACTTCTCTACGAAATTTATTATTGTACCTACGCGGTTTACATTGATGAATGTGAAAGGTTTAAATATAAGAACTTTTGAGAATGCCCCAAGGCGAAACAGGTTACGTACAATAATAAATGTAGTGGAGAAGTATAAGTGTGCTACCAATAATAATATAATGTGTGAAGTAACTTATATTCTTCTTTAGCTTATAAACTCCCTTTTAACCAAATTATATCAAAACCGATTCAGCAAAATAGACGTAAAACATACACAATATAGACCAAGGTACTTAATATTAATAATATCTATTAACGCTCGTATGTATATGAGACAATCTTGAACCCTTGTAACTGACGTGTCTTCCATTTTATCATGAACAATATACATGCAAATGGCGGCTAATTGTATGTTAACAACAACTTGTGAGTCAATTTGAAATTATGAGTAGAATCAATCTATCCGTCGATATTGTAGATCAATAAGACACTCCATCACCTGGAGTAAGGGCTGTTGTACACTAGTGTTAAAGATTATAATGCGAGTTAATAAAAATGCAATAAAGAATGATGGTCTTAAAATTAGGTGGCAAAGCTCTTACGATCTATGTGGCGTAGCATAGATTAGATAATAAGTAGGTACTTGAAGCGTTCAGTGCTGCTGCAAAAGTAGCAGTGACTGTGATAAAATTTATATATGCATAAAAATATATACATAAACATTTAAACTACAGAAATACAAGTTTTTGCGATTAAGTTCTGATAAACATACTTCAAGTATGAAATTGCTCTGTCGATTAAAGGTAGAAATAGGAATCAAGTTGTATTGCTTTCTATAGACCAGAAACATCCTCATCACATCGCGTCGGATGTATGAACATCCGACGCGAGGCCAGATTCGAGCTATAATCGCGTCGCGTCGAGTTTTAATAATGTGTGTTTCCGTCTTAAATGTTATAATAACGACATGGATTTATCCATCCTACTAACATTATCGGAGTTACCAATTTAACCTCGACTGCTGTTTTCTATTCTATTATTCACCGAAAAAATATAACGTATTTAAAGTAGGTGTATATGCTTTCTAGAACACAAATTTATAGATTACCTTAATTTGAAATCTAGATAGAGCTGTATAGTATGCCCGAAGTAATAAAAAATTCACCTATGTTTAATTCTCCAAACACAACTGGCTTATATGAAGTGTATTGAATCATAAAAGTCAATGAGAAATTACACTATTTATATGCGAATCAGCACCAACCTTTTCGCAATGGCATTCGTTACACTTAAGCGTGCACGTGTCTTTATCACCATCGACGAGGGCGCAGTATATCGTCAACATCGTTATATTGTCATTGGCGCCGCCACCGGCGCACACCGCATGCTAATCGCCTATTTACATATATTGTATAAAATAATCAACGACTTATCCTATACACCCACGCAATGCAGTGGATTAGCACCCGATTTTATGAGATCTGCGGGGCTACCATGGAACACTTAACCAATATGAAACACAATTGAAAAAGGTACTCGTAATATTTTACAGTTTATTCTTATGTAGGGTAGAAAATTATGCTTTGAGACTCTTTGAAGAACGAGGTCATCCGGCAAAGTTACTGACTAAGCTTGCAAAATGAGCAAACTGAAGTGGTAGTGAAGGAACTGAGGTGAAGCGTGTTGCCAGTGATGATTTATGGCGCCGAGACGTGGACCCTCACTATGGGCCTCATGAGAAAGCTCAAGGTCACACAGTGAGCTATGGAAAGGGCTATGCTCGGAATGTCACTGCTAGATCGAATCAGAAATGAGGTAGACGAACGAAAGTGATCGACATAGCCTACAGGGTTAGCAAGCTGACGTGGCAGTGGGTGGGGCACGTAGCAAGAAGAACAGATGGAGTCTAAAGGTTCTCGAATGGAGACCGCGTACTGGTACTGCGAGGTGGACGGACAACATAGTCAACGTCGCGGGTACCCATTGGATGCAGACCGCCTCCAACGGTCGGATTGGAGGTCGATGGGGTAGGCCTATGTTCAGTAGTGGACGTCCTGTGCCTGAAATGATGATGATAGGTAATGAAGTGGTAGTGGACTGGTCATATCTGTTGAAGGACCGATGACAGTTGGATCAGTTAAGTCCTAGAGTGGAGATAGTGAGAAGGTAAACTGAAGGTGCCTCCCGGTCAGATGGACTGATAACCTGAATTGGATGACTAGGATAAATTAAATGCGGAAGGTGGAATATCGGGAGAAATGGCGCAGTTTGGGAGAGGGCTATGTCCAGCAGTGAACTGTGATAGACTGATTGATTTGATTCTAATCTAGTATCACCATAAGTAACAGTATTACTGATTAGAGAAACAAATCTATGTTGTCATACTAGAAGACTAAATTTTTTCCAACTAGTTGCCAACAATGTTGGTGGTAGTGGGTGGGAAATGAAAATTGCAGCGTGCCATAGTGTTAGGTACTAGATGTACTTACTATATTACTGATTCTAACTAGTAGGTACTTAACACTGCAAAATGATTACGTGTTTTAGAATTTGGATGACAAGTAAGCTTTCAGGTCTACTATGAAAAGTGCATCCGAAACATCGGACCGAACCTTCGGATACACTTTTCATAGTAGGCCTGAAAGCTAAACGATTTAGGAGAGCGGTCATGTATTAATCTGCATACAAAGCATCTGACTGCATTCCCTGGATCAGGAGCCCTGCAGCTATCCCTTGTGTGCTAAAAACCTGTAAAATTGTTCAACATAATCGTGATTGTTCACGCCAATTGTATATAACCACTGAGCTATCGCCGCTTTACGACAAAGAAAGGAGGCACTGAACCGTTCAGTTCTGCACAGGGATTATTTAACAATAATATATTTAACCTACATGCCGCTTCCCTTTGATTTTGTCGAACTCAGTACACAAACATCCAATTCGAGAACAAAACATTTGTGCCATAGGCGCAAATGTTTATACTAATAACGCTTCCGGGTTTTGGTACAGCACTACTTAGAATTTAAGCCCACATTAGTTAAAGGGAACATATAAAATTAGTTTACAAAGCGATATTAGAACAAATTGTAAAAACGAAACCTATCAAATATAGTCTACGGCATATATCTTGACCGGGTGGTGGTAAACCGAGGCCATCGAAAGCGGACGTGGTCCACTAAAATTTAGGTAGGAAAGAGTGAAGGTATGTTTCGACAGGCTTTGAACCCGCGACATTTCCCTTACAGAGGGGAACGCTCTGTCCGCTTAGCCACGGAACCTCGTCTGAATCGTTTGAAATTGAAGTATTATGATGAGAAATCTACCTGTACGGTATAAATAATATTTATACAGACTGTAAATATAATGATGTACTTAAATAAGTAAATAAGCATAAATTTATACCTACATAAATATAAATATATATACCTATATACGTAATTAAAATATTCTATTCTGAATGTACATACATACACACACACACAATGTCTCTGTTTTTACAGGGGTTGCGGCACGAGTGTTATTCCTCTGGTGTTACACTCGCCTATAGGCCACGGTAACCACTTACCATCAGGTGGGCCGCGTTCTTGTCTGCGACTTAAGTTGTATAAAAAAAATGCTGACAATATAGTATTACATGAAATTATTCTGTACGCAATTGGCAATAACCTTTTTAATAGTAATGAAAGAATGGGGTTGTAAAACAGCTAGTGCTGCCACCATAGCCGCCATGCACTCTGTGGTTTATTAGAGGTCTTAAAATAATAATTTTCTCATAATACTCTTTTTACGACCGACTGTACTTATTATTACGAAGTCAAGCGACTGCAGACTGTATATTTTGAATTCTTTTTCAAGGAATATTAGATCGAGCGCTGATCGACATAAAGTTTGTTATTGAATGCGTATATCATTGGGTCGTTGCGCTTGGACGGGTCTAGGAGTTCATTACAGTATTGTTTCGAAGTTGGTGATTTAAATTCGAAGTATATTAAATTACTATGTGCCTTTCTTCTTTGAATTATTTCTAGTTCCGCTGTAGTTAACATAAAATTTTCATTTTTTCTAAGAATAGAAGTACTTATTCAAGTGGTAAATAAGTTTCTTCTCGGGTTCGATCCCAGGTTTAACCATGGCACACACCTATGACTCGATTTTATCTTTTCGAAGTTATGTGTGTATTTATCGCAGGCTTATAAGTGTCCGGTTAATGGCAATAGGCTCGCCACCTATTACATTGGGACCTAAACATAAACTGGCGAAATGGGGGTGCTAGCACCTCTGCCTACCCCTTCGGGGATATAGGCGTGATATTATAAAAAAAAAAAAAAAAAGTTTACGATTACGGCATTCCCAAAGGTTTTTATACCACTTAGGTGGCAGACAAGCACACGGCCCATCTGATGGTAAGCGGTACCAGTGGCCTATAGACGTTTGCAACACCAGGAGTGTTACACTCGTGCTTCGAAAAAAATTAAAAACAAAACTCATATTTATATTTTGTGACGTCATCGAGATCAAGATTATCACGTAATGGTAACTATACAGTTGCCCGTTTGTTCAAAGACAAACCAACATTGGATTTTATCAGCATTCCAGTGTAAGTTAGCACATAGCGGTAGTTTCGAAAAAAAAGTATTTATGCAACCTGTCATTAAGTCCCGCACCGCGAAATTTTATGCATTTTCAATATACAAAAATGGCAGTGTTATTACCTTCTTGACAAGTACTGACGCGCACAAAATGCATAACGACTGACAGTATATTAAATTGGAAACCGTTTTTTTTAGTTAGGTAAATCATCACTGTTATATACATTTACTAGCTGACACGCGCTACTTCGCCTGCGTCACTCCGTTTTTGCAACATTTTTCATTCCTGCTTCGCACCTGTTGCTCGTAGCATGATGTTATATACACATAAACCTTCCTCTTTAACCATTCGATCTATTAAAGAAAACCATATCAAAATCCGTTGCGTAGTTTGAAAGATTTAAGCATACATAGGGATATAGCGACAGAACAAGCGACTTTGTTTTATACTATGTAGTGTTTGCACATTCAATTTATTATTCTTCTAGCTTTTGTAAGTGTGAATATATTAAATTGATGACCGAGCACTGAAACTATATAAGGCAAACTTCACAGTACCCACAGGACAGACTTGCCTAGTGTGGGGCCAATGGGAAAATCCCTTAAAATGTACAATTCTTGTTCTTGGAAATAAATTATTTTAATTTTATTTATTATCAAGGTAGGAAACTAAAGTAGATGTCTCAGGAATAAGTGTCATCATTATAGTTTTATAACACTTAGGTGGCATTCGTATGATGATCGAAAACGAATACCACCGTCCACCTTGCAGAAGGCCGTCCCACGCTTCGTTTACCGTCTTCGTCTATCTCGGTCGGATTGGAGGTCGATGGGGGAGGTCTATGTTCAGCAGTGGACGTCCTGTGGCTGAAATGATGATGATGATGATGATGTACTTCTTTATTTACATTTTTTGATTTTTTTTCATCCTAAAATGTGCATGCGTGTTCCGTAATAAAAATAATTTGTCTTTCTTTCTTTCTTTTTTTCTTTTTATTCATCCTTGGGTTAATGCCTGTCATGTCCGAAGCTCTCACCTTGGACCCTGGGGTACACATTTTCAGTCAAAATATTGCTGTTGGACCAGAAAAGGTACTCTCTAAAAAAATACTCTAAAAATATGAAAAGTCGGATGCAGAGATTATGTTGTACGGCTTTAAATTATTAATCTACTAACTTAGGTATATTATTTTATTCACTTTCAATACAAACTTTTCCATATATTTATAAAAATGCTTTTTGTACGCGATGGTCGCACGTCGCCATAAAAGGCCCTACATACATAACTTTACTTTCATGGTATGCGCTCGCGCCGTCTGCTTTGACACCGCGATATATTGAAGATTTACGCACTTCGCGCGTTAACGCTGAATAATAATCAATTTTTATATGAAATCGTAACTTAAGTACGAGTACTTTAACTTTTTAAATTCTTTTGTAATATTTTCAACTAATATTGGACAGGTACATACATGAGTGCGAGTGCTTGGGCAGCCGCCGCCTCCTTCTGCGAGCAAGTAATGCCCGCGATGAGCGGAGGCGACTTGGACGTCGGAGGTCGCAAGATGACCTCCGTCCCCCATGAGCGCGGGCCTGGGGGTGACGGGTGGAGCCGCCGGTCACCCTAGCAGAAGCAGGCCACGGCGATGCGGCAAAATGCCACCCCATACCCAGGGGCTAGATGGGGACACCATGGTCCCCACATTGGGGGAAGAGGGTCATCTCAACAGAGATGTTCCCGGGTCTGCCGGGGTGCGAGAGATATTAACTTTTAAACTTTCGCGTTCCATGATTATGATAATAAATGTAACCGGGAATTAACGCGATCATGTTATAGGTATATACATACCTTTTGCCTGACGTTTCGACCAGGTTGCACCGGCCGTGGTCACAGGCTGACTGGCTCAGCTGCGCACGCCCTCCGTCGTCGACTCCGTATTTTCGACATTTTGTAGATTATTTCTTCGCCAGGTACCGTCACATACCACACTCACAGGGTCCCTATTCTCTAAGCAAACGGCTCGGTGTCTATCCGACGGCGCAGAAAAGCGAGGTAGCAAGTTTTTTTTTATCACTGGATTCCATGTCGCAGATAACTTGAAACCGTCTTCCCGATTGAAATTATTGTACTTCTTAATTTCAATAGCTTCACGTACAGCTCTTGAATAGAAGTGACGTTCGGTGGAGAGGACTTGCGTATTGTGGAATCAATGTGGAATCAAAAATGTCGAAAATGTGCGGGTAGGTGAACAACCGGCTACCTCACGGAGTCGACGACGGAGGGCGTGCGCAGCTGAGCCAGTCAGCCTGTGACCACGGCCGGTGTAACCTGGTCGAAACGTCAGGCAAAAGGTATGTATATACCTATAACATGATCGCGTGCGAGAGATATGTCTTGTATAATCTCACCTCCGGCAATCAAGGACCCATGGACGGCGTGCGTTTTGGTCGGTTCGAGTCCGACATAATCACCTCCATCGGTTTTGGTGGAGGTGGTATCCGTAGGGATTTTGCGCACGATAAAAAGAAAAAGGTACATGAGTACATACATACTGAATAGGCATAGAAAAAAAATAAAAGAAGCGACATTCAAGCCCTTGTTAAGTCGCTTCCCGTATTTTATCTTTACAACTACTCAACAGATTTTGATGTGATTTTTTAATAGATACCAACAGATCAACGGCGTCCAATAGCACATATTTGGTGAAGCTAGGATAGGCCTCTCCAAATATGTGCTCCTGCGTCTGGTTGTAAGGAGAGGCGCAGTCCAAAACATGGCGGCCGCCGTCACAGGTACTGTCCTTGTAACGGCGGTCCTCACCCTGATGGCCTCGACAGTTCATTATTCACGCTCAGCTTAAAAGACCAGCAGCCTTAGCACGAAATACTATCGACTTCGTAATGTAAAGGTTTCGAGAGAACGGAGTTCATGCTAGTGCTACTGAGACTGTAGGATGAAGGAAGCACATGCTGGCAGACAATTCCAGGACTTAAAGAGTCACCGAAACGCTTAGTTCTTGACTTTACTTCAGGAGTCGTTTGCTCCAACGGGCATTAGACCTTCGAGAGATGTGTCCAGCCCACTGCCATTTTACTTTTCATTTTAAGACAAAGAATTAACATTGCCATCGTGGCAATGACGTCAGTCCTCTGGGAACGCTTCCACAAGAAGCATTCCATGACTCATAGTCGCTTGGAAAAGTCATATATTCTTATAATGTCTTCCTCATCCCTTCCTTTAATACCTGCTAATACCTGCGCCAGAAATGTTTCTTATATTAACTTTGCTAAGAGCACTCGTAAAAATAACTCACAGTTTACTAGCTAAGGTTATTGAGCACTTCTTTGGATTAAAGAGATAGTATTTATGTACCTGGTTATTTTATTAACAGAGTATTATTTTAATAGTTCATAATTTGTGTTTATCAATAAACTTAAACACCTTACACTGGATTTAGAAATTTTAGTATTAATCCCAGTTATACTCACTATACTCTGTTGGTACCGTAGTCTATAAAAGGCTTGTACCATAAACCCTTAAAATAGGTCAATAATTGAACGGTTGTTTTACCACCAACTGCAAATGTAACTGTAAGTACAAATGACTCATACAATTTTTATGGAAGGAACTGCCTTCTGGCCCCCAACACTGAGAAGGGAATGTGAACCAGTACTTTGTCCTTCAATCGACACTATCAACATCTTGCGGGTGTACTATCTTGCAGGATGTCTAAATGCCAAGAGAAACCCTACTAGGGATTTTATTTCGAGAGACCGTTTTTAGGTTTTCATGTCCTTTTTAATCTATAATTCCTTTTCATGAAATCTATGGCGTGGCGGTAGTGAATACTACTGCTATTCGTATTCATGATTAAGGCTATTGCACTGGTCTGGTCGTGCCTCAGAGAGCACGTTAAGACGTCGATCCCGGTTACCATACAAACATCTATGACAGTCGTCACGGGTAGTTGGAGCCCTCAAAAGTTCGACTAACCTAACTACAGAACTTCGATATGGCCAATTTGGTTGTCGAAGTTCGATAGCAGTCGCTTCACGGAATATTCCGAAGTTCAGCCGCATCTTAGTTAGACTAGAAAGCCCACCCCAACTGAGTTGGGAATAGTCTCAGAGAATGATGAATGAAATTATTTCAAAGTAGAAACACCGCTGCAAAACGTTTAACCTTCCTTCTACAATATTAACCATCCTTGTTTAGGCCACCTAGCCAAAGCAAATAAACTGCGAGTGTGGTCTGCACGTAAACCTCAGATGTTACAAGGAATAAATGTCAGATTTCCGTGATAAGGTCAAATTGTCTATTTAATTTTACACCCTTGTAAAATATAGTACCTGTTGGTAAGACCTAGTGTACAGATTAGCAGAGCGTAGAGCGGAATGGATAATGGGAAAGTCAAACTTAAATAAAAGCTGATGTTAGACGTTATTTTATCATTCGAGAAAAATAACGTGCTAGTGACAGTATACAAAATCTAGGTTTGAGAAAGTGATACAATACACGTTCTAATATTGAAATGGATTATTTGAAACGTACTTCATTGCGATACGTTTCAAATAATCCTGTATGAAAAAAAATGCTTAATTAATTTTCAATTATTATAAATAAAATGAATTGAAAATTAATAAGGCAACTGAATTAAAATGTAAAATTTTTACAGCCGTAGCGGTAGAATATAAGATAACATAACATTTGTACTATATTCAACAAATAGACAACTTGAACGAATTGTGAATCGTTTGTTTGTAAAAAAAGAAAGAAAGAAATAAAGAAAAGAAAAAATGAAATAAATCTAAATAAATAAAAATACAACGTACAATAATACAAAAATACAACATACAGGAATTAAATAACATACAGAAATGATGTGTATTTAACACGCCACTCATTTATTTCGCAGCTACTCATCTTACTATTAACAACTTTGACAGAAATAAATATTGCAGTGATGACAATGTTTCTAACCTAAAACTCAGAAGCCACTGAGATTTTAAATTCGATAACGCGGTAATGAGGGAGTCTGTGGGTAATGGTAATGTCTATGATTTTAATTTAATTTCATCATCTGCGCTATGCTAACATAGCGATGAGAAATTACGACATCATGACATTTTGGTTATGTGACACTTTTTTAGACCAATAGATATCTTGATTTTGTCGATGTCCGCCATAAACGTTAAACTAATAATTAAAATGTCGATTGAATCCACTAATGACAAGATCCAATGGTGCCTATCATCCGAGGATATATTAAAAATGAATGTTGATTTTATTTCAACCCGTTTAAGCAGCGTGAACACATATATTTTAAATTACCTAAAATGAAGCAATTACCAGAGAGAAAGTGGAATAGTTCACCATGCGGTTCTTTTACATGACTGTCCAAAAAAAGAGTATAATGTTTTCAGAGTCTATATGACTGAGTTTTCCTTGCAAAATATTTTTATAATTACGAATGACGGCTATAATATTCTGGAAAATTAAAAAGAGTGAGTTTTTTAAAGATTTTGTTTCTTCTAATAATACTTCTTTGTTATTACCTTCCATTTTTGTTACATTTTTTGTGGGACATGGATCTTGTATGCAGTGGTCCTTATGTAGTCTTAAACTAGTACGAGATTAATCATTTTCTGCTACAATACCTATTGAAGGATGTGCGATGAAAATCGTTTAAAAAAACACTATTAGAAGAAAGTGGTATGAGTATTAGCTATTAACCTGTATTCTTATCGCCTCCTGTGAAATCTCAGGTAATGTTCACCAAATCGCTACTCGCCCCGCTTATCCCCAAATTGTAACCTAATTTTCAAACATGCATTGAGGCGGCTATCCGGCACTAACAGCCATTTTGTTATGTTATGTAGCATACAGGAAATGGCGGACAGTAATGAGATGGAGATCTTTATGGATATTCAATGTAAAGGTTGTTTGGAGCAAATTCCATTAATAATGTTTAGTACTTCTCTTCGTTGACGTCAGATGGTACATTCCCGAATGAGTCCTGAGGTACACTCTTTACTTTTTGAGAAGGCAAAACTTATCCAAGTACCAATTCTGGTTGTATTCAAAGTTTTGATTTGAATGGCACTCGGGTGTAATAGTGGGAATCAGCTTGTATTTGTAGGTATATTTTAACGCTAGTACCTATTAGCGTTTTATACTCGTAATTTTATTAGACTTAATTTTAATTTTATTACATATCTAGATTAAATAAACATGTTGGTGTTTAGACTAAAATGTCCACTGAGTTTTCTGCTAGAGAAAAACTTCGTCTCAGTTAAGGACCACGTTGCCTCATTTTTCTGTGAGCTATTAATGTTCGAAAAGGTAGCGAATGGTGGCGCAGACCTGGAAAAGACAACGAACTCTTATTTAGATTCAAATCATGAAGCTTTTATGGAAGTGACTGTCGTGTGACTTTCTAAATCCGAGAGTAAAGCTTGAACCGGAGCTTCCATCCAGGATTCTAACGCCACCAAATCACAACGATACGTCCGAATTTGTCTAGCAATATAACAGTTATAATATAATTTAAATAGCTACATACATAAACTCTGAAACATTACATACCATTTTTGGACAACCACATAAAAACCAACCCACTTTTCATTTCTGCTTTCTTACTATCAGTAAGTATTTATCATTAGTCGAGGTACAAGGATTAAGGACCAATTATAAATGATATATTAATACCCAGTATAAAAACATAACCTACACCAATTTGTACAATGTTAAGATGTAAAGGACGGCAATTACGACCATGTGATTTTTTATTCGAATACAGACAGCAAATTGGCCAATAAAAACGTTTAATTGAGACATCGGGCCGAATACACTCGGAATCGAATCTTGATCTGGTGGGGTATAGACGAGAACACAAGTGTACCTAAAGAGCAATTTTATGACTAAGTTTAAGGAAGTGGACTTTCTTTTTATCTTCGACAGGCTCGCATTTGACCACTATCTTATTAGGTGGTAGGTGATGATTTTGTAATGTTTTTAGGTCTAACATGGCTTCGAAGGGACAGATAGATAGACAGAAGTCATTAGTTGCTTAAAACACGGTGTGTTACAAAGGTGTCATGAAAATTTAATGAAGTTCGACTGTTTCGACATTCATACTTCGCTATATTTTAAATCTCATATTTCATTAGGAACTTTTTACCTTTAACTGTGTGCTGCAACGACTGGTTTCGCTAATATTAACATTAAGTAAATAAATTTTGTTTTTACTTGAGAATATTTTTGGTACAACATAGTTAGTTGTTATTTAAATTTAAGTTAATCATCTTAGTTTAAGTTCTAGTTTGATTTTGCACATTTTGTTGCATGAACGAGATAACTGAAGTCTGACAGTTACGTTTGAACTTTATATTTAATAGCTGTCTTTTCTTTTACTGCTAAATTTTTCGTGAGCAAGCGAATAACTAAAAGATACCTTTATTAAATTCTCCGTTTAATTAGTTAAAAAAATATTTCTTACAAGCGAATTGTTTTCAATATTGTAATTCTCTTGGATATAATAACAATTTTCTTGACACTTCAAGCTGCCAAGATTATGCGAAATATCATACGAGACCGATTTATTACAAATGGCAATTCACGTTATTTATTATTTCAACGATTATAATAATAGCATCTAGACTCTGTGCGAGATCGTGACTTTAAACTCAGTTTTAGTAATACTTATAAATTATTTTGACAACCGAAACAAACTTTTGCTCATACCTGTACTTAGTATCGGGAACGAAGCGAGCGGTGCCGCTCCCAGATGGCTATCGCGAGGATTACGAGGGGCTACAGGTGCGGAGCTCGTGCGAAGTATGTTATATGCTCGGGCGCAATATTTATGCGCGTGTTCGACAATGCAAAGATATGTCTCCGTGTTGTACCTACTACTTGTGAGTATGTCGAAAATGTGCGAACATTATATTCAGATAGTTTATTTTTATAAAATTAACATAACAGCCTGTATACGAGTAAAGCGCTATTTTGAGCTTTGTATTATTTTTATTGCTCGTTAATCTTGTGTTGGAACTTTGTGGTTTTTGTGTCCTATTGTAGCGTTTTGGGTTCGATTTTTGAGTAAGATAAAGGTTATTATTGGATTTTCATATCAAGGAACTCTGCCGATGGACTGACCTACTAAATTTCGTAATTTATTAGTAGTAAATTAATAGTATTTATTTATAAAAAAATAAACAATGGTTTACTAGGATGCAATGTCCTATTAACGGTCGTGTGTGTGAGTTTGGCGACATCGGTTCCGCTACTAAATCTGTCATGTCACATTTCTATTTTTTTTTTAAGTTTTCATAGAACTATCAAATATTACGTACGTAGATATCGTACGTAGATATTCTACGCAGGAGCAAACCTGTGTCTCATACAAAACACACAGCTGCTCCAGTTTTTAAATTTATTACACATTAACTGTGCTAAACTATTCTCCCATTAATTCTGTTATAATTTATTGACTATCAACAATGTTTTATTGTATTTAATTTTAAACATTTTGTTTTGACTCGTAAGTGTGTATTTATAAATGTGTGTAGTATTGCTTCTGTTGTGTCTACGGTGCTTTCTCATGTTGATTGTTTGTCCGTTTGCACGTGATTTGTTCTATGTTTATTTGAGGAAGTGAGCGAAGAATATTGGGGGGGGGGGGGAGTAGGGGGGGAGGGCAATTGTGTACTTTCCTACTATACATATACATATATAGTAATAGAAATAATGAAAGAAATATATTGGGGTAGGGAGGGGACCATTTAGGTTTAGCAATCTCAACAATAGCAATAGAAAAATATGGACTAAACAGGATTTCTCGGTCTTCCTACCGACAGCACCAAAATCTCTCCAGGAAGCTATGGCTGCCTGTGAAATAACTTCATTTAGTTAAAAAATATAATTATATAGATAATACTTTTATTTCTTTTATACAAACAAAAAATCTACAGCATTAAGAAACTTTACAAATAAACGTATGTCGTCATTTCACTTTCAATGAGCATCAAATAAAACTCAGGTATCAGACCAGACCTACCGCAGACATTCAATTTGTTTCGTCTTCATCACTTCTATAAAAACATTTCGCAATGAAAGCTTTGAATGTAAGCGCACACTTCTTAAAGTACTTCTTTAGACTACCTTCACACTGGCGTTTATCCGGCATAGGCGTTCGATGAACGTATACGCAGCGTAGACGCTTGCGTCGCGTTTACGCGGCGTCTTATCCGGAACATATGAGTACGCTGCAGTCGCAGTAACGCTCGACGCTACTGCTGCGTACTCATATATTATGTTCTAGCAGAGACACTGCGACAGTTTGCACTTCGTATACGTTCATCGAACGCATATGCTGAAGATACGCCAGGGTGAAGGCAGCCTTACTATAGTTATCGTATTACAAATTCTGCTTTTAGAAGAATCAATATTAATCTTTTTTTTTAAGTATTTTGTACTGAAACTTCTCCGACCTCCGACGCCCGAGTCGCCTTCATTAATTGGGGGCTCTACGGGTACGACGCACCTTCAGGAGCGATACCGAGTGAATCGCCTCGTGTAGAGGCGAAACACGTGTTGAGATTTGTTCTTCGCACTTGCAGAATAAATGTGCAATATTCCTAAAGTATCGACGACATCATATCTCTTTTAGTAAAAAGTCTTTTTACTTGTTTTGAGTGGTTTGGTTTAGCATTAGTACAATTTTGCTATTTCAATTGTTAGGATTGTTAAACTATGTGTGAGTGAGGTTCCCCTCCCTACATTCATATATTTTCTAGTATTAGATTTCCACCGTATAACGCTTACTTCTTTATCTTATCTTATGACAATATTATATCTGCCGTTGAATCAGTTAAGAGATACAATATTTGGACATGTTCGCGATCTTTGAAGTTTACTGAAAGTTTCAGTCAATAACTGTTTGCGTAACGCAAGTGCATGGAAATGGAAATAAATGCCACCGATACCTATATAAGTGTTCATAATTACAATTGAAAATATAACAACAAAAATGTAATCTCATTGCTTATAAGCTCATCATTACAGCGTTAGTTATGGTGGTATTCAAAGTCTGTTTTTTGAGATCAGATTCTGTTCTCGTACCTTTAATTTGTCTTTTACAAACCTAATCATGCTTCTTCTAAAGTTGACGCATCAACCTCAAGAGAAAAGCGTCATGTGTTATTGTCTTTTAACTTCAGAGTTCTAGATATTGTGTAGATCGGGGCTCTTGCTAACTATGTGGTTATATAATAGAGTCATATATTATGAAACTGTATAAAGATAGATTTTTTTCTTTTATAGAATCAACGAAATTTTTATCGCGGATATCTCTTTGAGATGACCGCCTTCCTTTAATGTGTGTGTATATGAGGGCATTCCCTGCCTCCTGGTATTCGTTCGGAATTTACACGGTTTACAAAATCTTCGTTCAAAATCCGTTCTTCCCAGGAATTTAATTCTTCAAATTTGCAGAAAAAGTAATTATATGCCTAGGTATAGTATAAAATTACATTGCAGCATTTACATACGAAATTTAAACCTGCATTTTTGCGCATATATAAATACTCGGTTCAAAGCCGTACTTATGAATGTTCGAAATTATTTCAATATCGCTAATTCTCGGTTCGTGCGAGCAACTGTGGTAGGTAATGGTCTCAGTCGGTGGTCGATTGTATTCAACGGTCAATAAATTCGTTCCCTGTCTCGTTCTGCTCCCACATTTTTATTATTTATTCATCACTTGTTGATGTTTTTATTATTCTTGTTGAAATGTGAACATTCCTTATCTTATTTATCGTATCGGTCGCTTCATTTTGGCGATATATAATATGTGCAGCTATTTATTCTTTTATTTGTATCGTGGAGGTTACATTATTGTGAGTACTGATTTATGCTGATTGAAAGTCAATCAGGAAGTATATATTTTCTGTGTTGCATATCATTGGCGCTTTTTTATACCACTTGGGTGGCAGACAAGCACACGGCCTACCTGATGGAAAGTGGTCACCGTGGCCTGTGGATGTATGCAACTCCAGGGGCGATATACTAGTGCAGTGGTAAGCACCCTGTAGAAACCATCTAATTCCCTTCTTGAAGAACTTCACATTGTAGTCATCGCATAATTACCTCCATAAAATGTCTACCGGTTACCACATTAAATGTTCTGATGATCTTTTCCAATTGGTCCTAACCTCTCCTTTCCTTCTACAAGAGACAACGCCTGCAATATCACCCACATAGCGTACGAACATTAGTTCGCGGCCTCTTTTCTTTGTCGCCTTAGTTATTTTCAATTTAGGACATGTCTATTTGACTTCACCTCTCCTGATGGTAACCTCAAGTTTCAGGAAGGTACAAAACTTTGTAAATATCCTAGAGTTTTAATGACAGTTTGTCTAGTAGGATACTAAGTCGTTGACTAGTAATGATAGAATCCCCTAGTACGGGCGACGTATGACGTCTCAGGTATATCACGATATGGCTCTCTGCCGAGTTTGCGTTCAACTATCAATCATGTTTAATTACCCGCCAATGGCTCGTTATTCAGTTAACTCAGCGAACCGTTTAATGAGCGAGTACTGAGGCGCTGCGTCTGCGCAGTGGTTTGCTAATTGCAATCTGCTTTAACGCGATTTTTACTAGCTTGTAAATTAAGTGAGGTTAGTAAAAAGTAATTGATTTGACAAACAGATGGGGAAAGTGTGATGAAAAGGAAAAGCTGGTGGAGCTATCACACTTTTATACTGTATACTAGCTGACCCGGCAAACGTTGTTATGCCTAAAAAAAATTAAGGGTGAAAAACCCTTATCACTTAGGGGTATGTAAAATAGATAGTAGCCGATTCTCAGACCTACTGAATACGCATATAAAATTTGGTATAAATCGGTAAAGCCGTTTCGGAGGAGTACGGTAACTAACATTGTGACATGGAAATTTTATATAAGTATTATTAGATTACATTAGATAAACTTGTACTTTGTGGTCTACATTTTGAATAAATAACATAACACAAACTCACGCCTATATTCCTGAAGGGGTAGGCAGAGGTGTAAGCACC
This sequence comes from Pelosia muscerda, assembly GCA_963691645.1. NCBI lineage: Eukaryota > Metazoa > Arthropoda > Insecta > Lepidoptera > Erebidae > Pelosia > Pelosia muscerda. Next base: position 1,387,088 of record OY829114.1, on the reverse strand, counting down.
CACATTTCGCCAGTTTACGTTTAGGTCCCAATTTAATAGGTGGTGAGCCTATTGCCACTAACCGGGCACTTATAAACCTGCGATAAATTGTATACATGTGATTTCTGTGAAAACTGTAAATCTGTCATCCATAACAAGTTTATACAATAGAAATATATTGACAGAAATATTAGCGCCAATCTGCAGCAATCAATATGAGATAAACTTGACCTGCTAAGTAAGAGATACACTCATGGATGCACTTGACCGTATACGATGAACATCAATTTACGATACGACTTTTATTTTCCCGAGGGGATACACGATACATACAGACGGTCCGAACGAAAGGACCAGGGACTGTAGGAAGAAGGAAACACGTGAGCTGGTAAGGAATTCCAAGACTTAATGGTGCCGCAGAGGAAAGACTCACAAGCTTCCTTAGAAGTCTAGGTATTGGTTTTTGATTCACTCTTATTCTCTTCTTCAACCTAAGATAAAGTTTGGTCGTAGGGATCCGCATTTACTGAATTCTGATATTTTTCGTAAAGTGACTGCCATGTTCTGACCTTCACAACCCTTCTCTCTCTTATCATGGTCAAAGGCTAATGTATACGAAAATAATGATGTTTTACAACTATTGAAAACAATTTTAATTAACCTATTAAAGTGGTTTTCATGATACTATGGTGACAGTCAATTTGTACATGTCCATTCCTATATATGGTGCATTAGCTTTTAGTCGAGTTCATTTAAGATTAATAGGGCCTTATATGGTGGAATCTGGTTATGGACTACGATTATTTTGATTTGTAGCCTTATTATTTCTATTTTATTACTATATCAAGAACAAATAGTTATATTCTTTGCAGCGCCATAAAGAATACTTCATCAGCACACATGTTTCATTCTTTTTACAGTCATGGGTCTTTTAAGCAGGGTGTGACAAGAAATTTTATGAGGCCGTCAAGCTGAGGGCCACCGTCCTAACATTGTTGAAGTTAATAACGTCACTTAACACTATCACTACATTATTTCTAAATAAAAAACTTAAAAAATCAAAGCAGACCGAAAACTCATTTACAAATAATTACACTACGTATCTAAAACAACACTGTAGGTAATTGTTATGCACAAAGACTTGAAAGCATCACAAAGTTAACAGAAACCTCATTTATTTGGCCGCTTACTCAAATCTGATTAAAGTGCAGCTGCCTTTAAACATTCCCCGAGTACTCTAAATATATCAGAAAATAAGAAAGTTTGAAACCAAAAACCGTGGTCCCAAAGAATCAATCACAAAAGTAATGATCACTTAAGACTTTCAAAGTGAATCAAGACAATACAAAAAGCCGTTTAAAAATCTAAATTGAGATGTGAAGAAAGCGGCTGTCCGTCTTAATGAAAGTGCCACGGCGAGAAAAAAAAAGAAGCAGAGACAAATTAACATGGCGGTTGTCACGTCGTTTGTCAACGAGTGTTAATAGATTTAGTCAGTCTGTTATGATCATAATGGATATGTCAGGAATTCCTGAGGGAATTGACTGAGTTAAAAGAGATTGATCTGTTAAAGCAGTCATGTTTAATTTTAGGTGTATTTTTTAGTCATCAAAGTAACAGAACAAAATGACGGTAATGAAAATATATGTTTTTAAGATGTTGTACATTTCTTTAATCTTATTTTTAAAGAAATTAAAGTTGATGATGGAGATGGTAGTAGTGTATTCGTAGTGGAATATGAATCAAACTTGATTTACAACATCTAAGTCTGAATTGATGTAACGCAACGTATAGTAGTTTCATAAATACGATTGTTTTCATCATTATTATTTATTGTTATTTTATAGAGATTTATGATTATCGATTTGACATTTGCATTTTTTTTAATTTTCTGCAGTCAATGCCAAAGTAATGATTGGCGATGACGATAGCAACAGTTACTATTAAACGGTTAATGATATGTACCTTTGTAATTTTGTTCTTCTTAAGAGGTCAAGCGATCGTGACGTATCTGAAACAAGGAAAAAATAAAAGTTAGATACAATATTGTAATTGTAATTGTAATTCTTTATTGCACACACAAAGTACAGAGATAATTCATATAACATTTTTGCAAGAATCATGTACAAAGGCGAGCTTAACTCACAATGAGTTCTCTACCAGCAAACCTTTGAGTTTCAGAGGAGTAGGTATCACAATGAAGGCAGTGTGTAAGTGCATCAAAGATAAAAACATAAGATCATAAAACAATAGTTTTCAATACATTTTTTTTTAATTATAAATGGAATATGACTAGATAGAATTGCACTGATTATACTTTGACTGGTAGAGTGTTTCAATATTACATATTAGTTCTACGATATTGAAACTATCCAACGTGCAAAAATTACTCATCATTTTGTAAATATACAAAATTACTTTTAAAATCCGCCTTCAAACGATCGGATTGGAGGTCGATGGGGAGGGCTATGGTCAGCAGTGGACGTCCTATGGCTGAAATGATTGTTGACCTTTAAAATAATCTATTTACCATAGTAGGTTTGTCATACTATTTATAAGAAGATTTATAAAACACTACATAGTATAAAACGAAGTCGCGTTATCTGTCCCTATGTCCCTTTGTATGCTTAAATCTTTAATACTACACAACGGATTTCGATGCGGTTTTTTAATAGATAGAGTGATTGAAGAGGAAGGTTTGCACGTATATACCTATAATCAACTGGTGCGGAGCAGAAGCGAAAAATGTTGCAAAACGGGGTGACGCAGACGAAGTTGCGCGGGTCAGCTCGTTATTAATATAATAATAATTCTTAATTGCATAAATCTAAACAAAATACATCCGTGGTTACTTTAACGAGGTTAAATTTTAATCTCAATTGCCATCTGACATGCAACCGTGTTGCTGATGTTTAAGGCAAGTCTTGCCATATTATAGCTAATAGCATATATCTTGGCTCTGACGAGTGCGCTGTGCTTTAATATAATTTATGTTTGGTAGACCGCCATGACATCTCGTACTATCGTCAAAAGACATCAAAATACAGTAGCACTAGCATGAACTCTTATCGAATTTGTAATGTAAAGGTTTCGAGAGAACGGAGCATTGTGATTGGCAGTCTGCCTCTTGTGAACTTGTGCGCGTGTGTTGCCCGCCAATCATAATGCACCATTCTGTCGATACCTTTACATTACGAATTCGATAGTATTTCGTGCTAAGGCTACTGTGCATTTAGAGCACATTTTACGACGTGTTTGGGGTCAAGATAATTATATGACAGTAACTATATTACTTTAGTGAAGGCTGAATAGTAATTCTAAACCAGAATAAGCACATCATAAGCATTGAGCTAAAATTTCTAGCTACTTAACTCAAGTACTTACTGAATAGCGGTGTCAATACCTTAGATTGGCATATAATTTATTATAATTCTGAATAATGACTTTTCAAGTTGATAGTAGTATCATTTGACAGTTAGTCAGCTTTCGTTTGTACCCTAAAGGTATGATTCCGCAGTGGACCGCAGACCGCAGCAGCAGATTTAGAGAACTGTGATACAGATATGAATGTGACAGTATTGTTTATTGTTTCAATTCATTGCGGGTTTTTAATGGTGCCGATTATCCGTATTGAAGTTTAACAAGTAATGGTCACGACACATCATCAGACATACAAAGCATGTCAGTCCCGCAATCCTTTCATTTGTCCAAATTGACATTTTTACAACATTTTTACTCACTTTTAAACTTTCGCGTTGCACGTTGCATACCATAATCTCTGTGTAATCAGCTTGTAACTACGGATAGTGCAACCTGACCGAAATGCAGCAAATCAAAAGATAAATTATATTATTATTGTATTTAACTATTTACCATATGATCGCGTTAATACCTGGGTTTCACTAACTAAACATTTTTATTTTCTCACATACATTACTTGTTAACTCTCGATATAGGTAAACGACCCAATTGAGGAATCGCAAGAAATTAAAACAATAAAGAATATTATCACATTAAAGAATTAACTTTAATGTACTCCGTACGCCGTATTACTATTCGCTGCATGCGTCTGCATTTGTCATATGCGGTCGGATGCGGAAATATACCTTTATGACTTATATCTGTCAATGAACATGTTACTTTAATTTATGAGTTGATTTTAGGTACTATACTTTTAGTATGAGTTTTCCTGAAAGTCTTTGAAGGTCTTCATCAGCATATCTGTTTCCTGGTCCCAGTTCCTATAGGCGGGGTGCTATTGAAACGTTATTGGTGTCTATAATATTGACCCTGTCTTCTTTTATTGTTTTTTTTTCGTGTGTGATATCCCCACGGATATCAATCCTACCGGAGCCGGTGAGAGATGTTATGTCGGACTCGAACCAACTAAAATGCACGCCGTCTTTGGTTTTTAGCTGCCGAAGGTGAGATAGTAGGGAACATATCCCTCGCACCCAGGCAGATTGGGGGCCCTTTCTTTCGAGTTGACCCACTTTAATGATGACACCGGCCTGAGACTTTGCCTTCAGCTTATCATCAGGGCTATTTATTACCAGTATCCTAATATTTTTAAGGATGAATAAGCAATTACTTGTTTTATTTCTGAGCGCTGCATTATTGTTAAACACTCTTAGCTCCTCAGTTTCATCCTTCGTATTAGCATGAGATGAGTATAAGTCTGTGAGTCTGACAGTGAGTGAAGTATATATTTCTCAGGTCTCAAGTCCGTTGAGAAATGTTGTAAAGCATACAAAATACTACCCTGTAATATTTTTTGTAAAATCATTCTTTAAAAAGATTAGTTAGTCGATGACAAACATGAAGTTTAAAAGAACATGGAAATAATTTAGATCTTATATTTATATAAATTGTAATTAATCTCCTTCTTAGATTCCAGTAATAAGTAGTTAGATGTATTCATTCTCTTATAAGAAGGATTGTTTCCATCCGAGATTTATTCACTATACCATAACTGAATGGCACAGATAACAATATTCCATAGATAGGTAGTACCACCATGAACTCCAACTCACCAATATTATTGCCAGAAAAACGAACCTTGGTATAACTATAGAAGAACTATAATACTGACGTCTGTACAACTGTAGCTTATAAATTAAAATTACTTCACTGACAACTGTAACAAACAACGCGGCGGGGGCTCTTGCAGAACTTTGCTTCTATAACACATCAAAATAAACTTTAAAATCAGAATCATAAAGCACATAATTCTTTACCAGTTATCAGTATTTTCAGAATATATTTAAATATATTAAAAACTTGAAATTGAAACTTTAAGCAGGAAGAATAAGGTTCAATTTCGTTTGTGACTTCGTTCAGCTGTTCAGATAGGTCTTGAAGTTCATTTAGCAAAATATCACTCCTGCGTCGAACAAACTTGTACAGTAAACGCAATTCAAACATTATGATTTGTGATAATTATACTTAAATGCAAACGTCAAGTGCGTGGCATTCATAAATCAGAAGGCAAAGTGACTGCAGCGATGGATTTAGTCTTAGACAAATATACATTAGTTCTCTAGATAGGATGTTTGTTTTGATAAGACTTACGTATAAGGAATTGAATGGAGACAAGATTATGTGAATAATACATTTATGAAATGTTTATTTTGATACAGAAGTACGTAGTGCATGAAGTTTCCTGAAAGTTCATTAGGACTTAGGAGTGTCAGTAATAAAAAGCTCACAGAATGAGTAAGCTGAACTGACAGTGCAGCAGGGCTGACCACATCTGTTGAAGGACCGATATTCGTTGGAGCAATCGAGATATAAAGTGGAGACTGCGAGAAGGCAAATGGAAGGTGGGACGCCCCTCTAGCCAGATGAATTGACGACCTGATAAATGTGACTGGGGGGCGAAAGAGGCTGAACATCAGATCAGTTAATTTCACTTGCAACAAGACTCTGGCATAGTTTTTCTTCCTGACAGGTTACAGGACATTTGCTCATTTAAATTGTACACCATATCAGGAGAAGTTAAAGGAGAGCGCAAACTTGGTGCTTGGGATAATTAATCAAAAATAATAGTAAACCTAACAAAATCTTTTGGTTCAATTCTGTTGCACGTAATACGCGAACTCCTTGATACGTTCAATAACTTTACAAACAAAGGTTCACACTCACGTATCGATTGCAAAATTTATAGCTTCTGCTGATTCAGTCCTATTCTATTTTGATATGCAACCCACTGTAATATATTAATATTCGTTTGAAAATAACTTCAAACAAAAACGAGGTATGCAGCTATGTTTACTAAGACTAACGCTATCGTCTTTGAGCTGCCTGATATTCTTGCATAGTGAACCACTGACCCCGTGAACTCGGTTCGTGAATCAGACATTTCAAAAATGTACAATAACGCACATTGGATTTTTTTTATTTGTTTTAGGATTGTCGACGGACTCATAAACAATTGAGTGAAAAACAAACTACAATAAAAATTACCAACTTAAAGGTGTAATAATGGGTATGGAAACGTGATACAATTTTAGTTCCATAGCTAGACAAACGTTAATTAAACCTAATAATTCAGTATCAACTATAAGTTTCCAGCCAGAACTGAAATGAAATACGATTATTAAACCAAATTACAATTGCATAATATGAAGAAAACCTCACTGAAAGAAATTCACCTACCTATAGAGACCTATACAAACTTTTCTGATATCCAAATGAATCTCCATCTCACAACACACAAATAGGAATGTTGAAGAAGAATCAAAAGTTACCACAGATAATTACTATCTAAATGAAGACACAATAACGTGGTTTATGAAATGTGTTACAGAGTAAGAAAAGTAAGTAAACTCAGAATAGAGCGTGGTCTTTCATGGTCAACTACATCTTAATCTCTAGGTTTATATCCAAAACAGTATCCACCGCACAACACGCATCAATAAAGATGTTAAACAAGGATCAAAAGTGGCCAGCGATTACACAAAAATCCAATTCAATTACCACATCTTTTGTGGTCTAAAAGCCGCCTTTGTTGCCCCCATGAACGCCGAGTACCCGAATAATCAGTTTCAATATTTGTACTACAATTTGTTTACCATTCATATTCGAGGGCAGGCGCCCTCTGGTGTTACATTCAACATTAAAGTTTATTTCATGAGAAATTTCGTCAGGACCTCGTGGGAATGTTGCTCTACGTAACCGTCAATATTGGCCTATACAATTTTATTGTCAAGATTTGGTAGTTTTACCACCATCTCCAAACAGAGTTGGCTATTCGCTTTTACACCTACGTTAGGTTGGTGTTTATGTTAGTCATTAGGTTGTGTGTCGCCCTGCCGATATATAATGGTAAATAATGCATTGTTGTGGGTCAACTTTTATGACTCTGAGCTTGGAATTCGTCATGGGTGGCTTATGAGTTTAATTTTTTTCCAATTACGTTTTATGTGGCGCGTTATAAATTAAACGGTTTGCCTTTATGAAAATTGGAATTTAATTTTGATTAACGTTTTTTTAATCATGTGGATGCAAGGTGAGTTTTAATTCTGCTGAAAATATAATTTACGAACGTATTGTGTACTATGTTTTTATTACCTATAGATAGTAGTAAAATATTTATATCCTCTTTGGATTATGAAAGTATATGGGAAAAGCTATGTATGAAAATTATATCTGTAGTATCAATTTCTTCGTGAAATATAGCCTAGTCAAACTAAAACCCGATTTCAAGGGGATCAGATGCAATAAGACTGAGAAGAAAATTGTTGTGGGTGATATTACTTTCATCGGCAGTACCTACTAGAGAACTGTTAGTTTGAAATAACTTTATTATTATGAGATATTCGTATGCTTATTATATACTCATTTCCTTCTCCTGTTCCGCAGCTTACCGTAATAAACTGTAATCCTTCAGTTTATTACGGTAAGCTGCGGAACAGAGTGAAAAGTATACACGAAGCAAGTAAGGCTGGCTTGAATGAGTTAAACCAATTTTTTAAAGTCTAAGATATTTCATTATCACTTCCAAACCCGTGAATCCAGTACGCCATAATACACAGCTACACTACACGAACACGATACAGCTATAATACACGAAAATCCGAAACATAACATTTGATCTATGTCCCAAGTAAAATCAAACTATATTGAAACTTACATCTAAATTAATTAAAACTAAATAAAAACCATTTTTAATTAAATAGTTAGCAGGTGTATCAGCTTACAGGTGAGATAGACCTAGGACTGGAAGATCTTATAGCCCCATACACTTTGGCGCGTAAATTCAACCTACTTATCTATTTCTTGTTAAAAGTATTTTATAAAAAACCGTCTTTAACACTTATGTCATCACTTACACCCACGTTTACGGCTGAGGTGGTCTCACTCGTGTGGTCTTCTCTAAGAATAGGTGTCAGAAGGTTTCCCGGCAAAGGTAAACCGACATAATTAAGTGTCAAAGTGTTGTTAAAGTGTCAAAGTTCATTATGTACTCGTATACGTTGTGATCTAGTTGGGTGGTTATTTACAAAATCTATGGCTTGGAAGAAATACTGAGTTTGCTAGCTGTTACCCGCGGCTCCGCCCGCTTGGATGTCGGTTATCGCGCAGTGTTGTTAATTTTTGCGCTCTACACAACTATTTGCCTCTCAACTCGTCTCTACATTTGACTCACATAATTTTATTTTATATATATATACACACATAATGCTAACGCCCGTAATCCCCGAAGGGGTAAGCAGAGGTGTATTTAACACCTACCATTCGCCAACTTTGAATTTCGGTCCCACGTAATCGGGCACTTTGTAAAAAAAATGGGGAAATTTTATAAATATAATGTAAACTTCTTTAATCATTCATTTCTCAATCTAGACGATTGGTACAATTAAAATACGTGTTTACGAATAAGTAGCATTCATAAACCACTAAGGTTTGTACTAAATACTAACTCACTGACATAAGTAGTAGTAACAATCCATTGACATAAGTAGGTAACTGAATAATAATATTTCAAGCACTCTTCTAACAGTACTAAGTCTTCAAAGCAATACATTGAATCAAGAATAAGTTCATTAGCACGCAAGTAAATTTATTACCATATCAGTTTTTAATGCATTCAAAGTTTCGTATTAATTTAAGCAATTGCATTCCGATATCAGTTGCTGTAGAATTAGGTTTCGTATAATGAGTGTGATCGATTAAACATGCAACGTTTCTCAACATTTTTGTACGACCCCATGAAGGATACAGAGAAAATTCTTTTTGGGATACTTAGATTCGATCAGTATATTTTATCATTACATAACATCTCGCTGGATATTGTATTGTAAGTTTCGTGTGAAACATAATTTAATCTATCAATTAATTGTGTAAAGATTTGTATTCTTGTAAGTAAGTGTAAGTGTTTTTGGAATTATAGAAATTACATTATATTATTAAATTATCTTTCAAAAGTATTTGTCAACGCATTTGTGGGTATGTGTTACACGTGTATCCAAAATAACGATGAGAAAACAAAACAATAAAATTAATAAAACCTTTACAGCAAAGTATGTCTAATTAACTGCCAGACCTTTTGTCTGGCAGTTAATTAGACATACTTTGCTGTTAAATGGATTGAACAAAAAATATTGTTTTGATGTGTAAAGTGCAGTCATATTCGAATTATATATTTGTGTTTACGTAATTCGATTTGGGCTTGCATATAGCCTGTTGTGCATGCAGTTATTCCTGTTGAGCTATTATGTGTTAATTTAAAATGAAATCAAGCACATTGGGCATAATAATATTTAATTTACCACATATTACTTGTAGAGACTTCTCAAAATTACCCTCAACATTAATTAATCAAAGTTGGGGTCAAATATATTTTGAGATGAAGGAAAGTTTGAGAAAGACTGGACGCAATGATTCTTGATTAATATGTTAGATCCGTTGTTCGAATGTGAAGGACTAAAGTAAAGGGTTGGTGACTGCACGGTAGCCGTGTTACAGAAGTAATTTAAGCAATAACAGTACATGATACTACTGCAGTTTAGTTGAAAGACAAAACGTAGTCGTTAAATTTTATAGTAAGTAATTTTGCAAAGGATTAAGAACTATTAATATTGTGTCGATTGCTTGAAATATTGTCGCTTGCGTATATCTTCACAGAGATCTTGCTTATATCGGGTTAGGAGCTATAAAATCTCTATAGTGGATCCTGAGCAACGGAAGCTTCTGTACCTTCATTCCTTCATTTAGGTGAAGTTGCATCGAACCGAGGTTCGGCTCAGGAAAAAATGTAAAAAGAGTACTTCCTCCTTTTGTAAAAAGAGCTTATAATGGCTATATCTGTGTGTGAAAATATAACTCCAAAATGGATAGATTGGTTGCAATAAGACAGCTAAGTTCAAATTCGGTAACAGATAATCTGCATCTTGTAATATTAGTATATATATATATATATATATACACCCTAATATATATATATATATATATATATATAATTATATATATATACACAGTTTCGGTAGCAAAATCGACTGGAAGTTTATATTTTGAAAAAAAAAATACTTTATCTACGGCAATAATGTGCAGGTGAACAGAAAAATGTATGGGACGTGTAAAAAAAAATTTTTTTCGCCAAATTAGGACTTCCTTACGATTTTACTATCGAAATTGTGGCCAAAATCTTTTTTTGCGAAACCACTATAAAATCAATCGGTATATTACAAGATGCAGATATCTGTAATGACATGGCGCTAAACGTACAATATAATTATGGACAGCGTGTTATATTGAAAGCCTGTTGTGTGGCCACTACTTATCTATGAACAGTTGATTCGATAATACTTATAATACTGAATAATACTTATAATACTTATAATACTGATACTTACTTATGTTAATATATGTATTCAATATTATATACATATAATACTTCACGCTCATAACATATTAATTGTTCGCAAAAAGTTCTTTATCGACAACTTCTTGCGACTACTGACTTGATTCAGGTTTAAGGTTGAATAAATTTTCTTACCGGAGTCTTCTAAGTCCGGGGTCGTGTTTCGAACAGGGTCCATTTACAAAACTTTCTATAATTTTGATGTTTTGTAAGGGGTTTAATAGTCAATACAGAATAATTGATTTCTGAATATTTTTTTTGCAATGCCAATATTCTCGTATTATAATTTTGAGGAAAATATATTGGAGGAGGGAGGCGAACCCACCACTCACCCACGGCTTGACAATCCCAACGATAGCAATAGTAAAATAGCACTAATTGTCATAGAAAGGAATGCTAAACCGCATCCCTCAAAACAAGTTAAAAGACTTCTTACCCGAGGAGATATGAAGAACAAATCTCGCTACGTGTTTCGCTCTCTACACGAGGTTCTTCAGGACCGCTACAGTGTGACTGATGTCATACATAGTAATGGATATCCACCATGTAGCGCTTGCTTTGTGTTGTGGCGGTCAGATGGCAGTCGCTTCACGCAAAATATCGAAGTTCAGCCGTATCACAGTTAGACTGGAAAGCTGAACCCAACTGAGTTGGGAAAAGGTTCAGAGAGAGCGTTTGTACTTCAATGTCTTATCATAATTTTCAACATCAAACATTCACATCTTTATAATTTTGGGTCCAAACTGACCATCACACCACCCTGTCACACTAGTGTGGTGGTTAGGAATTCTATTTCTTAACTGTCACACTAGTGTGGAAGTTAATATTTTTTAATATTTGATAGATTCAGATCAGATCGAATTTCGATCAGATTTATTACGAGAATTGGCAGCCTAATTACCACACGACCGTCTAAAAATCACAAGTGCGCGTGAGTGCTTAAATGATCACGCAAAACAGTTACTTGTCTAAAACTAATATACAAAGTAATTCAAAAGCTAAATTGCTTGAACGCAGTAGAACATGCCAATGATTAATATCATGTATAATAACTAGTTGCTCTTGCACAACTTGGCGCCTGTAAGTGTTTTCTTATTAGTCTAATAAATTGATGTTAAGATTGGCAGCCGACTTGCAACCATTCATTAATGATTTACTTATAAACTTTATTGTTATTATTACTACTAAGGTGGTAAATAAGTGGGTGTATCTCAACTAAATCTTCGTGACCAAAGCTGATGTCACCTGCCAGTAAACGAGATAAATAATAGGCGAGGTTTTATTCTCGATTTTATTCAATTTTATTTCGATCTATACGATTTTTTTCTCGGACTCAAACAGTTAGACGATAGTCACTCCCGTATAAGTCAATATAAAACAAATCAAGGATAAAATTAGAACTGATGCTATACCATCACTTATTAAAATTAATATTATTTTAATCTTACTTTATTCTCATAGTGAGATTCGGACCCTCAGCGTCCGTCAGGATACTCTTAGTGTAATGTGATTGAAATGGATCAAATAGTAAGTATATCTTACTGTAGTGAATTTCTTTTTTTTTATACTACGTAGGTGGCAGACAATAAAGAAAAACAAGAAAACAGGAAAAATGAATACATTTATTTTATTTATTTTTGATAAATTTTACATTTGCTTTAAACATTATAGTACACAAATATCGATGGACGGTCCGACTCGGAATAATACTATAAAATTATAGTAAGATTGAAATAATATTACGTTTAAGAGGTCATGGTAAGACCGTAGGTCCTAAATGCAACCGAGATTTATGGTCATATAGTTACATTAAAATTGATTTCTGTTCAATTAATGTTATAATGCGAAATAATCCACTGTCTGTCTGCCTGTTACACCTTCAAGCTTTATCACTAAACCAATTTTGATGAACAGAGAAGAAGTAGGAAAGGTCAATTGCTATGTTGGTTTCCGATAATCCGCATCCTCACAAGTGAAGCTACGGGCACAACAGCTAACCTAATTCTCGTCAACTTGCAATACAAATTAACAAAAATGTATGATAAAATAAATGAATGAATATTCTGGTACAATCTACACAAAGCCTACACCCAACTTGTTAACTATCTTTCCAGAAAGCGGATAAACATACTTAGATTTTTTTTTGTTTAATAATATTATACATAGAAATGCAAATATTCATATTCATGCACACAAATATTTGCACTGAACGGAAATCGAACCCACGTCTGCGTAGCAATCGCGTTCACTACCGCCACGCCACCGAGATCGTCGCCATGATGAATACGATACGAAATGCTAACGATATCATTTGATTATAATCACACCACCATTTTTACAAACAAACGCTTGAAATCAAGAAAACATAGTTTAACAAAGCATCGTATGACCTATGCAACGCGCAGTAGTCATAATATTGACAGTAAGCTCAGTATGTGGGAAGAGACAACATCAAACGCTGCTTAACTACTCGAGACACTTTAGAAGCAATACTTGATAATTTGAATCGTAAGCGCACATGTCATTTTAATAATGTGTTGGATAAATCGAAATTTGTGGATTGGTGACTAGATTATAATGAGGGTAACGAATCTGGAAAGAGTTTTTACATATATGTCTATAGCCTAGTTGTATGGGTAATGGACTGCTGAGACGAGGTGTCGGGTTCGATCTCAGGTTTTACCATGATACCAATGATTTTTCGATGCTTTTCGAAGTTTTGTGTGTACTTATCGCAGGTTTATAAGTGCTCGGTTAATGGTTCGCCACCTATTACATTGGGACCTAAACATTAACTGCCTTTACTTCGGCCTACCCCTTCAGGGATATAGGCGTGAGTTTATGTTATGTTATGTTTATATGTCTTGGTTTACAACCAAGGAGACGACAACATAATACGTAAAAACAATTGTATGACACAAGGATGTATCTCCATTCAATGGGCGGCCTTTTCGCTGTGGGAATCTCTTACAGCAACCATGGGATGGAGAGAAGTATTTGGAGAATAATATTACGGGGCAACACCCACACCATCTTCCTTCTCTTCCCTCAGTTTAACAATCCCAGCGAAAGCAACAGTGAATTATCACTAATTGTCATAGAAAGGAATGCCAAACTGCGCCTCAACGCAAGTAAATGGCTTCTTACACGAAGAGATAAGATTTCGTATGTGTCGGGGTTTGTCTTTCACAATTATGGAGTATTGCATATTTCTGCTCCCCCCTTCCCTTTCCCCCCTCTTCTCTATATAGTCGACAGCTCAAATGTGACATCCCTGGTGTCGCAAATGTCCATTGGCCACGGTAACCGCATTTCTTCAGGTGGGCCGCGGTAAGTAGTATAAAAAAAAATCATCCTGAAATTGTTTGCCTTATAAAATCGATTTGAAATTGGAAAAGTTTAAAATGGGACTAGAACGCAATTGATTGCTTAACCTCGTAATGCTTAAAACGCTTACCCATCCTAAAACGTAACTAGTCAATCAAGCGAAAACAGAAGTAGTTCAAATTTGGATTTGGATTTGGATTGGGCCTCAGTTTACGAGGGCCTTCTCACTGCAGGCCTAAGTCTAGACTTTCACTGGTTCCGATTTTAAGAATTCAATTTGAAAAAGTGAACATATTTAATGCCAAAAAAAAAGTATAAAACGCCAAAATCACTAAAATACCATTAAATTTCTTTGAATATTAACATCCTATAAACCTCGTCATAATCAAAGTAATGTGTGGAACACATAAAACCGTTCGCTTCCCCTATTATCGCGTTTCACACTTGACCGTCAGTCCATAATTACCCAAGTTCTCATCCCAGGGTGGTTCAAGGCGGTTCCCGGGAAGTTATTACCGTGTTACATATTGGATGAATGAGCTTGACAATGACACTAGTATTTTATGAGTATATGGTTTATGGGGTGTGGTGTTTTAATTATCACCTTCACGGGTGTTAGATGGGTGTTGACAGTAAGTGAGGGAGTTCACAGCTTACGTTTTTGAAATTGAAACGTATATTAACGTACGACTACATACTTGGAAATAATTTTTTTTCTGAAGAATGTTACTAAAATTATTAATATTTCTTGTAAACTTGTGTTAGGAGTGTTGTCTTAATTGGGATCTGTGTCTTTCTAGGTCGTAAAATAGACTACCTAACCTATTAACTAATTAGCTACCGATGATTATACATCATATATTGAATTTTTAGAAGAGATAAAATTTGTTATGACTATGCATAAACCAAAATATATTCATATAAATTAATGCTTATTTCTTTTAGAGTAAGTTAAAATAGGATTGCACGAACAAAGTTATGTATATAAAATCTACTAGATATTGCTCTCCGTTTCGAATTTTAATTCATATCTCATAACCCATGGGAACTTTTCACCGGGATAAATATCAGACACCACCACCACCAAACACTAACCTATCCCTGTACCAAATTTCAACCAAATTCGTTTAGCCGTTAGAACGTGATTAAATAACAAATATCAAAACATCTTCACAAAAACATTAATAATATTGTTGTTTAGATTGTTGTTTAAATTGCTACACAACGCCACCTAGACCCATAGTAAGCATAGCTTAACTAGCATTTGTTATAGGATCTAGAACGCAGGTAACATACTTAGATTTTGTTCCTGTAATACCCATACCAATGCAAATATTCATATTCATGCATTAAATATTTGCACTGAGCGATAATCAAACCCGCACCTCCTATGTAGCAGTCTCGTTCACTACCGCCACGCCACGGAAGTCGTACTCATATTAGTAGGATTATAACAAACATTGAACACTAGTTATCTCATAACAGCTTCACTCCTAAATTCCTCTGAAAAATATCCTATGTACCTACGAGTATGGTAAGTAATAACTTGACAAAGTTTTATCGCAAACGGATAAGCGATACTGCAGCACATAAAATTGAACAAACATACATTTATTTTTACATACATATTAGAAGATATTGTTTCCGGCGAATGGGGCATAGTAAGAGAGTAATTTCATCTCTTCATGTGAATTTACGCAAGAAAAATGTAAGGATAGGGGCTTTCTATGTCTGATAGAAAACATAAATCGCTTATTATGCGAGACTGAGGAACATAGTAGACACCATTACAGTTTATTACTTTGATGTCAACGGGAAATCAGCGAATAAAAATTGAACACACACACACATTGCCGTTCTCTCAGTTAGAGTTGCCAGGTGTCCAGATTGACGTGGAATGTCCCGATTTTAGTTAGGGGGTTCTGAGGACGCGTACCGATTTGTACGTAATCGAGACGACGAATGTCCCGTTAATTGAAAATATTTATTAAAAACCATACTGCTATTGCCATAAAATAAATACGTTTTTTTCCTTGTGAAAATGATTAAACAAACTAAGATAATATATTAC
The DNA here is from genome assembly GCA_963691645.1 of Pelosia muscerda. Lineage (NCBI taxonomy): Eukaryota > Metazoa > Arthropoda > Insecta > Lepidoptera > Erebidae > Pelosia > Pelosia muscerda. The sequence continues at coordinate 1,370,847 of OY829114.1, read as the reverse complement.
TAATTGTATATACCTCGTCTGTATCATTAAATATATTTTATACAATGAAATTGCATTTCTATAATTTCTGATCAGGATTTTTATATATTAATTGTAAGCTTTTGCTACCTTACATACATAACTACCTTTTATGTCTCTTTTGAAATGAATTTATTTTTTTATAATATCACGTCTATATCCCCGTTGGGGTAGACAGAGGTGCTAGTACCCACATTAACCGGGCATTTATAAACCTGCGATAAATACACACATAACTTCGAAAAGCATCGCAGTCATTGGTGTGTGTCATGGTAAACTGGGATCGAACTCGAGACCTCGTCTCAGCAGTCCATTACCCATACCACTAGGCTACCGTTTATTTATTATCGTGCGTATTTTTTGTTCGTCCCGATTTATAATCTTAAAGCCCGATTGGTATTGCCAATCCGATTTTAAACCAATCGAACCTGGTAACACTATTCTCAGCATTTCTCAGAGCTCTTGCGATTTCGCGATATATGCATGTGTGTGAGTGAGTCCGTGTTTCCCCTCTTATATAAAAACATCCTTCTACTCGTATACTTCTTCCTGCCTTTTATTGGCAATTATTCAAAGTTACGGTTACATGCGTGTATATATCTCTTCATTCATCCCTGTCCCAGTTGATTACAGCATCTCAATATTCATTTCGTTTCCTTATATAAATGACACAGTAAATGTCTTCCTTGTAACATTACTTGTCTGAATTAACTTTAATTTATTTTGCTATATCTCAATAGATTGAGAATAACATCTTATTTTTTGGCCTTTGTCGAACTAAATAATAGTTACAAATCGCAAAATACAGAGGCTATCATCATCTTCATCATTGCATTCGTTTCGGTCTCATTGGAGGCTTTCACCTGAGAAGCTGTGAACTGTTTATACATTGTATGCATCTAGAATAAACTATACAGTGTGCAGATACTATCCTCCTTCGACCCTTATTCCAATTTCGTTAGGATAAGATTTCAGTCTAAGTACGATGCCAATGGATTCAGGATTCAGTCTTCACTACATTTAGCTTTCTCTAAATTTCAATTTTATAATGATAAAAAACTAGAATTTTAATCTGTTATTTTAAAACTGGAACATTTTCGGCAGGCATCGAGAACGAGGGGAATCGCGTCACCCAAATTCTTACTGCTCTGTAGTAACTCCCATCATTAAATTCCCATACTATCAAAACTTATCAAAATAAAATTAAATACTTAAAGGATATATTAAGCAATAAACGAACCAATCTATTTATAACTATCGCTTTACGATTCCTAATCGATTTGAAATGCGGCTCGAATGTGATCGATTGTTTTATCGATACCTGTAATTATATTCATTACGGTTTTTTAGGGATATTAACGGTTTTTTGATACACCGTCAAAGAAATGTGGTGTTAAATTGTACAAACATTACTGGGAAGATTTATTTGATGTTTTAAATGATACACACTTAGATTATTTATAGATTACTTGAATAATATCGTCGATAGTAAGATACTGTTGCTGTGACGTGACTTCTTTTGAAGGTTTTATATCAATACATACATATTCTCATGCACAGGGTAAGCAGAGGTGAATTAACACCCACATTTTCATCTACCATAGTATTCGGTCCCACGTAATGGACAGTGTTATTCTCTATGTGTCAAATAAAAGGTCAAATACCTACTATAGTACCATTTATTACATACGACACAGACAAACCGAGGTAGCCTAGTGATATGGGTAATGGACTGCTGAGACGAGGTCTCGGGTTCGATCCCAGGTTTTACCATGGCACACACTAACCACTTTTCGATGCTTTTCGAAGTTATATGTGTATTTATCGCAGGTTTATAAGGCTCACCACCTACTTATTACAATGGGACCTAAGCATAAACTGGCGAAATGTGGGTGCTAGCACCTCTGCCTACGCCTTCGGGGATATAGGCGTGAGTTTATGTTATGTATGTATGTTATTACATACCAACCACACACCAGTTGTATGGCATTTCCTTTAAAGATTAAATGCTCTATAAATGTCCATAATATATGAACATAATAAGCAATATACCATTAAAACGTCATTAACACTTTGAGAGTGATTATGGCTCAATTATATCAACTAAACAATTTTAATGCGGTATTTAAACTGTTTGATGACTGATACAGATCTACTCTTAGATTAAGTTTCTCGTTTCAGTGTAATTTAGAATATCAAGTATGCTAGCGTTTTCTAAAGTTCGCAACCCGGCTGACCCCGGCAGCGTCGCAGCTATCCTGAAAATGCAGACCTCAAACTTCTTGTATGCAACTCGGATAAGCCCTAGAGTTGCATACAAGAAGTTTGAGGTCTGCATTTTCAGGATAGCTGCGACGCTGACGGGGTCTGCCGGGGTGCGAGGGATATGTTGGTTACTATCTCACCTCCAGCAACTAAGGACCCAAAGACGGCGTGCGTTTCAGTCGGTTCGAGTCCGACATAACCACCCCAACCGGTTCTGGCGGGGGGTATTCGTGGGGATTTTTCGCAATATATAAAAATGAAAGGATAACTGTGACGCAGTTGAATTGCAGAACTTGATAAAGCATTTCATAATGCTGTCAAGCTGAACGCCACCATTGTAATATTCTACGTATTTATAATGATGACCCTCTATCCTGAAACTTTACCTTCAGCTTACCATCAGGCGAGATAAAGTCCAATTGACATGCCAAAATAAAAATTAATTGACCCGTATACCTACTCGTACTTGTCTATCAGCAAAGTTTTAAAAAATGGGGACGATACAAAGTATATATTTCATTATTACCTTTAAAAACCAAATGTTCGTAAGCAATAGATCACAATTAAAGTATAGAACTGAACATGAACTAAATACTAACATAATTTATTTGTGCTGTATGTTTGTCTAACAGCCCCGTGTGTCTATTTAAAGTGACAGACAAGATAGGTTGTTAAAGCCTGCCGAGAATTATTGCTATACACAGATGGTATGTAAGAATGACTGAGGTAAATTGAGGTAATGTTTGAATGTATAAAATTAATGTTCTTTGCGGTATGTCATCGATCTTCGTTTATAGTTGTAACCATGGATCTAGAGGAAAATACGAGCTCTTACAATTAGTCCCACGCCGCCCTAGTCTCCCTTCCTACGCTGGACAACACGTTCAGATGTCAACCGTATACGGTGCACGTAGGGCGGGGACGTAGTAAGCCTTCCCGAAGCGCTCTCCGTGAAACAAATTACTACAATTAACGATGGCAACGCAAAATGGCTGTTGGTTCGACAGAAAAAGAAGACGGTGCAGAATATACCATCAAGAACGAAGCGGTTCAGTGAGTCGTTCTTTCGGCGCATCATTAACTCTTCAAATGTCTTACTAACTCACGTGTTTCCTTCTTCCTACAGTCCCGGGTCTTATAACTGGGGCGTGTAAAAGCATCTGATGAGGTCGTATAGCTGAGCGCAACCATTGTAACACTGTACGTGTTTGTAATGGTGACCCTCGTTCCATATACTTTACTTTCAGCTCACCAACAGCCGAGGTGAAGTCAAATTTACTGTCCTAAATAAAAAAATACCGTCTGCGCATACCGAATGACTTAGTCAAGTCTCGGGTGCAGACCGCCTCCAAACGGATGAATTGGTGGTCGATGGGGGAGGCCTATATTCAGCAGTGGACCTCCTATGGCTCAAATGATGAATGAATGATAGTAAAAGGCGACTATTCGATAGAGTAAAGCTGACATCTGACTGTAAAGATATCTTAACATTCCAACTGCATATTATATTTGGGGAAATGTGGGTGTTAATACACATCTGCCTACTTTTTTGAGAATTTGCAGGTGTGAATATATATTGTTACGAATGTCACCACTCATGACGTAAGCCGTCAATGATAGAAGCATTTGATAATTTCGACTAGATACTTAACAACCACGCTGGCTCGATGCGTAGAACGATGGGCTGCTGTGCAAGAAGTTGACGGTTCGAGCCTCGCATGTACATAAATGGGTTTTTGTGATTTTTAATATTTCTAGAAAATTATTTGGTAAGTAAGGTGGAGAATTCTTGATTTAAATCCTAAAATTTATAAAGTACTAGCAAGTGATAGAATATTCTCGAAGATGAGCCCAAGTTCTGAAATTGAACTCCTCAAATGGAATGAACTAGAATAATTGTAAATAAAGAGAGTCGAAATTACGATCGTAATGACGATCGAAAAGACTAGCGAAATTAGGATTTCCAGAAGATTCTGCATGGTATATAAACAGCACCGGGAGCGCCAAAAGGGCAGTTAAGTCTCAGTGGTTGAAGTGGAAACAAGAAGAAGAAGAAGAAGAAGTAAAGTGAAAAGTGCAAGTAATAGTGCTAATAAAAAGTGTCAGTGAAAGTGCTAGTGGTGCATGTGCAATAACTGCATGTGTTGTGAACCATACACGCTCAGTGAACGTAGCCGTTCTAGAGACTGTGTATAAAGACAGTGCAGTGCAGTACAGTCCTATAAGTGCGTACGAGTTCCTCGGAAAATAGACTGTGTGTACGCTTAAGACTGTTGGTGGTTTGAATAAAGTGTAAAATCGCTCGAGTTAGTTTACTTCCAATCCCGAAACCCGCTTCCCGTTACAATATGTAATGATTTTACAAGACTATGTAGCCGAAGGCCCCTGGTAATACTTATTGGCATGAAAAAAATTACGGCATATCATTTTTTTTTCTAATTTTTTTTGCAATGTTGACTCTCTATCGTGTCAATAAAGCTAAATGAAACGAAAATTTCATAAGAAAACCTCACGGCAAAAAAAAAAACAAGCGGCGCCATCTTGCGAATTCATGTTTTACATAAAATTTTGGTTTCTTTCAGCTTCACTAACACGATGGAGAGTGAATAACGCAAGTTAAACGGTTTAAGAAAGAAAATAAAAAATAAAAAAAAAAACCGTAAAAACCGTGCCGTAACTTTTTTTAGTGCCAATATGTTGTGTACCGTGATTACTACCAGGGGCCTTTGGCTTCGGGAGTGTTCCCCTTACACCCTGTATTATAGGTAGTAATACCACACAACATTATTATTTCCAACATACTGCGTAGACTTGGTAGTTCCTCACGCTACATAGAAGAAATATTTACAATGTTTGAATGATCATAAACCTTATATAGCGTGTAATGCACCGAGATTGCATTAAAACAACAAGATAGACTACCGTGTATGCACATACCAAGATAACGAAGGTTCACAATTATGCGGACAGCCTGCCTAGTGGTAAGGTTAGTAAAATATTATCGATTACCTTAAACTTATATTTTAATCAAAGATTTATTTATAGAACTTCGTTTCGTGATCTTTTCCTTACAGAGCTAATGGCGTACCTACCTACGTCAGAAACATTCGAAATTCTCCTATACAATCTACTTTGGGGCGATGGTAGAAGCCATCTACCGACAATCATACGAACTATCGGTTACAATGAAACAATAATTTACAATCGTTTTCAAACCCGCTTTTCCTTACAGGGGGAATGCTTTAACCGCTGAACGTACTTCGAACTTCAGAGGTGGCTTCTTGGCTCAGCGATTAGAGCACTGAAAAGGAAAAATCACGGGTTTGAGTCCCGTCGAAGCATTTACTTTTCCCGATCTTATTTTTCTCTATCTAGATCTAAATTTCATTTGAAACAATTTTTTTCCTCTTCACTAATTTAAAATTTTCATTAAATCAAGGACTTTACTTTTTTTTTTGAGACACGTCAATTTGTCTTCCTGATGCCTGATGGTAAACTTACTTATCGTCATCTGTACTAGGTACAAAAAAAATGCTTTCGTATGAAACGATTAAACTCACAAATTACGGGACGGATGTCGACTTTCGGACCCTTTTTTTATTTACGACACGTCAATTTGACTTCACCTGATGGTAAGCTGAAAGCAAAGTCTCAGGAAAGAGGGTCACCATTACAAACACGTACAGTATCAATGGTGGCGCTCAGCTTGATGGCCTCATCAGATGCTTTTTCGCGCTCCGCTTAAAGGACCCGGGACTGTAGGAAGAAGGAACCACGTGCGCTGGTAATCTTGTCATAATTAAGGTCTAAAGATAAGCCGCCATTTCACACGATAAAGTGAACAATTCCTTCTATAAAGTAATCTGTAACCCGATCTTAGTATATAAGTAACATTATGTCCTATTACCAATTAACCTTTGATCTCCGGCCGGGTAGTATATTTTATAGATATCATCAGAGTGTTCATATATATATAGAATTACGTATTTAGTTTGTGGGGCATTGGGCGAATAATGTTGTTAATTTGTATTGTAAGTTCGCGTTTAGGCAGATTTGATCACTGGGGAAACATGGTAAAAAAAATTAATATTAGCAACCGAAGTTACTAATTCGAATAATAACGACGGTAGCCTAGTGGTAATGGACTGCTGAGACGAGGTCTCGGGTTCGATCCCAGGTTTAACCATGGCACACACCAATGACTATTCGATGATTTTCGAAGTTATGTGTGTATTTATCGCAAAGGTTTATAAGTGTCCAGTTAATGGCAATAGGCTCGCCACCTATTATATTGGGATCGAAACATAAACTGGCGAAATGTAGGTGCTAGCACCTCTGCCTACCCCTTCGGGAATATAGGCGTGAGTTTATATTGTTGTTATTGTTGCTTACACAAACAGTAAACTGCAAATACTAAAGATTTTAAAAATCGTACTTCTAATTTCCATAAAAACAACCGCTTAAATACAAAGAATATGCAACTAGCAAGAGAAATGCAAAACCTTGTGTGCAATTCATTACATCTTAAGGTAAAGGGCTATTTATATGCTAAATTTGGTCAGAACAGGGACAGCCAGACAAATGGATGTTACCTGTCAGATGTATTAACATTACATAAGGCATGGTTTGCACAGTACCAGACAGGTACAGTGGGCTACAAAAGTTCCTGGAAAATTTGATAAAAAAATCCACTACACAACTATTAGTCTTAGAACATCATATCATAAACTCACACCTATATCCCCGAAGAGGTAGGCAGAGGTGCTAGCACCCACATTTCGCCAGTTTATGTTTAGGTCCCAATGTAATAGGTGGCGAGCCTATTGCCATTAACCGGGCACTTGTAAACCTGCGATAAATTCACACATAACTTCGAAAAGCATCGAAAAGTCATTGGTGTGCCATGGTAAAACCTGGGATCGAACCGAGACCTTGTCTCAGTAGTCCATTATCCGTACCACTAGGCTACCGCGGTTTTTTTGTCTTAATCTTCGAAGGTCCTAGGTAATAAATCTACTTATTAATGTAATTAAGTTTAGGAAACAACTTCCATGAGTTTACCTACTTATTTTATTATGAAGAAACAAGACATCGATAGGTTATTTTATTAGCTCCATCTATGTTACCTTGTTTAAATTACACTTAGGCTGTCAAATAGCCGCAGTATCCTAGTGGTATGGGTAATGGACTGTTGAGACGAGGTTTTACCATGGCACACATCAATGACTTTTCGATGCTTTTCGAACTTATGTGTGTATTTATCGCAGGTTTATAAGTGCCCGATTAAAGGCAATAGCCACTTATTACATTGGGACCTAAACATAAACTGGCGAAATGTGGATGCTAGCACCTCTGCCTTCCCCTTCGAGGATTATATGCGTGAGTTTATGTTATGCTATGTTTAGCTGTCAAAAGATTATAGATCTTAAAGTGTCTAGAAACTTTTGAAGACCACTGTACAATGGTGGGATGGTTGAGTCATTTAAAGCGTACTCTATGCTGCTGAATTAGTTAGTCAGAACAAGTAATTGTACATGCTACTATTTACTCTAAATGCATAACATTATTGTTAAAATAATAAAACATAACAGTTACTATTTGTCATTCAAGTCGTTCGTATTCCATTTCATTTAGTTGAAGTGTAACAGCATTATGATATTGCAACCGCGTTCCATAGTTAGTTCATAATAATAAAAGGTCTGTTTGTCTCTCTGTTACCTTTCGACCACTAGACCACTAGCCTTCCTTTTTTTTCTCGTGCGCAAATTCCCCACGGATACCGCCCCCACCAAAGTCGGCAGAGGTAATTATATCGGACTCAAGCCGCACGCTGTCTATGGGTCTTTGATTGCCGGAGGTGATTATACAAGACATAGCTCTCGCACCCCGGCAGACTCAAGGACATCTCTTTAAGATGACTCCCTCCCCGAATGTGGGATATCCCCATCTAGCCCCCGGATATGGTACACCTTGCGCCGCCGTCGCGGCCTGCTTCAGCTGTGACACTGTCCACTCGTCACCCCCCGGCCCGCGCTCATTGAGGACGGAGGTCATTCTGCGACCCCCGACGTCCGAGTGTTTTTTTTTTCTCTTTATTTAAGGAATTTTTGTTCGTGAGAACATCGCATTAAGGTATGGCTAGAATCTCATGAAGCATACCTATATTTAGTCTGTTCGGTTCAGGTCCGAGTAGTGTCCGCTCATCGCGGGCAGTGCGGGACCGGCGTTTTCTCCGGACCCGCTCCGCCTCCTAGACCACTAGCCTTCCTGGGGCTTAACCAAGTGGCAATTAGTTGGTAGTCGCTTTGTAGAATGGAATAGAATATAATGAACAATATATGGGATTGACACGTATTTTGACGTTTATGACATTTACCAGCTGACCCGCGCATAACTTCGTCTGCGTCACCCCGTTTTTGCAACATTTTTCATTCCTGCTCCGTACCTGTTGGTCGTACCATGATGTTATATACATATAAACCTTCCTCGTTAACCATTCTATCTATTAAAACAAACAGCATCAAATCCGTTGCGTAATTTTATGCGCATACAAAGGGACATAGTGACAGAGAACGCGACTTTATTTTATACTATGTAGTGATGACAAGTGGGAACGAATGACCGTGGTAGTCACCTTTCAGCAACCATGATTACAGGGACAGATTTCATTATTTTATCAATAATCTGATCCCCAAAAATCTTGATAGTGGAATTCGCACGTCTTAATGACTTGCAAATATAATTATAATTAGAAACAGCTAAATAACATAATTTTAATATTCATATAACCCGTTTAGTTCGGTCAATATTCATACCGGCTGGGTATTATAAATAACGTCCTGATTAATTACTCAGTGATCACACATACTGCGCTGCACCCCGCCGAGTGGCTAATGATTAAATAAATTATCAAGCTATGACCCAAAACCACATTGTAGAATGCAAATAAATGTATTTTGTAATACTAACTTCTGTATTACTAGTTTCATTAATAGTCAGTTCGAATTAAAATTTTAGATCTAAACTTTATATGAGACTAACTTTTGCACTCGTCTCCGCCTGAATGCAATGCTGAGTCCACATTAACACATTAGTCTATTGCCAATAACCGGGCACTCATAAACCTGCGATAAATACACACCTAACATGCCATGGTAAAACCTGGGATCGAACCCGAGACCACGTCTCAGCAGTCCATTACCCATACCACTAGGCTACAATCATCATTCTCTGGACCTTTTCCCAACTCAGTTGGGGTCGGCTTTCCAGTCTAACTGGTATGCGGCTGAACTTCGATATTTTACGTGAAGCGACTGCCATCTGACCTCCACAACCAATGGTCCAATGACCAATGGCGATATCGAAGTTCCACTAGGGTACTAATACTTAGTTTAAATACTATTTTGCACGTACACAGGTTAGAGACAAACCAATTGTCTTACAATTGCGTGTACAGTTGTAAACATATAACAAGCAAGAGATGCAGGTGGATTCCCACGGTAATGTTCTAACAATATGTCAATAGACTCCGGCGCAGGTTGTCACGACACTTTTGTAATAGTTTGATGCGACTTGACTTACTTGTGTCATTGAGAAGGCTTAAGTGTTCAACATAAGGAGGTATAGGTATAGGCATATATTGTGAACACAAAATTAGTTCAAAATAAATCGAGCAGTCGTGCAAATCGTTCTATACGTGCAGTGCGCGATTTGGGGATCTTTTGAGGATAGTAGGTACAGGATATAACTGTAGTGAACGAAATCAAATCTACTAGTCATAGATTATATCAAAACAATTGAAGGTCCAAGAGTTGAAAAAAAACAAGGATTATTTTTTAATTCTTATGTTTTTCATGCTCGCGATAATTACATTCGCATCTGAAGTTTTCACTCCGGAGTCTGTGGTCTTTACGAAGATTTTCCAAATTTAATGGTTGTATATGAGAAATTTAACGGATCTATATGAGAATTTTGATGTCTGAGATACACGAATAATGCTACTATTTAGTAAATTTTTCAAATAATATTTTTTGCATTACTTTTTGTCGAATGGTATCACGGCAAACAAATAATATCGTAGTACCATCAAAGGTACCGCGCCAATTAAAAACAATTACATTTAATGCTGTGAAATAAAAAAAATCGTAGTGGCACTAAGTTATGATAAGATAAGATAATCAATAATTTAAATTAAATATGACAATATATAATGTGGGTGCTAGCACCTCTGCCTACCCCTTCGGGAATATAGGCGTGAGTTTATGTTATGTTATGTTTTAATACATACGCATGCAAGGCAATAATGCTATATTAGTCCAGTCATATTTATCCGTTTACCAAAGCTTGAAAATCTTAGAAACTAATAAAATCTTGAAAATTATGAATACAAAATTGAATATTATAGTGAAACATCAATTGTGACATCATGTCATACGTTAATGGTACCATAGCAAATAAAAATTATCATAGTACCTTCAATGGTACAGTCTAAATAAACAGTATCGAGTGGAATACGGGCCAGTCGGCATCTGAACCTTCCAGGAAAGTTGCGGGTCCCTCGGTCCGTTAAACATTCCATTAGCGAAGCAGTGGTAAGTAAGGCCTTTTCTTTATTGCAGTGCATTGCTTGTAACCTACCTGTAGCAGCAGAGCCATATATTCTGCGGTTCCGGGCGAACACACGACCAAGGGATAGGTACCGGGTCATAGTATACAGGGTCACTGTATGGAGTCAGGTATGATTTGGATCCCCTATATCGGGGTGCTAGATAGGGACAACATGATTCCCACATTAGGGGAAAAGGGTCATTTCAAAGAGATGACCTCGGGTCTGCCGGGGTGCGAGAGATATGTCTTGTATAATTTCACCTCCAGCAATCAAGGACCCATGAATGGCGCGCGTTTTGGTCGGTTCGAGTCCGACATAATCACCCACCACCGATTTTGGTAGAGGCGGTATCCGTGGGGATTTTGCGCACGATAAAAACAAATAAAAAAAAGGGTTAACAAACGCGAAAATAAAAAAAATCTACGTCCTTTATGAATATAATTATTCTGTTAATCGGTTCTTACTTATTCACATCAACAGCTCAAAGTGTGAATATCAATCTAACACTTGATTTCATTACAATGTAAGCATAAAGCACTCAGCTCAGCAATAAATCTAGTACTCCACAAATTTGCATCACCATTACAATTGCAAATGATGTCCTGAATCGTTTTAGAGTTATCTTTTATTCTAAAACAGGTACTAGTTAGTGCTTTGTTAATTACAAAAGCCATAATAGGGCAAAGCGTATAATATCTTCACGATTTGATTGTTTATGGTGGAATGATCTTAATTTGTTCAGAATGCAATTGCATAATTTTAGATTTGAAATAATTGACGTGCAATACCATAGAACTGACACTGATTCGCAAAGGTCTAACTAAACAAACTTCACATGCAAGCTGGTTTTTTACAGTCACCTGCAGTAATATGTATACGTTTTAGAACTTTTTCACATTAAACTTGTCGAATTTTACCGTTTCATGTCATAATGTTCACTTATCATTTATTATTGTGAGAAAGTTCCAAAGTGTACGTATACATATTATTTCAGGTGACTGTACCAACTTACTGACGAACGTATACGCACTTTACGTGTTTGTAATGGTGACCCTCGTTCTCGAGACTTTGCCTTGAGCTTATCATCAGGCGGGGTGAAGTCAAATTGACGTGTCATGATTAAAAAAAAAGCCATTGCAATCTATGCATCCAATCCAAATGGACGTATTGTCAATAACCTTTAGGCTTAGTTGCATTTAACAGTAGGTGTACAGAAGACTTAACGATTTGATACTAATGCAAGATAATGTTATTCAGAGTGTATAAATAGTCAGTTAAACTATCATGTTTCATTCCAGAACAGTAAACTGTTTACAAGTTTGTATCTTCAACGTCTTAACTTTCCCCCATCTGTGAACCTGTCCTCACGGCAGGTTAAAGAAAGGTTATTGATCGAACGATATCGACTCGCTACGGAATCGAATCTAATACTATATAAAATCTCGATATTAATGTTGTGAAATATCCCAATACTATCTTGGATGAACTACCCTAAATATGAAAATGTAACAAGAAGGAATAGATAGGAAAATATATTAGGGGGAGGGCGTAGTTCTCTGTTTGGAAAAGAAACTATATCCTATTCTAGTAATAGTTTTGTGGGGAAAGAAACGCTGACGGACCGGTGCAACCTGGCCGAACCGTCAGTTAGGTGGCAAACAAGCATTCGGTCCTCCTGATAGAAAGAGCTTATCATGGCTACGAATAACAGCTCACCCTGATGGCCTCGAGAGTTGATTTTTCACGCCCCGTTCGAAGGAACCGAGACAATAGGATGAAGGAAACACGTGTGCTGGCAGAGCATTCCAGGAGTTTATGGTGCGACATAGAAAAGAGGCGTCTAACCGCTTAATTCTTAATGAAATTGTTTGTACCGTTATGTGTACCCGTAAGAAGGGAGAGGGTTGAACCAATAGGAAATGCCCATCAGAAGATTCATCATGGTATAGCCATGGCGTCATGGTGGACCGCGAATTGTTTTCAAATAATATAATTGGTATATTTGAGCCCGTCCATCACCAGATTATCACGTGTTATCCTCAAAAGACAGCCCAAATCAAATCAAAAAATCAAAATCAAAAATCATTCATTCTGTTTAGACCAGTAAACGGCACTCACAAAACGTCAATTTCAACATTTTATAGATCAGTGAGCAAATGGACTATTACTACGCAGATAGAACACATTTTGAGTAAATTTTGAATCCACAACTCGTATAAATCCACATTCACACTTAGTATTTACACTACACATTACTAGAATAGATGAACAACTTGAAAAGTCATTAGAAGTAACTAAACCTAGCTTTAATAGCTATAATGACTTCAAAATGCTCATGTCAGATCATTAACATCATTTGTACTGAAATGCCATCACAGTAGCATCGCATTTCTTGAACTTTTAATTATTTATATCTGATCAGAAGGAAGATTACGTTCTTAGGAATAATTAGCAGACGCAAACATTTAACCTATCAGTTAGTTATTATGTCTTTGAATGATTGCAACGTTGGAGGTGTTTCTCGCACGTTGCTAACTGCAGAGGGCAGGGAAGAGAAAATAGAGGAAGAAATGGGCAAAATCAATAGTAGAAAGATATGGTTTACTATATTAGTTCGATTCAAACCTTATCTACAATAGGATTATACTTTTATTAGAAGTCAACGGGAAATTGACCATGTATGTTGGTTTGAGAATCGAAGACGTTGAAAATTGAAAATGATCATGATGTAGGTAGTCAGAAACTAAAACATGGTAAATATGCGGCTGATTGTAAATGATTATGTCAATCATTTTTGATTGTTATAATCATTTATTTTAATTTGGATTGAATTACACCACACAAATTGTTAAATTTACCATTTAAGTTTCTAAATTGAATTTGGCTATCTTCGCTGAGCGAATATGTATGTCTAAGGGATGTTATTATGAAATGGATAGTTAAAGTAATTACAAGAATAACTCTGAGTATGTCAGAAGTATCCTATTTTATTTAAAACGTAATTATTTCAGATACATGAATACTTATATTGTTCTCAAAATAGCATCATTATCATCTAATATTGGATTCATTATTTCAATTGTTCGTCGTAATTTGAGTCCTCTCACATTTCATTAGTTAGTCCTTTACCTGCCATTTTCATTTTTTATAATAGTACCGTAGGATTGCATGTAAATATTATTTTGTAAATGTTATTTAGTCAGAGGTACATATGCATTAAAATGTATTCAAGAATAAAATCAAGTCATCTAGATTCAGAACCCGTCCCCAATTAAAACAGCGATGCCGGCTTGACCACTTTTAATTAAACAATCTAATTATATAAGGACTAAGAATAAATTATGTAAAATATTCTCTTATAGAAGTCATTCCTAGAAACCCTTACAGATCTTTTACGTCCCATTTATGCAACTTTTATCTACAAAATGCATATTTGACGCAATAACCATTTGGAACTTAATTAACAAACAAAGTAAAGTACAAATATAATTGACGCTGTAATTATAGCAATTAAAAATGTTAATCTACTCACAGATGTATAGTTACCGCCGTATATCTTAACCCTAGGGCGAGCACAGATTGGTTTGATTTAATCTATGATTAGTTCAGTAGAGTTCCTGAGCAGTGCGTGATTGGGGCCAAGATATGTGCCGAGGAATATACTTATAAAGTTAAAGCACAACATTATGTTCTTGCTTACTAAGTGAATAGCAATTAATAGATAAGAATTCCGTGTTATTTTTGTTCCTACTTCTGCGTACTTACATATTTCTCGGCACATTGAAGCCCAGTCAAGTATTGCTACTGTCTCAAGGACCCTTGGAGGCGCCAACGAGCAAACCTAAAGAACTTTTACAATCGTACCTTTTACCATTAATTTGTATTGCCTTGGTTTCTAGTATGTCGTCGGAACAAGTAATACAAGTATCATTATTAAATGATAACTAGTTGTAGATATTTCTATAGATACTAATTTACGGGAAAGCTCTTCATTTCATCGTCGCCGCGTCGAACCGCTGAGATTGTTAAGAAAGTAATAATATTTATATAATATGACTGCCACGTAATTAGTTATCAAACAATGTTAGTACTGTGTTTAAGTGTATAGAGAAAATCTTAATACATTTATGAATAACAGGCTAATATAATTTAAGACATCAATTTGGGCTGAAGTTGAACCTAATGACTATGCAAATCTATCATATTGCTAAAACTTTCAATATCTGCAACGCATTACGATTTAGAAATAGTCATATATATCAGTCTGGGAAGCCTCTCGTACTGTTTCTCTACGTTTGGATTTTTGAAGAAGCAACAGCCGCCTGACCTGCCAACCCCAAGAGCACAGCTTGTGCCACAACATCATCTGTAAATCAGCAGGAGTACTAACTAATGAATAAGGTTGTTTTAGCGCTAACAGTGGGCCTCCGTCATTCCAAAATATATTAATTTTTTATCAAAACTACTTGATGCAAATAATCGTGATATATTCAACTAAGTTAAAAAGACGATTAACTTTTATTTCAAAACGTCCAATTGGAACAAAATTGATTACATTTTAAACGGCGACAGTCAAACCACACGCAACGCGGTCTTCTTTGATACTACTTAGTTTTAACACAAAGCGATCATTCAAACGCTGTCAACGGAAGATAAAACACCATTTAATTTTTACTTACAAAATGCTTCAGAAATGTCGACTGTATTTCTTTGATGTAATGTCTGCAGTGGACATTTTCAAAGGCGTTCGTTGGTATGACAGATTGGGGCACAAAGCGTAAGTTGATTCAAGTGGCAAATATTGTGATCCTTTGTATTCAGCTGAGAAAAACACTTTAGATGAGATAAATGTAAGAAAATAAACATTTGTAGACGATGTTATAATTTAAGTGCCTTGTGTAATGATTCATGTGAATAAGAGTGATTCATCAGTACAACTGAAAATGAAACAAGTTATGAGTTAACAATCAATTAGTTCTTTAAGACTTGATGTTAATGAATCATTTTAGACGCATAAATTGCATGAAGTGGTTGAATTACCATATGTAAAGCAAATAAGAAATATTAATACAGATTTGTTTACTCAAATTGACAAGTTGATTACTTGAAATTATAATTTCAATATAACCTAAATGTTTACGCCTACGCGTAAAATAGTTTAGGAATAAAACTACAGATTATCCAATACTGAGGAAGTTCCCCGCAGTTATCGCTTCTTTATAATTTGCTCTGAAGATGTTCAAGCTATTTCGTAACACGATCAGCTACTAAAATAATAATGTGTTTTAGGTTTATTCTCTATTGAATATTACAATTACACTACTGTTTTGATGTTGTAGCATTGGTTGTTGGTGAATAATAAATCATTAATTATTTATAAATTATTTATTTGTACAATATGATACCAATGATTGGTTGAAAAAATGTGACCGTTTGACGAAAATTGTTTACATATTAGTAGGTAAGTTAATTCCCGCCATTCTCCTGTTTTTATAGTGCGAAAAATCACCACGGACACCCCCCGAGAGATGGCCCCGGATCTGCCAGGCTGCAAGAGATATGTTGGTTACTATCTTACCTCCGGCAACTAAGGACCCAAAGACGGCGTGCGTTTTAGTCGGTTCGAGTCCGACATTACCTCCCGCCAATATTCCGATAATATCGAAAATAAAAATCCATTTTAGTATCATCTAGTTTGGAAGTTATGCGCGTATTATTTCTATGTTCAATTTTAATGTGGATAAATTATGGACGTATAGAAATTTCACCATTCGTCACTTGACACTTTTTATAGGTGAATTTACGTCACGTGTATCCTTTTAGGCATCATGTTACGGTCACCCATTGTTGAAACTTCTAAGAGACAGTCCGATATCCTACCTTTTTTTATTGTGTATAAGATCATTCACGCATTCAAGTGCCACTTGTAGATCTATTACGATGACTGCTTTTGAGTATTTCTCTTTGTTTAGTGGCGCCAGTGATTTTACAAGTTTACAAGGGTAGTTATTTGCTTTGTAAACAATAGTGTGGGTAATTCATTAGTTCTGTTTCTTATAAGTTACATTTTTATTTGAATAGTAAAATATGAAAAAGATCGGTGTAGCAAAAAACTAAAGCTTTCTTTCCATGGTTATTTTTTATGGTTCGTATTACACACCGTAGAGTTTTGTTATTTTTATTGTCATATTTTTCGTGTTTCTCTTCTTAATTTTGCTTGATAAGGAAAAATGAGCAAAAAAGGCTCTGGCACAGAGTTTACTCTCAAATCTAAATAAAGATCCACACATATCAACAATCAAAATCTATTTCTATTTACAAATAATGTATTGAATTCATTAAATTACAAAAACGGGTAGTTGGAGCCCTCAAAAGTCCAACCCGTCTAACTTGGAACTTCGATATTGCCATTGGTCATTGGACCATTGGTTGTGGAGTTCAGATGGCAGTCGCTCCACGGAAAATATCGAAGTTCAGCCGCATCATAGTTAGAATGGAAAGCTGTCCCCAATTGAGTTGGGAAAAGGTTCAGAGAATGATGATTATTGAATTAATTCATTCAAATCTGTATTTACGTGACAAATTCTATGCACTTAGTGGCAAAACAAATAATATAAGTGAGCACAATAAACATATAGATAACCTTAAATACTTATGTTTCCGTGGACAAATTAGGCAGGGGTTTCCGACAAATGGAGTTAAACATCGGTCCTTTTTGAGCAACGGGTTATTGGGTCACTTTCTCTTACCGAGCGAGTGGTAATGAGAACTAAATGGGATGACTATTACCATATTGATATATTTGTAACAAAAATTTCTCTTTTGTACATTTGATAAGTTATCTGTGATTGGATGTTTAGCTTTTGGGAAAGCTGCATTGTTGAATGTTAACATCATTTTTATTTTTATCTAAACCATTTTTGAGAGATTTTAAATATTCATTTGTATCCATTTTTGAGGGATTTAGTTTCAGAAGGCATCCTCGGCTTTCATCTCAAAGCTCAGGGTGGATTTATTCTTTAATTTGGTTTTAAGGAGGGGATTGCCTCTACCCTTCCAATTACGAATGGAAAATCCGTGCCTGAATATCATTCATCAATTAGTAGCATCGGCTTGCAGGTAATATTTTAGGTGAGAAGGGCTTGGTGGGGCAACTGTTGTTTAGAATTAATATAGCTGGCTTTTTCTTCTAGATCTTTCATTCTTCAACTATCATTTACTCTTTCGGGGCATACTATGGCATAAAAATGCAAGTGTAATTGCAAAATACACTGATCGCTGATGGAATGCAAAACGACAAAGATATTACACCACATAAGTACTTGGAGGTATTGCGATCCCCTATGTTGAGCTGAGGCTCATTGATATTTCCACACGTAAATTGCACTAAATATTTCAACGTCTGTCGGTGTCACTATAAAGCTTTGGTATACAAAAACCGCATCTTTTCTTTGAAAGCGCTAATGTTTCGGGACTTACACGGTTACATTTCTTAGAAACTGAACCGCTATTGGGAATAACAATGGGAAGTAAAGTATTCATTCTGTTACCATTAAGTATACTAGCACTGCACAAATTCCTTACAATGAATCATAATACACCATATAGAAATGTACTCGAGTTCAATATTACTGAATGAAACCTTATCGTTGTGTTTAGAAGTTATTATACAATTGTTTCCTTTTAATGTTCTAGCCAAGCTTCGTAGCTGGTCAAGCTTAGTAGCCTGGCTAATAAAACATTATAGAATGTTAAAGCTATCAATTCAAAATACTTAAACGTTCCAAATTTCTCTCGTCAGAATTGACATAGGCTTTGGATACCTTTTAATTGAAAGGCCTTGGTCGACGTTCTATTTAAGAATCTATCCTGAAAATAATGAACTTTCATATCACTATCACTATCACTATCACTACATAGTATAAAATAATGTCGCGTTCTCTGTCCCTATTTTTCTTGTCCCTTTGTATGCTTAAATCTTCAAAACTATGCAACGGATTTTGTTGCGGTTTGTTTTAATAGATAGAATGGTTAAAGAGGAAGGTTTATATGTATATAACATCATGCTACAACAAACAGGTGCGGAGCAGGAATGAAAAATGTTGCAAAAACGGGGTGACGCAGATGAAGTTGCGTGGGTCTGCTAGTTTTCTATAATAAAGACAGTGACTTTTAACTAAACAATTGAATGGAAATATTGCGGCCAGTTTCTGGTGTTCTTCGTCGTTCGATGCAGAAATCAAATTTTGCCGACAATACAATACCGCGTATTTTGAATCATTAAATTTCCTTGTCTCCATTGCCGTACATAGGCCTCTCCCAATGTTCTTCCCAAGGCTTTGATATACAGGTTCCACGGTGGCTAAACGGTTGGTACAGTTGTTTATTTCGAGTTTTCCTTCTCTAGCAGTGATATTGTCTACGTATTTTTAGGTTGGTCGCCTCTTACGCCTTCGGATGACATGGAAAAGTAATATTCGTTCTCCGTGAAAACATTTGCATATTAGCATTAAAACATAGAAATAATTTATTTGCTCGACTGAAATTTGTTAAAACTAGATAACACCCGCGGTGTAAGAACGAGCGAGTGGGCTTCAATATTGTTACGGTTCATCAAATTTTAATCTTTTATTGATGCATCCTACTCATTTATTCATCTTGTAACAGTTACTGTTTAGAACAGAATAATCTTTATTTGTGAATATGGTAAATATAGGTAATAATAAAATGTCATGGCTCAGTGTATTCTGTCATTTGTGGCATACAAATTATAATATATCATTAATGTCATATTTAATCAATTATATGCATGATTTTAGATTGATATGGTCATTTATTTATTTAGGACACCGTGATCATGGCGCTTGCAACAGCACCGAAATATCAGTTACGCGAACAAATCAACAAACATAGCAAATATCCTGATCAATTAAACAGTGAATTATATGCATGTTATTCAACTACTAAATCTGCGAAAGATTCATTTTAAAATTATTTATTTTACTTGCCTCATTATTTTTCACAAATAAAATTGGAAAATCTTAACATTCAAATCCATGTGCACATAATTATTTGAATGAACGAAATTGTTTCTTTGAATTTGACAGTTGCAGATTGTATAGCATCAATTCTGAATTTCATAATCCAATTCACCATAGTTGAATCCAGCCATAATAACTAAGTACAGGTGGGTCTAAACCACGATTTGTGCTCCTCTGTCCTCAAGAGAAATTAATAGAAAATAAATGTTAGTGGATTAAGCCGCGCTGGCGGCAATCGGGATATTTATTTGGTTTACAAATTTAATTTATCGGACCTCACGGGTCGAATCTATTAGTACTGCTGGACTTTCGTTCTTCATCTATTATGTAGATTGGTTTTGATTACGTGTAGTTAATGTAGTCAATGAACAGTGATATAATATTATTATTGAGAACGATACTAGTTACTTGGATCATTAGCAAAGCATTTGAGACAGGTAAAGGCTGAAGGTATGATTCTATACCGTAACCGCCGTAGCCTAGTGGTATGGGTAATGGACTGCTGAGACAAGGTCTCGGGTTCGATCCCAGGTTTTTCCATGGCTGACACCAATGACTTTTCGATGCTTTTTGATGTTTTGCGTGTATTTATCGCAGGTTTATTAGTGCCCAGTTAATGATAATAGGCTCGCCACCTATTACATTGGGACCTAAACATAAACTGGCGAAATGTGGGTTGCTAGCACCCACATTTCGCCAATTACCTCTACCTACCCTTTCGGGGATATAGGCGTGAGTTTATGTTATGTTATGATTCTATAGCCACTACTGAAATAGGTACTAACATAATCTATGATTCTTATATTTAATACATATTTTTATTTGATCAATAGCCTCAGTATTATAGTCAGTATTTATTGATTCCAATTCACCTCAAATTAAAATATGTAGATTAGTTTGATCACAAGCATTGATGTCAAGCTTCCGTTCGCATGTAAAAGCGATATTAAGATTTGTATTAAAATACAAGCTCCATTTATAAAACTAAATATAGGGCGGTCTGTGATGAATAAAGATTAACGAATAATAAATATTGAATAAATAGTAGCACGAAAGAGGCGTGGAAGGGAATAGCGCGATATATTTTGTTGTGCATTTAGGATTACATATGAGAGGGAGGTCAAGCTGTATCTCATTAACTACCACTGGTAGTTAATGAGATACAGCTTGACCAGAATGATGTATAAAATGTATCTATATAAAATATATATAAAGTGAATAGTTATTCCATCATAGTATCAGTTCTTGTAAATTTTATTCAAATTCATTGGTTTGTTTCAAATTCTGAGATAGAGATATATTTTTCAAAATCGCTGTCGAATTACATAAATTTTCTGAAACTAACTTTTTAGGAATCAGTATTAACTTAATATATTCCCAATTACCTGTATCCTTAGCTATAAAACTTTACATAACATAATAAATATTGCGAAACGTTACCTAAAATTGTCCCTAGTTTCCTAAGTGATAACGTACTTAATCGACAAAAAATAATTAAATGAATGTATTAAGTTTCCCTGTCCCATTATCAAAAGATTTGTAGAATTCTCTAAATTTAGCCGACACCACCGCACAAACTTTCGTTGTCTACTACATCCATATGTTGTAATAAAATTCAAATCCACCTGACATGCGTAATGGCACAACGCCATTAATAACAAACTTCTGAGATAATAAAACCGTAATGACCAAATCACCTGGCCAGCCACCGGACAACAGCGTACCTTCAGCGTATTTTGATGAGATCCGACAGAATTATCAATATCTTTGAACGTCGCAATATCCGGTGGAAGTGACATTTGCCCTCTCAGTAAATAACTCTCGTATGTGGACGGCTGGAGATACGGTTGGAATAGACTTGGGAAAAGAGTAGTTGATAGTCTGTTGGTTTTTCTCGAATGAAGCCTCTTTACAACAAATGTAGTCTTTGTGAGAAACGTTGTAAGATTTTACAGACATTGCAGGGTTTCTGTCATGGAGAATTCGGTCCTCCGTGGTTTCTGTCAATAATTTTATTATTTTGTTAAAGAACTAAAACTGTCAATACTGATATTATCAATGCGAAAGTAAGTCTGTCTGACCGTCTGTTATGCTTTCATGTCTGACGACTGAGCCTTTTTTATGAATTTTGGTACATGGATAAAATGCCTAATTTTATTCCTTTTTATTTCAGGAAAGGACATTACCATGTTTTGTCTCAATTTTTTAATTAAACTAGTATGCACTTATGGTGCTCTAACCTATAAACGGTAGCTGTAATGCAAAAACTGAGTAAAGGTTTATCGAATGAAATGAAATGAATGAATTGAACTTCCCATTGATACAAAACTAGAGTTGTGCAAATATCTGTAGGGACCTCACACGCTCCCTTGTGGCACGCCCGCCTGTTACTAAGTAAACAATTACAGAATGGACCGAAAATGAAAAAATAATTTATTGTTTCGACCAGAAGGTGAAGGTAAGGTTTTTATGGTGATCTCTAAGTGAGGGACTGTTTGCTCACAGTATTGGTGCACGTGTATCATTTCTAAATTTGAATCCCGTCGGCCTATATTGATAGCAAAACAAGCTGCAAGAATTAAATAATTGGTTCGTGAAATATTTTTTATGGCATGGTAAGGTCCAATCTATTTTATAAATAGGATTTAATACGAAAATCATTCGGAACATAACAGGAGTAATTACCATCACTAATCTCCTGAAAGAAAGGAGTTCATCAAAGTTTTAGTTCTTGGAGGTATCATCGGTCTGATGGACCAATGCGTGGGTACGAAGGTTAATTTATAAGTACATAATTATTGTAAAGATTAACCGTTCATGGATCAAATAAATTCAAGCATGACCAAAACCATTTTGTTAATGGTTATTCAGGCAAATGTTTAGTGTAGATGTTTATACTATTATAAAATTATAAATAAGTCGTGTCTGTGCATTGAAGATATTTAAAAAAAAGTTCATATAGTTACATTAACGAATTTGACCATAAAAATATTTAATTTGGAACTCTTATTTTTATGTTACAAAACTAATTACATTTAGATGTGATTATTTTTATTAAAACGTCTTATTCAGACAAAAAATCTGCTGTAATTTTGATCAATCAAAAGAGAAGCAATCTCCTCGTTACCACGCTGCCGAATTTAAAATGGCAGTGACTTGTGACCTATGTTATAAAGAACATCGAAGTAATATTTATTGTCAGTCAAAGTTGATAATGGTTTATAAAACGATATGGTTCATAAACTCAGTCACTTTCTCACGTCTAGGTTTTGTGTAAAAATATTACATGCCACTTGCTCATTTTGTTCCCCTGAGAATAATTTTATACTTGTTTGAGTTGAACCTGAGATATGATCAAAATTATAATCGATATTTACCTACATGGGTGAAGCCGGCGGCATGAGCTAGTAAAATAATATTAGAATTAGAACTGTCTAGTTATTCGTTACGGTTAATTTATCTAAAGTTTATGAATGCCGAAACTGGAAGGTCAGAAGCACGAAGCAGTTAAAGGTTGAAGGTAATTACAAAATGTTGATACTGGAACAAATTGTAATGTAAAACGTAAAGTAGATTTATTTTACTTCAGGAGTAACTACAGGTCTTCTAATTTTTTTTAAATTCTTATTTTTGAAACTACCAAATTTAATTACTTTTTAATTAATATAATTCTACCCAGGAGTAACAAGTAGCTGGAGCCCTCAAAAGTCCGACTAGCCTAACTACAGAACTTCGATATCGCCAATTTGGTTGTGGAGATCCGATTGCAGTCGCGTCACGGAAAATATTGAAATTCAGCCGCATCTTAGTTAGACTAGAAAGCCGACCCCAACTAAGTTAGGTATTTCCGACTTAGTTTTGTAGTGCTCAAAGAATGATGATTAGGTATAGATGATAAATTGAAAAGATATTTTCTATTTCGTATAAGCTATTTTTCCTAGAATTGACTTCTAGACACAAACAAGGCACTATGTCATGTAGTCACCAAGGCCAATTTAATTATAACTGATTTGCTAGTTAAAAAGCAATGTTATGTAACTGTGAAACATTCTCACCATTTAAGAAGTCATCACATTAATTAGACAATGAGGAACTGATTACTGGTGCGGTACTGGCCGAATGAAGATAATTTAGAATTGACAGACTCTAAAATTGTGAGTTCTTAAGAATTCTAGTAAATTTGAAATTACTAGTATTGATATCGCCCATACTAACACTAGTATTGTTATTCTTTTAGTTAGACTAAAAGTATATTTAGTCACCAGTAAATATTTTTATGGTCTGTAATCGCTCCAACGAAGGCTATCGCAACTGAGTTAAGAGGAGATTCGTAGGGAGAGACAGAAGATTTTCATATAAATTCAAGAACATTAACCGAACTTTAAAAAAAAACAGTAAATAACTAAACTTTTTAGATACTTAATTTTTTTATAATTTCAACTCACATTATTTGCCCGCCAATTTCACTAACTATGACCCAATTTTTGCTCTAAAATACTATTTTAAACCATAGCAGTCTTTAATTTTAACATATTCACAACCACTAATGAACACACACATAAATAAAACCAAACCCATTCGTCATACAAACGTGTGAATAACAAAAAACTCGCTAATTACACACAAACTAAAATGTAATATAAAATTTATTGTCCAAGCTAGTATGCATATTTCGTCTCTCATTTCCATAGTTCTCGGCGCATGGGCATAAAATGCATCCGGCCAATCAATGGCATTCCGTTCAGAATGCGCCAGCGTCGCACGAAGGTACAAACGTAGTAGAAAGTGTGTTTATTGGTTTGTCCATCACATCGGACGCATAACTCAAAGGATTACAATACCTTCCCGACTTTTAAATTGGCACGCCTCTTGTACAGTTGGCCACAAAAGTTCTTGGGAATTTGAAATAAATGTATGAAGAGATACCACTATACAATTACTTTGGTAAGTATGAATGTAGAGGGCTTTACAACCAGAGGTCGGCCCAAAAAAAGATGGATGGATTATGTGAAAGAAGATGTGGTAAGGCAGGGAGTGACGGACGAAATGGCATCTAACAGGAATGTATGGAAGAGAATGACATGTTGCGCCAACCCCAAATAATTGGGACAAGGGCAGGAAGATGATGATACCACTATACTATTACTAGTCTTATGCCGCGTCTACATTTAAGTAACATTTTACCGTGAACTGCGCATAAATGAAACCATCGATCGACTGGTGGCCCTGTCAGCACAACTGTGGTTTGTGTGCCCATGTGCCACAAATAGTTACCTCCACACTCAACGTCATGTCTCGATGTCACGCTGTCCGGTCCGCTGTTCATTTTACAAATCTGGACGCACTTATAGAAGCTATTGTATAGTAGAAATACTTATTAATGTCATTAGTTTCAGCCTACTAATTGTATGAGTTTACTTATTTTCTTATAAAGAAATCAAGACATCGATAGTCTATTTTAGTAACGCTATCTATGTTACATGAGACTAATTACACTTAGGCTCAGTTGCCCCAACTACCTGTTAAAGTTAATATTTCCGTCTAATTTAACAGTAACAGTAACATTGATGGTTTGGCTAAATGTGTTGCACCAGTGTATTTAGTAGCTCTGTTATAATTATCTTTTTGATAGAATTTGACGTTTGAGCGTGGCCGATCACAGTTAACGTCAAGTTATGACGTGATTTTAACAATTGTAAAATGGTGCAACCTGTTTTATACCTGACCGGTACTTTAACTGCACTGTTAATGCTAAAGTACGATTGTGCAACCCAGGCTTAGGCTGTCAAAGAATATAATATCTTAAGGTGTCAAAGGACTTTTGGAGCCCACTGTACTTTGCTTCAATCTACTAAAACAACTAAGAGGCATGCCTCCATCATGCTTATTCTGTATAAAGGTATGGTTCTGTAGTCGATCACATACAGACACATGCAGCAAATATAGCGAACCGGGAAATAGGCTTGCATATGATAATATTGTTTATGGTCTTAATTCCTTATGGCTTCTCATTATGATCACTTACCCATACCGAGGTTTAAAAAGTAATCTATGTGAAGAAAGGAAAATGTGTAGATATAGACAACTGATTACGGGATTACTAAAATTCTTTTATTTCATGGACATTATGTGCGGTCATATGATCTAACGTGATTACTTCTTAAACTTCGGATCTTAAAATCTTAAAATATCTTACTCTCTCATCTCATAAACTCGCGCCTATATCGCCGAAGGAGTAGGCAGAGTTGATAGCAACATTTCGCTAGTTTATGTTTAGGTCCCAATGTAACAGGTGGAGATCCTATTGCCATTAACCGGGCACTTATAAGCCTGCGATAAATACAAACATAACTTCGAAAAGCATCAAAAAGTCATTAGTGTGTGCCATGGTAAACCCTGGAATCGAACCCGAGACCTCGTCTCTGCAGTCCATTACCCATACCACTAAGCTATCTTAAAATACGAATTATGATTATGAAGCCGTAATGAATTAAACCCATAAACAATATTATCACATCCATATTGTCTATATCACAGTACACTGTATCTTCTGCTGCGGCCTGCGGTCGGCTACGGAATCATACCTTTATTCACGAAGTGTCGTTTCGTACATTTTGTAGCTACTTTTACTGGCTTACCATTAAGCGATCTCGACATTTTACTACGTAGTCATTCAAAGACATTGAGATTTTACTATCTGCTCATTCTAAGACTTTAACGTTTTACTAGTCATTCTAAGACTTAGACATATTCTAATACTACCTAGTTATACCGAGAGCTGAATATGTAGACATTTTACGATTTTGTAATAACACTCCGGATTGGTCATAAGCATCGGCTATTTTTTAATATCGAAGATGGCTTAGATAATTAAATATTGAATGAATAAACTAAATTATCGTTACTATAAAGAAGCCTTTACATTTAAAATAGGCAATGTTAATTGGGAATGAATCTACCAAATCAACAAAATAAAAAAAAATCAAAGCAATTAGTAAACTAACTGTTTAAATCAAATTAGGGTGCCCCATTGATTGTATTATAGGCAAATTTGAATCTCCCTATAAGATAAAGATCACACAGGTTCGACTTCCGTCAAAACATTCACTTTTTCGATCTAAAAAATGTAATCAACAGTTTTAAAATCAATTAATCTCGACCTTTAGTAGACAACCCGCTATCTATTCTAGTGGTATGCTTGATTTTCCTCAGTAATTTTAAAAATGTTATCAGTCAAACTTGACCATAGAAAGAACCGCGGCAATATACTAGCGTATTTTATTAATAAATTGTCAGAATAATGTCGTAACATTACCTGTTTAACAGTAACAGTATTAGTTAGATCTTCCGCTATTACACAAATTATCATATCAAATCGTTTCGGCGTGAAATGCCGTCTCTATTTAATTATAAGACTATAGATTGTTCGATCATGAATACCAATAGTGAAAAATTTAAATTGGGTGGGGTGTCACTGAAGGCGATGTGAGCGGAAAGCTGAGTGAAGTTATGGAATAGAATAGAAACGCGTTCGCTAGAAATTCTGGTCAAAATGTGATATATTGAATGATTAGTGTCTAAACTATGCTCATTGAAGCTCAGCTGTCAGGTTACATGCTTGGCACTTACTCATAAACAGTACCTATTTTACTGTCGGCATCTTCATCTTAGCTTGAATATTTGTGTTATTTTATTTGTTATTTTACGGGAATGACTACCGTCTATTTAAATCAGCAGTTGAGTCCTTTAGAGTAAGGAAGACTAAGAAGGGAATTAGTAGATGTGCCGGCTTGCAGATTACGTTCGTTCCAAAGATATTGGTGCAACTTTGTACATTATATTATATACATTACATAATATATATACATAATATACATAATATAAATAATAATCCAAATTCTCTAAATAACACAAATAAATAGTTATATAGCATCGTTTTCTTTGGACCATGATAATTTTCATATTTCTTTTTTTTTTAAATATTAGCAACCAAAATTATAAATATGCCTTCTAACCCATCCAGCTAAGCTTAATGGCTTGTGTTAGGCGTGGGTTGACATCGGTAGTGTAATTGCCCGACTTCTTAACGACTAAGAAGGTACAGTCTATTTCTCTCATCAATTTTTTTGGCCAATCGCTTCAATGTAGCCCCGCCTCACTAACGTATGGTTCAAAATTTAACGGAAATATAGCGTTGACAAATAGTTATTTGACTACATAACCAATATAACGAAACGTAGTTATGTAGCAGTGATAACTGTGATAACTATCTGTCGTTATTTTTATATTCTGTAGCTCACAGAATAAAATATCAATAATAAATATGAATATTTGATTATATTATCGTTATTCCGTATGACTGGAATATTATGTGTGGGTGTGAAATAAAAGCTTATGTAAAGAAGTGTATTCTTGATCTGATTATAATCTTACGCAATACGGAAGGTACTTTGAATCAAAAGTTTTTTTTTATACAACTTAGGTCGCAGACAAGCTCGCGGCCCACCTAATGGTAAGTGGTTACCGTGGCCTATGGGCGAGTGTAACACCAGAGGAATAACACTCGTGCCGCAACCCCTGTAAGAACAGAGACATTCTGTGTCGTCCGCGTAAAAGATGTACGATAAGCCTTTGGTTTTCCCACGGACAACACAAAACCTCTCTAGTGAGCTAAGAATGTGAGATCATAAATACGACCTATCCTAATTACCTATTAAATAAATATTCTAGGATAATCTACACAACGCCACCTAGACCCATGGTTAGCATAGCTTAACTAACTTGTGTTATGGTTTCTAGCATGCGGATAACCATACTTAGATATAATTGTCTATCAATGAGATAACTGCATCACAGTTATCTTCTACAAATTCTCGTCTTAGTTGTCAACAGGCGAAGGATATTTCTTCTTGTAATGGATTTCCGCCAGGTAACGCCTACATCTATTTCGTATTCTATAATGTCGACTAATGAACGAACACTTGTTCTTAAATCAACAACTAAATCTAAATTTGTTTCAGTTAGCAGGAATCCCCGCGGGAAGGGACGTCCCCGTTAATGGTTTCTTGGTTTGAAGTTCGAATTCCTTCAACTATCACACCACTGAAGCTATTTCCGTGCGCTAGAGTATTAATAGGGACTCATTTGCCACAGTGGTATTACAACAGTGTTAAGTAAAAGTAAATCTATTAGTGTAAACAGTAATTGTTTAAGATTTGTCAAAGTGCACATAACTTTGTCATTACGTCGAATTAAGTTGGTTTTGTGGTAGGTGGTCCAAGTCACGAGCGGTTAACGGTGATGAGATTACGGGGACTATACTCTTTAATATAAATAAAATCGTGGGATAGTAAAAATTTACTTCAGTGTGGCCAAAGTCAGTGTACTTAGCACGAAAAACCATGGAATTCCTAATGTAAAGGTATCGAGAGAACTTGTGATCCGGTGTGCGTGTGTAGCACCACCAATAACAATGCTCTGTTGTCGCTGTCGATAATTTTACATTACGAATACGATAGTGTTTCGTGCTAAGGGCTCTAATGACAGTTTTATGATTTGAAATTAACGTCATGTCATTTTCATAACACTCGTCAGAATATTTACCATAATATTATTTTTTTATTTTGAGTACCCAATATTTCGATGTTATTGCAAGCGCCATGACCACGGATGTTACCGCACCGCGTTACGGACCGCAGACTTAGTTACCATTGTGCAGACTGTCGGTATACCATCTCCCGCCCGCGTTTTTTTATGAGCGTCGTCACTAGTATCAATATCGTGGTCCGCGTTCCAAACAACAAAAATCAGGGTTAATTTCCCGGCAAGTGATATAATACAGACGGAACTTGTTTTACAGAAACTATCGAGATTTGGCTGTCACATAGGCTGAAAGTCGACCCGAAATAAATCGAAAAAACGCTCTAAGAATGATGCTGCTATACAATAATTCTCTTTCGAATATTTCTTAGTTGGCAAACAAAGCATACTGTCTTTTCTATCTGATGGCAAATGGTTACGTTGACATGTGGACGTTTACTATAGTAGAATTAGCATGTACATATATGTTTGACATATTTCACACAACTCTGGCATATATATTTCGAATATTAAGGCTTCATTGGCTTAGTTTAGACATATGCCAATCTAATGAACAGTGGTGATCACCTAATTTTTTAATGACACAATATTTTAAAAATCTTCACAGTTTAAAAGTAAATAACTGATCATCAAATTCTTTGACGAAATATGATAAAATATTATTACTCTAACCGCTACACACCATTACTTGTACCAGCCACCATTCGCCCCCAGTACGAAGTCATCAACATTTCACCGCTGGGCGGCTGCGCTTGCGCACCGACTTGATTTATAGTTATTTTGCTCTTGAAACTATCTCCACCCACGGATCTATTTGAGGGGTTGCTCTAGATATAACGAGGGTTGATTCAAGAATAAATGAAAAGTTCAACGGAGGAAATTTATATGTCAAAACAATATTGAAAAATGTCAACATCAAGAACGTTGTGTAACTTCTAGTACTATGTAAGTCAAAATAGCAACGTAAGCAAAAACAGTGTTGGTCGCGGGTTGCTTTTTTAGTCCATCGCTGCTGATATACGCGAAACGTCGGGCTTAATCTATATTATAAAAATGAATCGCGAAATATGTTGGCAAGCGCATAACTCTAAGACGGCTAGACCATTTCGAGTAATTGCTTTTTTTATTTGTTCCTTGAACTCTACGGAAGGTTTTTATGGTGCAACGGGAACGGGGTCTGAAGTCCAAGCAGCGGGAACGGGATCAGAAATCCACGCGGGTGGAGCCGCTGGCAACAGCTAGTAGCTAATAAATTGCAAATCTCTAATGAGACCCTGACACATTATGTCTGAACTTTTTCGAAAATATTCAAAGTATAAAATGTCGCAAATACTTTTTTATCAATGGCAAAGTTATCTAATATGGATTTCTTGAATTAAAAAATAATAAATCTTGTGAAATACATGTCATCTATTTAAAACCTTGCTCTGGAGTTAGGTCTAAAACAATTTTTAGTTCACTTTTCAATTCTTTTTACGATCAATTTCTATTCTAATTCGTTCAACATCGAAAGTGGTTGAGTAAAATAGTAGTATAATGATATCAAAACTCAAATTTAATAATGATTAATCTAAGTCAGTAATCATTAAGTAATTTAATTTCAAGTCTGCGATTGTAATAATCTTATTGTACGTCATAACAGACATGTTACAGTGATACCTACCTAAACCTATGTAAATGACAACAACATCTACTAAGTAAGTAATACCTGTGACAAACAATAAATGAATATTGATTTAAAAAAAAAGTTAAACTAGACCTCTGGTGTGAGGTCCGAATAGACAATACCTATACTCACTAGTTTTATTGCCACATAACTCGAGCTGCAATAAAACATTCAGCGATAAGCCGGGATTACATACAATAGCTTTCTAAATTTAGCTTCGATATATAGTGTATCTAGACCATAAACTTATCCTTAGAGAAATAAAGTGTGCGAGTGACATACCTACGTATCTTTACACAAAACCTAGGCGTGAGAAAGTGACTTCATCACTACATAGTATAAAATGAAGTCGCTTTCTCTGTCCCTATATCCCTATGTATGCTTCACTCACTAAAACTCAGTTGGGGTCGGATTCTTCTAAACACCAATTGAATACACGTTGAGAGGATAATATAATTAATAAAATCTGTTCTTGCTTCTTTTCGCTGTTTCTGGGGCTCACTTATATTTTTACGAACAATGAGCGCATCGGGCCACGATCGCTTTAAGAAACTATTTTTGGGGAATAAACTAACAGATTCAGCTTTAAAAAAAGGGTTACCATTGTACATTAGAACAACTGTAACTCTCACCACTTGTCCTTGGTGTTTTCTTGTTTTTATTTTTTTGTTTTGTTTTTGGTGCACAAAAAAGAGTAATCTATCTATCTACCTAAATAGATAAAGATTATTTGTTGAACGCTAGACGCGAAAGTAGAAAACTTAATAAGAAACGCATCTGAAACGAAAAGCAATTAATTAACATGATTTATATATCAAAAGCAGTGATAGTCGCGTGGTACGGCCATTAATGTCGCACGCAGTCTCACGTTTGATTACCAGTCACGCACCTTTGGCTTCAGCTAGTTTATGGACGTACTAGAAACTAACGTTCGGCATATAACATGGAGAAGAAATTAGGGAATCTGCATATCAGAGAAGATTTTACAATGTTTAAAAGTTAGTAACCGCGGTAGCCTAGTGGCATGGGTAATGGACTGCTGAGACGAAGTCTCGGGCTCGATCCCAGGTTTTACCATGGCACACACCAATGACTTTTCGATTCTTTTCGAAGTTATGTGTGTATTTATCGCAGGCTTATAAGTGCCCTGTTAATGGCAATAGGCTCGCCACCTTTTACATTGGGACCTAAACATAAACTGGCGAAATGTGGGTGCTAGCACCTCTGATTACCCCTTCGGGGATAAAGGCGTGCGTTTATGTTATCATTATCAGATCAAATAACATTTATCTCTTACTGTAGTGATTACATTTATTATTCATTTATTTAAAAACAATATTGCTTAGTATTGAAATTACAAAATTATAGATAAAAACACAATAAAAATCAAAATATAAATTAAATTAAATATTGAACAATAGGTAAATTATAAATTATGATGTCAAGAGTCAACGTCAATTACTTAAATAGCAATAGGGAACATGTCAAAAGTTCCATGTCTATCTAACACTTACTTAATTTTTAAGAGGCTGTGATAAAACTTTTCCTATAGGTATTCGTCTTGATCTAACGACTAATGGCAGCCAGCTAATAATGGAACTACTAATAATGGCAGCGAGTAATGGAAGCTTCCTACAATATTTTAATTTTTAATTGACGAGACCAGCAAAAGAATTGCCTATATGCCTATTATTCTTTTCCTACTTAATTAATTCATGGCATCGATTGACTCAAAATTAGAACTACCTTTTTATTGCTGAAAAGGTGGTAATACCTACTAAATATCATCGCGTTAATGCCTTAATATTAAGACCTCAAGTCAAACACAATTCTGATTCACTACAAACAGGTATAATGCTTCTTAGCAGATCGGAAATAGTTAAGGCTCATTATCAACAACCGATCAATGAACAAGGCTGTGAGTAAATCAAACTGTGTAGTGAAATACAATCGTGACAAACTGTCCCTTACAGCGCCGATAACATTCAATTAGAGCGATAGTACTCACACCATCTATTATAAGATTGTTTAGCGTAGATCGTTTCTACTGTCATTACGTACATTATGGTGAATGTGCTAAAGAGGTCTTCCAATTAATCTCACCCTCTCCTTTCCTACACAGGACATATGTAAAACTAAGATGTCACCCGCATACGGTGCAGAATATTCCATCAAGAACCAAGCAGTTCGGTGAGGTTTTCCTCTGCTGCACCATAAGTCATGAGATGTCTTACCAGCTATCCAGGGTATTTCAGACTCGAATCAACAAAAAGTACACCGTCTTTGGGTCTTTAGTTGCCGGAGATGAGATAGTAGCCAACATATCACTCGCTCTCTGGCAGAGCCGGGGCCCTTTCTTTCCAGATCGGGTGTAGGGACTACGGTGTCCCCGTCTAGCCCCCGGGTTATGAGGAGATGCAACTTTCACTGCCGCTGCGGCCTGCTTCAGCTAGGGTGACAGGCGGCTACACCCGTCACCCCCAGGCCCGTGCTAATGGAGGACAGAGCTCATTCTGCGACCTCCGACGTTCGAGTCGCCTCCGCTAATCACGGGCTGTGTGGGTCCGGAGTCTTCTCTGAACCTGTTCCGCCTTCCCCTTCTCGAGCAGGAGGCGGCGGCAGATCAAATATTTTACACCCTGAGTGATGTTATTTTGAATTAGGCACAGCGGAATTGGATATTTTGAAACTTAAATTTAAAATTGCATAAAGTGATGCCACCATAAAGCTGCGGATAATAATAGATCAAATTTTTAATGCAATTAAGTTTAGGACACTACTTGCATTTTCTTATAAGGAAATAAGACATCGATCTGGTTTTATATTCTTGGTGGGGTGAGGTTTGGCATTATTTTCAATGACAATTAGTAATATTTTGCTATTTTATCGATGGTATTGTTAAACCGCGGGTAATTGGTGGATTCCCCTCCCTGCTCCAATATATTTTCTTGTTATTGATTTCCATCATGCAACACCTACTTCCTTTGACTTTGGATGCAGATTTATAATTTTTAGCGATAGATTTACCATTTTTAGTACCAAAATTTGACGACAAAATTTTAAACATGCTGATCAAAAATATATTTACTCAATCTATTTAGACTATTGAACATCTGTTCTATGAGAGTGATAACGTAAATTTTGGACGAGGTCGCTTGTAATATCTAGGTATTCAGAATAACCATATTGTCAATTATCAACACTTTAGTATCATTTTACTTCATTATAATTTTGTTCGTTGAATTATTATCGTTCATTAGACGTAATTGCGCGTATAAATTTACAAAACGAATATTATTTTAGACATTCCTACTTGTGCTACGGTTATTTGCATATTTTACTCAGCTATAAGTTTCAACTTGAGAAAAGATCTAAGTACAGATTGTGTTCTAGAACTTGAGTGACGATTTTATGAACGCTCCGGTGATTTACGTTCATACAATCTCCACTCAAGTTTTCTAGAACATAATATGTATAATTAAAACTAGTTTTACTACTACAGAATCTAGAATATGGGCTTAACAACCGATCATCGTCCCCGTGGGTGTCACCCTACAAAGTGGGTAAGATATGACTGATCTACATACAAAAGTATGTTAACAGCTGAGATGCAAATCAAATCTATGCACTATATTGGGTAAAAATAATCACACTGATTAAATGGGTCTAGTTTTGTATACGTGCATATAAAAAATTCATTCAAAACCAGTGGACTTGCTAAAGGATTGTAAGAAAGAGTAACATATATACTATGTTTCTTCATAAGCGCATTTTGTACCTACTATTAGTACACAAGGCAATTTTCCGAATGCTACGCATATTTTTCGGGTTCTAATCCCGTTTATTGCAAATATTTGTTTGCATAAACATGGTTATTTGCATTAGTCTGGTCATGCCTCAGAAAACACGTTAAGCCATCGGTCCCGGTTTTCATATATGTAGTTGAAGTCCCAAAAGTTCCACAATTGGTCTAACTGCATTACTTCGATATTACCTATACCTATAGGTTGTGGAGGCCATGTCAGTCACTTTACAGCAAATATCGAAATTCAGCAGTTCGATTGGAATAAACGGACTCGGAAGGTACTGCGACAGCTTCGAATGTGACCGGGAGTAATACAAATATGATGATATTTTTTTACTTTGTAGTTCTAATAGAGCCTTTTGAGCTATATGGCTATTGGCACTGGTCTGGTCGTGAGAGCACGTTAAAGCTTCGGTCCCGGTTGCTATACGAACATCCATGGTAGTCGTAACGGGTAGTTGGAACCCTTGGGAAATCCGACTAGCCTAACTACAGAACTTCGATACCACCAATTTGATTGTGTAAGCCAGATGGATTGACTGACTGATGGCCGCATCTTAGTTAGACTAGACTAGAAAGTCGACCACAACTGTGTTGGGATTTGGCTCAGAGAATGATGAGTTCTCAGAGCCTGAAACAACCATATTATAACCAGGCTAGTTGTGTTCTTTTTCCAGGTTGCGTCTATATGTAGCCGTTGGCCTGGTGACCTATATATGGTGACAATAACCATTCATCATTATTGAAACTTAATAGGTAGATGGCAAATTCGGCAGACGCGGTTTTATTATCAGAATCTGATTATAAAATAAACTAATAATTGTGTCTTATGAATTAATTCACTGTTTTAATATATTGGAATCAAAGATAGCCTGATTGGTAATTCAAGATAATATATGGGTTAGTTTTCAATTAAATTGTCGTGTTGCATTTTTGTGTTTTTATCTTTTTACTTCCAAATTGAAGTGTTTAATAAGTTTTTTAGAAATTGCAGACAGGATTTTAGTTTTTTTTAATTTTATTTTATAATTACTAAGATTGTTAACTCTTCAGATATGGGATTAAAATGAAATAAATAAAGCTGTTTCCAATTATTTTCCCTGAATTAAAATATACGTCCCTAGGCACGCTATTGTGAAACCTATTTCAAAGAATGAAACTCATAAATATTTCCATAACGGTCCAGTACTTAAACACTTACCTGTCAATTTTAATGACGTCACCGTACACTTAACACACATAAACAAAAATTTTCACTTGACACTTCACACACATCATAACAATAATTCTATTTTCAAAAATTCAAAAAATCAAATACACAAGTCACAAATATCTTTTTATCGAATCACTTGTCAATTAAACTGGTTCGATTTTTAAAAAATGGTTGTTGATTTCGATGTGTTCGTGAACTGATATGTACCAAACTATCGGTTGGGTGCGTGTTTGCGGGCTGCGCGTACGACGGACACTGGCGCGGCGTGCGCCCGCGCATGCATTGAGCTTGAACTTGGCAAAGCTTGCTGAAAACATTTTTGCATTTGTCTGATGATTGCGTCTGTTATCGGTGTAAAGTTTATGATTATTGTTTTGAAGCTTTTATGGAGCTTTGACTTTTTTGTTGTAATGTCTAGGGTTATTTGTAAAATTTATTGGTAAGGTGAATAGAACATATCTTTAGAAGTTAAGTACAGGTTATTTTAACAGTATTTTAGCAGTCAAGTTATTTGCAAAGTTTTTTTTCATAAGTATGCAGATAATCGAGTACTACGACGCACATTAGGAAACACCAACGACCAGCAGTGAACTGAAAGAAACTAAATGAGTGAAGTAGGTCTTTACTAAACTATCAACAATCAATTAGCCAATCACAATCTATTGATAGACATAGGCCTCTCACATAGGCGCCATTGCTACCGATCCTTAGCGCTCTGCATCCAGTCTACCTCGGCCTCTCGGTCTTCCCACTGATAATACAAAACCTATCCAGTGAACTCTGATTGTCCGACTTACACAACATAAGTTAGTAGGATAACTCAATACAGGTTAGTAGGATTACACAACACAAATTATAACCTTGTGTTGAGTAACCCTACAGGTAATGTGAATTCCCAGTCGAACTGCGCAATCAGCCCTGGAGCACAGATTATTAAATTTTAGGACCTATCAGTTATTGAACATCTAACTCATTCTAAATCTGTGGTAGGTCACTTATAAAAACAAAAATAAGTACCTACAGATAAACCAAGGGATAACTTTTTTATTTGTTAGAAATTTACTAATAAATAAGGATTTATTGTCGAAAATCAAGTACCTGCTCATAACTGTATTAACAATGGATTTCATTGTTGTCTTAATAACTGTTAAAACGACGCATTTACGACTTTATGGCTAGGTGGGTAAAGGGGTTGAAAGGTTTTTATTACAAATCTTAGAAAACTGTAAAGAAAGTGCCGCGGGTGTGTGGTTTTAGTATAAGAATTTTTGTTAAAAACTGTAAAGAAAGTGTCGCGGGTGTGTGTGTGTGAAAGTTTAGGTGAGTACTTGTGCCAATCTTATGCGTATTTACGCAAAAGTGCACAAATTTGACAATATAAACCTTTTTTTTAAACACCAGAAACTTTTCGAAAATATTCAAGCTGTAAAACGTCGTAACTACTATTTATCTATTATTTATAGCAAAGTTATAAAGGTACCTATTATATGCATACTACCAATCAAAAACAGTTTGGCAACATCGGTTCCCTTAAAGATCAGTCGTAACACATTTTTTCTAGTTTTTTCTGTTTGACAGAACGAAACTAGTAATTTCGTTTAAACCATTATCTTGTTTAAATATATATTTTCAATTTAAGAATTAATCCTACTTGCATAATGTTTTAATGGATGACCGGTTACTATTTTAATTCTTAGTGTTACCTCACAACAAACCATTACAAATATGTTTACGTAAATATAAACTGCAATGCAATCATTTTTCTAGTTCTATAACATCGTAATACTAGTTAAATTTTACTGTTACCTATTTAGCAAAAGCTAACCGCACGATCGTCACTAGTGAATGTTTTTATTTAGCACTTTACCGCTGCACCGCTTCTGAACACATCTTTCCCTAGCGAATCTATATGAAGGTGTGAAAACTCTAAATGCATAAATAATAGTACCTAATGATTTCTTGTGCGGTTTGAGGTACAAGATACAGCGATTTTAAGACAGCAATGAAGCGTTTTTGGCACCGATATTCGAGTGTTTGGTGTGTTATTTGGTTAACGTAGAACGTAGGCGAAATTAGACGAATAGATGAATCTGTTATTGACATCTAATTTACAGCTTAGAACAAAAGAAAGTGTGTGAAAAGGACGTGAGATCATTATGTCAAAACGGGACTTATTCGTGAACTTTGAGTAAATGTTTGTATATTTGGGTAAATATACAAATATTTGTTTGTTATTCAGGAATAAGTTCTGTTCTGTCATAATAATTATGTCTTATTATGTGATTTTAATAGTTATAATCATAATCGTAAGTTTAAATATACATAAGAACGTTAAATGATTCTTAAGTTTATATGATTTTATTTACTCAGTCATTCCCCTCTTTGCCATATCTTCTTTCACACAATGCATTCATCTTTTTTGGGCTCGACCTCTGCTCCTAAAGCCCTCTACATTCATACTTTCTGAATGTACTTTAGTTTGATGTTAAACTGATCTTGTGTTATTACGTATCTCTGTGATTTACAGTTTGCAATTCAGTTGCCATACAATTTTTAATACGCTAACCGCTCTTGATTTACGCCTCAAACAAAATTAAAACGCTTTTCATGCAGACACGACGAATTTGTCATCAATTTTATGACTGTGTTGCCACTAATAAATGAATATTTTACTAGCAACACACTGGTACAACTAAAATTAACTGCTTCAGAAGCAACATAAAAGTTATATCAAATAAATTTATAAGTATACCTATCGGTACGCATCTTGGACCTAAATTGCGAGAGATACGAGGCTCTGACGCGCACCTCCGGTAACTAGAACCCAAAGACGGCGTGCGTTTTAGTCGGTTAATTTCTCTTACGGGGTCCGGTGGGATTGGTATCCGTAGGGATTTCGTGCACTGAAAAAAAGGCCCTGGCGCGCGCGGTAAGTTATGATATAATCCGTGACTTACAGAATTGTACCCATCCACCACCGTTGCACCCCTTAAAAGACAGCCCAAAAGCGATTACTGCGAGTTTAGGTTCACTGCTCATGATATACCTACCTATAATAATTGGTTAAATACATTTTTTTTAATTAAGACACGTCATTTTAAATATTCTCGCCTGTTAGGTAAAGAAAGGAAAGAAAACACGTACAGTATTACAATGGCCTCATGAGATGCTTTTTCACGCCCGGTGAAGGACCCGGGACTGTAGGAATAAGAAAATACGTGACCGGCTCAAGTAACATTATTCTTATCATCTAAGTATAAGTTTCTTGATATTCATTGTGTATGTTCCGAGTAGTATTTAATTCTTTAAAATGGCTACATACTTTTATAGTAAAAATAAAAACTGCATGTAATTTTAGTGTTTATCCGTAAACGTTTGATGGACACTTACAAAAGGAATTCAGTATTTTTGTACAAGCAATAGTCAATACAGCGAATGTCAGCGGACGAGCTGCGCCTACGCATCTCTCTGTCTGTCACTACGTCTGTAGGGCTGTCAATATTATAAATACGTAAATATTATAGCCATACAAATATAACTGAAGTGTTTGTATGTTTGAATGTATTAGGTAATCTTAGGAAGTACCTATCCGATTTGAAATTTACTTGTTGCGTTGAGAATAGTTGTAGAATGAAAAAAAAAACGTTGCCAAATAGTATTTTTATACCAATATGTAGTGAACCAGGAGTATTAACACAGGCCTTCAGCTTCTCGAATGTTTCTCGCTTTAGTTTTGGTACTTCACTGTGGGGCAAAGACACCTTCTCTATAAGGCACAGATTCGGTCCTACATGGCTGGAATACTGCTGTCACCTCTTTACTGGGTCTATTATCGCACCGCTCACCGTACACAGGGAGTTCATCCTCACACATTACGATCGGAACCGGTGCGCATTGTGGTATAAAAGGAGTTTCATCCCGCGCACTCTCAAGCTGTGGAATGAACTCCCTGCCGTGGTTTTACCAAGCGATTACAATATGGGGTTCTTCAAGAAGGGCATTAAAAGGTTTCTACAGGGTAGGCAGCACGTGTGGAACACCCCTGGCGTTGCAAACGTCCATAGGGCACTGTGACCGCTTTCCATCAGGTGGGCCGTATGTTTGCCTGCCACATAAGTGGTATAAAAAATAGCTAAAATAGAGCTTAATATTGTTTTACAGATACTTTTATGTTTGTTTACTGTAAGGTATATTATGTGCGCAATCGGGAACTACTTATATTACTACGAGTAGTAGAATCACATAATAAATAATAGTACTTCGTACTACGGTAGAATGTTGAATTCCCTACGACTGGTTTCTGTGATTCGAGTGATAATATCATGATCAAAATAATTATTATGTTACGAAATTATTAGCAAATCTTTAGATATACACAATTAGGTAACATTTAATTGCTTTTGATATTTTTAGAAGTTTGTTTTGTGTCCAGCCCAGTGTTAGAAAATGAAGAATGCCACCACTCCATCACAGTGAGTCTTTCCTCTGCCGCACCATTAAGTCTTGGAATTCCACGTGTTTCCTTCTTCCTACAGTCTCGGGTCATTTAAGCGGGGCGTGAAAAGGCATCTGATGAGGCCGTCAAGCTGAGTACCACCATTGTAGCACTGTACGTGTTTGCAATGGTGACCCTTACTTAAACATAACATAACATAAACTCACGCCTATATCCCCGAAGGAGTAGCACATTTAGCCAGTTTATGTTTAGGTCCCAATGTAATAGGTGGCGAGCCTATTGCCATTAACTGGGCACTTATAAACCTGCGATAAATACACACATAACTTCGAAAAGCATCGAAAAGTCATTGGTGTGTGTCATGGTAAAATTGGGATCGAACCCGAGACCTCGTCTCAGCAGTCCATTACCCATACCACTAGGCCCTAATAAATAATAAGAAATAAGCAGTAAGTAGTTGACTGCTATGCATTAGGCGCGGGTTCGATTCCCACTCGGTGCAAATATTTGTATGCATGAACATGGTAATATGCATTAGTCTGGTCGAGCCTCGGGGCTGTTAAGCCGTTAGTCCCTGTTTCTATACGAACATCTATGGCAGTCGTTACTGGTAGTTGGAGCCCCAGAAAGTTAAATATTTACTCATCTGTCAATCATTAAATTTGTTCTAGAACTCGTAATCAGTTTCGAAATTCATTTACTTACCTAATAATTCTAACCACACCTGACTTGGTCTGAATACTTAACTGGTAAATGAAACCACTTCAAGAATGCTAAACTTTATGAAAATTAACTAAATACCTAAGCGAAAACTATTTATAAAATTCAATCAACAAACCAATATTAAAGCGAATAAATATAGATTAATCAGTATACACTTATAGCCTTCCCGAAGAGCGAAACCTATACCGTCTCCGTGAGTAGCGGTGCTGCCGTGAAACAAATTACTACACCACGATGGCAACTCCAATATGCCGTCGATGCGAAGAAGAAGAACACTTTTACATATACACTTTTCGGTTCTATACCTAAAATTCGCCCCACGGACCATCTGACGGCAAGTACGCGGTATATGGTTGTTTGCAACACCAGGGGTTCATACTCGTACTGCCAACAACGACGGGGTGGGGGACGGGGAGAGGGACGTAAGGATAAGAGAGTTTCTATGTTATCACACATAGCGGTGTCAGCTTAAGCCTTTGGACTTCTCACTGACAAGACAAAACCTCTCCAGTGAATCCTCTCTCCAGGGCAAGATATATGACACCGACGGAGGCTCTCGGAACCGGCGATGACCCTGGGTCAGCCAGGATACGAAAGAAGTGTCTCATGAATATCTGAGGCTGCGTGCGGCTTTAGTCGGTTCAAGTCCGACATAATCGTCCCAGCCGGCAGTTTATAACATTGGCCACAGGTGGTCTTCTCTGCATAGCAACAAGTGTGAAGAGTAATTATAATGTTGTTTATTTAAACACAGTTAACAATTTATTCCAAGCTGTGCCTAAACATAGCCACTTAAATTGTAATATGTTTTCATAACTGCTGTATTCTGAAAAAGGTTAGCGGCATTTGCAGTGTTTATTATTTTATAAAATAGGTGTTGTCAGATGTTGTCAACCTTTTACTTAAATATTCAATCAATGAATTCGTCACTAATGTGATCATGTCCGTAACATTGCAGACAAAATGCAGGAGAGTCGCATTTGCTTGCAGGCGACCATCTGGCTACGTTGGTAATAAATATCTGGCCATGAGGTTTCCACCGGGTCCTAGTCGGAGGGGTAGACACAAGAAGTGCTGGCTTGGCGTCGTTAAGGAAGACATGCGTGCCAATGGGTTACGTAAGTGGAAAAGTCGGAATGCTTCGGATGCGACCGGTAATATGCAAGGATGATGATGATTCAATCAATCAATTAGCCTATCGCATTTTACTGCAGAGAGGCTTGGGCCTACTGTTTCCATACTAGCCCACCGGCTAGGTACAGGGTTTTATTTCGAGGTTTCCTTCTTTTGCTGTGATATTGTCTCTTACCGTTCGTCCATTCGCCTCTTACGACACCCTCACATCACATAAATACCCACAACTCTCTAATTTATTAAAATAAAATAATCTAACCATGGCCCCGCCCGCGTCAAATACTGAACTCGTTTTCACGACCCACATGACCCTACTTAATTCAATTATAAAAAGCAAACTATAATAATCTTATCTTTGAGCCAAAGTTCGTTCAAATCCAGTCGGACGTGATTGAGTAAGAATCCATCCATTCATTATCTATCCTGTTTATAAATTGTAAGATTCATTTATTTAAGTCAAAAGTAAGACAGAATTAAGGTTACTTTAATTGAACAGTTACAAATCGCCACGGAAAATAATGAAGAAGAAGCCGAAAAAGAATAAAAACGTTTTTCTTTGGACAACTGAAGCACAGAAAGAAAAA
Source organism: Pelosia muscerda (assembly GCA_963691645.1). Taxonomy (NCBI): domain Eukaryota; kingdom Metazoa; phylum Arthropoda; class Insecta; order Lepidoptera; family Erebidae; genus Pelosia; species Pelosia muscerda. Next base: position 1,327,734 of record OY829114.1, on the reverse strand, counting down.
AAATCAAATAAACCCAAAATTACACATTAGCTTCTTACATAAAAGAATTTAATCCCACTAGCATTTTACTTATGGTAACACTGCCAAGAATTTTTATGCTATACTTATCTATATGTTATAGATTAAAATAAAAAATATTAGCAACCGAAATGACTAATATTCCCTTCAGTTAAGCTGGTTTGAATTAGGAATGGATTCACGTCGTTAATGTAATAGCCAAGATTCGAACCCGGGACCTTTCTATCGTAAGGTGGACTCCTTAACCACTAAGCTACCTATAATATGATGCCAAAACAAACAATAACAAAAACAATCGCAGATATTGTAGTTCGTGCGTTTCTAACGATTTCTAGAAAGCAAGTATTGAATGAAGTAAGCCAGTAAGTAAGTAAGGATTATGGTTTAAAACTGTTGTGAGTCCCTGCCATGCGCTCTCGAAGCTGCGCCGGCGCCGTTTTATTGTGGATACAACTACTCATAAATAGCGCACTATTTTGTTTTGTACACTGACGATAATGTTTACGCACTCGAGTTGTTTAGATTAGATTCCGTTGCAGATTTCGCCAATGAACTTGCAACTTGCTATGAACACGAGTGAAACATTTGTATTTATTTAAAAGAATAGTTTCCTGAATTGCATTTTATGTTTTAATTTACGAAGTTACAATTTATTTTTTCTATTTATGCATGTTATTATGTGTGTCATGTCTTGGACGTTTTCTCTTTATTGATAAGCGAGTTTGGAATTCCTTGCCAGTTCACGTGTTTTCTTCTTCCTATAGTCCTAGTTTAAGCGGGGCGTGAAAAAGCATATGATGAGGCCGTCAAGCTGAGTGCCACCATTGTAACACTTTACGTGTTTGTTATTTGAAATTAAAAAAAAACACAGGCGGGGGTGAAGTCAAATTGCTGTGTCATGAATAAAAAATAAAACGAACTGAATCCTAGCCTCAATTTTTTCTTTTTGGTCGAAGTGATTTCACCCCCCAGCCAGATAGAGTGACAATCTGAAAAATATGGCTGGGGTGGACTGGATGCGGAAGGCGAAGAATCGGGAGCAATGGTGGGAGAGGCCATGTCCAACAGTGGTCTGTGATAGGCTAGTTCATTCATTTAGGTCAAAATCATGAACGTCAATAACAACGATTCAATGTTTACATTTAAAATCAAATACACAATGGATAAAGCACGTGAAAAGCTTACTACTTAAATAGTTTAAAAATAACCTTGTTTACTACGTTCCATACAAGTTAATTTCAATCCAACATTACGCCGATCATAAACTAACCCTAAAAATCTCAACAATGTCTTTGATCATACCTAATTAGATATTCAAAAATTTCGAAATGAAATCAACGCTCCCAAACCATTCATTCCAGTAGTTTATGAAACAAAGAACTCTAAAACCACATTCGTCTTATTGATCAGTAATTTGTCACTTACAGGATTTATGTGCGCCCACCGTGCGAGATCAAAGGTGCCGGTAGCAGGGCCATTCCCACCATTCACTCCCGTGAACGATATCAAAAGATTTTTCGGTCAAAAAGACCGTGTAAAAATAGAATTATTTGAACGTGACCGAACAAACGGTTAAATCTATACTTACTGTTATAGAATTGTATAATTGTCGTGTCTGTGTATGTGAGACATTTAAAAAAATATTTGGGTTATTGTATTAATGATTCTGAACCCCAAAATTATATCTAACTATTTGCAATGACCGTGAAAATTAGTTGGATGAAAATAGGTTCGATTCCCGCTCAGTAGTGTTTTTGTGTATAATATGAATGTATTTACAAAAAAAAAATAAAATAATTAAGTATGTTTATCCGCATTCTAGAACCTATAATACAAGCTGTTTAAACTATGTTACCATGGGTCTAGGTGGCTTTGTGTAGGTTGTCGTAGAAAATTTATTTATATATTTATTTTAAAACTGCTAAACGTATTTTAATGTGATTTCTTATATCATAAAGGTCTTAAAATTATACACTGTATTTGATCGTAATGGGTTGAATAGAACTACATTTATGATCAAAAGCCGCGATAAATGACATCCACGCAGGCAGAGCCGCTCTCATCAACTAGTATTAAAGTATTTTTGTTGGAATGTGAATACAATGATGGTATTTGTGGTAACGAAATTTGTATTTTTACATCAGATAATGGTCCTGGTTATGACGCAATCCTAGTAGTACGTTACATAGAGTTATTTTTTTCCTAATGAAAAGTGGCAGTCCATTGTTGACGTGGATCTATTTCTAGGAGAAAGTTACTGAAGTTGAACAATAAACAGCGAGGTGATCACAGTTAAATAATTTATTTGGTACCTACTTCGTCTCATCAAATTTAGATACGAAAAATGCTTTCACGGGATTCGATCTCGCTATCTTTACTTTACAGGGGGAACGCTCCAACCGCTAAGCCACGAAACCTCGTCTGAATCATAAGAAATTCTCCTATATGTCTTTGGGGCGATGGTTTATTAAATTATATGGTATATTAAATTAAAAAAAACAATAAGTATGTTTTTTTTAATTTTCTGCACATTTGGTACCTACCTGTTGACAATCGCTTACGTGAAGATGATCGTTTATGTGAATGCATGATATTTAAAAGCAGTTTTTCTATTCCTGTGTATTTTTTAACTTTCAACAGAAAAAACGATTTGGTGTTATAAATTTGGCGTGTCCGTGGCATCGTAGCTCTCAAACGAATGAACTGATTTTGATGGAGGTTTCTTTTGTTTGAAATGTGGATTAGCAGGGAGTAATCTTAGCTATGTAAGATGAAAATATTACAACTAGTCGTCATGTAATATATAATATGTAATCTACCCTTGCATCAAAACATACACACTCGCACATCCACACCTACGCAGATACACACACACATACACACACACCCTTTTAAAAATTACGACTGTCCAAAACGTCTCTGAATAGCTCAGTTGGTCGAAGCATTTCTTCCTGTAAGGGACTGATCGCGGATTCAAATTCTGTCTTAGATGTTAATTATTCTGTTTTAAATCTACGTATTTTACACGAAGGTTATTTGAATTAACCTTAGTCTAATAACTTTTTCATGCGTAGCAAAAAAATCTAAACCACATTTTTCAACCTCTGAACGGTCGTTGACCTCGTCCCAAATAGTGGACAATGGCGTGCATTGACATTCGAAAAGTGAAAACATTCTTTTTTCAAATGACTATAATTCGCATCATTAGGTGTCGGGCGTCGCAAATTATATCGTATTAAGATCTTAACGCACGCGATCCGCCGACCGCGGTCGTGAAATGACTGACGCGAATGTGTGGTGTGACTTATAGCGAATACGTAGTTAGTAAAATAAAATTGACTTGAAAATAAATTTGCAAGACTAAGGATACAAAACTCACGCATTTTAGATAGAGATACACATAATCAATAGCAGTTGCAGACATTCGCATGAAAGGCACGCATATAGCAGTAAAACTTATTCTTTTTCAGTCTTATATTAGACATGTATGAGGTGAGATCGCTTCAAATTTGATACCTACCTTAAAAACATTAATAAACTTTGGAATTAAATATTGAAGAGGAAACGCAAAGAGGAAAGCTCTCCTAGCTTTTTTTGTGATGAATTGGTTCTAAAACCCATAGATCCCATTTCCCTTTATTTAGTGTATCTCTGCCTACCCCTTTGGGGATATAGGCGTATGTGTTATTAGAAAAAATGTTTAAAATAAACTTCTTTGTTCAGAAGATCAAATTGTGGAATAACGTCGCAATCTCTGCAATGGTTTTTTTGTCATTACGGACTGAGAGCTTTTTCAAGAAGTGATTAATAAAGTTTTTACGAATTCGTTAACATGCTCGTTATTGTTTATTGTTATGATATCAATTTGATCGTAGTTTACATGAGAAAGCCGTTATCACTGAGACCATACCCTGAAATCGTACGAGGTGCTGAACGACTGGCATAATAGTTGTTTTGACTCCGGTGTCCAGACTCCGTCCGTTGCTGCATTGCGATACTTTCTGCGCAACAAAGTCGTCTGTTTATGTCTTATTGTACAAATATGTTGCTCGATGTTGCTACTAGGTTGCTCTGCCATCACGAGCCATCAAAGCTCTAGCTGAGAGATATCTAGATCGTTGAATTGCTTCCCAATTAGAGTGGATCCATGTAGAATGGTTCTAGATAGTTGATGATGTGTTTGTAATGGTGACCCTCGTTCCTTAGAATTCGCCTTGAGCTTACCATCAGGGGGGGTGGGGGGGGTGAAGTCTAATTGACGTCTCCTAAATAAAAAAGAATTGCTTCCCAATTAGAATGGATGTAAAATGGTTCTAGATCGTTAACTTGCTTCCCAATTAGGGTGGATAGATGTAGAATGGTTCTAGATCGTTGAATTGCTTCCCAATTAGGGTGGATCGATGTAAAATGGTTCTAGATCGTTAACTTGCTTCCCAATTAGGGTGGATAGATGTAGAATGGTTCTAGATCGTTGAATTGCTACCCAACTAGAGTGGATCGATGTAAAATGGTTCTAGATCGTTAAATTGCTTCCCAATTAGGGTGAATTGATGTAGAATGGTTCTAGATCGTTGAATTGCTACCCAACTAGAGTGGATCGATGTAAAATGGTTCTAGATCGTTAACTTGCTTCCCAATTAGGGTGGATAGATGTAGAATGGTTCTAGATCGTTGAATTGCTTCCCAATTGCAGTGGATCGATATAGAATGGTTCTAGATCGTTGACTTGCTTCCTAATTAGGGTGAATTAATGTAGAATGGTTCTAGATCGTTGAATTGCTACCCAACTAGAGTGGATCGATGTAGAATGGTTCTAGATCGTTAAATTGCTTCTCAATTAGGGTGGATAGATGTAGAATGGTTCTAGATCGTTGAATTGCTACCCAACTAGAGTGCATCGATGTAAAATGGTTCTAGATCGTTAACTTGCTTCCCAATTAGGGTGGATAGATGTAGAATGGTTCTAGATCATTGAATTGCTTCCCAATTGCAGTGGATCGATATAGAATGGTTCTAGATCGTTGACTTGCTTCCTAATTAGGGTGAATTGATGTAGAATGGTTCTAGATCGTTGAATTGCTACCCAACTAGAGTGGATCGATGTAGAATGGTTCTAGATCGTTAAATTGCTTCTCAATTAGGGTGGATAGATGTAGAATGGTTCTAGATCGTTGAATTGCTTCCCAATTAGGGTGGATCGATGTAAAATGGTTCTAGATCGTTGACTTGCTTCCTAATTAGGGTGAATTTATGTAGAATGGTTCTAGATCGTTGAATTGCTTCCCAATTGCAGTGGATCGATATAGAATGGTTCTAGATTGTTGAATTGCTTCCCAATTAAGGTAGTTCGATGTAGAATGGTTCTAGATCGTTGAATTGCTTCCCAATTGCAGTGGATCGATATAGAATGGTTCTAGATTGTTGAATTGCTTCCCAATTAGGGTGGATAGATGTAGAATGGTTCTAGATCGTTGAATTGCTTCCCAATTAGGGTGGATCGATGTAAAATGGTTCTAGATCGTTAACTTGCTTCCCAATTAGGGTGGATAGATGTAGAATGGTTCTAGATCGTTGAATTGCTACCCAACTAGAGTGGATCGATGTAGAATGGTTCTAGATCGTTAAATTGCTTCCCAATTAGGGTGAATTGATGTAGAATGGTTCTAGATCGTTGAATTGCTACCCAACTAGAGTGGATCGATGTAGAATGGTTCTAGATCGTTAAATTGCTTCTCAATTAGGGTGGATAGATGTAGAATGGTTCTAGATCGTTGAATTGCTTGCCAATTGCAGTGGATCGATATAGAATGGTTCTAGATCGTTGACTTGCTTCCTAATTAGGGTGAATTGATGTAGAATGGTTCTAGATCGTTGAATTGCTACCCAACTAGAGTGGATCGATGTAGAATGGTTCTAGATCGTTAAATTGCTTCCCAATTAGGGTGAATTGATGTAGAATGGTTCTAGATCGTTGAATTGCTACCCAACTAGAGTGGATCGATGTAAAATGGTTCTAGAGCGTTAACTTGCTTCCCAATTAGGGTGGATAGATGTAGAATGGTTCTAGATCGTTGAATTGCTTCCCAATTGCAGTGGATCGATATAGAATGGTTCTAGATCGTTGACTTGCTTCCTAATTAGGGTGAATTGATGTAGAATGGTTCTAGATCGTTGAATTGCTACCCAACTAGAGTGGATCGATGTAGAATGGTTCTAGATCGTTAAATTGCTTCCCAATTAGGGTGAATTGATGTAGAATGGTTCTAGATCGTTGAATTGCTACCCAACTAGAGTGGATCGATGTAGAATGGTTCTAGATCGTTAAATTGCTTCTCAATTAGGGTGGATAGATGTAGAATGGTTCTAGATCGTTGAATTGCTACCCAACTAGAGTGGATCGATGTAAAATGGTTCTAGATCGTTAACTTGCTTCCCAATTAGGGTGGATAGATGTAGAATGGTTCTAGATCGTTGAATTGCTTCCCAATTGCAGTGGATCGATATAGAATGGTTCTAGATCGTTGACTTGCTTCCTAATTAGGGTGAATTGATGTAGAATGGTTCTAGATCGTCGAATTGCTACCCAACTAGAGTGGATCGATGTAGAATGGTTCTAGATCGTTAAATTGCTTCTCAATTAGGGTGGATAGATGTAGAATGGTTCTAGATCGTTGAATTGCTTCCCAATTAGGGTGGATCGATGTAAAATGGTTCTAGATCGTTGACTTGCTTCCTAATTAGGGTGAATTGATGTAGAATGGTTCTAGATCGTTGAATTGCTTCCCAATTGCAGTGGATCGATATAGAATGGTTCTAGATTGTTGAATTGCTTCCCAATTAAGGTGGATCGATGTAGAATGGTTCTAGATCGTTGAATTGCTTCCCAATTGCAGTGGATCGATATAGAATGGTTCTAGATTGTTGAATTGCTTCCCAATTAAGGTGGATCGATGTAGAATGGTTCTAGATCGTTGAATTGCTTCCCAATTGCAGTGGATCGATATAGAATGGTTCTAGATCGTTAAATTGCTTCCCAATTAGGGTGAATTGATGTAGAATGGTTCTAGATCGTTGAATTGTTTCCCAATTAGGGTAGATCGATGTAGAATGGTTCTAGATTGTTGAATTGCTTACTAATTAGGGTGTATCGATGTAGAATGGTACTAGATCGTTGAATCACTTTCCAATTAGGGTGATAGATGTAGAATGGTTCTAGATCGTTGACTTGCTTCCCAATTAGGGTGGTTATTATTCTTAAACAAGAGAAGATCCATTCGTACGTTTCATTGTAGTGTCAGCATTTTGCGTTGTTCATTACACCAATCTATAAAACAAACATTTTAATAGAAACAAACAATACCAATAGATGTTTACCCTGAATAAGATTGGTATAACGAGCTCTAGGTACTCCAGTTATTCACACTAATTACACTTTAGAGTGAGGCCTTGGTATTGTAGTGGCGGCAACTGTCTGAGCGGCAAATATTTGTAGTAACGCAAATACTGAATTATAGACTGGTTTAATTCGTTCTTTAATAGGTTAAATGTCTGAGCAAAAGTCTAGAACAAAACAGGTAACTTAACAGGATTATTTGGAAAATTATAGAAAACGGAGGTAACGGAGTATAACGGAGGTAGGACACGACGGTATCTCCCGTCCGAAATGAGCTGTCCAACTGCGGAAGTACCTCCGCCCCACAGAAGACCGCGGTCATAATAACCATCGTGTTGTGTTCCCGCCGGTAAGTAGGGTAGCCAGAGCTCACTATACCCCTCCTTCCCCTCCCCTTCCTAGCCTCCCCACCCCTTCCAAGCTCTCCCCCTTTCCCTTCAGGGTGGGCAGCTCGTGTGTGACACCCTTAGTGTTGCACACGTTCATAGGCCACGGTGGCCGCTTTCCATCAGGTGGGCCGTGTGCTTGTCTGCCACCTACGTAGTATAAAAAAAAAAAACTAGCAAACCCGGCGAACTCCGCCTCGCCATGGGAAAAATGTTTTTTCCGCTTTTCTGTTGAAATTTTTCCTGAATTTTCTTTGCTATAAACCTCACGGAGCTCAGACCTTTCCAACAAATGCAAAACCCTGGAACTCGGTTCGTGTGTTCTGGAGTTATAGCGTCAGGAAGGAAAACCTGACTTATTTTTATATAGTAGATTTAAGTTTTAATTACGTTAGTTCACGATGAGATGAGATTGGGTTGAGGTGGCGTTGTGTAGATTGCTACATAACGCCACTTAGACCTATAGTAAGCACCGTTTAACTCGCCTGTGTTATGGGTTCTAGAATGTGGATAAACATACTTAGATTTTTTTGTAAATTCATACATATTACACATAGAAACACCCAGACCTATCTTCTTCTTCTTCTTTTTTCGTGTCGATGATCCACTCATGCTTATACTGTTTTAGAGTAAAATCTTGCCATGACGACCGCACCGTCAGTTGCTTCATTCAGGTCATCTTTGGTGCAGGAGGCAGGGCATAAGGGACACGAAACCAAGTGCGCCATGGACTGCACGGGGGCACCGCAGTCACATGAGGATAAGCCCGGGTCTCGCATTTCCCACCTGCATAGAAATTCTTATTCATGCATATTTGTACTGAGCGGTAAACGAACCCGCGCCTCCTGCGTAGCAGTCGCGTTCACTACCGCCACGCCACAGAGGTCATCAATATAGGGTAGATTAGACTACGTTTTGGAGGATTACATTGCAACGAAATATTCGGCGCCAAACAAATTCTGTACCTAACGTGGAAATGAGCCAAGATCGTTTCTAACAAGGATTACTCTGTAATCGTATTTATCTTTATTAGTAGATATATTATTAATGAAGAAGTTGGTTAGTTCGTCTGTAATTCTGAAAGTTGTGCAGTTTTATCAACTATATGGAAAATATATCAGTTGGTATTCGATTTACGCAATAAAATAGACCTTACCCTAATACTTTCGGAAAGTGTCATGAAAGTAGAAAAGAACATCACAATCTTGGTGTAATCCCCGAAGGTCAGACGTGTATCAAACACCTCAATTTCGTCAACTATGATTTTCAGTCTAACGTAATAGGGGGCGAGCCTATCGCCGCCAATCGGGCACTTTGTAAAAAAATGGGTATGGCAAAAATAACTCTGCCTACCCCTTCGGGGATTTTGGGCGTGAGTATATGTATGTATGTACTTCTGTACAAACAGTACACCTTTGAAAATATACTGGCAAGGGTATTAAAAGAGAATTGATGTGTAAACAAATCCGGTGACACAATCTAGTCTCTTCATAAATAAATAAAATTTAAGGTGCGATCTACCGCTCTATTTATTGGGGATTACCCTGTTTGCTGACCTTTACGGGGATTATAGTTTGGACTTCGCCCAGAGGAAATTACCATAAAATTATGATGTGCATGTTTTGCTACCTGCGCCAAAATCATTAACATAAATAAAACACGCTTATAATACACTACATAATACACAATATAAATAATACAATATAATACACAAGCTATGGAATGAACTCCCTGCAGTGGTTTTCCCAAGCGACTACAATATGGGGTTCTTCAAGAAGGGCATTAGAAGGTTTCTACAGGGTAGGCAGCACGTATGTGACGCCTCTAGTGTTGCAAACGTCCATAGGCCACGGTGACCGCTTTCCATCAGGTGGGCCGTGTGCTTGTCTGCCACCTAAGTGGTATAAAAAAACGCATTTATATTCCCAGTGGGAAAGGCAGAGTTGTCTTAACACCATACTTCGGCAAGTAGTTACCTATTGGTAATAGGAATGTGAGTGGTGAACTACGGTTCGGAGTTAATCTAATGCATAAATAATTATCTGATTACTGAGACTTTGCTTTAGCTTACCATCAGGCGGGGTGAAGTCGAATTGACGTATCTTAAATAAAGAAAATCGATTGGAGGTGGTCCATCGACTCCAGTAGTGTTCTACGATCACAACCACCACCCTCTGCGTCCAGTACGTAGCACTAGCATGAACTCCTATCGAATTCGTAATGTAAAGGTTTCGAGAGAACAGAGCATTGTGATTGGTATTCAGCCTCTTGTGAACCTGTGTGCGTGTGTAGCCCGCCAATTACGATGCTCCGTTCTGTCGATACCTTTACATTACGAATTCGATAGTATTTCGTGCTAAGGTTGCAGGTAACCCCATTTTACCTGGTTAGCTCTACAGCTGATCGAACTATTTAGGGACTTCCAGGCAGTCCATTTCAGTTCATGCCCATGTAGTAGACTTTAAGCGGGCTCAATGTTGTCTAGTGGGGGTGCATTTACCATGAGTTACCTCTGGTACTGAACGCTATATAGAATTTTCTTAGTGCAATATATACAGAGAAACTCGGTAATTACGAGCCATTCTTACAACAACGAACAACGCTTTCCATTTTTGTAAATAATATTAGTAACATAAGATCTAGAAGTGGGTGTTACATCGCAGAAATTCATTACTACAAAATATATTGAAGTTAGGAGGGGAATCTACTATTCACTCACGGCTTAACAATCTCAACTATAGCAATGGCAAATTATATTATCTATAATTGTCTTAGAAGGAATGCCAAACCGCAACCCTCAAAGCAAGAAGGTAAAAAGAATTCTTAGTGTTTATAATCTTCGGGACTTCACGCGATATATTTTTTGAACACTTACTTTTGCTGACGTTTCGGGTGCGTTGCAGCACCCGTGGTCACGACTTGACGAGCTGCTATGCAACACAAGTTGTATGCATGAATATGGCTCTTTGCACTGGTCTGGTCGTGCTTCGGAGAGCACGTTAAGCCGTCGGTCCCGGTTGCCAAACAAACATCTATGGCAGTCGTTACGGGTAGTTGGAGCCCTCAAAAGTCCAACCGGTCTAACTTGGAACTTCGATATCGCCATTGGTCATTGAACCATTGGTTGTGGAGGTCAGATCGAAGCTCAGCCGCATCACAGTTTGACTGGAAAGCCGACCCCAACTGAGTTGGGAAAAGGTTCAGGAATGATGACCAGTTGATAGTGTAACGTCCCGGCACCGAACCCGAGACGTCTTAATCTAACTTATTACGAATAGAGTGCATGACTTCCTCAATTATAAATATTTCATTACAACATTCAGCATTATCTACATCAAGCTACCGAAATAACTATTGTAAACATGATAAGCTACTTAACTGTGGTAGCTAGCCCTAGGTGTGAAAATCGCTGCTGCTAAATCAGCTAAGTAGCTTTATCGAGACTAATACTTAGATAAATGATATCCATTACGGATAACAAGTTTTACTGGACTTAAGTTAGGCGAGCATGTTAGCCAACTTATTGGTGATTTCATAAATTTAATAGCATTCAATGCCTTCACCCTGACTCCGAGGTGAAAGATTCGGATGTGATCGGGACCAACGCAAGGCTGATGATGATGATTTATAGCGTCATCGTCTTGCCCCTTAGTGTAGTATATATATGTATATAGTGTAGTACTGCCCCGTCGGTAGTGAAGTAGCGTGTAGTAGCATTAAACTCATGCTGCCTACTATATAGAGGAAATGCGGGGAGAGAGAAAGGGGGGAGGGAAGTGGTGAAGGTTAAGAGAGTTCCTGTACTGTTAGTGCAGAAAACAAAGCAGAGTTTCTTGGTCCTTCCACTGACCTCACAAAGCCTCTCCTGTGAGCAATGTTACCCTTCTCACTGTGGGAAACACCGCACAAGCTTATTATTTATAGCCGCGGTATTCTGTAGGCATTCTGTAGCTTTTGTAGGTGTACCACGGTAGCCTAGTGGTATGGGTAATGGACTGCTGAGACGAGGTCTCGAGTTCGATCCCAGGTTTACCATGGCACACACCAATGACTTTTGATGCTTTTCAAAGTTATGTGTGTATTTATCGCAGGTTTATGAGTGCCGGGTTAATGGCAATAGACTCGCCACCTATTACATTGGGACCTAAACATAAACTGGCGAAATGTGGGTGCTAGCACCTCTGCCTACCCCTTCGGGGATAAAGGCGTGAGTTTATGTTATGTTATATTACTTTCCTAATCGAACTGCACAATTAGGTCGGGTGATACCGTCACGTCCTATTTCATCTTGAACTCTATATTAATTTAACAATAAGTTATCCATCTTATTTTACAGTGTGTATCGTAAGTATTTGCATTTACCGCGAGGTCACAATTCGATATATAACATCATTTATATACTCTATGCTGTATTAAATAATAAATGGAAGCCTTCCCCTACTTTGTGTAAATTTATGGGATAGTGGAATATTTAGTTCCCGTTATGTAAGTTTACCAAATGTGTCTATTTCTAGGAAGGCAAGGGGTTCTGCCGCAAGGGCCGTCAGCGTGGGGACCGGTCCGTTTCAGGGACAACACCTGTAACTGCAGCCACCATGTTCTGGACTGCGCCTCTGTTTAATATCAGGCGTGGTGCAGTCAAATTGACGAACTGAGCATAAAAAATGACCAAATGGCCCTATTAAGAAGCCGTAAACAATTAAAAAAATTATGAATATTATCATATTCAAGCCTATTTCACGATACATTGTATCTAATGCATGCGTTTGTAGCTGTCGAATGCGGTCGGCTTCGAAATCATACCTTTATAACATGTATTTTCAAACCGCAAGTCTTGAAGTAATTCTTTACGAACGTTTATTGCGTTCCATTTGGTGACACAGTGTCAAGATTGTGACGAGATTTCTTGTAAGAGCCAATGGAAAATTTTTACTCAAAGCTGAATACGTGTGTTTGTGAAAACACTCGAGTCAATTTATTACCAAGGTTAATTTTGCGAAGAATTAACGTTACTAATTATAACATTGAAGTTTTGGCTAAAGAACAACTGAACACCTATTTTGATTTTATTCGGAAAATCAACATTCAAGACGGCATTGAACCAATTTTTTTTTTTCAATTGAACAGAAATTACTGATTTGAAGTAATATTAGTGAAATATTATTTAATTTCATGTGCATTTACTTCATGGAAAATATCGAAGTTCAATCGTATCTTAGTTAGACTAGATAGACGACATTAAAAAATAATATTCCTCATTTACGGAGGTAGGACACGACGGTATCTCCCGTCCGAAATGAGCTGTCCAACTGGGGAAGTACCACCGCCCTACAGAAGACCGCGGTCATAATAACCATCGTGTTGTGTTCCCGCCGGTAAGTAGGGTAGCCAGAGCTCACTATACCCCTCCTTCCCCTCCCCTTCCTAGCCTCCCCACCCCTTCCCAACTCTCCCCCTTTCCCTTCAGGGTGGGCAGCGCGTGTGTGACACCCTTAGTGTTGCACACGTTCATAGGCCACGGTGGCCGCTTTCCATCAGGTGGGCCGTGTGCTTGTCTGCCACCTACGTAGTATAAAAAAAAAAAAAAATAAAAAAAAAAAAAAAAAAAAAAATTAACAAGCCCTATTCGTTACGTCGTCGTTACAGGTAATTGGAGCCTTTAAAAGTCCAACCAGTCTAAAACTTGGAACTTTGATATCGCCATTGGTCATTGGACCATTGGTTGTGGAGGTCAGATGGCAATCGCTTCACAGAAAATATCAAAGTTTAACTGCATCACAGTTAGACTGAAAAGCCGACCCCAACTGAGTTGGGAAAAGGTTCAGAGAATGATGTTGATTAATAAGCCCTATTCCATTGATAGTGGTTGTGTGGTGAACGATATTTGGCCGCCCCACCACGGTTGGACAATGTCCTTCAAAAACATAAATATAATCTATGTTTACATTTCTGAAGCATTAAACGGTGTCTTTTATCACAAGTTTTACATATTTTTTATTGCTAATACGAGATTCCTTGTTATCTATTTTACGACTTTTTGAATATATCCGATTTCCATGTTGTGAAATGTGAACCTGTGAAAGTAATAAAGTGAAATTATCTTGATAACTATGAAATATGGGATCAGCTATGACCAACGTATGTAAGGCGATGATATTGATATAATAGAAACACATAACATAACGTAACATAACATAACATAACATAACATAAACTCACGCCTTTATCCCCGAAGGGGTAGGCAGAGGTGCTAGCACCCACATTTCGCCAGTCTATGTTTAGGTCCCAATGTAATAGGTGGCGAGCCTATTGCCATTAACCGGGCACTTATAAACCTGCGATAAATACACACATAACTTCGAAAAGCATCGAAGTCATTGTTGTGTGCCATGGTAAACCTGGGATCGAACCCGAGACCTCGTCTCAGCAGTTCATTACCCATACCACTAGGCTACCGCGGATTTGCTTTTTTCTGTTATCAAAAAGTGAATGGTAGTCGCTTGGGAAAACCACGACAGGGAGTTCATTCCACAGCTTGAGCGTGTGCGGAATGAAACTCCTTTCATACCGCACAGTGTGCACCATTTCCGATCGAGTGTGAGGATGAACTCCCTCTTTAAGGCGAGATATAAGGTAGGTATAATAGAAGGTAGGTGTGTGCATCATGTTAAACAATTCTTCTGAACACAAGTCATTATACAGGCGGTAGAACACACACAGTGAGGCAATGTCTCTTCTGATGTTCAGGGATATAATATTAGTTAGAAGCGTAGGAGAAAATAGTTTTCATTTAGCATCTACGTTTTAACATACCTCATTATTTAATGGGCATTTATAAGAATAACTTTGAATTGTAGGTAGAATATGAGTACAAAAAAGAAAAAAAAAGAAGACAGGAGTATAATACCTATTGATATAAGAAAGTGAAGTTATAGTGAAGATTTCATTACAAATTATCAAATAGAACTCATATAGAGAGTTTTGTATTGTTTTTTTTCTATAAAAATTGCGATACAGGTATTTTTATTCTTAGTTCTGTATTTAGTTTTTCTACAGGGGAGTGTCAAAATGATAGTGTGATTACGAGGACATTTATATCCTCGTGGTCATACTGGTATGACCACGAGGGAACGGCCGCAAATATCATGGACGATTTTTTGAATACATCAAATTCTAAAATAATGAATAACGACTTCTGTGGCGTGGTGGTAGTGAACGAGACTGCTACACCGGAGGTGCGCGGGTTCGATTGCCGCTCAGTTCAAATATTCGTATGCATGAATATGACTATTTGCACTGGCACATCTATGGCAGTCGTTACGGGTAGTTGGAGCCTTCAAAAATCCGACTGTCTAACCACAGAACTTTGATATCGCTAAATCGGTTGTGGAGGTTGCCAAATCGGTTGCCAAAGCGACTGCCATTGCAGTCACTTCACGGAAAATATCGAAGTTGAGCCGTATCTTAGTTAGACTAAGAAGCCGACCACAACTAAGTTGGGAATGGGCCCAGTAATTGATGAAACTAAAATAATGAATCACATTGAACACAAGACACAGACATAAAAGATACATTCAAACGTCCCAACTTAACACTTAACACATTTTCAGCTGTAAAACACTTTATAAACGTCAAAACATTTCATTTAAAGTAGCCATTGAATCGAGTAACCTTAGTTCTGTGAACTCCATAATCGAGATAAATAGTATCGATTTATATCAATCACTTCGTTTGTTAGTATTTGATCATATTTCTGGTGAAGGCATGAGCGATTGCGAATGCAGTTAATCATGATAAATGATTTGCGTGGAGATATTTTAATAGATTTAAGAAGGAATAACTGATACATACCTATATATGCTCATGCCCGTAATCCCCGAAGAGGTAGACAGAGGTGTATTAAACCCCCAAATTTTGTCAACTATGATTTTCGATCCCACGTAATAGGAGGCGAACCTTCGCCGATTGTGCGCTTTGTAAAAAAATTGGGTATGCAAAAAATAAATTCCTAACCGAAAAATTTGCAGCTCAATAAATTTGGAAAAAATATTGACTCGATTCCTTGCAAGGAAATTGATTACGTGCTTAGCCGCACAAGTACTACCAATTAACGTCTTGGAGAGTATCAGACGGCATTTAATAGTTTTTAATAGATCAACTTTCATATTAACAAATGCCACGTTACTTTCATTTGCTACGGTAATGGTATAAATCCTTTTCACTATTCCTGTAATTATTTCATACATGCTCACCGGTAGTGAGTACTCTGATAAAATTGAAGCAGCAAGAATGCAAACAAAAATAAAAATAAAGCGACGAAAAACCTAACGATGTGGTCAAATTGGTTGACCAAACATAATAAAATAAACAATCATTCTAAACCTAGATTATCTTGTACAACGTTAATAAAGCTTGCGGTTGAGAGCTGCAAATTATCTCTATCAGTAAAACACATCTGGACAATATCTTGCCTCATTAAGTCATACACTTTTTATTAATTCCTACTTCACACTATAAAATATTGCCACATTAAACTGTCTTATCCCTTTCATTATCAAACATCAAAAGAATTTCCAGCTAATTAATTGAAGAAACATATTCAGCGCAACGTATAGATGCAAGCAAAAGTATACCTTATGCTATAGAAATTAAAAGTGAATAGTAACTAAATTCGAATGAAGATGTATCAAACGACACGAGTAACATTATGTAACAAGATGAAACAAGAAAATGCTAAAACAAAAGATACAAGCGAAAGTATCAAAGACGATAACACGAACTCGTTTACAGCTGTCAACACGCTTACGATACGACTTGTAGTTCAAATATAAATAGATCATTCTATTGTTTAAAATTAAGTATTTTTTTAATACTCTAGTTTATTATACCAACCTATCGGTTTTATTTGTTATAGTATACCTTCTACAATGTGTCCAAAAAGATAAGGACATGTTTGTTAAATTGTATATTTCTTCAATGGAGGATTTCGATATTTTTTTTATGATAGCTTCCATGCCTATCAGTTCCTTATTGTATTACATCGTGTTGGGAATTGCGTCTTAAAAATAAATATGGGTGTCTAATTTATAAAAATTCAAATTCCCAAAATCAAGTCCTTTGATCCATCATCGTGTAATTTAAATACAAATTATTTTTATCACTAACACTCGTGTTATACAATAATTATATTGGGAATTAACGCGATCATAGTATGGGTATAATAGTACACACTCATGAAACGCAAAAAATTTAAAGATAATGAATATCGTGTGTAATAAAAGTGATCACGTGGTCGAATTGCTAGAATTGGTTGAAGCCGCGCACGGCTCGTTGGCACCAGAAACACCAGAAATAAACTAGACACAAAACAATGAAAGCATATTATACTGTCCCACACAACAGTCCACCGGCTGGGCGTAACTCTTTGTAAATGCACATTGACGAAATTTGGAATTCACTTCCGATGCAATACGACTCACATGTGGTTATTTTAAACGGAGTGGGATCTATTTTTCTCACGTGACTGATACTCTACTGTGATGTTGCCGCTAGTATCAGTTTACTTTGATAATAAAATGATTGCATCTGTTATAAAACCGATATGACCAAACTTTTGTACGCAATGTTATGAATAAACAAATCTATTAAACATTTTTCACAGTTTAGTATCTATTAATATTGATTAATAAAAATAACCTTTTATGGTTGTATATATTATGTATATGTAGTATGTTACGTTACGTGTAATCTATTTTACCTTTCACTCCATAAACCCACAAACTATTACAAAATAGGAAGCCAACATTCCATAAGCAATAATCCTAATCAAAGAAACTGATTGAAAGCTACCTTGTCATGTGGGAGTCCTTTTAACAAAAATTAAATAATAGTCGCCGTACAAAGGCTTAATGAAGCGGAAAACGATGTAATTAAGGTAATTATTCAGGCAGGAGATGATAAAACAACACCAAAGTAAAAAGCAATGCCAATCGCAGCTAGAATATATTTATCCCTACCAAGCTAACTATCAAGAGGCCGGAGCAGAAGCAATAAAAATATAAATCGATTTTGTAAGTTTTAGTAATACTTAAATCAGAAAATTGTGATGAAGAGACCATTTGATATGTTTTTAATTGATTAACTAAATATTGTAAGTGATAAAGTCGCTTTCGACGCATCCCTTGGACATGCTGCTTAAAATATTGTCTTATTGGAAATGATCCGATCCACATTGGACTATCTCCAAATGGCTTAAGTGGCGATGCATTTGAGTGATGATCATTCTACTTATCTTTATTAATGTGCTAAATGAAAAACACAATTTAGTATTCAACACTACCGCCGAAGTGGATGATTTAATAAATTTATAATTCAGTTATCTTTGTGTGCAAAATAAATATACCATTTAATAAGACAAGCTAAGAAGAAGCTTTCGATTAAGTAATGTGTGTATTTTGCATACCTGCTAGTACAGTAGAGGTAAAGCGTTCGACAGCTAAATCAGAGGTTGCGCGTTTCCATTCAGTGGAAATATATTTATGTAAAAGTACATATATTATGTATTTCTATATTATAAGTTAATTTAGTACAGCAAAGAACTTTCTGGAATAACATCTACCTAATTGAGAATATGAACATTCATCCATGTGGTGGCAGAGACCACCACCCCTCCCATCCGAAGGGTGCCGTAAGAGGCGACAAATGGAATATATGCAGACGATATCAATGCAAAAGAAGGAAAACTCAAAATAAAACGCAACAGCCCGTCTGCCTTGTGTGGATATTGGAGGCTAGAGCCTCCCAACATTGGAAGTGGCCTATGTCCAGCAGTGAAATGGAATAGACTAATTGATTGATGGACATTGTTAATAAATCAATGACCTTTACAACTTCTGAAAGGATCTAACTATAAACCCAAGATCTAGTGACCATAAAGTTCTTTTCTAAATCAAGATATAAAATTACACAAAATCTAAATCTGTACTAAGTTGTAAAAAGTTTATGTTTGTCCGCGACGGACGCAAAAACTACTGAACGAATTTCGATGCAGCTTTCTTTTTTGTTTGAAGGGGTTTGGTCCAACTTGAAATCTTACGTTTGTTTGATTACAATCGGTTTAGTAGAACCAGAGTTATGTTTAGTACTTAATATTGAATTTAAGTTGCACAGATAGCACTTAGGTCGCGATAACCGACAGCCACACGGGCGGAGCTGCGGTCATAAGCTAGTATTTATATATAAATACGCTTAATGCTTGAACCTGCAATAAGTTGACATTTTGCTAAGAGTGATAAAATAGCAGTATTTATCGTTATTACATCCTGTGCTTAGTTTATTACTGCATAGACATAGGGAAGAGTTTTGACGTCAATGTTTAGTAATTTTGTTATGTGAACATGTATTATATTTTTATTTATTAATTAAACTCGCCTACAGTTATCCTTTTTACTATTTGTATAAAGAGATTTTATATTATATTCATAGATTATAAACTAAACTTAACTGTTATCATAGATTATAATAGTTAAATTTATGAATTTGTGAGGTTATAGGGTGTAATCTTTGGATTTATGAACTGATTTCGAATTTTTTTCATCGAGAGGAATCCACATTAATTGCAAGTATTATTAGCTAGATATCATCACGCTTCTGTCTGCGGGAGTGGAACGGTAATAATAAATATTAATAAGTTCCCATCGACAATTTCTTTATTTGGACCACATCAATTTGACTTTACTTCGCCTGATGGTAAGCTGAAGGCAAAACCTCAGGTCAGGCAGATTAAATTAGGGTCAGAGTTCGACGTGGGCGGAGCAACGAACAACCGCTAGTATTCATTATAATATGACATAAACAAATGAAAATTAAAAAATCTGGTACCTACCCATCAAATCAATTGTTTAGCATTTTCTGGATCACATATACACGAATACAAATAAACATTTTAGGTTCCAGGTGATAGTAAATCATATCATTAGGTAGGTCGAGTCTACATTATCACCGAAACCTAATTACGTGCATAGCTCAGGAAAAATGCTCCTGATTATTGAGGTACCTTTAAGAATGCCGCAAGGCGAAACCGGTTAGGCACATCAATAAACACAGTGGAGAAGTATAAGTGTATTATCAATTATGTATAAAAGTGTGCTCCACCAAGTGCATTCAATCAACAGTATAAATAAATTCTGAAATTCCCACGGGTTATGACGGGTTTGATCTCACTGGAGCTAATAGTGAAGTGTTTCGTCGTGTCGGCGTGGTTGGAGAATCAGGTGTGTAATATTAGCAACCTCACCCCGGGAATACCTTTGCAAGTAAATTCTTATCAAAAGAAATGAAACCTCACGCAATTACTGCAAGTAATACATCTAAAGTTCAGATAATATAGGATTGAGAACTCCTCATCATTATCAACCTCAACGTCATTTGATCATTTCGTTTATCTGGATGATAGCATTATATGACGGCCCTTCAATCTTCAACCTCAAATCAGTGCACAGCATTATGTAAATTGTCTCATTGTGATATTGGATGTGGGCGACAATTCTGCTTTCCAGCAATTTCACCATCATGTTTGCAATTGTAATGTCGGTTAAAATGAACGAGTATAGCCTTATGGTATACTAACTTAATTCAAAAACGGCTGGCCTAATTTTGATCGTTCAAATCATAAGCTCGTTTAGCGTGTTGTTAGTGGTTTAAATTATTTAGTATTGTGATTGTTATCTTGTTTGATGAAGTTTGACTTTATACCTATACCATTAATATTGGAATCCTCATTATCCTATAACGGGAAGGTAATTAGTTAACATAAATACTTGGTGAGTTTATGGATTATAGCGGCGGTAAGATCCATCATGGAGGATTTGCTAGAGAGGCTTTAAGGGCTTTCTCGTACCGGTTCATGTTGGTTAGTACGGAGTTGTTGTCTTCTGTTTCGAAGTATATTAAATTTGTAATTTTAATAATTTGTTATAAATAAAACCAACTAAGCTCAGTTCACCTAATCGTTGTTAGCAATAAAATCAGTCACAACTTCAATAATTTATTCAATGTTAGCACAATTCAATCAAGTTTATGATCCTAACGCTTTGCATAAGAGGAACTAAAATAACGTCGAACATAAATTAGTATAACAATAGAGCACTAAAACCTAATTCAATCAAACTCCAAGTTAAACTACATTAAAAAGCATTAAAAGCTACAGGAACTCTTACACACAAAACTAACCGCTTAAACAAATCTAAAATACATAAACCACTGAAGTTACAAGAACAAGATCGTAAATTTGAAGAGATGTATTCAAATATAGTGACAGCATAAATCAAATGTTTTCAACGTAATGATAATAAAAAAACATCCCACGCGTATAGTCCTGTCTACAAGCGATTAAACTATTTGAGGAGTAACATAAAATACACAGTTATTAGTATCACTTAGTAATAATTCCTGTTTAAGATCTAGTTCTATTGAAATCAGCATTATATTTTGTATTTTATTATCTTATTCCTATAACAATGTACCGTTATTTTTGGTTTGTAATATGTATTATAAGCTTTTCTTTATTTATTTATTTGGACAACCAGCTGTTGTTACATTAAAACTTACATCTAAAACATGCACTATAATATTAGGTTTAATGCACAATGTTTTAAGGTGTCACAGCGTGCAATTAGTAACAACGGTATGAGAAAAAAAGCAATACTGAATAAAAATGAAAAAGTATACTACTAAGAAAAGTTTAGTAAACATGTTTTGTATATATGAGCTAAAATAATGTAATTTCTACTACCAACCCTTTAACAACTTTTGTTTAGTCTTTGTTTTGTGCAGTTAAGTTAAGATATTCTTTTTTTATTTTATTTTATTTTTGCAATCGTATCATATTTAACTTTAAAAATCATCATCCGAGCACCAAAAGCGGTTGTACCCAGTGGCGTCGATTAGCAAATGAGAGAATTCTTGCTTGTAGGTGAGGTCAGCTAAAGTGCTGAAGATCCATAAGATCTTCTAAACTAAGAATGTCATTTACTTTTTACTGACAGTTACAGCCTAAAAAAATGAATTACATCGGTATAAAATATTTTTTACGGTCCTGTAACACAGTGGTGAGTGTATATATTTTATTTGTTTATGTTTTGTTTAACATGTAATTGAATATCTTATGCAAAGGTATTTCTTTCACAACTACATAATGTCAAAAGACTAAAGTGAGTCTCGGGTGATAAATTTATTATTCAAAAGTACGTAAGGTAGGTATCAAAATTATATTATCCTTAAGCGAAAATAATTTATAAAGTGATGATGAAGGAGCTAATTAAATTGTTTCAGTAGAAGCTTTAAACATACTTCATATAGACAACCCATAAAAATTCTTATAATGACATACCGACATCCGACTCTCAGTAATTATAAGTTCAGATTATTTTCTTATGGTGACTTTTAATCAGCCATCAGAAGTTGATATACTGCAAAGGTGTACCGCTACTGGTTTGGAGTGCCGCAAGGATCTCAACGGGCCCACGCTTTCTTCATACATGGCCTGATTTACGACGCATAGGCATGGATCGTATAGTACCTACTGTACTTGAGTTATTGACAATAAACTATTCTATATTTGACAATATTTATTGAATTAAAATTTTGTGGTTCAAATTATTTTTAGTAGTTTTTGTGTCTCTTAATATAGTATTAATCGGGTGACTTCTTTTTTCCGTATCTTTTTCATTATATTTTAGATGCATTGTCATCCACAATAAAATATACTGTATTTTCTTTTTTTTTGATTAGTAGTCTTCTTTATAATCGTTTCAGTAAAAAAATTTAGAGCAAAGTTTAGTTTAAGATTATCTTTAAAAAACGCTATCCATTTTTTCGTTGATTGTTGATCATTTTATTCAAGTTTAAACAAACCACTCAATTCCTTTTTAAATAAAAATTTGTGGAATTTTAATTTAAATCAATTTCTAAATCATATTTTATTATTAAATATTATTTATAAGCTGACATCATTATAATCTTACTGTCCACTACGAAACTACAAATATGGAAGAAAATTTTCTACTAAATTCACACTCAGGCAGCATAACTCCTTATTCACAACACAGACTAATATATCAAAATGCGGAGGAGGACATCTGTTAGGGCCTGTGTGTGGTCTACAGCCTTACAGTGATAATTATTAAGTTGTTAACGCAAGATTTAAGTTGGTGCTATACGATAAGATCAGTCCGCCTCAGGGCTTAATAGTAAATTGTGAGGCTTTTGCATTTCAGTCATACTTAATGTGAGATTATTATCCGTTTCTAAATTCAAAACAGTAACACTTCATGTTATGACAGTATTTTGAAATGATGGTGTTAAATAAGAGTGTGTTGATTCATTTATTAACAGCAGTAAGTAATTAGTACTTTTTTATTTCAATTAGTGTAGTACACATTCATCAGGAAAAATTACTTTTCATACGATTGATTACGACTGATTAAAAATATTGTGACTAAAATGATAGCAATAAGATATGTGGAGATGACATCGGGTGAAAAATTAGAGAGAATCAGGTGAACCCCGCGACGTATTGTACTTGGTCCAGAGACCGGCTATCGCCATCCAAAGTGGCAAACAACGTTAGTGGCACTGTTGCATAGGGTACCAGTACGACCGCATAATTGGTTATATTTACAAAAATACGAGCACAATGTATAATTTATTTAATTTAATGAATTGTATAAAAGAAATGTAAAAATTTACTTCATTACATTTTTATTACTATGAGTACTAACAATTTTACTTACGACCTAGTCATTTGAGCAACTATTCATCAGATTCTGTGCCGTTGCTTTTAGAAAGCTTCAAAAACCTTTCACGTTATTAATGATATTACTTGGAAATACATTATCATCTATATACAAACTTTGTAGTATACATAAAATCATAGCAAACCACAGTTACGATGATTAAACCTTTAGAAATTACGATATAACTAAATTATGACCCACCAAACCCGATGTACTATATGCAACAGCCAAAGTCACAGCACATAATTTGTAAGCCATTAGCGATAATGCTGAAAGGTTGGATTTACTAGAAATTTACTATCTACCACTTCATGAGTCATTTGAGGCGAATAAGCTTAAAGTATAAAGCAAAGGTTCCTATGCAGTACTTTGAAAAGTATTAGTTGGCTTTTGAAAATCTAGTATGATAAATTCTTGTTCTGTTTGCTTTTGACAGCGTGGAATGTGACATTATTGGGATTATGTTTCTAATATAGCTTCAGAGTTTAGAAATAGACACAAGCAAGTTAATTCACTACATAGTATAAAACAAAGTCACGTTCTCTGTCCTTATGTCCCTTTGGGGTGCGCCAAAGTTCACCTAAATTTTCAACTCCGAAAATTGGAACTCCGAAAATGTTCTTCCTAACATTTTTCATCCTAACAATCACAATTCCTAACTACTCTGTCTCTAATGTTTTAATTACGAATCATTTAACTTCATAATATCGGTAGCAATAAACATCTATTATACTATTATTTCTTTTCCTATATTTTGTCAACATAACCATCTTTTACACTATTATTGAAAGTCATACCTTTTTTGTTTAGATTTATTTTTATTAATAATTATGAGTATTATTTACATTAATTTTGCGTAACTTTTACAGTTTTAGTTATTTACACATAACATGATAAGAAATAAGAATACCAGTACCCTGGTACAAGTAGTTAAATACATGTTTTCATTTACAAGCGAGCGAAATATCGCTGCGGTCATTCAGCATTCCAGAAACGAATCGGTCATATTTATAGTTCTTGGGTTAGGTTAGGTTAGAATTGTGACCACACAACGCACGAGCCGAGCGAGCGAAGCGAGCGTGCCGCGGTAGCGGCCGGCGAAGTGCCAGAAACGAATCGAAAACGAAAAAGGTCATAAACATAACCGTAAATCAGTCGTATTTTATGATTTTCATTCATTTAAGCCAAAAAATCAGTGAAACAACCTTTAATCATTCTAAACAGTTTTCTAATTAATAGTAATAAGTATGTCACAACAAATAACCAAAAAAAATTGCTAAATGTAAAAAGTTGTTTTGTAATATAATATAATATAATATAAGTACGTTATTAAAGCATACCCCAAAATAAAAATCATACCCTCGAATTAAAACTATAAATAAAATATAATTCTACCTACATATATTTTTATTACGTTTGGTAGATGAATGTTTCTTTCTAAGTATGAGTGACAATATTATGGTAATTATGTTTAGGGATAAAAACGTTAGGATAAAGAACAGTAGGAGCTTTAATAATGTATGTTAACGATTTTATTGATAACAATTTTCGGAAACATGAGTGTTATGAACATCGACGGTAGCACTACAAATAGTATGAATAAAAACTTTAGGATGAAAAATTTTAGGAGGAGTGATCATTCGGATTACAAATCGTTAGAAAGAACAATTTCGGATAAAGAACTTTAGGTGAGTCAATATGGACCCGTCCCTTTGTATGCTTAAATCTTTAAAACTACACAACAGATTTTTTTCAATAGATAGAATAGTTAAAGAGGAAGATTTGTATGTATATAGCATCATGATACGACTAACAGGTGCGGAGCAGGAATGAAAAATGTTGCAACAACGGGGTGACGCAGACGAAGTTGCGCGGGTAAGCTAGTTAACTATAAAGTTTATGAAACTATTATCAATCGATCTTTTTACACAGATTTGAAATTAATTTGCTGTAGGAAATTTTACACAGCACAACCTAGACCCAAACTAAACATACTAGTATCTTGTAATAAGATAAATATGTCTAATTTTTTTTGGAATAATTTTATGTATGTAATCTATCTAGGCACTATACAAAACCTTCAATCAATCAATTAGCCAAGGGACGCTTTGGCCTACTCTTCCACACTGGTCAGACGGGTTGGTACAGTGTTTTATTTCGAGTTATCCTTCTCTTGCAGTGTTATCATCTGCGTTTTCTGTTAGTCGTCTCTTACGACACCCTTCGGATGCAATGGGGTATTGATAAATCATTCTCGATTACCATGCGGATATACATACATAACATAAACTCACGCCTAGTAGGCAGAGGTGCTAGTACCCACATTTCGCCAGTTTATGTTTAGGTCTTAATGTTATAGGTGGCGAGCCTCTTGCTATTCACCTGGCACTTATAAACCTACGATATATACACACATAACTTCGAAAAGTCCAATGTGAGTGCCATGGTAAAACCTAGGATTGAAACCGAGATCTCGTCTCAGCAGTCCATTACCCATAGCACTAGGCTACCGGAGGATATACAATTGCTTAGAAAATTTAATTACAAATATCTAAATCAATGAAAATATACATAGCATTGATTAACTGGTAACCCTAAATTCTGACACAGCACTCAAACTCACATCATCATCATCATTCCCTGAACCTTTTTTCCCAACTCAGTTGGGGTCGGCTTTCCAGTCTAACTGTGATGCGGCTGAACTTCGATATTTTCCGTGAAGCGACTGCCATCTGACCTCCACAACCAATGGTCTAATGACCAATGGCGATATCGAAGTTCCAAGTTAGGCTGGTTGGACTTTTGAGGGCTCCAACTACCCGTAACGACTGCCATAGATGTTTGTATGGCAACCGGGACCGACGGCTTAACGTGCTCTCCGAGGCACTTATAAACCTGCGATAAATACACACATAACTTCGAAAAGCATCGAAAAGTCATTGGTGTGTGCCATGGTAAACCTGGGATCGAACTCGAGACCTCGTCTTCAGCAGTCCATTACCCATACCACTAGGCTACCGCGGCTTACTCTCAAACTCACAACCGTCACGTTATACCTATCATACAATTAACCAGATACAGTCACCTGCATTAATATGTACACGTTTTAGAACTTTTTCACATTAAACTTGTCGAATTTTACCGTTTCATTTCATAATATTGACTTCTCATTTATTATTGTGACAAGGTTGCAAAGTGTATACATATTATTGCAGGTGACTGTACCATAGCTATAAAACTGAAATTGAAACATTAAAATCTAAACAGTATATTTAACCTACGTACGCATGTTGGCTGTCTAACATCTAGACAATGGCTAGGTCATTGGCTTGTTGTGACGCGATCGGTAGGACTAAAGCGTAAAATAGTACGTTGACTGAACCGGTCCGATATGAGCTGTATAATGTCCGCGTTAGGCTGCGTGTTCACTCACATGTGTTGCGTGTTGTAGTGTGTTTTAGGCAAAAGGTTATAACGAATGTTCTGAATGTTTTGTTTACCCATTTGATTGCAGTTTTGAAGGAAGTAGGACACGACGGTATATCCGTCCCAATCGAGCAGTCCGACTGTGTTGTGACTGTGACTGTGTTGACTGTTGTGTTTTCGGTGGTGAGTAGGGTAGCCAGAGCTCACTAGAGAGGTTTTGTGTTGTCCGTGGGAAAACCAAAGGCTTATCCTACATCTTTTGCGCTGACGACACAGAATGTCTCTGTTCTTACAGGGGTTGCGGCACGAGTGTTATTCCTCTGGTGTTACACTCGCCCATAGGTCACGGTAACCACTTACCATCAGGTGGGCCACGTGCTTGTCTGCAACCTAAGTTGTATAAAAAAAAAAGTTACTAACAATGTAACAATGGTGACCCTCAACAGGATTTTGAAATACTCATGGACAAATTTAGGTAGTGAAGAAATGGGTCCATGAGTATTTAAAATTCCTGTTGGACCCCTTCGTAGAATTTAGCAGTGGAACTAACAGTTCGGAACCAACTTGAAAGCCTTATCAGATAGCTTAAAGAACCCGGAGCTGTAGGAAGAAAGAAACACGAGAGCTGGTACAGACTTTTATATCGTATGCGGGTGACATCTAAGCGTTGCAGGTTCGTGTTTTCTTGTACAATGGTAAATAATATACATGTAAATAATATAATATACGTCTGAAGTGGTACAAAAATAAAAAAAACAAGAGGTTTCATCACAATCGTATGAAAGGTACAATTTAACGAAAAATATTCACTTTCGTAAAATTTACGACTAACAACGAAACCAAAACTTATAGTATTAAATCGTGTTATTTTTATGAGCAATCTTAACTTTTAACTGTTTACCTAAGTGACCTTTTACGTTGATTTATTACAAAAAGAAGGTTTTAGTGAGTTAGACATTAACTTGATTACATTTATATTGTAAATCAATGAAATTTAAACTTGCTAACAGCTAATAAACAATATTAACTATGATCATTTTTATAAAATTTATTTTATTATTATTGACTTCAATATCGTAAAATATGTTTGATTCATTATTATTCATAGTTATTTTGACCAGTTTGTAAACATTTTATTGATTCAAACTGTTCAATTGCAAATGACATAAGCTTGAAACAAAAACTTAGACTGAAACCCGCAATAAACTGTGACGTTTTTATTGTTCATTGCGATAGACATTAAGTTCTTTAGATGATTTATTGAAAGAAGCAATAAATTTAATATTTATTTTCTGCTACACAATGTAGACGTTTTTATCTATTATTGAATTCAAATTAAACATTTTATTCTCTTTTGTTTCAACTACTGTAAATTTCAATTACCTTAAAATCTCTCATACTGAAAGGTCAAAAAACAAAATTTTAATGAATGTCTTTACGCACAAGCTATCAATAAAAAATAAAAAATTAAATTATATAGCTCATAATGTTATATCGAACTTGCAATAATTAAAACTGCACGCCATTTTGGGCCTCATATGTCTGAGTGTAAGGTCACCAATAAAACATTTATCTTGAACCTCGGTACAATCACTACAATACACGCAAACGCAGAAATGAACACTGAAGTGATCACAGACCCTATTACAACCACAATACATTACATTTTTAGCATCTCATCAATCAAAGTATAAATGCTTAAACATTAGCAGTTTACTACTGATTCGTGCTTTGTAATTTACTTATGAGTTTACGACGCCATATTGTGAAATGAGGCGATCAGTCTAAAACACGTTCTGGGTCTACAGTTTCGAATTATGTAATGTATTATAATAAAACTAAGTATTGTTTCGAGTTTCCGATATTTCCGCGTTGATGCAAGCTTGATAATCACAGAGTACAAGCGGTATCCTGAAAAGGTTTCATGAGTTCATAATTAGGGTAAAAGCCGGATAGTTGCGCCGGTGGGATACTTGCCACGGTTTCGAATACACTATGTTACGGATGTAAGTGGCATTAGCGTTTTACTATAGTTGTAGGTACACCTCCCATAGACCTCAGGGCCACGTTAACCGTCACCATAGACGCAAGCGTTTTACTCGTGCAAGCGAAAATCTTCCGCGGTGAATCTTCGACAGGTGTCGAACTTATATTGGTAAGTTATTTCTGTTGAATATTTTTATTACTAATTGTGGTTTCAATCTACCTTTTATTTCTTTGCGTGCATTAGGCTTTACATTGCAAAGTTTATTACATATTTTTGTAAAATAATTATTATTTATTTCGCAAATGAAAAGGGCAAGTATCCGTATCAAAAAGGATAGTTGCCCTAGAAACTAGTGCGGATAGTTGCTCTGGGGGCAACTATTCGCAACTATAAATTCTTTCACGAACAAAGGCAAATATTTTCTATTTGTGTTTTTTTATTCATTGTGGCTGTAACTTAGCTAGAATACAATAAGTATTTAGGTCGTGTGTTCTATGCCCACCCGTGTCAGTACTTTTTTGAGATTATTTATTATTTTTATTTTTATACCACTTAAAGTGGCAGATATGCACCTAATTGAAAGAGATTGCCGTGGCCTATGGACTACGTAGCCCTAGAGTTCATTCTACCTGTTAATAAAATAAAATTAATAATTAATTAACTTTTTAGGTGAGCAAAATGCCTCGTAAGTATCAGCGTAAAGCCGGCTTGGTGCCGCGTCACATAAGCTGTAGGTACAGAGGAAAGTTTAGGTCTTGCATTCCAAGAGTTGGATAAAAAAAAGGAATCAACTAAATATCGCGAATGTACGGGATTCCACGGGATACGGGGTATAATTTTTGGCTATTTTTGTTATATTTTGTATAACGTTGATTAGAACTTAATAAAAGATTGCAATAAATAATAAAGACTGGTTGAGTAAATCGATATGAATTTGTTTTTCATCAAAAGACATTGTGAAGCGTCTATCCCCGCATGAGGCAAGTATCCTCTCAAGTATTATTTACGTTAGGCAACTATCCGCTAGAGTGGGCAACTATCCTCTCTTTGAGAGGTCAAATAAAACAGGTTTTACTCAAAACCTATAATAACTATGTTCTTAATAATAGGCTTCTATAGTAGCTCAAAGACCTATAATTTGATATACACCTTGCAATATTCTTATTAAGCACATATTTCTTAATTATATAGCTTTGTTGAAAAGTGGCGCAACTATCCGGCTTTTACCCTATCAGATCTGTGGTTTTCCCAGGCGACTACAACATGGGGTTCTTCAAGAAGGGCATTAGAAGGTTTCTACAGGGTTGGTGTGTGACGCCCCTGGTGTTGCAAACATCCATAGGCCACGGTGACCGCTATTCCCATCAGGTGGGCCGTGTGCTTGTCTGCCACCTAAATGGTATAAAAAATAGATTTACCCTCTCTCAGGTTCTTTTTACACGCATAACAGTGCTAGGTATATACTATAGTACAAGAACATAATTGAATGGTTTCTAAAACATGTGGTAGTGCTTCACCAGTTAGAAATCCCCCGACACGACAACGCATGTATTTTTTATTTTTTGGAGGTAGGGTTGTGTTCGGGCTTTTTTATTTTTTTTATTTAATTGTCTTTTGTATTGCTAGTGTAAAATGTGTCACTTTTGCAAGAAATATAGATTGAAGCGGTCCAATTTGAACACCGGTTCCTCTCCCTATATTATCATCTGTATACACTACGGTACTTTTACGATGTAAACACCATAATGCGCCCTTAATACTTCAGTACTATAGATGTCAAACACTATTTTAACGGCTTCTGGATCAATAAGTGTCTATATTGACGTAGTACAACTGGCCTTTCTACCGATATCAATAAATGTTTATCGGTTTTACGTCTTTATTTGACAAATCTCACGAATTGTGTCCAATGTCTTGTATAATCCGCACAGTAATGTCTCTTGGGAATTCGGAATGGTAATGTCCTATTTGATTTTGATAACAGCCTTAGTGATGGAGAGGAACCGTTATTATTTGAATTATAAGTATTTATCTATTAGCAATAAATATACCGCGGTGGCCGGTATGGGTAATGGACTGCTAAGACGAGGTCTTGGGTTTGATCCCAGGTTTTACCATGGCACACACCAATGACTTTTCGTTGCTTTTCGAAGTTATGTGTGTATTTATCGCAGGTTTATAAGTGCCCGGTTAATGGCAATAGGCTCGACACCTATTATATTGGGACCTAAACATAAACCCGCGAAATGTGGGTGCTAGTACCACTGCCTTCGGGGATACAGGCGTGAGTAGGATGTTATGTTATGTTACGTTTGAATTTCTAAACAAAATTGTACATTGCTTTAACGAACAAACATTGGATTTTTAAAGGCTATTCAAGAATTCGCTCTATTATATCGTAAAACACTTCTCAAGATAGGTGTCTTGCTTCTCACACTAAAAGTCAAATCCGTCAACAAGTGGTCATAAAATTTTCCAATACCCTTTTATAGACTACAATACAATCTGTCAAAAATACAAGCTAACCCAAAGAAAGCGTCTCGATGCGTAAATCATTCGAAATGATATCGTAAAATGTAAGAGATAGATATTCTGTTGTTATAAATGCATAAAATATATGTATTTATTATTTGAAATACTAAACACAACATTATTCAATTTTATGTTACTTGATTTTCAGTTGGCTATAATGATATAATGACAAATGTCATAAAACCGATTTTTTTGCAAAAATGTGTTTGCTTTTCAGTTCTGGTTATATTTCTTTTTTACAGTTACGGTTGCATAGTAGAATTTTTTTTTAATTCATTATTATCTTGAAAACGGTCTTCCTATTTGACTTAAGCGTGTTTTTTGCGGACCGAAGTTTCAGACAAAACCATGAAAGCAATTTAAAAAATATAAACATTTTTCTTTATCTAGGACACATCAATTTCACTTCACCATGTCTGATGGAAGGCTGAGAAAAGAGAGAATTAGGTGTTAAGTCTTTTATTTCATGTTTCATGCGGGCTCGTAGTTTCATCCATACAGTTTATGGTAACCTCATTCGAACCGTAGACACAATAGCATTTGGTTCAAAAATAAACATTTTTTTCACGATTTTTAACGCATTGAATGACAATAACGTCTCAGTAATATATCACATTTTTTATTGTTATGTGGTTTCGTCTCCTGGGTACCTACTGTTGTTTATTTTCGGATTGCCTCCACTACTTGTAATGAGAGAGTGAACCAAACGTAAAATAACTAAATAAAAAAAAACGTTCAGTGATATTTTTTTCTTGTTTTATGTTCTTACAGCTGTCTATTTTATAGATCGTAAATTGTTTTGTGGCTTTTTTGTGTTTTTTTGAGTACCTACGTATAGTTTCAGTAGAATTTTTCAAGTAATAAAACATGTTATTATACAATCCTTTTCCCAATAATTTGGGGTTGCCATTCTAACTACGAAAAACCTGAACTTCGATATTTTTCATGAAGAGTTTCCCATTTGATTTTTTTTTATCTAGGGCATATCTATTTGACTTCACCTCGCCTGATGGTAATCTGAAGGGAAAGTCTCAGAAAAAAGGGTCATACAAATGGTGACGCTCAGCTTAGTGGCCTCATCAGAGGCTTTTCACGCCCCGCTTAAAGGATCCGGGACTGTAAAGTAAGGAATATCAAGACCTTAATGGTGCGGTAGAGGAAAGACTTGCTGTGAACACCGCTTTAAGTTAAATCCATAACTCACTTCTTCTTCATCCTAAAGTTAATCCTAGTAGCATCCGAAGCTTTAACCAGGAATCTGGGGTCTATTGTTTTCAGTCAGTGATCATAATACCTATTGGAACCCGAGACCTCACGATCACAAGGCCGTCTTCTCAAGCACTAAGATACCAACACTGTAATATAATAAAATAGTTTAACATAGTAATTACTCACCGTTAGTATGAGACCTGCTATAAAACTCCTTGCTTTAACGTTCATAATAAATACCATAGAAGTAGTAGGTACAAGCTAGATACTATAGGCAGGATCTCACCAAGATTTTCAAGGTCAGACTTTCAAGTCATTACCGCTGTATGATGCAGAATATTCCATTAAGAACTAAATGGTTTCAAGCCATAACCGCTGATTGATGCAGAATATTCCATCAAGAACCAAGCGGTTAGGTGAGTCTTTCCTCTGTCGCATCATTAAGCCTTGGAATTCCTTGCCGGCGCACGTGTTTCCTTCTTTCTACAGTGCCGGGTCCTTTAAGCGGGGCGTGAAAAAGCTTCTGATGAGGCCGCCAAGCTGAGTGCCACCATTGTAACACTTTACGTAGTTTACGTGTTTGTAATGGTGACCTACGCTCCTGAGACTTTGCCTTGAGCTCACCATCAGGCGGGGGAAGTCAAATTGACGTGTCCTAAAAAAATATTAAAAAGATGACAAAGAGTACGATATTTTCGAAAAAGCCTAACGCGAAGATAATAGTGGTATTATATTGGGATAAAGCGGGCTTCGATTATCCACTTAAACGCCCTGCCTTGGCATTGAACACCTACCCATTTTGGAACAAACTGTGACGGAGAGCTTACACTATCTAGTCTAGCCTACTCTAAATCTATGTCAAAGACATTGGCTGTAGTGCGCATTATAAGTTCAACATGTTCATTATTTTGTTGTGTACTAGCTAAGTTGTAAACTCCGCTACTTTTATGGTCAAACGTTGTACAGAAGTAACTTCTAGACTTTATGACATTGAAGTTTTAGGATTTTGTTTAGACCGGTACATTCAATAAACAGCTATACCTATTGACATTCAAAAGTATGTCAGCTTTTTATACCACTTAGGTGATAAACAAGCACATAGATCACCTGATAGAATTGTTATCGTGGCCAATAAACCTTCTTTCTTTAACCCTCTACTTCATATGAGCCCATATATGGTATGGCGGTTTTATTGTTGTTTTATTTCCAAACAAATACTAATTAAGTCATTCCACATTGTTAAATCCATGTAATGGTTAAGTAGCAATAACAAAACGCACTAAGCTGGTCTCTGGTTTGATGATAATTAGAAAAAACGTTACTTTTGCGCGGGTAGTCAGTGAAACAAAAGGCGACTATCAGAGTGACATTTTTGAGTATCAAAAACAAAATCGAAACATAAGTATTTATAAAACGAAAAATTATATTTATAAAGTCAATACTTCCTTCTTTACCTATAAACAATTATTTTCTCACTTTTTACGTATTTACTATGGTTTTCATCCACTTTTATGTCAATACCATATATGGGCTCATATGCAGTACGACGAAAATACGTTTGAACATAAATGGTATCGTATGCAGTCAAACAAAAAATTGCAAAGTAGAAAAGGAACATTACATACTACTAATATTATAAAGGCGAAAGTTTGTTTGGATGGATGGATGGATGTTTGTTCCTCTTTCACGCATAAACGGCTGGACTGATTTGGTTGAAATTTGGTACAGGGGTAGATTAGAACCTGGAATAACACATAGGCTACTTTTTATCCCGGGAAAAGGTTCCCAAGGGTTGCGGGAACGGGAACAAAATTCCACGCGGGCGAAGCCGTGGGCATCAGCTAGTATCTAATACAAACAGGAGTAATATAATATTTTTTATTATTGATCGTGGAATGTAACGACACAGTTTCTTTTATCATTGTAGCTTAGAGAAACTTTGCATTTTGAACATTTAGTGTATTTTTTCATAGAACATACTATGCAATGTTGACGTTTTTTCTGCCACATAGGCCAATGTCCAATATTGTCTAAATGTCGCTTGAAAGCGCTCCTGAAGATACCTCGTGTAGAGGCGAAACACGTGTCGAGGTTTGTCCTTCAAACTTGAGGAATATTGCACAATAAATTACAACATCTCTCCTCTGGTAAGAAGTCTTTACTTGCTTTGAAGAGGGCGGTTTGACATTCCAATATATATTGTTATCGTTGGAGTGTTGAACCGTGGGTGAGTGGTGGGCCCCCTCCTTCCCCCAATATATATATTTTCTTTAAATATTATATTACTACTGATTATCTGAGGTATTACGAGTATGTATTGTTCCTTTTCTACTTTGTTATTTTTTTGTTTGACTGCATACGATACCATATATGACCGAGCGAGTTTTTGTCTAAGTGCATACGAGCCCATATATGGTATCGTAGTTTTTTTTGGACATTAAATTACTTATTTATTTTTTTTCGATTTATTTGTCTTAATATTACTTAAATAAAGCAATATCCACTGAGAAAAATTTTTTTTTTCATCTCCTTAATAATTCATGCAGTAGAGGGTTAAGAACTTCTTACTGTAGGAGCTTGGAAGAACTGCAGGAGGAACTTCAGTCGATAGAGGAATGTCATGTAAATAATGGAGATGGATCCAAGTCTTCGAGGATCTCTTTGAAACGAGGAGGAACCTATCTTTGCTTGGCAGAGTAAGTAATATACGCCTAGGCTGGGTTCAGTAGTATTAAATTTGACAATCTTCTACTTCACTCCAAAGGAAGATTTGAAGGACCAATTCAAATGCTCAACCATGGCCTCTTGCAGATACTACATCTGTGCCACACTAGCATATATTCTGTAATATTTATTACTGGCAATATTTATTTGCTATTGCATATTTATAAGTGCGTAATTTTGTGATGATTCAATGTTAAATATGTGTAAATTTTAATAGACGTTTTGTGTCATTTATCTTTGTTGAATGTAGTTAATTTATCCTATCTAGTAAGATGTGATAGATAGCTATATTAAGCTAAGTAAATAGCATTATAATAATGTATGTTAACAATAAATGAACATGTAAGCCACTATTAACTAAGTAATTTATTCTTATTTGTACACACAAAATTAAATATAAATAAGCCTAATGGTATGGGTAATGGACTGCTGAGACGAGGTCTCCGGGTTCAATCCCAGGTTTTACCATGGCACACACCAATGACTTTTCAATGCTTTTCTATGTATATTTATCGTAGGTTTATAAGTGCCCGGTTAATGGCAATAGGCTCGCCACATACATTGGGATCTAAACATAAACTGGCGAATTGTAGGTGCTAGCACCTCTGCCTACGCCTTCGGGCATGAGTTTATGTTATGTTAGATGATTCATTAATCAATTAGTCTATAGCAGTCCACTGCTGGATATAGGCCTCTCTCATGTTGGGAGGCTTTGGTCTACTATTTCCACGAAGGCCTGACGCGCTGGTACGGGCTTTTATTTCTAGATTTCCCTCTCTTGTCACTCCTTACGACATCTTTCAGATGATATGTAATGAGAGTTCTTTCGTAGAATGAATCGCTTCTGGGGTTGCAAACGTCCATAGTAGTGTTGTTGCAACAGCGATAGTTTAGCTATCGATAGTTGACCTTGAAAAACAGTCGAGAGCGCGAATAAGCCCATCGAAAATATCGAAATGCTAGAATATTATCGATTACTACTACAATTACATACAACTACGACAAAATTCAATAGTATCGCCTGATACTATTGAATTTTGTCGATACTATCGATACTATCGAATAGATACTATTGATCTAAAGCAATAGTATTATTTATTATTATCAATCGATACTATCGATAGTATCGTCCAGGGTCGATATTTTCGATAGGACAATCGATAGTATGACTGATGCTCAAGGCGATAGACTACAACTATCTCAACAACACTAGTTCATAGTCATAATTATAATTGAAAGTAAATATGTGTGATATGCGTAATAAACACTTATTATTAGCTACGTTATTCTAAGTGAACTTTTGTTATTTATGAAATACATGCTCAACCTCTCGAACTTAGCCATAAATTCTATGGTAAATAACACTAGACTTGTATTAAAAATTAAAACTGAGATGTGAACTCTAATAGGTATATATTGAATAAATAATAATTATTATTTACTTAAAATAATTTGTTAGTATATAAGTTATATGAATAAGACTATATTTAGTTTGTAGTAGTTTGTGTTTAGTATACCCATGAAACTGCTAGGCGACTTTTTGTTTTGATACATAAATGTATAAACCGACATTTGTTATTCTTGGCTTTTACAGGAGCGACTGCCATATGACCACCAATTCCTAGAGACGTAACACATGCACCTGAGCCTTGTAGTTAGCAGGCGTACAAACCTACAGGTTTTGCAGTCCTTTTTTTCGTGTGAAAACCAATGATCCTTAAAAACATAGTTGGCAGAACCACTTCTATTCGAGATTTTTCTACGAAATATTCATAACAAAAAAAAATTAAGCAGATGCCTATAAATTATTTCACTCAGATATCATAGTGGTAAAAACGCACGACACAGTTTATCATAGTTGGAACGTGTGTCTTTGCTAGTATCGAGTTTTACGACAATTTTATGACACAGATAAATTGTGTATGACCATGCGTTGTACAAATTGGTACCTACTATGATATTAAATGTCACTTAACGAACATACATTTATGATAAACCAGATTAAATTTACGAGCTCATATTGAAATCATGATTTAGGAAAATTTATGGGAAACGAACGGATGAATGACGAATGAAAGATGAACGAATTTTGTAATTCGTATAATAAAATAATAATGGAAATTTTGCTTTGTTAGATCTAAATTACATACATTTATGATAAACCAGATTAAATATACGAGCTCATATTGATATCATGAATTAGGAAAATTTATGGGAAACAAATGAATGACGAATGAAAGATGAACGAATTTTGTAATTCGTATAATAAAATATTAATGGAAATTTTGCTTTGTTAGATCTAAATTTTAAAGCATAGTCGCTGAGTAACGCGCCATATTATGTAACAATATTGCGCAACAAAGTCGCACAGCAACGCGGAACAATGTTGTTTGTCCTTGTACAGACAAACTACATGATCAATCGTGGCACAATCAACAAGCGCCAGTATCTACGGGCAACATCGCGCGTACCGGGGTGCGAGGAGGCTACTATCTCACCTCCGGCAACTAAAGACCCAGAGACGGCCTACGTTTTAGTCGGTTTGAGTCCGACATAACCTACCCAACAGACTCAGGGGGGGGGGGGGAAGGAATTCCAACGGATACCCCCCGTTGGAATTTCTTTCTTCAATTTTCTCTCACGTTTAAAAAAAGGCAAAATCGCGCGTGTTGCGCAACGTTGCGGAACTTGTTAAATATCACGTGTTCCAATGAACGGTGAGCTACAAAATAGCTGACCCGCGCAACTTCGTCTGTGTCACCCTGTTTTTGCAACATGTTTCACTTCTGCTCCGCAGCAGTTGGTTCTAGCATGATGTTATATGCATATTAACCTTCCTCTTTAATCACTCTATATAAAAAACCGCATCGAAATCCGTTGTGTAGTTTTAAAGATTTAAGCATACAAAGGGGGTCATAGGAACAGAGAACGCGATTTTATTTTATATGAAGTAGTGATTTTGAATTCAGTTCATTTATAAGAAATTTTGAGGTCCGACTAATAGTAAGTCTGTGATTAAATGCTCATATATTACTTAATACAATCTGTCACTTACTTTAATAATGTATTATAAGCGTGTAATAATATCAATTTACTGCCAATAAAATTATATCATTTACGCCCTTAGCCCTGTCTGAAAGAGACTATAAATTTAAATAAATGTTCATAAATAGAACCAATTTAGAAGGCAATTTAAGCCAGAAATTTCTTAAAGTTAGTTGCTTGAATATTTTGGTCAGCTACATTTTACCTGTACATAATTATCTAATAAATAAAGACTGTAATAACTAAATGCACTGAATATAATCTCAACATATTAATTTTATTGTCTTTCACATACGCTTATGTATACAATCACAAATCTACTTATATATATATATATACCTATACAAAAAAGAACACAAATTTAATAATAATAATGGTCTTTATTGCATACCATAGGACAAGTATTTCATTAAGGTCGCGGTACATTTCAATTTATGGTACCTATATACAATTAGCGGCCTCATCGCACATGAGGCAATTTCTTACAGGTAACACTTTTACAGGTAATAACTTTACACTATCGCAAAACACAAAAGTTTGTATAAATGTATAGATGGGAATTGGAATTTTGTTACTGTTCCACATAACAATAGCTGAACGGATCTGAATAAAATTTGGCACAAAGATAGGTTCAAAAATTTTAATCATAAATTATTTATTCTGTATAGACCATTAAACGGAACTCACAAAACGTCAATATCAACAATATTTTATAGATTAGTGAGCAAATGGACCACCAGTTCGAACCGCGGCCCCGACCTGAGAAGACTCCGGTAAGAAACTCAGCGGGCTTTTCTTTTTTGGTCTATTTACAATCATTTACGTAGCCTAGATACAAAAATTGCAGTGCTTGAGTAGCAAGTTGAGAGAACAGCTCATTTCCAGGTTTGTTTATCATCCATATAATCCTGGATTTTGTAATAAGCTTTTCGGTATAACTTTTTTTAGCTAAATTTTTAAACTGGAACTAATTCTGGTCTGGAATTGAATATTGTATACATTTTATTACCGGATTTATGTTCCCATGAGTCACAGAAGTGGAATCATAATTAGGTTAGTTATGTCATAATCGCTGGTAAACTCATGCCACTAACGATTCAGGCAATCTATTTTTAATCTAATAAATTGAAACTATCATGGCATGTAGTTAAGTATGCACATATATTGACATTTAATTTTCTCGGTATCAGTAGGTACTCAGGAATGATAAATTTACGTAATTGAGCTCTTGGAACCTCTTCGTTAACTTATGCCCATTTAGGGAATGTGTGATTGGTAATGTTTGTCAGATAAGTGGAATTCGCGTTTGTAATATTCTAATTGTAGAAATTATATTCTAAAGTAAATACTTTGTATAGACTTAGATTGGTTTGTTTTCAGAATTCTTCTACTTTTTCTAAAATGAAACTAACGTAAGTAAGTTACGTCCTATTACATCTACTTATTCCAGAGATTCACTTAAACAAACTGACAGGAAGACAAAAATAAATAACGGGTTTCTTTTGTTATACCTAAATATTATATTTACTATCGGTATAGTTTAGTTTTTTAAGAAAAGGTACGTTATTTTGACTTCATCTCACCCCATGGTAAGCTTACCACCGAATATCAATTGCGCTAATAGCACAATTAGGTAGCATTGACAAATATTTTATTTTCAAAATATAATAAAAAACGTCACTGCAAAAAATACACGTGAAGCCATCTTGCGAGTTCATGATTTTTCATGAAATTATTGTTTCAATTAGCTTTACTAACACGGTGGAGAGTGAATAAAGTTTAACGGTATAAAATAAGAAATTGCAAAGATCTTAATCATAAAGAATAACACTACTCACACTCACTGAACCCTTTCCCAACTCAGTTGGGGTCGGATTTTCAGTCTAACTGTGATGCGGCTGAACTTCGATATTTTGCGTGAAGCGACTGCCACCTGACCTCCATAACCAATGGTCCAATGACCAAAGGCGATATCGAAGTTCCAAGTTTTACTGGTTGAACTTTTGAAGGCTCCAACAAATAATAACACTACTATTTCAATAAAATTTTCGTAGTATCGAATAACGTAGGAAGGCGTTACAAATTGTTCAAAAAGCTTCCATACATAAAATACACACAAATTGGTGCAATAAATACATTGAAGCATCTCGTTATTCAGCTGACTTCAAAGGAAAGCGAATGTTAAATTTTTGAGTGCAAAAGAGAGCAAAATTTCTTCCATCCAAAGTTCATTCACATCAGACCCTTGGGCTATCCACAAACTAACTATTAGTGTTCCTCAATTTATGTTACCAAAATCCTTTGCGACCACAACGTGTGAGACCGCCTTGCTTGTACTGCAAATGAAATTAACATTCAGAGGCATCCAAAAATGAACCTTAAATTAACCAATAGTAAGATTTCAATTCAATTTTAAAGATTTTTAAATTGGCATCCTGGAAAATGATAACGAATTAAAAAATGATAAATTTCAATAAACCACAAAAAAGGATAATGAACTTAAAGCTGAAAAGCATAAAGACGATAGTCTGTTCATGATGGTTTCAAAGCAAATTGTCCAAAACACTGACATCTCAATCGGTCTCGATCGTGAGCAAATTTATGAGCGTGTAACTACCAAGATGTTTGTTAAACTTTTAACTGCACACTTGTTTAGTTTTTATTCGTTTTGCTTTGCTTTTTATGTCCGGCCAATTGATCAGTATTGTTTGATTGTATTGTTCATTTTTTAATTCTGCCTCCAACATTGTGATCACTTTGTCTTCAACTTCTTATACTTTTCTTTAGGGCATCATATTGATATCTTACGTATTTTGTCATTATAACATTTATCTTTTTTACATATTCTTACAAGTAGAATTTATCATTTTAGGTTCATTATTCTCTGAGAAGAACTATAGATACTACAGATGGAAAAACGATTATAAACTGATTCTTATTTACTCCGAAAAATTGACATTTTGTTGCCACAAAAGTACAACACATATCATACAGTTGAAGCACAGGTAATAAAATCAATTTTAAAGAATACATAGTTTTGCTACTGCAACAAATGATTGGGGTTTATGTACCTGCAGAAGCACAGCTATCAAACAAAAATGGATAGCCATTATATATTATATAGCCTGCAGTAATAGATGTGCGTGTAGACCTCCTAACACCAATGGTATGGCCCTGCACATGATAAAATTAATTGAATGCCATATCTAACGCACTTATGACAACGTTTATGGTAGTCAGAGGTAGTTCAACGCACTGAGCGGTGGTATGTGGGGCATTTATTGATAGTAACATAACATAAACTCACACCTATATCCCCGAATGGGTAGGCAAAGGTGCTAGCACCCACATTTCGCCAGTATATGTTAAGGTCCTATTTCCATTAACCGGGCACTTATAAACCTGCGAAAAATACACACATAACTTCGGAAAGCATCGAAAAGTCATTGGTGTGTGCCATGGTAAGACCTGGGATCGAACCCGAGACCTCGTCTCAGCAGTCCATACCACTAGGCTACCGTACATATCTTCCGTGTACTATCGCCACGCCACGTGGCGATAGTGCACGCGGCTGCTACGCACGGGGCCAGGGTTCAATCCCCGCTCAGTACAAAAAGTTGTATGCATCAATATGACAATTTGCAATGGTTTAGTCGTGCCTCGGAGAGCACGTTAAGCCGTCAGTTCCGGTTGCCATCCAAACATCTATGGCAGTCGCCACGGGTAGTTGGAGTCCTCAAAAGTCCAACCAGTCTAACTTGGAACCTAGATATCGCCATTGGTCATAGGGTCGGTTGTGGAGGTCATATGGCAGTCGCTTCACGGCAAATAACGAAGTTCAGCTGCATCACAGTTCAACTGGAGCCGACCCCAACTAAATTGAGAAAAGGTTCAGAGAATGACGATGACCTATTTGAAATTATTGTGTTTTTTTTTTATACCACTTAGGTGGCAGACAAGCACCTGATGGAAAGCGGTCACCGTGGCCTATGGACGTTTGCAACACCAGAGGCGCCACACACGTGCTGCCTATCCTGTAGATACCTTCTAATGCCCTTCTTGAAGAACCCCATATTGTAGTCGCTTGGGAAAACCACGGCAGGGAGCTCATTCCACAGCTTGAGCGTGCGCGGGATGAAATTCCTTTCATACCGCACAGTGCGCACCGTTACACCGTGTGTT
This sequence comes from Pelosia muscerda, assembly GCA_963691645.1. NCBI lineage: Eukaryota > Metazoa > Arthropoda > Insecta > Lepidoptera > Erebidae > Pelosia > Pelosia muscerda. The sequence continues at coordinate 1,285,038 of OY829114.1, read as the reverse complement.
CTTGGTGAATGATCAAATTGTGGACGTATATTCATAATCATTATAAATTCAGTAATCATCATTTTAATTACTCATGTCAATATTAGTTGGGATCATCCACGTACTAACATTTGCTATGTAATTAAATTCATCAAGGTGGTTAGCGAGAGCATCATAAATAAGCAAGTTCATTATGTTTAATATCTTCTGCAAATGGAAAATAAATAATTGTTTAATATATATTATTATTGTAATGATTTGCAATTATACAATACTTTTAATGGTAATAAACAGGACCATGATATAGGTATCTACATACCATTGATTTGCTTGACGTTTCGACCCGTTACACCGGCCCTGTAGCACTAGCATGAACTCCTATCGAATTCGTAGTGTAAAGGTTTCGAGAGAACGGAGCATTGTGATTGGCAGTCTGCCTCTTGCGAACCTGTGTGCGTGTGTAGCCCGCCAATCGCAATGCTCCGTTTTGTCGATACCTTTACATTACGAATTCGATAGGAGTTCATGCTAAGGCTACTGGTCTCAGGCCTACTGACTTAGTGGTTATTATAATTTGTTATAACTCAGTGCACAAGTAGCGTGCTCCTGTATTCCAGGTACCTATATAAAACTATTACCCCATAGCACTACCGTGAGTCGCGTTTCAGTACTTTAGTGCTTCAGTTGATCGCTATTTTGAACTTCGAAATTCAGTATGACAGTCATACCCAAAGGGGCTAGATTGGGACACCATGGTCCCCACATTAGGGGAAGAGGGTCATCTCTACAGAGATGTCCCCGGGTCTGCGGGGTGCGAAAGATATGTCTTGTATAATCTCATCTCAATCAAGGACCCATGGACGGCGTGCGTTTTGGTCGGTTCGAGACCAACATAATCACCTCCACCGGTTTTGGTGGAGGTGGTACCCGTGGGGATTTTGCGCACGATTAAAAAAAGGTATATCAAACTACTGACCTGTTTCTATATATACCACTCACCCACGATTTTAACACACACAACGATAGTAATATTTAAGATTATTAACTGTCGTAGAATTGGATACCAAACCGCACCCCTCAAAGCAAGTAAAAAGACTTCTTACCCGAGGAGTAATGAAGTATGCAATATTCCATAAGAGCGAAGAACACAACTTTGACAAATATTATACCTCTACACGAGGCTTCTTCAGGATTGCTACTGAGCAATTTCAGTCAGAAGGTATTTGCTACCTACTGCTCCATTATAAGTTCATCTATAGATTTATGAGCGATCTTTTTTATATTTTTTATTTTTTTATTAATTAGCACATCAATTTAACTTCACCTCGCCTGATGTTAAGCTGAAGGCAGTCACCATTGCAAACACGTACAGGTCACAATGGTGGCGCTCAGCTTGACGGCCTCATCAGATGCTTTTTCACGCGTTGCTTAAAGGACCCGGGAAGAGAGAAGGTTACGTGACATCTAAGTCTTGCACGTGTTGTCTTGTGTAGGAAAGGACAGGGTGGGATTAATTGGAAGAGCTCATCAGAACATTCACCATGATAGAAACGATCTATCTATAATCATGGTATAAGATCACTGATCGTAAATTTTCACTTCTGTGCGTAGAATTCCCATAAGTATTACAATTTTTTTCTTGAATTGCTTGTAGTGTGAATCTTATTCAATTTAGATTTTTAAAGTTGCCACAAGTATTGTAGCCAACATTTTGATAACCAAGAACAATGGGTAATTTTGTATGGAACCCGTACCCACTTTGTAGCATTTTAGACTAGGTGTATTTTAGAAGAGGCCTAATTGAGTAACTCGAAAATAAGTGAACGAATGAATGAATGAATGAAAGACCGAAGTTATGATAACTTCTTTGTAACATTTTTAATTGCCAATAATCGCACTTTTTCTGCTTTTTGGACTAAATAAATAGGTAACCAGTCATTTTTTCTGTCTTAAGAGAGCGATATAGCTTCCTATCGTTGGTTTTCGGTACAGAAAAAATATTAAATAAGAACTATCAATCTTAAATAGCACAGTTTTATTAAATTGTATTGTTACTTTCAATGATTATAATCATCCCAGGCACTTGCCGGACCTACGAAGTTATCTAGGTGCCTGCCAACACCTAAGTACCATATTATGCTAATAGTATGGGCACAAGCACCTAGAGTTCTCATATCCGTCATGCAGGAGCAATAATAGGCTTCGATGGCTTCTCTGCCCTGGATATTAACCTTGATTGAAATATATGTGTAATATATTTTATTTGACACGTGCCTCGATAATATGCGGCCTCTAATGAACGAGCAGTTTTCGGTTACTAGCCCATGCTGCGACATTCTAGGGCTACGGCTCGAAGATACCTCAATATTATATATACCATCTCCACCTCGCAAATGCTCGGCAAATCAAATCAAATCAATCAAATCTCCATCAACATTATATACCGCGTTCACCTTCCATTTTTTTGAAGCAGATGAGTAATAATAATACTCCAATCGTTAAGTAATACACTGAAGTCCGTTGTGAAAGCCGAGGTTGTAAATAAAAGTAAGAATAAAATAAACTAAGATATGCGCGAGCGCTCAAAATCAGTTCCTATCAGGTACTAACTACTGACGACACACCGACGCTAGCACAAAATAGTTCGAACTACCCACCTAATCGATAAAATCAAAAAAAAATTGAACGTGCGTGGGTCGATTTTACTAAGGATTTTCGGTATTTTCAACATCAAATATCTTTTTTCCTACATAAGTTACAAAGTTGCTCCAATACAAAAAATATCTACGTTTTCAAAGACCTTTCGAATGGTACCAATTTCAACTTGCTACAAACTGGGTACGTTCTGACCCATGTCCTTTCACTGAATCGGACTGTCAAAGATATGCACCAATCTAAAATATGAGAATAATATTTAAATATTAGTTCAGCTTTCAATAGAAATCACGTCAATAACTATAAATGTGATGTTTTAGTAAGTAATAAATGTATTGATGCAACAATATATGGTGTTACATGTGGTTAATAGCCAATTTGAGAGATATCTTTGTTGATGTTTGAAGTTCAATGGTATTGATATCAAATACAATATTGATCCAGTAATGTAGTTGTCAACGCCTTGTTATCGAAGCAACCTAAACAGCAGAGTACTGACTTTATGGGAGACTTCATTTAAATAATGTATGTAATGTTCTTAAGCAATGAAAACTTATGTTCAATGACGTTGGATGCAATGAAACAGATCATAAACTACGCCTTCTATAGCACCTAGTTAAAAGTAAATTAAATCAAATCTTATACGTTCATGCTTTCAAGTTATGATTTAAAGTATAATACGAGTATAAAAAATCTGCGAATTCGTATTATGTTTGTTTGAATGTTAATTATCTTTTCTTTTCTTGTGCTCGAAATTCCCATGGATATCAACCTCACCGGATCCGTAGTTCTGAGGTTATGTCGAACTCGAACCGGCTAAAACGCATGCCGTCTTCGGGTCTTCCGTTCATGGAGGTATTAGGTAACATATCCCACTCACCGCGGCAGACGTAGGACCATCTTTAAACGAGTTAAGCTTTGTGTTAATTTCTGGAATTACTAATTTGAATTTGAAAATTCTTTTTGCAACTGGTAGCCCAATGTTTTGGAAAAGTTTTAAGATATTTAGCATCACGCTACGACTCATAAAAGCAGGGTAAAAAGAAAAAAATCTGTCATAATAATGTGGGCGGGTGGCCATCAGAATAAAATTGAAGACGGTAGGATAACCATTGGGTAAGCCATTACATACTATAATAAAAGTAATTTTATATTGCAATAATGTGTATAGATAGATTCCGTCATATATTTCGACCTCAAATAGTATTAGAAACGAGGCATTGGCGCGCGCGGATTCTTTAGATAATTTCAAATTCACATCGGAAGAAAATGTTTCGAGGGGACTCGAACCCGTGATCTTTCCTTTACAGGGGTAATAGTCTAACCGCTGAACCACGAAGCAATGTCTGGATCATTCGAAATTCTCCTGTACAACCATCTTTGGGCGATAGTGGTGGATGACTAGAGGTAGCTTGTAAGGGGAAAGATCGCGTTTTTAATTCCCGTCAAAGCATTTTAACCTTTTCTGATCTAAATTCAGTTTGATATACGAGTAGTAAGCATACTAATTGCATTATATTATATTTTTATATATTTATGATTGGTAGATTTGTACTCCCTCGTAGCACCTCGAGCTATCTTCAAAAGACAACCACAAGAGCACATTTTAGGGTCATGATATATGCCGGTGACTGCAACACTTGAATTTGAATGCCTTGTTACCCATTTGTTATGGTAATCGAAATGGTATCTGATATAGTGAATAATGTTAATTTTATTGTTCTATGTAAATTCAGAAATTCTTATCAAAAAGACAAGCAAACGTTATCTAAAGAGAGATTCTAACTGGTTTCGTTTATTCATTAGTACTTACGGTTTATTACCAGAATAGGGTATGGTCACATTGACAGCGGTTAATGCAAATATTTTATATGCATGAATATGGTTATTTGCGCTGGCCCAATTGTGCCGCGGGGAGCACGTTAAGTCGTCAGTCTTAGTTGGCATAAGAACGTATATGATAGGGTAGTTGAAGCCTTAAAACGGATTTTGGGCTGCGAGATGACAGTTTTTGACGCGAGAAGGATTAACGCAAGGATAATGACATAATAAAGTCGGCGAAGTAGATATATATACGTAGATAGAGTATACAAGCGAAAAATTTCTTGATTCCAGACGTATAGATACCCTATTTTTTTCACACGAAACTTATCGACGAACTCTCTTTTTACGTTAAGTTAGGGACCAATTATAATTACAGTATCTGGAATAATGACCGTATCTGGAAATATCTAGTAGTATCTGGAATATGCACCTCAGTCTTTACCATCTAACGGGATGCAGTTAATCGAAGATTAAATAGAAGAAAAGACGATGATAAAGTGAGATTTTGACGTTATTACTGTCCACACTAATGAGGATTACTTCCTTCAAGTTGTCACTGAGGCCACATTTTCTGTTGCCAAGGCATAAGATGGCGCCACATCGCATTATGAATGAATTGAAAAGCAGATAATCTAAATCACTCTTCAGAGCACACCACTGCCATTACAGGATAACCTCAATATACTCGGTATGGACGTGCGCTGCAAACTGAACAACAAGAACTATATCGAGAGCATCATCAAAACAGCTTCGCGTAAACTCGGAGTCCTGAACAGAGTGAGACGTTTTTTCACGCCGGAGCAGCGGTGTCTTCTTTATAAGACACAAATTCGCTCCTGCGTGGAATACTGCTCGCATCTCTGGGATGGCTCCGCAAAGTACTTATTAGATGCTCTCGACAGGTTGCAGCGACGTGCGGTCCGCATTATTGGGAGTCCTGAGGTCACAGAGTCCCTCGAGCCCTTGCAGATGCGTAGAGATGTTGCGTCCTTGGCAGTATTTTACCGTCTCTACCATGGTGAATGTTCTGATGAGCTCTTCCAACTAATCCCACCCTCCCCTTTCCTACACAGGACAACGCGTGCAGGGCTTAGGTGTCACTCGCATACGGTACAGAATATTCCATCAAGAACCAAGCGGTTCGGTGAGTCTTTTCTCTGCCGTACCATTAAGTCCTGGAATTCCTTGCCGGCGCACGTGTTTCCTTCTTCCTACAGTCCCGGGTCCTTTAAGCGGGGCGTGAAAAAGCGTCTGATGAGGCCGTCAAGCTGAGCGCCACCATTGTAGCACTGAACGTGTTTGCAATGGTGACCCTCTTTCATGGGACTTTGCCTTCAGCTTAACATCAGGCGAGGTGAAGTCAAATTGACGTGCCATAGATAAAAAAAAAAAAAAAAAAAAAAAAAAAAATCAACTATTAAAATAAAACTAGCATAACAGGATTTGACATGACGTCATTTCATTACAGGTAATATAATATTGATTTTTAGTCTTATCGCAATTCGTGCTTCATAAATAACACTAATATTCTCAAAATAGAATCTTTAAAACTAATTTAAGTATAAATATATTTTTGATGACAGAGATGACCTTGGGTCGGCCGGGATGCGAGGTTAATAACTCACCTCCGGAACCGAAGACCCAGAGACGGTGTGTGTTTTCGTCTGTTCGAAACAACCTTACCGGGAGCCGGGTGCCAGATGGCAAACCAATGTGGGGATTTTGCGCACGATAAAAATATGCTATCGTAATTGTGAAAGTTAGGTTGTTTGTTTATATATTTTCAAATTGATCATCAAATTGATTGCACCTTGCCCGATGGTAAATTTATAATTTAAACGAATCTGCACTACAATTACTAGAGACTATGTCCACTCTTCACTCACATCTGAATGTGTTCACGAGATGATGTGTTTTTGTATTATTCAAAAAATAAAATTTAAAATCTAAATACTGTTTAAAAAATAACAACACAAACTAGTGATAATATAAACTAAGTAAAAAAAACTCTTCATCTCTCCATTATGTTGAGCCCGACAGGGTCCAGAATTATAACCAAACTTTTAAACTGAACAACAGTATATCAATTTATGAAATGCAACAAATGTATTGAGTATGTTGCTCGTGGCTCCGCCCGCGTGGATGTCGATTATCACGTTATACGACATTATTCAGTTCTCTATTTGCTTCTCTATACTACTTCTTCTTGCTGTCATGACAACGGAAATAATTAGCTATATTAGCGCCAATGTATAGAAATCTACGGGATCTATTGAGATTTATGATTATTGCTCCGCTCCCTTGGATGGTAGCGTGATGATATATAGCCTATGGTACTCCTAGATATTGTAGCTTTTTATAGATGAAAGAATCATTGAAATCGGTCCATTAGTTTCGGAGCCTATTCGTACAAACAAACAACAAAAAAATCAAATCTTTCCTCTTTATAATATTGATTGAGTTGTGGTACAGTCCAAGGAGCACATGCTGTCCCTAGAAAGTCAGTTCATACCTTGACGACGTCGAGAAATTATTTTCATACTTCGCTTAAGGTACCCGGTATTAGGTATATGAATGGGGAACATGTACGAGTATGATGGTAAAGTGTTCCAGCTCTTAGTGAAGGAATTTTCGAAGTGATGTCGTCGATTGCGCCTTATGGGGATGCCAACTTAGGTCTACCTTATTATATATTGTAACAATTTTTTGGCCTCAATTAATAAAATGCGCGCTGCTGACCCTGACGGAATTCCTAATACGTTTCTTGAAAAACCCAAACACATTCACAGCCAAAGCTGTTATTTATAATATAGGAAGTCAGAACGAAATCGCTCTATAAAAGAGATTATTTTTATCCACTTTAACAAAAAAAAACCGTATATATTCGGACGTCTGTAACTGTACTGTAACAATTTATAAATCATAAACTACTAATGAATAAGAAAAAGAAAAGTATCTTATTGTAACCCCAAACTTAAACAAAACTTTCGCGCCCAAAATAACGTCATTAAGGCGTTATCAACTGTCATCAGACGAAATTAGAAACATTCAAACAATCCTGAGATACAATTCTTTCATCCACTTACATTTGCTACACAATTTACAACCTTATAACCTCGAAAATAAAACTGTTTACTTTATAAAACTATTATACTGTCAATTTCGATTCGAATTCCCCAAAAATGTCCTCAAAACACTATATTGAAGCGTGGTTAATAGGAATGAAATGGAATGCTTTTGAATATCGTGTCACCATGAATAAAGTTTTGATTGAGACGTGGCCATGTTGTCGCAAGTACATTTAAGTGTCTGTAATAGACGCCAAGTGACAGGATATTATTACTTAATAGGGTGTTCATTTGGTATGTCATTATTAAGTCGTTTATGTTACAAATAGAAGACTGACGGCTACTTGTAGGCAGTAATTTATGAATGAGGAATGGAATTCAACATGTTTTATAGGTTAGGTTCTATTATAAGTATGCGATTTAACGAATTATTTCTCTGTTATTCTCTATTATGCATATTCATTTCGGTTTAAAGTTTGTTTTCAGGAGACCTGGGATCATTTATTGCTTTGATTGATATATTGCTTTTCCATGAGTGATAACGTTCCGATAGAAATTCTGTTCGTGTCAAGCCCAGAAGGTTTTGGTAGAACCCTATACACTCTATATGACTATATTTCATATTCAATAACATGATGAATAAGACTTGTCAGTGATATAATGGGGTACTAGAATGAAATTTTAATTCCGAAGTGTGAACCGTTACAGCATCGTTCAGTAATAGTGTATTCAATGTTACACTATAATTATCAATTAAATGATGACCTCCGTGGCGTGGCGGTATATTCCCAATGTGCGCCTTGGCTCCCAATACTCAATCAAATAATAATATCCCAAAATCTTCATTGCCACCCTAACATCTAACTCCAGTAAATCTACCCATCTATAACTAGACAACGTTTCAACGTGACAAACTGACAAGGTTCGGTAAACAATGCATCTTGGAACTTGGAACAGCAAAGAAATTATTTTTGTGATTACATCCTGCTATTATACCTATTAAATACATGTATACATAACGGAGGAGGAGGACGTAGGACATGACGGTATCTCCAGTCCTAATTAAGCAGTCTGACTGGGTACTTGCCATACAGAATACCGCAGTCAATAATAACCTTGTGTTATGTTTCCAGCGGTGAGTATGGTAACCAGAGTGCAGTTGAGACGTTTTGTGTTGTCAGTGGGAAGACCGAGAAACCCTTCTTTGTCTTCTGCACTGACTGCACAGAGACTCTCTTAACCTTCTCTACTCCCCCTTCTCTTACAGGTCCTCAGTTCATCTAGCTGAGGGCGTCCTACAGTCCGGTTATCTTCTAGCGGTCTTCACTCTAGACTCTAGTACACACATGAATTTGCTTCCTTTTTCATATCAAGGTAGACAGAAACAACAACCCGCCATCCGTTTCATCATTACACACTTCACTAGCTTTCTCCTTCTACACTGTCATTAAAATTTTTATGTAAATGATCTGCAGAAGCCGTTTGACCTCTTTATATTGAACTAATTTAAAAATAATATGTGTGGTCGTATATCACTGGCGTCTAACATGATCAAAGACATACGTTTGTCTTTATTGCAAAAGAAACAGCTGTATAAAATATTGTTTCAATGGAGTTTGATGCTTATAAAACACTTTTATATCGCTGGATAGAGGAAGAATGAATTTTTAGAATCAATTACGATATTTTTAGTTTATACATAAGTGTTTACACAGAACATAAAAAACTAGTAGAAGTGTGACACGACATATTCAGTAGCAAAACCGATGTCGCCAAACTCACACATACAACCGTTAATAATACCTTTATATATGAAATTATCGAAATTTTCTTACAGATCCATGAGTTCGTTATTCCTGTAATACTTATTTCCATTATTTGTTTGAAAGTCGATATCAAGATTTTACAAGTCTGTGTTAAATTTTCTTTTTATTGGCCGTTTGATGAAGTAAATTCGATTTTCGAAAACGGCAATTTCATATGTAACGACCTAATTTAATCTGTCACTTTCCTATACTTACCTAGGTTTTGTGTAATAATATGTATGTTACTGTCCCTCTAAGTATTAATATTAACTATTAACCAATTAATTTTAAAGTACAAGTACACTTGTTCATATTAAATTGTATACAATAAAAGTACCTATCAGGTATATAAGCATAGGTATCTCTTTTGTCGACTATACGTAAACAGTGGGATCTAGAAGTTTGTCCAGATGCTTCTTCGCATGTCTCTTGTTCTGGTTTCATGCAGACTCGAAGTTTTATTGTTTCATGGGAGCCCCACTGGCTTTGATTCTGGTACTTAGGAGTATGAATAAGGATGAAAAGAATTCCAAAAGTGCACTTAGAATGTACTGAAAATACTCACATACCTATCCTGTTCTTCATTTCAGCACCAAGTTAACCTGAAATTAAGAGAATACAGGATTAAAATTCGTTTAAAAATATTCTAAAACAACTGGCCTTTCGCAAGCCACAGCTGTACATCGCTGGACATAGACTTCTCCCAATGTTGGGAAGCTTTGGTCTAATGTTTTCACGGTGTCCAGATGGGTTGGTACAGCATTATAGTTCCAATTTTCCTTCCCTCATAGTGATTTTGTCTGTGATTGCCGTTATTTGCCTCTTACGACATTGACGAAGAGATCCCAGTAGTTTCATTGTCCAACTCCATTATGGAATTACTATCATGATTTTCTGATCGTATTCCCAACTCAGATCAGTCGCATCTTAGTTAGACTAGAGATCCATCGCCATCGATCGGACCTCAACAACCTATACTTATTGGCGATTGACTCGTAATGACTGCCATATTATTTTGGTATGACAACCGGGACCGATGGCTGAACATACTCTCCGACGAAGGCATATGGGGTGCGTGCTCTGGAGCTTTCGCGGACACTTCAACCCTATTGGATCGTTAGAGGAGTTCTCTTCAAATAAGTCACGTTAACTACCACCACTATTCAATAGCTGTCACCCAGATCAATGTTAATCACTTCATAGTATAAAACAAAAACCCCGCGTTCTCTGTCTCTATATCCCTATGTCCTTATGTCCTTTTATATGTTTAAATCTACGCAACAGATTTTGATGCGTATTTTTTTCATAGATAGTGATTGAAGAGGAAGGTTTATATGTATATAACATCATGCTACAACCAACTAGTGCGGAGCAGAAGTGAAAAATGTTGCAAAAACGGGGTAACGCAGACGAAGTTGCGCGGGTCAGCTAGTATAAATATATATAACTTGGTTCATTAAAGAAAGGGTTTATAAATGGCGGACGTTATCACTTCCTCTCGCTCGCACACTAGCACTGTCTATACTCACTCACGCGCGTACCGTCAACACAAAAAAAATATTGATCTTTATTTTCTTCCACGCTCTGTGCTCTTGATGCGATGCATAAAAGAAAGGATTCTTAATGTCGGCTTGTACTTGCGTTGACAGATAGTACACCTAGCATACAAAATTACATTTTTTTTTTCAGTTAAAAAAAAATATAAACAAGACCGTTGTTCATAATAATGTTAGTTCTTTATTTTAACTAACATCATGATCTTGCATGATCCTCCTTATAGAATGTGATATACGTTCCTTTTTCAGGATGAAAGGACTCTATGTGTAAAAGTAGGTACTGTTTCCGATGAAAACAAAAATAGATGCCGTCACGTGTCGCGGGCGAAGCCGCCGGCCGCAGCTAGTTGGAAATTATTACGACCCGGTCTTGTTTTTATTATTTTTCATATGAAAAAAAATATTTGAAATTTTATATGCTAGCTGTACTTTCCGTCAACGCAAGTACAATTTATAAAACCTTTCTTTAATGCACCAGCTTATATTTACATTAAGCGGGAATCAAATCTCTGACTACACTTCGCCGCTACGCTACTGAAGTTATTAAAGTGCAGAGTACATTTTAATAAGATTAATGCCCTGGCAAGTGGACCGGATTGCATCATTAATATAATATAATATATAATAACACGTAATTAGATATATTAAATTTGTCGAGATAGCCACAGTCCCTACAGATTCATATCAGTGATAAATGTTATTGGTGTTCCCTTGCCAACGTTGCGTCGAGTCCTCGATATCCATATTTATTGACTACTAGCTGTTACTCGCGGCTCCGCTTGGCTCAAGATGTCGGAATATATTACTCAGGGTGACTGTAGCTTTCCAATTGTGAAAGAATAAGAACACACACACAGACACACACACACACACACACACACGCACGCACAAAGGCACACACGTACGCACGCACGCACGTACGCAAATCATTGCAAATCTGAGTGCTCAATTCAGATTATAACTAGCTCTAAACACATTTCCGTTCAACAGTTACTATAGAAAATTTATAGGGTTCATAACGGTTCATAATAAATTAAATGACGTAGTAGTTAATAGCCAACTACCTATTTAGGTAATCTGTGGTCGTAGGTACAGTTTGTTTCCTGTAATTTTGTACGAAGTGAATGAGTGTTTTTAAATTTTAAATAGGTATATAGGTTCGAAACGTATCATCAAAATGGATAGCATTCAGAAAGTACTGTTATAAAAATCAAAATTAATTTATCAAGCGGCCAATAAAAACAAAATTTAAGATAGAGTTGTAAATTCTTGAAATCAACTTTCAAACAAAATATAAATAACGGAAATAGCTATTAAATTACAAGAATAACGAACTCGTGAATCTGAAAGAAAATTTTGGCTATTTCATTTGTAAATACCTATTAAGTATATTATGTCCATGGTGTGCGCGGCGTAGCGGGGGGGAAGGTATTGCTCCCAAGTCACAAGAACACGGTTCTCTGTTCATTTTAGTTTTAATTTTTTCTACCGATTGATATTACCTACAGGCCACTCCTAAATACTTAATCATATGAGGGATATTTTACACAAGCATTTTGGTTAGACAAATGTCTTCATAGTATAGATGGTCAATAAATGATATAGCTCAAGTATCATTCAAATACCAATAGCTACATGTAGTATATTTCAAGTTATTTTAATTTAAATTGTAAATTAACTAATTTAAATCAAATTATCTATTTACATGACATTTCTTTTATTTATTTTTGTATTATGACTTGTGTCATTTTGTGATTAATTTTATCAAATTCGAAGACCATAAGGCCTTTTCCTAGTTTGTTATGAGAAGAAAAAAGCAGAAGTTAACAATTATGTTTATTACATTAATTAATTCATTATTTTCAATCGGTCGAAATTAAATCGCGCGTGTTTACAAGGGCCGTCTATCTCCAGTTTCCACGCACAGTCAATATTTTACTATCAATAAAGTACGCGAAACAATTTCAATATATCTAATAAACGAAAATATAGTCTTCACACGTGCGACGCGAGCGCATAAACAGTCGCGGCGTCCAGACGGCGCGCGGTGGCGCAATATGTATGCTATTGGTCCCTTCAATTATCATGTCGATATTGGACCACCATAAGATGGCACGCTCCACTTAATGATGACGACCTCCGTGGCGTGGCGGTAGTGAACGCGACTGCTACGCAGGAGGCGCGGGTTCGATTCCCGCTCAGTGGAAATATTTGTGTGCATGAATATAAATATTTCCATTGGTCTGGGTTTTCCTATGTCATCATCATTCCCTGAACATTTTTCCCAACTTAGTTGGGGTCGGCTTTCCAGTCTAACTGTGATGCGGCTGAACTTCGATATTTTCCGTGAAGCGACTGCCATCTGACCTCCACAGCCAATGGTCTAATGACCAATGGCGATATCGAAGTTCCAAGTTAGGCTGGTTGGACTTTTGAGGGCTCCAACTACCCGAAACGACTGCCATAGATGTTTGTATGGCAACCGGGACCGACGGCTTAACGTGCTCTCCGAGGCACTTATAAACCTGCGATAAATACACACATAACTTCGAAAAGTATCGAAAAGTCATTGGTGTGTGCCATGGTAAACCTGGGATCGAACTCGAGACCTCGTCTCAGCAGTCCATTACCCATACCACTAGGCTACCGCGGCTTTTTGTTCCTATGTGTTCCTATGTATAATATGTATATATTTACAAAAAAAATATCTAAGTATATTTATCCGCATTCTAGAACCCATAACACGAGCTAGATAAACTATGCTTATCATGGGTCTAGATGGCGTTGTGTAGATTGTCCTAGAATATTTATTTATTTATATTTAATGATGCAGTTGATCTTACCTTACAGGTATGTACAAAAATCGGCAAGTAACTTGGCAAGAACCGTCAGCGCATCTGAGACGATTTTTGGGTCTCTTTTGCGGTAAAGCAGAGATGATTTAAAATAAATGATCGCATTCTGGTGAATGAATAGATTAATGACAATCACTTTTTGTGTCTCTAAGTGTACGATGCGCGAACTTACCCCAACTGCAACAAAACCTTGCCAAGTTAGATGCCGTGCACTGTACGCAGATACAAAGTATGAATGTAGAAGGCTTTAGGAGCAGAGGTAGGCCCAATGAAAGATGAGTGGATTGTGTGAAGGAAGATATGGTAAAAAGAGTGACTGAGGAAATGAATGACTGAATGAGGATTCCTTACCAGCGCACGTGTTTCTTCTGCCTACATTCTCGGGTCCTTTAAGCGGGGCGTGAAAAAGCATCTGAAGAGGACGTTAAGCTGAGCACCACCATTGTAACACTGTACGTGTTTGTAATGAGGGTCACCATTCATTCCCGAAACCCTTAGCTTTATCGAGCAGCTCGGAAAATCAAATTATTAAGATCAAATAATATCTTTATTGTTTGTCATTATAATATTATTTTATCAAGTGGTCATTTTTGGATAATATAAAAGTAGTTAACATCTCTATTTATGGATTCTTTAAGAAAAATAATCTTCGCCTCATATTACGTGGGACCGAAAATACACGAAATGTTGGCGTTAATTCACCTCTGCCTACCCCTACGAGGATTCATGAACTTATGTATTCTGTAAGGTAGGTACGGTGAACACTTTACATCAGGTGCATAGTTATACATAGTCTGTAAAAAAATAATCGAAAAGAATGACTTGACTTGAATACATTTACAGAAAGACTTTATCATTCATAACTCTCAGCATGAACATGCTCAGTCAGTTTTATGAGACATTCATTGAGCATCTATGAAGAATACTTATTAAGATGTAATTACGATACATCCGCATGTCACCAATAAAAATAATTCAGTTGCCACCATTTGAATGTCAAAGAGTGTTTCTTATATCCAACAATTTGCACAACCAGTGGCGCCAACATTGCTATATCACCACGAGGTTCTGCAAGCGATAGAATAATCACAAATGTAATAGATCTTATTTCTTAAGGTGTAAAGTTGAATATAGAGCGTTCGTGTTTTCTATCTGCAGTTGTAACTTTGCCGTAGTATAACGCGAGCCGACTTCGCTGTAGGATGCACACAAAGTATTGACTCGTTTCAAAACGAGTACTCATACAAATTGTTCATTAAACAGCAGTTTGAATTGTCCCTTTCCTTTTACGATTTGTCATTCCTTCTCGTTTTCTTTACAACGGGATGGCGCGAGTAGGAGTTAGTTTCACAAATTGCTTTGGAACGTGCATCGAGACCTAATCGATATGAATTGATTCCGTATCGAAGCTTATTAGAATGTTAGTGAAGTGATAGATTCGTTTAATCACTTACAATATGCAACGAAAACGATATTTTTTCATTGCACGTCAATTTGACTTTACCTCGTCTGATGGTAAGCTGAAGTCAAAGTCTCAGGAATGAGGGTCACCATTACAAAGACGTACAGTACTACAGTTGCAGGTGCGTAGGTATGTTCTGTTCTACCAGTAGCCTTAGCACGAAATAATATCAAATTCGTAATGTAAAGGTATCGATATACCGGAGCATTGCGATTGGCGGGCTACACACGCACTCAGGTTCACAAGAGGCAGACTGCCAATCACAATGCTCCATTTTCTCGAAACCGTTACATTACGAATTCGATAGGAGTTCATGCTAGTGCTACTGGTTGTTATAACACAGGTAAGACAGACACTAACACACCTTCAATTGTATGATTTATAGCAGAAACTTAGACAAGAGGAGACATAACTTATGTACCTACTGCTTAACGACTTGCGTTAAGACGGACACGACAAGGTTTTGCATCATTAGTTTAGAAGTAATTTTCTAAAATAGTTGTTCTATGTTTTGGTCTCTTTGTAACATACGACAAAGAAATCGATTTTGTAAAGTAATTAGCAGAAAAACTTACCACAGGGCCACAGAGCTGTATTTTACTCACTTTTACACACATGTTATTAGATGCTCTCAACAGGTTGCAGCGACGCGCGATCCGCATTATTGGGAGTCCTAAGGTCACAAATACCCTAGAACCTTTGCAGATGTGTAGAGATGTTGCGTCATTGTAGCACTGAACGTGTTTCAAATGGTGACCCTCTTTCAGGAGACTTTGCCTTCAGCTTAACATCAGGCGAGGTGAAGTCAAATTGACGGTCATAAAAAAAAAGAAATACCAAGAAAAATATCAATGTTAAGAAGCATTTTGCTGTTCATAATGAACGCATTCCTCTGGGATTCCCGCGCACTGTGTTATCATGTAAAACAAGGTAACACAATAGTGTCGGAATATTATTAGTTCTCAGTAGCTATTGCTGTGTCTAGACACCACACGATACCTCCCGGCAGACAGGCCGCGATGACCAAAACACAAATGTAAAGCTTACTACGACGACTTGTAAGACTCAACTCGATTCTCTACTTGCCTCTCTATACTACTTTTCCTTGCTGTCGATATTGGCATCAATATGTATAGAAATTTACCGGATCGTTTGAGGTTTATGATTAATACTCCGCTGCCTTGGATGGTAGCGTGATGATATATAGCCTATGTTACTCCTAGATATTGTACCATTTTAGAGATAAAAGAACTATTGAAATCGGTCCGATAGTTTCGGAGCCAATTCGTTACAAACAAACAGAAACAAATCTTTTCTCTTTATAATTTTAGTATAGATTTCATCCTGTCCTACTAGTAGTAAAAGTCTCTGTAGCCGTCTGCAGCTTAGTGGCTAAGGAGTCGGTCTTACGATCAAGCATTCCTGGGTTCGAATTGTTATTATGTGTGTTAAATTTTAATTTGATGCAAAATAAAAACTCTAGGGTCCACTAGCTAACAAAATATATCTCCATGATGGATAAATTAGTATTGAGGTCACGATTTACGTATTAAAGGACACGTCAACTTTGTTGATCAGCTACTGAAGGTCATGATTTTTTCACGATCCAATTGATAAGATCGCTTGCTGATAAGTGATTACATATACATAAGGTTATTAGCCGTGATATTCTGTAGGGCAGAGATTCCTTAGTCAGACTGCTCCGTTAGGATGGGAGATACCGTCATGACTTAACTCCATCAATCTATTTCTATTTTTAAATTATCATAACATAACATAAACTTTTAAACTATCGCGGCGTTTACTCATAGTGTTTATGAATTTCGGGACTTCACGCGATATATTTTTTGAAAACTTACTTTTGTCGACGTTTCGGGTGCGTTGCATTCAACCTTACATTATTACAGCCTTACATTCAACATTAAAGTGATGGAGGGTAGGCAGACAAAAAATGTTTCCTGCACACCGCGCGACGCTCGCAGGCCAGTCAAGTCGTGACCACGGGTGCTGCAACGCATCCGAAACGTCGACAAAAGTAAGTTTTCAAAAAATATATCGCGTGAAGTCCCGAAATTCATAAACACTATAACATAAACTCACGCCTACATCCCGGAAAGGAAGAGATGCTAGCACCCACATTTCGCCATTTTATGTTTAGGTCTCAATGTAATAGGTGGCGTCTATTGCCACTAACCGGGCACTTATAAAACCCTGCGATAAATACACACATAACTTCAAAAAGCATCGAAAAGTCATTCGTGTGTACCATGGTAAAACATCGAACCCGAGACCACGTCTCAGCAGTCAATTACCCATACCACTAGACTACCGCGGCTTTTTATATTTCCGTTCTAATTATTATATTTTCAATCAAGAAGTACCTGTATGTGTGTAGAACGTGTCAAATCTAAATTAGACCTCTCACTATATGTATTATTATAACACTCCCCGTATGTAAAACTATATTCGTACCGCAGAGGTATTTCTAAGAAGGTAAACATAAATCTATCTGAAGCACTTATAACGAATGTCTCTTTTGCTGGTGGTCCAACGATCATATAAATCTTTAGCTATTGATATCATAAATTACACCTGTCATTGGCTTTATTTTTTATTCGGTCGTAGAAATACTTTTAGCCCAGCTGCTCTAGACATCGTATTTGTAGTAAAAGTTTGTTGAATTCATGGCATAAAAACAATGTTATTCAAAATTGGGTCCTGTGGTTTCGGTTATGTATTGTTTTTTCTATTCCCTAGAATATTCTTTTTTTGAAAATATCAATATGACTTCAGCTCACCTGATAGTAAGCTGAAGACAAAGTCTCAGGAAAGAGGGTCGCCATTACAAACACGTAAAGGCTTACAATGGTGGCACTCAGTTTGACGGCCTCATCAGATGCTTTTTCACGCCACGCTTAAAGGACCTTCTTTTAAAATGAAGGAAAGAGCGTAGACGTCATAAAGCCTCTTCCATTAATGATCAGATATTATTGATTGCAGGTGAAAATGACTTGAGTTCCAAAGAACTTAGTAGAGCTCCATTTACCCACTGCTCCACACTTACTCCACTACTTTCTGGGTCCAAATTATACGTACAACTTCTACTTGAAATCAAAATTCAACTTGACAAAATTCTAAAGACAGCGAGTGTACGGTAGTTGTAAATATAATACGGGCAAATAAATAACCAAACATTGTTATTTTTTTTATATATAATATCACGCCTATATCCCAGAAGGCTAGGCAGAGGTGCTAGAACCCACATTTCGCCAGTTTATATTTAGGTCCTATTGTAATAAGTGGCGAGCCTATTACCATCAACCGGGCACTTATAAACCTGCGATAAATACACACATAACTTCGAAAAGCATTGCAGTGATTGGTGTGTGCCATGGTAAACCTGTGATCGAATGAATTGTTATTATAATTAGATATCCAGCTATTAGAGCTGCTATGTGAACTACATTGGGGTTACTCTTAACTATAACAGATATTCCCGGAACTGTTTACCAAGACGACGATGAACATATCAAAATACAAATGACTTCATACAAGTAAGTAGTACGAAATAAACCTTCACAATATCACCGCTCAATGTTATTTGCTTGAAATATATGTAACTGAAAGCAATTTATATCGCATAATAATACAACTGAATAGGAATGAGAACATTATAGAATGTTTGAAAGTAGCCAATCATGGCAAAGTTAGGAGAAAATCCGATGTATAGGATGAAAGTAAGATCGTAAATATGACATAGAGAATGTATATGGATGACAATAAGGGGAGAACAAAGTATAATAAAGATGGATTGTGTGAAAGACGGCTTGGCCGAGAAGAGAATAAATTATATAAAGCATGTATGTACAGATGAGAATTCCCAGTCAAGTCAACCTGAAATAAGCATGATATGAGATCAAAATGTTAATGTTGATGAGAATGAAAGGTGAAATACATAATAATAGCCACACTTTTGTAATAACCATTTGTTTCAATTGCTTATATATACAAATTATTATCAAAAACAACCTTTCAATAAATAAAGTGTGTGATATAAATATTCTCTTAATATATCACCATATTCTCATAGAACGAAATTTATGCAAAGCAATGTATAAATTACATCCGTTCATGAATAAATTTTATATAAAAATAAAACAGATGCAGGCAGGCATGCTGTACGGAAGTACATTTTCCTACCAAACTACAGAACAAATAATTCGATATATTTATGTAAATAGATTACGAAGCCAATAAATCATTGACAGCTATCACCGGATGCAATCATAACCAGCACGTGTTGGTTCAACAAATATTGTGTTTTGGTGTTGTTCTGGCGTATTTATATGTATTAACCATGTATAGCCAAGATCCAAAGAATATATTTATGTAATATATCAAGAAGTAACATCAAGAAACTTTTAAAACTACTCGCAATATGTATACTGGTATCAGTAAATTAAATGTTACTAGATTAGATAAAGAGAGCTAGTTGTAGTTGTAGAGATAGAGAGCTAGTTGTAAGTAAGTGATAATAGTACACAAAAATTAAAACATCATACCTATAAGATCATATCAATCCTTGTTGTCGTCAGTGTAAGTCTCCATTTGTTAGCGTTGACTTACGTCATACCATAAGGCTCTATTAGCCTTGTGGTAAGCCATAAGTGATGATGATTTCAAAAGTTGATGTCTCGAAAAAAAAAATTGAAGAATTTAGATGCATGGAGACAATTTTCATCAAACTCAGAATCCAGTATTCAATGGTTGTGACATAGTAATAACTACACACGCTATTTTAACTATCACAGAATATCAAATTAAGCTATTTAAATACATATCAATATTAAAAAACCGTAACTTAATCACTACCAATAAAAACAAATTTAACTTTAAAATGGGAGATTAAACGATCGATCTATTAAACCGTGGATTACCAAATGTAAATGGCCGCGGTATTAAGATCTTGAAGTTGAATTTCTAAATATCTGACGTTAAACATGAAATGTTGAACGAATTTTGTAATACCAATAGATTTTTATCTGAAGAGTTGACGTTGATCCTATTATTGCCACAAATCACGAAAGTCATAAAATACTAAAAGAGTATGCAATAAATTAGTATTGTCAGAGAACAAGTCTCATTATGCATAATTAAATCAGTTTCTATTTAAATCTGGGTGTGAGAAAATACTTGTCGTAGCTCAAAGGTTGAGTTATTTTAGATTCTAACATTTATTGTTATCACACTGGTTTGAATATTTAGATCAATGAGTTTATCTTTAAGAGATATAATATTTACATTACTAAACCGTTCAAAAACGTTAAAGTCTTTGAATTTTTCATAGCACATTATGTTTTTTTCTTCCTATAGTTCTGGGTGCTATGAGCGGAGCGTGAAAAAGGCCGCCATTGTTAGATTGTTAGTGTCTGTAATGGTGATCTTAGGTACTTTGCCTTGACAGTCTCTGTGACTGTCTCTTGACAGTCTGCTTGGCGGTAGTAAATGCGTCTGCTATGCAGGAGGCGTGGGTT
Organism: Pelosia muscerda; assembly: GCA_963691645.1. Taxonomy (NCBI): domain Eukaryota; kingdom Metazoa; phylum Arthropoda; class Insecta; order Lepidoptera; family Erebidae; genus Pelosia; species Pelosia muscerda. Next base: position 1,264,300 of record OY829114.1, on the reverse strand, counting down.
CAATTTCCACTCAGTGCAAATATTTATATTTCCATATTATTTACATTGGTCTGCTCGTGCCTCGGAGAGCAAGTTAAGCCGTCAATCACAGTTTTCATACGAACATCTATGGCAGTCGCTTCACGGCAAATATTGAAGTTCTTAGGTTAGAAAAACTGACCCTGGACTCTGAGGTGACAGCTTTGGATACAACCGGGATTATCGCAAGGATGATGTGGTGGTTCCTTCGGCTAACGAAGAAGCGGGAAGTCATATTGATGTGTCCTTAAAAAATATAGATCATAGTGGTATTTAAAACAATAGAAAATATTCTCACTTTTAAACTTTCGCGTTGCATGATATGTTGTTAACGAAACCCGGGTAAATATAATATGATATGGTAAATACAACCTTTTGATTTGACTGCTGTTTCGGTCAGGTTGCACTAGCCGTGGTTACAAGCTTCGCTAAACAATAAAAGAAATGATAATGACCATTAACTTGTGTTTGATTCCATTTTGTCAAATGTTTACGTTTTATCAGACATATTCAACAAAGAAAGCGTACTTGTATCAATCATCCATTCTATATTGTTACACCTCTTTGTTTTGACTTCATCAGTTCCGTTCGACCACTAATTATTTTACCGACAGACATGTTTACTAACAACTAGATCTGGGACCTGATTGTTTTATATTATCTTCGCACTCTACGTTTATAATATAACTAACTGATTAGTGTATCATACAAAATGCAGCATATTTACAAATCTTTTGACAAGTCTATATCTATAAATAGATTGTGATACGCAAATTGATTCATTAATATTATGCAATTTATTGATTCCTTGATTTAATTGAACCAGTGATGGTTCCACCAGTTAGGTAAGTATATGCCCCTCTATTTTTTTTTAAATCTTTATTCTATATCAGTCTCTTGTTCTGAAAACTAAACCATTATATTGGATCTTTAAAGGTGTATTCCACTCTCCTTTTTCTATCATGTCAATGGCATTTCAATTTTCAAATTATACTATTTCCAGTATGACACTCATGAATTTGTCTCATGCAAAGTCAAAAACTGATGCTGTCATCTGACGCTACGATATAAAGTCGTCGCCTACGAGATCGCACCTTAAAAATTAAACAGATACGACCACCCGTCAAACAATGGTCAAAGTGCTAATCTTCATACAGTGAAAATTTAAAAATCCATTACGTAACAAAGCGCGGCATATTGACACCACACACAGAATATTATTACTAAAACAAACAACGACGCATAGAATCATGACTACTGCGAGTTCAATTTGATTAAGAGATTTAACACAGTCAATATTAACTAATAAATTTCATAACACTGAATATATTGATGACGCAAACGAATTGGAACTTACAAGTGATGGAATAAAGTTGGTTATTGAATGGTCTGGCCGTGTAAGAGCGGAGGTGCCAATAGAAATGTTTCATAATGTTTACGAAAAGCGAGCTATAGTGAGGAAGAATCGATTAGTTAGTGAGTTCGGTAAGTAGCAATTAAAACGGGAGGTAGTTAGAGAACCACGTGATATTTGAAACTTGGAAACAGATGTTGAGCATAATAGGTGTACTGTTTTTATTTCTATTCGTAAATACCTTTTTAGCCCTTGATTCTGCTTTTTAAGAAGGGGGTGTCAAATGAGTCATGACTACATGTACTGCTGTTTCGATATCTATGGATGTGTAGGAATTTATTTTAATAATTAATCCATTCCTGGTCATTTATTCTTGTGGACTTTTTTCTGCGTTGGACAATTCCCACGGATACCTACCCTTCACAGTAAGCGAAAGTGGTTATGTCGGACTCAACCCGACCAAACCAGCACCGCTGTTTTGGGCCATCAGTTGCGAAGGGTAAGGTAGCCTTTGACCTATCCCTCACACCCGGACCGATCCAAACAAATATGAATTTCCTATGTATAATATTGTTAGCATACATTAATTCACCTTGAACTTACCATTGAAATAATAGTTTGAATCGCTATAAACAGTAATAAAAGGATAAATAAATATCTAATTCCCTACATGGGCTAGAGTAGTGGAGTTATATCCTCTTTTACGAGTTGTATACTCATCTCGTGATCTTGTACTCGTAAAATGAAGAGTAAAGTGTGTACACAGCTTTATATTGTTTTGAAGTTTGCAATACTTTTGATGTTTAGCACGAGGTGAATGTAAGTATCGATATTTGGCCAATAAAGTATTCAATTTGCTGTACACATAAACTAGACAAGATTAAATTTTATGAAATAAGTGAAGTAGAAACTTAGAGGCGAATTTATAAGGAGGTTAAAATTAATTCAGAAGATGGATGCAGTTTTAAGGATGTCCTTTTATAAGACTTTAAAATGTGGCTAATTCAAGAGTAGCATAAACCAAAGCTGCTCGTCACGGAGACGATTTTAAATTACGGTGAGTACGAACAAGACAGTAGACAAAAATATCCTCGGAAGCCTTCATGTAAGTACATGAAATCACAGACAAACTGCTGGGAAAGGTGTCTTTACTAAAATTGTTTTGAAAAGTTTCATTATCAGGGATGCCCATAACCGAGCGAAATTAAAAAGTAAAAGTTGGAAGGAGGTAAGAGTTGGAGATTTGGAGAGAACATCTTTTTTAAAAATACACTACAGACGTAATGATGATGATTATAATAATTAACGAGAAAAATTATACACCAAATTACGAGTATATTATAAACCTCATCGAACTTGATCAGGAATAAATTGGAGGATTTAATATATAATAAATCGACAACGATGAATGCAGTGAATGGATACAAATAGATCGAACCTGGTTTATTTCCTTTTACGTTCGGATTTAGTTCGAGCAACTGCGTGCGGTAAGAGAGTGCAATAATAATAATACCTATATATGCACAAGAATAATCTTATTAGTGGTGAAAGTTTGTCTGCTTGGAAGTATGTAGACCACCCTGTAGTTAAACTTGGATCGGATATTTATCACCGTTAGTAGTCCGACTGGGCAAATACCTACATCCTACAGAATACTGAAGCTCAAAATAACCTTGTGTTGTGTTTTCGGTGAGTAGGGTACCCAAAACTTAAGGATGAGTTTTTTAGCTGTCAATAGGAATATTACTTTGTCTTCTGCGCTGGCGGCACAGAAACTTTCTTAACCTTTACTCTAACCCTGACGGATAATTTCTTCTTCTGTCGAGTCGACGGAACTTCCTTGACTTGTCATCGTGGTGTAATATAATACAATACGTAGATTAGTTTCAGATTCTTGGCAAATGAAATACTATAACTAACTTGCGTTGAAAAAATTAAATAAATTTACATGCAAAGTTTGGTTTATAATAGTCTTGAGCTTATGTGCGAATAGTATAACAATAAAGTCCTAACTCGAGTCGTAAAAGTTAAAAGTACTCCTAATAATTCCATCACATTACTTTCTTAGGTTTTATGATTGCAGGAATTAACGGTACAGAAGATATCGGTTATTTTTACAATCCTTACATCGATTCATGTCCTCGTAAACTGAAGAATTTACTTGCTGATGTTAACTTCCTAGAATGTCTTCCCTCGCTTATAAGCATAAAGCTTTCGCGTTATATCAAAATGTGAAATAAAGGACAAGAAACATAGACCATGGAATCCTTAAAGAAGTTTTTAACGTATAATGTTTCCTTATAACTTTTTTATTATTGTAGGATTGTTTAAAAGCTATAAGAGTAATGGTGGCTTGGAATTAAAAAAAATATATCACAAGTTCTATTGCGACATGATATTAGCCATGAAAAGATATTTATTGGGTGAGGGAGGGAGATTCACCACTCACCCACGGTTTAACCATTCCAATATTATTTCAATAAAATTAAAAAAAAATATAACTTACCTACTTATGAATAATACGTAGTAACGAAAAAGTCACAGTTTTATTACAGGTTTCTTTTTGTTTATAGTAAGTTCCTCAAATTCATTGCACCTCACCTGATGCAGCACTTCACTCGTCACACTGCACCCTTATTTTCTTCATTATGTAGTCAATTGAAGTGAAATTAGAGTCAATTTATGGGTAAGTATATTAAAAGTATACATGCACACACTGAATAAAGACGAATTTGACTCAACAGTACTCTACCAGCTCTCTTTTAGATTAGAAATAAAAGAGGATGATGACTATTATAAAGAGAATTTTCATTTTAATCATGGTATGGTTAAGTAAGCATAGTTTAACTAGCTTGTGATAATGGGTTCTAGAATGCGGATAAACATACTTAGATACTTTTTTTGTTAGGTAAGTAATACATACATATTATACATAAAAACACCCAGACCAATGCAAATATTCATATTCATGCACACAAATATTTGCACTGAGCGGGAATCGAACCCACTCCTCCGCCACGCCACGGAGGTCGTCAATCGTCAATCATGTGTGTCACAAATTCATACACATAACAAGTGTATCAAACACCAGTGACGTTATATGTGTATCAGTACCAGCCTTGGTACAGATCACCGTTTCTTAATATGAAAACAAACAGCCCAAATAAGAACATGGATTTAACATGTCCAAAATAGACCTGACTTTAAAACATGTTGTAAATACATGTCGGCAGATCGGCCGTGATTGAAATATGGATGCAATGCGTCTGTTTGGTATTTTGGTAAAGATTAACGAGAGAATTTTTTTGTTTTTAACTTCGATTTAATGCCTAAACAGTGATGGCATTTGGGAGAAAGTAATATCGATAGCAAAAATATTACAAAGTAATTCTCCTACGGTACACCGTGATCATGGCGCTTGCAACAGCGCCGAAATATCGGTTACGAAAGGGAACCAACAAACATGGTAAATATCCCGATCGTTTTAACAGTGAATATCATAACTCATAACACATAGGTACCTTACCTTATTTATTCATAAGGATAACCATTACCATTACACGTCAAATCATTCTCCGTAATTACAATATTGTGTGTCCATTAACATTTTAATTCTAATAATTCCTAATGTTATAATAAATTGAATGAATACATACAGTAAGACCGCGGTAGCCTAGTGGTATGGGTAATGGACTGCTGAGATGAGTCTCGGGTTCGATCCCAGGTTTTACCATGGCACACACCAATGACTTTTCGATGCTTTTCGAAGCTATGTGTGTATTTATCGCAGGTTTATAAGTGCCCGGTTAATGGCAATAGGCTCACCACTCACCACATTGGGACCTAAACATAAACTGGCGAAATGTGGGTGTTAGCACCTCTGCCTACCCCTTCGGGGATATAGGCGTGATATTATATAAAGAAAACATTAATACAGTATTTATTAGAATTTAAATGTTAATCGACAAACATATTGTAATTACTGAGGATGATATATGATTTATTATACTTAGTATAACAATAAATAATAAAAACAAGTTGCATGTCTTAATCCCTCTGTATATTTTAGTCTATGGCCGAACCAGATAGACTTTCAATGAACGTCGGAGAGTTTGTGTTACGGTTGCCTTATTTATTCATTTACCTAATTTGGTAATGGACTATTACACGTGTCGTGTACTGTTAAACGTAATGCAGTGTCGGCCCTTGTTGAATGCTCATACCGAGGCACTAAATAGGTGAGAGGTTTATTGTGAATTTTTGGAATTAGTAGAAAACAGCTTACTTTACTTTGAACATAATAATCATCCCAACTTTTTTTTTATACCACTTAGATGGCGGACAAGCACACGGCCCACCTGATGGGAAGCGGTCACCGTGGCCTATGGACGTTTGCAACACCAGGGGCGTCACACTCGTGCTGCCTACCCTGTAGAATCCTTCTAATGCCCTTCTTGAAGAACCACATATTATAGTGGCTTGGGAAAACCACTTCTACACTAATCTACACTAATATTATAAAGAGGAAAGAATTTTTTTTGTTTATTGTAACAATAGACTCCGAAATTACTGAACCGATTTCAATAATTCTTTCACTAATCTAAAGCTACAATATCTAGGAGTAACATAGGCATCTATCATAGGTATAGGGCAAAGGTATATATCATTACGGTATCATCAAAGGGAGTGGAGCAATAATCATAAATCTCAATAGATCCGGTAGATTTCTATACATGGGCGCTAATATTGATAACAATTTCTGTTTTCATGACAACAATTGGGTAGGATGTACTAGAGTGAGACAATACATTTTTTTTCCTTTTTTTTATCGTGCGCAAAATCCCCACGGATACCACCTCCACCTAACCCGGTGGAGGTGATTATGTCGAACTTGAACCGACCAAAACGCACGCCGTCCATGGGTCCTTGATTGCCGGAGGTGAGATTATACAAGACGGAAAATGACGGATGGAAAATGTACCTACGGTTGAAGAAATAAGGGAAATTGAAAAGTGGGGAGATTGATAAATGAAAAAATTGGAGTTGGACAACCAAGTATTTAAATTCCTACCCTAACAATCTAAAAAAATAGGATACGTACAAGTTTCCATCATACGTTATAATATAAATAAACTCTATATTACAACATCCAAGAAACCACTGACCAAGTTACAATACAATAATTTTCAATACGACAACACGTCAAAACTCAACATAAACACAATAATTCATCGCTGCTATCACATAGCAATAACTTTTGAATATCCTTCAGAACGAGCAGTGAAAGCGCTATGAATTAGTTTTAACGACACACTTTACTCATAAATTACTCATGAAAAGCGCACTTTGACTACATTTTGGGTCCACAACTCATACATACATTTGTTCACACCCGTAATCTCCGAACGGGTAGGCAATAGGTGTATTAAACATCCACATTTCGCCAGCTATGATTTTCGGTATATTTATCGCTAGAATAGATTAGGGATGATTACTAAAGCTTAAGTAACCTAACCCAAAGTATAAAAAGTGTCCTAAAACGTCTTTCGTTGCATGTGGAATCTATTTATGATAGAACAAAAGTATGTTCTAAGTATGTTCTATGTGATATACATGATTGATATTGATAACACACTTGTAATTGTCCACTGTATTTATTTTTGTACCTAACCGGCTTCGTCTTGCGGCATTCTCAAAAGTTTACATTGACATTTACATTGGCAGGTTTACATTGACTATCAATGTAAATACATTGTCAATGTAAACTTTTGAGAATGCCGCAATTACAAGTGTTACAATTACAATCCATCTTATTAAATCATACGGCTGCAACACGTGAACTGATTTGTTCGCCTCATGCAAATTTTACACTTGTTTTATAATTTTGCAATAGTAAAGTAGCTCGTTTACAAGTCATGAATGTTAAATTGTATCTCGTATTTCCTTCACATAACCACTTACTTCAACTGCAAATAAAAGACGGTATTCGACAGTTTTGAAAGGAATTAAGTTCATGTTATGTTTAATAACTTACGTCCTTTTAACATGCTGTTGGTCTTAATCAGTACGATACATATTCTTAAGTTAATTAAATGGAATGTAGTTTAGATTCAATAATCACTTATCGGTTTACTATTTTGAGCACAGAACTTGTCTAGTATTACAAACATACAGCCGGTATTCTGCGAGCCAGATTACCTCTATCTTGCATCTTAATATTGTATGGATTAAGATCAACGTTTCCCAATGGGGGGTCGCAATTAAACCTGTATTAAGTTCTGTATCTAGACTAAGGTAATTATTGTAAATACACAAAAAAAAGCCCGCTGAGTTTCTTGCCTTATAAATATTAGTTGGATATTACTGAAGCGTTTGACCCCTTTCCTTTTATCGTGCGCAATATCCCCACAGATACCACCTCTGCTAAAACCGGTGGAGGTAATTATATCGAACTCGAACCGATTTAAACGTACGTCGTTTGTGGGTCTTTGATTGCCGGAGCTGAGATAATACAAGATATATCTCTCCCACTAAGACAGAAGCGTTTGACCCCAGAACTGCAAAAAAAACCTACAACAAGGCTATCTCCATTTATTGCAGGTGATGGTAAAACAGGCGCCGAAAATGTTAATGGGATGGGATTCCACACGTCCGCTATCATTTAATGGTTTGAAGAAAATATAATGCACATAAATAGGCAATAAGTATGCTGAAATATGGCAACTTGACAAGCATTCACATCTACCACCTGCTGAGTTAGAATTACCTAAAATCTATACTTCCAGACCTAAACCTTACGAACTACTCAATAAATAGCAGCAAACTAATATCGCAATATGTATAAATAACACTTGCTTTACCCATAAGTTCCTTCTTGATAGAGACATCAAATGAATTTATTACACTCATACATCAAATCGATATTCCCGCAATTATTAAGGTTAAAATTAAATTACATTTACTTTAGGTGATGAAGTTTTCACAATATAATTATGATATTATAATATCTAAGGTTGTTCGGTTGAATGCACTAATCTCTGGAAATACTGGTTCGAAAAAAAATTTTTTGGGTTGAATAGTCCGTTTACTGAGGAAGGTTATAGGCTATATATCAATATGCTGCTACTCAATACAGCGCAGCAATATAAATATCAACAAATCCGGCAGATTTTCACAAACGATGGGCTTATATAGTTGCGAAGTAAACCTTCTTTAAAATAAAATAAATCGGCTGGACTTTACAACTATATCTGGTTATAAGGACTCTAAAATCACGTCACTTCTCATGGAAGTGGAGCAGACAAATGTCAACAAATACAGTAGATTCCTACAAGTTAGATTCCTACAAGACTGGTAAAGTAAATTACGGGTTTTGAAGTAGTTTACTGGTGGTAGAAATTTGATGGCACAAATTTGTCATAAATTTCGACCGGGTGGGTACCACCGTGCACATGTGCGGAAAACCCTCCATAGTAATCCAACCTCGGTTGGATTGCGTTCAGGGGTCAGCAAGTGCATAGCCGGGCAGAGGTGGTGGTAGTCGCAGCATTAGTGGGACCAGTGGGTCTTGGCGTAGTCTGGTGGGTATGGCGCGGGGCGACCCGCCGAGCAGGGAGACCCGTAGAAACGGTGGTGCCGCTGGCCGCCCGCGGCATAGTACAGGGGCCCAACTGGGGCTAACCACCCTGGGAGGCTGCCTCACCAGGCCGCGCATAATCCCGATATGGTTCGTCGTGCCGGTTGGTGACCGGACGGGACCCCGGCGACCATATTCGGGGGGGTACGGGGGCCCTTCCGTTCGGCGCATCGGCTCTCACCATGCCTCACAATCACAGATAAAACCAATCTCCCGCGCTTTGTCACGCGGTGCTGCGACGACAATCACCTCTTTTTTCACGCCTTCTCTTACCCTCTACCATGGCAGTGCATATTAGAGATTATGGCAACACAGCGGCTCTTCATGTTCCCACTAGCTCGCTTTTCGAGGTGGAGTCCACTAACATCTGTGGGCTCCATGCAAACCTCAACGCCGTCCACCAACATCTTGAGACGGCGAAACCAGCCATGCTCTTTCTGACGGAGACACAAATATGCCGCCCTGACGACACGACCTACCTGCTCTACCCCGGCTATGTTCTAGAGGAAAATTTCCGTGCCAAAGCCGGGGTATGCGTGTTTGTTAGGGCGGCTGTTTGTTGTCGCCGTTTGCGCTGCCTTGAGGACCCATCCTTTTCTGTCCTGTGGGTACACGTAGACCATGGCTGTACTAGTCAAATCTATGTGTGCCTTTACCGTTCCCATACTGGAGATGCCGAGACAACTCGACACTTTGAATATCTGAGTCAGGCGGCAGATGATGCGCAGGAGCGGTTTCCAAACGCTGAAATGGTATTTTTGGGGGACTTTAACGCCCACCATGAAATCTGGTTGGGCTCCTCCAAAACAGACCATGCGGGAAGAGCCGCCCACGCGTTTGCTCTGGCTCACGGCCTGACCCAACTGGTACACGAGGTCACTAGGATACCAAGGGGGCCGGGCCTAGCACCCTCCTTGCTAGACCTTCAGCTGACGAGCCACCCAGACTAGTACAATGTCTCGGTGCGAGCCGCTTTGGGCAACTCCGACCATTGTCTGGTCTGTTCCAAGGTGCCTATCATAGCGCCCTCACGACCAGTGCAGGGAAAACGGCGTCTCTGGCACTACTCGTCAGCTGACTGGGATGGACTGCGTGACTATTTTGCGTCCATCCCGTGGGTTGAGCGCTGCTTTGAAGGTAAGGACCCATCGGATAGTGCAACTGCTGTCGTCGGTGAGATCAGTCTGGGTATGGAGTACTATATCCCATACACTGATGTCACCGGTGCCCGCGGAGTGCGCCCTTGGTTTGGGCGCGAATGCGCAGAGGCTGTTCAGCATAAACAGTCTGCGTATCGCGCTTGGGTAAGGGCGCGCGCTACGCACGATTCCAACATCGGGTACTTTAAGGCAGCGTACAACAAAGCCACTAGGGTCTGCAAGAGGGCTTTTGTCAGAGCAGATGCTCAGCGCATAGCACGGGTTGGTCAAGAACTAGTAGCGCATCCCACGGGCAGCCGTGGCTACTGGCGACTGGCCAAAGCCGTGCAAGCTAACTTCTGCCAGCCTTCGCTGCCCCCCCTGCGTAACCCTGATGGATCCCTGGCACATGAGCCGCAAGAGAAAGCAAATTTGCTGGTTAATCTCTTTGCGGCCAACTCCCGAATCGACGACTGTGGTATGCAGCCACCGACTCTACCCAATAGTGACCACGCAATGCCTGATATTCGTATCAGGCAACGCGATGTCCGCCCAGTACTGCAGTCACTCGATGTCCGGAAAGCCAGTGGTCCGGATGGTATACCAGCGGTGGTTCTTCAAAAATGTGCAGCGGAGTTGTCTCCAATACTCACGCGGCTGTACCGACTTTCCTACATTTCGGGTACAGTGCCGAAGGCGTGGAAAGAGGCGAATGTACAGCCGATTCCCAAGAAGGGAGATCGCTCAGACCCAGCCAACTATCGGCCCATAGCCGTCACCTCAGTGCTGTGCAAGGTCTTCGAGCACCTTATCAACACACAGCTCATGCGCCACCTAGAGGATCACTCCCTAATTAATGACCGACAATATGGTTTCAGGCCGAAACGGTCAACGGGTGATCTTCTGGCGTATGTTACCCATCTTTGGGGTGAGGCTATGGACAAGCATGGTGAGTCACTGGCTATTAGCCTAGACATCGCCAAAGCGTTCGATAGAGTCTGGCACAAATCGCTTCTTTCCAAACTACCAGCCTTCGGTCTGCCTCTTAGACTGTGCAATTGGGTTGCTAGCTTCCTGCAGGGGCGCCGTATTCGCGTTCTCTGTGATGGACGAGCATCGGAGTTCCTGCAGGTAAATGCTGGTGTGCCGCAGGGGTCCGTCTTATCACCCACTCTCTTTCTTCTGCATATCAATGACATGCTGTCCACCGGCAGCATTCACTGCTATGCAGACGATAGCACTGTACACGGGAGCTACCACGGACATTCTGCGGCCAAGCAGTCCGATATAGCGGAAAAGAGGCGACTTCTTGTCACTGGGCTTGACCGGATCCTCAATCACGTTTCCCAATGGGGATCTGAGAACCTGGTCGAGTTCAATGCCAAGAAGACGCAGGCATGCGCGTTTTCAGCAAAGACATCTCCTTTCCTTCCTCCTCCCACTCTTCAGAGCACACCACTGCCATTACAGGATAACCTCAATATACTCGGTATGGACGTGCGCTGCAAACTGAACAACAAGAACTATATCGAGAGCATCATCAAAACAGCTTCGCGTAAACTCGGAGTCCTGAACAGAGTGAGACGTTTTTTCACGCCGGAGCAGCGGTGTCTTCTTTATAAGACACAAATTCGCTCTTGCGTGGAATACTGCTCGCATCTCTGGGATGGCTCCGCAAAGTACTTATTAGATGCTCTCGACAGGTTGCAGCGACGTGCGGTCCGCATTATTGGGAGTCCCGAGGTCACAGAGTCCCTCGAGCCTTTGCAGATGCGTAGAGATGTTGCGTCCTTGGCAGTATTTTACCGTCTCTACCATGGTGAATGTTCTGATGAGCTCTTCCAACTAATCCCATCCTCCCCTTTCCTACACAGGACAACGCGTGCAGGGCTTAGGTGTCACTCGCATACGGTACAGAATATTCCATCAAGAACCAAGCGGTTCGGTGAGTCTTTTCTCTGCCGTACCATTAAGTCCTGGAATTCCTTGCCGGCGCACGTGTTTCCTTCTTCCTACAGTCCCGGGTCCTTTAAGCGGGGCGTGAAAAAGCATCTGATGAGGCCGTCAAGCTGAGCGCCACCATTGTTGCACTGAACGTGTTTGCAACGGTGACCCTCTTTCATGGGACTTTGCCTTCAGCTTAACATCAGGCGAGGTGAAGTCAAATTGACGTGCCATAGATAAAAAAAAAAAAAAAAAAAAAAAAGTATGCACCGGGTTAAGCAGGGGCAGGTCAGCTAGTGAAATATAAGATTGAAACACCAGTTAACGATACTATGTTTCGTAATTAGTTGTCTGGACATTCTGACGCATCTTCAAAATATTAATTATACGTTAATATCTTCTAGCTTGTAAGTAAAGTCAGTCAACAAATTAAACACATCGAAATTAAAACCTTTAGCAAAGCCATTAGCCGTATTTATAAGCAAAAATCTAGTTAGTAAGTATCATTAAACAGCAATTAATATGATAATGGATGCCGATTCTAATGTTCTTACGCTCCTTTGACAGGTGGAAGAAACATGATCCTTAGATTATCTGCTCATATTTTGTTACAAAACCGATCGTGGTATAGTAGTGGCATTTAGAGCTATGGAAGAAGAATTCGATCAAGTGCAGTCATAAACTTAACAGAACTGTTCAACGCACAACGAATTCCAAGGGGATGAAAGAATAAAATATCAATGGATAAGGTAGTTTTTGTACGAAAATCGTAGGATAAAAGAGTAACAAACCTTTGGAACTTTTTAACATTGTCTAAATTTACAATATTAAAGGTAGGGTACGGGCCAAGGGTAGAGTAAATACGAGTAGTAGAGTCCTTTCTTGAACTGTACGAAAAATGTTGTCTTACTTGCGGATACATGGTGGTACTTCGTCGGACTCAATATCATTCGTTTCAATTACTGTATTCTTACCTGCAACAAACAACAAATCAATTAATTGATTGATATACCGCTAGAAAACCACTTGGAGCCTAGGAATAAAATTGACAGTAGCGTTAACAACAAAGGTATCATAAATAAAAATAGAATTACAAATAACAGCAAGCCGTTAGCCAAAGTGATTCAGTATTTTTTAATAGAATCATACCAGTAATTACACAAGATAAACATATACGCTAGCTTAATGCCGTGGGTGGCGATAACAAAATAGGGCATAGACCACCATGCCTAGTCAACAATATTGCGAACAACAAAGTAAATAACACATACAAAGTGATTACACGACCAGGCGACTATGAAGGTACTTTCTTAACAGCTAATTTACTTACAATTCTATCTTCTAGTCCATAAGTATGTGTTTTGAGAGCATAAGTCAAGCACATTGCTTTGGTAAATAGCAAACTTTGTGTTAATAAGTTAGTGTTTGCATAGACAAATATTACTAAATTGAATAAATTTATCTTTATCAACTATATTTTAATATGCAAATTGATCGGCACGATTTCTACCTGTTGTTGATACTTATTTATGATACTCGTACGAATAATAGTCTTAACTGTCTTTATCTGGATTCGAATCATTTTCTTATAATAAATCATTCGAAACAACCGAAATTCAAGTCTAATGGTGATGCCATTAGACTTGAATTTCGGTTGTTTCCAAGGTTGTCACCACCTAAGTTCTGGTTCCATTTTCCTTCCTTCTTCTACGGAACCCGATTTTTAAATTAATATTTAGTTGATCTCTATTGATATAATGTTAATTATTCGAAATTAATCACTCTTAAACTTTCAGATATTAGTGAAGAGTGTGGTCCCACAGAAATATGGTTAAGATGTAATGATGATAATGATGAAATCTATGAGATAATTTTTCATAAATTTTTATGAATTTTAAGCAACCGCCCATCTTGTAAATTATAATTCTTTACTGAGTATTAAGTGCAATATCTTAGTGTTGAAGTAAGTAGTTATATTTTGCTGACATTAGTCAACGGGGACAGGAATTTCGTTTTTTTTTGTCTTTCAAAGCCTGTTCATAGAAGTCAGCCAGTTAAAATTTCTCAAAAATTTTACAATCTTGTTTTTCTTTATAATGAATATTAATCGCTACATTGCTTGTTTTTTGTTTATTGTAATGTAATGGTCAAGATTTGAAGCCATATTTCGGGTTCGGGTCCGGCTCATTCGTAAAGCCATCTCCTCAACTACAAGTCAACGTCGCTACCACTTTTTCGTTCAGCTAATAATAAGTCTAAGCATTACACAAACATTTTCCACTGGAATGTGATTTATTAACCAACCTTCGTCCTTTTCAACTATTTAAGTTAAAATCGCAAGAAACTTTGAAATAAATACCACATTCAAATTTACAATCCAGCTTGCAAATGATACTTCATTGCAACTATTAATGAATAAGGTTCTGTTATTAATATTTATAAATATACGATAAAGGTTAATTGCTTATTCGCACCTAGATCTCGTAGTAGCTCAGGTTAGCATTGGATTTCGATTAATATAAATTTGAAACGTTGCTAGACACGTTTTCAGATTATGCAGAATTGCTTTAAAATCACGAAACTACGGACTTTAATGATAAAAAACTATTAGCCCTTGGTTTTGGATTAGAGAACGCTACTACTACGACTTAAGGGAAAGATAAGAAACTGTGTATGAATGAAACCAAATGATTTTCCATCACGAGAGAATTTTACTTAGGCACACAGGTGTAACAAAGTTCCAATCACCATAGCATGCATAAAGCAATAGTAAGTCTTTATATAATCCATATTACTAGACTAAAGCAGAATATTCACGATGTTTAAACAAATTATTCACGAAAATAAACACAAGAATAAGTTGTGATATTTTATGATATTTTGCTGAGCGAATTTCATCAACATCGATGAAGTTTAGACCATACGAATCAATAACATTATTTATCATTTTACATGGATATAACGCGGTATTCGGTTTCGTTGAACTTTTGAGTTAATTTAAACAATTCAAATGCTAGTAGAACAAATAAAGCATAAACAATCTCACCTGGTTACTATTCTCACACTAAATCACAGAAATCGTATTAAGAACATTCTTTAAACGCATGTAAATGCATGTCATAAACCAACTTTTAAATGCCATAAATTCTCATTATGCCGACAATGCGATTCAGTAATACGACTCTTACAAACCTAGAAGGTGTTTAAAGAGAAAGGATGGAAAATAATTGACGTTATTGATAAATTATCAAAAATAAAGCTGTATCATTATATTAACTGCACTGTTAATGTTAAAGTACGATCGTGCAACCCAGGCTTAGTCTAAGTAACATAGCAAACGTGTATGTCTCATACGTTTAAAGAGTGGAAAATATTGACACGTTTATCAATCAATAAAAACAGGATACAAAAATTCCCAGCGACAAAATTATAACTAATTATGGAATTATGAAATATGAGTGTGTCGTTTTGAACATTTAAACGAAACTGCTCTGTATTACTGATGTCGGTCAAAAGGATTTTTGCGTGCAGTTTATTTCAATTAGTTGGTAAAACGGCATTTATACATGTTGGAAAGACAATTTATGGGTGTTTATAATTTCAGCAAGCGCCAGTCGTCTGGCTTCCAAAATAACTGTTTGGTCAGACACAGTCGCTACAATGAGCACCGGAAAATTTATCGATATGATGTCTAATAAAATTATATTAAGTTAATCGGTTTTAATCATCTGGCTGTTAAAAGCTTCCGACAACGTTCGTGCTTCGTGTTCCCATGACAATAACTGTCATTTATTTGTTTATTTGATTGTTATGGTTGGAATACTGAACTGGAAACATCAGCTGTTTCAGAATATTTCAATTCTGTTGTCTTGAACGCGTTGTACGACACCACATGGGAAGAGATGGGCAGGTAGCCCAAATTCTACTCTGCCGGGAACCACGCGTTTTTATCCCTAAATTGAACCGACTCGACAAAATCACATGACATATTATACACATCAGCTAAAGAGCTCTAGCAGCTCACTTCACTAGTGTATTTTACATAAATAAATAATAATAATGACATGTACAATAATGAGAGGGTACAGAACGATAGCTAAAAATAATCCTAAAACCACGAATGTTTTTTTATCTGCTTGATACACATTTTAGACAATAAGGTGATTCACACTGTAAAAAATATTCCAAGATTTTTTTTATTTCGTATCATTCTCGTACTTCAGACAAAGGTCAACAAAAACTAACATTGTTTTGCCAAATCGTAGCGTACGCGAAATACCACAGCACCACTAGCGACTGAATATTTCTGTAGCATGAAATTTATTTTTGTTTTGACATAGTGGATCTTCCATTTAATTTCTTTTATTTCATAACAATAATATGATCAAAGGAAATTCTGATCCAAAAATATGTTAATTATCTTACAAAGGTTACATGGCATAGATGTGGTGGAAATTTATTGAAAGCTAGATATAGAAAAGATAAATGTTCAATTAATTATTTATAAATAACTTCCAAAAGGCAATTAGATGAAATAAATTATTGTATACTTATTTACTTAAAAGTTGTTCTTATGGAAATTTAAATTCGTTTGAGACTAAAAAAGTTAACTTAATACATATTAGCATAATCTGGCACGTTAATAAATTTATCTGAACTTTTTGTAATACATGAGCATCTAAAACGTATAGAAGATTAAATTTATTAATTTAAGTATAATTATGAACAACTAATATTTAATTATACATAAGACTTTTTATTGTTTAAATTATACAAATTATAATATCTTTTATATTGGTTTTTAAATATTAAGAATCTAAAGCATTTAAAGGAGAAAGAGGAAGGAGGAAAGCCACTGTGCCTATGGCCAGAAGTTTTGTGTCTTACTACAAACTCTTTTATGGAACCTTTAATCTAACACATTTCAATTTAAATATTTTTCATTCAAAGTGTACACTAGCAAAAATGTATTGCTAAGTGAATTGTTCTTCTCGAATTGTACTTATATTAATACTTTTTTTAAATTTACGACACCTCAATTTGACTCCTCCCCATCTGATGGTAAGCTGGAGGCAAAGTCTCAGGAAAGAGGGTCACCATTAAAAACACGTAAAGTGTTACAATGGTGGCACTCAGCTTCACTGCCTCATCAGATACTTTTTCAGGCCCCGCTTAAAAGACCCGGCACTGTAGGAGGAAGAAAACAGGTAGATATTGACTGTTTTTTTTTTTTATTTTTCTGAAGAATTCAAACAAAATAACGTTTTTGACATTGTAAAAACTAACTACTACCAGAGAGAAAACAATGACACGAAAAGTCGAAAGTACACTTCATAACTTATCTAATTTAATATTACATAAATATAAAAACTATCCTAGACTAACGACATAATTTCTTAAAAAATAAATGGTACACTGTTTAATTTATTAACAATTTTATCATAAAATCAAGTCACCGGTTTATACACAATAAAAAATATTTTTCCACGGTAGTAATGAATGATCTATATGAAAAATGTATAAAATTTAATGACCAATTTATCATTGGACTGTCCTCCAGACGTTTTGCCGAAAAGATCTAGACAGCAATAATACTTGAGAAATTCGAAATGTAATTTGACGAAAAATTTATTAAGACTTTTTTTATTTGACATCCGTAGTATTACTGTCATAATTTTAAATGTTACTTTTTAAAGTTCAGATTTCATTTGATGATCATGTTCTTAATAAAAGAATTATAGTGCCAGACGACAATTGGCAAGTGTGTTAACATTTCCAATGACTGTATTCTGTTCACTTTCAAAGTTGTAACTAACTGGATTAGAAAATCTATTCTAAAAAAAGATTTCTACATTGTTGTAGGCATTTTTTTCTAGATTTCATCAGGCGTCTTTTCTTTATTCTACCACAAGAACTCACCAGTACAGTTCAGAACATCCAGTTCCTTTAAGCTGGGTATAAATCAGATGAGGCAGTATATAAAACAGTTTTCTAGCCGTAATGGTGACTGTTTCGTGAGGTGATGTTGACGTGAAATTTGAAAAGAGCATATCCATAAAACCGCCAAAGCTCCCGAAATACTTCCCAGGTAAAAGTATCAAACAGTAGAATTTTCTATATTAGGATGAAAAATAGAGTCAAAAAAGCCCTTATAGCTTCTTAACGCCATTGTTAATCTTTTCACGCCTTTAATTAGACGCCAGAATAAAAGCGTTCTTTGTGAAAATTCTCACAACTCTTATAATTACTGACATATGTATGTTTTAATCAGCCCATATATCATCTTTATGTTCAACATAAATTACTTTCGTTTCGAGCAATTTCGTTATTCAATTTATCAATGTCATGGTTAGCATAAAAAATTTAATTGGTAAACATTCTTAACCCTTTGTTTTAGAAAATATTTTTAATATGCTTGCTATTCTTTTCCACGTTGTGCTATTAACGTACTATTGTGCTAATGTCAAGTGCACCCGCACTAATAGCTATGTTGACGTCACAACCATTAGTTTTCTTAACGTCTTTTACATTGTTAAATGTTTCTTGATCTTTGGCTGAATTCTTTTCATTTGTTACTAGGTCATTGCTATTAGACATACTACATGGAAAGCATCATCAGAACAGTTTTTTAATTACAAAGTTTTGACCACGGTGAGATGTTTTTAAAGTCAAAAGAACGAGGTGATGAGCCTAGTATGAAACACATTTCTATATGTAATATTGTCCCTATATTTGGAGTGATACTGCATAGTACCTAATATATCTACACTAGACCTTACCGGAATATTGTAGTTGTATACTGACTGTATCATTGGAAGAGCTGAAGACTTTGCTGAAGCTGAAGCACAGTCTTTGACAGAAACAATGAACTTTACCGACCTGCTTGTTTATGGTATCATTTTCCCTTAAAATAAACCACCCCAAACAATGAAGTATTATTCTTCTTCTGTGAATTGGGGCACTTTTGAGTTGAGATCGTTGTGTAGTAATTTATTTCACGGCAACGCCACTCACGGAGAGGACCCGAGCATAGGTTTCGCTCTTCGGGAAAGTTTATGATTTAATTGTAATGATAATGAGGCATGAAGCGATCTTCCAAGGATACCAATTTTTTTTTGAGACACAGACCCATAAAATAGCAGCACATAGAAAACACGAAAATAGTAAACGACAATAATATTTTTCAACTACAATATTTATTTTTGTACACTGCAAATTTCACCTAGATACAAATGCAATAACTCTGCTCTCTTTAGAAATTATACGTTATTTTTGTGTTATCTGTCTACGATATCATGATATAGTAAGGTGAGTGTCTGGCTGACAGACGGCTAGCTCCAGACATCGTAACGACACAGTCGTAAAGTGTCGGACACATATTCGGAGACCACCGCGCCACCGCAGAATCCGTGCCAACGATTTGAACACATACATTGTTATATGTATGTTGTGTATCTGTGTCTGAGATACGGACGGGTTTCCCCGTATTTTACTGTCGGTATGACTTTTGCTGTAAATATTATTTAGATGAGAGTTTTAAATTAACGATTGATGGGTATAACTTGTCAACATCTTTGGTGATAGAGCCAACTAAAAAACGAAAGTAACTCCTTCCTAGAAGCTTAGAATAAATACAAAATTACACTACACGTGTTCCGATGATTCCTAGAAGAGATGGCACTTGGCGCCTGGACCACCTATTTTGCTTAAAACTTCTCAATTTAATGCAAATATAAATTAAAGGTACCTAGGTAGGTACTTGCAAATAATTAATGAGTGTTCTTTGTCTTTGCATACTCACTCCGAAGGTCTTTAAGTTAATGCGCAATGTGTATGTATATGTTTATTTTACTCCATATGATTTATTATTTAACAAAAATAAAGTTAGGTTAGACAGAAGAAGAAAATTATGATATTGGTTAATATTACTGAACTCCAAACCATTGTGGTATGCCGTATTGGTTATGTTAATATACAGGTGAATTTTAAATAATGATCTAGACGTTGTGTTCTACTTCTTGGTCTATACAGGCTTTCACAGAAGAGACTTTCGTCTCGACAGATTCAGCTGAATGGCTGGTGTTAAATTGATGGACCATAGGACAAAGTCTCGTATATTTCACTGAATTCCTTGCGCAGTTAGAGCGACTGGTTTCTTGTTTTCGCGTTTATTGTTTCGTTGTTATCTTCAAAAATGAGCAATCTTTTGATATGTTATTGTACATGTCTCAGCGTGTAAAGGCACGATTCAACCTTAATTCAACAAAACGTACAAATTCAACACGATCATGCATTATTTTCTGAATCCCTTCCCAATTCGGTTGAGGTCAGCTTTTTAGTCTATCGGTAAAACATGCTATTAGACATCCACAGCCAATAGGCGATGTCGAACCAAAATCAAACCGAAGAAAACACCTTCTGATGAACGGACGAAGCTCTGTTTGTTGAGAGACATTTTTGTCGTTACCTGTACGTACAGTTAACAACAAAACGTATCGCGATCAAAACAATGGCTGATTAATAAAACCGAACAATGACTGGCAACTTATAAAACACATGAGTGAAGCTTTGCAAATTGGAAACAAGAAGTTTCGCCAATTTGCTTACACCATTCTTTTTTAAAATTTTATTTACTTTGAACACGTCGAGGTGCTGGGAATATCAGCCGTCTTTTTCTTATGCAGTAGTTCGGAATGAGACGCAAGATTATCCTCAATGAAAGGTCTAATGAGAAATGCAAAGGGCAAAAACACTGACTCGTGTTACTCCTGCGATTGTTAAAGGAAAAATATTTTATAGTTGCATTTTATATATTTTTAAACTTTGACTTTTTAGTGAGTAACAAGTAAGTGCAGGTCACATATATATAAAGGTAGTTATTATTTTGTTTGGCAATAAGTTTTAATCACAATCGTAAGATGTGAACACAGGCTTTCCACTCGAAGTTAGACGGCATTTGCTTCGGGTAAAAGTAAGTTCTCGCTTCCTAATATATTTCAGTACAAATATCTAGATGTATCTATCTAGTCCTTAGTCTCTCCAAGCAACGGAGAGAGAAAGAGTGTAAAAAAGGTTTAACATCTTCTCAAATACATTCTTAGAGACTTCCGTTTTTTTGAGGTCTACAGGAAATAATAGTTCAATTCTGTTCAGAATATTTAGTCACGGTTCATTAAATATCCACAGAACAGGATTAATGTCACTTTTTATTAGGGTTCCGTACTCAAAGGGTAAGAACCCTATTACTAAGAATACGTTGTTTCTCACTCGCTTCATTCATGAAGCGAGAGTTGTATGTCGGGATCGTAGCAAATGGAGATCCGTTATCTCTGCCTACCCCTATGGGATACAGGCCAGATTTTATGTATGTATGTATGTATGTATGTTAGTTTGTCTGTTTGCCAGTCTACATGTCTGACCGTCTGCCTGTCTACCTGTTTGACTGTCTGACTGTTTGACTGTCTACCTGTGTACCTGTGCTGCTTGACTTGACCTGCTTGACTGTCTGCTGTCTGTCTGCTTGTATTTTACCATTATCTGTATCTATATCTTACCAGGCAGTTAAAATTTTCTCCAATGACTGTATTTCTATTATCGCTATAACAAAAAATACTAAAGCCTAAGACTAGTGGTATGGGTAATGGACTGCTGAGACGAGGTCTTGAGTTCGATCCCAGGTTTACCATGGCACACACCAATGACTGCGATGCTTTTCGAAGTTATGTGTGTATTTATCGCAGGTTTATAAGTGCCCGGTTAATGGCAATAGGCTCGCCAACTATTATATTGGGACCTAAATATAAAACTGGCGAAATGTGGGTGCTAGCACCTCTGGCTACCCCTTCGGGGATATAGGCGTGCTATTATAAAAAAAAATATATTACGGAACTCCTCGTACGTGTGTAAGAATCACGAGCTACTACTTCTAAAGGTTTATTATTGTGTGTATTGTGTTGCCCAGAAGGTCAGGTCTTTTGATATGTCTGTGAATATGTGTAATCCGTGAATTACGTTCGAAATCATGATTCCTCAGTAAGGTAATTTCTATTTATAAGGTTTTGTGTTCGACAGGTAATTTATCAATATTCTGTATAGACTGGTAGCGTTACACATCTATTGAATTAATGTTAATGAGAGAATAGGAATGAACTATAATCATATGAACGGCATGGCACATAAGAGTTTAGGGATTGACTTAGTTGACTAAAATAGATTTAACGCTCATAAAGAATGGATATAGTATGTGTTCAAACGTTCATCCATTCTCAGAGAATGACTTTTTTTTATCTATGGCACGTCAATTTGACTTCACGTCGCCTGATGTTAAGCTGAAGGCAAAGTCTCATGAAAGAGGGTCACCATTGCAAACCCGTTCAGTGCTACAATGGTGGTGCTCAGCTTGACGGCCCCATCAGATGCTTTTTCACGCCCCGCTTAAAGGATCTGGGACTGTAGGTAGAAGGAAACATTGATGATGAATTTTTGTTCTGCGATGTCTTGAGAATACGATTCATTAATAACAAAAGATATATTATGTCACATGCCGCCTTCGGATCCAATTGCAAAATAAATGTTTTTCAATTGCAAGGTTCCGAAATTTCGGTCCGAAAATTCGGATGTATATTTTAAGGTCGGCCTCCAGATATTGATATTGTATTCCAATACAATTTCACTCCATTATCTGTCAAACGGTCATTTAAATCCATATCGAATAAATTGGCAATATATTAACATGCAGCTGAATGCCGTGACAAAGTCGTATCACGTCCAATGGAAACAAACCATACATCTTACTTTCACTGTCTTACTTGTGATAAGACATAAATAACAGTTACAAATTATGCTAATATTTCAATAAATTGAAATCAATATTATAATTTTTTTTATATACTTCAGACGGGGCTTCGTGGCTTAGCGGTCAGAGCTTTTCCCATGTAAGGGAAAGAAAGAAAGGGTCTAAATTTGATTTGAACAGTTGGCATACTAATTGCTTTGGAAAATTTTCAGTACATCAATATTATAAATGTAAAACTGAGCTTATTCTGAATGAATTTGATTGAAATTATGATTATTATTCACTTTTAAACTATCGTGTTGCATGATATATTTATCTGGTTAGCGAAACCCAGGTGTTAACGCCGTAGTCAGCTTGTTACCACTGCTTGAACAAACATGGCCGAAACGTAATCCACGCCACGCCTAAAGCAAGTAAAAAGACTCCTTACCCGCCGAAATATTATCGTATGTGCAATATTCCGCAAGTGCGAAACCTCGACACGTGTGTCAATCTCTACACTAGGCATCTTCAGGACCGCTACAGAGCGACCCATTTCACCAATCATTGTATTCGGTCCCCATAGTAGTGGGTGACCCTATTGTCATATTCCGGGCACTATTAACCCCAGTCATATACCTATCTGACATAAACCTTTAACAAAATGACGTGATATATCACTCTCAAGACTATACAGAAAACACAAATAAATTACTTAAAACAACTTAACTTAATCATATAACTAAATATTTATAAATCATTAACTACCAATGCAATCATAGTTCCACATTATCTCATCAGCCAATCAATTTACGCATCCAAGTGGATGACGTCACTCCGTCAAGATCACAACATCTGATTGGTTATGTCGCCCAACCAGTCGGACAAGTCATTAACATCGATATAATACTACCGCCATCGCCATTTAATTCATCTGTCAGATAGCGATGCGTAACTATCGATACCAGGTTATCGATATACTGTTATATTATATTACGTTACAAACTACAATACATTATGCCTTCATTTATAATGTTATACATGACATTAGATTATATCGAATTATCGGCTGACATTCCTTTTATTTCTGTGAGGCGACTGCCACATGACGTCAGAAACTCACTAATTAGTTACTAGTTGTATTGAACTTCTGTATTTACTGTATGTATGTACTGTACTGTAGTTATCGGACTTTTTATGGTTCGAACAACCTGAAACGAATGCTACAGATATTTGTATGACAACTGGGATCAACACAACTTAACTTGAACAAGGTACATACAGTAGAATCTCACTGCACTGGTCCCTCTCGATAAATTCACCTTTCAAATAAAATAAACTATATCACAATCGGTTCATACGTTCGGCAGTTGTATTGCCACATGCACGTCAAATTTATAAAACAGATTAGTGTTGTGTAATGATGTAACTAACTTAGCCACGAGCCCCTAATTGTTTTGATTGTGGTATAAAAACTACCAATATTTTATCGATATAAAGTCACTTCACTAGTTAAGTACCTTTTCAAAATGTCGGTTATGTAGTATGTAATTAAGATCATTTTCTGGGAAATTCTGAATGATCGGTTAGCACTAACTGAGTTACATTTTAATGTATATGTTGGGCATTAAGTTGTCACTCCTTATGGTATAAACTATAGTGAAAGTGGAGGCCATTTTGTACAAGTTAGACAACGAGACAGTAAAATATTTTAAGTTAACTTATCGATCTCAAAATACATGATTCAATTTATATAGAAAAGGGTTATAGATGTACCGATACTGGTGCTAGGATGTAGGTAATGTTTTAAGCCATCTTTTATTCTGTACACCAAGGGCCGAAGTGAATAAGGAGCACTCTATAGTATTATTTAGACAGCCTCAGTGGCGTGATAGTAGTGCACGCGACTACTATATGACTGGTTGCACTGGCCTGGTCGTGCCTCGGAGAGCACGTTAAGCCGTCGGTCCCGGTTGCCATACTAACATCTATGGCAGTCGTTACGGGTAGTTGGAGCCCTCAAAAGTCCAACCTTCTAACATGTAACTTCCATATCGCCCATGGTCATTGGATCACTGGTTGTGGAGGTCAAATGACAGTCGCTTCACGTAAAATATCGAAGTTCAGACAGGAAAGCCGACCCCAACTGAGTTGGGAACAGGTTCAGAGAATGATGAGAATATACTATTCTATTTATCTTACACGATGTACTTATTCTGATCTCATTAACAAAGCTTAGTGCTAATCCTAAGGATATTCTGTGAAGTGTTACTGGTGTATTTATTCTAGACTCTTGCTAGGGATCACAGAACACCGCACGGAACGTAGTTATTGACATTAGTATTATATTTGTTTGATAACTTACAGACAGACATTGTACATGCGGGTGTTATAAAAAGATTAGATAATATAACAAAAGTAAATTGTATAAACCTTGTTGGTAACACCCGCGGTAGCCTAGTGGTATGGGTAATGGATTGCTGACACGAGGTCTCGGGTTGCGTTCGTATAGCAACTGGGACCGAAGCCTTAACGTGCTCTCACGACCAGACCAGTGCAAATAGCCATATACATGCATACAAATATTCTCAGAAGGCCCTATAGGAACTACATAGTAAAAAAATATCATCATATTTGTATTACTCCGCCACACTATAGCCGCGGTAGCCTAGTGGTATGGGTAATGGACTGCTGAGACGAGGTCTCGGGTTCGATGCCAGGTTTTACCGTGGCACACACCAATGAATTTTCGATGCTTTTCAAAATTATGTGTGTATTTATCGCAGGTTTATAAGTTACCGGTTAATGGCAATAGGCTACCTACATTGGGTCTAAACACAAACTGGTGAAATGTTGGTGCTAGCACCTCTGCCTACCCCTTCGGGGATATAGGCGTGAGTTTATGTTATAATCTTATGTAGTATTAAGCATCTGTAAAGAACTGAACCTCTACACATGTTTCGCCTCTACACAAGACATAATCTGCATGAACGCTACAGAGAGATATTTGATGCTATATTTCCATAGTACCTAACCACTACTTCTTCTCATTATGAGGCCGTACCACATGACTCCCGTTTTCACGGTTGATGGTAACATCGGCCGCGGGTGGATGATACAGGATTATAAGGGACATCTCTGTGCCCTCTTTGTCCTCCTAGTACAGATAAGGCACAACACCTGGTGGGTATATGTCTGACGGTACTCGGGAAAAATTTCATGTGATACTATTGACACGGTTCCAGTGATATTTTCATAGGAATGAAATTTTATAGCAATTAATATAGTATACGACAGCCTCTGTGGCGTGGCGGTTGTGAACGTGACTGCTATGCAGGAGGTGCGATACCCGTTGAGTGCAAATATTTGTATGCATGAATATAGCTATTTGCACTGGTCTGGTCTTGTTACGTGCCATTTCAGCATACACTAATGCGTATTGCCACGAGGCCGATGACCTTTACGGTCAGAGGTCATGTACCCAACTTACGCTGCTTACCTTTTTATTTTTCTTTTTAACTTTTAGATTTTAGCTACTCTGCTCTGCTGCTAGGAAGATTATCATTCACCTGCTATTTTTCAGCGGTCACACAGAGATTATTATCTTTTGACGTACCGACTCGTACTTCTTTTGAATTCCAGGGTCTACACATTGGGTTTCACGCCAGCCTCCTGGCAGTACACGCCTAGCGGAGTCCCTGGAACGCCGGCCTATCATCAGCCCCGGTGTCAACCAGCTAACTGCATTACCATCTCACACACGGACCAAGCAATGATAACAGATTATTTTATACGAACTTACTCCTTAGAATACTATAATTATAAATTCATTGTAACGACCGTTTAAACAAGAATTATATTGTTATAGATAGTAACAATCCTCTTCTTATGTTTTTTTTATATAGTACTACTAGCTGTAGCCAGTGGCTCCACCCGCGTGGACTTCTAATCCCGGTCCCGCTGCTTGGACTTCTGATCCCGTTCCCACTGCTATATAAAAACCCTCCGTGGAGTTCAACGAACCAATAAAAAACAGATTTACTCGAATTGGTTCAGCCGTCTTCGAGTTATGCGCTCACTAGCATATTTCATTTTTATATATATAGATTAGGTGCCACCGTGGCCTATGGACGTTTGCAACACCAGGGGCGTCACCATCCCTAATCTATTTAATTTATATTTTTAAAGTGCTCTAGTCAATACCCTTAACTAACATTCTTAGAGGTGACCCTACATTTATTCCTCCGGTGAAAGTTTGTACGCGATGTTGTACATGCTGTACTCATCAGATGTAAAGATAAAAGTGTGGTGATAGAAAACTTGTTGATCAGCAGCTCGTTATGGTATGGTGATTGACCTCTTAATACGTAAGTTTGTTTTATTTTATTAATCTCACACTGACAGTGAAGTAAAAGTTTGGTTAGTTTATGAATCTCACAGGGAAGTGATCAATATCAACTATCAAATATATTATGAAAATTTCTTAACATACTGTTTACTAATACAGGTTACTATTAGTCGCGGCATTTTGTAGGGTGCAGATCTTCCCCAGTTGTACAGCTTAATTAAGACGGGGGATATCCTATCCTACCTTCGTCAAGAATATTAAGTACGCATTGTAACTGACAACATGGAACATGATGCTAAAACTGACCTGCCAAAAATATAACATATCGTGATAGTGAACTGAGCTATAAACCTACAGGATGACGCTATAATGTGGACCCCTTTGCTCCACCTAGGGGTCACAGACAATAACTTAGATCAAACCGCGAAAAGTCAATGAAGATTGACATGAATCTATCAACTAGCCTAACTACTATATACTAGTCTATTGCTGGATATAGACCTCTCCCAATGTTCGCCTGTGCTTCTAATCCTCCACCTTCCGCATCCAATCTATCCCAGCCACCTTTTTCAGGTTGTTGGTTCATCTTTTTAGGAGGCGGCCTGCCATCCGTTTGCCTATCTGCGGTCTCCACTTGATGAGATGATCTTGTATAATCGTGTGGGAATGGAATCAGTATTTGACTCTAATGAGGCGACGGCGACAGATCGACGGGTGCAAAGTAAAAAGAGGCATCTGCATAATAGCAACTTTACAGGAGAGCGAAAAGAACGAAAAAGTGTATTATTTTCTTAAGGAGTGGGCCAATATTTCTGAAAATTTTATCATAATTTATTTATACTCTTATTTATTTTTATATTAAGTTAATTAAGCTAATTTATTAATAATTTAGGAGATTTTGTAGATAGCCGTTTTTACAACGAACTTTATAAAACGCTAACTGAGCCAACTACCAGCTGGTCGTATATGCTCGGGACTTTTAATATCGTGTATAAATAGTTTTTTTCTTTTTTTTATTGATCTCAATTGTTCGCAGGCCACTTATAAATAATAATATATTTATAAAATATCCACTACAGAAAGTAATTTTGCAGATAACTTTTTATGCTTCGTACTTTTATAACAACATTTTGTAAATTGGCTTAGTAGCCCAAAATCATCATGCGAATATAATTGCAGTTAGAATACTTTCAGTTTCTTTTTTATAAGGTCGTTTATTAAACAGAAAATCCTACTACGTGATAAATACTTTATATAAAGTTAACCGACGTAAATTTAATTGACCGCGAAGTAGAAAGAGTCAACTGGCAGATGGTCGTTAATGCGTCGTATGCGCGTTTAAAGAGTAATGCAAATAGAAATTAAAAGCACACTTTGAAATAGTTGCCGATATACATAAAAGCTTTTAAAAACTTATAACGTATGCGCGCCGGTGACAAGTAAGTCAACTGCCTGATGACATTTTGTGTACGCTCGGAGTCCGCCGCCGCGCCCCGCGCAAAAACGACCAACGTTACTTGGTCGCATTACCTTCGTACTATTTGCAAAATTGAGTGTAGATGGCTTTTTATACTTTTAAAAATTCATTGAAATATATTGAAATCTCCAAAACCAAATATGCCAGGTTGTGGAGTCTTATTTGATTAGTACGAAAATGCAATAAAAAGAAAATCGTGAATTTGTAGTTGACTTTATTTACTTTGCACCCGTCGAGATAGTCTATATAAATAAAAACATACTGCAAAATATGTTGCTAAGCGTAAATCTCAAAGACGGCTGTACCAATTCGAGTATTCTTTTTAATATTGGACATGAACTCTGAGGAAGGTTTTTATGAACCGGGAAAATCCACGCAGGTGGAGCCGTAGGCAACAGTTAGTTTCGAATAAAAAGCAAAAATCGAGAAACATACTTAAAGCCTTACACTTAATGGGCACACAGTGACATGAAATACGATTATGATCGATACGCAGCCCCGGTATTCAATTGTTTTCATTCGATACAATTTTCTTAGCCGGTATCGATACAATCGATTGTTTCAATCGTATGCTGTTGAATTTCATTATTAGCAACATGTATCGATTCTTGTTTCGTAGTAAGTCGTGTTTGTCATACATTGAACGTGCGATAAGTCAATAATTTTATGTCAATTCGATTTATATTAGCTAAAACCTGTTTTTGGGCCCTGTGAACTTTTTTCAGACTCTTATCTATCCCAGTAAAAAAATCCCTCTGTATATGAGTAGTATCATTGATTTTATTTTTTATTTATTACTATGGATACACTGACACGTCACTAGTACCATTTAAATTACCATTATATGCAATGGTACTACTAATAATATATATACGGATGAAAGGGATATAAGCCTTCCCAAAGAGAGAAACCTATCCTCAGGCCCGTCCGCCCGTCAGTAGCGTGAAACAAATTACTTCACAACGATGACAACTCCAAAATGTCATCGATTCTACAGAAGATGTTTTCGTGCTTTCTATGCCCTGTTTCCTGCACTAAAGACGACCTGAATGGAGCCACTGATGGTGCGGTTGACATGGTAAGGTTTTATTCTGGAATGGTCATGGATGGATTATTGACATTGAAGAAGTAGTGCCTACAATTTGTACTACTGACATAAAGGGAAAATTTCAACAAGATCTGTTCAGACATTAGAGCGTGATTGAAAAATAAACATACAAACATCCAAAAAAATTACCAAAAAATCGAGATATAATCAGGCCGCTGTTCTCGGCAGATTAGAATTTAGGCCACACATCAGAATCAGAAAAATAAATTAAAATTATTTTACAACACACAAAAGACAAACCCGTAAACCTATTTATTTATATTTGTTTATGTATCTTCAACCTTTTGATCTGTTAGAACTCCGTATCAATAATAGCTTTAACTAATAAAACTAAAAGGTTCACAAAATGTACACGACGATGTAGGTTAAGAGGTTATAATACTACTACTGACATTTAAGTATAAAGAAAAGACAAATCGCCAAAATCCCATGTTGACCATTCCTTGTCAGATTTCTAAAACAAATCACAATTCAAGGGCCCTATTCTATTACGCGCCGTTATATGAACGTGTAATATGAATTCTATTGGAAAGAAAATCTGAATAATATTAAGGTAAGAGTTTGTAGCCGACCGCATGTGCAGTAGTAGCAGACGATGTGTCGCTGCACTAGTAGTACCTATCGTAACGTCACGTCGTCTGCAGCTGTTACATGCAGTCGGCTACGAACTTCTACCATTTATTTATCGTGCGAAATATCCCCACGGATACCTCGCCCATCAGAGCCGGTTGATGTGGTCATGTCGGACTCAAACCGAGTAAAACGCACGCGGTCTTTGGGTCTTTAGTTGACGGAGGTGAGATAGCAACCAACATATCCCCCCTTCCACCCATCTTGGGCATCTTGTACTTTATTTCGTGTAACCTATCAAAACATAATCTGCTCATTTTCTTATGGTTATAAAAAACTTCTGAACGACTCGGATTTGAAATTCAAGTTTTGAAATCATATGTTTTAAAAACGTAACTTACTGAATCGAGCCCTATACGGAATTGAATCAACTTGATCCCGTGAACTTGTCTAGCTAACGGTAAACACCGTAGACACAACATGTTATTTCCCTCAAAAATACAAAGATATTAAAAACAGAAGTAATAAAATCAGTACGAAATGATGCTGATTTCGAATGTTTAAAGCTGATAGCATCAATTCGCTCCCTACTCAGCGGATTAATTCCGACACTTATGAATTTTGATATTTTGGTTTACATACAAGAATATGCATCAAGAATATAATGACTTGATTTTCACACATTGAGATGTATGATAAAATCTCTCTTGGGTGAATAATTTATAGGTGAGAAGGTTACTAAATCAAACTAGTTGTTAAAAAGACTTTATCTTTGTATTTAAGATCTAAGTTTGAATTTTCTGCGGGGAACTTAAATACTTTTTCTTCAATTTCTACAGGATTTGGGATTAGAAACCATATATGATAGTAGGTATGCCTGGCGGGCCTCAGTCTCTACAATATAAATAGTTTAAGTTGTAACTCCAGAATAGATATAACATAAAAAAGAGTGTCAGAGAGACAAAAAATAACAATAATGATTTTTTTAAAGGAAACCTAATAGTAATTGCTCGTTCCTGGGGCAAAGGATGGCCATTGCGATTCAACGAGGCAACGCGGCCAGCATCATGGGCACCTTCGCGCCGGGAACGATACGGGGTGGGTTATTTGACGCGACATAGTCATTGCTGTTTTCGATGACTGTATGTTTAAATAAGTTCTGACATGTATTCTTTCTATTTAATAAATAAATTATAGTAATTGGTTATATTATTATATTTAGATAGCTACACCTAGCTATCTAAATATACGGGTTCACGTTGCTAGTTTATGTGTGTCTCTGTCTCTCCATCGTGACTTTGCCTTCAGCTTCCCTCAGGTGCGGTGAAGTCAAATTGCCCTAAATAAAAATAAAAAGCAGACTCCTACCGCGTAAACACTTCAATAATTCATTTGCATATATAAACTGATGCAATATGATGTAAGCATATCGTGAGGCGTGGTAACTCTAACACCTTAATTCTGTTGTGTGTGACATGTTTAATCTAGTAGAACTCAATGACTACAAGATGTGGGCTTTAGGTGCAGCTAGTTCTTGATCAGTTTGAGTGTTCAAGAGTTGAATTAATTTATAATAACTCTGAATGTGCACAATGCGCACATTGAAAGCTCTAATGCGCACCATTAAGTCTCAGAATTCCTTACCAGCTCATTTTTCCGTTAAAACCATTATTCTGTATAAACCATTGAATAGAACTTATAAAAGGTCTAAATTAAAAACATATTATAGGCAAGTTTAGCAATTTTTTGCGTATCCATCTGATACTCTCTAAGACGTTAACTCTCAAAGACCTCTCCCTATTTATTATTCTTATCTCCCTAATGATTACGGACGTGAACAAATTTATTTATGTAAGTTTAGCAAATTGAACACTGGTTCCCCAGCAAGACGAAAAGTAAGAAACTCAGCGGCTTTGTTTTCTTTTTGTAATTTAACAAAACATTTGCTTAAACTAGATACAATAATTTGCAGGACTAGCAAGTTGAGTGAACCTCTTCTCCTCCTCTAAAATAATCTTGGATTTTATACTCGTGATGCTATCATCATCGTAATAGTGGCGGCGGTGGCTTAGTGGTTAAGGTGTCGGCCTTACGAACGAGAGGTCCCGGGTTCGAATCCTGGCCATTACACTACCGACGTGACCCCACTCCTAACACAAGCCTTATTGAGCTTAGCTGGAGGGGTAAAGGGAATATTAGTAACTTCGGTTGCTAGTATACTTTAAAAAAAAAATTTCTTTTTTGGCATAATTTCATTTTTTATTGTTATAATGAGTCCGATTATATTATATACTTTAATTGTATTGCCTAAGTCACTGAAGTTCACTCTACTTCCCCTCCTCTTTTTTATCCCCTGTAGAATGTATTTGTATTCATAATAAATTTCGAATAATTATACATAATATACCGCCCACATACATTACAGGCGAGACACAGACTAGATGCACACAAGTGTTTCAACAGAATCAGGACAGGTCAAGTCCGCTGTGAATGTCTAAAGAAGCCATTTTTTTTTAAATAGCTTAGTGTGTTGTGTTAGGTATTTGTTTTCCTTTTGTTATTTATCCTGTTCACTTCAAATCCAATTAAAATCATTTTTAACAACACTTTTATCGAAAACCGATCTATTCCATTATTTTCTTGGTCCAAATACGTTAACAGATCATTCTTTATACAAATTTTTTATCGACCATTATCATAATTTTGCATTGGAATTTTCTCCAAACTAAGCAGTGGGAGTTTTGTTATAAATTAATTATTTATCAAAGGTTTAACTACTAAAATACATAATGCGTATCACGCCGTAACATAATTTATAACAACGCAAACTAATGAAATTCAATCTGTAACATATATACGCCCATAATATTAAACTAGCAGAGTGAGATATTATTGTCTACAAACATTCGAATAACGGGATATTTAAACAAAGCAAGATTTTGGAGTTATTTTGTCAATAAAAGGGAGTTTTAGACTATGTTTATGATTCTTTCCCTTAAATTGTATTTATTTACGTAGCTTAATAGATCTTTATAAATAATACCTATTACTTATTTTATGTAAACAGTTATATTACTTAGGTGGACGTAAGGGTTACTTAGGTGAACGTTTTTTTGCAATACCAGAGGTCGATTTTAAAATTGCCACATTTAGGATTATCAGAATAAAATAAAGTTGTTGTCAAAATAGCACGATTAATTTTGATCGGGTAGTTATTCGCATTTGGTCGGCTTCTCATTTCGTCGAATGCAGAAGTCAATAGGATGAAAGATTTGCCGATTCAGCCAGTCTTCTATATTTATTTATTCTTATATATATATATTCTTATATATATATAAGATACATGAATTGTTGAATATTAATGGATGTCAACCGTTATAAGTCAGCAATATCGTCCGTTGTACTACAGCCCGCCAGCTTGATTACCTAATTCACATGACCATTTAAGGAAGGACCATCACATCCCGTTTGGGTTTTTTAGCATTCCATGCAATCCTTTCGAATACCTGCAATTTTAGCGAGCTCCTCTAGGATAATGTTAAAACCATCTATGGATATACTTTTGTAGGTAATTCCCACACACGTTGTAGAGTCCGTAATCAATAATAAATAATCTATGTGGAATAATAAAATTAGAATTGAAGGTCAAATACCTAACATTATCGCTGATCTCAAAGAATTAATTCCTTGAAATCGATTTATAGTTTATTTTTTATAACGACACAAATTCTTGTGTTATCTTGATGCAAGCTTGGAATTAATTGGGTGTAGAATAATAGACCAATTGCATAACCAAAAACGATATGGTTCAAAAATATTTGATTACAAAATTTGCCGAAAGTGATTTTTGCTAATTAGTAATTAAATAAAAACAAATGGGTTTTTTTTATACAACTTGGGTCGCAGAAAAGCACGCGGCCTACCTGATGGTAAGTGGTTAGTAGAGGAATAACACTCGTGCCGCAACCCCTGTAAGAACAGAGACATTCTGTGTCGTCAGCGCATAAGATGTAGGATAAGCCTTTGGTTTTCCTACTGACAACACAAAACCACTCTAGTGAGCTCTGAGTTGACTCTACGGTTAATCAATGGGCATTAATCAATAGATAAATAAAATGCTTATACTGTTTCCACTGGGCTTCGGCATATTAAACAAGGCTTAGCATCACAAAAGGTGCCATGTGTGAAAATGATTTTACAACTCCTTTAGATCAGGTGAAGTAAACAGAAGCCAGTTCCTTCTGCTAGCCGATCCGAGATTTAACGTTGGGATGATCATGAGTGAATATTACCACACAATGTCGTCAAAGATATACAGCTTAAAAAGTACAAAACTCTTTCCTATTACTGAAGGAGTACTGCAAGGTTTCATACTGAGCCCTATCTATTGATCGTGGTACTTGACTGGATCATAATTGTTACGGTCCAAGAACTAATTTTGCTATGATGTACCTATGTACATTACATTTTAATCTGTAAATCATGAATCTGTAAAAGAACTAATTGAAAATGAATCGGCTTAAGAGGAAAATCCATGTTCTGTGAGTGTAAAGTATGCTATTGATAATGCTCACTGGCTATGTCTAATAAAATGTAGCCTAAACAAAAGTAATAATAAAAATGTTTTTATATAATGTTACTTGGTGACTGAAATGAATAAGTATATTTAAATGTTCAACACCTATTCGTTGAGTGGATGATAAATAGCTGTATGACAGTTATTATAGGAACTAACTGTGTGAAATAAATCTCAATCAAAATGACGTCTATAAATCAGTACGCCTACCAGAAACGTTCAACTGAAGTTTTACGAAATGGACTTATCCCACAAATCAGTCCAAAGATTGTACGTGACACTTTATTTGACCTTAACACTAGGCACTGAAAAGAAATCAAATTAGTTGCATTATACGTAAATGCTATTGTCTTTTATTCGAGTTTTATGCGGACCTGAAAATTTAAATGATTTGTATCGAAAATTTTCTAGAGCAATTAGTATGCTGACTGTTCATAGTTAAAACTGAATGATTCGATGGGATGTTTGCCTTGCAGGGAGAATGTTCTGATTGCTAAGCCACTAAGCCACGTCTGAAGAGATCATAATTCTCCTATATAACCATGTTTAGGGCGATGGTGGGAGCCATTTAGCGAGAATCATACGAACTATCGGTCACAACGAATGATGGTCATCTTAAAACATTGTGTTTTGATAACTCCGCCCAATGAAATATACTGATTTTTTTCTAAAGCATTCACTTTTTCGATATAATTTTAATGATATATAATTTGAAATGATTTATGATAGCCTAGTCTTATTAGATTATGCCGAGAAAAAATAAAAAATAGTAGAGCTTAATTTTTGAATGTTTTAAATATGTGGTCTAAGACTTCATGAACAATAAATAAACCCCTGGAAATAATGTCATGCCCTTCGTAAATAACGGCAAATTCCTAAGCATACATTAAACATGATGTATATTTCACATGAGGCGACACTAGTGCGTATATAATCATTTTATTTCTGGTCACACACGTAAAATATAAATTCCACGTCTGATGTCACTATTTTTATAATTACAACACTATTTCCTAGAATTCGTCTCTGAATACAATTAATTTAAAAGAAGAAACGATCTTGATATCTGCAGACTATAATTTGTTTGATATATATGTTTAAATTATACTGTTTCTTGAGTTCATTTGGAGTATTGCCAGGTCTTTAACAGTAGAAAATAGGACCAATACTTGATGAACTTCCCCGTTTCTCTGAGTTACAGTGTGAATGATGTAGTAAGAGGGAATTATAGGGGGATTTTGGGATCAACATTAATTTGGTCTATTCACACAGTTTGACATTGTGTTTGCACTGATTGCTACTGTTTTGGTTTTAATCAAGTGCTAGCTCGAATTAGGTTTTGAGCAAGATTTTGTAAATGAAGTCTTGCTGGCTTTAGTTGGACGTTTAATAGTAGTTTCGATGCTTGTTTTATAATTAGATTTGTCATGTAGCTGCTAAACTCAGCTTTGTTATGAATTTACATTAAACGAATGACAAATTAAGTAGTTATATAAAGCTAGTTTACATTTCATTTTGAAGGTAAAGAACATACAACGATGGAATCGGGTTTATGTTGAAATAAAATTAGTACTTTGATCTATAGGACTTATATCTTTCGTACATCAAAATTTATAGTATTCGAGATTGAAGCAGGTAGCAAAATTTTTGCTCTAGGTCCTGATTTTTCCTCTACCTCATAGAAAGACGTATGTTAAGAAAAATATTACGAGCTTTCCAAGAGTTTGTGATAGGCATAACGTAAATACCAGACACAAAAATAAACTCGTTGTTTGAAGTGGTCTGTGCAGAATAAATTATTTTTTAATTTGAATATGAATTTCAATTTCAATTTGTAATTGTTTGAATATGTGTGCATGGAATTTACATGTGTACATCCTATGTTGTGTTTTACTTGATTGCGATATCTCGAGAGCAATAAGAGGGTACTAAAATAATCCTAACTAGATTCTTGGCTGCTGCCACGTGTTTGAGAATTCATGCCTTCATCATGGAAAAGACACGATGTATTGTGCCGAATTTTAGTTGAAATTGTATAAATCGTATGAAGGTGACAAATCAACTCTGGAGTGTAGTTTCGGATGAGAAATGCGATGGTGAGATTTATTTGGAACAGATCATTATAAACACCTATCGTAGAGAAACTGTAAACTAATGTCAAAGAGAAAACGTATCTGTGCTGCAGCTTAACTTATACATTTCTTAGCGCTTTGTAACTTTTAAAAATTAGTGTACCAAAAAATCCCTTATATAAATCACTAAAACTAAAAAAACGAAGGATATAATCGGAGAACATAAAATAGAACAAAATAGGTATTCTGGTATCGAAGTAAAATACTGATAATCGCATAACTAGCAAGTCTGGTGTAGACTTGTTTGCAATCAATACTTAACCATCTATTGGCACCTATTGGAACAAGATTCATTCTCACACCAAGTACAGGTATTCTACCTGACCATAAACGCCAATCAAAGGTCCCAATTCTGTAGTATACAACAAATTCAATAATAATTTATTGCCATGATTTTGAAAAAGAATGAGTAGAAAATTCTTTTAAAACAAACTTTATCTTGTTGATTTTATTATGTAACCGCAAAACTTATTTCAATAAAATTATTAACACATTTAATTGACAAAAGCAACACGACAAAGAGGAACCAGCAGTCTGAATATTCTTTTATTACTGTAAAATAGAATGATTGTGCCATGGTAGAAATCTGAATTATTTCGGTAATCATCATCAATGTCAAATACAAAATTAAATTATGTACAAGTAAAATAATATTGTTGACGTATAAATAGGTTCAAAACTGATGTATAACAACTTAACAGTTTCTGGTGGTAAAAAAAGGTCTTTAAAGTTTTAAGATCATTAAATTTATCCATAAACGATATCCAAAGAAAAGGAGGCTAGATAAAAATCAATTTACTTTGCACCACTTTGCACTAACATACCAGAATCGGCACCAATACTGATGATTGAGTATAGCGCGAAAATGATCAAGTATCAAAACCAGTTAAACGTTGTTTTTTTACAAGGCTGGTAAGTAAACTAAACGAAAACAAACTGTCGGGGTACGCGCCCTTCAATTTGGTGCAAGTGGTTTGCTACGTAATTATTAGCTTGATAGGATTTGGTTATACTGTTCACGATTGAGCGATTGATGTTCTTGTAGTAGGTAAAATTGGTCTATCGCATTCTTGGTGTTAATTTTTTTTTTACTTACAAAGGTTACATATTAACAATTATCTCGTAGCCTCCGTAGCATACCGCGTACTTTGTAGTGAAGGTATCAGATGCGACCAGAATTAACTCAGGGGTGATAAAGACAAAGTAACAGTTATATGTATGTTAATATTACTTTTTTATGTTGAAACAATATAAGTCAATAAAAAGATTAAATCTATTAGAAGAGAACTCATGAAAAATTTAAAATAGTTTATAAATTGGCGACAGCAAGTAATGTCGACAGATAGTAATATTCATAGCTGATTTTTTATTATCAAGTAAAGCCATAATATCTATATTTGCATGTGTCTTTTTCACTTATATTACAAATACTTTCTATAACAAGATAAAATAATTACTGTAACTAAACGTATTGACTTGAAAAATTTTGGTACCAATATTCAAGAAATAACTTCTGATATAATGATTACGAACAAAATTATCTTAACTAATTCGATAATTTTGTTTTTAATCATAAGCGCTATCGAAATATTTTATTTTATTTATGGTACGTCAATTTGACTTCACCTCGCCTCATGTTAAGCTAAAGGCAGTATCATAAAAGAGGGTCACCATTGCAAACACGTACAGTGCAGTGCTACAATGCTGGCGCTCAGCTTGACTTTTTCACGCCCCGCTCAAAGAACCCGGTACTATAGGAAGACTGTTGTTTGGAGTCACGGATTAATTTCTGTGCGTGGCCATGATAGTAAATATAATCGAAAAACACAATCAAATAGGAAACTTTTCTTAAGGAATTGTTTATATTCCTTGGTTTTAATATGGACGTCTATGACAAATCGCCTGCAATACATCCAATTCTTTACCGCAGCCACCCGCAATTATGCTGTGATAATGCCGACGACGCGTTTAATATTTCACTTAGGGCTGTCAAACAGAAGAAATACTATTACTATTCGTTAATAATATTAAAGATATAATGATTGCTAATTATATCTAAATTTATACAGAAAATATTTAATGGCGTCTTCGTTCTGATCATAATAATCTAAAAATACTAACTGAAATGTAAGACGCAATAGGTCTTTAAACTCCGTCTTGAATATTATTTAAGACTTAATTTTCCATTTATATATATTAAGATCGTGACTAAAATTAAGATAGTGCTTTATTATATTATGTTCATTCAATATAAATTCACAATAAATTTAGTATTATTATTAGTAATGTCTTAATTGAAGTTTTACGACATTGGGTAATACACGGCCCAGCTGGGTCGATAGCCGTTATCAAGGAGAAGGAATACTTGAAAGTCTCAAAACGTCAGAGGAATTAATAACAGGTAATAGAAGCTGACAAAAATGAAAAAGCAAGAAGAGAAGATTATAAGGAATGTACAGAAGGAGTTAGAAAAGAAGAAAGGAAGACATGCAGAGGTAAAGTCAATATAAGAAGAACCGGTAATATTGGCAATGATAACAATTTGGCTCCTAATTTAAAAGAATATAACTAAAATTCTGATGAACACCTATCTATGTACACCTACATTATGTTATCTCACAAGGAGCTGGTGGAAATGATCACTTTGTCCAAGCAATGCAAATACCCTGAGAAAAGGGATCTATGTGGGTATAAGGAAACTGATGTTCATAGGAAATTATTTTCTGCATGAAACATTTTTCGTCTAATTACTCTTGAGTAATTATAAAGAGCAATTGAAGAAGATACTTAGTAACTAGAACTACTATTCATTACGAAACTATGCCGTAAGCTTTTCTACCGAGACTAAAAAGTGACTGTAAATTTATTCTAAGCTCGAATATAATTTATGCTAATTCAATAATGACTTAGAAATAAATTAAAACTTTATATATAGAAAATACCAATCGATTGATTCATAACTTAGCGAATCTCTATCAATAAATTGGATAATTCCACAAATAAATATACCGGACCGATAAATTATGCCAACCAATCTTTCAAAGCTACCGTTTTATCTATCTGACGACTAAATCATAACTCCTCCTTAAAATCGTCATCAAT
This sequence comes from Pelosia muscerda, assembly GCA_963691645.1. Lineage (NCBI taxonomy): Eukaryota > Metazoa > Arthropoda > Insecta > Lepidoptera > Erebidae > Pelosia > Pelosia muscerda. The sequence goes on along the minus strand of OY829114.1, from coordinate 1,224,122 downwards.
TTACTTTAATAGTCCTTCATAAATATAGTTGTCATGCATACTAACATGTGACACTCATTCATCTTAGCTCAAAACACTTCGAAAATAATTGCACACTATGTCTACGAAGCCAACTTTAAATTTGAATCATCTTTACAACTGTCTCGTTACTTACAAATAAAATTGAGCATTCTAAACCCAAAATTAAATCCCCAATACATATGTATTTATTATTGCAAAGGATTAAGGTTGATGCCAAGCATGATTTAAAATTCAAAAGGCATAAATTAATGTAGTATGAAATATGTTTTGCGCAAACGCAGCGGCGACAGCAGTCGGACATATTCGGATAAAGTCGATATTATACAATGTTCAATGACTGTTGCGAAAATAGGAAAGCTTTATTGGTTACATACATTTTGTAATGCAAATATTTGATGAATCATTCGCTTGGAATAAATTAAAAGAGTAAGTTGAAGGGGCCAATACAGATTTATGTCACCAATAGGTAATTTATTATAGGTTAGACTAAATGATTAGAATCTTTATTTCTTTGGGTCCCCGTATTCCTACCGATCTTATTTCTAGGAGTAACACCGGTTTGTATCGTAACGTAATTAGTAAATTTGGTAATATACCCATATTACTTGACACAGTTTATAAACTAAACCATTGTAATTACTGACGATCTGAAGAAAGTTGCGGGAGTTTTCATTGGCAGATTTTACTTAGAACCTTTGCCTATTACCTCGCGAATTTCGATGTATACATAAATAATTGCGATAATTCTTAAACTTACCCGAGTTGTCACCGTTTACTCAATAAGTTTAATCGCCTTGATGTAATCGTGGTTAATACGTTTTTATAATCCTCTAAATCATGTAGCAATAAACTATAAACACATTTTAATCATAAAGTTTATGTAGATGGAATATCAAAATCAGTAACTACGTTCTATAACCTGAATCTGAATAGCTCTGTCTGCAGTAAAACGGAATAATTACAATTATTTAATCAACATTCTGGTTAATATTGTCCAGTTAATACAACGGTGAATATTTAACTATCGTAGCTACTAAGGATTCAGTAAATCTGGAACATAACTTCAACCAGTTTTCAAGATGTAGAGGTGAAACCCCAGGGCTTTGATGATTACAGTCTAGTCTTTGATGATTAAGACTTAGAGATACCTCACATTATCATAAACTTAATATCATATATACTTGATATCATTAGATATTCATCAAACGTTTCGTTTTTAGATTATAAAAAACTGTAAATCCTAGCGATTACATCCGAAAACCAGCGATGCACATACTAAATAGTCTGTGTAGCATTCGATGCTGAGATGGGGCCCTATTTAGGTTAATTATATTTATGTCATACATATTGTAAGGATAGTAAATAAAATAATTTTCTTCTTTCTTTCTTTCTAAAATATCGAAGTTCAACCACATCACAGTCAACTAAATTGAAAAAAGACTCAGTGATTGATGATTCACCAAACGTACGAGGCATCCAACTAAGAAGGCAATAGTAGTTGCTAGGCAGAATACACTATTTTAGACTGTAGGTGAAAAAAAAACACAAACTACTTTCGTACAAATGTATCCTAAAAACCAATTTGACCTACAGACACAATTTTGAACCTAGCGTCCAACTCAATATCAATCACGTTGACGTTATATATCCGAGCCACAACTGTTCCATGCTTGTCTGTCGCCTTAAGAGACTGGAGACTTACATGGTTGGAATTCATATTCCTCAAATCACAAGTATTGCAAGTATTCATAAGCACTGTAATACTTACCTCAAGTTGACCTATATGGTTTCCACCTTATTTCATATTTATTCCGTAAGCTAGTCAATTTTCTGATCTATGAATTATAGGCAAGCAATAAACCGGTTGCACAACAGTTTCTTCACTTGAAAGCTCTCTGACAAACACTTATACTTCATACTTCTGGTTTCATTGCATTTTAATATCCATACTTAACGGTGCTATTTAGACGTTTATCTCCCTAGTGTTAAATAGGTTTATAGGTTTTCATGACCCTTGCTCACCTACATAATTATAATAAATATCTGGTGCGACATATATGGCATATAGAGCTACATGAAATCTTTGAGGGTTAAGCTAATCTCATGTTGATTAACGGTCAAGGTCAAAGTGTTAAAAGTATATTTGATTTCTATGCTCATTAAATATATGGCAGAAGTGCATAAATGATACTCTGTAAAAAGTTAAAATTTGATTATGAAGAAAATTTATTAAACTCTTTATCTCTCTTTTACTTATATAGCGTATCCGCTCTATAAGATATAGTTATCTTTTTATCTTCATAGCTCGTTTTGGTATTCCCAACACCAAAATATATTGTTATCAGCTCAAAATTGGTATTATTTTCACATCGTATAACTATACATCGTGAAACTTATAAGACTGAACAACTATTACGATATTAATGCCATACATGACATTTATTCACTCAATGAAAACAATCATCTGGGGGGTCACCCACTAAAGCTATGTACAATGCGATCCGGACTCGAACCCTGGAAACACTCTCTACCTAACCGTGTTGTTAGAAAGTGGAACAGACTACCGAAGGACGTTGTTTTGGTACCCAGTGTGAATGCCTTCAAAAACCAACTCGACAAAATCTCCGAATCACACGACACATTATACGCATCAGCTCAATAGCTGCAGTGTTTTTTACATAAATAATAATAATGTATACGAGGATCATATTGTGGTTCAAACGCCTGACCCAAATTTCTTACGCAAACTGCTGAACATTTGCAAAATATGTCAAAATCCAAGATTTTCTTATTAAGATCAATCGACCGACGTCGATCTACGAACAGTTCAAGATTAGTAAATATGTCAGATTCGTTCGACGCAATCAACTCTACATCCCTACACTTCACTTTGACTTCTAACTACACATAATTTACAATTAAAGTGGCTTAAGAAGCTTTCATAGCCATTAGTCAAACTTCAACAACTCTGGCAATTAAGCGAATGTCGAATGTCTTAGGCTCACCACACACACACACACACACACACAATAAAGTAATAATGGATAATAATATTTATTAATAAGTATTGTGTGCGTGCGGTTCGTATTACAGTTTTATTGTGCAATATTATTTTTATAGGCTTCAATTCAAGTTAATGTAAGTAATAAAATAATCCATACTAAGCCTGTGAATTGTTAGTTGTAGGTAATCTCTGAGTCTACGTAACCGATTTCGAAAATACAAAGTCACATTACTGGTGAATGTCATAGGTAATTGAGGAGGGTCAGTAGCAGGAACAGATATAGATGTCCTCCCGTGTGGAGCTGCTGGTAATACCAGATAAATCGGATCGAATCCGTTAAAAGTACTTTTATTTCAATCTCGTATTGACAAAATCATTGTATTTAATCTTAAGGGACACACACACGTCAATTTTACGTACAATGTTACAATGGTGGGACTTAACTTGGCGGACTCATCAGATGCTTGTTCGCGCCCCGCTTAAAGGACCCAGGACTGTAGGAAGAAGGAAACACGTAAACTGATAACGAATTCCAAGACTTAATGGCGGGTCAAAATAAAGACTCGCCGAACCGTACCGCTTGGTTCTTGATGGAATATTCTGGTTTGCGTTGAGGATGTGTTGTGTGCGCAGCAAATGGTGGTTTAGTGTGTGGACTGTGGCCCCCATTAGAAATATGCTGTATATGTAAATTTTACGCTCTAATTGCGGTCGGAAAAGGGTATTTAGTAAACTGGATTCACTTATTTCAAGTACTAATTTATCTCTAGGTTTATATTTGTAACAAAATTGGTGCTATTTCATTCATTGGGACGTGGAAATCATAATTATTATGTAATTAGCATAATAACCAGTTGCGGAGCGTAATATTTTTGATTTCTTACATGCATAATATGTACAATGGGCTAAAAAAAGTTCCTGTACAATATAGTGAAGTGAGTATATAGTTAAGAAGTGATAGTTTTAGAAGCTACTGGATAATAGATCTACTTATTCTTCAGTTTCACTAGGATCAGTTTAATTACTTTTTTACAAGACATCGATTGAGTTTATTTTATTAACGCTATCTATGTTACTTTTGATTAAATTAGACTGAGGATGTCCAAGGATTATTATAAATCTTAAGGTGTCCAGGAACTGTTGGAGTCCACAGCACATTATTCACGCCTGCACCTCCCTGAAGAGGCATGCAGATGTATAATAACACACATATTAGACCAATTTCGGGCCCACGTACTAGAAAACGAGCAAACAGTAATTTCCTATACATAGGTAATAATTAAGCAACCTGATATTGGAACTAAATTAAATTGTTGTTAAAATGAGCAACCTGGTGTTAGAACTGAATTAATACAACATTCAATAGAGTTGAACCAAATAATTTGGAGGTACCTTCCACTTCCCTAAATGAAAATGAATACACCAGAAAACGTAAAACTAATGAAGATCTATGGTCTAGCAAGAGAAATAAATTACTGAAATATCCACAAAAGACTATAGGACCTGTTGGGAATTGTAAATTGAACTGTGGTAGCCAATTTACCTCTTCAGATAGGCAAGATAATTATATTTGATAAATTTTATACACTAGCTGATCGAAAACTGCAATAGAGAAACTTTGCTAAACATACTAAAACAGAAAACATAAAACGAATGACTCTACAACGAAAAAATAATCGCACACAGACTAATAAATATTTATTTTCTTCAAGAGATGTGGATGTTTTGGTTTGTAAGAAGTTTTTTTCTAAATACTTTACAAATTAATGAACAAATGGTATACACAGCAATAGTAAAATTTAAAACAGATGACCGCGTTACAGACTTAAGAGGTAAGCACAATAATAGACCTGTTGATTTGGATTCGACGATTGACCTCCACCTCGAAGTTTGATCCGTCTAATCGGACCATCTGTCCAAGGTAGACGTACTTGTCTACAACTTCGAAGGTCGAGCCTCCAACTGACACTGGGGAGGGCCTTAGAATATGAGCATGCGCCATAACCTGGGTCTTGTCCATATTCATCTTGAGGCCCACCTGTTGAGAGACTCCGTTGAAGTCGTCGAGCATTGTGTTAAGATCCTCCAGCGAACCTGCCATGAGCACGATATCGATATCATATTAATGCCTTTCCATTCCACTCCATTTCAGTAGCTTAAAGGCATCCTCCATTGCATTGGTGAAGAGCTTCGGGGATATTACATCTCCTTGTCTCACTCCCCTCTGCAACAGTATCGCCGCTGTGCTCTGATCTTGTACTTGGACTGACATGGTGGCGTTTTTATACAAACACTTCAGCACTTTGATGAACCGGTAGTCTATATGACACCGCTGGGGAGATTGTAGCACTGTCCATGTCTCGATCGAATCAAAGGCTTTCTCGTAGTCCACAAACGCTAAACATAGTGGCTAGTTATACTCCTGAGTCTTCTGTATGACTTGCCGCAGCGTATGAATGTGGTCTGCGGTACTATAACCTTTTCGGAAACCAGCTTGTTCGGGCGACTGAAAGTCATCAAACCTGTGTTCGAGACGATTCGTGATAACCCTCGAAAACAGCTTATAAACATGTCTCAGAAGTGAAATGGGTCTGTAGTTCTTAAGAGAGGCTTTGTCACCGACACTGCCGTCCTTCCTCTTCAGCTTTATCAACTAGCTCTGCCCAATAGACAAGTCTCTTGCGAACACTTTGGAGCCTTTATTTCGCTCAATCGTTTCCTTAATACACTGAGTATTAAAGGCACGGATGTCGTGTCGCAAAGACTGCTGGATACGTTTATTGAGCTGCCGATGTGCTTCAGGGTCATTGGTAGACTGCAGCCTCATAGAGCGTCGTTCGGCCATGAGTTTAAGGGTGTGATCGGTGAGCTTCTGTGGTCTATCTCTTCGACGGGGCCTGAAGAATTTGGAGCGTACTGAATGCTTCAACCAACCTGTTATTTATCTCGTCCACTTTACTGCATTCTTCTAGGCAAAAGAAGCGATTCGAAAGTTCGAGTTGAAAGCTCTCGGGGTACTGTACATGGGAAGCTTTAGGTCGGAGCGTAGAGAGAACAAGATAATAATGATGATAACAATGAACTTAGTGATTAAGTACTGCGTTTGATGTTTTTATTTTTTTATATTTTTTATATTACAATTGTGATCTCATTATAGACATTTTGCCCATTTTAGACAATATTTTTTAAATTTTATGAATTTTCTTTAATTTTCCCTTAGAGATACCGATAACAAATTTATTTACGAAATCTGTTTACAACGATTACATTAAAATATAACTACCCGAAAGATCTATAATATTCCAGTTTCTATAATTTACCATTATAAGGTTATTAAAAAGTTTACCGTAATAAGTCGGTAACTGAACATTACATTTATTTACTAATGAACATATACATCGTTGGAGAACTCCGTAAAGAAGTGTAATGTCTATGATTTTTAAGAAAATATTTTTATATTACAAGAATAATTCGGTAAGTAGACGTTGCTGGAATATTATTGATAGTTCATAGTGGTAATATATCAATACCCTAAAAACTGTTAGAAATTATTTTCGGTAATTTGAACTTTGGTGAATATCTAATTCTGTGTTTAATCAGTAGTTGCAAGGCTAACTGTGATCTATTTGGGCAAAAATTAGCTTTCCCGGCGTATTAAAATGTTATCGTAATTGTCTTTTATAGAAAAGTTAGAGCCGAAAAACACTAAATCTTTTCTCCTGTAAAATTTGATTTTTGCGATTACCGGTTTATTCCTCGGGGACGTCGAATTATGTTTCTACGTAACTTTGGGAAACTTCTGTTTAGGTCAAAAGTAAACAGATAACTGTATTTCCTAGCATTTGAGCAATAATCACAAAAATAACCACCAAAAGCAGTTGTATTGTACCTGGTACAAAGATGATATAGCATTATTGATATTCATAACATAATTCAAATATGCAGCAAATAATGTCAATTACAATAAACGGATTTGTCCGCCAGATACATATTTATTGACTCAGCCTTTGTGTTGATGAAATACCAATGCATTCTACATGAAGTATGATTCAAGATGGGCAGTAATGATCTGTTTTGCCATAATGTCAGAATATTAGGAATTTTAAACATCATGGGGGCGTGAAAATTCTATGTATTGAGGTCATCGAATCGGAGACCACCATTTTGACATTGTTAGTCCTTATAAGTTGATTTGTATCTGTCAAGATGGGTTGTCAAATTTACACTTACAGTATGGAAAATTATTCGTATCTAACTATGTTAATAGTCAATTTTGACTAACACTAGGTGAAGTCATCTCGCCCGTGGTGCACATTTGACTCCCGTAGCACTTATTAAATAATTAATAACTAATTGATTTTTAAATACTTTACGAGAATCTGCTTGATCTGTTGACATTTATGATTACTACTCAGCCCTACTTAAGACATAAGACTACATTAGATTATATTTGTTACTAGTCTATGCCCGCGGCTCCGCCCGCTTTACTGTCGGTTATCGTGACCAAAGCGCCATCTGTGCAACTTAAAGTCTATATTACTAATCATAACTCTGGTTGTACTAAATCGATTGCAATCAAATAAACGTAAAATTTTAAGTTGGACTAAACCCCTTCAACCAAAAAAAAACCGTATCGAAATCCGTTCAGTAGTTTTTGCGTCCATCGCGGACAAACATAAACTTTTTACAATTATATATTATAATAGTATAGATTTTGAAGCAAAAAAGCACTAATTCCTTTTGGACACTAAAATTGTATACATTATTATTTAATTGCAAAAATCTAACATTATTATTTGATTGCAAAAATCTAAAATTATGAAAACTAAGTTAAAAAATATCGAATGAGGAAAACACAACGAGGATCGAATGTGTGAACCCTATCTAAATTATGCACGTTATGTTGTATCGTGATTACACGCATCCTCCGAAAGGTTTCGCATGCATATTTCATAAGGACTGTCTTGTTAAAAACGCGTCAATCTCATATCCATTATTGTTTATTTTATCGGCAGCAAATGATAGCGTCGGTACTATAATCTGTATGTGTCAATGGTTGCGTGAATTATTCAGTATATTACCTGCAAACTAGTATTTAGAAGAAGAAAAAAGCAACAAAAAGTGGAATACGTTCTTTATTCTAGGAATAGGTCTATAAAATGGTTTAGCAAGAAAACACCAAATCTTTGGCAATATTTTAGTGCCAAAAATTTTATGGCAGTTTCTGTAATCGCAGTAGTTTGACAATGGTTAATAAATAGGGCAATTATTGGGGTCCTGTTTGTACTAGAAATTGACACTATTATATTTCTGTTTAAACAGTCAGAAAATGTCATAGTTATTTGTAAATTATGTATGAAAGCGTCGAAGTTCTTCATCATCAGATAGCTGCTTCATCAACTCATGTCTACAATTATTAAGTTTTCGTCAGTTTTGAAATCACACATATTAAAATCCTCTTACTGTATCGTACCTCTAAAAGTTAATTTTACGTATGTCTTCCCGAGTTTTCTTGAGGTAATCATAGGGATCCATACTATTAATTCTGGTATATAGTTGCGTCAAATTCCCGCACATGCCCAAAGTGTCATCTGAGTGAAACTCACCATCCATTTTGTATGTTACAGAATGAAGTACTAAACTAAATATGGACGCCCGTTCACCAATAATTCGTCAGACCTAAAGCGGGTACCTGGCTGACCTGTGGCTCTAGCCAAAATGCGTTCGTTCCGAATCTACATTCGTCATCGCTCTGAAAATGTATGGGAGTGACAATTGTTGTCGAATGTCATGTGATCCGATTCTGACAACAAATGTCACTCCCATACATTCTCAGAGCGATGACGAATGTAGATTCGGAACGAATGCATTTTGGCTAGGGCCCCTGGGACAGGTTTCCACATTACACCCAGCAAGCTACTTGAATACTTGTCACAGCTTGACACGCGTTATACCTTTATTACTATTCGCGTATTAATATTTATTTTAATTACAAACTTCATCTTAATATCGTATATAGTCAACCTTATTTTATGGTTATATTTAGTGAGCCCAATTTCAAATTTTAGTGTAATTTATTGATATAGTTAAAATATATATGCTTCAAATATTTTAATAGTGACTCGATAAAAATATTACAAGTTCGTTGGTACTTAATATGAAACTCAGTAGTTTTGCAATTATAAGACTCTGCTACACGCTACACTATATATTCTTGCAATGTATTAAGATAGTTTTACAGTTTTCCACTCCTTCCTACAATATTTTTTTTTAATATTTGATTGATTTCATTTCTAACTCTGACTAAAACCCACGGAGGACCGAACTATCATGCTAAAACCTCAAGTATATTACAACAGTTACAATGTTCTTGCGGTTTTGGAACCATATTCAGCGTGGTTCAAAATAGCAATGAATCGGCTTGCCACACACCAAATGGGTTTAATCCTATTTGCTTTATTTTGGCGGTAAAATACATGGCGCCTAGTTAAGCGCGGGTTTGTCATTTGTATTTTTAACTAATTGCTCAATGACACTGTATCTGGACTTGGAAACAATCTTTCACACAGATTATCTTCAATTTTATAAGCAGTTTATTTATGAGTGTTCTAATGATTTCATTCGAGTAATTAATTCAGAAATTAACAGTACATTTATTTCTACGACAGCCTCTGTGGCGTAGCGGTAGTGAACGCGGTTACTACGCAGTAGGCGCGGGTTCGATCCACACTCAGTCCGAATATTTATATGTATGAATATTTGCATTAATTTATACTTACTATTGATTGATGGCACTTGATGGAACTTATTGTTATACATTATTGATATTGATAACACACTTGTACTTCCTCACTGTATTTATTTTTGTACCTAACCGGTTTCGCCTTGCGGCATTCTCAAAGGTTTACATTGACAGTTATGAATATTTGCATTGGTCTGATCGTGTTTCAGAGAGCACGTTAAGCCGTCGCGTCGGTCCCGGTAGTTGGAACCCTAAAAATTTCAACAACTAGTCCAACTACATTATCTACACTAGGTTGTGGAGGCCAGAAGGCAATGAACTTTCTGCTATTATTGATGATGAAGTCAAGATATTGGTGGTGGAACTCTTCAACGTTTATGAAGAAAACCCTCATCATCAGGTTCGGTTCAACTTTTCCCATATATACCTATTGCATTTAATATAATGATACTGCAATAGATTTATTAATAACTCTAATGTCAATGACCGAATACAATCCTTCAGTACACACAAAATTGAACCTTATTGCAACGCTCTTAAACTTGAAATTAAAACGTATAATAATTCTTCGACCCCCACAGTATAATCCATAGAGATTAAGTTTTAGTTTTTTAGCACAGAAACAGCTTCCTTATGTGACAGTAGACGGACAAATATCTTCAATATGTGTTATCAAGTGCGGGAATTCATATACAGGATGATATTATTACAGCTTAATTATGACTTTTCGAAGCTTGTCGAAATTATGTGTGTATTTATCGTAGGTTTATGAGTGCCCGGTTAATGGCAATAGGCTCGCCATATATTACATTGGGACCTAAACATAAACTGGCGAAATGTGGGTGCTAGTACCTCTGCCTACCCCTTCGGGGCTATAGGCGTCAGTTTATGTTTTTTTATTACAGCTCTCAACAAGTAAGTTTTTTCAATATGCTGAATGGATTCAGAGTGTTTAGGAGATTCGTATTAAAAACGAAAAACTAAAACGATTTTTCTGTTAAGTACTTATTAGGTAAGTCTATATTTAAATATAGGCATTATCAAGACACCTCGTCAATATTCCCACGGATACCACCTCCACCAAACCGATGGAGCTGATTATGACGAGCCTACTAAAACATACAACGTTTTTGGGTCTTTGATTGCCAGAGGTGAGATAATACAACATATATCTTTCGCACTTCGGCAGAACCGGGCCATCCTTTTTGAAATAACCCCCTTCCTATGATGTGGTAACCACGGTGTCTCCATCAAACCCTCGGATATGAGATGGCGCGCTTTGAGCCGCCGCGGTTTGCTTCGGCTAGCAAGCGTCTCCACCCGTCAACCCCCGGCCCGCGCTCTTGGAAGATGGAGGTTGACTTTTATAACAAGACTATTGTAAAAATAAAACATGATTCTCAACACCATGTAGATGAGTAGTACTGTCCTACATTCCTGCTGTGTTCAAATCTGTAACACTCCTAGGGTGTGACAAATGATATTAGTAGGTGCACTACAGTTCTATCATTTTACAATTACATATAATTATAAAACGTGACACTCCTTTTTAGACCGTCTAGTAAATTGACACAAATATACTTCATAAGCTTACTAAATATAGATTTAGTAAGCTTATGAAGTATATTTGTGAACACACAAACTACTTCTTTTTAATATTAGTATAGACTAATATTAAAAAGAAGTAGTTTGTGTGTTTGTATATTTGTTAAATTGTAAGGGGTAATCTCGGGATCTACTGAATCGATTTTATAAATTCTTTCACCAATAGCAAGCTACATTATTGCTGAGTGTCATAGGTTATATAAAAAAAAAACGAAAAATAAAAAGGCTTTTACGTGGTAGTCCGTTTCTTACGAACGCTGCCTTAACTATGAAAGATATATTTAGAGTTCTAGAGAAAAGATGTGGAGCTTGAAAATGCCTACAAAAAATTCAATGGTAGCATATGTCCAATTTTTATATTTAGGTTACAAAAAGTAGTCTTTTCCGCAGAAAATGTTTTTTCTTTCGGACAAAGTTACTTTCGAATTTTGTATTAGCATGCAAATACAAACTATACCTACGTATAATCCTCCTTTTGACAGTTAAAAAATTAAAACATAACACTGTACTAAAAAAGGATTTTTAACATTATGCCCAACGAAGTGGGCACAGGTCAGCTAGTAATTTATAAAACGTTACACTCCTTTTTAGACCGTCAAGTAAAACGTCACAAATGTACTCCGTAAGTTAACTAAATACTTTTTAGTAATGTAACGGCATAGACGGCACCCGCTTTGAATCACACGCCGTCCCATATCTGAGGTTGCATCAAAGCTGCCGCAGCACACCGCTGCATACGAACTACTACAAAATAATCCTTTCGACTTCCTGTTATTGTTGCCTTCGATCTACGAGACCAGTAAGGTTCTAGAATTGCGGTGAAAATGTTGTTTTGTTATTCTTTTGTATGTGCAGGCCGCGGTAGCCTAGTGGTATGGGTGATGGACTGTTGAGACGAGGTCTCCGGGACGATCCCAGGTTTTACCATCGCACACAACAATAACTTTTTGAAGCTTTTCGAAGTTATGTGTGTATTTGTCACAGGTTTATAAGTGCCCAGTTAATGGCAATAGACTCGCCACCTATTACATTGGGACCTAAACTAAAAATGAAAAAATATAGGCGTGAGCTTATGTTATGTTATGGAACGGGGACACCGTCATCCCTACACCCGAAGAAGGTCATCTCCAAGGAGGTCCCTCATTCCTCACATCGACAACACAAAACTTCTTCAGTGAGCTCTGGTTACCTTCTTTACTACATACAACCAAAGTTTATTATTAGCACAGCGCTTGACTACCGTCTGACCTGCATACTCCAACAAATAAACTTCGTGTCATTTCATTATCTCCTCCAAATTCCTCATAGGAAACTAATCACAGTACTCTAAGACCGATGTTTGAGTACCTGAAGGGGGTGATCTCGAAGATATGGCCCCGGGTCTACCAAGGTACGAGTGATATAATGGTTACTATCTCACCTCCGGCAAGGACCCAAAGACGGCCTGCGTTTTAGTCGGTTTCAGTCCGACATAACCTCCCCAAGCGGGTCTGGCGGCGAGATACCCGTGGGGAGGTTTCGCACATCGCAGAAAAAAAGACAAAACAGGGTCCTAACTTAATTCCATCCTTCATGAACGCGGGCTTGCAAGTGAAAGGTGTAGATGCCTATCATTCTAGCAGAAACAGGCCGAGACGACAACGCAAGGCCGCCCAATATCCTGTAACGCACACCTGGGTCTGCGATGACCCTGGATCAACCGAGAGATGGATATGCCAGAGGCTACCTCGCCATCGGCAACTAATGATCTGAGATGGAGTGGAGTTTTAGGCGGTTCGAGTTCGACATAACCACTCTCACCAACTCCGGTAGGTAGGTAGTTCCCGTGGGTATTTTGCACACGGTAGAGCTGCGGCCAGGTTCAAAGCAGGCGGTCATCAAAAGTGGGTAGTAATTAATTAATAGTTAAACATCAGTAGTACAGTAACTGGTAGGTAATTAAATTCCATTTTGTGTACTTTTTCCTAAATTAAAAACCTCCTGTAGCCTAGTGGTATGGGTAATGGACTGCTGAGACGATGGTCTCGTGTTCGATCACAGATTTTACCATGGCACACACCAATGACTTTTCGATGCTTTTCGAAGTTATGTCTGTATTTATCGCAGGTTTATTAGTGCCTGGTTAATGGCAATAGGCTCGCCACCTATCACATTGGGACCTAAATATAAACTGGCGAAATGTGACCTTTGCCTATATTATCTCTGCCTGTCTATATTATGTTATGTTTCCTAAATTACAGTTGAATGGAAAGCTAAAATTATCAGTTATTCCAAAAGTCAAATAACGATAAATTACTATAAACCTTTAATAACCAACTTTGAATTTCAATGAATCCCTTAATGAACTATTAAAAATTGGACACGAAACCAAAATTCCGATATTATAAGAAAAGCAAGCAATATCACATTAGATACAAATACATATATAAATTAGTAATTACCAATAAAACCACTGTTATACAAGTAAAAGCAATTAAATGAGCTATCGAACAGACTTGAACTTTATTTGCATGAACCTGTTTAGTGAGCAAAGACCTTTATAGGGTAATTATGTTAACTACAGCTCGTGGGATACTGTTATATAGAAGTGTTTTATTCATTGAATGCTAGATAATGCCCGGCATGCGTTGCAATGGCTTTTAATATTGTATTAATTATTAATGTACAAATTTTTATCTCCAAGTTGTCTGATACTCTCCAAGACGTTAATTGGTAGTGCTTGTGCGGCTAAGCACGTAATAAATTTACATGTGATTTACACCGCATGGCAAGAAATCAGGTAAATAAATTACTTTCTCCAAATTTTTTAGTTGCAACATTTTCGGTAAGAAATTTATTTTCAGCATACCCATTTTTTTACAAAGTGTCCATTGTAGCAATAATAGGTTTGCTCCCTAATAGGTATTTGGGACCGAAAATCATAGTTGGCGAAAAGTGAGTGCTTAATACACCTCTGCCCCTTAAGGACCCCTTTGGTGTCACGCCTTAGGAAGACAGAATGGGTTACTCAAGAAGGGCTGAAAATCACAGGATTACTCCTGCAACTAGGAGGAAAAACCATCTTGATAGAGAGGACTTTCCCTCCTCTAACTTAAGGGCCAGTGTGGGGTCGACACAAAGGATTCAATTAGGGTCGAAGTGTCCGCGAAATCTTCAGAGCGCGCACCTCAATGACATAAAATAAGATAGGTTACTATAAGACCTCGTAAATAAAGCGACAGCCGTATTACGACTGAGCTTCCGAAGCTGAGAACAAGCGGGCCGTCTTATTTATTCATCAATGTACCAGGTTTCAGATGAGGTTAGCTTCAACTGTAACTCTAGATGAGCTCCATATATACCCTGATAGTTTGAATGTAGGGTTACGGTTCTGAATATGAAATTAAATTGTTAAAACATTTCTCTAAAGTAAACATGTGCCCTTTCTGTACACTACCGAGCAAAATAACACACACGCAAATATTTGTTCAGAGAACCAAATCAATATTTGTACAGTATATTATATATTTAATCAGGTAGTGTCTCCACTGCCAAGGTTAAACGCGAGATCTATAAACCGCTGTAGAATTAAATATGCTGAATATGGGAAGATGTTCAAAATAATAATAACAGCACGGCTCAGTGGCCTGGTGGTAGTGAACGCGACTGCTACCCATGAGGCGCGGCTTCGATCTCCGCTCAAATATTTTTATCCATGAGTATGGCTATTTGCACTGGTCTGGTCGCGTCTTGGAGAGCAAGTTAAGACGTCGGGTCCCGGTTGCCATACGAACACTATTGCTTCGTTACGGGTAGTTGGAGCCCTCAAAAGTCCAACTAGTCTAACTACAGAACTTCGATATTGTCAATTTGGTGTGGTAGTCCGATGGCAGTTGCTGCACGGAAAATATCGACGATCAGCCGCAACTTAGTTAGACTAAAAAGTCGACCCCAACTGAGTTGGGAATAGGCTCAGAGCATGATGATGAGATAACAGCAAGTAATCTTTTACCATGCCCATCAACATCATCATCATGGAGACGCATTTTTCTAATTGCACTCGAGGCTACTACTATTTTTCCTTCTACACAGTCTTGGTCAGCAATGGCGGTGTGACTATGGGCACACATATCATCCTCTACAATATCTAGCCAAGACTTCTTAGGCCTACCCTTCATACTAGCACCCGACGACGGCAAAAAAAATCTTGCATCTTTTCTGCATTGTCGTGGACATGAAGACTACCGCGAATCGGACGAATCCGGCTTCACGATTCATTAAGAAAATAAATTGTCTTATTTGACTTAATATGACAAGTGTATGTTGTGCATGTGTATTCAAATAATATATTAAATAAATGTGTGCAGTTTGTTTGGCCCTAATTGTACTTCAAACAAAGTTTTGTTTACAAACCATGTACGCAAATATTTTTTGCAAACAGTAGCCATTTGTACAATTAGAATTTATTAAAATTAAATTATTGCTTCGATAATGTTTATTTTTGTTTTTATATTAATTATATTTTTACGAAGCGTCAAATAGTAATATTTATTCTGTGTCACCGATAAGCTTTTAGTTTAGTTTAGGGAGTCTTAGAAATAATTTTTAGGGAACTTATATATTGGAGGATGGAGGGTGACCCACCTCTCACCCATAGTTTAACAAAATATAACATAAACATAAACTCACGCCTATATCTCCGAAGGGGTAGGCAGAGGTGTTAACACCCACGGTTTTCCAAAGATAACAATAGCAAATTATTACTATTTACATCCGTCAATGCAAGTAAAAAGATTCTTACCCGAGGGGAGATGTTGTCGTATGTGCAATATTACACAAGTGCGAAGAATAAACCTCGAAACGAGTGTGATGTATTTCCGCCAAGTAACGCCTACATTTACATGGTAAGGATTTTTTTAAGTTACTCGAACACGGAGATTGTTAAATGAGATGTATCTCAATATTGATAAAATAGGTGCGTGTGCATAAAAACTGATCTCGGATTACTAAGTAACAAGTACCAGTTTCTAAAACCAATTGTAAAGGATTGTTTATTTAATTTCTATATCATCATCTGCGGTCTGTGGTCGAGTACGGAATCGTACCCTTACTCATCTTTACAGTGTTCTCAATCTCAGTACTGTGCTCCAAGTCACGCTTGCCTCTCGAGGTTGGGAGTTCAGATGACAGTTATCCATGAAACATATAAACCTAAAAACAAGTAAGGTCGGCATTCGAAGTGATAGTCTTAGGCACAAAATTAAATTGAGACCTATAATGTGATCATGGCGAGTCATCCCACGTATGTCTGGTAGTCACCTAAAGGTGTGTCCATATTTGTGACATCAAGACAAAACGTTGAGTGTGAACGTAACCGCTTGTAGCACACAGGCACACGAACTAGAGTTGCGCTGACACAGCCACTAGTCGATCGATGGTTTCATTTAAGCTCAGTTATCCCGTCGCTGAATACGCCACGGTCACGGTTACGGTAAAATGTTACGCAAATGTAGACGGCATAATAATTATGGAGAGTTTCATGTAGCCGATTAACGATTAAAGTGTCCAATAGCTCACGTGATGCTATAAGGAAGGTGACGTCATAAAAATAACAATGGCGAAGCTACCATTTTTATTTGTAAGTAGAAACAGATAAGACAAGTATTATACGACTCAGTCCACGTGTTTAAGATAAGATTGAGTTGAGTGGAATTTTTCCTTGAGAATCAGAAATCATAGCGAAATATGGTAACATTCATATTAATATTCCGCTATAATTTTCGAATCGCGTTCTATAATACTTCGGTTCGAAATTCGATCAAAATATATAAAATTTAAAAAAAAACTGCAGACTACCAATAAATACAGATTTGATAAATTTATGTAAAAAAAGTTAGAAAGTCACCAAATAATTTATCAATATTTATTAAGTTAAAACCTCCTTACTATTTTTTTGTATCTCTTTTTTTATCCGTTATCTGTGAACTTTTCAATAGGTATGGAACTGTGAGTCAAACCTAAACCTAAAAAAAAATTATTACCATGCGTGTGTGTGTGCGTAAATAAAAATAATACATTCAATTGCATAATTTGAAATAATCGTTTAATGCACTTCTATGCCATAAATATAATCTATCAATATGCTAAATTTCAACCTCGTATGTGCCTTCAATTTTCGTAAAAAGAGATCCAAAATGTTCGCTTCATTTATTTGATTTTCGCACGAACTGTTTATTACAAGCGATAATAATTCAAGAGGCGAATGTGTTTTCCCTAGCGGCTATGTGGCGAAAAGTGCATACAAGTGTCAAAACTGAAATGCGTGAAATTTGAGAGTTATGCGCACTTTGCATAGCTTTGTAAGTGGTACATAGAACAGTGTCAATGTTGTAGTGCAGTGCAACTCTATCCAACTTCCTACCAACATTTTAACAATGAATATTTGTGAACATATTTTGTATATTTGTTATTCAATTACGCTCTAACTGCAAAACTGATTTGAGAGATATATAACATGACATAAACTCACGCCTTTATCTCCGAAGGGGTAGGCTGAGGTGCTAGCACCCACATTTCGCCAGTTTATGTTTAGGTCCCAATTTAATAGGTGGCGAGCCTATTGCCATTAACCGGGCACTTATAACCCTGCGATAAATACACACATAACGTCGAAAAGCATCGAAAAATCATTGGTGTGTGCCTTGGTGAAACCTGGACCTGGAGCCGAGACCTCGTCTCAGCAGTCCATTACCCATACCACTAGGCTACTGCGGTTTATGTTTGTTATTCAATTACGCTCTAACAGCAAAACTGATTTTGGAGATATATTCAGCTTGGAATAACACATAGGCTATCTTTTATCCCGAGAATAGGTTCCTATTACCAGTGGTTACCGTGACCTATGTGAATATGCAACACCAGAGGCGTTATACATGTGTTCCTTCCTCCTAATGCCCTTCTTGAAGAACCCCATATCGTAGTCGCCTAGTAAAACCCCAGTAATCTCATTTTACAGTTTGAGCATGAGCGGAATGAAGTTTCTTTTACACCACACAGCGCGTACTAAATGCGCTCGCAATGTCGAGCGGTGTAACAATAGAATGTAGACTTTCTTAGTGTATACTTAAGTTTCAAGTTTGTAGGTCCAGCGTTTTAGGCTCTGAATGGGTCAGTCAGTAGGAACTAATAATGTTTTGACTCATTCTGACCTCACAAGCGACGGAACGGAGTCCCAAATGAGATCTATAAAATATAGATTGGTAGATCTGCAGAACCGTAGTATATTACGAATATTATGATATAATGATTTGAGACGTAATAAATATATGAAACAGTTTTTAATTACAAAGAAAGCGTAACACGTACCTAGACACGCTTAATTAGAGTAGAGCATTCTCGACGAATCAATAAATATTAACATAATATCTTGTCTAATAACATCGATTCAAAAAGATACTTAAAACTTTCTAAAGTTAATGATTTATGGTGTGTAATGAGAAAAAATTGTCAATCAGAATATTATTTTATATATTAATCTCGAAATTCTACCATTGTATTTCTTTTGTAGTTTTATTTTTTTTTTAAACTAGAACACGTCAATTTGACTTCACTTCGCCTGATAGAGAGCTGAAACCAAAATTTCACGTAAGAGGGTCACCATTACAAACACGTACAGTGTTTTCAGTGGTGGCGCTCAGCCTGCCGACCTAATCAAATGCTTTTTATGCCCGCCTAAAGGACCCGGGACTGTAGGAAGAAGGAAACGCGTGCGCTGGTAAGCCATTCCAATCCAAGACTCAATGGTGCGGGAAAGAACCGCCGAAACACTTGGTTCCTTTTTTAAATTTAAATTTCATTTATGTATTCTTTTATCCGACAAAGAAGACGTAGCTCGTAGAATATGCAAGCTGAAGTGATAGTGGACTGGCCAGATCTGTCGAAGGACCGATGGCAGTTGGAGCAAACGAGTCCTTGAGTAGAGACCGCGAGAGGGCAAACGTAATACTGGATGCCCTCAGGCAGATGGATTGACGGCCTGAAAAGGGTGGCCAGTTTAGACTTGTTGCAAACGGCGGTAGATTCGGGAGAAATGGCGCACATTAGGAGTGGACTGCGCTAGGGATCATAGATTTTTTTTATTTGATGTACATAAAAGTATATAGATGAAAATTAAAAAAAAACTTTGGCCCGGGAGCTGACCACAGTTGTAGGCATGCCGTGTTCAGCCTTTGGACTCTACTCAAAGTGATATTTTATTGATGAAATCACGTCGAAGCCAACCGTTTTCAGTTTGCTATCAAAGGAATAATTAACACTGTGGTGAATTTACTAGTCAAAAAGATTCAAATTGGATTAAATTTTTGTAGTAGTAATGGATCTTATATACATATGACATTGCGAAATTTTCTTACTTCTTTATTCCTGTAATTTAATAGCTATTTCCATTATTTATATTTAGTTTGAAAGTTTGTATTTGCAGATTTTACAACTTTAAATTTTTTGTTTATTATGGCCGCATCGAAAAGTCATTGATGTGTGCCATAGTAAAACCTGGAATCGAACCCGAGACCTCATCTCTGCACTCCATTACCCATACCACTAGGCTACCGCTTCTAATATCAAAAGAAATAGCAAAGCTACAAATCGCTACCCGTGGCTGGCCTTTACCTCGCTCAAAGAATTTTCATTGCCATTCAGCGTGGTAATACCTACCGCCAGCCTTCTTTCTGGGCAAGGTTCCAGTAGAGATTGACGGGGAGGAATATTTCAACTACGCCTAAAATTGCAGTTTCTCCACTTTTTTTTAATAGTTACATGAAACTATGTAATTATTGTTAAACATAATATATCATAAGTTGAAGTAATTAGTAGGTACTTCACTGCTGTAGGCAGATTCGCAAGAAATCAAATTTAAAACAAAATTGAAGGACCAACATGGTTTGGTCTTGCGACTACAAGTAAAATCTTCAAAGATTTACCCTTGCAGCAAGACGATTGGCGCTGATTCTGCTATTATAAAACCGCCCTAAATTAGACTAAAGATCGCTGAAGTGTTGCCTCTATAAACCCTTACATAATATAATAAGTGTATAAGTACAATAAAATTCATATTTAATGCTGTCTTTAAAGTTCAAATTTAATCCAATGCCAAATTCAATTGAATTAATTTTGGATGTAGTTCAGTGTGATGCGCAACAGAATTAGTGGCGATGACAATAACAAATCAATATATAACCTCCTGTTCGCATACCTAGCTCAGCTGTCTTTGCGAACTTTTTTTTATTCGGTCGATCAAATGTATTAGAGGATAAATGGTTTCTATTCATAGATTTGTCGCCCGCAAGTAATATTGTCGTTTCTATTCCATTCATGAGTGATACTATTAAAATTAGTTAAAAAATAAATTCATCTACACAATACGCAACTATTAATATAAATTTAACATAAAACTTACCTAAATTACCGCGCATTCTCGGAAAAAACTGGCCACCTATAGTACAAGCACAGATTAAATATAATAAAACAATAACTAAGTCACTTTTTCATAAAAAGAACACAGCACAACACTGGCAGTCACTGAACACTGGACGGATTTAAAAATCAAACTGTAATTAATGTAATTATTGTCTATTGTTTCGGGGCGCGTGTGACAAGACGGAGGTGTTAGGGAAATGGCGTGGCCAGGAACGGGCGCGCGCGCAGCGAACAGATCTCACACTGAGCTACCATACACTCACGAGACAGCAATAATAACCCACCTCGTTATTTTTTCTTTTATTTTCGTTTTTTTTAAATGAAAATCTACAAGATTGACGCCTTGCTGTGCGGTTTACTTTGATCCTCCTTGGATGTTTTTCGCATCGACCACCGCGCCGGCCTTTAATTCGGATGCTTGCATGTCAACTTTTTGACGGGATAATCCGCAGTTATTTTTTTCTTTTTTGACTCAAAGGAGTTTAAGATCTGTGCCAAAAATGGTTGGTTGTTTGATTTGCTTTTATTGAGACTGTCCGAATAGCCATTTGCGGTGTACATTTTGCAGCTGTTCCTCTACGCTATTAGGATAATATTACCTTCGTCGTGGGTGTATAGAGTTCCATCTAGATCTTTGAAGCCAAAGTATTCTTACCAACAAATCGGTACCCCAACTGATTTTTGGCATGTGGTTAATTTCCCCCATAAAGTTATCCTTGGAGATACAAAGTGTGCGAGTGACATACATATCTTTACACAAAACCTAGGCGTGAGAAAGTGACAGAGTATTGAAGCGTGAAACATTGACCTAACTACAATAATACAGATAGTAGTAGTATAGACTAAAGGTCAGTCAAGTCACTGCCACAGACATTTTTAATTAGATAATGCGGTACTGAGGAAGACTGTGGTTCTATTTACGCTAGTAATATTGAATGTGATTTCGCCACAAGTCGAGAATTCATTCATACACGTTGCAACTAGAGCACAATGCGATTTGAAAGGAGCTTCATACTATAAATGTAACGGAATGATCGCGATGCTACCATGGAAAACAAAAAACAAGTGGAAGTGTGATGTAGTCAGTGCACGCGTGTCATGCGTGCGTATTTACGCAACGAAGGATAAATTCGACATAATGAACCTTTTTGTAGGAATACCACTAAACTCTTTCGTAAATGTTTGAGTTTGTTCGTAATTTAAATATGGAACAAAGAATTTAATAAGGTACGCACACAACGCGGGAGATTTAAAATGTCAATGTCAAAACGAAACCCGCCGAAAATGTTCGATAAAGCGACTCGACTGTCAACCAAGTCACGAATATTTCATTTAGAAAAACTTAAAGTGCAGTTGAATTAGCCGGCATTTATCTAATATATAATATCAAGTAATAAATAAACTTATTTATTCAGATTTATGTAATAATCATGACTATTTAATATACGAGAAACTGGACGACATATTGAAATTCGTGGACGTGCAGAGGTAAGTAAGTGGGAACTCGTTTTTAGGTTTCAATTAGAGGTGACAGACAGTCGCCACTGATCCTCATTTAATTAGTAGGTACATATAGTAATATAAAATCAATAATAGGGGAACGGACATTTTTTTCTAAGTGTTTTAAAGTAACCTTTATAGATATTTTTATTCCGCCGGAAAATGAAACATTATTTATTTATAATTTCAGAAATTTAGAAAATATGAACAGATTTTTTAAATGTAAAATTAAAACTCATTTTCTTTTAATTAAATTTCAATTTTCAAAAACCGTACCTATAAATTACGGTATCTAGCAGTAAGTAAAAGAACAGGAAAGATTACGTCTATTTTTTATCCATTTCTAGCTTCTTAGTAACAGAAAATAATTTGTTAATATGATGTCATACAACAAACAAATCGAACCAAAATATTTTTCAACTAACAACATAACAGGAAGGAAATGTAGTCTCCCAGTAAGCTACCTCAGCACCTCCGCACCGGGTCGCACGCGCATCCCAGCAGCATTCCTCATTGAAATGAAGCAAGCGTGTATCTCACGCCATAACACAGATAATTACGTACCAAGTCTTGCGGCCATTTCCATCCTAATGAGCTTACCCCAATGAGTAATATTTTAATTAATTTTCATTAAATTTCTGCTGAATTATGTAAGTACTTATACATAATCCAGAATTCTATCCTAATGGTCTCTTCCCATGCATTTATTTTTTACTTTTTAATACTTACTTGATTGATTTCAATACTTGATTATAGCGACTACCGTGGCGGCGGTAGTGAACGCGACTGGCTACATGGGAGACGTGGATTCGATTCGCGCTCATTGCAAATATTTGTGTGCATGAATATGAATATTTGCATTGGTCTGGGTGTTTCTATGTACCTATAATATGTATGTATTTACAAAAAAAAGTATCTAAGTATGTTTATACGCATTGTAGAACCCATAACACATGCTAGTTGAACTATATTTACAATGAAGTCTAGGTGGCGTTGTGTAAATTATCCTAAAATATTTAGTTATTTATTTATGGGTAACTTAAGATTTTTATTCCTTTGACCGTTTAAGTCTAATTTAACCAACAGTAACATAGTTAATAAAATTAACTAGATCGACGTCTCATTTCTTTATAACAAAAATATTTCAAGTAATATCCTAAACTTAATTACATTAATAAGTAAATCTATTAACCAGTTCTAAGACTAGTACCTAGTTGTGTAGTGGAATGACTTCATACAATTTTAGTTTCAAATTGCTCAGAAACTTTTGGTGACCACTGTACCTACAAATTTACATCCGCAACCAAACAGCTATAGGTACATCTCTATGTGTAGGTATAAAAATACTGACAGCTGTATAGCTGTACAGTTGCCTACAATAGGTACTTATACCCACAAGCTATAACCAGGCTACTACAGCTTCAATCTACTGTATAAAAATAAGTCGGGTTTTCCTTCCTGACGCTATAACTCCAGAACGCACGAACCAATTTCCACGGTTTTG
The DNA here is from genome assembly GCA_963691645.1 of Pelosia muscerda. Taxonomy (NCBI): domain Eukaryota; kingdom Metazoa; phylum Arthropoda; class Insecta; order Lepidoptera; family Erebidae; genus Pelosia; species Pelosia muscerda. The sequence goes on along the minus strand of OY829114.1, from coordinate 1,200,293 downwards.
CATTCGTTGGAAAAGTCTCGGGCTCCGTGAGGTTTATATCAAAGAAAATTCAGGAAAAATAATTTTCTTTATCTTTTAACCACCAAACGAAATGTTACATAAAACGAAGCCATCTGGTGGCGAAACGGAGTTCGCCGGGTTTGCTAGTCATAATTAAAACTCAGAAATTCATTACGCATGAAACTGAAAATGTTTGAAATAAAATCTGTCAACATATTCTAACGACAGTGACGTTTAGATCAAAGATCAGAGCCGACAATGACATGAAGTCAGGTGTCGACAACCTAAACAAAAACAATGAGCCCAACGAACTTTTGGTCTTGTAAAACATGGTACCGAAATGAATTTCCGACTATTGTGAATTTTGAAGAACAAAAGCCAGTCTCCGTACATAAAAGATTTCGATATGATGGATCGCGTTCAATTTCAAATTATTCCACAACACTTATTGTATTAAACTGATTCAAGAAAGAACTTGGATTATTTATACTATCGATTGATGGCACTTGGTGGAACTTATTGTTATACATGATTGATAACACAACTTCTTTTACTTCTTGCCTTGATATTAATCTTTAGGGTAAACTGGATACTATTTCCCCAAATCCGGAGAAAAAGTTTGGGCTGGTATACTTAATTTTAGTACTACCCACATAAGTAAAATTGTTAACCAGTGTAATGTTTAGAAATTAGAATGTTGATAACTGTCAATGTAAACCTTTAAGAATGCCGAAAGGCGAAACCGGTTAGGTTACAATAATAAATACAATGGCGAAGTACAAGTGTGTTATCAATCCTGTATAAAACAACTTACAAATAGATATGCTTATACTTGTATTTGGTCTGATATTGATATTAAAGTACGTTTGATATTTCAATATAGTTCCAGAGCCTCAACTGTACCGAAAAAAGCTGTTAGCATCACGTTAACAAGTTTGGTAGATTAACCAAATCAGTGAAGTCATATTCGAAAATGCAACCTGAAACCCGGCAAGCTATATAAAGAAAAGTAAATAGCAACTGATGACTACATACCTTTAAGCCCTAGGGTGAATGACGTAGTAATATTTATGCATATACGTGAAGACGACACTACACTCTCGACACAGTGCACAATTTACACTGCGGGTAATTCGAAACAAAAGAAGTCAAAAGTCACTTGTCACCCGGAGGCGCACATCTGACATACGATTATAACCTACAAATTTAGTTTTATCAACGATATCTGGTATTATGCACTCTAAAACTTGAACATAAGGATCAATAGCATGTAGTGAATGAGTGGTTTTGGTTGCCGACAAAAGATTTATAAGTCAAAATTACCAATAATATGTTAACCTATACCGTTTATTTGTAATATTTAAATTGCAGAAATTCAATTTTGATCCATTGTTCTCGCGCCAAATTGTGTGCGTTTTGCGCAAAAAAAAACTGTTTCTAAATATAGTCAGAAATGTAAGTATTTGGGCACTTATTACGTTGAAATAAGTTCAAGCTCTTTAATTTCTCAATTAAAGGTAAATTAAGTAGTAGAATTTGAAAAATTCTGATACCAATTTACATTAATTTTCAATCAGCTCTTACGCACTTACTTCAAAAAGGAAAAATATCTATTTAACTTTGTTTGCTACTTGATTTCCGAAATATATTTTTTTATTATTAAAACTTCATCCACATATTATGTAAGTTCAGGCAGATTTAATGCTTTTGGCATTTTCTACTACTCAACCTTAAAGATGGTTTAGAGAATAACAAAGTAGGTGCATTTTGAAAAGCAATAAGATGTACACTATCTATAAACTAAAAATCAATCGCGAAATATGTTGCTCATAACTCGAGGACGACTGGATCAATTCGAGAATTTTTTCATATATTCTTTGAACTGTAAGAAAGGTTTTAATGTAGCAGTGGGAACGAGATATATGAAAAATCCACGTGAGTAATACAGATATCGAGTGTGTAGTCGCATATAGGTTAAGTATTTACTATTTTTAAATAAAAAGATAACCCCTAAAATGGCTGATCCTTAATTAATAAAAAACTTTCAGTGGCAGACAGCTGATATTATTATGATTTGATTGGTGTTCTATTTTTGAGAATAAATATATATAAGGTTCCATGTGAAATAATTAATACCCGGGCCTTTTATTAATTTTACCCGAAATTGTATAATAAGGTCATTGACAACCCTAGTGCGGCGACACAACGAGGTCTGCTAGCTGTATCTAGCCCATTCTTCATAAATACGGAACATTTTGGGACATATTTTAGTTGTGAGTATGCTTAATAAGTACTTGGCGAGTCTAGACAGATTGTGTTGTAGTTTGTAGTCAAATGGCTAACTGTCAAGAGAACGATTTCGCGAGTCTGTGTAAAATGTACAATCAGTAACAAAGTTGTTGATACTAAAAAATATATAAACAATCTTTGAGTTAAAGAGCACTAAAAGATCGTAAGATTCTGCTAAGAAACAGGGCCTCGATTCTACTAATTGTTTACCATTGTCAAACCAAAGAGATTATAAAAACTACCATCAAATTTTTAAATGTGTTTATAGTTCATAATTATATGTAAAAAGTTCTTTACTTCGAATTCGTAGTGTAAATGTATCGGTAGAACGGAGAAGAGAAAACCGAAACAAAACTGCATTCTACGATTATAAAAAAATAAAAATCGATTGCTGACCTGATAATAGAACTGACTAAAATCAGAAAAAATAACATCCTGTATTTTATGACTTCACGCGAGCAAAACAGGGTCAATTTTATAGATCAAACTTCTATAACAAACATAAAATAAATAAATTATTTAAGAATTATTTCTGTTTACTTATTTATTATTTATTTATTTAACTTCATGCACAAAGTACGTTGGCAAACTTAATGTCATAGGCATTATTTACGAATGATTTCTGTTTAATTATTTATTATTTCTTTATTTAACTTCATGTGCAAAATACGTTGGCAAACTTAATGTCATAGGCATTATTTACCAGCATGTGTGCAGAGCTATAACGAAGTATGCACTTAATATATTAATGTTCAAATAATAGCAAAAGGAAATACATACACTGAAGTATTACATATGTAATTCAATGAAACACAATATCTATCGATATTTAAAAAAAACAATCGCTCCTCTGGGTATAAACCTACATAAAATACTTTTACTTATCAACGCTTCCAACATTTACGAAAGGCCGTTAAATGGTAAGTTACCATAGCCTAATTTTGAATTTCGAACCATCGAAGTATCGATTACATTATCGATATCATTCGATACGAGGCTGTTTGAATTTAATGTATTCTATACTCCATTCGATATTAATGTGATTCGGTCTATTCCAATTAATAGGTTATTAATATTTCTATTTTATTAGTCATAAAACATGTTTTATTCTTTAGTATTGGATGAATGCAGATTGACGAAACAGATTTATGAGTGTGAATGGGCATTATGGCTAACTTGGTAAAGGTTAGTATGTATGTCAATCAGAATTAGCATATTTTAAAGGAAGGCCAGGAATCTTACTCAACTCACAAAAGTAATATTATTATTATTTTTTTATAAAGTCACGCCTTTATCCCCGAAGGGGTAGGCAGAGGTGCTAGCACCCACATTTCGCCAGTTTTATGTTTATGTCCCAATGTAATAGGTTGCGAGCCTATTGCCATTAATCGGGCACTTATAAACCTGCGATAAATACACACGTAACTTCGGAAAGCATCGAAAAGTCATTGGTGTGTGCCATGGTAAAACCTGGGATCGAACCCGAGACCTCGTCTCAGCAGTCCATTACCCATACCACTAGGCTACCGCGCAATTTCCACACGCAATAAAGCAGTCAGAGCCAGATCATAACCATAAGTCAATAGTTGAAATATCATCAACAAAGGCACAGGATGATTAGTTTTTAAAACACATTGTTATATAAAACAATGAACCATTTGTGTTTAAACGAATGTCTGGGATTGACCCAACAATATTGATGATAATTCAAGAATCATTCATAATAACGGTGCCTTTGTTATGGCTTAGAAATCTTGAATAAGATGGCAGTGCGAAAAATAAACATAATATAATATGACACTAGTAGTAGCCCGCGTCTCCGCCTGCTTTGATGTCGGTTAACGCTAATAAACATATCCTTTCCCAAGCTTTAATCTATTTGAGTATTAAATTCCATTAGGTTTTCTTCCAAAATGACGAAGTTTCATCTCCTTTTTGCGTAATAAAATATACCTAGCTTATATTATTTCCCGAACCCCAGTTTATCTCTTTTCCAAATTTCAATAACGTCGGATCAGTGTTTTATGCGTGAAGGCGTAACAGACAAACAGACAGATGTCGGTAGCCAGAGCTCACTGGAGAGGTTTTATGTTGTCCGTGGGAAGTCAGAGGGTTTTTTTATTTTTTATTTATTTATTTATTTATTTATTTATTTATTTATTTTTTAATGTTTTTTTTTTAAATTAATGTTTTAATGTAATTTTAAGATGACATTGCTCTATCATGGTATGTAACCCTGACCACAGAAACTCTCTTACCATTCCACCTTCTCCCTCATCCCCTCTCACCTCTACAACGTCTGCAGCACGAGTATGACGCCCCTATGGCAGTTTGGTGCTGCAAACTTCCATAAGCCACGATAACCACTATCCATCGGGTGGACTGTGTGCTTGTCTGCCTGCCGTGTTCTGCTTGTCTGCCAGTTCTTTTCGTATGTACGTCTGTGGATAGTGTCATTTAAAGGGTCAAAACTTATCCGCTAAAGTACAGCGGTCTATCAGTTATGACGTCAATTAGACATACATCATAAATTCATATCACGCTCGTAATCCCCGAAGGGTTAGGCAGAGGTGTATTAAACATCCACATTTCACCTATTATTTTCGGTCCCACGTAATAGGGGGCGAGCCTATTGCCGCCAATCGGGCACTTTATAAAAAAAATGTGTAAGTAGGTCGATAATAAATTCGTAACCAAAATGTTGCAGCTAAATAAATTTGAAAAATAGTATCCAGACGGACACTTTACCAAAATTACGCTACTGCTACAATTAATTTATAATACACTAATCGAATTACTCTTTGTTCAATTCGGAAGTCGAAGCCTTCCTTGTCATTGTACATTGTATTATCGCGGCAGTTAGTGTCCAAAATTTGAATTCTAAGTAAATTTCGTGCACGTTCCAAGAAGTATAACCAAGTCAAATCCGAGTCCGGCATCACGATTAACATGTCAATGCCAGAAACCACGATCAGACAAAGTCATGATTAACATGGTACATTGCCAAATTTCCGATCATAAATTGCGAATACAGGGAAATCGTGCTCACTGTAGATAAGTTAAAATTCAAATACCGTACTAATCCTAACTGTTACTAAGTCTAAATGCCTACATAGAAAAAATGGAGGCGAACATTAGCTAATAAACAAATGCAAACCTTTACCTTCCTCTGCCGCACCATTAAGTCTTGGAATTCCTTTCCAGTCTACGTGTTTCTTTCTTCCTACAGTCTCGGGTCCTTTATGCGGGGCGTGAAAAAGCATCTAATGAGGCCGTCAAGCTGAGCGCCACCATTGTGATACTGTACTTGTTCGCAATGATGACCCTCTTTCCTGAGACTTTGCCCGCAGCTTACCATCAAGCGAGGTGAAGTCAAATTGACGTGCCATAAATAGATAAATTAAAAAGAAGATTCGGCTACGGCTACGGCTACTTTTCAGATGCGGCATAGAAAGGTAGTAAACAGTTTAAAATTCTTGATGGAATTGTTTACACCGTATAAATTGGATACCTCAGTCGTATTTTTGTGGATATGGAATAGGGTGCAATGAATTGAAATTATCATCATAGGTCTGCCCATTCCGACTGGCTGGAGGCAGTATGCGTCCAACAGTTTCCCGCGACTTTGACTAAGTTTTCCGTCCATCTCGCGCGGAGCCGTCCACGGATGAATTGGAGTTGCAAGAAAACCGTGGGATTTGGAGGACATGGCGTCCTAGAAGTTTAAATTACAGAAGGCTTGTTTCCAGGTTCAAACAGAAGTTTAGAATGCAACTAGAATTGACACTAGAATGAAAAAGGAACTCTTTCAAGAATCTGGACAATCAAATGTCAAATTAATTCTGCAAACCGCGCAAGCATTTCTATAGATCAACACGTCAAACAAACAACTTTATTATATAAATAGATATATAATGTAATTCCTGTCTCCACAATGAGTTTTACATTTTCACTAAAGACAAAATAACGAGCAATAATGTCACTGACCACACACAACACGATAATGTGATTGTGGTCACGTGCGGTCGTCTAGACGCCGTACCTCAGTTGGGCTTGTAAAAATGTCAAATGGTGGCACCACACCTTACACGCGAGGGTTAAATTCGAATTGGTTTAAAAATAGAATTGGTTTAGTATTTGAATGAAGATTTTTTTTTAAATATTCATTCTTAAGAAGTTTTTGTTGAAGAGGATATTAGCCTTTTTATGGGGAAGCCTATACGCTAAATGTAATTTACTCGAGCGTTACACAAACTTATAAGAATTGGTAGGTTATGATAGGAAGAATAGTCGCCCAATAATGTTAATAGTGGTGAGGAAGCGTGTACTTTACTTATTATTTTTTTATAATACTTAGGTGGCAGACTAGCACGCAGCCCACCTGATGAGAAATGGTTACCGTGGCCTATATATAGCCTAAGGGGAGTAGGTTAAGAGTGTCTCTGTGCTGTCAGTGCAAAGAAGGGTTTCTCAGTCTTCCCACTGACAACACAATACCTCTCCAGTGAGCTCTAGCTACCCTAATCAGAGCCGGAAACACAACACAAGGTTATAATACTTCCCCTCCCCAGTCCGACTGCTCAATTAGGACGGGCGATACCGTCATGTCCTACCTCCGTAACACGTATTGTAACTGTGTATTGTAACTTCAAAAATCTCTTCTTAGGGTCCTCTACTGCCTATTATGTTTATGATAACCATATTTTATTCAGAGAATTAATATAACACTAAGTTGCATGCTACCACTGGATTCTCAGTTCACGAAGATACCTCAATACCCTTACACTCTACTCCTTGCCTATTTGCCATTTTTCTTATTCTACTCTTGTCCCAATTTTGTCTTATTTCCTTCTCATCTATTCCAATTACCACATTATCTTGCCCATTTTCCATTCTATGGGTATCTCTTACTCTTTACCTTTCCTATTTACCTTATTCCGGACAATCTGGTACATTTCTCTTATTCATCTACATCTACATAAAGTCGACTTTAAATAATAATATAAAACGTATTTAATAGTTTCCAAAGAGAAATCGGACCTCCATAATCCAGTTCACATTTCAAATTCCGCTTCCTCCCCCAGCTATTACTCCATTATTCCAATTACCAGGAGCGCATAATGTACTAGGAAGCTTACAGTACGTTTAGTGATTCAACTGTGACCGTCTGAACCGCGCCTACCTACTTAGTGCGATATAATGACCTACTGCAATGCTATGGCCGCCTAGTACTCAGTACTCAACAATGGTTGTGCGTAATCAGGCAGGAAGAAGTGCTGATTAAAGAGAACCAGATGAACAATTCTGCTCATATGTAAGATGTTTAAAATTCAGTTTTGATTCCATTTCGGACTCCCAAATATCAAAAAAAAATATTTTTGTAATTTTAAGAAAGAACATTGATATCGTGATCCTTTTTAACATTAGATCGAGGCAGAACTTAATGAATGTGAGTGGCTAAAGGGACGGCAAGTGAATGATACGAATTCGTATGTGCAGTTTTTCACATGTCTCTCCAAATGTGGGTGTCGAATGAAAGGGCTTAACTAGTAGAATATGATAGACTTAAAATGGCGAATTACGTTTTATATTTTACTAGACTCAATATGGGTGGGGGGGTCATCTGAAATAGAAGGCCTCGGGCCTGCCGGGGGGCAAGGGATATGTTGGCTACTACCTCACCTCCGGCAACTGAAGACCCAAAGATGGCGTGCGTTTTAGTCGGTTCGAGTCCGACATACCCACCCAACCGGCTGCCCCCCCCCCCCCAGCCTGGGTGGGTTATGTCGGACCGTGGGGATGTTTCGCACGATAAAAAAAAGACCAATTATTATCAAATGAAAGACCTTGTTATGGGTCCGCCTTCATGACAACGCTTCAATCTGTTATTTTTTACTGTTTCGTGCTATTTTTTGTGTCTGGGATTGTTATATGTGAGTACATTTTAGATTTTAATATAATTATTCTTCAATCCCCTATTCCGACATAATAACGTTTAAATTATTGATTTCGTACTTTTTCAAGGTATTTTTTGTGTTGATGGTTTCAAATCGTAAGTAATACAATTTTTTCGACATTTTGTATTTTGACAGTCAATCGAATCGAAATCACATCTTTGTGAATTAGCAGAATCAGCCACATTACATAAGTTTGAGGCTGTATGCTACTTAAGTTAGTGTAATGTGGTATTGTTAGTGAATATTAGAAGCGTAGCTGTTGCCGGCTGCTTTGCCTCGGAATTATGATCCAGTTCCCGCTACCCATAGGTCCCTATTCCCGAGATAAAATTGTGTTCCTCCAGACGAAATTGAAGAACTAATCTGTAAACATTTTTCATCCTACTTCCTGCTATCCTAACTCCGACTAATATTATAAATGTGTATATATTCCTCTCCCAGCCGTTAATTGGTAGTGCTTGTGCGGCTAAGCACGTAATTAATTTCATTAATTCGTCATTTTTCATCATTCTTCACTACTGCTCCGCACCAGTTAGTTATAGCATGATTTTATACGCATAATAATAATAATCCAGCCCTTTCAAGCACTACTAAATTCAAGCACTATTATTTTTTTTCCAAATCCGTTGCGAAGTTTTAAACATTTAAATATAGGGACAGAGAAACACAAGACAGTCTAACTTGGAACTTCGATATCGCCATTGGTCATTAGACCATTGGTTGTGGAGGTCAGATGGCAGTCGCTTCACGGAAAATATCGAAGTTCAGCCGCATCACAGTTAGACTGGAAAGCCGACCCCAACTGAGTTGGGAAAAAGGTTCAGGGAATGATGATAGGGACAGAGAAAGTGACTTTGTTTTATACTATGTAATGATAAAAGGGAATCCATGAAATCTAATCATTTTATTTTTTCGGATTTTAGTCGGTTCGATTATTATCTAGTGTGAGAAGTGATTTTTTGGAGAAGCTTGAATGCAGTTTTGTAGTGTTTTAAAAATGAAGGAATTTTGCAATTTCGCTCATAGAGAACAATGAGTGAAATTCACTAAGTATTTCCAGTATTTAGAGTAGGTATTTTCTCTCCATAAACGGTCAAAAATTATGTATGATTTTAGATTGACATGGTCATTTACACATTCACTATTAAATTCATCGGGATATTTACCATGTTTGTCTATTTTGTTGAATAACCGATATTTCGGCGCTGTTGCAAGCGCCATGATCACGGTGTACTGATGACCGCCGAGCTAGTTGTTATTGAGGCCAACCGTATCGGTCTACCCTCTTTCTTACTCGTTTACTACGCGCGTCACCACTACCACTGTCCGCGTTCTCACATTGCACTCGATCACGACACACAACACTCACTGTATCGGCTCGCACGGTTTTTGGAGATGGCGTTTGTTTGGGTTTTGTGAACTTACGAATCACCGGGTGCCAGACACTCGCCAGTTGAAAACCATCTTCCCGGTTGAAGTTTTTGTGCTTTTTTATTTCAATAGCTTCCTTCACCATTCTGGGTATATAGTGGCGTTCAGTCGACAGAATCTGTGGGTTATGCAACTCGATCCAGTGATTCGTCCCTTCCTCCAATAGGTGTTGTGCGATAGCCGATTTCTGTGGCTCGTTGTTTTTGACCGCCCTGATGTGCTCCTTAATCCGGCTTGACACTGTCCGTTTGGTCTGGCCTATATAGGAGCTCCCACAGCTGCAGTCAACCTTGTAAACACCTGGATGTTCCAGTGGAAACCTGTCTTTGGGTGTGCGTAGGTACTGTGACAGCTTTTTGAAAGGAGTGAAGATAGTTTTTACTGCGAATTTGTTTAAAATATTTGCAACCTTATCTGTCACTCCCTTCACGTATGGTAAATACGCGGGTGGTCTTTCAACCTTATAATCCAGGCCTTTAGGTGATGGTGTGCTTCTCGGTGGTATGATCCGCTCCTTGTAACCGTTTCTCCGCAGAACGCCCCTTAAATGTGCAATTTCAGTACCTAAGTGTTCCTCGTCGCATAGACTGTATGCGCGGTTAGTAAGTGACGTCACTACAGAGTTCAGCTGACGCGGATGGTGATGCGAGTCAGCGTGCAAGTATCGGTCAGTGTGAGTGGGCTTTCTATACACCGTATGCCCCAGAGAACCATCTTCTCTAACCTCAACCTTCACATCCAGAAACGCCAACGTTCTTTCCCTTTCCATCTCATAGGTGAACCGGATCTTCCCGTGAATGCTGTTGAGATGTGCCAGGTACTCCTTTACAACACTCTCGTCACCCTCCAGTATACAAAACACGTCATCCACGTACCTCTTCCATAGTTTAACCTCCCGAGGGGCAGTGGCAATTGCACGGCTTTCAAAGTGTTCCATCCAAATGTTGGCTACTACTGGAGCCACTGGGCTGCCCATTGCCACACCGTCTATTTGAAGGTAGTATTCGCCCTGGTATACGAAGTAATTCGTGACTATGCAGTGCTGTACAAGGTCGGCATATTCCATAGGGATGTTGTTATCCCTGATAACACCTCTAATGACTTCCATGCAATCCGCTACAATCCGCAATGGGCAGCCCAGTGGCTCCAGTAGTAGCCAACATTTGGATGGAACACTTTGAAAGCCGTGCAATTGCCACTGCCCCTCGGGAGGTTAAACTATGGAAGAGGTACGTGGATGACGTGTTTTGTATACTGGAGGGTGACGAGAGTGTTGTAAAGGAGTACCTGGCACATCTCAACAGCATTCACGGGAAGATCCGGTTCACCTATGAGATGGAAAGGGAAAGAACGTTGGCGTTTCTGGATGTGAAGGTTGAGGTTAGAGAAGATGGTTCTCTGGGGCATACGGTGTATAGAAAGCCCACTCACACTGACCGATACTTGCACGCTGACTCGCATCACCATCCGCGTCAGCTGAACTCTGTAGTGACGTCACTTACTAACCGCGCATACAGTCTATGCGACGAGGAACACTTAGGTACTGAAATTGCACATTTAAGGGGCGTTCTGCGGAGAAACGGTTACAAGGAGCGGATCATACCACCGAGAAGCACACCATCACCTAAACGCCTGGATTATAAGGTTGAAAGACCACCCGCGTATTTACCATACGTGAAGGGAGTGACAGATAAGGTTGCAAATATTTTAAACAAATTCGCAGTAAAAACTATCTTCACTCCTTTCAAAAAGCTGTCACAGTACCTACGCACACCCAAAGACAGGTTTCCACTGGAACATCCAGGTGTTTACAAGGTTGACTGCAGCTGTGGGAGCTCCTATATAGGCCAGACCAAACGGACAGTGTCAAGCCGGATTAAGGAGCACATCAGGGCGGTCAAAAACAACGAGCCACAGAAATCGGCTATCGCACAACACCTATTGGAGGAAGGGACGAATCACTGGATCGAGTTGCATAACCCACAGATTCTGTCGACTGAACGCCACTATATACCCAGAATGGTGAAGGAAGCTATTGAAATAAAAAAGCACAAAAACTTCAACCGGGAAGATGGTTTTCAACTGGCGAGTGTCTGGCACCCGGTGATTCGTAAGTTCACAAAACCCAAACAAACGCCATCTCCAAAAACCGTGCGAGCCGATACAGTGAGTGTTGTGTGTCGTGATCGAGTGCAATGTGAGAACGCGGACAGTGGTAGTGGTGACGCGCGTAGTAAACGAGTAAGAAAGAGGGTAGACCGATACGGTTGGCCTCAATAACAACTAGCTCGGCGGTCATCAGTACACCGTGATCATGGCGCTTGCAACAGCGCCGAAATATCGGTTATTCAACAAAATAGACAAACATGGTAAATATCCCGATGAATTTAATAGTGAATGGTCAAAAATTATCACTCAGTTTATTAATGGGACAAATATTTTATATAATAAAATAGATCTGTTCGGGTATTTTTAAACCTATGATGAAGTTATTAAACTCGAGGTGTCGCTGTCTTATCCGGTCGTGGTCGCAAAAGCTGCGCTCGCGCAGGCAAAATGGTAATGCGAGCGATCTACCGAGATAATGGACTGTGTTAGAACATGAGTTTCGTTTTAACGAAGCCTTTATTTGGATGACTTTATACTGAGATATAAGTTGACAATTATATTGAGAATTACTTTGAAAGTTTTTAATAACGTTATTGCTTTAGTTTAATAATAACATTCAGTGGAAATATTTAACAATTAATAGGTCTTTACATTATTGCGAAACTTTTTTCAGATTCATGAGTTTGTTATTCCTGTAATTTAAGAGCAATTTCCATTATTTATATTTTGTTTAATAGTTAATTTCAGGATTAGCCGCGGTAGCCTAGTGGTATGGGTAATGGACTGCTGAGACGAGGTCTCGAGTTCGATCCCAGGTTACCATGGCACACACCAATGACTTTTCGATGCTTTTCGAAGTTATGTGTGTATTTATCGCAGGTTTATAAGTGCCTCGGAGAGCACGTTAAGCCGTCGGTCCCGGTTGCCATACAAACATCTATGGCAGTCGTTACGGGTAGTTGGAGCCCTCAAAAGTCCAACCAGCCTAACTTGGAACTTCGATATCGCCATTGGTCATTAGACCATTGGTTGTGGAGGTCAGATGGCAGTCGCTTCACGGAAAATATCGAAGTTCAGCCGCATCACAGTTAGACTGGAAAGCCGACCCCAACTGAGTTGGGAAAAGGTTCAGCGAATGATGATGAGTTAATTTCAGGATTTACAACTCTGTTTAATTTTTGTTAATTAAATTTGATCTTCAAAAACAGTACCTCCTAAACATAAACTGTCAAAATGTGGGTGCTAGCTCCTCTGCTTACTTCTTCGGGGATATAGGCGTGAATTTATGTTTATTAGAAATAACTTATGCTATAAACAGAATACAGAAATTAATTTGCTTAATAATTTAAAGAAAAACAAAAAATTCATTGCTTCTCACATATTTATAGGTCATTCAACAAGGTAGTCCTTCAAAAGTATATTATTATCTATTACGAGAGTTCGAAGTTGGTCTGTGTATCCTTCTTGTGATTTTCACGCAATACAACTGTCGCAATTCCTAATTACGAAGCAGTTATTTCGTTTTATTGTTTTAGGAAATGCTCAAATAGATTACAAAGGTTATTAAAAGAGCATAATTGTAAATAAAATCTTGAAAGCTGATGTAAGTGTTAATTTAATAAATAACTAGCTGTTGCCCGCGGCTCCGCCCGCGTGGACTTCTGATCCCGTTCCCGCTGCTCTTTGTTCACCTTTTAAACCTTGTCTGGACTTCCACGAATAATTCAAGACCAAAATTAGCCAAATTGGTCAAGCCGTTTTCATGTTATGTCGACAACGGAAAACGGGTTTCATTTTTATATGTATAGATTAAGAGACTCATTAGAATTTTCACTATTACAGAATATTATATTAGATGTTATTAAATTCATAAAAGCATTTTCAATATGTATCAAAATAAATTAAAACAGTGATCAATGATGTGAAAATCGAGAAGAAATTGTATTTTATGTGTATGTTTGTAATTAAAAAACTCAAAAACTACTGTGCCGTTTTCAAAAATTCTTTCACCAAACTAATAATCTAAATCTAAAATAATAGTATAAAGAAGAAAATTTTGTATATTTGTGTGTGTGTGTGTGTGTGTGTGTGTGCGTGTGTGTATACATTTCTAATGAATAAACTCAAAAACTAATGTACCGATTACAATAATTCTTTCAACATTGCAAAGCTACATTCACCCTGAGTAACAAAGGCTATATTGCATTGCTCGATAACCGACATCTACGCAGGCGGAGCCGCGGGCAACAGCTAGTCGTATAATAAAGTTGTGTCTGCCAGCTATCAAATAATATTTTAAACGGATATGCGCACGCGTCGATAACTCACAACGCGGTTGACAGATGTCACTGTCAGTGCTACGAGCATAACGTGCATAATTTATAGCTTAATCATTTATTTTAATGTACTATGTTGCCTTTGTTATATTTGGTTTCGACTAAGAGGGAACTTTGTATAAACCCATGGAATATCAGCAACATATACACAGACTTACCCACCTATTACATCTTTTAAAATCTTTTCTATCTTCTATCTATCTATCTATCTATCTATCTACCTATGCAATTATATAATTGTAAAAGTTTATGTTAGTCCGCGTTGGATGCAAAAACCACGGAACGAACGCACACAAACACACACACACACACACACACACACACACACACACACACACACACACACACACACACACACACACACACACACACACACACACACACACACACACACACACACACACACACACACACACACACACACACACACACACACACACACACACACACACACACACACACACACACACACACACACACACACACACACATGTACAAACGTAGTATGTAGCATACAAACATTGACTTGACAATGAATGAATAAGCTTTCAATTGTCGCTAAAAACTAGAGCTAACTTCGTGTAGACCTGGGGACATGCTTGTTGATATATAAAAGCAATTGCACATTGTTACTTCAAGCGCTAACTTTTTCTTTTTTTTATCTCATAACAACAAAATTCTTTGAACGATGACCATCAGTCACAAAGGTCTGTAAAAATAGCGACCGCACATGTCTTTTGAATGTTGTGGTTTAGCAATCTTACGAAGTCTTTCACAGTAGCTATTTTTATTAATAGACACGTCAATATGAGAGTCCCCCATTTCATACAAGTTGATTTTTTATACCACTTAGGTGGCAGACAAGCACACGGCCCACCTGTAGGCCTGGTTACCCTGGCCTATGGCTGTTTGCAACACCAGGGGCGTCACACTCGCACTGCCGACCCTATAACAATCTTCAAATGCCCAAAACCAATGAGTTGCTGGAATTGATTTTCCCACTGATAGCCCAAAAGCTCTCCAGTGAGCGATGCCTAAGCTACTCACGGCCGGGAACACAACACAAGGTTATTATTAACCGCGCTATTCTGTAGGGCGGAGGTACTTCTAAGACTGCTTTATAGGAAGCGGAGATATCCTGGCAATTTTCCATCAAGTGGGCCGTGTACTTGTCCACCACCCAATTGGTATAAAAAAAGGTATTATAAATGTGAGAATTGTAAAGATGTTTGAATGTTTGTTACTCAATCACTGGAACGGCTGAACAGATCTGGCAGAAATTTAATACATACATACATATGCTCACGCCAGTAATCCCCGAAGTGGTAGGCAGAAGTGTTTTAAACACCCACATTGCTTTTGCTTGTGCGACTAAGCACGTTATTATTTTCCTTACGATTTACATCGCATAGCAAGGAATCCAGTCAAAAATTTATTTTTCCAAATTTATTTCGCTGCAACATTTTCGGTTAGGAATTTATTTTCGGCGTACCCATTTTTTAGTGCCCGATTGGCGGCAATATGCTCGCCCCCCTATTACGTGGACTGAAAATCATAGCAATTTAGTACAGAAATAGATTACAGTCCAATATAACACATAAATTTTTATCCCGGAAATACGTTACTATTGGCTGCGGAAACGGAACATAATTCTATGCGAGCGAAGCCGCGAGCAACAGCTAGTCTTGTAATAAGTCTCAGTAGCCGTTCACCTTAAACTCACAAATACTTGTAGTAACAATAGTTAGTGTGAGTACAACACTATGTCACCTCGTTTGTCACTTCAGACAGCGACGTGCACCTTTATGCATGCGGTTAGTGACCACACACGTTTGTACTTTGTAGGACATTCCTACTACATAGTATAAAAGAAAGTCGCGTTCTCTGTCCCTATTTTTCATGTCCTTATGTCCCTTTGTATGCTTAAATCCTAATGCAACGGATTTTGAAGCGATTTTTAAATAGATAGAGTAAATGAAGAGGAAGGTTTATATGTATATAACTTTATGCTACAACCAATTGGTGCGAAGCAGAAGTGAAAAATATTAAGTTCTAGAATGTAGGTAAATATATATTCTTAGATGCATTGTTTTTTAGATATTTTAGATAGATGGATATTTTTTTATTGCACGCTAAAGAATATAGTAGCAACAGTAGCAGTATAGTAATAAATATGAAGTGGTATGTTATATAACATAGAAAAATTCAATCTAATACTAATGGACAATATGCTCAATGCAAATACATATTTGATTAATGCTTACCAATAGGTATTTACACGAGAAAGATGAAAAATATCGATATTTCTGATGCCCAAAGTAACTTAAACACAGGAAGATTTCAACTCAGCCTATCATTAAAAATATATGTAATAAATGATTATGTGAGTTATCATTAATATTAAGAATTATATGCCATGGAAATATAATGATGCTACCCATCCACGGTTTAACAATTGAAAATATTGAAATGTCACCAATCCGCACACCTCTAAGCTAGTAAAAAGACATCGGACCCAAGGAGATAGGAATACATATAAGCATTAAATTTAATTTCAATATAATTTTTAAATCATGCAGACCCTACCATTTCAAACAAACGCTGTTAGCGAAAAAAATCGCACGTCTGACCAGAATCTGCATTATACGTGTTCCGAATTATAATAACATTCATTTAACAGCACCATGAGAAATGGACGACGTATTCCTTAAGGCCATGATTCCAACGAACATACAGGGTGTTAGGGAAACGCCCCTTAAGTCGAAGACACGCATATTCGAGTACACTCCGAGTAGGTATAGTACATATTCGAAGGGGGTCATATCGAAAGAGATGGCCTCGGGTCTGCAAAGGATGTGTTGGTTACTATCTCACCTCCAGCAACTAAGGACCCAAAGACGGCGTGTGTTTTAGTCAGTTTGAGTCCGACATAACATCCCCAACCAGCTCTGGTGGGAGGGTATCCGTGGCGATATTTCGCACTATAAAAAAGGTACGCATAAAAAATTACAATCTGGCATTTTTTATACAGTTTCATTAGCGTAATTAACTCTCGACCGTATCAGTAAAGCTAAATGAAACACATCACTACAAAAAAATAAAACAAAGAGCGCCATAATGCGAGTGTGGATGGCACCGTCGGAAGGGTAAGACCTAGGCGCACATACCTGGACCAAATCGGGGAAGTGTTAGAAAAGGGGCAGGTCAGGAGTACCCTAAACCGACGAGCAGGCATGAAGAAGGTAATGAAAGTGAATGAAGCAAGAGTAGTATGTCTTGATCGTAGCAAATGGGAACCTACCTACCCCTATGGGAAACAGGAGTGATTTTATGTAGGTATTTATGTACCTATGTTTTCTTATGAAATTAATGTTTCATTTAGCTTTACTGACACGATGGAGAGTAAATAACGCTTGTTAAACAGAATAAGAAACAAAAATACCAAATTGTAATATTTTCATGTCAACATGTAGTGTAACAGGAGTATTGCGACTTTGGAAGCGTTTCCCTAACACCTTGTATACCCACGGCGTGCATATGCATAAAGTGGAAACGAGTTGTGAAGGAAACTCATTGACATGACAACTGACGTCTCGAATATAATAAGTTTATAAGGTTGTCATTACACTACGCAGGTGGACACAAGATTATGTTATATTTCATTATCATCATTTCAGCTATAGGACGTCCACTGCCGAACTTAGGCCTTCCTATCGACCTCCAATCCGAACGGTTGGAAGCGGTCTGCATTCACCTGCTGCCGGCGATTTTGACTATGTCGTCCATCCATCTCGTAGGGAGCCGTCCCACGCCTCGTCTATTGGTACGCGATCTCTATTCGAGTACATTTCGGCTCCAACGGCCATCTGTTCCATCCATCTACTACGTGCCCAGCTCACTACCACGTCAGCTTGCTAACGCTGTGGATTATAATATCTCCTTGTAGTATTTAATCTATAAATGTAAGACAAAGATAATTCCAAACCACACACACAAGTTTGCAACGCTCATTGCCACCCAGAATTAAAATTTAAATAAAACATTGTCACCCCAACCACGTTCAACAATAAAAACTAAATTAAAAACACATAAAACACTAAATGGTCCACAAATTATTCGAATAATAGTGTGTTCAAAACATTTTTTCGTCTAATTCACCCGATAAAAATTCAAATGTCGAATAATGACGTTTGTTTAATGATATTTCGCATTCGGTAATGATATTCGCATTCGGTAATGAGGCGATCGCGAATCAGTTCACGACAGTCCTCTCATTACTGGACGTGGGTGGCATGAATGGACCACCATCAAGGCGCATGGTGTCGTTACGGACACAATATTATATCTACAGAGCATTATGGGATGGTAATGTGCGAGCCTTGTACGAGTATAATTGTTTTTCAATGTTGTATTGTATAGTAATAGGTAGTATTGGATACAATATATATAATATTAATATTGTAGATAGGAAGCCCTAGAAGGGATTTTTAAAGTTCGAGCGCGTCGGAATATTGCAGGATACCTATCTAAATATTCATAAGTACTTCAAGTCACTATGAACCTTCCAGACAATCTAGGGATGTACGCAAATAAAAATATTCTACGGATTTACGAGTAGATCTCCTTAGGTACCTACTACTTCTTTACTTCCAGCGGGGGACGTAGTCGACCGAACGGGTATCTGCCCTCTTGCGTGGGCATTTCAACCAAAATCTGTGGTATGGTCTTCTAACTTTCTGTTTTCAAAATGTTATATTGTAAACTCATTGCTTACATTATTCTCTACTCTTAATAACGTAGAAATTTATCATTCAACATTTACTACCTAATTGGAATAATGGTATAGTAGCGACATCAAGTAGACACTAGTAAAAATAAATTTTAGAACGACATCTAGTGTTGAGTAGAAAAAATACTAAGAGTCTTGAACCAGTTAGATAGTTCTTAGAGATACCTCATAGATGTCACTGTAAAAGAAGCATGGTATAAAGATATTTTCTATTATAGTTACTTAGAAGTAATTATTATTATATCAATAATATTCACCATCACAAATTATAACTAATTAAGTAAGCCATGAATTATTTATGAATATTCAAAAACCACATGTTACGTGTGGCAATACTGAAGTAAGCTCCCATTGACAAATTTGACAGACATTGTTTTTTAAAATTCTTTTTGATGTGCTATCAACACAACAGCACGTGTAAAAATGCGTATTGAAACTTGTTATTTCTGTTCGTCCAGGATTTATCCTGGACACGGAATTCAATTCGTGAGAAACGACTGCCAAGTAAGTAAAATTCGTCTAAAGCTACCAAGTCCTTAAAAAATATTATCATAACATTACGAAACTAACCCTATTTGGTGACAGATTTTCAGATTTTGTCGTTCTAAATGCCATGCAGCATTTAAAAAGAAGAAGAACCCACGTAAAACTAAATGGACTAAAGCGTTCCGTAAAACAGCAGGCAAGGAACTCACAATTGATCCCTCATTTGAGTTTGAGAAACGCAGAAACGCTCCCATAAAATACAGCCGAGAATTGTGGAATAAAACGATCGAGGCGATGAAGAAAGTGGAAGAAATCAGACAGAGAAGGAGCAATAACTATATAATGCAGAGATTGAGAAAGGGCAGAGAAGTAGAGTGGCAAAGAGATGTGAGAGAAGTACAGCGGGATATCTCCCTGATCAAGTAAGTATAAACTTCGATATTGGTTATTATTATTGCAAAGCGGCAGTAATGTTTAATCATAGTAAAGAAAGCTTGTGAGTTATATGAACAAGCAGTTAGGGACATTCTACATGTCCTTGATATACCCCAAATTGTTGTTACATGGAAAAGCCATGGCAGGGAGTTCATTCCACAGCTTGAGCGTGCGCGGGATGAAGCTCCTTTCACACAGTGTGTCCCAGGTAGCTTGCTGGTCAGGTTGGATTGGGATAGAATTCCATTGTTAGTACTGTATAATATGTATTGGGTTATTGGAAATTTCACCCCAAAGGGAATTAATAAGAGATTAATGTTATCATCACCTCTCTTATATTAAAACACAGTTGTATGACAACATGCTATGGCTTGACAAGCTTTTGCTGAAATAAGGAACATTTTTATACCATTTAAGTGGCAAACAAGTATACGGTGCACCTGTTGGAAAGTGGTCAACATGGCCTATGGACGTTTGTAATACCACAAATGAATGTAACACTAGTAAACTTCATTAAATTACCGTTTCGTTTATTTTAAAGTTTGTTTGTTAACTAATTTTCCTTTCTCTCAGATCCCCAGCTGCAGGCCTCAAACAGCGTCAGCTAGAAGAAGAAACAGAAATGGACATAGAAGCGGAGACTGTGGAACCAGAAACCCTAGAGGTGACCGACCGCACTGGCCGCAAAATAATCACCGCACCTGTAGTAGTGCCCGGTACTGGAGGGATGTTTGAAGAGCATGTTGCACTTGAGGTGTAAATGTTGAGGATATGGGCCAACTAAATAAGATACAACCAGTGGTGAAAGTAGGTCAAAAGGGATCTTTTACTAAACCCTTTACATCTCGGTAAACAAACAGGATTGTTTGCTGTACTATACTATGATTATGTTGTTGAACAAAACATTCAATTTGTAATAACAAGTTTCATTAGGCCATCATATTATGTCAAGACAACAGTGTAATTAAAAGTTATTTATAATAATTAGACATTTTGTTTTATTATGTACAAGTCCTTTTTCGTGTTTTTTCTCATCAATTGAATTAGATCAGCAACTGAGAGGAATTCCTTTGCAGGAAATAGAATGTCAGGTCAAAGAATCAAAGAATCAATTTCATTTATTCAGTTTAGGCACATAAAGAGCACTTATGAATGTCAGAGTTTTACAATAATTATGTAGGTAGGTACCTACTTTTGTCAAGAATATTATAATTTATTATAAATAAAATACTTAGTAAATAAATCATTAGAAAATGATTCTTTCTCTGGTTCGGTAGTTAAATCTCCTGAGAAGAGACCAGCAAGAAACTCAGGTAGATTATCGTTATTCTTCATTTTCTTTTTAATATTTAGTTCTGTTTATTTATAATAACTGAGTGCAAGAGCAAGAGATTATTATGACCACGCATTTTTATCATCAAGATATTCGTCTACTTTAGGTGTTTCTGATGTTCTTAGTAGGAAGGGTAAACCCAAGAAGTGTTGGTTTAGAGTCGCGCGGGATGACATACGTGTCAATGGGCTTACTTCTTCACGAGCATTACTTGCTCGCAGAAGGAGGCGCCAGCAACCCACGCGTACCATCATCGCCGTGCCGTGCAGGTAATCCCCAAAGCACCCATGCCCGGTGATTACCTACGTCAGCCGGTACGAGAGGCTACCGTGTGGCCTCTCTAGCTAGTCTCCCATAATGGGTCTTACCGCCGTTATTACGGTGTATAATACTACATACTAAACTAGCTGAGCAGCGCGACTTCGTCTGCGTCACCCCGTTTTTGCAACATTTTTCATTCCTGCTCCGCACCTGTTAGCGTAGCATGATGTTATATACATATAAACCTTCCTCTTCAACCATTCTATCTATTGAAACAAAACGCATCAAAATCCGTTGCGTAGTTCTAAAGATTTACTTAGGCATACAAGGGGACAAGAAAAATAGGGACAGAAAACGCGACTTTATTTTATACTATGTAGTGATAGTGATACTACACTGCAATAACATTATCTAGGTACTAAGTACCTACCTGTTATTTTCATTATTACAACCGCCAAAGTAGGGCTACTTTAGCCCTTAATTCGACAAAAAAATAAAGTGATAATTTATGATTTTCTTTTCCGGAATATTAATGTCATTATATTAGAATGTCCAGGAAAAAAAATAAAAAAAATCTAAGTACTCATGTTTTTTTTATATCGATAGTATACTATACTATACATTTCCGGGAGTTAGGTAATTAACGGCAAAATAGATATGTATAGCCGGCTATACAATATTGATAAAAATCCTATCGTATTTCCTACTAATACAATAAATGCAAGGATGGTTATTACACTTTTATCCAAAAACTACTGTATGGATTTTGAAACAATTTGCCAGTAATGTAGCCTAAACATTAGAATAACACATAGGCTACTATTCAAATTTTGGTAAAGCTAGTAGGTGGAAGCTAGTGTATAAATAAAACCAAGTAGGAATATTATTTTCTTATATTTATTAATAAAAACACAGTTTCATGTTTTTCTCATCATAATTATCATACTGTTATTACAGTTTTCATATTAATCTTGAAGTTTATTATGAAAACTGTAAAAACAGTTCCGTTTATTGGGAATGAAGCAAAGCCTCATTTGGCATTCCGTACAGAAAACATTTGTTTCGCCTTTCTTGCAAAATTTACTGCAGTTGTAGGTTGTCTTCCTCATCAGATGGCAGTAAATGCATATTGCATTAATCCCGGTTCCAATGACGGCGCGTCTGAAGACCCATCTGACAGAGGTTCTCGTTCATATGCATCTTCACCATCTCTACCGTCCTCAGAAAATTCCTCACTTTCATCCTATTGCCCGCCATCCCGTGAGATGAGAGCGAGGATTTCGAGCGTCCACTGCTGAACATAGGCCTTTGATAAATAAATAATAAATTTATATTCTACGACATTCTACACAACGCAGTCTAGACCCATACTAAGCATTTTATAGCTTGTGTTACAGATTCCAGAATGCTGATAAATATACTTAGATGCTTTTTTTTGTAAATACATGTTATACATAGAAACACCCAGACCAATGCAAAGATAAATAATAAAGTATAAGCGTATATCTCCCTGTTATGGTTTTCCCAAGGGTCTACAATATGGGGTTCTTTATGAAGGGTATAAGGGTCAAGCGAAACTTTGGACTAGTTCATTGTAATAACAAAATCATTAAATATCTGATAATAGGCTTATTTTGAATTTAGTAAAAGAAATTATTTAATTTATTTAATTGACCATTTTATTCCTATTCACCCCTGCATCCCTATTCACCCCGTTTTACTGTAGGTATATAAGGAGAATTAAATTTTCAGTCAAAATATCATCATAATACGCAATCTGACTATTTCGTAAGATTACATGAGTATATTATACGTTTTTGTAAAACAACCATATATATATATACCAACCATATATACTATATGTTACACATGATTATTATTCCTTTTTTGTAATGCAACCAGAAACGTATAGCCCGTTATACATTTAATAAAAAGGCGCCTTTTTCAATGTAACGGAAACGTATAGTCCGCTATACAATACTTTCAAAACAAAAACTAACTAGTAATAATACATATTTATGTATTTATTTTTATTGTATACGAAACTTAAAACGTTTATTATCTTATTTCAATAAATTTTACGTTAGTTTTACATGCAAAAAATAAAAATAACTTGTTACTTACGGACACAAACCGCCAGTGCTCCATTTTTCTAGACACTTTACTGTCAAACTGACATTGATTGTTTAAATAATGACATTATTATTTTTTTACGTTGAAAGGAAATGAGCTACCATTAATATAATTAAAAAAAAACTACGAAATATTTAGTAGCGCGTCGGTTACAATTTTGTAAATGTAACGTATAATATGCTATACAACGTCGAATTAAGGGTTAAGTACTGATAATAGTCTGCATCTATAAGTAGCTGACATGTATGAAAGCCCGTGTAACCTAATATAAAAGAAGTATTGATTTACTGTAGTACGGTAACTAATCCTCTTAGTAGCCAGGGATTGTAAACATTTTCAGCGATTCATAGATTATCGAAGTACTATCTGAAATCCTACTGAGTACAAAGCCCTAAGGCTGAACAGGAATAGTCGCTTACCTCAGACTCTTAATAAAATAGATCTTATTCTGTCGAATCGATGACATTTTTGAGTTGCCACCGTGGTGTAGTAAGTAATTTGTTTCACGGCAGCGACGCTACTCACGGAGAGGGCCAGAGCATAGGTTTCGCTCTTCGGGAAGGCTTACTACGTCCTCTCCAGCTACCTACCTCATATTGTACAATAGATGGAACGTAGGTACAGAACTGGCACGTGAAGCCACTAAATTAATACTACAATCTACAATACTCGTAGTATCATTTCGCTCGCACTCGTGCAACGAAGACAAAGAGTGCGCGTAAAACGGTAGGTATCTAGGTTAGTATTATTTTAAGTAGCTTCATTTCGCTATATAGGTACCTACTGCGCGTTCCATCCCTTTTATTCTTGTAGTCTGAGGTGTTTGCAATCAACATATTACACACAACATACTTATCACAATTGAAGTTTTCAAATAAATACACATGTTGTTCATTACTGGGATTTACTAAAAGGTTATCCACCTCGATCTAATTCAATTAGTAGTAAACTTGTATCGTAAGAATTAAATAGCATTAGAGAAATCAAACCACGAGTATCGGACTGACGAAGTTGATTTCCGTAAATTCCGTGATTTTCTTACATGCATTTCAACTGCAAAATTGGGATTTTTCAAATAAGTTTCGTACACAAACTTGCAAATGGCTATATATTCGTATTTGTTTGGACTGTGTCTAGCTTGTGTGTCTTATATTGTGTATCAGAAATATATTAATGCTTATACCAGTATTGTCAGTAAACCACAAAAGAGATATGATTACATCATTGGTAAGTAGATTAATTTTATGTTATAACGCCTGATAGAATGTAATAGCAATAGTTGTAAATAAAACTGCTTGCTACTACTCGTTGAAAAAGAACTTACTTACTTACTTAGTCAAATACACGCACTTATGTCATTACACATTAAAAGTAAACAATTTTGATACTTTTATCATTGTTATATTTAAAAATGTATATTGTTATATATATTATTATTATGGTTTTAGTTTAAAAATGCATTTTAAAGACTAAAACTAGTATCAAACTACTAGTTATTTAGATAGTTAGCCTAATTTATTTATTTAACACAATATGTTTTGAAGTACCTAATAAACAGATTAAGTATTTAGTTGTTTAATAATTGAAATCTTAAATACCTACATCATTGATAGTAAGTAGGTAGGTACCTAGGTGAATCGTTAGTCCAAAGTGAGTCGTGAGCATGTAGACACATAGACACTTTCAAGATCAATCTAATGATGACGGTACCCACCCACCGAATAATATAGGTAGGTTCTAGGATGTCGGTAAAGGTTTTACCTAACAATATGAGGTAGGTAGGTACGTATAGGTACTTGTTAACTGTTAACTGGAACTATGACGCTCAAATTGGTAAACTGCCTCATAATTTTAATATAAACGTGCGTAAGTAAGCATCTGTGTCCTTAGCACGGGCTACACGCGCACATCGATTCAAAAGAGGCCGACTACCAATCGCAATTGTCTTCTAATCGATACCTTTACATTACGAATTCGACAGTTTTTCGTGCTAAGGGCACTAATGCCAAGATTGAAGGTCAAAATGTCTTTCGAAACTATCATATCTTTTAGTCGGTGCCGGCACAGCAGGGTGTGTGCTAGCAACTCGTCTGTCAAAAGACCCGAATATCAGGGTATTGCTTGTGGAGGCAGGAGACCACATGGGGTATTTCACCAAGATACCACTGACACCTACGGCTGCCCAACAAGGACCTAACGACTGGGCGGTGAGAACTAAAGCACAGAAGTATTCGTCTTTTGGAATGTGGGGACAGGTAATAATATTAATTATCATCATCATCATCATCATTTTAGCCACAGGACGTCCACTGCTGATTATAGGCCTCCCCCATCGACCTCCAGTCCGACCGGTTGGAGGCGGTCCGCATCCAATGGGTACCCGCTACTTTGACTATGTCGTCCATCCATCTCGCAGGAGGCCGTCCCACGCTTCGTCTACCGGTACGCGGTCTCCATTCGAGAACCTTTCGGTTCCAACGGCCACCTGTTCTTCTTGCTACGTGCTCTTAATATTAATAATTTTACATAATATTTTTTTAAAAAGAGCAATCGAAATTGCTAGTTAGGCTTAACGGCGTGTATTATGAATGGGTTTCGAACCAGGAATTTATCGAATGTAAGGCCGATTCCTTAACCGCTAAGCTACCGATGACGCATAAAATGTGACGTGGTTTGGTACAAAATTAGGTAAAAAAACAAAAATCCTTCAACAAAACTAAATTTAACTTATGACAAAATCAATAAGTACATACCTTTTTACAGGAACTTTCTTATCACTCACTGCAATATAAGCACTTCACAACGAACTTGAACGCGATTTTTTTAAATTATTATTACATTTAGTCCGACTACGACGATTAAACCACGACTGCAGCCATGATCGCGAGGAATCTAAACATGGTAACTGTCACATAGTTTGAAATGTAACTTATCTCAAAATACCCGAAATATTTTTTCTCAAATTAGTTGAATGGCTTCCATTGTTAAATGTAAACCCCTTCACACATTAGGCAACTAAAAAGAGACTCTAGTTTTGACTTCGCCTCGCCTGATAGTAATCTGAAGGCAAGTCTTAGGAAAGAGGGTCACCATTACAAACACTGTATGATGTTTCAATGGTGGCGTTCAGCTTGACGACCTTTTCAGGTGCCTTTTCACGCCCCGCTCACAATGTTATGTTATGTTATAAACCACAAAACGAAACTTACAAAACGTCAACATTAATTCTTCAATTTCAGTCCCAATTCATACCTCGTGGCAAAGGTCTTGGTGGGTCGGGACAGATCAATTTCCTTCTTCACGGCTTCGGTCTTCCAGCAGACTACACCAGATGGACGCGACTGGGTTGGGAAGGGTGGTCTCAGGAAGACCTACGACCTTACTTCATAAAGGCGTTTGGTACAGCGAGGAGCGAGTTCGACTCCGGGCACTGTGCTCTTGATGGAGAGTGTCCTGGTGCTAAGGTGAGTGGAAACAGTGTCTGTATCCTCATTTTGAATTTTAATTACCCTTCATAATGACGGGGCATCTTTTGAAAACTACTCCATCTGTCCTGTTTACCATAAAATATAAAATTAATTTATTTTAATAGCGTTTAGGTACCTAATTAAAATCATGTTTCAAAATAATTGTTTGTGTAAAAATTCTGCACAATGCTGTATGTTCTCAGTACTTACAGATTAAAAATAATGTAAGTAGGTAAATAATTTCTTATCGATAAATGTATTTTATTAAATTATTATTCGATAAATAATCGTGTAAGTTAATTATTTATTTTATCTATGTACATTTTATATTTTAATATAATTATAGTCCATTTGTTTAAGTACCTACTTAAATAAACGTAAACTATTTTTGTGTCGTTTTAATAAGTTTTGTTTAAAAACTCAGTACTTATAAAAATACTTTTCTGCGTAGTAACGCATTTTCAAAACTAAAAACCGGTTACCTTTATTAAAGTACCTACCCAATCCCCTATTCTGAACCATCTTCTGCAACCTTATTTTTTTTTACACCTTATCAATACTATGACAAGCATGTAGTGGTCATTTTACAGGCTCCAATGCAGCTCAAATTGATAGAAGAGACTGACGAGTTGATGAACACGTTCAAACAAGCTTCTTCTGAGCTAAAGAGACGACACACAGTCTTCAGAAGACCAACAGCGACCGTCAAAGAAGGCGAACGTTTTTCTTCTTATGATGCATATCTTAAGCCAGTCATGAGAAGAAAAAACCTCCATGTGTTGGTTAGAACACAGGCTGTCATGGTAAGATTTCATGTTTTATTTATACCGGTTGATTTTATAGTGGTTTCGGAAAAAAAGATTTTGGCCACAATTTCGATAGTAAAATCGTGAGGAAGTCCTAATTTGGCGAAAGAAATTTTTTTTTTTTGCACTTCCCAAACATTTTTCTGTTCACCTGCACATTATTGCCATACATAAAGTAATTTTTTTTTCAAAATTAAAACTTCCAGTCGATTTTGCTACCGAAACTGTGTGTGAAACAAAACATTCTTTTTCCGAAACCACTATAAAATCACCGTGTATAGAACTAGCTGTTCCGCGCAACTTCGTCTGCGTCATCCCGTTTTTGCAACATTTTTCATTCCTGCTCCGCACCTGTTGGTCGTAGCTTGATGTTATATACATATAAACCTTCCTGTTTAACCATTCTATCTATTAAAACAAACCGCATCAAAATCCGTTGCGTAGTTTTAAAGATTCAAGCATACAAAGGGACAAAAGGACATGTAAAATGGGGATAGAGAACGCGACTTTGTTTTATACTATGTACCTAGTGATGATGATAAATCTGTTACTTACAAGAAAATATATTAGGGGAGGGAGGGAAACTCGTCACTCACCCACGCCTCAACAATCTTAATGATAGCAAAATATGACTAAGTAATTGTCATAGAAAGGAATGCTAAACCGGACTCCTCAAAACAAGTAAAGAGATTTCGTACCCGAGGAGATATGATTTCGTAATTGTACAATATTCGGCGTGTCCCTCTGCGGTGGGAAGATTCTCTCTCTTCTTCTTAAGATGCCTCGTGTAGAGGCGAACGGATTTTCGAAAAATAAAGTTGCCACAAGATTGTTTACCTACCTTTATCACGGTAATACTATACATTATACCTACTTAGTACCTAAAAAATGGGAGTATAGGGAAAATATTTGTAATAGCGGTCACTATTCTTTAAATTGCATGGTAACCTTTACCATCCGGTGGGAGGCCGTCATTTGACGACCCAAATATAAAGCAATTATGTGAGTAGTAGGAATGTATAATAGAAATAATTAATCTATTTAATCTACCATTATAGTAGTAACTAATTTACCATAGTAACTAATTTATCTACCATTTCAGATACGTTTCGAGAATAAAACAGCGACATCTCTGTACATATTGCAGAACAATCGTGAATTAAATAACATATTTGTGAACAAAGAAATAATTCTATGTGCTGGTGCCATCAAAACACCACAATTGCTGATGCTGTCAGGAATCGGACCACCAGAGCTCTTACGAAGGTAACAAAATGTTCTGCTGTGTAAGTGGGTCCTTTTTTTAAACGTGTGAAAAATCCCCACGGTCCGACTCGAACCGACTGAACGCACTTTCGCGCCCTGTGCAGGAAAGGAGAGGGTGGTATTAATTGAAAGAGTTCATCAGAACATTCAAAATAGTATCAATTAATCAATAAATATTCTAGGACAATCTACACAACGTCACCTAGACCCGTGGTAAGCATAGTTTAACTAGCTTGTGTTACGGGTTCTAGAATGCGGATAAACATACATAGGTACAATTTTTTTTTATATATACATAGGGTACATATTATACATACAAACACCAAAACCAAGAACACAAATATTTGCACTGAGCGGAAATCGAACCCGCGCCTCCTGCGTAGCAATCGCGTTCACTACCGCTACGCCACGGAGGTCGTCAAATCAATCAATCAATAATTAGCCTATCGCAGTCCACTGCTGGACATAGGCCTCTCCCAATGCGCGCCACTCATCACTATCTTCCATTCAAATAAATGTTATTTCCTATCACCATTGTAAAGACGGTAAAATACTGCCAAGGACGCAACATGCAAAGGCTATGTAAAGCTCTATATCTGATAAGTAAAGGTACCTACATATTCTAGCCGCGGTCGCCTAGTGGTATGGGTAATGCACTGCTGAGACGAGGTCTCGGGTTCGATCCCAGGTTTACCATAGCACACACCAATGACTGCGATGCTTTTCGAAGTTATGTGTCTATTTATCGCAGGTTTATAAGTGCCCAGTTAATGGCAATAGGCTCGCCACCTATTACATTGGGATCTAAGTATAAACTGGCGAAATGTGGGTGCTAGCACTTCTGCCTAAGCCTTCCTTTAAACGGGACGTGAAAAAGCATCTGATGAGGCCGTCAAGCTGAGCGCCACCATTGTAGCACTGAACGTGTTTGCAATGGTGACCCTCTCTCATAAGACTTTGCCTACAGCTTAACATCAGGCGAGGTGAATTCAAATTGACGTGCCATATATAATAAAAAAAAGGCGTGATGATGAAAATTAAAAAAATATATATATTCTATTTTTCAGGTTGAAAATAAAGCTAGTATCAGCAAACGAGCACGTGGGTGAGAACCTACACGACCACATGAACATGCCCATCTACGTGAGCATCCAGAGGCCGATCAGCGTCACCCTGTCCAAGGTCTTCACCTTCGGCACTGTGTCGGAGTACTTCTGGAAGAGTTCTGGTACGAATATAAGTAACGTATAATAATAATAATAAATTCTAACGCCTCTGGTGTAACGGTACACAGTGGTCCAGCTGTTTATTTCTTTATATTACATAATATAAACTCACGCCTGTATCCCCGAAGCAGGGCAGAGGTGCTAGCACTTCTGCCCTAGTGGTATGGACTGCTGAGACGAGGTATCGGGTTCGAAATCAGATTTTACCATGGCACACATCAATGACGTTTCAATGCTTTTCGAAGTTATGTGTGTATTTATCGCAGGTTTATAAGTGCCCGGTTAATGGCAATAGGCTCGCCCCCCATTACATTGGGATCTAAACATAAATTAGGTAGAGCAGAAGTGCTAGCACCCCTGCCCTACCCCTTCGGGGATACAGGCGTGAGTTTATATTATGTGGTTATATGCTATTGTCTGGTTGGTTCGTGTCTTGGAGAGCATGTTAAGCCCTCGATCCCCATTATCATAGTAGCATTCGGTACATCTGATACTCTCCAAGACGTTAACTGTAGTGCTTGTGCGGCTACGCACGTAATTAATATCCTTGCGATTTACACCGCAAAGCAAGGAATCGGGTCAAAAAAAATGTTTTCCCTATTTAGGTGTCACATTTTTGATTGGTGGCAATAGGCTCGCTCCCTATTACGATGACCATAAAATATAGTGGGCGAAATGTGGTGTTTAATACACCTCTGCCTACCCCTTTGGGGATTACGGGCGTGAGCATAATATGTATGCATTCGGCTAGTTGGAGCTATTATAAAGTCCAACAAAATTGGCCTAAGAACAATACTTCAATTTCGCCAATGAGTCGTAGAAAAACATTCCGTCGTGGGAGTCCATTGCTGGAGCCCTCGAGTATACGTACGGAGGTTGGACACGACGGTATCTCCCGTCCGAAATGAGCTGTCCAACTGGGGAAGTACCTCCGCCCTACAGAAGACCGCGGTCATAATAACCATCGTGTTCTGTTCCCGCCGGTAAGTAGGGTAGCCAGAGCTCACTATACCCCTCCTTCCCCTCCCCTTCCTAGCCTCCCCACCCTTTCCCAGCTCTCCCCCTTTCCCTTCAGGGTGGGCAGCGCGTGTGTGACACCCTTAGTGTCGCACACGTTCATAGGCCACGGTGGCCGCTTTCCATCAGGTGGGCCGTGTGCTTGTCTGCCACCTACGTAGTATAAAAAAAAAAAACTCTTGGTATTGTTTTCTTAATCTATCGTCTTGTTTGCAGGCCTGTTAGCATTTCCACCGCTGTCTGGCTTAGAGTACCAGAACGATTCTGCTGTGGTGCTATTCTCAATGGGAACTGCCAGCGAGAGGCTACTCAGGGACTTGTCTAATTATAAACCTCAGGTTTGTGATTAGTTTTTCCAGTTATTTTATTTTATTTTATTTTATTCTTTCAGAAAAACTTACAGCTAGAACACAATTTAGGTACAATTGTAATATAAAATGGCCAATTACAAGTTTTCGCATTTGGTAATTATATGATATACAAGACGGTAGATAACATTGAAATAGTTAGGTACGGTATATTACAGACTAGGTATATTACATACTAGCTATATTACCGATTATTAGAATATAGGAAAGGACATACCTAATATGGTATGTTTGGTCGCGATAACCAACATCCACGCGGGCGGAGCCGCGGGCAACAGCTAGTATTACATATGAAATGTCACAATTATACAAAATGTAAAAGAAAAGAATGACTTCAATAGTCGCTGTAAGCTATCCATTATTAAAATGTAGTGGCTAAAAGATTTGAAACCGCGGTAACCTAGTCGTATACCCATACCTACCTACGTACCTATATGTACCTACTGCTGAGACGAGGTCTCGGGTTCGATCCCAGGTTTTACCATCGCATACACCAATGACATTTCGATGCTTTTCGAAGTTATGTGTGTATTTATCGCAGGTTTATAAGTACCCGGTTAATGGCAATAGGCTCGGCACTTATTACATTAGGACCTAAACATAAACTGACGAAATGTGGGTGCTAGCACCTCTGCCTAACCCTTCGGGTATATAGGCGTGAGTTATGTTATGTAATTTTCACATTTTATACGCCCAGTTCTTAGATAAAGTTATAAGGCTATCAACATTTTTCTTCTAAATGAAAGACGCGTATTGCAGGTTTTTCGTGATACCTTTCCATTCTACAACATCACTCATAAGGAAGGCTTCATGTTTCTCTCAACCTGCGTACAGCCGAGGAGTAGAGGAACGGTGACATTAACTGACTCCATTACCTCAGTGCCTCCTGTAGTCGACCCCAACTATTTGGAACAGGCGTATGATATAACCTGTATGATTAAGGGTAAGTTCTATCATCAGCATTGTCATCATCATCATACTTGCGTTAATCCCAGTCCCATAAGCTGTCACCTCAGAATCTGGGATCCACCTTTCTAACTGCGTCGCGGCTGAACTTCAATATTTAGCGTGAAGCAATTGTCTTCTAGCCTCCACAACCTATAGGTATAGGCGATATTGAAGTACCTACCTATTGCAGTTAGACCAGTTATTGCACTTTTGGCTTCAGACTCGTGGCCCCACTCCCCCCCTCCACTAGTGGGCCCACGAGGACTTTTGAAGGGCTCCAATTACCTGTAACGACTGCCACAGATGATTGTATGACATTCGGGACCGATGGCTTAACGTGCTCACCGAGGCACGACTAGACCAAAATGCAAAAAGCGATAATTCAGACATACAAATACTTGCACTGAGCGGGAATCGAACTCGCGCCTCCTGCATAACAGTCGCGATCATTACCACCACTCCACAGAGGCAATGAGCTAAACTCTATCTTCTAGCTAAATTACTAAAGGCCTAGTCTTCATTCCATGGAAATAGTTATACAAAACTTACTAACTACTTACTTACTAACTACTCTACACAAATGCAGTTCTTTGCACGTTTGAAGTTAGAGGACCAGAAGGCAGTCGCCAAAAAGCCAAAACGATTGTTAGAATAATTTTCAACCTTCTACAGAAAACCAAACGAAAACGTAACCAGTTTCCATGCGGTTACCTGTGGTTTTTATTACTAAATATTGTGTTTACGTTACAGCCATTCGCAGAGCCGAGGAGCTGGTATCATCAAAACCATTCCAAGACATCGGAGCCTGGATACACTGGCCTCGGCCTGAACGCTGTCTCTCTCTATGGAGGTACAGCAGAAGAGAACAAAAAGGTCCTATTCAAAAACGGCGAAGATTGTAAGTTTTCTGGACTATTTCATAGAGTGGTTGATTCTGGTAGTTCTTGAATGGAAAGGGAGGATGATTCCTTGCCTCGTCATGATATAATATACATATCCGCGCTGTATGACATAACATACGTTTTAACAATACATTAATTATGCGTATCGTTAAGGAGTGTCCTGGTACTGTAGGAAAAGCGACATTCTATGGGCTAAAACGCCAATGGAAGCGGTTAGTAAAGCATGAGATTGATATAAATCTGTAGCGCAGTAGCCTAGTGGAATGGGTAATGGACTACTGAGACGAGGTCTCGGGTTCGATCCCAGGTTTTACCATGGCACATACCAATGACTTTTTGATGCTTTTCGAAGTTATGTGTGAATTTATCGTAGGTTTGTAAGTGCCCGGTTAATAGCAATAGGCTCGCCACCTATTACATTGGGACCTAAAACATAAACTGGAGAAATGTGGGTGCTAGCACCCCTTCGAGAATATGGGCGTGAGTTTATGTTATGTTATGTTTGAAAATTGAGTTTCCTCCAATTTTTTCTAACAAAACGGCAGTTTCGTAGGTAAAGACCTAATTTATAAATTTTCACATGTTCTTACAGTAAAGACCAACCAAAGCCTAACCCAAGATCGAAGCTCGTTCAGCGAAGCCCTCCAGATGCATACCTGGACTGTATCATAAGAGAAATGGCGGTCACTGGACATCACGTTGGGGGCACTTGCTCCGGAGGCAAAGTCGTTGACAATGAATTACGGTATGTTTGTTTAGAACAGACCCCATTAGCACAAACTATTTCTTTTTTAATTTGCGATCTCATTTGCAGACTTCTTTTTCTTTAAACCATCGTCTGATTCTCTTCAAGACGTTAATTGGTAGTGCTTGAGCGGCTAAGCACATAATTAATTTCCTTGCAATTTACAACGCATAGCAAGTCATCTGGTCAAAAAATTATTTTTCCAAATTTATTTAGCTGCAATATTTTCAGTTAGAAATTTATTTACAGCATACCCACTTTTTTAGAACCTTTTGAAGAGAACTAGTGAAATGATCTCCCTGCTGTGGTGTTTCCTAGCGACTGCAATATAGAATTCTTCAAGAAGGGCATTAGAAGGTTCTCTCTCTCTTGCATATTCTTGTCAATCCACACTGTTTCCATAGTTTACCTACCGACAACACAAAACCTCTAGTGAGCTCTGGCTACCTTACTCAATACACCACACTACCGAAAACAGAACACAAGGTTATTAAACGGCGATATTCTTCTGTAGGGTGGAGGTACTTCCCCAGTCGGACTGCTCGATTAGGACGAATCCTTTAGGCGCGATTAGTCCAATTCGCGATTGGTCCAATGTTCAAAATTATGTCCTATTCGCGTTTGGTCCAATTCGCAGTTGGTCCAACTCGCATTTGGTCCAATTCGCAGTTGGTCCAATTCGCATTTGGTCCAATTCGCAGTTGGTCCAATTCGCGGTTGGTCCAAAATAGATGTTTCTTAAATTATACATTTTTATTATATTATTATTATTATACATATATAAATGGGGTGTGTGTGTGTGTGTGTTATAAAATTATCTCAATGATTTTTTTGACAACACTTGCACTAGGGAAAAAGCCATGTGTCGCGGGTGACACATCCTATTAACGGACACAAAGTACACCCAGACTCAGAACAGCTACATATATAAGGATCACACAAATTTTTGTCCTGTATGAAGATCGAACCCACAACCTATTATTATTTCTCTTTATTTCATTTATATACATAAAAAAAAAACAAAATTAAACATATTTAAAAATATAAAAATTAGTAACCCACCGGTATTGGGCACAGGTACCAAGCTACCGGAGGTTAGGGCTCCAGAGAGAGGAACCTCCTCACAATACGTGCCGTGTCGAGGAGTACTGCCTTCTGCATCAAGCCCTTGACCCAACTGCCTAACGCGAGCCTCTTGAGATGTTGGTCGAGGCTCTTGGCAATCAGTCCGTGAACCGATACGACAATCGGCACAATAATTGCTGAATCAACATCCCACATGTCGACAACCTCGTGAGCCAAGTCCAAATATTTTATTTGTTTATCTTTTTCGGCTTTCACGAGATTATCATCATGGGGAATGGTAACATCAACAATTATTGCGAGACGCTCTGATCGGTCAATCACCACTATATCAGGCTTATTGGCTAAATTGATTAAATTAATTTACGTACATAAAAAATGTTAATTTGTTTAATTTTGAATTTACATAACCTTGGACCAATTGAGAATTGGACTAAACGCGAATTGGACCAATTGCGAATTGGACCAAACGCGAATAGGACCAATTGCGAATTGGACCAAACGCGAATTAGACCAATCGCGAATAAGGTGAATTGGACCAATCGCGAATTGGACCAATCGCGCCTAAAGGGGACGACGAATTTACCGTCGTGTCCTACCTCCTCTAGTTCTCCTTAATAGTTCTAGTATTTTTTACAGGGTTAAGTCAACCTCTGGCTTACGGATAGTCGATGCCAGTGTTCTACCGTCACCAGTGTCGCTCTTCCCCAATTCTGTAATCATTGCTATGGCTGAAAAGGCTGCGGATCTCATTCGAAATAATGCTAAAAAATAAAAAACCTTGTGAGTCAAAGGATGGTGTTTTATTTATATTATTGTGCGTTTGGAAATGTCAAGATATCCTATCTATACTACATTTGTTTAGGTACTTAAAAAAAGGTAAACAATCTTGGTGTGGTTTGTTCAAAAACTCAGTAAAAAATACATTTCTGCTTAGAATAATATTAAAGATTAAAAATCGGTATCGAACTACTAGTTAGCCATCCAGTTAGCTGAGTTTATGTGTTTAACATGTGTTTTTATAAAAAATTGGCAAAACACCTTGGCAGGTGGCAAGCCCCCGTACTGCCCCGTAGATCTGACAAGAGTCAGTAGGCCAGAAGTCTCATTTTAATGTCGTCAATTTGATTTCACCTTGCTGGATGCTAAGCTGAAAGCAGTTTGAGGAAGGAGAAAAGAGAAAAGAGAAAAAAAAAGAGAAAAGAGAAAAGAGAAAAGGTAAAAGAGAAAAAAGACAGGAATTGCTAGCTTCTAGGCTATCCTTATCCTTTTAAACATCAATTTTTATGCAGAATCACATGCCCCTCGAACATCAGCTCCTTAGTTTCGGTCACGAAAGCACTGGCTATAAATATCGTTTCACCTTTCATTAGTGGCAATGGGAAGTTCTTCGGCGGGAGTTCAATGTTAATCATAGACATTACACCCTGGAAAAAGCAAATAATAAATAATACATTTTCAACTGAATTCAGCTCTTCTGCATTTGAAAATAGTTATAAATAGAAGCAGCTGTTGCGCACGGTCCGATCCCGTACCCGCAATACCGGCAATCTGCGTACTGTATCTTTCAGATAGTAAGATATACTGTTTGACCCATTTCAACCATATAACACTAGTCTCATGTGCAGAGGTGGATTAAGCGTTGAGAACGTCCTATATTAATAACTTTTTTTTGTTATGCGGGACATTCCACGGAGTTTTATTCAATAGACGTGTGGGGCTACGCGGTCTACAGCCAAGTTATAATATTAAGTAAGAAGTAAGAATTACATGGAGCGGGCACGACACCGGCGCGGAAGTTGAGTAAGTATCAAAAAACTGTTTGATCCAATTGATTTTGAGTGCGTCGCACGCCTTCGTCTCTATCTTCAATACGTTAGGAAGCGCCTTTGTATCGCATAATAAGCTCATCTGTAATAATACCAAAAATTGTTAGTAGATACCTAGAAATAGTATTAAGAGTTACCGGCAAAATACATGAACGAAGCTTAAAAAGTTCGCTAATTGGTCATTGGTAATCTTGTAGATGTTTGTATGGCAACTGGGACCGACAGCTTAACGTGCTCTCCGAGGCACAACCAGACAGGTGCAAACAGCCATATTCATGCATACAACTTTTTGCACTAAGCGGGGATCGAACCCGCGCCCCGTGCGTAGCAGTCACGTGCACTATTGCCACGCCACGGATGCTGTCTTGAGGTGACCTATCCGAATTATAACCCAGAATAAAATAGTAAATCTACATTTTGCATACATCTGATTACATATATAACATATATTATTTCCTCGAAGCGGTAGGCAGAGGTGCTAGCACCCACATTTCGCCAGTTTATATTTAGGGCCCAATGTAATAGGTGGCGAGCCTATTGCCATTAACCGGGCACTTATAAACCTGCGATAAATACACACAACTTCGAAAAGCATCGAAAAGCATTGGTGTGTGCCATGGTAAAACCTGGGATCGAACCCGAGATCTCGTCTCAGCAGTCCATTACCCATACCACTAGGCTACCGCGGCTCTTATCTTTCTTATATGATTATCTCTTACAAATTCAAGAACAAAAACTGTATTTACCGTAACGTTATTATAAAGAGGATACAGTAATGTTGCAGTCACATTTGTTCTGTATGGTTCTCCTCTTCTGACCCTCTTGGTTATTGCAGTACAGTTGGTGAAATATTTTGGGTTGCAATGCTGTATAACTGCACGTTCTTGGAGCACTGTTGCCTGATCAAAAAATTTTAGAAAGTAGGAGACGCTGTTGACCGCTCCCCATAACAACTATTCCCGAAATGAGTTATTATTTCTAGAGCAAATAGAGTAATAGCCACGTCATTCCCGCGTGCCCAGAATATAAATGAATTGAAATATGCACTCATAATGACAGCTGGCTATTACTGACAAGCTACTAGATTTTAGATTTATAAAATTAAGTGGGATACTTACTGCACAAAGGCTATTCAAGAATACTGAAATCGCAACGAAACAAAATAACGATAAAATTATTTTGCAAAACATAATAAAATTTATTTTTTTAACAATTACTAGTAACTATGCTATAGATAAATAACTCCGATCAGATAGAATAATAATCACAGAATGTTTAGCTGAAGAAGAAATTAAAACTGTGTGGGTAATCAAATGATCATAATAATATATCTGTCGCTATCTCGAAATTACATCTCTAGCTATTTACTGCTTCGCAAAATAAATGACGCGTGCTGTAATTACAATTTGTTTAACGAATTAAATCGAAGCTCATCCACAAAGGACAGAATATATGTATATGATTAGTGCCTATCCAACATAATGGTTAAGTTCCTGCTATATTGAAATAGTCATTACGTGGCGGCAATTCATTACAAGCGGCCAAGCAGTCTGATATAGCGGCAAAAAGGCAGCTTCTTGTCACTGGCCTGACCGGATCCTCAATCACATTTCCCCCCAATGGGATCTGAGAACCTGGTCGAGTTCAATGCCAAGAAGACACAGGCATGTGCGTTTATAGCAAAGGCATCTTCTTTCCTTCCCTCTCCCACTCTTCAGAGCACACCACTTCCATTACAGGATAACCTCAATATACTCGGTATAGATGCTGCAAACTGAACAACAAGAACTATATCGAGAGCATCATTAAAACAGCTTCGCGTAAACTCGGAGTCCTGGACAGAGTGAGACGTTTTTCACGCCGGAGCAGCGGTGTCTTCTTTACAAGACACACATTTGCTCCTGCTTGGAATACTGCTCGCATCTCTGGGATGGATCCGCAAAGTACTTATTAGATGCTCTCGATAGGTTGCAGCGAAGGGCGATCCGCATTATTGAGAGTACTGCGATCACAAATACCCTCGAACTTTTGCAGATGCGTTGAGATGTTGCGTCCCTGGCAGTATTTTACCGTCTCTATCACGTTGAATGTTCTGATGAGAATTTTCAGACATATTGCTATGATACCGATCGGTAAAATTTGTTAACATTTTTAAAACGGTCTCAAAATTTAATGCGTTCACATTTCCGTCTGAAAATTGTTTTGTTCGCATCAAATAACCAAAATTTACTAATAAAAAAGATTTTCAGACGTATTGCTGAGACATTTTTTTGTCTCATTTTTAATTTTTTTAAGTGATTTTACGGGTTTGCGCTACACCACTAACGTCTGAAAAATATGTTTCCGGTATCTCAGAACTATCATTCAACTACAGTCTGCAAATCAGACATATTGCTATGATGCAGTTCGGTAAAATTCTTTGACAAATTTTGAAAATTGGCTCTCGTACTGTACTGGACTGATTTCAATAATTCTTTCACCTACAAAAAGCTACAATATCTAGGAGTAACATAGGTTATACATAATTACGCTATCATTCCATGGAGCGGAGCACTAATCATAAATAAAAGAAAGAAAGAAAGAAAACCATTTATTTTAGTGCAAATATCAATAGATCCGGTAGATTTTCATACAATTGCACTTATATCGCTAACTATTTCCGTTGTCATGACAGCAAGGAGAAGTAATATAGCAACACAAGGTGCGTCACAGTCTTGCTGCCAACTCTGTAGAAACCTTCTAATACACTTTTTGAGGAACCACATATTCCAATTGCTTGAGAAAACCATTGTAGGAAGTTCATTCCACAGCTTGTGCGTGCGTGTGGGAGGATGAACTCCCTGCCTATAGTGAGAGGCGCGATGATAGAATGTAGTTGTGGGCATCATGTCGAACTATTCATTCGAACAACGATTAAAGAGATGGTCGGAGATTGAACTAATAGACCAAGGCTTCCAAAGCTCATACACAGTTGAGTCTAGCCAGAACACATGCTGAATAATGAATGAGCCTTTAAAAAAGGCTTTTCGCTAACTTACAGTTTCAAATGGTAGTCAATCAAAAAGAGAAGTAGCAGAGCGAACTACGACATGTTTGTTGAAATCTGTAGATTCGATGGGAGTTCCACAGGGTTCGATACTGGGACCATTATTAATTGTTTTTTTTACTTCAGCTTTGAATGAAGCCTAGAATGGCAATCATTCGAATAGTGTATAATCAATGAGATAAATAATCATTGCACGTGAATGCATAAAACAAACTACCAATATAATATCATTATTTATTAATTATTAAATGCGAAAACTTTTAATTGGCGTTCACATACACATGGTAAGTTATTGTACTACTTGCTAGCTTGCTAGCAAATTTTCGGAAAACGTACTTTTCCGAAAATTACATACATACATGCATATATAAACACCCACATTTCGCCAACTGTGATTTTCGGTCCCACGTAATAAGGGGCGAGCCTATTGCCGCCAATTGGGCTTTGAAAAAAAATGGGTATGCCGAAAATAAATTCCTAACCGAAAATGTTGCAGCTAAATAAATTTGGAATAAAGACCCGATTCCTTGCTATGCGGTGTAAATCGCAAGGAAATTAATTACGTACTTAGCCGCACCAGCACTTGGGAGAGTATCAGAAAATTGTAAAATAAAATAAATTATAAAAATTCCAACTAATCCCACCCTCCCCTTTCCTACACAGGACAACGCGTGCAGGGCTTAGGTGTCACTCGCATACGGTACAGAATATTCCATCAAGAACCAAGCGGTTCGGTGAGTCTTTTCTCTGCCGTACCATTAAGTCCTGGAATTCCTTGCCGGCGCACGTGTTTCCTTCTTCCTACAGTCCCGGGTCCTTTAAGCGGGGCGTGAAAAAGCATCTGATGAGGCCGTCAAGCTGAGCGCCACCATTGTAGCACTGAACGTGTTTGCAATGGTGACCCTCTTTCATGGGACTTTGCCTTCAGCTTAACATCAGGCGAGGTGAAGTCAAATTGACGTGCCATAGATAAAAAAAAAAAAATAAAAAAAAATAAAGAGAACAATTAAATATGCTTACGGTGAGAAATTATCTCACATTTCTTTACTTTATTTAGGAATGGCGACATAAAAATAATGCGAAACGTTTACAATATTTTCCTTCAGTGCATTCTTACAGTTTGTAAAGAATTATAGAAAGTTCTAAAAATACTTCTTTTGTGGTGGTGCTTTCTGCGAAGAATGTCACCATTATATCCTCATTGGGTATTGGCAATGGAAAGTTCTTTGGTGGAAACTCCATGTTGTAAATACCGTATGAACCCTGAAATTTAAAACTAAAATGAATATCAGCCTGTATATGTAGGATGCGCGGGTTTGATCCCCGCTTAGTGCAAACATTTGTATCCATGAATATGGCTATTTGCACTGGTCTGGTGTTAAGCCGTTGGTCCCGGTTGCCATACGAACATCTAAGGCGGTTGTTACGGCTAATTGGAGCTCTCAAAAGTCCGGCTAGCCCAACTACAGAACTTCGATATCGCCAATTTGGTAGTGGAGGTCCGATGGCAATCGCTTCACGGAAAATATCGAAGTTCAGCCGCATGTTAGTTAGACTAGGAAGCCGACCCCAGCTGAGTTGGGAATAGACTCAGAGAATGGTGGAATTGTATTGAATATGGAATTTTGAAGCAGTGAATTATCCTACTTAAGTCTGTATGCAGGTCGTGAAAAGGCATCTGATGACGCCGTCAAGCTGAGCCGCATACGGCACGCATACTGCCACCATTATAACATTGCAGGTGTTTGTAATGGTGACCCTTTTTTCTGAGACTTTGCCTTCAGCTTAACATCAGGCGAGGTGAAGTCAAATTGACTTGACCTTTTATAAAAAAGTGGTATAAAAAGAGTTAAGCCAGTACTATGGTTGCCAACCCTTTCGGATGGCCCGGGAGACTCCGTTAATAATGTTTATCCTCCCGACCGACCTCCCGAGATGCTGCTACTACACAAAATAAATTTAAAAATTAATGCCTAATTTTCATTTTTTCCAACCTTTAACTATAACCCTCCCCCCTCCCCCCTCCCCCCACAACTGGATTTCTTCAAAATCTCCCGGGTTAGTCATTTCTAGAGTTGGCAACCCTAGCCACTACCGATGCTGCTCTGTTCTGTCTATAAAAAATTTGAATACTATCTAGAAACGTTGGACTTCAGTTTGTTTATTAATATACTAGTTGACCCGCGCAACTTCGTCTGCGTCACCCCGTTTTGCAACATTTTTCACTTCTGCGCCGCACCAGTTGGTGTAAAATGATGTTATATACATATAAACGTTCCCCTTCAATCTATTATTTAAACGCTATCTGTTTGAAAAAACTGCATCAAAATCCGTCCTCTTAAAGATTTAAGCATACAAAGGGACATAGGGATAGAGAAAGCGACTTTGTTTTAAACTATGTAGTGATGTACTTACTGGAGGCAGAGGGCATGTTAACGGAATATTTGAATATGTCTTAAAATAATCTTTTAACCATTTAGTGTGTTGTATTTCACATATCTTCACTTTAATCTGAAACAGTTTGGGATGTCCTTTTGTACCATAAGTGACGCGAAACTGTAAAAAAGGCATGGTTAAAATGCACCTGTACCCAATGAATTTAGAGAAAAATACAAACGGAGTCTATCGTAGAATATGAGTGGAGCGCCTATACAAAATATTAGGTGGTTAGGTACATATGAAATTGTCATTTTGTTTGAAGAAATTGGAGGAAACCCAATTTGCACTAGGTACTAACATTTTTGCTTTTTTTTAGGAACGACAAATCCACATCTTATGATTTTTTGTGTATGAATGAGACAACATTAAGCAAACAGAAACTTTTATTACATTGTTGAAAAGTGACACCCTGTACAAAGGGAATAGGTACGAAATTTATCATCAAATGGATAGCATTTAGCATTTTTGAAGAATCGAATTTAATTTATCAACCGGCCAATAAAAACAAACTTTAATACAGAGTTGTAAAACCTTGAAATCAACTTTCAAACAAAATATAAATAATGGAAATAGCTATTAAAATACAGGAATAACGAACTCATGAACTCTGTAAGAAAATTGTGTCCACATTAACTTTGACGGAGGTAGGACACGACGGTATCTCCCGTCCGAAATGAGCTGTCCAACTGGGGAAGTACCTCCGCCCTACAGAAGACCGCGGTCATAATAACCATCGTGTTGTGTTCCCGCCGGTAAGTAGGGTAGCCAGAGCTCACTGTAACCCTCCTTCCCCTCCCCTTCCTAGCCTCCCCACCCCTTCCCAGCTCTCCCCCTTTCCCTTCAGGGTGGGTAGCGCGTGTGTGACACCCTTAGTGTTGCACACGTTTATAGGCCACGGTGGCCGCTTTCCATCAGGTGGGATTCCAGATTCCACTGCGCCGGGGCTGAAGGTTTACTAACCTTATTGGCAACTTACCGTAACATTATTATTGACCGGGTATACTGTGGTCATGGTAACGTTGGTCCGGTATGGCTCTCCTCTTTTCGCACGCTTGGTTATTGCTGCACAAGCAGACAAATGGTGATGGTTATAGAATTTTACAACAGCGCGTTCTTGACGATATACTTCCTGAAATGAAGACTTCTAATGAGGAAGGCGCAGTGATTACTTTCAGAACGTTTACTTACATACATACCTACATAAACTCACGCCTATATCCCCGAAGGGGTAGGCAGAGGTGCTAGCACCCACATTTCGCCAGTTTTTATGTTTAGGTCCCAATATAAATAGGTGGCGAGCCTATGGCCATCAACTGGGCACTTATAAACCTGCGATAAATACACACATAACTTTGCATTGATTCATTTACACTGAGCAGGCATCGAAACCCAGCGTAGCGGTCGCGTACACTGCCGCTATGCCACGGATACATTGATGAGTTGCAGCGTGAATAATGTCTATAATTATGTATTAAGTAATATCAACAATATCTCATGTACCGCACTAGCCAGGACTGCAAGATACATCAAGATCAACACAGAAAATATATAAATTAACTGTTTCATTTTATTACTGAGCACTGTGACTAAATAAATACTAAAATGGAAGTATAGAACTAAAGTATTATATTTATAAAATGGTAATTATGCCTACTTTTATCAGATAT
The DNA here is from genome assembly GCA_963691645.1 of Pelosia muscerda. Classification (NCBI taxonomy): domain Eukaryota; kingdom Metazoa; phylum Arthropoda; class Insecta; order Lepidoptera; family Erebidae; genus Pelosia; species Pelosia muscerda. The sequence goes on along the minus strand of OY829114.1, from coordinate 1,155,925 downwards.
ATCTGATGATCAGTAAAGAGCAATTTAATTTTGAATGTAGTCGGTTGATATCTAAAAGGTTGTAAGCGACATAAATGTCCAAAGAGAAATAGCCCTAAAAGACGTCATAACCAGTATAAAGCAGAGCGATTTTTCTGTCAACCATCGCCGTCACGTAACATCTCTACTAATAATTGTAAAATGATCGTGTCTTTACATTGAAGATAAATATTTTGTGACATTATTACCTATGAATTATTTGATAGATATATTAAATTATAAATTAAATGATTAAATGAAAATGCACTAGAATTTGTGTAATCCATAATTATGTACCTAATTGAAGTACGCATATGCGGTGAAGCAGTTCACCAGATCCGCACTTTACCAGATTCGTAATTTACCAGATTCTCGATTCACCAGATCCTCAATTCACCAGTAGAACAACCAATAACAACAATCATTATGCTTATAGTCGGTACTATATTTACAAATAAGTCATTTTAAAAATATAACAAATAATTCATTAACAAAACATTCTATCGCATTGGGAATTACAATAATGATGGATGTATGTCCGAAATAAATAAATAAATACTTTAATGGTGTAGCAGTAAACTCTAAAATATAATGGCATATTTTTTAATCTCAGTGATTTGACAATGGTTAACAATTAAGCCGTAGTCGACCGCATACGACAATTGCAAACGCATGCAGTAGATACCTACAAATTACCGCGAAATTGAGTTGGATCTGATAATATTGTTTATTGTTTTCATTCATTGCGTCTTCTCAATGGGCTCGTTCACAAATATCGAAATTTAACAAGTACCTAATGTATATGTAAAAAATACATATGTGTAGATACCTACAGACAAATGAACGGATTGCGAGAATGGGATTCTAAACAACAACACTTTTTCTTGCCCGTGGTCCACCTCAGTTCACCTCGGTGGACCACGGGTGTGGAGGAACGGGATGTGATGTCCCTCCAACACAAAGGAAGGATCCTCCGACCAGGCAAGGTGATCACGCCTGGCGGGCCGCGGCCCAACGGTTGTCGTTGGGTTGTTGTATGTCTATTGTACCAGTGCGAGAACTTCACTTTCGCGATGCAGGATCCGGAGTGTCGTAGTAGTTACTCTTACTGTCGCTAGATGGCGCTGGGTACATGTGGTATCGCCACAACGGGCACTAACTTTTGGCAGTGGTCCACCGAAGAAGAAAAAGGGAATATCATCAGAATCTAAATAAAAGAAGATAGTTACAAATTGAACGTTTATTTAATTTTTCCCTTTTTTTCTATTTCTTTTTGAGTTCTTCTTAGTTTTATCATAGTGCATGATAGTGTCAACTTGTAAGATGGGTTCTTTTGTTGCGCCGACAGATAGAGCGAACCTGATGACGTAGTCACCGTCGACTATCGGCAAGGGAATGTTCTTCGGAGGAAGTTCCATGTTCATATACATGTATCGGCCCTGGAAATTATATAAATAAAAGTTACATACTTTCATATCTATGTGGAACTTAATGTGATTGCATATGGAACTTTTTCTTGCCGACGACGTTTCGGATGCGTCTCAGTCCTCTTTTGCCCGTGGTACTACCGATATATATGTACCGTAGTAGCTTGGTAGTATTGGAAAATATGGCCCGTAGTACTACCCAACTGCTTGGTAGTATTGGAAAATATGGCCGTCGTACTACTAGACTGCTTGGTAGTAGTACCGCGGGCAAATTTTCTTCCCATAGTACTACCAGACTGCGTGGTACTACTGGCTGTACAGCCGGTAGCACCACGGGCAAAAGGGGGTCCAGCACCCGTGATTACGACTTGACTGGCCGAGCGTCGAGATTCACATACGAGGGTTTTTTGGGCGCCTAGGCACTATGAAACGAATTGAATAGAATCTAAAACTGATTGCCTAACTAGTTTGGAAGCCAAAACCTGGCGGCTATTCTGCATGGTACATACGTAGGGGTCTTTAATCAACTGACTTAGAATCTATCAACCAGGACTACGATTCTACTTGGTGTAAACCATTGTCAAACCACTGGATTACAAAAACTGCTATTGAATTTTCAGATTTACGGATATAGACTTAAAGTTAAAAATTATTGGAGAAAGAGTTCATTACTTCGTTGCCTTCATTCTAAACAATGCCATTTAATCTTAGACATTAACAGCATAGCAGTAAAGTCCAAAATTTTATGGCATTTTTTGCAATCTCAGTGGTTTGATAAAAGTTCACAACTAGTAGACCCGTGCCCAGGTTAAGAACAGCTTCTGACTAGATCTTTGTCAATTTTTCTCTAGATGAAACTGTGCTACAGTACTTACTGAGAACAATTATGTATTATACTTGACAATGAGGGACTCGACAGAACGAACTTCATTATTTTTAATCAGCTATAGTAGGTACACACGATATTTTTACTGCAAATAATAAGAAGGTTTAACAGAATAAATGACGCGTGCTGTAGCAACATCACATGCCTATCAAATATAATGATTAAGTTCCTCCTGTATTCATGTTTATTATCAGGTCCAGTATACGGTGGCAAGAGGCCGTATGATATATCATTAAAACCATGGAACATGGATAAGAGTTTGACGTGGAATGCAATGTTCGTCAAATTTCCACTTCTCTAACTTGGCTGTTACATCCGCGCTGTTGCTACAAGACTCAAACTTAGCAGTTCCCTATGGTTTTTGCACAAGCGACCTTTTACCCAGGACATTTTTTCATATTGTTATCAGACAATAAGAAAGACGAAACCGCCATTAAATTATTGGAAAATGGAGGGCCTCTATCTTGGCTATATCCCCGCCGAGGGAATCTCCTATGAATAACCTAGTTGTCTACCTCAAGGAAGAGGAGCTACCGGTGAGACATGACCCCGTCGCTATTAGTAAGATATATAGAACCCTTTCTAACATAGGTCCTAGGGTTTGTTTTATAGGTCGTAGGATTGCTAGATGTTCTAAGAGCTTTTCTAAAAGCTTAGTGCATGCAAACAACCACTTCAGTTAATAATCTGTTTCTTCACATATTTACTTTCGTTATATTTTTTTAACTTTGCTAAACTTTTTTTTTTATTAGAGAATCATTATATTATTAGATGGGTATCCAGTGGGCCTCTTCAGAAGTGTCCCTTCTAAAGTGGCCTTACAGGGCTAGCTATTGTTATGATTGATTATGAGAGTGAGGAGTCATGAGAAGACAATAACAATAGCTATACTTACAGCCGGAAAGGGGCAGTGGTTGAGGGTTAAGTTGGTGAATGTGCTCATAAAGTCTTTCATCCATTTGTACTTGATGGTATCACACACTTTGGACTCGATGCGGAAGTCACCACCTGACGTCAACGTCAGAATAACTGCGAACTGGAATACATACAAATTATGTTGTTACCTTTCTGCCCTTGTCCCATTTATTCGGGGTCAGTGCAACTGCCATGTTGCAAAAATCAGTTTTGGAAAAATTTGCCGGTCTAACGTTAATCTTCCTTGGCAATGTTATTGTGGCTAGTTTGCCCATCAACTCTTCAGTCGCCTTCTACGATAATCCGAGATTGCGCCCAGGCTGTTGAATTTGGAGCTGGGTCATGCTACGTTATTCCTTTGCTCCCAGGCCAGTATGTTAGGTTGTCATAAATTAAAAACGTAAGCCCAAAATAAATATGTAGTTAACTTTCGGATTATTATTGGACATATTATTTTTGGACGTTAATATTTTTGAACGTTATTTCTTTTTGGGTATTTTTATTTTCCTATTCTACCAACTTACATTAACCCTTCGGGGCCCCAATTTGAAGTATTTGTAATTTCAGTGATTTGATAATGTAACAATAAGAATAGAATTGAGGTCCTGGCATTAGGTGTAATGTCAGGAACCGAAACCCGTTGGATTTTTTTTATTTTTTTTTTATTTATGGCACGTCAATTTGACTTCACCTCGCCTGATGTTAAGCTGAAGGCAAAGTCTCATGAAAGAGGGTCACCATTGCAAATACGTTCGGGGCTACAATGGTGGCGCTCTATTTCACGCCCCGCTTAAAGAACCCGGGACTGTAGGAAGAAGGAAACACGTGCGCCGGTAAGGAATTCCAGGACTTAATGGTGCGGCAGAGAAAAGACTCATCGTCCATCAATTCCGCAGAAATGTAGGCGAATTGCACGTGGCTGGAGCCAGTTAATCACATTGTTTGTATCCAGATTTGAATGATATTAAGTGAAACTCAGAACATTGTATTCTATAACAAAGCTAATGACCTGTGAAGGTTGAACTAATCAATATTCAAGTGACTGGTGATCATTTGAATTGTTATAATGGCTTCAATGTCTCTTCCGGTGGACATGATATTAATGATAATAATGTTATTAATGATAATGATACCAGTGACAGATATTCTGATTTTATGAATAATTTGATAGGATATAACTGCTGTGTATATCAGTTTATTGCCATCTGATCCGCTAACCTAACCTGCTTAGGGATGAAAAGCAAAATATTATTGAAAATCTGATGAGACTTTTCGTAACCTAATCTAAAAAAAAAAAAATTTTCATGAATGTAGCCTCATTGGCAGTCTTCTATCGGCTATACCATGGTGACTGTTCTGAAAATCTCTTCTAACTGGTCCATTCCTACACAGGACATTGCGCGCAAGACTTAGATGTCACCCACATACTATATAAACAATTCCATCAAGAACCAAGCGGTTCGGCGACTCTTTTCTAAGTTGCACCATTAAATCCTGGAATGCTCTAGCAGCACACGTGTTTCCTTCATCCTACAGTCTCGGGTCCTTCAAGCGGGGCATGAAAAAACAACTGTCGAGGCTATCAGGGTGGAGAACGCCGTTGCAGGGATTGCACCTGTAACGGCGGCTGCTTACCATCAGACGTGATACAGTCAATTTGACGACCTAAGCATAAAAAAGTAAACATGAAAAGGAAGAAAATCATTTGCAGATATTTTTGCAAAAGTACGCATTTCGCGCTGCTCCGACCGCACGGGTATATATCCGCACGGACGCAGCGAGAACTCCCGTGATCCGGGCGACACAGCGTAAAAAGCTCGTAGGAACCCAATAGGCTAATTGATAAATACATTATATATTTTAGTCCGATTACCGTCCGGTGTTCAGATCAAAGACTCACAGTAACATTGTTTCCGTATGGCATGAGCAGCGTAGCAGTCATATTGGTTAAGTAAGGGTCATGCCTGCTCTTTCGTCCGGTGAAGACCACCACGTCTGCAATGAATTTGGGATTGGCGTACACCACTTTGGCTTGCTCTTGGCGAAAGTCATCCTGAAACCAACAAAATCAAATTTAAATTCTTACAAATGTGATTAAGTCCTGGCTTGACGTCGTGGAGGGTGACATGCGTGTCAATGGTGTCACTACCATGGGCACCTAAGATCGAAGTGCAGGAGGAAAGCAGGACGGTGTACTTTGAAGGTCGAGTTCACGTTGGCGTCGGATGCAATCAGGAAAAAACGTCTGATCTTATGGAATAATCAAGCGCAATATCTGGGAAATAGTAGGTCTTAAAGAGAAAATCATTAAAAGTCCCAATAAGTCCCTTAGCACACATGGGACTGATGGGGACTTTTGACACTTTATTCCTTGTGGTAAACCTAAGGTCTCTACGAAGATTTGGCTCTGTCAGAATTTTCTCTATTTCAATAGTCTAAATTGACCGGACTATATGATAAGTTCATCGTTTTCAAAGTAAGAAGCACCAAAAAGTACGATTTTTATTCCAAAATGTATTGTAATAAAAATAGTGATAATTATTGTGTCGATAGTGGTATATCGGACTCATTGCGAAGATCTTCGACCAACATCACAAGAGGTTCTCGTTAGGCAGTTGGGTCAAGGGCTTGATGCCGAAGGTGGTTCTCCTCGACACGGCTCGTATTGTGTGGAGGTTCCTCTCTCTGTGGAACCTTATCCACTTATTGCCATTAACCGGGCACTTATGACCCTGCGATAAATACACACATAACTCCGATAAGCGTTGAAACGTCATTAGTGTGTGTCATGGTATAACCTGAGATCGAACCCGAGACCTCGGCTCAGCAGCCCATTACCCATACCACTAGGCTACCGCTACTAAAATGGAAAACATATTTAATTTGAATGCATAAAGAGAATACTAATAATATTCGTATTTAAACAAACGTTTCGCTACGCTATTGGTTTTCTTTCGATCATATTTTTTTATTTTATTCCTTTTAATTACAGTATTGTAAGTACTTACAGAGCACCAATATCCGATAATCAATGAAATAATATAGGCACCCAAACAAATGCGGTACATTAGTTCAATATTTATGTATGTACGTTTAGTCACACACAGGCTATATTAAAATTGATTTTTAAACTGACCAGTGTTGTTGCAGGGAACGTATTTAGTGCCTTTTGTCATCAGTTGGTCCATTAGCTGCTTGTTAGAGCTTGTTATGAGTTTATAATTGCTTCAGGCTCTATTTCAGTTCTAGAACAGTGTTTCTCTCGTTGTATACTGATCGCACCCATTTTTACCTAACTTTTTTTTTTGTTTCCAACAAATCTTTTACGAGGGTTATATAATATTACTCTCAGACTCAGGTATGGTGCTTAAGCTGCGTGTCACAGAGATGAATATACTGCAGTGTAAATAAATAATAAATAAACATTCTAGGACAATCTACCCAACGCCATCTAGACCCATGATAAGCTTAACTAGCTTGTGTTACGGTTTCTAGAATGCGGATAAACATACTTAAATACATTTTTTTGTATATATATACATATTAAACATAGAAACACCCAGACCAATGCAGATATTCATGCTCACAAATATTTGCACTGAGCGGGAATCGAACGCGCGCCTCCTGTACGCCACACTACGGAGGTTGTCGTTACGGAGTGTATGTGTGGAATCACATGTAGGTAAGTACCACGAAACATCTCTTGCATCCGGGGTAGCCTCCGTGTCCGTGACATTGCAGACAAAATGCAGTAGAGTCGCCTTCGGTAGTGCGGCAATGTTCTGCTGTTACCGCCCAGCTGCGTGGGAATCAAATGTCTGGCATTGGCGCCACCGCCTTCTTCGCGGGACCCCGGTAGGAAAGGTAGACTCAAGAAGGTGTCATGCATGCAAAGGGGCTTACTATCATGGACGCGCAAGACCTTGCGAAATGCGAAGAAAGAGCCGGAAAGAAAACAAGATTGACGAAAAATGATGATGTCGATGAAAATGTCATTGAAATTAAAAAATTTTATTTGTGATATTAATTAAAGCATTCTGTATGAACGAGAATATTCTGTAGGTATAGTTACTTATTATACGCATCAGGAACTGCATAATTTTGTAAAGTGCTTAAGCCCAACAAACCACTCAAGTATTTTAATTATTGAACTTGAAAAAAACAAGTAATTACGGCCACTTTTTTGGAAAGGACCCAGTTTAAGAAGTACTACAGTATCTCACATTTTTCTCGAACGAGATTTAAAAACTTAAGAACAGTCAAAATTTAAGGATCAGATAAACGTTCCGTTCTAAATCTTGCCAAGGTACTAATTAGATTCAAATTGGAAGTATACAAATAGCTCTTAAATGAACAGAGTAGTAGTAATTGTTAAAAAGTATTTGAAATTGTACCTAATTTTCTCTACATTATCAAGTATACTCATATAGTTACATCATTACTGAATAAGGGAAGTATTACAAACAATAATAGAATATGGTTTTCCGTCGGAAAATTTATTCACTGTGTTGTTTGTTTACGGAAATGAGTCGAGAATTCATTGTTAGGTATTCGACTTCAGAATAATAATATAAATTCATAAATTCAATAAGGATTCGATATTTCCTCGCAAGCTTTAGTTCTACGTTCAACTCCAGTGCATTGTGTTGTTTTGAATATGTGTGACACTGAAGCGCGTCTAGATGGTAAAGTGGTGGTTATTACTGGTGGCAGTGCTGGAATGGGACTAGAAGCTGCAAAGAACCTCGCCAATCGTGGTGCCAGGGTTATCATTGGAAGCCGAAATGAAACTAGACTGAAAAACGCTAGAGACGAAATCATAAGAGTAACGGGCAATCAAAATGTCGCTTATAAAACTATAGATTTGGGTTCTTTGAAATCAGTGAGGAGTTTTGCAAATGAAGTTATTATGGAAAACACAATAGATGTTTTAGTAAACAACGCTGGAGCGGTTGGTTTACCAGATACACTGACAGCAGATGACCTAAATCTCACAATGCAAGTGAATTTCTTTGGTGCATTCTTACTTACGTTTTTATTACTGCCTAAAATAAGAGCATCAGCTCCTAGCAGAATAATAAACGGTGTAGCCGCCTCAATGTATGTTGGTCATATAGATTTTGACCATTGGAATGATGTCGGACGTTATAACTTAATATCCAGTTTAGCTAATTCTAAGTTAGCGGTATCGTTGTTCAATACAGAATTGCACTGGCGATTACAGAATACTTGTGTCACTGCAAATACATTTGATCCGTTTGTTGTTCGGGACACCAATGTACTAACAAATGTACCAGGTTTCATGCAGAATGTTTCAAGGTTTTTTATAAATATAATTGGACAAAGAAAGGAAGATGTGGGTAAACAGATAGCTTATTTGGCGTCTGCGCCTGAGTTGGAAAAAGTGAGTGGCAGAAATTATAAATTTTGTCACGAATTCTGGAATCCTTTGAGCACAAACGACAGGAAATTTACTCAACGCTTGTGGATGGAGTCGAAGAGAGCCGTAAAAATAAGCCAAGAAGAAGATTGGGAGGGAAGAAGTGTAGAAGTAGCTTTATTTGGATGAAATATAATATTATTAAAGATGTGAGTATAGTTATTGTTATAATTAAAAAGTCGAAAGTGTACCTATACACGATCCAGCAATTAAGAAAATATTATATGATATATAGGATAATGTCTATATAGATATATAGGAATATTTATAATGTACTGTTAGGATTGTTTTTTCTACCGCAATAGTAGGCAATTTTAATATGTCGAAAGGCTCTATAGGTACCTACTTATTCCATCAGCGAGCTCCAAAGTTTCTGGACACCATAGGATGGACAGCCTGAGTCAAATTTTAACAAAAGTAAGATAGATACTTAGTATAATTAAATTAGCTAGATCGATCTCTTGTTTCTTTTTGAGAAAATAAGTAAACTCATGCAAGTAGTATCCTAAACTTAATTACATTTATTTATTTATTCATATATATTGCAAATGCAGGTAGATAATAATAGTACAAAGCTGTTCATTATAAAGTATATCACAAAATTTTGCCTTGCGCTATGCAATAGTTTACTATATTTATTGTATATGCAATCTACACCACAGAATTATACTACTGATTGTTCTGTACTTTCCTGTTTATCCTAAGGTTGCCTGGAAGAGATCGCCTTCGACGATAAGTTTGCCCATTGTACATTCAACTTTATACTTGTTACTGTACTGCTAACTTTGTTCTAAGGTGTACCATAAAGAATTATCTATCTATCTATCTATCTACCTACTAAGTACCTACCTCGATTCACAGATAAACGGGGAGTAAACAAGGACGTAGACCATCACGTTTACAGTCCAGCTCCTCTGAACACACAAAGCCAACAAAACAGTGCACACCAACACAAAAAACAAAATTGACCCACGAAATCTCTAAGGTCGCACATGGTCGATACGGCTTTTGGCTATTGCACCTATCACGGCCGCGGTCCCGCGATAGGTTTTTATAACTGCACTATAATAAAACTAAAATAACATCTAGTAAACTTGATTTACGTCTGTTAAAATTTTAGCGGAGGTGACATTTATAAATGATTTCTTTTTTTTCATGTTTTGCTGTTTGACAGTTTTAATGGTTGTAAATAAAGGTTGAATGATAGAACAGCATAACTGCTTTTTATACCTCTTTAATCTTATAAAAACTAAAAAATTTAATGTAAAGGTCGGCGTACACGTTCTATTTATAACTGCGCTAGTACAAGCTTGTGAAAATACACGTTAAAGAAATTTGCACAAGTATCCCACATACGTTACAATTTGTATTTTGTACAAGCGTATTGTGATGTGTGTGGCTTCCAAATGAACCGGACTGATGCAAACCAACCTCCTGCTAAACCAGTTTTCTGTCGACACCTCCAAAACGATACCCTTGGGGTGTCGGACACCACCGTATGGGATAAAATATAACTCAAAACGTTCATTCCTTTTGCGGAATTTGGGGTCAGACAGGCTCTCCCTTAACAGTCAAAATCATAATATTTATTCAGTTTGATAAATCACGATGAAATTTCTAGTTGGAAGGCTGTAGATTGTAGAATGAACTTAGTTTTTCCCTGCGACAACATAAGGTCCTACAAGAAGAGCATTAGAAGGCTTCTACAGGATCGGTAGCACGAATATGGTGCCCCTAGAGTTGCATACGTCCACAGACAGTAACCACTATTCATCAGGTGGGCCGTATGCTTGACTGACGCCTCATCATTATCATCATCATCCTTGCTTTAATACCGGTCGCATCCGAAGCAGTCATTTCGGTGTCATGGGTCCTTCTTTTTCCAGTCTATCTGCGTTGCGGCTGAACTTGGATTCGGTGAAGCGACTTCCCCCTTGGCCTCATCCTTGCGTTAATCCCGGTCGCATCCGAAGCTGTCATCTCTGAGTCAGGAGTCCGCCTTTTTCCGGTCTAACTGCCGTGCGGCTGATGTTTGCTTCCGTGAAGCGACTGCCACCTGGCCTTCATAATTTATAGGCATAGGCGATGTCGAAATACTGCAGCTAGATCAGTTGTTGGACTTTCTAGGGATCCAGCTACATGTAACGACTAACGGCTTAACTCTCCGAGTTACAACGAGACCAATACAAATAGCCATATTCATGCATACAAATATTAGCACTGAGTGAAGACCTGCGTAACAGTCGCGTTCACTAATGCTAAACCACAAGGGCTGTCAAATGCTTGTCTGCCACCTAAGTGGTATAAAAAGATCCAGTTCTAAAACTACTATATTTGTATGTAATTACTGACTAATGTTGTGATGATATTTACTATGCATAGTTGATAACACACTTTGTACTTCTCCACTGTAATTATTATGTACCTTACTGGTTTCGTCTTGTTAGCCGCGGTAGCCTAGTGGTATGGGTAATGGACTGCTGAGACGAGGTCTCGAGTTCGATCCCAGGTTTACCATGGCACACACCAATGACTTTTCGATGCTTTTCGAAGTTATGTGTGTATTTATCGCAGGTTTATAAGTGCCTCGGAGAGCACGTTAAGCCGTCGGTCCCGGTTGCCATACAAACATCTATGGCAGTCGTTACGGGTAGTTGGAGCCCTCAAAAGTCCAACCAGCCTAACTTGGAACTTCGATATCGCCATTGGTCATTAGTCCACGCTTCACGGAAAATATCGAAGTTCAGCCGCATCACAGTTAGACTGGAAAGCCGACCCCAAATGAGTTGGGAAAAAGGTTCAGGGAATGATGATGACTGGTTTCGTCTTGTGGCATTCTTCAAGTGTAACCTTTACACTAACAGTTAAGAAGATTTCAAATGTAAAGTTAAACTTGTGGGAATGCCGCAAAGTTCCACCAAGTGTTATCAATGAGTTCCACCAAGTGCCATCAAACAACAGTATAAATAATATGATAATGACTTTAACCAACAAAACTACTGAAGCCTGTCCTAAATAAAGTCGTCTACTTACGTCTTAAGGAGCGAACCGAACTTCCACATTTTCAAATAAATAACGGAACGAATGTCAGAGCGATCCAGAGGTAAAACAATACCACCATCATACTAAGCACCCCCTGGCATAATGTCAGGGGACAGCATGTACTTTTTGAAATATTGGGGTTGCAAGTTATCTTTTGGCCGCAGCATGTTTTCTTTGGAACGAAGGGGATGTAGGATTTTATTCTTGATATAATATTGTCGTGGTAGCAGCATGTGTTATGGAACTTTTTTGGGGGGCACGTGTTCACTGGTGGTGCGGGCTCGTGGTGGCAGCAGCATGCATTCTGTGGAATGTTAGTGGGTTTCTGTTTTGGAACAGGCTTTTTCTGGCCGCAGCATGTGTTCTGCGGTACTTTTGGCCTGCAATGGCTGCACGTTGTACTCATTCTTGATACAATCTTATTGAATGGCTATGATGGTATTTTTCTTATTGTATAGCTTATTATAATTGCGTCAATGTCTTCAGTATTAAGTAAAATACATTGTTGTGTCCTGTAAGTTAATAATATTGATGGTGAAACGCAAATGTTACGTTTTGTGATTATTTGATTTTGAACGTCAATCGTAATGACAGATTGCTATCAGCTTGTATTTTTTTTAATATATTATCGTCGTGATTTAGGTATAAATAATTTACGGAAAGGTTACTACGAAAAAATGTTTGACTTACACTATTATTGTAAGTCTGTTCGTACAATATTGTCTTACACCAAACTGCCCAGAAACATTTTGCTCCTACTAAATCACTCCATCCTAAGGTTGCCTGTAAGAGATTGCCGCAGAGCGATAAGGCCGCCAATTGTATTTACCATGTGCAAACATCTCTATGTGCTGTATAATTTCATCCTTGGTGTACAATAAAGACATATATTATTATTATTTCCTATATTTATTTTTAACACATATAGATTACATTTTTAAATACATTTATAAAAAAAAAAATCTAAATATATTTAAAAATATAAAAAATAGTAGCCCACCGGCATCGGGTACAGGGACCAAGCTACCGGTGGTTAGGGCTCCAGAGAAAGGAACTTCCTCACAATGCGTGCCGTGTCGAGGAGTACCGCCTTTTGCATCAGGCCCTTGACCCAGCTGCCTAACGAGAGCCTAGAAGAGAGCCTAAGAAAGAGAGTCATCGTTACACTTACCAACAATATTACGTCTACAATGGTGGCCTCGGTGACTGCGAGAGGAAGGAAACACGCGAGCTGGTAAAGAATTTAAAAAAATATACATATTTTCATTCTTAATTAATTTACATAGAAAGTTCCTTAACCATGATTGCATTTAGTGTAAGAAAGGAATCTGGCTGAAAATATAGAATAGAGCTCGGTTAAAAATATTCAATAAACCTGAGAAGAATCAATGCAAAAATCATCGATAAAAAATCATTTATTATTATATATACCACTAAACGGAACTTACAAAACATCAATCATCATTCTCTGAACCTTTTTCTCAACTCAGTTGGGGTCGGCTTTCTAGTCTAACTGTGATGCAGCTGAACTTCGATGTTTTCCGTGAAGCGACTGCCATCTGACCTCCACAACCAATGGTCCAATGACCAATAACGATATCAAAATTCCAAGTTAGACTGGTTGGACTTTTGAGGGCTCCAACTACCCGTAACGACTGCCATAGATGTTTGTATGGCAACCGGGACCGACGGCTTGACGTGCTCTCCGAGGCACGGCTAGACCAGTGCAAACAGCCATATTCATGCATACAACTTTTTGCACTGAGCGGGTATCGAACCCGCGCCCCGTGCGTAGAAGTCGAGTGCACTACCGCTACGCCCTGGAGGCTGTTACAAAACATCAATATCACTACATACCATAAAATAAAGTCGCGTTCTCTGTCCCTATGTCCCTTTGTATGCTTAAATCTTTAAAACTACGCAGCGGATTTTGATGCGGTTTTTTATATAGATAGAATGGTTAAAGAGGAAGGTTTATATGTATATAACATCAAGCTACGACCAACAGATGCGGAGCAGGAATGAAAAATGTTACAAAAACGGGGTGACGCAGACGAAGTTGCGTGGGTCACAGGCTAGTCAATCATATTATAAGTAAGTAGGTACTAAGATAGGTAGTACTTACATATTTTCAAAATATGACTGGACAGAATGTGAAAGCCGCCCACACATAAAACACTACCACAGCTGCTGTTATAATCCATTCACAGAAAGTCAAGTTGTCATTTTTGTTGTGGTTTATGTCTTGTTTTCGCATCATTTTCGCATTTTATATAAATTTGTAACTGTAGATCGTGACTGTCTTATTTTAAAGGCTTCTGCAATAAACAGAAACCTTTAATGCGCCAGCGTCAAGTAAAATACATAATATTTGTGAAATTGATAATTTTGAAATATTGATGATAGATTTATGAGTTTGAATCTAGTTTGAATGTCAGCAGTAATGACAGAGTCAATTCAGCTTTTTTTTTGTTTTTTGTTTTTTGCGAACCCAGGCATACACCCAGAACTCCGCCAATGTCCATGGTTAGGGCTTTGGGTTAGGGTAATAAACGAAGGATTGAAGCATAATATTATGATCGGTAATGAAAAGAATGCTGCAAATTCGGTCACGGGAAGAAGACTCATCAACGCGCAACGTCTTCAATTTATATTTTTAAGAATATTATGACTCCATGGCTTGGATACAAAGAAATCGTTTAATACGAGATAATATATTTTCTTTTTATACGTTTTGTAAGACGAATTTTTGTCATTTAAATTGCAATCCTTACTGTATAGCGACTGGCATCTGACCGTCACAACCAATAGGTATCAATCAATTCTGTAGTTACACTATATAGTCGAACTTTTTGGACTCCCAACTACCTTTAACGACTGTCATAGGTGTCCGTTTGACAACAAGGACCAAAGGCTTCATGCTCTTCGAGGCTCAGATATACCCAGACCAATACGTCCCTAGCCGAGTCGCGGTGAGCATTCTATCCCGCTGCTCGGATTAGGTGAAGGAGGAACACCGTGGTGGTTTAGTGGGTAGTCTGGGCTCCGTTTCGAGGTCAGGAGTCCCACATGAAGCGAGCCCCCTGCCCCCGCGGAGGTGAGCGAAGAGCGTAAATGCTTTCCACTACGTAAAAAAAATACCCAGATCAATGCTAAATATACATTCATGTATACAAATATATGCGCCGCGTGCGAACAGAACCTGCACATCTGCGTACCAGCTGCTTATAAAACTGTGTAAATAATAGACCAGTTACGAGTTCAGATACGTTTATTTTACATTTTAACTTTTATGTGTTTAGTACAATATATGAATTGACCGTAGATGCAGCAGACTGTGTGACCAGTGACGTCATTACAACAGCCACGTGACGTCACGAGATGATAGCGACGTGAAGTGACGTTACACGACGACAGTAACAACGACAACATCGCCTCATTTTTCAACCGCTGCTGGCAATATTTAATGAGAATTAATAATAAATTGCTACTGTCTATTCAAATCGGTTTAAGAATGGATAAAGTGAATGCATAGTGCATAGCATAAAGTGAATGAATCGAACTAGAGATGTGCTGACACGGCCACCAGTCGATCGAAGGTTTCATTTAACTTCAGCTATCATGCAGCTAAATAGGCGACGGACACGCACTTCTGACACGGCCACCGGACCGGTCACGGTGGAAATTATGTGAATGTAGACGCGGCATTAGATATTGGAGCCATCTACGGGCAGTCTTGGACTATCGGAAATAATAATTTGGGCGTTGAATGAATGAATTGATGAGAAATGGATTCGAGAAATTGAATGAATGAATGAATGGACATAGTGATCCTTAAAGGGGACTGTTGGCGAATTTAAGTACAGTCTGGAAATTCAATCGAACAGAAATCGATACTTCAATAGAAAGTCAGTTATCCTGATCGGATATCGAATGAAGCATGACTATCTTCTCGGAATCAAGTATATGGACGTGGAATAGGGATTAAAGGATAATGATGAATGATGATGATGGGACGCTGATGGATGATGACAGGAATTAATATCTGAAATTCACTTACAAGAGCGTTGGGGTCACAGCGCAAACGACCCAACAGATCAAGAAGCAACAAACACAACAAAGTAATTTCTCACAAACATCCATATTTTACTTATTGCGTTTGTATTATTGGCTGGGATTTGTATTTATATTACTGTGGATGCAATCATTTTTTTGTAAGTTTTTATGGTTTTTAGAAGCTGATGTTAGCTTCTCCGAATCTGTGTGTTTCGCCAAGATTTCTCCAAAAATGTCACTTGGTTGTCACCTTTCTTTTCTTCTTTTGCGCTGTCAAAATTTGCTTTTTGGCGTCTTTGGTAAGTAGAAAGAGCAGTGCATTTTATATAGGAACTTCTTTTATAGTTCATCTATATACGAGTAGGTATGTTAAAATGAATCGCGAAATATGTTGGTAAGCGCATAACTCGAAGACGCCTGGACCAATTCGAGTAATTCTTTTTTTTATTCGTTCCTTGAACTCTACAGAAGGTTTTATGGAGTTGCGGGAACGGAATCAGAAGTCCGAAGCCGCTGGTAACAGCTAGTTACCCATAAAAGTATTTCTTTTCATTTCACAATAACCTTAAAACCATAATATATAGTAATACCCATTGTCCACCAAGAGTGTTAAACCGGTTTGAATACGGGAATACAAAAAAAGCGTTACCGAATAATAAAGACCCGGCCGGGCCCGCACTGCCCGGTCTGCGCGGAGGCGACTCGAATATCGGAGGTCGCAGAATGACCTCCGTCCTCCATATATGCGGGCCTGGGGGTAGCGGGTGGAGCCGCCACCTTAGTAGAAGCAAGCCGCGATGGTTCGATATCCGGGAGTTAGATGGGGATACCATGGTTCCCACATTAGGGGAAGAGGATCATCTCAATTAGATGTCCCCAGGTCTGCCAGGGTGCGAAGGATATGCCTCCGGCAATCAAAGACCCATAGACGACATGCGTTTTAGTCAGTTCGAGTTCGACATAAACATTTCCACCGACTTTGGTGGAGGCGGTATCCGTGGTATTTCTGCGCACGAAAAAAAAAAGAGATACTTGAAATGTCTCTGAGCAGCCCTCTATATTTGCGCACCCGTCGGAATTTTATCAAGAACTAAGTGGTTCCGTGACTCTTCCCTCTGCTTCACCATTAAATCTTGGAATTCCTTACCAGGTCACGTGTTTCCTTCTTCCTACAGTCCCGGATCCCTAAAGCAGGGCGTGACAAAAATCTGATGAGGCCGTCATCCTGAGCGCTATTATTGGAATACTGTACGGGTTTGTAATTGTGACCCTCTTTCCTGAGTCTTTGCCTTCATCTTACCATCAGGAAGTCAAAATTTATGTGTCCTAAATAAAATTTAAAAATGCTTTAAGTGGCAGCTCCTACTGTGTGGGAGAGAGCAGTTGCCTAAGGTGCATTTTGTGTCCAAGCACCTTCCAACCCCAGCACCCGACTAAATCATAACTTTATTTATAAATGTACTTGTTTTGATCTTGACATAAACCTTTTATTAAAGGTAAAACAAGCATTTAAAGTTGTTAACCGACAAATACGAGTAGGTACATGTCATTTTATAACTACACGCTTGTTGAACCAGTATGTACAGTTGAAGTTTGTGTATCTGGAGCAATGTCAAAGAACTCATTATGGTAACTACGCTCTCGGTGACTCACAATTTAAATCGGATGGCCATTTTGTTTTTCTTTTATGTGGAAGTAGAAGGTTCGACGGCTTATTGCCTAAGGCTACCATTAAAACCGGCCAAGCTTGCCAGTGAGTCGATAGATAAAAATTCATCTCCAGCCCTGAGTGGAGAGGAGGGTAGTTGGGTTCCGTGTGTAGACATGTAAAAAGGTGCCTGTCGTTTGCCGATAACTATAATAGGCATAGATGACCATAAACTAGTTGCATTTGAGTATCTTTTGAGAATAATATATAGATTTTATCTCCTTTATCGGGTATACACCGATGAAGGGGATCAAATCTATCAAGACGTTTCTCTCGCGACTTGGATTCCATAACATAAATCACGCCTATATCCCCGAAGGGGTATCTAAGTAGGCAGAGGTGCTAGCACCCACAAGGTTTGTGAAGGACACAAAAGTTGTGGAATTTGATCACCCAGGTCATATCACCCAGCTGATCATAGTGGAATAATTCATTTTGCCAGGTTATGTTTCGGTCCCAATGTAATAGGTGGCGAGCCTATTGCCATTAACCGAGTACATTATAAACCTGCGATAAATACACACATAACTTCTCCCACGGTTTGCTTCGCAGCCATTGTCACTGTAATTTGATATTCAAACAGGATATTGGGCAATACATGTAGATACAGCCGACTAACACACCAACCCCAAAAGAAAAACATTGAGTAAGGACTTGATACAAAACACTGAATATTTACTATACTCGCTAAAATTGCAATATATAACGGTTCACTCAAGGGTATCCTCTATTCCAGTCTAATGCTCTGATGAGCTCTTTTAAATAATCCCACCCTCTTCTTTCCTACACAGGACAACACGTGCAGGGTTAAGATGTCACCCGCATACGGTGCAGAATCCGTGAATCTTTCCTTTGCCGCAGCATTAAGTCTTGGAATTCCTGTAGGAAGAAGGAAACACGACGTGGGCTGTCACGTGTTTACTTCTTCCTACAGTCAAGGCATTAAAAGTATCTGATGAGGCGGTCAAGCTGAACGCCACCATTATAACACTCTACGTGTTTGTAATGGTGACCCTCTTTCTTGAGATTTTACCTTCAGCTTACCATCAGGCGGGGTGAAGGCAAACTGACGGGCCCTGAATAATAATAAAAAACCTATAAGGCGTGGCGGTAGTGAACGCGACTGCTACGCTGTAGGCGCGGGTTCGATCCCTGCGCAGTGCCAATATTTGTGTATATAAATATGAATATTTGCATTGGTATGGGTGGTGTAATAGTCACCATTGCAAACACGTAGAGTGCTACAACGGTGGCGCTCAGTTTGATGGCCTCATCATCATCATCATGATGCTTTCACGCCCCGCTTAAAGGACCCGGGACTGTAGGAAGAAGGAAATACATGAGCTGGTGAGGAATTGACTCACCTGCGATGTTTTAATCACACATCGTAACAAACTCATCTGTGCCTGTGCCTGCCTTGTAGTTATGTTAACTCTTAAGTAAATTTTAAAAACAGCTCTGGAATGGGAAATCTGATTGATACCTAATAGCTTCAACTTATTGTTTCATGATTTGTCTTCTACAGCACGGTACCCTAAAACTAATGAACACGATGAATTAAAATAATATACGAGTATTTAAATTATGTATATTTTTAATAACAAGTTTATAACAGTACCTATCGCTATAAATCATATGTCTATAATTATCTAACCTTGTCGTGGTTGTACCTTGCTTTGCTAACTGCAATGCTAACTAGACAATCAGTATCCGCGTAGACTCTGAACTAACATGACTATAAGAGACGATTTCACGGATTGTGATACCGACATCCGTATAGACGGAAAAGTGGCTATAGTGACAGGTGCTACCGCTGGGACTGGACTAGAAATAGCCAAAAATCTGGCTAAACGAGGTGCCAAGGTTATCATCACAGGCAGAAACGAAGACAAACTATCAAATGTAAAGAATGAAATCATACAAACTACAGGAAATTTGAATATTGTTTCAAGGCAGATGGACTTCGAAAGTCTCACATCTATCAGAAATTTTGTTGATACAACTGTAAGAACAGAAGAACGTTTGGATATTTTAATAAACAATATTGGAGCTATCGGCTTAGAAGACAAATTGACTCAGGATAACCTACAATTGATGATGCAAGTCAACTATTTCGGCACATTTCTTCTTACCTATCTCTTGTTCCCGTTTTTGAGAGCATCTGGACCAAGCAGAATAGTAAATGTTTCTTCTTTAGCATTGCTGTTAGGTACAATAGACTTGGAAAATTGGAATGATGTAGGCAAGTACTCTAATTTTGGATATTATTGTAATGCGAAACTGGCGACGGTGCTCTTCACTGTAGAAATGGAAAAAAGAATCAGAGGTTCTGAAGTGAGTGTGTATAGTATGGATCCTGGATTGGGCAAGTCGATGTTTTTCAGACATTTTGATAACCAGCTTTTAAGAGATACATTGAATAATGCTTTATTGAAATTTGGCAGGCCGTTACCGCGGGTTGCGACTATGGCAGTATATTTAGCAGTAGATCCTAAATTTAAAAATGAAAGTGGAAAGCATTTTAGAGATTGTCATGAGTTCTTTAGTACTTGGGAGGTGAATAATAAAGTGTTGATAGAAAAATTGTGGGAAGAATCGAAAAGAGCAGTTAAAATATCAATAGAAGAAGATTGGGAATATGACGCGTTCTGAGTCAAGAGTAATTTACGTTTCATACATTTTTGAACCAATATTAAAAATGCCAGCCGAAGAAAATACATATTTTAATGGCGTCAAAACTGACGGACTGCTTTCTGTTTTATTTGCGTTCAAATCTTGCAAACATACATTATTAATTATAATTGATAACCTAACGAATTATGGAAGTGGGTCAATGTTTAAAAGCTAACAGACCGGACGGAACGAAGAAGGACATGACGGTATCCCCCGTCCTAATTGAGCAGTCCAACCTCCATCCTACAGAATACCGCGGCCAATAATAACCTTGTATTGTTTTTCCGACGGTGAGTAGGATAGCCAGAGCTCACTGGAGAGATCTTGTATAATTAGTGGGAAGACCGAGAAACCCTTCTTTGTCTTGTCTTCTGCACTGACAGCACAGATTTTCTTGGCCTTCTCCCCTTCCCTCTTTCCCTTCCCCTTCTTTTCTATATGTTCAGCAGCACGAGTGTGATTGCTGAAAATTCAATAACAATTTCGTAATCTCAGTGGTTTGGCAATGGGCAACAATTAGTAGAATTGGAATCCTGTAATAAGATGGGTGACTATTCTCAAAATTACGCGGTTAGTGTTTGCTATTGAATAATTCTCAAACGACCGGATGGATTTGACTTATGTGGTAGAGGAGATATTGAGTGTGCGCATAATAACAGCTCATATAATGTCCATAGTTCTATACATTCGAAGGCATAATTCTTATTTGTGTAGAGAATATTGTGATGCGTCGTGTGGCTCGTCTAATGAGAAACATACTTTCCTACTAACAAAGTCCTCTAAGAAATGGTACAAGTTAATAGCTGTGAGCGGGAGAAATGCGTTTACTTCCTTATCTTTTTAACAAACTTCAGTAATTAAGAACCATAGCCAGGTTCTTAGTACAACTAAGCTAGATTTACTAGGCAAAAGCCATTCAACTAACTTCTCTGCATTGGTCAGGGTGTTTCTATGTACAATAAATAATTACATATTTACAAAAATAGTATGTATATGCATTCTGAAACCCATAGTACGAGCGAGTTAAGCTAGGTGTAGATGGCGTTCCACGATACGATTAAAACAGGGACTTTTCCCAGATCCGTACCTACCACTGCTTAGTAGATACCACATTTTTTTGTACATACTATGCTACTATTGAGAATTTCTTAACAAAAACAACAGTACCTACTCATAACGAACCGAAGATTGAATAGACAACCAAACATCACCCGTCACCATCTTATAACTTGGACCATCAGTGATTTGCGTAATTCACACGGAAGTCAACGAGTGTGACTGACATAATGATCCGAATACACACATCACTGTTCGCGAACTGACGTGATCTCTGTATGTAATCGATATCTTGGCTGGTACTTGCCGACTGACTGAGATTAAGGTATGATTTTGTCGCCGACCGCAGACCACAACTGCAGTAACTTCGAATACAGCATAGACTAAGACATGTTTTGAAAAAGCTTTCTGTTTCTATAAAACATTCATTCATTCATGCATTCATTTATTTATTTATTCACTCATACATACATACATAGGTACATATGCTCACGCCCGTAATCTCCGAAGGGGTGGACAGAGGTGTAATAAACACCCACATTTCGCCAACTATGATTTTCGGTCCCACGTAAATGGGGGGCGAGCCTATTGCCGCCAATCGGGCACTTCGTAAAAGAATGGGTATGCTGCAAATAAATTCCTACCTTGCTATGCGGTGTAAAACCTAAGGAAATTAATTATGTGCTTAGCCGCACAAGCACAACCTCAGACGGTATTCATTCATTTATTCACATATTGTTTTAATTTCATCATGGCTTCTCAATGGTGCATTAACTTAATTTATTCAAGTCAATTTATTTTTATGTCGTTTTAATTTCAATGTCCAGGTATAATATTAACTATGGAATATTCTCGTAAACCTTCAACAATATTTTGTAAAACAGCTTATTATAAGTCAGTTACTACTTATAATAAAACATAATATGTACATTATATCATACATATTGAAGGCTATACGATGAAAGTATTATTATAATAATATTATAATAGTCTACAAAAAGGTACTACCAGCGTATTAATGTACAGATTATTACTATAATTATATTACTAATGTGATAGTAAAAAAAAACTTTTGCATTAAGTACCGTAGAAAAATCAATACAAAATTCCCATTTTACACAATCGTGCAGTGCCGTAAGGTTTATTTCTTAACCTCCAGATATAATTAATAAACATAAATATAATCTTTTGGAATGTGTTTAAACTGCATGGTCGCTGATTTTAACCTTTGAATTGTACTAATGTCGCGGTGACCTCTCACAGACGTACAAATTCGAAATAATATTTAAGGTAAGTACCGTAAAACGGGATGAATAGGGATCCAGGGGTGGATAGAGGTAAAATGGTCAATAGAATATCTTATATATAAAATTCCGGTGTCACAATGTTCGTTCCCGTACCTACTCCTCCGAAACAGCTTGACCGATTCTCATGAAATTTTGTGAGCATATTGTGTAGGTCCGAGAATCAGCCAACATCTATTTTTCATACCCCTAAATGCTCGGAATGGAGCAGCGGGAACGGGATCAGAAGTCCACGCGGGCGGAGCCGCGGGCAACAGGTAGTTTTAAATAATCTCTTTTGCTAAATTTTAATTAAGACCAATACCAGATAAGTATTTGATGATTCTGTTATTACAATGAACTGGTCTAAAGTTCGTCTAAAATCTCAATGAATGAAAACAATAAACAATATATCATATTCAACCCTATTTCATAGTACGCTGTATCTGTTACTTGCGTCTGCATAATCATACTTTGACCCTTATACCATATAACTTGAGAATCTTCAACGTGGTATAACCAGTTTCAATGTAGTTTGTAATTTACACATAATATGACGAAATAATAATCACATCTAATATAACATCGAATGGGAAACCTAATCGTACTGCAAGCGATTTCTTCTTTATGATGTTCTTAGCTATGGTTGGTGAAAAACAGTTCAAGATGGCTGCCGCAACAAAATGATGTCAAATGGGTGTCTAGTTCAGCATGTGCCAGGTAGAAACCTAGCGCTGGTTTTCAACTGGAGCCCGATTGGACAGTGACACACGGACGCCAAACCGTAGAAGCCGAGTGTAAAAATGTATATGTGTAAATGGAGGTGTCCAGAAGCCATATATGTATATAATATAAAGAAAATAGCGAATGACAATGTATAAAATGATAATAATACAATAATACAAGAATAGTGGGTAAATGCACCATTATATTATAGTAATATAGTGAGTAAAAAGACTCTACCAAACAATAATTACATAAAGTTGTACCGAATAATAAATTCATAACTGTCAATGTAAGCCTTTGAGAAGAATCAAACCTTTTAAATACAAGAGAAGTAAATATCTTAAAAAGTTATGGATAAATCCATAAATGTTAAGTTACCTGCCCTTACGGCCCCGTCTCTCCACCTAGTATATTACGAAATTTGTACATTAATGTAGAATCTAGGTAAATGCGCGTGAAAAACATAACCTTATCTTCGCAACTGCGTACTCAGGTAAATAACTATCTATTGCACCACATATATATCTCATAGTTATCTCACTGGGACAATGAAACGAAGTATTTTTCCCAAATCATGCAACACAAGTTGACCGTATAATTATTATATTTCGTTTTGCCATGCGCAAAGTGACATAATAATAGTTATTGTGAATTACTAGTGCGGGGAGCATACACTTATCGATATCGATGAAATTTCTGTTTTTATATTATTCAGTCTGTGCATTTTAGTCTGGTGTAATATTAGTTTCGTAATATTTATGTGTCGGAGACGTGTGTGGGTGCAATTTTGACAAATCATAAGGGTTTAGGATTGTTAATCTACTCAACCCCCACGACAGTTTATTTGCAATATTAGCAAGTAGTTCATTCGAAAAAAGACCGTGGGTAATTAAAACAAGTAATAGCTATTTGATTTTTTACTTTCAGACATTCTTATTCCATTTGCTGGTTAGTGGCAACAATTGGAAAAAACTATTTACAGGGCAGTACCCTACACTAGTGCAAATTATAGATTTGACAGAGCATATTCTAAATTTAACCATATTTACTTTTTTACACCTTCAAGGATAAGGTGTGATGGCACTGGCTGATATGATGTTTAAAGCAAGGTTAATTGTTTGTTTTATTGTTTAAAAACATTTTAAATTGTGCAGAGAGCATGATTCTTAATTGAGATAACGACACTATTATCATGGTTAATAGTCCAATGGCATGTGTTTTTTTTATTTTATTTTACCATTAGTCACATCATCTAAAGCTATTTACGAACTACCTAGTGAATAAAACAAAAAAATGACTGAAAACATAACGCAGCAAACCTTTAAAATATTTTATCGTGTTCATCGCAGCGATCAGCATAATACCATATAATAAAACCATAAGGAAATTGCGTCATAATTTAATCGACTGTAATTATTACAAACAGTGACTCTGGTTTATGAATAGAAGATCCACCCGCGATGTCTCCGATCCATTTTATCCATTTGCCTATTTCTCCATCCGTCTCCGAAGAAAATAAATTCTCCACCTTCCAAGACACATCGCTTCTAACCTAAATCATCGATATTCGATAACGTATTTACCGTGCACGCACATCACTATTTGCCTCCCAGGTCATTGGAAAGTAAGAGGCAAAGGTTATAACATAGCTACAATACAATTTATAGAAGGCGCCATGCAAACACCATTACGGAATGCCGCCTTATTTGAATATTCATAGCGTCTAATGACATGGGCGATTATAATCAAACGTAGTTTGTTATGGAATGTATGCCGAAATGTTGGACAAAGAATTCACTTAGGGTAAGGTGCAAGTGCTTCTGAAGTAAAGCGGAGTGTACCTTCTGGATGACATTCAGACTTTCGGGTTTGGTCTGGTCTGGCTTTAGTATAATTATTATACTATATATTAATGCCGAATAGAGAAAGTTTAAAAGTGGCATCAATTAATGAAAAATTGAGAAGTGAACGTCTGAAATTTATTTATAATTTTTTTGATAAAAGAATATTAGTAGCCCGAATTACTAATATTCACTTTACCCCTCCAGCTAAGCTCAATGACTTGTGTTAGTAGTGGGTTCTCGTCGGTAGTGTAATAGCCAGGATTCGAACCCGGGACTCTCAATCGTGAGTTCGACTCTTTAACCGCTACCGATGTAGGACATACTAGAAAAGAGATGATAGTAATATTGTGAAAAAGGTTCAACAGAATGTGTAAAGCCACTTTTGACCCTGACTCATACTTGCATCATCATATCAATCAATCTCTTCTGAAAACTAGCGCTGTCTAGTGCTGACCAATGCCACTGTAGTCACTTGACAGGACAGGTGATTGTGCTTCAATCACTAGTCTAAGTAATGTGGCATCAGTAAACAGGTGAGCAATATTTGACACGAATGTCAAGATATTGTTACGCCTTAACACCTCTTTAATGTTAGCTGAGAAGCGCACGGGCTACCAGATGTAGAATGGTTACCGGGACCCGTGGACCTTTGACGACCTCAACCTCTACACAGGCAGACAAGCACACGGCCCACCTGATGGGAAGATGGGAATGGGGAGAGGAGGAAGGGGAGGGGAGAAGGTTAAGAGAAACTCTGTGCTGTCAGTGCAGAAAACAAAGAAGGATTTCGGGTTTCTCGGTCTTCCCACTGACAACACAAAACCTCTCCAGTGAGCTCTGGCTACCCTACTCAGCGCCGGAAACACAACACAAGGTTATTATTAGCCGCGGAATTCTGTAGAGCGGAGGTACTTCCTCAGTCGGACTGCATTTTCTGCATTATGCATTTTATTCCCAGAGGTCCACAATTCTTTTGTTTGTTATTTCCCGTCCGGGTCCATGAGATAATAATATGAATTTTTAAATGTCCATACATTCATTCCCAGCAGGTCCATGAAGTTTGTCAAAAGTACAGTCAGCACTACAAATGAAAAGAGGTGTGTAAATTATGAAGTAGTAGACAGTAGACATTATTAAGTAGTATAATTAAGTAGACATGAATTGGTTATATTTTAGGTCCGCCGCCAGTCAAAATGTCTATATCAATTGGGTATTTGACTGTCTAGTCAAATCATTTTATTGACTAAATGTCAGAACAGCAAATCTAAAATGGCCATTTTGGATTTCTCTTCTAAAATATGTTCATTTGCAGATCAGTAGGAGAAAAAATTGAGACCATAAAATGGTGATATTTATAATATTTCATTTGCAATATGTTCATATTCTACTTGATGTCGCTACAGTAAAAATCAATATACGAGTAGAGACGCTCTGAATCCGTTGTGCAGTGTTTACTAAATTAAGGTTTTGCCATTAATACAGCGTAAAACGGTAGTTACGAGTATTATGTTCTTTAAATTTTTACCTGTTTCCAAAAACAAAAGAAAAATGAAATGATTCGCGTTTAAAAAACCTGAATAGGTAAAAACTATAAATAAGTTTTCTATTTATTTTTATTTCAGTGTGGCAATTTTTTTTGACATGATTTTAAAAAACAGTTGAGGCACGCAATGTTTATTCGCATTCATTGTAACTAGATGGCGACAATGTTTTAGCAAACTTTCTAATTTTTACTATAAAATT
This sequence comes from Pelosia muscerda, assembly GCA_963691645.1. NCBI lineage: Eukaryota > Metazoa > Arthropoda > Insecta > Lepidoptera > Erebidae > Pelosia > Pelosia muscerda. The sequence goes on along the minus strand of OY829114.1, from coordinate 1,129,108 downwards.
AACTTATTATACTTATATAAAAATACACTAAACACATTATTCAATATGACGAATAAAACTAACTGATAACTATGATTATTCCGAAACTATGGTTTTTACATGTTACGTAGTAGTGTATTTTAGTCTAAGCTTGAACTGTATTATTGTACTAAAACTGTGATTATTCTGATACTGTGACTTATTTTTAAAGGCTAGATGGTATTATATTAACCTAAGCTTGAACTGATTTACTGTGATTATTCTGCATCTGTGATTTTATTAAAGTTTAAGTTTATTGTAGCGTAAGATATATTGCATTACACTATACTAATTGTTCGTTATTGTTGATAAAGAGTTTTTATTTATCTATTAAATTTTCTTTTATTTCTAGTGTTTATGCTAATCAGTTGACTACATAGTATAAAACAAAGTCTTTCTCATCGTTCCATCATATCCCTATGTGTGCTAAGACACCCTATGTGTGTCTTTAAAACTTCGCAACGGATTTTGATACAGTTTTTATTAATATATAGAATGACTCGAGATAATAAAAATAATGTGACACATAAATGTGTACCTTAAAAGATCAATAAATTAGCGTATATCTCTTTAGGATAACCATTTTTATCTTTTACAGATTACACAAAAACAATGTATCATTTTAGTTATATTTTTAGCAATCCATTCCTTATCCATTGAATACTTTATATGCGTTGTGCATCCTTCAAACTATGCAGTTACATACAATAAATAACTTAAAAGTTATCGCAAAGGGAAAATTAGATATGCGTGATGAAAAAATCAGCCAAAGCAAAAAATAACATAGCATAAACTCACGCCTGTATCCCCGAAGGGTTAGGCAGAGGTGCTAGCACCCACATTTCGCCAGTTTATGTTTAGGTCCGAATGTAAAACGTGGCGAGCCTATTGCCATTATCCGGGCACTTATAAACCTGCGATAAATACACACATAACTTCGAAAAGTCATTGGTGTGTGCCATGGTAACCTGGGATCGAACCCGAGACCTCGTCTCAGCAGTCCATTACCCATACCACTAGGCTACCGCGGTCAAAGCAAAAAATTAGGTGTAACCCAATTTACTCGTCCACAGAGGATAAACTCACAAGACCAGTTGCTTGCTTAAAAATTGTTGTTATTACCAGAAAGTTCATTTAAAAAAACCATTGTTAGGCATATTTGAAGTACTAATTTTGAATACTCAAACACTTGTATGATACTTCTGATACTACATTTCGATTTAAAAATCAATGCTGCTTTGCTGACTGTACCAAAATACCTCATGGACCCGGTGGGAACTAAAAATACATTTAATTTAAAATGCCATGGACCCGTTGGGAATAAATGTATGAACTTAAAATTTTTGAAAACAATAGATTCGTGGACCTCTGGGAATAACCCTGCATTTTGTGTCGTTCATTATAATAATCTTGCTCAAAGTGTATTTTGTGTAGTAGTGGCCAGTAAACGCACCAAATTTTTTCGGATACCCTTTTTCTGGCCCTAAACTACAGGTAAGTAGAAAAGATAAGATAAGTAGATAAGTATAAAATTAAATAATAATGTTAGGATATCGAATATTTTTGTATAGGCCAGAACGATATAGTGGAAACGCGCTCTAAGATCTGAGTAATATACACACCACTACATTGCAAAAATTTCTCGAGACTAATTTCACTGTAACTACTAATATATGCAACTACTATATGCAAGTCAGTGCATGCACCTGCTGAGTCTCTGAGGTAGTCTTTCCTCAGCGTTGGGACGTCTGAAGACAATTTATCTCATAGAAGTCAGGCTAGTAAAAAACTTTGAGGTAAAGGTCTCGGATGCAACTGAGAACATCGCTAGGTATGATGATGATATATTATCTACCGTATTAGCATTAAAAATAAAACAAAACTAAAAAATGTAATTTCAGAAATAATTATCTTACATCACTTTCTATACAGGGTGTTTACATTAGACCTGACTTACATGATAATCCTCATGATGCAATCAGCTGATAATAGGGGCCAAAACATCCGTGAACTTTGAACTTAACGAACAATGTTGAACACATCAAAGAATTAACCGACTAACCATTTGGGAAAGTACCTTTTATACCGTACAACACGATTACGATATTTAGTGGTGATCATAGTCAAAATCATAAACTTATTATTAAGTATTTTTAGACAGAAAGGTAACAATTATTAATAAAATTTAGTTCCTATGATTGTCGGTAGATGGCACCAAACATCGCGCCAAAGATGGTTGTATAGTAACGATGAAATAAGAAACAAAATTGGAATAAAAATTTACCACAATCTTTGTACATTTTTGCTCATGTATTTTTTTTGTTACCATTCAATGGTTTGAAGTACCTAATAAGATTATAAGAGTCGTCTACTCTATCGTATCATGTGTAAAAGTCACACCTAATATAATAATAATAATTATTATTATTACAATTTGTGGTCATACAGCGTACTCAAGTACCACATTAATTGAAGACGCAATGTTGACTACCCACTTTATCCAAAGTTATTCTGAACACGAGTATATGATCACAGATATGGAGCACTTTAGATCCGGCACGTGCAATAAATTGAGTGAAGATAAAGTGAATCATTCTTTTGACATCACTGATTAGGTTACAGAAATCATTTAGTGATATTATAGTCTTACTTCACAACATAGTATGAAACAAAGTTGCGTTCTCTACCCCTATATCCTTATGTCCTTATTATGTCCCTTTGTATGCTTAAGTCTTTAAAACTACTCAACGGATTCTGATGCAGTTTTTTAATAGATAGAGTGATTTAATTAAGTTGCTCGCGTCAGCTGTGCTAGTCTATTATAAATAGGGAAGTTTAAGTATATGAATGAATGGTAGTGGTTGTAGTATTAATGATAGTAGTAACGACTGAACGAATCTAGACAAAGGTTTACATGAAAAAATAAGGTGGAAATAGCACAAGATTACTTTAGACATTGGTTCGTAAATCACAACCAACTCTTATTATAACCAACTCGTATATTTAGTATAAATGTCAGTCTAAAATATTTTTTTGTAATTTTTGGTTGACATGGTCACATACACTTTATATAAGTTGTACGGACAGTATTAGTGATATTATTAAAGATTCCTATTCATATTCTATGCTACTCTAAATCTATATCATGACACCGGGTTCAACAAGTCGGTAAAGTTCGCATTAGGTAACACACGCACAGTAATAAATACATGTTGTGTTTGTTTGTTATTACGCAGTAGTGATTTCGCAGATCAAGTGGTCAGTGTGGTTAAGAAACCACAAACTACACACCATTTATACTTGCACCTGTTATGCCTTCTAGGGGTGGACAGAGGTGTATATCACTATCCTTTTCCGTAGCTTTATGAGCTATCATCGTCAATTGACGAAAATCCTGAGACTTTACCTTCAGCTTACTATCAGGCAAGGTGAAGTCTATTTAGACAATAACAACAACAACAACATAAACTCACGCTTATATCCCCGAAGGGGTAGGCAGAGGTGCTAGCACCCATATTTTGCTTAGTTTAAGTCCCAATGTAATAGGTGGTGAGATTATTGCCATTTACCGGACACTTATAAACCAGCGATAAATACACACATAACTTCGAAAAGCATCGATAGGTATGTGCCATGGTAAAACCTGGGATTGAACACGAGACGTCGTCTCAGCAGTCCATTACCCATACCACTAGGCTACCGCGGTCTATTCAGAGATGGTTGTTATTATAAGTAATTTTTATTCGTAATATTCTTTAAAAAAATATAAAATCGAAATTGGATTCTAATCGATTCATACTTTCGATCAACAAAATCGTTAGTAATATCGTTTTAATATTACTTGCAGCTTGACCTGACCCCCTTTCGACATAGTATGTGATGATACTAAGAGTTCAAATGTTACCTTGCCTCGTCAATTATTTAAATTGGTTGAGTACCTGTTTTGTGCACATATCTTACTTACGATTAAAACTATTGGTGAAGTTATTGTGAAAAAAAAAACGTTTTAAATAAGCGCGTAAATTTGCTCTTGGAGCCCGAGGTTCATCAGTTATTATTTTTTATTGGGAAGTATGTCAGTTTTTGTGTCTTCCCAATGTGAGAAGAAAACCTGCACCATTCGTCATATTCCCCTCACACATTACGACGATATCTGTCGAAGGACGGATTGCCGCTGGAGTATACGAGTCCTAAAGTGGAGATTGCGAGAGGGTAAACGGAAAGTGGGACGTTCCCCAGCCAGATGAACTGAGGACCTGTAAACGGTGACTGGGCTAGACTGGATGCGGAAGGCAAAGTATCTGTAGCTATGGCGCATATTGGGGAAAGGCAGGGGATTGGTTGATATTATGGCCGTAAACGGTGCGCACTTTGCGGTATGAGAGAAACTTCATCCCAGCTCAGGCTGAATGAACTCTACTCGCAAGCTACTACAACATGGGGCTTTCAAGGGCATTAGTAGGTTTCTATAGCGTCGGCAGCACGAGTGTGACATCACTGGTGTAGCACACAAAAAAGTAAGTAGTATAAAAAAATAAACTAAAGAAGAAAATACATTTATTTAAGAGAGCAGATGGCATCTGTTTGCATGTCGGGGCATCTGCCAGGGTATTTTACCGTTTTCCATAAATTAATTTTCACTAATTTTGTTTGCCATTATCATCCCCGATCATAATATTTACTTGCACTATTATTATACTGCTTAATAAATAAATAAATAAAAATAAAATAAAAAAGAATTATAATTTATACTAATAACATTTGACTTAACAACTCAACAGTCATAACTTTTATTAACCATAATATGAATAAAGATGCCCCGACTTGCGAGTGAGGTTATATTGGGCAAAAAGATCTCACCGGGGTCCATACATCCATTAAGAGTCCGTAATAACAGCAAATAAATATAAATACCTACGATTTATTTTAGAAGTGATCTTGTGAAAATGAAAGGTGCGTAGTGTGTAGAAGGCCAACCCATATATCACAATATTTAGCAGTTTGCGCGTTGTTGTATGTGGATCAAGAGAGGAGCGTTGAGCGATTTGTTAACGTATAATTATTAGCCGGAAGGCAGTTCACTTTTCAATCAGGAAAGTACACCTTCATAATGATGAATGTGTAATGTTTAGGCTCTACTAAAAAGTCTGAGTTCCAATACTACTGCCATACATATTATTATAGATGTGGTAGATGTGAATGTGGAGAGGTAGGTAGCAATGGTACCAAAAATAAATGGAAAACCAGCAGTAACGTAACTGAAGACCGATTACAGCTTATACCTAATTTACCATCTTTCATGGTGAACTGATATTGGCATGTCTCTTACTTAAAAAAGTCTCTATTGAATCATCATATTATTTTCATAAACTACGACTCATTTTAAGGGCGGGTTAAATAGTAAAAAGCTTTCATTACTCTTTAACACTTGCATTAGTGTCATTTACTCACACATGACATCATTCCTTGAGCTTATTCCCAACTCAGTTGGGGTTGGCTTTCTATTCTAATTAAGATGCAGCTGAACTTCGATATTTTCCATGAAGCGACTGCCATCGGACCTCCACAACCAACTGCACTGAGCTGTTCTATCCAACTCTTGTCTCTTGCGTAGCAGTCGCGTTCACTACCGCCACGCCACAGTATTTTCTTTTTCTTTTACTCCTATCATTTTAAAAACTAAACAATTAATCCTGTAAAGCTTGTGATCTAAACCAAGCCAGTTCTATGGGACATAGATGCACACTTATTGCGTCTTAAAAAGCAATCACGCACAAGTACTACAGCAATTAACATTTGTATGTTCCTTTTAGATGCTACGATATTTTTTAATATTTGACGACCTCTATAGCACAGCGGTAGAGAGTTCGAAAGTATTATGTCAAAGGTCGCAAATTATGCCGGCATTGATTTGATTGCTTTTATGTGTAATGAATCAATCAATTAACCCATCACAGTAAACTACTGGACATAGGCCTCTCTCCCAATATTGGGAGGATCTGGCCTTCCTCCACGTTGGCCAGACGGGTTAGTACAGGGTTTTAAATCGAGGTGTCCTTTTTTACAAAGGAAATAGTGAATGCTTTGAAGGGATTCAAACACGCGATCTTTCCTTACAGGGAAGCGCTCTGACTGCTAAGCCACGAAGCCTTGTCTGAATCATCCGTAATTCTCCTATACAACCATCTTCGGGACGACGATGGTGGGAATCAGGGGTAGACGTGAAGTATCTGCATAGGGAATAATGATAATAAACTTTCCATAAAATATAAAAAAATTAAATAAAAGTTTATTTCACTTTCACTATGATAGATAATGTTCAAATTGCATGTTACTTGTTCTAAATGTGTGTGTGTAGATCACTCATTAGCCTATGGCTGGTGTCTGTAGTGGAAAAACCATTGTTACAGATCCCCACCCCAGATAATCTTGGGGATTCCACCACCGCATTAATTGTAATATATTATATTATTGTGCATCCTCCATGGCGTAGCGGTAGTGCACGCGACTGCTACGCACGGGGGGCGGGTTCGATCCCCACTCAGTGCAAAAAGTTGTATGCATGAATATGGCTGTTTGCACTGTTCTGGTCGTGCCTCGGAGAACATGTTAAGCCGTCGGTCCCGGTTGCCATACAAACATCTATGGCAGTCGTTACGGGTAGTTGGAGCCTTCAAAAGTCCGACCAGTCTAACTTGAAACTTCGATATCGGCATTGGTCATTGGACCATTGGTGGTGGAGGTCAGATGGCAGTCGCTTTGCGGCAAATATCGAAGTTCAGCCGCATCACAGTTAGACTGAAAGGCCGACACCAACTGAATTGGGAAAGGGTACAGAGAATAATTATGTGCATCCTATTTTGTAAATCGTATCGTATCCGTATCGTCGCATCTAAGCCACCGCGATTAATTTAGCAACCGAATACCACAAATTTGTAAATTTTAATAAGTAACATCATTACAGTTCTGTATACAATTTGTTTATATATTTATGTGATCACTAATAAAATCACGATGGAAATTAAAGTGATTATAATTAATATTATTTTAACATTTTACGTAACATTATATTGGTTATTTTACTTACAAATGAGCAGTACGTTATGTAAAACATGTTAGAGTTATTATCTCTCGTAATAATGAAAGCTATTGAATATTTTGCATGTAATACAGCATTCAATACTGATTAAAAATTTCGAAGTCATGGTACAAGATGGCGACTTGATTGCCTGCAATTGGCTGCATTATTGAAGGAGATGCAATGTGAATGTGTGAGATCTTGTTACAACCATCGCACCAAGCAAATCCTAGCGCAGACTCTCATTAGATTTGGTCAACCACATGACAGACGAGCAAGAAAGCCTAGTTTTTTTAACAACCCTTACAGTTGGGGCCCCTTGGGAAGATTTGATTGGGCCCCGACTGTGAGTATTGTATGAATTTTAAACTACTGGGCTTGTTTCTTTCTTTTTAGTTCTTATTAGAGTTAATTTTTACACGTACCTAATTTTTTTAAATTAGTTTTTTTGTTTTAAATTTTTGATATATCTATTATAGTTGCAATCAAAAACATGTTGTGATTTATAGGTTTTCGCTAAACGCTAAAGCTAAATGGTATTCTTCAGTACGTTTGCTGCATAGATCACATTATCTAGTGCTAGCCTAGTGATATGGGTAATGGACTGCTGAGACGAGGTCTCGGGTTAAATCCCGGGTTTTCACATGGCACACACCAATGACTTTTCGATGCTTTTCGAAGTTATGTGTGAATTTATCGCAAGTTTAAAAGTGCCCGGTTAATGGCAATAGGCTCGCCACCTAATACATTGGGTCTTAAAAATGTGGGTGCTAGCACCTCTGCCCACCCCTTCGGGGATATAGGCGTGAGTTTATGTTATGTTATGTAATGAATGTCGCTAACACTACTTCTTATGAGAAATTAAGTTTCCTTAAACCTAACATGAAAAGTGGGTCCCGTGGTCTATGGACGTAGTTAAGATTTACGATTGGATTGTATTCCTCAGTACCTACTTATGCTACATAGCATTATCATTAGCATCAGCATTATCACATTACCTGTATAGCAAAAACTATTTAAGTATATTGTTAACTAGCTGACCCGCGCAACTTCGTCTGCGTCACCCCGTTTTTGCAACATTTTTCATTCCTGCTCCGCACCTGTTTTTTGTAGCATGATGTTATATACATATAAACCTTCCTCTTTAACCATTATATCTATTAAAACTAACCGCATCAAAATCCGTTGCATAGTTTTGAAGATTTAAGCGTACAAAGGGACAAGAAAAATAGGGACAGAAAACGCGACTTTATTTTATACTATGTAGTGACTATGTAGTGGTAGTGAAGTACTGGCTAATACAATCTGTTGAGTATATGTTGGATGACCTGCGCCCTAGGCAGTGAGAGGAAATAAGAACCCGGAACCGAACCGCGTAACTCACGATCATCGTAACGGTTGCGTGAAATATGTGAGCATTCACTTAACACTTCACTTTTTTAGAGAAAACGATTGTATAGACTGACGTTCACCGATTCACTATATCATTTTGAGTTGGTAGGTAATTTGGATAAAATGGAGGCTGTGGATTGAGCTCCCTGGTATAATTATCCTGGTATAATCACTTTCCATCAGGTGGACCGCGTGCTTATCTGCCACGTAAGTGGTATAAAAATACTTGCAGGGAAGAGGTATTTAGCTCCAAAGATCATGGGTGGCGCCTTATACACCCGTAACTCTTAATTAATGTAAATAAATGCATAAAACATATAAAATACATACATTATTATATAAATCGCCGAATTATAATAATTAAGTTCTTGATATGGACGACAAACTGCATTCGCTTCTTCGAAATTGCTCAATTTATTCATAATAATATGCTTTTAGTCATCATAACATCGTGTATATTATGATAACAAATGTAACCGGGAATTAACGCGATCATGGTATAGGTATATACATACCTTTTGCCTGACGTTTCGACCAGGTTACACCGGCCGTGGTCACAGGCTGACTGGCTCAGCTGCGCCACGGCCGGTGTAACCTGGTCGAAACGTCAGAACGTCGAAACTCATAAGCAGATTGTGTAATTAATAACTTGAACAGATCACGTAAATACATTATAGTTCGGGGCCAGTATCAAGGTTTTGACATCATTGCATCACAACTCATTTGAACTTACGGCTAATTGTATCTAAACCAAACTCATCTAATATTTAAATGCTGATTTTAATTATCTAAGTACCAAAATGCACGGTTAATGGTAATTATTTTCAGTATAAGTAAATAAAATAGCTCCTAGAAGGTTAGCAAAATTATCACGTTGAATGGCAACGCTTATTCTTTGTGCCAGATAATAACCAGCCTTCTAGCCTTAACGTTTCAATCCCAATTTCAGTATAAAATTTACTGCATCTACCCATAATTCCTCTCGATCCATAACACCAAACTATCCTATGTTGGCCCTTACCAAGACCTCTGTAGTCATGCAAACTTCAGCTGCAAATTGGAAAATGGGGAAATCGGGAAAAAAATTAAAGTGGAAAAGGAGAGAAGTAATATAGAGGGGCGAGTAGCGTCGAATAGAGCGCTTTACAATGCGATAATCGACAGCCACACGGGCGGAGCCCCGGGCAACAGCTAGACGGTTGACGGTAGCTAGTAGTAGTCGGTCACATTAGCCAAGATACGATATAGATGTAGGCAATGTGGAGTGCAATGTGCACTAGCGGAATACTGCACATGGTACAACATCTCTCTGGTAAGATTTTTTGTTTTACTTACTTTGAAGAGGGTGGTTTGACATTCCAATATATATTGTTGGAGTGTTGAACCGCGGGTGAGCGGTGGGCCCTCCTCCCTCCCCCAATTTATATCTTTTCACATTAGCCAATTCGAAAAAAGGAAGAATGAACAGATACTCTTGGGACTTCTGAGACAATCAGGAACAACACTAAGACCATGATGATGTAGCAATAAAAGGTTCCACAGTGCACCAACCAGTTTAGTTACAGGTTCACACGGTAGTTCAAATGATGCGCATACGCAAATAACATTGACCCGCCGGTTCATAGTGTACTGGTGAAAGGGTATTACACCACAGTACTTATGGACTATTAGGATGCCCATCTGGCATAGTAATAAATAATTTGTGGATAATATGTTATCCACAAAATAATTCCTTTAAATGAGTCTCTGTTCAGTCACGTCAATACCAGTTGCATCCAAAGCTCTGGGTCTACTCTCCCACTATCTTTTCCACAACCTGTCTTCCAACATCAGATAAAAGTGTACGCCAAAGGGTCGTCCGATGACAGGTTGTCACTTTCTAACCCATAAGTCTTACAAAACGTTTTCTTAGAAAAAAGAGAAGATATAAATACAGATTTAAATACATACCAAAAAATAATAGGGATTCCATTACTAAAAACATAGATTGTTAGAAAAGCTATCGGCAGTTCAATACGTTCCTATACTACTTTCAACTTGTGAAATTGGCTTGTGAAATTTGTTTACAAAAGTACAGGTCGTTCTCTAATAGGCGTTGAGGAGAATACGAACATTATAATATTAATATATGCTAACAAAACATCCATATAAAGACCGGTGCTGCAAAGCTAAGTGAAAGTAACTCAAACAATACCTTTTATCGTAAAAAAGGCATTAAAACCCCGATCTACTTTAGGTAAAAGCGACAATGTTTGATTAGACCACTTCCAACGCATTCTATGCTTTTTAAGAAAATCTTTTGTGAAATAGAAATAAAATTTATTGCTTACTAGCTGATGCCCACGGCTTCGCCCGCGTGGAATTTTGTTCCCGTTCCCGCAACCCTTGGGAACCTTTTCCCGGGATAAAAAGTAGCCTATGTGTTATTCCAGGTTCTAATCTACCCCTGTACCAAATTTCAACCAAATCAGTCCAGCCGTTTATGCGTGAAAGAGGAACAAACATCCATCCATCCAAACAAACTTTCGCCTTTATAATATTAGTAGGATAAACATGGTAATAATATAAATAAATGTTTTTATAGCGCTATATATTTAATCACAAGATACAAACTGCTGCAATGGAGCAATTTGCGGATAAACATAATTATATGCTGTAGTCTATCTCGGGGGGATAAACATAATTATATGCTGTAGTATCTTGAAACTAAATGTTGTTTTATATATGGAGTATACCTATTATTGAGTGTCTTTTGAGGATAGCACGGGGTGCTAGGACGGTGGACAAGATCAAATCCACCATTATCGCCAGGCAGGGAGTTCATTCTCACACATTACGACCAGAAACAGTGCGCACTGTACGGTATGAATGGAGCTTTATCCAGCGCACACTCAAGCTGTGGAATGAACTCCCTGCTGTGGTTTTTATAATCGAATACAATACCTGTAAAACAAATCCCGGTGGAGGTGATTATGTTGGACTCGAACCGACTAAAACGCACGCCGTCTATAACTATCACTTCCTCAACTGGTGGACGGTGGAACACGCTTGCCTAGAAAGATTATGTAGATTATATTATGTTTATTAATTAATAGCAGCGACAATTAAATTATGTTAATCGATTGTTATGAGTATCTAGATAGTAGTAGAAATCTACAATTTGTTATGTAAATGCAAGTGTTTATGTTTATGTAAGCCGTGAGGCTAATGGTCTAAATGACTATAGAATACTAATACACCTTCTTTTATGGTGAACTAATGTCTAAATCACGGTAGCTACCAAGGCAGCTTTGTTGTACTACTAAGACAGTAAATAAGCAGTTAGCCTGCCTAATTAAATGGTTAGGTACCTAATAGTATGTACTACTAAATAGTAGAAGTTTGAACGCTCGCATCATCATTCTCTAAGCCTATTCCCAACTCAGTTGGTGTCGGCTTTCTAGTCTAACTAAGATGCGACTGAACTTGGATATTTTCTGCCTCTGACCTCTAGAACCAAATTGTCGATATCGAAATTTTCCAGTTAGGCTAGTCGGACTTTTGAGGGCTCTAACTACCCATAACGATTGCCATAGATGTTCGTATGGCAACCGAGACCGACGGTTTCACGTGCTCTCCGACGCACGACCAGGCCAGTACAAATAGCCAGTGCAATATTCGTACATACAAATATTTGCACTGAGCGGGGATGGAACCCGCGCCTCCTGCGTAGCAGTCGCGTTCACTACTGCCACGCCACAGTGGGTGTAATAATTTTATTACTCTAATTACTCCTATTTTATTTATCTATGTTAAATTCCCAGTATAGATAGTAGCACACTAGATTTTCAATATTTTTAAACACATATGACAACTATTATGATCGTTAGGGTGCTTGTCTACTAGAGATGTGCTATGATACATTGCTATGGATGCATTTGATATTCATCAATTATATTCATTGGTTAGCAAAACCCGGGTAATAACGCGATCATATGATAAATACTTTACCTTTTGATTTGCTTGACGTTTCGGCTAGGTTTTAGCCGTGGTCACTAGCTAACTGCAGTATGTGCTATCACGACTCCGTGGGCTGCGGGAAGGGCGAAATTTCTTCATATTATATATTCCACGCTGTTCGTTCGAGATTGACCGTCTCCTTATTTGCCACATTCCAGGTCTCATTAACAATATAAATCATGCAACGCGAAAGTTTTAAAGTGAACCGTGTTTCTCCCAAGCGACTACATTATGGGGTTCTTCAAGACGTTTGTGACGCCACTGGTGTTGCAAGCGTCCATAGGCCACGGTGACCGCTTCCCATCAGGTGGGCCGTGTGCTAGTCCGCCACCTAAGTGGTATAAAAAAGAAAGAACAATATATTACTTCACATAGCATAGCACTGTATGTTCTTTACATAGAAGGATACGTAGTTACTGTAGATGTGTGCTATGGAGGCATGTTATGGATGCCTGTTGTGTTGGTCGCAAGTGTTGCAGCCATTCATCTTTTACTCCAACGATCTGGCGATCCAAAGTACGAGCATCTTACGGTACACAGCTTAGTATCAGTGGAAACAGTTAGTTTTGCATCCTCGCAGTACAGCTGCATAATAGCACATCTCTGGTGGGAAAGCACCCTTAAGCTCTGTGTATACTAACGCCTATCAATATGAACTGTCATGAGGTATTGTTGTTTTCAACATATATATCAACATAACCTTTTTAAATATCTACATTTTATACAAGTTTTATACATGTATTATTTTTTATACAGTTTTATTTTTATGATTATAATGTGTAGTGGATAAAAATGGAAAGATTGAGCCGTTTGGATGAGCGATCCGAGCGATCAGTATATTTCAATGACGAAGGCGATGATTATAGATCTTTTAGGGCTTCCCATGGTAATGTTAATAGAGAAGTAAGTATTCACAATTTGCAAACTTTGTTGCAATTGTAAAATGGAAAAGCATAGGTACTGACTACAAATATAACGCCAACTGTGACATTAATATTCACTAGATACAGTGGTTCCAATTTAAAAATCAAACACTCAAAAAGCACCCAATACTTGTAGTCATCTTTTTTTACATAACATAACATAACATAAACTCACACCTAGCACCCACAATTCACCAGTTTATGTTTAGGTCTCAATGTAATAGGTGGCGAGCCTATTGCCATTCTCCGAGCAATTATAGAGTCATTGGTGTGTGCTATGGTCAAACCTGGGATCGAACCCAAGACCTCGTTTCAGCGGTCCATTACCCATACCCATAATTACCATAAGGCAACAGTTAGTTGGTTAAAAATTATAATTTACAGAATTCTACGAACAATGCAGCACTAGCAAGCAAGATGTACATTACTTCCACCAACCTTAACGTCCTACCCTCATTCATTATAGGCGAACATCGGTAAGTGGTTTGCACAACCTTCATATCACTATTAAGTGTTGGAATTCCTTACCAGCTCTCGTTGTCCTTCTTCCTACAGTCCCGGGTCCTTTAAGAGGGGCGTGAAAAAGCATCTGATGAGGCCGTCAAGCTGTGCGCCACCATTGTAACACTGTACGTGTTTGTAATGGTGACCCTCATTCCTTAGACTTTGTCTTCCGCTCGCCTGATGGTATGAAATTGATTGATAAATGCAAACACATACCTACGTTGAATAATTTGGCAGAAGCATTATTTGTAGCCATCTATAAAAAAAGAATCAAAAAATCAATTTCATTTATTCAGTTTCGGCACATGATGAATGTCAAAGTTTTACAATTATATTTGTCGAAAATGTTAAAAAAATAAATAAATAATTTCAAAATGATTCTTTCGCTGGTTCGTTAGTTAGATATACTAATAAGAGACAAACAAGAAATTCAGATGAATTATAGCTATCCTTTCTTTTTACTTTTTTTGAATATGTTTGGTTTATTGACAATAAATATCCACGAGATTAGAATGACCGTGCATTTTTATCATTAAGATATTCCATCTTCACGATAAAAACTTTTTTTAATTTTCAATATCTATTTGAAATTGAGGTATTAAAGTAAGCTTAACAAGCCCGAAATTAATTGGGGGAAGTAAAGGAACCCACCACTGCACACAACCCCACATTTTTAACAATCTTTAGCAAAAGTAAAATTTCCGTGATTGTCATAGTAAGGAGTACCAAACTGTACTCCTCAAAGCTAGTAAAAACCTTACCTGAGAAGATATGATTTAGTATGTGCAATATTCTGTAAGTGCGAAGAACAAACCTCGACACGTGTTTTGCCTCTACACGAGGCATTTTCAGAACCACTAGAGTCTTCTGTACCGCTGCAGAGTCTCTCTGTTTTATCCAGGGAAAAGGTTCTCATGGATTACGCAATCGAAATCAAAATGCCACGCAAGCGATGATAGTTTATTTACTTATTGTTAAATTGCACATGTTATTTTCAGTATCCCCATGCGTTATGCGTATACGATGGCCACCATATTGGAAGACGTATTGGCACAACTCAGTATTTTAGGTAAGTAAATGTTTAAAGGAATTAAGTAAGTACTATACGCTGGGTGGTTTGCCGTTTGCCGTCAATAACATACAATAAATTATAAAAACAATATTTTAGCCTTAGCCTCTTATTTCACCCATAATAAAATTAACAATGTCAGATAAGTATCATCCATTGTAATTATATTACATATTTCAAATTACTAAATTTTTCATCATTCTCTGGTTTGGGTTCGGGTCGGCTTCCTAGTCTAATTAAGATGCGGCTGAACTTCCATATTTTTCGTGAAGCGACTGCCATCGGACCTCCAACCTCCAACCAAATTGGCGATATCGAAGTTCTGTAGTTAGGTTTCAACTACCCTAAACGACTGCAATATATATAAACATATATATTTATATATAATATGTGGAGGGCTAAGGGGTAGGTACAGGCAAATGGAGATCAGCCACATTTTGTAGCCTTTTACGATATCCATGGGAAAGGGGTAAATAGAGTGGCCGTATACGGCACATACAATGGTATATTCACGTCTGTAAATCCCCTCAGGGGTAGGCAGAGCTACCTAATATGTAGATTATTCTTTTAGACAAATCCAATAACTTTATGCGTGATTACAAAATGCAAATTGATATGGAGCAGTTACGCGAAAAGAAATTCGGAGTAACGTCTTCTGAAGATCACGATGAGGTAGTTGGCATAGATCTGAAGGGCCTTGAGTGTGATAACTACAAGATTCAAAAAGCTGCTACAGATAGGTATGTAATAATATCTAATGAAGTCATTTATGAATTCATTATCCAGCGTTAATTCCAGTTGCCTTGGAGGCATCATCCCTTTTGGACCCTTGACACCACCCATCTATCATCAGCTATCATCTTAGAATCTGGGGTCTGACTATTTCAGTTTAACTGCATGTTCTACTGAACTACGACATTTTTTTCGTGAAGTTACCATCATTTGACCTCCATAAGAGATGATAGCCGAAACCAGAGGCTGAACGCAATCACCGAGGTACAGTAATACCTAAACCAAGGTAAATAGATATGCATACAAATTCCACTGACCGCGAATGGAAGCAAATGGAAAAAATTTAAATTCGTTTGAAATTCTTTGTAAAATAAAATAACGTAACCTGGCTGGGAGACGCAGTAACATGTTGACGTGACAACGTCTTATAAATTGGCTTGCCGGGTGACACTTCAAGAAACTGCGTTACGCTCCGCTCACGTTATGCGCTCACAATGAGAGCGAGTGAGAGGCACGCGTCCCTTCCACTCGGGCATGGTTAGCCCGCCTAAGAGCGAGAGAGACAGACATAAAAAGTGAAAGGCACGCGTCCCTTCCACTCGACGAATGAATATTCACATTAAAATTATTTTACCACTCAAAGTCGTTGTCACGTAAAACTTTCGCCCGTATACCGACTTTACAGGCAACCAATTTTTTTTTTAAAACACGTGATTTCAATTCGATTACAAAGAAAAATCGAAAAAAATGCGTCAATAAGATGTATGATCTGTCAAAGTAAAACTTAAGTAGGTACGTCCTGAAATATTAACCATACCTATAGTATAGTGGATTCCCGGTAGAGCACCATTTGGGTCACTCTATCTCTTCCCATGCGGTGTCGTACAAGGCGACGAAGGGTTAGGGCTTTTTAACATGGCATTTTGGCATGGCTCGAGTCAATAATAGTGCCCGAATACGACAATAAGCTCACCACCAATTACGTGCCCGAATTATGTGCTCGGTGAAATATGGCTATTTATTAACCTCTGCCTAACGCCTCCGGGTTACAAACAAGCAAGTAAAATCATCTCAAAAACATTATTTCGTTTCAGAGATATGTGTTTCACTGTACTAGCAAATACATATACAGGACTTGTACTTCGTAGGTCCTACAAAGCTCTGGTTAAGTACAGAGAAACAATTGAAGAACGCATAAATTACTATCAACACCTGGTAGATGAAGAAGCTATGAACAAGATGTAAGGTGGAAATCCATTTTAAGAAACATATATTAAACCCCAAACTGTATCCCCTGATTTTGTTATCATTCGTTATTTCAACTTGCGTTTACGGAAGAAATTTTAAAGACGTATTCATGTCAAAAATTCTCAACACTACACTGAATTGATAAGTCTAACTATCGATATTTTCTGCAATAAGTATATGAAACGTCACCATAAGTGCATTAGGTATGTACGATATAGTTGATGCAGGGGTTATCTGACAAAAATTCATTACAAAAACATATATATTGGGGGAGGGAGGGAAACCCACCACTCACCCAAGGTTTAACAATTCCAACGATGACAATAGCAAATTATTACTGATTGTCATAGAAAGGAATGTCAAAGCGCACCCCTCAAAGCAAGTAAAAAGACTTCTTACCCGAGGAGAGATGTTGACGTATATGCAATATTCTGCAAATGATAAAGACAAACCTTCTCTTCGACAAATGAAATTGCTTTAAAAAGGACGCATGACAATGTGACTATGATGTACGATGACTTCACTGGTCTAATGCGCCATGTTGAGGCTGGTTGTTTCATAATTACGATAAAAGATGATATTTGATTTCTCCCTTTATACAATTCATGCAATTTCAGCTCTTACCATGATCTGAAAAGACAAGTGCGTCAACAGCGAAATCGACACAAGTCTGCGATTTACGAAACCAATGTGATTGTGGAGAGGCTCATAACCAACTATGAGGTAAGAATTGTCAGCACTCATGACTTGTACTATACTCTGTTTAGGTAGTTAAATAAAGGTAAACAATCTTGTGGCAACTTTTTTATAAAAACACGTGTGAAACAAATAAACTAGACTAACTAACTGACTAACTGGTATTTAATACAAGTTTTTAATCTTCAAAATGCATTACTAAGTAGAAAAGTATTTTTACACTGAGTTTTTAAACAAAACATATTAAAAAGGCACACTAAGATTGAAAGAAAGAAATAATTTTATATAAGTACATAGATAAGTAAATAATATAAACTGTAAACTCTTTCAGGACTCATCGATACACTGTAACTGCAGAGCCAGGTATGTGGACAATTGGGAGAGTTCTCGAACCGAGCAACATAATATGCAGATCAAACAAGAGGAGGAAAATCACTCGAACCTCAGCTTGCACTACCGGATCAAGGCTGATGAAGAACAACGGATCCACACTGAAGTCGAAGACATCAATAACATAAGAATCAGCGTAAATAGAATAATTTTATTGTTATTATTTGTTTATTTCAGACATACAGGCTCATGATCCATCTCATAAAAAGAACTATCGTATCGCATTTCTGCTAGTTTTTTCTGTTCTGTGGTTTCGTAGCTTTTTTTTATACTACGTAGGTGGCAGACAAGCACACGGCCCACCTGATGGAAAGCGGCCACCGTGGCCTATGAACGTGTGCAACACTAAGGGTGTCACACACGCGCTGCCCACCCTGAAGGGAAAGGGGGAGAGCTGGGAAGGGGTGGCGAGGCTAGGAAGGGGAGGGAAGGAGGGATATAGTGAGCTCTGGCTACCCTACTTACCGGCGGGAACACAACACGATGGTTATATATAGACTAAAATCCGACCCCAAGTGAGTTGTGAAAAGTCAGAGAGGAACACGAACGTCATTAATAATATTGTTAACAAATTTCCAGGAAGTTACGAAAGAAATGCACGATTGTATAAATAAATACGAAAAAGATGTAGACGCCATGGATGTGAAAATAACTATAAAGAGAATCAATTACGAGACACAGCTTGAAACGAGACTTAAAATTGAACAAAAGGTAATTTAATCATTATATCTGTTTATTATTTAGCCGACCCCAACTGAGTTGGGAAAAAGGTTCAGGGAATGATGAATGATGATGATATCTGTTTATTAAATTTCGTTTTGGACCTGTTTCTTCAATTTTGGTCGATCCATCCTTTCGCACTTGCACATTCCTTCGTCTTATCTTTATTTTAATGCATTTTTATTCTTACTTCTATTCAACAGTTAGCTGCCCATAATATAGTAATACAAAAATGGGTGCAATGTAAAACAGAGCGTGAAAACTTACGCCTGTATCAGGATAAGATGGTGTCTGCTGCAATCATTGTTCAAGGTACATAATTATATAAGTTGTTTTTACCTGTGTTTATAAATTTGAAACCGAATTAGGCCTAGCCGAGCCGCGGTAGCCTAGAGGTATGGGTAATGGACTGCTGAGACGAGGTCTCGTATTCGATCCCAGGTTCTACCATGGCACACACCAATGACTTTTCGATGCTTTTCGAAGTTATGTGTGTATTTATCGCAGGTTTATAAGTGCCCGGTTAATGGCAATAAGCTCGCCACCTAGGTATTACATTGGGACCTAAACATAAACTGGCGGAATGTGGGTGCAAGCACCTCTGTCTACCCCTTCATTCAGGCGTGAGTTTATGTTATGTTATGAATTGGGCCTATGTTTCAACTATGTTTCATACAATTATTTACAAATTCAAGAAATTCGTCTATTCAATATTTATTGTTTTTTTCAGCATGGTGGCGCGGATTGCTTGTGAGACTGGCACTTGGACCCTTCAAACCAATATCAAAGAAAAAAAATAAGAAGAAGAAAAAAAAGAAATGACAATTTTCCACCAGAATAAAGTAATTTGCTTCATTTATTCATACATCATACATATTGTTTGATTGTATACATATACTTATATTTATAGTGAGCATTTATTGTGCAATGGTTCTAATATTATATTTAATATATTTTTCGTATATTTGTACACGAACCTTCAACACGAGACTTGAGTGTTATATTTTTATTCTTATTATTTGAATCCAATAAATACCAAGTCTTGGTTGTATAATCACTAACATGCCTTTTATTTATTTATTTAATAAAACTTCAAGCACACAAATATGTATTTTTTGTTATGTTTTTTCGGGCACGTCAATTTGACTTAACCTCGCCTGATGGTAAGCTGATGGCAAAGTCTCAGGTATGAGGGTAGCCATTACAAACACGTACAAAATTACAATGGTGGCGTTCAGTTTGACGGCCTCATCAGATGCTTTTTCAAGCACAGCTTAAAGGACCCGGGACTGTAGGAAGAAGAAAACACGAACACTGGTAAGGAATTCCAAGATTAAATGGTGCGGCAAAGGAGGGAATCATTATTAGTTATGCCACAGTTACAGCCCCCACTCTCAGCATTTAGGTGAATGAAGAGTTATCTTCTACGATGATATGGAGTTCTGTATTCGTGCGAGTTCGATTTATTAGTTAGCCGTTTATATTTACAACAAACTTTGTTCTTAACGCTATGTTTCTGTAAACTCATCTCTTGAGACTTTCGTCATTTTGCAAATTTCTTACACGCAGAACACTTTTACGGCCGCTGCCAAAATTAACGTGACCTTTCCAAAGTCGATTATTTAAACGCAAACTCGCAAGTATTGGCAACTCTTGCGGCCAAATTACCAGCACATTTCAAAGTACTTTCGTAAGTAGAAATATTTTCGACAACAATCTATTGACGCTGCGAATTAGAGTGGGCTACAATTGTTGCCTAAAATGCATTTGCAGACAAATCGTTATAATGGATGCTCGGATACGTGATTATGATTGCATCATATACGAAGACATCGCGGAAATTGTGTTCGCAATGAGATTTTGTTACAAAAACATTTAGTAGTTACGATATGTGATGACTGACCTGTCATTACCTAGATACATTGCACACGATTCTTGAATAAATTGTTTACAGACTGTGAGAGAACTTAATGAAATCAAGCTAGTTAAACACTTGCAACTGCAGCGTTTCCGTGTGGTATGCTGCAGCAGCATAGCTTGGTATACTTCGGGCCATATATCTTGGATTCTTGAATTGTGTATTGTGATACCCTCAAAGTAGGTACACACAAAAATGCATACTGCGGGTATTGAGCCTATTGCGAACATTTTGAGTCAAAGATTGAATCGATGTAACATGTCGCAAATTAACTGTGCCATTTTGGAAATGTACAGAAATAAAACGACTCACTATAGCTCCAGACGTCCATTGGTCCTTCCCCATACCCGGGGGCAAGACGGGTAATCTCGAAAGAGAGGGCCTCGGGTATGCTAGGGTGCGAGGGAATGTTCGCTACTATCTCACCTCTGACGACTAAATACCCAAAAACGACGTTCGTTTTAGTCGGGTTGACCGACATATCCTCCTCAACCGAGTCTGGCGGGGGAATCCGTGGGGAGTTTTTCATACGATCAAAAAATATCCTGAAGTAGTTTTTGTGGTCGACGTCGCGAAGAGCGAATATTATGATGTAAGTACCAAGTAGGTAGTTACTACAATAGGTAGGTACTTATGGTAGTTGCCTACTTATTATTCATGATGATGATGATGATGGTGATGTGTACAAATCTGCTATGAACTGAACGCAATTCATCCGCGACGGATGACGTTCGCTCATATGCTCATCCGAAACATTCATCCGAAACTTCGTGTCCGAACGAAAGACGAAGAGCGGAGAGGTGTATAGATGAAATATACGATACGATGACGACCTCCGTGGCGTGGTAGTGAACGCGACTGCTTCGCAGTAGGCGCGGGTTCGATTCCTGCTCAGTGCAAATATTTGTGCACTTGAATATGAATATCTGCATTACATTGGTCTGTTTCTACGTATAATATTATGTATCTATTTACAAAAAAAATGTGTCTAGTAATAATTATCCGCATTCTAGAACCCGTAACACAAGCTAGTTAAAATATGCTTGCCATGAGTCTAAGTATGTCACTTAGACCCATGGCAAGCATGTAGATTGTAAAAAACGACGATAGAGAAAATCTTGCTAATAGGCTACTAACTACTACTAAAGTAACTACTGCTAAAAGTGGGAAAGCCGGGCGGTTGATAAACTTTGTTGTGTGGGCAATTTCACCAATTTCCCCTATACCACGACCGCCATAGATATTGGTATAACGACCGAGACCGACACCGACGGCTTCGTGCTCTCCGAAGCACGGAAACACTCAACCTGTAGCTAGCATATGAGGTAAGTGTGTGTTTGGGCCCCCATGCACCCATAGATGTATTCTAAAATTAGGAATTCAGCACCATCGAAGTTACAGCACACAGGTTGGTTAGCACGTGTGTAGAATCGAACGTTTCTAACACATTCGGCCATGAGGACCTGATGAAGGTCGTTGTGCAACTTATTATACGTATTCGATACATGATGTAGTAAAATAAAAAACCGGTCAAGTGTGTGTCGCACTCGAGCACAAAGGGTTCTATACGTACAATATAATATTGATTGCGTTAATTTAAAAGTATATTTTTGACACAGTTTCGAAATTCAAAAACCATTTATTTTGTACAGGCCGTTCAATCAATCCATTAACCTATTGCAGTTCACAGTATGTTCTCCCAGTCTGCCCCAGTCAATGTTTTAGGTCATCAGTCCACCTGGCTAGGGGGCGCCCTACCTTAAAAAACGTTTACTTACAAAACTGTTTTTTTTTTGTTTTGTTTTAAAAAGACAACTCCCGCACTAGGGAACAAGCACCGTATCGCAGAGGACTTTACAAACATACAACTAACGGACACAAAGTACACTCAGACTCAGAATCACTATTTGTGGATCACACAAATTTTTATCCTGTGTGGGGATCGAACCCATAACCTCGTGCACAGCCGGCGCATACTATGCCCACTGACCCACGGAGGTAGTAAATATATATACTAAATATATTAAAGGTTAACTTGGCAAATGGGTCACTGGTTCGGAAGACAGTATATGATATGAATTTGATACCTCCGTGAATTCCTGAGGAAAAGGTCTTAACCGACAGACAAACATCGAAGTAATCCTTCAAGGGTTCTTTTGTTTTCCTTCTGAGGTACCCTAAAAAATACTGTTTAGATTGATAAATATTCAGATAGCGTTTATAGCATAACTGTAATGCAAACCAACGGCTTATTTACATATAATTTGTGTAAGGAGAAGAGGCCATATTGGTGATTATATTGTACAAACTGTTAGATACTCTTTCTAATAGTTGCGTATCATTCAAATGTAATACGCCGTTGGCTCGGTCAATATGCTTGTTAGCCTCTGGTGGCTGGAGAAATGCATAGAATTATTTTTACTTTATTGTCACCTGTGCCAAAAAATAATCACTTTACCATAACAATGTACCTAATACTTAATAATAGTTATGTCGATTCATCTGTTCTATAGCCAACGACCAGGAAAATCATCAATTCTAGTATCGTGACCATGAAACTGAAGACCACACTATTTATGCATTGATTTTCATTCACATATATCATTGGTGGACGTAATTCTTGAGACATCCTACTATTAAAAGGGGTAGAGTGTTCTACATAACAAAACCTTTCTATCTATTTGGAAAATTTTCTTAGGAATCTGATGACAATCCCAAAGAAAAATATTTTACGAGGCTTCAATTTCACTTCACCTCGCCTGATAGTAAGCTGAAGGCAAAATCTCAGTAAAAAGGGTCACCATTATAAACACTTATAGTGTTACAATTGTGGCGCTCAGCTTGCAGACAGACTCATCAGAAACTTTTTCACGGCACGCTTTATGGACGCGGAACTGTAGGAAGAAGGAAGCACATGAGCTAGTGGACATTCAGAATATGTCAACTAATGCCATCATTGTCGACAGGCAGACACACATTTAATAGATAATTATTGACAAACAAATAGGTAAGTTTAAAAAATATTCTCTACTTTACACAATCGTTAAAGTTGGAACGAGCGCCGGAGCACATGCATTAACAGTTTTTATAACGAAATAATACAAATCTGAAAGTGTAAAATGTAAACTTAATAGCATCTGTATCAATGCGTCTAACCTTTCAAAAGATTGGTGTGAAACTAAGCTAATGTTAAGTGTAATATCCAAGGCTAAAGATACGAGCGATTTACTTCATATTTGTTAATTAACGGACTAGGCTCTATCGCAGACTTTCAACTCGTCACTCCTACAAAAATTGAGTAGGAAATGACGGTATCTCCCGTCCCAATTGACCGATACGAACGGGGAAGTACCTCTGCCTTACTGAATACCGCGGCTAATAATAACTTTGTGTTGGGTCCGGTGGTGATTAGGGCATCCTAAGCTTAGGGTATCGTGCGCTCCCGAAGAGGCATTTCTTTCTATGACAATTATTAGTAATAATTTGCTAGTGTTATCGATTGAATTGTTAAACCGTGGGTGAGTGGTGAATCTCCCTCCCTCCCCCACATCTAGATCGTAAATATTTTGTCCCCAAATCGGTGGCGTGCATTCCGTAGACTTAAACATACCATAATCAAATCAATGTACTTAACTACATACGTACAGAGCAAAGTGCATATAATTTATTTAATTTGAGTACCTAGGCATACAGAGTCTATTTTTTCTATGAAATGCACTCCCACGATTGTTAGGTAAGCTGTTTGAAATGTGTACTACCTACATTCTCTGAACCTTTTCCCAACTCAGTTGGGGTCGGCTTTCCAGTCTAACTGTGATGCGGCTGAACTTCGATATTTTCCGTGAAGCGCTGTCATCTGATCTCCACAACCAATGTTTTAATGACCAATGGCGATATCGAAGTTTCAAATTAGACTAGTTGGACTTTTTGAGGGCTCAAACTACCCGTAACGACTGCCATAGATATTTGTATGGCAACCGGGACAGTCGGCTTAACGTGCTCTCCGAGGCACGACAGTGTAAACAGCCATATTCATGCATACAACATACGCCCCGTGTGTAGCAGTCGCGTGCACTACCGCCATGCCACGAAGGCTGTTTGAAATGAATACTGACTACCCTGTCTAAAAACCCAGTGCATGCCACTACCAGCAACTATATGTGAATAATATTCATGTGTCCAAATATTTGCATTTTAATCAACTATCCACCAAAGATTCTTCAGATATGGTCTCTCAATGGGTGTAAGTGGATTGACTATAGGTATATGAAGAGGTTCGTATTGAGGTCACATATCTTACCAAGGTGACCCTACACCATCTTTATGCAATGCCTAAATAAACGTCAAGGACTATAGCTTTGAAACCTGCGTAGGGTCTCAATTCACATGATTATAGGCGTATGTGCAGGTGTAGCTGACCTGACTAAAAACGGCCTTGTAATTAACTATTATACACCAAACATAATGTTGAAATCATTAATTTGTCGTTAACGGTCATGCGTGACACGCACGAGGCAGCAGACGACCTAACTTTTTATTATAAACTCACACGTATTTCCCCGAAAGGTTACGCAGAGGTGCTGGCACAGCAGGAGGTGGCGAGCCTATTGCCATTAACCGGGCACTTATAAACCTGCGATAAATACACACATAACTTCGAAAGCATCGAAAAGTCATTGGTGTGTGCCATGGTACAAACCTGGGATCGAACCCGAGACCTCGTCTCAGCAGTCCATTACCCATGGCACTAGGCTACATTTCTTCACTCTACTCTAAATTGATTTACCTCTGTGTATCCATCCATCCATCTGGAAATTTACATGAAATTCAATATTTCGCCTGTCACTTATCCCATAGAGAAACTAAAATGTTGAAATGTCAGAATTAATAACATAAGCTCTTATATTCAGTTTTTGACCTTAACATCTAATGATCTACGCCTTAATTGGCCGACGGTACAATTCGTGGTACAATTGAGCATGTCTCTACTTAACTCTAACTGCAAATTCAATCACTATCAAAAGTAAGTAGGATTGGATATTTTTTATAATATATAGTAGTATTATATAGTATATAGTAGTATATATTTTATAGTATATAGTAGTATTTTTTATAGTATATAGTAGTATAGTAGTAGTTTTTATAGTATTTTATATAGTACATTAGAGGTCTTCTTACATTTTAAAAGTAATATGTGTGCATATTTCAATCTTAATTTACTTTCATAGTGTGTTTCTGACTCAGACCGTTGTCGTCCGTCGATATTTGTGTATTGTATCTTGTAAGACAAGTGTTAACTTAACAAATTAAACAGAAAACATAAAAACAATAATATCCTGTGTATCCCTACGGACGCTGACAGTACGAATCTCAGTCATCATTCTCTGAACCTTTTCCCAACTCAGTTGGGGTCGGCTTTCCAGTCTAACTGTGATGCGGCAGAACTTCGATATTTACCGTGAAGCGATTGTCCAATGACCAACGGCGATATCGAAGTTCCAAGTTTGACTGGTCGGACTTTTGAGGGTTCCAACTACTCGTAACGACTGCCATAGATGTTTGTACGGCAACCGGGACCGACGGCTAAACGTTCTCTCCGGGGCACGACCAGACCAGTGCAAACAGCCATATTCATTCATACATTGCATACAACTTTTTGCACCGAGTGGGGATCGAACCCGCGCTCCGTGCGTACACTACCGCCACGCCACGGAGGCTGTCACAGTCCGAATCTCATTATTGAAGTAAATTAAAATTGAAATAACATTTCTATGAAAAGGTGGTGGTAAGGCTCCAGGCTACTAAGTATATTGCTTCCTTAACTCAGACATATTTTTTTTCATTTTTATGACATCTTGTCGAATATTGAAGTACTAATTTGGTAAAGTCAAAAAAATTTACACTCAAACATAAAACATCAAACTAAACTGCCTCCTGATTTTATATTCTATAGACTCATAGGTAGGTAATACTTACACAATATTACGTATGCGATGCGTTTATTGAGCTTAGGTCAATACAAGTCACGAATACCTACATGAGGTTATTAAACATTATCGAGTTGAGATACTACGGAATACCTACTAAAGGAATTGAAATTACACGTTTTCAAAACGTAGAAGTTACTGCATAGCCCAGCAGTGCAGAAGCATAGACAAGAAATAGACTCCCGATACCCTCTGCACCACTATTAAATGCCTCCTGCCCGCTTAAAAAGTCGATGGAGCTTGTTGAGGACCACCCTGTTCACAGACAGTCCCCCACAGCGAGCAAGGGAGCAAAGATGGGCAGACACACCTTCAGTAACGGCAGATATTCATCACACCTAACGAAAGCCTGCCGCCTGGACATCATCTCCAGTGGCCAACTTGGAAGTCAATAAATCGCCTACGGACCCAAGTTGGTTGCTGCAGGGAAAATATGGCGAAATGGGTCTATATCGAGTGGTCCATGCCGCACACCCTAGGAAAACAACGAATGGATTTCATCAAGAAGGGCTCCCCAAACGCTCCTACAATTTGTAGAAATAGCCACGTAAAAAAGAGGGTTACCCCTTCTTAAATGTACACAATGGAACCAAGAGGGTCTATGTGTCCGTGAAAAGTTCAGAGCACGCCAAAACAAAGTTGGATAAAAATAGCATTTGACTCATAAATTATACATGTCTTATAGGTTTAGCAATATTGTTTTCTGCATAATATCTGCATGATTGATGTCCAACCTTGAACTTCGTGTCAAAACAAAATGGCTAAATATAAACTAGAATAAAAATCCAATATTCAATGTCGCGAATAGGCGACACCAATTAGATCGATAGTATAATTTGTGTAAAACAATCCTGTCATGTTAAAACTACGAAGAACTTGGAATTGAATTTGAATTTTGAATTTGGAGTTTAACGAACAAATTTTCATTTTCATTCGTCCTATTACTGTGATTTGGGTTAAGTGTGTTTGACTACATTAATTGGTGTTGACTTAAATATTGAGTTAGCATACATTCTTAGACATTTAAACTTAGAGGCTTCTATTTTCATAGCTTATTTGAAGAAAAAATAAAATTCAAATGAAATTATTAATTTATTTCACAATTGTCATATTTTAGCAACTTTATAAGTAAAAGCTTCAAACTTTATTAATTTGTCTAAAGTTTGTATAATGTTCTTTAATTTAAACAGTAGTAAATTATATAATTAATCTTGTATCTATCATCATCATTCCCTGAACCTTTTTCCCAACTCAGTTGGGGTCGGCTTTCCAGTCTAACTGTGATGCGGCTGAACTTCGATATTTTCCGTGAAGCGACTGCCATCTGACCTCCACAACCAATGGTCTAATGACCAATGGCGATATCGAAGTTCCAAGTTAGGCTGGTTGAACTTTTGAGGGCTCCAACTACCCGTAACGACTGCCATAGGTGTTTGTATGGCAACCGGGACCGACAGCTTAACGTGCTCTCCGAGGCACTTATAAACCTGCGATAAATATATAATAATCTTGTATCTATACACTATGTAATTTTATTAACTATTTAAATATAACTGAATATAATTTTGGAATAGTTGTGTTGAAAAAAAAAGAATGGTCACGTCTTATTTGACCTGTAGTCCGCGTTAATTTACTCTCAGTCTCAAACAGTTTTTGCGCTATCTTTTGAGGATAGCACCACCGTTGAACCTCCTACTATCCTCAGCTGTCTATCCCAACCATAAATTAACAATCCGTATACCTGGTACCACCGCTAAAACCGGTGGAGGTAATAATGTTGGACTCGAACCGACTAAAATGCACACTGTCTATGGGTCTTTGATTACTGGAGGTGTAATAATACAAGTTTATAAGTGTTATCGCAGGTTTATAAGTGCCTCGGAGAGCACGTTAAGGCGTCGGTCCCGGTTGCCATACAAACATCTATGGCAGTCGTTACGGGTAGTTGGAGCCCTCAAAAGTCCAACCAGCCTAACTTGGAACTTCGATATCGCCATTGGTCATTAGACCATTGGTTGTAGAGGTCAGATGGCAGTCGCTTCACGGAAAATATCGAAGTTCAGCCGCATCACAGTTAGACTGGGAAGCCGACCCCAACTGAGTTGGGAAAAAGGTTCAGGGAATGATGATGAGGTGTAATAATACAAGACATATATCTCTCGCACCCGCAGACCCGGGGACATCCTTTTTTGTGATAACCCTCTTCCCCTAATTTGGGAACCATGGTGGCCCCAACTAGCCCCCTGGTATGGGGAATCGCACTTTGGCGCATCTGGACTAACATGGCGATAAGTGAAAACTTCTTCAAATGTGGGTAATTTATCATTTATAAGATAGATTGGGTACGGTCATATTGATTAATTATGGAGCATAGGTATTATTATAAAAAGCATACTTACTTACGTAATTAGGGTAGGATTACCAATTAAAGTGATTTATGTCAAAGACTTCTATTTATGTCCAGACGTGGTCTAGACCAGTTGTCAGTCTAGATTAAAATATGTCTTTGGCTATTAATAGATGCCAAAGACAATAATACAATCTATTTAATCTAGGCTATTTTTTTATATAAATATAAAAACGAATCGCGAACTATGTTGGTAAGCACAAAACTCGAATACGGCTGTGCCAATTCGAGTAATTCTTTGTTTATTTGTTTCTTGAACTCTACGGAAGGCTTTTATGGGGCAGCGGGAACGGGATCAGAAGACCAAGTAGCGGGAACGCGATCAGAGGTCCACGCGAGCCACTGGCAACAGCTAGTTAAGAAATAAATTGTACAGATCAAGAAATATAATCCATTTTGATCATCCTTCATTCATTTTCCTGGTCCTTTAAGCGGGGCGTGAAAAAGCATCTGATGAGGCCGTCAAGCTGAGCGCCACCATTGTAGCACTGAACGTGTTTGCAATGGTGACCCTCTTTCATGAGACTTTGCCGAGAAGTCAAATTGATGTGCCAAAAATAAAAAAAATCATGCTATCTATCATCTGCAAAACTACAAACATTCCTATCACTCTTACTTTTCAAAGTTGCGGCATACAGTTCGCATAATTGGTATTCTCGAGAGATTAATTACATGTTTTACGTATAAAAAACACTTTATTGAACGACCATATTGTACATAAATTAACTTATTACATAGAAACACAGTAATTATAAAAATAATGTGAATGTAGCACTCCGAAGGTCGCAGTCCAGACGTCTCACGCATTCGACTATTCGACCGCGGTGTGGCCGATTGGATTCGCTAATTACCCCATCAAATTAAAGAGGACGTTACAAGAATAAATATGTATATTCCGTAAATGGTATTGCATCATTAGTCGGATAACTGGTTTTATAGCTTACCTAAGGTTTTTCTTAATTCTAACGTAACCGCAAACTATGACCCAGCAGAGATAAAACAGTGACATCAGAAAATATAAACTTTTTTCTAACTTCCTGTGTTTAACCAAATTAAAAACTTAAGTTGTTTGAAATAAAAAGATTTATGGACACTTAATTATATTGATAATATTCTAGAATGTATTATAAAGCACTAGATCTAAGCTATACTTAATGAATATTATTTATTGATTAAAGAATTCGGATATATAGTGACCTAAATGCATGTTTTTGTAATACGAGTAAATCATGTGTGATGCCTACCATTTGGATCTGTAGCTGTGCATAGAAAATTTTCTATGCACAGCTAGCTAATATTATTATTATACATGCAGTAAGATATTTTTATTGAACATGCTTAGGTATACCAAGAAGAATGGATCACAAACAGATCCAAAAAAAAGCCCGCTGTGTTTCTTGCCTTGTCTTCGCAGGTCGGGGCTGCGTTTCGAACCGGGGGTGGTCCATTTGCTTACTAATTTCCAAAATATTGCTGATATTGACGTTATGTAAGTTCCGTTTAATGGTCTATACAGAATAAATTATTTTTCATTTGATTTTGATTTTTGCCCGGTAAGCAGCTAGAAGTACTGGATCCCTGTTCTGCTATTTTTTAACTATAGTCACGACACGACACGACTGAGAACAGAAAAACTGCCAGGGCATTTTCGACTTTATTTAACATTACCTCAATGTTCAAAATGAAATGAAAAGAGTTTATTACACCGCTACATTACACTCTACACAATGACATTTAATTTTGAAATTTAACCGAGTAGCGTAGAGTCCATAATTAAATTTCATTCTTTGTAATCTCAGTTCCTTGACAATGGTTGACAATTAGTAGAATCGAGGACCGGTCGGATTTGAGGTCGATGGGGAGGCCTATGTTCAGCAGTGAATGTCCTATGGCTGAAATAATGAGGATACATTGAGCAGATATTTTGAGCTCACGATTTCCGACGTTTAAAATTAATGTATAAATTACTGAAGGCAATTAACCTTCGTGTATATGTGCATTCGTCTGTCAAACATGTGTCAAACTGACAAGATACTTTTGCCTTGTATTATTTTTAATGGAAAACCCTGATGTTGTGGGCTCCTTGGCAGTTAAATACCTCGTGGCCGCTGTCGGTAATATCGACGGTGGCTTAATGGTTAGAAGTCAGCCTTACGATTTAGAGATCGCGGGTTCGAAACACTACTACTACTAATTCAGATTAACTATTGGTACTATTAATTACTTTGAGGTATGGTATTTAAGATTCTTTAATTTTCTCGAACAGATCACCTGGTACTATAGTTACTCATCATCAGACAGCAGTCGCTCCCCTAAAAACCAAGACAAAACCCATAAGGATAGTCTCTTCTATCTACTAATTCGCGGTCTCCACTCTCGGATTCGTTTACGATCATCGCTGCATCGGTCCTTTGGCAAAACTAGAACCTCCATGTTCTACATGGTCCGCAGCTCGAGTGTGAAGCCCCTATTTCTCCGTGCGAGAATCCTCACGGATACCCCTGTCGAAGACGGTGAGGGTGGTTATGTCGGACTCGAACCAACCAAAAATGCACGGCCGTTTCCAGTCACACTGGTGTTGCAAATGTCCATAGACCACGGTAACCACTTTCAATCAGGGCCTCGATTCTCTAATTGTTAACCATCGTCAGGAGATTGAGATTACAAAAAGTTTTATTTAATTTTGGAGCCTAATTCAACACGGGTAAAGTTCAAAATTAAATAACATTGTGTACTTTGTGTAGAGTGAATGACGATGTAATAAACTCTTTTTCATTTCATTTTGTACATTAAGATAATGTAAATAAAGACGAAAATACCATGACAGTTTTTGTGATCCGAGTCATGTGACTATGGTTTACAATTAGTAGAATCGAGGTCCAGGTGGGCAATCAGGTAGGTGAAAAATAGGTAAACAAACCGTAGAAAATACTTAAAATTCTTTGCCGATATGTCAATGTGCACTTCATAATATGCCAATAATTTGAACAAACATCCGCGTAACGATGAAAGTGAAATTAGAAATGATATAAGAATTTTTTGTTTTCACGTTTTGAGTTTTCTAATTTTGTTGTAAGCACAATAAACTATCGCTATTAAATTATGAATTGATGATTAGTTTAAATATTTATACAATAACCAGAAATCTAGATTTTCACCTTTCATTTATAGCTGTTGATCGTGACTCCGCCTGGCGCAGTGCAATATGGATAGGGCTTAGATGTCACCCACATACGGTACACATAATTCCATCAAGAACCAAGCTGTTCGGTGAGTCTTTCCTCTGCCGCACCATTAAGACTTGGAATCCCTTACCAGCGCACGTGTTCCCTTCTTCCTACAGTCCCAGGTCGCGGGGCGTGAAAAAGCATCTGATGAGGCCATCAAGCTGAGCGCCACCATTGTAACACTGTACGGGTTTGTAATGGGGACCCTCTTTTCTGAGACTGTCTTCTACTCTACTCTGTCGGGATCCACGCGACATTTGTTACGACATGTAAGACCGCGGTCGCCTGGAGGTATGGATAATGTGACGACCTGCTGTGACGAGGTCTTGGATTCGATCCCAGGCCTTACCATGGCACACACCAATGACTTTTCGATGTTTTTCGAAGTTATGTGTGTATTTATCGCAGGTTTATGAGTGCCCGGTTAATAGCAATAGTTTCGCCACCTATTACATTGGGACCTAAACACAAACTGGCGAATTCGGGGATATAGGCGTAAGTTTATGAGTTTATGTACGTAACATCTATTATATTATACGAAGGCACAGATATACGTTTTTGAAATTGGACGAGCCACCTGCAGTCAGGAAGTGAATGCCGTTGATAATATAGAAAGTAGACGTAGTTCGCTCATCTTTAAACAGTAGAAATGTGACGTGATTTACCCATCCCAGGAGGAAAGGAAAAGTCGTCTGTTCTGTTAGTCTGATAGATGTTAATAACACTAGTTAGTGATACCTAGTTTACATTGCAAAGGATATTGTAACTGCATTAATTGTGTTATTTACTGACGGCCTCTGTGGCGTGACAGTACGCTATACAGGAGGTGCGGGTTCGATCCCCGCTCAGTACAAATATTTCCCAGATCTTGACTTTCCCAATTTTGCACATGGTAAATTTTTCACATTCCCTACAACATTGGCAGTCGTTACGTGTAGTTGGAGCCTTCAAAAGTTCAACTAGCAACCTAACCACTGAACTTTGATATCGCCAATTAGGTTGTCGAGGTCCAATGACAGTCGCTTCACGGAAAATATCGTAGTTCAGCCGCATCACCCCAACTGAGTTGGGAATAGGCTCAGAGAATTATGATAATAGTGTTAATTACAGTTTTATTTGTATCCGGTTGCCTAATATATTTGGCAGATGATAATTGGTACATACGTACAAAAGTGATCACCGCGGCCTATGGACATTGAACACGCACACGCACACTCGCACGCAAACGCACATGCACCCGCACACACACAGACACACGCACACACACACACACACGCACACACGCACGCATGTCTGCGCACACGTAAAACTTAAAACACCCCGTCCTTTTTACTTTGTCGGTTAAAAACCCCATAGGTATAGTATTCACTTCGAAACACTACAGTCCATGCTGTTCTCATAAGTCATTGGTATTAAATGATTTATAATGGAATACGTACTTACGTAGGTCAAGATCAAAGAGTTGAAACGTTTAGAAATAACGTTCTTTGTATAATTATGTGAAGTTCGGTCATTTGCATGTGTGTCGCCATATACCATTAAATGTACAAAAATATATAAATCATCACTCAATGCCACGTTATTGAAACATTGCAATGAAAACAATAAAGTTATAGGCATTACATGGCGGAAATCTATTACAAGAAAATATATTGAGGGAGAGAGGGGAACTCACCACTCACCCACAGTTTACCAATCCCAACGATAGTAATAGCAATATATTACTAATTGTCGTGAAAAAAAAAGACGTGCTAAACCGCACCCCTCAAAGCAAAGAAAAAGATTTCTTACCCGTAGAGAGATGGTGTTGTATCGTATGTGCAAAATTCCAGCATTTGCGGAAACCTAGACTCGTGTTTCGCCTAAACACGAGGCTTCTTCAGGAGCGCTACAAAGCGCGTTTGATAAGATTCAAGGAAGAATTTTGAAGAATTCAAGGAAGATTGAAGGAAGTATATAATTCGCACTTGCGAAATATTGCACATACGAAATTATATCTCCTACCCTATTATAGCTTTTATGTCGGCAACTCTTTCATATGAGGTGGAAGTTATATAAGTATGAGTATTATATTATAGAAACGTAAATACTTTGAAAAACCCAACCTACTGATATCTTCAGGAGCACTTCCGGGCGAGTTATAATAATTTCGCGATTCTATTCATAGCTTAGTACTAGTTGACCTGCGCAACTTCGTCCGCGTCACCCCGTTCGTGCACTTTCCACTTCTGCTCGGCACCAGTTGGTTGCAACATGACGTTATAATATAAACCTTCTTCTTCAATCACTCTATGTATTAAAAAAATTACATTAAAATCCGTTGCGTGGTTTTAAAGATTTGAGCATACATAGGGATATAGGGACAGAGAAAGAGACTTTGTTTTATACTATGTAGTGATGTCGAATTATTCAAGCGAATAAAATATAAATATTTTTTATATACATCAAGGTGACTGTAGCACTGACTCCTCATTTCGCCACAGTTTCACATGGCGCTCGGGTATAGCCTTTTAATTGTTCTGAAGTTATTACCTTTGAGTGACAATGTAACTATTACTAGAATCAGATTATATATATTATTATCATTGTGAAATCTTTACAAAAGAATTAACCGGTAGCTGGTAAAGTTATGATGTAGGATATTATCGGGAAAGACACCTTTGGCTGAATAGAGTTTAAAAAAAATTATAGATAATATGTAGATAGAGGACCGCGGTAGCCTAGTGGTATGGGTAATGGACTGCTGAGACGAGGTCTTGGGTTCGATCCTAGGTTTTACATTGGCACACACCAATGACTTTTTGATGATTTTCGAAGTTATGTGTGTATTTATCGCAGGTTTAATAAGTGCCTGGTTAATGGCAGGCTCGCTCCTACTACATTGAAATGTGGGTGCTAGCACCTCTGCCTACCCCTTAGAGAATATAGGTGTGAGTTTATGTTATGTAATGTTATATTTTTTCATCCCAGCAGGGTATGCCTCGTTTATGCCTATATTTACGTTCATCCTTTGACTTATTGCTCAATTTATTACAAGTCAAGGCCGTGATTGTCAATTAGACATTTATTTTCGCTTCATTTTACATAATTTATGCCTTTATATTGAAAAATAAGACGGAGTTATCAAAGGCCTAGGTTAACATATTCACATAAGTACATGTCATAAATATTTTAATGAATAATTTGTTGGCATAAGTGGAATTAAGTTATAGTACAATAAAGTAAGATCAATTAAGGGGCAAACTTGGGAAAGAATTCTAGCAGCAATTTTTTTTGTAATCTTTGAAGAAGGTCACAGTCTGAATTTTGTTTCACCTGATAGTCCTTGCGTTATCCGCCATCTTGAATTAATGGATGAATTGTTTTTTACTGAATAAGACGTCTAATTTTTATTTCTCATAACAAAGTTGTTCAGAACTAAATTTCCTACAATTTTTCTTCATATCATTGTTACCAAGAATCGATATTTTTGATTTATCACCCAAAAAGGTCGTGAGATTTATTTGACTCAAAAATCATTTCTTTTTAATTTTATATACATCCTTACTACTTAAATTCAATAGATTAAAAAATACGCTTATATAACAGAAGAGAATTATAAATTTTTGGAACTGACATACTATTAACACCTAAATGACACATATTTAGTTAAACGACAAAATATGTATCATTCTCCATTGAAAATTATGTTCTACATAATGCCGACCAGACAAATTGTCAACTGTTTCAAAGAACTGAGAAGACTCCTGGGAGCGAACTCAGCGAACGTCCATTTACTTAGTAGATATCTACATAAACCCTAGTCCAATGCCAATGTAAACATTATGACAATGTGTAACAATTGTTACACTCGTAAAATAATACCAGTTAGAGCAAATAGGAAAAAATAAATCACCGGTGAGTCTACAGCTACTGTCCGTGAGTTAGGGTCAGTTCACACCGAGACGCGACGCGACGCGATGATGTGCACACTCTAATAGAGCAACTTCAAATACACTTTACTTACAATACGAAAAGATACACATTTTATTTTGAGAATTCAGAATACGTTGCATTATGCAGCACTGCGCCTCGAGATGTCTAGCGACGTATCGCGCCGCAGCGGTGCATCGCCGGTACAGTCACCCACAATAATATGTATACACTTTGGAACCTTGTCACAATAATAAATCACAAGTCAATAAATGACAAGAAACGGTTAACTTTGATAAGTTTAATATGGAAAAGTTCTAAAACGTATACATATTATTGCAGGTGACTGTACGGAGGACATGCAAGAGCAGTGCAACTTCTCGTTATGCCGCGCGACGCAGCGCGACGGCGACGCCCGCCGCGAAACGCAGTCTGAGGATAGATTCAAGCATCGTCGCGTCGCGTCGCGTCTCGGTGTGAACTGACCCTTACACGACGCCGTCACGTAACTCACCACAATACGTGTTAATTGTTCAACACAATACACAACAAACGTGTTATGACATCGTAAACCTTCCCAACACCGCTCTGATGCACAATGTCGATAAGATAAAGACTGGTGATTTGCAGCAAATAGAGTAAGTAGGTACTAAACATCTGAACTGAAAGGAGAACATTTTTAGAAGGAATACATATACATAATATCACGCCTATGTCCCCGAAGGGGTAGGTAGAGGTTGTTTTGTAAATACATAACATAACATAAACTCACGCCTATATCCCCGAAGGGGTAGGCAGAGGTTGTTTTGTAAACACATAACATAACATAAACTCACGCCTATATCCCCGGCAGAGGTGCTAGCACCCACATTCCGCCAGTTTATGTTTAGGTCCCAATGTAATAGGTGGCGAGCCTATGGCCATTAAGCGGGCACTTATAAACCTGCGATAAATACACACATAACTTCGAAAGGCATCGAAAAGTCATTGGTGTGTGCCATGGTAAAACCTAGGATCGAACCCGAGACCTCGTCTCACCAGTGGAAAAATAACAATTACCTCTATTACAGTTCGTATAGTTGTCGGTAGATGACTCCCATCATCACCCCAAAGATGGTTGTATAGGAGAATTTTGAATGCTTCAGACCTGGCTTCGTGGTTTAACGGTCAGATCGTTTCCCTTGTATAGGAATGTATGGCATGTACGAATAAAATAAAAATAAAAAATAAATTACTTACTTTGCCGGTCAAACCGAGTTTTAAATAGTTAAACCGAGTTTTAAAGGTATTCCAGTCGCAGCCCGCTCAGTTTCTTGCTGGAGTATTCTTAGGTCGGGGCCGCGTTTTGAACCGGTGCGGTAGTCCATTTGCTCACTGATCTATGAAATGTTGTTGATATAGACGTTTTGTAAGTGCCGTTTAATGGTCTATATAGAATAAATGTTTTTTTGATTTGATTTGAAGTAGACACAGGCTACTGGCTCACCATATAAGTTCTCATGAAGACTCCTCGATAAGGTGCAAAGTAAGACTCACTTAAGGTAGGTATAGTAGCTATAGCCGTCCGGGACATATATTTTTGATTTGGAATGAACGAATTTTCTGGGATGTATTGATACTCCTAGCTTACAAAATAATTAGGAGAACAACTAGGGCAAAATATATATATATCAGTTTGAACTTGACACATAATTTCGTGGACAATTCGTAAATGTTCAACCAATTATACGACTCATTAGTCGGTATAATTTGTACAAAGAAATACTATACCTTCCACATATTAGTCTTATTTCATACAAGAGAAGCCATAACATACATTATTTGACCTTCGTTTGTTTAAGTACTGGTTTGTATAATTACAAAAAATAAATTATGAAGAAAACTATATTCAAAATAAGATTTATGTTAGTCTATGCATTAAAAAATTAGACAAGTATTATTAAACCAAAATAATCCCAATACCACAGAATATATAAATAGCACCTACTACGTACTAACAACACTAAAATGAAGGAATATAAAGTAGTACTTACTTATTCCCAATAATCCCTAAACCCTTGTATATGTTACGAGCATGTACGTACGTGAAGTCCGGGGTTCGAACTTACAACCTCTTGATTGCGAGAATGAAGTCTTAACCACTAACATGCCATCACTTCAATTAAATCGTACCTACTATAACACAGATTAAAAAAACTAATTTCAAATTAAGAAGTATAATAGCCAACCCATACACCTATTCAATTCAACTGTACACAAAATATGACACTCTAATCACAACGAAATATGAAAATACTAAGCCTCAAAGCGACAAGACCCTTGACCTCGCGGATCAATCATAGAAAAATGTGAAAAAAATATCGCATGATGCCCTCCAATTAACCAAAACTTCCTATTCGGATGGTAGGATCTCCCGTGCTTACACAACCAAAGCTATCCTTTCTCCGCCCCACCGCGGCCACTGTATAGTATATATCACCAGGCGCCATCCATGAACATCACACTACTTCGCCACATACCGAAGTGACCCATCACAACCTATACATCATGAAAGCCTTCGTAGCGGTAAGTCCAGTGAAGTGCCTGTGCTTGTGAATAAAAAAAAGAAATAAAAAAGTGATAAGTGCCGTGTCGTTCCGAAATCAAATAGTGCATCGGGAATCGTGTGTGTTCGTTATTTCGAATTTGGAATGTGATTTAAAAATAATAGTTCACCTAATGCACTTTTGACTTCAGAACTTTACAAGTTATTTCGGAACGGATAAAATCGTGTTTGGAACTTATAGTTTTTTGTCAAGACAAGATAATACTTTTACATCTCAATCTTCAATCGGCACTGTCATATTATGTGAAAAAATCTAAAGTGCCATTTTGAACTTTATGGATATGGTTTGCAGATTACTACAATCAATATGATTTACAGTCTTATTATACACCTACCTACGGGTAGGCATGTTCGAAACACGATTTTAATCTAATCCCGGCAACGTTTTTTTATTTATTGTGACAACAGCTTGCATCGATTAGAGTAATGACATCGATAAGAATCGTAATTTACAAACCATAAAATGTCCGTGTGATATTGTTTGGTTTTATTTCCTCTGTATTGTTTTACAGTCATTAGAAGTGGCTTCTGTATAGTCTTTATAGCAGTATAAAAAGTATATAGACATATAATTTAATATCACACTATATTATTGTAAGACAAAATAATTAATACTTTATGAAAAAAATACATAGAAGCTTAAAAAAAATACATCAAAAACTATAAAAAGAATCAAAGAAAAAGATCAACGTAGGTATACGAAGAAATTCAGTTACAAGTTCAACAATGTCAACCTTTCACCTCAAATTAAAGTCTTCTTCCAAACTTATGAGTGAAAGTTGAACCTTAAATTCCCAGCCAATTAAAAATCGATATAATAAATCTATGGTACACAAGAGTCCATTCATGTGTCAAAACGAACGCAATTTAAATTATTTCACACATTTGCCGTCCTATTGTGTGTGTGTACAAGGCTTTTTGTCACGCCATTTTTGTCTCTCATTAGAATACTAGTTTCATTTCTTTGAAATATTATAACAATGGGCTCTTCCCATAACATCGCACAACTTTAAGGCTTAAACATTTAGACTGTAAATAAAAATGCTTCATCCGTGAGAAGTTATAGTATTTTCTATCATACTTATTTGTCTAAGTTTTTCGTACAAAATATGTGGTATATAAATATATTTTATTTTGAATTTGCCTTCTCTCGTATGTAGTGATTTCATACGCGTATTTTTCCGTTAGTCACCTTTTACTTAACAACCCTTCGGACGAGATGGGGTGGTGATATGGTTTCTCTGTCACCCCACGGATAATAACAAATGGGTGCTACAATCAAATATGCTAGTTCATTTTAGTAAACCTCAGTTTTGCTTTCAAAGCACTTAGAGATAGAAGTGTCAATTGTAAGAAACACCTAGACTTCACACATCCATCCCAAACCACATATCATATTGCACGTAAAATTACAAATTTACATAAACACGTCATTTGAAATGGCAATAACAATATTACTGTTGACGCGCATCTATACATTACGTAATAACCAACCATAGAACATCAGTCCAAGTCGAAGGATAGAAGGGCCATTCTCATAGCAAAAATCTATTGAAAAAATGTCTAAAACGGTCATTTACGAGATTGAGATTGGATCTAGGCTGAATTTGAATTAATAAAATCGACAAAATTAAACATTAAGGAAGAAACATGATCTTTCTAGAATGAAGAGTCCCTCTTAGTCCGGAAAAATCAGAAAACGATTGATGGCATCCTTAAATGAGTCAATAGGAGACTTGCAGCTACTACTAGACTTGGGATAATTCTACTTTTTCGAACTCGAGTTCTTACTCTTTGACTCACTTTCTCTGCGAATCGTGATGGGTTCAACGTTGTGCAGTTGGTAAAGTGGTAATTTATTAATTGTGCAAAACTCAGTTATTTATAAAGATGATTATTGTCAATGAATGACATGAAGCTATTAAAAAAAAAACAATTAAAAAACATAAAGTTCGGATAGGTATAGATATAAAATTTTACTGATTATACAGCAAAGAATATAGTTGAAATAATATAGTCAATTGAATTTGAAAAAATAGAAAACTACGTAAAAACCAGTACATTACGATAAAATCTGATCTCACTTTCCGAACGATTCTCAGGGTTTTACTTTCGAATGTCGTCAATTATTTTATTTTATTTATCCTCATTACAACCTCCATTAAAAAAACAGGTATCAATCAAATAATTAGCTTTTAAACTACGCAATTGTCTATTAAGATCATTAACAAATCAAATATTAAGCAACTAACACAGTTCAATCTCAATTATAAACTTATCAAAAAAGGCATAAGCTCCAACAATCATACAAAATTGTCATATATTTCCATTTTATATGAACTTTCATTGGCATTCTTTCATTCTATTTTCCATGGCTATGAAGAACTTTGATACGATTACGAAAGAATATTCTAATGTACCATCCTGACGTAATTGAATTGATTCTAATCATGATCGTAACTTGTGTTCACAATTTAAAACGTGAATCCTAACGTGTTTTTTTTATAAATTTGACATTAGAGACAGTTCTATTCGAATTCCGAATAAACAATATAACTTTTATTTTTAAATATGGCATTGACACAAACAACGAGCACACCACACAGAAAGAAAAGGAAAAAGGTAGAAAGTTGATGAATAGACCTGCTTTGACGGATTGGTCAATTAATCATATATACAAAAGATCGATCGATTGATGGACATAAGTATGCCAATAATAGCAAAAATTGCTTCTATTGTAAAGTACTCGAGTTAAACCTACTAGCGTACCCTTCAGTACATTCATTTTATTTCCTCCATTTCCTTCAAAATATTATCAATTTGATGGGCCACCTATTATATTTCCACTACATTCCTGTCCGCTTGTGTCACGATTAAGAAGATAGCCAATGTTACATCACAGATAATATTATATCTAGTCATAACATCTTCGCGATGATCATCAAAGACGCTAATGGTGGCGCCGTGACTGCCGCCGGAAATGGAATCTTGTGACGCAATGCGCCTGAGCATGTCATAGTGCACTTCGCAACGCGGAGAGAAATCTACTTGTGATGAGACTTGGGCTTGGGTCTATTGTATGTCAATGAGTCTATAGCTTGCGGGCATGTAGATGAGGCTTTATAAAAAAAACTATTACATTAATTTATTGTTAACCTTCTGTTCTGTAGTTCTGTTGTTAACCTTACATAAAAGTAATTATGAGCTCGATGTACTTAAGGTCAAAAGTGCACATTTTTTATGACTTCGTATGTCGCGTAGTTTCTTACAACAAACTAATTTACGAAGAAGTGTTCCATAAAGATCGGAACTACTTTAGGGCTAACTGTTTTTTTGTATCAAAAGTTAATTGAGCATATTACAGTAAGAATTTGTTCTATAAATAGAACATCAAATTATAGAAACGACAAATTGTCAATATAGTTAAAATAAAAGCAATCACGCTTTGCAGTTTCTAACGGAAGCATAAAATAACAACAAGAAATTGACTTCCACAGGCCTATGTCCAACAGTGGCAGCAGGTTAATTGATAGTCACTGAACAACTTAAATCTAACGAGCTCACAAAGTAAAGAACATTAAATAATGAGAAATTACAAACATAATTACACATATCCTGTTCAATGCAATAATATAAGTAGAAAAGCAATGAAAGGTCTACCTAATTCAGACAAGTACAGACTTCCTGGTGTTACTAGTGTCAAAGTTCACGTTCGCACAGA
The DNA here is from genome assembly GCA_963691645.1 of Pelosia muscerda. Lineage (NCBI taxonomy): Eukaryota > Metazoa > Arthropoda > Insecta > Lepidoptera > Erebidae > Pelosia > Pelosia muscerda. The sequence continues at coordinate 1,086,562 of OY829114.1, read as the reverse complement.
TATCGCAGGAGCTGAGCATCGCTTGTGATGCAATAAGACCTTTTCTTCCCAACAAATGACCCCGCTTTCACCTGAAAACATTGTTTTACAATTGCCCTAGGGACAATTTATTGTCATCAATATTTGTAGCTTTTGTGGGACATTTTTTTTGTCCACGAATAACATCAAAAACCTGTAGCGTTTTAGGCTATAAAAGTCAGACTCAATTGTAGGTATGTCTTAACAGAGATAAACTTTATGATGTTAAGGTAATTGGTACAGATTCACCTTTTCTTGTTACAAGTAAATTAATAAATATATGATCTTGTAACAGCGCAAATTAATTAATTTGCGTCAATCATTGAAGCCATTTCACTCCTTCTGTGTGTCAAATGGTAAAATCTTTAAATGACATCCGAAAAAGTCCAAATCTTATTAAAAGTCTGAAATAGGACGCAATTTTTGGCTAGATATATTTTCTAAAACCTAGATTCGAATCACAATTCATATTAATTCCATCTGTATTCTGGTATTCTTAAGGTAGTTATTTAAAAAAACTGATAAAACCGGTAATGCAACATCTGCAAAAACCCATAGAACAAGTTTTCAAAGAGTTTAGTCTACTAATAAACAGGGTTACGTCAACAAAGCACAATCGAAAAATAGAAATTCTTCATTAGAACATCTTATTAGAAATCTCTTTGGCTTCTTACCTGTTAAAATACTTGACATCAATCAATTCTCTCAAACAAGTCTAACTAATAAATAAAATACAAGCGTTTTTACGTAACTATTCATTTACAAATGTTATGACAGGCCCCGTGTTAAACAAATATAAATTCAACGAAATCTTTGAGTAGGTTCTTCACAAATATGAGCATCACGATTAACTTTTAAATTGAATTGACTTATTTTTAAACGTCAAATCATATCATTATCTTTGTCTCTGTATTCATTACTCTGTAACAAATACTTGGACACTGTTTTTAATTTATCATTCTCAATGTCAATTTCAATTGTCAATTTCAAGCGGTGATAAAGTTATGCTACTTAATAACTAGAAACTAAATTCATTTACTACATTAAATACAGAAGGTGCTTCAAATAGTCATTATTTCATTAATACGGATGTTAATGTAGTTCGATGGCACTAGTCTTTGCTGCTACCACTTACTACTACATATATAAACTATATTGACAGAATATTGTCATTGTTCAAAGATTATGTCACTAGTGATAATTCAATTCTATTCTGCAATAGGACAAGTCACTTCTATAAATATATGGTTATGTGTTAATTATTATTTGGTTACTAGCCTTACGATGCGTGGGTTTGTGCAAATATTGAATCTGTTATATTTGAGCTTAACATTATCATCATGATAAACGGCTCATTCAAAATACACTTGTCACTTTTTTACAAATATGTTAAGCAGTTTTAAATTCGGAACCAATTTTGATGAAGTTTCTTCTTTCACAGTGCATAGCCCTCGCGTTGGTAGCTTGCGCAAGTGCCGAGCCACCATCCGGATACAACTACAACCGTCCATCTGGTGGTGGCGGCGGTGGATACAGCGGTGGCAGCGGTGGTGGCTACAGCGGTGGTGGTGGCGGTGGCCTTATCGGCGGTGGCCCTTACAGACCCGTACCTTCTGGATACACCACCTCGGAAGGCCAGAACGTAGACCCTCAACTCCTTGAGGAAATCAAAAACATTCTCCTGAAAGAAGAAGCTCAATCTGGCTCTGGCCGTGGACACAGCGGTGGTGGTGGTGGTGCCCCATCTTCCTCCTACGGTGCTCCATCAGCTTCCTACGGACCTCCGTCCACCAGCTACGGTGTGCCATCAGCCCGTGTGGTCGGCATCGTTCTTGATGGCGTCCGTCAAGCTATCCAGGTCGCTCAATACGAGCAGTCCGGTGGCTCATCCGGCGGTGGCTACCCCGCGTCCGGTGTACCCTCCGGCAGCTACGGCGCTCCCTACTAAAATACCAAATATATCCGAACTTGACCAGTTTTTAGACGGAATGAAAACAACAATATCAGTATTACGAACGTCTGAATGCAGAAACCACTTAAAGTTCGGATAAGTTGACGTCATTCGGGTTTGCTCACACCAACTGAGGAGTTCGAATGTTTATTCCAATCGGCCGGCCGTCACGTACAATGTAGGTGATGCCGGTGCTGGGCGCTGTCATCGCTCTGGCCAACGCTTGCGACTGTGCACGCACTCGGGTGACCATGTTCCAGCGGCTAACCAGTCGCTAGTTGCTCACTTTGACAACTGTCAGAAATGCCAGCTTGACATCCGTTGAACTGTCAGTTTGACAGCTGTGTAATTGTGCAACGGAAAGCGAAGTGGCTAGCCGCTGGCTCTATTCACATTGTATAAAGTTATTGATAAGGCTAGCTTAATATATTATTAAGTTTGTGTTTTTATTTTACAAAAAAAAAAAAAGAAAAAATAAATACATTTCGACACCGTATACTTACTGTTTTTTAATGGACTTCACCTTACTGCTGGAACTAAACTTGAATAAGACAGATGGAATATTCACAACTACGATATTTGAAGAGACTAAAGTACACGAATATACGAGAAACTTGTATACTGTACCGTGTAAATTTATGATGAGGAACCTTAGTAACGCTTAAATACAAAAAAATAAAGATACCTTGATTAATTTCCACCAGCATGCAGAACAGAATGCATAACAGTGTGTCTGCGTAAATCGGGTGCTGAACTGTTGACACTTCTCGTACATTTTCTTTAAACTAAGCCTTTAAACCTTTCCTCAGTTTTGCTTTGAGCAATAATTTTTTTTTTTCTTATTATTCAGGGCGTCAATTGTCTGCCTATAAAATACCTACCCATAAAATAAAAAGTAGCGTACGGCTAATAGATTAAGGCAAACTTAAAAATAAAATTTAACGAAATAACTCTGGAAATACGAAACCATACATTGCGAGAGGCCCGTCACCCACTTGGTCGGTTCTTAAGATTATCAAATTGCAGAATACAAAGAGAGTTCACATTCTAATGCAACAAATGAGCCATCAAGACTAAATTAGCGCCTGACCTTCGTAAAGGATTCGTGCTACTCCAAGCAGCCGTCCTCAGCGTATGGTGCAACACCTCACTGGTTTCCACGGACCATTAACAGTAGATAATAAACCGATGTCGTTAACGCAATACTATGGAAACTATTTACAACGAAATATTTCTTAACCAAATTGTAGATGCTCGTTGGAATAATAAAATCGGTAAGGTTAAAGGTCGTGCAGTAGCGCTGCGTGAAGGTGAACCTGCAGTAGAGCCACCCGCGAAAGGGCTAAGGTAAGAAATTTGTTTATGACTAGACATCAGTTAGTGTGAATTTCTGTAATAGTAGACAAACAGCGGTTATTGCAGCTAAAATATTACAAACAATTTCCAATCTTATATCGGAAGAATAAAATGAGAACACTAGAAATGAATAAAAAGGATTCTGAAGGCAGCAAAGTCGGTGCTATGACCAACTGTAGGCTGTAATAGGTTAAAAATTACATTACTGGAATAAGTCTATAAATTTTAATACTGTGGTACGAAACCCTAAATAGAAATCACACCAAACGGTCTCTGGAAATCTAACCCTCTGCTGACCCGAATGGACTAGTCAATTTCGCAATGTCGTCATACATGTCCGTGTATATTCACAGAGAGGCGATGACCATTGTCTTGCAAATCGCGTTGGATGATGCAATTTTATATAACGTACATTACGGTCGCAATTTTAGCGAGATTACCCGTGGGATCTCAGTTTCGCAACTATTGATGGTGGGTGATTGGGATCGTGAACTGGTAACAGCTTTCCATCGGTTCTCACGATGCTCGCTGTTGCTGAAATTAAACGTGGTGGTTTCTGATAAGTGCTATAAAAATCAAGTTAAAATTTACATCTTAGTGAAACAACAGTAGTCGAACAAATTACTGTAATCTACGCGTAGTTGAAATTGAAGGAATACGGACATCAACATGAAGACTACACATTATTTACTGTTACACTATATTGTCAAATTGGTATTTTTTTGCTGTTCATACATTTATGCGACTGTTCTGATGAACAATTTCGGCGGACCATATTTTTTAACCTTCGTGTCCAGAACAAATTGGGTTAACATGTGGTACCACCTACATACTGTGGAAACGATACGATCGCAGCAAACAGTTTAACGCTTTCTTCCTCTGTCGCACGATAAGGAGCTGGAAAATCGCGCACGTATTTCCCTCTTTTTAGAATCCCGGGTAATTTCAGCAGGCGAGGTAGAGTTAGAAGTTTCTCGGAATGGTAGCCCATATCTACTGGGCAGTGCCTCAGCTTTTTACCATCAAGTAGAGCATGGACTGAATAAGTGCCGTTAACATCGTAACTACTTACCTAATCAAGGAACTCTTAGACCGAATTTCTACGGGTATGAAGACATGCTCCGTAAGCACATTCCTGTCGCAACAGCACGCTAATGTACCCGACCTGAAATTAGTCGCGACGTTAGTTACGTCCCCCATTGTTTATTTAATCGCTAATTACTTACTCCAAGAGAAGCTATTACGACAGTGTGTGCACACTCCGAGATACGCGGTTTTTAAGATAGCAATTAAAAGTAATGGAGCAGTTTTGGAGAATAGCAGTTGTTAGCTTGTGACCTTTTGATCTCAATCGTTACCTCCATTTATGTGTGTGTGGTAACGGAGAAAGAATTATTCACCACCCTATCTCATTCAAAATGTGTCGAAAGAGGCGACTAAATGCGGAAACATACTCACGTGATGTGTCGTGGCGTGTCGTGAAGAATATAATACTGACCGACACAACACAACATGCAAATGTATCCCTATCCCTATTCATTAAATGTATGAAATCGATATATTTCCGCCTCAACAGAAACGCTAAATTAAACATGTTACATGTTACCAACCCGTATGAGTAGCGTGGCAAGGGTGTGCCAAAATCTACCAACATTACGAGAGGCCACTACACAGGTCACTATTCAGCAGTGGATTGCGATGGACTAATTGATTGAGTGTTACATTTTTATTTATCTCAAGATACTAGCGCAATCTAAGTGCGTGGGAAGGTAGCAAAATGTAAAAAAATGTTTTTTTTATAGATTAATAGCTCACGGCTCCGCCAGCGTGAACTTCTGATCCCGTCCCCGCTGCCAAGCATTTTCATATTTATTCCCTTTTTAAACCTTCTCTGGACTTCCACAAATAATTCATGACCAAAATTAGTCAAATCGGTCCAGCCGTTCTCGAGTTTCGACCACAAATTCATTTTTATATAAATAGATTAGTGTACCGCGGTAGCCTAGTGGTATGCATAGGTAATGGACTGCTGAGACGAGGTTCTCGGGTTCGATTCTAGGTTTTACCATGGCACACACCAATGACTTTTCGATGCTTTTCGAAGTTATGTGTGTATTTATCGCACGTGTGTATTATAAATGCCCGGTTATTGGCAATAGACTCGCCACCTATACTGTGGGACCTAAACATAAACTGGCGCGAGGTGGGTGCTAGCACCTCTGCCTACCACTTCGGGGATATAGGCGTGAGTTTATGTTATGTTATGTAGATTAGAGTATTTAAGTAAATATTAATAAGGCCGAAATGTAAGAAGACTTAAATTAAAATGTATTTATGTAATCCCTTCAACCGAAAAATTATAAAACTATTATTCTACCTACCATCTAATCTACCAATTCTAACAGGTTTCGACATCGCAGACGATGCTCGAGTGACAAGTTCAGCATACTACGAGTGCAGAGTAGCTCAACCTAAACCTGGCTGTATTTAAGTAAGTAGGTCTAGCATGAAATCGTAGCGTTGTATGCCTACGGGCCGTAGTTTAGAGCAGGTAAACGGTACCATAAAAGGTATTTTTCTAACCGCGCAGTGAAGAAACACAAACAAAAAACAATTCACATTTAGAATCTTATTTTATTAACAAGTCTTTCTACAGAGACGCTAAAACACGCGACGATGCGTATGCGAAACCTCTTAACACAGTTAACATACGATAAACCACAAATGACGTCATCGAATTTTAAACAAATATACGCCATCGGGATTAGTACTAGAGAAATCGAATGTTTATTTGCGTACAGAATTAATTGAAAGGTTTATGTAAGGTGCTCATCTTACACACATCTCACGAGCTATGATTGTGAAGGTGAATACGCTTACGCACACTGGAGTGGTGAGAGTCTGTAACACGCCATCTTGCTTTTATTCAAGTCTATTCTTCTTCTTCTTCTTTTTTTCTTAGATGGCAACATATCAACACAATTTAGGGGACAATTTTGCCAGTGTCGAGTTGGGAATTTCTGCCAAGTCTTCAGTTAATTTAGTTGGAATGATTGATGATGATGACGATGAGACGGTGAAGGATGATAGTTGCTACAGTAAAGTAGTGGAGACTTTACTAGAAGCTTCTCTTACACAACACGAAAAATCACAATTCACTACAATATTCCACTCTCCTACACTTGTGCGCTTTGTCCAAGCCGATATGTCTAAAACTCCACCATTTTTATTACACATAAAAACTCGAATGTATACCAAATTTAGAAAATGAAACACTGCAGCGCTGTGACACTTTTCGCGTTCCCGCCAAAACCCCCCAAGTCTATTTATCAGAGTACTAATTCCGATTGCATCGGAAAATTAGTCTTTGGAGCCTGGGGTTCGGTCACAGCTTCATTTGTTTTTCTACGCTTCGTTTCCTTTCTTGGTTTACTTTCACAAGAGCGATTGCTATTAGTGTCCTTAACAATGTTGGCAACACCAACAGAGATTGGTATCCGTTTCCCATTCATGTAGTGCGAACTATATGTAAGTGAATGTCTTTTGAAGTTGTCGCAATAAATCGTTACACGTAGAAGTTAGTGCTGGCGTTAGTATTTTCACCATTTGATACATTTTTATGTTCAGTAACTTTTGTAGTCCACTGTACATACATACATACATACAGTCACGCATGTTTCCCATCAAATGTCTTCGATATGATTGACATGGACGAGTTGATTGTTGATTCATTATGTCACACTAACATAGCGTGCGCAGACCTTTATAGAGTACAAACGCACTTGCACAATGATGTCACGCGCATGTTGGTCCTGTTATCAATCATCTGCAGATTTATCTCTTGAAGGCTGTACACAATGTAGACCAAAATGATGAGTCTAACTGATAACGTCGAACTAGGTTTTGTACATTCTGATTTTGGAGTGATGTTTCGTGATAAATGCAAAAGCAGGCGGAGCCGCAGGTCCAGCAAATGCTAGTAGCTACGATAGGCGTACAGTACAGTACCGGCATGCTCTGCAAAAGGAACCTTTGGTAGTGACGTTAAAAATCTATATATATTTTTTTTATAATATCACGCCTATATCCCCGAAGGGGTAGGCAGAGGTGCTAGCACCCACATTTCGCCAGTTTATATTTAGGTCCCAATGTAATAGGTGGCGAGCCTATTGCCATCAACCGGGCACTTATAAACCTGCGATAAATACACACATAACTTCGAAAAGCATCGCAGTCATTTATAGCTAAGATTCTTTTCCACCGGCTTACCTTTTGAAAATGTTCACCCTTTACCACTGATTAGACTAAAAATTAAATTATGATAATATCATCGAACTACCAACCCCGGCTGCACGTTGTAGACCGGTGTCCGGTCCCCTGCTCTTCTTTTCCACGAGAAGGTATGGGAAATACTGCTGTGTGACATCCTCGAGATTCTAGCGCATGCTTCCTCTCTAGGTTAGAAGTTCCAGATGACTCCTCTGTGAGCGAACTTAGCCCCTGTATAACAATGAAGCAAACAAGTAAGTAATACTTACCAATCTGATGGTAATTGGTTACCGGGTCGTAGGTGAACACTTGCAACAAACATATACGCTTAGACTGTGGAATATACTCCCTGCCGTCGTTTTCTTAAGCACTTACACTATGGAGTTCTTCCAGAGGGGCATTAGAAGGTTCCTTCAGGATCGGTAGTACTAGTGCATTTAAAGTTAAGATTTCCGTCAAAAACAGTAACAGTAACATTGATTACAATGGTTTGGCTAAATGTGTTGCACCAGAGTATTCAGAAGCTCGGGTAAAGTTATCTTTCTGATAGAATTTGACGTTTGAACGTGGCCGGTTACATTTAGCGTCAAGTTATGACGTCATTTTAACAATTGTCAAATGGTGCAACCTGTTTTATACCTGACCGGTACTTTAACTGCACTGTTAATGTTAAAGTAAGATCGTGCAACCTAGGCTAAGAAAGCTGCCGTTTAAAAATCAAGCCGGTGTCAAAACCGTTAATCTCTTTTGACTACTGGCTATTTCACTACCATCTATACCTTTAATTCACCATCTCCTGATAACGGCTTTTTAAACTTGAATATACATGTGTGTCTCGGTACACTGATGATTGAGTACTATAGTATTGTATCGTATGATAGTATTGTCAACATGCAACAGAGGCATCTTGCATCTTTAGAAACATTATTTAATTCATTGACCTGAAAATCTTGTTGCATATTTTTACATAGGCCTTCCGGCAATTAAGAACCCATACATGGCGTGCGTTTTAGTCGGTTCGAGTTCGACATAAGCACCTCCACCGGTTTTGGCGGAGGTGGTAACCGTGGGGATTATGCGCACGATAAAAAAAGTGTCGTTTTAGTCGTAGTTGGGTTATAGTTTTTACTTTTTTTAGTCAGCCGGGTAGCACGCAATGCAGAATCAAAAAAAAACTGTTGTTAATAACATGTGTTAATAGGTTGACATAAAAAAAAACTCCATAAAATACCTCATCGCAAAATATAATATTCCATACTTATCATTCTCAAATCACAATGTGACTGGTACATACCAACAGTCATGAAATATTCACCATTACATACGTTGCTTGTTCATTTTTCTACTTACATACTAATAATTGGCACTTAGTGAGCACAATACAATAATGTACAGGATTATTTACATTATTTATAATAATTAAAAATACTTATAGTTACGTATTATGATTGTATTGAAGTTCAGGCTGTAGAAGCTTGTGATCTGTGTAAGGATCATAAAGGGATTATTACTGGCGTAAATAGAGCAACAGTCTCTTCTGTACCACGTTACCAAATTTAAAATTAAATATGGACAACGGCCGGTTATATCTGTAAGTTGATAGGTTTATAAAATAACGTTTCAAGGTTTGTATGTCATATACCTAGGTTTTGTGTAAAGATAATATGCATATCAGTCGCACACTTTGTCCCTTTAAGTATTACTAATAAATTTATACTAAGAACAGAAACCGATTGCATACTATATCTGCCTAATTCTGAGGAAAAAGTTTTAAGTGTATGCTTGTTAAAAAACCGAATTTTCTGCGTTTGGGAGGGTTACACCTCTTTTTATTGAATACTAGATGTTGCCCGCTGCTCCGACCGTGTGGAACTCTAAACACATGATTTTCTTTAGCCCATAAATATGCCCGTAATTTATTAAATAATGTATAGGAAGCTATTAGATTTATTGATATACCTACACGAACAGTTTTTAGGCGACATTTTAGTGGTAATAAGTAAAATATCTAATTTGAGGACTGTCGCATTCTGCACTATTCACAACCACGAAATATTAACTTTCCGTGTTTGGGTTATTTTTTATACAAAATAATTCTCAAAGTACTATCTCAAAGTTTAGTTCAATATGACAACACGAAAATATATTATTTTAACAAAAGAAATTAATTTGATATCAACCTTTTGCCCAATGTGTTATTCTTTAGTTGAATAAACATTGAATATAACAAAGCATGAAGCACCTATTAAATTTCTATTTAACGCAACTAAATCCATAGATACCAAATATTTTGAGAGTGAAGCTTCTGAAATATGGCTTTATAATACACAAATTACGATACAGTATAAAATTATATTTTATATCTTTAAAATTGTTATTATATATTGAATTACAAACTATTTATTTGCAAATTTATACAAAATTATGTATAAAATCAGTTGTGTACTTAAAAAACGTTAACAAAAATAATCTCATAACCTCGTTATCTACATATAGGCATAAAACCTGGACATTTTGTTCTCCTCTTTATATTATAAGTACATAAGTAGCCTTAAGAGTGGTAGGTACTGCCTACATCAGCCTATCTCGAACTGAATTTTATAAATATCGTCACAACCAAACGTACGAGTATTACATGACATGGACAAAATACAGAGAAAAATATTATACAAAAGTTAAAAATTATATAATCTTTCGTAACTCTATGACAAAATTAAAAAAGAAAATCGAAATCTTTTAGCAACAATATTAATCAAAGCTGTCGTATTATTTTCATTTTTGTGAATGAGAATACACGACAGTTAACAAAACTATTTATATAGTTCGTAGACAAAGAAAATGAACTTATGAAAAAAGCACCTGAGATATTAAATGTTCATTGTATGTATAATTGTGTCTAAATACAATTTTTATGTACAAGATATATAAACTCAACATTACCTTCAAATTATTATTCATTTCTTTATAATTATTTTAAATGTACCATTCAATAAAAAAATTCACAGAACTAACACACAACTACCTTTTGTGTTCAACAACTTCTTTCTCCATTTCAACGTAAATGCAACTTTTTTTATTAGGTTAAAAGTTTATATTGCTTTATATTTTTATTTTATTTTTGTGAAATTTACGATTACAATAAATAATAATAATTATAGGAACTAAAATATAGTTGCGTTGCATGAAAAGCAATGTAACCCATTGTAAAAAATAGCCAAAACTGGTTGAATAAAAAAATATTATAATTTATTCTAGGATCATTTAGAGACTATTTCGAGGCTTTTAATTTATATTCATTTTTAAATGACACCTAGTTATAAAATAGCATTGTAAATTAACAAAATAACGATAATTAGGATATAAAAATATTATTAAATGCAGCAATAAAGGTATGGAATCAATACTAAAAGATAGAATAAAAAGTAATACACAAGTAATATTTAACATTGTATGAAAAAAACGAACCAAATTAAATACACCTATTGAAAATCGAGACAAGTTATACAAAATATTCACAAATTGATTAATTATATTTGCAACATTTATGATTGTATTTTTTCTTTAACGTCTAACATACAATCTTCGAATTCATTTCTTCAAATAAAATAAAAATTATAAATGAAATAGGTCATAATTTCTATTTTATCATCAGGACTACTTACGCTTGTTCTAACTAAATATGTACAGACATCAAGCAATGTAACATCATTATGGGCATAATTAAAGTAACTTATAAGAATCCCTATCATAGAAATCAGTCCATATGCACTATTCAAGGTCATATTAGAAACCCTTTATTATCTAGCACCCTTTTTTTCTTCTTCGGATTTTGCGTCAGCCTCGGATTTTTCATCAGCTTTTGCCTCTTTTAGGCTTCTAACATTACTTTCAATTTTCTCTCCAGAGTTACCTTTATTATCTGCTTTTGGCTCATTTTCTGATTTTTTATCTTCTTGTTCAGCCGCTTCTTGCTCAGCTGCTAATTCTTCAGCGACTTCTTGTTCAATAGCTGCTTGTTCCGCAGCTACTTGATCAGATGCAGCCTTTTCAGATGATGCTTTTTCCGCTGCAGCTTTTGCAGCTGCAACTTTTTCTGCTGCGAGTTTTTCAGCTGCTGCTTTTTCTGCAGCTGCTTTTTCTGCGGCTGCTTTTTCGGCGGCTGCTTTCTCAGCGGCTGCTTTCTCTGCCGAGGCTTTTTCAGCAGCTACTTTCTCAGCTGATGCTTTCGCAGCGGCTGCTTTCTCCGCTGCCAATTTTTCTTCTTGAGCCTTTTTTGCGGCTTCATCTTCTTTATTTACTTCAGGCCATAATACTTCAGGATGGTTCATCATATAATACGTCATATGTTTTTCACTACCGTAAGTTGAAGCTTTGGTTCCTAGACACATCAGGAACTGTGCTCTCTCCAGATTTTTATCACAGGCAACAGAATGAAATATATGTATAAGACTGTTATCAGCGGTTCTATATACTGATAAATTTGAATGAATTAAAGTTTCAAACATTTGTACATCTTCCATTCCCCAGCCTTTTATACTAAGATCAAATCCTCCAACTCGTTCAAAATCACACTTGTAAATGGCAAGGATACCGAAACCATACTGTCTGAAGTATCCATAATCATTATTTATTTCATAACTATACTTCAAATTAATCAATTCCTTATCAGTTTTTGGAACTTCCTCTACAACTTCATCCATTACGCCTTCCACAGGTAAATTAGCCTCTTCAGAGGTATCACCTTTTAATTTATTGTAATCTTCGCCTTCAACAACTTCAGGATTGTACTGACTAAAAACTACAGGAAAATATACCTGATTGTATTTGATGGTGTGTATTCTTATCCTTCTTAACGTATCAAAATTAAACATCATATCTACATCTATAAAGAAAACTAGGTCATCACTCGAACAGAGTTTAAGTCCTTCTGTCAAAGCAGCACCTCTTGAGAAAGACTCTGTGCCCATACCGACCAGCCTTATATCTTTACCATACTTATCTTTATAAAATTGTATTAATGATTCAGTATTTTTATAATCTAAAGGGCTGTTTGCATCTAAATAATCCACGACTATCAAGCTCACAGCCTCGTTAGTCCTTAGTACTATATCTTCGTAATTTTTCATGAATCTTCCAAACGTTTCTTGTCTCCCCGAAAGAGGTAGTATAAAATGAATTCTTCGATCATATACTGGGTACTCCTCATAATCGTCCGAGCCCCACTTTAAGACTTTAGGTAAATTTTGCAGCTTCATCAGCCCACTTTCAAACGCTTCCTTGACCCCAAATCTACTGAAGTCTAGGAAACTATCCTGTTGCTGCGGTTTGGTTTCATCGAAGTCTTCATAGTCGACTGGACTAGGATTGGCTTCAGTCTTATCTAAGATATCTGGATCTTCGAATGGAAGTGGATCTCCCATTGGCAGTTCTCTAATTTCTATACCTGGAATTCAAAATAACAATTTTCAGTTATTGGGATGTGTTTTTAAGTTATAAGGTATTGTGGTCGCATTTTGGGAATCACCATGAAAAAGTAAAGAGGGCTCGGAGGTATTACGTTATGAGGTTCAAGCCGTCAATTCCTTATTCCAAAACCTTATTCATGAGGTATAATGCTAAAGACTATTCAGTAAACATGCATGAAAAATGGTTTTCATACTCAAAACGGAAGACAAAAAACCATAGTTTTTAGGTTATTGATAGGTAGAATAGGCTAGGTGTAGACGTAATATTATAACATTTTTTACTTTTGGGCCTAACTTTTTTTTTCATTTGACCTTTTGTTACTGTCGCTTAATGGTAAATAGGTACTTACCCGTAAAAGACTGTTGAAGGTACGCGTGCCTCCTCACCGCGGCCGTCATCTTGCGCCCTCGATACCTCCTGTATTTAAGGAGTAAGTCCAGCACATGGTCAGCTCCGTGGAGTGGCTGCAGTCTCGTGTACCCGTACAGAAGTTCGTTGAAGTCTATCACGCGACCTCTTTGCCTTGATGGAGCATTTATTATCTCCATGACCTGAAAATGAAATGAAAATTATGATGAATGGTTTAAAAATTATGTAGCATTTCTATGCAACAACATTTAAAATTATCAAGATACAGTTCAATAAAACCATGTCCAGTGATGTTTGCATGACAATTTAATTTGAGAAAAACATTATGTAGCTTCTTGCAAAACAAGAAATGTACTGAACTTTACGATTTGGTATTGCCTTTAAGGTAAAGAGCTAAAATACTTTACCCACGCACATATTTCCTCTTTCTATATTTCCGGGTATAAGTAGTACGTACTGTAAATGCTATGGTCGAGGCATTCCAACTTATCAATAACAACCATTAACTCTATCATTGAAGAACTGGAGAATGGTGATCAAGGTACTGGCAACGGCGCCAAATTATCGGAAATTCCAAACAATACCTTCCGTTATCTCTAATAATAATGAGGATCATCGATTAGAAATTAGGAATCGTTCTGGAATAGTGGCAATAAATTTATAAATTACCTTATCTTACCTCTCCATCAGGCTATTGCCAAATTAATAGACAATAATAGTACAGTATCAAATTTGTGTAAACGATTCGTTTGAAATCGAATATCTGGCACTGGAATTCGAACACCAATACGTTCGAGTTCCAGCATAATAGTACATCCCTGGAATCACATTTCTGAATGTATACAACTCACTTCTCTGATAACATCATCCAGCGCCTCCTTGAGCGGTCCCTCGATCCTTCTCTTGGGGTTGGCGTGGCTGGCGGAATACAGCGACTTGCTGATGAAGTCGAAGGGCACTATGTCATCCACTGTGTTGGCCTTGTACCTGTTCATGTCTATTGGAGCACCTGGAATAATATAACGAAATATACAGTTAGTTTCAATCCAACAGGAAAACTGTATGAGACCCCGGAATTTCATACGGAAATATATTTGTAAAAAAATCTATAAATCTATTGCAGCGCCATTTAACGCGAAAATAATAAGCCAGTCAGGTCTTAGGCTGGCTTATTATTTTAGCGTTGCAATTAATTTATAGATTTTTGGTGGTTTACGGTGTTAAAATCGATGTACTAATTTTTGAGTATTTGAAGAGTACAAAAACCAGCTTAGCATATTTATTTAAGTAAATAATACAATTATCAAAAAGGGATCAAATACATAAGGTATATATATGAACATACTATTAGAAGAAATTATGTTAGTTTTGTAAAAAAAGTCCAAAGTATAAAAATGTAGAATGCTTTAGGAGCAGAGATCGGCCCAAGAAAAATGAATGGATTGTATGAGAGAAGATATGGCAAAGAAGGGAGTTACTGATTTAATGACATCTGACCAGAATGTGTGGAGGAGAATGACATGTTACGCTGACTTCAATTGATTATATGAAAATAGAAATATGAAAAGGGCGATGATAATATGAAAATACTCGCAATTTCAGGTAGCACAAAAATTTGGAACACGCACCTAATATTGAATTATTCCCTAAATAGTCAGGTTCTCCCACTTTAGCAGGGAAGAGGGGCACGTCACCCGGCAGCATGTAGTCAGCCACATCTTCTGGAGGTACGTGCAGTTCGCTCATGGCCAGAGCGATGTCTCTGTGCAAGTCTAGAGAACGCTCGCGAAGTTCTTGAATGCGAAGATTCTGGAAAGAGCAAATTTTAATATAAATGTTTGTTTATGAAATTTATTGGTTATATTACCGCACTAAATTAAGTGATCATTATCATAATCTAAGCCTTTATCCAACTCATTCGGAGTCGACTAAGCTTCAATATGTTCCGTCAAGCACTGATATTGAGATTCTGTGCTCAGGCTAATCAACCTTTTTAGGGCACCAACTTCTAGTAATGATTGCCATGGATGTACGTACGATAATCGTGTCCTATGGTTTAACATGCTCTCTGAGAAACAGAAACACCCAGATCAATGCAAATAGACTTAATCATACATAATACAAATATTGGCACTGAGCTGAAATCAAACCAGAGCCCTCTGCGTAGCAGTCGAATATATTACCGCCACGCCACAGAGGCATAATCATCAATTTGGTGAATATACAATTCCAGCAATAAATGCTTAAAAGACTAACCGGCCTTATAGTAGTTACTGACAGATATTTTTAAAAAGCCATCCAATTACTTGCGATCAATTTATACTTAATTCATAGTAGCAGCACCTGGCCATTACCTATACGATAAAAATCATCTCTATACGACAATATAATATATAAGAGCTTGCTAACTAGCTACTAAAATATAACACCTTATAAAATTTATAAACGATGTACTTCATTCTCAGTTAATTAAAACATAATTTAATGTTGTTTCTCAGTATAATAGGTAAGGTCTTACGCTCACTAGTGTGGCGGCAAAGGATCCTAATGTGAAAATGAGCGACATACAATTTATCATATAACATTATTTACGGAGTCAAGACAAGAGAAGATAAATCGTCCTAATTGAACGGTCCAACTGGGAAAGTACCTACGCCCTACAGAATACCGCGGCTAAAAAATAGCTCGAGCTCACTGTTTTACACCCTGAACAGAGGTTTTGTGTCGTCAGTGGGAAGACCGAGGCACCCTGCTTTGTCTTCTGCACTGACAGCCCAGAAACTCTTTTACCTTCACATTTCCTCACTCCCCTCCCGAAAGTTCTTCTTCTTCTTAAGGTGACTTCTTTTGCAAGCAGATTCGCCGCAATTTCGCCTATATCAAGTGGTAAATGTAATACAAAATTATTAATGGCGATACGCCAATTTCAAATTTTCAAGAAAATCTTCCAGAGCCACGTTAGCCACGCCAGTAAATTTGTTTCCGTGTGTCCGCCCCCCACGAGACTGGGTAGCCGATCAGGACGTATGATTGGATCTAAAGGGGCACCACGAATGTTGTAAACATGTTTGAATACAAAATTGATTAAAGACTTGTCAAAATTTTGTAGCAGATCTATCAGAACACAATTACTAGTATGTATTCTGACTATCTCAAACAAGTTGTAAACAAGTTTAATGCACATTTGAGTTCACTCTCAAGTTTGCAACATATTACAACTTGTCAAATACTTGTGTTAAACCTTTGGCATTTGTTGTTAACTATCTAACTTAAAAAACCGAACTATGACGACTGATTGCTATGTTGCGATTGAAGTACATAAAGTTTCACTCATTGGAACTGGACTCATAAAGTCCACCTACACGATACCTATAAGAGTACATACTTCTACCTCGCACTGCCACTTCACAATAGTGGGCGCCTAGCCCTAACATACAAAACAACATCAATTTTGCATAATTAAATGTTCTCATAAACCATGAAACCTTGAGTATCTCTAAAAATAAATGAGTTCTGGAGGGCTTCGGGAAGGAGACAGGCTAACGGCCTTCGGGACAGTTTATTACTTCTACGTAGGTCTCGTTTCTGTGGTGTTTAAGGGATTTTGATTGCATCTGACGCACTTTAAGTGAACGAAGAATTTTCAAGGAAACTAAGACGTTTTCTGATGTCTGTACGCATAGATGTTTCAAGATCCGTGCCGATAGATTTGAACTCAATGTAACGTGATACTTTTATATGAATAAATGTTATGTAGTTACATCTAGACACAATAAGATAGGTATGTTGCGTCATAAAATCTCAGCTGTATAGATCAAAGGTTCAGGGTAAGAGCGATTATTTCAAGTGGCAAGGTATAATGTCAAGTTTGGCTTCTAATGTAATATTAATAGCGAAATTTAAATAATTAAGTTTAAAAACCTAAAACGCGACTACTGAAAGTTCACGGTTTAAACACTTTTAAACGAAAATAGCAAGAATAGCTATAGCCGAATAGAATAGGTTACGACCATAGATATCAATATTTTCTTGGTTTTTACTTTTTAAAGTAAGAATTTTCGGATTTTAGTTTTTGAGCTTAATTTTTTTAAGTTCTCAATTAAAATTGGAAAAGCGGACCTGTCGTGAAAGCTAAAGATGTATGCAGCGCAAGGATGAAAAACTTAAGTTGTATGTGTATTGGCTAAAGATATAAAGGCAGGTGAAAAAGAGAAAGTACAAGTATAAAACGTTGCATTAACTCTTAAATCATCTGCAGAAGAAATGAGCTTGAAGATTACAAAACAGTACATTGCAACAATGTTACATTATTCACATTACTGCTTAGATGTATCACGCAAAGTGACAGAAATTGTCCAAATGGTCTCCAATACACACTCATCTTTCATGTTTCAACAGGCAATTGAGTACAGCCTGTAATGCTTGTACAATGTTGCATAGAAAATCTGTAGGGCTACCAGGACATCGTCGAAATTGGAGACCGCATTTTGGGCAATTAGTATCTATTTAATTGGTGTCATGTAAAAAGCATTGAAACTGCGATCTTGCCCGAATACAGCATCTAACATTTTGTTCATCCAAATTCAACCTTTACCTTTAGAATCAGATTAAGCTGCTGACAAGTCACAATTTTTTTTTATATGAATCCTGTAATCTACTTAATAAAAAATTAAATACAGAATTTGGTTGGAAAAGAGCTGTGTAACCAAGAGCTGCTAATAAATTACTACTAGCGTATCCAAATATATTTTAACACAAACATCTCACTCAAAACTAATGAATTTTATCCTGTTTATAAAACATATTAGATAAGCACTTACTCATTTAAATACATCCTCAACAAATAGCGCGAAAGGAACTGCAGTAAACACACAAACATACAGACTAACTCACACGTGGACTAACATTGTAGATGAGCACAACGAACTTGATGAAACGGCCGACTGTTTACAAGTAATGACTAATGATACAAGCACTGACCGAATGATTGAATGTAAACAAACCGATCCCAAAACCAGTCCGCAAATGTTAAACGTACGTACATACCGTCGACGACAAAAGTGTCCAACACATTGTAATTTATTGACAAGGTGGCTCTTAAACCAATTGAATGTTTTTGGGGCCCCACTCCGATCTTCGGCGTCCAAAACAACCTCACCTGCATGTAGTTACACTTGTGGATTACCGGACGGTATCTCTGGCGCTGGTTTTTCTCACGTATTTGGGTGAACGTGGGGAGTGTCAACGGAACATCGGAGCTCGGAATCCACGGAAAGAGTAATGTGTGAAAGTGTCTGATCAGATACGACGAACAAATCACAAAATGATAAACCAAATACGAAAAATATTTATTTTGATCCTCTGTTGATTATAAAATTGCCCTGATGTAAAAAATTGTAAATATATTGTTTGTCGTTGAATGTACAAAAGATCGACGGATAATTTGAGTCTTTTTTTGTATCCCCAATATTGGAAATACCCTAAACTTCAAAACCCTTCGGAGAAGAGGCAAATATAAACTAAAAATTTCTGCGAACAGCTCTGTGTTTAGTTGCATAAATTAAACCCCAGATCCAATATCAGTTGGAAGCGTCATCTTATTTTCCAGCTGACCCTTGTCTGCAGAAGACTCGAGATGCTGGAGCGACATGTCCCGCGCATGCCTTCATATACGATAAGGGGTTACCTTCAAATTCAAAACCACTAAGATTACAAAAACTGTCATTGAATTTTCAGCAAGTTCAAAATTAAATGATAAAGAGTACTTAGTTAATTTTAGACTTCCACAGCATAGCAGTAAAGTCTTAAATTCAATGGCATTTTTGTAATCTCAGTGGTTTGATAATAGTTGACAATTAAAAGAAACAGGGGCCCTGTTCAGTTCCATAAACGGTAACGATCCATTAACGGCTTTAGTTAGTTCGATCTCGACATACCAACTCTATTAACAGTAGCCTTAGCACGAAAAACTATCGAATTCGTAATGTACAGGTATCGACCGAACGGAGCATTGTGATTGGCGGGCTACACAAGAGGCAGACTGCCAATCACAGTGCTCCGTTCTCGATACCGGCGATACCTTTACATTACGAATTCGATAGTTTTTCGTGCTAAGCGCTCTGCTGTTGCTCTTGGCTCCGCCCGCGTTGATGTCGTTTATCGCGCCATGCAGCCTATGTTACTCATAGTGAATGTAGCTTTCCAATGGTGAAAGAATTTTTAATTCGGTACATTAGTTTTTGAGTATATTCTTTATAAACACACACACACACACACACACCAAAACACATTTTTTTTTTCTTTTCGTGTGTTGTTCTGTGGCAGTTAACGATCTATTGTTCCAATTGCTTTTAAATGTATTCTCATCTTATTAATTCACTGTTAAATCGATCGGGATATTTACCATGATTGTTAATTTCTTCGCGTAACCGATATTTCGGCACCGTTGCAAGCGCCATGATCACGGTGTACTCAGTACAGTATTTATAAATGACCATGTCAATCTAAAATCTCATCTTGTTACCTTAAAGTACGAGTGTATCCTGTACATCTGGCGGTGGTCCTTGACCGGGTGCAGTGTGATGGCTCGGTGCACTTCCCTGTTCTTTAACGTCTTGGTGTACGCCAGGGCGCCGCTCCCGTTGTGGTGCAAGATCGTTTGCATCTGGAAAACCGATAATTAATGTTTAATATTCTCTACATATTATTATTTTCTCGAATGGAGACCGCGTACCGGTAGTAGTAGTGGGAGTAGCGTAGGACGGCCTCCTGCGAGATGGACGGACGAAATAGTCAAAGTCGCGGCTATTGGATGCGGACCGCCTCCAATCGATCGGATTGGAGGTCGATGGGGGAGGCTTATGTTCAGCAGTGGACGTCTTGTAGCTTAAATGATGATGATGATTCTCTACATTATAATATTACTTATACATCAACAATCTACACTATTAATAATATAAAGAGGAAACATATAAATAATATTTCTTTTATTTTTCCCATTTCATCAATTTATCGACTCGAAACAGAAGGTTCTAAATTCGATTGGTATATTTTTAATAAGTATGTATAACGTATACGCACCGATCTTTATCTCTGCGATTTATGTGACTTTTTATTTTTTTATATACAACTCCGGGGAAAGACAAGCACACGGCACACTTGATGGACTGTGGTTACCGTGGTCTATACATATGGCAACCTAAGGCGTCACACTCGTACTGCCGACTATGAAGAGGGTAGGGGAGGGGAGAGGGGTAGCGGTGAAGGTTAAGAGAATTCCCAATGACAACACAAAACCTCTCCAGTGAGCTCTGGCTTCCCTACTCACTGAAAGAAACACAACACAAGGTTATTATTAACCGCAGTATTCTGTTTCAATTTGCACCCAGTAAGCACCGCTAGCAATGGCGATAAATGGAGAGTCTTATTTCCAGCAGTGGACCGCAAAAAACTAATCATAATCATTATCAAAATCATTTATTTATGGAACATAGGCGTTATATACTTATTCATTGATTGAAGCACCTATGCCCCGTAAATTTTTAAAAAGCATGACGAATAATATAAACAGCTATATCTGCCAAGCTCGAAGGAAAGGAGACGAAAATAGAGTGTATGTATGAATAATAATCCCCTGTGGATTATTATCCTTTCGTATTTTAATACCTAACTTTAATGGTGGAGGAAAATTCAATAATAATTTGTGATCTTTTTTGGTACAGCTACCTACAGCAGCCATATAATAATCCACAGGAAATTCGTATTTTAATATCAAACTGGGAGAAAATTCGATAATATTTTGTATTATTTTTATTACATCTACAGTAGGTACTTGGACGTGGTGATTTCAAAATATTTTGTGTTTTTCCTTTTTATGGTACACTATAAAATAATCTTTAATTTAAACACTACAATCTTGCATGCATGTGTGTATATATAATATTCACTATCAGTATAGTGTGTGTACAGAGCAATAATAAAGATTCTTCGTTACAGTTAATGTATGCCTACCATCCATCCATTCTATTCTAACATTAATGAGATAGCCTCCCAACACTGGGAGAGACCTATGTACAGCAAAATCAAAAATCATTTATTCTGTATAGACCATTAAACGGAAATTACAAAACGTCAATATGAACAATATTTTATGAATTTGTGAGCAAATGGACCACCGCGCACCGGTTCGGAACGCGGCCCCGACCTGAAAAGACTCCGGCAGGAAACTCAGCGGGCTTTTCTTTTTTTTTGGTCTATTTACAATCATGTACTTAGTCTAGAAACAAAAATTAGCTTGACTAGCAAGTTGAGAGAACAGCTCATTTCCAGGCTTGTTTATCATACAAATTAGCAGTGTACTACGATAGGCTAATTGATTGATTGATAGTAGGATTAATGTATTCGCTTATATTTTGATAACCGTTGACATATTGTACAAAGTAATGACAATAAAGTAGAAGGTTAGAAACGCTTCTGATCTGACCCTCGGCGTTATATCGTGAGTAGAAATAAACAGTTATTTAGAGTAGAATTATTAAATTTAATTAACTAATAAGCGCCTAGAACCAGTAATTCTACAACACATGACGATATTCTCCCGGGTGTATGGACTACTTCCTTGTCCAGTTGCTCCCGTAATAGGCAAGATTTTATAGCCCATGAGTTTCCTTTCTCCTACATTCCCGAGTGCTTTAAGCGGGCGTAAAAAAACATCTTTCAAAGCTGTTATATAGGGACAACCATTCTAAGGAAAGTATTTATAATAATGGTCACTATTTTGAAAGTCGACCTCAACATAGTTGGGAATAGGCTCAGAGAATGATTTTATTTTTATTTTATTTTATTTTATTAGGTACAAAAACAGATAACAGATTACATAGTAGGTACTAAAATAAAATTTTCGAAAACACTTTTTGAACCTGATATCCAATGATATTTGTACACAGCTTTCAAATATTATACGGCTTCGCCAAGATGGCAAAAATTAAGTTAAAAAAGAAAAAATTACAAAAAGATTACAATAAAAGATATTGCGATAAGCTCACACTAAATATGCTTTTTGAAAGTACTGAAGCTATCACAGAAAATGTCCACTTTAGTACAAATCTTATTATACTGACTACACATTCTATAGAGCGGGTTATTTTGTGAAACATTGTTTTTGCACAGTGGGATAGTAAATAGCTGTGGAATGCGCACAGACCGAGTAGGTACCTTAAAGTTTATGTGGGTGACAAGATTGCAATCCAGCAAGCCATTCACGATCCTGTACAGAGTACACAGGTCGCCCATCCTCCTCCTCTCCTCCAAACTCATGATCGCAAAGGTTTTAAGCCTGTCTTCATATTCGGGTATTTTACGTCTCAGCCCAAACTTTATACACAGAACCCTTACGAAGCGTTTTTGAATTGCCTCTATCCTATTAATATGTACTGCATATATTGGAGCCCAAACGGGAGCGCAGTATTCAGTAAAACTCCTCACTAAGGCACAATACAAGGTGATTAGGGTCTCGGCATACTTGAAATACTTTCATTTAATAACGACATCCGCGGTAGCCTAGTGGTATGGGTAATGGACTGCTGAGACGAGGTCTCGGGTTCGATCCCAGGTTTACCATGGCACACACCAATGACTTGATACTTTTCGAAGTTATGTGTGTATTTATCGCAGGTTTATAAGTGCCCGGTTAATGGCAATAGGCTCGCCACCTATTACATTGGGACCTAAATATAAAATGGCGAAATGTGGGTGCTAGCACCTCTGCCTACCCCTTCGGGGATATTGGCGTGATGTTATAAAAAAAAAAAAAATAACGATATTTCTATTTTTTGTAAACGTGATAACCTGACATTTATTTATGTTTAATAACATAGAATTCTCATTACACCACTGCACAATAGTGTCTATATCAGTCTGTAAACTCTCACAGTCTTGATGGTTAGAAATTCTTCTAAAAATCTTTATATCATCAGCATAGGCTAAACATTCACTATTAATTTTACCTGATGAATGATGATAATGAGACTGCACTACACGGATATAGGCTGCAGCGATGAGAAGGCACGCAGGCATTGAAGTTTCTTAATTACGTATTATAAAGCATTTTCTAAAACAATATACCCTTATTTACGAAGCCATTAATTCTAAATATTTCATGACGTTTAGGTTTTGTACCTTTTGATGATTACAAAGTAGGCAAGTCAATAAAATGACTCGATGAATAATTTTTTGAAGACTTTTTTTATATTACCTACAAAATGTTAACAGATTAACATATACATATTGTGAACCCAGTGCCACCTGTTCCACCTGGTATGCGAGGGTCGCTCCCCTATTCATAAACTATAATTATGGCATATTTTGAAGTGACTGCCGTCTGACCTCATCCGTAGGCGTATACTGAATTATAGGTGAGATAGGCTAGGACCCCGAAGGTATTTATATTTCAACTGCTAATTATTTATTCTGATAAGGGTGAATTTAAAACATTATAACTAGTTCTAAAACAAAAAATGTGAAATCATGTCCTAAAATGCCCGCGTCAATACAAAAACGTTTTAATTAAAACCACATTACACTGATTATGTGTTAATAATAATGACGTGTTATCATTTAGGGACCACCCATTAATTATGTCACACGATTTTCATGACCATTTGACCCGGGTCCGATTCTTGTCATTATTTATGAGATTTACTACGATGTAACATCACATTACACTACATACATCACAATTTTACGTCTAGAAATGAACCGAAGTTGCTATAACAGGCCACCCAAAATAAGTAAAAGTGTCAATGAATTTGCTGCTCGTTAATCAACTTGCGGATAGTGGCGACAGTCGCATTGCGTTTGAAATTATTCTTTTTACGGAGTACACTATAGGTATTACTAATTAGCTCGTGTGACATCGATTCAATCGCACAAGGGTTTCATTTAATCTACACGTTTCATTTAATATACCTACCACGGTTTTCCAAATCCATAAAGTTATCCTTAGAGTAACAAAGTGAGCGAGTGACATACATTCTTTACACATAACCTAGGCGTAAGAGTGTGACAGACTAGGATCCAAAACCGACTACTCGTATATGAACCGTAAAACATTTTTTATAAACCAAGTTGATAACTACACTCTACAGTAAGCCTGGGTTGCGCGATCTTACTTTAACATTAACAGTGCAGTTAAAGTACCGAGCAGGTATAAAACAGGTTGCACCATTTGACAATTGTTAAAATGACGTCATAACTTGTCACTGTCTGTAACCAGTCACGCTCAAACGTCAAATTCTATCAAAAATATTACTTTAACCGAGCTAAACACTTTTAGCCAAACCATTAGAATCAATGTTACTATTACTGTTAAATTTGACGGAAACCTTAACTTAACAGTTAGGGTGCAACTTAGCCTTAAAGTCACAAGTTACTGCCATTGACAGTTTAAATTCGGTTACGCGTTAATAAAGGACTCTGTGGGTCTATTTACGTTAATAATATTAATGTCTATGTCCAAAAAAGAGCCCATCCTACGTCACAAAAAGATCGCGCGTTAAACGCGCGGCGTATTTTATTGATGACCCCTCAGTGTGAACTGTTGAGGGCTAGATCGATAAGCATTATTACCCATACTATTATAGTGAAGAATTAATAAACACGATATGATAACGATACCGTATCGTGAATAATGGCTGTTAACTATTACTCGTTGCCAATTTGGTTTGGACCCGCTTTGAACTGTATTTTTTTTACAATTTAGGTGGCAGACAAGCACATGACCCACCTGACAGAAAGCGGTCACCTTGGCCTATGGACCACGGCAGGGAGTTCATTCAGAGGGAGGATGAAACTCCTTTCATACCGCATATGTTTCTGGTCGTAGTGTGTGAGGATGAACTCCCTCTCTATGGCGAGCGGTGCTATGATAGAAAGTAGGTGTGGGCATCATGTCAAACAATCCCTCTGAACATAAGCCATTATACAGGCGGTAGAACATACACAGTGAGGCAAAGTCCCTCCTGATGTTCAGAGGTTCATCACCGCCTGAGAGTATTATTTATATAAAAACATCATCATTCGTACGGCAATTCTGGTTGTATCCAAAGCCAGGATATTGGACTCCTGAGTTCCTTCTACATTTCCATTATTAGTTTCTATTAGTTTCATGATACCAATTGCCATCCGATTCAACCCCGCTCCAATAGCCGAACAACAATCCGGCACCATAGCCTCATGCATCGACAGTCCATCAATGATCACGTGTTCCAAATTGCAAATGAGGTTGACCTTAAGTCCTTTGAAAATTTTGGTGAAGCTGGCCCCATACACCCCCAATTTGCTTTTTATCAAAAAAAATATTACTGAGAATGAAGAATCCGATATTAATAATACGCATAATTCCATCTAACCCCTACAACTAAGCTCAATGGCTTGTGTTAGGTTCATGTCGGTATTGCCGCTATCTAATTAAAGTTTGATAAGCTAAGTAATTAAATTTTAGTAGAAAATCCGATACCGTATCAGGAGCTCTGGAGATTAAAACTTATTCCCGAGCACCCCGAAAGGATTGGGAACTTTAGTCCCAAAGAACCATGGATCATGTTTACATAAGAACGGAGGTTAACAAATACAAAAAGACAAAATAAATGCAGTGATACTACATCAGAGGCCAAACAGACGCGTAACTGAAGCACAACGGTTCAAGCGAAAGTGCGCGCGCGCACCACTCCACGGGATACAGTTATAAATTAATTAAAGTTATTATAATGCTCTTACACACTCACTGCTCTTAAACATAGAAACTTGAAAAGCCAAAGTTTGTTGCTAGTGTTTTCTCAGGACAGGCCGTGTTGTGAATCAGTCGATGGTCAGTGTCTTTAGACGTCGTTAGTCAGAATTTCAACCCGAATATGTTCATGGGTAAAAGGCAATCCGACTGTCAGATTGCCTTGGCCACAGAGTAGGTACAAGAAGAAATGGAGTGGCCCTATTCTTCTCCACTGGGAACCAAGATGGCACTTAACACAACTGCCAAATTGAATTTCCGATTGAACAATTTCAAATTATAGAAACAGAATAAACTCTCGAACTGCGTTTACTGTTATCCATGATGTATTGAAGTTATTAAAGAGTAAACTATGGCGAGTCAATACTGAATAATTCATATTATATTTCTTACCAAATAACCCACAATTCATATAAAATCGGGAGATAATTCAGCAAAATTGCGTGGCCCGTGGAGGTTTCGTCGCGACCGCTTTTTGCTCAGTCATTGTGTGTAGATTAACCATGGCGGAGCTATGTCGGCCTTTGTCAATCGAAAACCTACTTTCTTTAGTTGGGTTGGATTTGTTGTAACCACAGCTTTAGATTAGTCTAGAATTGAGTGTGCAATAAATCGTCGTCAAGAGCCAGTAGTGTACTAGCATTACTCAATCCACGGGAGCGTTCTTCATTCTTAGGTAGGTTCAATTGATTCTAAATGACAGTTGTGTTATTTTAAAGGGTCTTTGTAAGTGAGGCTGATGTGAGCCATTCCTCTTTATTTTGTTATCTAATAATAATTAAACTGTGGAAGAATTTAGCGCGAAAATAACACCGAGTTCATGTATCATTCTTACAATGATTATTGGTAATTAAGGTTCTAATTATACACGCCGTAACCTAACACCTTCGCCTTCACAGCGCGTTCTGCGCGAATATTTGTTACAGTTCTTTATGAAACCCAGAAAAGAAAACCGACATAACTTCATAATACGTATTCTAACTTCATACCTATGCTATTTTGTGCAGGTCCGAAATTGCGGATGTTTAAATTTCGGCATACATATTTCACTGTTTACCATACACCTTCACACAAATCAGCACAAATCATTTCAGTAGCTCCTCAATCTAGCAAGATGGATGACCGGCTAAGTCAACATCCTGAACTGCTAATAACTAACCCAAGAATGCGAATCGCGTGAGCCCATTACTCTTTTAATTTTGCTCTCGTGATAATGCCGGTAGAAGGTACTGACGTCATGAGACATACATCTATTGTATGCCAGATGCCCTATGACGTAGGTATATACACATCTCTCCTAAAACGGTGATGAGAAGCATGAGTGATGTGGTGGTTAGGTTACATATACCAAACGCACTGCGAAATTTCGCCTTGCGATTTTATTTCTGGCCGTTTCTTTCCGCGTTTTGAATTTTAACTCATGACTACAATGTTATGACACCTACTGTAGTCTACTACTACTATAGATAAGGTCTCATAACAACACACAAGGAAGGAAACCTCTGAATAAAACAAATGTAACAAATTACAGGGTTTTATTTTGGAGTTTCCTTCCCTCGCAGAGAAATCGTTTGCGTATTTTTCCGTTGCGGGTTACTAATTCTACCTACCCCGGAGACCCCGAAGACTGAAAGTCGTGATGAATATAAATAATACAAAGGTGTATCTAGACTAAGTAAATGTTTGTAAATAGGAAAAAAAAGCTGAGTTTGTTGCCGGAGTCTTCTCAGGCCGGGGCCGCGTTTCAAACCAGAGTGGCCCATTTGCTAACTAACTTCTATTATATTTTGTAAGTGAAGTTTAGTGGTCTATACAGAATAAATGATTTTGGAATTAGATTTTCTTGCACTGTAATACAGTTTGAGTGTGTCAATAATATTCCACATTACCGAACCGAAATTCAATCACATCATTATCGTTTATCGCATGAAATGCTGAATGTTGATGATAATATAATCTGTTGCCAGATGGCGGTAAGTTACAACCGTTGCTGGCTGGCACACAGTCGTATACAGGAGTACCTACGAGCTCTTGTTATGAAGTAACTAGGCGACTCCTCCCGGCTTTGCTCGTGGTATACTTACTTTGCAATCCCATTGCATTTTATCGCAATAATGCATGGAAATCCCTTTAGTAGCAGCTCATAAATGATATGATATTTACATTTCTTTTTCAATTATTCGAACCATTAGATCCTGAGATTGGATTGAACTTCGTGCTAATGTTTTTCCAAGCGACTACAATATGGGGTTCTACAAGAAGGGCATTAGAATGTTTATATAAGGTAGACAGCACGAGTGTAACGCTCTTGCTGTTGCAAACGTCAATAGGCCATGATGACCACGTTCCATCAAGTGGGTTGTGTGATTATCTGCCACTTAAGTGGTATAAAAATGATCAGTAATGGAGGCCTATGTTTAAACAAACAATCAAACAGACTTCATTTACGCGATCATAAATGGTAAATGCAATAAATTTTAATTTACTTGACGTTTCGACCACGTAAAATTCTATTACGAAAACACTGTTTTAGATACTCAATTTGATTTTTTTTTTATTTAGGACACGTCAATTTGTCTTCACTCCGCCTGATGGTGAGCTGAAGGCAAAATCTCAAGAAAGAGGGTCACCATTACAAACAAGGCACTCAGCTTGACGGCCTCATCAGATGCTTTTTCACGCCCCGTTTAAAAGACCCGGGACTGTAGGAAGAAGTTCATCCCAGTTATTTCAAATCAACTCATCACACTTCGTCAAAAGAATCAAGACCTCTGTTACTAACGCTGATAAATGATAGCGGACTCGTAACTATCTCAAGATCACCTTATAATCAATCTTCAATTGAACAAGGGCAATAAATAACAAGTTCGACAATCACTTCCATATATCTGTCACATACATTCTCATAAACCAGTCACAAAAGTCAGCTATAATAAGCGCTATCAAACAATTGTTTAATAAAAAAGTGTCTTATTCCCAATAAAACCATTCGTATAACAAGTCAATGTCCAGATGTGGCCTATTTGGGTCTAGATGCTAAATTACGACCATTGTACGCAGATGACCTCTTTTAAAATTAGCCGTCTGATTATATTAAAATGACCGGCATTGTAGAACTCAAGATTATAAAAACCACGCGATATAATACTGATATCGGTAAAGCAGCGTTTCTCAAATGGTGGGTCTGCAAAGGTTTTCGGGGTCCAACCAACGTCACCTGCACAATGATTCACCTACTGATTGTCGTGCGACGCTGTAATACACGCTGTTCTTTTGAGTTATAAAGCTGGGAGGATCCCACAAATGCAATAATAGGTCACGGTAACCACTATCCAACAGGTGTGTGCTTGTTTGCGAACTAAGTTGTATATAAAAAAATATATGGAAAAGAGAGTGTAAGCTGTAAGCTGTAAGCTTCGGATGCGATTGGTATGCGTACGAATATAGACGAAGAATCTTCATGATCAAGAAATGTGTCGGTTTTATATCAATGAGAACGCTCGTTCCCCTTATACTTAATTGTCATCATCATCATCAGCGCGCGACAGTTCACTGCTGGACTTAGGTCTCTTCCACGACACGCCAGTTAGCCCGGTTTTCACGTCGTCTTCTACTCCCCACCAGCTACAGCGTATATCATCGCTCCACCTAGTCGCAAAGCACCCTACACTACGTTCGCCGGTTCACGGTTTCCAGTCAAGGACTCGTCTACCCTAAGAGTTATCGGTACTCTCGCAAAAATTAGTAGCCCATTGTCTCATACGCACTAAAGGGGTTAAAACAATTTTTGCGGGTCACGATAATTAGCAATATTAAAATAACTGGACTTAACACAATAAAGTTTGGGAGATGCTGTCCTATCCTATCCACTAGGATACTCGAAGTAAAATGTTTGGAGCTATTCTTCTATTACTTGGGTATCTATTTTGTGGTACTACAGTGCGTCACTAACGTTTACTAACATACACTCACTGAAATAAAACGTAAACTTCCGACAATTTCATACATACACTATGTTTCAAAGCAATTATGTGACGTCACGAACTAAAGACGCTGTTTAAATTAACTTGGCATAAAGCAGCTAGACCTGCTGTCAGTATTGAGTATTTTTTTTTCATTTATGGCACGTCAATTTGACTTCACCTCGCCTGATGTTAAGCTGAAGGCAAAGTCTCATGAAAGAGGGTCACCAATTGCAAACACATTCAGTGCTACAATCGTATCACTGTTATATGCTACAAAGAGTATCGGATAAAGCCCTAGTGTGGTGGGCTTTCTTCTTGAATTTGGTCGTCAGATGTAAATTCATGATAACCTAATCTATGTCATCACTAGCAGACCCGTCCGCTGGCAAAAAGATATTCCCAATTTCTGATACATTTCAAATTCCTGCTCCGCGCCTATTGGCCGCAGAGAAAAGTGAAGAAAATAGTAGAATTGAAGATTTTATACCCTAACAAGATGGACTGATGACTTGCATAAGGTGGTTGGGACAGACTGGATGCGGATGACGAAGGATCGGGATCAGTAGCGTACACTGGGAGAGGCATACGTCCAGCAGTGGACTGCAATAGATTATTTGATTGCTAGATTAAAGATATTGAGAATAGATTGACATAATTATATGTACGACTGTCACATTGTCACTGTATAGTTTAAAACAAGGTCACTTTCTCTATCCCTTTGTATGTTTAAATCTTTAAAACTACGTAACGGATTTTGATGCGGTTTTTAACAGATAGAGTGATTGAAGAGAAAGGTTTATACCATATACCTATTATATAACCAACTAGTGAAAAATGTTGCAAAAACGGGGTGACGCAGACGAAGTTGCGCGGGTCAGTATTTTATAAAAAAACGACCAATTTGACCACCGGTTCTCTAAGGGGGGCTGTATTTTATACGTTTCCGAACCAGCATCTGTTTTCGCAGCGCATCTTTAACGCTTAAATTTTACTTTCACGCTTCAAGATAACAACAAAATATTATCATGAATAATCTGTTCCGATAACATGACAGCTATGACCTACTGTACAAAACAAACCCATCGCATCAACACCTGGAAATCCTAACGATAACAGTGCAGACCAAAAGACTGTGTGTGACTTTTTACTGAGCTTCAGACAGCCTCATCTCCTAACTGGTATGCCTCCCGATTAACAGGGTCTGATGTAGCCTGTAGGCTTTCTTCTTGGGGTTAGAAGGTTTGTAATGTTGACCCTCGTTCCTGAGACTTCGGCTTGAGCTTACCATCAGGCGGGGTGAAGTCAAATTGACGTGTCATGAATAAAAAAAAAAGTACGTAGCGACCGGACGTACAGTGACACACCATCGCTCTATGGTGGACATTCCACTTATGCGTACCAAACGATTCGGTGATACGTTCATTGTGCGTACAGCCAAAGAGTGGAACGCCCTGCCCGAATCTGTTTCCGTACCTATACCTGTGCCTCGGAAATCTTCAAGATTAGAGTGTATAGGTTATTTCTAGGCAGGCGGGGTCCACCACCGACCATATCGTCACTTACCAACAGATGAGATGGTGGTCAAACGCTACCCCATCGAGCATAAGAAAATCAATAGAAGCCACATAGGTACTATTTATAGCACCAAAAGTGGTAGAAGAAAACATGTATTAGTAATTATTGCATGTCTTATGTTACCTTTTTTTTCTTTTTCCATGCGCAAAATCCCCACGGATACCGCCCCTAAGTCGGTGGAAGTGATTATATCGGACTCGAACCGACTAAAATGCGCGCCGTCTTTGATTGCCAGAGGTGAGATTATATAAGACACTAGCTGACCCGGCGAACTTCGTACCGCCTTAGCGTACCTTTGATGTATATTTTTCAATCTTTCTGAGAGATTTTCTTTATATTTTTTTCCGTAAGAACCTTGTAGGGGAGGGCGGGGCTGGTACTAACAAATTTTGTATTTTAGTTTATATTTTCTTTGATAATGAACTTTTGAGTTTAATTTTTTATTGAAAACATGCTTTGGTTATTCAGCTATGATATTAGTAACAATATACATCTGGTATGTAAGTGCTTTCAGAAAGAGAGCCGTGAAAACCAAAAAAGTCATTTGTTAATACATGCCCCGCATTTGGGGCAAATATTAACGGAGCTGGGGTACGTATTAACGTAAGGGGCAATTATTAACAGAAACAAAAATTGTATGCAATGCTTAAATAAAAAATCATTTACACGAATAAAAATGTTTTATTATAGGTAAATAGTTATACATATATATATTATAAAACTAAACAAGTTAACACACAATTTAAACTTAACGTTTTAAGTTACTAAACTTTTCATAATCAACAATCTTTAAAGTTTTCATAAATCTAGACTAATTAACCACCATATCTACTGAGTATTAGAGCTTTTAAGCCTTCAAACATTTGTTAAAATAATTTAAACTTAACTATTAAGTATGACGTAATCATACACAAAGTTTTTGGTATCAACAGTTTTAAAGAATCTCAATGAGTTACCTTAAACAATAAAGTATTTAAATCTACATTTATCAATAATTCTCACAGCGTTAATTAATACTTTTTAGTATCAGTCAGTCTTTAAGTTATACTAGTTTAAATGATCTTTATCTAATTTGTACTTAAAAGTAGACAGGAAATAAATATGTACCTGTCTAGTTTGTTTTAGTCAAAAATTAATCAGAATACTCATCATCTGAGAAACAGTTTGAGCAAATGTATTTTCTGATATCACCCTTAATACAGGTGATGTGAGCCCATCCTTTGCATAAAATACATTGTATCCAGTCAAGTCCAGATGTATCGTCATTATAAGACTCGGCGCAAACTAAACAGCAGCAGGTATCTTCTTCACTGTCATCCTGAAGAATATGCTCCTTCACCTTTTCTACTTCTACTCTCCGAGTTGTTTTACCTTTACCTTTCCCTTTACCCTTATTTTTAGTTTCAGTTTGACTGGTTTTTATCTTTTTAGATGATTTTAATTTTGCTTCTTCCTCTAAGGCCAATTTTTCGGGAGTATCAGTGAGAATAGTGGATTTCCTTGAACGCTTTCGCTTAGATTCGACACGTGGAGGAGCTTTTGGAAGCGGTCTTACTGATTCTATATTAAATTTTTTTGTAGGCTTTGTGTTTGATGGTCCTGGATTATTTGGCAGTACTGATTCATTTGACGGTCGTGGTTCATTTGGCGGCGCTGATTCATTTGACGGCCCTGGTTCACTGGACAGTCGCTGCTCATTTGATGGTCCCGGCTCATTCGATGGAACATGCGATAGCTGATTAATAATCTCTGAAACACTTATGTGAATGTCAGGCACGTTATCTAAAATTTCATTTTGAATTGAAGAATCTAAATTAAGTGATACTTCTTCTGGATTGACAGAATCTATCTCCTGGCTGAAGTGATCCCTGGTTTTCCATCGAAGCAGTATTTGGATCGGGACGATCAGTTACAAATGATGGCGCAAAGTCACAGTCTTGAAATACATCTTTATTGCACGGCCAAATGCCAGCTTTTTTAAATGAGTTGATGATTATTGTTTTGAGTGAATGCCAGAGGAAATGCTTCTTTCACAATTCCAGGGAGATCGTAAATGGTCATTGTCTTCCCAGGATGATTAACCATCAAGTTTGTTTGCTGTCGGCTAATATAATTCTTAAACGGTCCATACACCCCGATATCCAGTGGTTGAAGATTATGGGAACAATGTAGAGGGAAAGATAAAAGAATGATATGGTTGTTCTTTGCCTTCGTGACGATTGCAGACGCATTAACATGTTAATACTTACCCCGCTCAATCTGTTAATTTTAGCCCCAAGGTTACTTTTTATTCTTCATCAATTACAGAAAAAAATCTAGTAAAAATAATAACAAACAATCATAATAGTTTTAAAGTCAATAGAATAGAGATTCATTTAGGATAAACTTTGATTCAATTTAGCGAATAAATAAACCTTAAATCAATTTATTACGAAGTACGAAAAGTTCGTTTACCTGTAAATCCGAGGGGCCTGTGCACAACTATCACTAACGACGGCTGGTCGAACACTGACAAGTCAAGACACGTTCGGCTGTGTACAAAGGGTATTCTAAACCGAGTCTCATACTTTTGACACTTCGCGTTTGGCGGGAATGAGCTTGTTAATACCTACCTCCGTTAAAACCAGCCCCGCGCTCCCCTACTAGAAAACTACAAAAAAAAAATCAGCCAAATCGGACAAGCCGTTTTCATGTTATGTCGTGACAACGGAAAACGGGTTTCATTTTTATATATAAGACATATCTCTCGCGCCCCGGCTGAGGGAGGAAGTCTTTTGTAACCCTGGGTTCTTTAGTAAGGTTGTGGGGCTCCTTCTCATACCTTAGGTATCTGGTTCTTACAGCATAGGACACCCAGGCACTGCAATCCGTACGGGTACTTACCTAGAACAACAATAAATTCACACGTAAATATACAAATGTATACAAGACACTAAAGAGTTAGAAGAATTCTATATTTAGACAGCTGCCGCTATAGAGAATTACGACTATTATTTTATATGCGAATGTAGATATTGGAGTTCGCTGGCCTCATAACCATAACCTATTTCAATACATTACAATTGACGCAATTGACGAATTCTAAACAAAGTAGGTACTAAACAAACATATTCTTAACCGACTTTAGAATAAGAGATTTTGAGTTTACACAGATTTACTATTTTATCGTCCTTTAAGTTCTGACATCACGTATGTAAAAAAAAATAACATAATGTATGTATGTGTGCAATGTACAATTTATTAACTAGTATTAGAAATATAACGGTTTTTTTATTTTTTATTTATTGCACGTCAATTTGACTTCACCTCGCCTGATGGTAAGCTGTAGCAAAGTCTCAGTAAGGGTCTCAGTTCCCCCTGTAAGGGAAAGATCCCGGGTTCGTATCCCGTCGAAGCATTCACGTTTTCCTATCTAAATTTGATTTGAACAGTCAGCATAGTAACTGCTTTTCAAAACTTTCTGCACATATTTTCTACTATATAAAAATAAGTCGGGTTTTCCTTCCTGACGCTATAACTCCAGAACGCACGAACCGATTTCCACAGTTTTGTATTCGTTGGAAAGGTCTCGGGCTCCGTGAGGTTTATAGCAAAGAAAATTCAGGAAAAATTTCAACAGAAAAGCGAGAAAATCATTTTCCACATACAGTAGTGGCGAAACGCAGTTCGCCGGGTTTGCTAGTGAGATATAAATCTACTACTGTACTGACACTAAAAATCAGCGTTCGTAATACTAACACGTAAACATTCTTAAATTCTGTCTACTCGTATATACTACGCAGATCTAACATCCATTGGCCCATATTCTCCTACATATTTACATGAAACGCATGAAGATATCCAGACCAACAGACCACGCGCTATTCAACCTGTCCACGCTATATCCCGCTATCAATCCTAAGAAAGGGTCAGAGGAAGCACCGATTTGCCCCCTCTTATGCTAGTCTAATTGAGGTACGCACGCGAGGAAATGTCAATCTTAGCAAGGTACGGATCTTTGCTTCCTAACTGCGGACCTTGGAGGCCCCTTGACCTAGTCCCAGAATAAAAATGGCTAGGTCTAAACGGCAACAATTGGTGACTAGAAGGAAACGTGTATTTACTTAAGACAGTCTCCGAGTAAAACGCAAGGTGCTTTTAGTGACTATTTACTTGCACATATTTGTGTGAACATTGTAATAAAGTGTTATATTTGTGCAACATGCCTCTGTGGCGTGGCCCTAGTGAACGCGACAGCTACGCTGGAGGCGCGGGTTCAATCCCCGCTCAGTGCAAGTATTTGTATGAATTAACTAGCCTATGCCCGCGGCTACGCCCGCGTGGCAGTCGGTTATCACGACGTAAGCGCCATCTTTGCAACTTAAATTCTATAAATTACTGATCATAACTCTGGTTCTACTTAACGGATTGTAATCAAACAAACGTAAGATTTTAAGTTGCACCAAATCCCTTCAAACATATAAACCGCATCAAAATCCGTTCAGTAGTTTTTGCATCCATTGCATAACCTTTTTTACAATTATATAATAGTATAGATAGATAGATCTGGCTATTTGCACTGGTCTGGTCGTGCCTCGGAGAGCAGGTTAAGCCGTCGCTCCTGGATGCCATACGAACATCTAAGACAGTCGTTACAGGTAGTTGAAGCCCTCAAAAAGTCCGATTAGCTTAACTATAGAATTCGCCAATTTAGTTGTGAAGGTCTGTTGGCAGTCGCTTCACGGAAAATATCGAACTTTAGCCACATCTTAATTGGACTAGAAAGTCAACCCCAACCGAGTTGGGAATTGGCTCAGTTCTACAATATGCTGTCATCATCATCCTGCGTTAATTCCGGTCCCATCAGACGCTGTCACATCAGAGTCAGGGATCCGCTTTTTTCCGGTTTAACTGCGAACTTGGATATCATCCGTGATGCGACTACCACTGGCCTCCACAACCAATAGGCATAAGCGATATGGAAGTACTACAACAGTTACACCAGTTTTTCTATTTTTAGGGCTCCAACTACCAGTAAAGACTGCCATAGATTTTGACTGAACCTTGAAAAAGCAGCTATCTCACCTCCGGCAACTAGCAGCGAATGACGGCGTGCGTTTTAGTCTGTTCGAGTTCGATATCGGTTCTATATCCGTGGGGATTTTTCACGCGATAAGAAGGCATATTTTTTTATTTTATTTGTGGCACGTCAATTTGACGTCACCTCGCCCGATATTAAGCTGAAGCCAAAGTCTCATGAAAGAGGATCACCATTGCTAACACGTTCAGTGCTACAATGGAGGCGTTCAGCTTGACGGCCTCATCAGATGCTTTTTCACGCCCCGCTTAAAGGACCCGGGACTGTGGGAAGAAGGAATGTACTAAAGTAAGGTATTATGTTTATAATACTGCGATGAAGTATAAAGAAAGATTACATTACACATTATGTCTTACCTGTAAGAATCAAGTACATTATGTCTGTCCATAGCCTTCCAAATCATTTTCCAATTTTAATTTATGAAATTCATACCTATCGACATATATTATGATCGGCACAGGCACAACTGTATGATAATTTAGGTAATTGAATTTTAAATTTAACAGAGCCCGCCATTATTACCTACATACAATACAAAATGATCGGCTTGTTTATCTCCCAGGCCCGAGACATTTGATCCATCGCAGCGATTATATCAAAGAGTTTGATGCGAAGTCATCACTTCTCTTTATTATAGAGTTAACCTTTGACTTTGTTCAATTGCAGCTAATTGATTAAAGTTAGAGCTACGGTCAAAAGAGCAAGTAAGCTATTTGTCAGGACTCGTGAGCGTCAGATCTAGATATGCCATAGTAGCTATAGAGGAAACGTTCCCAAACAGATGTTGCGTCCCTGACAGTATATTATCGTGTCTACCATGGTAAATGTTCTGATGAGCTCTTCCAATTAACCCCCCCCCCCCTTTCCTTCACAGGACAAAACGTGCAGGGCTTAGATGGCACACGCATACGGTACAGAACATTCCATCAAGAATCAAGCGGTTCGGTGAGTCTTTTCTCTGCCGCATCATTAAGTACTGGAATTCCTTGCCGGCGCACGTGTTTCCTTTTTCCTACAGTCCCGGGTCCTTTAAGCGGGGCGTGAAAAAGCATCTGATGAGGCCGTCAAGCTGAGCGCCACCCTTGTAGCACTGAACGTGTTTGCAATGGTGTCCCTCTTTCATGAGACTTAGCTTCTGCTTAACATCAGGCGAGGTGAAGTTAAATTGACGTGCCATAAATGAAAAAAAACACGTAAAGAGTACTATTATTATGTATCCTGTGCTTAAACTATTTTTGTACATAAACAAATTTATTGAAATCAAAGTATTTAACAGTTTTTATCACCATTTATTTGGTCTACCCGTGAATATGGCTGCTGAAACACCGGGATCCGTGGTAATAATGAAATCATAGCAGTTGAATCTTAATTTATTTTATTTTAGTTGAATCTTGATTTATTTTATTTAATGAGTAATTAGTTTTTTTTTTATTTTTCTGTGTGCTAGTTATAAGATATTTTATTGATTATGTTTTTTCTTTTATACTACGTAGGTGGCAGACAAGCACACGGCCCACCTGATGGAAAGCGGCCACCTTGGCCTATGAACGTGTGCAACACTAAGGGTGTCACACACGCGCTGCCCACCCTGAAGGGAAAGGGGGAGAGCTGGGAAGGGGTGGGCAGGCTAGGAAAGGGAGGGGAAGGAGGGGAATAGTGAGCTCTGGCTACCCTACTTACCTGTGTGTGTGTAATTAGTGTAACCCATTACTGACTTGGGGTTAGCGCTGTTATGGTGTATATAAATTAATAAATAAATAGCTTGTGTAGTATTTCGTATCGCAAACATCCATAAATTTAGTCGAAATAACTATGACATAGCAAAACTTTATTACCCCATAAAAGCAAGACTAATAGAATCATCTAGCTAATTATAATATCTAATTTAAGAGAGCTACATACTTGCTGGTCGGAGGTACCGTTACGGGCCGGCGGCGGAGCGGCCATGTCAAACAAATTAATTTCTTTACTTTTTCTTAGGCTTGTGTGGAGATAACATCGCGTAATACTTCACTGGCATACAAAACAGAGTTGTTATCAAAACTTAATTCACATTTGATAAGTTCAGTGGTTTCGTGTTAGTGGATACAAGAGCGTACGTCGCTGGTTCAATTCCGCGAAGAGATATTTCGACATTGATTTCCCAACGTTCCCAAGAACTACAAGTACCTATACCTGGGATAATAATTGAGATAGCCTGTGTTGTTATTCCATAATCTGTTCAGATATGTACAGGTTCAGGAGCAGTCTTACTTTGCTTCCATAGTGAGATTCTGACCGTCAGTTTTCGTCAGGATACTAGCGCTATTATGGTTAAAATGGGTCAAGCTGTATCTCTTACTGTAGTGTAAAACGTTTATTATTATTTGAATTTACACTTGTCTTATAAGATACATACATATTGATAGACGACAACAGGCCGAGTTCGAATTTCACTACGGGCACAGATGAATAAATAGCTACGGGCATATAGTAAGTCTTCCCGAAGAAAGAAACCTATGCTCGGGCCCTCTCCGTGAGTAGCGGCGCTGCCGTGAAACAATTACTACACCACGATGACAACTCAAAAATGCCGTCGATTCGACAGAAGAAGACTATGAAAGTAAAGTAAATATGAAATATTATTATTTTTTGGAAGGTCGTAAAACCTAGAAATTACAGCCGCTCGCGCTAGAAAACTGAGTGCGAAAAATATGTGTATACGGTCGCCAAAAAAAGCTAATATTGTTTAGATCGAGATGATGGTAATGTTGTTTAGTGAGTACGAAAAATATGGGTAAGTACAGTGGGTCATCAAAAAAAAATAATCTTTCGCCCTCACATTTTCTGGCAACCGTAGTAGCCAGCCGAAACTCGACACTAAGGAAACGGTGTTGCTTAACTAGTTCAACTAGCCGGCTCCATGTCCAACGGGATGTGCCGGTTGCCGTTAAGCCCTACTTCTTCTAATTAATTGGATGAATAACCTCTTGCGAATTCATTTCTATTCCGTCCACTATTCTATTGTAGTGTAATTGCATTGCTCTAAATGTTTTTATATGTAATATTAGCTCATCGCCTGTGGCCTCGGGAGTATTACTTTTTCCAATCGAGTAGGTATATACGGCAGTGGGTACCTACATATAAACCTACCGGAAAAACCCATCGTCAGAGCACAGACGCCGCCGTTTATGAACAAGATCCTCCACAACTCATGCACATTGATTAAATGTTCGCCGAATCTAATTCGCAGAACTCGTACAGTCAGCAAGAAAGAGTGTGAAGGTGTCGAAAGAGTAGAGTATTACGATGGGCAGCCTGCCTACTGTGAACCTTTACATTACGAATTCGATAGATTCTCATGCTAAAGGCACTGTACTAACACGGCTTTTAACAAATCACAATTTTAATGGCAGTGTAAATAACACCTTATTTAGGGAAGTTAAAGTCAATATTCATTTATCATTTATTTTTGTTCATCATCATCATTTCAGCCACAGGACGGCTGAACATAGGCCTCCAATCCGACCGGTTAGAGGTGGTTTGTGTCCAATGGGGTACCCGAGACGTTGACTATGTTGTCCGTCCACCTCGCAGGGGGCCATCCCACGCTACGTTTATTGGTACGCGGTATCCAGTCGAGAACCTTTCAGCTCCAACGGCCCTCTGTACTTCTTGCTACGTGCCTTCATTTTTTGTTCAGACAGCCAAAATATTTTTAAAATTAAAATGATTTGATTTTTTTTGCTCATCATACCAACAGACATACCACAGCTTTTTTAAATATTTTCGTACTTCAAAACGTCCTTCAAAATTACTACCACTAACCCTTTAAAATTGGTCGTTATTATCCACAGATACAATCTTGGTGGCAGCGGTTGATAACCTCTGCAAAATGGAGTCTTTATTATAAAAGTGCTTATAATATCGCCAATTGATGTTCATACTGAACAGCTACTGTCTTAATACTTATAATAATATGGATGTTGAACAAGTTTGAGTACACTGGACAGGACATAA
Organism: Pelosia muscerda; assembly: GCA_963691645.1. Classification (NCBI taxonomy): domain Eukaryota; kingdom Metazoa; phylum Arthropoda; class Insecta; order Lepidoptera; family Erebidae; genus Pelosia; species Pelosia muscerda. Next base: position 1,045,733 of record OY829114.1, on the reverse strand, counting down.
GACCTTTCATACATACATACATATGCTCTCGCCCGTAATCCTCAAAGGTGTAGGCAGAGGTGTATTAAACACCCACATTTCGCCAATTATGATTTGCGGTCCCACGTAATAGGAGGCGAACCTATTGCCACTAATCGGCCACTTTGTAACACACGGGTATTCCGTAAATAAATTTCTAACCGAAAATGTTGCAGCTAAATAAATTTGGAAAAAAAATTTACCCGTTTCCTTGCTATGCAGTGTAACTCGCAAGGAAATTAATTACGTGCTTAGCCGCACAAGCACTACCAATTAACGTCTTGGAGAGGAACAGACCTTACATATATGTAGATGATGCAATACCATACACCGGATGCACAATAAATAGTCTATACTTATAAATACGTGTACGTCTGTAGTTCTAAACTAATAAAAAAATACTATACTTATATGTAATTTGTGTTTTTTTTTCTGCGAATATATCAAGGTATAATTTAGTTGGTCATTGGTCTTGTAAATACAGAACACCCGCTGTCACCTTTTCCTGCGGATGTCAAAACAGTCATCGATTCGAGTTCTTCGACTTAAAATAAGATTAGATATGGTATAGTCGTATTTTCTCGTTTTATTTTGTGGCTTTATTAAATTGGATATTGTAAATCAAAATATCTACATATTATTAACAATTTAATAAACATTGCCTGGTCATTAACCGGGCAATAGGCTCGCCACCTATTATATCGAGACCTAAACATAAACTGGCGAAATGTGGGTGCTAGCATCTCTGCCTACCCCTTTGGGGATATAGGCGTGAGTTTATGTTATGATATAATATGTTAATATACATAGTTGATAACACACTTGTACTTCTTCACTGTATTTCGATAAGTACAGTGGAGAACTACAAGTGTGTTATTAATTATGTATAACAATAGGTTCCACCAAGTGCCATCAGTCAACAATATAAATAACAGGTATTTTTTTATTTAGGCCACGTCAATTTGACTTCACCCCGCCTGATGGTAAGCTGAAGGCAGTCTCAGGAAACAGAATCACGCCCCTTAGGTTATATACCGGTTGATTTTATAGTGGTTTCGGAAAAAAAGATTCTGGCCACAATTTCGATAGTAAAATCGTAAGGAAGTCCTAATTTGGCGAAAAAAAATTTTTTTTTTACACGTCCCATACATTTTTCTGTTCACCTGCACATTATTGCCATAAATAATGTTTTTTTTTTCAAAATTAAAACTTCCAGTCGATTTTGCTACCGAAACTGTGTGAAACAAAATAATTATTCTTTTTCCAAATCACCGTGTATAGCACCTAATTATAAACTAGTTTTCATTAAACCTATTCCTCAAATCATTTAACAACCAATCAATTACTAAACCGATGTTAAACAAACAAAACCAGTAGTTTACTTTTACGAGTACATTAGCGTTTTTAGACAATTTTAACCATTCTCACTCTCGATTTCAATGTTTAAGCGACTTGCCAAACTTGATCAGTGGCAGTTCGATGACCCGGCAGATGCCAGTGGCTTGGAATTATTGAAATTGGCTGGCTCAGTGTACTGCTGAGTACACCGCTATGTCCGACTACTCTTTCCGAACAAGATTGCAATTATTTGAGTTTTGATTTTAGGTTAGAGACTAAATCTCATCCACAGTTTTGTTATTCCTAAATTTGTTTATCTGTATAAAAAGTATCTTATGTTAACAGCCTTCGATCCCCAATATTTATACAAACATACATACATAAACTCACGCCTTTATCCCCGAAGGGGTAGGCAGAGGTGCCAGCACCCCCATTTCGCCAGTTCATGGTTTAGTAGGTGGCGAGCCTATTGCCATTAACCGGGCACTTATAAACCTGCGATAAATACACACATAACTTCGGAAAGCATCGCAAAGTCATTGGTGTGTGCCATGGTAAGCCTGGGATCGAACTCGAGACCTCGTCTCAGCAGTCCATTACCACAGCCCATACCACTAGGCTACCGCGGTATTAGAGATCTACCCCAATCTTTGTATCTACCCCAATGGAGACATCGTGCTTCCCATACCCAAAGGGGCATCGTGGGAAATACTTTATTGAGCAACATTAATTCTGTAATTGAGACTCGAGATGGCATGCGGTTTTAGTCAGTCCAAGTCCGATTGATTTAATATTCTCACATGGTACTGTTCTCCTAACACATAGAAACGTATTCTAGGGCTTAATTACCCTATTCCCTGTATTAAATTTCACTCAGAATATCCTTAGCCTTGGAAATATGTTTTTTGAACCTGAAAAGATATTTTAGCTAACAGTTATAGATGTAATGATTAATCATGTGTAACGGCATGAGACCGTTACAAATCATTGAGCATTACGTCAGTTGACATACATAAAGATATGCATTACAACGTTACATTACATCAATTACAGAAACTTCAATAATATGGATTAGTTTTTTTTATGGCACGTCAATTTGACTTCATCTCGCCTGATGTTAAACTGAAGGCAAAGTTTCATGAAAGAGGGTCACCATTGCAAACACGTTCAGTGCTACAATGGTGGCGCTCAGCTTGACGGCCTCTACAGATGCTTTTTCACGCCCCGCTAAAGAACTCGGGGCTGTAGGAAGAAGGAAACACGTGCGCCGGTAAGGAATTCCAGGACTTAACGGTGCGGCAGAGAAAAGACTCACCGAACCGCTTGGATTATATATAGGTACGATATTGGATTATACCACTTTAATTAGTCTACCGCAGTCTACTGCTGGTGATAGATCTCTAATGGTTGAAGGCTTTGGTCTACTGTTTGCACGCTGGCCTGACGGGTTGGCACAGGATTTTATTTCTGGTTTTCCTTCTCTCGCAGTGATACCTATCGTCTGCATATTAATCCTTTAGTCGCCTGTTACGACTGCCTTCAGATGAGATAGGTTGTTAATATTCTTTCTCCGTCATCACTAGTTCAGATTTTTATACTTTACTAGCTGTTAGACTTCTCACCCCGTTCCCGTTCCTCCTTTTCGAGCATTTTCATACTTATTCACCCTTAAAACCTTCTCTGGACTCCCACAAATAATTCAAGACCAAAATTAGGCAAATCGGTCCAGCCGTTCTCGAGTTTTAGCGAGACTAACGAACAACAATTCATTTTTATATATATGTAAAGAAGATTCATGGTTAAAAATAGATGCCTAAAATATATATTTTTAAGGTATTTTGTTTCGTAGTCATCTAGTCATCGAAAAAACATTACAGGAAACATTTCTATTTTATTAATGTATCTTAAAAATATAGTCTCTATGTAAATGGCCGTCCGAGTAACGGCACAATGCGACATAACCGGTAAAGCGGGTCACTCCAAACTAGATGAGATGGTACCTTCGGTCATTATCGACCGCTTCGAAATTCAAATCATCCTGCATCGCACTATGAAAGTTCTCCTATTATGAAGATTCAGCAGCCATCGCTAGGCCGTGGTCATCCAGGTAATACATCTTACTAGCTGAACCCGCGCAACTGCGTCACCCCGTTTTCGCAACATTTTTCACTTCTGCTACGCACCAGTTGGTTGTAGCATTATGTTATATACATATAAACCTTCCTCTTCAATATTCTATCTATTGAAAAAAACCGCTTCAAAATCCGTTGCATAGTTTTAAAGATTTAAGCATACATAGGGATATAGGAACAGAGAAAGCGACTTGATTTATACTAAATATGTAGTGATGGGGTCATAGATATCCGTGGATGGGGTACTAACCGTGTGACGTATGACTTATAGCTACTTTAGAGGTCACCGCTTCGAGTGCCGCTAAGTGTAAATATTTCTGTGTAATATGAATATGTGTATTTGCATTGATATGGATGATATGACATGTAAGTATTTATAAAAAAATATGCCTTCGTATGTTTATTCACATTCTAGAACTCATTTTACGTGTGACTCTTAGTTTGGGTAGAGATATATTTTTTTTTAAAAGTAATTCGCAGATTGTAGTGCACTGCTGGGCATAGGTTTCCCAATGATTCAATCTGAGATGCCTCCCCTACTGGGAAGCGTCTCTCCTTCCGTTTGCCGACTCATGGTTTCTACTTTAGGACTCGTTTGCTCTTACTGACTTAGGTACATTATTGTATTTATTGTATGCTCCCGTTAATACCAGAGTTTCGCTAACCCTATAATAGCTAATACTTTTTTTTTCATCGTGCGAAAAAACCCCACGAAACCCCAGTTGCCGGAGGTGAGGTAGTAGCCAACATATCCCTCGCTATAATAGCTAATACTGGGTTACATCTAACCTGACTTGCAGTTTTTGGCAGCTGTCAATGAAAATAAAAAAAAAACACAAATCATAATGAAATACGATCCAAATAAAATAATTACGGTAAAAATACTGTAAAATTACCAGGTATTTCGAAATAAATAAAAAATGCGCGCTAAAATATTATATTTATAACGACCATTTTAAACCACAGAACACATAAATTAAATATTATAATGACCATGTAGAAAATATAACATTATTATTTTTTTTAATGGCATCTATCGCACGGATTATTTGGTGCCATTAGATTATTGAAATTATTATAATTATTCAAACAGGAAACTTTAGCGTAAACTTAATTTATGTATTACACTTGCTCTAGCTACTGACTATAAGACATGTCCACAAGGTCAATAACCTTTAAAACATGCAGTGGTCATTTACCGATAAGTTTTTTATACATATACCTACATATATCTTGTTTTGATGCGTGGGAGTTGCCTCTAATATGCAAATTAAAATCTATAATTAAAAGTTATTAAGGAAGAAATCTCAATAAAGATATCTATCGCTTTTACAAGCAATTCTCTATGGTTTAATTACTTTTTTTTAACTGGCGCATCTAGTTACGGATACAATGGTAGTGTCTACAGAAGAAGATAGTTAATTATGAACCTCTCATTATGTCTCTCAGTCCATATTAGGAGGTTCGGGATGCCATCTTTTAAAAAAAAACTCATACAACAGGAAGATACTGCTAGAAAATAAATGCTTCTGAACTCCGCTTTGTCACAATTACATTCTTCCGTAATCATGGCGCTTGCAACAAATATCGGTTGCTCTAATTAGTCAACAAACATGGTAAATATCCCGATATATTTAACAGTGAATCACATCCTTAGTAGCTCCAGTACAGCCCGTTGAATTTCTTGCCGGAGTATTCTCAGACTGAGGCGCGTTTCGAAACGGTGATCAATTTGCTAAACTAACCTCATCATCGTCATTTTAGCCATAGGACGTCCACTACTGAACATATGCCCTATTCAACCTCCAATCCAACCAACTGACTATATCGTCCGTCCATGTCGCGAGGGGCCGTCCTTCGCCTTGTCTACCAGTATGTGTACATGGTCTCCTAAACTAATCTATTATTATAACCTAAATAATATATTTTTCACCACAGCAGCTCAAACAAGTGAGTTTTGCTGCGTAAAAACAGTGTGCAAAATGCGATTTTGCTCACTCAGTGAGACAAAGTAGCTTTTTAATTATTTTTTTTTAATTTTCAATAAAGAGTGCCAACCATAGATCAAAAAGAATTGTTCCGCGAATAACTTTCGAATTACATACACTGCACTCTGTCTCTTAGCCGTCCATAAAAAAGTTCGAGTGACAAAAATAAGTATTTTGAAGGTTTTTTTTTTTAATTTATGGCACGTCAAAGGTCCTATTTCGAAATTCTAAATTTGAAAGATATTTGTAAAAGAATAACCATGTATTTTATTTACTTTATTTAATAATTATGTAATGTTATTGAATACCAAAATAAGTAATGCATAAGTATTTATAATGATTACTATTATCAACATTTGAAAAATAAAATACGCTGTCACGTACGCTGTTTCTGAACACACCTTAAAAATAACGGGTATAAAATTTAACTTTTAACTTCCAACTTTAAATTTACAGAACAGCAATAAGTAATTAGATTAATTATTAACTTTTAAAATTTTCAGCATTATTTTAATTAATAATAGGTGTTCTGTTCTGTTAATAAGTGTTGCATTTTCTTCTAAGTAATATTTCTTATGTGTTCTCGCTGCTGAAGTGAAAAGTAATGTGTGCCACACGAGAGCAAAATTATTTGCATCTCGTGCATTTGAATCCCTCACCACGCTCAGGATTCTACAGTAGAATCACTCGCTACGCTCGTGATTCAATCCTAGAATCCTTCGCTTGCTCAGGATTCAAAATCAGCACTCGCAGCAAAAAACAGTTTTGCTCTCTTGTTGCACAAATAACTATTTTTAATTTTGACGTTTTATAAGTGTCATTTAATGGCTTATACAGATTATTTAATTTGAATTTGAATAGTAAAAAGCATGTCCAGCTATATGATCGCAAATAAAATGCAAATCTCTTCGAAGTTATGTCGATCAATTACTGTATTATCAGCACTTTTTTGCACTAGACACTGGCCACGAGTCTAAAAAGTGCCACACCCGCATATTTGATGCCATTGAATGTGATATTTGACACTAAGACATAGCGGTCACTGACAAACAAACATACAAAAAATATGTAATCACTTGACCACGCACAGTGTAGGGTTCCGCAATCAATGAGACACCTGACTCAGAATTTTCATTAAAGATCGAAGCTCTCTTTTTGAAAATACCAAAGAAGAAATTTGTAATAAATATAAAGGTATGCTTCCGTTACCGACGACATACGACAACGGCAAACGCATGCAACACGTAAACCTATTTATAGTACCGTGCGTATTTAACTTTAGCTGGTACGCTGGTATGTTAAATGGGTTTGAAAATAATGAAAATGAATTAAAATTCTTTTCATGTTTTTTAATAAACTCACTAATAAAATTAGGAATTTAAATGTATCAATACATTTAAAAATGTAATTAAAAGAAGGTTATGCCAATAAGCCTATTATAAGATCTAAGATTCTTTGGATGATAAACAAGCCTGGAAATGAACTGTACGCTCTACTTGCCACTAAGTTGTATCTAGACTAAGTAAATGTTCTTCTAGAATTCTTTCAATATTATCACATTCATATATATATCACGGTACGCTATATATGCTGTTGTGGCCTGCGGTCGGCTACTAAATCATGCCTTTAGGGTTATATTTGAATTTCACATGTCAGAATAAGGAGTAAGTTGCATAAAAGTCAATATAAACCAAAAATGATAGTAAAAACTGAGCTCAGTAACTCTTACGTGAAGAAAAGGGATTTATTTTAGTACTACAGAACCCTCAGTGAAAATTCTTCTTCTTGCTAGCCACGAATACATAATTAATGAATCCAGAACACGGATAACCCTAATATCGGATGGAGCCAAGTTCACTGAACTTGGAGTCAGAGTGGAGAAAATTAAGTACATATTATTTATGGTACTGAAGTAGCAAACAAACGTAAGGCGGCCCTGATAGTTGTACCACTACTAGTGAGGATGCCGTTGACCGGGCGGGTGATTATCCCTTCTGTCTTATAGGTGTTCATATGACAACCGGGACCGACGGCTTTCGTGCTCTCCAGGCACAACCAGACCAGTGCAAATAGCCATATTCACGCGTTCAAATATTTGCACTGAGCGGGAAACGAAGCAGTCGCAGTCTCACAATTGCATCGCGCCTGCTATGGAGCAGTTACGTTCCTTACCGCTACGCTACCAAGTCTGTAGACGGACTTCCATACAATCGTTCATTGCTTATTTTACCCTTAGTAGAGGCGAAATTATTAAAAGTTTATGACTTCGGGCGTTTACATCTATACAACTTATAAGGTATCTCTCTTAGTTTCAAATTTGTAACCCCATCGGTTCGAAACCAGTGAAGCTACAAACTTGAACTTGACTTACTGACAGACCTTACTCTATGTTGATGAATCAGCAACTCCATCGTAATTATATACGTATGAGATTATTAGCTATAATGCATTCAACTATTACTGCTATTACTCTGCCAGCACTCCCTCATATTATAACGTCGTTACAATTAATAAAACGATTACAAAACATTAGAACTTGTGCCGTCTTCTCAAGCACCAATTTGTTTCAAGTACACTTGCATTAACTCACATAATATTATGTTGTGTAACATTTTTAAAACGCCGCCACAGTGCATTCTGCATAGAATGATAATTACACGCTTTAAACATAATAATCTGTACATTCAACTTAACAATTATCTTGTAAGATGACGCGGCGCTCCGGTGTACCTTCGAGTTATTTATTTGTGCCCTACAGGCTAAATTAGAGTACTTAACTCGACTTACATACACGAACTCGCAGTTACACGATCGTACAACCGAACGAAAGAGGAAGGACTCTTCTTATTTTTATTAATGAATTCTGCAGCAAAATTACTGCAAACGTATCAAACAATACCTAAGCATGTTGCAGTCCACTATTTGACATACACTATACCCGATCCTTCGCCCTCTCCAACTAGTCTATAGATACATCGTATTCAGGTCTTCAGTCTATCTGGCTAGGAACCGTTCACTTTTCGTTAGACTTCTTGCGGTCTTAGTTCTAGAACTCAATTTGCTCCAAAGACCATCGGTCCTTCGACAGATGTGGCAAGCCTCCAGCTTGCTAATTCTGCAAGCTATGTCCGTAACTATAGTTCTTCGTCGGATGACCTAATTTTAGTTAGTCTAGTAACAGTCAGACGTTTATTCTTCTCGATTTGTCAAATTCTAATTTTATAGCTACTGAACCAGAATGTGTATTCGGCTTCAAACTCAACGATGCACTCGACATATTGGAGTCACTCGTCAGTCTGCCCAATCATGTAAGTAGAGGTATAAAACATACCATTAACTATTTTTTACACCACACCATTTATTACGAAGATGTGAATAATTTAGATGCACGCAACGGGTACATTGCACGCAATTCTTTTAGCCGAAAGAATTTAAAGGGAACACTATTTACTTCGCTATTCTTGTGAATATACCAGCTGTTTTAAGAGTAGGAGTATAGTGTGAGGTTATTAGGATATAGCAGCAATTTAATCTGTTTCCTGGCAAAAACGAAGGAAGTGTTGATTTATTAGATTATATTTATGGCGCACATTCGGAGAGGCTTATGTCTCGCAGTGGATCGCAACAGGCTATTACTTAATTGATTTATTGAATGTATGTTTTATTAATTTAAGGCTTCACGATAGTACAGTGTGGGTTAAAGGAGGAAGTATATGATTTGGAGCTGGTATTTATAGTAAGGGAGAGATTGCAGGCAATTGAGAGTATATTGGTATCAGATTCCATGCAGCACAGATATGTTTTACCTTTATAGTACCTGTATACTTCCTGAATAGAGGCCCTGGGTATATGAGGATAATTATAGCCCCTATGTGGCACAAGTATAACCTCTTATTCGTGGACATAATAAAAAAAATCTTACATAAACCTAGTACCTACTCGTAATTTTTCCTCCCAGAGCCGGAGCCAGTGGGGTGGGTTAGGTCAAAGTCGAACCGACTAAAACCGCACGGCCGTCTCGGGCCATAAGTTGCCGAGGATGAGCTAGCCTTTGCCATATCGCTCACTCCCTAGCCGTCGATGCGGGCTGCTTCTACTAAGGTGACAGGTGGCTCTAAATGTCAACCCCAGATCCGCGCTCACGGAAGACGGAGTTCATTCAGTGACCTCAGGATACGCTCCTTCTCAAAGATAAAAAAAATGGATGCAGCAGTCGTTCGGAGGTTGTTGATTCATTTATTTATTTGTATTTGAGTGTATGTAAAACAAAATTATATGCAACACTTGAAGGTCGTACCAATGATGGGCCAATTCTCAAACACTTCAGATGGACGGTAATAAGTAAATCAACGATGATTGTCCCTAATAAGAGACCCACTTTCTGATTCAGACATATTTGCAATATCGTTCAACTTTAAAGTAATGAACATTTGTCATCGTTCAGACTCGAACTCACAATGGTGACTGACACAACGCTTAATCATGTCTTACACGATTACCATGTCTGTGGAGAGGAAGTTTGACATTCATTCAAAGTTCATCCAAAAAAAATATTTAAAAAGTAGTAGATGTACGAGACTCACAAGCAGATGATCTCAAGTTGGTTGTCAAATTTTATTGTTTTATTGCTCACACGTTTTCTAAAAATTGTTTCTTCTAATGAAAGCATATTTCTAAACGCCTGAGAAAGTAAAACAGAAAGAGCGAGCATTCAGTATCAGCAAGAGCGAGCAGCTTTATAAATAACAAAACTATTAGGATTATTAATAAAAAAAGCCATGTAGCCAGCAAGTAGCAAGGAAATTGGAAAGTGTAAGATGGCGCCAACACAACGACTTATTACGACGAATTATTTACGACTATAAGAACAGTGATCAATAACAATATGGCGCAAGAAGTACGTGACAAACAATTGAATATACATCTATCATCAGACGTGTTGCAATATGTCAACTATAAGATAGGTAGATATTGTGCTGTAAGGGAGCTTCCATTAATTGTGCGAGGCATTTAGGGATGAGAGAGTCGAGCTGAATCTCACCGTCTCAATCAGGAGGAGGAAGGTTTCTACTAATATTGCGTTTACAAATGGTGTAGGTAATTTTGGCGATTCCGAATCAAATCTAAGAAAATATTTTTCACATATAGGACACGTCAATTTGAACTCACCTCGCCTGATGGTAAACTGATGAGGCCGTCAAGCTGATTGCTGCACTGTACGTGTTTGCAATGGTGACCCTCTTTCATTAGACTTTGTCTTCAGCATAACATCAGGCGAGGTGAAGTCAAATTGACGTGCCATAAAAAATACTAAATACGTAGTCCAAAGATAAATTCAAACTATAATTACATACAACAATTAAAACTAAAACTTTAGCGCCTTATTAGAACAATGCCACTTCACACATAGATTTATTATGTCCATATTATGCAAAACATTGGATGGGATCCGACCACAACAATAGCCTCGTGAGAACCTTTTAAAGGTAAGCACGTTCGTAAACATAGAAATACTAGCGTATAGAAGTCTGATCCCGTTCGCGCGACCCCCGGGAGCCATCCCGAGTTAAAGAGTAGTTATATTAATACGAGTATATCCTATTTTCAATCATAGACAACTTGTGTGCCTAATTCATACAGCTGTTTTGTGTGAGAAATGATAATTTTAACTATCTCTGAGTGAGTCAATGTTACCGAGTCTTGAGCTGTTTGTGGTTAAGAAGATGGCCTTACGATCGAAAGGTCCCAGGTTCGAATCCTGACCATTATACTACAGACGTGAATCTACTCTTAACACAAGCCATTGAGCTTAGCTGGAAGGGTTACAGGAAATATTAGTAATATAGGTTGCTAATCTACTATATAAAAATAAGTCGGGTTTTCCTTCCTGACGCTATAACTCCAGAACGCACGAACCTATTTCCACGGTTTTGCATTCGTTGGAAAGGTCTCGGGCTCCGTGAGGTTTATAGCAAAGAAAATTCAGGAAAATTTCAACAGAAAAGCGGGAAAATCATTTTCCACATGGCGAAACGGAGTTCGCCGGGTTTGCTAGTATTCTTTAAAAAAAATTAATACCTATTTCACAGCGCTAACTTGACCGCAAACTTACATTACCTATACACAAATAACTACCCCTGCTGAGGCTTTCCCAAGCGACTACAATATGGGGTTCTTCAAGAAGTGCTTTAGAAGGTTTCTACAGGTTCTGCAGCTCAAGAAAAACTCACTCTTGGTATTGCATACGTCCATAGGCCACAGTGACCGCTTTCCATAAAGTGGGCCGGGTTCTTGGCTACCGCATAAGCGATACAAAAAAAAATAAACAACCTAAAAACATTTACATATTTCAAAGGGTTAATGACAATAGAGAAAGATCGCGAAGTATCCAAGCGGTTCGGTGCGTCTTTTCTCTGCCGCACCGTTAAGTCCTGGAATTCCTTACGTGGAATTCCCTCCTGGAATTCGTTACGTTCGGCGCACGTGTTTCCTTCTTCCTACAATCCTGGGTCCTTTAAGAGGGGCGTTAAAAGCATCTGATGAGGCCGTCAAGCTGAGCGCCACCATTGTAGCACTGAACGTGTTTGCAATGGTGACCCTCTTTCACGAGACTTTGCCTTCAGCTTAACATCAGGCGAGGTGAAATCAATTGACGTGCCATAAATAAAAAAAAAAATGAGGGACACAAAGATAATATGTATAAATATTTACACTGAATGGCAAACTCTGACGCAGCACTGAATCTAAGACCGAGTGAACGCAATGAATGATTCACTAGTCAATAGTCATTCCAACACAGGTCTAGTTCCGTACACTACATGTAGTTCATTCGCCGGCCAATGTTATACCTAAACGTGTAATTACTGAACTAGCTGACTCTTCAAGTATAGGTATTCAACCTACTCGAGAGCCCACCTGCCCGGAGCCGGCGTATTTTGAACAAACACGGTCAGTCAATAGTTGCACTATTTTTTGTAAGGCTACACCCGAATCACGCCACTCTGACTGGTTATACAGAGTGTATCTATTATTTGCAAAATTAGTGTTCTTTAAATGAGAATATTTAAAGAACACTAATTTTGCACTTATAAATTGTTCGAAATTGGACCATAATCTTCTAATTCAGGAAAATGCTAGTCTTAGCAGATTTAATTAACTATAAACCTACTAATAAATAAATGTGTTAAAAATCATAACGGTGAAGAAAACGTACAATACTGTTTTGTCTTTGCATTTTCCTATTTTTGGGTTGTTCCCTTGTATTTTTCCCTAATATTACACACATGGTAGACCACGGTTAACACTTTCCATCAGGTGGGCCATGTGTCTGTCATCTAAGTGGTATAGCCAATATTCTTTTACTAAACTTTATTTATTAATATGACAAGTATGCATGGGTGGATGTTGGATGTATCCACAGATCGGCTGAATGGATCTGGATGATATTTGGCCAAGAAAATGCGTTAACAGTTGGAAATAATAAATAGTTTAACTTATCTACCATTTTTTATTCAAAATTCTTAAATCATTTATTCCGTATAATACATATTTAGCTAAAGGACGCCGGTTCCAAATGCGGCCCCAGCCTTATCAGACTCCGCCAACATTTAGTTAAGATATATCATTATTATGAAATGTTTCGAAAGAAACATATTATTTTTAATATTACAATAGTATGCAAAGTAGAGCCCGCTGTATAGTTAGGTAGACGTAAATTGCGACACGAGGGCAATGCCCTATTGCGTTTTATCCTTCGCCGGTAAATACCGCGCTAGATCACTTTGAAATACGTCTGCTCGGACGGACACACATCTGTATTATTCTACTAGGGTGACAAACCAGCATTCACCTGTAGGCTGCATGTATTTACTACGCACCAATGTATTAACTACATCGTGACGGAGGTAGGATATAATTGAGTAGTCCGACTAGGGAGGTACCTCCGCCCTACAGAATTCCGCGGCTAATAATAACCTAGTTTTGTTTCCGGCGGCGAGTAGGGTAGCCATAGCTTACTGGAGAGGTTTTTTTACAATCTGCACAACACCACCTAGACCCATGGTAAGCATAGCTTAACTAGCTTGTGTTACAGGTTCTAGAATCCAGATGAACATACTTAAATACATTTTATTTGTAAATACATACATATTATATATAGAAACACCCAGACCAATGCAGATATTCATATTTCATACACACAAATATTTGCACTGAGCGGGAATCGAACCCGCACCTCCTGCGAATCAGTCGCGTTCACTACCGCCACGCCACGGATAATGTTGCAAAGGTTCATAGTCCAAGGTAGTCACTTTCCATTAGGTGGGTCGTGTGCTTGTCTGTCACCTAAGTGCTATTAAAAATGCGTTTTTTTTCTAATTTTCTCTTATCCTGGTGCATTTTATTTTTAATTTCTTTTAACAATTAGTCAATAGGGACTTCTGCAACAAACTGTACATCTATAATTTGTGTCTTAGAATCACGAGCCTTTATTAGCTTATCAACTACGGATAATACATTTAAATTTATTGTAATTATTGGTATGGCCTCACGCCAAAATATCTGACACAATGAGTGCATACAAAATGGTATGATACTAAGGCAATGGGCGACGCGCAGTCTGGTGGAAATAGTCTATAATTAGTTGGAATTCACAGCTGGTTAGTCTGGCAACACTAACCCCCAGATTCTCACATTCTTGAATGTAATTGAGATTATCAAACTGTCTGCCAAGTGCCAATACTTTAATCATTTGTTAAGTGTTTACACGTAGCATTAGTTATAAGCATGATTGAAGAAAACCAGCTCCAACATTATTTATAATATAAAAACGACTCTTCTACTTTTATTGTTCTAACTAGTTACCGGAACAAAAACTCCTCGAGTAGGTAATACATTCATTATCTGTATAACCAAGTTCTTGGAGATACTATTTTCCATTTCAGGGTAGAGATTGAATCTCTAAACCATATTATAGAACTCTAATGGTCTAACACTTGGATACGTTTAGATTGGCGACGAACCCAATGGGTTACCCAAAATTCGTCCTCCGCAATATTTGTAGATCGATCCCTTTTATTAGGTACCCATTGACCCCTTTTGATTTAAGTTTACGAATATAATTTAAAAAAATATTATTGGGGGGGGGGGAGCATTTCAATTGCTGTACATTTACTGACATACATTGTAGCTTATCTTTCAGCCGCCTTGTACTATTATTCAAGCCAATTCGTCGGGAATCAACATGATATAAAAACGTTCGGTCAGTTTCAACTCGACAGAAATTGTAATACTTAACACACAACAACACTCAAGCAAGTCAATTACTTACAAATAAAGTGTTGAGCAGATGTGATTTCAAAGCCAGTTTTCTGACAAAACCGGTCGAGTCACACCAGTGTATAACGTCCTTTATGTTCGGACGAGCGTGCAAGGTCGCGACACCAAAACGAGCCTCAGATGCCATTTAATCTGGACATAGGAAGCATCAATCGCACTCAACATCTTAATATGTACTCAATTGTTTGATACACCCACTTTGAGTCACACACCGTGAGTTGGGGTGAGCCTGTTGACGATTTGACGTCATTGTGACAACGGACAGCTGGTGTATGCATGAGCGTTTGTGCGTGTGTATGTCGCTATCGGACAATGATAACTATGAACTTGGTGATACAGGATCACTGTTTGACGTAGAAATAATACAGAATAAAAATTAAAGATACCTAAGCTTTTATAGATGTCGTCCGCAAAGGAATTCTGATTTCGCTTCCGCTTGTGTTTTTTTTTAAATGATATTAGAGTTAAGCTAAGGTGGACTGATGACCTGAAAAAGGCGGACGCTGGTTTTTTTATAAGAAAATAAGTAAACTCAGGCAAGTAGGAGCCTAAACTTAATTACAGTAGTAGAAGATCTATCATCCAGTAACTTCTACAAATAGTACCTACCTAGTTGTGTTGTTGGATTTACTCTATACAATTTTAGTTTCAATTTATTCAGGAATTTTCAGCGCCAGCTGTACGTGTAGGTACATCTCAAAATGAGAAGACAGTGATGTATTTTAGTACCGCCATTTTGAAAAATATGATCTCATTTCCGTGTAATAGATATTTACCGAACATACATTTCCTTTTGCCAACCAACACAGAGCTGTTACAAATATTTTGCAAGTCCGGAAACCGTATTCTACTCTGTCGGAGCGGCGGCTACAGTAAAGACCTTGTGTACTCGACGAAGGAATTCCACGAATTTCAAATCAGCCTATAATTATAGCCCATTTGTTTGTACTTAAATAAACGTAAACAATCTTGGTGTGTCTTTTTAACATGGTTTTATTTAAAACTCAGAATAAAAATACTTTTTTGCTTCGATACGCATTATAAAGACTAATTATTAGTTAGTCAGTTAGCCTAGTTTGTTTTGTTTAATATGTGTTTTTATATAACGTTGCCACAAGATTGTTTACCTATATGTAAGTACCTAAACAATTGGAGTATAAGTAAAATTATTGTGCTTAGGCTATGTGTACGCTACGAATATTCGTTGCGATTTATCAAGTGCGTTTGCCCATCTAAGCGGAGAAATGACAAAATGCAAACTAATTTTTTCTTTTTTTTCTTTTTTTTAATCGAACTAATCAAGTCTCCTAAGACAATACTATCCCTCAAAATAATGAATATTCAAAATTCAGAAATTCTATTATGTATCTTTTTTTATACTTACCACTTAAGTGTATATTATTCTGTACTTATTCTGTATTATTGACCATTAAACTGAACTTACAAAATGTCAAGATTAATAATACATTATTGGTTACTTTAGAAAATGAACTACCCATCGGTTCGAAACGCGGCCCAAAGCTAAGAAGGCAAGAAACTTATTGCAATTTACTTTTTTCTAATAACATTGAAATCAATACGATAATAGGCTTAAGTACCAAGTTGAGCGAACAGGCTTGTTTATCATCCAAATAATTTTGGATTTTTTAATAACCTTCGCCTTCGGCATAACTTTCTTTTATTTAATTTTTTTTAATTTTACATAAATTAAAAAAAATTAAATAAGTCCCTAAAATGATTAGGGTAGTCCCAGGCAAAGTTGAACTGTCCTTGAACCCGCATCTTAATTAATCAGAAGTGGATTGGGGATGTTAGGAACATAATAAAGGAAAAGTGTGCGCTTTGCCTTAGTATCGTGATGTAGGAGTATTCTTAGTTCGCTGTACGCTTACCCTGGTTTATATCCATCTATGACCAGCTATAGGCCAAGGTCGCACGATCAACAGATTATTTGATATTCTTATAGGTGTACCAGGTATAAACAGGTATATGTAAGTACTTTTAAATGAAAACTCAATAAGTACAGCATTGCATTTAGAATTTTAATAAATTGTTTTTTGATTGCGTGTTGTAAAGGAGAAACAATTTGTAAACTATGTACAATCAAGAACAAAAGTTGATTAACAGTAAATAAAATATTTACAAATTTTTTATTTACTTTAGAATAATGCATTTTATATTATAACCTCTTAATCCTACAGTCCCGGGTCCTTTAAACGGGGCCAGGAAAAAGCATCCGATGAGGCCGTCAAGCTGAACGTCACCATTGTACGTGTTTGTAATAGTGACCCTCTTTCCTGAGACTTTCTCTATAGAAGAATACATAAATAACTAAAAAATCGTCAAAAATCATCTCATCTAGACTGGGCGCAGAAATACAACTTACACGTCGGATTCAACGTAAATAAAAAATAAACAATAAATAAATCGCATAAGATAAGAATCAATTTATCAATATCAGATGAAAAGTTCAATAAGAGCTACTTTTGTCGTTAACTGTACCGTCCTCGGATATCTGGAATATGGTGAAGCCTTGACCAAGCAAAATTATACGCATTGTCTTCGGGCTGCTATCCGCACATTGTTCTGCCCAGAGCCCAGTTAGCGTTTAATGGGACCCGCGCGATACAATCAGTGTGTTTCCGTGGTGGTATCACATTTTTCGATAAGACTGGGAGGTATCTTCTGCTGGATCTTTCGTTACATTCTATATTATCTCGATACACATACAAAGTCGGTCGTAATCGGTAAGATAGTAATATTGTCGCAGATTTCTCAAATTTTGCAAGTTGAAATATTTTTTTTTAAAAAGTGCTGTGGTGATTTTTTATACCTAAATTAGGTGACAAACAAGCTCGCGGCCCACCTGATGGGAATTGGACGCCGTGGCTTATGGACGTTTGCAACAACAGATTTGTGATTTAACATTTTATTATTAGTGTTTCCGACATATCAGTTGCCACGAGGAGTCAGACTGATGAAAAGCAACTTAATGAAAATAAATTACGACAAAACCCGTCAAATACAATTTTTTTTTATATTCTTTCACTATAAGACGTATCCCAGCTATCCTCACGTGCTAGCCGGTAACCCTATTCAAGAACGGACAAGACATATCCAGTAAAATAAAAATAAAAAACAAATCAATTGTAACTATGAGCCAAACAGGTTCCCAAAGTATAAGCTTCGGCAGCAACAGGAACTAACACTATGATGATGACGATGATCATAATTTAAAACTTATCTCCAGTCTAAATAAGTGCCAAAGACCATCATTACTTTGTAACAAAATTACAAGTACATACCCGGACCGCAATGTACAAGTAAGTAGTGGTAATTTCTTATACGAAAAGGCAATTTACATAATGTTATGAGCCTATAAAGCGATTTATCTCACGGCCTCGAATCTTGTCTACGATTATCCGCAATACGCCGATCAAAAAAACACTCAAAGTCCAACTATAGTTGCTATAAATGTTTACTACAAAGGATATTATGTTTACGGTAATATTTGTAAGTTGTATGTGGAAATACTTTTTTTTTCGAAGACTACAGCATTTATCGCAGGTTTATAAGTGCCTCGGAGAGCACGTTAAGCCGTCGGTCCCGGTTGCCATACAAACATCTATGGCAGTCGTTACGGGTAGTTGGAGCCCTCAAAAGTCCAACCAGCCTAACTTGG
Source organism: Pelosia muscerda (assembly GCA_963691645.1). Lineage (NCBI taxonomy): Eukaryota > Metazoa > Arthropoda > Insecta > Lepidoptera > Erebidae > Pelosia > Pelosia muscerda. Next base: position 1,027,239 of record OY829114.1, on the reverse strand, counting down.
AACTTCGATATCGCCATTGGTCATTAGACCATTGGTTGTGGAGGTCAGATGGCAGTCGCTTCACGGAAAATATCGAAGTTCAGCCGCAGTTAGACTGGAAAGCCGACCCCAACTGAGTTGGGAAAAAGGTTCAGGGAATGATGATGATATTTGTAAGTTGTGTGCGGAAATACTTTTTTTTTCGAAGACTACAGCATAGACAAATTATTAGTTAAACGCATGTGGCTGCGACTGTACTAACGTAACAGTTTGTAAGCGCCAGGTAAATGGTTAAATAATTTGTCTTTGTTGGTCAAACGTGACGTGACTGTTGTCGTCGTGTTCATAAATATGTCATTAAAACTGCAGAGACCAAAAAATGAAGCTATTGAAAACTAACAATAGGGACGATGACTACTTTTTATGCCCGAATAATAATAAATACAAACAATATAGCGAGAGATATGTCTTGTATAATCTCATCTCCGGCAATCAAAGAATTATAGACGGTGTGTGCTTTAGTCGGTTCGAGTCCGACATAATCACCGACATGACAACGCATAAATTAATATTTTTTTACTTTTTGGAGGTATTTTTAATGTTAAGGGTTTTTTTTAATATTTCATTAAATTTATTGAGGCACGTTTATTAGAATTCACCTCGCCTGGTGGTAAGCTGGATGCAGTCTTAAGAAAGATGGTCACTAGGTCCAGTGTTACAATGTGGCGCTCAACTTGGCTTCGTCAGATGCATTTTCACACCCCGCTTGAAGAACCCGGACTGTAGGAAGAAGGAAACACGTGAGCTGGTAAAGAATTCCAGCTATAATAGTGTGGCAGACGAAAGACTATCCAAAAGACTTAGTATATACATCTCTATGAATACTTCAGGTATAAACTAGCGTGGGTAACCTGTATAAATATAAGTTTACAGACAGCTGAGATTTTATAATACCTACATGTACATCAATAACACCGACAAAAAACTATGATAACAGTCAAGTGTGTTAGGAGTAAAGCCGAATTTGATAAAAAAATAACTTTATTTATTGATAAATCTGATTTCAAATAACCTAAATAATATCTATTACTATAGTTGCGGCACGCAATGATGGCCGTTTTCACACAACAGGTTTTGCTCGAAAACGAATTGTTAGACGAGTAACTAAAGAAAAATATGTCGAGACTGTCACAGAAGAATATAAACTTCACACGAGCAAAACCATCATGATTCTCTGAACCTTTTCCCAACTCAGTCGGGGTCGGCTTTTCAGTGTAACTGTGATGCGGCTGAACTTAGATATTTTCCGTGAAGCGACTGCCATCTGACCTCCACAACCAATGGTACAATGACCAATGGCGATATCAAAGTTCCAAGTTAGACTGGTTGCACTTTTGAGGGCTCCAACTACCCGTAACGACTGCCATAGATGTTTGTATGGCAACTGAGACCGACGGCTTAACGTGCTCTCCGAGGCACGACCAGACCAGTGCAAACAGCCACATTCATGCATACAACTTTTTGGACTGAGCGGGGATCGAACCCGCGCCGCATGTGTAGCAGTCGCGTGCACTACCGCTATGCCACGGAAACAGTAACACGAGCAAAACCAGTCATGTCAAAACGGCCATCATAGCGAGCTGCAACTATACTATTCTACGACTGGACCCAAGTTTGAAAATCGATCCCAAAATGAGGTCGATATGGTTCGAAATACCGTTTTTAACATTAGACATACATACATACATATTATGCTCACGCCCGTAATCCCCGAAGGGGTAGGCAGACGTGTATTAAATACCCAAATTTCGCCAACTATGATTTTCGGTCCCACGTAATAGGAGGCGACCCTATTGCCGCCAATCTGGCACTTTGAAAAGAAAATGGGTATGCCGAAAATATATTACAAACCGAAAATAAATTTGGGAAAAAAAATTGACCCGATTCCTTGACATGCGGTGTAAATTGGAAGGAAATTAATGACGTGCTTAGCCGCGCTTCACGCGCTTAATGAAGCACTACCAATTAACTTCTTGAAGAGTATTAGATAGTGGGAAAATTAATGAAAATATTTTTTCACGAGAAAGAGTACATAAGAAAGTGTTCAAAGTGGGGGAGAGATATAAAGAGTTGGTGGAGAATGAATTTTCAACATCTTATTAGACGAATTGACCTTCATTATGTTTGAATATACGACGAGCCATCGGCTTTGGGTGACGTCACAGCTAACTATGTAAGTGTTATCTAATCAGTGTCACAGTATTCACTACTCACGTCAGAGTTTGATTACTTTAAGTATTACTAAGTTATTTCAAACAGATTTTCTATCGTTTTAAATACAAATGGTAATATGCTAAATTCGTATTCCAAGGAATTTTGACATAATCTCAAAATACAATTATGAAATGGGATAGGAGATTCGCTCGGTAGCGTTGATAGCGCTCCCTAGGGCACTAGACACAGTGACATTCTATTGACGAAAACGCCAGTGGAATCGCTTAGTATTGGATTGACATAAATTTGCAATGAGTATAAAATTTATTGAAATTTGTATCTTTGTAACTCGTAATATTTTATTATGATTTTATTTTGTATTTTTACCATGAAGATGCTTCGTGTAAATACGAAACACGTGTCGAAGTTTGTCCTTCGCACTTGCGGAATTTTGCCTATACGACATCATATCTCCTTGGGTAAGAAGTCTTTTTACTTGCTTGGATGGGTCCGGTTTGACATTCCTTTTTGGGATTGCCAAACCGGACCCCTCGAAGCAAGTAATTTGGAATGCTTAATTCGTGGATGAGTGTAGAGGGTTCCCCCTCCTCCTCCAATTTATTTTCTAGTCCTCCTCTGCTCCACCAATTAAAAAGAATAGAGGACAGCATAAAATTGAAATATTAACTGCAGATCGCGGTATCATAATACTACAATTGTAATGGAAACCACGTAATATTTTTATTAGTGGAAACGTATGACACGTGTGCGAGCGGTGTGACATATCGACAACACCATTGTAATTGTAACTGGACTTGCTGCAATGTAACACAATCACTGATGAATCACTTCTTGAGTGAAAAAATTGATTATGTATAAAATATTATAATTATACCGATACAACGACGACGGTTGAGAGATTGTACACTAAGTCTTACTATCGGTAAGTCTAATGAAGAATATTCCCAGTAGTACTACTGGTAGGACTACATGGTAGTACTACTGGGAATAGTTGAAGACTTCCACTGTCCACTTCCTCAATTACAAATCCAAAATTTTATCTAAGAATGATTATATTCTCATCCGGAATCAATGTTTCAAAATGACGGTAAACTCATTAACATATTTGATTGATATCACAAATCCAAACACTCCAAAACTAATTATGACGATTATTTTTTTATCAGGGGCACGTCAATTTTACTTCACCTCGCCTGGTGATAAGCTAAAGGCAAAATCTCAGGAAAGATGGTCACCTTTGCAAACATGAACGTTTGGAATGGGGAGATACCTCCGGTCTACACAATAACGCGGCTAATAATAAACTTGTGTTGTGTTCCCGGCGGTGATCTCTGGAGGTTTTTTGTTGGGAAGACCGAGATCCTCAATTGATGTTGTAAGTAACTGGTATAAAAAACAAACGATGTCAACTTCAACTTCTCCTTAAGACGGCTTCTTCTGCAGCGGAATCGCCGCAATTTCACTAATGTCAAGTCAGTGGTAAATATAATACAAAATTATTAATGGCGAAACGGTAATGTCAAGTTTTACAAAAAGATCACCAAATAGCTAACGACAGACGTCCGACATGTCATTTACACTGTCAAATACAAATATCTGCATTAAACATACCTACGCCCTCCTAAACACAGTCAGATAATGTGTAATGTAAGTAATGATACAATCAGAGATAAGGGGTGATTCTTCGAACCCTAAATTTTCGATGTCTGGAGGTTTATTTTCGTAACTGGCTGACAAATCAGTCTGCAAATAATTTTAATACATACCTCAGACTATTACTTATCTTGCACAAGTTATAATTTTTAAATAATTGTTTTTTAAATATTTGAAAAAAAAATAATTAAAGCGTTCTTCTGACTAATATGGTGTGTCCGTAACCCAGTTTCTTGAACATCAGTAACAATAACATTTTTTCGTGTTCATAAATCAATGTGAATTATAATTATTACGAAAGAATATTAGTTGTTCCTTTACACAAAAAAAAATGGTACTAATATTTATGATAGTTTATTAATAAATAATAAAATTGTGAGTGTCCGGCACAAAAGTCTGATTCATATTCACGCGCTTCCCTTGAACATACCTAGCCAACTACGAAATATTAAGCGACCACTTCCCGCGCTGGTGGTAGCCTGTGGCCCGGCTGACGTGGTGGTGACGTGACGTGTGGCTGGTTCGTATCGTCTTGGTGCACCTGTATTTCTGATTAATATGTTTGTTTTAAAAATTAAGTTGCATGGTTTTTAAATTTGAACCTGCGGGAAATATAATGCAAGTAGGGAACAGAAACCTATTTATAAATAACAATCCTTAATTGCATACCTGTAGTGATTTATCGATGTTAATGGGCAAAATTCTGATTGATATGTGTCTGATTCATCTTCGATATCGCCATTGGTCATTAGACCATTGGTTGTGGAGGTCAGATGGCAGTCGCTTCACGGAAAATATCGAAGTTCAGCCGCATCACAGTTAGACTGGAAAGCCGACCCCAACTGAGTTGGGAAAAAAGGTTCAGGGAATGATGATGTGTCTGATTCATATGGTAAAAATGCCATATTACGTTACATTGGCGGCACCTTACATCTGTAACATGTCATCTCGTATACGCCTAATATTATTTACATGTCTAAGAACAGTAACTGTAAATTTCTTTCTTTTTTTTTTTGACCCTTTGAGTTTGCATCCAAAAAATTATATCATGATATATCATGCTGTGATATAGATTTAGGTTTTATAACAATAATAGTGAGCATTTACTATGATTTTAATAAATAATTGACTGATTTTCATAACTAGAATTTCATTTTTATTCCTAATTCTGATTCATATGGCCTCAAAATTTTTAAAGTTAATTATCTCGAAAACCATTTTATCAAAAAGTGTCCCTTTTTAAGACATTGTTACTTAGCTTATAACCTTTGATAAAAAAATATTTTATAAGCTTAAATGTGAAAAAAAAATTAAGCCATATGAATCAGACGAAGAACGCAATTTCGGAGAAACACCCAAGGCGGCCGTTGCCTTATGTCCTTGAGGCTGACAGTGGCTTTACGAACATGGATTTTGTCGTGACACACATTCTACTATTACGAAAAAGACCAATGTACCATGAGTCTATAGCTTCCACCATGGTCTCCTAAACTAAATTCATCTGAAAACCGGTACCTACACCTGCTGTTTGACTGGACCAATCGTACTCTCGGCTTAGTATGTCATTTCTGTACTCCGTTGTTAGTGTTCTGAGTGAGCCTATTATAATTTAAGGATCACTTTTTGTTAGATTCGCTATTAAATATTTACAGGCCTTATCGGCACTTTTTGATAAAGTGTCATCATTTCCCGAGTTGGGATCATCTATGCGGCTGAACTTCGATATATTTCGTGAAGCGACTGCTATCAGACCCCCACAACCAAATTGGCTATATCAAAGTGTAATGAATTTATGATTATTTAATGTTTTTTTACAAATGTGCCAATAAAACCAAGTTTATTTTTAAATACTCATGTACAATTTATAATATTCAATTCGATGTTTGCATTTGATTTTTATATTTTAATCGATATCAGTAAGTCAATTGATTCGAAATACCATCGCTCAGTCGTCTATGAAGAGAGAACAGATTGAGCGATACATTACATTCAGTCTACAATGAAATTTATAAAGTTGGTTATTTTTGAAATGCGAGGGCATTCTCTGATCAGTTGTCGACTGAGACAAATGTTCAAACTTAGCGTGTGTTAATTAGGAATATACTTTGTAGTACATAAGTAAAAGTGTACAATCGATATTGAAATTATTATAACTCGTTATTACAAAGCAAGCCGTTTTTATAACACAATCTATAATACCTGAGTTCTGAGAGTTCATCACAAAAGTTCTGTAGTAAGGCTAGTCGGGCTCCAACTACCCGTAACGACTGCCATAGATGACGTAACGAAGAAGCCTGGCTCGAATATCAAACTGTGGTTTCACGGTTGCTCGCAGACATAAGCATAAATTGACACTACAACGACGGTAGCCACGAGAAAACCACATGTTCATGTCAAAAAAATAAAGTAAAAAAAATATCATTCTCTCGAAGTCTGAGGGTAAGTACTTAATAAGTTTGAAGAAACACTTAATATGCGTTGTACAAAATAAAAGGGCTTATACACAGAACTGCGATGCGTTGCGATGCGAGTTCGCAAAACAGTTATTTCTATAGATTTTTTCGTTGATTCGCATCGCATCGCGTCGCATTGCAGTTTTGTGTACAAGCCCAAAGGATGCCTACAGTAAAAATCAAAATGTTATGTATATGACAGTGGGCTCCAAAAGTTCCTGGATAATTTGAAACTAAAATTGTATGAAATGATTTTTTTTATAGTATCACGCCTATATCCCTGAAGGGGTAGGCAGAGGTGCTAGCACACACATTTCGCCAGTTATTTTTAGGTTCCGAGACATCGTCTCAGCAGTCCATTACCCATACCACTAGGCTACCGCGGTTGATGATGAAATGATGCCACTACATAACTACTAGTCTTACAAGCCACTGGATAATATATCTTTTTATTAATGTAATTAAGTTTAGGCTACAACTAGCTATTACTTCTTTACTTATAAAGAAACAAGACATCGATCTAGTGCATTTGATTAAAGGTATATGTTAGTTTTGGTTAAATTAAACATAGGTTTTCAAAGTATTATAGTTCTTAAGATTTGTCCAGGAACCTAGTACATTTTGACGATCGTTTTTTATCATTTTATTACTACACAAGTCTTTGGCAAACGTCGCACATTTATCAAGCCGTATTTTTATATATAAACGAGATAATTTTTATCAATCTGTGAACTAATTTTGTTGTATTGGTTACGTATGTCAATGTGCATTTAGTTTAAAAATATTCTGATGATAAGCCCAAGTGCTTGTGTTCTCAGACCACAACTAATATATCGCTGATAGATGGATATGGAGTTTTTGGGTAGTCAGAGGTGAATTAACACCCACATTAAACCGATCATTGCCGCGGTAGCCTAGTGGTATGGGTGGTGGACTGCTGAGGCGAGGTCTCGAGTTCGGTCCCAGGTTTGCCATGGCACACACCAATGACTTTTCGATGCTTTTCGAAGTTATGTGTGTATTTATCGCAGGTTTATAAGTGCCTCGGAGAGCACGTTAAGCCGTCGGTCCTGGTTGCCATACAAACATCTATGGCAGTCGTTACGGGTAGTTGGAGCCCTCAAAAGTCCAACCAGCCTAACTTGGAACTTCGATATCGCCATTGGTCATTAGACCATTGGTTGTGGAGGTCAGATGGCAGTCGCTTCACGGAAAATATCGAAGTTCAGCCGCATCACAGTTAGACTGGAAAGCCAACCCCAACTGAGTTGGGAAAAAGGTTCAGGGAATGATGATTAAACCGATCATTGTATTCGGTCCCACGTAATAGGGGTGAGCTCCGTATTCCGGGCACTATTCTATCATCATCCTAGCGTTAGTCCCGGTCGCATCCGAAGCCTTCGCCTTGGAGTCCGGGGTCCGTTTTCCGCCTTTTTCTCTTCCACTTCGCTCGGTCTTGCGCATCCGTGGTGGTGAGTCCATTCCGGGCACTATTGTTGACTCGAATCATGCATCTGAGGCTGAGTCTGGGCTTTAAATATCGCTTTGTATCTACGTCTCAACATGAGAGATGGGTGGCCCAAATTCTACTCTGCCACGAACCAGACGGTATCAAATTATATCCAGTTTACACAATTACTATATCACTACATGGTATAAAATAATGTCGTGTTCTCTGACCCTATGTCTGTATGCTTATTATAAATCTTTAAAACTACACAACGTATTTTGATGCCGGTTTTTTTAATAGATAGAATAGCTAAAGAGGAAGGTTTATATGTATATAACATCATGCTACGACTAACAGGTGCGGAGCAGGAATGAAAATTGTTGCAAAAACGGGATGACGCAGACGAAGTTGCGCGGGTCAGCTAGTTAGTTAGATAAAGTATAATTTTACGCTACCTAGGTAGTAATTAGTAAATGGTAGGCATAACAAATAATAGTTTTACTTTCAAACTCAGGTATTGTTCACGATTCACAGCGTTTACGGAACTACTGTAAGATTCAGGTTATCTTATCTCCGCGCCGCGCTGGCGTGACGCCCATGTAACACACTAAATATTGTAGAAAGCAACTGTACCAATTATCGAAGTTTTTATTTTTATTATGATAATCTTCAATTATTTCTTCATTGCTTGATAGCCTAGTGGTATGGGAACTGCTGAGACGAGGTCTCGGGTTCGATCCCACGGCACACACCAATGACATTTCGATGTTTTTCGAAGTTATGTGTGTATTTATCGTAGGTTTATAAGTGCCCGGTTAATGGCAATAGGCTCGCCAACTATTACATTGGGACCTAAACATAAACTAGCGAAATGTGGGTGCTAGCACCCCTGACTACCGCTTCGGAAATATAGGCGTGAGTTTATGTTATGTTATGTTATGTAATATTAGCAGGCAAATATTAGCTAGTTTATTTTTATGAATTAATTCCACAAGCAAATATAAATTAATCATGACACCGTGCTATTGTTAACAGCAGACATATTAACCAACTATATATTCGCTCATTACAATAATATATGCGAATTCGCACAGTCCGACGTAATGATGTCTCGTACGATGCGCGTACGTCACCCGGGCGTGACGTATGTCTGCCCTAGATCTAGTCTAACCTAGATAAGAAACGACTAATAGTGGCGGAGACTTACTTTATTGGAACACACCTTTTGATTTCACATTGTCGAGAAGAAGATGACAGCCTCCGTGGCGCGGCGGTAGGGCACGCGACTGCTACGTATGGGGCGCGGTTTCGATCCCCGCTCAGTACAATAAGTTGTATGCATGAATATGGTTGTTTGCACTGGTCTGGTCGTGCCTGGAAGAGCACGTTAAGCTGTCGGTCCCGGTTGCCATACAAACAAACATCTATGGCAGTCATTACGGGTAGTTGGAGCCTTCAAAAGTCCGACCAGTCTAACTTGGAACTTCGATATCGCCATAGCATTGGTTATGGATGTCAGATGGCAGTCGCTTCACAGAAAATATCGAAGTTCAGCCGCATCACAGTTAGACTGTATCGTTGACCCCAACTGAGTTGGGAAAAGGTTCAGAGAATTAATGACCTCTTTTTGGAGAAATAATTCAATTTCATTTATTAAACTGAACATCTTTTTTAAGTTGCAACATGCTGTTTCCTATATTGAGACAACTATTGAGTGGACTGTAATATACTGATTGATTGATTGAATCAAGATTACTATCTCATATCACATAGATTACTCGGAACCACGCTTTCGTTTAGATTCAATACCTCAACCAATACACATATGAAGTCAACTTTCTTGATCTCTTGTGAATATAATCTATGTCCGCCTCCGAATACATAGCTCGTATCCTCAGTACTGCGTCGCAAAAACTGCCTGCGGTAACCAAAAACCGGTTGCTATTGCACCAACCTCACACAGAGATGGCTGTTTAATGTCAGTTTACACGAGATTTAAAAACTTCTTCTTAGTATTCGCGAATATTTTGGCAATGTAGTTAAATATGGACATCAGTATTATGAGAAGAGATGCAAGATTGTTGTGAAAAGATCCGAAACATGAATGTAAAGCCTTTAGGAGCAAAGATAGGCTTAAAAAAGATGGATGGAATTAATGAAAATTAGTTTTATAATACGAATATAAATTAATGGACTTAATTGTTGAATGACAATTGATATGTATATTTTGCATGTTAAACCTATATTATATCCTACACAATATTAAACATTGTTTGTGATAAATGAATAAATAAATAAATAAATCTATCTATAATCTATTTCCAACTCAGTTGGGGTCGGCTCTAACTAAGATGCAGCTGAATTTCGATTTTAGTCTCGGACCTCCACAACCAAATTGGACATAGGCCATATCGAAGTTATGTAGTTATGCTAGTTGGACTTTTGAGGGGTCCAACTACCCGTAACATCTATGATGTTCATATGGCAACCGGGACCGACGACGGCTTAACGTGCTCTCCGAGGCAGGACCAGGATGGAATGTATGAAATATGATAGGGCAAAAAAGAGAGTGACTAATGAGACGATATTTGATAGGCGTGGTGCCCGGCGCATCCGAAACTTTCACATCAGAGTCTGGGGTTCGATTACTCCTTCTCCTCGCATTGGTTCAGCATAATTTTTTTTAATAAAGATTTAGCAACCCAAATTACTAATATTCCCTCAAACTAAGCTCAATGGCTTGTTATAGGAGTGGGTCCACGTCGGTAGTGTAATGGCCAGGATTCCAACCGGGGACCTCCCGACGCTTTTTCTGGAGCAACGCTGTCTGACCTCCTAAAACCCAAAAGGAAAGCCTGCGTCAGACTCTTATTCGTGAACAGGCGGCCGTAACTTCAGTGTATTCCTACCAGTGGTGAAAACTCGATTCCTGGCTCCTAATGGTAGGTTCAAATAGTATTTTTTTTTGTATTCTTTTAATATTAATATTGTCTTTTCTTAAAATGCGTAAGCTTGAAACTAATGTCGAAAGGAAGTCTTTAATTATGTGAACAGACAAACAAAATTCTACTAAACATACTGATTAAAAACCACCAAATGATTCAACGTTTATTAATTTCGAATTATAAACCCACATTCGTAGCACCAAACGGCGGAGTCATGCACCAAACAGCACTATTTGGTTCCATTTGGTACCGTACATCTTCCTTCGACGCTGGTAGACCCAAAGGTATCAGATCCGTCTTAAGACATGTATACGGCATACAAATGCTTTGAATACTAAGTGTATACTGCAAAAAGACCGGGTGCATCGAACCAAATGAACATTTGGGAATATTTATGTCCTATAAATAATTCTAAATGTTCATTTGACGGCGCGCACTGTGCGGTATGAAAGGAGTTTCGTCCCGCGCACGCTCAAGCTGTGGAATGAGCTCCCTGCCGTGGTTTTCCCAAGCGACTACAATATGGGGTTCTTCAAGAAGGGCATCAGAAGGTTTTTACAGGGAAGGCAGCACGTGTGTGACGCCTCTGGTGTTGCAAACGTCCATAGGCCATGGTGACCGCTTCCCATCAGGTGGGCCGTGTGCTTGTTTGCCACCTCAGTGGTATAAAAAAAAATAACATTTGTTAGTGACATAAATAGGGCTATTATCACAAGGAGGTAGGACATGAAGGTATCCCCCGTCCTAATTGAGTAGTCCGACTGGGGAAGTACCTCCGCCCCACAGAATCATCATCATCCGTGCGTTAATCCCGGTTGTATCCGAAGCTCCGCCCTAGAGAATACCGCGGCTAATAATAACCTTGTGTTGTGTTTCTAGCAGTGATTAGGGTAGCCAGAGCTTATGGGCAAGGTTTTATGTCAACCTTAGGGTGATGCAGAGATTTGTCAAGGTAGGTGCTCGAAGCATATTGGAAAGAGTTTTCGGTTCTAGAGTAATAGCCAGGATTCAATCCCTGGAGCTTTCGGTTGTAAGACCGACTCCTAAACCAATAAGCTACGATGCTATTCTACTTACCCTTCTATCGAAAGTGGAAAAACAAACTAAAAAAGATGGCATAATAATTCAGTTCGTTGGAGACTGGAGAGTGATTAAAAACGCGAGTGTGCGCGTGCGCAGCATCACACGCAATTTCTCTCAGATTACTCAATTAACGATCGTACGATACCACACGTTATGGCGTGTTATATCTTGCTTAATGCGATTCCTTTCTCAATATCCATAAAACTGTCTATTTGGTGGGTATGTGCGACATTACATTCCAAAGATTATGTTATGTGCGTCGTTTGCCATGAGCTTACAACAATAAATATACTAAATTATCGATTGATTAGTTTACGTTGGCTATATAAAACAAAATAATTGCTACCGTGAAAGACAAACACATACACAACTTTTTATCGAAGTTCTGTAGTTAGGCTAGTCGGACTTTTAAGGGCTCCAACTACCCGTAACGACTGCCATAGATGTTCGTATGGCAAACGAGACCCATGGCTTAACGTGCTCTCCGACGCACGACCAGACCAGTGCAAATAGCTATAGGTATTCATGCATACAAATATTTTCACAGAGCGGGGATCGAACCCGCGCCTCCTGGGTAGCAGTCGCGTTCACTACCACGGACTGTGGCCACAGAGGCGACTGTCTCAGTACCTATTATTTGAAAAAGCAATTAGCAGGTTGTACCTGTACATATTGTACTGACTGTTAATGGTCCCACGTTCCAAGGTGTTACTGAGAATTGCCTAAAAGGGAAAACACAACATAAAAATAAATTCCTCTGTAGACTGCTATGTGCGACTGCTATGTTGGAGGTCGCAGGTTCAATTTCTGCTCAATGTAAATACATATTGTAGGTATGTATGAAAATGTATATTTGCATTGGTCTGGGTGTTCCTGTGTATAATATCTACATACGATATAGATATGCTCACGCCGGTTACTCCCGAAGGGTTAGGCAGAGGTGCATTAAACACCCATATTTCGCCAACTATGATTTTCGGTCCCACGTAATAGGCGGCGAGCCTATTGCTGCCGATCGGACACTTTGTAACAACATGGGTGTGCCGAAAATAAATTCCTAACCGACAATGTTGCAGCTAAATAAATTTGGAAGAAAAATTATTACGCGCTTAGCCGCACAAGCACTACCAATTAACGTCTTGGAGAGTGTATAACATCTATGTATGTATTTACAAAAAATATATCTACGCCCCTGCTGACCTAGGGCCATCAATGGCTCTCTTGGGTAGCAAATAGTGGACTCGTGTCTCTACTCTACCCACCCCAAAAGTAGAAAAGCGTGATTATATACAAAAATATCGCGTTAAAATCGTGCACAAGGTTACAATAAGTAGATAGAATATGTAGAGTCATTGAATTGTGTGAAGAAAAATATTTGTCTTAGCACATAGTACTCGCATGATGAACACGTTACAATAGGTGGCCTAGAAAAAAGCTGAAGTACAAGGGTAGCAACAATATTAAAAAAAACCGCCAAAAAAATCTGTGAATAAATAGATACCTGTAAGAAAATTCGCTGTAATTCATTTCTTTCCTTTTTATTACGCTTTCTGTGTGCGTATATACTTCTTTCTGCCTTTATGCTAATCTGTCCTTCTGCTAATCTGGGGTTTTGCTATTCCGGGGTTTTGCGAATCTGTCCTTCTGCTACAGAGGCGTATTTTTTTGTATGATTTAATTAATGCGTCTATGTTTGACAACACCATTTCATATTTTAAAAATGGAAGATGTTATTGGACATTTTCTTTCCTTTTTTTTCAGATATTCGTTGGTTACTAATAAAATTATAGCCAGTGTCACTTAAGATTATGTATGGATTGTAATGATATAATGAAATCATCCCTATCCAGACTTTTAAATAGGTAGTTAGGTATAGTGCAGTAGCCTAGTGGTATGGGTAACGGACTGCTGACACGAGGTGTCGGGTTCGATACCAGGTTTTACCATGGCACACGCCAATGACTTTTCGATGCTTTTCGAAGTTATGTGTGTATTTAGCACAGGATTATAAGTGCCCAGTTAATGGAAATCGGCTCGCCACCTATTACATTGGGACCTAAACATAAACTGGCGAATTGTGGGTGCTAGCACCTCTGCTTTTCTATAGGTTAATGAATCCAGCAGGAATAATCGCTCGGGGAAATTACGAAGTGGCTTGGCCTTAAAACGTACATTTTTATGTCACACAATGCTCAATAAATAAGAAACATAGTAGAGGGTACTTGTAAACTGTTTCTAAGTAGAAATGCCCGAGTGGTAGGAGATAAGGAAGTCCTTAAAATGAAGTTTACGGCGTTTTAGTGATGTGGCAAGAGTGTTATGTAGTAATATAGTACAGTTTAGCAAGAATGTGCACTTGTACACTTGTGTTTTAGTGAACAGAGTTGGTACAGGCACTGACAAAAGTTGCTTAATATAGTTACAATAGTGTTTTTCCAGTTATGGGCATCTTTACGGATAATAGGGTCAAACTTAAATATAATCTCTGAATTATATGTTGATACGGAACGATTTTTGCAAGTAGCTAGATGAGTTGCTAGTGTTGATTTTATTTAATACCTATTATTGCCCCGTAATAACTAATGCCCTAACTAACCATAAAAAGGGTCATAAAAAAATTAAATAAAATAAATTTCTAGAAAATATTACACATAGCTTGCATCTAATTTGTGTCCTAGACTGCTGACTGCAGATAAGCATATTGCAGATAAATACATTACATTAAATACAAATACATAAATTATGATACATATAAATATTTACACTGAGCGGTAATAGAAACCGTAGCGTAGCTACAATAGAACACGCAACGCATCTTGTGAAACTGTCAAAAAAATAGTTAATAAATTTGAGAGTGTTCTAGCTATTTTTCTCGCTGACTGTACTATTGAGACGAACTCTAGATAATATAAAACTATCTATTCACGAAGCTATTAAAGATAGCCAGCTATTACAGTAATGATATCTTAAGAATTTATGCCCTATTGGCTCCATAATACCTACTTATAGAATTACTATAGTTTGTGTTTATATAGGGGTAAAAAAACTTTAAAAATAAATAAATAAAAAATTCTAGAAAATAAATAAATTTCAGGACGGAAAATAATTCCAGGACGCTTAGATAATCCTGGAATTATTTTCCAAAGAATCAGCGGCAAGGGCTGAGGTCCGCCAGGCGTGTCCTTCCCCGGTCACAAACAAAGTCATCTCGCTTCATTTAATTTGAGTAACATTTGCCTGTGGCGGTCTTATTCATGTAATATGTTAGATAACGGGATATTTCATTGCCATTGTTAAAACAACTTGTGACATTTTGTCCATTGTTGTCATTGCCCATAGTTTGTGGGCACTAAAAAAAAAACAAAAAAAGAAAACCAAAGAATCAATTTCGTTTATTCAGTTGCTGTGTATTCACTGACTGTTTTATTAATCTAAACACAATTTAAAAATTATGTTTTATTAGATAAGTGCCCTATAGGGTAAGGGAAACTGGGGACACTTGATCCCTATGGGGGACAAGGTACACCAATATTTTTGGAATTACTAAGCGTATTAGACTATTTTTAATGTGGTAACACTAAGTGTAATAATGTTTACTTAGTGTTGCCACACTAAAAAATACTCTAATACACTTAGTAATTTAAAAAATATTGGTGTACCTTGTCTCCCATAGGGATCAAGTGTCCACAGTTTCCCCTACTTACACAAAAACTATTTTTAAAATTTTCGTTTATTCGTACTATAGTAGGTATATACCTATATTACCAAAGATATATAAACGCGGACTTTATTAGTTTAAAAAAAACACTATGTTGTATAGCAACAGCAATGTTCGTTGGTCCGTGAATCAAGTGATAAGATAAAACCTGGGTTAACCACCAGTGGAAAACTGGAACACGAATTTATAATAATTAATAACATACTTAGTTATTAGCTAGATATTTTATATTCGCTCTACAATATTATACTTTACATAATGGGCGACGGCATGCATCACCGAAAAAGAAATATTCTAGAATTATGTTATTAACGCCAGGAGAGATCAAGGGCGGGCGTTGCGCGATTAAAAAAGTCTATATATAAATACTATCATTGACATTATACTAATGGTTCAAAGGCTAATACGCGCAAGTGATATTGAGAAGTTACAAGAAAATCGCCTTTCAGTAAAGTGTTAATTGTATGTTTGGGTTCCTTTTTATTGTGCACATACGTTGTCACTTGAACCTTTTTGCATTTAAACCGACGATATCACAGATACGCTCGCGCGATTACGCCAATACAAACATACCGAGTAGTTTTTGCTCTATGGCATAATCAAACCACTTCATTCCTTTTTTAAGTTGGCAAGACTATGTAAACACACGTAATTTAAATTAAGAACATATTCCATCTTTTTCACTCGAACTTTATTTCTCTATTTTTCTAAAACCAGCCAGTCTGTCAGTAATATAATAAGGAAGGAGTTTGTTTAAACAGCCCGCCACCTTGAACCGTGCGAGCTAGCGCAAACTCAGTTTCATTGGTTCTAACATTATGAAGAGGAACATAATTTGTAGTAGGTAATTATGTTAATAGCTATGTTCTATCGTTTCGGTGAATTGTAATTACGTGCAGATATATTTATTTCTTATTTTAGAAGTCAGATATGAATCAGTTTAATAAAAAATCTGTGCTATATTCCGCTTGCTGCGTGTTATGACAAGGTAAGGACTAAAACAAATGTAATTGACTCTCAATTACCTGGGACAAAAAAGTGATTTAAAATTATGAATGTGTGATGTATTCCAAATATAAAAATTTACGTGAAAATTCGCTTTAATAATGAATTCAAATCATTGTTATAGAGCCTACTAAGTATTTAAAAAACAAAATTTCTCAAAAAATCAATTCCTAAATGGGGAAATGCTCATCTTCTTTTGACGATGGCTATACCTACAAGCAGTCGATTGTAACACTTTCATCTCGTAACAAGCGTACAATAAAATTAACTAACACAGCCGTGGAAACAAGATCAAATGTGGCTAACTGTAACACTATTGTTTTATGGCACAGCGAGAGTGGATTCTAAGAGCAAATTTCACCAAACCGAGATAGTTTAATACTCGTATTAAACTGCATTATCGCGTTTTATATAACAACATACCTATTAGAACCCCGTTTAGAATTTTTAACTTGTTAATATTTGTTAAATTACGCATACGCTAGAGTGACATTTTATGAATCATACATACCTACATAATAATTTAAATAAACGGGAACGTCTGTCGTGGTATGGATATACTTAGTAATAATATAAAAAAGGTCCAAAGTATGAATGTAGAGGTATTTAGAAGCAGTCGGCCCAAAAATAGTTGGATGGATTGTGTGAAAGAAGATATGGTAAAGAAGGGAGTGACTGAGGAAATGACATCCGATAGGAATGTATGGAGGATAATGACATGTTGCGCGGATCCCAAGTACCTAATTGGGACACGGGCAGGGAGACGATGTGATAATAATTTAATGAATAATCACATAAACGAATACTGAAAACGAATACATTTGTAAATCCTCATAGTGTGAAAAATCGTGTGAAAATGTCTTATCATTCAAATGAAGTGAAAAAGATTTGAGTTAAAAAAAATTTAATTGTGTGAAAAAATGTGTGAGAAAACCTCACTTTTGATAGCCTGTATCGCTGTATTACCTACTTCCTATCTAGCAAGCATTGTATTTATAAAATTTTTAATTTAAATGTAATTCCGTCAAAGTCAATCGCGACAAAATCCGTTAAATTTCAATGTCATACGCAATTCAATAACCTCATAATCGCCCATTAGTGATATAAAGCTAAGTGCTGGGGTCATTAGTACTATTTGAATCAATTAAATTTAATACTCTTATCGTAAATTCTGTTAACTTTATTATTAAAACAAGTATTACGTGCACATAGCATGTTGGTTTTTATACCCAGTCACTATCAAAACCTGTGTAGGTAGGTACCTAAGCTTATTTCGAATGAATGTGGCCGTATTTGCAACCCGATATCGGGTTTTCAAAAAAAATCACCGGGCTGCTGTCTAGTTTTTGGGGACACAAATTTCAAGTTCAAAGAACCAACCTAAAAAACTCAGACATATTTTGGCCACGGAAATGTTTCTGTGATTTTGGCTCATAAAATTATTATTTTCTTGTCCTAGTAGTTTTCATTAAAAAAAGTTTTTTTATTCCATGCAGACCATAAAATAGTCTTTTATTTTTTTGTGTTTTGGCAACCCGTTTCGCACGGCCATTAATTTCTAGAATTTTTTTTTAATTAAGGTATAAAAGTCACCGACGACGACGTAGCCGGAGGCATAATCGGCCGTCGTCGGCTCTTGCCACTAGGCTTTTTTTGCGTTATTCCGATATGAAAGCTACAAAACAAACCCAATGGTAGGTACGCACAAGTCAGCCGGCTGGGCCACTGACGCCAGACACCGTCGCCGACGAAGTAATAAAGATTGAAAAACATACGATAAATTAATTACCAACCTAATGAGAAAATAACAGTCACAACAAGTTATACTTATAGTAGATCGTATAGCAGACAAGACTAGGTAAATGTACCTAAAACTCAAAAGACAGATAATACGAACGGATCCAATAAAAAAAGTTAGGCGGTCACGTGTTTAGTCTACGGTCAGTGATCCTACACTGACTAATGTCGACCAGTCTCCTTGAGTCGCGGAATAATTAACTTCTGAGCCAACAAAATCAATTTAATTTACTACAGGTAGATAGCCTTAGGTTAATTGCAAAAATGATAGTACTCGTATGTCCAAGATTGCTCGCTTAGCCCGAATTTCACCGGTGAAAATCAGTTCTATCAAAGCGAATTCTACTAATTATAGCAACTGCGGTTTAGGCAAACTGTAAAATGTACAATATATACTCGGCACGGATCTTGAAACGTAGAAACGAAGTCCTTATTTATTTTTTATACCACTTAGGTGGCAGACAAGCACGCGGTCCACCTGATGGAAAGTAGTTACCGTGGATTATGGACGTTTGCAACACCGGGGGCGTCTCAATCGTGCTACCGACTATAGAGAAGAGGGGAGAAGGTAGCTCAGTGTAGCTCAGTAGTCAAAGCATTCTCCCTATTGATAATTCCCCCTAGAGATTGAACGCGGGTTCAAATCTCGTCTGAACATTCACATCTCCAATTTTTTTTCGATTTAACATTTAGAGAAATCCGCTCTAAATACAACGTTGGTATTTAATTTGTGAAAATTTATATATATACTAGCTGTTTCCGCGGCTCCGCTCGCGTGGACTTCTGATCCCGTTCCCGCGACTACATAAAACCTTGTTTATTGTGAAAGGAATATGTATAAAAAAATACTGCAATTGGTCCAGTTCAATCTTCAATTTACACAATACAATTTACGCTTAACAACATATTTCGATTCATTTTTATTTATATAGATTAAGGTAAATTATTATTTAATTCTACACTACACTACACTAAACACTAGCTACAAGAATCAATTTACTCATAAATCAATATTATTATTCGTAAACAAAATATCGGTAATTGCGAAAACGTCTCTAACCGGTTTCAAGTCATAAAAACTATGAGTATGACTGCCTACCTGTCTATTAATTGTGATACCTACTCGGATATTAATAGATGGAACTAAAAGTTACTTGACAAACAAGAATTATACGTTTTATTATACAATATACACAATCAATCAATTTTAAGATTATAACCAACTCAATATCCGATTGGCAATCATATATTATTTAAGAGGTAAAGTAACTATATAATATATAAACCATATCTATCTTTCGCGTATAACCTCCTAAATAATATAAGATTTTATATTAAAATATTTAAAAATATTGGATGGATACATATTTAAAAGTATCACTTTTTCAAGTGTCAATCAGAATTATGGCGATATCAAATCGTAAAGATATCGATTAGATTCAAGATGCGATTTTATAATTATGTTACGTTTACGGTTTAACACAAGTAGTTTCAAAGATAACGTTATTCAATAAAAAAAATTAAAACATATTATCAATTAAAACCGATAACGTCAAAAAACCAGAAATTCGTAAGATTATTTTACCTATAGTAATTTTATGACTTGATAAAGCAAATAGGTCATACACTGCTATCACTAGGTTACCTAAGAGATAGATATTTAAAATTAATTAGATACTCACATCATAACTCCACGTGCAAGAGACTCCTGCGAACTTGGCGACACACCGTCCCAACTCCACGTCCTCATGAGTGGTATACAAATGTTTTAAGCAATACTTCACGTGGGGCGCCACTCTCTTCAGCGTCTCCCTAGAGAACAACACTCCGGGTCCACCCATGCAAAAGTTTTCATTATAATCCAATGCCAAAGAATCTTTCTCATCCCTGACACCTCTGCCAGCCTGACCTATGAACTGAGGCTTTCTGCTATCCACAGAACGTAGGAACTGTTCTAGTTTATCACCCCTCACATACACGTCGTCGTCCGCACGCATGAACCACTCAAACCTATCCCCGAACTTCTCATACATGTACAGTAACATCATAAATGACTTCTTTTGGGGAGGATAACTATCGTCCACATTACGCAAAGGCACTAATGGCAAATCCGGCGCACGAGACACTTCCGAACTGAAAAACGCGATTCGTCCAGGCAGGTCCTGGCTCCAAGTTTCGTACACTGCTTTCGCACGGGAACCTAAATATTGTTCAGCTGTCATAACACCCACAAACACTAAAGTCCTGTTCGAATTGTGAATAGTTTCATTTGGCAATAACCCTATTAGCGCTAGTGGATCGGAATCGACGATCAATCTCGCTGATTGCGGACATGTTTCTACTGTCGTCCTAGAAGAAGTCCTTAAACACAACTTAAGGAATATCCCAAAGGTTACGCCGAGCGTAATGCCCGCCGCGAGATGCATCCATCTGCTCCTCCGAGGCATCGTGGTGAAACTGCGGAGTCAATACAAGCACCCACGTTTACCCGGCGTCCACATGTGTGCATTCCAGGAATAACCTTTTTATTCCTTTTTTGTAGCGACCGGGAGGGGTAGACATTAGCGGACGGTTTTTTTGTTTGGTTTTCGCTCCCATCGGTCGAGGAGCGATCACATGGCCGAGCGAAGCAGGCGAAATGTCGCGCACGAATTCGCACTGTATCGCAGTATCGACGGCCTAAATATCGGTTTCACAGATGTTATCGGCGGAGCGAGCGCGCCGAGGTATAGAAATGCAACCCGTTCATGTTACGTCGCTCGCCGAACTAATCGTAGCGCGCGTGGGAACTGTTCGACTCGTGCGCCGCGCGCCAAGCAACTGCACTGTTCCAAAACAAAACTCAAGCAGCGGTAATTCCGAATGTCCGCGCGGACAGTATTCTTTCTCTCTTTCGCGCTTACTATTTCGCTATGTCTGTGTCACATTGAGCGGCCAATGTGCACCGGATCGGAATGAACTTGCCCCATTCATCGCGGCTTGTCTGGCCGATGATGACAATAGACAATGTGTTGGTCGCCTTTTGTCTACTAGGTCACCGGTTTGCGGAAACCAAATTTTATGACCTATTTGCAAAAGTCCGGGAACTACGCGAGACTGGACCTAGCTAAGTTCCTTCACCTGACCAAGATATTACTATTATGAATTCGCTCAACAATGTTGTAATTCGTTGAACGCTCAAGTGGCCTTGTTAGATTAGAACATCTTGGCTGTTTAACGTTTATTTTGCGATTTATTTTGTTAACAGACATTAAATTTACTTGAAAGTGATTGGGTAATTTCTGACTGCCGAAATACAATAAACTACGTTCATATCATCAAAGTGAAACAAGTGAATACCAGCGGAATACAAACAAGCGATACGATGTTTGAACTGAGCAACGCGTGCAAGCACACATTTCAATAACATTCTTGGCATTGACCTATTATGCTGTATGCAGTAACGATATAAATACATAGATTTAACCCACTGTACTAGTTGTGCTTATACAGAAAGGTGCACTAAAGCGCGATTCACACATAGCGCGGGTGCGGGTCGGGCGCGGGTGTTTTTGCCTTCCATTGCCGTTTACAGAAGAAAGTAAAAACATTACCTTATTAAGAAAACGGCAATGGATGACAAAAACACCCGCGCCCGACCCGCACCCGCGCTATGTGTGAATCGCGCTTTAATATTATAAAAAATCTTAATACACAAATTGTCATATCAATTTGTGAATCGATGTCACCACACTTTCATATGTTTTTGACAGCTTTCCCCATTCCCCATCTGGGCCTCGATTCTACTAATTGTTAACATTGTCAAGGAACTGAGATTATAAAAACTTCCATTTAATTTTGGACTCTATACAATTAAAGTTCAAAATTAAATGGCTTTGTGTGGAGTGAATGAAACGATGTAATAAACTCTTTTTCATTTCATTTTGAACTTGAAAGCAACGTGTATTAAGCCGAGAATGCCATGGCAGTTTTTGTGATCTCAGTCGAGTGACTATGGTGAATTTGTAGAATCGAGGTCCTGGTTTTACCCGAACTGGTTAATAGGGTTCGTTATTCAAAAAATAAACAAAAAATAATATCAGATGCGCTCAGCGCTAAGTAAGCGATCCCTCGGGGCCTAGCCAAAATGCATTCGTTCCGAATCTACATTCGTCATCGCTCTGAAAATGTATGGGAGTGACATTTGTTGTCGGAATCGGATCATATGACATTCCGACAGCATTTTGGCTAAGCCCTCTCGTCGCATCATTTGCATGGCGTGTTCTGTCGGCATCGGAGTTTGTATAAAGCGCATAGTTTTTGCTTCCTATGGAGCAGGAAGTCTCAAAGAGTTTGCATTCGGAGTATTCATTAAAAAGCACGTAAGAACGAGATGGATTGAATTCGGCTCCTGTTTTTACTGTTACAACGTTCAACGTATTCGCTATTCAGTTTTTTTGTTGCGGCAACAAAATGAAGTAGGTATGAATGATTATTTTTCGTAATTTTGATCTTTGAATACAATGCTAGCTCAAATTCTATCGAAGTGGTGGTCCAACTACTTTGTCTAATCAGTTGGCCACGGGCCTTCAGTGGAGTGGTGGTCCAACGAAAAAAATAGTTGGACTATTGCCACCACACATCTTTGACCCGTGGTCCAACTGATTAAAATTTGACTGTTTAACGGTTACAACGGCCCGCAAGGGCTCAAATAGTAGGCCAAAGCCCCCCACTCCAAAGTCAAAGTCCCACGCCAACATTAGGAGGCCTATGTCCAGCAGTGGACTGCTATAGGCAATTTTTTTGAATAAAACAGCTAATGAAAATAACAATTTTTATTTATACATTCGTTTGTGAAGCTGTAATGTATAAAATATCCCTCCAATACCGGAGCGTCCTCATCTCTACAGTAACATCCATTATACTACAAATAAATAGAAAACATTCTTGAACAGCCCCTCGGTGTTACGACACACGCACTTTACATTACACTAGGGTATTTTAATATCTACATACAAAAATAATATATTATAAGCTTTGTGAAAAGCAATAGTAGGGTACTATAACGTGCTATTAGGAATCATGTTTTGGACCGCGATCTAGAGAGAGATAGCTATACCTTTATAGAGTCATCTCTCTCCCTCACAGTCGCAGAACAAAACACGATCGTTTTTAGCACGTCATAGTAACCGGTGTTTGCGTACAATATACTCGTTATGGACGTGTGATACTTGTTGCTGATTTTACCTTAAAATACATTATTAGAATTTCAACAAAGCCACGGTTATAAGGCAATATAGATATGATTAAATGTTAGTCATAACTCATAATTGGTGATAAGTTTTTTTTACTGAAGAAAAATAGACTGAATATTTATCGCTAATGGTTTCCTCAACGGTGTCAAAGACGCGACAGTAACGCCTCAGAGATTACTTCATAAGAAACGTACAAATATAAATAAATACTTTTCCTAATTTACATTATAAACACCGACATATATTAGAAGTAGTTTTGACTAAGGACGTCAGTCAAATTCTTTTCTGTAAGTAACGCCCTTAGTCAAAACTCATAAACAATTCAATTATGAGTTATGACTGCCAAATGTCAAATTCATAATAAAAAAAAGATTTTACATTTAATTCAGTAAAATTTATCTACAAACAACCGTAGATATATTATTATATTCCATATTTATACTGTATTTACTTTTTATTTAGATACATAAATCACGTATTTTACAGTCGAATCAGCAACAATTTTAAAGTATTCAATATAAGTTACAATATTTCATGAATTTTGGATGACAACGCAACTTATATATCTTAATAACCGCTTCAGTTACCTCATGCATGTAACGAAAATAATCCATACAAATTGCACGATGTCTGTATATCGTGCAAATCGTATGGATTTATTTGCACGATTTTGTGCTATGTTTTTACAGGAGTTTAGCGTAGTGTTTGCACGAAAGAGACGCCCGCATTCGTGCATATGCAGGACGCAGCGAAGGCCGTAAAAGTGTGCTATGTTGAAAAAAATATTACAATTTTATTTACATACTTTGTCTTTCTATACGACTAATTATTGAGTAATTACAGACAGAGTAAGGCATAGCTTTTTTTAATAACTACATCAAGATCAATTAGTTATGTTGGGAAGGGTAGTTTGATGATTTGCAGGGTTGAGGGAGGCTCAACTGGCTGGGTCGTGCTTTTTGGTGGTGATTATTCGAGTTCATTGCCGCTAGTGATTTGTTCGTGAAATTTTACTTTAAGACTTGTGTGATGATATGAATCTGAAACATGTTTTCACTTTATTTTTTTCTAAAATCTGAACGAATTAATGAAATTTTTATGCTAATTTTTTTAAATCGATGTAATTGGAAAAAGTGAATGTCTAGACGGGTCGGGACGGGTGATTGACGGTTTATGGCTAGTCACCAGTTCGAGTCCCGTTAGGGAATTCACTTTCTCCGATCTAAAATTGATATCAAATAGTTAGCATACTAATTGCATTAAAATTTCATTACATTTCCCACAAACTACCTTCATAAACTTACTGCTATCTCGGTAACCACGGCAGTCGGGCGCCGAACAGACCAGTGTCATCCTTCAGTCATTCGCACGTTTGCATACTTAAATCTAATTTTATATGAATATAGATATTTTATTTCTACACGTAACGGTATCTCCTTCCCATTTATCTACAGAATAATGAGATATCAATGGTCTAAAAATAAAGGATAGCTTCTGAACGAAATAATAATATCAGCCATAGATTGTTCCTCTACATAGCAATTCAGTGAAAACAGCTTTATATACAGACTTTTTTTAATTTGTGGCACTAAATACCTACAGCTTTTTGTAAGCACTGTGTGTACGCACACACATAAACACACAAGAACGATATGAACTTATTAGAGACCTATAAAATAAAGGGTCCTATTATAGTAAGGTATTATTTAATTAAATGCTTGTTTTCACCGGTCACTACCTTCATCCAAGATTACCAAATTGGCCAAGATGAATATATCCTATATAAGCTCTCCTGGGACCCTATGAAACGTGGAACCCAGGGTACTTGCCAAGATGAACTTGCACACAAAGTGCTCACAAATTAAAAAGTACGTATCAAGTGCGAACGCTTATCATTATTTAAATACTTTGCATTTTGTACATAATAAAAAAAGGTTGTATAATTTGGTTATGATTGCTATTATCCTTCGTCAGTCTGTTCTGTAATTTCGGAATTCAAATTCGTTCTAATAATTCACAAATTGACCATTAAAACCAATAATCTCATATTAAAATTAGGTAGATATTCTCAATCCAGTCGCTATGTCACAAGTATACCGCATCGTATGTAAGTAGTCATACTTTGTTCTTATTGCAGTCATTAAATGTACAAAGAACCGAAGCCAAGACACTCAGATTACAAATACCAATACCATTGAATAGACTTTACTAATAGGGCATTAAAGTCTAAAATTGATTGGTACCTTATAAAGTAAATGAAGAATGTTATGAACTCTTTTTAATTTATTTTAGACGTTAAAGCCATACGAATAAAATTCAAAATCCAATGGCATTTTTTGTAATCTCAGCGGTCCCGTTGCACTCATGCTTTCGTTGACAGGCAAATTATAATTTCTACCTTTCTTTAATATAAGACCATTATTCAATACTCCCAAATTGTTCCCATACTCAATGAATAAACTACTGCTGTCTGATTGCAATTAAGAGGGAATTATAAAAAAAATATAATAAAAAATTGCACATCGTGTATTTACAATATTAACATTATTATACACCACATCGATAGAAAGAGGATTACCGCTTTCAACATAATATACGCACTCTA
Organism: Pelosia muscerda; assembly: GCA_963691645.1. Taxonomy (NCBI): domain Eukaryota; kingdom Metazoa; phylum Arthropoda; class Insecta; order Lepidoptera; family Erebidae; genus Pelosia; species Pelosia muscerda. Next base: position 1,001,082 of record OY829114.1, on the reverse strand, counting down.
ATAAAACTCTTGCTGATGCACTAAGGGTTAATTCAGATCAGGTGGAAAAGAGTAAAAGAAATGGAATAAGGTTGATATTTTATTTATTTTATTATGATACAAATTTACACTGTGCCCGATGTTTGAGTTGCTATTCAGCAGCCACTTCAAGTGCCCGAGCATTTTTCCGCTCGATCTGAATTGACCCTAAGAAGGCAAAACAGAACTCTTTCTACTACTAACTGTGGTACCTACAAACACTGAATGTAGACTCAAAAGGAAGTGTCATAAAAACATGAAACAATGACGTCAGCGTTTTGTGTGCCATCAGCGAAGGTTGGCAACACTATAGTCCATTTGGTTAGGTACCTAAAAAACGTAAACAATCTTAGCGTGTCTTTTTAATATGTTTTGTTTAAGAACTCGGTATAAAAATACTTTTCTGCTTAGTACCGTATTTTGAAGACTAAAAATCTGTGTCGAACCACTAGTTAGTGAGTTAGTTAGTCTAGTTTATTTGTTTAACATGTGTTTTCATAGAAAAGTTGCCACAAGATTGTTTACCTTTTTTCAGTACCTAAACAAATTGAGTATAGTATCCATATTAACATGGTTTAAGCTCACTTTCTCTTGGTTCTATATTCCGTACTCTTGGTTCTATAAACCACGATTGGCTTGAAGTGCTTTTAAGACAAGATATTCTTCTAATATGCTTTACAACAATGACTTCTATGTAGGTACTACTAGACAAGCTGATTAAAACAATAATTGTATTTTGAATCCTGGGTGAACCAGGATACTAGGTAAATAACTTCATTGAATTTTGACAACTATCTGTATGTAATGATAGCTACGCCTTCAAGTATATTTGCGCAATTCGGTTTACACAAATACACATTCTTAAAATTTGCACAAGTATCTTCGGTAGCTACTCGTTAAGGAGTCGGCCTTGCGGTCGAAAGATTCCAGGTACAAATCCTAGACATTACACTACTGATGTGGACCCACTCCTAACATAAGTCATCAAGCTTAACTGAAGGGGTTTCAGGGAATATTAATAATTTCGCAATAGAAACCGTTTGAAAGCGGTTTCATTTTAACTATCTGTATGAATGAATGCTATAAAAAAAGTGGCATATTATCGTTAATAGTGCAAATAGCGCGTAATAGCGCTAATAGTGCGTAAAAGCGCAAATATCGGTACCTCCAGCTAGTCTAGTAGTAGAAGTCAGTGCTTTACAATATAGTATACTCATATTTTAAGCGTTTTTTTATTCACTTATTGTATCTATTAATTTGTAAATATAGAAGTTGTACACACATTATGTATTATATTTGAAACAATCAAGATTGTAAATGCTCAGTTATTTTTTCCTTATTATTTCTTATAATTGATGATTCAAGTACCTGTAATAATAAATGAGTCTATATTAATAATACTTCTACAAAACAATAGTCGTAATCATCATCATCACAGTATACCAAGACCTCCATTCTACTACATAATAGTTAACTATTATCAAACCACCGAGATTCCAAAAACTGCCACTGAATGTTTAGCTTTATCGACATTATCTTAAGTACAAAATTCAATGAGAAAGAGTTCATTACATAGTTTAATTCACTCTATACGATGCCAAGTCATTTTAGACTTCAACGCCATAGCAAGAAGGTCTAAAATTCTATGACATTTTTTAGAATGTCAGTAGTTTGACAATGGTTGACAATTAGTAGAACCGTGACCCTTCTAGTTTGTAAAGATTAACTTGAAAATGAAGATGTTGATAGAACTCATACACCCTCTTGTTTGTTTCCATTCATCGCGTTTTGTCACAACTATATCGGTGTACGGATAAATGCATTTGTAATGTTACAATATAACACTTACTTGCACGTGTTACTGATAATGGTGCGGTAAGATTTTATCAGCAAATTAAAGTTAAAACAAAATTTATCTCACGTTAAAAGCACTAGGTATACCTATTAGGATATAAAAAAATAAGGTGCTCTCTCACCAAGAGTGATCGTCTGTAAAACACTGTAATGAAAAGGTTGAGTTGAACATTCATCAGTACGGTGAACATTACAGTACGCAACGTATGATTAGGGTAGAACCTTTGTGGCATTCGAGAGAGCATTCGAAACCTACGGAACGAAAAGATTCGAGTTGCACTAAATTATGTCACGCTGGACTTCCACGGTGCGAGGAATCGCGGACGAGGGCGCAAAAAAGGACACATTAACAATAGTAATTGCGTCCGTTCTTACATTATACAATTCGAACGAGGATCGAGTTGTCGCAACTAGAGTTTGACGTCTTAAAAACCAATCAGCAACTCTCAAAAGTATTAACAAGATGGCGGATTCCTTGGATTGATCGAAATTCAAGTTAACAAAACTCCAGGACTTCGATTTCACTTCTTTATTTTCGTTGGATCCCAGTTTTGTTAATTGTTAACCATTGTGAAACTACTAAGGTTACACAAACTACCATTAAATTTTCTAATTTATCGTAATACACTTGAAATTCAAAATTCAATAAAAAGAAGAGTTCACAACATCGTTTCATTCATTTTACTAGATTTAATTTTAGGCTTTAATAGCATAGCAGTAAAATCAAAAATTTAACGGCATTTTATGTAATTTCAGTGGTTTGACAACGGTTAATGATTAGTAGAATTGGGGCCCAGTTTGCTTTCCAGTTATATAACGTGAGAAGGGCCTAATCCACAAAATCGTGCACGCGTCCGTAAAATCCTTGGCCATGGAAAGGCGGCTTTAGGGTTTATCTATATAGTACAACAGACAGACAGATAGCTTGATGGCCTCATGTCGGAACTTGTTAACAAATAACAATAGTTTCTGGAACAATAAACAATACTTCCGGAGATACCAGCAGGTAGATACACAACTAAAAGGTTTGTGCACTTAGCTCATCAGATAATACACTTTATGAATTACACGATACCCGTTTTAGTGTTGTACTTCCTTACAATGATGAAGTTAATAATGACGAAATAGCCATATTACGTCACCATCGTCTTTCGACTTCTGGGAGTAGCAATTTGGTGAAAAAAAAATTATAATGTATGGAAATGACGTTCTGCCAAGTTATAACATATTAACGATACTGAACACGATTTTTTTTTTAATATTGTGAGTTCGCGATGGCCACCAAAAGTTTCGAACGGATTTTTTCATTTGAACGGTGTTAATCAGACTTAAAATCTTACGTTTGGTTGATCGCAATCGGTCGATTAAAAAAGAATATATGATCAAAATATGGGATGACCACGAGAGCGGAGCCGCAAGCGTATACTAGTAAATAATATATTCTTACTGTATTATGAGACCAGCTCGTCCAGAGCCTGGTCCCTGTTGAACTGATGTTTGACCAGCGCCGCGGACACCTTGTCCTCAGAGAAGCCCAGGTCCATCAGTTCGCCGACTATAAGCAGACATTCGATCACCTGGAAATAAATAAAAAGAATCTGGTTAAGTACCGTTTTTCAAAAGGCCTATTGGGAATATGTAATTTTCAGCGCCATCTTGTAGAATAATGAAGTATCAGTACATTAACGTCAATATCGAGAATATGAGTACCTCAAAATTTTTTTTTTAATATCACGCCTATGTCCCCGAAGAGGTAGGCAGAGGTGCTAGCATCCACATTTCGCCAGTTTATATTTAGGTCCCAATGTAATTGGTGGCGAGCCTATTGCCATTAACCGGGCACTTATTATAAACCTGCGATAAAAACACACATAACTTCGAAAAGCATCGCAGTCATTGGTGTGTGCCATGGTAGACCTGGGATCAAACTCGAGATCTCGACTCAGCAGAATTTGATGTTTCTCTTTATATCGGGAAATATACCTACAACCAAATGTTATCTAAAATAAAAAAAAAACATCAAAAGTTTTATGAAGATGTGTTTATCCAGCGCCATCTAGTGATAGTAAGGTGAACTACTTCGTTACTACTAATACTGCATCGCGCCATTAAAATTACCTAAAAAATCATGATTGATACCAAATATAACTTTTTAAATTTTCTTTCATTTCAATTGATTTATTTCAGATAACAGATCTATATCTGGGTTAGTAACCACATAAAAATTGATGTTATGGAGTCATAAAAAAAACAAATTTTACTAACAGCCATCCCAGACTTTCATTATATGCCTCCCCTGAATTCAAATTAATGTATTGCCATCCAAATATTGTCAAGCAGGTTATCTCAATCAAATGAGGTGCGGTGAGGTGAGGTGCAGCTAAGACCATGGTACTTATTTAACATGTCACTCCTGAATGTCATACTCATATACATTTAAAATGATTTGACATTCGAAAATTGATGTCATTCAGCTACCAAGATATCATTATATTATTAGCCAACAAGAACATGTTAGAAATAAGAATAATCGGTTCCAATTTCTTTTAGCAAATTTTCATTCTTTTATTACGTACAACTATTAAAAAAGAACTATGCAAATGGGTCTTATAGTGACGTCATTGCTAATTATATCTTGGTCAATATTGTTATCAGACGCCAACTAGCTCAACAATCAGACTTCATCACATACCATAGCATCAATTTTTATTTAACCGAATTAAAGTAGTCAAGGTTTTGCTCTTGTGGAGATGAATTTAAACCTTATGAGGAAGTGTTAAGGTATATAATTATGATAAACATTGAAATTGTTTCATGAGGAAAAGAATGTTTAATTCTGAATTGATTTTTCCTTATTAATAGTAAAGTATTGGTTAGTGGTTTTTATGATAGCGTTTGACCTCCTAAATGGGCCTCGATTCTACTATTGTCAACCATTGTCAAGGAACTGAGATTACAAAAAGTGCCATTTAATTTTGGACTCTACTCTTACACAAGTAAAGTTCAAAAATTAAATGGCATTGTGTAGCACTCTACTAGAAAGATTTAATAAACTCTGTTTCATTTCATTTTGAACTTTAATGAAACACTAATAAAGCCAAAAATGCCATGAGCAGTTTTTGTGATCTCAGTTGTGTGTAACTACTGAGGAAAAGTTCATTCAAATTAAAGGTCCAGATTGACAGATGATGCTGATGATGATGACGATGATGAGAAAAAGTTCAGCAAAATCCACTTACCCTTTTATCATTATCTCCAACAAGTGTACAAACTCTAGCTACCCTGTCTAGTGGAAATCCCATGCCATGTATCTGTCTGCACATATCCTGCACCTTCAAGGGTAATTTCTCAATCGGATTAGGTAAATGCTCTGATCTTTTTTTACTTGTTCTATATTCTATTTGTTTATTTGCCGTGGATGGTTGTGGTTGCGGTGCCCGAAACTTTGGAGTATTTTTAGGAGCTGGACTAGCATTATACGATCTTTCTTCTATCCTTAACTTGGCTAATTCTTCATTTAATTCTCTAACAATATCGGGTACGCTTCTAGACCGAGATTTAATAGTGTTATGTGATGTTGCTACTAAAGTATCCGTATTCTCATTAGGCAATGGAGCAGTATAATTAGATGTTTCTTGTGGTTGATATTGTACTGGTACTGGTGGGTACTGATAATAATATGGTTGTGGAATGTAAGGAGAACCACTTGGTGCCTGACTGATATCAGATGTAACTGGCAATTGATTACCGTAATAAGGTTCTACATTTGTATATGGGTCAGAAGGAACATAGTATTGGTAATTTGGTATATACATATTAACATTTTCTGATTCCGATTGCATGTAGTACCCGTTAGACATAGGATAATGTTGTGATGTGTCATACATCATGCTGGACCCTTGATTTGGCTGTTCTAAGTATGTAGCTGGTATGTATGATGGTCCTTCTACATGAGCCTGAGACGCACAATTAGGAATGGTATAGTCTTGCTGTTCCGGTACATAAGTACCTGCTTGGGGACAACTTGTTGCAGAGTTTTTCTGACTTTGCAACACTTGCGCCAAAAGTTCCATATCATTTATTGTCTTAAGTTCAACATTATCAAAAGGGCTTGATGTATCATGTTCAAAATCTCTAAATGTCAATGTGTCTACATTAGGATTAATTGACATTCTAGTAATCTTGTTACTTATTTTTAAATTTTGCAAAGGATCAGGGTCGTCGAGTAAACTGCTTTCAGGGTAATGGGAATTGACCTGTATGGGCTGGAGGATATTCGATTGAGTCTCTGTCGCAACATTTGCGGAAGGTAAAGTAACATTGATGGACACATCGGCACGGTCAGCATTTATGTCTACACTAGTTGAGTTATCACAGATTTTGTCAACTTTCTCGTCGGGAGATAGCGCGCTAATTTCGTCAGTGCTCGGGTACGACACCTCAGACACGCTCAGCTGCTTCAACCGTTCCTCCTCCTCGGCTGCAGCTATCGCATCAAGCCTCTTTTGTTCAGCCTCCTGTCGCAACTGCAAACGATGCCGCCTTTCATTTTTCTTCGTTTCTTTCGCATTTCTAAGCTCCTTGAGTTTCGAAAGTACGTTTCTCTCGTACGTTCGAGAGGGATTTATAGCGTTAACACAGTCCACAACTCCTTGAGCCCTAGTAATACATTCATTTACACTGTAAGGCAAATCGATTCTCGTATGTCGCTTGTAGTTTTCCGATATTTTAACGGGCACATCATCCATAAAATCCCCAAAATGTGACATATCAACGCTCTGTACACCTGAGACAACGAAGATTATCAAACAATGAGAAAGCAAAGTTTGTTTTTTTTAGCACTTTTAAGGTTACATAGTCCTCATTCAACGTCATCACTAATTAAAGAAATTTTATAAGAAGGCAAACCAATGCAAAGGTATTGAAATATCTTCCATGGCCACTTCAATCAATTTATAGGTAATGTTTCAATAATTTTTGTCACTAATTTTATTATTTTTACGTGTATATGTATTTGGCAGATTTTAAATGTCAAACATGCTCACTAAAGACAAAGATACATTTTCTGCATTAAGCTAATTTGACATTTCTAGACAGAGATGACGTGATACAATTTCCTGTAGTAAAACAAAGATGTACATCTTTAATGAACTAAAATATCGTGTTATCAAAACTGGAACGTCTTCAATGACAGTTTCACTTCATCATTGCAAGGGAGAAAAAATTGCAAAGGAAACTGTCATGTGATTACAAATTTAAAATATTTTCTTCTTCTTTTATTTATTATTCACAATAAGTACATTAAACAATAACATACATAATTCATACAAGATCACAGTATTATCGATAGCGATGATATTTTTATTGCTGGTTTAAAATGGAACAATAAAATTTAAAGTAAAAAAAAAATAAAATCACGTGTACTGTTTCATCTAATGTCATCAGATGTCGTTAGTGTTGCTCCCTAAAGTCATGGCGGATCTTCCTTATTAGAATTTACAGATTTGCCATAATTCGTGGGTAGATTTATTAATACCGGCGTCGAAATAATTATAGCTCGATTTGTTCACAAAGTGGGATACTAGCGACACGCAGATTTCGACACAATAACCGGCCGGAAGCTACCGAATTGGAAAGAACGTCCCACTGACGAACGTCTCGAATTTCGGCGTAGTCAAGATAAATAGAATCACTCGATTTCGACGTCGCACCATACTCTAATTAATTTACTACGCCTACTATGACGCAATAGTCGCCCGCCACACCGGACGCCATTGGATTTCACGGTCGGAATACAGGTCGGTATGCGAAAAATTTATTGTTGAAATTTGCCGGCGAATCTCTGCTCATAACCTGAACGCCGGCAGGGTATTGAGGCGAGCATGAACGAAGGCGCGCCGATAATGTACCACGGGAGTGGGGGCTTCGGAGGCCCAGGCCAGATGTTCATGATGAGCGGGCAGGCCGAGCGCACAATGCGACACTACCCGTTGGATGCCCTGCAGAACCTGAACGGCTCAGCTGGCGGCCACGCCACTCCTCGCCGCTGGCCGCCCCGCCGTGACAGACACCCCAACACCAAAAATACGGACAACACTGCCTTTGGATATGACTCGGATGATTCCAGTCTGTCAAGCAATGCCTCTGGCTCTAACAAATCTGGAGAAAAAGGTAACCCTGAATTTATAATCTGTTATGTATACTGTCATTACATGAGAACTGTTTAGATAAATGTAAAGAATTCTAAATTCAAAATTTATGATTGACAATGTTTGCTTTTGGATCTACCCTCTGGTATACATTAGTGAAAATATTCTAGAAATTCATGAAAATATATAGAAACTAAAATATCTGAATAACTGTTATCATTCATCAAGGTTCCATTATCATTGTATATAAACAAGTTAATCCATGTACAAATGCAATAATTGATAAGTGATATTGTTTGGCTAAACAAACAAACAATTTTTGGCATGCATTTGATAAAGTTTTGTTTTTAGTGAGCTTAAACATAATACTCTCAGTTTATAATCCAATTTATCAACACTATTATACTATAAGTAATTTATTATTAAAATCTGAGCAACCTTTGTGCTCTAACATATATACCTATCAAATTAAGATACTATTAATATGCATACAACTAGTGAACTACTGATCTATATTGGAATTATTTTTGAACATAATATATAATACAGATTTACTGTCAGTAACATTAATCAAAAAATCAATCTGAAGTACACCTCATCTTATAATGTAGACTTTCTAATATAAGATGTTCTATAAAAGCCCCATAGGCAAGTGGCATATCAGTAGAAAGACATATCATTACTTTCATGACCATCTTAAGACATGTCTAATTGTAGGTAATAAGTGCATATTTCAAGAATGCAAAGAAGAATATAGCACTTTACACTCTGTAGTTGCTATTCTTTGACAAAGGATATACCTAACTAAATACTTAAACTGATAAGAACAATATCTATGATACTTCATTCTTTTGCTTGTTTTGTTGTCTTTTTTTAAATCGTGAAAGTTAACTACCATGGTCCGATTAATTTTTGCATATGATTATGATATGAATCAACATAAAACAGTAATAAACAATATAAAAAACTTAATCTGCAATGTTCTTTACAGGGTTCAAACACATCATTTTCCCAAATGAATTGAAGTAACACAGATGTAAAGAACATTTTTTTTTTTTTTATAATATCACGCCTATATCCCCGAAGGGGTAGGCAGAGGTGCTAGCACCCACATTTCGCCAGTTTATATTTAGGTCCTAATGTAATAGGTGGCGAGCCTATTGCTATTAACCGGGCACTTATAAACCTGCGATAAATACACACATAACTTCGAAAAGCATCGCAGTCATTGGTGTGTGCCATGGTAAACCTGGGATCGAACCCGAGACATCGTCTCAGCAGTCCATTACCCATACCACTAGGCTACCGCGGATACATTTTTTTTTAATGTAGTTTAAAAAGGTAGCATCAAGTAAGCTTAATTCCCACCATGGTGGCCTTGACCTTCTTTGCTACCTTAGTAAACAATAGTCCATTTCAACATAATAGATAGTAGTAATAATACAAATATAAGCAGATGGTGGGTAGTCACCTCAAAACTACCACAGGCTGTATTTTGCAAGGAAAGTAAGAAAATATATTTATTATTGGACAGAGTACAGCCATTTTTATGGTTACTGCTCCACTCACTTAACTATAAATGAAATATTTTACCAATAAAAAAAAGTAATTTTTTAAATTAGTGCAATCAACGAAAATATTATGTAAACATATAATAGTGAAGCATGATCAGTTACAAATGAATACTGAGAACACGTAAATTGTTTGTTTATGACACTAAACCAAAAATAAGTCATTATTGGGGTAGTTCAATAAAAACCTACAATGCAAAATTAGGCCGTTCTTACATTAGGTAAACACAGAAAACTTCAGTTTCGTCAACCACAAATTCCTCTAATCCCGCGGAATCCGCCATCTTGCCAGTGCTTTTAGAGAGTTACCAATTGGTTCGTGAGACGGGGCTACCCCAGTTGAGTGTTCCGAGTGTCTGTTACCTAATTTAAGAAGGGGTTTACGATTTTAAATAGATTCTTACAAAATAGATTTAACGGTATACGGACCAATTCCATTATTTATTCAGGAGTATTATGATCTTACAAAAAATCAATTTCAATCGTAATATCGTGCATCCCTAATTCGATTGTAGGATAATATAAATAAAGCTAACCAAAGCGACCAGTTTTAAAGGCATGCCTACGACGAATACACACAAAAGCAAGCCACACCAACCTATTTATTAGTCTGTGATACATGACCGATCTTCCGTCACCGATGTTCCGCTTTAGAACGACAATACTTGTTGCATCCCAGACTAAAAGAATAACATAGACGAAGCTCTTAGAACTAGCTTGAAACTATAGTGAAATCCCCTTTTTTCTTGTGCGCAATATCTCCACGGATACTACTTCCGCCTAGGCGGTGGAGGTGTTTATGTCGGACTCAAACGACCAAAACGCACACAGTCTATGGGTATTTGATTCCCGGAGGTGAGATTATATACAAGACATATCTCTCGCACCCCGGCAGACCCGAGGACATCTCTTTGAGATGACCCCCTTTCCTTTTCTGATCTTTTTCTGATTTTTGTTCAGGAAGTTTGCCGGCATCTATACTAATTAGGGGAGTCACGCGTCGCACCTGCCTCACGTTTTATTTTTACACAGTTGTGGCGCCTACTCAGGAATCACTTGTTCAAAGATTCCTTTACACACAAAAATAATTGCGCAGTTCGCACGCCGCGGGTATTAGCTGTGTATAAATAAATTGTGATAAGGCAGGCATGGCGAAATTGTTTATTTATTCCGCAGAGATTAATACCTACATGTTTGTTATTAATGTTTGTGTGATTTTATTCTCTTTTATCTGTTTATTTTTTTGTACACTAACGGTCGAGAGTTGAATTAGACTGCGTTCTTACTTTATCAGAGAGTGCTAGTTCCGATCAGAGTAAAATTGGGTCCACTCCATCTCTTCTCGTGGGAGTTGCGTAAACTGTCTGAAAAATAGAGCTGTTCTCAAATATATAGCTGAGATAGCCCATGACACGGTACCCGCTTGGCGGTAATAGGCTCGCCCGCTGTTACGTGTAACTGATGATCATAGTTTGCTAAATGTGGGAGTTAATCTGTTTATAGACGGCTACCCCTTGGACGATTTAGAGACATGTTTATATCGTATCATGCATTTATGTAATGTGTGTCAATTCGAAAGGTGATGTGGAACCAGTGGAACTGACGAATAAGATTACAGATAGCCACGCGAGCTGAAACTTCTCAATTTCGTCGAATCCGAGGCCTTCTCCTTGGAGCCTTGGGTTCGCTCTCTCCCTTTGGTTTGATTTGTACGGTTTTCGTGAGAACGATTGTCTTCTGACATCCAAACCGCCATAGATATTCCAAGAACCTTGTTCGTCACCTCCACTAGGTGCCGCCTTACAGGTGGGATTAGGTGTTTCTAAGTGACTTTAAGTTTCTTAAGAACAATTTTTATAATGATACTTACATATTCGATATATCGTAAGTGTTGTTATCATTGTATACCTAATTCTTGTAGCCTTAAGGTATATAATAATCGATGTGAATGACGACGTTCAACGTTACGTTAACTTCAGTATTAGATAACATTGTAAATAATATCATTTAACTGATTTAACCTTGAGGATGCCAGCGATAAGTAAATAGATGGGTTTACAACGCTCTTGGGAGAACTTTTGATATGTGACCGGAGTAAATCTTACAATTATTGACTTCTTATTTGGGTATTTATTTATTTACGTGTGGAGACGGGGAAAGAATACTCACCACCCTATGTTATTATCCAAAGGGTGTAGTAAGAGGTGGCTAACAGAAAACGCAGACTTTAAACAATAGACCAAAGCCTCCCAATATTGAGAGAGGCCTATGTTTAACAGATTGCGAAAGGCTGACTGATTGACTTAATAGTTATCATTACCCTTAGGCTGCCTTCACACTAGAGTTGATCCAGTGTATGATGATATGATGAATACGTTCATCGAACGCCTACGCTGGATAAATGCTAGTGCGAAGGCAGCCTTATTCTTCGCACCTTGAAGCCTGAAGTCCTTTTAATCTGATTTCCTTCTTATGGCATCCCTATTGCATCTGTGGCCACTGTGAACTCGGAGCTCAGGGTCCGCCTTCCGGGTTTTCCTCCTCCATTTTGCACGATTTTGTGCGTCGTAGAGAGACCATTGCTTCATCACCTTTCATGGCGGTAAACCAGGACTTATTGAGCCTACACGAGTGAGGTCGCCATTGCTGCGCAAGACAGACTGGCATAATCTATACAACTTTTATGGAAACATTCGTGGCTAACCTCCCACCCCGAAAAAAACTCCCACTTCAAGGTCTCCAGGTTAGACGGACCAGATTTTTTCTTTTGCATAAAGAGTACCTAAAATCTATCTACATCTTCTGGTTATTGCCTGGCGGTTACTAGGGTACCATTCAAGTCTGTCTTACGAGACTGCAATCCATTCTTGTATCAAATTGAAGCCAAATCAATTCAGCCGTATGTGATTAACAAACAAATATCTTCTCAATATTTACATTTATTATATCAATTAGACTATTGTATATCCGAATAAGTATGATAATGTTTGTATGTGTAAAACCAGAATACGAATTATTTCAAAAAATTGTGTTGATCATCCAGAAGGCGGGTCGTGGCTTGCTTCAAAAAATCTAGTCTAGTACTTAGTAAACTATTCACAGACTTCCATCCGGTTGAATAACTATCAAATTAGGTCAATGTTTTGTGTCTGGGAGGTCATTGACTATTTCATTGACGCAAACACGCAAGTCATTGCCAGACAATGAAATATTTGCGACTACATATTTTACTATTGTGAACGTCATATAATAATTTAATTTATTCTGTGACTGGAGGTTGGGTTACCAGGTTTTGGGAGATGGCACTGGGTCAGTCGTGGTTCGAGGGAATAGCCTTTCCTCCTCCCAACATCTGAAATCCCGACAGTTCTGTAGTTTTAGCCAATACGAGTTCTATATAACCAGCCTTGCCGGCTCACTCACACTCACGAAAAAAAGTCCAGTAAAATCTAGACTTTTTCCGTGCGCAAAATCCCCACGGATATCGCCTCCACCAAAGTCGGTGGAGGTAATTATGTCGGACTCGAACCAACTAAAACTGGAGGTAAGATAATGCAGGACTTATCTCTCGCACCCCGGCAGATCTGGCGACATCTCTTCGAGATGACCTCCTTCCCCTAATGTGGGGACCGTGGGGCCCCCATCTAGCCCCCGCGGCCTGCTTCTGCTAGGGAGGCGGCAGCAAAAATTAAAATATTACCGAACTACACCGAAACTTATCCTTTTTATTATTTTTAATTCTCAAAGTCTTGGGAAATGGATTTTCTAAGTCTTCTTTCAAATCTTTAAACTATATTGTACAAATAGTTCACTTTAACAGTTCATTACATTATGGTATTTTTTCAAGAAACTATTCATTCTTGGCATTACTTCTCTAATCCGTGTACAACACTGGTATTTTAAATCCTCCTTTAACCAATCAACTACTGTCTGTTTCGCAAGAAATTATTTATCTGGCTTCCACAAGTAGCTTCTCATATTTCAGCTACTAGTAAAATCAACACAAGTACCTACTTTGAATGTCTTCTTTTTATTATTATTCATTCTAGCTATGCTACTCTCACACACCTGAATTAGTTACAGTTATGGGTTGTAGCGCGATGAAATAAAGACAAAGACACAAACTGCTATCTCAATGAAAATATAAGGTGGAAAGCGAGTTAAAAAATCGCCCTTCTTTCATGGCAACACAATGAAATAATATGAAACGGAGATGTGCCTTCTGAATCCTATTCAGGACCTTACATAAAAAAGGCATAAATAAGCTTAAATTTGCAGCAGTTTCTCAGATATCTCCGATATAGTAAAGCTATTTGTCAGGTACAACAGTGGAGCGTATATCGGAGAACTTATTTAGATAACAATTGCCACATGTAGGCTAATTACTCATTGCACTCGGTGCAAGCAGAGATGAACTAGAACTTTCTCGATAAACAACTCGTGAAATGTGATACTTTTCTGACGTCGGACGAGAAATTCTCGGAACTTAGTATAGTGATCAAATATAATAAAATTCTCGTGTCAGAATGTTCGTTCCCGTACTCCTCCGCAGTGCAGACCCACCATACCACTAGCCCTACCCCTGGTGGTAGGGCGGGTCCCAAACCATACCACCATCATACCATCAATTGATAGTGTTGTGGCACAATGTTAAATCAAAAGTTTTGTCAAATACATACTATTATAATTTACAGGAAATAAACTAAAATGGACACATTGCTATTAATACACATTAAAAATTAAATTGGAACAGAATATGTTTTTGTTCTATGAGAAAAAAAAATTATGTACGCAACTTGTCTAATGCGTGACCAACAGTAATTTGTTTGGTGACTAATTGCATTTGTACATCAATTATAAATTCGTCGTTAATAATTTGGTTTATTCGTCGTTTTTTAGGTACCATCTTTGCTTCATGAATCTTATGTAATACATTCAGTAAACGCATTAATGTCACAGTATTCTTATTAATTAATTTATTTATTTTGGAATGAAATGATTCCAAAATGTTGGTAGTTCGATGGCGCTCACCGCAAACGCTAAATACTGCAGGGGAATGTATTTTAAACCAAAACTAATAGATAATAATAGTTACGGCAACAATAGTCACATATAAATAACATACGAGTACTTAGTCACATCATTATGGTGGTATGGTTTGGGACCCGCCCTACCACCAGGGGTAGGGCTAGTGGTATGATGGGTCTGCACCGCTCCTCCGAAACGGTTTGACCGATTCTCATGAAATTTTGTGAGCATATTGAATAGGTCTGAGAATCGACCAACATCTATTTTTCATACCCCTAAGTGTGATAAGGGTTGTTCACCCTTAAATTTTTTCACACTGAACAATATTTGCCGGGTCAGCTAGTAATATATTATAAGTAGCAATATTGCATGTTTCATAATCATATTTTATATCACTACTTTTAATCTTTAGATTACAATAATAAAAATACTCATATGCAAAAGAAAAGAACGAAGTCTGTTTTTAACCGGCGCGCCCTTCGTGCTGCAACGAAGGGCGCTTTTATTACGAAAAAACAAATTGTAAAACCGGTTTTTGCAACAAACAAAATGTTGAAAATTACTCGACGTTTAGAAAGAGAATGGACGCTGATTAGTTCAGAGTCGAAATCTTAGCGTAGTTTCCGATTGCATCTAATGCTTTCACTTCTATCTGACTTCTCAATCCCGAGAGGACAGGCTGCACCAGATCTTAAATCAGCTCGTGCACCGGCTTCTCGGCGAGTTGGTCATAACCCTAAAGGTTTTTAAGGTTTGGCTGTGACAGTTAGACGTGTAATGTCCCGCTCAGGCGAGGAGGCGGCGCGCGCGGCGTACGCGGGCGGCTGGGCGGCGCGCGAGTGGCGCGGCCGGCGGCACGTGGCGCGGCCGCAGCGCCGCATCGCGCCCGAGCGCTACCTCAACGGCTCCTACCCCTTTCAGGTCAAGTTCACGCCGGACGACTTGCTTAACGGTCAGTATACTTCACTCTTCTTTGCCATCGACATCTAACTCTATCACTCAGCCTGAAAAACAATAATAAAAATGCTATTTTGACTGTTTTCGAACCTGAGTGCGAGAGTTTTATTAACCAGTTTTATAATCTTAATATCAATACTGCTGCATTGGTGCGAGATAACTATTTGACATAGAACCCTCGTCTTTATCACATATCTGTTTGGGTAGGTATGTTTAGGTACGGTTTCGTACTAATTCTGGGAAACATGAAATTTTCACACATTCATTTACTTGGGAGTGGTTTGTAGGCCCAAGTTTTATAAGGCGAAAGGGATGAAACGCCTTTCAAATATAAAATAAGAAACAAATTCAGTACCTCCAGTTGCTCACCAATTCTTCAGCAAATCTCTGATAGTCGCAAGTTTTCATGGAAATCCGTCCCGATAAGGATTCGACGTGTTTAATTCTGACATGTATTACTCAAGCATATTGCCTAATGTTATAATTATTCATTATTTGTGAGTCACTGATAATATCTCCAGATCTTATCTTAAATCTATAAAGTATAATATAATTCACAATGATATACATGTTTTACCCTGTCTGAACTGCTCACTCTGTTAATTTTCTACCGCTGGTGGTTAGACATGATGTCCACGGCAACATTCTATCACTACACCGCTCATTTTAGACAGGGAATCCATTCTCACACGTTACAAACGGAGACGTTGAGTACAGTGATGTATAAAAAACTGTTGCCTGATTTCCCGAACCGACATAACACGTGGTTCTTCACAAAGGACAAAATAATGTTTTTACCAGTTCGAATAATACGCCGACCAAAACGCACACCGTCTTTGGGTAGTTGCTGGAGGTGATATAGTAGCCAACATGTCCCTCAGCAGACCCGGGGCTGTCCCTATCGAGATGATCCCCGTCGGGTATAAGGACCACGGTGTACCCGTAATAATACGCCTCAAATGTTGCACACATCCATGGGCCACTGTAACAGCTTTCCGTACAAGAGACCACTTTACTATAAAAACGATTGGCAAGGTGCAGTCAAAATGACAATAAAATACATGAAGCACACACTTCAATAAAAGCAGGTTCAAATACTTTGTTGCAGGTTCAAAATGGGACACATTGTCACAAGAGATTTGGGACAAGTTCATAAAGTCACAGCAGACAGAGGAAACGTTCAGAAAGAAAATGAATCTTTGGAGATATCTTTTTATTACTATCAAGGTATGTCTCTGAACCTGGTCGTACCTGGTGTCATTGCTGGTTCTGAGGGCCATTTTCAGTTCCAACGACCGATATGACTGAGTACCGACTGAGAGCGTAACGTACTGAGAGACCGGTACTAACACAAACGACCCATTTTTCATCGCACCGCTCGCCATAGGCAGGGAGTTCATCCTCACACGTTCCTCCTAGAAATAGCGGATAGTCGAAAGAATGCTTGCAAAGGAAATTACTAGTCCATTAACCTCTCCAGTTAATTTAGACTACTTGTGCTAGAAGTGGACTCTCGTTGGTAAAGACCAGGACTAACTCAGTACATCTCGATCTAAGCTACTGGTACTAGTTGTCATCACTATCCTATAGCCCCTCGTTCGCAGACAATCTTCCCCCGCTACGGGCTGTACGTGGTGGGCTCGTCCATGTCGGGCTTCGGCCTGGACTCGTCGGACATGGACCTGTGCCTGTACGTGCGGCCCGTGGACGATCTGGACCCTCGCGCCCACGCCCTCCTCCACCTCAACTACATCCTCAGCTACATCCGGAGCTTCGATCCAAGTAGGTATACACCGTGACATATGTTTTTGTATACTGTAAACTGGACCAGAGCACCTCTGCCTACCCCTTCGGGGATATAGGCGTGATTTTATGTTATGTTATGTTTTTTAAACTGGACTACTGTACTGGAAAAAAAATACAAAGCATCAGACTAACGTAGGAAACGAATGAATGACTAAACTGTAATATGCATTTCCACTTTAGAAGAATGTGACGATAATAATCCACAATTTATTGCAAAAATATAATTTTAAATTGTAACAAACACAGGTGTCTAAAGATTACATACGTTCCATACTTTACGTCAACATCTTAAAACGTCAACTTTCGAAAACGGCAACATCCTAAAACGGCTACTTCCTACAACGCCAACATCCTAAAACCTCAACATCCTAAAACAATAACATATTCGCCTTTCTTTAAAAACATAACTTCCCATAACGACAACTAAGTAACTACAGTTACGGTCCCATACTGTTAGTGAATATACATGATTACTTAATAGGAAAATATTATCCTCGTTCATTGACGACTTCGTAATTTTTTTATAGATGTCCGAGATTCAGTTATTAACTTTTTGCGATTTGAGTTTTCCTTTGAATTAAGTCTGCAGATATCGCGCATTTCATTTAGTAAGATGTTCTTTGATGGTTGTTGGCTGATATCTAACGCACTACGTAACGTTTTGATAATATTGCCTAGTGATTCTCCTTGAGATTTCGATAGGTTTCTCACTTCGATACTCATTGTTCGTGATTTGCGTTCCAACAACTCAATTTTTCCACCTCAAAAGAAGAAAGGTATTTTGACGTCTTTCTTTTAAGAGATTTTATATAGGATCTCGTCTATTTTGCTTATTTGTTGAACTTTTTGAATCTTTCGTCTAGTTCCATTGAGAACAACTTTCATGATGGTAGTAATATGGTATTCGTCAATCTTCCTTTGCTGAGCAAACAAACCCTGTTACGATTGCGATTATCTTCCGCTTTCTGCATTGTTAAAAAATTACACAATGATTAATCAAATCAAATTCATGTATGCACATGAATGTGGGTTATTGAGGGATGTAAGTCTTAGATTTGTGGAGTCCCTTGTACATTCTGCCATTCTTACTTACTACCATTTTACACCTTAACATTTTCTACATTAAAATTAAGAATTCAGTCCATGTAGCTAACTGCGTTACACTAGACAATACACTGAAAGCCAGCTGTTCCTCAGTGGAGCTGGCCTCTCCACACTAAACATGCATCCCCATCTCACCATAAAAACTACAGCTCCCCCCCTCTCCTAACCCACCTTACCTGTTTACCACCAAGCCATGTGTTCGCCTGCTTACCTATTACAATGCGAGTACGTTACATTGCAGACGCTGAGCTAATCCAGGCGAAGGTGCCGATCCTGAAGTTCCGCGACTCGCGCAACGGCCTCCAAGTGGACCTCAACTGTAACAACGTCGTGGGCATCCGAAACACCAACTTGTTACATTGTTTCTCGAGACGTGAGTGTTGCTATACTTCTTAACTTTATAGGATGTACACAGGTGGGCTACAAACCTTCCTGGATAATTGGGAAAAAAAAAATACTAGTCTTACTTAGATAATAGATCTATTTATTAATGTAATTAAATCTAGCCTACTACTTGTTTGAGTTTAGTTATTTTCTTCTGATAGTTTATTTTATCAAACTCAATCTGTTACTGTTGTTCAAAGTTTTATGAATCTTAAGGTGTCCATAAAGAAGAAATTTGTCTATATTTATGGTCATAATCCAACCATAAAAATTCTGATAAAATATTAGAGAATATGACGTTATGAAAATAACTAAACATCAACGTGAAGTGACACGTACGTCTCGTCGCATCGCTGTCTTGTAGAGCACATTAGCACGCTGCGCTTGCGCCGTACTAATGCGGACTCACATCGATTTCGAACACTGGAAATACTGGATAAACGCTAATGTGAAAAGTGTCCAAAGTTCCCTGTTGAAGCATGTAACCCCCAGTAGTGTGTAGTGTGTAGCACTAACGTGCAGCTAACGTGTGCCCCGCAGTGGACTGGCGCGTGCGGCCGCTGGTGGCGCTGACGAAGCTGTGGGCGCAGGCGCACGACATCAACGACGCGCGCCACCGCACGCTGTCGTCCTACTCGCTCACGCTCATGGTCATACACTTCCTGCAGTGTGAGTCTAGCTCTAGCTCTAGCGCTTAGCAGTAAGCCCGCGTCGGCCGACCGCCTGCGTCTCTACGAACGCGTCGACCGAGACTTTTTATACTATTAAGGTGGCAGGTGAGTATACGGCCCACCTGATGGATAGTGGTCACTGTGGCCTATGGACGTCTGCAATACTTGGGGCCTTAAAGCGGAAACATACTTACTAAACAAGGTTTCTAGGTCTTCCCATTGACAGTACAAACTTTTGAGTGAATTCTGGCTATCTTACTGACCATAGGAAACAAGGTTACTATTAACCGCGATATTCCGTAAGGCGGAGGCACTTCCCCAGTCAGACTACTCAAATGAAATGGTAGATACAGTGCCCTATCTCCGTTAAATCCCATCAGGGTGAGAGATAATTATCGTACCGTTTTCTTCAGTTGAGAAACTACTCATCACCTTTAGCTTCGGCGAGACGAAACTCGGGGGCTTGCGCGAATTGTACGATATTATTACCGCACCGTAGCGTTGTTCTCAATCCGTCGAGGGTGCGTAGAATGGCGCGCGAGGTAGCGTGTTGAGTGTGTGTGTGTGTGTGTCCGCAGGCGGCACGTCGCCGGCCATCCTGCCGCGCGCGCCGGACGCGGGCGCGGGCGAGGCGCGGCGCGCGCACAACCGCACGACGCTGGCGGAGCTGTTCCTGCACATGCTGCGCTATTACGCAGACTTCCCGTGAGTAGCGCCCCCACTCTCCCTATGTACACAGTTGTATCCTAACGCAACGTTTTGTGCGTTTTGACGCACAGTGACCAACGGATAATACGAATTTTGGCATATACGCATAACGACCAACACATATAATGACGCCTAAGCAAAACGACCAATACGCATAGTGACCAATACGCATAATGACCCAATAACGTCCAATACCAAATAAAATCGCATAATGACCAACTCGCAATGTGACACACTCGCGTATTGAGCTGTTAGTATTTTGACTAAAACGCCATTTCTGTGGCGGCAGCCATCTTGGATCAATTTTCATCAAACATAGCTAAGAACACTCCGACTAATTCAGCTTTGCAAAAAACACCTGTATGTAAATCAGTTCATCCCTTTGTAAGCTACGGTACCACATAAACACGCACGCACGAACACACACACACACACACACACACACACACACACGCACGAACACACACACACACACACACACACACACACACACACACACACACAGTCCAGAAGTGGCCGCCACTGAGTCCCCGGTGTAACGCGTGCGGTTGCGCAGGTATGACAAGATGGCGGTGTCGGTGCGGCTAGGCGCGCGCGTGCCGGTGGCGGAGTGCCGCGCGGCGCGCGCGCACAAGAACGACCCGCACCAGTGGAAGCTGCTCTGCGTCGAAGGTCAGTACCGAGTTGTGTACCACAAGATGGCGGTGTCGGTGCACAAGAACGACCCGCACCAGTGGAAGCTGCTCTGCGTCGAAGGTCAGTACCGAGTTGTGTACCACAAGATGGCGGTGTCGGTGCACAAGAACGACCCGCACCAGTGGAAGCTGCTCTGCGTCGAAGGTCAGTACCGAGTTGTGTACCACAAGATGGCGGTGTCGGTGCACAAGAACGACCCGCACCAGTGGAAGCTGCTCTGCGTCGAAGGTCAGTACCGAGTTGTGTACCACAAGATGGCGGTGTCGGTGCACAAGAACGACCCGCACCAGTGGAAGCTGCTCTGCGTCGAAGGTCAGTACCGAGTTGTGTACCACAAGATGGCGGTGTCGGTGCACAAGAACGACCCGCACCAGTGGAAGCTGCTCTGCGTCGAAGGTCAGTACCGAGTTGTGTACCACAAGATGGCGGTGTCGGTGCACAAGAACGACCCGCACCAGTGGAAGCTGCTCTGCGTCGAAGGTCAGTACCGAGTTGTGTACCACAAGATGGCGGTGTCGGTGCACAAGAACGACCCGCACCAGTGGAAGCTGCTCTGCGTCGAAGGTCAGTACCGAGTTGTGTACCACAAGATGGCGGTGTCGGTGCACAAGAACGACCCGCACCAGTGGAAGCTGCTCTGCGTCGAAGGTCAGTACCGAGTTGTGTACCACAAGATGGCGGTGTCGGTGCACAAGAACGACCCGCACCAGTGGAAGCTGCTCTGCGTCGAAGGTCAGTACCGAGTTGTGTACCACAAGATGGCGGTGTCGGTGCACAAGAACGACCCGCACCAGTGGAAGCTGCTCTGCGTCGAAGGTCAGTACCGAGTTGTGTACCACAAGATGGCGGTGTCGGTGCACAAGAACGACCCGCACCAGTGGAAGCTGCTCTGCGTCGAAGGTCAGTACCGAGTTGTGTACCACAAGATGGCGGTGTCGGTGCACAAGAACGACCCGCACCAGTGGAAGCTGCTCTGCGTCGAAGGTCAGTACCGAGTTGTGTACCACAAGATGGCGGTGTCGGTGCACAAGAACGACCCGCACCAGTGGAAGCTGCTCTGCGTCGAAGGTCAGTACCGAGTTGTGTACCACAAGATGGCGGTGTCGGTGCACAAGAACGACCCGCACCAGTGGAAGCTGCTCTGCGTCGAAGGTCAGTACCGAGTTGTGTACCACAAGATGGCGGTGTCGGTGCACAAGAACGACCCGCACCAGTGGAAGCTGCTCTGCGTCGAAGGTCAGTACCGAGTTGTGTACCACAAGATGGCGGTGTCGGTGCACAAGAACGACCCGCACCAGTGGAAGCTGCTCTGCGTCGAAGGTCAGTACCGAGTTGTGTACCACAAGATGGCGGTGTCGGTGCACAAGAACGACCCGCACCAGTGGAAGCTGCTCTGCGTCGAAGGTCAGTACCGAGTTGTGTACCACAAGATGGCGGTGTCGGTGCACAAGAACGACCCGCACCAGTGGAAGCTGCTCTGCGTCGAAGGTCAGTACCGAGTTGTGTACCACAAGATGGCGGTGTCGGTGCACAAGAACGACCCGCACCAGTGGAAGCTGCTCTGCGTCGAAGGTCAGTACCGAGTTGTGTACCACAAGATGGCGGTGTCGGTGCACAAGAACGACCCGCACCAGTGGAAGCTGCTCTGCGTCGAAGGTCAGTACCGAGTTGTGTACCACAAGATGGCGGTGTCGGTGCACAAGAACGACCCGCACCAGTGGAAGCTGCTCTGCGTCGAAGGTCAGTACCGAGTTGTGTACCACAAGATGGCGGTGTCGGTGCACAAGAACGACCCGCACCAGTGGAAGCTGCTCTGCGTCGAAGGTCAGTACCGAGTTGTGTACCACAAGATGGCGGTGTCGGTGCACAAGAACGACCCGCACCAGTGGAAGCTGCTCTGCGTCGAAGGTCAGTACCGAGTTGTGTACCACAAGATGGCGGTGTCGGTGCACAAGAACGACCCGCACCAGTGGAAGCTGCTCTGCGTCGAAGGTCAGTACCGAGTTGTGTACCACAAGATGGCGGTGTCGGTGCACAAGAACGACCCGCACCAGTGGAAGCTGCTCTGCGTCGAAGGTCAGTACCGAGTTGTGTACCACAAGATGGCGGTGTCGGTGCACAAGAACGACCCGCACCAGTGGAAGCTGCTCTGCGTCGAAGGTCAGTACCGAGTTGTGTACCACAAGATGGCGGTGTCGGTGCACAAGAACGACCCGCACCAGTGGAAGCTGCTCTGCGTCGAAGGTCAGTACCGAGTTGTGTACCACAAGATGGCGGTGTCGGTGCACAAGAACGACCCGCACCAGTGGAAGCTGCTCTGCGTCGAAGGTCAGTACCGAGTTGTGTACCACAAGATGGCGGTGTCGGTGCACAAGAACGACCCGCACCAGTGGAAGCTGCTCTGCGTCGAAGGTCAGTACCGAGTTGTGTACCACAAGATGGCGGTGTCGGTGCACAAGAACGACCCGCACCAGTGGAAGCTGCTCTGCGTCGAAGGTCAGTACCGAGTTGTGTACCACAAGATGGCGGTGTCGGTGCACAAGAACGACCCGCACCAGTGGAAGCTGCTCTGCGTCGAAGGTCAGTACCGAGTTGTGTACCACAAGATGGCGGTGTCGGTGCACAAGAACGACCCGCACCAGTGGAAGCTGCTCTGCGTCGAAGGTCAGTACCGAGTTGTGTACCACAAGATGGCGGTGTCGGTGCACAAGAACGACCCGCACCAGTGGAAGCTGCTCTGCGTCGAAGGTCAGTACCGAGTTGTGTACCACAAGATGGCGGTGTCGGTGCACAAGAACGACCCGCACCAGTGGAAGCTGCTCTGCGTCGAAGGTCAGTACCGAGTTGTGTACCACAAGATGGCGGTGTCGGTGCACAAGAACGACCCGCACCAGTGGAAGCTGCTCTGCGTCGAAGGTCAGTACCGAGTTGTGTACCACAAGATGGCGGTGTCGGTGCACAAGAACGACCCGCACCAGTGGAAGCTGCTCTGCGTCGAAGGTCAGTACCGAGTTGTGTACCACAAGATGGCGGTGTCGGTGCACAAGAACGACCCGCACCAGTGGAAGCTGCTCTGCGTCGAAGGTCAGTACCGAGTTGTGTACCACAAGATGGCGGTGTCGGTGCACAAGAACGACCCGCACCAGTGGAAGCTGCTCTGCGTCGAAGGTCAGTACCGAGTTGTGTACCACAAGATGGCGGTGTCGGTGCACAAGAACGACCCGCACCAGTGGAAGCTGCTCTGCGTCGAAGGTCAGTACCGAGTTGTGTACCACAAGATGGCGGTGTCGGTGCACAAGAACGACCCGCACCAGTGGAAGCTGCTCTGCGTCGAAGGTCAGTACCGAGTTGTGTACCACAAGATGGCGGTGTCGGTGCACAAGAACAACCCGCACCAGTGGAAGCTGCTCTGCGTCGAAGGTCAGTACCGAGTTGTGTACCACAAGATGGCGGTGTCGGTGCACAAGAACGACCCGCACCAGTGGAAGCTGCTCTGCGTCGAAGGTCAGTACCGAGTTGTGTACCACAAGATGGCGGTGTCGGTGCACAAGAACGACCCGCACCAGTGGAAGCTGCTCTGCGTCGAAGGTCAGTACCGAGTTGTGTACCACAAGATGGCGGTGTCGGTGCACAAGAACGACCCGCACCAGTGGAAGCTGCTCTGCGTCGAAGGTCAGTACCGAGTTGTGTACCACAAGATGGCGGTGTCGGTGCACAAGAACGACCCGCACCAGTGGAAGCTGCTCTGCGTCGAAGGTCAGTACCGAGTTGTGTACCACAAGATGGCGGTGTCGGTGCACAAGAACGACCCGCACCAGTGGAAGCTGCTCTGCGTCGAAGGTCAGTACCGAGTTGTGTACCACAAGATGGCGGTGTCGGTGCACAAGAACGACCCACACCAGTGGAAGCTGCTCTGCGTCGAAGGTCAGTACCGCGTTGTGTACCACAAGATGGCGGTGTCGGTGCACAAGAACGACCCGCACCAGTGGAAGCTGCTCTGCGTCGAAGGTCAGTACCGAGTTGTGTACCACAAGATGGCGGTGTCGGTGCACAAGAACGACCCGCACCAGTGGAAGCTGCTCTGCGTCGAAGGTCAGTACCGAGTTGTGTACCACAAGATGGCGGTGTCGGTGCACAAGAACGACCCGCACCAGTGGAAGCTGCTCTGCGTCGAAGGTCAGTACCGCGTTGTGTACCACAAGATGGCGGTGTCGGTGCACAAGAACGACCCGCACCAGTGGAAGCTGCTCTGCGTCGAAGGTCAGTACCGAGTTGTGTACCACAAGATGGCGGTGTCGGTGCGGCTGAGCGCGAAGATTACGCACACGATATCACCGTGAGAGAAGTAAAACTCGAGTTCTTCGAGTATCCTGTACCGACCCACGCGGCCAGCGTGGAAGCAGTAGGCCAAAGTATCCCAATATTGTGAGAGGCCTACGTCCAGCAATGGACTGCGATTGGCTAAGATTGATTGATTTTAAAGGAATAAAACGTGATACCGTGATTTCTCGTCATCAAATCACAACAATGTTCTGAAACAAAATTTCCGTCATTTCCTCTCGAGTCACTCTCTTCGTCTATCACTCCTCCGTCTTCTTCAGAGTACCCTAAAGTCCTTCACGTTGTGTATAATCAGCGAGCGAGTCGCGTAGTAACGCTTTGCCTCGT
The DNA here is from genome assembly GCA_963691645.1 of Pelosia muscerda. Taxonomy (NCBI): domain Eukaryota; kingdom Metazoa; phylum Arthropoda; class Insecta; order Lepidoptera; family Erebidae; genus Pelosia; species Pelosia muscerda. The sequence goes on along the minus strand of OY829114.1, from coordinate 975,468 downwards.
TGCAGAGCCGTTCGACCTGACGAACACGGCGCGCTCGGTGTACGACCCCGAGACGTTCGAGAAGATCGTGGCGACGTTCCGCGAGAGCCACGCGCGGCTGGCGGCGGGGCTGCGCCTGGCCGACGCGTGGCCGCAGCCGCGCCGATGACGCGCGCGCGGGCCGGCGCCGAGCTCTACCTTTGTGATAACCTTACTACCATTTTAAACGAGCAACGGGAGTTTTCTCCGCGACTGGTGTTATATTTTATTGTTTGGTGGTCGCGGCGCCCGAGCGGTGCGGGCGCGCCCGCACAAGCCGGCGCCGCCCGTCCGCAGGTAAATTGTAGTGTGAAGGTTCCCCGCCCGGCCCTACGGCGCGCCATTAGCTAGTGAGGTGCCCCCGCCCCGCCCGTCTGTACGATATTGTCTAGTGAGTAGTGCCCCGCTCGGCCGCTGCGCCGTGCGAGTTGCGCGGGCGCAGCCGCCGACGGTCGATATAGTTTCCGTGACCGAAGCGATCGTCGCGTGCGAGTCGTTGTCCCGCCTCGACGGGCGTCCTATTAATTTTTATTAAATATTTATTATTGTTTATTTGTAAGTTATTTAATAAATGTAAATAGTAAGAAATAAAAAAATACATAAATATTCGTTAGGGTCGTGTGTGGTTTTTTATGTAAATAGTATTTTTGTGATGAGGAAAGAGTAAATGACAAAAAATATATATTATAGATAATATAATGTAACGGTACGCATGCTTCGCGCGGACGAGCCCGGCTCGCCGCCGACGGGAGAGCGCGGACGGGAACCGCCAAATTCCCTTGTGATATGTTACGGGAAGAAATTATACGAGTGTTGTACGTGCTCGCGTCGGACTCGTGAAGGTGCTACTCGCGTGACGTCACGCGCGGGCCTCGCCTCTACTCGTTGTCAACCATTGAGATTACTAAAAATGCCATTGAATTTTAGACTAACTGTTATGCTGTTAAGGTCTTAAATTATATGGCATCGGGTGGAGTGAGCCAAATGGAGTAATGAACTGTTTTGCGTTTAATATTGTCCAGTAATAGTGGTCTAAACTTATAAAGCCGATAATTGAATGGCATGTTTGGTAATGTCAGTGATTTCAAAATGGTTAACGACTCGTTTAGTCGGGGCCCCGGCCTGACGACCGCGTTCAACTTAACATGGTGCTAAATTATTGTGTTGCCTTATATTTGGCGCTAGGCTACGCTTCTAATATAACTGTTGTTAAGCCATCCTAATGTTATAGAAGGTTACATGAACAGAAATAGGACTTTTTTTGTAAAACTTATAAAATTTATTGTCATCGGCCGTTCGACTGATTGCGCCCGGTCCCCTCAGATGTGCGTTTAGTGAGCGTCTTACTAAGCGACCCCTCGCTATACAATCTAACAAGTAATATACAATAGTTTAAAATAATTAATAACTTAGTTTTCTCAAATTAAGAAGACTTAAACTAAGTATGTTGAACCGTGGTCGTAACATGCAATTGGTCGATCGCTTCAAACCACAAGATCGCGTAAAAATTTGTATTCGCTAGACGCTCTCGCCTAACGCGCGTGGCGAGAGTGACGCGTCAAATATCACGCAGCGCGCTCTTGTGAGGGACCTAGGGCCCGAGCACCAGGACTCCTACGAAATGTGAGGACACTAGCGATGCATTCATTAGTAGAGTGTATGAAACATTACCTGCACGGCTGGGAGCTGGTGCCGGCGCCCGGTGAACCGACTGATTGTATCGAACCCGTTATATTTGCATTGCGCAGCGCCGCTTTGCTAAGACGCATCGACTCGAATCAAAATTATGTTGTATATCAAAGTTCATATGTTGTTGTGCCGTTGTGAAATGAGTGCGTAGTTGGACACGCCGTTATGTTAGGTGTATTAACTGGTTCTGATCGGCATCATCCGATATGTTTTCATCGATGCCTCGCAACTATTGTTTCGTTAAGTTTACGGTAACTAGCGACTAGCGACTAGGACTAAATCTAGACTAGAAATTGTTAAGTTTTGTTTTATAATGTCACCGGTAACTCCACCGCCCGGACGTTGTCCCCGAAGCCCGAAGCGCTGACACTGTTGATGTAATATTATCGCCTGGCTATTTTATATCGCATTATGTATAAGTTTTATAAAGATTTTACATAGAGGCACTTGGCCGCGCTGAATAATTAAAGTACAATAAATAATTTTAACATGTTATATATATAAGAAAACTGATTAGAGTTATAAATAAAAGTGTCCCTCAAAACTGTTTAATTTTTTGAAAAGTTGTAAAAAAATCGACACTCTAAGAACAAAAAAAAATATAAAATTGAACTCCTAAAAAAGATAACTAAAAAATCCAAAAAAAAAATCATAAAACAAAAAAAATATATAAAAAAATCCAAAAAAAATAATAAAATTCTGAGAAAAAATTATTTCTATTTTGACTTTGTCAAATTTTATCGCATGTTTTGTTTGGCTTCCATCTGCCTCGTAATGAACTGTTTTTTAAACAGAGTTAAAAAATCAATGTATCATAAATATTTATGCTTTTTAACTAAATATTATTATTGTTGTACAAATACCAAGATATGTCGATCTCTGAGGTTGTTTTGAAATAAAAACTAACTTTTGAAGATATTGTTCGTATTATACTATGTATTAAAGATATTACTGACTTACACCTCACTGCCCACTGACGCGTCGGCGAAGCGAAGCGTCAAATTGACCGCATTTAGTAAACGCGCGTTTGAACGCACAAACACGAGCGCTTCACAACTTCACAAGTAAGTAGTGGACGCTCGAGCGAACCGGCGCGGGCCGCCGAGCGACGCGGGCTGACTACTGTAGCTATAGAACTAAGATGTACGACATCTCGATGTATGTCGCTTCGACCGCGTCAGTGGGCACTGAGCCTTGACTAAAGTTAATATTATTTCCCCAATAAATAATCTCATGTGTTATGTATTTGTAATGTATTAAAAATATAAATCTACAAAAATAGTAAAATATTATTTCAGTATTTGAGCTCGTGTCAGATCCTTAGCTCGAATTCGAACGCCAGGCTATATCTAACTAAAGGCCTACCATCAGAAGGGATCGTAAACGAATCGTCAGCGTCGTTTACATTCAGCTATCAGTTTATTTATACAGCTTAAACGTCATGAAAGCTCTAGTGCGACACCTCTAGAATTTGTTTACTTTTAAGGGGAAACAGCGAAGCGGTTATTACAAGCCTGGGGCTCTACCCGAAATGCATTCGTTCTGAATCTACATTAGTCATCGCTCTGACAATGTATGGGAGCGACATTTGTGGTCGGAATCGGATCACATGACATTCCGACAACAAATGTAACTCCCATACATTTTCAGAGCGATAACGAATGTAGCTTCGGAACGAATGCATTTTGGCTAGAGCCCTTTTACTAGTTTCAATGCAAAGGTATCTATTGAAAGCGTTTATGTATTTGAATTATATAACATCAAGTTGTACATGTTGGCGCTATTGAAACTTATCGAGGCATACACTTTGGTTTAAAGTGTGTGGTTACATACGTTACAATATCGCGAACTGAAGCACTAGTGGTCTGAATATTGTTGACTTGCGGGCTACAATTGGACAGTAAGTTGTTGTAAAGCCATCACTGCCACGGAAACGTCCTATATTTGTAAACATTGGCAGTTAGAATATATTCCACACATTGTTTTTTGTACCATGGCGCCTTTGATCTCCTTGGCAGTCTATTTCTTATTCTATTCTTTGTTGTAGAACTTTCTTTCCGAACGTACTTAATAAATAATGAAATCTATTGTGGTTCAAAGGAATAAAATGCAAAATTGTTTGTGCATACGAGTCGCCAGCGCTCGTCTCGCTCAATGATAAAGGCTATATACCTGATCGTCAACTATGTATGTATGAAACTGTAACTATTGTATATTGTGTCTGTACAGTGTGACCATGTATTATATTTTTGCCTATGAATGGCCTTGTTTTATAAACATATATTTTGTCACGTTTTGGACAAATTTTGGCTTGTGTTGCATTTTATTTTTATTGAACACGGGCAGATTTTTATCTCCTTATGTACAAAGAAATTATTGTAAAGAAAATATTCTGTAATAGTTAAATATATACAACTGCCAAATTGATGTGTATTATTTATAATTTGACCTTCCTCTAAATCGTCGCCAAATAGACACGAAACACCAACTAATTCTCGAACTAAACGATTGTTACTCGTAAAGATTCTCTACACTACGCTGATAAGGCTGAAATTTGGGGTTTTTGTCCGTGGTACGGTTAGGTTGTCCGGCAAACCGGACCATGGGGAATTCTATTTTTCCATGGTACGGTGACGCTACTTATTGACTGATTGTACATTTGGAAACCTGTACGTTGGTCCGGTTATTAAATTGCGCTTAAAGCCAACGTGATAAACCGTACCACGGACAAAGATCGATTGTCCGTGGTACGGTTAGGAACGCGGGCTGCACAGTACCTACTGTTATCTCAGAACAGTGATGAGTAGTCCACTGTTTAACGGCGTATCTATCTACACTGACGGACTCATAAACTGCATCAAAGTAATAGACGACTTTGAAATAAATATTTTAACCAAGTATGCATACTTTCTATATACAGATTTAAATTGAAACCTCTATATTGGTTCGTGAACTTTAAAACAGCGTAGGGTCATATCTTTAAGTTTAAGTTTATGTACTGGAAAGGACCTTAAGACTTTTTTTGAAGAAAAAACAGAAATTTAAGAAAAATTGGTTTAATTAAAAAATTGGTTTTAACAATAGACACAAACTTTATGCAAGGGTTTATTTGTGTTTTAATAAGGTGTATTACCCCCACGTGCCCTTATTACGGATTCTAATCGGTTCCGCATAGATTTTATAAGGGTTTTTAAAAGATCTTGCGGAATATTGTCCCATTCTTCTGAAAGTGCTGTTCTTAGTGCTGCCACTGTCGTGGGCGAAGGGTTTCTCGCATATACAGCTCTTTTTAAATTGTCCCAAACATGCTCGATGGGATTAAGATCCGGGCTGCGTGCTGGCCAATTTATTGTACGTATCCCAACCTCTTCGCAATAATGTTGAACTTGTGCAGCTGCATGCGGCCGGGCATTATCCTGCATTAAAGTAAAATTTTCGCCTATGAATCCCATGTAAGGCACCACGTGATCTTCTAATATCTCTGTTATGTAGCGATGTGCTGTCAAACCCCCTCTATTACCGTTTTGACGGACCATGTCTATGAACACAAGTTCTGTTCGCCCGTTCATCGATATGCCACCCCAGACCATACATGAACCGCCTCCAAAAGGAACACGCTCCTCAATGCAACTTTGAGCATATCGCTCCCCACGTCGACGATAGACTCTTCTGCGACCATCTGCACCCATATAAACATGTCCTACACTCGTCCGTGAACAATACAGAGGCCCACTGCTCTTCTGTCCAATTCAGGTGATGACGCGCAAATCTTAAGCGAGCTTGTCTGTGAGCTGTAGACAACTTTGGACCATTTGCTGGTCTAAAAGGGGTGATATCCGCTTCCTTTAACCTTCTTCTTATTGTTCGTGCACACACGTTTACTCCACGCACTTCATTAAGCTCGGTTTTGATGTTAACTGACGTGAGGAAACGATTTCGCAGGGAAGTTATAACAATAAATCGGTCATCACGACCTGTGGTTGCTCGAGTTCTGCCTGTACCACGTCTCCTCCTGTAAGAACCTGTCTCTACAAACCTTCTGTATATTCTAGAAACCGTAGACTGGTTTAAATTTAAATTTCTACCAATCGTTCGTTGATCCAAGCCCTCCCGCATCAATGCTACAATTTGTGCCGCTTGTACGGACGAAGTATCCATATTATGGTTCAAAAACTCTCGATGTGTTAAAAAACTAACCCAACAATTATGCTGGTAACAATAATTCAATTGACAAAACAAAAAAAATCAATGAGAATCAATTTAAAACTTTGCTATAAATAACACGCAAATTTGATACTACAAGTAAATTTTCTTTTCCCGGCTATATTCATTTGTTTTACTGCAGTTCTATTTTTAAATTTAATTTTTTTTTAAGATTAAAAGCCAGTCTTTCCATATTTATATAATTTAATCTAAAAAGTTTGCATACTTATTATAAAAAATCCTTTTAGAGTAAACCTGAACTTTGATGCAGTTTATGAGTCCGTCAGTGTATTTATATAATATGAAAAGAAAGTGGAGAAACAAGTTATAATTTAAAAAAATGAGAGGATTTGTTTATTTTAATACATCATCGTTTAGTCCACTTTACAAAACTCAAACAAAAGCCCTTTGTCCGCTAAAATCCATTAAAATTAACAAATTAAAATTTACAATTAAGATTCTTAAAACACCTAGTCAGCCCTAAAGTTAAAATGAAATGTCGAGATGACTATAACAAATTATTTCCTATTACGAAAATACTTCCAGTTAAAGCAAAGACCGAATACTTAATTATAATAGAAAATTATTACAATAATATAATAATAATAAATATTCTCAGACATTTTTATTTTACACAGCGCCATCTAGCCCAAAGTAAGCTCACTAAGGCTTGTGTTGTGGGATCTAGACAACGGATAAACATACTTATATACTTTTTTTTTTTGTAAATATATACATAATATAGATAACTAACACCCAGACACAGAATAAACATTTGTGCTCATCACACAAAGTATATCCCGGGTGGGGATCGAACCCACGACCTCGTGCGCAGCAGTCGAGTGCACTACCACTGCGCCACAGAGGCTGTCAACAATATGTAATAACAATACAATAATGCACATAAGGAAATTGTATCGAATAGGTATCATACTAAAAGGGCTAGGAAGAGGATGTATGTATGTCCGAAGGTAAGGAACTATTACGGCCAACGAACAAACAAATATCTTTTGCCCAAGTGCTTCAACAAAAGAGATATTTTTGAGAAAATAAATGAAAAAAAAAATCCACCATGGATTTTTTTAATGGATTTTAGTGGACAAAGGGAACAAAAGTGACAATGTCAGTAATCTAAACTTCAAAACAAGTAGCACTTAAAAAGATTATAGCGTCGTCGACATAAAACCTATTTTCCGTAGTCCGGTGAACCGGACCACGGACAATTCAATTTTCTCCATGGTCCGGCCAACCGTACCATGGAAAAAAAGAGCTTTCCGTGGTCCGGTTCACCGGACAAACAAACCGTACCACGGGCAAAAAGGGGAAATTTGATAGGTGAGTAGGTAAACAATAGCTCAACTCTGTTTAGTTCGGTTCTACCTCGAACTTAACTAAGCGCTGACATTGTTATTCCTCATATTTTCTAAACTATACTTTGTAAAATATAGCATGGGTCCTATGACAGATGTCAAAATGAGGTTCATAGGGATGACCGAAATTCGATGAAAATATCGATACTACCAGCTATTATTGATGCATGTTACATATAATTAGGTTTAGTTTAATTGTATGTATGTATTTAATTGTAATGAGAACGGAATATACTTAGCATACAAGGCGTCGTCACTCGTACTGATGAGAATGAGTGGAGTGGATCAGTGGAAGTTCATATCAAACAAGATGTTGGCGCGTGTATCTTATGCCTATATCATGGCCCTAGAGCCAAACGCGGCGTGTCTTCTTACAAAATCCAAAACCAGGTTCAGGGCGTTGATGGATTGAATGTAAAAAAAATTATTTACTCAATATTATTTAGGATCCAGTATATTGAAATATAAACATTATTATGATATTAAAATACCTAAGCAATAAGATTAAATTCTAATTATTTTTTTCTTATATTAATTTCAATTTTAAATTAAGCTTTATTCAAAATATGGATAGTTCATATTATGTGGTCACGATGATTCATCGCCCATCACTAATTAGCTCGGTATGCCCATAAATTATAACATTGACAGCTACTACATTCAATATTAGAAAATTCAAGACTTCATGTGCGGGATTTCACTGACAGCTGTCATAGGACCCAAGCTACATTTTACAAAGTATAATGAGGTAGGTAGCAATTATTTAATTGCAGGTAGCAAATAGTGGCAATTATTTAATTGGAGGTAGCAAATAGTATGTAGCAATTAGGTAGGTACAGTGGCGTAGCTACCAAGGGGCTAGGCGGGGCAGTGCCCCGGGGCCCTCAAGCTCAGGGGGCCCTCGAATCCTTACCAGAAATCTCGATCAAATTGAACTTTTGAAAATTGGATGCATCCCTACTTTAATCATGACCACTCAGTTGAGAGAAATTCAAAAGTTAAGGTATAGGTACATCACGCAGATACAGTAAGATATCTGTATCTGAGCAGATATCTTTCAATATCGCTCTCTATATAAATTGTATGATCTACCACACACTACACAGATAAGTTATATTTTATCGTAGAGTATTTGTGAGCACTGACATATATGGACAGATGGTGAGCTTATTATCTGCGTATACAAATATATAGATAGACAAACATATAGATATGGCATTATATTTAAAAATAAATAATATCCTAACGGTCGAAAATTGGATGCATGTGGTTTTCATAGTCTAGAAGCTATGACAATTCAGATAAAACATGCACAAGCAATTCTCAACCTTAATGACATTATTTATTTCCCTGCATTTCTTAAATATTTCTAGCCAGTAGCAAAAGCACTGGTAAATAATGTCATTATGGTCAAAACCTATTACTCCTAGTTGGCTATTTGTAACTAGGTGGAATAGACGGATAAATCATGGAAGATAGGTATTAAATTAGCCTCGGTCCTTTTTAAGCCTTATATGGCGTTCTATCCAAATTTTTGGAGTTTTAGTCAATGAAGCTAGACATGCATCAAATTCAAAATCAGAATCATTTTCTGACGAGCTGTCTAATAAATTAAGAAGCAATAAACGCGTCTTTTTCGTAAAACGCGAACTCATTTGTAACTAGTAATGCACTTCTACGTGTTTTTGAAACGATCCAAGGGCCCCCGAGACGACAACGCATTAATTTTTATTTTTTACTTTTTGAAGGTATTTTTTGTGTCGGGGTTTTCTAAATTTTTAATTTAATTTATATTTTATAGTTACTTTACAAATTTTTCTCCTTGTCAAGATCTTTCATTTGATACTACACAAGGTAATTCTCTATTTGTTGGTGGCGGCCGCCTTAGATTTCAAATTTGTCATAGTGTATCGCATTCTACTCGCCAAGCCCTTTCATTAGACATCCATATTGAGAGACTTGTGTAAAAATGTGTAGTCAGCCATTTTGTAGCGGCGACCATCTTGGATCAATTTTCATCAAACCTAGCTAATAACACTCCCGACTAATTCAGCTTTCAAACAAAACAAACTACATCGAAATCGGTTCAGCCGTTCGGAAGCTACGATGCCACACACACACACAGACACGTGAAGCTTATAACACCCCGTTGTTTTTACGTCGGGGGTTAAAAACAAAACCGCATCAAGCCTGAATTTAAACGAAGTCATTGATACTTTTGCGAAAACTAAAGCGAGTAGGTAAATAATAATTGCTATTAAGTCAGTTGGTAGGACCGACTTTTATCTAAGAAACCCTAGTCTATTCCCCTTTTATTACCCCTTCTCTATTTTATAAGCCAAACACCTACACTAGTTAAGTAGTAATTGTAATTTATGTTGTAACTATTCAATATTTTTATTACCTGCCCTGCAGTGCACAATAAAGCTTAAGTAGCATCTTTAAAGTATTTGTACATTCATATTTGTAACCTAATCAGTTTCATAGCAGTGGGGCCCCATTTCTTAATTTGCCCCAGGGCCCTCGGTTACCTAGCTACGCCACTGGGTAGGTAGCATTTTTTATCACTGTCTCGATGCTAAATGAGGCAGGCAAGGCAACCAGCCATTCTGACGGACACTATTTTCTCACCATAGTACTACCTGACTGCTAGGTAGGAAATATTGCCCGTGGCACAACTAGCAGTACCACGGGCAAGAGGGTTTTTGGAAGTTCTCGATCTCAACCGGACCAATTTTGAATATCCGTACCCATCACTGGAAATTAAATTGTCGGTTTCGGACGTTGGTCATTTAAGAAAGTTTCCCTGGGTTTAATTCAGATGCACATCTTAGTGCTCCGCTCCCTGAGTTAGTAGCGTGATGGTATATGTGGCCTACAATCTTTCCTACGGTTCAGGCGTATAATGACAAAAAATGACAGATTAGCGAATTGACAGAAACGCATAATGCCAGGTGTATATGTAATTTTGATTTGGGAAATGAAATTTAGAAAAAGTAGGCATTTCGTCGGAAACGTCAAGTTAGAAATAAAAAAGGGACATTACATATGCGAAAGAGATATCCCGAGTAAAGGATATTTTGCGAAAGAGACATTCTGAGAAAAGGATATTTTGCGAAAGAGACATCGAGAAAAGGACATTTTGCGATAGAGACATTTCTGAGAAACGGACATTTTGCGAAAGAGACATTCTGCGAAAGGGACCTTTTGCGACCAGTGGACATTCAGCGTCTGAGTCAGACCACAGACCGCAAAACTTCTGTCTTCAGTCTCAAAATATTATCAAAGCGCAAAAACGAAGCTTTCTCAAAATAACCAACAAAAGGAACAAAATTCCATTTCATAAATTAATATAATCTATCGGATTCATCGCTACTGGATTTTTTAAAGAATAATAAACCATTTCTGGACATAGATAAATAAAAGTTTTGTTAGGAAAAACTTACTAGGTACTACGTTACTTTTGAAAAATAAAAGTTTTGTTAGGAGAAACTTACTAGGTACTACGTTACTTTCACACAAATAGGCGGAGAAATAATACACAGATTTATTTTTCGTCATTATTTTATTGACATTAATCTTCAAAGTACAGTTAAACGTGTGCCTACATTCAGCGGAATCCCCGGTCATGGAAATGAGTGTGGTTAGGGAATACTTTACAACAAATATTTCTTTAATATCGCGGAACAAATTCAGCTTTATTTAGGATTCCTTAGAACAAATATAAAACTAATTCCCTGAACCTCGCACGCCTCTCCATGACGGGGGAGCCCATCGACTATTGACTCACCAGTTTTATAGAACAAAAATTAAAAAAACGTGTTTTCACAGAATCTAATCCAAAATGGATATTTTTTTATCATCTATCTAAATTTTTAATAGGTTCTCTCCAAATACCCCTACTTTATTATAATATAAATAATATATTAAATACATCACACCAATTCAATTTTTACTATAACGTGGTGCGATATGAATTTTAGACGTCAATAATGTTACATAATAAAATATTCGTGCCTCACAAGTTATGTACTGCTTCGTATATTTAGATAGCTTTCTTGTTAACTTACTTAGAAACCTCTAACGTCTACGAACAAAAACTACATAAATAAGGCATATATATTATTGCGACACTGCATATGCGATGTTTACAGAATGTTTATCACACGGACAGACCAAGAGACTGCCACGTCGTGACTAACTGTCCTTAACATCTACAGCACATTGCTTCCTACATGACCAGAGTATAGCTGGAACAAACCGATAAAGAACGAATTTCTAATTTAACACTATATTCTAATACAATATCTCAGTTTCATCATCATTTTTCGATTCCAGGGCAGGACCTACACACATTTTTTGGAATACCATACTTTGTTTACTTTAACAAACCACAAACTACAGAGGGCAGCATATAATACATATATGTATACGAAAATATACACCTTAACGAACTAATAATATAGGGTAATATATTAAAAACGAAGAGCTTTATCGCAGGCAATCGCATTGCTGGACAGGCAAGGAACTAAATATGAAATACGTCAAATACAATACTGTCTCCTCACCGGCGAGCGCGAGCCGGCCCGCCGCCCGCTTCCCGTCGCGATCCACTCGTCGCCGACACAGCAGTACCAATCGTTCGACTATCCCTGTCTCTCCCACGTGTAACTCTAAACACTACTTACATTACATAGAATAGAGTCTAATCCTAACTAATATTAAACACTACTATAAACCGCGGCACTATATATTTATGTGTACTAGTTTATATTTTGGACAGATCATCACCTCGAGTTTGCGCGACCGAACGGTAATGCCATGCGTACTCCACTAGGTACACAATTATACAAAACACCAGAGACCGATTGCACACAACAACTAAACGTAGAACGAGAGCCTCGCCTCAGTTCACGCCCCTCGACGTCACGTCCCGGGAATCGAGGAAATTTATAACACGCGTCGAGGACTCGGTAAATGGAAATCAGTTAGAAGCCCAGGCGTCGCCACAGGGCCGCTCTGGGGGAGGGGGTGTAGTTCGTGTCGGTGAGTGCTACGGCGGTGCGCGGTTTACTTCTTGCCGGCCGCGCTGTTCTCGGACGCGTCCATCTTCTCCTCGGTCTTGACCACCTTGCCGTCACCTGCGACACAACAGAACGAGTAGTACCGACGCACCGTACCGTGGGGAGGACGCACACTGGTGCCTGCTCATACAACGCAATGCCCATAACTCGATTCTCAAAATGACGCGATTTCCTTTTTGCGCAAAGTTCTATTGCAAATCTCTTCAGTTCATTATTAACCAACACCTCCTAGATATAGTGAAAAATATTTCAAAAATAGAACTTTGCGCAAAAAGGAAAAATCTAAAATGTTTCATTCAACACTTAAAAAATATACTATGATATTAATTTGGCTATTTCTCCTAATGTACTGAACGTGCAGGTTCGTAAGAATTATATTACAAGGACTATACCTTGTCTAGTTGCAGTCATAATTCACTTCTATTAAATATTATGTTTACTTGTGGAAATAAATGTTGCAAAATTGACTACAAACTCGCGTACGCTAATGAATTATTAAAGATTTCAGAATATGGTTAACTTTGAGCTGATGCACTGGACAGCAGATAGCAGTTATTGCTTTAATATTTGTACAAACGATGTAATACATTCTTCAGTCTACCCTGGTATAATATATTTTATGATATACCGTCATTTTGAAAATCGAGTTATGGGCATTGCGTCGTATGAGCAGGCGCCGTGCGCGGCGGGCGCGCTTACCGTTGGGCGTGTCGGCCTCGGCGTCGGTGTTGGAGCGCCTGCGCTTGCGCGGGAACTTCCACGCGCCCGTCGTGTGCTTCAGCTTGGGCAGCGGCTCCATGTCCAGCACCTGCGGGGGGGTGACGTCACTCACTTGTATTGAGTCAAACTCAAGGTTTGTCATTGCGAATCGTGAATAAGTGTTGTGTGTTTGTGATACACCTACAGTGCATTTCGTGTGCACTTAACGGGTGGCGCAATGCACGGCTATTTGTATTACCTTGTGAATCTGCCTGAAGGCGATCTGTCTGAGGAATTGTTGCGCCGATGCGGTCAGATCTTCACGTTTCTGTGGAGCCAGGTTGCCCAGTGCGTCCTGAAATATAATAAACAAATTTATCGATACGATACGAATATGCAATGGATTCCTAACCTATAGGATTATATCAACAAGTTATACAAAAACTCGGAATCGCTTATGTTAGTGGCTGAGACCGATCGAAGCTTATAACATATCTTCTCTAGGGCCCACCAGATTCCTTGACTCGCCCGCCACCGCCTGCATCACGCCGACAGTAGCAGTACATAGTCACACGGTACGTACCACGAGCTCCTTCTCGCAGGGGTCGCGCAGGCCGGGCCCGTGCTCCAGCAGCAGGCCGCCCGCCACCGCCTGCATCACGCCGACAGTAGCAGTACATAGTCACACGGTACGTACCACGAGCTCCTTCTCGCAGGGGTCGCGCAGGCCGGGCCCGTGCTCCAGCAGCAGGCCGCCCGCCACCGCCTGCATCACGCCGACAGTAGCAGTACATAGTCACACGGTACGTACCACGAGCTCCTTCTCGCAGGGGTCGCGCAGGCCGGGCCCGTGCTCCAGCAGCAGGCCGCCCGCCACCGCCTGCATCACGCCGACAGTAGCAGTACATAGTCACACGGTACGTACCACGAGCTCCTTCTCGCAGGGGTCGCGCAGGCCGGGCCCGTGCTCCAGCAGCAGGCCGCCCGCCACCGCCTGCATCACGCCGACAGTAGCAGTACATAGTCACACGGTACGTACCACGAGCTCCTTCTCGCAGGGGTCGCGCAGGCCGGGCCCGTGCTCCAGCAGCAGGCCGCCCGCCACCGCCTGCATCACGCCGACAGTAGCAGTACATAGTCACACGGTACGTACCACGAGCTCCTTCTCGCAGGGGTCGCGCAGGCCGGGCCCGTGCTCCAGCAGCAGGCCGCCCGCCACCGCCTGCATCACGCCGACAGTAGCAGTACATAGTCACACGGTACGTACCACGAGCTCCTTCTCGCAGGGGTCGCGCAGGCCGGGCCCGTGCTCCAGCAGCAGGCCGCCCGCCACCGCCTGCATCACGCCGACAGTAGCAGTACATAGTCACACGGTACGTACCACGAGCTCCTTCTCGCAGGGGTCGCGCAGGCCGGGCCCGTGCTCCAGCAGCAGGCCGCCCGCCACCGCCTGCATCACGCCGACAGTAGCAGTACATAGTCACACGGTACGTACCACGAGCTCCTTCTCGCAGGGGTCGCGCAGGCCGGGCCCGTGCTCCAGCAGCAGGCCGCCCGCCACCGCCTGCATCACGCCGACAGTAGCAGTACATAGTCACACGGTACGTACCACGAGCTCCTTCTCGCAGGGGTCGCGCAGGCCGGGCCCGTGCTCCAGCAGCAGGCCGCCCGCCACCGCCTGCATCACGCCGACAGTAGCAGTACATAGTCACACGGTACGTACCACGAGCTCCTTCTCGCAGGGGTCGCGCAGGCCGGGCCCGTGCTCCAGCAGCAGGCCGCCCGCCACCGCCTGCATCACGCCGACAGTAGCAGTACATAGTCACACGGTACGTACCACGAGCTCCTTCTCGCAGGGGTCGCGCAGGCCGGGCCCGTGCTCCAGCAGCAGGCCGCCCGCCACCGCCTGCATCACGCCGACAGTAGCAGTACATAGTCACACGGTACGTACCACGAGCTCCTTCTCGCAGGGG
Organism: Pelosia muscerda; assembly: GCA_963691645.1. Classification (NCBI taxonomy): domain Eukaryota; kingdom Metazoa; phylum Arthropoda; class Insecta; order Lepidoptera; family Erebidae; genus Pelosia; species Pelosia muscerda. Next base: position 960,432 of record OY829114.1, on the reverse strand, counting down.
TCGCGCAGGCCGGGCCCGTGCTCCAGCAGCAGGCCGCCCGCCACCGCCTGCATCACGCCGACAGTAGCAGTACATAGTCACACGGTACGTACCACGAGCTCCTTCTCGCAGGGGTCGCGCAGGCCGGGCCCGTGCTCCAGCAGCAGGCCGCCCGCCACCGCCTGCATCACGCCGACAGTAGCAGTACATAGTCACACGGTACGTACCACGAGCTCCTTCTCGCAGGGGTCGCGCAGGCCGGGCCCGTGCTCCAGCAGCAGGCCGCCCGCCACCGCCTGCATCACGCCGACAGTAGCAGTACATAGTCACACGGTACGTACCACGAGCTCCTTCTCGCAGGGGTCGCGCAGGCCGGGCCCGTGCTCCAGCAGCAGGCCGCCCGCCACCGCCTGCATCACGCCGACAGTAGCAGTACATAGTCACACGGTACGTACCACGAGCTCCTTCTCGCAGGGGTCGCGCAGGCCGGGCCCGTGCTCCAGCAGCAGGCCGCCCGCCACCGCCTCGCACACGCGGCGCAGCGCCTCGCCCGGCGACAGCGCCGCGCCCGCCGACTGCATCACGCCCGACACCAGCAGCTCCATCGCCTGCGGGCACATAGGGTTACTGACAAGGCTCTCGGCAGGGAAAGGGTACTTATGCTACGTAACATGCGATCTTACTGCGAGCCCGACACCACTGTTTGATATGCTCAAAAAAGTATTACAAAGAAATGAGCAAACACGTTCGCCATGTTGTGGTGTATAGTATTTGTATTAATTCTTTGTAACCCAAAGCACTTCTCATTGATCGAAAAGGTATTTATTTTTAGACAGGAGTCTAGTCAGCAGTCGCAACTAGAGACAACAATAAAATTACTACTATACTACTACTAGTTTATTGACTACTCTAGTCCATACTCCTCTACCTACTATGTCCTATACCTACAATTTATTTTATTTCATTAATTATTGTTTTAATAATTAGATTTCTATCAATTGTAATGTGTTATATCATTATTATGCTTAATTAAGGAGAATCAGAATTGCCTTGCATTCAAATGAACCAATATTATATTAATGCATAAAAATAGGCATGATCATCTTGAGAATTGGAACATTTATTTGCGTGGTGGACATTTTACGATGTTGTCATTATGGACCAGAGAGACTTTGTGTGATATTACTGGTAAATCAGACTGATTTATTTTGGCGAATAATATTTTCTACATTTTAAGTCGCTTAATGTCCCTTCGAATAATTTAACTAAGTCGAAAAATGTCCAATGTCAATAAAGCACAAATTTTTCAATGTGGTGTTAGAGCCATGGTAAGCCTCGCCGAGTATAGTCTAAGAATTCAATGCTGAGCTAACAAGGTGGTTTTTCTCAGAAGCACCACAGCTTTCTCTGTCTTGTAGAAAAAGATTTTTGACATATTGCAATTGGATAATGTGCAAATATATTCACAAGTCATTTATAGATAATGAATGCTGGGAAAGTGTGTTCTGATTATTGTGCGAACGTTTGAGAATGAAACATCGTCGGAGCCTAGGTGTATCGGGTGGAGTAAGTGATAAATACTCACGTAGGGGTTGAGCGGCGTCCAGTTGGGGATGCGGCGGCACAGGTCGCGCATGATGCGGATGATGATGACACACGACTGCAGCGTGGCGGCTCTAGCCTGCAAGACGAGGGCGTGAGCGCGAGCCGGCCGGCGGAACGCATTTATTGCTCCACTCTCAGCGTTAACTTACATTCGTTTATCATTATTGAACAAAGAGAGCAATAAATGTCACAATTCGTATATTATAAACTGCGTTTCCTGTCATGTATCGTCCCAGGTTCGGCTACAGAGTGCGTGGAAACGCAGCTTTAGGGGGACAGAAGCACTTGTAGCCACATGTTCATGGGAGTCAGACTCGGTTTATATTTCTTAAATATGAGAAACTACAAATTTAAACAGTAATAGTAAACTAAAAATAAACATGTGACTAAAATAATATGTGCGCATTCCGGCCTCGCCCGCAAAATTTACATTTTTATAGAGTTACTTTAATCACGAAGTTGAATGTTTGAACACGATTATCGGTAGAAGAGTTGTGTTGCGTGCGACGCGCCGGAGTGCGCACGGTAATGTAAATGTTGTGGCGAATGTACCTGGAACCACTTGGCGTGCCGAAGGGCGGCCAACGCGTCCAAACACTTCTGGCGCGGGAGCACATCCTTGTCGTCTCGCTTTATGTCGCCACCGTCTAGCGACAACAACACAAAGGGTGTTTGACCATCAAAACATCGACGAAAACGGGGCAAACATTAGTCGTACACCCTACGAGCGCCGGGACAGGCGGACCCGGGGGTCGCGCCTGGCGCTGGGGACACGGACGGGTCGGTCGAGTCACTTACTAACACTAGCTGAGACTAGAAATCCTCCAATTTGTGAAAATTAGAAATGTAATCTGATCATGGATATATTTAGTCCTAATAGTCGGATTCGATATAAATTATTAAATAAAAATAGTAATATAAATATATAATAGAAATAGGCGACGAAGGAAGTTATGTTTGCTCCGTTTCAGTAGAACGATATACCACCGCGGAGCGAGTGCGCGCGGGATATATCGGATAGATGATCAAAAATCCTTTTCTTCTCGCCGCATCTTACCCTACTCACACCTAAAAATAAGCATTCAACACGGTGCCCGACGCGACTCGCGCCGGGCGGTAAATACTTTGAACAAATTATCTTTTATCGTGAAACATCACTGAGCAAAACAAAAATATACTGTTAAAATACATACAAAATACAAGGAATATACATTACAGCGGCCTTCGAGATAGTTTGTTCTGAGCTCACCCATCGCCGGGTAAAAGCGACGATTTCGACAACCAATTTCAACCGTCCGTCTAAGTATCGTCGGGCCGAGTTTCGGCTAGAACACGCTCGCGCGAGAGCACAGAGGAGAGGCGAGTGAAAGTGAAATTGGCGCGGTCGAGAATCGCTCGGGGCGGGCGGCACGCACCTGCGGGCTCGCGCATGACGGCGGACGTGAGCGACACCAGCACGCTGACGGGCCCGTCGGCCACGGCCACGGCGCCCTCGGCCGCCTGCAGCTCCACGCGGCAGCGCGGCTCGTCGGGCCCGCGCGCGCGCGCCAGGTGCGCCGGCAGCTCGGCCGCCACGCGCTTCAGCAGCGTCACGGTGGGCCGGTCGTGGCACAGCACCACCAGGCGCACGGCGCGGTCGCCCTTCAGCAGCAGCCCCTTGGCCAGCAGCCCCACGCGCATCACGCCCTTCAGCGCGCGCGCGCCGCCCTCCGCGCCGCCCTCGCCCTCCGCCGCGAACGAGAACCTGCGCACAAGCCCAGCGTTATGCCACCGCCACTCAGTGCTATACTCATGGATGGGGACTCGATTCCTTTTAAAGTCAACTCTGTGATTGTTTCAATTGAACATATATTTTAAGGACTCAATCGCAAAATACCGACTATGTCTTTTCAATGGCTCATTTGCAAACAACTGTCATTTTATAAAATATCTGTAAGTCATAAAATGTCTTACTTGACAACATTTACATATAGAAATAAATGTTTCAAGTTGATCAAAAACCTTTTGTGATTAACCCGCAATAAAGTTGAATCAAAAACATTTGCTACCTTAGACATTTTTGCGACTATACACATTTTGCGACTATAGACATTTTGCGAAATGGACATTTTGCTAATGAGCCATTTTGATACTTTATACCAAATATAATTTCTGCACTTAGATACTATACACGGTTATTTTATAGTGGTTTTGGAAAAAGAATATTTTGTTTCACACACAGTTTCGGTAGCAAAATCGACTAGAAGTTTTAATTTTGAAAGGAAAAAAAAATACTTTTTGTATGGCAATAATGTGCAGGTGAACAGAAAAATGTATGGGACGTGTAAAAAAAATTCTTTTTCGCCAAATTAGGACTTCCTTACGATTTTACTATCGAAATTGTGGCCAAAATCTTTTTTTCCAAAACCACTATAAAATCAACCGGTATAAATCAGTTGGATGTTGTCTAACTAATCTGATTGTGCCATTACTGCTAACAAGTTACATTACCTTTACAGGCTATGATATCTTCAATATGTTACTATTAACTACCGAATCTAAAACTATGTAATACCATTGCTAATCTCTACCTGACAAGATTACTTTACAATAAAGACAACGCCTGGAAAGTATAATAACTATTACTTAAATAATTGGTCCATGTACGTACTACTCTGAGCAATAATTTCTAAATACATTTGTGTAGTACACTAGGACTTAACTCACGGTCTATTATCTTGATCAATACTCATGTGTTCATCCTTATTGTTATATTTTCTCCAAAAAATGCCCCCCCTGTATAAAAGTGTACCCAATCGATATATCGAAAGTAAATAGAAAAATAAACAAAACTTAAATGACAATGTACAAAATGGTATTTACTTATGTACTCACAATTGGTTATCACGGCCGTCCTCTTTGCCTTCAGGTTTGTCATCTTTCTTATCATCAGTTTTAGCTGTTTTGGCTGGTGTCTGTCCCTGGAGAAAAATTAAAAATACAAATCAAGTCTTAACAGAACATGTTGGGAGAAAAATCACATTCTTTTAATATTTTTGAAATAACTATACTAAGTGTAATTATATGATATGATAAATATTAGTCTTCAAGAACTAATCAACCTAGGTATTGCTGAAGATTGTACAACATATCAAGCACACAATGCACGAGATAGCACTATGGTAGAAGTGTAGGGTGACGCGTTCAAACGAAAACTAATCATGTGGTATGTTACCTTAGGTTTGGATTGCTCAACAAGCGCATCGGATAGTGATTTAAGCGCTTTCTCGGTATGAGACACCGCTCGCTGGATTTCCTGCAGCTGCTGTTCGCCCGGGTAGATCTCCGCGTGTTTAGCGAGCACGTGACGGTCGTCCGACGTCTCGGGCCTGCGCCCCACCGGGCCGTACGGCATGCCCATACCCTGTGAACAGAACGCGATTTAGTGCGGAACTGAACCACAAGCTGTACCAAAAACCAAGCAGTCTTCTACAACTCGTAGAGCTATGAAAACATTATTCTACAATTTTGTAGCTCGAAACAAACATAGCGCTGGTGCGAGTCAGTTTGCTATATATCGCTGCTTTTTAAATCGAGTAAAAATATTACTATAACAGCGATGTATGGCAAGCAGACTCGCGCTTTAAAGCATTAATAAACTTCATGAATTTAGAACATAAACGATAAAATATGATAACGTTCTAGAGTACAGTAAGTAAAGTGAGCAGACATACATGATGGTGGTGGTGCATGGGCGGCGGCACGGGCCCGCGGCCCCACCACGGCTCCATGCCGCCCTCCCAGTACATGCGCTCCTCCTCCTCCATACCCTGAAACACGATGGCACTCGATATATTTCCCAGTCTACGCCTGATACGCTTTAAGGCTGAACTCGCACACGCGCAATGTCTCCCTGAATTCATAATCTGAATATATTCCTCAAATTTCGGATTTCTCACCGTTTCTCAAAAATTCAGTCTAGTCAATCTCGTGTAACACGGTTCATGAAAATCTCTCTATGGAGGAGGAATCAATATTAATCGCAGTTTTTCATCTCAGCGGCATTGTAAATATTGCGAACCCAATGACTCAGTGCGGAGTCCCGTCAGGTGGTCAGGGAGACAGGGCGCGGTGCGTGTGTGCGTGTGTGCGTACGTACGTCGTGCATGCGGCGGCGCGCCCACAGCTCGTCGCGCACGAGCATGCGCTGCGCCTTGGCCTCGGCCAGCTTGCGCTGGTGCATGGACGGCTTCACCTTCACCTCCAGGTCCGGCTGCACCTGCGCACAACACGAGTCAGTCGGCGCCGGGGAGCGCGGCAGGCCGGGCCGCGCGGCGCGCGTCCTCATGGCCGTTTGTCATCATCTGGCGCCGGAGCTCTTGGCACCGCGGGCGGTGCCAGGCTCGACGGCGCCTCGAACCTTTTACTAAGTAATCACGGGAATCCCTATGGGTTTGCATGGCAGTGGGCCTTGAGCCCGTGTACGCGTGACCGACTCTGTGACGGCATAAATGTGTGTCCTTGGATTAGAGTACCTGCATACTTGTAATTATGATCGTTTAACTGTGTATCCGTACAAAAGTTCTTAAGAGTGAATGCGAACGTGTGTACGCGGGCCGCGGGCCTGTGCCGCTCACGCCTAACCATCATGTATGTCTGGCTGGCCGCTCGCCAGTTCCTACGGGGCGGGGGACTGACCTTCTTCTTGTACTGCAGGCGGTGGCGGCGGCCCTTCATGTGCATCTCCTTGGCGTTGGGGTCGTTGAACTTGCAGTCGCACAGCTTGCAGTTGAAGCTGAGCGCCTTGCCGTCGTCCCCGCGGATCTCCTCGATGTAGTCCTGGCCGACGGGCTGCACCTCGGGCTCGGCGTCGCCGTCGTCGTCCTTGTCGTCGCCCTCCTTGTCCTTCTCGCCTTGGGGTTCAGTTTGCTCTTTGGTAGCCACTGTGCTGAGTCCCCCGGACGCCACGAACGCGATCTTGGGCGTCCCGGCTACCGTCTTTTTGGCTGATAGATAGGAAAAGTCAAATTTTCTCCCGTTATACTCTGGCCGGGTTATCTTTCACTGGACAATAGACATTGGGCCCTTTCTACAGGATCGTGTCCAACTCGACATTCTTACATAATTCAACGACTTGGATGAGGGTTATAAAAAAAGCCCATATAACACACTCCACATATCTGTACCGAGTGCCGAAATGGCAAACGTTGAGAAAATTTGACTTGTGCAAATCTAGCTGCCAACTAAACGCGCGTTACTATACAGATACGTTGTGGCGATGCGGGAATCAGCACAGATGAGGAACATCGCCAAATATGTTCTCCATACAAACACTACATGGAGAGCATATTTGATCTAAGATACACAATAATGAAAAACAAAATAACTTAGATGAAACTACAGTGCAACAACACAGATAACTATCTAAAAATGTATTCATATCAGTTTTTTTATAATAAAAGAAAAAAGAAAATGAGTGAATAAGTATAATGATAAGAATCCCATTATTTTGATCAAAGGAGGAAAATTAAAGTGAAATAGGAAATATTACGAGTGAAGAGCTTTGCAGGCAAGTACATAAGTGGATAGGATCCCATGCTGGATTCTATCCACTTACTTCATTAACATTTTGAACATAATTTGATATAACTTAGAATGGCTCTACATGGAGACTATTTTTATACTTTGTGTGACTGAAATAGGTTAGGTAGAAGCAAGAAAGTAAAGTTATTGCAGTGAAAATGGGCACACTAATTTATTGACCAATGATTACATTGAAATTTTGATAAATAAAAATTCTAGGACAATCTGTACAATGCCATCTAGACCCATAGTAAGCATGGCTTAACTAGCTCGTGTTATGGGTTCTAGAATGCGGATAAAGTTATTATTGCAAATATATTAGGTAAAGCAATAGCCAAACCAATGCAAATATTTTCTGAAATATTTGCACTGAGCGGTAATCGAAACCGGCGTCTCCTGCGTGGTAATCGCGTTCACTACCATCACATGATACAGGTCGTCGATGGATTAGATATATAAAGGATGGAAGATGATAGATACAACAAAATTGTAGATTGTCTGGCGGTGAAAGTATGTCACTAGGAAGAGAAGTATTCACTTAGTGAAATAGTGTGTGTCATTTAAAGCAAAGATGATGTGTTGAAGCGCACACTGTTGGAGCTATGTTAGTACCTTGTCCGAGCTTGGTGGGCTCGGTGGAGGGGATGGGCTTGCCCAGCATGGTGTGCAGCTTGACGACCTTCTGGTGCTTGATGCCGCGCACGTGCGCCGCGTACGCGTCGGCGCCGGTGCACGTGACGTCGCACAGCTCGCAGCGCAGCGCGCCGCCGCCCGCGCCGCGCGCCGCACTCGCCGCGCCCGCCGCGCCCGCGGCCGCCAGCTTGACGGCCGCCTCCTTCTTCTTGTGCTTCTGCCCCTCCAGGTGCTCCTTGTAGGTCTGCGGGCCGGCGCACGAGATGCGGCACACGTCGCAGTAGTGCAGCTGCTGCGCCTTGGGCGGCGGCTTGGGGCGGCGCGCCTGCCCCGCGCCCACGCCGCTCTTGTTGTAGTTCTTCCAGCCGCTGCAACACACGGACACAAGGGCCCTTACGCACTGCCTGCTGGCTCACCGCTACTCGCCTCGAGTTGCACCGAGACGGTTGCGGGTGGAAACGATGACTGATTTAATTTGGTTAAAAAAAAGAGTAATCGGAAAAGAAATTAGGTATTAGCAGATATAGAGAGTGCATGCGTCGAGTATTTGCCAGAAAATAAATGATCTCGTGCAGTTAATCGCAACGTAAATGTGTAACGTAAGTGGTAAATCCATCTAAAGTGAGGCTTTGTGACCGATTTGTTTATGGTTTCAAAATTTTCTTTTTCTTTTCTTTTTACAGGTCCAAAGTAACACTTAGGCTACGTTCACTCAGCGGTACACGGCGCGGTTTTAACTCACATTTTTTCCGACAGACGGGAGGATAATAATCCAATATATAATCCAGTTAATCCAATGATACCTTCAGTATGCAATATATGCCAACAATTTTCATTCAATCTGCTTTATTCTATAATTCTAAGTAAATATGGACACATGAAAAAAAGTGTAATAATATTATGTATATGAATCACCCAATCGATATTTTATCTCAGTGAATGGTTGTAACTATATATACTTAGGTTTATCTGCAAGATGACAGATGCGAGTCTATATACCCTATTCTTTCATCTCGCAAAAACATGCCGTGTATAGCAATGTGAACGTAGCCTTACCTTCCGCCGCCCGTTTTGTTTTGTTGAGCGACGTACATAGTAGCAGCGTTGTAGAGAGCCGTGTCATACGCAGTGTTGCCCCTGTTCGTGGTTTCTATAATACAAAAATTATAAATTAAAAATTATAATATTTTCTTCAAAAGGATAAAAGTTATTTTAGAAGCTTTGTCGAGTTTTTGGATGAAAAGTTGTATGAAGCTTTTATATTTTCAATTGATAGTGTGACATAAGAGTAGAAATCTAACTCCACAGATTAGAACACAATAAGATTTTTAGCATCTTCTTACTTCTTAATACATGGTATCTTTAACAATTTAAAGGTCGGAAAGGCGATAGAAATGTTGAGCAGCACAAGCAATGGTAAATTGACTGGCTAACTTATTATCAAAGTACTCTGGCTGCCATTGCACAGCAAAAAATTTTTAGATCTCTCTGGTGCAGTGCAGAGCGTGGTAACTGCACCGCTTCTGCTACCAGATGAACGGAGACAATAAACTAAAGATAGGATCAACGAGCCTGCATCATTGGTTGATCAGCAGGCCTACCATATACTCTTAAAACAGTTCAGTAATCGAACAGCTGTCATACTAGCAACTACAAAAATAACTGTGTAACCCCATATACAGGGTTGTTATTGGTGCGGTGCTCGTGTACGTACGCTTGGTCTGCGCGGGCGTGGCGGTGTAGGCCTGCGTGGGGTAGGACGTGGCGGCCGTGGTGGCCGTGTACACGCCGCCGTACGCCTTGGCGCCGCCGCGCGCCGCGCCGCCGCCGCCCGCCGTGCCGTACTGCAACACACACACACACACTTACACACTTACACTCACCGCCGGGTTGTACCTCCATTGTGGGAGGATCGTATGCATGTTATATACAAATATAAATATTCACAGATTGTCTAGGGTGGTCTCCTAAAAATATGCGCGGTTTTCATTCATGCTGACTCAGTGTATATGTTTGTAAGTATAAATAAATACATATATCTATTTGTATTAGTAATTCCGTGTCTCGCGAGCAGGTTAAGTCAGTTATCATACAATAGTTGCAATATAATATGCTGTTAGCCTTAACCCTCAAGAGTTTCGTCTACTATCATTGAATTAAACCTTTTATTCAATTACTCTATAACCAAACTGGATTCTCAGTTTGCTGAATGAGGCCAGTCCCGTCCAATTAATTTAAATTGATCACATCTATTCTATTATTGATATTTGTGACATTGAACTGACTGACTAACTTAGTTATTGAAATTTAAATATAGGCATTGGACATTTTAACAAAATTTATACACTGGACGTGTATTAAGTCACTATATGTATTTTGATATGATAATGACGTCAATTCGCAAGGAAAATCGAGAAACAACAAGTCATCTTCATATAAATATACCTTTTACATATAGTTTATTTCAAGAAAGGGAGACCTCGGAGACCGGACACATGATTCACCCGCGACATTTGCGAGCCACTTCATTCACATAACATACAGTTACAAAAACAAGAACTTCCTCCTAAAGGTTATATTAATACATTGTATCATAAATTGGCAAACTTCCCACATATATATTCTTATTTATAAAGTTTCAGGCCACTAGACCTTCTACTTTCATGGTCTGTAAATAATCCTTATTTTAGAGATAAATAGGAAAGCTTACTACAAATACTATGGTAGAAGTTCAAAATAGTTATAATTCCCACAACATTATTTTTAGCCCCAAATGTTATCTAATGGTTTTGCAAGAATTCTGTTCCAAATGTAACATTAGTTTGGCTTTGTGTCAAAGTCAATAGCAAGTCTAGCCAGCACAAGGGCTTTGACCTCAAGTATTGACTCATAGAGGTAACAAGCACAATTTTGTTATTAATTTATTTTTTACTGACTAAAACGGACATTCTAGAATCATGTTCTATCATAACTATGTGTAAAGAATTACATTCAGATATTTGTAAGTCAGATGGTATGACATTATGATACTTTTTATTAATACAATAGGTCTGTGATGTCTATGTGTCTTATATTAAAGCTAGGGAGATGGAATTTTGAAAATATATCAATAAAAATATTTTTATTCAGAAGTTAATGTGACATTCAGTAAAAAAGAAGGTGATGAGCGTAGGTCAATCTTCCAGGTCCTACATAGACATTTTTTTATTCTTCGAGTGAACGAATAAACTGTCTCAGTCACAAACATTTCTACAAGTCCCTTGGAGGAGGACAAAGGGGCGCAAGGTAGAGTCTTGTGGACCAGGGGCTCTAGCCGAAATACATTCGTTTCGAATCTACATTCGTCATCGCTCTGAAAATGTATGGGAGTGACATTTGCTGTCGAATGTCATGTGATCCGATTCCGACAGCAAATGTCATTCTCATACATTTTCAGAGCGATGACGAATGTAGCTTCGGAGTGAATGTATTTTGGCTACGCCCTCTGGTCCTACATAGACACTTCTTTTATTGTTCGAGAACTGACTAAACCGTCATCATCTTCCTGCCCTTGTCCCAATTATTTGGGGTCGGCGCAACATGTCATTCTCTTCCATACATTCCTATCGGATGTCATTTCCTCAGTCATTCCCTTCCTTGCCATATCAGCTTTCACACAGTCCATCCATCTTTTTTTGGGCCGACCTCTGGTTGTAAAGCCCTCTACCCTAATACTTTGGACCTTTTTTACGATGAACTGACTAAACCGTGTCAGTCACCAATATTTGTACAAATTCCTTGGAGGAGGACAAAGGGGCACAAGGGGGGTTAGGGCGGCACGTACCTGCGCGTAGGTGGCGGGCGTGGAGTAGGCGGGCTTGGCCTGCGCGGCGTCGTAGGCGGGCTGCGGCTGCGGCGGCGCGGCGGCGGGGTAGGCGGCGGCCGCCTGCTGGTAGTACGCGCTCTTGCTGGCGTCGTACGCCGACGCCGCCGCCGCCGCCGCGTGCGCGTGCGCGTGCGCCGCTGCTGGCCCAACCGACCCGTTAGCATGCCACTCACACATACACATGCACAACTATATTATACTTGTAGCAGTTAGTGTCCCGGGACACTGTAATCCATGATGGAAACCTTGCTGCTGTAGTTTCTTACATGATAGATACTTCAACGAAGGCATTACGATACACTACGCTTCGCACATTATAAATTATGTTATAAATTGAGAAAGGTTTCTACGAGATCAGCAACGCAAAAGTTTTATTGATTGCAACGATACAATTGGTACGAACAAGTTCTTTTTTCTTGAAAACAAAAACCAACCAAGCAACTTGCTCTCATGTGATACGAGTCACCAGCACAACACTAGAACTGAGAGGAAGGAGGGTGGAGACTGGAAAGGTAAAATCGGAGGGCGCCTGCGAACGCACTAAGCATGATATCGATCTAGTAATTTGGTAGGGTCTAAAATGTAATTCACGCAGTCTCACAAAATTACTGGATGTAAGCATTTAGGCGCGTAATATTACATACTACGTAGGTACCTAAACATAGGTGTTTATATAACTGATATGCGCAGTCCACATTTTGTTAGTAAGTCTTATTCGAAATCTGAAATTAGTGCAGAGCAGAAACATTCATGAATAATAAAACTATCGAGGCACTGATCGTGACGGTGACGATCGAACAATGACTCAATTGATATTTAATGTTATCCAATAGCGGGTTCTGCTGCATATCTCTCAACTATTTGCTAAATGTACACATCTACCTATTTATTTCATTTTAGGGACTTGATTCCTGAATTCCCGACGAAATAAATGTGTTACAATGTATGTATACAGAAGAAATTAAATAAGTACATATAATTCTGACTGTATAGAACTATAGATAACACCCTAAATGGGTGGCGCCCCTTCATGCAACCAACCCCTTTTCGTTTTTTGCGTGATGGGATATAATAATTTACTGTTAAGTAAAAACTAGGTCTATATTTGGCAAAACTCTTGGAGATAACAGGAATAATCCAAGAGTGTAAGTTACAGGAAGGTATGGACAGCCTGTGGCCTGGCTGGAGTGAACACGACTGCTACACAGATGGTGCAGGTTCGGCCCCGCTCATTGCAAATATTTGTATGCATGAATATGTGACTTTATAAGCCTCTGAGAGCACCTGGATAATGTCTTTTTCACTTGGGATCCAGAAGTATTTGTGAACCAAGGTACACAGCCTAACATCTATTATGATTTATTTTGAAAATGTTGTGATTTCCATATGAAGATGATTTAAAAATTTTTCCTTTTATTTTAAATGTATGATGATAAAATTTTGTTGGAGTTTGTTTAGAAAGTTTACAATATAAATGCTGCATGTATGCCTACAAAGATATAAATTTGAATTGCCTAGTTTTATGTCCCTACTGGTGCCAACATACAATAACAATAAATTTGTTTTATGATGATGACTATTCAATTCATGCTTCTTTCCAGTTTTCTACACTATTGACTAGAATTCTAATAAAATGCTTACTTTTCTTCACCAGCACACTAATAAACTTCTTATTCTAATCAATGCTTACACCAGACTAATAAAATTATATTTATTATAAAATTCTCATTGAGTTAAGGTTGTAAGGTTCTTGATCTTCGAGAGATTCTAAAACCTGTCAGGCTTGGTTCAAGAATATTTTTAGAATGTTCTCATCCCAAAGATACAACAAGGAATGAATATAGGGGCCTAGTTAGTAATCAAATTGGGCCATCACAGTCCACTGCTAATCAAAAACCTCTCACAACAATGCTGTAACCTCAGCCTACTACTGTTCAGGGGTTAGTATAGGGTTTCATTTCAGGTTATCCTTCTCTAGTTAGTAATAATGCAGATTATTCTGAAAAGAGTTGTCTAAATATTCACAACAACTAATTCAATACCTAGCTTTACTTACTCATGATGGATGCCTGCCAGAAAAAAAAATTCTATCTCAATTTATACAATATAACTGGCTTATGGGTTTCAACCATCGTCATAATCTGGAATCTTTGTTTACATATTTACAAAACATGTAAAACATTCCTTGAATGTACTAAATCTGACAAGACAATCAATTTTAATTAATTATTTTGGTATAAAAAGCATTTGTGGTTTTAAATCTCAGTACTCTGCAAACTTTTAGTCCTCAAGGTGAAAATCAACCATAAAATGAAAAATCTATTTAGTCAAAAATTAAATACTTAACATCATAGTGAACATCTGTTTACATATTTCTATTCCTTAACTTTTTCAGACTGCTGATTAGATTGTTTTGTAACTTAATCCAGTCCAATGTGTTTACTCATAACTGATGGTGACTAATTCACAGGTGTTAAATTGAAATAAGTGCATTGTACTTTTTGTGATAACAATTTCAGCATAGTCAATACTCATCATGAGAATTTACCAATTTCTATACATTGCTTACGTTTTTCTTATGTTTGTACATAAAATTTGCTGTCTCACCAAAATAATTATAAGTAGTAGTGTTTGAGTGAGACTATTATGAAAATTTACAAGAAACATCTGCAGTTCATATGCAAAGTAATGTTATGACTATCATCTACTCGTGTTGTAATATTGTTTACAACTAAAGCACAAGTGATAACTGTCTAGGTTAGGTACCTATTAAATAGATAAATGTGAACTTTACAGCATGTGCATTCAACCATTAGTAGAAAACACTTACAAATGTACATTCAATAAATACTAGAAAACTATTTGTTAGGCTGATCTAGAATCAATCTTCAATCTATTTAAATTATTCAGAATAATTTGTCGGATACAAAAATTATGCCGCATTTGGATCGATTCTGAACGGACGGTTTTAGCGTGATGACAATAGACATGATAGCCGTAGTTTATTTTGTAAACACTTAAATTGTATAGTATAGCTGCATTGTAATAGGCGGGATCTACATACCTTGAGTGGCGGCTGCTGCCTGATATGCTGTATCGTATCCTGTAGCTGCGGCACGTTGGGTACCGTAAGTTGCAGCTGTGGCTGCAGGTGCTACGGCATATCCAGTTTGCCCGCCATACGCTGCGCTAGCCGTTGCCGCACTAAAATGTAATCCATAGTCATTAATTTAAAGGAAAACGCAGTTTCCTTGAAAATCTTACGATCAATACACGTCAGACGCCATTTTGATTAGGACAAACATGAAGCGCCAGGCACATTGATCACACCTATTTCATAATTCACCTATATGATATGATTACAATGACATCTGCACAATTAATACAAAAAGTAACTTACCCGTATTGGGTTCCTCCATGAGTAAACCCGAAATAATTATTTGCTGCCATCATTTACCAATTTTCGGCGTCGAAACAACAGACGCTTCAAAACGGAAAAGACCGGCGTTTTGTTTGTCTTTGATTGAAAAAGAAATATGGCCGCCAATTCTAGCTCGCAGATCAGTGCTGCCAGTAACTTAAAAAATTGTTACTATTTTGGAATAACTTGGAAAGTTGCGAGTTTTACAATCAAATTCTTCCGACATAACGATAATAGAGGTAAATTAGCAAGAAAAAGTTCTGAGAATTAATCATTCTAATGGTAGCCACACACATACAAGTACAACTGCGCAAGCCTAGGCCTGTGGCCCATGCAAATACACGTAATACTTTACACTGCAAATATACGTTACTTATGTACTTAAAGGCGATTTGTTTCCCGTTAGTATTTTTTTTATTTTTGAAACCCACTTAATTATTTACAATTACTTACGTTTATTATGATTTGGCATTAAAAGACCTAAAGTGAAACCCCTTATTCTATCGATCCTACCACCAATCCTCTTTTTATACGGCATACCAACATTATTGTCGGATTCTATAACTAATAACTAACGAATAGATAATGCTACGATCCGTTTCCGTACTATGAATAACTAATGGAACTTCGCAATCCTATGCATAATTATTAGCATCGTTTTCTTACGACTGTTATAAAAATGCTAGTATTATAATAATTTTTGCGTATTTTTATATATACTTAATACTTCGTCAGATTCACAACGAGCGATTCTGGACATTCTGGTTAGAGTAAGTTATAAAATAATTTGTTTGTTAATTAATTTATTTTTGTAGTATAAATAGATAATCTTAAAGGGTAACACTAATCAATAGAGTATTTTTTCTTTTTTCTTATGCTGCGTTCACAGTGTTCAGTTCACTGGGTAACACTGGGCTACTGGGGCTGGGTAATACCACTGAGGTCAAATATGACGTTCAATATTTTTTATTTCTTTTCGTGCAGAGTTGCCCAAGGTTATTTAGGAACCGACTAAAACGCTCCGTCTTGTGTAAAATTGCTTAAAACGAAACGTATCAGTCAAACCGCAGCATATCGACTTCGAGTCGAGTTCGACGTGGTCCTTCTCGCGTGAGGGCACCACGGTTTCTACTATATATATTTATCTATGAACCACGGTATTTCACATCTCGTCCCCAGAAAGTGCCACCGCCTGTACTATAGGTACATTATAAAACAATTTAATAAGAAATAATTTTATTTTAATAGGCTTCGTATCATAATCATAGGCTGGCTGAGTAATAAGGCTGTATAAAGTCTACATTCTTAACACATAAACATAACAGTTAAAAGGAAAGACTTTAGGGCAATTATATTTTGTATACACTGTAACCAACATTTAGGTTAATACATTTTTTTTCCTATATGACAGACAAGCATATGGTCCACCTGATGTAAAGTTGTCATCCTAGCCTTTGGACGTTTGCGATTTCAGAGGTTCTGTATTGTATTTGTAATGATGACGAATATAAAGTGTTAGTTCAGGGTGAAGCCACACTTGTGCACAATCAAAAGAACATTGAAGTGTCCACCTGTAGAATATTTACAAGGTAAAGTTCACAGCTTTATATCAATGATAGTACCTATTCCCAAATCAACTCAACTCTGGGTCAGTGTGCCATCACCCTTACAATTGACACATTGCAGTACATGAGTAATAGTAAGGTATGATATGGTATGGCGGGCCGATTTCCGCAACTCTACATCACGGCGCAATTTTTGCGTAACTGACATGAGTAAGATGAAATAATAAAATAAAAACCAACAATTGAAATACAATTAGTAAGATGTTGTAATCTGAAATGCTTCTCGTAACAAGTTCTCCTTATGTCTAAATTCTTTCTTCTCCATTTAGCCCAGTAACAATTTAAATATTATTGTTAATATATTAAGGATGATCAGGGGAACTGAAAATAAAATAATTAAGAATTAATACCATTTACTAATTTAGTATAAAAATATACCTCTATAGGCAGAACAACATAAAAATTTGCTTTAAAAAAACTTTTATGAAAGATTCTAAATGCTAAGTTTTTGATAAAAAAAGTTAAGTAGGTATACATCAGTTCATATTTTTCTTACAACTTCATATGGGTAGACATATAATATAGAGCGGTTCCTAGACTCCAAAGTGAAAACCGGGAATAACGCAAGGATGTTGATGTTGGCAGTCACTCTTGTAAAAGTCAGGATAAATTGCATCAGGTGGAGAAAGTGTAAGAGAGTTAACCTAAGACTGTCACAGTAACTATCTCAGTTATACTGGGATGACGATGATGATTATGATGACAAAATACAATAAGGTAGTATACTTACTCCTGGTAACAGTTCTAATTGATCGAACTAAATTTAGAATTTGAAATTTGACTGTGGACTGGTCTTCAAATCCTTGGTGCTGGGTTTTAGCTCCCCAACCCACTGAAAATAGAAACAAAATATGAAACGAACGAGACACTTATTTGTTAAACTATAGTAACATTAAGGTTAACTCACTTTTTTGCATAAATCTTTCTTCATGGAGCACACAGACTGCATTCAAGCAGAGTAAAGAAGCCTCGAAGAGATTCCATAAAGTCAACATATTGAAAAATGAAAATAAAATCTGATAAACTAATTTTATTAAATTGTTTTGTTATGACAGCAATCCGGCTAAAACTGACAGTGACACTAATGACAATGACACGCAAAATGACAACACGTATGCACATCAGTTGCCAGTTGCCAATATGTAAAAAGTTGCATTTAAAAAGTCGTAGAAAACTAGAAAAATCTTTGTATTGTGGAAAAATCACACAATACATCCTATCGACTTCGACTACGTATAGAACGTATTCCGGTATACTTACCTGAATCTCACGAGGGATGGAATTTAAGTGTTCTGTGATGGAAACACGGAAACAAACGGCGTGTGGGTGACTAACTTGGCTCTGGTAGAATTTCTTGACCTGACATTTTTGTCTCGACATAATAATTGTATATTACATTACCATTGCCATTTATTTACCTACTTCACATTGGTGAAGTTAATGATACTGCTGCCAGAAGCTGTCATACATAAGAATAAATTGAAGTAGTGCGGTATTTCGTAGATTTTTGCTTAAGTAGCTACTTGATGTTGTTTGGTGAAGTTGCGATACGTCTATATATTTTTCCATAATAGAAATGCTTTTCGTATACTCACCGTTTACTCACTGATCACAACGAATACAAAACACCAAATAAAACGTAGCTATCCTTCGGTTTTTGTCTTTAGGGTAAGTATTCTGTCTGAGTACAATTTTACTTTATTTACAATTTAAAAAAATATTCAAGATACAGTACCAGTTACCATTTCGTCGTAAATCGAAAATTTTATTGGGTACCTATTGTTTGGTGAAATGTTAAATAAAAAAAATAAAACAAAAACAGTTGAAGTGTTTTATGTAGGGTTGACAATTTTCCCTCTACGGGTTGAGTCAAGTTGAAGTTGAGTTTCAGTAGAGTTGAGTAGGGCAGCCCTTAGATTAATATAATACATAATAATATCTAGAGAGGGTAGCCAAAAGTAGCCAAAAGTGTTATGTCAGAACAAACATGTGTCATCATAATATGTCATCCAAAATCTCTGCCAGTGTAGCCAGCGTAGGCGATTTTTCGCCATTTAGGCTACTCAATGGTGACCGGTCGCCTTTTAGGCTACTTCCGGGATGAGGTGTTTAAATCGAATATAAGCATAAGTTTGTATTCGATTTAAACACCTCATCCCGGAAGGCGTAGTATATATAGGTACCTACTGTAGGTACAATTTAAATTTGTACTGACTACATACTCCAGAGAAATGCCGACTGGTTTTTGGAATTTAACAAGTTCTATGCGATTATTGTGTTAGGTATTCATAGTTATTTTGTATATTTTCACATTTTATGTGCTCGTGAAAAATAAAAATGGGTGAACACTGTAAACAGACGGTGAATCGGAATCATCTATTATGACGATTCCGTTTCTACTAACTAGATTGCAATTCATATAATTCATCAAAAATCAACGACTACGTTGAATTTTTCATGATATTGCAATCTTGTCATTTAGCTGATTATAACAATATAAATAAGTGCTTGTCACTATCACTATATTTCTTTATTTTAGATTGTCATGGTCATTTATAATATATTCACTGTTAAAACTATCGGGATATTTATTGTGTTTGTTGATTTTATGGAGCAACCGATATTTCGGCGCTGTTGCAAGCGCCATGATCAAGGTGTACTGACGACCGCCAACCGCATCGGTTTACCCTCTTTCTCACTCGTTTACACACACACACCCCACCACTGCCACTGTCCGCGTTCTCACTCTGACACTGTACTCGATCGCGACACACAACACTCACTGTATCGACTCACACGGTTTTCGGTAAATATCCCTATAGTTTTACAAGAGAATATTTTTAATTTGGTTTTTAAATGTTATTTCTTCAGACAAGAATGTTTTATGATACATATAGTTACCATAAAACGTTATAAAGAAATTCATAATTTAATTTATAAAATTCAAATTCATATTTTGGCATTTATTATAAAAACTTAAACTAGCCACTTTAGGCTACTGCCATTGATAGTAGTGGCCGTTTAAACACAACACAACGAAAAGTCTGAGCTTATTGCTACAAGCGTTTAAGTACGTTTACAAGCATAAGCTTATTTGGTTTAAACGAAACCGACGGCACGCTTGTTTCTAGGTGTGCACTGTGCGCAGGTATGTTATGATGTACCTACTGTCGCCGACCGCGTCGCATTGCACTGGCGCGCGTCGGAAAATAGACTATATGGATCAAAAATAAAGTCGTAAATATAAAATTTTGTCAATATGATTATGCGGTTAAATTGAATATAATTTGACAATATAGATTTAAACGTGTTTAAGACTACATTACTTCAAGTCGTATAAATTTTCGTTGTGTTGTGATGATTTTTAAGCTTTATTTTGTTTTATGCTTTTTAGTACGCGGTTCGCTGTCGGCTTAAAGCGATCGTCCGTGACGTTACGTATGTACCTATTTCGCGAGTTTTCGAGTTCGAATGCAAGTTTCGTATTTTAATTAGGTATCCAGTTTAGTAGTTTATAAACTTATTGTATATAGTTAGTGTTCAGTGTATAGGTATAATTTTAATTGTGAATATAGTAAATAAGTATAATAAAGTGTACAATTTAATAGGTATAGCGTAGTTATAATAAGTGTAAATAATATAAGAGTATAATCTAGTGTACCTATATAAACAATAGATACTGATAACAATGTCTGTGTTCAAAATCGTTAATATAAAATAAATATCTCCAATGTTCCAACGTAGTCGTTTATATACTATTGTATATTACGAATATTTACTATTATAGGTATATCAACACAATTATTTATTCAGTAAAATAACAAAACATGTCCAATTTACGTACGTTTATAGACGACTTATTAAAAAAGCGTTTTAAGTGAAAAGCACTTTTTTAAGTCTGCTTACAAGCACAAGCTTAAGCGTATTAAACGTTGGGACAATAAAGCCGTTTATCACACTACTAGCCATTGATATTCGGCTTCGGCTATATTAGGCCAAGCGGTGTTGGCAACACTGATCTCTGCTTAAATCAAAATAAATAATTATAAATTATATTATTTAATATTATTAAAGGCCACTATTATCAAAAAGTTCATTCAAGCTCAGCTTTGGAAAGGTTTGATATGTTTAAGGGCGGGTTGTTTCATAGGATTGGTTAACGTAACATACGTACGTCAAATAATAACGATTACAGACGATGTTTAACGTTCGTTAAATATGAAGCGTTGTTTCACTGTATAAAAAACCACTTGTCAACGTTAAAAAGATTGCCAGTAGAAACCAGTTACGTTCCCTTAAGAAACACTTGGGAGATATTTTATCATGTGGCAACATTTATCTTCAGAATGACAATTACGTCAAATTATCATTGTTTTCGACAATTTGACACAGTTTTCGGAGGGAATTGTTTGTTTGGATTTGGACTGAACCGGTCGGTAACAAAGAGAATATTACGATATTGCTGAAAATGGATGCTTTTACTCCAAAGTAAGTTTATATTTAGCTATTATATTATATAATAGCCATAAAATGTTTAATACCGATTATACTTGTGCGGCTTTTAATTAATCCAGTTTTTTATTTTTATTTACAGAGAACGAGCTATAAATTTCTCAAAAGATGAGAAAACGAGGTTTCAGAGTCTCATTGAGAAATATAAAGATATCTTATTTAATAAAAAAACCGACAATCTAAGTAATTTAAAAAAACAAAAAATTTGGGCCTCAATTCATGCGGAATTTAATGCCGGTGGAGACCAGCCTAGATCTATGCGGCAATTGAAGGCAAAGTTCGATAATATGAAAAGGAATGCACGCAAGGTAATAAATGTTTCAAATCAATTTATAAATTTGTAATATTATTAAACGTAAAGTACACCATGTTCATCTCATGTTATCAATACTATAAAAATTATTTACTTTAATTGGAAGTCGATTTTGTTATAATATGCACATGCTTGATTTTAGGACGCCAGTAAACAAAGACAGTTGAGGCTAAGAACAGGGGGTGGTCCACCTCCATCACCTGTACAGCTAGATACGGAATGGTTTAGAACGGTAATGCCAATATCTATGGATGGGCTTCCGAGTCTTGTTGATGATGACTTCGTAGAGACACCACCAACTGCTGTCATTGTCATTCCAAATGAATCTGAAGAAGTAAGTGTTATACCTATACATTTATCTCTATTATCTAGGACTTTTAGATATATAATTTATGTATCATATTATTGTACCATAATAAAATTAATGTTATTATTGACCTTATTTGTAGGTGAACCAAGGTAATACAGTCAACGGTGGAGATGAAATGATACAAGACAATGTAGTTATCATCGGGGATGGAGTGATTAACACCAAAGATGATGAGGATAAGGAAAATGTGAATACTAATCAAAAAGTCAGTCCACAATCAGAATCATCTAGTCATTTCATCATTTTTTAATTAAATGAAAAAGGCATTCTAATGCCAATTGAGGCTAAGGCTATCTATGTGAAATTATTTTTTGCTTGCACACCTTTCCTGATGTGTTACATAGAGATAAAATAATACATTGATACCACTTAATATAGGTAAACTTTGGTGGAATAAAACATGTTTACTAGACTGCTCCTTGAAGTTTAAAACAATTTACCCTGTGTTGGAACATGATGCATGGTGATCACATACTATTACAATACAGAGGCAGTCTTTTTGGCTGATAGATACTAAAGTAGATTATTAATAATATTGTATTTACAGGATATCTATACGGATTCACCTTTTGATGATGATGTATTTGACTCCAAATCTCCAGCATCTTTACTGAGAACGCCTGCTTCCAAACCACTTCGTAAGTAAAATGTAAATGAGTTTTGACTACATAAATATAATGCTATTATAGCATATTATTATTTACTTCAAATCTTTTTACAGGTATTCGTAGAAGGTCTTATGCCTCCAAAATTAATATTAAAGACCTAAAAGCTGGCATTTTAAAAAGGACAGAAGAACAAGAAGATCAATTTTTCAAGTTGAAATTAAAATATATGGAGGAGAAAATAAAACAAGAAAAGGAAATTTTTGAATTAAAAAAGACAAAATTAAATTTAAAAATAACTTTATTACAAAATAAAATATGTAATGGCATTATCAAATAAATATTTATATCCTTCACCTGTCATGCACTATATTAATACCTTCACCACTATTCCAACCCCGCACCACTCTAACTTATGCAAATCTGTAAGTACAAAAGTAGTATATTAAATACACAGTAGTCGTGATAAGAGTACAATTTGTTTATAGTTATGGAGGATTATTTCTTATCTTTAAATTAATAAATATATTCAATAATGATAATAATACCTGCTGAAGTAATTACTGATTAAATAATTTCTTGTTGTTGAGTCCAGAATACTATTGTTAGGCATATTCATTCCTTCTTGTATTTCTTCATTTAATTGAATGCTATCTGGTGGCTGCATGACATTTAATTCACGGCACATGTTGTGTAACACTGCCGTTGCAACAATTATATGTTGAACATTATCTAATTTGGAGCGTAATTTTGTGCCAATTATTGGGAATCTTCGTTTCCAGAGACCAAATAGCCTTTCTACGCTATTTCTAGTCCGTATTTGGCTTTCATTATAATATTTCTCTGCTTGAGTTTGGGGATCACTGAGAGGGGTGAGCATGTAAGATTTCAAAGCATAGCCTGAATCTCCAAGTAGCCAATAATTGTCAAATTCACCAGATTCCAATCTACTCTTTAAGCTAGAGCTGTTGAATATATGGCTGTCATGTGCGGAGCCTGGCCATCTCGCGACAATATTTCTAATATATAAATTAGCATCACCAACAACTTGTACATTAATCGAAAATATACCTTTTCGATTTCGGAAATCCTCTGCATTTTCTCCACCTAAAAAAAACAACTAAATATTAGATAAGTTGTAAGTAGAATACTTGTTTACATAAAGCTATGTAGCTTAATATTAGTAACTAGGTACATATAACAACATGATACTTCTAGTGCTCACCTGGGGAAAGGATTTGAATATGGGTACAATCAATTGCACCTAATACTTTTGGGAATCGAGCTATTTTATAAAAATCGGTCGCAACAGCCAACAATTCCTCATCAGTCGCTGGCAAGCTTATATAATGTGGTCTTAATTTAGCTATAGCTCGTGTCACTCGATGAATAATACGGCATACTGTTGATTTGTGTAACCCCGACATATCACCAACACATCTCATGAAAGAT
This sequence comes from Pelosia muscerda, assembly GCA_963691645.1. Classification (NCBI taxonomy): domain Eukaryota; kingdom Metazoa; phylum Arthropoda; class Insecta; order Lepidoptera; family Erebidae; genus Pelosia; species Pelosia muscerda. Next base: position 936,490 of record OY829114.1, on the reverse strand, counting down.
CCTGAGCCATAGTACTGTAATGTAGCAAGTACCTGATCTATTGGTTTTACTGCTCGATTTCTGAAATAAGCAGGCACATAATATAAATTGTTTAATTTATAAATTTAAGTAGGTACTTAATCTCACTTATTTAATAAAATCACAATGTAACAAAATAACAAGTAGGTACACTTACTTTTCAGTAGCAAACTGTATATCATTTTCGATTTGATGTGATAACAAAAGCGCTACTTCTTTTGATACTCGGTATCTAGAAATAAATTCCTGATCATCCCAAAGGTCTAAGTTATTGATACGGATTTTAAATACCTTGTTTTTTCTCACTACAGAATTTGATTCATCATCGCTTGAACTATTATCAAATAAAGACGAAAATATAAGAGAGTCCATCATGTTCGAAACTGAATGTAATGTCAATTTTAACGTTAACCAATGCCTCGAGCGCTGGTTAACGTAATCGTTACTTTTTAACATACGTCAAGGTCGCCATTTTGTGAAACAACTCAATTTCTGAGTTAACGAACGTTAGCGCCATTTTAAACGTTGACGTGTGCGTTAAGTTATGCTGAAACAACCCGCCCTAATACTTTATTTACTGTTCGTATTTACTGAGTTGTTTGCGAAACGTTAAAATAAATCTAATTTAATGCTTAACGCGGAAAAAACACCGGTTACAAATTTTCGTCGAAGTTTAGTAGAAATCAATTGATTAGTGATAAGTCCGAATAGGTGTAACATATATCCACCTTCTCATTCTCAAGGTACAGTACATAATACAACATTGTATTTTTTAATTATGTGCTACAGCTTAAATCATTCATCTATAAAAGAAATATCATAATTTTAGCGTTAAAAAAATGATGTTCACGATAAAATGAACACGTGAGCCTGTTCTAAACTCAGAAAAAAAATACCTTTATTATTTTTCACTTATACAAACTACATACTAAAATATTTTTTTCTCTGAATCGCTACCAAGTAAAAATTGTAATCCCTGTATTTGAAGATAAAAGACTTAATTTGGACTTCATTTAGGCCTGTCCCAATGTGCGTATCTTCCACTTTCCATATTTTGTTTTAATAATACTTCATTAAATTTTAGGGCAGACCTTTGCAGCCACTATGAGAGTCTCTGGTACTAATGTTGAAGATGAGAACCAGGAGGTTCCAATGGACACTACAGAAACTGAAGCTCAAGCCCTTTCAAACCCTACTAAGAGTGTAGACGAAACCGTTAAACCAGATGACTCTTGTTTTAAAGAGCCACAATTGATATCAGTCTATAAAAGCAACAAAAATAAAACACAAAGCACTTCCAATGCAGAAACTATACCCAGAAAATCTTTAACCAATGAATGCTTGCTAAGCGATCCTCTACCGGGTAGTTCTGTCATTGACAAAGAGGATAATTCTGATGATACAATAAAATCAGAAAATTCAAAATGTGAACACTCAGATCAACCTTCATGTAGTACCACTACAAATGCACAAGAAAATACTTCTCAAAGGGAAAGAGTGAATCTCTATGCTCCTGACACGAAGCCTCAGATGTATATCGCTAAAGGTAACCTTGTCACTCGTCCCATGATACTCAAGAATCTGCCCAAAGTATATCAGTACTTACCAACTACTGGCAAACCACGTCCAAACACGTCCATGGAAGACTTCTACAAAAGTAAGATTCGGGACTATGTTGGTTGTCTCACTGATGAAGAGTTTACGGAATTGGAAAATTACTGCAGGTAAGAAGAGCATCAATTATTAATCAGTTAGTCAATTGCAACCCATAGGACATAGGGCTGTTCCAATGTTGGTTGGCTTTGGCGTACTGTCAGCTGCCAAATGGGTTGGTACAGACTTTTATTTTGGAGTTTTCCTTATTCCAGTGATATTGTCTGCATAGTTTTCGGATAAAGGCATATATTACTAAATTTGATAATGACTTCTGGCTGATGGCAGATGGAAAATAAAAAGTCAAAGGCATATGAATTATATTGTTATTGTTAGAGCTGGGAACACACCTCGAGGTCACCTATTTCCAGTCTAACTGCGTTGCTATTAAAGTTCTATATTTTCTATGAAGGGCCTGCCAACTGGGCTCCACAATTTATAGGTATAGATAATATCGAAATACCGCAGTTAGACCAGTTGTATTCATGAATACAAAACTTTTGCACTGAATGGGGATCAAACTCGCGCCTCCTGCTTAAAAGCCGCTTTCATTCCAATCACACAACAGAAGCTGTCTGTGTCTCAGCTCTATTTATTTGATATTGTAATTATGTCTAGTTGCGCATTCCGGAATCAACCGTACAATAATGAACCATTTTCATATTTCAGTCCAGATCATTTGAAAACGGGTAAAGAAATTAAGATGCAAACTTCAGTTCCCGTCATGGGATTGTTGACTGCCAACATACTGCAAGATAACTTTACCCTCCCAGACATAACCACTGACCCTCCTAACCTCGTCATTCTTAAGAAGAATAAGCTCAGGTTAGAGAAGGATAGCAAAGGAGTTTTCTTCAAGAAACTGAAGTACAGAGGTATTCGAATGTTACCCTTATCTCAAATGGTTAGTAACTCATACTGTATGGAATATACTTGTACATCTCTGGTGTCTTCATTCTCCTTGCGTTACTCCAGGTCTCACCCGAAGCTTTTCACCTTAAGTCCTGGGGCCCACATTTTCCAGTCTTACTTAACGTATAGACTACTTAGATATTTTCTAGGAAATGACTGCCAAGGGCGATATCGATGTATTGCAATTAGACTAGTTGTTGGACTTTTTAGGGCTCCAACTATCCATACAGACTATCATAGATGTTTATATGATAGTCAAGACCAATGGCTTTACATATTCACTGAGACATGATCAGACCAATGTCAATAGCCACAATCTTTTATACTAATATTTGCAATGTGGGGGGTTGGCCCCGCCCTTCTTGCGTAGCAGTTGGGTTCACTTCTGCCATGCCACAGAAGCTGTCTGTCTTATATATTTGTCAACTTAATTTATTATAGCAGTATCAAGCAACACTCCTATATTTTATGAACTCCAGCCAAAGTTGGGGGCACCATAAACCACTACTACATAGTTCTATAAATAAGTCTGTGATTAACTCTATCGATCTAAACATGTCCTTTCTAACCTAACTAAATATCAATTAATATGAATTTTACTCTTTTCAGGATAATCAAAACACTGAGGATTCATCTTCATCTGTAATTAAACTACCTGACGAGGAATTGGAACCTGGCGTTGATATCTTGTACCGGGTCAGGATCTACAGGCCATATGCATATAACATGGCCAAGGACAGATATGTAAGTCAGCACTCTGTAGGTTACAGGTATTAATGCATACCAACTTAAACGCCAGTGTATTGGAGTCAGGTAATTGATAATTACATTGAACCATAACCCCGATTCTACTTGTCAACCATTTTCAAACCATTTAGATTATAAAAACTTCCATTGAATTTTCAGCTTTATTTTTATAAGCCAATTGAGACAGCTTCCTGTAAGGTGGATGGACGATATAGTTAAATCACGGGTACCCATTGGCATTCAGCAGTGGATGTCCTATGCCTGAAATAATGATGGAAATTTATGAAATGCTACAAAGTACAAGTACAAAGTTTTTAAGTACAAAATAAAATGAATAAAAGTTCGATACCTCGTTGTGATATTTAATAGAGACTAACCGTGTAACGATAAAGTCTAAAATCCTATGAGAGTTGTTGTGATCTCAGTGGTTTGATACCCGCAATCAGTAGAGTGAGGTGGTGTGGGCGCTGTTGCAGACGCGCGGGCGGCACTCGGTGTTCTGCTGCGACGTGGTGGTGCTGGGGCGGCAGTCGCTGGCGGCGCTGCGCGACCGCGTGGTGTGCCACAACGACTTCGACCTGCGCGTGGACGTGTCGCACCACCCCGACCTGCTGCCGCCCGCCAAGGCCAAGGTACCGCCGCCATGCGCCCAGGCCAAGGTACCGCCGCCGAGGCCAAGGTACCGCCGCCGAGGCCAAGGTACCGCCGCCGAGGCCAAGGTACCGCCTTGGCGCCGCTCGACCCTGCACCGGACCACGAGTTATCGAGCCACACTAAGGAGAAACGTCAATAACTATCATCGCGATTAATATTGCGTTAATTATTAACGCGGTAATTTGTGTGGTTACACTTGAATGATCAACGTGAATAGCCCATTCTTGGCGATATAATTGCCGCTAATGTCCCTTGAATTTCCACCAAGACTTACGTAGTGTGGCCGCTTTAACCGTCAACGCATTAAATCTTGTGTTAACCTCCTTGATGTACCGCCACATGAGCTATCGCCTAATGTTAAACGCCAATGTGAATGCCGTTGTTATAAGTGGCTACACCTACGTTAAACGACCATCATCGCGATAATAAATGGCATTTCTCGTTAGTATGGCCTAAGCATTACGATTGCTTCCACAGGGAGGCCATTTTAAAAGCTTATTAGCTAAATTTCCATTTCGCGGTATGTCCACAAAATGCAAAATGTCCCTTTCACAATATTATGTTACTTTAGCATTTTGTTCCTTAAGCAAATGTCCCTATTGTAAAATGTCTCTTTTTTTCATTTAATTATTCAATATGAGCTCATTCGTAAAATGTCCATGTCGCAAAGTGTCTTTAGATCACAAAATGTCACTTTCGCTCCATATCCATTTAGCGAAGTGTACATTTTGCTCGTGAGCTCTCACGTATTGTCCAATATGTTTATTGACCGCGTCCATTAAGCGACGCTTCCTTGAACTGTGAATCTGAGGTAATCTAATGTGTATTGAAACTGGGTCTGGTCTGTGCCCAGGAAGTGTTCCCGTCGGGGTTCCTGTTCATCAACAACGTGTTCTACGTGGACATGCGCGAGGGCTGCGTGGACTACAGCGCGCCCATCCGCGAGTGGGCGCGGCGCCGCAACCTCGGCGCCTTCCCGCGCCGGGACCTGTGCCAGGTGCGCCTGGACCAGCTCGTGCTCAAGCTGGGCTACCCCGAGGTCAGTCATATGTCGAATGGTAGTGGTTGGTGGGTGTATAGGAGGAGCCTTAATACTTGTGTGGAGGAACGGGATGGGATGTCCCTTCAACACAAAGGGAGGATCCTCCGACCAGGCAAGGTGATCACGCCTGGCGGGCCGCGGCCTAACGGTTGTCGTTGGGTTGTTGTATATATATTGTACTAGCGAGAGAACTTCATTTTCGCGATGCAGGATCCGTAGTAGTTACTCTTGTTGTCGCTAGATGGCGCTGGGTACATGTGGTATCGCCACACTTGTTCAACAATATAAACGTACCTAAAGTTACGCGTTATAACATAGCTATTTACAGTAAAAATTCTCCCAAACTCTTCAAAGATTGCCTGTTACAACAAAAATGCAGAGACAAAAATTTTGACATGACTCATGCCTATATCCCCGAAGAGGTAGGCAGAGGTGCTAGCACCCACATTTCGCCAGTTTACATTTAGGTCCCAATGTGGCGAACCTATTACCATTAATCGGGCACTTATAAACCTGCGATAAATACACAAATTACCTTGAAAAGCATCGAAAAGTCATTGGTGTGTGCCATGGTAAAACCTGGGATCGAACCCGAGACCTCGTTACAGCAGTCCATTGCCAAAAGTGCTATCACTCAATGAGCAGTATTTGTCTGTTCCCAGGTGTACGTCCACCAAGGCAACTGCGAGCACGTGTTCATCTTCTCCGAGGTCCGTCTGCTGGGCGCGTCGGACCCGCTGTGGTTCTCCCGCTACCCCTGCTCCACCGCCATAGGGCAGAACCAGACGGTGTACTGCACCACCTGCGCCGAGTTCAGCGCCAAGTGGATCGTCGTGGGCAGCGAGCGAGTGCCCTTCGACCCTGGCTTCTTCTGCGACACCTGCTTCAAGCAGTACATGTACAAAGATGGACAGAAGATTGGCAACTTCAAGGCGTATAGGTATAGAGGGAATGCGTTGAACGTGCTCAAGCCTCTGTGAATTTAATTATAGGTAATTCAGATAGAGGGAATGTGCAGAACCTTTTTCCTACAGTCCCGGGTCCGCCCCGCTTGGGTGTGAAAAAGCATCTGATGAGGCCGTCAAGCTGAGCGCCACCATTGTAACACTGAACGTGTTTGCAATGGTGACCCTCTTTCATGAGATTTTGCCTTCAGCTTAACATCAGGCGAGGTGAAGTCAAATTGACGTGACATAAAAAACCTACCATTCACTGCACGCTTCGTACGAGTGCGAGTATAATTTTGATCTCGAGCGTGTACAGTTGTGTCGAGTAGATTACCATGGATTATTTGCTTATTTATTATTTGGCAAAGAGACGTATGCGCAAACAACGTCGACTACCTAACCTGTTCGTGACAAACAGGCTACTCAGCGGAGAATTCGTTCGACCGTCACGTGCGTCCGCGCCGTGCGCCCGTCGCCCGCCGCGCGTGTTACAATCCGTCGCCCGCGTCCGCGCTCCGTCGCACGCGCCTGCGCTGCTCTAACTATTTTTCAATGACGTCACCTAAAGTCAGCCGCTATTCTACTTGCACAAGTTTTGTAGAATGTTCTCATACTTCTCTCTTTCTCTTTCATCAGACGGACGATTTTCCATTACATCCCTTCCCATCCCATAAATTGCAGTATTATTTTTTACACTGTCAAATAGCTTGTCACAGGGTTGTGCGTGCTAGGATGTGATTATGTATATATACAGGGACTCTTATATGAATAAGCTACATATGTGATATACCTATTAAGTAATTAGGTAATACTTAAGTGTAATTTCTAAAACAATAAACACTGTGTTGTTAAACTGTTTTTTTTGTTACATTACATACCTTTTTCACATAGAAAATAGTCGAATATTTAAAATACCTAACGTTTAACAATTATATCGTCTGACCTCCCAACTCCGAGGGAATAGTTTGTATCAAAGCCTCGTCTGTTATTCTGTAGGTGTATAAAATAAAAACGCCGTCTCCTTCTGCGAGCAAGTAATTCTAGAACGGCTTTCGGAGAACACTCCGGGCCTGCCACCATGATGTTCCTGGATCATACGGTCGTGTGGTTTTGGTCGGTTTGAGGCCGACATAACCCCCTATCCTACTTGGCCATCCCACCTGGGTGGTAAGAGTGGAAAAGATAATCCACTTTTTCCTCCCAGGTAACTACCCACATTGACTTCAGCGGTATTTTAGGTAGTATATATATTTATTCCGTGTGTGGGTATCCCTATGGTTTGCCACACGGGAATCTTTCTAATAGCTTCACAGAAACACAGTTGTATTATTAGTAAATACGCATACACAGTGAGTAAGGTATAGTTCAGTTAGCGTGCCAAGCCTGATTGATACATTTAAGTGAGATCAGCCGCTGATTGGTCAATCAGCGTGGCGCCCGCGCCGTTCTCACCGACATCATTATTTAAGTTTAGCTTTACTATTTATCGTATTGTTAGTGTGGTAGGTAAGTGACGTCATATTTTTGTGCTTCTGTGGCAATCTACATCATCACCATCATCATCTGCCTGCCCTTGTGCCAATTAATTGGGGTCGGCGCCAATCTGATGTATGATAACAAATATGAAAGTAGAAAAAGCGAAAAGCGTAGGTAAGTACCTATTGTAAGTGGTAATGTTATCTCAGCCTACCCCAATAGGGTGCGGGAGATATGTTGTGTGAGAGATATGTCTTATATTATCTCACCTCTATGGATGGACTGCTGAGACGAGGTCTCGAGTTCGATCCCAGGTTTACCATGGCACACACCAATGACTTTTCGATGCTTTTCGAAGTTATGTGTGTATTTATCGCAGGCTTATAAGTGCCTCGGAGAGCACGTTAAGCCGTCGGTCCCGGTTGCCATACAAACATCTATGGCAGTCGTTACGGGTAGTTGGAGCCCTCAAAAGTCCAACCAGCCTAACTTGGAACTTCGATATCGCCATTGGTCATTAGACCATTGGTTGTGGAGGTCAGATGGCAGTCGCTTCACGGAAAATATCGAAGTTCAGCCGCATCACAGTTAGACTGGAAAGCCGACCCCAACTGAGTTGGGAAAAAGGTTCAGGGAATGATGATTATCTCACCTCCGGCAATCAAACACCCATAGGCGGCGTGCGTTTTAGTAGTTTTGAGTCCGACATAATCACCTTTATCGTGGTATCCGTGTGGATTTTGCGCACCACAAAAAAGCCTACCTCAATACGAAGAAATCACTTTACGTACCTACAAGTAAAAATTACACACCTACCCGTTCATTCTTATGCCTGTGAGTTTGTTTTTACCCGATTTTGAAAAGGAGGACTTTCTTAATTTGAGTTCATTAGAAGTTTGTGCCTGAGCTACTATGATGCAGTGCAGTAGGTAAATGAAATGCAATGCAAAAAAAGGCAATGATTTCTAAAACATCAAAAAAAAATGTGAATTCAATTAGGCGTTTTTAGATTTTTAGTCGGTTACATTTTTTTGTTAAATTATATTTATGTACGCTATAACTTTTTATTTGCATGCATGGTCTGACGTAATTTAAACGTATGAAGTAGGTATGTTTAGAGACAAGTTAGGAAACTGACTGATCGACTTTTTGACATGCTGACACACATTATAAGTAGGTAGCTAAAGGGAGTTATTTTACCTTTTCCCAGACTGTTCAATCTATTTGTAATAAAATTATCTAGATCCTTTAGAGATTTAATAGGCGCTATTGCAATTCTCACCATATTATCTCTTTTGCTGATTTAAGTCAAACATACCTTGCCATATTCACAGTGGTAAAGTCGGGATTGGGTCATTTGGATTGAACTCACAACGCTTCTCTCCGAGATTCAAGAGATATCTATCAACAAACGTAGGTACCTAATAATGAGTACATCCAATCACGTGGGCAAAGGAAAGACGATCTCGGCGTGAACCTCCTCCATCATCATTACAATTGATCGGATAGTCCAGCATCACTCGATTAAGGTCTAGGATGCTCAAAGTCGTCTTAACTGGGGCAGATTCATTGCAAAATAACTAAGTAACACGAGAGATATCATTACTTACGTTGTTAGATTTTATATTGGGTTGGTTAATCTACGAAATGAATACCTACCTATCTATTGCTTTTTTGTAAATATGGTAGGGTATCTATAGGGTAATTTTCGTGTAGTTAAAATCATGAAATTTGACAAGAAATCCTTTGTTTTGACGATCCTATTTGCATGCCAATAGTATGTACCTATATTTTCTAGGAGTGCCTACAGGAATACAATAGGCAATGAGTAGAGAACTAAGGGAATGGAATGGTATGGTATGGGTAATGGTCTGCTAAGACGAGGTCTCGGGTTTGATCCCAGGTTTTTATAATACACACAACAATGACTTTTCGAAGTTTGGCACACAACAATGACTTTTCGAAGTTATGTGTGTATTTATTGCAGGTTTATAAGTGCCCGGATAATGGCGACAGGTTCGCCAACTATTACAGCCTTCCCAAAGAGCAAAAAGAAGATTCCTGTCGCATCTGCATTTTGTGAAGTCGTATTTATGATAATATTAATAGTCAATTTAATATCTAAGTACATGATATTATTCAGCACTACAGGCTAAGCTATCACGATTGTCCTTCGTAGATCTAAAACGTAGATCGTGGTCATCATCCTATTACAGGACGACACTGACTACCATCCAATTAAATCCAGTCCAAGCATTAGTGCAACAAGGTATATTTATTCTCGTGTAGGTGTAAGAACTGTAAATTGCAAAGAAGTAGGTAAATTATTAATAGCTGTCAGTAAATTGCAAGATGGGTTGGTATACGTGGTGCTGATCAGCTGCCGGTATACCTTGGGACATATATCTTGGATCAGATATGTGCTCCATATCCATACCCACAGAACATATTTCTTAGATGTCTTTTCAGAATAGTACGGGGTGCTACGAGTTCATATTTACCGCGTGCGGCTAGAGGGCCTCTTGCGATTATGTCCAAGATATGTGGCGAGGTATACCTCATTCATATCATCCGTGCACCTAAGCTTCCGTGGGGGCGGCGTGTTAAGGCGGTATCACACTTCCTTACCTATTTGTTATGCGACTATATTGTGTTTGCACCAAAAATGTCTGTAATTTTCTCATACGACCTATGACGGAGGTAGGACGTTATGTTATTCCGTTCTAATTGAGCAGTCCGACTGGGGCATTACCTGCACCCTACAGAATACCTACCGCGGTTGATAATAACATTGTGTTGTGTTTCTGGCGGCGATTAGGGTAGCCAGAGCTCATTGGAGACGTTTCGTGTTGTCAGTAAGAAGACCGAGGGCTTTCGTTGATACTGCTATGTGATAGTATGAAACCCTGTTTTGTTTTCTACACTTATAGCACAGAAACTCTCTTAACTCTTCCCTCTCCTTCGCCCTCCCCTCTACAAGGTCGGCAGCACAAGTGTGACGCCCCTGGTGTTGCTTATTTCCATATACCAGGGTAACCACTTTCCATCAAGTGAGCGTGTGCTTATCCTAAGTAGTATAAAAAAAATTACATCCAATCACTGTTAGGTGCAAATCTTGCAGTCAGGTTTCCGGGATCTGTTTTCCTTCCAATGTGGTTTTTCTTGGCTTTTACTGCTGTCTGACCATTCGACTCCAAAAACAAGCCTGAGTCCTATTTCCATTTGACAAGTTAATTGGTAATAGTAACAGAATTGAAGCAAACCTATGCTTTCATTTCTACGTATCTCCATAACCTGGTCACGTCTAGGAAGCAGGTCAGTTGCACAACGTTGGGCAACAGGCGCCGCGAGCGCTATCTTCGCTGATAAAGTAATGTCTCTTTCAATCTCTGATTATGCTCTCGAATCGTCGTTAGTTGCGCTTATCTAGCCCACAGCGGTAATTAAGGGCCTTTGTCGATCATCCATTCAGTTTGTGTGCTTAATTATCAAGAGCGAATATGTACCTAACCTCCACTGTTTGCAGATCTTTATCTAGGAGTAACGTTCTAGAAGATACAGGTGTTTTTAAATGGTGGATTTGCATAAAATATGTTAAATCTATTGTATTTTCGAAACTATTTGACATTACATAGTACTTAATAATTGAAATTGTCACTGAGGATATCTAATTGGACTATTTTGTACTAAGCGTTTCCCTACGCAAATATTTGCACGCCGCTACATGAGACAAAACATGAACGGACTATCGTATTACATCAGTCACCAATTTCATATTATTGTATGTAAAAAATTAAAAGATATTTTAAGAAATACCGAATCTGTTCATTGAATCTTGTGAATTCTCAAAAAGCCGGATTTCTGATGATTTCTTATATATTTTTATTTTTTTATCGTTGAAACCGTGGCATTTCGGTTTGCATGCGGCTGTGGCATCGCACATTTGATACCTTTGTCCAGGCACTGGGTACTTGATATTGAAAAAATGACACCACTTAGCACTAGTCTTTTCTCAAATCGATTTCAAATTGGAAAACGTTTAACTCACCAATTTTAAATCGAGGTCTTTTTCGAATAGACTACCTACAATCTATCGGAGCACAGAGCTTCTGATTGGTTAATTTTACAGCAAGCCGAGTTGTCCTCATAATTAACCTATCAGAAGAATCAATCATGCTTTTGTCTAGGTCGGCCAAGATAGATGTAGTAGTAGTAGTAATGTAGTAGTATAGTAGTAGTAGTAGTGATGTAGTATAGTAGATGCAAGCGATATTACATAAATATGTACGAGGACTACACTTACAGTTGACAAGACAAGACAAAGACATTACCTATATAGTCCTTATGTTATACAACATTAATTTAACGTGATGATTAAATAAACACAACTTTTTTTTACAATTTACACATAGAACATCATAAAACAAAATTGTAATGAAAAATGTCGCTAATAGTAGATTAATTCTACTTCTACTTCGTCCTTGTGGGCCCTGTAAGTTCTCGAAAGTCCCACTGTTACAGTCGAGCTTTTTCGAAGCACCCGCGTGGGCACAATCGCACATATTTAGTAAATATAGACTACATCATAAGGTTACGTGATAATATTACAGCAGTAATCATGTCACTCACGCGATAACAGCGCCATCCGCCATATTGCATAGTCCATTTAAAGCAAGCGCAACTGGGACAAAAATGCGAAAATATTTGTTCTGTTAGTTGCATGCACGGCAGAATAAACATAAGATTAGGTCGGTATTATTATCTCCTCGTACGGTTGCATCGTGGTGATAACGAACTTAATTAATTTATTGCATCTGTAGTCATGGTTGGCCACTATGACTAGCTTTATAGAACATTCCATGGTCTACAGGTGGACCAAGGTCATTCAATTAGCATATAGCAGTCCACTATTAGACATAGGCCTCTCTTATGTACGTCATAGTATGTACTTCTTATCTTGTTTTTGGGGTGCATGCTTTGGAGCTCTCGTTGACACTTTGACCCTGTTGGATTTATTCGACACCAACCTTGCTTCTACATTTGAGGAGGGATAGTCGTCTCAATTAGGGTGGATATTTCTCTTAAATGTAGGTGCACCTAATCCTCTGGTTTGGGTTTGCTATAGGTTCGACTGAACGAGTGTGACGGCCCGGGTATTGCAAACGTCCTGAGCCCACGGCAATAACTCCATCAGGTGGGCCGTGTACTTGTCTGCCACCTAAGTGGTAATAAGTCAGCTCAATATAAGTAAATAGAAATTAGGGAACCCCTATAGAAATAACCTTTCAATAATGAAGATGTTAAATATAATTTCTTCTCTGAAGAATTTTTCCTGTTAGGCGGACAGTGGTTGAGCCAGACCATGTCCGTTCTAACCATAAACAGCGATGGTGAATTCATACGCTTGTCACGCTTTCTACTCTGAGCCTTCTGCTAATCCAGGTGGTACGTGGCGAAACATTTTATCCTGCCAAAACTTATTTACGAAAGCCATACAGCGTAACGCATTATATTACAAAAAAATTACCTACACACCTATGCTACAAGAGAGCTTTTGATATGTGTACATGGAAGACTCCAAATAGGATCTTACTTTATCGACTTATCGATTTTGATTAGAAAATGTGAATATCGAGACGCCTCGGCGACTTAAGTACACATTTCAACAAAGTCTAGGGATATTTGTATATGTGTTGGATAAAATGAATAGTATTTTTAGTGGGAGATTGATTAATAACATTAAGATTTTAGGTACAACAAAGGATTATCCAAAAATGAACACAAACAGTACTAAAATTTTAGATTGGAAAAAGTGAATGCTTCGATGGGATTTGAACTCACAATCTTGCACTTTTGGAAGGAGGAGGAGGAGCCCCGTAGGACATTCACTTTTTTCGATCTAAAATTTGATTTGAACAGTTAGCATACTTATTGCTTTAGAAAATTCTTATTATCTACAATTCTGCCCTTATTTTTCTTCGAATGCCATATGTGTGTATGTGTAAATAAGTATTTACTCAATATTGTTATGTAGTTCAAACCAGGGCTTGTTTACCGGTTAATGTATCAAACCGGTTTCAGTGCAAGTACATAGGAGCGTTTCATTTAGGTTTGACTCTACCTTAACCGCTAAAAAACCTGTATTCTTAAAGAGCGAAATTATATAGGTTTGGCTCAATTTACCGGTTAATAAAGGTTTTGATTTCACTCTTACCGACAACATCGTCGTCACCATTCGTATTCAATTCGCGCGGACTACATGTGTAACCTACTAGTACAAAATTTCAATTTGCAAGCGCAGGGCTAATGTTCTTCGAGATACTTTTAAAGGCGTACTGAAGGAAGTCAAGAAGTGTTGTGCGTGCTTCTGTCGCGTGGACTTAATGCCTAGCCCATTTTCAATTGAATACAATTTTTTTTAATATTTTTTCTTAATTTTAATTATAAAAATATAATAAGAACAGTTTTATCGATCAAATAAATATAATGATCATAACTAAATCACAACTTCTGTAATTATTAAATAAAAACTCCCAATAATGCAGATCGCGCGTCGCTGCAACCATTTTTTTTATCGTGCGAAAAATCCCCACGGATACCCCCCCACCGGAGCCGGTTGAGTAAGTTATGTCGGACTCGAACCGACTAAAACGCACGCCGTCTTTGGGTCTACAATTGCCGGAGGTGAGGTAGTAGCCAACATATCCCTCGCACTCCGGCAGACCCGGGGCCTTCTTTTCGAGATGACCCCCGCCGGGTGTAGGGACCACGGTGTCCCCAACTAGCCCCCGGGTATGGGGGGGCGCACTTTGCGCGCTTCTGCTAGAGTGACAGGCGGCTCCACTCGTCACCTCCAGGCCCGCGCTCATGGAGGACGGAGGTCATTCTGCGACCTCCGACGTCCGAGTCGCCTCCGCTCATCGCGTGCTTTGCGGGTCCGGAGTCTTCTCCAAACTCGATCCGCCGTCTCCTTCTCGAGCATTACCTGCTCGCAGAAGGAGGCGCCGGCAGCCTAAGTGTTTGCGCATCGTATCATCGCCGTGAGCAATGCGCGCGTAGCAGCAACCTGTCGAGAGCATCTAATAAGTACTTTGCGGAGCCATTCCAGAGATGCGAGCAGTAGGTATTCCACGCAGGAGCGAATTTGTGTCTTGTAAAGAAGACACCGTTGCTCCGGCGTGAAAAAACGTCTCACTCTGTTCAGGACTCCGAGTTTACGCGAAGCTATTTTGATGATGCTCTTGAAATAGTTCTTGTTATTCAGTTTGCAGCGAACATCCATTCCGAGAATATTGAGGTTATACTGTAATGGCAGTGGCGTGCTCTGAAGAGTGGGATGAGGAAGGAAAGGAGACGTCTTTGCTGTATACGCACATGCCTGCGTCTTCTTGACATTGAACTCGACCAGGTTCTCAGATCCCCATTGAGAAATGTGATTGAGGATCCGGTCAGGCCCAGTGACAAGAAGCTGTCTTTTTTCGGCTATATCAGACTGCTTGGTCGCAGTATGTCCGTGGTAACTCTCGTGTACAGCACTATCGTCTGCATAGCAATGGATGCTGCCGGTGGACAGCATGTCATTCATATGCAGAAGAAAGAGAGTGGGTGATAAGACGGACCCCTGCGGCACGCCAGCATATACCTGCAGTAACTCCGAAGCTCGTCCATCACAAAGAACGCGTATACGGCGCCCATGCAGGAAGCTAGCAACTCAATTGCACAATCTTGGAGGCAGACCGAAGGCTGGTAGTTTGTAAAGAAGCGATTTGTGCCAGAGTCTATCAAAAGCTTTGGCGATGTCCAGGCTAATAGCCAGTGACTCACCATGCTTATTTATAGCCTCACCCCAAAGATGGGTTATATACGCCAGAAGATCACCCGTTGACCGTTTCGGCCTGAAACCTTATTGCCGGTCATTAATTAGGGAGTGATCCTCTAGACTGACGGCTATGAGTCGATAGTTGGCTGGGTCTGAGCGATCTCCCTTCTTGGGAATCGGCTGTACATTCGCCTCTTTCCACGCAGTCGGCACTGTACTTGAAATGTAGGAGAGTCGGTACAGCACATTTTTGAAGAACCACCGCTGGTATACCATCCGGAACACTGGCTTTCCGGACATCGAGTGATTCCAGTACTGCACGGACGTTGCTTTGCCTGATACGAATATATAATAGCGAAGGCTGGCAGAAGTTAGCTTGCACGGCTTTGGCTGCCCGTGTGATGGGCCACTAGTTCTTGACCAACCTGTGCTATGAGCTGAGCATCCGTTCTGGGTCTTTACCTTCTAAGGCGGCTCGCACCGAAACATTGTACTGGTCTGGGTGGCTCGTCAGCTGAATGTCTAACAAAGAGGGTGCTAGGCCCGACCCTCTTGGTAGGTAGGTAGGTAGACCCGACGCGCCCAACCGAAGCCCCTCCCCCTCCCCCAAATATGGTCGCCGGGTTCCCACGTCCGGTCACCAACTGGCACGACGAACCATATCAGGATTAAGCGCGGCCTGGCAGCCTCCCAGGGTGGTTAGCCCAGTTGGGCCCCTGTAATATGCCGCGAGCGGCCCGCGGCACCACAGTTTCTACGGGTCTCCCTGCTCGGCGGGTCACCCCACCCCACCAGACTACGCCAAGACCATAGACATTTCTTTCTTCCTCGTAATCAAAATTACTATAAATTTTCTCTTACGACCCATGCTTCACTTGAAAAACGTAAAATAAGTAGGGGCAAAGCTGCGAAATTACCAATAACTTTGCCCACAGTTCGCAATCGTGTAAATAAATGCATCAATCTCTGAACAATACCTACTAACAAGTTGTGACGTTCATACAAAACAAACTTCGAGCGATGCCGATACGGGCGCGTGTCGCTCTGGATTAAACCGGTTTATTAAGGTTTTAGTATGGTTCCCATTCTGGTTTCGCTCCGAATGAAACCTTTACTGAAAACCAGGTTTAACCTTTATTAACCGGTATTTTCTAAACCGGTTTCAAGCCCTGGTTCAAACTAGCCATTGTTTATTTTACTAGTAGGCTCGACCATATAGTTCTATGATGTCATCTAAAACATCACACATGTGCCCAATCTCGTATGTTTAACATTACGCAAATATTATCTAACGTATGCCTGTATTACAACCAAAGATTAAATAAATGTGTTTATATAGTAATACACTAATAAACAAAATAGTTCGCAAGTCACAGATAATGAACATACTCACATGTTAACACAACTGTCTGGTAAAACTTTTTAATGCCCTCAAAAATTTTGACTGTTTGTCAAGTAGAGCCTTTTTTTTATCGTGCGCAATATCCCCACGGATCCCCACCTCCCGCCGAAACCAGTGGAGGTGATTATGTCGGACTCGAACCGAGCAAAACGCACGCTGTCTTTGATTGCCGGAGGTGAGATTATACAAGACAATGCGTCCCTGGCAGTATTTTACCGTCTCTACCATGGTGAATGTTTTGATGAGCTCTTCCAATTAATCCCACCCTCCCCTTTCCTACACAGGACAACACGTGCAGGGCTTAGATGTCACTCGCATACGGTACAGAATATTCCATCAAGAACGAAGCGTTTCGGTATCTCTCACACCCCGGCAGACATGGGGACATCTTTTTTGAAATGACCCCCTTACCTTAATGATGCGAACCCTGGTGTCCCCATCTAGCCCTTGGATATGGGGATACGCACTTTGCGCTCCCGTAGTGGCCTGCTTTTGCTAGGGTGAAACTCAAGTAGAGTTGGAGTTCGTGTGTGTGTGTGTGTGTCTGTCGCATTGGTTGAGAAGAGCAGTTTATTGTATTTAGTAGCATATTTATGAAGCAATCTTACGTCTTGCTGAATTCTACGCTGGTCGTGACAATCATACCCTGTCGGTTTTAGAAGTTTTATTTGCCGCGGGTCAATCAGGATGAATAAATAACGTGAAACTGTATGTACTCCATTAGTGGATAAGGGACAGCTACCCCAATTAAGAGGCGTAATAGACTGCGCGATAAGAGATAAGCACGTAAAAGTAGCTAAGAAGAAGAAGGTTAAGAAAGTTTCTTTGCTGTCGGTTATTAGCCGCGGTATTCTATAGGGCGGAGGTACTTCCCCGATCGTAATACTCTATTAGGACGCGGAATACCGTCATGTCCTACCTTCAGTTGTTAGATGTTTTAGGGTTTTGGCCTACTGTTTTGCTGATACGCTAGCCAGACGGGTTGGTACAAAGTTTTATATGATATGGTCTGCGCAATTTTCAGTTTGGCACCTATGACACCCTTCGGATGAGATAGGGACTACAAAATCTACAACTAATTTATTATTGGTGATTAGGTCATACTTAGTTTCGATATCTTCGAAGATGCGTCAAAAAGCATAAGTCTTCGCAAATTAGTAGATTGACCTCATATAATAGTTACATCTACGCTTGATAACGCTCGTAGCAATAGTTAAAAACTCGCCAAGGCTATAGATAAGACAATGAATTGAATGTGTACGGAGATAACTGTAAATTGGCTAGTGTAATTAATTAACGAATAATAATGGATCTCAAGATGTGAGTGAGTTTCGTAAGATTATTTGCTTGGAATTGTGCTAGAACTAGTCCTCGAACTCACAAACGGAAAACTTATTTTTTCTTTTTACTTACTTCTGAAAAGAATGTACCTATGTAACCAATCAGATTCAACTGAATTTTTGACAATGAAATTTCGACATGGAGTAGACATATCGGCACAAATAAATAAGATCTGAAAAATCCTCACTCAGCTAAACATTACAGATAAAATAACCCAGACTTCTACCTAAACTACGAGGTAATCTAATAATAAATTTTAAGACCTATAAATATTTTCAAATTAATTTAGTAAAAATACATTATTCCCGTAATTAGGTCAGATTCAGCGTTGCAAAGAGGCTGTGGCAAACAAGATTAGATACCAAACACAAACATGGGCTGATAGCCGAACGTCTACCTGCGCATGCGCTGCTTACCGAAGAGGCTAATTTAGTAATAATATGAATTATGAACTTGGTTGCGTTGCGTCTATAGACAGAAATGTTTATTAGCTGTATTTAGGAATGAATAGGATAAGAGACCCTCGGCATTAGTCTAGTATCGTGTAAATAACAGGAATGTTTTGATATCACACCAAAAACTTTCTTTTGACTTCATGAGTAGCGCGTGAGCTGATAATATTGTTGTTTGTTTAATTTACAGTTTAGAAAACCTACAATTATTATTCTAAGTAGATACAATGAATATTGTTCATCATTCTCTGAACCTTTTTCACAACTCAGTTGGGGTCGGCTTTCCAGTCTAACTGTGATGCGGCTGAACTTCGATATTTTCCGTAAAGCGACTGCCATCAGATCATACAATGAAAATTGATGTGATGACCAATTACAAGTTATTACACAAACCAAAGTTAATATACGATATTGCTAATAAATGAACAAAAGCACATTTGAATGATCTTCTAGCATTATAAATTTGGAACCTTATAGTAATTTTCAAAAGTAATTCAAAATTTAAACATAACTAACAAATAGTAAACAAGAGTTACAAGAGTAAAGAAGAGCAACATTGCAAGAATCCTCTGCCGCACCATTAAGTCTTGGAATTCCTTGCCAGCTCACGTGTTACCCTCCTACAGTCCGGGGTCCCTTTAAGCGGGGCGTGAAAATGCTGAATGCCATAACATTGTAACACTTTACGTGTTTGTAATGGTGACCCTCGTTCCTGAGACTTTGCCTTGAGCTTACAACCAGACGGGGTGAAATCAAATTGACGTGTCCTAAATAAAAAAACATATTTTATTAAAATTAATAAATAACTTTTGATATTTTATTGTAGGGTTGACAGTGAACGCCTGATTAACAAGCATTAAATAATTCTGAAGCTTTCTGGGGCTAAATACGAGTATATTTTCATCAATTATTTGGACAACTTAAGCTCCAACTAAATACAAAATTCCTCAGCTCATACTCGTAGTATCAATAAAAATGGCCTTCTGTTTGTACATGACGTAAGATCTGAATTCTTTTGTATGTAACTTGGACAGTTTGCGAATTACATTCCAGGTCACAACTTTAAACCTGACTCATCGTTATTGAACAAAACTATTCTAAACATCAAAATGCTTTTTCTTACTCATCCGCTTGCTGAAATTTTGCTATTCAGTATTAGGGGTTTATGTTAATGATTGGGTTCATTCATCGTAAACAATTAACGATGTGGTTATTTTTGAAAATCTATTAAACTAGGTCAGAATTTGTAAAGTGTTTGTTTCTTAATTAATAAACAAAATACGAGACAGCTTCATCTAAGATATAGATATTGTTATTTCTATAAAGTTATGTTCTTTGTGTTTTGAACTTTTTACCGTACAGAAAAATATCTAAATCTGATCCTAATCTGATCCTAATCTGAATCTTAAGGATCAGGTCCTTAAGAAGGTTTAGGTAATTATTTCACTGTATTTTTTTCGAATTTATTATATTATTTGCATCTTATTCTTTGCCTGGTAAGAGATATTACGCACAATTTGCTAAATCAAATTTAAGAAAAACAACTATGTGGGTATCATGTCTTAAAAATTAAGTCAGTATTTAAGTGAAGAGTTTAATTTTACCTAGCAACAAAATATTTCGCAATCTTATCTCAAATTCTTGCGCTAATCCTTGCGTTCATAAATTCTTCTCCTCATACGTAATCATGCAAATATGAGCTCTAAAACAAATGTATCGTTTGGTGTGTTACGTTTGAACAAATATTACTAAAACATTACAGGAATATTTTTCTCATCCTAAATTAACTTAGTTTTCTACCTCGAGGTGTTAAAAAATGACACCAGATTGGTTTAGTCACATTAATGGTCATGAGAATTTCAGAAACCATAGGGTCTTTAAAAGATCTCAAATGAATACCTACAAATTACAAGTCTTTAGTTATAGCAGATTGAATTCTGTGCATTGAAGGTAATATAAAAAATGTAGGAGAGTAATTACAAATATATATAGCTAGACGAAATGCGTATAGAATGTAACTCGTCTTGCTGAATCTAAATTAAATTTGCATTGGACTATAAACTCCTTAGCAATGAGCAGGTTTTGAATACCCCGTGTTATATTAAAGACATCATAGAACGAATAAACTGAATGAGTAAACTATATTACCGCACACAAACTTTTATCTATATAAGCTTAGCAGTTATCAGGATAGAGTAGGCAAATGAAAATTTAATTACAGGCGGCGAGTAGAAAAGATTGCAAGATTGTATTTAACTGTACAGATTATGGTAGATCTGTGAAATTTGTGGTTACATGTTTGCTCTGATTTAATAAGTTTTTATCAGAAGGTGAACGCGCTTCACACAGTTGTTGAATATTTTTATGTAAAGTTGTTGACGGCCGGTTGGTGACGTAATGGTGATAACATCCATCTGCGGGGTGAAAGAACCTCAGGATGACAAATGGATGTTAAAAAGGGGGTGTTATATGTTTAGGTACTAGATGAAGCCCCCGGCACCGCCCGCGTAGATGACGATTTACACGATTTTTACTCAAATATTCAGTTCTACTCAATGAATTGCGATAAATCAAACATACAATTTTAAGTTCTTTTTTACATACCACTTAGGTAGCAGACAAGCATACAGTCCACCTGGCTGGAATGTGTATGGAAAGTGGTTGCCGTGGCCCGTGGACGTGCGCGACACCAGGAGAACCATGCTAGTGGTACCGAGCCAGTAAGTACATTTTCATAATCCATACTGTAGTCGCGTATGAAAACCCTAGCAGGGAGTTCGTTTCTCAGCTTGAGCCTGCGTGGGATGAAGTTCCTTTCATACCGTAGAGTGCGCATATATGAGAGAGTCTTTCAGCCTATGGTAAGCGGTGGGATTATAGAATGTCCAACCGAAACATTTTCATAAATAAAACCACATCAAAATTCGTTCAGTAAATTTTGCGTCTATAGTCCCGATCTAAGTATTAAGGATGAAGGTGACACGAAAAGCATGCTCTACAGCTTGTTATTTAGATAACCATTGTTTGGTAACGAAACGTATGCAGTTTTGCGTTTCGTTTCAACGCCTACCATCAGACGCACAGAGATCAGACGCATTGTGCACTCTTTTACCGACTTAGTAGTATTAAATACGTAGCTACTAGACAGCCATTCATCATATTTAACAATATAATTGTTCTAACACAGCCTTCTGAAGCCCATAAATTCAAATAATTGCTAAGCAATAAAACTAAAGCCTACATTGTATTGTTGAAGTTCACGCCTCCATGCGAATGTATCAAAAACACATTTGTGAGATCTACTTGTATAATTGAGCTACCTCTTAAGTAAATTGGACATCACCATGTTTGTTTTAGATAGCTTAATGTTACTCAATTCATCGATTTAATTGAAGCCAAGGTCGGGCCCAAAATGCTGCCCTGAGGCATTCCGTAATGTATAAGAACAATTTTAGTAACACATGTCGAATAATGTCACAGGTGTACAACAGTTTGATTTCAGAGTGTAGGTGCTGAAATATTATTATGCATGAAGAAATGTAGAGGTACTTTAAACTACGCGTGCACCATTTTAGCAATTAACTACATAAAACAATATATTGAATGATTTGCACAATGCGGTTCACTTTATTTTTCATCTAAAATCTGTTAGAATTCGTATTAATGGTAGAGTAAAAAATCATAGCTATAGTTTTTTGTAGAGTCATATTCAAAATATGATCAAAAAGCACAAATAGACATATTTTTAAATAGTAATAGATTACGTTATACGATGCTACAAATTGTTACAATCAGTTTGACGAATAATCGGGTCGTGTAATACGTTGCGATCATACCTAACACTGCAAAACCATGCTTGTTATTATCAATTTAGTTAGTTCCCAGATCAGATATTTATAGCTTCAGTATGTTCCCAATCGCACATCTGGTAATCCCTGCAAACAGTTAGGGTACTAAGTAAAACAAAGATACGCGTGACGTAAGTGCATAGCTTATTTAGATTGATCCGTCCGAAGGTCAACTCATGAATTAAAAGGTTCGTGACTAAGGGAGGTAATGCTTTTGTGAACTGTTACGTGATATCGTTAAGATAGCATACTGTTTCGTTCTTTTTTTTTCAAATTGATGGTAGCACGCTTTTTCCGGCATTAATAAGCTGACCAGGTAAGTATTAACATTCAGTTAAATATTGAGTAACACTTTTTTCAACACACTTGCTCATAAAGTGACTTTTATTTCACTGCAATTATAGCAAGTGAGTTATAGATTTTTTTTTATTTTGTTGGGTGAGTTACTTTGTTCTTAAAAAAGTTGCGATATAAAACGATCGTGTTCAATAGTGCATGTAATGATGACACGTGTGTATTGGTGATTACCAATTTCGGCTGTCTCAATAGCGCCTCAATGGTAATCACCAACTTTACACACTCGTACCATAATGTGCTAAAATACTAAGGCTATCGGTGACTTTTCTACTAGCCTTTCTTGTGTGCCATTCGTTGTATTCCTTTACATTTTCACACCTTCCTAATATCGCGTGCTATGGTCTGATGTAGCAATTACCTCTCGTCGAGGTATGCTACTAGCTGGATTTGGCCTAGCATTAATTTATACAAATAAGGAGAGTTTTCAGTTCACTGCACCATCTCGTAGTATATGTATATCTATTGTCTTCTATACACCCGATGTATAGGAGACAGCAGATTTACCTTATTATTGAACCAAATATTTAAATACCCGTTCAGTTCCCAATCAAATCAGAGCAGCGTACTTACCAATTCGAGTAAGAAACCGACTAGAATCAAACATTATACCAAATGTGACGCCTACGCACTCCGAATTGAGATTGGTCAGAGCCGACCACTAAAATGGTAGTTGTGTATCGGTGAGAAAATCAAAGGCGAGCGATCAATCTCTTGTCAAACTAATAATGGGTATAATAGGGATGTTGTGTGCTAGTAATTGTTGACCATTCAGCTATGATGTAATGTAACATTATGTTGCTAAACCTCTGTTTGGTGTTGCTCACAGTTTGTTTTGACGTCAGTTTTTTGCATTTTTGGTATAATTAATCATCGTCCTTAAACCTGCATAGTGCATCTTTGTTAGAAATGTTTTGAAGGTTCTTGAAACTGAGACTCGTACCCAGTCACCTTCTTATTGGTATTATAAACCTCACGTAATATGCAAATTAAGATAAAAAAAATACTTTTTTATTGTCATTTTAAGTGTAATAGCTGTACTCGATTGAGATTATCAGCAGATAAAAAATTGTCAAATTCACTAGTTATCTACTTCTTTGTAGTGCTTACTTCAATATCATAGTTTTCTATTGTATTACATTCTTGAGCTTTGAGTAATTGAGTTACACGCGTTGATTACAACTTGACAGATCTGGTTAATTTTACCCGGAAAAACCTCAAGGATATTTATATGTTAATTTATATGATAACTTAGTATTTTGCAAAACGCAATTTCTGCGTAAACTACAGCATTTTTTTTTCTGGGTATTTTCCATTAACCATTTTTATAACATTAAGACATTCGATTTAAAACTTATAATGATTTTTGAAGAGTTTCACCATTTCCCTTTTTTATGTGGATTGATTCCTAACTTCTTTTTCTCATACATTTAAGTAGGTTAGAGAATGCCCCGCTAGAGCATCAGAGAATCTACTAAACAAGTAATTAATAAACGTGTCCTCGTAAATACAATTAAGTTAATGAAGAATGCATCTTACATCACGGTAGTGGACAAATGAATTTATTGGTGTATGTAAATGAGCGCTATTCAATTAACAGTGGGGTATCAGCGCAAGACGCGGTGCGCCGGCGCCGGGCGAGCGACCACAGAACAGCCTAATTGCCCAATTTATACCTGTTGAATCTTCGTATCTGGAGCATTTTTACTTACTTTATAATATAGGCTATACTTTTCTTTTGCTCTGTTTCTCAATCAAATATTATTTTTCTATTGAAACAGAACATTAATATGTGACCAGTCCTTTACAGGGGATACTGTCTTGAGATTTGACTTTTTGCTATCTAAATTTATGAAATTAATATTTATGCCTGATCATAAAAAAAATCATAGTCATAAAAAATAATCCTGCAGATATATCTATTTATGGTCATAATTATCCCTTGTATCTTATTACTTGGTGTTCACCAAATTTATTTAGGGCTGGATTAAATTTGGAATAAATGCCATAGTCTGTATCCGATGAATTGACTGGATCTTGAGTATGTTAGAGTAGTGAAGTAATAGTAGCAACCTTGGAGTGAAAAATATATTTGTGAAGCCATGAAGTGTGGGGGGTTCCGGTGGATAATAAGACACACGTCTTTACTCAGAGACACCTTTAATGAGACTCCTCTGAACCATCCATAACAGGAATCAAGGATGTTCCAGTCTTTATATCAAAATTCTCCATATTTGTATAATGATTGCTATCTACTTCAATAGGTAAATTGTATGAGCAAATTTTACCATACACATCCTCAATTTTTCCTCTCAAAATATCATAAATGTACTCGGCCTCTTCTAAAGAAAGATTCTTTTCGAGAATAAGTCTTATAATTGTTTCATAAGAAGAATATAACTCCTTAGCTCTCGTTATATATTTAGTAACATTATCTTTATATTGTAGCCTCCTCGTAGGGCCTAACTTTCTTAATGTTATTTGAATATGTAATAATTCATTAAAAATAGTCTCTAGATCTTTTTCCATTAAGATCTTCAATAAACACAATTAAAGAAATATACCTCCCTCACTGAGAGGACCAATGATCCAGCTATGGGAGTCGAAGCTTTGGTAGAGATCCACATCGTTAACTCTGCAACTGAAGAGAGAAAGAAAGAAAGAAAGAAAGAAAGAAAGAAAGAAATATTTATTTGGTGCAAGGTGGTCACAAAGATAACAATAACTAACAATATAATAAACAGAGTGGCTCACAGATACACCAAAAAGGTGTCCAGTTCCAGAGAGGGTTGGTGGTAATGACAATCTCATACTAACAGCCGCCTGTGGAATTGGTTGTTGTTTTACCGCCTGTAATAAGAATTGTTCGACATGACACGATGCCCACACCTACTATTTATCATCGCACCGCTCACCACGGGCAGGGACTTCATTCCTCACACATCACTACTCCCGGAAATGTGCTGTGTGGTATGAAAATGCGGTGATTTCTGTAAAATTTACGAGTATTATCAGTAGATACCATATCAATCATTATAAATAATAACTTTTCTACCACCAGGTACTTATATGTAATAATGACAATATGAGTCACATACGAATAAAAGCATCATGAAATTATACTACAAAAGTTCTGCATCGTAAGCTATATAAAGTTTAATTATCGGTTACGAAACAATAAAGCGCAATGATAATAGTTGTAAGTAAAGCAACAAACACTTCGGTAAAGACAACACTAATAGCGTAACGGAAGCACCATAGATCTAAGTGGTTGGGTAAACGTGCGCGTGCGCCTGTAGGGATCGATGATAAAGCTCGCAATTTTAGTTGTCAGTCGGGAGCGCGCCGCGAAGCGAGACGGTACTCCCTTTCGGTCCGCACGGGGTCCGTGCGCGTTTTGTCACCCATCCGGTCGATCATCATCTACAAACGAACACTGCTCTAGCTCATCACGAACTGTATTCTGGTGACCCTCCAGCGAGGAATCCAGTGGCATGGTAATTTGTGACAATAATTCCATCAGGATAATGTTGATTTAATTTTGTTACGGACGGATCCTGGGTGTTTGCCGCCTATTGTCTCTTGACTAGAGATTGGTATTGTATTACGTAATGTGTATTAAAAAATATTCTATTTTTAAGATCTCTTTATATCCATACAACATATACATTTATTAAAATTATTCACTTTAAGTCAAATGAATATTAGTTTCTAAATAATTCATTTTTGTATAAAGACATACTAATGCCATGGATATCTTAATAGATTAACGATAACTTAATGCAAAAAAATCTCATTTGGAATATATGTTTAAAGCCAGGTTGTATTTCTCGAACTATTAACTCGATTCTGATCACTTTGGCTATTGCAGTCTAAATTTGGTAGAACAGTCGACATAATGCCTACATCCTCAGTAAATAGGGCCAGGGTTAAACGTTGGTCAGCGATGTGTCCCTTATCAGAGTAGGAACCACACGAAGGCTAGCCGATTTGCGCAATCACGCCGGACCATATCACGTCCGTCGCTAAATTCACATGTGTGGAAATATGCTCTCCATTTAATTATAATATTTACTTGTACCACTTGTTCCCACTACTATGTTCTAAGTAGCAAAGTACTAACCCTTCACGTCACTTCTACAGATTTATGATGTTATGTTAAAATATTGAACTGCACTAGACTTTTAATATTCAACACATGTTATTGTTAAAACTGCTCCTACTCTTAGTGTAAATTGATTTGCATTTTTAATGTATTTTTTGTCTTAGATGTTTCTATCATGACGAGCATACTTAGTCCTAAGTAATAGCATAAACGCGAAACTAAATTAGTTTGTTACTCTTGCACACGAATAACTATTAGATGCATTAAACTGAAAAATTGTATATATACAACCGAGAATAGAGCAAGGACTACTGTTAATTGTGAGTCGATGGAAAGAGATTGGCGGACTATAGTTATTACATCTTGTCATTTACGAAATTTAAAATGAGTTCTTTCTACACCTCAGTAGATTGTGCTTAAAAGTTTTTAAAAGGTACCACAAAATAAACTTTATCATGAAAAGTAGCATACGGTGTTAAAGGATATTTTAAGCAAGAATAGTTAATATCATCGATGTTAAATATCTATTTAATTTCAAATATGAATCAATTTGATGACTATCTGATAGCTTGCACGATACAGCAACAACTTTATTGAACTTTAGTGCATGTTCTACGCGTCGAGCGGTACGCGACAGTTGTATTAATCAAGCTCGATATTACGATGTCAGATTCCTCGCCTCAGGTGTGTCAGACAATATACATTTCCATTTGAATTCTAATCCTCTAGCTCGGAGGTGTTTCAACTGTAACAATTTGCATAGTGCGTACGTAGTCCCTCGACCGGTCGGCATTGGCCCTGCATTTACCGGCTAATTCCCTATTGTGTTTGTGCTTTTACAGTTCGTCGTCGTGAATTACAACTAGCACTTATCTGTCGTCGGGCTATTAATGTTACGAGACAATTACTTATTATGTCACCATCAATTCGCGTGCTTTGGATTTATGCTTGTACAAGCTAAACCAGGCCACGCTTCACTGTAATTCTGTATTGGTACTTTGTAACATAGGTTCTATTTAGGTTTTAAATAAATAATTACAATTACGTAGCCCTCTGAACCAAACATTCTCACAATCGAGTCACCAAAACACACTTTAATCTTCAAATTAAAAGGTATCTCTATATATTTTTTTAGTCTAACATGGAAAGTTAGACAAAGATTTTTTCAGTTGTAATATTGGCAGATATGTAGGATCATCCTTATAGTAAATATACAAGCATATGAAAAATCCTTGCGCTAGTCCAATCGTAACCTTTTCGGAGCTTCGAAGCTTCTACCTCGGAACCTAGAGTCCGCTTGCCTGCTTTTTCTCTTCCACTTCTCACGGTCTTGCACATGTCATCCTCAGAAATCCGATTGTCAGTAAGAAGTTCATGAAAAACATGACGAAAGTTTTGCATTTACAACCGCGAGTAAGAAAGGTTAAGCAAAGTGTGTTGAATCAAACTGAAAACATTTATTTACTGAACATAATTGCCTGATTCTAGACAGACGTTATTGAACTGCTAAGGTCAAAAACTTGTGATGACGGATTTTAAGTGTAACCTACATTTTCACAAAGACTGGTGGCACCGCGAGCATCGTCTGCACAGCTGGTGCAAGTCGCTTTGACACCAATTAAACAGATGTTAGTATAGGTTTTGTTTATTTTTTCAATACGCCATTATGAAAGCTATATTTATCGTCATTGATTAGATTTGAATTTTATGGTGTGCATCCCTTGATTCCTGTCTATGATAAATAATATTAGAATAAGATTATAATGTTTTTCCTAAATCTATTTGTCCAATAGAAAGCAAATAATTGTAATCTAAGTGGCGTAAAAGAAGAAAGTATAAAGATCTGAAAGTTTTTATAAATGATAGGCATCAAAAAATGACTGCACCTAATACCATTATCGTAGATGAATTTAGAAATTTATTTAGAACATCAGAGTTTGTGTGCTTTGATAATTTGTTTACGAGAGGCAGGAGAAACAAAGGAGATTGTGAATGGAAAGTGATACGTATAATCGAATGCACAGTTCTGAACATTCATTTAGTGCCGAAAAAGATACGTTGATTCGACGCCCTCATAATCTGTTAAATTAATTTACACCAGTGAACGTTAACTTTATGAAAGTATGTACAGTAAACGCCATATAGATGAGTTCATTGCGCATTGTCTGTGGGGTGAAGCTAATTGATAGAAATAATCAGACAGATTATCAAGGATCACGATGAGTAAATCGGACAAACGGAAAAAAGGTGAATAAGTGAGTACTGTACGACGACATGCAGAAAAAAAATTAAATTCTAAATCTTTTTGCTAATTACGATTGTTATAAAGGTGTTCAGTACATGCTCAGTAAAGATATTACAAAGGTTCGGTTCAGAACATAGGAATCAGAAGGACTGGCTAGTTTTCATGATAGATTTAATGGGAAGAAGCTCGTAAAGTGTATATGACAGTGTTAAAAGACGTTCGTCTGTTTTCATAACTGATTTTTGATAACGAGCTATGAACTACCCCGGAGAGAGAAAGTAACAGATAAATCTATGCAAAGTATTACACAGTATGAATATTTTAAAAAGTGCTGCGTACAGATTTAGCTTACTTAAGTAAGTGTTACACGTGTTCTGCAAATTCTAACTAACAATTTAACGAGGTGTCACTTGGCATAGCACTTCTTTGGTATTTTAGATTGTGCTACCGAAGATGGTTTCTTTGCATTTTATGTTCAAATCATATAAAACTGCTATAACTAGAGTCAGTGGAAATTAAATTTTTGTTTTAAATAAAGTTAATTTAGTTAACATAACAAGCGTTTAATGAATTCGCGTTCTTTATGTTAAAGAATTGTTGTGGTTTTAGTTATTTTGCCACGATACCTACTTTTCCTCATTTATGAAGTGTGTAAGAGTCACTGTGGTCTATTAATTTATTTATAAGCAACGCGTACCTAATTCTAAAATTAATAAATAACTAAAATTCCAAGTTTTTGATTCATTGCACGTTAGTGTTCAAGCATTAAAAAAGTCGTTTCTTTTGCCTTAATAGTATTTTTAATTTGTTCCTTTTCAATTTTCTTATTTATATCATCATTAAGCAAACTCACCTGATCGATCATGAAAACTCTACCAATATAACGATTATCCCAATTATTATTCAGATCAATATTCATAAACCAAGTATCGATACTTAACAACATAACATATAAAACTCAATCTCAATCAAATTATATTGTTAGAATAAAGTCGTTCCTATATTTTGATTACTAACTTGCTTCAAAATAGGTAATTAATCTTAGTTAGACAGTAGTCCTCGGAAGTTGCTTAGATCATCTCATTGAATTAGATCAGCCAGCTATATTTCTCCCAAACCGAATGCTGTAAGCTATCGTGTATTCGCAAGTGCATCAGCGTAAGTGGCTCTTTGATCGTTCTGAAACACACACCGGCTGCATCGCTTCCTAGTTGACGTATGAATGTTCTCTTTATGATTGAAGTAGGCTGATTTGTTACATGCGTATACAAGCCTATTGCTCACCGCGTTGATTGGATGAGGGCAGTTTGTTTGGGTAGAAGTGGATTGCAAATGTACAAGTTATATTTTTATTGCCATTTAATCTGCTTATTTGTTGATAATGTATCATTCATCAATTATTTACGTTAAGTAGTTGAACTTACGATCACTCGTAATCCAATGGTTTTAAACTCGTGTTAGACCCATTTGAGGCCTCAATAGATATTTTAAAACAGTTTTTAAGTAACGCATATTTTGATTTTATTTAGGAAAAAGTTGAAACCTATATGAGGTTTCAACTTTGACCTCAGGGCGTACCCCCGGGTTATTAATTGGGTTCCGTACCTTTTTGAAACGTTTTAAATAATATTTTTTATACTCAGGCAGGAACTTTGTGGTTGCGTGCGCCAGTATCCGTGTATATATAAACTATAGGTAAACTAGGGCATTTTGAAATTAAAATTCCTTTACATCAGTTTTTAATTTTATTCTACAATGAACGATAATAATAACTTATGTCTAAAAGTAATTTTCTGTAAAAATGACGGATATTCATAATCTCGGTTAACCAATAAACCCAACAAGGGATGCTTGCGTTGAAACAATCAATACTAGAGCCGCCGACCGAAACCTTACAAACTGCTCGTAATTCACACACTAAGTGAAGTTAATATTTCACGCCTGATGGCTGCCTTGCTAGTCTGCTATTAATATCTACTAATCTGAATAATAAGTGTAGTGATTATAGTATTACGCTGCTAGGACTGACGTATATTATCAGCCACCCTAGACAAGCGACAATTTATTTGCCGAAGAGCATAATATTGAGCAAAGTACGGGATTGGACGCTTGTGACGCTTATGACGGTCGTAAACATATATCACTCCCATACATCATTCTATTCGCCCCCTAAAATTTAACTACACGTCCTGATCGACTACCTGATCTCGTGGGGGGTGGACACACGGAAATAACGGAAATAAGTTTACTGGCGTGGCTAAGGTGGCTCTGGAAGATTTTCTTGTAAACCTTGACATTGGCGTCTCGACATTAATAACTTTGTATTAAATTTACTTTGCCATTGACGAAATTTCGGTGAATTTGCTTGCAGAAGAAGCCATTTTAAGAAGGAGAAGAAGAAGATCATTCTATTCTAAAGATGGATCGAAAATGTGCTTAAAAAGAGCTCTATCATACATAAAATTGAATGAATCATATACAAAGGCGAATTTAACTCACCATGAAATCTCTCCCAGCAAACCTTTGAGTATATCTAATAAGAATCTGTCTTTTGAGGACCGTACGGTATGTAACGGTGGTGGCCGGTTCATATCTACCAATATATCGAGCTTCACTCATAATCAGTTCTCTTCCAGCAAGACTTTCAGTATTCCTAATTAGGAATCTGTCTTTTGAGGATAGTACGGGATATAACGATATAGAACGAGTTCAAATAAACCAATATATCGAAACAATCCGCGTACTTCAGAGGCTCGTAGTGATAGTCAGGTCCAAGATCCGTGCCAATAGGTATACAATACAAACATATAGTGGTCATAAGACAAACCTACTGTAGTATGTATGGCGATTTTTAAAACATATAGGACTATAACAAAAAAACATCTGTGGCATTTTAGTTATTGTGGCGGTTTAGGTAGGTAAAAGGCATACAAACTGGTCTAACTATAGAACTTCGATATTGCTAGGGGGTTGCAACGGTCAAATGACTGTCGCTTCGAAAATATTGAAGTTCAGCCGTTTAACGAGACACAAAGCCGATTCAAAGGCAGTTGGAAAAAGTCTCAACGAAGGAAGACTTTCCATAGTTATCGAGGAGGAGTATATTATTTGCGCTGCTTTCCAAGTAATTTGTTGTGCCGGAACCAAGTTGTTATCGATACGGTTCAGTATATTGTTGTTACTATTGAGAATCAGTAAAATTCAAGTTAACCGATAAAAATAACCGATGACGGCTGTAAGTTACGTTACGTTGTGTAGATAAAACATTGCAAATAGATGTCAAGTACGATTTCATTCAAAATTTAAGAACACAGAATCGATAATAATACTGACGTAGTACTGTTGCCCTCAGAAATTGCTGGGCACTAAGAAACTCAGAAATTCTTTGCATTGAAATAAGAACACTAACAAATTATGATTGGTAATATTGGTTCGTAATTTTCAGTATTACAATCTTTGGATGTTTGTTATATAGATATAACAAACGTTAATCTGGGGAAACACAACTCTACAGAACACAAGAACACATACATGGTCTATAGCTGACTATCCTTACCAAGTAGGTATCTATAGTTAACCTTACTCAGTTTCATCCAAATTCAAAAACTATTACAAGAAAATAAAATACCATTTATGAAGAAAGGAGTATCGTACATATAATAAACTTCGTGATATTAAATTGTGACCAAAACACATAGTAATAATAAATAAGTGAAAGAAATGGCCTTGACCTAATTGGTTATCGCGCAGCCCTATTGAGTCAGTTTCGTCATTCCTATTGGCTTATCCTAATGTGACCCCAAAGACCTCAGATACTACGAATACACTAAATTATATTTTCACAGAAAAAGTTTACATTTGAAAATAGAACGTTGTGTTAATGATATGACTAATACTAAATTTCTTTTTAATTTTTTGTTTTTAATGTCAAAGTGTTGCTCTATTTTCTGGCCTAATATTGCTGTCAATTCAAAAATAGAAAAAGATTTTTTTTAAACATGTGATTTGCTGTTTGTCTTGGGAAAGCCTGGTTACTGTAATGATTAAAATATTGCCTATCTTTGCTTGCAGTTGTACATAGTCAAAGGTGTTATAACCCTTAACTCATGATATCGGAATGTGGACACCTTAAATTAATTAGTCCACGCGTTCTAATTAACATTAGTGTCACGCATTCGTAGGCCAATGGCAGTACAGCGTGTGTTCGTTGCCCGTGCGGTGTTTACCTGGACAGATCCATCAACATGATGGATGTATAACGACATAGTTCTTAACTTTTATTTTGCAACCTAATGAGGTTACTCTTATCGACTTTATGTCAGTTTTTGTGATAGTGATGTCCTTTTTCATCTAATTATGACACGTTGGTAAGTGTAGTTTTTGTTTTTTTTTGTCAATACGAATGTGTCATGCATTTCTGGTTCAAGTAATTAAATACAAATTCTCTTACAATATTACTGTAGGTAACATTTGTTCATATGTTTTGAATGCCGCTGAGTCATTAAAGAAAATAATTATGATCGGTGGTCTGAAATATTGCTGTTGTTCTAGGTTATATAAGGATATCTATGTAGGTGGCATTTCCTTTTTAACTTTTACTTATAGGTACTTAAATGTTTAAGTTTCTTCATAAATTATATTGAATTTATGTTGATGTTCGTTTCAAGATTTTAACTTGATTAAATTAGGCCACGAACATAGTCAACAATATAAATTAAATTTGGAACTAGGTACTTACGTATCGAGTTCTATTTTGTTTGAAATAATAAAACAAAAATAAAAGGCAGTATAATAATACTGTAACAAGGGATGGGAGTTACAGTCGCGTTTACACTATTACAAACAGAATATGAATTCAAGCGTAATTTAGCTTAAGCGTACATACTTAAGGCTCTTCAACATTTGGAGAGGCCTATGTCCAGCAGTGAACTGTGATTGATTTTATTTAATATTAAATTTGAAAACGGAAGCATTTATTATAACATACATTAGTAAATAACGATCACTTATTATAAAAAGTATATCTACCACAGGGTTATTGAAATTGAATACGCTAAGTATTGAAGTTACATGTGTTATAAATAAAAAAATCATTTTCAGTTAACAATATTTTTTAGGAACATGGTGTGATAATTATGTGTAATTTTATTATACTTTAGAAACTTACTAAACGATTTTTATCAATCGGAAAAATTTAACTGCATTAAATTAATTATTTATATTTAATAGCGGAACCGGAAGAACCGCGGTAGCCTAGTGGTGTGGGTAATGGACTGCTGAGATGAGGTCTCGAGTTCGATCCCAGGTTTACCATGGCACACACCAATGACTTTTCGATGCTTTTCGAAGTTATGTGTGTATTTGTCGCAGGGTTATAAGTGCCCTGTCAATGGCAATAGGCTAGCCACCGGGACCTAAGCATAAGCTGGCGAAATATTATAAAGTATAATAAAAGCATTGTACATAATGTACATAATTCGTGGCACGTAACATCATTTAGTACCTAGTTATGGTTAGAACATTAGTTGAAAGCTATACTTTCTTTTTTCTTTTCTTTTCTTTTTCTCCCACCTTCTGCGTAGCAGTCACGTGTACCTACTACCGCCACATTACAGAGGCTGTTAACTCTATAATAAAAGTCTTTACGGAAATATTATGACATAGAGAAGTAGAGTGTGTACTTAACTATGTAGCTCTACATTACGAGTATCAAGTACCTCAATACAATGCACAGCTGCTCAAATCCGTAGCACGCAATGTTGTAACGTATCGATATGTTAGATTGATTATCGATTTATAAATCCATCAATCATTCGATTCAATGTCAAATGTTTTGGCGCCTTGCTGTCTGGATGCATGCGAGTTTGTTGACCCCACTTTTTTGAACCGTATACTAATTAGTAATAGGTACTTAGTGGGACAGAAGTGTGATAGAAGAATACATATACTTACATAAAACTTACGGGTAAGAAAGTGACTTAGTATATTAACTCTGAACCCTACATATCAACTTTAGCCGGCTGTCATCAAAAGTGCATATATAAATTCGGTAATAAGGAGACTGTGCTATTTACACTAGTAATAATTATTTTATGGTTTCAATAGTGTTACTTTCATATCACTTTTTTAAGATTAAATTAACCGAAATGTTTAATATTCTCCCTAAGACCTAAATTACTTGTTACGAGTGGGTTCACGTCGGCAGTGTAATGGTCAGGATTCCAACCCGTAACTTCTCGGCTGTAAGGCCGACAAAGCCATTGACCGAGTTATTTTCTATCCTAGCAATAGAGGTACCATTTTTATACCAATTACGTGGCAGACAAGTACACACTCCTGATGGACAGTGGTCATCATCGCATGCGAACATTTGTAACACCAGAGGTCTTCTCAGTAGATCTAACTAGCGAACCAGCGAAAGAATCAAATGATTTATTTAATATAAATTACAATATTTTTCACCAATATCATTGTAAAACTTTGACAATCATATGTGTTCCTTATGTGCCTAAACTGAATTAACGAAATTGATTCTTTGATAGACTCGTACTGACGACCCTTAGAAACCTTCTAATGTCCTTCTTAAGGAACGCCTTATTGTCGTCACTTGGAAACACCACAGTGCTGATATGGCAGCACTAATATAGGTGCAGCAGACAAGGAAACGGCCCTCATGATATTAAGATATAGATGATCTTGTAAGTTATATATTCTAGTGGGCATGTTATCGTATGTGAACCCGTTTTAAAGAACCATATAAATGCGTACTGCAGATCAACAAAAGCCATAAAATTTTATGATTATGTTGAACATAGCCCTGTACGACTAGAACGAGGGACTTCGCACTGGGACAATAAATATCTATTGTACTTATGTATAACTTTTGACACCAAAGCATACTTAGGTACCAACTGTAAATTTAACTGTAGTTTATTAAGAGCATCGTGTATATGCACTTAATTATACATATTAACCTAAACTTATGCAATGAAACATATTCATGCGAACAGATTTTAGCAATAGTGCTCACCTTCAACGTACGAAAAGCGGGTCCCGGGCTTCAATTAGAAGACCAAGTTGAAAAACTTTGCTATCATACGTCACAAATTTCAAATAAAATAATCGATAATATTCTAACTATGTGTTAGATGTTGAGTTTTTTGAATTATTTATACAAAAAGTTCAATAAATGTTACCAATAAATTATATAATAAAATCAATTAAGTGAACTTACCGTACGATATACGGGTTGTAATTAATGATTGTTCTCTCAAGTGCTGGTATAATTAAGTATTTAAATTAATGGCCAGCACAGCACCGCCTGGCCTGAGACCACCCTTTTGTGAAGAAGTGCCGACACAACACGTTCTTATGAAGAATGGCTATTTTGTATTCTTGTATACAGTTTAAATATTGTTGAAAAACTAAACATATTACTTAATATTATTGAAGTCATCAATTGAATCATATTAAAAAATTCTCTAACACAATAATTTATTTTGAAATATATTATTGTCTTTTTGAAACGGCACACACATATTTACATATATTATAATACAGTTGCGGGACGCTATGATGGATGACCGTTTTGACACGACTGTTATTGCTCGTTTTCTTTCTTTTTGGTGTGTGAAGTTTATATTCTTCTGTGTACATATTTTTCTTGTTTTTCTTTTTATATTAAGCGCACCAAAAAAGAGAAATTGAGCAAAACCAGTCGTGTCAAAACTAACGTTGTAGTTTACCGAACTATAGTAACATACCAAAATAATACATTTTCGTTTTTTTCTTCATAAAATCATGTCGAAGTATGCAAAATAACAAAAAAGTTATTTTTTTATTTTCATTTTTAATTGATTTTAATTTTACTGGTTTATTTGATTAATTTTACTTCTTTTTGATTGTATTTTATTGGTTTTAATTTATTCAATGTATACACTAAGCTGAGGCTAATTGTTACTAATATATGGATCAATTTTTATGCCAAATAAAATTTATTGAATTTAATTTAAAGTATTTTTGGAATTTATTCCTTCATCATTAGTTTCACTGAATTCTTTTTATTCAATTATAATACAAAAAAAAAATCAATTCGACCAATTTTAATAGCAATAGACGAATTTAAGTCATCTTTGAAGTGGTACGCAGCAATAAAATATTGAGAACCACTGGCGTGGTTCAAGTGGAATCAGCACCAATATCAACCAATCTATCTGCGCATGGGCAGCCTGTCGTGTCGTGCGCGTTTGCCTGTTGCATCGGATAGTTAGGAGCGGGCGGCGTGGCGCATGCCGCGTTAATAACCCTTCAATTGGGGGCACTCGCCCGCTTTTTGGGTGAGGGCCCATGCGATAGGCGACAGCGATTCACTTACGAAACGAATTTAATGGTTGAGTTTGACTGCAGTTATTGTAAGGCTAGTATTAATATTATTGTTTTGTGTAGTACTGCTACGTTTGTGTTTCTCCCATTTGGATAAATTAAACTGAATAGTTATCCGTAATATTTATGTCATCCTCATTTCAGATTAGATATAGTATTGTTGATAGATATATTATTGTTTCCCCTTCAGAGATGTGTAATGTGGAAAATTTGCGATCATGTGAGCAAATTTTTTGATTAAATTGTTTTCACCATCGTATTATGTTTAGCAACATTGCAAAATTAAAAAGAATACACACAATACCACAAGACATACATCAAATAATTATGAAATTAAAAAACACAACTAGTACAGGATATGACGGCATTAGTACCAAGATTGTGAAAAGTGTTTCTAACATCATTTCTCCCGTACTAAGCAATCTTGTCAACAATTGTATCGCACACGGTATTTTTCCGGATAAATTGAAGGTTTCAATAATTAAACCTCTTTACAAAAAAGATGATAAAGAAAATATGACTTCCTATAGGCCAATAGCTCTGGTGCCAGTATTCTCTAAGATATTCGAAAGAGTTATTCATAATAGTCTCAGCAACTACTTTGAAAAGAATAATTTGTTTACAGACAAACAAAAAGGATTTCGTAAAAATAAATCTATAAATGTAGCCATATATGACTTTTTAAAAACTATTATTTTTAAAATGGATAAAAGACAGCCAGTTCAAGCATTATATATGGACATGACAAAAGCATTTGATTACGTGGACCATAAAATTTTAATCCAGAAATTAAATACCTACGGTATTCGAGGAAATTTGTCTAATCTACTGGAATCGTACCTCATAAACCGGCAACAAACCACAATAATAAATAAAATATGTAATAGGAACATGACTGAGATTTCATACAAGTCGGACGCTAGAACAATAAGATACGGAGTACCACAGGGAAGTATACTTGGACCACTTTTGTTTATCATTTATATTAATGACTTCCCATCGGCCACATCATTTCCAATGATTATGTACGCCGACGACAGTACGGTCGTATTCGATAGCGACTTTCCTGATACCAAAGATTCAGTAATAAATAAAAATATTGCCTCTCTGATTGATTGGTTGGAAACAAACAATCTTAAAATTAACCTAAATAAAACTAAAATAATGGATTTTAATCAAAGAGTAAACAGGGCAAATTTAGATATAAAATATAACGATATAAAAATAAATGACATTAAAGTAACGAAATTTCTGGGCCTACAAATTGAAAGCACTCTGCAATGGAACGCACATATTGAGATGGTGACCAATAAAGTACATCAGCATGCATATGCGCTGTACATGTTAGGCAAAACTGTAAACAAAGAGGCAGTGCTAACAGCATATTTTGGATTAGTCGCTTCCACCTTGAGGTATGGAATCATATTTTGGGGTAATGCAACCGGTAATGATCTAGTGTTCAAAGCACAAAAACGATGTATTAGAGCCATATGCAAGATTAAGACCACTGAAACATGTAAACCATACTTTATCAGTCTGAGGATACTGACGGTGCCATGTTTGTACATCCTTGAAACAGTTATGTTTGTGAAGCTGAACTGGGAGAAATTCTCAGTTGTAACCAGCAGTCGTAGATCCGACAAGTTATGCCTCGTGTCAGCCAGAACGGCCCTACTACACAAAAGTATATTTGTTATGGCGCCCAAGATCTACAACAAACTACCTAAAGCCATAAAATCTAGCGAAAACATGCTGATGTTTAAAAGGGAGGTACAAGCATTCTTGCTCGATAAAGCATACTACTCAATTAATGACTATCTCAGTGACAAGGACATTTAATTTAATTTATATTTTTTTTTGACTATTTTATTTTCTGACTAAATTTTCTTTTTATTTTATTATTTTTGCTGCAGTCATTGACATAACTTATTTAATTGTTTGACATTTTTAATACTACTATTTCGTTGACCTTGCATGCATCGATACTTTGTGATAAAATTAAAATATTTGTACATCACACAATGTGGTAGAATATAGCGGACATTCTAACATTATTATTATAAGATCTGTAACTAACCTATGTTCCACAAATAAATGATTATGATTATGATTATGATTATAATGATAACAGCAAATTTAAAAAAAAAAAAATAGGTATTAGTACTAAGAGACCTTCCTGTTAATATTTTCCTATCTAAATCGACAACATTAAGTCATTGTCCGCTTCTCCTAGCATCATGCGCTCGCGCAAGCTACAATATTGATCTAAGCGCGTGCCGACGCTTCCTCTCGCCGCGGGCCGCGTCTGTGCCGCATGCCGTCTTGACGCATCATCGTTGATCACCGCGTTTGTTGACCGTACACATTATTTCAGATGACACTTGACATTGATTGGGGAGATGCTGTGATTCCTGCGATAGAACGGAGGTTAAGGTTGAAGGAGATGTGTATTTTGAGTGTTGATCACTAAAGTTAATAGGGCTTAAGGGTTAACATTATGATTTTGGTACCCATTTTTGTATCGATCAACTTTTTTTTTAGTTTTTATTTATGGTTCGTCAATTTGACTTTACCTTGCCTGATGTTAAGCTGAAGGCAAAGTCTCATGAAAGAGGGTCACCATTACAAACACGTAGAGTGCTACAATGGTTGCGCTCAGCTTGACGGCCTCATCGGGTGCTTTTTCACGCCTGCTTAAAGGACCCAGGACTGTAGGAAGAAGGAAACACGTGCGCCGGTAAGGAATTCCAACGTTGAAACCTGTTCATCAGAGATTGATCTTGACGCTGTGTTATACCTATTAGTACTTCTCATCATCATCATGATCATCGGCCTTATTCCAATTGCATCCGAGGCATTGTATTTCCTTTGATTCTGGGGTCCACTTACCAGCTTTAACTTCTTTACCTCGCACGGTCTGGAGTATCCCTGGTAACCATTGGCAAGCTTGTCTCTCTCCACGTGTCATCATCATGATTAGTAACTTTGTCCAGGTAAATATATATGTATAGAGAAAAGAGTGCTTGCCAGCTAGTACACTTGGCGGACAACGGACGGGCAGGCTTTCCTTTCAGGGTTAGGGTGTTAGTTACTCTCTTTTTATAGTCATCTGACCCGCGCAACTTCGTCTGCGTCACCCCGTTTTGCAACATTTTTCATTCCTGCGCCGTACCTGTTGGTCGTAGCATGATGTTATATACATATAAACCTTCCTCTTTAACCATTCTATCTATTAAAACCGCATCAAAATTCGTTGCGTGGTTTTTAAGAATTAAGCATACAAAGGGACATAGGGACAGAGGACGCGACTTTATACTATGTAGTGATATTATATGTTTTATAAAAATGTGCGTGTCTACGAGTGAACTCTACAAATCAATGAAAAATAAATTAGGTCAACATGCAGTTCGAAGAGGCGGCATGTTTAT
Organism: Pelosia muscerda; assembly: GCA_963691645.1. Classification (NCBI taxonomy): domain Eukaryota; kingdom Metazoa; phylum Arthropoda; class Insecta; order Lepidoptera; family Erebidae; genus Pelosia; species Pelosia muscerda. The sequence continues at coordinate 895,665 of OY829114.1, read as the reverse complement.
ACAAACCAGAATGTTATGTGAAAGTTCATTTGTGTCTATTCAGAACTGAGCACGTGAATAACGCCAACAGGACTTGTTTATTTAGGATGCCATCGATTTCACGCGATGATCAGAATGTAACGGCACTTAATTTACCCGAGTTTAAAAAAGGAAGAAGGTTTTACTTTATTACAATATTTTGTGTATACGAAGACAACACCAGAAAATAAATTGATCGCATTCATATATATGCGTCATATATATTATCAACATTAATATAAATGACGACCTCCGTGGCGTGGCGGTAGCGAACGCGACTGCTACATAGGAGGCACGGGTTCGATTCCCGCTTAGGGCAAATATTTGTGTGCATGAATATGAATATTTGCATTGGTTTGGGTGTTTCAATGTATAATATGTATGTATTAAAAATGAATCTAAGTATGTTTATCTATATACCTACTCTAAAACTCTAGAACCCTTTACACAAGCTAGTTAAGCTAAGCTTACCATGGGTCTAGGTGACGTAGTGTAGATTGTCCTAGAAAAAAAAGATTCGGATAGATAATGTCACAATTAAATTCGAAACTTTAATCACAGAAGTATCACTCGCTAACTTCGACTCCGCAGAAGCATTTCTATCTATGCCTTTACAATAAATTTTAACTGAATGTATTACAAAAAGGTTGGTGACATAACCAATTTAGTTTAAATGCAATATCCACAGTAGAACGGCCGTAAGCAATCGGTAGGATTGACCGTGTAGTGTGGCGAGGAAGACGCGTCAGTGGGCGGCGGCATTCGCGGCTCGTGACTCACTGAGCCCCACTGGCAATAGTTCCTGTATGTCACACTGATAATGACACGTACCGAAGCGAAATGTGGACATTTACCTTGGAATTTATAGGAATATGTCCACTATGTCCAGGTTTTGTTGGCGTTGTAGCGAATGGTGGGTCTATAACCTCGCAAGGGGTAATTCCAGTTGAGTTTCCATAAAACGCCACTAGAGTTGACGAGGCACGTTCATTGTGTGACTGTAGTATTCTCAATATCTGGTCAAATAAAATTTCTACCAATTCGCGGCAACCACCATCTTGCCGATATTTTTGAGCTGCTCTGCTGATTTGTTGCTTGGACGCGAAATTCGAGTTGCGGGCAAATCTAGTTCTGCATGTCGGGTTTCATGGTTGCCTAGTGTGTCGCCATACGAACGCATGTGCGAAAATGGTTTGGAATCGTGACAACTACAGTTGATAACTAGTTTCATTTGAGTTCCCTAATGTTTTTGTAGTTATAGACAAAAAGCTTTATTTAACTACGATTTTTATGACTGTTAACATTTTAGTAATTCTAAGTGCCTGTGAGTTACTTATGTGTTATGGATGCCATTCACATGCTGTTAACTTACATAGTTGAAATTTTCTAAGCTACAAATATTAGAACTCAAATGCTTTTTAATGCAGACTATTAAACGTATATTTTGCTGACTGTTCCATTATACGTATATCTATGTGATTACTCTAGACCAGGGATGGCAAACCAATAGCACGCGTGCCAATAATGACACGCAACACAATATGTTGGGCACACCACTGTTAATGAAGTAGACATAAGACAAAGATTCAAATTGTTGGATGCGCTCTTACCATACTTTTGATGCTAGAAAATGAACAAACAGACAAACAGTTAGTGGGATATTGAGTGGGAAATAATCAAACAACAATATACCTTTCTTGAAAATCTGTCCAGTAGCTTAAACATAAAAGTGTAACAGATACAACATATAGAGTTGCTTTTGCATTTAAAATATTAGAATGGATTACATTATTATTGCATCAAGTCAAAGTCGAAATAGTATTTGGTGGCACGTCGAGGGCTTCGATTATCATTTTTTAGAATAATGACACGTTGAGGCATAAGGTTCGCCACTGCTCTAGACTGTTCTAACAGTGCGTGATGATTTTTTACTAATTATAGCTAGAGATGCCGTGATAAGGCGCGTATGGTGCGCGGTCGTCGGCCTCGTTATCATTTCGGCACAGATTGCTTGATCCCGCCGTCCGTCCCGCCTTGCTCCGTGCGCCTACGACGCACTCAATATCGTCCTTCTCTTTCTGTTGCTCAATTGTCTTTTACTTGCATTTTGTACAAATACGGCCTTTTTGTAAAAAACAACTGCACTTAAAAACTATGAGTTGGTTGTTCTTCTGTCGAATCGATAGCATTTTGGAGTTGTAGTAAGTTATTTTACGGCAGCGTCGCTATTCTCGAAGAGGGCCCGTGCATAGGTTTTACTCTTCGGTAAGGCTTACTTCACCTCCATATGAGTTGGTATGATCTTGTGATCTTGTAAAATTTTGTAGTAGTCCAGTTAGAGCACCCAGCCAAATAGCACCTATCTGAACACCTAGTCCACGAAGAAAATCTATAAAAAAATTGATTTGTCTAAAACAGGCTGACAGATCATAAGGCTGACTTTACTTAGTGGTGTACGCTTATGTTGTTGAGTCTATAGGATAGAAGGTAGGAGGTTCTTCATCTCTCATATTCTGTACGGAGTTCCTATTCTCTGTCAGAACACGGAACTTTATAACTAAAGGACTTCTTAGTAGATGGGTATACAGACAGACGTAGCCACGGTTAGTACAATCTGGTTGAAACGTAATGCAGTTCAAAAGTGTGGTAGTTTGAGTGACAACTCTTTTCTATCCTTTGAATTCTCTTGAATGTAATTACAATCACGTACCACAACAGTTTTTATAAGAAATAGGCTGTGAATTTAACATTTTTAATCAATGAAACTGAATTTGTACCAAATCAAATAGTGTTATAATCGTGGTTGTAATGTTTCCAATTGTCAATAATTGGGACAATGGCTAGTAGATGGGCGATTGTTATAACATTCTTTTCGTAACATACGAGTAGCATTCGAAGGTATCAAAGCTCATAATATATGCATATATTATTAGAAATTCACTACCTATCGCTTTACAATGCACGAGATATGTAATGTGATAAATATTATTTTTATAGCACATTAAAATGCTAATTTAAGTAGGCTTTGTGTGAAAACGTCGCTTAACCAAAATATTTGGTGTCGTAATTGTTGCTGTCTGCGCTCAGCTGCATAGACGACATTATAAATCATTTACTTATAATACTTTCGGATTTTACAAATAAATTTACTAATATGACTGTTAAGTCAATAGTTATGACTAATTAATTTAATTTAGATGTCCCTTTTGACCGCGATTACAACTGAGTTTTGTAACTAGTTACTAAAGAGATTGTTTTTCTGTTTTAATATTAATGTCTTTGCTATTATTCTTATTTGGTAACTACTTATATAGGTAGATGCGATGATTATGTGTTCTTACTATTTTAAAGGGGAGGTTTGTGGTTCGTCGGTATCTATGGGTGTACCTTAATACGTTTAGGCGTGATTTTTTATTCTTCTTATAAGTAATACTACTTTTATGGTTTGTCGAACATAGCGAACAGATATTATATGTATAATGTCTCCTATACACGTAGGCGAACATAGTGGTGAACGTGTTGATCAGCACATATTAACCAACGTTTTGATCAGCATCTGTTGGCGAATGTGTAGAGTGGGGATTTGTGCCTTTATCGTAGTGTGACAAGGTGTCGGGAGGGTGTTGTATTCCACGCCACTGCTCGCCAACTTGTAGAGCGGACAGAAGACTCGAAAAAAGGATTCGATGGAGGTAGGACACGACGGTATCTCCTATCCTAGCTGTCCAACTGGGGAAGTACCTCCGCCCTACAGAAGACCGCGGTCATAATAACCATCGTGTTCTGTCCCCGTCGGTAAGTAGGGATACCCCTCCTTCCCCTCCCCTTCCTAGCCTCCTACGTAGTATATAAAAAAAAAGATTGGCAGTGCAGTTTTTCAGTTTTTCTAAAGCTTTCAACCAGTCATAATCTAGTACAAAAGCTTTTGACACTGACACCAGTGTGTATTGTGTAAACACGTACTTATCAATGCAGTTGAGATAACTGTGCGCACAAGTAGTATTTAACCCAATTGATAATGTTTGTTTATAAGATTTTATTATTTATAACTGTGACATTACGCGTTTAAGAGAGTTGGCAAATAGATGTACAGAAATTGATTTACCTCTACAAATATTTTAGTCCCTCGTTTTGCTAATTCCAACCTCAATTCAAACTATTGTGTAGTTTATACACTTATACCTAGTAGTTTATTGAGTGCGGTGAGGAGAAAAAACGCAACTTTACATTTAAACTGTTATATTGTTAAATTGTTACAATATAAAAACTCCTTCTTAAATAAGTAGTTAGTTAATTGCGCACTGGCTCGTGCCACGTTATTCGTTTTATTAATTTTGTAAATGATGCGCTGCTGGTAGAAATCGTGGTGTCAGCAAATTCACTAATACAGTCCGTAGAGAGACTGTATAACTGTATATTTTGTTTTTAAGTAAGCTTGTGACCACGGCTAGCGCAGCCTGACTGAAACGTCAAGCAAACCAAAAGGTAAATTATTGTATTTACCATATATGATCGCGTTTATTATACTCGGGTTTCACTAACTATTTATACATTTTGTGATATTTCGTACGGTTTGCGCGAGGTACACGCCTTGTGTTACGACTTGTTATTATATAATTTTCAGTCATAACTCCTATAAAACTTATAACTTCCTTGAGCCCTTGCATTTTAATTACACCCCTATTTAGTTCACCACCACTATTATCAGCGAAAGGATATAATCATAGGATTTTTATTTTTATTTTTATTTATGGCACGTCAATTTGACTTCACCTCGCCTGATGTTAAGCTGAAGGCAATGTCTCATGAAAGAGGGTCACCGTTGCAAACACGTTTAGTGCTACAATGGTGGCGCTCAGCTTGACGGCCTCATCAGATGCACGCCCCGCTTAAAGGACCCGGGACTGTAGGAAGGATTTTGAAAGTAGTTGAGCCTCAATAATGATTCTTCTGCAGGGTGATGGTGCCGCGATGACGGTGTGGCGGCTGGTGGCGGCGCTGGCAGTGCTGGGCGCGTGCGTCGCCGAGTCGCGCCTGGCGCACAGCACGACGCGCCCGCGCCACTGGCAACGCGGACCACGCACGCTGGCCGACAGGAAGCCTAGCCCTTTTGTTGGGTGAGTTGTAATTAACATAACATGATATAAACTCACGCCTGTATCCCCGAAGGGCACCCACATTTCGCCAGTTTATGTTCAGGTCCCAATGTAAATAGGTGGCGAGCCTATTGCCATTAACCGGGTACTTATAAACCTGCGATAAATACATACATAACTTCGAAAAGCATCGAAAAATCATTGGTGTGTGCCATGGTAAAACCTGGGATCCAACTTGAGACCTCGTCTCAGCAGTCCATTACCCATACCACTAGGCTACCGTGGTTGTAATTACATACAATATACTTTTTTGTGCGAATACCTCCACGGATTGGCGCTGGTGGGGTAGTTATGTCGGACTCAAACCGACTAAAACAGCACGCCAATTCGAGGGCAAATGCCGGGGTATAAGGTGATCATGACTAATCCTGGAATGTCATCAGTTTCTCGATGCTTTCTGCATACAATACACCTAAACCTATGTCCTGTGTAGTAAAAGTAGTATCGTATTTACTTCTTCTTCTGTGGAAGCGACGGTCATATTGAATATTTGGTATTGAGTAGAAGACATAAATATATTCTTTACGAACTTGAATTCGTTACTCCACAAATTCAGTTACAATAAAGCGAAAGTAGTAATTTGCGGAGACTTTATTATAAAAATACTCGATAATAGTGATGTATCGACTAAATTTAAGCAAACATTGTACAGTTATAATATGAAGCGGGCATTAGCGAACCCACACGGCTGTCAAGCGGAAGATGCCTAGATAATATTTTATTTAATGTACGTGGATGTAAGGCTGAAGTTATCGATTTGGAACTTTCCGATCACACAGCACAGATAATGTCATGTTCGGTAAAATCGAACAGCTGTATTAAAGCTTGGTATATATATATATAGACATACAATAAAATGCTAGGACACGACTAAAGTCGAAGAACTTTGAAGGACTAATTTTAAACATTAGTAGTTCTCCCAGGTTTAAAGCTGACTAACGTCCTAATAATTCTCAACAATACGTGTATATCGTAAATCTACTATTGAGTTACAAAGTTGGGAATGTCGTGTAAATATAATTTAATCGGCGGTGCATCGCGCTGCCATCCTTGGAATTGTACGTGCAGCGCATGTGTTGATACAAATCTTCCAGCATTGGCTGCACAGCTCATAATCACATTTTCTTATCTTTATATTGGAAAGTACTTCATATTTCATAACCCTAAATAGTTTCCTCATCCGATTTTTTGAAAATAGTATTAACTATTTATAAAGCCTCTGTGACGTGGCGGTAGTGAACGTTACTGCTACACAGGAGGCGCGATTCGATCTCCGCTCAGTGCAAATATTTCATACAAAATTCAAGAATTTATTAAAAATCCTATTGTACTAATAAGAAGATAAGATAAATCAGGATCGGCAGCACGTGTGTGATGCCCTCGGTGTTGTAAACGTCTAAAGACCACGGTACCCAATTTCCATCAGGTGTCATAAAAAAATGTAGATTTCTCTATAAGTTCTTCTATCATTGAGTTATATATCGTCTATCAGTATAGTTCTAATTTTAAAATACTATTGCCGCTATTAAAATATTTTCGTTTCTTCACAAAAGTAAAAAAAAGTAGAAGTGTTATATCCTGAACGATGACGTGGCACCCCAGTACGCGAGTCTGAATCGCACTTGACTGGTTCTTTCAACTGTGAGTGAATACGTCACGTGAATTCTTTTTAATTCAACATACTATCTCAGTAACCAGTAACATAATACAGCACAGATGTAGTGCTAGCCGTGGGCAGCGGCGCGTAGGTGAATGTCACGCTTATAATTTCGGGAGTCGGTCACAAAGTCACAGGGCAACAGCGGAACCAACCGTCGGTCGAGTTCACTGGGACAGGCTATGACGAAGCTTATTTCGGGGCCCAAGGTCGGGGATGCAGCCAATATATGCAAGGATGACCAGCAAATCGAATTATACGCTCTCTCACGGAATAAAAGTAGTAGTTACATATTATCGGTTGCTCCACATAAACTAATATTTCCCTCCAAAGGTAGTCTAGCAAGAATTATTTGTTTAGTTTTGTTTTGATGATGCGTTTCACCTATTACGAGATTGATGTAAAATATAATTGTATGACATGGTAATGATAGTAGGTACGTCCATTGTGTGGGAATCGAACTTCAACCAGTATCTTACGGCTCTACGAGCCACGCTACACAAATAATATTAATACTACATGTTTGTGATTATAATGTTATTGTGACCTTGTAAAATTATTCTTTTTTGGTCAGTGCGATAACGTCACTATAAACGAATTCTCTCGATAACCGCAATATTCTTAAATGATAAGGTGATAATGTGGCATATAGCAAAACAGTATCATTAAGTGCAGCGCTGCACTAAATCTCGATTACACAAGGTTTTAGTAAAGGCCGTGCGATAGCCTATGACCCTTAATGAAATTAGTTCAGTTTAAGAGGCGGGGTGAATCTATTCGCCGCGCGTTAGGTAGGACGGACAAGGTTATTAAGATCATTGGCGGACTTATTGCGTATTAAAGCTTCCAAATGTTGTGTTTCTTGCGGTTTTATGGGGCCCTACTAAGATCTTTGGCACCTGCCAGCAGACACACTCGCTTGTTGACAGATGACCATCTAATTCAGGCTTTTGTAGGGTTGTGTTATCCATGACACGGTAATTGGTTGACAATATAGACCTCCCGCGGCAGTGTTTACTGTTAAAGATAGGCCTCTCATAAACACCGAGCCGCATCTTGGCAATCATCGACCAGAGACAAGGGATCGATTATCATAGACAATCATTCCCTAAATGTAGATAAAATTAGTGTGGACTGCGAATCGATACCTGTATGCGATTCGATTACGCATTCCATAGATATAAAGTAATGCAATAACGATTTGCATCGTTACAGATTCTAATTTATAACCGATCCCCGCATTTCGAATCCAGCTATCACCGTCTTTCCATGTTCTATGTTTGTAAATGACCAAAACGAAAAGATAAGCTCGCTGAGTATGATGCGGTTCTTCGGGGGTTTGGGGAAAAATTGTGTCTAAGTCAACAACAACGACACTATTCTACCGCACACCCTCTTGTCTGGTGGGAATGCCCGAGTATACCTCTTGGTGTTGCAATATTAAAAGCAATTTTTTTTTATAATATCACGCCTTTATCCCCGAAGGGGTAGACAGAGGTGCTAGCACCCACATTTCGCCAGTTTATATTTAGTTCCCAATGTAATAGGTGGCAAGCCTATTGCCATTAACCGGGCACTTATAAACCTGCGATAAATACACACATAACTTTGAAAAGCATCGCAGTCATTGGTGCAAAATTAACAAAATTTGATAAAAAAACAAAGATAAAAGAAATAAAATAAAGAAAAAAAACCATAGCATTGTGCTGGGACATGCGTTTTAGACACGAATACCAGATGGCTTTTTACCGTACCTACTTTCTAAAGTGACCCTTTATTGTCTTGTTTCAGTCCACACGTGTGTCGATCACGCAACAGCACGCATTGCTGTCCAGGATGGACGTCCAGACCAAACTCACTACTTTGTATAGTTCGTAAGTATTTAGTTCATAATCCATACCAATATATTTACTCAAAATTTTGTAAAGCAATTAGTATGCTGAATTCGAATCTGTGATCTTTCCCTTCCAGGGAGAATGCTCTGACCACTATACAACCGTCTTTGGGTCAACAATGTTTAAAAATGAATGTAATGTGACCGATAGTTCGGATGTTTGTCGGTCGATGGCTCCCACCATCGCCCCAAAAATGGTTGTATAAAAGAATTTCGAATGATTCATTCATGGTTGTTATATTTTATGATAATTTTTAGTACTAACCCCGCTTCAAGAAGCATTAATTATAATTCTGTTATAGCTTATTAATATGTTATAATGCTATAATGTCATAGTTAACATGTCAGAACTATTACTCTATGGTAATATGTGTAACAAGAATACGAGATGCGTGGTCAGGCGCGGTTCAAACTATGGTCTATGCATTAACACGAACATTAAGACTTTTCATTTTCCCTTCAATAAAATTTTATCTATTGTTATGAAGGTTCCATCTATTAGCCAGTAGGTACAATTTCCTTTCAGTATCGTATACTTGTTTCTGAATATAGAGCTTATTGTTATTAATGTTTTCGGAATTTCACACCATCATTGATAGTTTTAGGCGTAATATTTTTAATTGTGAAAATAAATGTTACTCGTATCTTCACATCGACCAACCGACTAATACACTCCGGTATAATATTAAACCTTAACCTTATCATTAGCTGGTGTAAAACATAGACTATAACACTGTAACTGGTTTAATTATAGTCTAACTGAGGAAATCTCTGGATACTCTACGTGCCATTAAAAGTGTGTGTGCTTAAGTTTATTAGTTATCATTAAAATATTGAAATGTTGATTTAGCTAACTTCAGTTGAAGGTGCGCACCATGCACGCGCGTAATAACGGGGACAAGAACGGGCCACTGCCCCCTCAACAAACACCTATATACTATCGGTTTAACAGACAATCCCTATGCAGGGATTGCTTTGTTGCCGCAGAAATAAGTTACCACCCACGTAATACTGGAATGCGAGGCAGTAGCCCCCCAATGATTAGAAATCCGTGGCACAGTGAGATCACTCCGCGTAGCCTGTGAAGCCCCCAGTAAGCTTCTGAGTTTCTGGGCGAGCTAGGCTGGCTGCTCTAGCCAGTAACTCTGCACGCACAATGGCCCAAAAAGGGAGGCTACGTGTGGACAAAGGAGTCCCAATACGATAACGATAACGATGCACGCGCGTATTAAAAATTGATTACCTACTAACTTCATGGTGGCGGGCTTTCGTAGCGGTGCGCACGCGCATGGTTATAATTTACTCTCATAATTTTTCCCTAACGCTTCAAATTAAGTATAAGTTACATGTACTATCGGGAGATGCCCTTAGTACACAGGCTAGTTGTTATTGGAGCTATTTGATCGGCATTATTGCCTAGATGACAGTCTAAAAATCAATTAATATTACTTTAGAGATATATACACGGGAAGATAAGGAAAATTGTTCAAAGATTAAAACAGTTGATTTCGGCAGCCGTGTGCCGGCCCGACTGCGGGTCGCCGGGCGCGTGTGTGGCGCCCAACATGTGCCGCTGCGCGAGCGGCGTGGAGGCGCCGTCGTGCGGCGTTAGCGGCGGGTACCCTTACCCAGGTAATAAATCACTATGTACCTACAGATTAATTATCAAATCGATAACATACACTTAGTGAAACTGTCTCTATTTTTATAATAATTTATGACAATATCAACATTGAAGTTTCGTATTCTTCGCGCCGGAGACGGTTGGGGAGGTTATGTCGGACTCAAACCGACTAAAACGCACGTCGTTTTTGGGTCTTTACTTGACAAAGGTGAAATAGTAGCAAACATATCCCTCGCACCATGACATAGGAGTTTCTGATGTTCTATTTGTTTATAAAACTCTCTCAAATATCTAGGTACTTAAACATATCATATAATCCTAGAACTTACAGACTCTCATGAATCTCTTCTTAACTACTGTGTACCAATAAATAGGCAAACGATGAAATATTTTGTTGATATTTGTTGGAAGAAATCAGTGAAGGTCTTGATTCAAGCGTTAAAGAAAATGTCAAAGAAAATAATCAAAAATAAAGAAATTAACGCAGATAATGATTTATTTTATATATTTATGTTTATGATATTTCAGTACGAACGCCAGGTGGTTGTCGTCGCATTTGTATGAATGGAGGCACGTGTTCTAATGGTACGTGCGCTTGCGCACCGGGGTGGAGCGGAGAATTCTGTACTGAACGTAAGTGAAGTTAAATACACTATAAGCATTTTTGTACTTACTCGCTACTCGGATACCTACTCTATTTCTGCTGCTAAGATGAAAAAAAAAGCTAATTATTAATTATTATTATTAAGTTAATCTTTGTCGCATATTTGACCTTTTTTAACTTGTGTATTCATTTACTGACTACTATTTATTTGTGATTTTAATGAGATAATAATTTCGTTGCAGCTATATGTCGCGAGCCGTGTTTGCATGGCGGGAGGTGTATTGCACCAGACCGATGCGTTTGTTTTCACGGACTATCGGGTACGAGGTGTGAAATCGATAGGAGAACTGGTGAGTGTATTTTAATTTTTATAATTGAAATATGTCCAAAGTATTCTTGTAGTTTTCTCAGATAATATAGAAAATGTAGATTGGATAGAGTCAAGGTTCAGGACAGATCTTTTATGTCTTAGTTTTCTCAGATAATATAGAAAATGTAGATTGGATAGAGTCAACATACAGGTTTTGAAGCAGTGATAGTCTCATCAGTGGCAAGGGGCCCCAAAAGTCGATTTTTACTGCTTTGCGAAAAAAACAGAAACATCAGTAGGTGACCTCTCCTCATGATGAGTGACTAACTAGATCGAGGTAAAAAAATGTTTCCATCAGCTTTCATTTTGAAAATTTTCACACTACGCCATTGAGTCTCATACAGGATAGATAGCAGTATTGACTACAATATTATTGAGGGAATAGTACAGTTTATCAAATTCAGCAGCATTGAAGCTTCTATGGTGATTCATGATACCTACTTATAGCACTTCTATAACTCACTTTGAAAACCGAGGTCCGCTTACAGTTATTGTTTGGTATATATGCCGGTTTTTCTGGGAGCAACAGTAGTCTGAACTCCACCTACCGACATCCAAGGTTTTCACATCAATTTTTTTTTCTGCTGCTCACACCTCACCTGTGGACAAAGCCGGTGTTAGAGCCTCGTCCGTCAATCGGCAGGTGTGTCATCTTGCAGGTGACACATGTCTCTAGGATGTGGTTAGGGCCCCGCCCTGGTGACGGAACTAACCAGCCCGTGCCCGCAGGCCCATGCTACACGGACACGCGTGGCGCGCTGTGCACGGGCGCCCTGGACGGCGTGGTGTGCACGAAGCAGCTGTGCTGCGCCACGGTGGGCGTGGCGTGGGGGCACCCGTGCGAGCGCTGCGCCGACCTGGACTGTCCGCACGGACACCTGCGGAATCTGGCCACCAAGGAGTGTCAGGTACCGCGACACAGATATACCACATTTTATAATATCCTCTTCGAAATACTATACCTATGAGGTTTATACATCTATGGGGGTTTCTTTCAAGACTAAAACTAACTAAAGAATATCTAGTAGGAATAAAACTTCATTTGTATATCTTTCTCGATAAATACGACAGTTCTAAGTTCATTTTTATCTATAAAAAACCATTATTGTCCTTCCTTATGTATATAGATGATTTACTATTTTACGGGTCATCTTCATATATATACAACCGTTAAGTAATTTATCTTTACGTTTCAATATACATAGTTTTCAAACGTCTTGTGGTTTGCGGCAGACGGATAAACGATTCAATTGCGATGCAGTTTCAGACGTTGCTTGGTTCTCAATTAACTGTTATCAATCTTTGCTTTCCAAAATGTTGTTCCTTAAGCCAGCTTCGTCGGCATGTTCTCTTGTTCAGGACATCGACGAGTGCGCGGCGGTGCCGGGGCTGTGCGCGGGCGGGCGCTGCGTGAACTCGCCGGGCTCGTTCTCGTGCGAGTGCCCGGCGGGCCAGCGCCGCCACCCCGTCAGCAACAACTGCGAGGACATCGACGAGTGCGAGGACCCCGACATTTGCCCTGTGAGCACCTCCTGTATCATGCTATCTAACACTTCACCCACATCGCTATTTAGTACTCTACCATTTGAACAACGCCGTCTTCACCATAGGGAGACGTGCCCAGGGCCGAATGTCTCAGGGGGCCCCCGAAACAAAATTTAAGAAAAATCTAAAACTCTAAACTTTATAAAGGGGCCTCTAAAGTCTTATGTGCCCAGGACTCCTTTCATAGTTCGATGGGGGATATCTCGAAGAGAAGGCCCCGGGTCTGCCGGAGTGCAAGGAATATGTTGGCTACTATCTCACCTCCGGCAGTAAATTGATTTGTATGTGAAAGACTCTGCCCCACATACTGTATTCATAAAGAAAATGTGTTATTTTCCAGAATGGCAGATGTGTGAACACGGAGGGTGATTATTATTGCCTCTGCGACCCACACTTCATTCCCAGTCCAGACAAGAAGTTTTGTATCGGTTAGTTTTGAACTTTTTTAACGCTACTTTATTTCTAATGTGAATGATGTAACGTGTGAATTTTAATTTGCAGATCAACAGAACATAATCTGGTACCTAAAAACCGCTAGTCCATAAATCCTAACTAGGATACTTTGTAACTTTTAGGTTTTATTTAATAATTAATTGGATAACATAGAAAAAACAAAACCATACAATTTAAAATAAACCTAAGTTATCATGTAAAATAGTTCCTCACAAGTTCCTTGGTATTTTATTATTGGAGTACTTTAGTAAGTATGTGTTTGTTCGTCCACAGACGGGCGAGTGGGCAGCTGCTACACGTTCCTGGGCGAGACGGGCCAGTGCGCCGACCGCCTGCCCATGGCCCTCTCCAACCGCGACTGCTGCTGCGGACACAACATGGGACGCGCCTGGGGCAACTTGTGCACGCCCTGCCCGCCCAGGGGCTCCAGTCAGTACTCGCTCTTCTTTAGTGTCAACTGTCAACCAAGGATACCCTCTAAGTGGTGCTAGAGGAGGTGGTTTTATTTAATGAAAACTATTTAAGACTATTTTCATCGCAATTTACATAGAGGTGTATTAAACACCCATATTTCGCCAACTACGATTTTCGGTCCCGCGTAATTGGGGGCGTACCTATTGCCGCCAATCAGGCACTTTGTAAAAAATGGGTATGCCGAAAATAAGTTCCTAGCTGAAAATGTTGCAGCTAAATAAATTAGGAAAAAAAAATTGACCCGATTCCTTGCTATGCAGTGTATGTACTAGTAAATTGCAAGGAAACTAATTACGTTCTTAGCCACACAAACACTACCAATTAACGTCTTTGAGAGTATCAGACAGACAGATCGCAAATTATTCGCCAATATTGAACTATTTACCACTGAAAGACAAAAGTTAATGTTAATAAATCTGAAGTTATTCTATCTTTCGACTACAGGCGAGTGGAGCCACATGTGCGGGGGTGGTATCATCCCCCCCACGTGGCGCCGCAACGTCACTGGCGGCGACGGAGACGACACCTTCGAGCCGCACACCATCGCCAAGATCAACGAGTGCATGCTGAGGAACGGCATCTGCGGTCTAGGCACCTGTGTCGACAAGGACATAGGGTATACCTAATTTATATTGTAAAATTTGATTACACACGCTCAAGCTGTGGAATGAGCTCCCTGCCGTGGTTTTCTCAAGCGACTACAATATGGGGTTCTTCAAGAAGGACATCAGAAGGTTTCTACAGGGTAGGCAGCACGTGTGTGACGCCTCTGGTGTTGCAAACGTCCATAGGCCACGGTGACCGCTTCCCATCAGGTGGGCCGTGTACTTGTCTGCCACCTAAGTGGTAAAAAACTGGTAAAAGAATAAATTATCTATTTTTATACCTACTTGAAACTTTATCATAAAAAAAAATTAAAGCGGCGCATTTATTAAACGCAGGCCTTTTTCAAATTTACCTTATATCGCGCAAAGAAAGTTCTTTCACTTCGTGCGATTCAAACAGGAAAGAAATCTCCCAAAACTTTTTCCTCGATCGATTAGCACAAAAGATTTTTTTTCGAACTTTTTGCATTTGGTTATTAACTGTAAGTTTTTTGCAAAATCTGTGAATTCAGTTCAAAATATCTCAAAAAGTTAGGAAAGTTGTCTTAAGGACGTTTTGCTGTAACTACGGTTATGCTATTTGACCTTATTGCCCCGTTTCAAAAATACGCCATGTGTATCTTTCACTTGTACTACATCCACTACCACAGTGTGTGTTAGCTCCTTCTTATATTAAGCACCTCAAATGAAACTCGATTTGTCAACTTGAGTTGCCACGTCTTAACAACCAATGAACAAAACTCAAGGATCATCGACAAGATATCGTATTTCGGGGATTTTTTTTCAAGTTGCCAAATGTAAAAACGGTCTAACAGGTCTATATTCCTGCGACAGGTACCAGTGCGAGTGCTGGGACGGTGCGGAGTCGGTGGTGCAGGACGGCAACCCTACGTGCATCGACATCGACGAGTGCGCGCTAGAATACTGCCGCGGTGGCACCTGCATCAACCGCCCGGGAGGCTTCGACTGCAGGTAACTTACGCCCTCCTTGATTGCTGGTGCAGGATATAAAGTTATTCTTAGAGGAATAAAGTATGTGATCTTTACACAAAATTTAGGTGTTAGAAAGTGACAGAATATACAAACCATGAAACGATTTGTTATAAACCGTTATCAACTTTGACATAAACCTATATTGGAGTGACGTCAATGTTTCTATATTAAAAGTCACAAGTCACAGTTAAATTCGGTTACGCGGTATTCAAGGAGTCTCTGGGTATATTTACGTTAATAATGTTAATGTTTATTGTGCAGAAGTCCATAGGCTTTAAGTTAAAAATTAAATTGATAATCAAAGCATTGTATTTCTAAGGCATTTTTTAACAAAATATGTATTTTTAAATTAGAAAATAAGTATGAACGATATTCAAGGACACGACAAACAGACATAATATAATATAGCGTATATTCATAAATATATACCTATGGTATTATATTCTGCAAACTATGACTTTGTAACAGATGTCCCCCCGGATTCGACCCTGTGAACAACGGACTGAGGTGCAGCGACAAGAACGAGTGCGAAATGACGAACGGTGGCATGTGTGCCAACGGAGTCTGTAGAAACAGTGATGGAGGGTGAGTGGCATTTCATAGCTTCGTTAAGTACTTAATAAATAGTGGCATGTCAGGAATGTCGATAAAAGCGAAACCTTAGCCAATATAGCGTATGTTTATTGACTAAGGTTTCACTTTTTAAAACCCCTATATTATTATTTACGTACACCATACTGCCCTAAATCTTTCTACTATATTTTTCACCATCCCATGGTTGCCTGTAAGAGATTGCCTCATGTGCGATAAGGCCGCCAATTGTATGTGTCACATTGTAATACTTATCAATGTGTGCAAGAAAGAGATTTCTTGTTATTAATATTGGTCTTGGTAACAGTAACAGTGCCGCAGTTTAATTGTTTTTTCACATCTCAAAAAATGCCCATCAGTTTTCTGTTCTGTCATATCCATCTCACCAAAATTATTTTATGGCGAATCCGAAATTTATCACACGAATTGAATAAAGATGTGATCTCAGAAAGATTTATTTCAATCTGAACTAGTTGTGTGTTGTAGTGAACTGTTTCTGAATTTAAAACGAAAATATTACTTGATAGTGGAAGTTGGTTGGAACTGAACACTAATTCAACAAATATCATTATGTTCAAGGCAAAACATAACAGTTTGATTAAATTTGATGTTTATTTAAACGTCGTTACAGTTAAGTTAGTATGTGGTCTAGCTAGTATAGGCATGTGGAATATATTCACTCTCGTCACTTATATGCTTTGCATGTTGAACTGGGTGGACACCGTGCCTTTTTGGGTTCAATCTGCTAAATTTAATACACAGCTTCGTGAAGTGGTAAATAATCTTGACATGGCAAATAGGCATTTGCCATTTCGAAATATGCCAAAGAATGAAGAATCAACACATGAGAGAACACCGTCAAGTTTTGATCCTGTAAAGCCTTCCGAACTAAATTTGACGAAACAACGAGATGTGATGTATTACCGATACAGGCGGGCACCATCTAGCCATACACTTTCTGAGCAGAAATTGTCGACAATTCGACCAACACGGACAATACAAAGAACAGACTATAGCTTGGAGGAAGTTACGAAGAAGAATACCAGACAAGTTTTAATAAAACAAAAACGTATTCGAAGGCGAAGACGCTTCGCAACTACTTCACCACTCTTTACGAGAGGGCAAAACACAACAACACAACACAAAGCAAGGAGAGTAGCTGATTTCTTACGACAAGACCCGCAAACGAACGGCAAAACCAAATTCCCGTGTCCCCCTGGTACTTTTTATTGTGTGACCGTTGATCTGAGTGTGCTGAGCAGTCATAAAGCCACGGCCAACACAACTCCAACTTTATGAAATTATATGTGGATACTTTGATTTAGTGATTGATTGATTGAACCTAGCGTTTAGTAAAAGATGAATGAATAAATACAATTTCTAGGACTCCAATTTTATTCCCTTCGGCGTGGCTGAAATATTGATAATAATAATAATAACAGTTTTTTTACCATTCTATTTTGGAACATGCAATCATATAATACGTTCCAAAATAGGAGTAGTAACTCATAACTGACACATTATATTAACTTATCAACATATAATTGTAGCATATTACATATATTGGTTGTTGTTATATTTAAATTATAGCTAGAAAAAAGGTGAAATTTTCCTATCAACTCCACACTTGGACTGGCCTGTCTGATGACGAGTGACTATTCAATGAATACTCATTGTTTTTCTCTGATTAACTATCCTTACGATTACTACGTTTCAAAGGTCTATTCCTGTAGTCCCTCATTGTTATAGGTACTCACTACCGAAGGATAAACTCCATAATTATACTGTCATTTTTCTGACGTGAGACATGGATCAAGTACTCATAAATGATTGTGATCTGTAGAATAGTAATCAAGTTCGGTTCAGTAGATACCGAGATTATCGTAGATTGTAAAAATAGTAAGTTCCATGGAACTTTTGGGCGAAAATAACCCAGTAGTTCCATAATGGAACAAGATAATGGAACTAATGAGATCTTCCTTAACCGTGCATAGGTGGGAGTGTGTGTGCAACCCGGGCTACGAGTCGTCAGAGACTGGACACGCGTGCCGCGACGTGGACGAGTGTCGCGACAACCCGCGCGTGTGCCGGCGCGGGCGCTGCCGCAACACGCCCGGCGCCTACGAGTGCGAGTGCGAGCCCGGCTTCGGCGCCTCCGCCGGCGGCTACTGCGCCGACCTCGACGAGTGCGCCGACAAGAGCGTGTGCCAGGTGTGACCACGTTACAGCTCCCTAGCGTGGAATATGTACAACCTTTTTGTAGCATAATATTCAATATCGCCTCCCAAAGTTAGAAACAGATGGGCATAGAATAAGGTGGGCATCAATCGGCAGGGAAAACGAATTGTTGTCCGGCAGTATTCGGTGCGGCCCCCATACCCGGGGGCTAGACGGGGACACCGCGGTCCCTACATCCGAATGGGGTCATCTTGAAAGAGAGGGGGCCCCGGGTCTGTCGGGGTGCGAGGGAGATGTTCGCTACTCTCTCACCTCCGGCAACTAGAGACGGCGTGCGATTTAGTCTGTTCGAGTCCGACATAACCTCTCTCATCGGCTCCGGTGGGATTGGTATCCGTGGGGATTACGAGCACGAAAAAAAAAGTTATTCGAACATGGTCAAGCAAGACAATTTAGCGCGTTGTGGCCAAGGTGATCTACCACTAAACCTGCGTCTCTAGTGTTGCCCTGGAAGACTTATTTTTAGTGCAGTTCAATCTTTTCATTTTAATACAATATCAAGCAGCTTTATATGTGTGGTGTGTAACGCGCGTGGTTGTGTGCAGGGCGGGCGCTGCGTGAACAGCGAGGGCTCGTTCCAGTGCGTGTGCGAGGCGGGCTACCGGCCCACGCCGGGGCGCGGCGCGTGCGTGGACGTGGACGAGTGCGCGGAGCAGCGCGTGTGCCGCAACGGCCGCTGCGCCAACGCGCCCGGCTCCTTCCGCTGCGAGTGCCTGCCCGGTTTCACCCTCAGCAACGACGGCCGCACCTGCCTCGGTAACCACCTCATCACACGCTGGTGTACTCACTGGCAAACTTCTTGACATGTACTCAGGTCTAAGGTCTCTTTGAGGGGAGCGACCGCGGAGGCATCGACCATTAAATACAACTAATGCTGGTTAATTATTCTTAAATTCTCATGGAGGTCAGTGTGGAGAAAAATATCAAATAACCATCACAAAGGGTTAAGACCGGGATCCTAGATTGTTGGAAACTAGGTATGAGATAACTGATTACAATCTTGTCTTTGTTTATAGATGAAGTTCAAGATTTATGTTACGAAAAATACGAAGAAGATCATTGTTCAGGCCCTGGCCAAAATGCAGTCACTCGCTCTCAGTGTTGCTGCAGTGCCAGCAAAGGTAAATTTTCCATCATATGTGAGGCCGCTTCTGGCATTGTTCAATCCCATACGCGTGTTTTCAATTCTTTGTTAATTTAACTTATTAAATAACGGTTCTATGCTTTGACTACATTTACTACCAGTTCGTTCTCTTTTCAATCACACATTGATTTTATCGACGAACAGAATTCAATATCAAAACCATGCTATAAAACATTCCAACACTGTCAAATATTAACATTAATCTTTTTACTTGTTTCCGTAGGTCTACATTTAGGTTGGGGGGTTTCTTGCAAACCTTGTCCAAGGGTAGGTAGTAAGGAGTACGCCATACTTTGCCCCGAAGGTCCAAGCAAAGACAACGGTGGTACAGACATTAACGAGTGCACAATGATACCGGGCATTTGTCCTCACGGAACCTGTGAGAATTTGGAGCCCGGATATAAATGTATTTGCGACCCTGGATTTCATCCGGATGCTGATGGCATTTGCAGGGATATTGACGAGTGCGATATGCATCAGTCGGTAAGTGAGATTGAAACGAGAAAGAATGCAGACAGGGTAAGATATTTCTTCCTAAGTGGTATTGTTACACTTGTTGCAGTATTGTACAGGAGGGCAGTGTCGCAACAGTCTGGGCAGCTTCACATGTGTGTGTCCCTCGGGCACTCGGTACGAACCTGACGAACAAATTTGCCGAGACATTGACGAATGCGAGGGTGAGCTTACTTTCATCGTCAAGGAATATGACAGGGGCGACATCCCCCCTATGATACCAGTCGGAACAGGTTAAAAATCCTTTGAGTGACATGCAACCAGCCTCATAATGCTCCATGCATCGGGCATCTAACGTGGTCGTGCACTGTAGACTGAAACCACTGCTCTACGTATTTAGCTCATACGACTATTCTTAGATGTTAGCCATGTCGTAACAAAAATTCTCGTTTCAGGGATATGCTGGGTATATCTATTGTACCCATATATCGCAATAAATTATTCAATTTGATTGATTTGATTGACTTAGTTGATACACGGATTGTTCAGTACGTATACCTAACTCTTCCAATCTATACACAAAGGACATGGGTCAGAACGTACCCAGTTTGTAGCAAGTTGAAATTGGTACCATTCGAAAGGTCTTTGAAAACGTAGATATTTTTTGTATTGGAGCAACTTTGTAACTTATGTAGGAAAAAAGATATTTGATGTTGAAAATACCGAAAATCCTTAGTAAAATCGACCCACGCACGTTCAATTTTTTTTTGATTTTATCGATTAGGTGGGTAGTTCGAACTATTTTGTGCTAGCGTCGGTGTGTCGTCAGTAGTTAGTACCTGATAGGAACTGATTTTGAGCGCTCGCGCATATCTTAGTTTATTTTATTCTTACTTTTATTTACAACCTCGGCTTTCACAACGGACTTCAGTGTATTACTTAACGATTGGATTATTATTATTACTCATCTGCTTCAAAAAATGGAAGGTGAACGCGGTATATAATATTGATGGAGATTTGATTGATTTGATTCGATTTGCCGAGCATTTGCGAGGTGGAGATGGTATATATAATATTGAGGTATCTTCGAGCCGTAGCCCTAGAATGTCGCAGCATGGGCTAGTAACCGAAAACTGCTTGTTAATTAGAGGCCGCATATTATCGAGGCACGTGTCAAATAAAATATATTACACATATATTTTAATCAAGGTTAATGTCCAGGCCAGAGAACCCATCGAAGCGTATTATTGTTCCTGCATGACGGGTATGAGAACTCTAGGTGTTTGTGCCCATACTATTAGCATAATATGGTACTTAGGTGTTGGCAGGCACCTAGATAACTTCGTAGGTCCGGCAAGTGCCTGGGATGATATAACCATTGAAAGTAACAATACAATTTAATAAAACTGTGCTATTTAAGATTGATAGTTCTTATTTAATATTTTTTCTGTACCAAAAACCAACGATAGGAAGCTATATCGCTCTCTTAAGACAGAAAAAATGACTGGTTACCTATTTATTTAGTCCAAAAAGCAGAAAAAGTGCGATTATTGGCAATTAAAAATGTTACAAAGAAGTCATCATAACTTCGGTCTTTCATTCATTCATTCATTCGTTCACTTATTTTCGTGTTACTCAATTAGGCCTCTTCTAAATTACACCTAGTCTAAAATGCTACAAAGTGGGTACGGGTTCCATACAAAATTACCCATTGTTCAAGCTAAATCTATTTTTCTGAACAGTTTCTTTACAGTCTGTACATCGTATATTACTCATATTTCCAATGAAACTGAATGATCAAATTTGCTTTATTTTCAACATCTTCGTCGTACGTGGTTCAGTGGTGGTCTTCATAGACTTCATGGTGTGCGACCCCGTACTAACAGCGGCTAAAAAGCTCATACCATTTGAGAGTTTGGTCATTCATACAACTGGATTTAAACAAATTAAATATTAACTACACTCAGTCGATTTCATTGCACTGCTTAGTTCAATTATTCATAAATACATTTAAAACTTCAATAATATATTTAAAACTAAATATATAATTTTCTAATGAATAATATACAACCTAATTTGAGAGTCGGGATTACCTTTAAATGTTCAAGTAAAAGCTGACTGGATGTTAAAAAAACATACTTTTCGTTTTTATTGAATTCGAGGTGGATTGTATTATCCGTGGTTTCCAGTTGTTTTTTACTTGTGTATTTAGAAATATATTTACTTTTATTTTTAAGTGCAACATTTTCTATTTGAATGACCATATTATTCGCGTTTTCATTGGGTCTATATATCCATGCTATGAATAGGTAATGCTTCTGCCACTTTAATCATATAAGATTCATGATTGTTTTTAGAATCTTGTCCAAAGTCAGTGATTTCATTAATTTTGTTCTTTCCTACTTTGGAAGATTATTTTGTAACACGTAATAAAGTTCTGCAGTTAGTTTCTATTGGTAGTTGTTTAGTGTGTGTTGGTGTGTTTGAATGTTGTCGTAATGCACTGTTGTAGAACAATCGAACCCTTGCGACAACGGGCGCTGTATCAACTCGCACGGCAGCTACGAGTGCGAATGTGAAAATGGATTTGTGCTCGACGCCACTGCTCAACACTGTATCGGTAACGTATTTAATTTATTGACATTCTTCAAACTTAAAAACATTGAATTCATTATTATTCAACTTTGTATAAACTGATCATGAGTGGAGCCGATCACGTATTATCGGATGCAGCAAGAATACTGTGTTCTTTGCTCTACATACATTGTTCTTTTGACTGCCATCATTGATTTCAGGCATTTAAGTTGGCTGTCACACTACCTTAATCCGAACCGTATGTGTGTGTGTATGCAGACAACCGGCGCGGCTCGTGCTGGCGGCGCGTGGTTGACGGGCAGTGTGAGGCGGCGGCACTGCGACCACTGCTACGCCAGGAGTGCTGCTGCAGTGTGGGGCTGGCCTGGGGCTCACCTTGCGAGCCCTGCGACCCCGACTACTGCCCCTGCCCCAAGGGATTCGCCAAGGTACCCACATCTATTTTGGAAAAGTACACATTTCTCTACCTACACACCCGATTTTAAACAGTTCAAGAATATTGTGTAATGTTACCTTCACAAAGGGTTAATCTGAAGTATCTTTCCCTGCAGCTGGACGGTGCCACATGTCGTGACGTAGACGAGTGTCAATTGGACTCAGAACTGTGTGTGGGCGGCACCTGTGTCAACACTGACGGCTCCTACCGGTGCGACTGCCCTCCAGGCCTCACCCTCGATACTACTGGTATGTGTCTCGCCAAGTGGCTTGGAATCAGATTTATCGAGAGACGACAATGCCCCTAACATGCTCTTCAATACACAACCAGACCAATGCAAATGGTCATAGTGATGCATATAAATATTTGCACCGAGCGAGGATCAAAACCGCACCCCCTGCGTAGCGGTCGCGTTCACAGAGACCATCGAAGTTTTCGTTCAATTATTTTGAATTAAATCGGTTCGTGGTTTTGAGTCCCAATTCTGTGCCAATTTGCCAAGCTTCTACACTTGAGTTGGTAAATGTTAGAAATTTTAAAACAGACAGAATGGAACCACGTTTTTCACAATCACTATATACTTTTATGTAGGTATACTTTAATAATCTTTGAACGAAAATAAATTAGTTAAATTTCAAAAACAGTCAGAATATTATCGATATCTGTGTAGTATTTTCGAGGTATGCTCACACTAGCGCGGTGCAGGTAACCGCTGCGTGGACACGCGGCGCGAGTACTGCTACACGGACTACGTGGGCGGGCGCTGCGCCAGCCCGCTGCAGGTGGAGGTGCTGCGTGCCGTGTGCTGCTGCTCGGCGCTGGGCCGCGCCTGGGGCGATGGCCGCTGCGAGCCCTGCCCCAAGAAGGGTAACTTGATATGCATCTCATTCATTAGCTTTCTTGATAAGTATTTCTGAAATTATGTCAACTCCCTTTTTAGATGTTTTTACATACTTGTGCAATCAAAGAATTCACCGTTATTTTGAATCGACTTCCAAAAAGGAGGAGGTTGTCAATTCGATTAGTATTTTTTTTATGTACCGCACACCGATAACTTGGAGATTTATAATCCATTAACGTGATCCTTTTTAGTTCGCTTCAAAATAGTTGCCATTTTGTTAAATTCTTGTTTTTGCACGTTTACAAGTTTCAAGTTTTTTTGCCTCTCAGTAGCTTTAAAAAACAATCCGTTAACTGCCACCTCATGACATTGTAGGATTTGATCAATAGTAAATTTTAAATTTCATATTTAGGTACCGACGCATATCGTAATCTCTGCATATCCGACGCGACGGGCCATCCTCCAACAATTTGGGATCGTCCTCCGTTCGGTACCGGTGACAATAATGGCGGAGGCGGTAACATGGGCGGTAATGGTGGCAGTAACGGTGGCACTGGCGGTGACGGTGGTGCTGGCGGTAATGGCGGCGGTAACGGAAGCAATACCGGCACATGGGGTGGTAATGGTAACGGAAACGGGGATTACGATTGGAATGAGGGCAACAATAACAATGACAATTGGGGTAATATTACTGGAGACAGCTGGCACAAGGGAGGCCCTGGAGTGATCCCGGGACAGATGGAAGTCAACGAGTGTGCGGCCTTCCCTGGACTGTGTGGACATGGACGATGCAGAAACTTAGTCGGGACTTTCACTTGTGACTGCTTCCCTGGATATGAAAAGGTTTGTGCCAACATTTTAGCTTTAGTGATGCCTTAATTATACATTGGATTAGATGATTATAACGACTTGACCTGTTTGTGACTTTTTGCTAAAATGTAATAAGGGAATCTATTGTACAAAATAAAATTGTATCAACAGGACTCAAAGAACCACACTTGTGTGGACGTGAACGAGTGCGAGATAGTGGACGGTGTGTGTGGATCTGGCGAGTGTCGCAACATCGAGGGTTCCTTCACCTGCCACTGCCACCCTGGACACAAATCCGATGACATCTCCAAAGTTTGTGTTGGTGAGTATAACGAGTGGGAAGGGACCAGATACATGTGAATTTTCTGGATATCTTTTGAGCGGAACTAGAACACTATCCAGGCACACGGAAAATACAGAATTCAAGAGTAGAAGAAGACTAGGAGTTGTATTTATGTATACTTTGACCCGTCTCTTTCAGATATTGATGAGTGCACAGAAACGCCCGGCCTGTGCCGCGGAGGGCGCTGTATCAATACTCCCGGCTCGTTCCGCTGCGAGTGCGGGCCCGGCATGGAGCTCGCGCCGGACAGACTCAGCTGCAAGGACGTGGACGAGTGCTCTATAACTTCTGGTAAGGATTTTCTGTTAAGAAGGTTAGGTGTCTTTGCAATCCAATCTAATTCCAAGTTCCGTAATTTGATATGGTTTGTTGAGGTATCTGGCGGTGCTACTTTGCCAAAAACATTAGTAAATCATTGTTGTCCAGTTAGTGAAGGTCATCTATCAGCGTATTAGCTACCAATTCGAACATGGCATGTGCCTTTCTTTCTTCATCGGTTTCTTCAAGATTCCAACGGCTGGCCTTATATTAATATTTTTTACAGGAATATGCAGCAATGGTGCTTGTGAGAACCAGATGGGTACATACCAGTGCGTTTGTGACGAGGGCTACGCTCAGTTTAAGGCCAAATCTCATTGTGATGATATCAATGAGTGTACTGAAGATCCCACGAGATGTCAGCACGAGTGTGTTAACACGCCTGGTTCTTACCACTGCACTTGTAGGTGAGTCTAAAAAACAATTTGCAGACGTTTCGTGCAAAGGGGAAAAGTAATAGTTTTGTTGTGTTTTCCTAATGATTTGAAATTGACGTGGATAAAGAGCATTATGTTATATGTTGTGGATAGTTTCAACTGTATCGTGTAGGGCGATTTCGAAGTGATATTATCAAAATTAAAAACACACGTAGACAAATATTTGGGTTATTTAGGACAGGTTAAAGTTTTTCATTTGATCAGAATACTCAGTGATTTTCATAGAGTGTGACCGGTGTGACTTAATGCTTTAAAATTTCATTTATCTTAATTTTTGTGTAGTAGGTATGCAATTAGTTTTAAAGGGAAAAATGAAGTGTAAGGGTTGTGTGTCAGGGAGGGCTGGCACCTTCGCGCGGACGGGCGCTCCTGCCGCGACGTGGACGAGTGCGGCGCGGGCGCGCGGCCGTGCGGCGGCGGCGAGTGCCGCAACACGCCCGGCTCCTACACCTGCACCTGCGCCGACGGCCTGCTGCCCGCGCCCGCCGGCGCCAGGCCCACCTGCCAGGACATCGACGAGTGCGCCGACGTGAGTGGCCTGCCATAGCGCGTTAACGCTAGACGAAATGTTTAGGATAAAAATTACGATACGATTGGGCTGCGATGATAGATTGAGCGCGGGGTACGGGACGTTGAGACAAGTGACAACCGATGGCAATTACAAAAAGTTGCGGAATTACTCAATTGCAATTACCATCAACTAAGTGACTCAATTTTTAGTTCTGTACGATTAGTGTATCAATAGTAATTAGGCAGAACTACATAGAAAGAAATCATAGATATAAATTAATGACGCCAAAATCTCCCACATACCTAACCTATATTATTCAAATGTCGTTTCCAATTATTCAAATTCCAAATGCTCATGTTCTCTCAGACCTCTGTCTTCCTCAATTGTAGGCAGAAACAGCAGGCAAACGACTTAGCAAAATGTTAATTTACCACCTACTAAAAATTGAGTAGATAATGTAGCAAAATTACTTGTGCTATACAGATACCGGACCTTTGCGGCGCAGGTGAATGCCGCAACACGATAGGAAGCTTCGTTTGCCGATGTCCTGACGGGTACAGCGTTAAACCAGAACAAGGCCCCGCGTGCACTGACGACGACGAGTGTGAACTTGGAACCTGCGACTGTCATCCTGCAGCTGATTGTATTAACTTACCTGTGAGTAGCTCACAAATATATTTGCATCGACATGATGAGTTTCATATCGATTTGATATCGATATATGAGAACGAAGTTGAACTAAAAAGCTATAAGCGCTATTATCAATTGTGTGGTGTCACACAGGGATCTATTTTGGGACCGTTTTGTCTGAGTGATTTATAAAAGTTATATTTTCACTCAGAGCACTGTTTTCAAGTTTGGCCTAACAATTAACTCCACCAATAAGTTCCACCAGTGCCATCAACCAACTACAAATAAACTTCTTATAATTCAAATTGACTTTTCTTGAATATGCTTAAAATTTTCAGGGATCATTCCAATGTCGTTGCCGAGACGGTTGGCGAGGTGATGGCACGGAGTGTGAAGATATTGACGAATGTTTGACGAATAATGGTGGTTGTCATCCCAGAGCTACGTGCAGGAACACTGACGGTTCATTCATGTGCCTCTGTGATACTGGATACAAAGGAGATGGGTATGTGGAAGCAGTAATTCTCTTATAACGTTGTGAATTTATGATAATAGTATCTAATTTATTCACTGATGAAAACACTATTGCAGATACTCTTGTGTGGACATCGACGAGTGTGCGAACGACCCAACTCTGTGCGAAAACGGACACTGCACTAACATACCTGGTGGTTATGAGTGCGATTGTGATGTAGGATTCACTAAGTCAGAGGATGGAAAGTCGTGTTTGGGTAAGTTTTTCAGATAGGAGTTTACTGTCTATAAATTTCGTACACATCACGAATACATATTTACTTCAAAATAACTCCAAGCAAATTTGTTTAAATAGTATTAATTTGGATACAAATATGAATAGTATAGTTTTTCCTCATCGTAAACATGAACGATGTGGTATTGCCTTCCAAAGTCTGTTTTCACTAAATTTGAATTGGAAAATCTAAAAATAACGAGGAGACTTAAAATATATTAACAACCTTCCGATATTATTAAATAAAATTCTTTCGTCATGTTGGCAGACATGGACGAGTGCGCAACATTCGACAACGTGTGCGTATTCGGGCGCTGTGTCAACACCTACGGCATGTTCAAGTGTATCTGCGACAAGGGTTACCAGTCAGATAGTATTGATGATTGTGAGTATATCATTTTTAGTCAGTCTGTCAATTGACCGTATCTCATATATGATTGACCCGTTAATAGCAAGAACCTAGAGCAAAATCCTAAAACAGATACGCGTTCGGGATCTACGAGTACAAATTTTCACAGGAAAAGGAAAAGATAACTCAACACAGGAATAGAGTACAAGAATGAAGTCATATATGATCTTCTGTAGGTAGAAATATTTCCTTGAATTTAACTATATTTTGAGGATAAGCTTTCCTGAAAAAATTGATTTGGACAAATTTTGCAGGCGAATAAAATAACATGTTGTAATTTACAACCATCACTAAATATGAATTTACTTATGACGGTAAAAAATTGTAAATATGCCAATGATGTCCGTTTACAGTGATGCCCGGCTTCAACTGTACTGACGTAGACGAGTGCAAGTCTCCTCAGTCGTGTCAGTACGGACAGTGCATCAACACACAAGGCTCCTATATCTGCAAGTGCCCCACTAACTATGAGTTGGTGTCCGATGGCACTGCCTGCTATGGTAAGTTTCTATAATAGTGCAGCTATTAATAACGAATGTGAAATGATTCATGATAATGATATAGCATGAACTATTATTGTTAATCAATGAAGACGTTTTCACTGAAGTATCATGGCGTTGCTTAAAATTTTAATATGAATTCAAGTGGAGATTAATAAAACGAAATCGTAACCATCAATATTATAAGAAATCTTACGCTAAAACACCAATTTACAGATTCGAGAAAGGCCAGGTGTTATGGCAAATCTACCCTGGACTTGCGATCTGGTACTGAACATTGTCAAGATGGCGATGAATTATCTGAAGACGGTACCATGGCTGCGTGCTGCTGTTCTGTTGGTGAGCTTACTTAAATTAAACATTTGCCATTTAAAAAATAGATGTTCTACAGTATACAATAATATTATATTAATATGTGAATTACCCTTGTGTCTTAGGTGCTGCCTGGGGTAACTATTGTGATCTTTGCCCAGAGCCAGGGTCGGAAGCGTACAGACAATTATGTCCGGGTGGACCTGGATATCAACCTGTATTAGAACCAGTAAGTTCACGATATTAAATTCAATTTTGCACCGGGAATGATCAGGGGCGGGTTGTTCGATTAGTCTAGTACCCTTTGTTTGTACAATTAAGAAATTAAACAGAAAAAAATAATAATTTGTATTCTACTTTTCATCTAACTGAATGTTATGATTCTGACAAGTAAATTTTGTTAAAGGTAACATACTTTAATAACAATAATCTTAACTGGTGTCTTAGAATATTATTACGAGATATGTAATGGATTTATATTCCACTGTGATAAGAAATTCCCTTACTCAAAATGTTACACCAAGTAGTTTATTAATCTAGTCTCCATTGAAAAGTAAATCCTTGCATTTATTTTCACTGCACCAAGAAATAAATATTTCTTATTATTTTACTCTCTCCTCATCTTCAGCCATCATACGTGGTGACGTTGGCGGACATCGACGAGTGCGCGCAGCACCCCGCGCTGTGCGAGCACGGCACTTGCACCAACACCTTCGGCTCCTTCGTGTGCACGTGCGGAGACGGCTGGCAGCTCACCCAAGACGAACAGCGGTGCGAGGTAATGTAATAGCAATACTAATAGTATAGTGTTAAATAATTATTAGTAAAGCTTCATATCATGAACTTGCTTAAATTCTTGGTTTTGAAACAGTGGGGTTTAAAGCTGTAAACAGATTTGTATCAAAAGATTATATTTCAACAGGATATCGACGAGTGCTCCAGGCCTGACATATGCGGTCCTGGTATCTGCAGAAACATGCAGGGCAGCTACGTTTGTCTGTGCCCCGAGGGATACGTCGCTATGCCCAATGGAAGTGAGTTTACCAATGATAGACGTAATTTTATTGGTGCATTGGGCAAAAATATTTTTGCATAAAATAAACAGTATTTAAAATCTATCCATACTTATAGTATTCGACTTCATAGGCAGTTTTTAAATTGCAGAGGAATGCGTTGATGTTCGACAACGACAATGCTACATGGAATGGGACGAGGACAGTGGTCAATGTTCAGGTGCCTCCGGTGTTCCTCAAACCAAGTACCTCTGCTGTTGCTCTGTGGGCCGCGCCTGGGGTGCTCCCTGCGAGGCTTGTCCCGACAAAGGATCCCATGAGCACATGGCACTCTGCGGAGAGAAACCTGGAGAATATATCAATCCTATGACAAACGAGACCAAACCTATCAATGAATGTGACATCATGCCTCAGCTTTGTAAGCCTGGAACTTGTCACGACACCCCGACTGGATTTCAATGTGGATGTGATCATGGGTGAGTATTTTATATTAATGATATTGAATGTTTTATCAGTGTCGTTTTTATTATAGCATCATCAATAAATACAATAATTAAGTTTGCTATCACTTCTTTCATAGTTATGAGCACGACAACACATCGCACTTGTGTCGTGACATCGACGAGTGCGCTCTGCACCGAACGCCTTGTCGTGGACTGGCGCAGTGCGTGAACTTGCCGGGCGCCTACGAGTGCCGCTGCCCGCCCGGGTACGCGCTCACCGCCTCGCTCGACGAGTGCGAGGACGTGGACGAGTGCGCCGATGAGAGGCTGTGTGAACATGGCGAGTGTCGGAACACTATCGGGTCATACAGGTGAGAGAGAGTATATATGTATTGTGGCTATATTCGTCACGAATTTCGATTGAATTATGTGTGAATTTAAAAGGACCTAAAATGATACCTTGTGGAACACCGCATCTCAAATTGTTTATGATTATTTAATCTGTGATCTCATTGAAGAAGTTGAAGATTTATCATTATTCGTTTAATACATTTTGTCATAAGATTGTTTATTATAAGTTTATATTTATATAAGGTATAAGTAATATAAACTATTTCAAACGCTTCTGAGAAATTTAAGTGAAAATGGTATATTTTAGATGTGACTGTAAACCGGGCTACACTCTGCGTGACAATGTTTGTCGAGACGTAGACGAGTGTGCGCGACCCCGACCTATGTGCCGTAATGGTACATGTGAAAATCTACCAGGATCCTACACGTGTCACTGCGATGAAGGATTCAAGCCTGGAGCTAATAACGATTGCATAGGTATGAAAAACATATTATCATTAAATATAGCCTTTATGTTAAACAATGTAGTTATTCGAAGCATTTTTTGATTGGTAAATTAATCTCCGGATTCCTCATAGGTGTATCCTAGAATAATTATTTCAGAGATCCCGAACAGTCGGTGACTCCAATGCGTCGTTGAGGATCGAATGCCCTCTAACATTCATATCGCTAAGACTCCTGATAGGAGGTGAGGTGAGGTCTAGGTGTGTAAGTGGTGGTGTGGTTGCAGATGTGAACGAGTGCCGCGAGGGCGGCATGGTGTGCCGCAACGGGCGCTGCCGCAACACGCCGGGCTCGTTCCGCTGCGAGTGCGCGCCCGGCTACGCGCTCACGGCCGACGCGCGCCACTGCCGCGACGTGGACGAGTGCTCCGAGCACTCGCACCCCTGCGGCCGCGAC
This sequence comes from Pelosia muscerda, assembly GCA_963691645.1. Lineage (NCBI taxonomy): Eukaryota > Metazoa > Arthropoda > Insecta > Lepidoptera > Erebidae > Pelosia > Pelosia muscerda. The sequence goes on along the minus strand of OY829114.1, from coordinate 864,249 downwards.
GGCTCGCCTTCCTGCACCAACACCAACGGAGGGTGAGACATTCTCTTTATATAGCGATCGGTAAACTTAGTGGCAATATACTTTGATAACCAATCAGTACCAAGGCCCCAGGCTCAAAGGGCTCGTGCCAGCGATTGATCTGTACTTATATTGCTGCAAATGCACAAACTTTTGACGAAATTTGCCGATAACTATATGTGGTGATACCACATATACCCAGCGCCATCTAGCGACAGCAAGAGTAACTACCACGACACTCCGGATCCTACATCGCGAAAGTGAAGTACTCGCGCTGGTACAATATACATACAGCAACCCAACGACAACCGTTACAACGACAACCCGCCAGGAGTAACCTTGCCTGGTTGGAGGATGCTCCCTTTGTGTTGGAGGGACATTACATCCCGTTCCTTTACCTAATACTTACTTAAGGCGGTACTTTTGAGCGTGGTGGCTGAAAAGAAATATTCCTGTATAATATTGAGTTTATGTTTCCAGTTACGAATGTTCGTGTGGGGCGGGTTGGCGGCTGGTAGGCAGGCGCTGCGTGGATCGCGACGAGTGTAAGGAGATACAGTACGTGTGCGCGGGCGGCCAGTGCCGCAACTTCAACGGAGGGTAAGGCGTGTAACATTTTTCTACACAATGGAACAGTTTAATGCTTTGGTTACAAATTGTATTTATAACTTGCCTATGGCCGCGTCTCCTCCCGCGTGGCAGTCGGTTATCGCGACTCTGGTTCTACTTAACCAATTGCAAGTAAACAAACGTAAGACACAAAAAAAAGCGCATCGAAATCCGTTCCTCAGTTTTTGCTTCCATCGCGGAAAAAACATAAATGTTTTACAATTATTTTATTATTATATAGATAGATACATTATTTATCTTGTATTTATGGTACACTTGTGGTTATAAACTGACCAAGTAATTTTTTCGCATTACCAATAATTTTATCCAGCAATTGATATTCTCTTTTGAAAATAAAGTTTCACTTTCTCTTATCATTTATCTAGTTATCTCGACAATGGAAAAAGTGAAAATATATATGTTTGTTATATTAAATCATGTTGTTTATTTCAGGTATGTGTGCGATTGTCCATCTGGATGGCGATTCGACCAGGCCGCTGCAATCTGCGTGGACGAGCGTAAAGAACTTTGTTACGATGATTGGGATTCTGGGCGATGCCACAGGGCCAGGCCACTGCAGCTAGGAAGACCCGAGTGCTGCTGCTCTGAAGGTATATATTATGTTCTTTGTGGTAATAAATTTGTAGTAAGTTTATTAAATGGTATTGGCCATGACAAGATTATTGAAGCGATTTCATTTATTCGTTCATTGACTCGTGAAATAGTAAAAATTTCAAGGACTCTTACCAAAACGATTTCTTTTTTATTAAGGGTTTTCTATACCTACTCAGTCAGTAGTTAAACATATATGGTCTTGTAGAACACCAAAAACAATCCAAAATAAAAATTGGCAAGAGATTTTTCTAAGTAAACAAATAATATGAGATTGTAAAACACATTTAAAAATTTAGCCTACTTTCCTTCATAAAGGAGCTGCATGGGGACGATACTGCGAGCGGTGTCCTGCACCAGATTCACCCGAATTCCTACGCATCTGTCAAGGTGGAATGGGTAGACCAAACCTGACCCAAGACTTGGACGAGTGTAAAGTTCGACCTGATGTATGCAAAGGTGGTCGTTGTATCAATACTGATGGATCCTTCAGATGTGAATGTCCGCCTGGGTATACCCTGGACAGCACTGGACTCACCTGCGTTGATGCCGATGAATGTGCTGCAGATCCCAGGATATGTGGCAATGGCACCTGTACTAATACTCCTGGTGGATATGAATGCAGATGTAATTTTGGATTCACACAAGGGCCTGATCAGGTTTGTTCCATTAGTTAGATATTTTTCTTTTGGTAAATATAGGAACACAGTTATTGTGACTGAAATTAGATTCGACAGAATTCTGAATATAGGCAGAGATCAGAGGTTAAGCTGTTCTCACAATAGGAAGGAAACTGGAGTTTGGTCAACTTGAATTCCGACAAATCCATGGAATCTACTTTGAGGACAGCTGATTGGTTGCTGAGACGTTAAACGTTTCGTTAGAGTTGCCTAATGTAAGAAGTAGCTTAATGATTATATTGTTTCTGGAGACTCCTCACAATATCTACAGGATAAAAACGTTTTTCTTGCCACAGACCTGCATAGATATAGATGAGTGCGCAGAGGGGCGCGCTCTCTGTACGTTCCGTTGTCACAACACCCTGGGCTCGTTCCGCTGCACGTGCCCCTACGGGTACGCAGTCGCCGCCGACGGCATCCACTGCAAGGACATCGACGAGTGCGAAGACAACAAAGTGTGTCCACACGCCTGCGAGAACGTCGTTGGGTCCTACATCTGCAAATGTCCTGAAGGTGAATATTATATTTGTATTGAATTCTTAAACTTGATTTGGAAGTGACTTAACTAATAAAATTTTCGTGATGTTTACATGGCTTTACAGTCCAAGGTAACTAAACATTATATTTTGCAATTGTGGTTGCCGCTAGTTTAGTTCAACACGTAAATATTTATCGAGCTATAAAATTATTGAGTAGTTTGAGTACCTTTTAGAATGAGAATGGAATTTCTGGAAGTAACACAATGCAACGATATATAATTTCCACAAATTCCTTCAAATTTCTTAGTATATGTTCTCAATAAAATTAATGAGTCAAATGTTTTAACGGTAAGTATTTAGTAAATATATTCCGCGTCGTATTTTTGCAAATAAAGTGTCATCATGTTAGCCAAGTGTGTGGTCTGAGCAGTGCGTGTGCGCAGGCTACCGGCGCACGTCGTCGCCGCACGACGCGGCGGACGCGTGCGAGGACATCGACGAGTGCAGCGAGTCGCGCGAGCGGTGCGCCCCCGGCGCCTGCATCAACACGGAGGGCGGCTTCGAGTGTGACTGCGACGTGGGCTACGAGCCCAGCCCCGACCTCATGAGCTGCATCGGTCAGTACTCACATTACATTGCCCTTGAATTTTACTAATTAGTGGGTACACTCAATATAAGCGGTAGTACGGATAGAATGGAACAAACACAATCTATTTTTTTTTCTATTTTATAATCTGCCATTGGTTGTCCAGCCATAATCAGATGAGTTAGGATTCGTTGGCGTTTCGGAGGTATCATTCTATTAAATGACACCACATTGGGTGACAGAATTTAGCTAACACAATCATTACACACATAATACACACACATTACATATCAACTCACAACTGAACATGTGTCATTGTTTATTATTATTTAAAGAAGGAAAGAAAGTACAGGACTAATTTATTTAGTAATTGTCTTTTTGCGTTTATGCATGTTTTCTGTTGTATATATACCTATAAGTTAATGTGTGGTGCGTGTGCGCAGACCGTCGCACGGGCATGTGCCACCGCTCGCTGGTGGCGGGGCGCTGCGTGCCCGAGCCGTGGCCGCGCTACGCCGCCTCCACGCCGCCGCCGCCAGCGCACGTCACCAAGTACGTACTGTCTCTTACCGTTCAAGGGCTCGAAATACATTACGTTGTAGTATTAAAAATCTAAAGGTGTTAGAGAATATGAGTCTCTCTGAAATAATAAGTAGTACTCTAATGCAATATTGAAAAAATAAGAAGACTATACAATTAATAAACTATGATAAATTTTATCTACTATTTGAAAATAAGTCGGGTTTTCCTTCCTGACGCTATAACTCCAGAACGCACGAACCGATTTCCACGGTTATGCACGGTTGGAAAGGTCTCGGGCTCCGTAAGGTTTATAGCAAAGAAAATTCAGGAAAAATAAATAAATTTTTCTTCATCTTTTAATCACCCAACGAAATGTTACATAAAACGAAGCCATCTGGTGGCGAAACGGAGTTCGCCGGATTTGCTAGTCTTTTACTAAATTTTGAAATAGCATACCTATAGCTGAAACATTTTATCGTGACGGTGTATGAAATATTTTATCGTGACGGTATGCTTCACAGAGCGATTTGCTGTTGTACGCTCGGCGTGGCATGGGGCCCGGAATGCGAGCAGTGTCCAGCACCAGGATCTCCAGAACGTATGACCCTGTGTGGAAGTGGGACCGTGCCCGGCCTGGTGCCCGGCATCGTGCCCGGTATGGTTGGCGGCGGTGGCTCCACGGGGATGGGCGGTAATGGCGTCGACATGTATGACGTGGACGAGTGCGCTGCCATGCCCACGCTGTGCGCCCCTGGTCGCTGCGTAAATACCATCGGCAGGTACGAACTACGACCCTTATTTTGACATATTCATCTGATCCAGATTCAGTCAGATCCGGCTCGAAGGACCAAAATTCTTCTGTGAAAGATGTGAGGTCTTTCACAGTAGATTTTTCTGGATTTCTTATCTAGTAAATATTGAACAAGTACTTCGATATATTTCAGTTTCCGTTGTGTGTGCGGTCGCGGCTACAAGTCGGCCGGGGATGTGTGCTCCGACATCGACGAGTGTAGCGTCAGGCCTCCTCCGTGTGAACAACTCTGCAAGAACACGGAGGGCTCCTACGAGTGCCTCTGCCGCTCCGGGTACGAGGTGGACGAGGACGGCGCCAACTGCCGGGACGTGGACGAGTGCGAGCGCGGGACGCACACGTGTCAGCAGATCTGTTCCAACACGGAGGGGTCCTACGAGTGTTCCTGCCAAGACGGTTATGAGAAGAGAGGTGACGCTTGCGTTGGTGAGTATAGTTTCTTTATGATCATTAGGTGTATCCAAATTGTCAGATAATGGCAGTTATATTTCATAAGGAGACTGTAAATCTAGAGGAATAACATTTTTCGCAAATAACCTCACCCTAGCCAGAGTTCAGACATAATTAAGTCTACTTAACGAATGTTATATCCAAAAAAATGAAGCAGGACGAATCACAAGTGACTATTTAGTGCAAAATGGTTCCGTTATCTCTTCCAGATGTGAATGAATGCCACGAAGAGGGCCTGTGTCCGCCTCCTGGTAAATGCGTGAACCTGCTGGGCTCGTACCGCTGCGTGTGCCCGCGCGGATTCCGTCTGGACCTGGAGGGCACGCGCTGCCTCGATCGCGACGAGTGTGACGACGGCCGCTGCCAGTCCCCCTGTAGGAACTACGCGGGAGGGTACCGCTGTGACTGCCCTGCTGGTAAGTGGGCTAAAAGCCGAAAGTCATAAGGCCCAATTGTATACTTGACTTTCAAGATCAGAAAGGGAAACTTCAAAAGTTCATTTCGTCAAAATAAGTGGAGGATTAGTTTACTTATTGGTTAGGCATAATGATGTAAACTACGTTGCATTTACCGAATTTTATTATCTTATACAGTTTTTCAGAAATGCGTACGTTTAGAATGAAAATTTTGGTTTTATACACAAAGATCTACGCACGTGATAGTAGACAAATTTGCGCGCGGATGCAGACTCTAGCGATCACGCACGTGGCTGCGTTTTCCGTGCGGGGTAGCATGCCAACCGCCGTGTACATTTCTTGTGTGGTAGCGTCACAGTGTAGGGATGGCGCGCCACGCTCGAGACGACTGAGGGAGGTAACAGTACAAGCGTTATTTAAAAGATGGCGCTGTTCGAATATTTTCCTTAAAAGATTCGTCAAAAGATAATATTTAGTAAAATAACATTAAATATACATATGTATTTTGCAACATCAGCGATCATGATTGGGCTCAGTAGAAAACAGAGTAGGTACTTAGAAGATAATACTCCAAACGATTACAGTAGTTTAAGTCGTGGATTTTCGAATTTTCAAAGAAATAAACACGGTAGTCTAGTAGTATGGGTAATGGACTGCTGAGACGAGGTCTCGGGTTCGATCCCAGGTTTTACCAAAGCACACACCAATGACTTTTCGATGCTTTTCGAAGTTATGTGTATATTTATCGCAGGTTTATAAGTGCCCGGTTAATGGCAATAGGATCGCCACCTATTACATTGGGACCTAAACATGAACTGGCGAAATGTGGGTACTACCACCTCTGCCTACCCCTTCGGGGATATAGCTGTGAGTTTATGTATGTATGTCAATTTCTCAAAAATACTCGTGTTTGAAAAGAAGTTTTCATCTCATGGACACCGCCACCGTGCAATACCATATTACCGCTGTGCCGGTACCGTGCCGCCTCGGGTCTGATATGACGATTCGACTTATTTACTTACGTGACGAATTACTTAACGTGCGTCAGGATAACGTCAGTCGAATCGTCATATCAGACCGTGCCGCCTCTTGTGTCACGCTCGTAACGCCCCCGGGCCGGCCCGCAGGCTCGGTGCGCTCGTCGAGCGGCGTGTGCGTGCCGCAGGACGCGTGCGCGGGCGCGCCGTGCGGCGGCGCGGCGTGCTTCGCGGTGGGCGCGGCGTACCGCTGCGGCTGCCCCGCCGGCTACGGCTGGGACGCGCCGCACGCCGTGTGCCTGCAGGTACGCGCTCTACCCCTACGACCTCTCTCACTCACTAGATAATTATATCCTGTTACTCGCTCGAGCGGGACCTTTTTCGTTCACTTTCAGCCTTTCCTTCTTCTCTTCGCAGGACGCACTTGACGACGTCTGAATAGTCGTGCCTTTTTGCAATATCTACAATATTTAGCATATGTGAAAAAATACTACTAAGTGAAATAGTATTTCAATTTCGTTCACCCTGTACGACTATTAAGCTTGAAATAGAGTGCTAATGAGCTCTTAAGGATCCCATTAACCAAACAAATGTTCTATCTTAGAAGTGCTGATTTTAGTGATTCTAGATAAAACTTATGCTGTGAAAACCGTCATCCTTCCTCATATTTTAAAGTCGATAACATGCTTACTTTACTCTTTCCATTACTATGTTTTCCTCAATCCTCAATTACAATTCATCAATCTTTTCTTGGCCATATCTCCAAAAATAAAAAAAAACTTTAACTTATGAACTTTACCCTACATGTAATAAAAATAACATCTTTACCAGCTGGCGGGCGGTTGCGCGACGGCTAGCTGCCTGTACGGCTGCTCGTCGTTCGGCTCGTCGTACCAGTGCGGCTGCCCGGCCGGCTACCAGCTGGTGGGCGCGGGCCACTGCCTCACGGCGCTCGACGCCTCGCTCCCTCCTGACGACATCGGGGACGCGCCCGTGTTCCCCGTGCAGGACCAGTACAAGGTCGGCGGCGAGAACGAGCTCATATCCACGGAGGGCTGCTTCTCTTGCAAGGTAAGGTTTTGTTATCTGTTGGCACACCAATACGTAAACATATCCGAAGTTACTCACCGAAGTTTCGACCAATTGGTACTTTGATACACTTTTTTATTTTGAAATCGAACGCGAATACAGTATGTGATATTTCATTCGTCTACTCAAATACACTCAAATAATTTTATGGTTACATTTCATGTACGCCTAAATTATCGGACGTATCTTTTATGGCGTAGCCGCCTTATTTATAGTCGATTTTAGTGAGTTCTAAAAACGCATGTTGTTCCCAGGTGAACGGTCGAAGACGAAGGGCGCCTGACGAGGCAATAGTGTTCGCCAACGGGACCACCATCATGAGGAAACGGAAGAGGCGCAGTCGACGTAAGTTACTCACCTTTGGCGTTCAATGTTCGGGGCAATTCCTATCAAGGACACCATGTGCTTGTTTTTTTAATTTATTTTCATAACGTAATACAAATGTAGTCTGATGATAAAACGGAGAATGTAAACTTGATTGTAAAAATGTAAAAATTAACCCGCAATTCAAACGTAAAGCCATAGAGATATTGATCAATTTGCAGACACAAGTATAATTGGTTTCATTAGGTACTGATTAGTCTGGTTACTACCCTTATTTTTAACTTTGATTTTTAGTTTCCCTTTTGGCTCTCAGTTCAAATTTAATAGTGATAACGTTTTTTTTTTCCTATCATTTTTATTATTAAGCAGCCAAAGCAACATTGCATTTTAAACACAAAATTGTCTGTGTACATCTATGGTTTAATTCGTGGACAATTGTGTTGGTTACATGGTTGATAATTTGGATTAGGTTTTAAAATTATTTGTACAAGACTACATCATGTAACTGTTTTTTGTCCCCAATAAATAAATAGAATGTAAATTTTATCTTGTTATAATAATTATACTTATAGGAAAAACTTGTGCCACACCGAATATGGGATGGGTTTGTTCCAACCTTGAATATCCCTAAGAAACGATTTAATAGAAGGTAGGTAGTTTTTTTTCTAAACACAATACGTTTCTAGGCCGTCGTTCCACCCTGGAGCCCGAGGCCGAGCTGATAGTGGTGTCGGCGCACCCCAAGCAGACGTGGGGCCGGGCGCCGCTGCTGCGCCTGGTGCCGGCGGAGGGGCGGCGGCGCGCGCACTACCGCATCGCCTACGGAGACCCCGACAACGACTTCGTGCTGTCCAAGAGGGACGGCACCACCGCCCTCCGGCTCCGGAGACATCTTAAGAGCCAGGTAAATACTCCTTACAACCTTCGCCTTTGAAGTCTTACTATGGGTCCAACTACGTTGTTCTTTAAGGAAGTAACCTTGATCTCTTAAATATTGGCGGAAATTCATACTTCCCCCACCTGGAAATAACATGCAGATAACCTATGGGTCAGAGCATTTTGCGTAGCAAGTCATCATAATTTCATAGTTAAAAGTGCCCTCCCATATTATGTGTTTATGTCACTGACGTGCCATATTGCCGCCAGGCGGTGCTGGAGCGGCAGTTGGAGCTGGAGGCGCGATTCGTGTTCCCGCCCGACAGGAGCGCGGGCGGTGCGGTGCGCCGGCGCAGGGAACTACGCGACGCCCCCGCGCCGCTACGCCTCTACGTGTGGGTGCGCGTAGCACCGCGTAGCATTACGTAGCGTAGCCACGAAGCCAATCGGTGCTCTAACTAAACGCGTAGCACACGACACAAAAATTCCTTCTAAGGGTTAACGCACACCGGAATTTTGTTTACACTTCTGTTCTGAATATGTATTAGTAGTGATTTGTGCGTATTTGAATATGTGTTTAAATATAATTATGTAAATTATTCTGGTATTCAAGCAGAGTAAGAAAATGTTATGATTGTGTAGAGTTTGGACCTTATATGTATGAATAATTTCTGGATGGATCATCATTCTATTATAATAATGTGAGAAAAAATAGTCTACTTATTATTCGGTTTGCGTTAATTCTTTGAATGTCGGGTACATTCGACTTTTAGTAGGTAATGAAGTCTGTCGCGTGAGTGAAACTCGACATCGAATAGAGTCCCAATTTATTAAACGCGTGATTTCAAATCGATTAGAAAAAATCATTTAATGATCTATCAAAACATAATCTACCTTTCTTTTCGTGAGTTGAATAAAACTTCCAAATCACTCATAGTATCATTCATTTTCATTATATTTCGAAATTTTAATTTCAACTTTAGAAATCACGTTTTAAAAATATAATTCTGAATTGGGTTCCTATATCATGTTTGCGAGTATATCATTTACATACATACATACAGTCAAACAAATTGTATATACGGTATAACCGACAGACGATACAACAAGATTCGTCAACTGACGAAGTAAACCTTGTATCACTATCTGCGCTTGACCCTTCGATACAGGTATGGACTACACCCGGCCTGTTACAAACCTTGTTTGCCACTGCCATCGCTAGCTACTGCCTACTTATTGTTGGTGTACACGGAATATAAAATCATGAGGAATTAGCCTTAGACGTGAAGTATTCATATTGATGTGTTCATATTCAGAGCGAGTAAAAGAGATGCAGTTATACAGCCTATATAGCTCTGTCACTCTTTATCGTCCGAAGCACGAGCGCCTTAATACTTCCCTAGAAACGAAAATTAAATGTAGTTAGCCAATCGCGTTATGAGTTACATATGAACGTCTTCACAGCTTTGTGGCATACTGGCCATAGCTGTACGGTGGTTCCTCTTGATTTTATATTCTGTGGTTTACTTATAAGAAAAATAACGACCAAGATGAAACTTAAATTTGAATGAAATTAGTGTGAAGTCTCACCGCGTGCAATATGGTGTAGTGTCTGTTAAGGTGAGTGCTCACCGGCGCTACGGGGCGATAATGTAACTATTGTGCTGGCACTGCAGTGCTAGCAGTATTGTGTATAGGGAAACTGCGAAAATGTGATTAGTGGGTCAGGGTCTCCATTCTACGAATTATCAACTACTGTCAAACTATTGAGATTGCCAAGATGCTATGGATATAAAGTAATTAACTCTTTTCATTTAATTTTGAACTATATTTTCGTATGCACATAAAGCTGAAAATTCAATGGCAGTTAATAATTACATAGTAAAATCGGTGTCCCTGATTATAAAGCACGTTACACAATTTGACGTACCTATGTTGTGTAATGTTCAGTTTTTACATTGTGGACTAGTAGTTTAACTCCGATAGGTAAGGTTAGAAGGTTAAGGTAGCGGTAGTTCACTGATGTACAGTGACAAAGTACACCGTAGCGCCGGTCAGCACTCTCCTTTAAACGCGTGACAAAATATTATGTGCCAACGGTATTGTTACCCCTCGTTTTCGTCAAGGTTTAAAACATGTGTATGACATATCCCAAACTTCAGTGTCAACGCAAATGTGTTTTAGACAAGTTTTATGACTGTCTAGATACTTGTTGTCAATATATATGTGGTATGGGACAGTCGCAATAAACCGTGTATTTTAATATATCATATTTATAATATATATATTCTGCAGTGTTTTCGTTATTTAGTCACAGTCAAAGTCAAGTCTGTCAAACTATTGAGTCTTAGTTATCAAAGTCTTAGTTATAACCCAATAAAGTAGTGAAAACCTTACTAGAGGCTTCGATGGAGTTTTGGAACCATAACAAGAAAATCGCAATTCACAGCAATATGCCACTTTTGTAATATTTTACGCGTTATGACAAAACATCCACCATTTTTACACATAAAAACTCGTATTAATATCAATTTTGGAAAAAGAAATACTGTTGCGATCTTGTTTTCTGCGTTGTCGCCAAAAATAAACTATCAATAAAACAAGTATTTGTATTGTGACAAGTATACAACAAGCCTTCAACAAGTTTTGTATCAGACAAGTAGGTATACAACGTGTTTCTGTGGTGAAAACAAGGTGTAACAATTTTTGGTAGTGTATGTTGTTGTGTGTGTGTATTCTTAAGCCATTTATAATTATATATATATCCAACATTTTTTCGAAATGTTTTACATTGACTTTGGTTGTTTTTTTTTATTTTTGATTGTGTCCTTGATTTTTAATTGATATTTTTATTTTTCCATCGTATCTACTAAGTAAAGAAAATAAATTTAACATGGCCTCTGTATAGCCCGATTTCATATTTAATAAAATTATCGAATATTTGTAAAAATAAAAAAAAATACTATTATGAATAATTCTTTCCTATTTCTATTGTTCTTTTATTGTACAATGGGATATTTTTCTAATGGTTTTAAAACTTTTAACATACCAGTTTTAGAGCTAGTAAAACTACTACTAGTATGATGAGTCCACACTGTTGGCACAAAATATTAGGCATTTGTTTCCATCGGGTCGGTTCGGGCCGTCTCGTCGGCAGTATTAAAATAGTTTGTGTGAGATTGAATGCATTATATGTAGTTAGTTAATCGCCAATCGATTTCAACGATGATTCGAGAGTTATATCGATTATTTTGTAATGTTAACGATACATCACTAGTTGATTTGCCATTGTTATAGAGCCAGTGAGTAAGTTTATTCTCATTATAATAAGTACGAAATAAAATAACTTAAAGTCTCCTTCTTGAAAAGCCTTTTACAGCTACATAATGTTATTATTTTATGGTAACTGTTACGTAGCGAAAAGTGTTCTTTTCATAGCGGCAGTGTGTCGATATATCGATGTTTTTATTGATATATGATAAGTTCTGTTATGTTTTGGCATGCCTATGCGTTTGTAACAAGAGAGGGACTTTAAATAAAGTAAATAATTATTTATTGATACTTCAGCCCTTAAGTCTAATATCTTAATAAAATAATCTAATAGTTATCATTGTATCTTATTTTTACTTACACAATGTTTAGATCTATGTTTGGCGTTGGACCAGTGTAGTTCTCTAAAAGTACAAAAATCAATGCAATAGTTTGTTTTGTAAATATGTGTATACAAATATTAAAATTAATATAAAATATTTAGATATGATAGTAGAAATAATTTAGGAGATATTTTAATTTAATTTTAAGATGTGGATCAAAAATAAATTAATACATACATTTTTAATTTCAAGTGTTCTTTTATTTAACCTAAAACATACAATACACCACAACATCACTGTATAATAAAATCGGGGTGTGCACGATGTACACAGAGAGCGGAGTGTAGAGGACTCAATCTGGATCTTCGGGGTACAAACCCTTAACAGGTGTTCTGCTATTAACAGGTAGGAGTGCACCTCGCGGGGACCTCGTCCAAGCACGACTGCTGTTTGACCTCCCTAGTCCCGCCCGCCCAGAAAAGCTACCATACCAATGATAAGTGAGTTTCGGGCTCCAAATTGTAAGACGCAACTAGGATTTTTTTTTGAAAATGATAATAATGATGATTGTGTTTCTACGTAATTGTAGTATTTTGGACCGCGCGTTTTCCTCTAAAGAAACGAAAAAAACGTGTCTACATGCGTATTATAGACCACATTTTTGTTATGTATAGCCCATAGAGTTATACAATAGATAGAATAGGTTTCATAGAAATGTTTAAAACTATTAAACATATCCTTTTTTCCTCGGTACTTGTATACCATAAATTGACGTTCAGCAGAAAAAGAAATCGTCCGTCCCTTTTGACAGCATAGATGTCACAGACGTACAAAAGTAACAGACCTATTCATAATAACTAAGAATGCCATCAATAGTTCGGCATACTTCCAAATAATTGCATTCTTATACAATAAATGTGAATGTGACATCGTACCAAAAAAAGCTCCAAGATGCCTCCGAAAAAAGAGGAGTTCTCCTGTGAAATGTTCAGCAACAGATACTTCATACTGTGTGCCATCGGCGGTGCGCTGGCGTGTGGCTCCACCCACTTGTCCGTCACGCCGCTGGATTTGGTCAAGTGCCGACTGCAGGTGGATCCTCAGAAGTACAAATCTATTTTCACCGGATTCGGCATCTCGTTTAAGGAGGGAGGTTTCCGTAACCTCGTCAAAGGATGGGCGCCCACTTTGATCGGTTACTCAATGCAGGGCACCGCCAAGTTTGCGGGCTACGAATACTTCAAATACTTGTATGCCAACATGGTATCCGAAGATAATGCCTTCTTGTACAGAACTTACCTATACCTAGCGGCATCCGCGTCGGCTGAGTTGATCGCTGACTGCTTTTTAGCGCCTTTTGAGGCCACGAAGGTGCGTATGCAAACCACCCCAGGTTACACGTCGCAGATGAGACAGGCAATGCCACATATGCTTAGTACTGAGGGAGTGGGTGTATTCTTTAAAGGTTTACCACCTCTTTGGGGGCGACAGGTTCCTTATACCATGATGAAGTTCTCATCATTCGAGAAAACTGTAGAATATTTATACGACAACGTGGTGCCGAAACCAAGAGCCGATTGTACAAAGATTGAGCAGCTGATAGTGACATTCACTGCGGGGTATATAGCAGGCGTGTTGTGTGCCATTGTATCACATCCTTCTGACACCATCGTATCCAAGTTGAATAAGGATCCGAGCGCATCTGTTGGTGGCATCATATCGGAGGTGGGAATGTTTGGCATCTGGCGAGGTTTGGTAGCGCGTATCATCATGATTGGAACGCTCACTGGTCTGCAATGGTTCGTGTACGATGCGTTCAAGGTGTACACGGGTATGCCACGTCCACCTCCACCTCAAATGCCCGCTTCATTAGCCAAGAAATTGGCAGAGGAGGCCAGAAAGAAGAAGTAATCTTTAGACAAAATGACAGTTATGTTTATATAGTTTGTATAGCGTGTATGAGCAAAATGTCTAGGCTGAAAATCGTCTCAAGTAGGTAAAAAGTTCATTCTTGAGTAGAAGGTTTTGGTGGTATCAAAATCTTCAGGTTTCACTAAATATGATAGATAGATAATAAAAAGAAATTCTTTATTTCTTTCTATTTTTATTTCATTTCTAATAGATACATTTCTAATCTTATGGTGTCTATGTTTACAATTTCAATGCGTTTACAAATCACACAGTCAACAGTCAATTCTCATTAGTCTTTTTCTATCTTAGGTCAATCTCATTTGTCCCAATTTTCGAAGGTACGAGTGTTTTGAGCAGGTCGTGTAAAACATCACTATTATATTTTAAATTATACAGCTAAATTTATAATGAAGCTTTCTGACTATCGGCCTGTTTGTATTTCAAGATTGCAATTTAGAAATGAGGATTTTGGATCGTTTTACTTATTGAATTTATGAACACTTTTTTTATTGGTGTACACTTTCAGAAAAGATACCACATGAGTTATTTAGTGGTTTAACTTAGGAGTGAATACACGTCGGAATGGTGCAATATATGGTGTTTGAACCTTCAAACTGTTAAAAATAGGTTTAACGCCTTAGCCATTAAAGTCATTATTAAGTACAAGATTATTGTAAACGTTTGTTATTTTATACTCAAAGTTTTACAACATAGACCCTTGTTTTAAAATAGTTATGTAATATCATATAACCTAAAACAGCAAGGATAAAAATAATACAACCAAGACCATTTAGAACTAAGACGATATAAAATAGTTTGCAAAGATAGACCTTACATTGCTCATTCCACGCTTGACTATTCAGATTATTTGCACTCATGTACCTACTTAAACACAGCAGTTTACATATGAAATACTGGTTAATTTATTAAATGAGAATGATAAGAAACTTATTCTATATAAAATTTCTTGCGAATTTCGAATCACATTCGATGATAAATCAGTAACGTTGCTACAAATATCAGTTCTAATATAGTTAGTGTATCTGTGTCTTCAGGCATTCGTAATTCACTACAGGTTTCTTATGTGAAACCATTTTGTTAATATTATAATTATAATAATTTATACTGTAAAATCTCCGTAATAATGTAACTTAAGAAACAATAAAAATAATGTTACTTAAAATTTATAGTTATTTGTTTTTGTCATTTTTCTACATTCAATTATGTTCCAATATTCAAATTTTCATGATTATCCTGTTGGGGTTTGGGAGGTCAGACAAACCCCAAAAGAGGAATAGAGGAGAAAAGGGGACCCTGGCCTCCAAGGTAAAATTTAACGATAAAGCAGTTAGTAGGTAGGCATACTAACTTTTTCTATAGATTGAGACCGAAAAAACTCAATATTTAGCACGGTGACATACTTACAGGGGGCTTTCCCGCTAATCAACTGAATTATTTGGCACATAGTAGTTTTCACAGAAAAAATCTTAACGTCTCCTATGTGTTTTCAGTCCTGTCCTATGAGAGTACTAGTACTATTTCAAATAAACAAAGCCTTAATTAAAGCTCAGTTCCTATGGCACTTACCCCATACCCAGGGGCTAAATGGGGACACCATAGTCCCCACATTAGGGGAATAGGGTCATCTCAAAAGAGATGTCCCCGGGTCTGCTGGGGTGCAAGAGATATGTCTTTATAATCTCACCTCAGGCAATTAAGGACCCATGGACGGCGTGCGTTTTAGTCGATTCGATTCGATACCTGTTTTGGCGTAGGTGGTATCCGTGGAGATTTTGCGCACGATAAAAAAAGGTTTCTATGGCACTCTCTACAAAATTTTCTTCCTCTTTCTGCCTGAATTCCATAAACGTTGCTTAGAATGTTCATTCTTTCAGAGTAGGTATTCTACTGAGACTGTGAATATTTTGTGTCAAGTGGGCCACAGCACGTGTCGTACATCGCCTCCAGAACAGTATAAAACAATATTTCCTAATATTAAAACTGTATTTCGAATTGAGTCTCAACAAAAATTCGATTTAGTAACTTTTGTGAAACGTGCCAAAGTTTAGCCAAGTTGTATAACTTGTCGCCATATCGTGGTCGGAATTCATGCGCGCCACCCAGCGGCCAATAGCAACTTTATCGCAAAAGAGTTAAAGTTCACATTCAAACCGTTCAAACTTATAAATCTGTTATTATTAAGAAATATCTGATGAACATCAGTGTAAACATTTAGTCAGTCGCTTCTTATGTTTATACTTACATGTATTTGTTGAAATTATGTTCGTATTTTTTTTAAATTTTATTGTATGGTTTATTAAAACAACGTCAACGTTCAAAATAAAGTCACCCTAATAGTGAACAGACAATAAAATAATTATGTGCTAATTGAATAACCCGCCCCTGATCGTTCCCGGTGCAAAGGTGCCCATCACACTTGACGCGTTTTCGCGCTGGTTTGCCTCGGCCATCCTCTGCACCAGGCAGGATCCGGCGCGAGAGTGCGAGTGTTCGTATTAAATTAATATCCTTGCAATTTCCAAATTTATTTAGCTGCAACGTTTTCGGTTAGGCATTTATTTTCGGTATATCCATTTTTTTACAAAGTGGCAAGCGTTGCCCCTTACTACATAGGCGAAATGTGGGTGTTTAATCCACATCTACCTATCCCATCGGGGATTACGGGCGTGAACATATGTATGTATGTATGTTATGTTCGTATTTGTTGTCTATATTGAACCGAAAATCGTAAGTTGTCCGGTATTCAAATATATCGTTGAGATTTCGAATTTAAATAACTGCTTGGCAGTCACAAATATCCGATATACGTAGCAATAAAAATGTCTAAATACAAATTTATTTTCATAAAAGCAGCAGACACTACTTATAAACATTTTTCTTGTATCCACCGGAATTTATATTGAATGCTTTCAGATAGGCACCTACTTAACTTCGAATAAAACAAAACAGACTATACTCGAAAAACGTTTTACCTAAATCATAAAACAAATAGAAATATCTCGGGAACAGGGATCTGCTAGATTATGTTAAATGGGTCGGCTAGTGTTTGAGAGCATGATCCGACCACTTATAAAACATAGTTCGGGCAACGGCACCGTTTACCGCTGGTCACTCTAACGGAGCGGGCCGGTTAAACCCGGTAAGTAGGGCACGATGCTCGAATAAATCCCCATATTATTGTTATTGCCTCGGAGTAACCGTGGCTCCTTTGTATACGATGGTCTCGTGCCATTATAACCTGCTTTTCCGATCGTATTTTGAAATATATTTCAGTGTTGCGGACAGATGGTACCTACGTACCTACACTTATGTTTTATTATGGGCCAATTCAATAGTAATAACATGGACTTTCTTGTTTTATTTCAAAACAATAAACTTTATAAAGAGTTTTTATCTCAAATTATTTAATTTATGTATACAATTGCTGCAGTTTTGCAGAAAATGATGACAGAATTTTTACTTCAATTTTGAGGCGAAACAATGTAGCGACGTATCGGTCAACCAAAAGATACATGATACCGATTCCATCGTATACGATGCGTACTCGTACTATTCAGTCGTGCGTTTTAGTCGATTCAAGTCCGACATAACCACCTCCGCTGACTTTGGTGGGGGCGGTATCCGTGGGCTAAATATGAGCTTACAATATTTCTACATGTTTTTCTTTTCATAGCATCGCACGTAACGGCAATAATATAAATGCGATTGCTGCTTTCAACCACAACGATGGATGAGTTAAAAAGCTTTTCTTCGTAGACAGCTCTAGCATCCATAGAAATTACCTCCAATCCTTCTTCATAACTAGTTGCACAAGTTTCCAACGACATTCAGGAAACTTACAAATCAAATAACTCGCAAGGAAGAAATCGAATGCAATAAAGTACAAGTGGTATAATTGAAAAAGTTCCCTTTTAAACGGTCTCACTCTAGTGAACAACAGTTTAGTTCAAGTTTATCGTCGGCGAATCGCAGCGTTACCGCAGCGGTCGGCTGCGACAGCAGAACTGGATTAAGGCGTCTAGATGGTAGTCAGTTTGTAAACTAGTTGACATTGATCTAGAGCTGTGTAGAGCGACATCTTGCTTGACATCTGCTAAAGTATTTTTCAGTCGTTTCTTATAATGATATACACGGAAATTCTAACCACAGTAAAAAATGCAGCAAAACAAAAGATCCGTGCAAACTTCACGTGGAAACTCAACAAAGTGTGGAAAACGGGATGTGATGTCCCTCCAACACAAAAGGAGAATCCACGGACCAGGCAAGGTGATCACGCCTGGCGGGCTGCGACCCAACGGTTGTCGTTGGGTTGTTGTATGTTGTACCAGCGCGAAAACTTCGCTTTCGCGATGTAGGATCTGGAGTGTCGTAGTAGTTACACTTGTTGTCGCTAGATGGTGCTGCGTACATGTGGTATCGCCATAAAAGTGTCAATATTATAATCAGTGAGCATATCGCAGTTGACTATTGGACATAGGTCTGGCCTAGTGTTGGGGCTTTGCCCTTCTGTTCCCACGCTAGCGAGATAGGTTCGTACAGGGTTTTATTTCGAGTTTTCCATCTCTCGCGTGATATTGTCTGCATATTTTTCTGTCTATCGCATCTTACGACATCCTTCACATAAGATGGGGTGGTGATATTCTTTCTCAGTCTCCATACGGATAGTGTATCACATAGATAGCAAAGTGTACTGACCCGTTTTACTGAATTCGATGTTTGTGCGGACAAGGGCGCTAATCCCAATCTGTAGGTACCAATGGGGAGTCGTTGTTTGTTTTGCTAAAGTTCCCTCTTGTGATGATTGGGATTGAATACATGCATTGATTTACTTCGCTAGATTTAGAGCTGGCATTGGATTGTGTCCCATCGTGTGTGTGTTATAAATATAAATAGCGGTTGCCATACGAATCTCCAGGTAAATTTGACAGTTGCTATGTTAACTGACACGACGATGATCAAATTAAACTATTTAATCATGCTTCTAGCAACCCAATTGCTACTGGACAAGAGATTGAATAGTTGATTAGTTAATTTTAGCGTTTTGGTCAGCCTTTCGGAAACTGGGTGTACTAGGAGACAGTATTGTCAAAATAAGAACTAGCTCGGCGGTCGTCAGTATAACGTGATCATGGCGCTTGCTACAGCACCGAACTATCGTTGCTCCATAAAATCAACAAACATGGTAAATATACCGAAATATTTAATAGTGAATTCGGTCTCTATCAGAATCTGTAATCTTTATGTCAATATTTAATATTGGAATAAGATTGTATTTCCAGTTTATCTACATCCGCGAGTGCAATAACTTGGCCGGATGAAGTCGGATAAGTTTCTATTGTCAGTTGCTCTCGGGGCGCAAGGTAAACGCTCACTGCCACTGTTTTGACCTATCGCCATCTAACACGTAATCGCCGATCATGGGGAAGCAGATGAATAAATAAAAGGATAGTGGTGTATCAACCTTATATTTCGCTTTGTTTATTGATTCGATGATATCGCGACTATGATGCAGTCATACGAGATATTTTATTGCCAAATAAAAAACAGCACACTCTTAGTTCGTTTTATATACGTGATAAGACATGACGGGGGGGGGGGGGGGGGTCTTTGTCTTTTCTTCCAATTAGCTCTAGCTCTTCCAATTGACCCCACTCTCTTCTTTTCTACACAGGACAACATGTTCAGGACTTAGATCTCAACCATACACTTTGCTCGTGGGTCCATTAAAAAGCATCTGATGTATACACTGTACGTGTTTGTAATGGTAACCCTCTTTCCTAAGACTTTGCCGTCAGGTTACCATCAGGCGAGGTGCAGTCAATTTGACGTGCCTTAAAAAAGCAAAACTTACGTATTGTATATTTTAGAAAATAAATACAAAAACATTAGCATTAAGTTACCAGAAGCACCACCATCTTGCCGCGATATTATCTTTAAATCTTATAAAAATACGGAAAATTCTTTTTCAAATAGTTGTAGTGGCAACACAGAGTGGGCAAACAGCCCCACCTGGCCAGCTGCCAGCCACAGAGGTACTTACAGAGGAGATTAACTTAGTTAGCTGCAGCCAACTGTTACCAACTGTTAATTTTATTTAGCTAAATACTTTATTAGTTTGGATAGCATTAACTCCATGTGACCGTATTATTGTTCAAATCTATTTATTGCCTAAGAAGAATATTCGGATATGTATGCAAGTAGATTTTTGTTCTTTTTATTTATGGTACGTCAATTTGACTTCACCTCGCCTGATGTTAAGCTGAAGGCAAAGTCTCATGAAAGAGGGTCACCATTGCAAACACGTTCAGTGCTACAATGGTGGCGCTCAGCTTGACGGCCTCATCAGATGCTTTTTCATGCCCCGCTTTCTTGAATTATGTTATATACAGTGGTTTCTACACAGTTCACTAAAAATCGATATGTAAATTAGATAGGATTACAATATGAATAAATTAAAAAACATATCACACCCGTTATCATGATTTTTTAAATATGCTTGAATAGAAAAACGAGTCAAGCCAAAGGTACTCCTCCAAATGTGAACATCGCGATTCAGGGTTCCCACTGAGTTCTGACTGTATTATAATATCCAGCTATAGCTAGTTATACATACGTGTTAACATAACATAACATAAACTCACGCCTAGATCCCCGAAGGGGTACGAGTACAGCGGTGCTAGCACACACATCGCCAGTTTATGTTTAAGTCCCAATGTAATAGGTGGCGAGTACTAACCGGGCACTTATAAACCTGCGATCGATACACGCATAACTTCGAAAAGCATCGAGATGGTGTGTGCCATTCTAAAACCTGGAATCGAACCCGAGACCTCGTCTCTGCAGTCCATTACCCATACCATTAGGCGGTGCAGATTTAATTTTATGCTCACGAGACAGTTGCTAAAGTAACCACTTCACCAAAAGTCATTAGGTACACCGAAGAATTAATTTCGTTACTCCATGGGATAAGAGACATATTAATTAAAAATTACTTGGATCGCTTTAATTTTCAATTTAATCTAAGAATAAAGTTATACATCATTGATCACAAATTTGTAAAGCTATTCACTTTTGCGTTAATATTATTAGTTAGGACACGTTATTCTAAATTAGTGTACAAGTTATACTTATTTTGAACAAATCTGATGCTGTTTCAGACAGTAATTATACTTATTCAGACCCACGAACACAAAAGTCAATTATTAACAGGACTTAAAACCGTGTAGAATCACAATTTAGCAAACCAAAAAGGTGACGTACGTGAGAAACACACTTATAAACTACACTATCTCAAATACTTACTAGAAATATAATTCTAGCGATCGCCACGATCGGACTCTGTAAATTGTTCGCGGAAACGTCGGTCTAACTTGTTATACTGCGACCACTTTACTAAGACATCCAACAAGGACCTTATCTCTATAAAATAAAGGCGATATTAATTCAGCACTAGTGTAGGTTATAAAGTGGTCAGTAGCCGCGACTTTCTCGTAGCCGTGTGTGAAAATATACTGATAACAATAGTTGAGGAGGGTCCGCTATACGGTAATATACGTGGCTTATTGGTGCTGATATCTCGACTTCTATTCGATGATTCAAGATAGCATGTTCGTACGAATGGAGCCGGACTTCTTCGAAACTACTTTTTAAGCATATTTAACAGATCGAGCGGATAGCGGCGGTTCCTACGATTGGGAAGAGGGTCATCTCTAGAGAGATGTCCCCGGGTCTGCTGGGGTACGAGAGATATGTCTTGTATAATCTCACCTCCGGTAGGCCCATGGACGGCGTGCGTTTTGTCGGTTCGAGTCTGACATAATCACTTCCACCGGTTTTGGCGGAGGAATAGGGATTACGCACGATAAAAAAGGGATTCCTACGATTGCGGAGCAGTTCATGTTGCACTTACTCTCTTGATCACTGTGCCATTCCACCTGTACCAACCTCTCTCTGTAGAGCAACAGAAAACGCTATTGCTGTAACCAAGTATTGGGCCGACAAAATTAAAAAAAAAACTGTATATATCTGCGATATAGACTAGTTATATTTGAACCATTGATTGGAAGAAGAAAAATCATATTTAATGAACTAGACTAGGAGGCTAAGAACGTTAAAAATTGTTCCTGGTTGTCAAGGCAAGGCATCCATGTCTATATTACCGTTATGGGCGACCTGAACCACTTCGTCAGTGATTGTCCACGGACCACAACTCTGACTGGAGCTCAGACGGTAGTCGTTGCCATTATAGCTGAATAATTAAGCCACTTAATTTTCCCGTCATCACTATTTGGATTGGAAAACCGACCCTGTTTCCTGAGACTTTGCTTTTAGCTTACCATCAGGCGAGGTGAAGTCAAATTGATGTGTTTGAGTGTTGTTGAAATGGTCAGTACTATCTCTTGTTTTCGTTTTTGGACGGTTCCTCTATTACTCTGTTTGTATATAAAAAAGCAAGTTACTTTATTAAATTCCATTCATTACTAAATACTTACCGGTCATGGGTATTTTAGAAGTTATTTGAGATTCAGTAAATCATGATTGTTTAGTTATTATACTTAATTAAATGGAACATAAATAACTTTAATTCTATCGAAGTTTGAAGTACTTTAAAGGAGACCGCAAGCAAGGGTTTAAGTTTTTCAATTAAGTGGTTTATACATAAACTTTTCAACTCCAAATTTTCATACCAGGTCCAAATTTGCATAAGGTAACGAGACGAATTCTATGGACAATGAAAATGGTGGTTTTTGATAGGCACACAGATACACATTCAGTATGTAGATCATATTATTCAATATTTGTCCCCCGACACAAAAATACCTCAATACACTATTAAATAAATAATTCAACTCGTGTCGGGGGACCTCGACCTATTAAAGCACACCCATGTGTTTTCGAAATCATTCAAGGTCCACCAACACGACAACGCTTTTCGACTTTTTGAGGTATTTATTGCATCGGGGACTTAAGTTTTTACATTGACCACCCAGTCAAGCTGTTTAATTTGATACTAATGTTACGGGACTAGCGAAATATAAAAGATAGTTTGCCATTATGTGGTGGCAGCCATTTTGAATTTGAATTTCTTATATCGTATCATAATCAAGCCCTTTCATTTGGCATCCATATCAAAGGACTTGTGAAAAAATAAAAAAAAAAATATAATTAATCTTTTAATGGCGGCGGCCATTTTGAAACGATTTTCATCAAACATAGCTAAGATCCCTCCTATTTCAATCAAAAAAATTACATCAAAACCGGTTCATCCGCCCGGGACCTACGAACACACACACGCACACACACATTCAGACAGTCAAATTTACGCCGGGGATTAAGAAAACCCCTTACAGTACAAGGAAAATATTATAAATCTGACACAGTAGACATAGGCCCCGTATGTTTACAAGGTAAAGTTTCTCGAATACTATTCTGCATACGATGTTCGGATATGCGGATGGATAAAATAGTCGGAGTGATGTATAATGTCTCGTATGATATATCGGCGTTGCGATGTATTGGATTCTGAAAGAATTCTGTTTCTCCTCGCCCGGCGCCCGAAGCCGCACCTATTTGTATATTGCTTTATGACTTTTCAATTGTCTATCTATTTTTGAGTTTGGAAATAGTGTTCTGCATTATAGATGTTTTTATTGACTTATCAAAAGTTTTATCATGAAAATTCTTGTAGTATCGTAGAGAAGTCACCTCATTTTGGTTCAAGGTAGGTTAGCGGATAATATTACGTTGTTTGTAGGGTTATAGATGTCTTGTGCAATCAGTGCCCTTAATACATAAAACTATTGAATTCGTAATGCAAAAGTGTCGATAGCATTACGATACCTGTCTACTGTGTTCTTTGAAACTCGCCAATCGCAATGCTTCGTTCTCTCGATACTTTTACATTACCAATTCGATAAATTTTCGTGCTACGGCAACAATTCAAGCCAGGCTTCACCCATTGTGCACATTAAATAAAGTGTATAGTTTGTAGTGAACGACAATATTATAGACTGATTGAATGATTTGTGTTTAAATTATTTTAAATACTTAGTATGTCTAGAATAATAGCTATTTGAGAATGTTGGTGAAGTTAAAATTACTTACTAATTGTTATCTATAAAATTAATTATCTCTAAAGGTTATAAAATTTATATTTAATACAATTTGTAAATTTTAAATTTACCGAGACACATGGACGATGACTTGATATTCAGATGTCAAAACCACGTCTTTTCATGATGTTTTACTGTTTGAACTGTAAACCATTGAAACTTTCATGTTCTATTTAAAAGTTAAAATGATTAAAATTAACGTTTTATTATTCTATGGCGCTACAACTTTGTGGAACACGTGAAAAATTAAATTAAAAACCTTTTCGCAAATTTAACCTTATAACGAATTAATTAATGCCTACACGTGTAATTTGAAGACGAGCGGGGCATCCCATTAATTAATATTATTCTTTCAATTTCATAAATTGGGTGTGCTTAGTCGTTCACCCGTGGCGTGACCGTCAATGCGGAGTTCAGAAGTCGTAGGCTCAATACCCATTCAAAGTAAGATATAAAAAAATTAGTAATCCTGGGCATGGCATAAAAAAAATTACAATGCAGTATTGTTTTTATACCGTTTAACTAACGTTATTCAGACTTCGTCATGTCAGTATTGCTAAATGAAATAACCATTTCATAAAAAAAGATCAACTCGCATTATGGCACCACCACCATTGTTTTTATGTCGAGGTTTTTTATAAAATTATCGTTTCATTTAGTTTTGCTGATACGATGGAGAGTAAATTATGCAAGTCAAAGGGTAGGTAATAAAAATTATGCCAATATGGTCGTGTACCTTAAGTACTACCTACCCACCTTCGGCTTCAAGAACGTTTCCCTAAAACCTTGTATACACATACATTCACATTATTTATGGAAACCACTCCGACCACAGCTGCCAATATACATATAAATAAATAAATATTCTAGAACAATCTACACAACACCACCTAGACCATGGTAAGCATAGTTTAACTAGCTTGTGTTATGGGTTCTAGAATGCGGATTAACATACTTAGATACTTTTTTTATGTAAATAGATATTCGGGTCGGCTATCTAGTTTAACTAGGATGCGACTGAACTTCAATATTTTTCGTGAAGCGACTGCCATCGGACCTCCACAACCAAATTGGCAATATCGAAGTTCTGTAGTTAGGCTAGTCGGACTTTTGAGGACTCCAACTACCCGTAACGATTGCTATAGGTGTTCGTATGGCAACCGGGACCGATGGCATAACGTGCGCTCCGAGGCGCGACCAGCAAATTCATGTATACAAATATTTGCACTGAGCGGGAATCAAACCCACGGCCATGCCTCCTGCGTAGCAGTCGCGTTCACTTGGTAGTGAACGCGACTGCTTCGCAGGAAGCGTGTGTTTGATTGGTGGGTGGGTTGGTGGTCCATGCCACGTAGGTGACGTAGGTCGTCAAATAAATTTATATATAACCGACAGTGAATCGAACCCGGGCAGTAATCAACCGCTACAGCTACTCTATATAGATCATTCATGTGCAAGGCGATTTCATTTTATCTTTTATATCTTTTCCTTCGTCCGCAAGATGTCAAACACCTGATAAAGTCCGTGTCCACTCTCAGATATTAATATCGAGCGATAAAATGAACTATATTAGAAGGAAAGATAAAAATCTCATTTGCTAATTACTCAGCCTCGGGGTTCGGGCTTCGGGTGGATACGCCGGTAATGTGGGCTTCGGGCCCGGCTCGGCTCGTAGCTGATAACTTTGTACAGAATATACAACTTTAAAAAAATTAAGTAATTAAGGCAACTTTTTTAATTATTCTATTTGGTTCAATTCACTTAAGTATAGGTTTAACTTAGAGTGAATAGATTTTTGGAATGGAAACGTATTTATGACTGATGTATCGATTTATTTATAAAGTTAAAAGTGTTATATAACGTAAAAAGACCTACGAGGCTACAATTTACTCTCAATTATGTGTATTTTATGAGAATTTCAAATATAAAAATGTTTATTGTCTATGATAGAAACGCTTGTGATTGGTCAGAACTATGACGACATAAACTACAAAATATACAAAATACATATTTAGATTTATATGTCATTTTAAATGTTCAAAGAGTACTTAATTTGATAAATAAGATGTTGAATTGAAAATTTGATTGCTGCCAGCTGTTAAAAAACTAGGTACTTCTAGTGATTTGTTTATTTTGTAGATAATGACATAGCTTGGGTTAGGAGTGAGTTTTCTTCGGTGGTGTAATGACCAGGATTCGGACCCGGGTCCTCTCGATAGTAAGGCCGGCTCCTTAGCCACTAAGCTACTCTAGCACTCTCAACAAGCAGTCACCTTCATTAGAACTGTATATTATGTAAATTTCAAATCCCTTCTCTTGAATATTTCGATGATAGCTTCAGGTGCAACTGATAATGCATCAATTTATATATTAATGTATTTCAATGTGAAGATCAGCTATATTTTTAGCGTTCACATGTTTTTGCCTGTACCCGAAACAATATTTTACAGTTGCTATGGAAGGTCGCCCTCTCGAAAATTTCTCAGCTATTAGATAAACTTAAATACTGGGGACTGCAGGCATATTTTTTATGGAGATGGCGCCTCGAGTTCCATCCTCACCGCTCCTACCGTTATAATAAACTGATGTGAAGGTTCCCAAACCAACAATCTAATTTCACACACCAATTCTTTCAGGCAAAAGCTCCAATCTTTCCAGTAATTCGTTAAAATTTATCCCCGCCCCCGCCGCGCCGGCCCCTCCGTGGTCCAGGGCGGCGCGGGAGGAGGCATAAAACACAGTATAATTCCCGGTCATTATTCACAGTTTTCCAAGGGATTTCGGGCGTACGTAATGACTTTATTTGAAATGGAATTTTCTTAGACACGAGACGCGGCGGGTCCCGCGGGCTCTGCCCGAGTTCATTGAATTAGACACCGCCGCGCCAACCTGGGTGATTGTGTTTATGTACAGATTGTGAAGGATACGTCAGGTGTTGCCAACATTTTGTTTTCTTCATTGTTGACCCGATGATAGATGGACTTGACTGCGAGAAGTTAAATTGTTTTGCGCCCCTGTTCGTTTGGGAGAATATAAAAAAAAACTCTAATAAAAATACAGGGAATGTCCATCAATCAAATTTTATCAGATGCTATTTGAGGGTCGTAGTGCGATTTTTTTTAAATTATACGTAATAAATTATGTACGTATTACTAGTCTTATATTCTACTATGGTGGCAAACAAGCACACAGTCCGATTGCTATGCGCCCGTCGGTTACTGCAGCCTACGAATGTATGCAATATTCAAATTTAGATCGGAAAAGTGACTGCTTCGACGGGATTCTAACCCGCGATCTTTCCCTTACTGGGGGAAAGCTCTGACTCACGAAGAACCCTATTTGGGGCGATGCGTGATGGTGGGGGCCATCTACTACTATTACTAGCTAGACTTTAAGCGGGGCGTGAAAAAGCATCTGATGAGGCCGTCAAGCTGAGCGCCACCATTGTAGCACTGAACGTGTTTGCAATGGTGACCCTCTTTCATGGGACTTTGCCTTCAGCTTAACATCAGGCGAGGTGAAGTCAAATTGACGTGCCATAGATAAAAAAAAAAAAAAAAACCGACAATCATACGAACTATCAGTCACAATGAATGATATGATGAAATTGGATTTGAACAGTCAGCATATTAATTGCTTTCGAAAATTTTCAGTACGCATACAATATTACCTAACTTATTGGTTAGGACAAAAATGACCAGCTGCCGGTAAGAAGATCCACGACTGACTAACAAGTATCACTACTCTGATTGAGCAGGTAGATATAGATAAGTTATTACAATTACCCTTTCTCTGTTTACCCTTTGAATAGCCTAACATGAATATAAAATAAACAAAAATCATTTACAATGAAAACGTTAGAATATGTTAATTATTAGGATTAACATGTTAATTTTAGGTTATGAATACTTTGTATAATATACGTACGTATAATGTATCATAAAATAATACAAGACCAAAAATGGTAAAAAGCTAAACTCAAAAGTGCCTTTGTAGGCAAAGATCTTTTGAAGTTTGATACGATGAGAATTTAAGAACAAATGAAGGTTCTATAAAATACAAGCTAATACACAAAATGAAAATTCAGTCGGTCAAGGGCCACGAGGATGACAGAGGGCTTGTTTGAGGCTGTATTTTTGTCAAACATTTAACAAAACCCGCACGTGGCCAATGAGTTTTAACGTCAAACAAACCTGTGGTATAAGCTTTGTAAGTAAGTTATAGTGTTGCGGCCATGAGAACAAGCGGCAGCGGGAATGACGCAATTAGTAGATATTTTGTAAGAAGAATAGTATAACTAGAAAAATAGAGTATAATACAATAGAATTTCTCGAATGAAGACCTCGTACCTTCCGATAAACGAAGCGTGGGACGGCCTACTGCGAGGTGGATGGGCGATAGTCAAAGTCGCGGGTACGCATTGGATGCAGACCGCCTTCAACCAGTCGGATTTTAGGTCGATGGGGTAAGCCTATGTTTAATAGTGGACGTTCTGTGGCTGAAATAATGAGATAGTTCCAAATGGTACGTGATTTATTGAAGTTCAGTTTACTTTTTTCCAACCTGAAGCACATTTCAACATGCACAATCCCGCGGATTTGACCTATACCGGAGCATTCGTCACATTCTAAAGTCCCCCAAGAAGAGTCTAGTGTTGGGGGATTTTAAAATGTAATGGTATTCAATATTATGATCTCCAGATATTCTTAAAAACGCTTTTTAAGTACCGTCGTGCCTGGACTTTTTGGAATTTTCAACTGCTCTTATCGAGACAATTTATTTTACTTATTTTTATGTGGTGATTTTAAATTCAATATTATGGTATAATACTTTCGGTGTTAGTAAGTAATTATATATGTAATAATTCAACTATTGTCAGTAAAAGACATAAAATAGCGTTATTATAATCTCTGGTTTAAGTCTTGCCCTACGGCATTAAAGCAAGATAGAAATAAAGTGAGACGACTTTGTAGTTTTAAAATCACATAGCGTCCAACGTCAACTGTGATTTCGTGGCCCAACGTTAGACCTCGTGAGGCGAGTATTTTGATCCGCACCGCTTCATCGTGTACTCGTAAAGGCTCCAGGAGCCATCAGTGCGTCGCGCAGAGCGGGGCGTTTTACGGCACAACTCACCCAATTCGCCCCAGAACGCCCCGCGCCCGTTCCCACACAAACGCCCAACATTTTTGTCATGTACACTGAAATGATTAAAGGAAATACTGAATTTTGTGGGGAATTCTCAATGAGTTTTTATTGGAATTTGAGGGTAAAATGGGGGTAGTCTGTTTATTTGATAAACATGCTCAATAAAATGCATTGTTTTTGTGCTACATGGCTTGGAAAGAGAAATGTAATAGGATTTAATGTTTGTGTGCTTCCGTTTTGGTTTAGAATTAATTAAATTCGCTACCTAAAGAAACATCACGATTTTATATCTACAAATAAGGTGGCAAACTATGCTATTGTCGTTCTATCAATATAATCTCTGATCTCTGCTCTCGCATTGCCACGTTCAAAACTAGATAAATAAAGTCTTATTATGTGTATATAAATATGTATATTGTGTAATACTGGGTATAGTATAGGATAGCCCATTTGATACCACGGTTATTGTGGTATCAAATGACCTGTCCAATTCAACCAACAGAGGTTATAAGGATATAGGAAAGAAAAGGATGAATCAACCGACAGGTACAGGACTATTGCTCAGATTCCAGAGTATTAATTTTCGTGGCAGAGGCAGAGTCAACTATGGGCATAAGGGCCCATAGTTGACAAGTCATATTTAGTGCCGCGTAATAGCCAAACTGCGTAATGAGCAAACCTCGTAATAGGCCAACTACGTAGTAGATAAATCGGGTAATTGGCAAACCTATTGCCGTGATTAGACAGATAGTAATATCCCATAAGAGAGAGAAGGATGGCAACCCCACTCAATCGTGATACTCAGTAGAATTTTGCTACTAACTTTAATTTCCGGGTTATACAGAAATATAGGTACCTTGATCTCTTGTGAAAACCATATTCAAGTAGTTCCTTTTGAACAGTATCACTTTAATATTAGTATAACATAAATTCCTGTTTTGAAAATTATGTTTCCAATCCGCAAAAATATGGTCCGAACCCACAATTTTGTAGAATTTTTACGAAAGAAATTGTATATTTTCATGAAAATCGGTTTTTCCATTATCAATATACATCCATTGTTTGTAAAATACTTCGGCGAATAAATCGTTTTGTAACACGCATGTTGATTGTGTTGGAACTCTGCGAATATTTCACCACGAAACAGATAATTTGAAACATACACGAATTCATTTGTTGTTAGGGTTTGGATAAGTAACAATATAAATTAATGGGTTTGGGGTAATCGGAACAAATATATTATAATGTAAGCACATGTAAATAAAATTAGTAGGTAGCCAACAAAAACGCTGTCAACACCATTCAAATGTTTCGGGGAAGGGTTTATTGCTCCTAGTGAATGTTTATGGACCGTTGAACATTAATTTCAGACAGTAATGTGACATTTTAAGTATTTCAGAAATGCTCCAGTAATTCTCGTTGAAATGTAAGTGCTGTATTATTAATATACAGCTGTAGAACAGGTAAGATTGTCCTTTACGATTTCACAATACAACACGAAGTTTCTAATGAAATATTGCTTTAATGATAACTTTTGTACAAAGAAATCTAGCTTATTTTATTATAATCACAAATATTACAAATGATATTTTCAATTAATAATACATAAACATAAACTCACGCCTATATCCCTGAAGGGGTAGGCAGAGATGCTAGAACCCACATTTTATTTTTATTTCGCCAGTTCATGTTTAGTAGGTGGCGAGCCTATTGCCATTAACCGAGCACTTATAAGCCTGCGATAAATACACACATAACTTCGAAAAGCATCGAAAAGTCATTGGTATGTGCCATGGTAAAGCCGAACCCGAGACCTCGTCTCAGCAGTCGATTACCCATACCACTAGGCTGCCACGGTCATTTGATAATATTTATTCAATTATCGTAATAAATGAAAAACCAAATCGTACATTGCATTTAATGTTGTAGGTACATCATTATTCAAAAAGTCGATTCTCGGTCGATTTCGTTCGTTCCAGGTGATTTAGCTCATACATGAGTGAATAAAAACATTACTGAACACACTGAAACATTACTGAGAAATGCCATACATTGTGAGATGCCTATGTCCAGCAGTGAACTGCGGTAAGTTGATTGCTTTTTTAAGTTGTATTTATATCTTTTTTTGGTTTTTGAACTTCATCTATCTTTTAATTGAATCAGTATACACTTCATTCAGTATTCCTTTCTATGATAGTTAGTTTATTTTGGTATTGATATCGTTGGGATGTTAAACCATGGGTGAATGGTGGATTCCTCTCCCTCCTACAATATATTTTCTTTTATTATTACGACGTCTCGGGTTCGATTAAAGGTTTTACTATGGCTCACACCAATGACTTTTCGATGCTTTTCGAAGTTATGTGTGTATTTCTCGCATGTTTGTAGGTGCCCGGTTAATGGCAATAGGCTCGCCACCTATTACATTGGAACCTAAACATAAACTGGCGAAATGTGGGTGCTAGCAACTGTGTCTACCCCTTTTTTATACCACTTAGGTGGCAGGCAAGCACACGGCCCACCTGATGAGAAGCGGTCACCGTGGCCTATGGTCGTTTGCAACACCAGGGGCGTCACACTCGTGCTGCCTACCCTGTAGAAACCTTCTAATGCCCTTCTTGAAGAACCCCATATTGTCAAACAACCACGGTACACAAACACGGTAGGGAGTTCATTCCACACGTGAGTTTATTATATGTTATGTTATTATTATTAAATGCATGTTGATTGAAGTTAGATTGACTTTGTCTAATATTTGATATATTTATTCCAAGTTTAGTGAGTATATATCTATTCAGAATCATTTTCCAAGTCACTGCTTCCAAAAAAATCATAACAGACATAAGTTTGCACTTGGGTAGTTAAACAGAACTATATCTTTCTCTAAAGTAAGCAGGGTTTATTCACCGCTAAATAAGACTGTGATCAGTCATGTGAACTAGATATTAAATAAAAGCGGTCACTCAGTGAAGTTAATCACTGATCTTAGCTACCATCTGGAATGCTCCGAGATTGCTTAACGCGGTGGAAGAACATCACGTTTTACTGAATATTATTAAAAAAAAATCTAAACAAGAAAATATTCAGCTGTTCAGCAGTATACGACTTTTATAGTATTAATTTCGGTTCCAATTTTTTTACTTTATTTAAGACACGTCAAGTTGACCTTCACTCCGCCCGATAATAAGCTGAAAGTAAAGTCTCAGGAAAGAGGGTCCCCATGAAAAACACGTAAAGTGTTACAATGGCAACTTTTACTTTAACGTTTGTTTATCTCCATTATTATCAAAAAACAGTTTTGATGATGTATGAATCCACTAAATTTTAAGAGAACTCTTTAAATATTTAGGTAGGTAATTGATAATACTGACTATGACAGACACAATTTTGACTATCGAAATTGGCCAAATGTGCATCGAAACCATTATTTAAGCGGGGCGTGAAAAAGCATCTGATCTGAGTGCCACCATTGTAATACTGTACGTGTTTGTAATGGTGACCCCCTTTCCTGAGTCTTTGCCTTGCTTACCATTAGGCGAGGTGAAGTCAAATAGACGTACCATGAATAAAAAAAAAGTATGTTGGTGACATCGAAGTCCTGAGCACGCTAACCAATTTACCTATTAAAAAAATACATATTTATTTCGCTAGATATCCCCATCTTTTTGGATCAATAACATCAGTTTAAATAACTCACGAGTCTTAACGGTTTAAAGTGATCACACGGCTGAAGTACTCGTGTACTAATAGGTTAAAACATTCGATTTGGCCGTCTGTACGCTCATTTCACTCGTAAATGTCTCATCAAGAATCATCCGGGAACAGATAAAATGGCACAATACGTATTTTGTGCTGCCCCGGACTATTAATTGAATAAAGCGATAAAATTAAATTAACGGTACCATTCATTTGCAGTTTAACGGCATTTTAACCCACGAGCTGCAGTTGCAATTTCGGCCTGAGCCCACAGATTGCTATTGACTTATTCTCATAAATTCTTAATAACGTTCATGATTATGGTTCAGTTTTGTTTGCGATTGTACAGATGATGTCGGCGTTGTTTTATGATATGTGTGGAATGTACGGTAAACAATAGCCCGAGGCGATTTGATTCTCACATAAAATATTTTCATGATGGACGTAAAAAAAGGTTTCTGTTGGTAACGCCTCTGAAACAATATTATGGGATCTGTTCGCTTTGTTTCTTTAATCAATACGATTTTTGTAGAACATCGTGTTAGTAAGTGCTTCGTAGATTCGGCCAAGTAAAACAGTAGGTACTTCAGTTCTGAAATTAAAAGTAGTCCCGTTAACACCTAGTAGTGGAATAGCCAGAGGTCGCTGGAGAGGTTTTGTGCTGTCAGTGGGAAAATCAAGAAACCTGCTTTGTCTTTTGCACTGACTGTACTGAAAATCTCTTAACTTTCACCCTTTCCCACTTTCCCTGATGATCCTGGCGTTGCAAACGGCCATAGGTCACTATTGCCACTTTCCATCAGGCGGGCTGTGTGCTTGTCTGCCATCACGTGACTTCACGTTGGTAGTGTAATAGTCAGGATTTAAATACTGTACCTTATGGATCGCAATGTCGAGTCGAGTGCCTTTATTCCACCCTTTATTCATAAGCCATGGTTCCTTTCCATCAGGTGGGTCGTGTGCTTGTCTGCCACCTCAGTGGTATATGTTAAAGTACATTCCAATATTTTATTTTTCTAATATTCTTTTATTATAAAGACAAGGCAATTAGTCGAGACATCACCAAGAAAAAGTTGTTTTGTAAAGGCCTAAGCAGAACAGACAATAGTTCTTCAGTACGTTCATTGTACATAACAATGGCGGGCGGTACTTTGTGTCGGCTAGTAATTGCTGGTTTAATTAATAATTTTCTTACACACAGAGCGCCGAGACGGCAAGACGCAAGACGGTAGCAAGTCAGTAAGGTTTCTGTGCCACTTAACTAAGAGAATCGCACGATACGTTATATTAATTGGTATTAATATTAATTTACTTTATGTATAACATATTACGAGGGGTTTCGTGGTAGCCTCTATGAATGGAAACGAACGAATGAATGAACGGAACTGTTACGAAAGAACCGCGGGTTTGATTTCCACGTAGTGTAAATAATTGTATGCATGAATATAGTGAATATAGTGAAAATATTTGCATTGGTCCGGCCGTGCCTAGGAGAGCACGTTGAGTTGCTCTCGGAGATAACATCTATGGCAGTCGTTACAGGTAGTTAGAGAAAAGAAGAAAAACTGGTCTAACCGCTACATTTCGAAGTCTCCAGTAGGTTACAAGGTTAGTAGTGGACGTCCTATGGCTGAAATAATAATGAATATTTAAACACACTCCTAATGTAAAGCTGTCCACTTTATCAATAAAACAATAATTCAGAAAATACCAATCGAAACTTGAACCTTATCATTAATCAAGTCGGTTAGAAATGTTTTTGTTTCGAATTGTAGGTAATCAAAACCTAATAGAATCTCACAGAGCACAGCCGCACTAGACAACAGCCTCAAGTACTTTCTTGTTCTATGTTTTACAAAGGTACATACACTATCTATCTATTTATACATAATGGATGGGGGATGGGGCATAAAATGACATTTCCAATCGCAGCTTTTTCATCTCGACGACAAAAGAGTTGTCTTTGAACCAAGCCGTTCAACAGACTCGTTCATTCAACAACCGGGAGTGAGTGAATGAAAAGAAACAATGAACGAATTGCTCAGTCGAACGGACGTCAAAAGCGAGGCAAGTGGGACGAAGTGTCACTATTGTGTTCGTGATGTGATATTAAGATACTGTTTTCGATTGCTTAGCGATGTCAACTGATAATACAGGTTTATTGATATCTGTCACAGAAAAGAATATATTTATTTGTGAAAAGCAAAGTAATTTATCACATGTAAATATCTTGGCAGGCAATATGGCACGTATTTGTGCTTCGTTTTTCCTCTGTTTACTCAAGGTATAACCGGGTATAGCTTAGGATTTTAGATGAAGAAACGTTTTGCGTTAAACCTGCAGTCAAAGACGGTAGTTAAACGATTTAAATTCAAAAGTTACAAGGTAGGTAGGCGAGTTTGCGAGAGGGCAGAGACTAAGCTATCGGGACCCGTTCGAAACGTCGGCAATCAGTTAAAAGCATACGAGCCCAGCTTAAGGTTGAGTTCACAATGGCTAGATCATAATATTATGAAGATTTAAAAAACAGTTACGAAGACAAGATCATCTAATTCTACCCCATGCTGCTTAGGATCTTAGTATTTGCTTCAAAAATATACTTTGTAACACATTGCTTAACTAAACTGAAATTATGACTTCCCATTATTTTTAGTTCCCAAAGTACCTAGGTCAAAATATAAACAATTAATTTGGGTACAAATTCAAATTTAGTAGTAACTTCTTAGATTCCTAATTATTATTCTTATGACTTATATTATCAACCTATATACACATATAAAAGTAATACAGACCGTGATATAGCGATATTCTCTTGCCATCCATACATTTCCACTACTCGCTACGAAAGCATGACGTGAAGCTTTTCTTACATTTTTATAGAGCGATTTCGATGTCTTCAAAATCATTTGTTGTAAAAAATTTAACTTCAGCAGTTCATTATATGCTTAACTGGTAATTTTTCGAGAGTAAAAAACTAGTCATTGTCCCTATTATATCACGTGTTTCCATCTGATGAGGCCGTCAAGCTGAGCGCCACCATTGTAGCACTGAACGTGTTTGCAATGGTGACTTTGCCTTCAGCTTAACATCAGGCGAGGTGAAGACAAATTGATGTGCGTGACGCGAAAAAAAAATCCTCCTTGGCATGACCTTAACTGGATCAGGTGAAAGTCCCTAAACAGACTTAGAATGCAGATTGGTCGAAGCAAGTAGAACCGGTTTAGATAGGGTTTCTCGGGGTCGGCTTTCCAGTCTGACCGTGACGCGGCTAAACTTCTATATTTTCCGTGAAGCGACTGCCATCTGACCTCCACAACCAATGGTTTAGTGACCAATGGCGATATCGAAGTTCCATGTTAGACTGGTTGAACGCGCCCCATGCGTAGCAGTAGCGTGCACTACCATCATTTCCATACTTCTAGAATGTAGCTGTATAAACGGTAATTGTTATCAAGAACAGTTAAATCACTAATACGATCAAATTCAGAACGTTCTTCCGAATGTGTCGCTCGTGTGCTCCCCTCTTAGACGTGAGAGTACACAGGACGCAGTTTAACTGAATTTCAACGGATTGAGAACCCGTATTCACTGGAAAGTACTATTTGTATGGGATTATATAGTAGCAACTGTGATACAAATGTCTAGATCTGAAATATGTGCTGCAGAGAGATATTATGCAGGTTTGGGAAACTTTGAACCACAGATTTAGATTAGGCTAGATAAAGCATGTACTATAAAATCAAATCAATCATTTATTTGCTTCGAATATGGTAACTTTCTAGGTCTTGACTAGAACAACTATCAAAAATACTGTACTTTCTGCCCCATAGAGCGTACACATTTTAGTGTTATTACCTTTTCAAAGCTTCATGTCGCACAATTATATTTATCGATATACAAGTATAATGTCAAACAGTTATTTTAAATATTCATTACGCTCCATCATTGCCCATCATCAATGATTTAACGTGAGCTTTTCAATGACAATTCCCACATCTTCATCTTCCTAACATCTTTGTGTCATCAAGAATTTAGGTGTTTACTAATTTGATTATGAACTGGCGATCTTCTTCTTCTGTCGAATCGATAACATTTTTGAGTTGCCATCGTGGTGTAGTAATTTGTTTCACGGCAGCGCTGCTACTCACGGAGAGGGCCTGAGCATAGGGTTCGCTCTTCGGGAAGGCTTACTACGGTGACAGTAAAAGTGCTCATGGAAAATTTGAGTGATTCATTACGTGTTACATTGGGTTCCTCGGCCTGAAAAAGATAGCTGGGATAGAATGAATTTGAAACGACTAGCCACTATAGCGTACGTACCTACAGTAGCCTGAATACTGCAATAATTGATTGATCGGTGTTGTGCAATGATCGGCAAGTTCAAATGTAGACGAAAGTAGTAGCGTAGAGAGGTTTTCACAGCTTGTGCATTTCACTAGTTTGGGTACACGCTAAGAAATAGCTTACGGCATCTAGATTGTTCTAAATCTATGACTTGAACAGTGTTTAATTTGACGGCGACAGTTGAAGGTAACAGGGTTGGAATGTCTGAATCTTTGATTATATTATTCACCTGGGTTGAATGCATAATAGACAAAGTTATTATCCGGTTGTAGGTGATTCGACGTGTCAGTTATATTCTAGTTTTGTAAACCTAAACTTGTATGTCCTCCATTAGGGTAGACAAAGGAGTATTGGCATCAAATAAAAAAAAGAGTAGTAAATTTCTCTCCATTCGGGGGTTATAATTGTTTATTTCACAACCTCCGTGGCATGGCGTAGTGAACGCGACTGCTACGCAGGAGGCGTGGGTTTGATTCCCGTTCGCTGCAAATATTTGTGTGCATAAATATGAATAACTCCATTGGTCTGAATTTCTATGTATAATATGTAAGTATTTACAAAAAAGAAGTATATAAGTATGTTTATCCACGTTCTAGCCTATATCACAAGCTAATTAAGCTTTGCTTACCATGGGACTAGGAGGCGTTGTATAGATTGTCCTAGAATATTAATTATCTATAATATTTATTTCTTTCTAATAATGTTTGTCTCATCACTTTAGCTATTTATAATCGAACTAAAGGCTCCTTCGTTTAGTGCAGGGATAATATTTGATTGTCATATACACATCTCGGTTCCTTCAGACGAAGGGTTTGCCTTCACATTGACATACATTAATGAAAGACCTTTATGTGCTATAAAAAGTGAGGTTATATCATTTCACTGAGTGTAAATTTCTGTACATATCGATTGATTCATCCCAAGGTCCAATAGGGACAGGGTTATGTGATGTGGGTAGCGAAGGGCCGCCAACCTGTCAATTGTAATATTTTGGCATGGATATTCGCTATCGAGCCATTTCTATTGTGTACAGACAGCAACAAAAGTCCGTAGACACATGTCGAGATTTGATTCATTCCTCATTCACATCGCTTTGTAGCACTATATTCTTAGAATTTCCTTACTTGTACTGTGTTATATTTAGCATATATTTAGACTCACCTAAAAAAAACTTGATGTATATATGTATATATATTGCTACCATTTGACAACCTCCATGGAGTGGGGTTGTGCACGCGACTGCTACGCACGGGGTGTGGGTTCGATCCCCGCTCAGCGCAAAAAGTTGTATACATGAATATGGCTGTTTGCACTGGTCTGGTCGTGCCTCAGAGAGCACGTCAAGTCGTTGGTCCCGGTTGCCATTCAAACATCTATGGCAGTCGTAACGAGCAGTTGGAGCCCCCAACACTCCAACCAGTCTAACTTGGAACTTCGATATCGCCATTGGTCATTGAACCATTGGTTATGGAGGTCATATGACGGTCGCTTCACGGAAAATATTTTAGTTCAGCCGCATCACAGTTAGACTGAAAAGCCAACCCCAACTGAGTTAGGAAATAGTTCAGAGAACGATGATTGGTACCATTTGTTTAAAAACCCACCATGGTTCTCTGCAGAGTAGAATTTGGGCCATCCCATCTCGTCTCATGCGGTATCGTACAAGGCGACAAACGTATAGGACTGTTTAGAGTCAAAGAGAGCCTAGACTCAGCCTCAGATGCATGACTCCAGTAAATAATAGTGCCCAGAATACGGCAATAGGTTCACCCCCTATTACGTGGGACCGAATAAAATGGTGACCATCTTTCATGAGACTTTGCCTTCAGATTAACATCAGGCGAGGCGAAGTCAAATTGACGTGCCATAAATAAAAAATAAATCATTGGGGAAATGTAGGTGGTGATTTACCTCTGCCTAACGCTACCGGGACAAAGAATCAAATCATATTTTTTCAGAAATTTTGTTTAAAATCAGTTAGCGCCCATTACGCCTATGCCAATTAGTTCGATACGGTCAACTGTTGGTATCCAAATAAATTATTGCCTTTGTTGATTTATAATAGTATATAAATCCTATTATTACAGAAAGATAGATAAATAACTCTTTATTGTACACCAAAAACAAAACGAAAATAAATGCAAATAAAAACATCAGGGACAAGTAGTGAGAGTTACAATTGTTCTAATGTACAATGGGCGGCATTACCTGAATATGTAACGTCTGAAAAAGGTATCGAACTGGCGTCTCTGCCTACCTTTGCGAAAGAAAGTCATGTATGTACGAGTATGTGTGAGTTGGAGGAATCGTTTTAGTAGATGAAAACATTAAGGTTTCCTTGACTAAATTACTTAATTACTTCCCCAGGGGATGACCCATAAGATCCGACTTTTTCGCCATGAATATAGTTTTTTCTCACAGCGTTGTCCGGGTTGTTCCCAGTGGTGACACGTGAGCAAGAAAGGTTTGTATGTGTCGTCAATGTTAATAAAACTTATTACAACTATTCTGTTCTTCATTTTATAGATGCTAACATGGTATAGTATACGCATGAAGATCTAATAGAAAATGGAGAACATCCTTCTTTATGGAATGGTGTGTTCAAAACGAATTAACCAGCCGTGAGGTTCCGGGTTCCAACCCAGGCCATTATATTACCGTTGGAGTACTCGCTTAGAACTTTATTTAGTTGCAGTCATGTTTAAATTTTTATTTATTTATATTTAATTTAAATTTCGAATAGGTGAATATCTAGACGGGTATTGAACCCGCAACCATTCTCTAACAGTGAGAACGGTTTGACCACTTGAACTACACCACGTCTAGAGCATCTTCCGTCTTCTGTCATTCTCCTTTACGTCTTATCGTTAGAGCCGTCAATCGTCAAACTATCCTAAGCAGTCCTACAAACTATCGGTAACAATGAACGATTTTTCAATCATTTTTAAACATTGTTCTTTTGATTGAGTAAATTTTATGATTTTCTCTCTACTTTTAAATAGTACTAAAGTTTATACTTCCAGTTACAGTTTATACCTTCTTACTTTGTACATAAGACTTGATTTACGTTCCAGCGCTTAAAGATAAGTACTAAGTAGCTCCAAACAGCCAACGAGCTGCCAAACAAAGTCGACTATCTCGCCAATCTTTCAATTACACAAATCACAAAGTTACAACACTATTCTGCACAACATCTTTATACTACGAGCAGCTGACAGGGGTCCGATATAGCGGCCGGTCTTATCTTACGCGGGACCTATCGATTTCGCGTAAAACATCGGATTATATTGAGCGCCCCGTGCACAGTGGTGCGAAGTAACCCTGGTTATTACACCAATCTATGACTCGTAGCTACTACGAGAGATGAGAGTTTTATAGTTTATCAATTTCGACCCTTTTAATAAAGTTTTTTGATTATAAAAACTGGGAACTCGGATACGATATTGGCTTTGTTTAAAAGTATGGTATACACAGTGTTTGTATATTTAAAATAGTCATTTAGAATATGGTTTAAAAGTTAGAACAACAAAAAGCTTTTATAGTTTAAGTGATGGGAAAACTTGTGAAGTTTTAAATTATATTATGTTCTACGAAGGCTACTGTGTGTATTGGAAGAGCTGATAAATATGAAACGTGATAGAAATACATCACTGGCTTGTTCAGCAGATTTCCAATCTACGTCAGGACCAAGAAAGGTTACACATACACGTACCTACTAGAACCTTGTTTCCTAAAATTACGAGACAGTGTTGCAGAATTGTAAATTATATTTTAAAAGAAAATTATGTAAAAATATTTTTACTTATTCAAAGATTCTTTCGAAGATACAAATTTACTGGTACCACCTGTTCTTATTTACGACAATTTGCAGGAGGAGTCTCAATTTGTTGGGTGTATTATGAAACGATATTTTTGCGCTATAGTCAATATACTTCCAACGTGGTCCAATAAAATAGTTCCGTTCTATTTGTGACGAAAAATTTGTCCTATTTATTTTCTGTATTCAATTTAACCTGACTTTAATATAAGTTAGATAAATTATTATAACATCCCTTCTGGATAACATGACATTCAACATCAATTTAACGCTTTAGACGTATTTCTAATACAGACGACCTTTTTGACTTACCTTGCGTTAACTTGAATGTCAGTAGCCTTAGCACGAAATACTGTCGAATTCGTAATGTAAAAGTATCGACAGAACGGATTGCGATTGGCAATCACACGCACACAGGTTCACAAGAGGCAGACTGCCAATCACAATGCTCCGTTCTCTCCAAACCTTTACATTACGAATTCGATAGGAGTTCATGCTAGTCACTAAGAGGTCACTAAGAATGTAATCGTTACTAAGCTTACCGAGGCTTAACTCTGGTTTGTTATTCGCACTAACCTTCATATTTTTGATATTCTCACGGTTCATAGGAACCAACTTTTTTGAATATCCGGCCAGAGCAACTGATGTAAACAGAACTACTTTTATGTATACAAGGCACTTTCTCTTCATCAATCAATCCCTAAGCATTTTATTTAATTTGGCAACAGTCTAGCCTAATTCTATTACTGGCTATGATGGATGGACAACGATGCCATCGGGTGAAATTTTGTAAACATCAACACCAAACTCTGAATGTGCTTTGTTTTTTTCGCTAACGTTTTTAGCACTTCAAGCGAAACGAAAAATGTTGTACAAATATTTATTGAAGACTTTATTTTTGCCACCTTTGAAGCACGAATCGTGTTAACACCTGCTTGTAACAGTAGCACAATTTTTAAACTAAAGAATTTATATACTTGTTCATAGCTATTGTATATAACATACACAATTTTAAAATATACTTTTTTCACAAAGCACTAAGCGTAGGTAATTATAGAAATAAAGCGTCATGTTTCAATAACATCTTCTGCTATGGGTATGTACTCAACAATCAGTCTTAGCTGGACTGGACATAGGTCTCAGACAATGTTAAAAGGCTTCAGTCTACTGTTTAAACGTTGCCAGAACCGTTGGTACTGGGTTTTATTACGAGTTTACTTTCTCTGTTCCCTTGGAATGAAAAATTATCGAATTTGTAACGTGAAGATATCGAGAGAATCCGTTCGTTCGAAGAATTCGTTACGATTAGTAGCCTGACTATTGGAAACCTGTGTAAGTGTGACGCTTCGTTTGCGTTTTTTGTTAGTCCGGTTAGTCGCCTCCGGGTGAGGTGAGACGGGATGGTGGGTATTCTTTCTCCGTCATCGTATAGATTTCTTTATACCACTTAGGTGGCAGACAAGCACGCGGCCCTCGCGACGGAAAGTGTTTACCGTAGCCCATGGACGCCCGCACCACTAGGGACGTCACACTCGCGCTACCGACCATATAGAGAAAATGGGGAAAGGGAAAGGGGGTGAGGGGACAAGGTAAAGAGACTCTCTGTGCTGTCAGTGCAGAAGACAAGAAGGGTTTCTCGTTCTTCCCACTGACAACACAAAACCTCTCCATTGGCTACCTTACTCTCCGCCGGAAACAATACAAGTATATATTATTAGCCACGAAATTCTGTAAGGCGGAGGTACGGATTGGGATAATTATGTTTTTTAACCCGGTTTGAACTTTGATTAGTGATTTGGCTAGTTGCAGAAAATGTATGAACTCGAACTAATCGCACTTGCTCTAACCAAAGTGTAAACCGGGCTTAAGAATCGTGTATGGAGCTTCCATGTCCAGCCTCCTTGAATATGACGAAAAATGCTAGAACATCGCCATCACTGGCGCGGCGGCTCCAAAGCTACGTGAGGAGCAAAAATATCTCGTCACATTTCGTGGACTCTGGTAGGATAACATGAAGTAGGGATTTATGAACTGGAGAAGCAAATGGTGGTAGAAATAAATCTGTTCAACCACTTTACACTGTTGTATCAAATGTACAAGCGTTTATTAGTTAATAATATTTCTGATTAATGTTCATTGGAACTGTTACCATCTGCCTTTGAAATCACATAAAATTTTAGTTGATAATTTGATTTCAATCAAACAATTGTAAAAGTTTCGCTTCGTTAACGCGTCCAGTTGTTGTAACTTTTGATTTATTCGCAATTCATTTGTTGAATTTGAATTTTTGATTTATATAAAATACAATCCGTTTATTTTTAATGAATGAAAACTTTGTTCGGACTTGACTTGTTTATGTTATTAGTATTTATAATAATTTTGTGTTCGTAGGCGTTTAGGTTTAGTATTTGAAAACGTAAATAAATTATATTACAATTAGTAAAATTACTAAATTTTCTCGCCGCAAATTGCAATATAGACCGCAAGATGTTGACATAAATTTCCAGGTAATTTTTTACAGGATAGTAATTACATTGTATTAGTGTTACAAGATAGAGTCTATCAGGTGCATACAGGAGGTCTCTGCCTACCCCACTGGGGAAGAGACGTGACTTTATGCAATGTAAACAGAAACATTATTGAGCAAAAATGGTAATAAAATAGACTATAAAATTATGAATGGTAGTAAGAGATTTATTTATTAACCTATCCTTCATTATAACGGAGCAATGCAATTATAATATTCAACAATAGCATAGAGCTCATGGCTTCTTTCACTCAAGGAAAGTGGCGCCATCTAACCATGAAGACTATCAAGTTAATTTGTTCCTCAACGTTGCTACTAAATCCGATTATTTCGCCAATTAATTAAATGAGCACTATATTGCACAAAGTAGCTTATTGAAATATTGGTTTCTCGTTCATAATATATTAATTAGACTATGTTTTAATCGTCGGCGTAAAAAACGACGGGGTGATATAAAGTCTTTTGTGCTTTTTTCGAACGAATAAACCAATTTGTAGTCGGTTTTTTGTTTAAAATGTGAAATAATTGGGTTCAAAATGGGCGCTACCACAAGATGGCTGCCTCCACA
Organism: Pelosia muscerda; assembly: GCA_963691645.1. Taxonomy (NCBI): domain Eukaryota; kingdom Metazoa; phylum Arthropoda; class Insecta; order Lepidoptera; family Erebidae; genus Pelosia; species Pelosia muscerda. The sequence continues at coordinate 820,063 of OY829114.1, read as the reverse complement.
AGATGGCCGCCACTACAAAATGGCGGGAATTATTTTTATGCTATATACAATAATAAAAGCAAGTTTGAATTCAGCCAGCTATGGAAGTTACTGACTAGTAAGTAACAGATTTACAAACCATATTACAATAGACGTTTGAAAGCTTCCAGAATATTTTTCTTTGAAAATAAAACGATTTCTTCGAATACTTTTTGTTTTTAAAGAATTCCTTTATAAGAAATTAGGTAGGTACTATTTTTCTTGTTAGCTCCTTAAGGGTAGGTTTCATTCGTATATTGCCTGGGATTCGAACCCACGATTACAATCACTCAGCACGAGTGTGACGCCTCTGTTGCTGCAAACCATGGCGATCACTTTTCATCACGTGGGCCGTTTGCTTCTCTGCCACCGAAGTGGTATAAAAAACATTTAGAAATCACAAAAATTATAAAATTCGACTTCGTTCGATTCGACTTCCAAGTGTTTACTATATTACTAACTTGTATTGTAGTATAAACACTGTTAAGTCTACGTGATTAAAGACCTATGGCAATGTGTGGCACTATATGCACTTGTAGGTATACCCTGGCTCCAGACGATAGCCAGGCTCAACAATAAATCGGTCGGACATTGTTACGCCCCTATAGATAAGGCACAAAACACAGATAACACAGCCTGGATTGATCTTCAATGAGTGGAAATTCATTTATCTTGACTAAACCTTAAGTGAGACGGTTATGCAAAGAAATATATACCTTATAGTTATACACTAAAGTTGATTATAGAATGTAGTGTGCGTGTTAAGGGTGAGATTAAAGAGTCGTTCTGTTGGTACGATTTTGTAGTTGGTTGGCTAAGGTTTTGTGAATATAAATCCTAAAGCAAAAGATCCCTCTTGAGAATTCCTCCAACAACGAAGATTATTACTAAACATTTTCAATTAATTTTAACGGTACAGATGATCTCTTATGATTTCATTAGTTGGGTTAATTTAAAATGTTGTTTAAGAAATTACCCAAAATAATGATCTAAAAATGAATCTAAGAGGACGCTGGGTATAAATGAACATACTGCGTACTTATATAGGTAAGGAAACTACATTTTACGAGTGTTACTAAGTAAATTAAAATTATAAAGAATCCAAGTCATGATACACGACGAGACACGACAAGACCAGTGCATATAGCTATATTAATGCAAACAAATATTTACACTGAGCAGGGATCGAAGCCGCGCGCCTCCTGTGTAGCAGTCACGTCCACTACCGCCACGCCACAAAAGCTCAAAATCATGGTGTAGATGCCAGATGCATATTTTCCAAAATTCGTGTCAAACGCTTTACTTTTTTTTTTTTTTTTTTTTTTTATCTATGGCACGTCAATTTGACTTTACCTCGCCTGATGTTAAGCTGAAGGCAAAGTCCCATGAAAGAGGGTCACCATTGCAAACACGTTCAGTGCTACAATGGTGGCGCTCAGCTTGACGGCCTCATCAGATGCTTTTTCACGCCCCGCTTAAAGGACCCGGGACTGTAGGAAGAAGGAAACACGTGCGCCGGCAAGGAATTCCAGGACTTAATGGTACGGCAGAGAAAAGACTTACCGAACCGCTTGGTTCTTGATGGAATATTCTGTACCGTATGCGAGTGACACCTAAGCCCTGCACGCGTTGTCCTGTGTAGGAAAGGGGAGGGTGGGATTAGTTGGAAGAGCTCATCAGAACATTCACCATGGTAGAGACGGTAAAATACTGCCAAGGACGCAACATCTCTACGCATCTGCAAAGGCTCGAGGGACTCTGTGACCTCAGGACTTCCAATAATGCGGACCGCACGTCGCTGCAACCTGTCGAGAGCATCTAATAAGTACTTTGCGGAGCCATCCCAGAGATGCGAGCAGTATTCCACGCAGGAGCGAATTTGTGTCTTATAAAGAAGACACCGCTGCTCCGGCGTGAAAAAACGTCTCACTCTGTTCAGGACTCCGAGTTTACGCGAAGCTGTTTTGATGATGCTGGGTTTTATTACGAGTTTACTTTAGTCACTGTACCCGAAATGTAGGAAAGTCGGTACAGCCGCGTGAGTATTGGAGACAACTCCGCTGCACATTTTTGAAGAACCACCGCTGGTATACCATCCGGACCACTGGCTTTCCGGACATCGAGTGACTGCAGTACTGCTCGGACATCGCGTTGCCTGATACGAATATCAGGCATTGCGTGGTCACTGTTGGGTAGAGTCGGTGGCTGCATACCACAGTCGTCGATTCGGGAGTTGGCCGCAAAGAGATTACCCAGCAAATTTGCTTTCTCTTGCGGCTCATGTGCCAGGGATCCATCAGGGTTACGCAGGGGGGGCAGCGAAGGCTGGCAGACGTTAGCTTGCACGGCTTTGGCCAGTCGCCAGTAGCCACAGCTGCCCGTGGGATGCGCTACTAGTTCTTGACCAACCTGTGCTATGCGCTGAGCATCTGCTCTGACAAAAGCCCTCTTGCAGACCCTAGTGGCTTTGTTGTACGCTGCCTTAAAGTACCCGATGTTGGAATCGTGCGTAGCGCGCGCCCTTACCCAAGCGCGATACGCAGACTGTTTATGCTGAACAGCCTCTGCGCATTCGCGCCCAAACCAAGGGCGCACTCCGCGGGCACCGGTGACATCAGTGTATGGGATATAGTACTCCATACCCAGACTGATCTCACCGACGACAGCAGTTGCACTATCCGATGGGTCCTTACCTTCAAAGCAGCGCTCAACCCACGGGATGGACGCAAAATAGTCACGCAGTCCATCCCAGTCAGCCGACGAGTAGTGCCAGAGACGCCGTTTTCCCTGCACTGGTCGTGAGGGCGCTATGATAGGCACCTTGGAACAGACCAGACAATGGTCGGAGTTGCCCAAAGCGGCTCGCACCGAGACATTTTACTGGTCTGGGTGGCTCGTCAGCTGAAGGTCTAGCAAGGAGGGTGCTAGGCCCGGCCCCCTTGGTATCCTAGTGACCTCGTGTACCAGTTGGGTCAGGCCGTGAGCCAGAGCAAACGCGTGGGCGGCTCTTCCCGCATGGTCTGTTTTGGAGGAGCCCAACCAGATTTCATGGTGGGCGTTAAAGTCCCCAAAAAATAACATTTCAGCGTTTGGAAACCGCTCCTGCGCATCATCTGCCGCCTGACTCAGATATTCAAAGAGTCGAGTTGTCTCGGCATCTCCAGTATGGGAACGGTAAAGGCACAGATAGATTTGACTAGTACAGCCATGGTCTACGTGTACCCACAGGACAGAAAAGGATGGGTCCTCAAGGCAGCGCAAACGGCGACAACAAACATCCGCCCTAACAAACACGCATACCCCGGCTTTGGCACGGAAATTTTCCTCTAGAACATAGCCGGGGTAGAGCAGGTAGGTCGTGTCGTCAGGGCGGCATATTTGTGTCTCCGTCAGAAAGAGCATGGCTGGTTTCGCCGTCTCAAGATGTTGGTGGACGGCGTTGAGGTTTGCATGGAGCCCACAGATGTTAGTGGACTCCACCTCAAAAAGCGAGCTAGTGGGAACATGAAGAGCCGCTGTGTTGCCATAATCTCTAATATGCACTGCCATGGTAGAGGGTAAGAGAAGGCGTGAAAAAAGAGGTGATTGTCGTCGCAGCACCGCGTGACAAAGCGCGGGAGATTGGTTTTATCTGTGATTGTGAGGCATGGTGAGAGCCGATGCGCCGAACGGAAGGGCCCCCGTACCCCCCCGAATATGGTGTGAGGCAGCCTCCCAGGGTGGTTAGCCCCAGTTGGGCCCCTGTACTATGCCGCGGGCGGCCAGCGGCACCACCGTTTCTACGGGTCTCCCTGCTCGGCGGGTCGCCCCGCGCCATACCCACCAGACTACGCCAAGACCCACTGGTCCCACTAATGCTGCGACTACCACCACCTCTGCCCGGCTATGCACTTGCTGACCCCTGAACGCAATCCAACCGAGGTTGGATTACTATGGAGGGTTTTCCGCACATGTGCACGGTGGTACCCACCCGGTCGAAATTTATTACAAATTTGTGCCATCAAATTTCTACCACCAGTTACATACATACATACATACTACATAGTTACATACATACATATGCTCACGCACGTAATCCCCGAAGGGGTGGGTACCCACATTTATGGGCATTAAACACCCACATTTCGCCAACAGTGATTTTCGGTCCCACATAATAGGGGGCCAATCGGGCACTTTGTAGAAGAATGGGTATGCTGAAAATAAATTCCTACCCGAAAATGTAGCAGCTAAATAAATTTAGAAATATTGACCCGGTACCTTGCTATGCGGTGTGAATCGCAAGAAAATTAATTATGTGCTTAGCCGCACAAGCACAACCAATTAACGCCTTGGAGAGTATCAGACGTTTTAGTTTTACGATTATAATGGCTTTACTTAATACCATAAAGCTTTTACAGAAACTAAATATTATTTAAAGACCATTTCACCTATCACGAGAACGCCCCCTTAACCCAAGGAAGCACATAATTTGTGACCGCTATCGACACGAAGATAAAACCGTTCGATTCGGCGCGACTTTAATTTCTTTCCGACAATAAATGCTCTCCCGTGCACTTCCCTCTCTTTTTGTGTATGTTAGACGGAGATGCAACACACCCTGTAGACAAAGAAGCTTAGTTATTGGATCGCTAAGAGGCAAGTTAAATTGTATTGTGTTTTTTGGGAATGTTGTTGTGAGCCTGCAGTGGATTTTGGGATTCTGTAAGACAATCTGTACTATTCTACAGTTAGGTACATAAACCTATTGCTAGAAATAATAAGTCTTATAAGATCGCCATCCATTTGACAGCTAAGAGAATGACGGTTGGTAACCTACTATGTCGAATTGAAACAATCGAGTAGTTTTGCAAAGGTATTTTATAAAATGAAATGTGACTGACTGAATGACAGTTTTCATTAGCTTGTTGAACATCAGGTCATCCTCAAAATCGGTTTGAAATTCATTGATAATAACTAATCAATCAAATCTAAGTGGAATATGAAACTAATTGATTACATATTCCACAAAATAAATATAAACGCAACACAACGATTGTTATCATTACAGTATTGTTGTTAGGCTTTATTTAATAATACTACTCAATTCTTTGGGGTGATACTATCATTTTTATTCGTATACTTAGATAATAATGACGTCAACTACAAGTATGTATACATAATTGATAACACACTTGTACTTCCCCACTGTATTTATTATTGTAGTTAAACGGTTGCGGCACTCTTTTTTTGGTTTCCACTATTTTTTTTATTATATATATTAAACCAGCGAAATTAGGCATAGTAATAAAAACAGTGGTGATTCACCAAGTGCTATCAATCAACAGTATAAATAATATAAGTGCGCATTTGGCGCAGTTTTTGATTATGCCAAAGGTCTCATATTATCTATTCTTTTCTTTCCCAGCAATATGTATGAAAACGAATGCGCTTTGAGTGTAACAAATAGGTTAGTATTTATTAAAACATGAAATTCATCATAGAAGTAATGTGTTATTTGAAATTCGAATACCAAGGTCACTTGACTGAGAGCGTCTCGCGTTCTTGCACCTATATTCCGGTCAGGAATGTACCCCACCATCGAACCCTTCGACAGAAATTGCCATTTTATGGGTAACGGGCTATCAAAACTTAATTAAGTGAAATACTTGAGTGAGTAAAATAGTCTCGAGCGACGATTAGCTCGTTGATTCTCACTTCATAAATCGAGAGGAAGCGATTTTATTACCGCTTTAGTTATTTGAAGAAAGCGAGGACTCAAAGCCGGGTTATTTCAGCCCTGTGTATTAAAAAATATTTCTAATGATGGATTCATGCTTCCTCTAGCAGAATATGTTAGCTATCAATGTAAACCTTTGAGAGTGCCGCAAGACGAAACCGGTTAGGTACAAAAATAAATACAGTGGAGAAGTACAAGTGTGTAATCAATATCAATTATGTATGTTAGCTATCCTTTATAAGTAACCCTTACTAACTTCACGAAGTCATTGCCGTATTTCTTTGGGTATGCGGGATTGTCAGAGGCTTAATCTTATTTTCTTTTCTTTTTCCCCAATTCCATCCTCTTGCCTCCAGTGGGTTATGTAGGTGTAGTACCTTACAGGCGTTGTTCTTGTTACGTAAAAATATTTATACTGAAATTTCCATATTCGAATGTTAAAAACAGTTTTGTGCGTAAAGGTGGTCAATAAAGATTCATCGAATATTTTTTTATACAGCTAACTGTTTAATAATGTACCTAGGTACCTACTTATCTTTTTCAATTATGATATAACTTCAGCTAGACCAAGGTGGTTTTAATACAGTTTTGTATAATCTGACCACGTCGCGTAACACGGATACGCTATCAGTAAATATATTTTGACATTTACAAATTTTATGCATTATATAACTGAATAGTTTTTACAAAAAAACTATTTCATAAAATTAGATTAGAAGTACCTAGTGTATGAAACTGCACATAATTTTATCTTTAAACACTCGTGTGGTGTGATACTATACTGTAACCCTACAATACTATAATATAGATAATATTTATTAACCCTTATTATGCAACAGATTCGTAAACTACTATTTTCAGTTTGTAAAAATGTTTCCTTCCGTTATTGATAAGAGTACTGTTTAAGGCCCCGCTCCAAAAAAGTTTAGAGATGGCTCTCGTAACACTCCTTTCACTTCGTTGTCTCTTCACCGTAATCTTAACAACTGAGGTCTGTAGGTCAAACAGAGATAATCCACCTACAGTTTTCATCTGGTACCTAATTACTACAACTCATAATCCACAATTTCAATAAAGCTGTAGCCACACAGTCCCATCACAGCTCATCCGCGCATAAAACCAACAAAACCCAACTCCAATTACCCGAAATCTAAAATCCTACAGTTCGAACGAAGCTCTTAATACCTCGATACACAACACATAAACGTACGTACGTAACACAGAACGGGCATAGAATAGTGTGCATTTGTTATAACAAAGTGAGCATTAACAAAGAGGTGGCCACTTGGGGCGGACTGATTAAATCTGAAGTGACGCGGAGGAATGACCGGGCCGTGTTTGGAGAAGCCCAGGATTTGAACTCGACTTCTGTCACACCGAAGCGACGATATAAGGACATAAATAGTCCCGAACATTATAAACACTATGATTAAACGCCGCGATAGTTTAAGAGTTACATAAATAGTTAAGTTTCTATTTGTTAATATTTAGTTTTGTATAATGTTATTTTCGATTTAGCACTTACATAAATTATCAGTCAATGGCGAGCAAATTTATATAGTCTTACCTGGTCAGAAGGACGACGACACAGTCGTAGAATGCTAACCGCCTCCAATTGGTCGGATTGGAGGTCAATAGGGTAGGCCTATGTTCAGCACCTTCCTATGGCTAATGCTGTAAATCTTGAATACTTTGCATATTGAATTTACTAATTTTATTCTATATTGCATTCATCATTTCAGCCACAAGACGTCCACTGCTGAACATAGGCCTCCCCCATCGACCTCCAATCCGACCGGTTGGAGGCGGTCTGCATCCAATGGGTACCCGCGACTTTGACTATGTCGTCCGCCCATCTCGCAGGAGGCCGTCCCACGCTTCGTCTACCGGTACGCGGTCTCCATTCAAGAACCTTCTGGCTCCAACGGCCATCTGTTCTTCTTGCTACGTGCCCCGCCCACTGCCACTTCAGCTTGCTAACCCTGTAGGCTATGTCGACCACTTTCGTTCGTCTGCGGATCTCCTCATTTCTGATTCGATCTAGCAGAGAGATTCCGAGCATAGCCCTTTCCATAGCTCGCTGTGCGACCTTGAGCTTTCTTATGAGGCCCATAGTGAGGGTCCACGGCTCGGCGCCATAGGTCATCACTGGCAACACGCACTGATTAAAGACTTTTGTCTTTAAGCACTGAGGTATTTTGGACGAGAAGACGCTATGTAACTTCCCGAACGCTGCCCAGCCGAGTTGGATTCGACGATTGACCTCCGCCTCGAAGTTTGATCCGTCTAATCGAACCATCTGTCCAAGGTAGACGTACTTGTCTACAACTTCGAGGGTCGAGCCTTCAACTGACACTGGGGAGGGCCTTAGAATATGAGCATTCGCCATAACCTGGGTCTTGTCCATATTCATCTTGAGGCCCACCTGTTGGGAGACTCGGTTGAGGTCGTCGAGCATTGTGTTTAGATCCTCCAGCGATTCTGCCATGAGCACGATATCGTCGGCAAAACGCAGGTGAGTGATGTATTCGCCATTAACATTAATGCCAAGACCTTTCCATTCCAGTAGCTTAAAGGCATCCTCCATTGCATTGGTGAAGAGCTTCGGAGATATTACATCTCCTTGTCTCACTCCCCTCTGCAACAGTATCGCCGCTGTGCTCTGATCTTGTACTCGGACTGACATGGTGGCGTTTTTATACAAACACTTCAGCACTTCGATGTACCGGTAGTCTATTTGACACCGCTGGAGAGATTGTAGCACTGCCCATGTCTCGATCGAATCAAAGGCTTTCTCGTAGTCCACAAACGCTAAACATAGTGGCAAGTTATACTCCTGAGTCTTCTGTATGACTTGCCGCAGCGTATGAATGTGGTCTACGGTACTAAAACCTTTTCGGAAACCGGCTTGTTCGGGCGGTTGGAAGTCATCAAACCTGCGTTCGAGACGATTCGTGATAACCCTCGAAAACAGCTTATAAACATGGCTCAAAAGCGAGATGGGTCTGTAGTTCTTAAGAGAGGCTTTGTCACCTTTCTTGAAGAACAAGACCACCACGCTTCTGTTCCATGCTTCCGGCGTAGTACCTTCGAATAAGACGGAGTTGAAGAGCTTCTCAAGGACTTTAAGTATCGGTGTTCCACCCGCTTTCAGAAGTTCCGAAGTGATTCCGTCTTCTCCTGGTGCCTTGTTATTTTTAAGCTGCTTGAGGGCCACCCTAATCTCGTACAGGCTGATGTCCGGGATATCCTCGGTGTAGTGTCGGGTTAGCTTGGCTCTTGGATTTTTAACCGTATCAGTAGCAGGCTTAGTGACTGAGGTATAAAGCTGTCCATAAAACCCCTCGATCTCCCTCAAAACATCTGCCTTAGTCGACGCGACACTGCCGTCCTTCCTCTTCAGCTTTGTCAACTGGCTCTGCCCAATAGACAAGTCTCTTGCGAACACTTTGGAGCCTTTATTTCGCTCAATCGTTTCTTTAATACATTGAGTATTAAAGGCACGGATGTCGTGTCGCAAAGACTGCTGGATACGTCTATTGAGCTGCCGATGTGCTTCAGCGTCATTGGTAGACTGCAGCCTCATAGAGCGTCGTTCGGCCATGAGTTTGAGGGTGTGATCGGTGAGCTTCTGTGGTCTATCTCTTCGACGGGGCCTGAAGAATTTGGAACCCACTGAATGGACAGCTTCAACCAACCTGTTATTTATCTCGTCCACTGTACTGCATTCTTCTAGGCAAGAGAAGCGATTCGAAAGTTCGAGTTGAAAGCTCTCGGGGTACTGTATATGGGAAGCTCTAGGTCGGAGCGTAGACCTCATCAGACCGGATCTCTCCAGCTTAACATTAATATTCAATGTGCCTCTAACCATTCGGTGATCACTTCCTGTTTTCACCCCATGGATCACTGAGACATCATTGAATATCCGTCTATGCGTCGTCATGATGAAGTCGATCTCATTTTTGGTACGACCACCGGGGCCCATCCAGGTCCATTTCCTGTGGGGCGGCTTCTTGAAGAAAGAGTTCATGATAAAGAGTCACTCTTTCTCAAGAAAGTCGGCCAGCCTCCAACCCCTTCGGTTACGCCTCCCATACCCATATTGCCCCACTCTCAACTCGTTATCACCTCTCGTACCCAGTTTTGCGTTGAGGTCCCCCATAACAATAGTGAAGTGTGATTTAGAGGTATGTATGGCTCTACTAATGTCCTCATACATAGCCTCCACTTCATCATCTGGTCGTGTCGAGGTCGGTGCGTAAACCTGTATGACCTTCAGCAAGTATCTCTTGGACACTCTGAGTACCAGGTACGCGACCCTGTTCGACACACTCGTGATGGATATGATGTTGTTTATGAGGGACCTATGGACGATGAACCCGACACCACCTTGCGACTTCTCGTCGCCCTCCCGGTAGTAGAGCAGGTTGCCAGACTTCAGGGTTATTGTGTCCTCTCCCTCTCTTCGGACTTCGGATAACCCAACGATATCCCAGCGCAACCTGCTCAATTCTTCTTCCAGCTCTGCTAGCTTCTCGTCTGTCGTCATTGTGCAGATGTTGTGTGTCACCAGTGACAACCTACGTTTGCATCGGTTGTCCATTGTGCATGCTTTGGTCGTCTGACGGAGGGATCCCGCCCGGTGATTCTTAGCACCCCTGGCCCCAGCGCTCGACTGACGCCCGTCAGGCGCGTCAGTGTTGCGACTGGAGCCCCCGGGCACTTGGGGCCGTTTGGTGCACACCGACATCTTGGGGGGTTTTCGGATCGTATACCCGCCACGCTGGTCCAGTGCGGGTTGGCGGGTAGCCAGAGCCTCGTTCGTTGGTCGGCAGAGGGCACCACGGGCAGGTGAGGTTGGCTTGGGTCCTCAAGGTGGTGGAAGGGACCCCTTACCCTCCTGTATTATACCTATACCTGTATAAAATTGCATTGTAAATCCAAAATACATAGCAATTTTATAATATTACATAATAAAACTAAATATATACATAATAAAAAAACCGCGGTAGCCTAGTGGTATGGGTAATGGACTGCTGAGACGAGGTCTCAAGTTCGATCCCAGGTTTACCATGGCACACACAAATGATTTTCGATGCTTTTCGAAGTTATGTGTGTATTTATCTCAGGTTTATAAGTGGCCGGTTAATGGCAATAGGCTCGCCACCTATTACATGGCGAAATGTGGGTGCTAGCACCTCTGCCTACCCCTTCGGGGACAAAGGCGTGAGTTTATGTTTATTTATGTTTATAATTATAACCATTGGTCCCTACAATTCCGAGTCTCACCTAGATCGAACTTAGAAACTGAACTGACTTCGTTTTCTTTTTTTTCATAGTTACATTGTTTTATTAGTTAAATATATATATAAACTGATTATTATACTTCGTTTACTGTATCAATCTCGATAGGTGTCAGTAGAGCAATATTGTTCCAAATACCGAACTGCACTTGGCACTTCGGTGTGAGAGGCGCCCTCCTGATGTTTAATCTGGCAAGCGGGTACCTGGCAGGATTTAATCTAGGCTACCTGTGGTCGCAGAGATATGGCTGCCACCGACACCAGAGCCGCTCCACGCACATCTAACATCATCCCTTTAATGCTACCCTCTTGAGCCACAATTCTGCTAATTCCATCATAGTAAAATCATGGTCATAGCACAGAAACTGTAAAAATGACATTACTTTTATATTGGGGGAGGAGGGGAGGGGATCTTTAAAACTATTTGTCTTAGATATATTTCACTTTGTTCATAATATTATTGAAAAGTGATCATTTTTCGAGCATAAAAAAGTAGATATCTCTATTGTTGAGTAAGATAGTTACTACAATCTAATTACGCTTCAAGAAGGCATCCTTCACTAGCTGGCTTCTAGTAAAACTTAAGAAGATCATCTCCCGAAGACCACAATTAGTGGCGCACTGCGACGTCACAACTGCCACTGTTGTTACTATAATAAATCTGCACACCTAAGACTAGGTGTTAGTTTAAATTGTCTTATTTAAAGCTCTACATCACTAACTTAAATACAAGCAAACAGACAAACGAAAATATACCTAATTGCACTAAGACCAAAGTCGATATTTGTACACAATAGTTATTACAGAGTAAGTTGAAGTGGTTTAATGGATTCCAAATACATTAGTCTCTGTGCGAGACTTGCCATACGAATGAAGAAAATAAATTATGAATACTGCGTGGTTGTAAATCAAAGTAAAACTTTGAAACTGTTTCACATTTTATATAGTTTTAAAGTATTATTTTTCATCTTTGTACATCTTCTACTGATTTTTGATGAATGAAATAATTTGAATTATTGGTTTTATGTGACCGGAGCCTGTAAATATTAAGTGGTTTGGCTGTTACGCTTTCAAGCCTAAACCACTGAACCGAGTTTGATGAAATTTAGAACACAAATAGACTAGAGCTTGGGAAAGGATATAGACTATATTTGGTTGCAATAACTCACCTCCACGTATGTAGAACACGGGCAATACTTAACTAGTTGATGTGTAATAATTCAACTCTTTGCTTAGTAATATAAAAAAGTGAACCGATATTTAGCAAAAAATAGCGACTATGTCCTACAAATAATCGGTAGGAGGTATTTTCCGAGGTGGGTCCTAGTGGCGGCCCTAAACCCGTACTGCCCGCGATAAGCAGAGGCGACTCAGACGACGTAGGTCGCACATAAAAGTCCGTCCTCGAGTTCGACATAATCACCTCCACTGACTCTGGCGAAGGTGGTACCCACAGGGAGTTTGCGCACCATAAAAAAAAGTAGGAGGTAGGTATTTTGTTAATGGCACTAAACTTCGCTAAAGTGCTCGTAAATTTGACGTCGCTCAGTTGAAAAGTTTCCACATTTCGTAGTAGTTCTAGATATTTGTCATCTTTGTAATGGCCGTCCTCCGATTACAAATAGACCATCAGATTTTGTTCATTGTCGTTCACATAACAAACAAAATTCCTCAATTGTAGATACTTCACACATGGACAGTCTGTAATAATTATATCGTTTCATTCATTTTACAAAACCTGCCATATAATTTAAGGCTTTAACAGCATAGCAATGTAATATTAGTGGTCAATGGAATCACCATGGTCATTCATTTTTTATAAGACCTTTTTTTTATCGTGCGCATAATCCCCACGGATACCACCTCCTCCAAAACCGATGGAGGAGATTATGTCGGACTCGAACCGACCAAAACGCACGCCGTTCATGAGTCCTTGATTGCCGGAGGTGAGATTATACAATACATATCTCTCGCACCCCGGCAGACCCGGGGACATCTCTGTTGAGATGACCCTTTTCCCCATTTTTTTTAAGGCCTGGCTCTGCACCGACATGTACTCGTATTAGCAGTTATTTTCTAACAACATTACCTCCATCTGCAGTACGTCCATACTATGACTCGTTCTTAACTTTAATTTCCCCCTCAAAATAAAAAGAAATCCTTTGGTTTTTGACTTTCCAGTGTGCTAGTTTGTGGAACAAATCCGTGTAAAATATAAACTAGTGCGATTTATTGCCAGCTCGGACTGTAGATCTGGTTGCGTTGATTGCGAAACACCAATTTATTTATTGTCTTTGACCCTAATCCTGGAATGTATTGCCAGCTACGACTCCAGACGATGCAAGAAGCAGTCTTTAATTTATCGAAACTTAATTCGATTACAATGTAGATAATGATTGGCAAATGATATCAAGCAGACGGACAGTGCCAGAACATTCAAAAATAGAAAATAAAAAAAATAAAAAAGGGACACTCACTAATTGATTCGTTTACAATACTAATATTGTCTATCCCGTGCTTATCAATTTATGTATCAAATTAAGACTGTGTCACCCAAAAGTCACGTACTTACAGTAAAAACTCAAAAAGCCAGATCGATTAGACAAAAGAAGAAGAAGAAAAAGAAGAACACAACGTAAAAATTGAAACGTTAAAACTTTAGTTGTTAAATTCGACTTTTAAAATTTGATTAAGTATTTTTGAAACACAAAAGTTGTTAACATTTTAATGCTTGATTAGTTCCAGGTAGCACTAATGAAAGCGAGTTAAAAAACAAGTAATTTAGTTATGTGTCCACGTGGTGGCGTAGTCTGCCGGAACGCAACAAAATAAAAAATCAAATTGCACGAAGTACGTTTCCGTGTCCGCAGTGGAAATGTTTCTATTTGAACGCACTACTCTCCTTTAAATAAATTCAAAACTTTTGCTTACACAGAATGGAAAGTTATTCTTATAATTAGTTCAGTAAGCTCGTTGGTGAACTGCATTCAGCTTTGTTTCAACTCGGTATATTGTATGCTGTGGCATCGTTTTTATTTGTTTCCTGTATAATTGTGGGTGGATGAAGTATTTAGTTTTGTTGAGTGCTAAGAGAATATTCGTTGTGGAATCTCTGTTATTCCATTATGGTGGAATTATGTGGGATTGCAACGGTTGTGAAAAATGTACTATTATTTTTTTTGTCACTAACATTTAGGTGGTAGTCAAGCACACGGTCCACCTGATGGAAGTCGGTCACCGGGGTCAAACCTTCTAATATTTTTTTTTAGCTTCTTGAAGAAAAAAAAATGATTAATAATAAAAATAGCTGTAGAGATTACGCAAATATCTCTACATAACAATATTAGATAGGTGACATAAATGAATCGGTGCCACTTGCCGTTTGAGGCCGTCGACAATCTTCAATTTGAAGCAAGTCAAAAGGTCCTAGATGGTATCGAAGCGTTCCTAATAGCCGGTTTTACTCCACAGTGAAGTACTGCTTCTAATATAAGCAAGCAATCTTATTGAGATGGCTAATCTTTTAGTATTCAGAATAATAGTATTAATAATATTATGTCTTCATTATATACCAAGGAATTATATCATGATATAGAAATATAGTTTATGGAGTACATACAATGAGCGGTCTTATCACTCTGTGGCAATCTCTTAGACAACCAGAAGAAATATTATATTTAGGAATATTGATAAAAAATCTATCGATAAATGTTCAGTAACAAAACTATTTTCGTAAGTATATACGATTTTGATACCAATTCATGTTTAAAGTATAACCCTGTCAATTTTTTTCCGAAATGACCCGCGCAACTTCGTCTGCGTCACCCCGTTTTTCCAACATTTTTCACTTCTGATCTGCACCGGTTGTAGCATGATGTTATATACAAATAAACCTCCCTCTTTAATCACTCTATCTATCAAAAAAAACCGCATCAAAATCCGTTGCGCAGTTTTAAAGATTTAAGCATACATAGGGACAGAGAAAGCGACTTTGATTTATACTATGCAGTGATGTGACAAGTGAAGTTTATTTATAGCAGTGGGCTCTCTCATTTGACAATGTTTGTCAACAGAGGAACCAGTGCTAATGAGTCGACTGAGTAATTAGCCATTTATTCAGTCAGTGAGTTACATTCAGCCAGTAGGTAAGGGTTGGGATATTTTTGGTCCGTTGAACACTATGAACTCAACATTCATAGAAATAATATTATGTGAATTGAATGTTTTTGAATTTGAATAATTACTAGACTGGTGGAGGGACAAAGTGGTGATTCCTCGGTCCACCTCGTACCTGTGACAAAGGTAGGCCATTGTTATCCAGCTATGACACCTGCATGATGGACATTTTTTGACCTGGTACGACCAGCGTAGAATTTGAGCCACCCCATACTACGGGGCCTAAGGGCTGTTTAACATCAGACAGACTTCTTTTTTTTCGTCTAGACTTGGCCTTAGATGTATAGTTCGAGATACACATAGGGTCCGGAAAGCGACAATAGGCTCGCCTTATGTGGGACCAAATGCAATGATTGATGAAATGTGGGCTTCAATTCACCTTTGCCTAACCCTCCGGTGATATAGACCCAAATTTTACAGGATAGAAAAAAAAAAATCTTTCGAAGACTTTTGTAAGACTTTAAAATGGTTTTAAACCCATGTGAATGACGAATGAATGTTAATAATGAATGTTTTGCTTCTTCTTCTTCTTGAACGACTATGAAATGAATTTTAAATCTAATCCAAGGCATCTGTAGACCTCTTTTGCATGTGACAATTGAAATAAAACAATAGGTCTGTCTATAAATATATTACCTACAAATAAAACATTTTCGTTCTTCATAACACAATCTTTAAAAATATTGTTCTTAATTTTTATAACAGTTTGTGTACTCTTGTACGCATAAGGCATTTATATGTTTGTTTTCAAAGCCATTAAAAGTGCACGTAAGTCGATCGGCATGCTGCGAGTGCGCAGTCCGCAGTCGACCTTTTAACTAAAGCCAAAAGTGTACGCAACAATGAATCCAACGCTGTACTAGGGCTGTATCCTGGAGTTGTTCGACACCTAGTTGTGCTCTTTTTGTGGATTTTATGCGATCATTATCATCATCATCATCATCCTCATAGAGATAGTCTTAATGCGTCGGGAGTCCGTTTTTTCAAAGATATGTCTACTATTTCGGAAATGATTAACATATGACCTCCCAACCCCAGAGGAAAGCCTGCGTCAGAGCCTTATCTGTTGTTCAGCAAGTGTACTGACTTGCAGGTGAAGTTGACATGGGCTCCAAAAGTATTAATATGTATTTGTGGTATTAATATTTATCTATACTAATATTATAAAGAGGAAAGATTTGTACCTATTTTTGTATGTTTGTAATGAATAGGCTCAAAAAGTACTGGGCCGATTTAAACAATTCTTTCACCTCTAAAAGGCTACAATATCTAGGAGTAACATAGGCTATATATCATCACGCTACCATACAAGGGAGCGGAGTAATAATCATAAATCTCAATTGATCCGGTAAATTTCTATACATTGGCGCTAATATCGCTAACAATTTCCGTTGTCATGACAGCAAGGAAAAGTAGTATAGAGAGGCAAGTAGTGACTCGAGTAGAGTCGTACAACGCGATAATCGACATCCACGCGGGCGGAGCCGCGGGCAACAGCTAGTATTATTATAATATAGGAAAATGAAGAAATGAGCAAGGATGGGAGAAGGGATGTGGGGTAATCGGGAAATGGGGAAAATGAAGAAATTGAAGAATATGGGGAAGAACGAAAGCGTAAAAGAGAAGGAAGGAAGAGAAGATAGCTGAGCGAGGCGAGATAGAGAGAATTAAGTGCAGTCGAATAGATTTTCTCTTACTACCGACATCCACGCGGGCGGAACCGCTTGCAACAGTTAGTGTCTAAATAACGTTTTATTTTTATCAACTGTATCAATAAGTAAATTGTACTTAATATACTTAAAAGAATTTAAAGCTAGCTTTAGTACAAGAGGTTGATTTAAATTTTTGGCAGCCCTGCACAGTAAGCATGCTTTTAAGGACAATTTAGATGTCTTCGAGTAGAATAATTTTTCGCATACGGACGTATCTATCGAGTACCAACGCTGAACTGGCTTCCCGCTCTTTCAGCTCATTTTTATTGCTCTTTGAATAATTCACATAACATTATTGAAAACTACTGCCATTATTATATTGAACAAAGTGTGTTTCTGTGATTGTGGAGAAGGTATCTTTATGTCTGATATCTAATTTGAGTTAAATAACATAAACTCACACCTATATCCCCAAAGGGGTAGGCAGAGGTGCTAGCAGCCACATTACGCCAGTTTATGTTTAGGTCCCAATGTAATAGGTGGCGAGCCTATTTATTGCCAATACCCGGGTACTTATAAACCTGCGATAAATACTCACATAACTTCGAAAAGCATGGAAAAGTCATTGGTGTGTGCCACGGTAAACCTGGGATCGAACTCGTCTCAGCAGTCTATTACCCCCACCACTAGGCTACCGCGGTTTTTTATGTACTAATAACAATTAGGTTAGAACAAAGACTAATGAAGGTCATGAAAGTTTCAGATAATTGCAACTGTCTGTAACGATAATTCAATTGGTTCATAATTTCGCTAACAAGTTACAGATATTATTATTCTTATTGCGAGCCTATCCTTACTTTATAAGTAGATGATATGCCTATCTGCCGATAAGCAAGACGTAATGAGAAAATCGCAATGCTATTACTAAAGTTATCCAAGTCTATTAAGTGAGATTATAACAAACTTATCTGTACTTAGATTAGTTTGCTCCAGGTCAGATTTAGTATGAACTGATCTTTATCGAATATTCAGAGGTCATCGTATATTTGTGTGGATAACGATTAAAATTAAAAGGTTCGTTGATTAGCCTTTGAATGATATTGTTTATCACAATTGAATAGTGTTAAGTTTTGTGTTTGATCTATGTTATTAACTATTTAATGTTGATTTATCTCAAACTAATATCGATATTGGCTATGCTAATTACAAGTCAATGTCTATACAGGGTGTAAGGGTAACAGTCCCGAAGCCGAAGGCCTGGTAGTACATGGTACACAACATATTGGCGCAAAAAAAATTACGGCATAGCAATTTTTTTTTTATTATTAGAGGCCTCCGGCTTCAGGACCCTTGCACCATGTGTAGCTCAACTAGCATGAAAAATCAACTTTGTAGGAAAATAGGAAGTGATTTATATGTACATTCTTTGGTTAACTTAAATGAACAAACATACATTGCACGTCTGATACTCTCCAAGACGTTAAATTGATAATGCTTGTCGGCCAAGTACGTAATTAATTTCCTTGCGATTTACACCGCATAGCAAGGAATCGGGTCAATTATTTTTCTAAATTTATTTACCAAAGTGCCTGATTGGCGGCTATAAGCTTGCTCCCTATTACGTGGGACCGAAAATCATTGTTGGCGAAATGTGGGTGTTTAATGCACCTCGGCCTACCCCTTCGGGGATTACGGGCTTGACTAACTATGTATGTATATTGCACGTTATACAAACGATAGTAAAATCGGTGTCTCCTCCAGTTACTACACAAATTGGGTGATCTAGCTTCAACAGTGAGTAGTTGAGAAACCGCCAAGCGTCATAAGATTTAGCTGAGAACAGTTTCGCAGCTCAGTAGAAAGCAACGTGAGGAATCTAACCATGTGGTGGTGTGGTGTGTGATGAAACAATGTAGTCGGACTCAACTCCATAAACGTTTTCTTTGTAAAGCACGTAAAGTTTCCGAGCAGCTGCTGCAAATAATAACGATAGTTGATATTGGAAAGTAATTCACCTATAATTTAATGCGAAAACTTACTCGACTCATCGATCTTGAATACATTGTTAGGTTTTCGTTTGATATACTTATTATCTTCATACCGCGGTAGTCTAGTAGTATGGGTAATGGACTGCTGGGACAATATTTTTTAATTATTTATCGCAGGTTTATAAGTGCCCAGTTAATGGCAATAGGCTCGCCACCTATTACATTGGGACCTAAACATAAACTGGCGAAATGTGAATGCTAGCACCCTTGCCTACCTTTTCGGGGATATAGGAGTGAGTTTATGTTATGTTCACCTGATGGAAAGTGGTTACCGTGGCCTTTGGACATTTTGCAACACCAGGGGCGTCACACTTGTGCTGCTCACCTTATAGAAACCTTCTAATGGTGAAGATTAAGAGAGTTTCAACCGTCAGCTTTGTTTTTTCCCTGACAGCCGTTCTCCACAACCCATTGGCGATAGGGAAGTATTGAGGTTGACCGGTCTTAGAACTTTATAGGGCTCCAACCACCCGTAACGGCTGCCATAAATATTTGTTTTTTTTTTATTTATGTCACATCAATTTGTGTAAGTTGATGGCAAAGTCTCATGAAATACGGTCATCATTACCAACACGTATAGTGCAACAATGATGGCGCCCAGCTTGACGGCTTCATTAGATGCTTTTGGAAGAAGGAAACACTGGTAAGAAATTACACACCGCACCGCACATTACACATTACCGAACCGCTTGGTTCGTATAAGTATATATTTGTATGGCAATCGGTCCGAACAGCTTAACGTGCTTTCCTAGGTACGCTTATATAGAGCGAAAATATAACAATATTCTCGGTTAAAATAAAATTTCCTCAGAAATAAACTTATATATCTGAGTGAATTTTATTCACTAGGATAAGGAAGCTATTAACATATGAGGAACTACCTAATACCATGCAGAATATATTCAGTTGCAAAACTCTGCAAAAGATGACACACAGGTTGCACGTGCCAAGACTTTTATATTACGAGATTATTCTTAGTAGATTCCTTCAGATAATTCTATAGGAACTCCTGTGAATGAACCTAGAGTAGCGAACGGCAACAAACTATATATTTTTAGTTTTTATATCAACAATCTCTAGTTACAGGAATGGTTTAGCAATGTGTATAATCCACAGACTCCATACCACTTTTGAGGAGTTATGATAGAGACTGAGATGGAGAAAGAGAGAGACTACAATTCATTTTATCAGAAAAAGAAAGTAAATAAGTCTATTTACACTCACTTGGAATTCCTAAACAGCAGTCCCGGGTCCTTTAAGCGGGGCGTGAAAAAACATCTGATGAGGCCGTCAAGCTGAGCGCCACCATTGTAACACTGTACGTGTTTGTAATGGTGACCCTCTTTCCTGAGACTTTGCCTTCAGCTTACCATCAGGTGAAGTCAAATTGACGTGTCCTAAATAATTAGAATTTAAGTTTTTTTATGTCCGGAAAAGGGGAATAGGCAGCTTCTCAAGTGATTCCACCTCTGCATTTAAACTCATACGCAAGAGGAAACTGTGTTAAAATTATCATATTTTCATCTTGCGAATGAATTTTAAAAGAGAATTCAGCCAAGACAATTTTAATTAAGTCCCAGTGAGTTCATTATCTCGGCGCTGCGTCACAGCCACCCTGAGAGACGGAACAAGGATTTTTTCACAAAATCTTTTAGTTAGATAACGTTATCTGGAGCCAATGTACTGACTCATATCTACTGACAGTAAGCTTCTTGAATACAATTGTACTTTTGTTACGCCTTGTGCTTTCAAATGTATAGCTGCCGGCATATATATTGACCTCAATTATATCATACAGTCCTACTAGTATCTACACCTACTACACTATCTAATTACCTGTAGTCCCGGGACCTTAAAGCGGGGCGGGAAAAAGTGTCTGTTGAGTCCGTTAAGCTGAGCGCCACCGTTGTAACACTCTACGTGTTTGTAATGGTGACCCTCTATCCTGAGACTTCTCCTATCATTAGGCGGGGTGAAGTTAAATTAACGTACCCTAAATAAAAAATTATAAAAGTCATAAAATGTAGTCTAATTTTTTTTATAAAACGTAGGTGATAGACAGGTTCACTATTCACCTGATGACAAAGTAGTCCCGTGGCCAATGGTCGTTTGCAACACCCATGGCATTATATTCGTGCTGCCGAATCGTATAATCTAAAACTGCGATGTGAATATATCATTTAATCATAGAGTCATCATTACCTGAACCTTTTTCCCAACTCAGTTGGGGTCGGCTTCCCAGTCTAACTGTGATGCGGCTGAACTTCGATATTTTCCGTGAAGCGACTGCCATCTGACCTCCACAACCAATGGTCTAATGACCAATGGCGATTTCGAAGTTCCAAGTTAGGCTGGTTGGACTTTTGAGGGCTCCAACTACCCGTAACGACTGCCATAGATGTGTGTATGGCAACCGGGACCGACGGCTTAACGCGCTCTCCGAGGCACTTATAAACCTGCGATAAATACACACATAACTTCGAAAAGCATCGAAAAGTCATTGGTGTGTGCCATGGTAAACCTGGGATCGAACTCGAGACCTCGTCTCAGCAGTCCATTACCCATACCACTAGGCTACCGCGGCTTGCGAATAGAAGAACCTTGAATATTTACAAAAAGGTTTAGACGTGTGTCTAACAAACCAACTTCTTACAATAAGGTTCACATTGTCGATATTATTCTTTATTGTGTTGTTTCATAAACTTAATCGTCAACATAATTTACTTGTGTGCATGAGAGATGCAGCGGGCTGTGCAATTTGGGCTTACATAAGCTATACCTAGCGCCATCTAGTAACATCTAGTGGAACTTCTTCGATACTACTATGTAATGGTAATCCTGCATCGCGACAGCGAATTTCTCGCGCTGCGTCGACCGTAGGAGCGTGAAACACCTTGCCTGGTTTTCCCTTTGAGGGATTTCACCACCTCCTCTGACACAGCCTAGCCTAGATGAAAAACATTATTGTTCAAAAACCATAAAATCGGCTTACGTTTACGTCGGGTCGTTACACCCAAAGATAATTTCCTTTCAAAAATTTAACAGAGGATTATTTCTAAACGTATATTTTAATTTATTTAATTAAAATAGCTCGGTCGGCTTTTTCCCTAATTCGTGGGGAGCTGGCCACGATGATGGGAACAGTTTCCTTAAATGTTTACGATATAATTAATTCGGGGATAAGATCTTGTAAGCAAATATTAGAGATTAAATTATGATTGATGTTGGTTAAATGAGCGTTTGTTAGCATAATAATGTGTGGGCTGTGTCATGAATGATTTGCTTTCAATCTACTTTGCTTTGATATAGCCATGATCTGTGTGTCGTAAAGGTGAAAATGTGCGTAGATTAGCCTCAGGTATGAAATAATTAATGAAATTATCGTGGAATACGTTAAATTATGACGATATTTTCATCTGAAGTACCGTTGTCAGAATACCTACAATTCTGACAACGGTACTTACAGTTGAAAATGTTCAGTTACTTTTGTTCTTGGCTAATACTGTTTTTTCCAGGCACGAATTCCCCACGGATACTACCACCGGAGCCAGAGGTGCCAGAGTTGAGATAGTCAGTAACATATCCCTGTCCACCAAGTTCCACATCGAGATGGCTCCTTTCGGGTGTGAGGACCACGATATCCCCATATAGCCCACGGAAATGAGAAGGCGCGCATCACGCCACCCTCGCGGCTTGCTTCTGCTAGGATGACAGGCGGCTTCAACCGTCACTCCCAGGCTCGCGCTCATGGGGGACGAATATTACGACCTGACACGTCCGAGCCGCTCTTGGCGGGCTCTGCAAGCCAGGATTCTCCTCCGATTGAGGTCCGCTGTCTCCTTCTCGAGCATTACTTGCTCGTAGACGGAGGTACTCGCACATCGTTGACTATACTTGTATGTACATGTGTTAATAAACTGATATGAATTGTATTAATAAACGAAATATATACTTTAATATTAGAAATAATATTTTAATTAATTTCTATCAAAGGAGCTACTAAAGAAATACTACCTATTCTTACAGTTGTGGCAAATTAAACGCTGTTTCTAAGAACAATTTTCAATTACAAAATTAACTACAAACGTTTTCTGTAGAACCTAGTAATTAAATGCTTCTAATTTGCTGTACTACAAAAAACTTGCCGGGAGCAGTAAAATTTAAAAAGAAGTGAATATTTATAGGCTGTTCGCAAACATCTGTCTTCTGCATTCGTAAATCAAAAGCGCCTCGGATTACGTATAACTCGGCCCTTTCATAGCGTTCCGCGACCCTAAACCTCTTATAATGAGAGAACTTTTTCCATTTCTTTTTTTAAAAAGTTTTCAACAAACCTCTTTGTAATGTTCTTTGAGTTTACTCGCGGACTAATTGACACAGGGTTTAGTTTTAACTGCATTGAAGAACGAAGGGTTTAGATTAACTTATTGATGTAATAATGTTTGAGAAAACTGAGAAACGTGGAAGCTTTTGAAGTATATATTTATATTCCTCATAGTTAGGTCATTGATGATAGTCAAAGTAGAGTTTTTGCACTGTCAGTGCAGAAGATAAAGCAGGGTTTCTCAGTTTGCCCACCGACAACATAAAATCTTTCTAGTTTGCTCTGGCATCTCCATTTACCTCCGGAAACACAACAAAAGGTTGTTATTAGCGGCGGCGTTCTGTAGGGTGGAGCTACTTCTCCGATCAAACTGCTCAATTGAGACGGGATGCTATAATGCGTGATATAATTTCACAAACATTATCATCATCTTCATCAAGAATCAAGCGGTTCGGAGAGTCTTTTCTCTGCTGCACCATTAAGCCTTGGAATACTTTACCGGCGCACGTGTTTCCTTCTTGCTACAGTCCCGGGCCCTTTAAGCGGGGCGTGTAAAAGCATCTGATGAGGCCGTCAAGCTGAGCGCCACCATTGTAGCACTGAGTACGTGTTTGGAATGGTGACCTTCTTTTATGAGACTTTACTTTTAACATCAGATGAGGTGAAGTCAAACTGACGTATAAATAAAAAATAAATCCTAGAATGAAAGTAAAATAACATTATAGTCAACAATATTCGGTCATTATTCAGTGCGCGTGCATTCTTTCATGTCATCAACGTACGTTTGCATTTATGTCACGGTCGATGCCTACTCGTTACCATTTCAATATCATTTCATATAAAATTATATCAATTAATAAACATTACCTTATTCCATAAATAACTCTTTAACAAATAAGCGTTTAACTTACATTAAGTACATGTTTTATCATGATCACGTTATTGACAATATATAACCACGGTAGCCGAGACGAGGTCTCTGGTTCGATCCTAGGTTTTACCATGGCCCACGCCAGTGACTTTACGATGCTTTTCGAAGTTATGTGTGTATTTATCGCAGGTTTATAAGTGCCCGGTTAATGGCAATAGGCTCGCCACCTTTTACATTTGGACCTAAACAACAACTGGCGAAATGTGAGTGCTAGCACCTCTGTCTTCCTCTTCGGGGATATAGGCGTGAGATTATGTTATGTTATGTACGTTATTGACTGCTAGCTGACTCTCCTGGGTCCTCAAAAGCTTCACAAAAACATTTTCAAGAGAATCCATGATTGGAAAAAAAGAAAACACGAGTCTATAATAACACTGCAATAAGTTAGTACTTGCGTTGTAATTTTGTATTCAGAATTATATTGTACTAGCTGACCTGCGCAACTTCGTCTGTATCGCCCGTTTTTGCAACATTTTTCATTCCTGCTCCGCACCTTGGTCGTAGCATGATGTTATATACATATAAACCTTCCTCTTTAACCATTAATCTATTAAAAATACTGTATCAAAATCCGTTGCGTAGTTTAAAAGATTTAAGCATACATAGGGACATGAAAAATAGGGACAGAGAACGCGACTTTATTTTATACTATGTAGTGATTAAGAACGATATACATAGAATAGAAGTCCTTATTTAAACCTTTATTGGTCAATGTTCAATGCTAGTACATCTTCTACTGACTGCGGGCTTCAGTACAAGGAACGTAATACTATGCTAAACAGCTCACTAGTGACATCTGGACTACTATATTATAGTGCTTGCGCCAACTAGGATGAACTTATGTGGAGTGAGCCGTCTCTGTCATACTTATTTTTAAAGTGAATGAGAACTTTTGTTATGTTTATACATACCTATTAGCAGATAAAAGGGATATCCTACCATCCTACTTGCTACTCATCATTCTCTGAGCGTATTCCCAACTCGGTTCGGGTCGGCTTTCTAGTTTAACTTAGATACGACTGAACTTAAATATTTTCCGTGAAGTGACTGCTATCGGACCTCCACAGCCAAATTGGCGATATTGAAGGACTTAGGTGATAGCTAAGCCTCTAACATTGTATTGAAATATTTTGCGGTTGAGCTGTCACCTAAGTCTATAGGAGTTCTGTAGTTAGGCTAATCGGACTTTTAATGGCTTCAACTACCCGTAACAACTGTTATAGATGTTTGTATGCGGTAGCCTAGTGGTATGGGTAATGGACTGCTGAGACGAGGTCTCGGGTTCGATCCCAGGTTTACCATGGCACACACCAATGACTGCGATGCTTTTCGAAGTTATGTGTGTATTTATCGCAGGTTTATAAGTGCCCGGTTAATGGCAATAGGCTCGCCACCTATTACATTGGGACCTAATATAACTGGCGAAATGTGGGTGCTAGCACCTCTGCCTACCCCTTCGGGGATATAGGCGTGATACTATAAAAAAAAAAAAAGATGTTTGTATGGCAACCGGGACCGACGCCGGCTTTACGAGCTCTGTAGTCTTAGCACAAATATTATCGAATTCGTAATGTAAAATTGGCGGGCTACACACGCACACAGGTTCACAAGAGGCAGACTGCCAATCACAATGCTCCGTTCTCTCGAAACCTTTACATTACGAATTCGATAGTAGTTCATGCTAGTGCTACTGGTATATTCTTTCTTCGTTATCACACGGATTACTAGAAGTATTAATTGTAATGTGCACTAAGCCCCATCATACTTGGACAATACTTGAAGTCTAAAGTGCTCCGAGACTGTCTCCCCAGCTTCTTAAATCTCCAAAGGAAAAATACTTAAGTTTAATTCGTTGATTAAGCGTAGCTTTCGTCGGTGATGTACGAGCGCCGCCGCGCACCGCCCCCTGTCGAGTCAACAGTTAAATGTTGCCTTTATGTTGGTTAATAAATTTGTTGCGAGTTGTACTAGACTAACGCATTAGTTTAGATCAAAGTGGTTTTGTATCTTCTGTGTAGGATTTTAAATTTAAATGAAAGTAGTAGTCTAAATTCCGCACATTGCGAGAACTATTCACGGAATAATATTGGAGACGAAGAGAACCTGATGGTGCTTCCAGATTTGTGACATGAACAGCGGACCGGACAGCATGACAACAATACATGACGTTGTATATAGAGGTAACAACTTATGGCGCATGGACTGAGGTGAAGCTCAAAAGTAAGCAACGCCACTAGCGATATTAAAAAGTCCTACAAGCGGTCTAGCTACAAATCTGCAAGATCACTCATTCATTCAATGGGCTATGGAGGTGAATTCTTTCACGGAAAATATCAAAGTTCATCCATTTCTCAGTTAGAATGAAAAAGCAAGCTCCAAAGCCTGCGGCGAAGGGTTCAGATGCGTTCAGGACTAACGCAAGGATGACGATGGAATAGAATTACCTAACATTATGCATGTGACAGTTTTAACACTACATGTGTGATTCATTCTTCTTTTTCTGTCGAATTGATGGCATTTTTGAGCTCCCATCATGGTGTAGTAATTTGTTTCACGGCAGCGCCGCTACTCACGGAGAGGTCCTGAGCATAGATGTCACTCTTCAGGAGGGCTAACTACGTCCCCTCCATGTGATTCATGATGGAATGAAGACGTTGGAATTCGAAAGATCAGACTCTTTTTGCGTTTCATGTTTGTTTTGCGTTTGGTTTGTACCAAATCGCTGGCCGTCATTACAGAATGTAGCGCGTGTACTTCAGCTTTAATATGATCAAGCAACAAAAACGTGCAGGGCGGGGCCCCCCTTGTGACGTATACCAGTGATTAGCGCGCCGCTGCGACGGTCATTGAGATATTGTGCGCTTTTTGCGACCTCGTCCGAAGAACTTGTACCTCTACAGAGATGATTAATTCGAAAATGTATTTAAGTGTGTGGTATATCATCATGATTTGTCACTTTCACTCGACTGTTGCCACCCCATAAAAGAGGGTTATGTGTTTTTCCTGCATACATTATTTAAGTCTGTACCATAAAGTTATTATTACTAGCGTAATTGGAGATACAATCTGCACATTACCACTTATAAAATTTAAATATCCGTGTATGTTTTGTTATGGTTTTTTGTGTAATTACATTGCCGTGACTGCAATACGTATTACTGTCAAAGATTCATACATACATAATGCTCACGCCCGTGTATTAAATACCCACATTTCGCCAGCTATGATTTTAACCACGGTGACCCTATACGTATGGGTTGGCTACTGTCAACTCCTTAAGGTCAACTCAGACAACAACTTCAATCAATTAGGTGCTTTATATTCTTTTCATGATGTACTAAGCTCGTGATTGCAATTGATATTTATTTATGATTTTTTTATGGTGTTGAGGTAGTGAACTTTAAGCTGGCAGCGTGGGTCCGACTCCCGCTTAGTGCAAATTTTTGTTTACATAAATTTGCTATTGGCATTGGTCTAGGTATTTCGACCTCAGAGAGTACGTTGAACCAACGGTCCCAGTTGCCATACGAACATCTATGGCAGCCGTTACGGGTAGTTGAGTTTTAGTATCGATATTAGTTGCAGTGTTTATGTTAAAAGAAAATAGATGTAACGTCTAATGTATCGTAACAGTCTAGAAACACCATTGATCCATTTATTATAGTTACCAGACCAGAGCGAACAAGTCTGTAGGAAGTTCTTGAATATACAACTTCAGATTAGTACATCAGTTTTCATTCAATATTACATAAGACTATGCAGATTGAATTGGACGGTTCTCATATCTATACGGAGGGAAAGGAAGGTGGGAAATAGGAGAAGTGAATAAATGAGGAATTGAAGAAAATGGGGAAGGTGGACAAAATGGGGAATTAGAAAGTGAGGAAAATGGGGAAGTGAGAAGAATGGGGAAGTGAGGAAAATGGAAAAAAAAATTGAAATCGGAACACTGCGTGCTAACCGACATCCACACGAATGGAGTAGTGGGCAACAGCTAGTGCATAGTATAGATAGAGTTGGAAATTTAAGTTCGTGTTAGTGATATAGAAAGAGCTCATTGTGTCATTAAGTCGTGGTGTATTTTGCATTATCTTTGATGTAAGTAAGTGAACAACTAGATCCAGGCTGGGGTATGCTCCAACCATCTTCTCTATTAAACGCCGTCCCTGCAACGGCGGTCCTCACCCTGACGGCTTTGACAGTTGTTTTTTCACGCCCCGCTTGGAGGACCCGAGACTGTAGGATGAAGGAAATACGTGTGCTGGCAGAGCATTCCAGGACTTAATGGTGCGACATAGAAAAGAGTCGCCGAACCGCTTGGTTCTTGATGGAATTACCTTAAACGCTACCGGTTCCACACGCCTTTTTTTAATCATTTCTGTTCATTCATTAGTCATCGTTCATCATTCACTTCATGTGTAACAGTCATAATCTGAAAATTATTCTATTGTAGAAACTGATGAGCACAAAATAAAATAATGGAAGTTTAGATAAATACAAACTACGATTATCTGTTCTCATTTACTACATTGTACCTATTGTTAGAATTCAGTATATTATATAGAGAGAAACAAGTACGGTAGTAGTCGTGTATATTGTACATATAATATAGTGGAACGAAACAGAACAATTTGGCCACTAACACCTGGTGAAATCAATTTTCTGGTGCGCGCACACAAGCCCGCCGTGTTCAGGAAACTGTGGCTGTTGCCTCAAATGATACCTTTTGTTTTAATCGTGTTTAGCTGATTGAAAATGTGCTGTTGAATTATTTTGACGAGGTATAACAGTGTTTGATTTAAGCGTAATTCAAGTTCAAACTATAAAGACGTTTTGAATTAACACCACTTTATATAAATCTACTTCACTATCACTATCACTACATGGTAACTACGCAACGGATTTTGATGCGGTTTGTTTCAATAGATAGAATGGTTAAAGAGGAAGGTTTATATGTATATAACATCATGCTATGACTAACAGGTGCGGAGCAGGAATAAAAAATGTTGCAAAAACGGGGTGACGCAGACGAAGTCGCGCGGGTCAGCTATTTCTATATATAACAAAAACATAACATAAACTCATGCCATATAGGATATTGAAAGGGTAGGCAGAGGTGCTAGCACCCACGTTTCGCCAGTTTATGTTTAAGTCCCAATGTAATAGATGGTGAGCCTATTGCCATTAACCGGGCACTGATTATAATCCTGCGATAAATACACACATAACTTCGAAAAGCATCGCAATGTCATTGGTGTGTGCCATGGTAAAACCTCGGATCGAACCCCAGCAGTCCAGTACCCACACCACTAGACAATACACTTTTCAACACATTGTTAAAATTTATATAGTTTATTTCAACACATTTCTTTTTTTTTTTTTTTTTTATCTATGGCACGTCAATTTGACTTCACCTTATTACTTTGTATTTTTCTATTGGCGTGCTTTGGGGGTAAATTAGACTTATATACAGAGATAAAAAATTCAAATACCCTGACGCTCTCCTATACTCCTGGAAGTTTTTTTTAATGTATTGTTACCAACATTACAGTAGATAGAATTTTCTAACAAAAACTCCAATAACACTTCCCTGGTAATCGCACTTAGCAGTTGTTATACAATGTTGTACTCGCTTCACTGCACAAGAATGAAAGTACCCACTTCATGTGATGTTAGAATTATAACCTGAATTTGTTTAACCCCATTCTCAAATAGCCAAAACTGTAATCTCACAGATGTAATGTTATTCTGTAAAGGATAATCACTAGCAAAAGTGTTGACCTACATAGTTATATACGAAAAATACAGATATACAAGATATCTAGTTACCTGTACTTACTGTATCAGTTTCGCATTTCCGCCCACGTCTCAGCCAAACTCATATATATATATAAATAAGCAACACGCAGAAAATAATTCATTCTGACGTCATTCTTTATTGACACCCTTTCATGTCAGGACGTTCGGACGGATACGAACTGAACACCGCTGTCGAAAACTGGTATTGTGGTGGAGAAATATTGAATTTTTCACGTGAGATGTGTGTGCGGGGTATTTTTAGGACTAGAGGTTTAATCAGTTGTAATGTTATTTCTTCATCATTGAATGGATTGATAGAGGTATACGTCTGAAGATACGTGTGACACATTGTGTGTATAAATATGATATAAGGATTCGTTTAGATGATTTTAACTGTAATATGAGTGTATTTTAGAGTAAAGCCGTGGTAACCTAGTGGAATGGGTAAATGGCACACACCAATGACTTTTCGATGCTTTTCGAAGTTATGTTTGTGTGTATTTATCGCAGGTTTATAAGTGCCCGGCTAATGGCAATAGGCTCACCGCCTATTACATTGGAACCTAAACATAAACTGGCGAAATGTGGGTGTTAGCACCTCTGCCTACCCCTTTGGGGATATAGGCGTGAGTTTATGCTACGAGTGTATTTATCGGGAAAAGGTTCAGTGGATAAATGGTCCTAGAATTAATAACGAATTGATAAACAGCAGCATTTTACAAGAAATAGGACGCGACGGTATTTCCAGTTCAAATTGAGCAGTCCGACCGGGGAAGTACCACGGCCCTACACAATACCGCAGCTTATAATACCTTGTGTTGGGTTCCAGGCGATGATAATGGTTTCCAGAGCTTACTGGAGAGATTTGGTGCTGTCAGTAGGAACACCGATTTGTCCATTAGCTGGTGGCACAGAAGCTCTTAGAGAACTAAGCCTGCCCGCTCATCTTTCCAAAAAGGTCATAAGAAGGTTTCTATGGGGACCCTATGAATCTGGTATTTCAAAAGTCCAACGTCCTGTCTTCTCTACCAAAAGAATCAGAACATTTGATTACCCTGTTCGGAAAACCTGCGCGCCCGTCAGGAAGTATCTAAGCTCTGTGATTTGATCTGAAAGTATCTAATAGGGAGGATTTTCCCATACATTCACGTCTGCATCATACATTATAGAGATTATGTATCGGTTAGATTCACACTGACGATCGTGTTGCGACTACAGCCGGAGTTATGGCTGCTCGTAAAACTATAGTAATGACCGATACGTACATGTTACACGACGTTATGTTATGAACCATGTTTTATTCTGTGACCTTATGGGCGTATTTTACAGTTAATTTGTTGCTAGAGTTGTAAAAAATATTTATTTGACAAATACAAAATAATTGTACAAAAGGCGGACATAATGCCACGGGCATTTTCTACCAGTTAACCTTAGGGTGATGCAGAGGTGAGATTGTAGTTAGCATATACCTCGCACCCGGCCAACCCAGGGCCACTACGAGATGGCCCCCTTCGGGTGTGAGGACCACGATGTCCCCATTTAGCCAGCCTGCTTCTGCTAGGATGAAAGGTGGCTTCATCCATCAGTCCTAAGCCGTCACTCAAGGGGGATGGAGGTCATTCTGCGACCTCCGATGCTTGAGTCGCCTCCGATCCTGTACCCTTGAATTATGATAATTGGTTTTTCTATGTTGACTCTGTATAGACACTTAACTACAGCAGCAGTCAACAACACATCTTTTTTTAATAAAGAATACCTACTAGCAACCGCAATTATCAAAACATATTCCTCCTTACCTCTCTGAGTAAGCTAAAATGTCTTGTGTTGAGAGTGTGTTATCGTCGGTAGTGTAATGACGATGGGTTCGAATCTAGGGCCGCTCGGTCGTATGGCCGACTACTTAACTTATCTTTTGTCACTATATTTAGATATTATATACCTCGAGAGCCAGATCATTCAGTAAGTTTGGCCTCCACTAAATAAAACTTTATAATGAAATTATTTAAATGGAAACTTAAAGTTAGAATAAACACAAAAAAACAAAACGTCTTTGCTATTTAAAATATTAAATACTTAATTACTTAAACTGGCAACAAAAACAAAATGCTCGAACTAACTGTTCTAAAATTCATTTCGAGCAAATTCAGTAGCACCGCGCTCGAGACCGAGACGTCGCGCCGGCTTATTTGTGAATAAATCTCGTCTCTCCTGCGAGTTCTCAAACAAAGGAGAACTTATACAGATTTGACCTCAGCGGGATAAATAAAAAAGCACGTAGCTAAGGCACATTTTAATCACTTGGTTCGCGCGTTTATTGACGGCTCCATTTTGGCGTATTGGAACCGTGGTAAGGTGAGGCTTTGGTGACGCGCGATGCGACTGTACCTGTATGCGCTACTTCTGTAAAAGACATCGTTTTATCTTCTGTATAAAAACTAAAATATTATTAGAGGATAATATTAGTTCCCCAGTCCAGTGGCGTGTATTTTATTTGGGTGTTCATTGTTCTATCGTTATTGATTACTGCTCTATCAATCTCGTACACTTGTAATAGTTTTGCTGTAATGTCACTTAATAGTGAGAAGGCACGCGCTCCGCTCCCCCCTAGTAATGAGAGCAAGACCTTCATCTTGCGCCGGCAGCTGCACAGTCCGTAGATTACTTTGCAATTGAAAACAAATAATAATAAATACGAGCGTTCCGAGCACGCCCCGGGAAATTGGAAAAAGGGAGAAAAACGCCAAGTATTTGGTGCTGGCCTTACTCCACTGAGATATTGAAGCAACCGCAGCCAGATGCTCAAATATGAGTTTTATGTCTTCAAAATATACAGATGTTTCGGTTTTTATTGATATCCCTTTGTTTAGTTCGTGATGGATTCGCTTTGGATGTCGGAGAGCGATTGCGGCTTTCGAACTTTGATGTTTCAGTGCGATTTATGGGTTGTGTTTGTTTTGTGACATCACGCATAACCTCTGCACAATATCTCACTCTATATTATGAAATGACTTATTACTAGTATAACTAGTAAAATTAATTTGACTGCAAATAAACAGATCATCAAAGTGTTGTTTAAATTTTATTATTAGAGGTATTTACCATGAATTGTATGGAGTTTCCGATAGTACACTCCAAATAGTGCATGGTAAATATCCCGCTAACTGTCATAATTATGTTAACATAATAATATTCTCTGAGCCTATTCCCAACTCAATTGGGGTCGGCTTCCTAGTCTAACTAAGATGTGGCTAAACTTCGATAATTTCACAACATCCATCGGACCTCCACAACCCAATTGGCGATATCGAATGTCTGTAGTTAGGCTAGTTGGATTTTTGAGGCCTCCAACGACACAAAAAACTAAAACTTCAAAAAGTTGCAATATCTATTAGTAACATGGGCTATAAATCATCATGCTACCATTCAAGGGAGCAGATCAATAATCATAAAGCTCTATCGATCCGGTAAATTTCTATACATTGTCGCTAATATCTCTAACTATTTCCGTTGTCATGACAGCAAGGAGAGGAAGTATAGAGAGGCAAGTAGAGAATCGAGCAGAGTCGTACAATGCGATAATCGACATCCACGCGGGCGGAGCCGCGGACAACAGCTAGTGTAAAATAAATACATATTTACTGTAATTCTTTACTCTCTAGCTTTTAGCAATGGATCTATCCGTTAACTCATTTGCAAAATTGTTTATTATTGTGTGACATAAGTAAATCAATAAGATTTACAAAGGTTAATTCGTAGCGAAGGATAAATTTGATGTATTTTTACTTTGATCAAACATCTGACTAATGAAACACCAGTTCTATGTCACCTGAAACATATCTGCAGACAAATTATGATGAAATATCCTACAAAGGTAGATAAATCAACACGAATTCGCGACAAAGGATGAATACCTAATCGAAACGGCAATCTGTGTTCCACTTCAGCTAATCAAGCCTGATGTGTTTGAACACAAGTATACGCAGTACGTAGGGTTCGTAATTTCTTTGCCTGCACTATATCATAACAGACCTCAAATATATTTTACATTATAGTCGCTAACGTTCCAAAAAAAAAGACCTCAAATTTATAGAATGGCAATAAATGAAATTCAAAACTTACCTACGTGATGTTAGAAATTGAACGATAATAATGTGGGTACGGTACCAATTTTTCTCTTCAGTGCAAGGACCGGTATTCTACTTACTAATTGTTAACCATTGTAAAAACCATGAAATTCAGCTTTATGTACATTTAATTTTTATGTACATACATTAAAGTTCAAAATTAAATGAAAAATAAGTCATTACATCGTTTACTTCACTCTACAGGATGCCATTTATTTTTCGACTTTAACAGTAAAGAGTAAAGTTTAAAATTAAATGGAATTTACAATCGAAGTGATTTCATAAAGTTTGACAATTAATAGAATTGGGACCCAGGTTACATACCTCATAGCCTAAAAAGTTGCCTGAGCTAGCATTAAATCTTTTTTAATTAATAAATCTTTAATTATTATTTTTTATTTTGAATTGCTCAATATTCGGTAACTTGTATCTTTGGAAAAGCACTTAAGTGGTTTATGCAGTGTATTTCCAGTGAATGATGTTATTAAATATAAATCACAGACAAGATATTCTACTATTAGGTTCCATTCTCTGTGATCTAAGTCAATAGCTCGGCATAACGATTGTGTGTTCGTAACATTTCATAACAACTCGGATACTTGATGTGAATATAATGGTTTACTGGAAGTGCCGTAACATTTTTATAGGTCCTAAAATCCGTAATCTTTATTTGCCAAAGATTGTGAAGCATAATTCGACAACAGATAAAATTAATGTCCTTTGTTTGTAAAAATTAATGCGTCGATGTTCAATAGATCGTATCAATGTTAATATACAAAAGTAAAGACTCAAAGAAAGAAAAAGTAAGCAACAGTAGGTGAACTTTCACTTAATTCAATTGCATTTCCTTCCTTAAAAACATTTTGGGATTAGTGGATAATTACTAAATGACAACACCACAAAGTCAGCTAGATCGCTTGGGAGTAATTCTTGTATCGCGAAGGGTCCTATAAATGGAGAGGTTAACGAAACTAGTCGGAACAGGCACAGAGTAATTAGACACGAAGCAATAATGTACAGGGCACTTATTGTACTCCCTTGTGGAGGTTTAAGACGTTTTAACCATAACGGTGGAGGTAACATTTGTGAATATTTAGTGTCTTATGATATTCTTGTTATTGTGTTTTGGTATAGTGTTCAAGACATTATGAAAAATTAATGTTTGTGATCTTCAATTACTAATTGTGTCATTCGATTGCCAAATTTAGGCGTGCGTCGGTTTGTTTTGTGTTGAACTCAGAAGAGTCACCATTGACATATAATCTAATATATAAAATTCTCGTGTCGCAGTTTTCGTTGCCATACTCCTCCGAAACGGCTTGACCGATTCTCATGAAATTTTGTGAGCATATTGAGTAGGTCTGAGAATCGGCCAACATCTATTTTTCATACCCCTAAATGCTCGGAATGGAGCAGCGAGAACGGGATCAGAAGTCCATGCGGGTGGAGTCGCGGGCAACAGCTAGTAACAAGATAAAAATCGCCAACAGAATTTTACTGCTCAGTCTCCATACGGTCTTAAAAGTCACCCATTTCTAGTCTGCCTACATCTGTGCTCCTTGCAGAAATTCTCGTCACGCGCTTCCAGCCCGCTGACGGATTGGTTGGCGGCTCTCGCAGCATACAAATGCCACAGACCAGATAGTTTTCATAAAGATAAACCAGGATTATGAGAAATGTGGCCGGCCGTCAGGACTCCACCTTTATATGTTATTTATTTGAGGGTTAAGGCTTATGTATGTTGTTGCCGTTTTGCGCGACTTGTCATTGTGACAGCATGGTTTATACTTGCTTTTGGTTTATAAATATATATTAACTATCTTAAGGTAGTCATTTACGATACGTCCAGCGATCCAAATGGAGTGGACGTCTTCCAAAATCGTTTCATGAATATGCCTTTCAGCTTTGGATTTCCAAACGTATTGAAATCTATGCATCCTATCCAAATGGATGTATCGTCAATAGCTAACTTTAGAACTATATGGAGAGGTGGTATCTAGTACTGACTAGTACCAACTGACAGCATTTGAATTTAGTCTGTTGGTTAATAGATATAGCTGTCAAGATGACCACATCAAGAGGAGAAAGTATATAAGAAGAATTCACAGTACAAGCTTGGCCACAACCGGTTACGCAAATGAATGGACTATTTTATTAAACCCTTAGGTTGATAAATTGACTGTACCTCGTCTGATTGGAAACAGGGATGCAGTCCAAGGCATGGTGACTGCCGTAACAGGTCCTATTCCTGGTGTTGTTTCACGCCTTGGTTGAAAGACCCGAAACTGGAGGGAGAAGGAAACACGTTGTGTGCTGGTGAAGACCACCAGGACTTAATAGTGCGACAAATAAAATTAATAATAATAATAAATATTCTAGGACATCCCATGGTAAGCATAGCTTAACTAGCTTGTGTTATGGGTTCTAGAATGCGAATAAACATACTTAGGTACTTTTTTTTCGTCAATATTATATATATATATATATATATATATTATACATAGAAACACCCAGACTAATACAAATATTCATATTTATGTATACAAACATTTGCACTAAACGGGGATCGAAACCGCGCCTCCTGCAGCCGAGTTCACTACCGCCACACCACAGAAGTCCTCTTATCAGAGAGAAAAGAGTCGTAGAACCACTGTACCTATATTTAAATTAAGTGAAAATCAAACCTCATATCTCTGATGTAGCAGTGGCACACTCTACTGTTACACTGAAGAGAAGTGAACGAAAATAGTCCCTGTAGCAATAAAATAACACCATGTGATTATACAATTGAATAAACTAAGTAAACTGGCAAAGGATTTGTATCGCGGACTGTAAAGTACACAAGAAGTTAGATTAAAAGCTCGTTGCTTAAACGTCGGGTGCATCATGTCGGCAGTTAGATGCACTGTTGTTTCCTAGTTCTGCAATTAAGTGATACTAGACGCAGTGAATTGTGGATCCGTGCGTTAGAAATGTTGTGTGGATAAATGTGATGTACGAGAGTCAATGAACTCTAATATAAAAAATCGCTCACTCTCGGCTTTCATGTTTTTCTTTCTATTTCGTTACCTCTACCCCTTTTTTATACTGCGAAATATCCCCACGGATACCCCCCGACTGGAGTCGGTTGGGTAGGTTATGTCGGCCTCGAACCGACTAAAACGCACGGCGGTCTTCATTTGCCGGAGGCGAGGTAGTAGCTAAAATCTCCCTCGCACTCCGGCAGACCCGGGTTCGTCCACTCTGATCATATGATCCGTTGCAAGTGGAAACGGATCAGCCATTTTAGTGC
Organism: Pelosia muscerda; assembly: GCA_963691645.1. Lineage (NCBI taxonomy): Eukaryota > Metazoa > Arthropoda > Insecta > Lepidoptera > Erebidae > Pelosia > Pelosia muscerda. The sequence continues at coordinate 782,680 of OY829114.1, read as the reverse complement.
ACTCCGATTACGATATCAGTTTCGCCTTAAATCAAACGAATAAAAAGTAGAATCCGATCGCGTGATCCGATTCCACCGAGACAATGTATAGACAAGGTCCACTCTGATCACATAAACTTTAAAGTGAGCGAAAAACAGGTAAAGGGACCTTCTCTTTGAGGCTTCATCGCCGTGACATTTTTATACCGTTCCCTCTACCCATGAGAATGTAGGTTATGTGTTATGCAGATATAATCTACTTCCATACCAGCGAAATCGGTTCAGCTGTTAGAGTGTGATTGAGTAATAAATATCTTCATTTACTTTAACATTAAAAATATTAGTAGGATTCCTCTAGCACTCTTATCACATTTTTTATACACAAATATTAATATGTGTATATAATCAGAAAATTCATCAATCCGACATACTCATGCACAAAATATTCAGCCTCATCAATAAATACATACGTTCGCCACAAAACATATTCCTCTCGGAAGTTAGTGAATGAACTCCTCGAACAGAAGGTCTACTATAAGATATTCGTAGTTGCGGACCGAAATTTCGGAGACTCGGCTTCTTGGAGTACTTAATTTTTTTATTCCCGAACTGGAACCGAAATCAGTATTCTATACTTCAATTTATCTTAAATCCTCAATCAATCAATTTAGCCTATTGCAATTACCCACTCTCACACAAAAACTGCGCCCTACAACAGCCAGACGGGACTCATAATGAAACCCTGTACAAATACAGGGTTTCATTTTGAGTTTTCTTTCACTCGCGAATATATTTTCTGCAAATTTTTCCATTTGTCGACTCTAAAATTGGATGAGTTGGTGGTAATATTCGTTCTCTGTCATCACAATAGCATAGTAAGCCTCCCCGAAGAGCGAAACCTATGCTTGGGCCCTCTCCGTTAGTAGCGGCGCTGCCGTGAAACAAATTACTATACAACGGTGGCAATTCAAATTTGCCGTGGATTCGACAGAAGAATATCGATAATTTTAAATCATAACGTAAGAAAATCGAAATGGCTTTATGGTACATAACATGGCTAAATTTCAATACTAGTCTTGCATTCTTGTTTTATACGGACCCGAAGTTTTAGATGTTTCATGGTAGCCCCCCAGCTCATTACTATGTAACGGACGAGCTGTATAAACGTAGGTTAACTAATTGACTGTATACATTACCGAATTTGGTATTCGTTCCTTGGCTACAGGGGTGGCTAAATAGATGCTGTATGATCTATGTGTGGATAAAATTAGCTTTATAACCCACTATCAAACAAAACAAGGCTTCATGTTGGTTCGCTTTCCTTATAACACGCTGTATGTATAGGCGTTGATAAATCGTGGTCTATTTACTAAGTTTACTAAGCCATCGAGAGGATTAAGGAAACCACGAAAGAAGGAAGGAGAAACCACTTCTTTTTTTATTAAAAAGGTGTCCTAATAACTGAAATAACGAGTACTCCCGTTAATCCCTTCGTTTAAGCTGAATGGGCTTCTTTAGAAGAAGAAATTCACTTTAAAAATGGGTTAACTTATGGTAGTGGGCCACCATACTTTGGACTGCATTTCTGCTTGCGTTGCAGTCAATTTTGACGAACTAAATATATGAAAAAGAAACTACATGTTAACTCGATGTTAGACGGGTAAAGTCAGTAAATTTATTAAATTGACACGAAACACAAATTATCGCTCAACTTTATGAAAAGCTCTTAAGAATGACATAATACTGAGGCTTTGGAGGCCCTTCACCTTGCGTTGGAAGGGTGGATAGAGCCGCCGCTCACCTCCCTTTGAGTAGGTATGTTGTCAGGGAATGATGATGTTTGATTTCACCATATTTCAAGGAAATATTCACTTCTATACTTTAATTTGGGTACTTTTAATTTGATGATGAATAGATTGACAGGCTTAGATACATTAATCTGCGAACGTACCATGCGTGCTGAAGTCCCCGGTTCTCAGCGACCTGATGTTCTTACTTTGCTGCGTGTAAAACTATAAATGCCTAGTGTGGGACGCTACATGCGTCAACACTGTCGCGGCCACGTATCTGAGTCGCACCATCAATGCCCGGCAGCGGCTCGCTTGCAAGAAAAAGAAGAAATACGCTGCAATGAAGCCACAATATTATTTTGTGCCCATTGCGGCACAGACTATGGACAGTTGGGGGTCGGAGACAAGAGGTTGAGACACGACCAAGGTGGTGACTCCCGCTCATTCCTGGGGCAAAGAATGGCTATTGCAATTCAACGAGGTAACGCGGCCAGCATCACGGGTACCTTTGCGCCGGGAGCAGTACGGGTGGGTCGACACGACATAATCACTAATGTACTCTGTGTATTTTTGCTTAAATTTTGATATTCATTTATTAATTGTATTAATAAAAAATAGAGATAGTTTTACTAAACCAAAGTAAGTTCCCTTCGGATTTTCATTTCCCAATGTCAAAAAAGAAATAAAATAAATCTTTGTATTTTAGAATTCTAATTGCAGGTAAACTGCGGGTGCGACCGGGTCTAAGGAAACGGATGGTGATAATGATTCACTTATTTCTATTTACGGTATTGAAGTTACTTTAATTTTTATTTAAAGTGACAATTATTGTAAATTTAGAACCACTTTACGGAATACTCTAATTTATAATTTATACAGTTCGGAAATCTAGTTGAAAATTCTCGGTTCTACTACTATTTTACTTAGTAACCTCTGAGGAAAAACATTATTCAAATAAAGGCAAATTATTAACATTTTCATAAATAGAACAGTTGGATTAATTTTAGTATAAAAAGGTCGATACGTTTCGGTAACGAGTAGTGTTTGCGTTCGTTTTAGTTTGGGTTATATACAGCGTGCTCCGCGTTGTGTTGCGGGTAATTGTGTTTGTCATAGTTAACAACGAGTCCTCGCCCGCGGCCTCCGGGATTGACGACTAGCAGCTGTAAGGACCACGTCATGAGCAGTAGCGGAGCGGATTAAAAAACGGATGGTATTACTTAATGTAAAGGAGTTACATAAATCAAGAATACCTCATCGATTTCCTATTTCACTATAATACTTGAAACGAACTGTTCACTATATTAGTAATTGTAGTTATTCACTGAGCTAAAACGAGAATAACATTACAAAGTTATTATATTATTTGGATGGGATCAAATAATATGAATAAAACCAGATAGTTCACTTCAATTAATCACACAAAGTTATATCATATGGAATCTTAAAATTGAAATATAGCGATTGATACTGAATTTATTTTAAAGAAAAGAAAGAACGCGTTTTAATTCTAGCCGTGCTCCAAGCTAATAAACATCACGAATTGCTTCAGTGTATAATTTGAGGATAGTCGCATACCAAAATACTTTCATCTTCCAACCGAAAATAGTAATGAAACGGGTGGTTTTTAACTTTCATTGATAATTCTATCTAGGTACCCAATTTGCCATTGACTATTTCCATTGCTATATTTTCAATATACGTAAACGTTTTTTTGGCATAGGTAAAAAAAATTGAGATCTCATTTAAAACCGAATCTTTTATTTCAATTAGTACCAATGCAAACACAATTAACAACTATATCCTAAATGTATTACCCAATTAACTAACTGACAATATTTAGACAGGTTCAATATTGAATGTCGTGTAAAGTATAAGTGCGTTACCAATACGTATAACAATAACTTCTACCCAGTGACATCAATCAAATAGTATACATTGTCTACATTAGTCATCCTTCATGATTCTCTGAGCCTATTCCCAACTCAGTTGGGCTCGACTCCACAGCCAAATTAGCGATATCGAAGGCTTGTCGGACTTTTGAGGCTTCAACTACCCGTAACGACTGCCATAGATGTTCGTATGGCAACTGGGACCGACGGCTTAACGTGCTCTCCAAAGCATGATCACACCAGTGCAAAGCCATTCATGCATACAAATATTTGCACTGAGCGAAGCCGCGCTTCGAAGAGGCTGTGTGTATATTAGTCATCTATAATACTATAAAATTATAATTGATCGCTCGGTAATATAAACTTACTATTCGCTTATGACTTAAGTCGTGCTCCGATACTTCGGTATTATTAGCTTTATTCTAGGGAAATCCGCTTTGTTTTCCCGCAAGTAAATAGTGAAATATATATGAGCATGATCCTGGCTCACTCATAATAACTGAAAGCAACGAGGAACTCTTGATATTAAGCTATTATACGAGACTGCTGGATTTTACTTTGAACAAGCTTTGAGAGAAGTTTCACGGCTCAAGTGAAGTTTCTTCACTAATTATATAGTTTGTGAAGAATAAGTTATGTCAGTAATAAGCACTAATAAATCTGTTATGTTTTAGTGTTAACATTATTGAGAAACAATCACCAATTACAAAAGCAATAAATTAATCAGAACATTACTTAAGTACTTTTTATTCATGGAATGAATTTTTGAGGCATTAAACGATTGAAAGAGAATGTATTAGATTTGTCATATTGTTTCTGATAGTTCATAGTATCATCTGTAGATGGCTCTAACGTCGTCCCCTAAGACACAAAGGAAAATTTTCGATTGCTTTAGATGAAGTCGGTAGCTAAGTGGTCAGAGCATTTTCTCTATAAGTCACTGGACACGGGTTCAAGACACTTTTTCAATTTATATTATTTCATTGGTTGAAGAAACTAGAGAGAGATTTTCTTGTTACGCTGGAAATTTCCGTTCAATAAAATATTCTAATGCTAAGTTAATCATGTTCACAATCTCAGTTAAATGGTCCGTGCTAATTTTCATGATATTCAAGCAACATCTACCGACACGCGACGGACCGATGACCGCTATAGCAAACGAGTCCTAGAGAGACCACGAATGAGTAGGAAACCCCCTTGGACGGATGACCGGGTAAAGATGACTAAAATAGACAGGACGCAAGGTGCAAGATCGGGTGTTATGATGCTCATTATAAGAGGTATTTAGGATACTAGACAAGTAGTGAACTGCAACAGGCGAAGTTCTTAATTAATGAGTCATATTATCGAAAATATTGGAAAACTTTCTCGAAAGGCTCATATACTAATTATTTCCATTAACCGTCGATAGATGGCGTTACATAACTTGTCAGTTCTACGTCAATAGATTTAACAGGTAAAAGTTATGAGAGCTAACTTGGAGTTGGTACTTAAAATAAGTCACAACCTTTGGTCACAACTATAAATTATATTCAGTGGACCCAATTAGGTGAAATAAACTTATTCTTGACGAACAACTCACTCAACTTCACGTTGCTGGATATAATAAAACATAATTACTAGGTAAAATAATGAGTACAGCTTGTACAACAAAATACAGTCTAATTAACATGACGCATGTATTTTGATAAGGTAAGTTTTACTATTAGCTTTTCTTTTATTTTTACGTAAGTGTTGTGTAGCGAAATATTTCGTTGAATTTCAAATCTATGTAAGCGATAAAGTCAGTGTATCGCGTGATAAAATGATGAATAATGACGTGAGAAAAATCTTGAGAAAAATGAGTTATTTCGTTCCGATACCCTTGTAAATAATCTACCCTTGAAAATAGTTTGTGATCAAATTTATTCTATAAAGAACCAAGAGCCGCACCTGTCTTCAGCTTACCATCAGGCCAGGTGAAGTCAAATTGACGTGCCATAAATAAATCTCATAAAATCACAACTGCACTTGTAAGAAGTTGGGCGATGGCTTGCCAGAAAAAGATATAAAATATAAAGTTGAAATCCAGTTTCTAGAGTAGGTAGGTATCTTAAGTAACCGTTATATGAAACAAATCTTTGAATAAGTAGGATGTAAATAACACGGGGTTCACTGCGCAGGCAGCGACGGGTTATTTGGACGTTTGTAGCGCATAAATCACAATTTGGAAAGAACTATAGAGGTGCTTTGCCAAGCGCGCACCCAACACACACGTGCAAGTTAGAAGCATAGAAACAATACGAGACAGAAATTTGTGCAGGCACGTTAGAACTATATTGATTATATTTTTGATATCTTCTTTCGACAAGCCATTATCCAACTCAGTTAGGGTTGGCTTTTTTACTAAATAGCGTATGAAATAAATTCATTCATTTGCACACCATCTGACTAGCGATATCAAGGTTGTGCAGTTAGATCAGTATTTTTAAATAATTATAAACTATAAATATCGGTATGGCAACATAATTATCTTAACATTCAGAAAATTATAGGTTATGTCAAGTGATAAATCATTAATATTAATGAATGAATCGTCAATCGCTTAAAACTATAAGTTTTAAATAAACAGGAAGTAATCTGCAAAGTGCAAGAATGTGAAGATTTTAGTAAATTTGTAAACATAAATGATATAGTAAAACGAATTCTGCCCACACGATAGCGTGAATGTGACACCCATCCGTGTACTGAATTAACCATTGTTTCATTACGTAAATGATATAAAAGATAAAAAATTTTTAATTACACTGAATTAGAAGCGTCTCTAAATTTAGTTTCAAATTATATCAATAGTGTAGGGTAAGACTTCTCGCGGTGTCTCACACAATATATCGGCGTATGTTTCCACATCACCTGGCGGCCTGTGCTGTCTTCCGTACAATGCATTTCAAGTACCGATATTTTGCTTTGAAAGGAAATGTGTACAATATAAAAGATTACTTTTTATGTTTTGAAGAAAGTACAATTGTATCGAAATTGATATTATACCTTTTCCTATACCTATAGATAAATTGTAATGCTATGCGTGATACAAAATATAACACAATATATTATATACTGTTGATTGATGGCCCTTGGTGGATCATATTGTTTTACATTATTGCTAACACGCTTATACTTCTCCACAATATTTATTATTGTAACTAACCACTTTAAGTACTAACCCACATATGAAAGATGGGTTTAATAGCGTAGTGTTTAGGAATAATCTCACCTCCAGCAATCTAAGATCCATAGACGGTATTCGTGGAGACTTTGCGCACGGAAAAATGAAATGTTCATAACTGTCAAAGTTTTTCCAAGCGACTACAAACATTTGGATAAGTAGGTACTGCAGTTTCCTAGTATTGAAAACAATGACATCGTTTTATTTTGTACTATTAGGTTCAATAATAAAAATAAATTAATAATAATAAAAAAATAAAAATTATAATAATAAAAAATATTTTAGCGATACTTGTAAGTTTGAAAATCTAGATTTTGAAACTGAGAACGTGACAACATAATTACAATTTTCTTAATTATGAACCTGTAGAAAAGACCTTGCGAGTCCTGTCGACCTAAATATAGATATGGTGCTGTTCAATGAACTCTGTGGAAGTTATCTGTTTGTACTAGTTGGTGTTACTTATATTCAGAAAGAAATAGACACACACACATCACCTTAATAATATCTGCAATAGGTTATTATTATACCCGATTATGCTGTTTACAAAATGTTCTTTAAAAAACCTCTCGAGAACAGAAGATTATTTAGTTAGTCTCAACATTGCCAACAGAAACGGAATATCTAAAAAGAACCCCTTAATATCCTATAATTTAAGTGTGTTACCACAACAAAATAACGCACCAGTTAGTAACCCTGTGAGCGCCGTGGGGGTCGTATAATCCACTGGTAATGCAGAAACCCTCCAAAATCGTTTATTCATTGGCACATCAAACAGGCTTATTAAAATTCTATTGCTTCTACACTATCGGCAGCTAAGGGGAGCCTAATGTTATAGGTATTTTATACAGCATTTGATTTCAGAAAAGGAATTGGCGCATTACTAGCTAACTGTGAAACATTTTGAACGGAAAAGAGATTTTATTTTTATTTCAAAAAATCTTGAAATAGAGGAGAAATGCCACAGACATGTGAAAAAAAAAACTGAGCTTTGAAATAAAACTCTTCTTAGACGAATTTTATCCCGTTTTATTTCGTATCATTTTATTATGCATAGTAAGTTAACGTTTCGTTTTTCAGCAGCAATGGTCACGAGTCTTTTGAGTTTCGTAAGTAAAAGAGGTAGGTTATAGTCTTGGAGAATACTCGTATTAATTTATCTACTTTCGTGATGAAATGTCAAAAAATTAAATTTAAAATTAGATATTTCAGTACGTAGGTAATAAAGTGCCAATGGATACATTGTAATTTTCAAAACATCAAGTGAGATTTGGATAACTTTTTAACCTCAAAACCATAATATTGTAATACTTAGGAAGTCTTCCAAATACATCGTAATGCAAAAAAGTTGCTTCTTTAGAAAGGTTAACATCTAACTTACTTACAGCAATGGAATCGAAACCAAATTTTCTTACAAAACCACTATAGTTATCGGTGCACCACCGAAGAAGATTTTCTTCGCAGTTATGATTTTCAATTTACGAAATATTAAATTCGTAAACCAATATTTAATCTTACTTTGCAACGGTAATTTTTTGTAGCCGTTTAACCTTCAGCATGACAAGGCATGACGTCATAGCAAATTTAAAACAATACTGTCAGGTATCAGGTAACTAACGGGATTAGGTTGGAAAAAACCTCCCACCTGTTGTGAGGATCATTAATCATCGAATAAATTTATCTTCATAAAGAACGACGGTTCCGTATAATGAGTCGTGAACATTTTTGATAATAAAATAAACAAGAGTAATAATGGGAAGTTTTGTTTTCTTCGCGAGAGTTTCATGTTCCTTTTTTATCGCCCGAAGAGTTTTTTTTGTGAAATTGTTGCCTCACAAGTTTGCTTGAGTAATCAGAAGTGGGAGTAACTTCATTTGAAAATTTACTTTTTTCGTAATGTGATTTCAGTTTTGGCTTATCAAATTAACTTGTGTCTATGACACGCCATGGTGTTTACAAGCTTTGTTTATAATTTAAATTATATTATTATGAAGATCTAGCTAGCTCATTTTCACACCAGTAAGTGTGATGTAGAAAAATATCTATATCTTATTGCATTCTTTTAGGATATGCTAAGGATATTCTTAAGGTTAACATATTTATATATTTAACTAGATACAAAAGACAGGAGGCGCGGGTTCGATCCCCATTCAGTTCAAATATTTGCAAATAGACATATTGATGCATGCAGCTCTTAAGCCGTCGGTCTCCGTTGTCATACTAATATCTATGGCAGTTGTTACGGGCAGTTAAAGTCCTCAAAAGTCCGACTAGCCTAACTAAAGAACTTCAATATCGCCAATTTGGTAGTCGATGGCAGTCGCTTCACGGAAAATATTTAAGTACAGCCGCACCTTAGTTACACGGTTGGGAATAAGCTCAGAGAATGATGATGAACTACAAGTAGATACAAATTATATACAAACCTATACTTACAAATATATGCATCTATAACCTTGGATAGTAATAAAAAAACCAAGAAGGCTAGTGCGGGAGCGATTTTTCGGATGCATCCCAAATTTACACTTTGTGGCCCGGAGTCTGGAAAGGAAAACCTACACCAACCGTATCGACTAGTTCATGCGTCCATTCTTTCGCAGGTGTAGGAACTAGCATAATATACTGTTGACTTATGTTCTGAGGGTGTTGTAAAGGCCCGTACACCCAGCGTGAGGATATCTGTATGTATATGCGTAGTTCACAAGTTTACGCTCATAAGTGCTGCAGTCAAAGCAAACTACTTGGTGCATTACAGTTCGGCGTAAGCACTTTATGACGTACTTTGGTCGAATGTCGTTATTTCCTCAAGTGTCTTTTAAGCGTGAATCTTCCATTCCTTTGTTTCCATCTTTGACTTTCGCAATGAAATTGTTATAATATTCAGTAGTAAATTCAGTTTCACTCTATTTAGTAGAGGGAGTGATTACTTTTATGACTTCGTTCTTTAATACTCGAAGTACTTAATGATGATGGCTGATGATGGCTGATGATGATGATGATGAAAGCTGCATATTGCTAGGTAATTTCTCACTGCAAGAAACAGAGAATCAATAAATAAGTTAGCAAAAACAACAGCACAACTTAAGAACTTTTTGAAATGTTTTTAAACATTAACAGAGTTTAGCACAAATACTTTAGTGCTTATTTTGACAGATCGAAAGTTGATCAAACAGCACTTAATTAAAGTTGTACAACATACCTTTGTACGAACGTACATGTAACACGTAAGTTCGTGAAGATACAGTAGTGTTGCCAACTCCAAGTGTAGAACAGCAAATAGACATGTTGAGATATTGCGAGTTTGTGCATCGTGACTGTTGTTGTACAGGTTAACTGCAGAAATTTTACAAACAAGTTGAAAAAGTTTAAATTGCTGCATTCGTGGATAGACTACTCTCTCAGCATTTGGTCATAAAGGCATGTATATTATACGTCAGTTTATATTATTTGATGTGAACGCGTTTTAGTTATAAATATAAAATATGTATGGTTCGTGTATCTAATAAATAATGCGTAGATTTAGAGTGCAGGCCAGGGATATAGCTCCGTCCTCCATGAGCGCTGGCTTGTGGGTGACAGGTGTAGCTGCATGTCACTCTAGCAGGAGGAGGCCGCAGCGGCAGCGTGTTGCGCACTCCACCCTATCCAGACAAAGATGCGGAAACCGTAGAGTAACACCCGAGAGGGCTTTTGCTGACCCTGGGTCAGTCGGGGGGTGAGGGATATGCCAGAGGCTACCTTACTCTCGATGGGCTAAGATGGCAGATCGGTTTTAGTCGGTTCGAGTCTGGCATAACCACCTTTTTTTCTTTTGGTAGGGGTGTCTATGGGGCACGGAAAAAAACGATTGTAGTCAAAAATACCATATACCATTCAGACCACGGTCGTACTAACTTGCTGGGCTAATTTTGAAGTTTAAATTTCAACACTTGTGCCTAATTATATTAAGTCTATCTATTAGCCTAGAACAGTACACTGCTGGACATAACCTTCTCCCAATGTGCACAACTGCTCCCGATCCAGTTATCGGATTAGATTATATAAGAAGAAGAATATAATATATAATTATAGAAGATTATATATCTACGTATAGATAATTACCATTACAAAACTCTTTAAAATAAACGTCATCATACTTAACTGTGAGGATTTAACTTACTGCGGTTTGTTTTTGAGTTACATTGCTGACGCAACATTAGTATATAGGTACGGCTTTATTGAATGTATAACATGAACATAGTGAGATCAATACTACCTACACAGTATTATTAGTATACGCAATGTAGTTTTGACTACCTAATTAATGATTTAACAGGGATGTATTAGTATGTGTTCATTATAATTGATTAGCTTATATAATACGTTTTAAGGTGGTAATTTCAATACAAATCATAAACTGATTTACGTCAGCAGTCCGACTGGGGAAGTACCTCTACCCTACATAATACCGCAGCTAATAATACCCTTGTGTTGTGTTCCCGGGGGTGAGTAGGGTAGCCAAAGCTCCCTGGAGAGCTTTTATACTGCCAGTGGGAAATTTGTCTCGAGAGCAGATGGCACAAAAACTTTCGCAACCTTCAACTCCCTTCACCACCTCTCAAAGAAGGGCGCGAATGTGACGCCTCTAGTGTTTCAAGCGTTCATGGGCCATCCATCAGGAGGGTCGTGTACTTGTCTGCCATCTAAGTGGTATAAAAACCACTAAACTTAGGTTAAGTAGAATTGACGTCAATAAAAAGTTGCTGTCTCATTTGATATTGATAAATAAAGATAATACATTTAACGTCATAGACGATGTAGGTAAACTTAACACTATTGTTTCATATAATAACGTTTCATAGCTATTATTTAACGAACAAGTTTAGAACTTACACCACCCCAATCACACACACATCCACAAGTTCTTTATCCAAAGCCACACAAACGTAATCGCTTACATTTTTTATGATCATAATATGCCCTCTCACCGCACATACACTATCCCAATCACACATAAACCAGTCCACAAGTTCTTTGCCCAAAGCCGCACAAACACAATCGCTAATATTTTTCCGGTATTAACCCTTATTAGCCCACCTGTTGGTGCAATAAATCAGTGGTTCACTACATTAGATTAATCTTCTGTATAATTTATTAGTTGCCGCTTGCGCTTGAATTAAATAATTCACAGCTTTGAAGTTATTGTAAAATTATAATTTATTAGTGAACGATTTATGTGTGGTAATTGAATCTCTGATTGCATTTAGTTAGTTTGTTGTTGATAAGGATGTTATTAATGATTTGCTGGATCGTTGCATGACTATGGAGGAACTACTATTGCCTGATTTATAGCGTGTGCATATTCTATCTAGAGCTGTAAAATAGAAATGTTTTTGCTAGTGTGTCACACTCAAAGTGAACCAAGAGTTACAGTTTAATAATCCCAAGATAGCAATAGCAAAATACCCGATAAAAGCACTGGAAGTAAAAAGACTTCTTACCCGAGTTCAAAGAACAAACCTGGACACAAGTTTCGCCACTACACGAGGCATCTTCTGGACTGTTTGTTAGCCGTATAATTATACTTACCTCTTCGCTATACGCCAAACGGTGGGTGTTCAGAAAAATCATCATTTATGTTCAGTGTTGCCGGTATGCAAATAAATTGAGTAGCGGGGATGAATGAATTGTTTGAATGAGTTTTGTTTCATACAGCAGAGAATCCATACTAAGTTCTAATAATTTAATTTGGTCGTAGTTTAAAAGCTTGTAGCAGATTAATTAATCCAGATCACAAGTCTCCATTTTCCAAAAATAGGACTTGCCACAATAATTCCAAAATGAATCGGAATCATTCGATCTTTCTGATTCCAACAACTAGCTGACCAGACAATATTGCATGTGTAACGCGCTCAAATGATTTGGCAATTCAACCCTCGCCTGCCACACAATACGCGTTGATTGATGGCCGAATTTAAACGGAATCCAAATCAAACTTCATTAATAGTTAAACGTTGGATAATTATTGCCTTATTTCGTTAATCGTAACATATTGGAAAATTATGACGATTTGTGTTAAAATTATCCAAGATGATCTTTATGACATTAGAACGTAGGTACGTGTACCTATGTACAGTTGGCTCCAAAAGTTCCTGGACAATTTGAAACTTTAAAATTGTATGAAGTTATGCTACTATTCAACTACTAGTCTTAGAAGCTACTAGATAATATATCTACTTGGTAATGAAATAAATTTTAGCTTCTAACATACTTCTACGAGTTTACTTATCTACACTAATATTATAAAGAGGAAAAATTTGTATTTTTGTGTGTGTATGAATAACCTCAAAAATTAGTATGCCGATTTAAAAACTTCTTTTATATTAGACTGCGCAGTAACCGACATCCACGAGAGTCGCGGGTAGCAGCAAGTTTTCTTATAAAGAAACAAGTCATTGATCTAGTTTATTTTATTAATGCTTTGATACTTTTGGTTAAATTAAACTTAAGCCATCAAAATATTAACTATATTATATTATCTTTTAGACATCTGTACATGCAAGAATCTACATATACTACTACAATTTTGTTAAATATCATATATGGCAACTGATCTTCACACACTCCCTCCACAAACTGCCTGTGACTTAAATGACCTCCTTTAGGATAACAAAGGAAAGTCTAAATGTCACTGAATTGTACTCGAAACATAAGATGTCTTAGAAGAATCTTACGTAGAGAGTTCATGCTCACATATTATGACCGGTAACGGTGCGCACTGTGCGTTATGAAAGGAACATCATCCCGCACACGCTCAAGCTGTGGAATGGTATCGCTGCTGAGGTTTCTTCAAGCGACTACAATATGGAGTTCTTCCAGAAAGGCAATAGAAGGTTTTTAAAGAGTCGGTATGGGACGTCTCTCGTGTTGCAAACGTCCATAGGCCACTGTGACTACTTTCCATCAAATGGGTCGTGTGCTTGTCTGACACTAAGTAATTCATAATTGTATAAAAAAGGGTGTAACCATCGAGGGTGAAATTTTGAATAGTTTAAATGATAATGTGTACTTTCACATAATCGTTCTTCATTACGAGTAGTATAGTATAGGTAAATGGATCATTTGGAACAATGAATTAGTTGTTCTATGATCAAAATTGCTGCAAGTATATAAAATCTCTTATAGTTCTCAGTATAAACAAAATGGTCTGCATGCCTTTCGTTAAACAGGTCACGGATAGAAGAGGCGTAATTACGTAAAGCCACAACACGTCAACCTTATGAGTTATCTCAATACTCAACAAAGAACTTGGGGGCTATAAAATTACAAAATAGACAAAGTAATTTGCGTCACCTTACATTTTACAGTTTCCGCTGTAGACGGTAGAGCGGCCATAATAACTCAGACTCGAGGATAATCCTGTCAGAACAATAGAAACAATGAGAAGTGATTAGCCTTTTGTTATTACTTCGTCACATATTTTGCTTGTAATTTGTTGGTTAAAAGCAAAATTATTCAGCATTAATATTTGTGCTAGTTAAAATCTTGGAAATATTTTATTAAATAATGTCTGACGATTTTCCAAATTAAAACAATGCAATTAAATTCTTTGGAATGGAATAACGTTACGTTATTATTGGTAAAAATGAACGATTTAAAGGAAAATCATGCACGTGTGAAGTAGATGATTTGGTTTGTATATACCACTTATTACAGACAAGCACATGGCCCACTTGATGGAAAATGGTTTCCATAGCCAATGGACGTTCACAACACCATAGGCTTCACACTCATGAGAGCACGCAGGAGAGCAGCAGCTGTCAGTGCAGAAGACAAAGCAAAGTTTTTCAATCTCCCCACTGACAACACAAAACCACTGCAGTGAGCTCTAGTTACTTTACTCACTCCCAAAAACACAATACAAGGTTATTATTAACTGCAGGACTCTGTAGGGCGGAGGTACTTACCCAGTCGGACTGCTCAATTGGGACGGGAGATAAATACCATCGCGTCTTGCTAACATAAATAATCTAGGCAACATTTATTATTGAATGATACACTAGATTATGCATTATTATTATTACTCCATTTACTAATGACTGTTTAAATAATTACCTATTACATGCAGCAGCAAACATGGCAACTAAGTAAATAAGTTGCAACAACACATTAAAAACCTTTCTGAGATTCTCAGAGTCCACAAGAAAGAGCAACGACAGCGGTTAGTGTTGAATAAAATTATTACGAAGTTGAGTGCTATCTTAACTTCCGATGCAATGTTACAATGAAAAATGGAAACTAAGTTTAAACTTTTCATAACTTCCGTCGTTCCTACAAAAGAAAGTTTGGTATCCCAGGCTGTCCGAAATGTTAAGCTGGACTTAGACGCCCTACATTCTCGCACATAACGTGTAATCCTATCGTACGAGGCACATGTGCTCGCGGCTGTAGCAACGTATAAATCACGTGCATCGCATCCGAGACTTGATTCCACCTCGTTCTGTTTGTGCTCAGATTTAACTGATACGAGAACACTTTTGACATAACTTTTGTTGGTATTTAGTGTTGAGATTTTGATGACTAATGGATGTTGCCCGGTATAGGAAAGTAGAGGATGGGATTTTTGATATGAAAACTATAACGGCTTTTAAATTATATGTAAATTAACATAACACACATAACATAAACTTACGCCTATATCTCCTAAGGGGTAGGCAGAGGTGCTAGCATCCACATTTCGCCAGTTTATGTTTAGGTAACAGTGTATTAGGTGCGAGCCTATTGCCATTAACCGGGCACTTATAATCCTGCGATGAATACACACATAACTTCAAAAGGCATCGAAAAGTCATTGGTGTATGCCATGGTAAAACCTGGGATCGAACCCGAGACCTCGTCTCAGTAGTCAAATATCCATACCACTAGGCTACCGAGGTTATATATAAATCAATAATCATTAACATTGATTGAGACCAAATAGCGGAAACTAACTATGCAGTGTACGTTTAATTGCGATAAACATGATCCAATTTGCCAACTTTCTGCTTATTTACCGATATTTAACACAGGAAACCCCAAACATAAAAGGGCAACACATAATACCAAAAAGGCGAAATTATCAGCTACCCTCTCTTCGTGGTTGAAAAATATACGAGTTATTCACACAATATACCGGTGATATCTAATCTACGATATGAATGGTCCGGGGCGTGCTCCGATTCGGGCCCGAAATGAAAAAACCCGGGTCCAATATGGCGATGGCAATAATTACAACGAAGTTGACCTTTTATACAATGTCATACGTGTCTGTAACGATTGGATGGAGCACAAAGAAGGCATAGAAAAGGGTGGTGACTCAATTATTTTGGTACAGAACAGTTCACGTCAAAAGGATCATGGCGCTTGTGTTGTGTTAAGAGTAATTTGACTGAAAATACGATGTTATTGAGGAGCAATTTAGTTCTGAAGAGATTTTTTTTGTTGTGTTGTGACTTGACTGACAGAAGAAATATTTAGAATAACAATAAACAGTGACTTAAAGTTGTTGTTCAATGATAAAGTAAATCTTATAACTAGTTAATTCTTATTACATCAGGAGTGTGAATTAGAATCTCAACAAATAACACCTATTTGTGCCGGACACAAAGTACAAAGGCGACAACAGTCATAACGTTGGCCCATCATTGTTCAGTATAGGTTACAATAACGACACCTATTGTTTGCTTGCTAGACAATGTGTGCCCTATTTGTAAACACGACGTACAGTTTTCTTACTGTCTGATTCTGTTGTTGATAGTTCAATTTCTGTAGTGAAACATTAAGTCAGATGTAAGATATTTTTTGTTTATAAACTGGTGGCTTAAGTTTCCTGTTTATAGTGTTGGGTCTATAGTACATCCCTGAAGAACTCCTTATACGAGTATTTAAACGTTTAATATTTCTGCCACATAATAATTAAAACAGCTGAATCGCCATATTTATTTCTATAAATACCTGTATACATTCACATCTAAATAGGATAGAAAAAGCCAGTTTTCTTTTTGATGTTACACTATTGAAGATCATAATGACCACTTCACCATGAGAAGTATTTTGAAAGATAGCTCAGGAATTCCGGATAGGTCACTGTAATGGATACATTTATTTGCTTACTTCGTTATATTACAAAATACAGAAACATCGATGGACAACAATGCTCCAAGTTCGAATCACTCTATGAAAGTAACGTAAGATTGAATAATATTACTTTTAAGATGTGGTGGTAAAGCCCCTGGTAATGAAAAACACTTTTCAAATTAACGTAGGCGTGAGAGATATAATAGACTATTGAACACAGGTGAATAAAATAAGAAGGCTTTTCAAGCCTGAAAATTAACCAAAACTTGAGCCCAAAATTATATCTAGAATTTAAATAACTCAAGATTAGAACTATCCTCATTTTGTGTCAATGCCCCTAGAAGTATTTGAATGAAGGTAGCTACAGAAAAGAAACATGTTGAAAGAATATTAGCAGTTACAACAGTATTAACGAAGCACCTTGTTTGAGAAAGAGCTGTGTTGTAATTATTTTTTAGAAAAGCTCTGGTACACTCTTGAATATGTTTTATCAAAACAAATGGAGTAAATTCGCTCATATTAAAATCCGAAAACAGCTTATTAAAAAGGAAGAACTGCAGTAAACTATTCGCACCTGTAACTGGTAATAGTTAACGAATAAAATATAAAATCGCTTTAGAAACAGCGGAGCGTACAGTTGGTGCAATTTTAAAACTTTACAAATCGAAAATCATTGGCGAACTTGCAACGAGCAACTTTCCGAACGTTGCCTCTAGTTTATTATTTCATTTTCATTTTTATTTATTCGTTCGTGATTTTCTACGGCACCACGACAACCAGTGAATTTCAAATTCATTTTGTGCAGTTAAAAATATGAAATATGTTGGCGAACACTGATAGATATGGAAATATTAAAAACTGTTAAGTTTTTCGATTGGTACTGTTGCGACTTTGAAAGAATTTATTTGTTGAACAGCGAAGATGTAAAGTAACTTCTTCAGGAAATCTAACTGTGTTCTTTTTATCGATTTTATTTTTTAACTTCAATATATACTTTCCTCATCATGATGTTGATGCTTAACGGGTGATGGGCCTTCTTAGGCAAAAACTATTCAACTAAAGGGTAAAAATAGGATCCGGACAATTATATAATATTAGTCAGTTAAATAGTAAAACATTTAAAAGGAAGATATTACGAATTTTAAAATATCGATATTGAGATTCTAAATTAAAGGCTCCGGGGTTAAAAATTGTAAAGCTTCTTTTATTCTTGTTTAAGGGTATCATGTTAGCAATAAAAAAGAAACTCAAATGCTTATGGCGAGGTTGCAGTGAGACAAGTAGGTATTTTACGTCGCCTCAGTACCTCAGCCCCCGCAGCCGAATCGAGTGTAATCGACGCAACGAGCGGGCAGCGCGGGCTGCGCGCCGCCGTATCGTATAACCCGGTACGCGAAAAGTTGAGACTCGCGTTTGTTACAAAAACTAAGAAACTTTGATGGAGTCCAAAAGATGACAAAGGGTGACACCTAAGACCTGAACATATAGGTCATAGGCCACCGTGACCCTCTTCGCATCAGGCGGGCCGTATGCTTGTCTGCCACATAAGTGATATGAAAAAACATATTGTTCTGGATGAAGGGAGGGTGGGATTGATTGTAAGAATTCATCGGAATACTCACTATAGGCTATGTGTACCTTTTTCACTTACATGAAAAAAAATCACTTAAATTTAACATACATATTTTTGTATTTTCATTTCATTGGAACACATGAACATACAGAAAAAATAAAAGCGTCTTCAAAAAACAAAACCTATTGAAAAGTGAAACAAATAAACACATTACAACTTCTTTGCGTCGCGCAGTCGGGTAAAAAAGACATTTTGTGCTGCCTACTGATCTGTTAGTAGATAGATAGTTAGTAGAATATGCACGCCGTCACATGCAATCCTAAAATCAAGTCAAGTTTCTTTCAACTTGACTGGCATTTTAGGGTTTAGGTTTAGGGAGACGCCCAAGATCGTGTGAAGTGTAAGAGGAAGAGCCGGAAGGCGGACCCTGAGCGAGTTCACCTTGGCCTTGGATGCAGTCAGGAAAATAAGTCTCTATGAGGATGGTGATGATGAAAACGCACAATTCAAA
Source organism: Pelosia muscerda (assembly GCA_963691645.1). Taxonomy (NCBI): domain Eukaryota; kingdom Metazoa; phylum Arthropoda; class Insecta; order Lepidoptera; family Erebidae; genus Pelosia; species Pelosia muscerda. The sequence goes on along the minus strand of OY829114.1, from coordinate 763,635 downwards.
AATTTTCAAATATGATATTATACTCTCTGTTTGTAGCACTAGAGCCAGCCTCAACTAGATTGGATTGATGCTGATGTGAAGTGATCGAAAGAACATGGTTTTCTTTATTTTCTTTCTCTTCGTTCAAGACGGTGCTTCTAATAGGCATACCACGGATATGCCTTGGATCAACTAACTCCGGCAACAGACTCTTCATATAAAACTGAATTATTCGTTGTTCCATTTGATCGGTCCAGAACTGGTCATCTCTCTCTATATATTTTATATACACTGGTTCTGTTTGAGACACCCATAAACCAAAAATACACATTTTGCGCCCCGTCACATGCAACTGACCTTGGTAAAACCAATTACTATTTTTATTTATGGTAAATTGTTAAATTGGATTTTATTATTTTCTAGAGACTTTTCTAAACCATTTTTTGACGCAATCAAAGAGCACTTGACTTCGACAATTTTATCATTTCCAACAAGACCATCTGGAGTGGCTCCTATAAAAGGGTATTTGCGGTCAATAAAAAGTTCACACTGATCTATTTTTATGTTTTCCTGTTGTTCCATTTGCTGTATGGAATGTTTCTCGTTTTCGATGCCGTGAGCTACTGAAACCACTTGGTTTAGATTTTTTATATAGGATTATTTTTTACTAATGGTGCACTATCTATTGTAACTTTTCGTTTACAAATGGGACCGAAGTTTGAAGCTGTTGTTATTTTTTTTCTTAGTTCGAGCCATTTACTTGAATTTCTTTGTAAAATCGTTGATCGTTCAATACGATTCCTGTCTGCTGTTTCATCAGGTTTATGAGATATTTTTTTTTACAAGTTATATAATATTCAAATATGTCACAGATTTTAGTAAAAGTACTGATAGTTACGTGGCAATTTGCAAACTAGAATTAGAAACGTCTACGGGCTGTTCAACACCAGCGGCTTTTCGTCTTCTCATTGCAGCACTGTAACATAAAATATGTATAATTATACTCAGCCGCGGTAGCCTAGTGACTAAGGCAATCTATTCAATAAAAAATAATAACGCCGACCAACTACTGACGTGAACCCATTTGTAATTTAGCTAAGAGTTAGGGGCTAAGAAGACTAGAGTTTAGAGTCATCAATAAAAGCCTACCAAAATTTTTAGAGCCATAGATATAGACTAGTTATTGTAATTTACACAAATTCAAATTTTTATATACCTACTGTACATTTTTTGTACAGTGGCACAAAAGAAAAAAAATAAATAAACATAAATTAAAAAATAAATTAAATTGACAGCACAATTGTGCGAGCGAGAGAAAGTGATAAGCTCCGCCATTTTAGAATTCTTCCTTTAATGAACCGAGTTATACCCATTTTTTCAGCGAAACCGAATTTACGTAATAACGTGCGGGGGTGAAGCTCGCAGAAACAAACAGCACACGTCCTACCTTGAACGCGCCTCGGCGGGTACTGACTCAACTGACTGACCGCTGCGAGCGCTCAAATGCAAAGATTTTGTGGTTTTATAAATTTTTGAAAAAAATAATAATTGCTTCATAAAATATAATTTTACCAGTCGCTAGATATTTTTAAGCTCTTTATAATGATATCAATCTCGGCATTATTTGATGATGGCGTCTTAGTGTAAAACGTGTTTGAAATATCGATTTGGAGCGTTTTAGACCCATGTTTGACGCTAATTTCTATCGAGGCAATTATCATGAATCGTGTTTCTGTTTTCACAGGACCCTAGAAGGTATAGTCTATTTTATGAATATGCTTTTTATTTAACGCAATTTGCTATATTACTTGATATCCAGACGTTTAAAAATTTTAAAAATTACTGCAACCTGGCCTTATTAGATTTCGCGAAGGGATTATTTCTTCGAAAATTAGGAAGGAGGAAAAGGTTACGCTTTAAAATATGAATTTTACTTAAAACAGAACATTAATTGAAATTGAGTTAGTAAAGCTTCTTGGCGTTTTTCTAATTTGAAATTTAAATACTTTTATGAAAATGATTTTGGAAATAAATTGGAAAATGATGGTTTCTGAATTTTTCTTCATTTGCATATTGAATGAAATAATATTCAACTTAGTTGAATTCGTCTATCATATTACTGCTCAATATAAGCAGTCCTAATGTACGTCACAGCGTGCGGTCTAGTGCATGTCAGTCGATGTGAATGAATTCTCAACTTATATGTAAAGATGTAATTTTATACAAGCTACCTAGAGACATTTGGGATTAACCTAAAAATAAATTTATAAATGTAATTGAAAGAAAACTATGCCAAAAACGCTCCAAGATTATTTAAATGATAAACAAGCTTGGAAATAAGTTGTTCATTTAACTTACTACTCACTTATATAAAGACTAAGTAAAATATTTGTAAGTAGACCAAAAAAAGAAAAACTTGCTGAGTTTCTTAGAGCGCGGCCGCGTTGTGTACCATGTTGGTCCATTTGCTAAAATAATCTTTAATAATTATGTTTAATTTTCACGTTTAGTAACTATACAGATTTATAGTCTTTCCATTTCTCCTATTTGTATCCAGGCAACTAATGCATATTCAAATATGAAACCCCAGTAGAGTGAAATGTATCAAAATCTTTCTCCTTCCCATTACAATGTCACCTACATATAGGTACCTTAGCAAGTCAGCACACACGCTACATCACAGTAATGCCACTTCGTCATCCATTTAAACCCGCTCGTCTACAGCGTACACGAATAGAATTACCATTGCTAATTAACCTCCAGCAATATATTTGACGTTAAAAGGAAACTCATATGTTACGTTTTGTAATAACGTTATTTGTATTAATTGTTGATTAAGTAACTTGAATGAAATCATCGTTTTTGTTTCAATTTTAACGATCAATATTTTATCTAAAATTTTTATTGATATCGAGAAGATTCAAGTGTTGTGTTCTAAATCGAAAATAAGATCATTAATGCAGAGTGGGTTACTATATTAATCAAAGTACTGTAGTTAAATTCAAGTGGTGATCAAAGCTGAGATGCTTAATAGATAGATAGATATCTAAATAACTCTATTTATATATCTATCTATCTATTAAACATCTCAGTAACCTTATTGTACACAAAAAATACTTCAAAGCCATGGTAGATAAACTCAAATAATTGTATGCACAAATTGGTGGCCTTCTCGCTAGCAGCGAATTCTTCCGAGAGAAATTTGGGATGAACAGAAATATGTAAAAACAAGTAGGTATATGAGTAGTTTCGTGATTTTAGTTTAACATTGTGCAGTCTGATCACAGATTAACTTTACTGATTTTCATTCTAATGATGAACAGTCTGCATAAGCAACATTTTGTTGTCTGTACATTCACATCGGTCATCGAGAGTATTTGATTCAAACAGAATATGATCACACTCAGGTGTGTACTACGCCCTGAAGCAGCTTAACTTTGTATTGAATTCCCTGGTCACAGCGATACGACAATCAATTCTGCATTGTCAGGCAATTTCAATTCCTGGAATTATATATCAGCTTCTAGATATACTGCGATTGCACAATATTGATTTGAATACAATATCAATAAGAGCTTCTAGATATAATGCGATTGCACAATATTGATTTGAATACAATATCAATAAGATCTACTCTGCTATCAATAAAAGTTATTGAATTAGATTTTATTATTGTGAAGCTATTATGGAATAAGTAAAGTTGCAATAATTTGAGAGGTAATTTATCTTCTTGTGTTTGCTTATATATTATGTATACATTATCTTATAATACTTAAAGGTAAAATAGAAATAATTACAATTCGAGCTAAAGGTTTGAAAGTACGGCAAATAAAAGTGAAAATGTAGAAAAAATATAAAAATATGTGTTCAGAAGCATTATTCCACATGATGCCCATCTATCAACGCATCGCTCGCCATAAGCAGGAATTCATCCTCACACATTACGACTTGGAAACGGTGCGCACTCTACTGTATGAAAGAAACTTCATCCTGTGCTCACTCAAGCTATGGAGGGAACTCTGCTGTGGTTGTTAGTGAAGTGTCTACAATATGTGGTTTTTTAAGAAGACCATTAGAATGTTTCTCTGGCCGTGTACTCATCTGCCATCTGAGTGAAATAAAAAGATATGCAGCAATAATTACGACCAATTATTTTTTCCTCTCTATAACACAAAAACCAACAAAACAAAGCTCAAAGCAAAAATCAAAAAAGATCTTTGATCAATCCATCAAAGAGCAAATATCAATCAAGATCTTGAGTGTCTATCAGAAAAACAAGAATAGTCAACATTATTAGGCAATTGAAAATTTAAACGATCTTTAAAGAGGAGCGTTACAATAAAAAAATAAAGTTATACTTAGAGAAACAAAGTGTGCGAGTGACATACATATCTTTACACAAAACTTCGGCGTGAGAAAGTAACAGAGTATATGAATCGTGAAACGTTCTTTTATAAACCATTATCAACTACTAGCTGTTGCCCGCAGCTCCGTCCGCGTGGATGTCCATTATCGCGTTGTACGACTAAAGTCGATTCTGTTATGGCCTCTCTATGCTACCTCTCCCCTTCTCTACTTCCCACTTTTTCCCTATTTTTTCATTTCTCAATTTCCCCACTCTCATTATTCCTTATTTCCCCATTTTCAGTCCGTCATTTCTAGTGTTAGCAATCTCTAGTACATACTATCCCATTGTTGTCATGAAAACAGTAATTGTTATCGATATTAGCGACAATGTACTAGATCTATTGAGATTTATGGTTATTGCTTTGCTCCCTTGAATGGTAGCGTGATGACATATTATAGCCTATGTTACTCGTAGATATTGTAGGTTTAGATTAGTGATAATTGTCATTGAAATCGGTCCAGTAGTTTCGGAGTCTATTCGTTACAAACAAAAAAACAATTTTTTCCTCTTTATAATATTAGTGGAGATGACAGAAATATATCTTGCAGTTAAGTCGATGTTTCTGCACAAAGTCATAAGTTACTGCTACTTACATTTTAAATTCGGTAACGCGGTAATGAGGGACTTGTGAGTCGCGCAATATTAATGTCTAATGGTTAAATTACACATAGCTTTCGGAATAATATCTACAGCTTATTATCATCATCATCATCATCCTAGGATTGGTCCCGGTCGTATCCGAAGCTTTCATTTGGAAGGGTCAGCACTTTACAGCTTACTATATGCAGTGATAAACCCAAAATGATCAACAATATATTGGCTTGTCAGTTACCCGCGTCGGAATAACGTGATATTAATGCTGTGGTCGACACTTGTAGTAAATGAATGGGTATCGCGCCTAACCGCGTTATTAATTTCGTTGCAGCTGCAGCGCCAAATCCTTTCATTATACACCTGATTGATTGGGGATCATTGTTGATTAAATCCATACAGATAGTGAGCTGATAATTGACAGGATATTAAAAGATATATGACTCTGTATAAAAGGTTGGCCTAATAGCATATTTAATCAATACGGCTTTCCCGAATTGTAAATTGTAATCGAGAGTTGTAGTATTGAAGTAAAATATGAATGAAAGCCGTGACCCCTTCTCCCTAGAATATATTATAGAGTAAGTGGCTGAAGGATAGCCAAGGATGAAAATATCAAGGACATCCTTGATATTTTCATGGTCAATATTAGTTTTTAGACTTAATTTTTTTATATTATTTAGGAGCAAATAACAGTTACTAATTAACTACCTAAGCCTGATAGAATGTGCTAGCTAAGTCCTCTCATTTGGTACTGAATACGGCATATATTATTTATCTCAAATTTATTTAATAACACAACTTGAAGACCACTAGATGGCATTAGCTTGCGCTAGTTCATCAAATACACACAAAGCGTCTTAACACTTAGGTACCAACACCTCAGTCGCCTCAGTGTTCCACCTCAAAACCTTCTAAAACTTACTAAATATTCTCCTAATACAATTTGGCAGCATGGCTGAGATCACAACAATACTGGAATGTAACAAAAAGACGAGGGCGACCGCAAAAAAAGTTAAATTAATCGAGCGCCCTCTTTATAAAGTTTTAATCAAAATTGGATTTTTGTTCGTACAGACAACATTGTGAGGTGTTAAATAGGCCTCGGTCTGGCAACACTGCTTTGTGATTTTAAAAACAACAGTCTTGCTGTGTTTATTTGTTAAATAACGTTGTTTAGTCGGCTTTAAAGTATTCGTCGAAATTTGAAATAAAATAGATACAAATTTGAAAAAGTGAATGCTTCGACGGAAACGGTCACACCGCTAAGGCACGAAGCCAAGTCTGAAGCATAGGAAATTCTCCTATACAACCATATGCTGACGCCCGTAATCCCTGAAGGGGTAGGCAGAGGTGTATTAAACACGCACATTTTGCCAACTATGATTTTCGATACCATGTAATAGGGGGCCGGAGGGGGGGGACTATAGCCACCAATCGGGCACTTTGTAAAATAATGGGTATGCCGGAATTGTGTGAATACAGTCAGAAGAATGCTGATTAATAAACCCTCATTGTACTTTTCTGTTTCAAAGAAAATTAATAATAGGGATGTCGACAAGGTCATCCGGTTATACTCAATCCAGCTAAATATTTTAGTTACCACTCAAAAATAAATGTATTGCAATATGATGTAGGTATTGCTTAGTTAAACCGAAATTATATATTTTTTTAAAATTTCCCAAAGTATAAGTCAAAATATCAACAATCAAATTAAGTTCAAATTTGAAAGGTTTTAAATTCATATAACACTTTTAATATGAACAATAATACACATGTGAACGCAAAGCAGACTAAAGTAAATACGATATTATAAGGCATAGCAATTTGTCTTCCCCTCGCTCGTAAGCTAATAGCAGTCTAAATACTTTAGACGTAGTCTAGTAGCTCAAGTGATTAGAACATTCTTCCTGTAAGCGACTGGTCGTGGGTTCAAATCTAGACGTACAGTTTTTCCAATTTAAACAGTATGAAAGCTGCATGTTTAGATTATTTGATTGAGATAGTACCCACATGTTATAGTATGTGTAAATTAACGTCTATGAAATGGAAAGAGAGGGAATAAAGGGGGATAAGTTTGTTACAATTTAAGTAGCAAGTTGTACTGCCGCGGTTGAAATATATTTTTCTTTCACTTTGCTCTTCATATTTCTTCACGCCCACTTAGCACAGGGAAGTAGTGCGTGACCTATTTCGTTAATGTTATTTATGAATGATGTGGTGAATTCTCCTACATGTTATGTTATATCGCGGTATTTGTGGAATATAGAAGCCTGAAGTTAGATATTAGATATTATTATTCATTATTCTAAAATGTAACTGTCTTAACATAATTTGAAATAAAGTTGATTTCGATGTCTTTTGACCTTTTAAACTACACGAAGCATTTGTATCTTCTTTTCATTTAGAACACGTCAATTTGACTTCACCTCGCCTGATGGTAAGCTGAAGGTTAAGTCTCAGGAAAGAGAATCACCAATACAGTCGATCATGTACAGTGGTCTACAAAGATTCCTGGACAATTTGGAAAAAAATTGTGTGTGTATTGACCCAACTACTAGTCTTAGAGGCTACTGGATAATGAATCTACTTATGAATATACTTAAGTTCAGGCTACTACTTGCAGGCGTTCAATTATTTTCTTATACAGAAATAAGACATCGAAGCCGCGGTAGCCTAGTGGTATGGGTAATGGACTGCTGAGACGAGGTCTCGAGTTCGATCCCAGGTTTACCATGGCACACACCAATGACTTTTCGATGCTTTTCAAAGTTATGTGTGTATTTATCGCAGGTTTATAAGTGCCTCGGAGAGCACGTTAAGCCGTCTGTCCCGGTTTCCATACAAACATCTATGGCAGTCGTTACGGGTAGTTGGAGCCCTCAAAAGTCCAACCAGCCTAACTTGGAACTTCGATAACGCCATTGGTCATTAGACCATTGGTTGTGGAGGTCAGATGGCAGTCGCTTCACGGAAAATATCAAAGTTCAGCCGCATCACAGTTAGACTGGAAAGCCGACCCCAACTGAGTTGGGAAAAAAGGTTCAGGGAATTATGACAGAAAGAAGACATCGATAGTTTATTTTATTAACGATATCTATGCTACTTTGGTATTTGGTTTTAATTACACTTAGGCTGTCAAAGGATTATAGATCTTAAGGTGTGGTGCTGCTGCAATTACAGTCACCTGCAATAATATGTATAGGTTTTAGAACTTTTTCACATTAAACTTGTCGAATTTTACCGTTTCATGTTATAATGTTGACTTGTCATTTATTATTGTGACAAAGTTCCAAAGTGTATACATATTATTGTATTGGAGGTGACTGTACACCAACATGGCGCTTGCAACAGCACCGAAATATCGGTTACTCCATTAAATCAACAAATATGGTGAATATCCCGTCAAATTTATAAGTTAATACAAATACATATTCGTTTGGTAAATTTCAATATTATTTTGTTCGTTGGACGTCAGCGTCCCTTACAGCCTACTTATGGCGTAATTTTGTGAAGCCTATTTATAGAATTTATTCACAGTGATGAAGAAAGACAACGTGATCCTGTATTCCGTCCCAACAGAATTAATATTCTGACGGTGCTCACAGAATAATATAATTCAGTAACTCCAATATTTTCTTTCTTGTCTGTTTGTCCGCCATCGCGATGATTTATGGTTGGATTAATCATCTTGTTTCATTTTTTATTATTATCTCTACTGCTTATCAATGTTAAAGATGTATCAAGGTTTTGGATGTGTAACTAAATATTATTTTAAATAATATGTTCAAAACTTTGTTTTTTTTTTTTAATTTTCTGTTGTATACATCGTTATGTCAGAGATCATCGTGGGTTTAATTGCATTCGTTGTAAATAATTCGAATTTATTCATGAAAAGTTACGTCTGTTTGCAGTTGTTCTGAGTGTTTAATGTGTATTTAATAATATGTATGTAAGTAGGTATATAAATTATTTATTTTAAATTTAGTTTATGAATTTTATTCTGAAAGTAAATACAATAAATTTTCATCCATATTTCGAGCGCATACTATGCTTTGCTTAAATTGTTATAATTCATGACGAATGAGACATTCCATATAATTATAATTGCTTTAAACAAAAGAAATCAAATCACTATTAAAAATGTATGTGAAACGCCTCCGTTTACAATCTCTTCGAAACTGATTTTCAACTATAACTAAAACTAACCTAACGTAGTAATTTTCATTTGTATATTATTTAAAAAATGGTCGTACGTGAATGTTATTCTAGATAATAAATCGTTATACTCCATTCTGGCAACTGGCAACCACGGCCGCCATGATGGAGGAAAATGAAAAGCTGTCATGGAAACAAAATGGTTTATATTTTAATGCAAAATAACTTTATTACAGTTTTACGGTTTTATTGATAATACAAAATATTATATCATAAGAATGTGTTACACAAGTCAATCAGTTTCATGAGTGTGGCGTAGTGGTATTTGCCATTTAATGAGGTCTGATCACCAGACCGTGCAGAGCTTCAAATTGACCACAACATGGCATATCAATTTCAATAAAATGCTTAAAACTTTTTGTGCTTCAATTTTAATGTAAGGTTACATCAGTATGCTGGGCAGAACATTAAATCAATTTTATAACAAACAATACAATAATTTGAGTATTTTAAATGGAAATACAGAAGTAAATGTAAATTCTAGACTGAAACCAAAGCATTTAAAGCGAGAGAACCCAATTAAACTTTTGCAGGTTGACCTCAGTTCTGAGAAACATTGGTGTTTAAAAACACCCAATGTTATTTGATCATTTCCAGAATAAAATGCTTCAAACATTATGGAGGTTTATTATTACTGATGAGTTATATTTTTAACTAGAAAAGTAATTAACTATAAAAACGATTTTAACTCGTAACTTCATTTATTATATTTCTTACCACCATCTCTAAAATTGATCTCTCGTTTTATTGATTACTAAAAAATTCAATTGCAATAATTCTATATTGTTTGTTACTAATTACAAAAAACAGAAATTAGTAGAGATATTTAAAATTTTCATACTAAAATACAAGTTTTCAAGTTTCATAGAAGAAAGAAGAAAGTTTCTTCCACTTGTATCGTATTGTTGACAAAGTTGTTTAGTAATATTAATGTTTGCGGTAAGAACTAACATGCAGTGTTTAATCACTGCCGTGAAAAAAATGTAAAACAACTTGTTATACAAGCGCACGCAATAGCAAATATTTTCAGAGACTGCCTTTAAAACCTGCTCCATTTTTAGCGCAATTCGTAAACGCGCGTTGTTTGTGTCTCATACTAATTGGATGATTGCACACACTCCGCGATTACCCGCTTTCGGCTTTTCTTCAGTCTCAACTAGGTACAGTCAGTGCCTTGAATCCAAATCACAAGACACATGAGGCCCTGACGCTCTTGTATTCTATTGATATGAGCTATGATTGGTGGATTTGTTCTCGTCCACCACTGGAGCATCTTGTGCTCTCTTAAAGAACTCGCATATAGAACACCATGTCGGGTCCATGATAAGCATAATATGATAGATGAGAACACGTGTTAGTCACCAGAAATCCATGAAGGTATTAAAAAACCGCAGTGCGTGTCGGTAAGGGATTTTGCGTTTTCAGCAGTTAAACGCATCAAACGAATAAATATTCTAGGACATAATAGCCCTCCGAACACTATACCGTGCATTCGACTTAATGACAATATTGTAACTGACCCCATTGACATCTCAAATGCTTTTAATGACTATTATATTGACAAAATAACACCGTTAAATACAATGCATAAGTTCCGGTACAGAAAATATTTGACCACTCAACTTAACTCTATGTTTATGAAGCCCTGTGACCCAGATGATGTAAGACTCATTATTAAATCTCTGAAGAGCACTAACAGTGTTGGCTTTGATGATATCTCTACAAAAGTAATTAAATATGTTAATGACTATATCCAAACTCCTCTTTGTCATATTATAAATTTATCGATTGAAACGGGTACTTTCCCTGATAGTTTAAAAGTAGGCATTATCAAACCCGTGCATAAAAAAAATAGCAAAGTAGACATTGAAAACTACAGACCTATTGCTCTGTTATCAATATTTTCAAAGATTTTTGAAAAATATTTATCTAATGCTCTCAACGATTATTTGGAATCTCATAACATACTAGTCAGGGAACAAAAAGGTTTTCGCCGAGATAAGACGATAAATCTTGCTATTTATGATTTCTTGGAAATAGTTATGTCTAATGTCGATAAAAGGATACCAGTTTGTGGTATATTCATGGATATGACACAAGCGTTTGATTATGTGGATCATGACATTATGTTGTACAAACTTGAAACTTATGGTATAAGGGGTAATATCTTAAAATTGTTTGAATCTTACCTAAGAAATCGCACTCAATACACTCAATTAACTAGAATTAATGTCAAAACTAAGATGGAAAACACATATCTCTCTAACAGACGCATTATCCAATATGGCGTACCTCAAGGCAGTGTTCTGGGTCCACTACTTTTCATAGTATATATTAATGACCTCCCAAAGGCGACATCTAACCCAATAACGCTATTTGCGGATGATAGTACGGTTGCAATCAAATGTAATGACACAGAGACATATGAGAGTGACATAAATACCACATTGACCGCCATTGTCGAATGGCTGGATGCAAACAATCTAAAGGCTAACATAGGAAAAACTCAGTTGATGCACTTCAGCCAACGTGAATCTACTCTGTTACCTAAAGTGAACTACAAAAGTGAGCCAGTTATTGCAGTGCAGACAACAAAGTTCCTCGGTATCCATATAGACAGTAAATTAACATGGAAGCCGCACATACAACAATTGTGCAAAAAAGTTAGTAAATCGGCCTACGCTCTTCATAAACTGGCTCAGGTTGTGAGTGTGAATACATTACTAACAGCATATCATGGCCTGGTGGTTTCTGTACTGAGGTATGGTGTAATTTATTGGGGGAATTCTACTGATGACGATGATGTATTTGTGGCGCAGAAACGCTGCATTAGAGCTATGTTTGGGCTACAGACAACTGAAAGCTGTAGGCCACTGTTTGTGAAACATAAAATTTTAACTCTGCCTTGTCTGTACATCTATGAAGTCACGCTTTTTGTTAAAATCAATCCCAACTTATTCAAATTAGCATCAGAAAATAGTAACCGATCACAACGAGATGCATACCGATTGTGCATACGTAAGACCAACACTACTCTGATGCACAAAAGTGTGTTTCATATGGCTGCTGTGCTATATAACAAACTCCCTAAAGAAATAAAGGGACTAAACCTAAATATATTTAAGAAGAAACTATATAGCTTTTTAGCAGACAAATGTTATTATAGTATAAGAGATTATCTAAATGACCGCTAAATGTAATAACAATAATTGTATATTATAATAGATTACCTAAATGACCACTAAATGTAATTATAATAATTGTATAATCCATTCATTTTCTTTTTGACAACTTAATCTATGACAGTATATTATTATTATGGTATTTGACTAAGACGTAACACAGTTGTACCAGTTTATAAAATTTTTGCATGCCTACTCTAAGGTCGAAACACTTGAAACAAATTATATTATATTGACGACATCATTGTAACAGTGTTTTCAGCAAAAAATAAATGATTTGATTTGATTTGATTTGATTTGACAATCTATACTACGTCACCTAGACCCATGGTAAGCATAGTTCAACTAGCTTGTGTTATGGGTTCTAGAATGCGGATAAACATACTTAGATACTTTTTTTTTGTAAATACATACATATTAGGAAGCACCCAGATCAATGCAAATATTCATATTCATGCACACAAATATTGGCACTGAGCGGGAATCGAACCCACGCCTCCTGTGTAGCAGTCGCGTTCACTACCGCCACGCCACGGAGGTCGTCAAATTGCGTGCATTGCGTGCTTACACTTAGATAGTGTACCTGAATAAGTTATTTGAGCTATAAGATTACGCATTTACTCATTCTACGATACAATCGGCTACGATACAAAGCTCACCTCACTCACAGTAAACTTGTACTTCACTGGCTTACGGGGTCAATGACTTACCATTATACTTCCTTTTGTTAATCCTTGGGGGCAATAAAGGGTATATCAAGGGTATGAAGATGCTGGAGCTCTTCTCGGTGTATGAATAATATTTATTACGGTCACTGATCTCCTTAACAATGTACGGTCGCAAGTAATCACATGACTACGTAGATATCTATTACTTAAATATCCATAAAATTGAGATACTGTCTTCAAAAGGTATGTAAATTAGATAAAGAGTACTTTTTTATATAATACTAGCTGACCCACGCAACTTCTTCACCTCGTTTCTGCAACATTTTTCATTCCTGTAAACCTTCCTCAAACCTTCCTATATAAAAACTCTATCTATTTGAAAAAAAAAACGATTTAAGCATACATAGGGACAGAGAAAGAGCGACTTTGTTTTCTACTATGTAGTGATAGTGTATGTAGGTGTATAGATATATTATTATATATATATTTGAGAAATATAAATATTTTTGAGGTTGGTAGGTCGGCCGTATCTAGAAAGGGAGAGCCCGGGGTTTGGCGGGGTGCGAGGCACTTCCGGCAACTAAAAACCCAAAGAAGGCGTGCGTTTTAGTCGGTTCGAGTCTGATATAACCTGTCTCACCGGCTCTGGTGGGCAAGGTAGGTTGGCCGTACGATCCAGTGGTCTCGGGTTCGAATCCTGGCCATCGCACTATCGACGTGAGCCCACTAATAACAAAAGTCGTTGAGTTTTGCTGGAGGGGTTGCAGGGAACAGATACTAATAATTACAAAAACTTTAATGAATTTTTTCGTCCCTTCCAGTCCCTACAAGTCCCATAACATACGAGAAGATCTGAATCCACTTCAATGTCGATTATGCCCGATTATTCCACTAAGTTCCTGTATGTGTACGTAGCTACATAGGGCGTGGGTTCGCGGTATTATAAACACTCGCTCGACACTAACGCGATTTAGGGCTCTGTCCTGTTGGCTTCATGTGTGGTGCAAAACATAAGAAATAGTCATAGTTACAATTATAAAAGTTCCGTCTGATACCCTCCAAGAGGTTAACTGGTAGTGCTTGTGCGGCTAAGCACGTAATTAATTTCATTGCGATTCACACCGCATAGCAAGGAATCGTGTCAAATATTTTTTCTCATAATTTATTTAGCTGCAACATTTTTGGATAGGAATAAATTTAAATGTGGGCAAAGTGTGGTTGTCGGTCAGCTAAGTGGTACAAAAATGTTTAAACTCGTATACATTGAAAGCTTCGATAGCGACCGGGACTAGCGCAAGTATGATGATAGTGAAATCCTTATAGTATACAGTAATCCGAAGGCTAAAGTTATACATATCTTTTCATTTACTACATCAGCAAAAGATCTAAAAGTATCTTTGAATTGATTTGAACTACGAATCGAATCGCCACAAGTATTCGGCGGCCTCCTAACAATTGGGGCCCACCTATCAATCCATAAGCCTTCCGACTTAGACGTACTCCCTTGCTTAATTTCGCGGAATGAGCTCTTAAGCGTGGCCCTTTACTTGTCTGACTTGAGGACCCTACACCTGAAACTTACCCTATTTAATATGGGTTTCAGCCTGTTTACCTACATAGCATTTTATGTAGCCCTAAGGATTAATATCTCGCCAAGCTTAGTAGTAATGAGAGCAGCTTACACTGAGAAGATTCCGATCCTCCTCCATGAGGCAAAATGTAATTGGGGCATTTAATTTGAGATTATCGTGGCTAGCTAATGAGTTTACTGTCTTAGAAGTTAATGCACTCGTTGTAGCTCGCGTCTTTGTTTCTATGGAATGTTATTTTCGTTTCATATCGATTATCGATCGTATGATAAATTCTTCAAACTATTGAAATCAATACAAGCAATAGAAAAAAATCCGTAACAAAAGAGAAGTAATAATACCTGCCATTATATCATCAAATTGTTTATTCAACATCAAAGGAAGCCTAACTATGTAGATTATGTTTACTTGAAAGGCAGATAGAATTACAAAAGTCAAGTCCGAAATCGTTATTTAAAACGTTTGAAGTTTATTCGGCCTCTCAGAAGGTAAAATGATATTTAAATCGTTTGGATTGGAAAGAAAAAATAAGATAATTGATAATGTAAGCATCGGAGCTATTTGAGAAGAGAACTCCGTCTATACACAGTTTGAATTGGGAATGCGGCTAATGGAGGCTTAAAAGTAAATCGTTATGAAAAGTAAAAATTAAGTCGATATTCTGAAACATTGTCACGTTCGGTTTGATTGCCTTCACTTTTGACGAACGCTCGCGGGCCCTCTGAGTTTTTGCTGTTTTGAAATTACGTTTTTATCTGACAAGCCTACAGGCTGCCGGAATAATAATAGTCACTATTTTAAAATTCTCGAGGTAAAGTTTTTAGATTTTGTTATTTTGAAAATTATCAGGGTAATACTAAACCTACACAACTAACCTAGTTGGGAATGGTTGGTTGGAAATGGAAACCTAGTTGGAGTGTTTGTAGAACCAGATGTGTCCATTCGCAGATCCCGTAAATACTATATGCGATTTTTCTGTAGTATCCTAGAAACCCAAAGTACCCTAGTAAGGAATATCAAACCGCACCCCTAAAAGCAAGTAAAAATACTTCTTACTTGAAGGGATATGATTTCATATGAGCAATATTCTGCAAGCGAAAGAACAAACCTCGATACGTGTTTTGTCTCTACACGAGGCATCTTCAGGACCACTCCTTATTGTGAATTAGTTAAAGTCGTCAATCCCTTTCATCATTCTCTGAACCTTTACCCAACTTAGTCTAACTGTGATGCGACTGAACTTCGATATTTTCCGTTAAACGACCGCCATCTGACCTCCACGACCAATGGTTCAATGACCAATAGCGATATCGAAGTTCCAAGTTAGACTGGTTGGACTTTTGAGGGCTCCAACTACCCGTAACGACTGCCATAGATGTTTGTATGACAACCGGGACCAACAATGAAGTCGTCAATCCCTTATCCGTACTTTAATTTGAAATCAATGTCGGTTTATTTAAGGACTAATCTCATTATACGCCAATACTTCACACGATAGATTTCGTTTCTGAAATACCAGTAATGTCTTGGACTATAACCTTTAGTGAAGGGGAATGAAATGTGAATTCAAACTTCTTATCTTGAATTTCTTAGCCCTTGACAATTTTTGTGCTTGAAAATCGTCACAGAAAAAAGTGTTAGAGTAGCAAAACCTAAACTTCAGATTATCAGCGCATTTCGAAGAATTTATTTTACAAGGAATGGAATTACGGCGTTTTATGGTCACCGATAAACAGCTGTCAGTGTGAATATTGCCTAATCGGGAGAAAACTTTTTCATTTCGTCATTGAATTTGTTTAACAAAATAAGATTTAAAATTAAAATATTTTGTTTTCATTCAGTTTTTTAAACGTAATTTACATCGCGATTGCATTAGTGACTATTTATAAGTATGTAATACAAAATAAAACGTAATAAATTGCTTTCTAATCAACTCTGTGGTTTATTTGCATAAAATGACAAAAATATCAGTGCAATACATAAAAAACACCTATAATATGTACCAAAATTTTCCCCTCAAACACAGCAAGAACCCCGATTATAATTTCAGAACATTACGTTGGTATTTATCATTGTTCAGACTGTTTCAATCAACGTCAGGCTTGTCACCCAAATAAAGATAAATGTCATTGTGAATTCGCCAACAAGTTTGAACAGGGAGGCGAAAAACACCGTACTAAAGAACTGATTATATCTGTAATAATTCAATTCGATAATTGTTTGATCCAGTCGAGGGCATTAATCAATTTCCAGTACAAATCCGCAGTTAACTTTAGAACCGCCTGGAAACTTTAGTCTGGATTCTTCCAAAGACTATGTGGTCGTGTGTACTACGTTATTCAGGTGGTGAGAATATCTAGCTTAGTACGTCAAATATTGTGCCTGGGCTTGACTAATTTAAAACGTAACTTGCTTCAACAAGGTCAAGCGCTGGTCACTCTAGTCGTGCTATCCAACTCCCATCTACGGCCGCAGAAGACACATATCTTTTAAGAATTTAAGTACGTCGATTTGAAGCCACTGTATCTGGTGTAGTGAACTGGGTGAAGGAATCCAAAAGCCTTGAAAAGCATATTGGACAAAGTTTATTATGGTTATTGGATGATTTTCAAACCTGATGTACAGGCTTGTTAAGGTAGGCTTTTAGAAAGGACATAAAAATATCCTATAACTGATATTTTGTATCATACCTCATTTCAATTCATTTAAATTGCGACAAATAACTTCTGAAATGAATACATATTATCTCAATTCACATTCACTACGCACTTTGAGAATGCATTCATATTTTCTCAATAATAGCGAACAAGGTGTTGACATTTACGTGGTTGATAGAGTAGTGCCATCAACATCAATGAATAGGAGTGTTCAGTGTAACGACTCGTGGTATTAGAGGCAGCTCGTCATAGCTCCAGTGGCGCAATTGGTTAGCGCACGGTACTTATAAGCAGTGACACGTGTGAGGAATGCCGGGGTTGCGAGTTCGAGCCTCGCCTGGAGCATATTTTTTATTAAATTTAACTTCTAATCAAACACAAGTTTTAAGTTGATAAATATATGACAATATATTAGGATTTTTTTTTCGAAACGTAACTACAATATTTTCATATATGTAGTAACATTAATGATTGACTGGATGTTTTCAAAAGAATATCCAAAATGATGTAATGGAGAGAAGGCTCCGTTAGCACCAGGCAGGGAATTTATTCTGAGAAAAGGTGAGCACAGTCAGGTACGAAAGGAACTTCATTCCGCGCACGCTTAAATTGTGGAATGTAATCCCTGCTTTGATTTTCCCAAGCGACTACATGAGTTTCTCAAGAAGGGTATTAGAAGGTTCTTACAGGGTCGACGGTACTAGTATACGAACTGGTATTGCATGTGCCCATAGATTTTGATACGCATTTCCTATCAGGTGGTTCATGTGCTTGTTTGTCATCTAAGTGGTAAATATAAAGGCATGATTTATAATAAAAAGGCTCTTTCGATTATGCCGAAAAAATAATAGCTTATTCATGGGCATTGACGCGATTTTTCTTTATGTACGATGTACGATTTCCTTTCATTTGACCTACTAAATTACGTTTCAATCAATTAGCTTAACACAGCCCACTGCTGGACATAAGCCTCTCCTAATGTTAAGAGGCTTTGGCCTGCTGTTTGCATGCTGGTCAAACGGGTTGGTACAGAGTTTCATTTCGATATTAGTCTTTTGACAAGGCGGCGATGGTACGATGAGCAAACGTTTGGGCTGCCGGCGCCTCCGGTATCCGTGGAGATTTTCGACAAGGCAGTTATATTTTTTTCAAAAAGGCTTTCGACAAGGCAGTTATATTTTGAAATATATTAATTCAATTAATTCAAATTTAAGTGTAAACGGAAACCTCACCTGTCTGCGTCTAATCTTAATCTCTGGCACCTCACCTCCAATATTTCATCCTGCCTTTAACATAATCAGATTTCACTAAGATTATAACAGTTTGAATGATTTATCAAGAAAACTTGGCCGTGAAAGTATACAGCTTTCCTTTTCTGTAATTTGAATATCAATTGAGTTTTACCTTTTTTCGTGACATCTACCTACTTCTAATTTCCATAATTGATTCTTCTGTCTGTAAAAGAGGTCCCGGATTTGGTGAGAGGGAATTATCGATTGAATAAATTAAAGCATGAAGTTACGATACTTGTTCATATTTACAATGTTCGTGAATATTGAACTTAAGGTTAATTTCCTTATCAATTAGCCTATTGCAGTCCACTGATGGATATAGGCCTCACACATTATGCGCCATTCCTTTTGATCATCTGCCTTCAGCATCCAGTCTATCCCAGCCACTTTTTTTAGATCGTTTATCTGGTGGGGGACATTCGTTTGCCTTCTGGCGGCCTCACTCTAACACTCGTCTGTTTAACAGTCATTGGGGCTTCAACAGGTGTGACTAACACTTAAATTTGCTTATTCGGCGAGCCACGTCAGTAACTTAAGTTCTTTGTCAGATGAACTCGTTACGAATTCTATTCTCCAAAGAGACTCCAACCATAGCGTACTCCCCAATACGCTGGGCGACTTTCTACTCGTGGACTAGGCCCGTCGTCATTGTCCAAGTCCACTGTAGGTCATAACTGGAAAGACGCATTAGTCGAAAACCTTCATTTTAAGGTATTGAGGTAGGAGTGAGGAGAAAATCTAACGTATTTTGCCAATTGTGGCTCAACCTAACTGGATTCTTCTGTTAAATTCCTTTTTGAAGTTGTTTCTACCAAACTGAATTAACTGATCAAGGTATATTCCTCGAGTGTTGACTCTTGTTGATTTCCTATTTCAATATAATATATGGTTATGGTTTATAATTGTTGTGATATGAAACATAAATTATAGTGAATTAATGAACAAACTTATAATAACTTATACTCGTACTCGTATTGGACTATAAATCAAATAAATTACTACGGTACTTTTTGATGTCCAAATTATTACTAAATTGTACGTTTTCAACACATTCTTGTGTGAAATGGTTGTCCATACGTATAAATCTGGCTACGTGACACAGATCGTTATCTTGTATGGTTCAGAATAAGCCAGCGGAAAAATATTCAAATGAGAAAAATGGACTAATTTTTATGCAAATAATATCACCGATTAGTATAAATTTCAATCTAAAGCCTAAAGATGTTTCATAAACTTAAATTGGAAGTAAAATAAAACTAAACAGTGAACAGTCTTGGTGAGTGGAGATAAACAATTAATTACGCTCAGGTGAGCTACCGATAGACGTTTTCATTTGCGTTGTCGGCCAGAGATAAATATTTGTGATATTTAACAACGGAGACTCTGATTAACGATGCCGCACTGCTGCCTCGTAGTGCTGTGATCATGCACGCCGATGACTTTATAATTTACATTAACTATTATGAGTATCCATTGCGCATTTCTCTTGATTTTTCATATATTAGGGTCTGATTCAACCCCATATGGAAGACGGTGCAGCCGCCAAACAACTCCAGAGGCTTTGGTGCAGGCTCTCCTTTCAGGGGTGGGAGATCAAACGGCAGATACTACCGGAAAAGTGTAGGAGTGTAACGCATGTATAGGAAAACTTAAGAATCCAGGACGTGTCCATGTAGTACAGTCGGTCAGAGTATCCCTTTTGAACTTTCTAGGGTTTAAGTAGAAAAAATATCAAACTAATTGCTTCAGACTTTCTAACTAACAGTATTACAATAGCAATAACTCATGTTTTCTTTAAAGAATTCTTAAAGAAACACATGTAAGTTCTAGCAAATTCGTGAAGTTTACGTAAAGGAGGAGTTCCTTTGATTATGTAAGCGTATGCTGAAAGTTTCACACAGTGAAGCTACACACATTACACAGTTTTCTTTACTAAGGTTTCATTTTTAATTTCTGTTGGTACGTTATACCTACTTAGTTTTAGGCGTCAGTTATTTAGGTTTCATATACCTAGCATTTACTACACACTACTTATTTAACTATTGCAGATTCCTCAAAGATTCCCGAAACACATAAATTTACTAATTATTTCTTCTTAATTCTATTGAATCAATCAATTATTGGGTATCGTAGTGCACTGTTGGACATATGTTTCTCCTAATGTTAGTAGGTTTTGGCCTACTTTTCTTTACTTAATAGTTATTAATAGGTAATGATGTCGATACATGGAATACACATCACTATTCCAAAGTGTCACAGAACCGAAATTGAATTTACAAAATGAAAACCGTTAACTTATCGACTTTTGTGAATAAGAATTTGATGAATGAATTCTGCAGCGGCGTATAATTATGATTGAGCTTTTAGATGGAAAGATAAATTGATCGGTTTCAGGCCGCTAAGTTTTTGAATACATTTACATTATATATTAATGGTAAAAGATGCGGGGCTTCACTCAATTTTCTTGATACTTCAAATGATATTATGAGTTGGTAAATGACACTAATGCTAATGATATGCACTGTTATGTTGAGTATAATGAATATGTTTCAACCGGTAATTTCTTCATTTCGTTTGAATACGCCTATTGCGGAGTAGTAAAAGATATTCATTTGTTAGGACTGATTTACTGATTATTTATTTATTATTTACATGAACTTATATACTATGTTTCTATATAATATTCGGAGTGGGGTATCGCACGTCATGTGGCTTCTGCCGAGTTGCATATTTGTTGGTATGGCAGCGGACGTGATTTCTATAATTTATTTGTACAATTTAACTTCCTTAATGTGATAACGCCCAGCCTATCCATGACTGCCATACGCCTATTAATAGGTAACCTACAAAAATTTGCACGCAAAGTAAAGGACAGTCTCTGGCAGGATCTAGCTACCATGTTTTACTTACCTTCCAATGTGATCATGTCAACGTAGAATATTCTACCCATTACTATTTTTTCAAAGTCCTTTACAAAGACCCTTTCTATTTTTGGAGACTGTAGATATTATTAAGGGTCTCAAAGACAGGTGTAGTATTTTATCTCCCACTTAGATGGCAGACAGGGACACGGCCCAACTGATGAAAATTCGCTTAGGTAAACTACGGCAGGGAGTTCGTTTTCCAGCTTAAGCATGCGTAGGATGAAGTACCACATTGTACGCACCGTTTCCGGGCTCCACACGAGTGGATATCAGTTACCACACAGTGCAATATAGTCTATGTTACTCAGGGTGAATTAAGCTTTTGATGGTGAAAGATTTTTATAATACGCCTAGTACTTTTTAATTTTTTAATAATACAATTTAATTATTTTTTTTGAGTTTATTCATTACAAACACACACACACACACACACTCACACACTCACACACACACACACACACACACACACATACACACACACACACACATGCGCACACACACACACACACACACACACGCACATACACACACAATACAAACTTTTTGTCTTTTTAAAATTTGTGTAGATGTAGATACTCTCCAATGGTAGTGCTTGTGCGAGTAAGCACGTAATTAATTTATTTGTGATTTACTCAATTCAAATCAAATCAAAAAAGGAATCAGGTCAAATTTTATTTTATACACCTCTGACGGTGTGCGCATATGTATGTATGATTTATGCTGACATTATTTATAAGGATATTCAACTTCTGAAATAAATCTAATAAATCTATGAAAATTTGCCCGGAGATACTTATAACTTATACTGAATACTAAAAGACGCAATGCAGCGAATTTTAAACTTTCATATCAGATCGTTGTTATTTTATTCTCCATTTTGTATTTCGCTAAGATCCTTCCCTTTTCTTTGCAGCGAAAGCACGAGCGCTTGCAATGCGAGGAGATTAGCACATTGTTGATCCTGAATAACAAGCTGTGCAAAAACTGCCACGCTTTGAACAGCTCTAGAACTATTTTGTGGCCATTACAATAAAAAAAACACGACATGTTTATCACCGAATTCAAATTCCTTAACCTATGAAATGATCTATCCATTACAAGCTGCATTCATGTTAAATGTTCTAGGATTACATTTTTTTATGAGGTTGGTATACTAAATTTTTAAATGATATTAACCGTCATTAAGACCTGACACTCCGAACATCATCATCTCATCATCAGGTGGGCCGTGTGCTTGTCTGCCACCTAAGTGGTATAAAAAAAAACATAAATTATTTCCCTGGTCGGAGTTTCAATATCACAGATATTTAAAATTTAATTGGAAGAAGAAAAAGGGTATAGGAAAGAAATTAAAATTCATGTCATTTTTGAGAAAGTTAAGTACTACGAAAACAAAAATTATGCATATTTGTTACACCTGTTTTTTCTTCAAGTATCTTTGTTTTACTGTAATAAGTTTTTATTGGTAGTAAAATATTATTTTACGATACTCCTTCAGTACTTTATTCGTTTCTGTTCGGGGTGTTTACTTAATTCGGTGTTTGAGTGCCGGCATCGGATCGTTTCGGCCGAAAAGAAAATGAATAATCAAGGGTTCTTATTTTATGTTTGTTTCTAATGTGTTTTAAATGATTGTTTTTGGTTTACTGGCCTATAAACATTAAGTATTTCCTATTCGAATGTTTTATCGGCAGATAAAACCATCAAACCACTTAGTATTTTATTTAACAAAAAATTAAAGTATGCTGTATTTAAAGTGTATCCGCTGTGGAGATAAAACAAATATTGAAATTCAAAAGGCTTTGCTGTATTTTATAATCAGTTGTCATTGGATAGTAGCCAACTATGTCAAAAATGCAGTGACAGTATCGAGAAGAAATATGACACGCATACCCTGCCTACTTCACATATCCACTTGTTTTTTTTCCATGGCAGGACCATGAAATGTACTAATGTTTCAAGTGAAAAACACCTACCGCGGTAGCCTAGTGGTATGGGTAATGGACTGCTGAGATGAGGTCTCGAGTTCGATCCCAGGTTTACCATAGCACACACCAATGACTTTTCGATGCTTTTCGAAGTTATGTGTGTATTTATCGCCCGGTTAATGGCCATAGGCTCGCCATCTATTACATAGGGACCTAAACATAAACTGGCGAAATGTGGGTGCTAGCAACTCTGGGATTAAGGAGTGAGTTTATGTTATGTTAATCAAAACAAATTGTTTACTAGTAATGCAATTTATTATTAACGGTTGTATGTGTGAGTTTGGCAACATCGGATCGGCTACTGAATCTGTCGTGTCATATTTCTACTAGCTTTTTTTGTTCGTGGGCGGGACAATTGAAGTGGAGAGTTTCGTTTAAAATAAAGCAATCGATTCATCGTTGAAACTTACATATTCTACATACACAGCATTAAAGTCTCACATAGGTAATCATTACATACAATTATTGAATAACAAGCACACATAACTTTGTGTACTTAATTGTACCAATATTATTACAAATATGCGCTGCGGTTACCCTTAATTAGAGTAACATTTATCAGTTAATTTTGGGCGTTTATTAAATAGCAGTGAATTAATTATGAACAACATTGTTTTATAAAATATCAGTAACTACATGAACTAGTACTGTACAATTTGTAACAATTTAGAGTGAAGAGCGAAAGTATATATTCTCTGAGCCTATTCCCAACTGTTGGGTCGGCTTTCTAGTCTAACTAAGATGCGAACCTCGATGTTTTCCATGAAGCGACTGCCATCGGTCCTCCACAATCAAATTGTTCAATATCGATTTTTTGTAGTTAGGTTAGTCGGACTTTTGAGGGCTCCATATTATACAAAAGATTATACCTAGATCTTAAGATGTCCAGCTACTTTTGTAACCCACAGTATGTATGCCAATGTGATGGATATCATTCAACCCGTCTGTATATAGTGCGGCAGTTTTTTTTACCAAAGAGTCACTTCTGTTTCCCGTTTTATCTCTCGCTTAGCGTTTTACTATAGTAGTAATGACCTCTCTCATTAACCTTATTTAAAAGCAGCGAATGTACAATCGTGTGCTCCATCGTCAAAAGCTTTGCCGTAGTAATTCGTCGCACGCAGTTAATTATTCAGCCGCATGAAGGCACCTTTGTTATTCAAATTAAGATGCTCGTTGCAAGTCGCATGTTACAGTAGCTCAGTACCAACCGTACCTTATGCAGGCTAGTTAGTGCTGGGAAGTATACGGCGTGGTTTGGTCCGGTTAACGTGTGCGATTATACTTACATACATACACAGGTGGGAAGTAATTTCAGTTTCATCTGTGTTGAAATAAAATTATTTAGATGCAGCTGCTGTGTTGCAACTAGCTCAGCGATGAAGATAATTATTTTGCTTCAGAATAGGAGTTAGGAGTAGATATATGTACTCTTTATGAGCTTCTAATAAATAATAATAAATATTCTAGGTAGTCCTGTGTCGATCGATCAATCTTCGCGAACCGGGTCGATCGCGACCCGTCAACAAAATGATCGAATCAAAAGACTCGATCGTTTGGCGGGTCGCGAGTCTTCATTATCACGATTTCATTCCTCAATCAGGTTCCCGAGGTTTAAAATGCCAATTTATTGGAATCGTACCTATTAGGCTAGATTAGGATAATGTTTGTCTATATTTGTCGATATTTACACGAAATTAGAATCTGTTTATGGTTGGAAACCCGCTCATAAAATTAAATAATGATGATCATTTTACAAATAAATAATATGTCGATTTGATAGGAATATATTAAGATCTAAGGAATTCATAAAGTTACCTACTAGTTTTTATCGCAATCGCTCAATGTTTCTTTTATAGACCTGCAAGCCTTTTATTTCTAGAAAATAATTTAGATATAGTATAATAGGTACCAAGGTAAACAATACGGCCTACGAATTCATTGTTATTATCCTACACGTCTCGTTCATCGATCGTGAACCGCGAAGAACCAAACGATCGACGGGTCGCGAAACGATCGAATCACTTCGAGATCGATGATTGACTCACTCGTATGTCGCTCGCGACCCGATCATTTTGATTCGATCAATCGCGATTGACACAGGACTAATTCTAGGACAATTTACACAAAGTCATCTATACCCATGGTAAGCATAGTTTAACTAGCTTGTGTAATGGGTTCTAGAATGCGGATAAACATACTTAGATACTTTTTTTTGTAAATACATACATATTATACATAGAAACACCCAGACCAATGCAAACATTCATATTCATGCATACAAATATTTGCACTGAGTGGGAATCGAACCCACGTCTCCTACGTAGCAGTCGCGTTCACTACCGCCACGCCACGGAGGTTGTCAGATGAGGTTGTTCTGTAGGTATATAGGTTAATAATCAACTTCAACTACCATATCAATTGAAGAATTCAATGAATGCAGGTCTAATAAACACAATCCTTTGATTACGAGCACTTATTGCTTTTAGGTAATTACGCATCAGATGCGAAGTGAACAGTGCAATTGAGCACCAAAATGGCTCGACCGCATTGGGCTCCCTAATTAGCGCATGTGTGTAACACAGTTTGATATCGAAACCGAATGTTATTTAGTTTAGTGCATATTCTCATTAGTATTTAAAACTATACCTAGATACAGTGACACGTATTATTTATTTATAATATGTATTTTATTTATTGAAAAAATAGAATAAAAAATTAAAAAAGCCCCGGAACATCTCGAAAAATTTAAAAGTTCTCTGAGCCTATTCCTAACTCAGTTGGGGTCTACTTTCTAGTCTAACTAAGATGCGGCTGAACTTCGATGTTTTCCGTGAAGTGACTGCCATCGGACCTTCACAACCAAATTGGCGATATCAAAGTTCTGTAGTTAGGCTAGACGGACTTTTGAGAGCTCGAACTACCCATAACGACTGCCATAGATGTACACGTATGGCACCGGAACCGGCGGCTAAATGTACTCGCATGACCAGACCAGTGCAAATAGCCATATTTATGCATACTTACAAATATTTGCACTGACGGGGAGCGTTACGCTGTGTTATTTATTTCATATACAGTATAACATACTGAACATACGTAGGTAATAAACATCAAAATACACCACAAGTGCCAGGGAAATTGCAACAAGAGATTTTTGTGGACTCCACAATGTTCTTACAAAAATGAGCAGTTGAAATTTACAACGAATTGTCCTCAACTATCTTTTCAACACGAAATTGAATTTGAATTCTACTTTACTGAAAACAGAAATGGAATCAACGAAAAATAAATAAACAGTGTTCGCAAAGATTCGAGTAAGATATCAAATACCGCTTAATGAGCATGGTAAGTGATAGGTACTTGATTTCACTAATGCCTTAGCGAACGGATATTTATTTAAGTTAAAATAACTCGCTGTTATCCGATTCAATAACACTCGTCCTAAACATACTTTCAGAGAGAATTAAAACCACTAACCTAACGAAAACAGTAACCCTACCATCGATTTTGTTTACTGTTATTTTTTGTATCAATCAATTACCCTATCTTAGTTTATTGCTGGTTATAGGCCACTTCCAATGCCACGAAGCTTTTGCCTACTGAGTTCTGGTTACCCTACCATATAGAAAAGAAAGAAGAAGAAAAGCGGGGAGGAAGGGGAAGGGGAGAGGGGAGAAGGTTAAGAGAATGTATGAGGTGTCTGTGCATAAGAAAAGAAGGGTTACTTGGTCTTCCCACTGCGACACAAAACATCTCCAGTAAGCTCTGGCTGCCCTACTCACCAACGGAAACACAACACAAGGTTATTATTAGCCGCGGTATTCTGTAAGGTGGAGATGCTTCCCTAGTCGGACTGCTCAATTAAGACGGGAGATAACATCAAGAAAATTTTTGTTTTTTTTTTATTTATGGCACGTCAATTTGACTTCACCTCGCCTGATGTGAAGCTGAAGGCAAAGTCTCATGAAAGAGGGTCACCATTGCAAACACGTTCAGTGCTACAATGGTGGCGCTCAGCTTGACGGCCTCATCAGATGCTTTTTCACGCCCTGCTTAAAGGACCCGGGACTGTAGGAAGAAGGAAACACGTTATATTTGTATCGGACTTGTATCGATTCATAATTTTTATAAACCCTGTATTTACAGGGTATGTGTATAATGTGTGTTTACACATTCTACTTTGTAAGAAAATAAACTTACTTGAAATTAATAAAAAGTTTTCCTACACACTACCTTCCATATGGCTATACGACTGTGAATACGAACAATTGTAGAAGTCTGTATTAAACTGGAATTATGCAGGAGTGAGGCATCTAATACCGTTAGTAAGTGTATCAGGACTTCTGGTAAGGAGGCTTGCAGCATGCACTGGCTAACTTTACTCCAAGAGGTATATATGGACGTGGATGAATGGATATGGTAATAAATTGGGATATTATTGAAGTAAACGGCTGTCCTGGCATGGTATAATTGAGAATAATTATTGCTAGAGCTGGGGTACGCTCAATCAAAGACGAATGATTCATGTAAAACGGGACAAAGCACACAATTTGCTTATCAGTGAACTTTCCCATAATATTTTTATTGTGATGAATTTCCGCCATGAAGCATCTACTTTTTAGTCAATATTGGGCAATGTGGGCCAACGTACCTTGAGTTTGAGACCAAGACTTGCAGTTTTTCGAGCAACATTTAACGTTTACTTAAAATAATTGATTATGTGATTTTATTTGCACCATTGGCTAGGACCATCAATGGTGCAGACGGTACATATTAGTTTCATATGCACCATTAATTTAAAATTTTAGACAATATATCTAATATAAGAAAACTTAATCCTTAAATACTTATGAATGGTTAGCAAGTGGCTCATACAAATTTCTATAAATTCAATGACAGTTTCAAACAACCGCATTAGTTGTTTCGCACTTCCATCGACACAGACCACACAGTCCGAAGTAAAGTAGTCTATCGGTCCGCGCTAAGTGAATAGTTGGCGACTAAGTTGTCCTAAGTCCGTTAAGTAAACCAACCCGGGGCTAAGTCTGGCCTAGCCGCAGTGTATGCCGTGATACCTCACTCTTGAAGTAGTTAACTTAAGATATGAGATATTAGGTGCTATTTAAGTAAGTAGTTCAATTTTATATTTGAGATTATTTTAGTGCAGAAAATTCGTAAACGAACGAATGCTGCTACGAGTGCTACGCAATAGGCGTGGGTTCGATACCCGAAGCAAATGTTTGTTGCATGAATATGGCTATTTGCACTGGTCTGGTCATGCTTCGGAGAGCACGTTCACGTTGGTCCCGGTTGTCATACGATTATATCTATGGCAGTCGTTATGGGTAGATGTAGTCTTCAAAAACTAGCCTAACTACAGAACTTCGATATCGTGAATCTGGTTGTGGAGGTCCAATGGCAGCTGCACGGAATATATAAAAGTTTCAAAAGTGAAAACTGAGTTGGGAATAGGCTCAGATAATGATGTGGAGACGAACTCATTGGTCTTCGAAAAGTCGTCCCCCATGTGATAATAAATAGTTGTAGTTTCGTCCCATATATATGTACCTATTAGTCCCCTCGTACGATACTAGATGGTAGGGTGTTATCTTTGCTTAAGGTTCACTATTTCTCTTCGTTTCGGGTGTTTGTTCTCGCTGCATAAAAGGGTTGAAAATGATTTGACATTCATTGTTATTCTGTCAATATATATAATTTAAATACAATAATATATTACCGGATGACGCCAAGTTGCCGAATGTGAGCCGATCTTTCACTGTTGAATTTAATCGGCATTAAATATTTGAAATTTAGGACACGTCACACGTTAGTAAGCTGAAGACAAAGTCTTATATTCATTATTTATTTAATAATTTATTTATTTATTTATTTATTTATTTATTTATTTATTTATTCATTTATTTATTTATTTATTTATTTATTTATTTATTTATTTATTCATTTATTTATTTATTTATTTATTTATTTATTTATTTATTTATTTATTTATTTATTTATTTATTTATTTATTTATTTATTTATTTATTTATTTATTTATTTATTTATTTATTTATTTATTTATTTATTTATTTATTTATTTATTTATTTAATAATAATAATATAATAATATATGTCTTTATTGTACACCAAGGATGAAATTATACAGTACCTACAGAGAAATGTTTGCATATGGTAAATACAATTGGCGGCCTTATCGCTCTGCGGCAATCTCTTACAGGCAACCTTAGGATGGATTGAGAAAGTAGGAGAAAAGTGTTTCTGGGGAGGTTGGTGTACCTTTTTTTGGTGTTTATTGATTATTATATCGTATTTATGATAAATAAATTAGTAGTACAGTATACAGCAATACTTTCTTCTCCTTACAGCGTGTATCGATGTATCGAACATTGTATTTGATGTATATACTAATATAATAGTTCATTTCCTTATTAACCGCTCCAACTAAGCGAAATACTAGGAAATTAGGTTTGCATTTGTTATGTTAGCGCACCGAGATAATTGATACCAATGAGTTTCTGTTGCTACAGAAGAATATAGAAAAATTCTAGGTATAGATATTATCGTTGATGGGAACACAAAGTTTTATAGAATAAATTGTGAGAAAGGTATAAAGCACCACTTTGCAACAAAAAGTGGTAAACCATTCTTTACAGTCCATAGAGTAATAGTCTCGCACTAGATCAGTGATTTGGTAACAATGTTAAAATACGTATTACATAACATAACACAAACTCACGCCTATATCCCCGAAAGGCAGGCGGAGGTGCTGGCACCCACATTTCGCCACTTTAAGTTTAGGTCCCAATGTGTGTGGTGGCGGGCTTAATTGGCATTAACCAGGCACTTATAAACCTGTGATAAATAACCACTTCGAAAAGCATCGAAAAGTCGTTGGTGTGTAAAACCCGAGACCTCGTCTCAGCAGTCCATTACCCACACCATTAGGCTACCGCGGATATGATTACAAAATAAGTTTTAAAAAATTTATAAAATTCGCGCTGAGGCAAAACATTTATATGGGTTCTCCAAGAAGGGCATTGAAAGATTTCTACAGGGTATGTAGCAATGAATATGACGCATCTGGTGTTACAAACGTCCATAGGCCACGTTGACCACTTTTGATCAGGTGGAATGTGTGCTTGTTAGCCACCTAAGTGATTGACAATTTAACTACTCATGCAGAACAGTCACTGATAATTTATCAGTAATTTTCTTTATCAATAGAAGAAGAAAATTATTAAAGAAAATAAGTTTTCCATTCTATGTAGATAATAAAGACATAAGAAAACATGTCAGCCGGCAGCGAAGCTCCTATATTCTGAACAAATAGCCTCTTTATGATACCTAAGTGCATGTAGACGAGGCCGCAGGGCGCGGCGGTGGCTTGCGCTGCATTGAAATATCGCAGGCTTTCATTTCATTGTTTGAAGCTATCTACGAGCGCCTATACGCCATCGCCAGTAGGGCTACAATCATTTCCTATTGAAATATGGGACGCAGTATAAACTAAGTATAAATAGTGAAAAAAAAAATCTATCAATAAGTTAATACGTAAGGTTAACGGTAACAGAAGTATTAGTCAGGAACCACCAGGACACCTGGCACGTGTCCCTCACTTCAGTTCCAGTTGAGGTGCAAGTAGGTCTATAGAGGTTTCTGACTTGGAGAGGACACAATGGAGAGTGGACCAAGGGCGGACTGGTTCTCTGAACGTAGGCTTGAGGGTGACAGGTACGATGACTTGTCATCCAATCGCCCTTGTCTTAAGATTATTAAGTACCCCGGAATTAAGGTCCGAGTCAGCGTATAGTATTAGGTACACTGTCCAATTTCGACATTAACACCTCAACGACCGACGGGGTTCCTATAGGTTCGTGGGAATCTTCGTTCGCACAATATATAATATCAAATCGTGTAGCATAAAGTAATAGTTTCTTGTTTAGTCCCTGTCTTTTTAAACGAAGTCTTGCTTTGATAACAACTAGATAAGTGAGTTGTACTTTAAAAGTGCAGTGCGGCGTTGGTTCCAACACGGTTCAGATACAACTTCATTAATGAGATTGTTTACAACAAGAACAAGCTGGTGTGGCCTGACAACGTCTGTAGATTTGATTAGCCTTGTTATCAGTTCGTCACCTGGACTTTGGGTTAGCTATGTTTCATTTTGATTTAGTTTTTTGTGTATTAACTTCATGTTGTTCTTTAATGAATACAAAATAACTGACGGCGGACTTAATGCCAAATGTCATTATCGAACAGTCTGCCTCAGGGCAGTGTAGAAATACATTGAAGTAGGTACTCCAATTTGAATACAATAATAATACATACATCATAATATCAGATATCAAATGAAATACATAATATGCATACGATACGTACTTAGACCTTTACGAAAAAAAGTTTTCTGAAGCGTATGAACTGAATACGTGAGAACAAACGAAAAGAAATGGATGTTGAAATACCAGGACTAACACTAAAGAGGAAAATTACGTCTATAAAGAGGTTTATGTTTATAGTGATGTAGTAACAGTGCGCGTTGTATTGTTAAGAGTCTTAAAAATTTGCATTGAATTTAATCAGAGAAAGTAGGATTTGTACACTGATACATCCATTCTCTTTATAGGCAGCGTACTGAATCCAAGGGATATGTTGACTACTATTTCACCTCCGACATAAGGCCCAAAACGGCGTGCATTTTAGTCGGTTTGAGTCCGACATTACCTCCCCAACCGTCTCTGACGTAGGGTGATCCGTGGGCATTTTTTGCACAACCATATGAAACAGAAAAATACTATGGACATAACACAGAGGGTAATATTTGATTCCAATAATAATTAATGCGACCAATTTCACCTTCTCAGCATTCCTCGAAACACATCACCCAAAAAAAAACAATCACTCTTTTTGCAGAAAATCTCATTACACACTGTAGCCATTGTCACCCTAGTCCAGTTCAAAGTGATTCGCTTTTGTTCCGGCTGACGGCGCCGGCGAATGATTCCGCGTTAGTACAGTGATTGCTTTTTGACGTACCGAAGTTTCGGTTCGATGCCTGTGCGAATCCGATCGCGCATTACGGCCCGCGATCGCTTCCATATTCCACTATTTACAAATTGCTTGCTGTTATTGTTTGAACGATATTGTGTATCTTTGAGCATGTTACTCGGTTTGATGGGTAGCTGTCAATGTTTCTTTGATGGAACTTTTATGACTCAAGATTTTACAATAAGTATGCATACTATAAGGGCGGAGACAGACATGTTAGAATTAGAACTGATGATAAAAAACATTATATCCACTTTTGGGGCTGCATCCTAATCATTGTTAATTTGTTCAGTAAATACTTTGTTATAGTGTGTGTGGATAGAGATCCGCGATTATGATTAAATCTTATTAAATCAATAGTGTAATTAGTGTAGCCCTATTTTGGCATATAAAAAAGAAGTAAACATTTTGAGCAATGTTTTGAATGAAATTTTAATTGGAATTCAAATTAAGTATTTATTTTGTGAAATATAGGTTAAGAAATAGATTCACTGTTAAATTCATCGGGATATTTACCATGTTTGTTTATTTTGTTGAATAATCGATATTTCGGCACTGTTGCAACAAAACAAACAAACATGGTAAATATCCCGATGAATTTAACAGTGAATGTGTAAATGACCATGTCAATCTAAAATCATACATAAGAAATAGATGTTATATTGTAGATCCGCCAAGAGCATACTTAGTTATTGAGTCAAAGAGAAAAATACATGCACAATTGAAATATATCAATATTAAATAAACATATCCAATAAAAATATCAAAATACTAGCCTAGTGAAGGTATAATAAAATCGTAGTACCTATCAACTATTTATTTGGTACTTCACTGACCATGTAAACCCTTTTCTTCCTGAAACCCAATGTTGAGCAAAATATCTTCATAATGAGCAATCAAAGTGCCAATCAGATTTTAAAGTAATATTTATATATTTGCATTCCACAGTTAAACCAGTTGAGTACAAATACGTACGAATTGCCCAACACAGTACACAGAGTTTGCAGCTACACTTAACAATAGGACATTTTATTTAAATCGTGTGCCAATACCCGGTTACTACGTATTCCTGTTACGACACTTGCAAATCTCCCAGGATAAGTTAAATTCGTTACAACTGCAGGAGGACTTCGCTTGGCAGTTGTTGGAGATGCTACCTGTCTGCAGTTTTATACAAGTTGTGTTTTATTATCCAGAAAGTTATACTGATATTAAAATTATGAAAATACCTGCACTAATAATTGTGTACAAGTGTGCTCAATATCACTATTTAAAGAAATAAATTGTGAAGTATAGATGGTAAAAATATTGTAAAAAAGGTCCAAAATATAAGCAGAGGTCGGCCCAAAAAAGATGGATGGATTGTGTGATAGATTATAATATTATGTCAAAGAAGGAAGTGACTGAGGAAATTACATCTGATAGGAATATATGGAGGAGAATGACATGTTGCGACGACCCCAAGTAATTGGGACAAGGGCAGGGAGATTTCTCAAGAAACAATCTTTATCAGATAATTTAACAAATATAAGTAGAAGCTTATGTTTATTAGTGGTAGTTAGTTGGCATGAGCGCTCATTACACAGAGTAAAAAAGGTTACCAAAAAGCAATATCAGATAAATCTCAACGTGTATGAGTTTTTAATAAAAACGTCTATGCACGTAACTGCAATACTTCGATTTCACCAATAGGTTCTGGCGGTCAGATGGCAGTCTCGATATCGATAGATAGCGGTCAGGCACAGACCGGAAAGCTTGGGATGCGACAGGCATAACCGCTAGGATGAAAATAAAATAGAACATTATGACACAGAACCTAATATGCATTAACAGTCAGCATTTTACTTCAAAGCTATAGACATGAGGTACCAACTCAAAACTAAAATTTCTTCATAATCATCATTTCATCCATAGAAGGTCCACTGCTGAACATAGACTCCCCCATTGATCTCCAATCCAGATGGTTGAAGAGGGTCTATAACCAACGAGTACCCGCGACACTTACTTTGCCGTCCATACATCTCGTATACGGCCGTCCGACGCCTCTTTTATAAGTACGTGGTCTTCTGTTCTTTTTGCTATGTGCCAGCTGTGTCTGCAACGTTCGTCGGTTATGCTCTTTCCGTAGCTCGCTGTGTGACCATGAGCTTTCTTATAAGGCCCAAAGTGGACATGGACCCTCCATGTCTCGGCGCCGTAAGTCACCGCTGCGAACATGTACGATTTTGAAATCCATCATTGTATAATTTCAGAACTGCAATTAAACAGAAAATATTTGCATTCTACTACAGTCAGATAGTGTCTATTTCCTTTAGACTAATGCATGTGCAATATGTGCATTTGCAACTATGAGCACTAGACTAATAAACTGGGAGACAAAACAAACGTATTAGAACAAAAGCTTGCATGATAACGACTCAAAATTTGCAGTACAATTTGAATACATTTAACCAAAGTTCTACTTCTACCAGTCTATCATGAATAAAACAAACGTCAACAAATTCGTTTGCACACATTGAGACAGCGACAAGGTAAAGTATTTGCAGAGCTATGGCGTGCAACAAAGCATGTGGCGGTGCAACGTCTGGATCGGGTTTACTGCGGAATGTACCATGTTTGCCTACTAAATCCCTGCTTTGAGCTGCGCATGTTTACTGAAAAATTCAAGCGAGATTTGGAGCACGTCTAGATACGCCGAAGCAAACCAAAGCAAGTACAGGCATGCCGGCTTGAGTGAATGTTCGAGCTTATTGAGCTGAAATACATTGTAGCTTTGCCTTTGAGGTAGCAAGATTAATAAAACTCCAAGTTAAATGTGGCATTTATTGTTTGTGTTTATTGTTTCGGTGCATTTTATTTGGAAATTTTTTGACCACTAAAAAAAGTAAAAACAAGCTCACAACCCGTCACCGTGGCCCGAGAACGTTTGCAACACCAGACGCGGCACATTCATTTTACTAACCCAGTAGAAACCTCCTAATGCCTGTCTTGAAAACCAACTTCAACAAATGAACGTGTCTTTTTTCATTGGCAAAGACGTTGCGATTTATGAATGCGCTATATGAGTAAATATATCTAAACAATAAATTAATTCAAGTCTGTCGAGTTGATCTGGTGATAGAGTGATGATGTGGTTCAACTAGTAGAACCTATGGAACTGGTTTTCAATATGTGTACCGAGTTCCACTAACCAGTCTCATTAACACTCAATCAACAGTACAAACTCTAGTAAATTTGGGTTCATTTGAATTCTTATAAATATAGCGGTACTTTTCGTAAATAGCGTGTGTTTTCATAATAATTATAATAATAATAATAATAATAATAATAACTTTAT
Organism: Pelosia muscerda; assembly: GCA_963691645.1. NCBI lineage: Eukaryota > Metazoa > Arthropoda > Insecta > Lepidoptera > Erebidae > Pelosia > Pelosia muscerda. Next base: position 727,733 of record OY829114.1, on the reverse strand, counting down.
TTGCATGAAAGATGTACATAGTTGATACTTGATTTATCCCAACAGTTTTACACAGTAAAAATGGGTACCAAAGTAATTGTCTCTTACATTGGGCTTAATTTGTACAGGAGCATATAATTTAGTGCGTTTTTCACCAGCCAAACCGACCGTGCCTAGGCCGGCTGGACAAGACTAGGCTAGTATGACATATTCCTATCAAATAGGTGCATTAATTTATAAGATCGCTAATAGTCCAGCAGATACTAAGCCCGGCCCCTCTCACTGGCAAACATCGCACATTAGATTCACCGGCCCCAAACTGAGACGAGCTCGTATCTTGGGACTCGGTGGCTCGCCGCTTTAAATGTCCTATGCTATTATTTACCTCAAACTTTGCTAAGATTTTATTTTAAATCAGACGGTACCAATACATGTGTGGGCAGATGCGACACAAATGCGCCATGTATGTACATATGTATCTTTTACTATATAAAATTTTGTACTACTCAACAATCTTTATGAGGGTTTCTGTTTCATCGTAGCTCAGTAACTGTAACCAATCTCTCAATCTCTCCTTAAAGTCGTGTTTGTTTAATTTGTACAGCGAGACCTTTCTGCCGATTTTATTGTAAAGTCTAGTACTCAGAATTTCATATTGGCGAGTTGCAAAAGATGTTCTGCAGGGTACGGGGGAGTACACAAGAGCACCACGTCTTCTCACTAGTTTTTCCGAATCTACAGGCGCCTGTGAGTGTCGACGAAGCATAGCGCGAAGTATAAATAGTTGTCGCACTGTTAGAACCTGGCAATCCCTATACAATTGAGTAGTTGAGTAAAGACGCGGTTTGAAGTGCATTATTTTAAGAAGAGCTCTTTGCGCTCTCTCAAGTTTCAACAATACTGTCTTATGTGTTCCTCCCCATGCTGGAATACAGTAACTAATAATTGTCTGGCATAAGGCAACATAGACCATATGTACTATCGATACATCTGCAGACGAACGTAGATTTTTGAAGATGTAAAGTAGTCTTCTGACACGCCCTGAAAGGGTCTCTACCTGAGGACGCCAATCCAGCTGTTCATCAATTAGAACACCAAGGTATTTCAAACTGACGACATTAGTTAGTTGAGGACAGGAGCACGATGTTGTTGTATTGACACAATTATGGGCAGTAACAGATAGTGTTTCAATTTCTGGCCTACGCGAGTTGGGAAGATAAAAACGTAAAAATTTTGTCTTCGCTAAGTTAATTGTGAGTAAATTTGATGACAACCATGACATTACTTCTCTTAGGTTACTCTCGGCCCGAGTCTTTGCTTCTTCCCAGGTTTTTCCATGTATCAACAGAGCTGTATCGTCCGCATAGGTGAAAATCTGACAGTTCGGCAGCTTCATTTTGCACAGGTCATTCAAGTAGATCAAAAACAACGTAGGGCCAAGGATACTCCCTTGTGGGACGCCATATTTAATCTCTTCTTCATCACTTATCACTGAATCCACTCTAGTTGCCTGTGTACGGCCATTCAAATAATCTGTGAAAATTTTCAAAGCCATACCACGAATCCCAATGAGCTCTAACTTTGATATTAGAATGGGTACAGAGACCGTATCGAAGGCCTTGGATATATCCAGGAAGACGCCATAACACTTGTATTTGGAATCCATTTTGTTAGCTACCGCTGTACTTAGATTCGTAACGGCGTCCTCCGTTGATACACCCGACCTAAATCCGTACTGGTTTTCTGAAATAATATTGAATTTTGATAGGTATTTGGTTAGACAGTTATTGAGAATCCTCTCCAATATTTTGGATAATGCACTCAATACCGAAATAGGTCTATAGTTCGTAAGGCGATCTCTGTCCCCACTCTTATAAATAGGAGTTACAATAGCTTTTTTTAAGCTCCTCGGGAAGACCCCAGTGCCAATCGAGATATTGCAAATATGAGCAATCGGTGGAGTTAGGATATCCCGTGAAAGTTTAAGTACTAAGGCCGGTATATTGTCCCAGCCAGATGCACAAGTACCTCGAAGCGAGCCAATAATATGACGAACTTGATCCGGACTTACTGGTATAATGCCAAGTGAGTTGCATGGAGAAGTACTTGAACTGACTTGGCGCGTTGAGCTGTCAGGTGGGACAAGCTTTGAGGCAAGATCTTTTCCAATGTTAACAAAGTAACTATTGACACTATTTATTGACAATTTTGCATCAGCTGACAGTCCCAACAGTTCAATTGCTGGTTGCGAAAAATTCTTTCTACCAGAGACAGAGTTAATAGCCTCCCACATTGCTTTTGGATTTTGTTGCGCGTTGCTAAATTGCTCTTTTTCATATTGTAATTTTAACTTTTTTAATAGGAAATGACAGAAATTCCTATATCTCTTGTATGTTGTGGAAAGTATAACATTATCTGCATTTTTCCGGAGCTTGGAATGCATCCTATCCCGATTTTGAATGCAACGAAGCAGTCCGTCCGTGATCCAAGGTTTTATGATGCGACGTCGCCTACTGACTGTTTTTTGTGTTGTATGCTTGGCTACTATCTCTCCAATTGTCGAAATAAGTTTATCAGTAGCACTATTTGCATCGGTTTCGTCGAGGACCGCCTCAAAATCACTCTCGTCAATGTCATTTTTAATGGATGCGTAGTCTAGATACGTTATTAACTTTTTGGAGCTTAGATATAAATTTTTACGTAGTTTGAAGTATACTATTACTGGCAAGTGATCCGTCACGTGGGTGTTCAGCACTATAACTGTTGCAGTAGCATTAACTTTTAGCATGGCATGATCTAGGCAATTCCCAAATCGGGTAGGAAATACGTGTGCAGGTAGCAATCCAAGCGAAGCCGTCAGTAACAGGTAATTGTACGCATTGCGATCTGTGTTATCTAACTCCTTAATGTCAATATTGATATCTCCCATTAAAGCAATATTTTCATACGTCTGTAGCGAACTCATCAGTGTTTGAAGACTGTAATAAAATGGGGTTAAGTCTATGTAAGAAGGCGATCTGTAGATTCCAATTATAGCTGCACCACCCACTTTGCATACGAGACAGTTGGCGTCCAAGAAAGATGGTTCGGATATAGTACATGACAATCCATTTTTTACATACATTACGACTCCATCATTTTGGATAGGGTTGTTAGCAGTAGAGTGAGATGAGTAACCGTCTAGGAACGGCGGCGGTCCACCTGAATCCCGCAGTCGGCACTCGGAAAGAATTATAATGTCGAAATCTGACTTAATTTCGGATAGTACAGACACAAATTGGTACAGATTTTTATATATACTTCTGATATTTAGGTGTACGATTTTAAGATTAGTATTAGGATTCCCAATAAGCTCACCACACTGTTTTGGTTCGCAATAGTGGAAATTTGCCACCTTGAAATTGTCTATATCATCAGCAACAGTAAGAATTCCATCAATCATTTCAAATTAAATTATAAACATCAAGTAGAGAAGCAATCCGTGCAACACGGCAACAAATGGGTACAGACAGTGATGGGAAAACAAAATGATAACCCTTCACCCTCTAGTTGCACATAGAAGCAAATGTCAATCCGGGCATTGGTCTCGCTGGAGCAGTGCATCGTAGCAAGTATTTCTACAGTGGGCCGCAATTGGTTACAGTTAAGTTGAGCAGTGTACGTGTATGATAGTATCTTATTAAAGTACTTTAGTAGTATTATTAAAATTTCAGTGTTAATAATGATAAATGAAGTGTAAAATAACTTATAGTGAACTAATACAAAAACAGGAGATAGTCACATTTTTGTTTCCAAATTTAGTAGACACTGTTCTGTTTTAATAGTGTAAGCTTCCTTGGCATCGGGATCCTTTCGCAGGAGAATTTTTCCGTTAGATATCCAGCAGAAGTTGAAATTATTGCGTTTAGCAAAGTTGCGGGCAAGATGAAAAAGACGCTTAAAAGTTGGGGAAAGGTATTCGTCTATATAGACCGGTCTTCGCTCGCCTGGTATTCCAAAATTTTCTGTGTGTAGTTTCTCTTCTAGATTACGTTTTTTGTTATAGTTGCGCATAGCCGCAAGCAGGTTGTTTTTGACAAATACATTAGAAAACTCAATAAATATTGGTCGTGGGTGACCTGATTTCCCAGGTAATCGGTAAATGTCACGAATGTTACTAGCAGATACCTCTATATGTACCAATTGCCCCAGGCGCGCAGCAATCTGCAGCAGGTCGTCCGTGTTCTCTTTAGATTTTAGCGGCACGTTTCGTATTTCTATTGCGGATGGGCGACACCTCTGCTGCAGATCCTGTAGTCTTGTTTCGAGTTTACTGATATAATCCTTACTATCTCGGTGTTCCCGTTCCAATAGTGATATCTTTATCAATATGTCTTCATAATCCTTATTCATAGACACCATAGACTTCTCAATATCGGCATTGGTTTGTTGAATGTTTTGACATTGTATCTTGAGTTGGGCGACATCAGTAACCAACTGAGATAAGGTATCTCTCTGCTCCGATTTCCACTCTTCCAACATCAGCAACAGATCATTCCTGAAGTTGACTAAAAACGCCTTTGAGGGGTCGTGTTCATCAGAGGGCGAGCCAAAGATACGCGGACGCTTGTGTCGGGAGTTTATGTTTTGATCTAACTCACCCTGTTCGTTCACCGTCGCAGTTAAGTCTGTGTCAATTTTTGAAGATAAACCTTTGCCCGATCTTGACTGGTTTTGTGTTTCATTCTTTTTGCACTTCTGTCCTGACGGGGGCGAACGTTGTACTTTTGGCATTTTAAGCGTGTTGTATGTTAGCAGTACACACCGGTGTATCTTGAACAAAACACGCGTAGCCGATGTCGAGTGATCGTAAATAGTCGCGTAGCTGGTTAAGGCGCGTAGCACTAACACGTAGCTCGTAGCCGAGACGAAGCAGTGACGTCGTCCGCCCGTAGCACACACCTTGATATTTCGTCGTGGACACAACGCTTAGCGGTGGCGCGTCTTGTTCGGCACCCGACTTGCGATTCTAGGGGCGGCAGTTCGAATCTCAGTGGCGGTCGATCACCAACCAAAACACTTTTTCGAATTAGAAACACAGAAATATCATCCGTTTCACTCTAGTTACACCCACTGGGTGGGACTATTCCGTTTAAGCACCACAAGAGCAACAAGGAATCGAAAATTTACTTGCCAACCAATCACGAATTTAATACAAGGATTTTTAATCTGATTGTGTTAATAAAGTTGCACGCGTCCACTGTTAGTCGTAGGTGAGAGGCGAATGAAATTAGAATATTAGTTGAAGGGTTAAGACTGAATTATAAATAAACATCAAAGCGAGAAAATGAATTAATTAAAGCTCAGTATTTCGTGGAAAAGAAGGAACCATGTTGATTCTCGGTATTTGGTAAGCTTTGATAATTACTTAATTTTACGTCTTGGGCAAAGTAAAACCAACTTCAAAATTTAATCTCTGATATTTAAATCACAAGGAAATAGGTCATATTTATTTTATTTTTTCCTGAAAGATCCAGAAAAATATTTGTTTTCAAATTAAGGCAAATAGTAATAGTGTCAGTGAACCGACCATATATGAAAAATTCTAATGGCATGATATCGGTTTCAAGATTCTATTTATATTTTTTTAATGTGTGTAAGAAATATTATCAACAGCCTAGATCACCAATAGATCTTAATTCTTTTTACATGCACAGCACAGCAACAGTCTTGATTATAGATGTTTAAATATACAAACAAATAAGTACAAATAGGGTAGGCAGCGCGTGTGTGACGCCTCTGGTGTTGCAAACGTCCATAGGCCACGGTGACCGCTTTCCATCAGGTGGGCCGTGTGCTTGTCTGCCACCTAAGTGGTATAAAAAAAAAAAAAAAAAAGTACTCACAAACCATATCTGAAGCTAACTATTTTTTATTGTTGTTTTATATTTGCTACAGTCTTGGGTTTTAATTGTGTGTTTTTTCATATTGCAATCATTGTAATTAAGTGACGTGATGAATAAAAAAATATTAGTATTATATTTCATTTTAAGGCATAGAATTTAATGAAGGTGAGATTGTAGTGCCATATGTATGACTGAACTACCTTGCTACAGGCCCGTCAACAGATACATGAGATATTACAAAGTAAGTACGTACGTACAAATTGCCAAGAATTATCGAAGGAGGCACCGTATAAAAACTTACCTACTACAAAATGTTTATAAAACAGAAAACCCTTCTAAACACGGTAGAACTGTAGATCTCGTTTTAAATGTATTTAAAGCAGATTTAAACTATAATTGAAGCGATAAACAGAACAAATATAATTGAAGCGATACACCGTCACTGTACATTCCAACGCCGATGAATATTCAAAAAGCTTTTACGCTGCCGTTATCTTGCGAAGAGCGTACTCCATATCAATTAGTGATGTCATTACACCGCAAAACGCGAAATGTCTGCATAATATTTTTAGTTTAGCTGCGGCATGATGAATGGGATACGTGTACATTATGTGTTATTGAATATGTATTAACCCCAACCTAAGAAGGGATCTCAGGTTTACAATCAACGCGGGTTACAAATGTTGAGATAATTATGTCCATATTATGTTATGTATACTGTAAGAAATTACTATTACGACGAAAACAACTATTAAATTAGTTCTGGATGCTTTAAGGGTGGTGTGCAATGCAACAATCGTGTAGTTATTGCACCGTCTTGTACTTCAAAAATGTAGCAAGTGTAACATATTTAGTGTTGCACATATCCTTAAGCTACTGATGGGAAGTGGTAACGCCTTCACATCACAAGCACATACTTAATACCATCTTATACTACTTAGTAGTATAGGAAAAACTATGAGTAAATAAACTAGATCGTCCAATAACTTCTTATTGTCTATGAACGCTATAAAGGTGGCACAGACTTCCATTCTAGTGCGTTAGTCATAAAATTTGACGATGTCGTGAGTGGCGTTCGTGTCACTTGCGGTAATAACATTTGGATGACATGCCGCCGAAACATGGGTCATATTATTATTGCACCGTGTGCGTTTGCACTAAGAGACTCTTCTGCTACGATAATGTGCAGAATCTGTTTAAGGATTTCTGCAGGAATGGTTAATTTGGATGACTTTGGTGGTCGCTTCATTAGCTATCACGAAAACACCCGTTCGAACTTATTTCTAGACCCTTTTGGACCTTTTTCAATATTATTTTATAGAGTTTCGTGAATATTTCGTTTTTAGTAGTTGACGTTAGAAAAACTGCAATAATAAATTACAGAATTAAGAAAATTACATCAGAGAGAACAGAGAGAACCTTCACATGGGTACATCAGATATCCCAGTTCTTACCCAAGGGTGACCAGACTTCGAGCGATTTTATTTGGTTCGGGTTCGGTCTCAACGTTAGCTCCGGCGAATTGGAGCCAGTGAAGGTTTTTACATGAAAAAAGGGGGTCTATTGTGATACATTCAAGTCTTTTGGCCCGCACGATACAAAAACTACATATACGTAAAATTTATCCATATAGCTACCATAATATAGCTAAAAATTTCCACCGGCAAGGTAAGTATAAGCCGGACTGATATCATATCTACTTTTTTATACACACTACCAGGTATCAGACGGCTCACATGATGGAAAGAAGTCACGGCAGTATATGAACGTTTGCAACACCACAAGTTACAAATTCGTGCTGCTGACCTTGAAAAAATTTTCTACTGAAGGGCATTAGAAAATTTCTACCCTAGATTTTAGTCGCTGTTGAAAATCACAGTAATCGATTGTCCGTAAATTTGGATCTTTCATAGTAGGCTGGGGGGTTGGATCTTTCACAGGTGGTTTATAAGAACAGTAGCACTAGCATGAACTCCTATCGAATTCGTAATGTAAAGGTTTCCAGAGAACGGAGCATTGTGATTGGCAGTCTGCCTCTTGTGAACCTGTATGCGTGTGTAACCCGCCAATGGCAATGTCCCGTTCTGTCGATACCTTTATATTACTAATTCGATAGTATTTCGTGCTAAGGCAACAGTCAGTGTGCGTAAATTATCTCCGGTAGATTCTGAACTCATATTAAATTAAAATTCTTGAAGGGCCTTTTCGAGTTTTTCCAAAGATAAAGGAGACATAAATAAAAAGAAATATACTTTAACCGGCGCTTTGGAATTTACAAGTCTTAATATTATAACGAACACTTGTAACCGGCGGCGGTGGCAGTCTTATATGTTATATCAGCGTTGGTTTCGTATATGTTTTTGAGAACATAACATGGTTATCATTTCAATTTTCGTGTTCCATTATATTTAATTATTTATACTGCTTTTTACATTCAAGCGGTAATCACGGTAACATCTAAAACTGGTCACTTTGCTACAAGTCTATCATCTTTACCATCATCATCATCATTTGAGTCATATGACGTCCACTGTTGAACCAAGGCCTCCTTCAATCACCGGTTGGAGGTGGTCTCCATCCAACCCGCGACACAGACTTTGTCGTCCATTCATCTCGCGGGAGGCTGTCCTAAGCCTCATCTGTAAATCCGTAGGTACCAGCTTATAGTTCAAGAAAATATTTTTTTTTAATTTAATGCACGTCAATTGTACTTCACCCCGCCTGATGGAAAGCTGAAGGCGAAGCCTCAGGAAATATTACAACGGTGGCGCTCAGGTTGACGACCTCATTAGATGCTTTTTCACGTCCCGCTTAAAGGACCCGGGATTGTAGGAAGAAGGAATGACGTGCGCTAGTAAGGAATTCCAAGTCTCAATGGTGCGCCAGAGAACACTCACCGAACCGCTAGGTTCTTGATGGAATATTCAGAATCATATGCGGGTCTTAGTGGGACCCGATACATCCAACTGCGAATAATGTATGAATAAAAAAGTATCACACAGTGTACACTCACCGAGTTAATACGTAAGGCCGCACGACAATAGCGACCCTACTCATCCGCTGGCGATTCCTTCCTATTCATTGCACACCCACCCCTCCCCCCCTTTTTTAATCCGAAACTTATGACCGTGTAAATGTAACGGCAAGGGTTAATATCGTATTTTATTGGACGTGTTTCGGTAAGGGTTGGATTTTCGGATTTTTTCATCGATTTCTCTTCTTGAAATGCTTTGAATAGGTTCACGGTGTGTGTACATGGTATTATTGTGGAGAGTTACATTCGTATAAACTTTATTTTGTAGTCAAGGCTAACTAAAGCAAATAATCTACTCACTCATATCGATCGATATTAAGTAGCAATATGATAATCATCATTATTCTGGCGATAATCTTGGACGCATCCAAAGCTGTTACCTCGAAATCCAGGGTCCCTTTTTAAATCTAACTGCGTCAACGATATTTACCGCAAAGCAACTGCCACCTGACCTCTACGACCTATAGATATAGACGGCATCGAAGTACCTACTGCAGCAGTTAGACCAGTTAGACCTTTTCAGCTGCAATAGATATTCGTATGATAACCGGGACAGACGCATTTACTTCCACCACGCCACAGGGACTGCCGAAGTAAGGAGTATAACGTTTTATTTTTTTAAAGGTAAGGTGACCATATCTCGTGAGATTGTAGTGCCATATGTATGACTGAACTACCTTGCTACAGGCCCGTCAACAGATACATGAGATATTACAAAGTAAGTACGTACGTACAAATTGCCAAGAATTATCGAAGGAGGCACCGTATAAAAACTTACCTACTACAAAATGTTTATAAAACAGAAAACCCTTCTAAACACGGTAGAACTGTAGATCTCGTTTTAAATGTATTTAAAGCAGATTTAAACTATAATTGAAGCGATAAACAGAACAAATATAATTGAAGCGATACACCGTCACTGTACATTCCAACGCCGATGAATATTCAAAAAGCTTTTACGCTGCCGTTATCTTGCGAAGAGCGTACTCCATATCAATTAGTGATGTCATTACACCGCAAAACGCGAAATGTCTGCATAATATTTTTAGTTTAGCTGCGGCATGATGAATGGGATACGTGTACATTATGTGTTATTGAATATGTATTAACCCCAACCTAAGAAGGGATCTCAGGTTTACAATCAACGCGGGTTACAAATGTTGAGATAATTATGTCCATATTATGTTATGTATACTGTAAGAAATTACTATTACGACGAAAACAACTATTAAATTATTTCTGGATGCTTTAAGGGTGGTGTGCAATGCAACAATCGTGTAGTTATTGCACCGTCTTGTACTTCAAAAATGTAGCAAGTGTAACATATTTAGTGTTGCACATATCCTTAAGCTACTGATGGGAAGTGGTAACGCCTTCACATCACAAGCACATACTTAATACCATCTTATACTACTTAGTAGTATAGGAAAAACTATGAGTAAATAAACTAGATCGTCCAATAACTTCTTATTGTCTATGAACGCTATAAAGGTGGCACAGACTTCCATTCTAGTGCGTTAGTCATAAAATTTGACGATGTCGTGAGTGGCGTTCGTGTCACTTGCGGTAATAACATTTGGATGACATGCCGCCGAAACATGGGTCATATTATTATTGCACCGTGTGCGTTTGCACTAAGAGACTCTTCTGCTACGATAATGTGCAGAATCTGTTTAAGGATTTCTGCAGGAATGGTTAATTTGGATGACTTTGGTGGTCGCTTCATTAGCTATCACGAAAACACCCGTTCGAACTTATTTCTAGACCCTTTTGGACCTTTTTCAATATTATTTTATAGAGTTTCGTGAATATTTCGTTTTTAGTAGTTGACGTTAGAAAAACTGCAATAATAAATTACAGAATTAAGAAAATTACATCAGAGAGAACAGAGAGAACCTTCACATGGGTACATCAGATATCCCAGTTCTTACCCAAGGGTGACCAGACTTCGAGCGATTTTATTTGGTTCGGGTTCGGTCTCAACGTTAGCTCCGGCGAATTGGAGCCAGTGAAGGTTTTTACATGAAAAAAGGGGGTCTATTGTGATACATTCAAGTCTTTTGGCCCGCACGATACAAAAACTACATATACGTAAAATTTATCCATATAGCTACCATAATATAGCTAAAAATTTCCACCGGCAAGGTAAGTATAAGCCGGACTGATATCATATCTACTTTTTTATACACACTACCAGGTATCAGACGGCTCACATGATGGAAAGAAGTCACGGCAGTATATGAACGTTTGCAACACCACAAGTTACAAATTCGTGCTGCTGACCTTGAAAAAATTTTCTACTGAAGGGCATTAGAAAATTTCTACCCTAGATTTTAGTCGCTGTTGAAAATCACAGTAATCGATTGTCCGTAAATTTGGATCTTTCATAGTAGGCTGGGGGGTTGGATCTTTCACAGGTGGTTTATAAGAACAGTAGCACTAGCATGAACTCCTATCGAATTCGTAATGTAAAGGTTTCCAGAGAACGGAGCATTGTGATTGGCAGTCTGCCTCTTGTGAACCTGTATGCGTGTGTAACCCGCCAATGGCAATGTCCCGTTCTGTCGATACCTTTATATTACTAATTCGATAGTATTTCGTGCTAAGGCAACAGTCAGTGTGCGTAAATTATCTCCGGTAGATTCTGAACTCATATTAAATTAAAATTCTTGAAGGGCCTTTTCGAGTTTTTCCAAAGATAAAGGAGACATAAATAAAAAGAAATATACTTTAACCGGCGCTTTGGAATTTACAAGTCTTAATATTATAACGAACACTTGTAACCGGCGGCGGTGGCAGTCTTATATGTTATATCAGCGTTGGTTTCGTATATGTTTTTGAGAACATAACATGGTTATCATTTCAATTTTCGTGTTCCATTATATTTAATTATTTATACTGCTTTTTACATTCAAGCGGTAATCACGGTAACATCTAAAACTGGTCACTTTGCTACAAGTCTATCATCTTTACCATCATCATCATCATTTGAGTCATATGACGTCCACTGTTGAACCAAGGCCTCCTTCAATCACCGGTTGGAGGTGGTCTCCATCCAACCCGCGACACAGACTTTGTCGTCCATTCATCTCGCGGGAGGCTGTCCTAAGCCTCATCTGTAAATCCGTAGGTACCAGCTTATAGTTCAAGAAAATATTTTTTTTTAATTTAATGCACGTCAATTGTACTTCACCCCGCCTGATGGAAAGCTGAAGGCGAAGCCTCAGGAAATATTACAACGGTGGCGCTCAGGTTGACGACCTCATTAGATGCTTTTTCACGTCCCGCTTAAAGGACCCGGGATTGTAGGAAGAAGGAATGACGTGCGCTAGTAAGGAATTCCAAGTCTCAATGGTGCGCCAGAGAACACTCACCGAACCGCTAGGTTCTTGATGGAATATTCAGAATCATATGCGGGTCTTAGTGGGACCCGATACATCCAACTGCGAATAATGTATGAATAAAAAAGTATCACACAGTGTACACTCACCGAGTTAATACGTAAGGCCGCACGACAATAGCGACCCTACTCATCCGCTGGCGATTCCTTCCTATTCATTGCACACCCACCCCTCCCCCCCTTTTTTAATCCGAAACTTATGACCGTGTAAATGTAACGGCAAGGGTTAATATCGTATTTTATTGGACGTGTTTCGGTAAGGGTTGGATTTTCGGATTTTTTCATCGATTTCTCTTCTTGAAATGCTTTGAATAGGTTCACGGTGTGTGTACATGGTATTATTGTGGAGAGTTACATTCGTATAAACTTTATTTTGTAGTCAAGGCTAACTAAAGCAAATAATCTACTCACTCATATCGATCGATATTAAGTAGCAATATGATAATCATCATTATTCTGGCGATAATCTTGGACGCATCCAAAGCTGTTACCTCGAAATCCAGGGTCCCTTTTTAAATCTAACTGCGTCAACGATATTTACCGCAAAGCAACTGCCACCTGACCTCTACGACCTATAGATATAGACGGCATCGAAGTACCTACTGCAGCAGTTAGACCAGTTAGACCTTTTCAGCTGCAATAGATATTCGTATGATAACCGGGACAGACGCATTTACTTCCACCACGCCACAGGGACTGCCGAAGTAAGGAGTATAACGTTTTATTTTTTTAAAGGTAAGGTGACCATATCTCACGTAATTAATGAAGTAGGTGTGATATTATTTTGTAATACCTATTACTTACATACGTCATAATTGCTAGACCTCTTAAACAAAGAAAGCAAGTTCTCCATACGTCGTCTTTTAGACTATCGAGGGGTCTTCTATGTCTATAAAACTATGTCTACTGACATGTAACCGAAACACCTAACTTCCAAAATATTTAAAATTGATAAAAGTAAATTGTTTAGACGCCCACTAAGACGTGAAGGAAAATTTCGAATGGTCTAGACATGGTCTAATAGTTGAAGTGGGCAGAGGATTCTCCCTGTAAGAAACTGATCGCGGGGTCCCGTTTCGTCTAGACATACGCTTCTTGCAATTTAAAATCGATTTGAGAAAATGAACATATTAACGCCTCAAAATTTCAGTAAATAAATCCTAAATAGTATCATTTCAAAGATATTTACAGTTTAGTAACAATATTGACAAAAAATTTACAAATATATTATTTACGCTCGTAAATCTTCTGCAAGTGGAAAACAGCAAAGCTAAAAACAAGCCATACATCACCGGATTACGCTGCATTTTGTTTAGAAAGCGTTTTTATAAATTAAACATAAATGTTCACTTGTGAACTTACTCGAGCTCGGGCTGAAGCGATGTCAACACAGCCGAGGGTGTTTATTTACTGCGTTTTTGTTCATTTAAATGTAAGTATAAATGCATTTTCGGTTCAGAAATAAATGAACATATTTTGTGCTCTGAAACGAGAAACTAGAACACTAAAATGTATGGTTTACAGATTTAAACCTCATATTATATACAACCGACGGGAACCTGGTAATGGCACTAGTGTTTTGTTCGGTTAGTAGGGTTAACGTATACACTCAATGTGCTATTAGTAATACTTGTAGCGTTATGAAAGCACATTACATACCACTGAAGTGGCAGCAAGGACACGGCCCTCCTGGTAGAAAATGACTACCGTGGTCTATAGACGTTTGCAACACCAGGGGCTTCACACTAGTGCCTATAGAAACCTTATAATACCCTTCTTGAGAGGTGCTAGGAGAGAGAGGGTAGGGGGGAGGGGTGATGGTTAAATGAGCTTCTGTGCTGCTGTCAGCGCAGGATCCAAATTGGTCTTCCCATTGACAGCTCAATGATGTTTGTATCCCATCATTCTATTAACAAACTAGAGAAATCACCGCGCTCGTGCTGTAAAGGCGCAATACTAGGATCACGACCAAAAGTGAAATCCCCACCAGTCGCTGGCCATACCTATGCAAATGTGTGAGAGAACGGGGTTAGATGTTCGTCCGAAATGATTTGTGACATTTAATAGCACAGAAAACACATAATACCTACTCGCAATATACAATCATATTATAGAAGAACTACCCGTGTGGTGACAGAGAGCAAATAACACCACCTCAGCTCATTCAAAGTCATCTCTTACGATAATCTCAACCAAAGGGTGTCATAACAGGCGACAAACGGTCAAATACGCAGACAATATCACAATGAAAGAAGGAAAAATGAAATAAAGCCTGTTACCAACCCGTCTGGCCAGCGTGAACACAGTTTGTAGGCCAAAGCCTCCCAATATTGGGAGAGGCTTATGTCTAGTAGTGGACTGCGATATGCTTATTGATTGAATACATAATATATCAACTTTAACACAGGGGGTAAAGTGTCTGCATAAACATAAAAAAATATGGGATCAATAAAATTAGTTCTATTTATTTGCAAACTTGTTGAAACGTTGTGTAGTTTTTTCTCTCTTTATTTAGAACATTAGCAGTTGTATCCATAATCGCGTTAATGTCTCTAAACATAACTGTCCCTAAAATATTCCAAAGTATCATTTCCATCCACACAGCTCCTAAAATCTTTGCAATATAAAGAATAATAAATTATACTGTAATTTGTACGCAATTGAAATTCAAATGAAAAAGTAATTTATTAAATTTATTCAAATCTTGACACTCGAGGCGTGAATATTAAATTAAAGTGACGTCCATTTTGTGAAATAAAATATTAATTATTTTTAATTATATAACTTCAGCGTTATTTTAAAGAGTTTCATCTATTTGACGTTGTACTTGTGTTTATTATAAAAGTTCTACGTCACTACTATGTACAATATTTGTATATTTGTGTGTAATGTTAATTAAACTGGATTCTAACATTTTGACGCAATTAAATTAGGATAAAATTTAAAACCTTAGTTTTCATTGAACTCTGTTTAACCACGGAATAAATAGTACTAGTTTAATAGCAGTAGAGAATGCTCGTGAAGTAGAAAGATAACGGGTTGTTATCTCAATATAACCCCGAGGGAAAAAGTCGTGAGTAAGTATGTCGATTATAACGCCACCTACCGCGTCTAATAGCTCTACATAGATACTTACTACTACCATGCCAGTGCAAGTTAAGTTGATGAAGTATTATCGTGATTGGATGAACGTACAGCAGGCACGACTGCGCATAAAATATGAGCAAGCAATATGTAAATCGTGTCAAAAAAAATATAAGGGCCGTACCACAATCCCTCGAAAGTAATATTACTCCAATCTTACTTCACTTCCTTCACTTACTTCAGTGTGATTTGGATTGCCCGCGTCCGTCAGGATTACTCTACATACTAGTGTTATATGAATAAAGTGGGTTAAGGATGCTACTCATCCTAAATACGATTAAACATCTCTGAATTCCGGATATCCTAAATATCGGCTCCGAAATTTAGAAAGGTGTAATATTAATATCTTTAATCAAACAGTATCTCTCACTGTAGTAGATACATTTATTTCTAAATTTGATAGATTTTACACTTGTCTTACAAGATACAGTTCACCAATACCTATCGTTGAACGACAAAGTTCCGAGTCCGTATTTCACTATGAAGGTAAAGTAAGATTGAAATAATATTAATTCTAAGGTGAGTAAGGCCCCAGGTCAGTGAACTACACTCTATATTTAGATAATCGTAATAATCAAACTCTCCGAACCTTCTTAGCAATAATCAGTACCACCTTTAAGGATTATTCGCTACAAGTAATAACTCATTTCTTAGTCCCTTTCATTTCCAAAATTAATCCCACTGATTCAGTCTTCAATAGTGCTTTACTTACACACATCAATAGCCACCAGTCCACACACGTCTTTGACACATCAACTGTAAAACCACAATATCCCACGCCCTGTAAATTTCTCTCGAGTTGTAAATCACATTGATAAGCTCTTGCAGAAACATCAAATCGTATATATTCGCTTATTGGACTTGGAAATTTATACGAAGTATGTTTCCGAAGAAAAATGTTGCAAATTCGTTTCATAGTACAACTATTTAAGCGGAAATATTATTCAACGTCTGCTGGAATTCTGCTTTCCGTTGTGAACATGGTTGCGACGCTGCCCTGTCTGGTGGTATATGGATGGATATTTTAATACGTGATAGCCTTACGAATAACATTTTTAAAGTGTTTTCATATCAGAAATTCTGTACTTCTTGTACGCTAAGAGTTATGTTGGTTCTGCATTTAAGGAGAGTTGTTTATTCACAATAGACTGATATATTTCTACGATAGATTTATTTCTTAAAGATTGTTTACAGTGAGACCATAATCTATATATTTATATGATTATATGTTTTTTTATATATCACTTAGGTGGCAGACAAGCACATGGCCCACCTTATGGAAAGTGGTAACCGTGGCTTATGGACGTTTGCAACACCAGAGGCGTCACATTTGTGCTGCCGACCTAATAGAGATGTATTTAAGATGTATGTATTGTATTTAAGAGCGCCACCGCAACGTATCACAGAGGTAAACAGGATCATTCCCGTTGGTCAACCTCCCATTGTTAACACTGTTAACTATTGGGACTGTTTTGTTCCACTGGTTAACAGTGTTGAAGAATGTGATATTTTATTTTCACTTGTTAATACTTTCGCTCTCTGGGCTCATTCCTTTTGGTTCATACTATTAATAAGGGGAGCGTATTGTAAAGCTGCTTAACAATAAAATAATGGTTGTAAAAATAAACGAATATCATTGTATTTTTATGTTAAAATGCAGTTTTATCGATTGTATGATTCATCGCGATATGTACACAAGAATTCAGGTGAAAATTACATTAACTACCATAACCGATTGGCTCGGTTGGTATTTACCTAATTATATCGATACAATATTTGGGAAATATATCCTGTTTTCTGTCTGGTTATTGTATAATAATTACAAGTAACCATCATATTTTAATCCAGAGCACTTAAACAAACATTAAGCTGTACGTCTCTCATTACTTTCGTGAGTACGTCATCAAAAGAGGACGAAATGGATAATCAAAAGTCAATAAAATGGCGGCCATCATCGGCTATACATCTGCCGAATTGGATATAAAACACGATCCATTGAACACATTTCCTGCACATTATGTCGGCGTCGCCATCATACAGAAAATTCAATGATGGCGACTTTTGAAGTAATCTGATGGTTATGTATTGCATAAGTTTGCTAACATGAATCTTAAAATCTTGTCCAACTAATATTAATAAACAAGTTATATTTTAGTTTGCTTGAAGTCTCTTTTTTTAAGTTTGAAGTTTAGTTTGAAGAATCTTTGAACGATACAATTAGCAATGAGGTCATCCGATGAAGACCTCTAGTCACTGACATAGCTTACACAAGCCATGCCAGAGGACTGGCTACATCTGTCTGTCGGACCTGGCTAAATTTGGTACAAGGATAAATGAATATAATCTGGAATAGCACATAGGCTATTTTTTGTAATGGAGTAGGTGCTTTTAGATAGTAGGATCGGGATCAAAACTCCATACGGGTGGATCGCGGTTGTTAGCTAGTATCTCGATATTTAAGAAATATATTGGGGGAGGGAGGGGATCTCACCACTCACCCACAGTTTAACAATCACAACGATAGCAATAGCAAAATATCACTAATTGTCATATAAAGGCATTCCTCTTCAATATCTTATATCGATACTTACTTATCTTTATTATCACACTTTTCTTCTTATCAGGGATGACAGATAAAAAATTGAAGGATGTCAACCAACGGAAAAATGCGAGAGAAGGAAAACTCTGTGACGACTCTCCAAAACGTTAATTGGTAGCGGTTGTGCGGCTAAGCACGTAATTAATTTCCTTACGATTTACACCGCATAACAAGGAATCGGATCAAATTTTTTTCCAAATTTATATAGCTGTAACATTTTTGGTTAGGAGTTATTTTCGATATACCTACCCATTTCCTTACAAAGTGCCCGATTGCCACATAACGTGAGGCCGAAAATCATAGTTGGCGAAATGTGAGTGTTTAATACACCTCTGCCTACCCCTTCAGGTATTACGGGCGTGTGCATATGTATGTAAGGAAACCTCGAAATAAAATCCTGTACCAAACGGTTTAACTAGCGTGGATACAGTAAGCAAAAGCTTCTCAATATAAAGATAGGTAAGAGTTTCTTGCCGGCTGATAACAAGATAAGAGTTTCTTGCCGGAGTCATCTCAGGTCGGTGCCGCGTTTCTAACCGGTGGTCCATTTGCTCACAGATCTATAAAATGTTGGTGATATTGACCTTTTGTAAGTGCCGTTTACAGAATGAATGATTTTTGATTTGATTTGATTTAGTATATGTTCAGCTGTGGACTGCGATAAGCTAACTGATTGATTATCACACTTTGCTTTTGATTTCTCAGAGCCCTTATTCCAAAGCATCTTGCGTCTAGAAAATAACGTAATTAACCACACCTAGACAAGTGATTAATTTTACGCCTGATTGCCTAAAGTCTGTCAAACACAATTAATTTTGTAATCATTTTCTAAGAATCAATTAGTAAAGCTAAAATGTAGTCTACGCTATATAACTAGAGGACTATATTGTTGTTTATAAACTACAACTTTATATGAATGTATGGGTGAAGTCAAATTGTGTCCCAAATAAAAATAAAAATGAATACTCTGTAGTTTTTACGTCGGGGGTTAAAAAATAAGTAAACTCATGCAAGTAGTAGCTTAAACTTAATTACGAAGTAGATCTTTTATCCAGTTGCTTCTGAGAAAAGTAATTTGTGTAGTGGCATCACTTTATATAATTTTAGTTTCAAATAGACCAGCAACTTTCGGAGTTCCTTGTATATTATGGATATATTTGAAGTGAATGACTAACAATCATCATCTGAACGGTCCTTAGAAGTTTTTGAACACTGTAAAAGTACATGCGGACTGTAGTTCCTCCATGTTACAAGTTGGTTTTCCTACACACTCCTGGAACTCAATTTCGCATGATTTGCGGTTAGCGGTAGCTTGCCGCATTTCGTATCGTAGAGCTAAAGTTTCACTTGCAATGCTAACTCTCTAAGTTTGCTTACATGTTTCAGAATATATTTTAGTCCTCAAGATTTGGTATATAACTATAGGTTTATCAATAGAAGTTACTAAGAAATGGCTTCTAAGGAATTTTAGGTAGGTAATGAATGTGAATTTGATAGTTTGCGGAAGGGAATTAAGCATATTCATAGGGCGAATAATTACGATATATGCATTCAAAATAGTTGAGTGATTCTTATTTATTTCAGTTGCAATTTGTTGATAGGAACCAGATACCTTTATTTTAGTTTTATTTTGTCGACTTATATACGGTATATTTAAGATAAAATTTTCTATTATCGCACAGCTCGCCACAGGCAGGGGGTTCAATTTCACACATACGACCATTACGTTTGAAAATTGTACATCTTATTGATTGTGAGGTCAACTCAAGAGTGGTTGGACGGATTCGACTGAAATGTATTGAAGAGATAGCCAGGAGACGGACTGGAAACTTATGAGGCCCCAGTTAAATAGAAGGTGCAACGGCAACGAGTTCAAAAATACACGTGAAAATGCAAGAAAAAGAATAAAATCTCGTGAATCTGAGGCAGAAATACGTTATTGAATACAAGATGCAACGGTAACGCGATCTGAATTCCAAGAGGGTCGAAAAAAATGGTACCAAATCACCGGGGCAGCTAGTATATTATAATTTCTATGAACCGCAGATAATAACGTTTTAGTATGTTAAACAAAGGAATATCAAGTCTTGTGTTGTTGAAAGGTTTATTAAACTGTGGCTTGAGCTTATAAACGCCTATTTAAAAGCTCCAGGCGTATAGATTCAATTTTCTTACACCGGAATGACAGAAGCTTTTTAATAAAATTGTTATCAAGCTAAGTAGTGTGTTTGCTACTCCTCGCACGTCCCTCCACTTGTTCACGACGTAACAGATGCCGCTGGTGTCTGGAATACCCAACACTCAATCCACTTTATGATTTTATAGATAAGATTATGAACCTTTAAGGTAAGGTCCATCATACGCTTGCTAGAATTCTGTCTTATATTCAATATACGTAGCAGAAAGAGATCTGAAACATTTGTTACTAACCATCAATTGAAAGATATTATTACGCCTGTGAAAGTAAATAATTTTGTCTTAAACTACTATCATCCCACGGTTTCTCCCGCAGCAATGGGACAAAAGTAGTTTATGTTACTCAAGAATTGTGTAGCCGATAGAATCGGTGAAAGATTTTTGTAAATAGGCTCCTTAGTTTTACAAAGAAACATATTTTTCCGATTTTAAATTTTAGTGTGTATAGAAACTTGGTTTTCATTTTGTGTGATTTTTTTACCGAAATTATCTTGTTTCGGTTTGTAGTCACAAAAATACGCAAGAAAAAAACAAAGAGTACATTTTCACCACCTCAAAGCATATTGAACTAAATCCGCTATTACCGCTTATCGTAATTTTTGATGGAAAGTGGTTACCGTGGTCTATGGACGTTTGCAACACCAGTGGCGTCACATTCATGCTGTAGACCATATAGAGAAGATGGGGGAAGGGGAGAAGGTTAAGAGAGTATCTGTGCTGTCAATGCAAAAGACAAAGAAGGGTTTCTCGCTCTTCCCACTGACAACCAAAATGCTCAATTCGGAAGCGAGATACAGTTATGTCCTACCTCCGACAAAATGATTTATGGAATCCAAACATTTCATCACGACTTCGAATAGAAGCAACCAGTACCAACATAACCACTGCCCCATTAACACACTTCAGCACGTAGTAGCTGTTGTGCGCTGCAGATGCATAACGAGACGTGTTGGTACGAAAACTGACACTCTGTGGTAAGAGTTATATTGGTATTATATTGTTATTGGATTTAGGGAATTCTCTCTGCAAACGCTAGTGGACTATGCCCTAGTTTCCATCCATAGTCCACATAATTTCAAAATCTATATGGTATTCATATCTAAAAATTGGCGCATAAATAATATGGAAGTGAATGCACGTGTTACTTAAATTACGGTTTAAAATGTTTTCTGTTATCTTTATGTTCATTTAAAAATTTGTTGAAATAATTATATATCTCATCATCTTCCATTTCAACCATAACACGTCCACTGCTGAACATAGGCCTATCCCATTGACCTAAAATCCAACCAGTTGAAGACGGCAATCTGTATGCAATGGGTACCCGTGACTTTGACTATGTAGTCCGTCCATTTCGCAGGGGGCCGTCCTACGCCTCCTCTACCGGTATTCGTGAACCTTTCGGCATCAATGGCTATCTATTGTTCTTGCTCGCATGTTAATTGTATACCTATTTAGAAAAAGTAGGTAACGTAACACTCATGATTCACAAATTGTATTTAATCTTACAAAGTTATCGAGCACTTATTTTAACTTTGTACAATAGCTGTTAATTTCCTTAACCTAACTACACTCAGTTCTGATTCTTGATTTATTTGAGGACTGAGGAAATCGAAATTCAGAACATATTATTGGCCTACGGTTTTTACTACTGTGAGATAAGTAGTTAAAATTTTAATGGAGTAATAAATCACGAACGTATCATGTCGGTATGCACTTCATTCCACAATGTATCAAATAAAGCGAAAGTTGCCTCAAATCTATTGAAGTCGCAAATACAAACAAAAACTAAATCAGGTCTTTTTAAAAGTCAAACTCTCTTGCTAAGCTCACTGCAATATCCCCTGAGGGTGACGAAGCAAATGTTGCATGCTAGACAAAATTTATTAGATTTTTCCAAACCTCCAATCGAAAAAGAACCTAATATTTTTGCGCTTAAGTTGAGCTTTCTCTGCGGTGAATGAACTGTGACTAGGACTCGATGTTGGGGATTATTGCAAAAACTTTTGCATACAGAGATTTTGACTTCAAATGGGTAATTGTGAGCGTCGCGCTGCTACTTTGGAACACTCCATTGAAACTCCGCACCACTCATTGGTCATTACGTAAGCAATGATGGCGACTGTTGACCTATTGTTTGCCTTGTTACACTTTTACGATTCATAAATAAGACTCAGTGAAATTGTGTATGTTCATGAATGAAAGGTAAAAGTATTTGTCCTGAATGAATCTTGTTATGCTTTATTTTTTTTATTTATTTAGGGATTGTATATAACTTACTGAGGTAGAGAACTAATTTTAGGTAGGTATAAGAAAAACAAACTCACATGTCTTCTTCTTCCTACAGTCCCGGGTCCTTTAAGCGGAGCGTAAAGACCATCTAATGAGTCTGTCAAGTTGAGCGTCACCATTGTTAACATTGTAAAAGTTTGTAAACGTGACCCTCATTGCTGACATTACCATACCTTCAAATTGTATCCTATTAAAAAAACTTCAACTGCTGTACCGCTCCAGTGGTGGACGTAGTAAAGAAAGAGAAAGGATAAGCATGAGACGAGGAGACGACAGCGAATGAGAAGAATGAGATTCCGTCATGAGCGTGATTCCATGCAGATTGACCAAACTCTCCACAGGACCGGTATAATAGCAATGTCGGTCAATTTATAGTAGTGACCATAGAATATCAGAATAAAATAAATCTAATAACTGATCTAGACTTCCTAGTAAATAACATTGAAATCACACAAATACATTTCATTAATAAAATTAGTGATATTACTGTGTGTGTTGAACACAAACAATTTTCAGCTAGGTGTTAAATGGACAACGACCGTTCTAAAGTTATGCAACAGCAAGTACGTATGTGTTACACGTAAGTACAAGTATAATCACTTTTCATCCTAGTTAGCTAGCATTTGCCGAGACCTCGCAACCAGTGCCACCACACAACATTAATAATGCAAGAGCACTGAACGTATATTCTACAGGAACTTAGGGGAAAATACAGCCTCCGTGGCGTGGCGGTAGTGAACGCGACTGCTACGCACGGGACGCAGGTTCGATCCCCGCTCAGTGCAAAAAGTTGTATGCATGAATATGACTGTTTGCACTGGTCTGGTCGTGACTCGGAGAGCACGTTAAGTCGTCGGTCCCGATTCCCATACAAACATCTATAGCAGCATCATTTTTTATTTTGCAAAACACTACAGTTATGACAGAGTATTTTTTTATTTAGAGCACGTTAATTTAACTTCACCCCGCCTGATGGTAAGCTGAAGGCAACGTGACACGAAAGAGGGTCACCGTTACAAACACGTAGAGTGTTACAATGGTGGCGCTCAGCTTGACGGCGTTATCAGATGCTTTTTCATGCCCCGCTTAAGAGACCCGGGACTGTAGGAAAACTGTAAACACGCGAGTTGGTAAGGACATAAAAAACTTACGATTTGGAGAATTACATTTTTGTTATCATAGCGTTATTGAACGATGATTTCATAAAAAATAACCGTGGAGTAGATGTTTTTATATGAAATTATTATTTCGTCTAGTTTTATTAACCCAATGGAGAGTAAATAATGTTAACTCAATTGCATAAAAAGATGGAAAAGATTAAAAAGGGCCAATCATATTTTTTTTCAATATTTAGTGAATCTGGATGTGTTTCTTCCATGTGTTTTCGGCTTCGGGACGGTTTCCCTCTCACCCTGTCCACAATTCTCTTTCTCACCTAGAACACTAACGTTTAGATCCACTGCGCTCATTAGTTGAGTCACCGTAATGTTATCGTTCAATACCTGATAAGTACCTACCAGTATCGCTAATAGTCTAGCGGATATATCCTCAGGGATCTTTGGTGCAATGCACGTAATAGTTTCCAAGTGACATTTGGAGTGGCGGTTCGCAGATTTTGTGCTAACTAGGGAGAATTTTCATGCATTTAGTATTTTCTCTATCAATCAATCCATTATCCTACTACTACTAGGTAATAGTAAGTAATTTACCATATATTACGTATCATGCCCAAAAAAACAATACATTATCTCAAACCTTTTTTTTCAAAGATGTCCAAACACTACTAATATTCTGAATAATATTTGTTTTCTAAAAGTCTATCCTTTGCTATAAAATGATATTTGCTCTATCGAGTCAGCAGTGCTTTGCCCAAATGCAAATATCCCGGATGGCCATATGCGTTGTTTGCGCAGACGATCAGATGTTTCGTTTGATAGCCGATATCGTTCGCCAAGTGTGCTGCTGCCCTTATGTCTATTTGCCTCAAACTGCTGATTCTATTTTTCGATGTTCAGTTCGAACAAATGTTTGTTGAAGGCAAATATGTATTGGTGGCATTATCGGGACGGAATGGACTCTTTAAGGTTTTAGAACTATTTGAGAAATCCTGTAAGTTGTAGATAAAGCGGTGGAAGCTTCAAAAAAATAACGCGTAGTATTCAAGACGTTACGGGTAGTTGGAGCCCTCAAAAGCCCGACTAGCCTAACTACAGAACTTCGATATCGCCAATTTACTTAGTTGTGGCGGTCCGATGGCAGTCGCTCCACGGAAAACATCGAAGATTAGCCGCATCTTAGGGAACAGGCTTAGGGAATGTCATCACGCATTATATATGGTGGGGGGGGGGGGGGGGGTGGAGTCTTTGACCGTGTCCCCGTCACGCTGGTCCGAAGCGGGTTGGTGGGTAACTTCGTTCGTTGATCGTCTTAGGGCACCACAGGCAATTGAGGTTGACGTGGTCCTCAAAGTGGTGGAAGAGATGTTATCCTCTTCGGACGGAACAGCAGTTTTTTTCAAAATCTTCACTAGAGAATCAGAAAGTATTTGAATACCTATCTCATGTATCGAATTAAATTCGAGACTAAATTATCAACCATCCAAAAAGGAGTTATTATTAATAGATCTTTTTAATAAGTGAAAATTCTTTTTTGTTTATTTTCGTGGTAAACATTTCATTAACGACTAAAAGAACTGTGAAAAATGGCGCCTGCTAATGTATGAGTAATTACTGCAAAAAAGAACTAATTTATTTGCAGTAAACGTCAGAGCTACAAAGAAACCACTCAAATTAAAGATGATAACACAAACAATTGTAGACAATGGTTCTTCAATTCTAAAAATATTATGTGCTTTGGTATTTAGAAATGAACTATCGTACTTTATATCTTAATTAATACGCTATTATTAATTATACGTTAGTGTATGTAACAATAGGCGGTCTTCTTGTGTCTTTCGGTGTACTTCACAAGATTTGGTGTATAGAATTCCATCAAGACTTACCCTAGGTCCAGGTAAAATGAGGTTTGCCTGCAAACAGATATTACGACTGATTGATCAAGGTTCTCACACAGAAATTAACCATTACTATGTTTGCAAATTCCTCAATTCTCAGTGTTATAAACTATCAACTCAAATAAAAGTTGTTATATTCTTATGTTAATTAGTACTTCTTATACATTATTGATAACACACTTGTACTTCTCCACTATACAGTGGAGAATACAGTGGAGAAGCACAAGTATGTTATCAATAATGTATAACAATAAGTTCCACGAAGTGGAAACCAATCAACAGAATAAATAATAGTACTACGTCTTTAAGTTTAAACTCCTTTATTTCATTATCACTCTTTATACTAAAACAGAAACATAATTTTACTAATAAATATAGTTATACTAGCTTTTGCCCGCCGTTCCGCCCACGTGAGATCCTTAGAACTCAATGGTTTAAAAATGGTAGTAAAAATATGCATTATTTTTAAATTTCTTCGATTACGTTTGTTGTAGAAGTCATTGATTGCCTTATCGATTTAAAATTGGAAAACGTGAATATCTAGACAGGGGTTCAATCCGCGATCAATCCCTGAGAGCATTAAAGACAACTTCGTAGTGAGAATGTGTTTTATGTATGGACGGTGGTATACTTTAGATGTTATACTAACATCCTATGCAAGACTGTCCATATTTTTTTCTTATGTTTATGTTTTATGTATGGTGTTCTCGTACACCCTGATATATAGCCATAATCATGACCTATAATGAATATATTTGACTGAAATAAAACAAAACATCGATCGTATAACTAAAACTGTATTTTAAAAGAATAATTGGCCACTGGTTATAATGTAAGTACGTGAATATGAGGTCCGACCAAAGGTATATTAGTGCGACGCTACATGTAATTTAAATCTAAACTGTATAGACACAGGGTTCAATTTTGTGTACTGATGTATATGAAGCGATATTCCTAACAATTCTTTTAAACAAATTGCGTTGCAAAGACTTTGTTTGGTAGTTTCTTTTAAACAAATTGCGTTGCAAAGACTTTGTTTGGTAGTTTCGGAAAGAGGTTTTGCACTTCCTATATTACTTAGTTTCAGAGTAGTTTTGAAAGACATTGCATCGTTTAAGTTTTGATATATGGACACATGAACATGCTAAAGTGAGTTTTGTTTCTACTTGATACCGATCTCAGAACTACGGGAACAATGTATTAGAAATTTTGTAAATGTATACTTCGGTAATATTTTGTATGATACGTGTCTTAACTTTGAGAGCAAATATTTGAAAAAAAAATAATAGATCTAAGTGCAGCGGTATTGGTCTACAGGGTATCTGATCTTATGGAAGAGAACGAGTATTCCCCAACTAGTAATAACCTTTCGGATACTAGATAGGCATCAAATCGCTTCCTGAAGTGATCTTCTTGGTTGTTCAGTAGCCTTAGCACGAAATATTATTGAATTCGTAATGTAAAGGTATCGACAGAACGGAGCATTGCGATTAGCGGGCTACACACGCACACAGATTCACAAGAGGCAGACTGCCAATCACAATGCTCCGTTCTCTCGAAACCTTTACATTACGAATTCGATAGGAGTGCATGCTAGTGCTACTGACCATATATTTACATTTAAATTATTCCACATATTCTTTCTTATTCCAGGGTCACCGCCTCAGGCCTCATGCTAGCCTCATAACCGTGAAGCACGCCCAGCAGAGTGCCTGAAACTCTGGCCTATCATCAGAATCAGTTTCAAGGTGTCCTTACTCGACAAAGGTTACCAATGTAAAGCATTATTTCATATAAACATACTAGAGAATGTCAGGTGTCACCTATCAGGGTGGTAATTCGACATCCGAACCAGAGATTTCAAATTCCGCTGTCAGCATCATAGACAGTAGAAATTGTAGTATCGATATTTTGTACGGAAAATTTTTGAAAAGCAATCAAATTTAGATTGGAAACACTGAACACTTCGAACCCGCGATCTTTCCTTTATATGGGGAAATCGATATTTCACTCAAGTATCGATTATTCTGAGAACAATATTTAAATTAATTTACGAAAAAAAATCACAACCTTATCAAATCATAACAAATGATTTTGCATGACGACAATCTGCAAGAAAAGATTGTGTCTAAATTTTTTTGTGTAAAGTGTACAGAAAATATAAACAGTAATAAAGGAACACATGCACCTGATCTTTGCGCAGAACTTATCAATATCGCTAAGCATACAACACTTGTTCCCAATATTGTCCTATAAAGTCCCGGCACAGTACTTAAATCCAATCGACTTCTTAACGTATGAATCGACAAAGGCGATCGAAACGAAAGCAAAGTCATTAATTCTATGGAGAAGAAATTAAAATCCGATACGACACAAAATTCTCCTTTTAGCTGCGAGAAAAAGACCATCTTTACTTTTAAAGGACTACAATTCATTCAGAACTTTATTCCAAAGAACTAAAGTTGATATTGAATTGAAACCTGATGGTACATAAGATGAATCGAGTGAAGAATAAAGGAAAGTTTCCAATTTAATTTGCCGAACACTTCTTATCTTTTTAGTATTTATCTCAGTTTGATTACATTAAAGTGAAATGTTTTCTCTCGTTTACTTTGCGGACGTGCTAATTTCACGTTTACACTCAACACTAGCGAAATTTTGGAAATATTCGGTATAGGAAAAAATATTTTTACGTACTGGTGAAATTGTATACAATTTCAGTGAAGTACCTACATAATAATTATGTAAATTGGGAATCAATAACATTTTAATATTGAAGATGCTGAAATTAAGTCTTGGAAATCCTTAGAAGTGAGAGAGAATTTCCCTTCTTTCTACAGTCCCGGGTTCTTTAAGCGGGGCGTGCAAGAAAGCCTCTACTATTACGTGTGAGCGAAAATCATAGTTGGCGAAATGTGGGTGTTTAATACACCTCTGTCTACCCGTTCGGGGATTACGGGCGTGATATTTATGTATTGACAACCTCCATGGCGTGGCGGTAGTGAACGCGACTGTTACGTTGGAGCCGTGGGTTCGATTCCCGCTCAGTGCAAATATTTGTGTGCATGAATATGATTTTTTTTTATCTATGGCACGTCAATTTGACTTCACCTTGCCTGATGTTAAGCTGAAGGCAAAGTCTCATGAAGGAGAAATTTCCATTAGTCTGGGTGTTTCTATGTATAACTATGTATGTATTTACAAAAAAAGTATCTAAGTATGTTTATTCGCATTCTAGAACACATAACACAAGCTTTTAAAACTATGTTTACCATGGGTCTAAGTGGCGTTGTGTAGATTGTCTTAGAATATTTAGGTATTTATATTAATACTTATTTATGTATGTATTTACCTTCAAAATTTCCTTAACTATAAAAAGATAATTATGTTAAATCTAGTATTACACTTATCCAAATTTATTACTATGAATGTAGTACTTGAAACATCAAGAAAAGCAGAAGTCAACTAACCCTATGAACTACATAAGCTGTTTTATTTCAACGTATATGAAATTCTACCCGCGCATTATATAATACAAAAGCACCTATAAGTTTTTCCGTACAGTTTTAGTTCACTATTCTCGGATGATTCATGCTGAAAACTTCATCGAGTGCTGTACTAATGTTAAACCCCGCGTTGAAAACCATTTCGTGAAACAAAACTACATCCTACTGCAATACTTTTATGTAGTTTTCAAAATGAATAGGGTTAAAATTTCTGATATATCATCATTCTCTGAACCTATTCGCAACTCAGCTAGGGTTTTCTAGTCTAAATGAGATGCGGCTGAACCTCGAAGACTATAAATATATATCATCACTACGTAGTATAAAATAAAGTCGCGTTTTCTGTCCCTATTTTTCTTGTCCCTTTGTATGCTTAAATCTTTAGAACTGCGCAACGGATTTTGATGCAGTTGTTTCAATAGATAGAATGGTTAAAGAGGAAGGTTTATATGTATATAACATCATGCTACGACTAACAGGTGCGGAGCAGGAATGAAAAATGTTGCAAAAACGGGGTGACGCAGACGAAGTCGCGCGGGTCAGCTAGTTTATTTATAAACAAAATTACTGTTCTTGGTAATTCCACAGGTCAAGAACAAAGTACATGCATTTATGTATCCTGTATCGTTACAAAGCTGTCCACAAACGGCTTAAATTTCAAGCAGCTTGACCTCCAAACGTCTTCCAAAGTTATCCTTCTTCATAATGCAATTAGGGTAACGTCAACTCACGTTTGACCGATCCCCTTCATTTCCCTTCGCCGTCTAATACCCAGGAAGTGGCCCCAGTCGGAAGTGGACCGTATCGCGTGATTTCTCTGAGGTACTCCCTGTCCTTAGAATTCAACGTCGTATTTATGTTTACAAAATTTACTTTGGATAATCTGTTTTATTGATTGGGACTTCTTTTTTCTTTTATAGAGATTATCCAAGCGAAGTTTCGGTAGTTTTGTGTTTGAGGAGTTGGCATTGAGAAGTCCCGGGTTCGAATGATAGTAGTCATTACACTACCGAAAATACGTGTAGTGGTGAAAAAAGAATATCACCACCACATTTCATTTTGGGGTGTCTTAAAAGAGGATATATCACTGCGAGAGAAGGAAAATTCCGAAAAAGAAACCCTGTTTCAAACCTGGTCTGGCCAGCTTGGCCAAACCCATTCTACTTCGGGAGAGGCCTATATCCAGCAGTGGGCAGCAATAGGCTAATTGATAGATGATTGATTGATTACGAGGCACTCTTTAAAAATAATTCTCTATACATTGAATAGTATTTGACAGATATTTAGCATCAATTCATTAGAAGGCAATGTGAATTTGGCGACTTCGCGTCGATTACTTGTTTACTACCGTAATAGTTTAATAAATAAAGGTAACAATCGATGGATTACAATCATGGTGACACTCAGTTTGACGGACTCATCACATGCTTCTTCATGTTCCGCATAAAGGACCCGGGTCTGTAGGAAGAAGGAAACAGGTGCGCTGGTAAAGAATTTCAAAACTGAATGGTGCGGCAGAGGAAAGAGTAAGTAGCTAAGGTAATGGAATCTAAATCTCACAAGTTTAAAAAGATTAATATTGGTACATTCTTTTAATGATTTTTGCAATAACTTATCTATAAATACTGTTCTTAACAATCACGGTATGCCATTAAATACTTTCATAGACGGTATAAAATAAGTTTAACAAAATCTTTTTTTATTTTATTATATCTAAAGATAGGTTAAATAACTGCCCCTTAACTGGTTATTTTGTGTCTAAATTACGAGGTTTTTTATACAGACGTAAAGTCCTATCCAGTTATTACCTATAAAATAAACTTAAGAGACAATTTTACTGTTTATAAAGGTGAAAAAACATCTGATGAGGCCGTCAAGTTGAGCGTCACCATTGTAACACTGTACGTGTTTGTAATGGTGACCCGGATACTCGGAGACTTTGTCTTCAGCTTACTATCAGGCGAGGAGAAACAAACTGGACGTGCCCTTAACATAAAATAGGGGTCTGTTCAATAACGTCACTTGTTCAAAACGCATGATTTTAATTTGATTAGACAGAAATAGTGAACTAAATGCACAAGGGAGCTATGGCGCACGTTGAGAGGCTTATGGCTATTTAATTGAATTATGACATACTTACATACATATGCTCACGCCCGTAATACCCGTAAGCAGAGGTGTATTAAACACCCACATTTCGCCAACTACGATCTTCGGTTCCATGTAATAGGGGGCGAGCGCATCGCCGCCAATCGGGCACTTTGTAAAAATATGTTAAAAATAAATTCCTAACCGAAAATATTGCAGCTAAATAAATTTGGAAAGAAAAAATTTAGCGTGCTAGTGCAAATAGCCAAATGCATGAATACAAATATTTGCACTCAGCGGGATTTGAACCCGTGCCTCCTACGAAGCAGTTGCATTCACTACCGCCACGCCACATAGGCAGTAAATAATTGTAAATAGTAGATTACCTATCACAACCAACAATGTAGGGTGTACCGTGTGAAAAGACATTAGAACGCATTTTTTTAAATAAATTTGTATGTAAGGTATATACTGAACTTGTTTCTTTTGATATCTGTACACTACATAATATTGTATTATAAATATAATGTAGATATCACAAATATATAGATAAACTAACTCAAGTAAATAGAAAATATCTTGAATATTTCACTGCCAAGTGTCAAGTATTAAATTCGAATCGGTGACTGACATGGCAAAAGGCTGAACTCATTCAGTTTTGAGAATTGAAATAGTTCATTGAATAACAAAACATTTTTTTTGCTTAAATTGCAGTTGTTGAATGGATTTATGTACAGACCGAAAATCTGATTGAAAAGAGCTTAATAAGTTTAAGCATAAATTACGACACACTACTGAGCAGTCGTAGAATAAAAATCTATTGTTAACCGTATTGATAATAATATGACCATAGTAAAGTTATATTTGAGAATGAACTCAACGAATAGAGGAATATAATAAGCTCAGTAAGCTAATTTATTCCAATAATTTTCTTGGTTCATTTCTTTCAATATTTTCTCATTGCAATGACCCGTTATAAAAACATTTTAGTATTTTATAATGCATCTCATGATATTTTCGTACTTCAGTTGTATGTTATTGATAGGGTGACTTTGTGAACGTGTTCAATAATTTAAAGCTTAATTGCAAGAAATTTTTGATAAATTTTAGATAATTGCGGACGGTATGAGTTTTTACTACATTGTACCCATATAATTGTTTTATAGTATTTTTTGCAAATATTCTAAAGCAAACGTGTTCTTAGCTAATATATATTAATGTGAATTATGTTAAAATAATACATATTTATCAAGATTCTAAGTGAATAATGTGATTTTGCAAATAGCATTTATAGTAATTAGCATGCTGAAGCGCTATAATTTATCTACTCATAAAATAAAGCAAATTAATAGTAATTCCCATTAGTACGAGTAATTCTGCATTCGCATAATAATTAATAATTATTTTAATGATACGAGGAATTGAAACTAGTTATTGGCTCATCATATAAGGTACGTGTTTATGACGTCATTATCTTATTAAAAAGTAACTTTATTTCATGTATTGTTTAATGAATATGTACTTACAAAACGTGAAATAACTTTTAACAAGACCGTCGAGCTGTAATTGACCTCCATTAAAAATATCTTAAGGGTACCCATTAAGCGAGGTGGGGTTATGTTGATATGTCCTACATCAAAAGCCCCTTCATTCACCGTATCTACACGTGATCATTTGGGAAATCACAGTACAACCATTTTGTACGATTGCAAAAAAAACAAGATTCTAACTTTGAAATCAAATCATAAACTCTTTAAAATTAGAATCCCCGAAATACGGTCACGTCGTCTCAATTTACAAACTAAAACCAAACCCATCAGAGAAGGAATCAGCGCGTCATCGGGCGTCAAATAGACGGCATCACGTAAACTGGTTAGCGTTAATCTGACGGCCAGGACGCGCGCTGACTGCTAAAGAACCATTTCCGTCCAGTAATCGACTACCGGCTGGCCTGATCGCCAGTAATCAAATATTAACGATGTTGTCCCCTCGTTAAACTGTTGAATTTTGAAATGGAGAGATCGGGTTCATGTTTTTATCAAAAAAATAGGTGATAATTGTTCACACTTGTGGAGGGATACCACCGGATTTTGTGAAGGGAATTGTTTCAATTTGTTAGTTGTTTTGTTTAGCCGCGGTAGCCTAGTGGTATGGGTAATGGACTGCTGAGACGAGGTCTCGGGTTCGGTTTTACCATGGCACACACCAATGACTTTTCGATGCTGTTTGAAGTTATTTGTGTATTTATTGCAGGTTTATAAGTGCTCGGTTAATGGCAATAGGCTTGCCGCCTATTACATTGGGACCTAAACATAAACTGGCGAAATGTGGGTGTTAGTACCTCTGCCTACGCCTTCGGGGATATAAGCGTGAGTTTATGTTATGTTATGTTGTGTTTATTATGCAGACAGTTTAGTTTAGGTATAATTACTAACGATGGATATCTATTTGTTGTTTATCCTTCAGAATAGATAGAGATAAGCTTACAGTTACGGTGCGGAATATTCCATCAAGAACCAAGCGGCATGGCGAGTCTCTCCTCTGCCACACCATTAACTCTTGGAATTCCTTACCATCTACGTGTACGTGGCGTGAAAAAGCATCTGAGGCCCTCACACTTTACGTGTTTGTAATGGTGACCCTCTTTCCTGAGACTTTGCCTTCATCTTGCCATCAGGCGGGTGAAGTCAAATTAACGTGACCTAAATATAAAAAAGGAGAAGGAGGCAAACGAAAGGTAGGATCGTCTCACCCTCCATTTACCTTCATTGGTCAGACCATCTGGACTAATGACCTGTTTTCTGGGTTAGCCTGAATGCGAAGAGTCAAGCTAACGCCGCCTGACATTGGGAGGGGCCCATGTCCAACTGTGGATAGGCTAATTCATTGATTGATTGAAAATTATTAACTAGTAACATTATTAAAATTGCACAGCAAAGCTCCTAATAAGTTAATATGAGACACAGTAAGACTTCGGTTTTGTGCCAAAAAATTTCGACTGAATTGAGGCAGTTCGTAAATATTTTATTGAATAAGTAGTCAATACTGATCAGTGCCAGTTTCAAAAATTTAATAATTTCCTTTGGGATTTTTATTGTTATTACATGAGTACTCCTTCATTTTATTCATTGTTATGCTTACGACTTTCAGTATCTAATCTGCAGTTCAAGTAACGTAATTGATATACATATTGAAACACATTATTGAACCTAACAGGTTTTGTCTTGCGGCATTCTCAAAAAGGCTTCCCTTATGTCCCCTCAGGTCTTTTTGTGGTCTCCTCTAGTACTCGTCTGCTCCAAGGATTATGACATTTCGACCCTATTGGATCCTTTGTGTCGACCCCATCCTGGCTCATAGGTTAGAGGAGGGATAGCCCTCTCTATCAAGGTGGCTATTCCTCTCAATCGTAGGTGCATGTAATCCTCTGGTTTGGGGTATCCCCTCCCGAGTAGATCCATTCGATGTCTTCCTTAGGCGTGGCACTCGCACAGTATGTGCTTCACTGTTTCCACGTCCTCCTTGCAATGTCTGCATGTTTCTTCATTCACGATACTTGTAACCTAAATCGTATACATTGATTTTTAGCATCGAAATCATTACCAATCATTGAACCTTGCAACTTGTCCCCAAATTATTAAAATATTTCTGGTAAACAAAATTGCTTACCAAAACGCTTGTGTAAAAACGCTAACATTGTAAAATTGGTCTGAGTGAGCAATAAACCTGCTACTGCTTCGGTATATACGTAAATTCAAATAAATGAGCTAGACGTGGAGGCTTGTACGGAGTCGTTACTTACCATGTATTTATTCTTATAAATCGGACTTTATGCGAGCACCCTCGTAAAATAGACTTTTTGGTCGCCTTTAAGGTATTTGTAGTTGGAAATATGGGAAATGGGGTATCGTTGTAAGCGGCCAAGTGCCGGGCTTGTATAAACTCCAATCCATATCTGGATTGAGTTTCACAGAGTAGTTGTTCGGAGTGTTTTTTCATAACTGGATGCTTATCTTTATGATCTTATTAAATTTACTAGCTTTAGTACAGAAAGTTAACTTACAGAATTTGATTTAGCGTTGTCAAAAGGTCAAGTAAGGTTAGTGAAAGTGAATTAGATTGTATATAGTCAAGCTTTTGTGTGTTGTAAGAAATCATTCGTACACCCACGACTATATAGGCATTTGAAATATTACTAATAATTTTTGTTATGTATTATGACACAAATATATTTTCTATTCACAAGTAAATACCCACTTTGTCCCGAAATAGTTCTAAAGCTGTAATGACAAGTATTGTGAAGTGATATTTTATTTGTTACTAACAAATCTTAGTTCAAAGTTCGTTGGAAGTTGGCCAGACGAACGAATTGCCTTGAAATGGTCACATACTGTCTATTTATACCAACGAATCGACCTATAATAACTTTTGAAGTTTCACGATCCATAATTATTGTAACTTTTCAATCACCTTTGAATTTGCCTAGTATTCGACCCCTGGTACCCATTCATTATTATGTAACGAATCAACCTACTAAAGGTTCAAAATGTTAGTTTCTATAATAGAGCAACTATTTC
The DNA here is from genome assembly GCA_963691645.1 of Pelosia muscerda. Classification (NCBI taxonomy): domain Eukaryota; kingdom Metazoa; phylum Arthropoda; class Insecta; order Lepidoptera; family Erebidae; genus Pelosia; species Pelosia muscerda. The sequence goes on along the minus strand of OY829114.1, from coordinate 692,020 downwards.
TCTTCTTCAAGGTATAAGTCTGGAATTATATAAACATAATTCATACTGTATGGCCATACAACCGACTCGGACTATATATACTCGACTCTATCATCTATATGTATAACCATCTGCCAGATAATTTAAAAAAGTTACCGTGTAAACAATTTAGCAGAGAATTGTGCAAGTTCCTAGTAGGAAAAGTGTATTATAATATTAAGGAATACCTATCTTCAAAACACATTAATTAATCAGCTTTATAAAATGTTAGTAATAAATTAACATTGCAATAAGTATGTCAATACTTAAAAGATTGTATTTTACTACCGAAAAAAAAATCCTGACTTTCCAGACTCATTATTATATTGACCACTACATAAGGCGTGACTTATTAAATCATATATTTTTATGTTAAATCTAATCATCTCAAATTACTGTATTTTACAATGTTAAATTAATCAATCAAATATCTGCACACCAATTTGGCAGAATATGCAGATCAAGAAAAAAAATAATACCTATGACCATTATGATGACCATATTCTTGAAAATAAACGTTTCTTTCTTTCTTGTTTTCTGTTTTAGTTTTTATTGTGTAAACTGTGTTGTACGTTATATAAGATGTCCTCTAATGGTTAGGTTAAACCAGCACTGGGTACTCGTGTCCCGCATTATGCTGAACTGGTTCCCTTCTTGGTGCAATATAAATTCACCAATGTGTGAATAATAAATATATATATTGATTATCACAGTTATCACAGTAACAAAGTTGTATAATGTATGTTTTTGTTGCTTGTAAATTGAACGTAAAAACGTATTTTCTTTCTATTACGTAAAGATTTTCTACCTACTAATAATATAATACAAAACCTCCTCTAAAGCCCTAGCCACACTTTAGCGAACATTACGGCAAATCCGTTCGCCAACTCATCGTACCGACCTCCCACTACACATAAAAACTGGCAAAAAGCGCCGCAACATTTTTGGCCACATTGTTCGCCAATGTGCGGCAAAAGATGAGTAAGAGAACTATCGCAATCTGAATAATTTACTGTTATAAAACTATTTATAGGATCTTCGCTGGCACTTTTGGAAGTTCGTTTTACTGTCTCCTCTGTTATATCTTTTACCACTGCGCCATTTTAACAACTTTTATTAAATTCGAGGTGTAGTTAAAATTATAGTACCCGCAGATTTATTTGAAATAATAATAATGTATAGATATTTGAATTTTGTCAAGTAGTAGCAGTGTGTTTTACTATTCGTCAGCCTGCTTATCGTTTTTTTTATAATAATAATAATATTTTATATTTATAGTAATTAAAAAATATGAATAAGTATTACATAATTGAGTTCATTAAAATAGGATAGAAATAGATGTATGCCATTTGTCAAATTCTCACAGATTTTATCGTTATGTAGACCAAGATGTTATGTAGAGACACAATTCATTGTTAATACAACAATCTAATCATAAGTAAAGGTCGAAACTTGATCTATTTGTAGAGAACTCGAGGCTCATGGTTATGTACATTTGATAAAAGTTGTAGGGCTGCTAATCACGGCCATATTTGTTGAGGCGAGTTTCATTTGTTTGGTGTTCATTGAAAATCTAACCCATCATTGATTTAGAATTAATATATTAATTTTCTGACATTAGGTATAGTTTGGGTAATATAGGCATGCTTTTTTAGAGTTACAAACCAGTCCACCTGCTGATTGAAAAACGGTGTTCGAGCACAAGCTTTGTTTTAGACCGGACATTATCATTATCGTATCGAAGTGTCTTCCTAATTGTAACCGGGGTCAAGTTGAACTCGTAGCAGCTCGGGGTCTATCTTCCAGGCCCGGGGGTGAAGGGTGGCCGCCTGTCCCCTAGCAGAAGCAGGCCGCGGTGGTGGCGCAAAAATGCGCCTCCGTACATTCAGGGGTTAGACTGGGACACCGTGGTCCCTACACCTAAAGGCGGTTATCTCGTAAGAGATGGCCGAGGTCTGCCGGAGTGCGAGGGATATGTTGGTTACTATCTCACCTCCGGCAACTAAGGAACCAAAGACGGCGTGCGTTTTAGTCGGTTCGAGTCCAACATAACCTCCCCAACCGGTATACCAGTATACGAGGGGAATTATCGCACTATTTAATAAAAAGGGTCCACCTTCCAATTTTACCTTCTCCACGTCGCACAATCTTGGGCATTGGGCAGTAGTGAGACGATTGGCACGCATATCACCACGACGTCAAGCCAGTACTTATTGGGCCTACCCCTCCTGACGGGACCCGGTGGGGGCGCCACTGTCAGGTATTTGTTACTCATCATGATCGCAAACAAAGACGACTCTTGCCGCCGCGGATGGAATAGGAACCGACTTATTGATCAAAAACAATAATCGGAACATGGGCTGATAATAAAGAGCTGAAGATGAATAATTAAGATATGCCAATGTATTATCGACTTGCTATGTTTTGTTTTATTTTTAAATTTGCAAGTCAACGCATTTATTTAGTAGTAATTTTAGTTCTATTAATATAGACTCTTCGTAAGTCACAGTAACTAATTTTAATTTTGTGAATATCTCTTGTTTGATCATTTTGTATAAGGAACTGTTGTTCTCTTTCTTCAAGCAAAATGTGTTTTCTAACTGTAAATTCTTCAACACATTACAGGGAAATGAATATCGAACAACCCAAAAATGTATAGTTAGTAAGAATTCTGTCATAGTAGGCATAAAACTTTCTTTTATTTCTTTCATTTATACTATACGTAAGTAAATGTAGATTCGAGTCAGTCCTCACACTTGTTTTTGATGAAATATTTTAAAATACAGATAGTTCTATTTAAAAATATACCAAAACTACAACCACAGTTACAGTACGGAACGAAAAATATTTCATTTTTCTCTAAGACCGCATACTACAGTTGAATACAACCTTTTTCACAACATTATGCAGCTTGCTCGTCCGCACCGCACCCAAACAAGCTGTAAATTCAAATGAAAATTATGTGTCATTGAAAAACACGAGCTTTCAATTGTTTTACTGGTAACTGCGGGTCACAATTTAGAGTAGATTTGCATCACAATCGAATGTGATTGCGTCCGGTGTGGCCGTTCCAATGGTGTAATTTAACAAAAAGAAGTTTACGGTTTTAGTGCAGTTTGGTTAGGATTGTGGCCAGTTAGGATAATTGCTCTCAATTTGGTGTTTAATTTCTAATACCCTATATTTAGTGGAGTTATGAACAAGTTAAATAATACTTTGATACTATTGAGGTTTACTATTGACATCAAACTACGGACTAAACAGCTTAAAAGTAGATGAAACTTAAAATATTTGAAAATTGAAATTAATAAGTCCCTATCTCTGTACATGGGAGTGCTAGAAGGTGATTAAGGGTTAGGTTTGTTCTTTAACCAACAGTAATCATACAGATCATGGCACAGTACCCGCTTGACGGCAATAGGCTCATCCTGTAATTCGTGAAATATCATAATTGGTTAAAAGTGGTAGTTAATACACATTTGTTTACCCCTTTGGGAATTATGAGTGATAATTAATATGTACGTATGTAAAAAGCGTAACTTAACTGTAAACAGTGTATTAAAATTTTTATATTGGGCAATATTGAGAAACTATCATGGACTTCTACAGAACCGAATCCGCGCGACACTCTAGTGCAGACTTTCTTCTGAAAATAGGAAATACACTTTTCATCAGGTAGGCTGCGTTCTTGGTTTGACACCTCATTCTCTGAATCTGTTTATTCCCAAACCAGATGGTGTCAGCTTTCTATTCTAACTAAGTTACTTACGGCTGAACTTCGGTATTTTTCGTGAAGCCACTAACATCGTACCTCCACTACCAAATTGCTGATAATGAAGATCTGTAGTTAGACTAGTCGGACTAGGCTCCAACTACCAGTAACGACTACCATAGATGTTAACGTTACGTTAACGTGCTCTCCGAGGCACGATCAGACCAGCGCAAATAGCCATATCCGTGCATACAAATATTTGCATTAAATAGATATGGAACCCGCGACTCCTGCATAGCAGACGCATTCACTGCCACCACGCTACAGAGACCGACACCTAAGTGGTACAAAAAAAATATTTCTTTTTTTAACACACCAAAAGCAAAATCCATTTGCAAAAAACCTTTTGTGCTCTAAATCAGGCAGTCGCTGATGAAAGCCCATTAACCCGAATGTTTGGAAGATTCATAGCGCTGCGTGATTGTCGCGATTCCGATATATATGGGTGTACTATCGGCTGCTAGGTACCATCGGGTTGTTTTAAAGGAACCGCCATAAAGGAGGACGCTGGTCCCGTGGGATCTATTCCTCCTTACGTAAGGGTGAGGTTACATAACGAACCAATATATATTGCGATTTTTGTTTAAATTTGTGCCTTCGGTAGTTATTTAAGTTAAGAATAAATTAACTTTAAATTACCAGTATTTTTTACTTAGACAAATTTTCATCTGTAATATCAAAACTACAATCTGTATCCCATAATGAGATACTATTGAAAATTCATAATTGCTTCAATCTTCCTGCGTCAATTGGAAAAAATGATTCATGTGTACATAAAGACCATAATGTATTATACCATATGCATTGAAATTGTGAATAAAACAAATATTAAAAGCCGATGCTGCAATAACCAATAAACAATGTTGCAATCACTGTTCCATAAAATTACGATATCATTCTCTTACTTGAAATATTGGCTCATAAATATTTGTATTGAGAACTGAAAATATCTACAATAAGGCTCTACAAGCGTAATCTGAAAATCATAGTTTTAGCACAGTCTTAGACCTGACATATTTCTTGAGAAACTAAAGCATATCTGATCAAGTTATCGGAACTTTTCTCTGTCTATTACTCTGGTTGAAAAGTAAATGTTTATAAATAGAGTTGAGTTTCTTGCTGTCTTCTCAGGCCGGGGCTGCGATTTGAACCGGCCATCCATTTGCTAACCTAAACTATAATAATTTTAATTTTAACGTTTTATAAATGCTCTTTAATGATCTATACATAATAAATGATTTTTGAATTATGCGCTCCCATAGCATAAAGAGGTTTAGACATAACAATACTGATGTTTAAACCTCAAGAAATAGGGTTATCACCCGCAAACAAACCAACTATGCAGCTATCTTTTAAGTTTAAATACGACAAAAAAGTCGCGACTACGTGCGGACGAACTAACGCGGCCCGCTCCGGCCAATACGGCAAACTGCGTAATAAATTCGTAGAAAGGATCTCGCAAAAATGGATGCTTATCACGAACTGGTTCGGTGCCCCCGCCACCTCTACTGCTAAATAGCTCTGTTTTTGTCTCTCCGGGACGACACATGACTTTGATTTTGATAAATAGCTCGTGACTGGAACTGTGTTTGTATTTATGACCTGTAGGCACTAAGCTTTCGATATAATAAAAAAGAGATGAAATCTTTTGAATATTCACTGTGGCTGACTTTGATATTAATAAATGTTAAAGTTTCTGAGGATGTATGTATGAATGATGTTAATCTCTCAGGCAAAAATGGTTCTATTGGGTCTGTACTTCATTTGATAAGGTACATTAAATGATGATACTTTCTAAAGTTTATGCAAATGAAACAACTTTTTGCGGATTCTATTGATTAGCTATTCAAAGCATGATGATGCAAATGTCATGCAGGGTATAAGGGGAACACTCCCGAAGCCGAAGGCCCCTGGTAGTACTTCTGGTATACAACATATATAGAATTAAAAAAATAAAGTGCTACTACACATATTTTTTTTTTTATCTTTATTTTCATATAAAATTACAGTTTATTAACACAAACTTCTCGCCAAACTGTGAAGTTTGATGGCGAGACGCGCTCTGTTTTACACACCTTAATGTTACTTATATTCTTACTTATTACTTATCACACTTATATAAGAATTCAATTATGTATTAATATTCTCCGCATCTACTTAAAATTTTATTTACAATAATTTAGTTGACGTTACTTCTAAAATGTCTGTCTGTCTGTCTGTTAGTGTACTATTAAAATTTTATTAATTATTATCACAGTATTTTATGTTAAGGTTGCTCCTCACCGACCGCTGCCACCGCAGTGCCTTCTCCGGCAGCAGGGCCGTGGAGGAGCAAGTTCCTTAACTTGGCCCTCAAAACACCTTTACTCATCTCAGGGCTCTGTCGTAACAATTCATATTTATTAAATGTCTTCGGTACTATATATTTTGACAATCTCTCCCCATAATAGTTGTTAACTCTTGGTTGGACTAATCTATTTTTTCTAAAACTTCTTGTACTATATTTGCTGTTTACAATTTCTTTATATTCATTAGTATAGTAATACTCTAGTCCTATCAAATATTCCACTTTTTTATCTGGCGGCAAAATCTTACAAATAGGCAACAACCTTTCATATTCCTTATTACACCAGTCCAAGTCTTTCTTGCTTACTAAGAATTTGACTAGCCTTATTTGTAAATCCTTTATGTTGTTCAGATATGTTCAGATAGGTTCAGATACTGTCATAAATATTTAAGCGAATAAAATGAATTGAATTAAAATGAATTTTATTTGAAAAGAATAATAGCAACTGGAATTACTAATATTTCCTCTAACCCTAAGTCCTAAGCTAAGTTCAAATGGCTTGTGTTAAGATAGAACGGGGTCACACCTATCACACTACGTAATTGCCAGGATTCGAACACGGGACCTCTCGATCGTAAGACCGACTCCTTACCTAACTTAAGCTACCTACACTTCGATTAAATTTACTTGAATTGAGTAACATAATGCATTAATCTGATGTGTAATGTAGTGGGACCTCAAATGCTACAAAAATCTAAATATCTACTAACACAGTTTACATTATACTTAATAAGATAAATCATTTTGCTACTAATATTACTGACAAATTATGAATTTTATTATCAGAATAATTAAACGAGTACTTATTATTATTATTGTATCTCTGGTACGTAAATTTCGGGACTATGTAGTCCCGAAAGTTGAAAGGCGTGGGTTGGCCCTTTTAAGAGAATTTAATATGCTAGAAATACACACATGGCGGATACCATCCCCGATATTATTTTATTAAAAGTAAATGGTACCATATATTATATATTGTGATAGAATCCGTAAAGAGTTCAAAGATTTCATTTACCAAATGGCTTAAAATAATATGAACCTATATAGAAGTGATAAAGAAACAGTGTTAATTTCTCCAGATGACAATCAGTGATATCTAAGTCAACTAGACTTGTTTAGAATAAATATAATTTAGGCTATTGTTACACTTTCAGGAGCAACCCCAAGGGGACTTCAGAAAATAAAAAAGTTAAAGTTAGTATTACTCCCCTGCAGGAGCTGATTGGGGAGATTATATCGGACTCGAACCGACTAAAACGCACTCCGTCTTCGGGTCTTTAGTTGCCGGAGGTGAGATAGTTACCAACATAATACTATTAGAGACCCTGGACTCTAAAAGTAACTTCGATTATTTAATCATGTTTGTAATCAAATATGTAATCAAACTGATATTAAATTTCTGCGGTCCGCAAAGTTATGAATCTGTTCAGTGATAACTATCGACACATTTCGTAATTTAATTGAAAAATAAATCACCCTTGTTACATATTCCAATATACAACATACTGAATATTGTTTACTGTTCAATTAATTATTTTAATCATAAGTGAAATATTTGTGGAAAGTAAGTACTGTGGTTGTAATGAAATCGGCTATTACATAATTCTTGTCTGTGATCACAGTAAAAATAATAATACCTACTAGTGATGTAACCCTACTATGAGTCTAAACAAAACACACTTTAAGCGGGGCGTGAAAGAGCATCTGATGAGGCCGTCAAGCTGAGCGCCACCATTGTAACACTGTACCTACTTGTTTGTAGTGGTGACCCTCTTTCTTGAGACTGTACCTTCAGCTTATCATCAGACAAGGTGAAGTCAAATTGACGTACCTACCATAAATAAATAATAAAAAAGAAAACACGAAAGAATCATTTTCAAATGATTTACTTACTATTTTATTTATTATAAATTATTATATTTTTGACAAAAATGTAGGTACATAATTGTAAAACTCAGACATACATAAGTGTTCTTTATGTGCCTAAACTGAATAAACGAAATTTATTCTTTGATGATTCTTTGATTCGTTAGCGTGGCATGTAATGGTCAGGGACGGATTTAGAGTGCTTGAATTAGATAAACTCAAGAGTATTAACCTGATAGTATTATTTGTATAGAAATGATTTCCCTAACATATCCTAACTATGCATCCTTTCATCGAATGACGTCATCCATCAATGTTCATAGAAGAACTCGTGTACTAGTACTTGTATGAAAATTAAATGACCTTATATTAATAATATCAGCCTGTCTATTAAATGTTTACAAAGGAACTGCCTTTTCTTATATTAATTGCAGTTGGCAACACACTCGTGATACCTTCGGATACATTGCCACCGTTCATAGATCTTGTTTAACACTAACCATCACATGAGTTAAGCTCTGGTTTGCTGCCATAACAATTTAAGCTGTCACAATGAAGATATATATAATACTAGCTGTTGCCCGCGGCTCCACTCGCGTGGATGTCGATTATCGCGTTGTACGACTCTACTCGATTCACTACTTGCCTCTCTATACTACTTTTCCTTGCTGTCATGACAACGGAAATTGTTAGCGATATTAGCGCCAATGTATAGAAATTTACCGGATCAATTGAGATTTATGATTATTACGCCGCTCACTTGTATGGTAGCGTGATGATATATAGCCTATGTTACTCCTAGATATTGTAGCCTTTTAGAGGTGAAAGAATTGTTTAAATCGGTCCAGTACTTTTTGAGCCTATTCATTACAAACATACAAACATACAAAAATAGGTACAAATCTTTCCTCTTTATATTATTAGTATAGATATATAATACTATCCAAGAACAAATTTTGTAAAATTTTACAAGACCAAATGCTATTAAAAAATTATGACAATTAAATAACCTATAATTTATCAGGACATAAAAACAAAACAGATAACATTGACCACCAAGAAACTGGTAAGGTTTAATGAAGTCTCCCTAATTAATGTTGCCAGTGAAATGGACGAACACCAAACACAAAGAATGAAGATATAACTGCGAGTAACGAAATGAAAACTCAAATATAATTCAGCGAGTTTATTCCATTATTAAATTGTTCGTGAAAGCAAGATAACCTCAGTTTAAGTCGGTAAGAAAGTTTGCTTTAACGAGGTGAGGAGACCTGCCACTTGCCGACTTCAGCGCCACCCGGTGTTTTTGTTCCGAACTAAGTTGCGTGCGCGGCTTGAACCGCTACTGCTAAATACGGCCACGGAGGGGTATCAACTTGTTCCGCAGTTTGAGCATAGAAAACACTTTTTGATGGTTTAGCTTCAAAGTTGAAGTCTTCTTTACATTCCACTCCTGAAAATGTTACAGACTGATGTATTACTACTTCATTAGATAGCTACAACCCTACAACAAGCACAAAGAAGGTTTTTAAAACGCGTGTTTTCTTTATTCAGGGCGCGACAATTTGATTTCGCCGTGCCGTTTACCGCTGAAGACAAATTCACAGGGAAGAAGTTCACCTTTATAGAAACAGGTACAGGTTTGACAACCGCATCAGATGCTTTTTCACTTTCTCTAGCAGTACCTAATGAAGAAACATTTTGTCTGTTTTTCAACAACATTGACTGCAAATTTAACAGAGTAGGCTAGTCAGTCAAACCACTAACTAGACAGATAAAAAAATTCGATATTTCGGGATCTAAAGTAATAAGAAATATCGGATATAGTCATACGTAATATTTCGTTAATTCAAATAAAGTTTGTAGAATTACACATATGAATCTGAAATCACAAGTCTACCTAACTGCTATAGAAATAGTATAACATTAATATTTAAATCGCAATTCTCTATAGGTACTCGCAGATGCCCAGAGCTTCGCGATTATAATAGACTTTTAATGGAGATAGGACATGATGGTATCTCCCGACCTAATTGAGCAGTCTAATTGAAGAAATACCTCCACCCTACAGAATACCGGGGCTAATCTTAATCATGTATTGTGTTCTGGAAACTCACTGGAAAGGTTTTGTGTTGTCAGTGGGAAGACTGAGGAATTAAGTTGTCCCCACTATGTGATGGTATGAAAACCCTGTTTTGTCTTCTACACTGACAGCACAGAAATTCTCTAACCTTCACCCCTCTCAGCACGAGTGTGACGCGTCTCGTTTTGTAAATGTCTATTGGTCACGGTAACCATTTTTCATCAGGTGGTCCATATAGCTGTCTACCAACTAAGTTATATAAAAAAGACTGTATATCTATATTTATAGACAATACACAAATCTTATTTCCTCACAGTTTCCATTAAGTAAAAGATTTATAACATCGGAAAATGAACCACTTAAACTCCTGTAACGAGGTAAAAGAAATACAACGTTGTTGTATAACTCCATATTAGATGCATATTTCTTAGAAGATAACAGTAAATTATGGCGCAAACATCCTAAATCCTGCAAAAGTGGGTTTTTTCATTTCATTACGTATCCCAATAAAGTAGATAGTACACTCTCCCCACGGTATATAATTACAGAAAAAGAAAAATGTACGCAGCGTCGCGCTTTGACGTTCGCTTGCGATTTTTCGTTCAATTTTACTTTTATGGCTCTCAGAGACGTGTGATTAAAAGATGGTGAAATTTTCGAAGCGGCGCATTTGAATTTATTTTAGGTTTTTAAAGCGAGCTAAAAATAACATTTTAAATTAAGGTGAATAAGAATATTATAAGAATGTTTTGACAATATTATTAGCTTTTACATTATATTTAAATAAAGCTAGTAGACAATATTAAACCGATTGCGGCAATAAAAAAAAGTAAATATCCATAGGCCACAGTGACCACTTTCTATCAGGAGCGCCGTGTCTTCCACTTAAGTGGTATGAAGAAATAAAAATTTCCTACCTTCCGTTCGCCTTCTCGTATTTTGGTTGATAAATGACCAATAATTATAGTAGATAGGTACTTGCGGGCCGTAATTGATATACTTAAAATATGATATTGGCGGTTTACCATATAGAAACCTTCTAATTCCCTTTTTAAAGAGGCAGTGGGGGAAAGCGGGGGGCGGGTGAAGGTTATAAGAACTTTGGAACAAGAGACGAATTCGTTTTCCCACTGATAGCACAAATTCTCTACCGCCAGAAACACTACACAGGGTTATTATAGCCGCAGTATCCTGTAGATTGAAGGTACCTCCCTAGGCGGATATTCATTTGGGACCAGCTTTACCGTCGCGTCCTACCTAATTTTACTTACTACCCATACCTACTAGTACCTAATCAATAAACGCTTGAACCACTAGAATTTTAAAACTTTTCGTGTAGTCATGATTTCATTGCAAATTATTAGTCACATACAATTCGCCACTATCGTAATTACCCTTATGTCATATGTATATCGCGGAACAGAATTGAACGAACACATACGAGTAGTATAGATTCGTAGGGGCGAGAGAATCAGTTTTGTTCGGGCGTGTAGCCAAAACGTGATTATGTTGGCAGGCTGTACGGTTGTATATTGTTATTATTTATATATATTTTATGTTATATATAGCGTCCTCGCGGTTTGAGGGACGTGTGGTAAAATGGCCGCAAATCGGTTTTCTGGCCGGTTAAGTTGTTTCGCATGAATCCCCAATTCGGCTGGTGTTTTTAAAATAGCTTGTTGTTTCCTTTGTGTTCTAATGGCAGTGTTAAGCTTTCAAATAATATTATTCTATCGCGATTTATATTGTTTTTATTGATAAAACTGATTCTGATGTTCTAGTTGCTTTTTCGCAGTTATAGTCTGTAGTTATAGTTTCTTCAGCAACTGAAGATACGAAAACGGCGTGCGTTTTGGTCGATTCAAGTCCGACATAACCACTCCCACCGGCTTCGGTGAAGATGGTAGTAGGTAGGGTTTAGCGTGCAAAAATAAATGGGAAGATAGTACAGACATAATATAATCAACCATGTTTCACGAATCCATACCTTATAGCAAAAAATAACCTCTTTTCTTTAGATATTTAAAAAAAAATATCAAAATACACTACACCCCTTCTACTTACGTTTCATCACTGTTTATTGAACAGTTATCCTTAAATATTACCTACATCAAATAAACCTACATGATGTGTGGGTTGTCTTCACTAATTGCACATTTTTTTTCTCAACTCCTCTTTTTTTATTTAGGGTACGTCAATTTCACTTCACCCCACCTGATGGTAAGGTGAAGGCTAAACCTCAGGAAAGAGGGTCACCATTACAAACACGTAGAGCCTTACAATGTCAGCTTGACGATGCTCATCAGATGCTTTTTCACACCTCGCTCGGACCTAATTAGCCATAACTGGAAAGGGCTTAATTAGCTAATTTCAAATATGGATAACTACTTGCCACAAATAAATCATCTTCCTGCCTTTGTCCCAATTATTTGGGGTCGGCGCAATGGGCTCTTCCACACATTCCTATCGGATGTCATTTCCTCCGTCACTCCCTTGCTTGCCTTCATCTTTTTTTGGGCCGACCTCTGGTTGAAAAGCCCTCTACATTCATACTTTGGACCTTTTTGCCACAAATTATATAGAAATAAAAATAAGTTTAGAAACTAAACCCTACTATCTACTGAAAAGTCACGATCTAAAAAGTATTAAGCAAGAAAATATCAAGGATATTTGAGGCCGTAAGCCACTTACTACAACAAAACAATATATTGTAGGAAAAAGCGGCTAAGACCGCGTCTACACTTGATACTCTTAATACTACGTCCTTGTTTAATACTACTATTCAGAGCGTGATTTTAAACATAACATAACATAAACTCACGCCTGTATCCCCGAAGGGGTAGGCAGAGAAGCTAGCACCCACATTTCGCCAGTTTATGTTTAGGTCCCAATGTAACAGGTGGCGAATTTATTGCCATTAACCGGGCATTTATAAATCTGCGATAAATACACACATAACTTCGAAAAGCATCGAAAAGTCATTGGTGTGTGCCATGGTAATAACTGGGATCGAATCCGAGACCTCGTCTCAGCGACCTTTAATTTAAATAGAGCCTGAGCTAATATTTGCATGCCATTGAATGGCAGATGTGCTGAACTGTAGTATCTAATCTTACTTAACATCATGTATGACCACATTTCTGCAAATAAATGAATTTTGAATTTTTTTGAATTTTTGACCTCCCTCCCTCCCTCGACCATTACCCATACCATTAGGCTACCTTAGGATTTATTTATTTTATTTATTTTTATTTATTTATTTATTTATGCTTCATTTTGTGGAACACAGGTAATACAAAAGATCTTAGCATTAAACATCAGTGCACTATGTCCTACCATATAACATGGCGTACAAACTAAATCTAACATTTCAAAGTATGGCTACTATTATACTTAAAGAATATGATTAGTAAGTGGGCATATTTCATAAATTTCATTATTGATCCATTCATAACACAATTCATAAGTATTATTTCCCTTTATACATATTTTTAACTTGTCTAAGATTTTTCAGTAGTCAAATTTTAGTTTTTATACTGATCGCATCAATGAGAATTAAATTTCCACATACCAATATTTCGTGGTAAAATTTGAGATTGGTATATATAAAACGACGAGTCTGTGAGTCCGTGCCAACGCAATCACTAGCTGGCGTTGTTCCCACACTAAAAGGATTGTTTTTGACGCCTCTATATTGCCGCGATACTCACAACTTTTTTACTGAATTTTACAGTTTTTAATAGTAGTAATGGAATTCTCAAGAGTAAAAGCCTAACTCGAGGTATTATAGATCATGTATTGACACACAGACGTTATTATATTCTCAAACTTTATTCTTATTTGTATTTCTTCATCGCTGGAGTCAACGATCGAGTGCCTGTTACTGTTACGGCATTCACCGGGTTTATCTCATGCCAGTATTCATAATGGACTTGTACCTCATTATTTTAAGATGGTTCTACCGCCGCGGTAGACTAGTGGTATGGGTAATGGACTGCTAAGACTATGTCTCGGGTTCGATCCCAGGTTACCATGGCACACACCAATGACTTTTCGAAGTTATGTGTGTATTTATCGCAGGCTTACAAGTGCCCGGTTAATGGCAATAGGCTCACCACCTGTTACATTGAGACCTAAACATAAACTGGCGAACTGTGGGTGCTAGCACCTCTGCCTACCCCTTCGGGGATAAAGGCGTGAGTTTATGTTATGTTATGTTATGTTACTTCTACCTCCCAACAGACAATAAAAACACGAGCCAAGAGAATATAGATGTGTGGGTTTTTTGTGTGGGAATCCTCACGAATACTCCCCTGCAGGAGCCAGCGGCAGTAGTAATTTGGTTGTGTCGGACTCGTACCAACCTCACCACGCTCCGGCTGACCCAGGGCCTCTTGAATATGGGACCCATATCGAGTTTAAAGAAGATACAATATTTGTTAAAGCTCGATATGGATCCCACGTGTATAAATTAATAAGTGTAGATATTGAGAAACGAGCAGATTGTAGAACTGATATTCTTTTAATTTTATGAATAATATAATATATGCGGTTGAATGACGTGTCGTGCATTACTTGTTAAGCTTTGATATACGGATATACGTCACCATAGAGAAGGTGCAATGAATTAAAACAATAAAATTAACACTATTGTCGCACGAGTATTATCATGGTACCCTGTATTTGCTGATGTTATGCGGTTAGCGGTCAGTTACGGAATCATACTCTTAGAGACATCGAGTTTCCGATATTTCTGCTCAATTTTTTGTAAGCGCCATGACGATGACACGGAGAAGCTGAAATACTAACGGTTACAGGAAAAAAGTTTTACGATTTGTATTATTTTGTACAAATTGTATTCTCAGTGCCACAATACAAATTTCATTTAGTTAGTCCGCAATTTCGTCGCACACTATTCTCTGTTTCTCTCTTTTTTCTCGAGAGTGGATGTTTCCATTACAGCGCAGCAGTGGTGACTAAAATAATGGTACAATTTAATTTACCGTTCTAGTACTTGATGTTTTTATTTTTTCACGGGTGATGTACTACTGTTATGTAACCTGCGTTCTTGGTAACAAAATGAGGCTATGAGTTAATACTACAGTTTGTTTCTAAGAATCTCTTATTCAAAATTATCATTTATTCTGTATAGACCATTGAATAAAACTTACAAAATGTCATAATTAAAAATATGTTAACAGTTTGTGTAATGAATCACCGGCACAGCGGGCTTTTCTTATTTTTTTGTCTATTTACCAACATTTAGTATTTTTTGTAGCAATTTCAACGAAAAGCTCTTTTCGAAGCTTGTTTATCATTTAAATAATTTTGCATTTTATAAAAGTTTTTGACATTAATTTATTTATAATTGTTCACTGTTAAATCGATCGGGATATTTACCATGTTTGTTGATTTCTTCGCGTAACCGATATTTCGGCGCTGTTGCAAGCACCATGAGCACGATGTACTTGTGAACTAAATAAGTAAACTAAGTACACTGTTGGTAGTCAAGCAGAATGTCAACGAACTTTCTGGAATTCCTTGCCAGCTCACGTGTTTCCTTCTTCTTACAGTCCCGGGTCCTTTAAACAGGGCGTGAAAAAGCACCTGATGAGGCCGTCAAACTGAGTGCCACCATTGTAACACTATACGTGTTTATAATGGTGACTCTCGTGCCTGAGACTTCGCCTTGAGCTTACCATTAGGCGGGGTGAAGAATAAAAGGCATGATATTCATGTCTATTTCAGTAAATAGTATATCATATATAAATATAGCTATGTACACTGTCATGACCTCCCATTTTCATTGTTGTTATTGCATTTCATAAAATGCAGGATTGAAAGTCAGACAAGGCACACGTCGGTTGCACCTCTTATGTCAAATAACGATCACTCTTGACTCTGCATCTTGTTATTTTCGAGAAAATTGTTTCAGCTGCTGTATGTTTGCCGCGAAAGACTCTCAAATATAATTTTATAAAGAAATCTCTTTCTTAGAAAATTTTAAAATATATAAACTATTACAAATCAGATCTCAAAAAGTTATTGCTTCTACGTTGGTGAAGTGACTTGATTGGGTGCAGTTATCAAGAAAACAATGTTTAAAAATGATTGTAATATAGTTTCATTGTAATCGATAGTGTGTATGATTGTTGATAGATGGCTCCCACCATTACCTCAAAGATGGTTGTATAAGAGAACTTTGAATACTTCAAACGTGGCTGCGTGGCTCAAAATCGCGGGTTCGAGTCCTGTCTAAGCTTTCGCTTCTTCCGATCAAAATTTAATGTTTTATGCTACTATTTATACTTACCACGTATACCACTTTCATAAAAACTATATTAAATTAAATAATAATCCATAATATAGTATAGGATAATTTTAAAAAACTTAAAACGTAACTCGAGAACGTTTACTAGAAAATTTTACACTTAACTCCTCACTAATTACTTTTAAACTTAATAATCCGAAAAGATTTTTAAACTAAAAATTCTAAAATCTAACTGGAAAAAAAGGCTCCATTTAGCTCCCACTAAAAATATGTAGCGGAAAGTGTAGGTGCAGCGCGGTTTAAAGCCCCAGGAGCTCAATATTACACGGCCATACATAGTTACACAGAAAAATGCCGTAACGGGTGTCACCTTGGGAAATTTTACACTCTACAGCATATTCTCACCTAGGAAGGAGCAATGGTATTTCATAGAAGGATGCCTAGCGTGGGGAGCGGTGGAGCATGAGCGGTAGCGGGGGCGGTAGCGGGAGCGTTCGCTTTTGAGATTTTATTAGGGTTGGGTAACTGTAGTTATGACAATGAAAACATCAAATTTATTTTTGACATATTTATAATTCATATTTTTTTAAAGTGTATGTCCAGACGGGACTTCTACTTGTCACTTCATCAGTCTCTTACTGGAATGCTCTGTCCACTTAAGTTACCAGACCACCTATAAAGCCTTCAAAATTCACTTATACGTCTTAGGGGACGATGTTGAAGCCATCTACCGACAATCTTACGAACTATCGGAAACAATGACCGATATTTCAATCAATTTTAAAAACAGTAAGGTACTGTCGCGATTTCCATACTCTAATTATAAAATCGAAAGTAGTACTTTTTTATCAATTTCAATTTTTATCAACCTAAAAGATTTTGACACTAAAATAGCTTCATTGTTAAAAACTCTTCATTTTCACAGTCCAATCTACAAATATTACATCAACGAGTAGAAAAAAAGCCTTGGTTAAAAACCAGTGCCTTATTTTCTTACCATAACTTCATGAAAGTCTCAGCGCGACTACTGTTAAGCAGTCAAGCCATAATAATGAACAAGACGTAAGATTCTAGAGTTAGGGCTGGTATAGTTCGACTTTGTGTAGTTGCGAAACTTGGCTGTACAATGTACATAATCTGATAACTTTTAGCTGTGAAGGCCTTAACAACCTGAGACTCTTTGTGTTTTACTTTACATGAAATATACAGGGTGTAAGGGGAGGACTCCCAAACTCGAAGGCTCCTGGTACACAATATATTGACATTAAAAAAAACGGCGGTAAGACCCATCATGGGCTAGAGAGGCCACATGGTAGCTTCTCGTACCGGCTGACGCAGGTGATCACCGGGCATGGAAGCTTCGGGAATTACCTGCTTCGGATCCAGAAGGAGCGAATGTCGGAGTGCCATCACTGTGACGCGAGCGAGGACTCGGGGCTGCACAAGCAGAACGATATTCACCTCCACCGGTTTCGGCGGGAGGTGGTATCCGTTGGGATCTTCCGCACGATAAAGAGGGGCCTTCGGCTTCAGGACTGTTCCCCTTACACTCTATATATGAAAATTATACAATTATAGGTATATTCACTCCATGAGATGAACTCCGGCTGTGACAGGTGGAGACGAAGGCTACTGATGACCCGAGACAGGCGTGCGGTTTTGTTTGTGCGGTCAGATCAGTCCGACATAACCAACCTCGCTGATTCGTTGACAGTATCCGTGAGAATTTACGCCTAGGAAAAAAAGGTATATTCATTTCTACTCTGCCTACCCCAATGAGAAAAAGCCGTGACTACATGAACACCAAAATTTTATTTAAGTAAAATATATGTTAATAAAACGTAATCTAAAAACAGTTTTGCACGGAGTGTTTCGGTACCACAATGTCCGTGAAATCGTTAGTTCAGAGAAACTCGCATCTGGCCGGGGCTTAATTTACGAAATGTAACTGTCTAGTCCTAACAATATCCACAAACAAGGCAATTTCTACCTAGCTTTTATTCTTCGATTATATTATTTGGTAACGATATTTACAAGTAAGTAAGATTATTATCATATATCTGCTTTTGTTATAAGGTACAATCTTTTTGGGCGATGGTCTAAAAGATCATTCAATGCCACCATTAAGCCGTCGGTCCCATCTATGGCAGTCGTTACGAGTAGTTGGAGCTCAAAAGTCTAACTAGCCTAACTACAGAACTTCGATGCCACCAATTTGACTGTGGAGGTCCGATAGCAGTCGCTTCATGAAACATATCGAGGTTCACATGCATCTGAGTTAGACTAGAAAGCCTCAGAGAATGATAATTTCATTAATAACTCATTTAGCACGTTCCATACTTTGTACAGAAACTTCCAATATAATCTTTTCCTTTTTATCTTTACTATTACCTCGATTCTTGCAGTACAGGTTAACGACATTAATATTTGAGCTTATCTCAATCTCAACACCAGTGTGTGTTAGCGTCCCTCTAAATAATTGTGGTACATTAATTATTTGATAGTTACGTCCCCAAGGGAGCCATTCTTCGGCGCATTAGCATTTTAACAACTAGTACGATGTGAGTTTTGATTTGTATGTGTTTTTGTTTTATTTCCTGCCCTAAAGTTACGCAGAATTATGAGTTTTGTTGTACAATTAGACAGTCATATAGCCATTAACATTACGATATATAGCAGACCAAACCAGAAGAACTTGTGATGTATATACCTGGACCTAGGTTGAAAAATTCAGTACTTCATAGGCCTTTTTAGGCACATAATTATTAGGTCCCCAGTTAGATTACTATAGGATAAAATTAACATTGTCTGTCTCAATAGAGAATAAGGGTAAGGGTAAGGGACAGGGTAGGCAACACGTGAGTGACCTCTGGTGTTGCAAACGTCCATAGGCCGCTTCCCATCAGGTGGGCCGTGTGCATGTCTGCCACCTAAGTGGTATAAAAACAAAAAAAAAAGGGGAAGGTAAGAAATGGCGGTATCCCTCGACCTAATTGAGCAGTTCGACTGGGCAAGCCAATGAACAAAGCAAAACCACGGCTAATTATAACAATGTGTTATGTTTCTAGCGGTGAGTAAAATAACCAGAGCTTATTGGAGAGGTTTTGTGTTGTGAGTGGAAAGGACAGAAACTCTTAAGCTTCATCCTTTACACGTATGAGTGTGATGCTTCTGGTGTACCATTTTCCATCAGGTGGTGCGTGTGCTTATTTGGCACCTAAGGAGTATATAAAAAAATTGGAACCACTTCTTCATCACATTCTATTTAAAGAGTGATTGATTGTCTATGTTATTTAGTTTAATAAATGAATGAGATTTACTGCAGTATTTTTTTAAAATCACCATCCACCTATAAATTGCACCACAGTATTACATGTTCGCGCCAACAGCGGGCGTTTTATGCTAGATTCTGATACGAGTCTCCCCTGAGGCCTCTTGCAAAATAACTTCTAGTGTGGAATTTTTATTAACCACCCGCTTTGAGTGGCACTGGGTGATAAATCCCAGGATATTTTATTTAGTTGCCAGACCCAAGATCTGGCTTACGTTTAGAATGTTTTCTTAGTTTATGAGAAGTTTTAGTCATAAGGGTAGCTTGAAGCCAAAATATGGTTCATACGATGATAGGCAAAAATGTTCTTAGTGGATTTTGTTTGTGGTATTTTGGGTAAATGGTTTAACATTTTGTGCGCAAGTGGTAGAATAAGTGATTACATAATATAGAAAAATAAAAGTAAAAATATTTTTGAGAATATTTATCTATATATATAAAAATGAATTGCTGTTCGTTAGTCTCGCTAAAACTCGAGAACGTCTGGACCCCTTCAGCTAAGTGATTGTTTTCTGGAATTATAATTTTATTTTTATATTTTTATATAAATACACGTCAAAACAATTACCATTTAAATAAATTCACAAACATAAAACCATATAAGTTACTAATATAATAATGTATACTATGTATGTTATAATATATTATATTTAATCAATTAACCCCTCACCGTACTAAAGATAACCCTAGCGGCATTTCTCCGCTGAATATTATATTTTTTCCGAAATCTTACCTTTATTTAATTAAAGGTATATACTGTATACAATCTTACGTCACCTAAACAACATTGCAACTGCAAACAGAAATCCGTAAACAAAAATATTTTGCTCACGAATCACTTTCAAACTCACTTTGCAAAATGTCACTTGAAAAGTACATAGAAAATGGAACTCCATCTTGCGACCGCATTGAACAACATTTTTAAAGCCTTTCCTAAGGCTAAACTATTCAGAAAGACACCCGCAAAGGAGCGAATAATGAAGTCCACTGGAGTGGTTGAAAAGACGACTTTAACCAAGTCAAAGCTCTTAACTGTTTCCAAGTTTGTTGCTCTACCTGACGCGACATCAACTGTTTGGTTCAAATTGTCAAACTGGTCGGTCTGAAAACCTTTTCGAAGTGGACTTAAAGTTATTTTGACAGCCTTAGTATTACACTGTTTCTATTAAAATAATTTGATGATAAGTAATTATTATTATCGTCAATGTGTGTAACAGAATTATTGGATTTACTGATTTTCGAACTGTACAAAATTAGTTTATTGTATTATTTTTATTTTAGAGAATTTTAATACCGTGATTTAAAAAATTAAAATGACAACTAGTGAACAGTATGGTGCTTAGTACTAAAGACTATTTACTATTTTTTATTGAATAACGTATAGTACTTCAAATCTTACATTACGTTTTGTTTTTTTTTGTGTAAAATAAAGTGTTAAGCGGAGTACAGTTAATTTTACGTCCTAAATATATAAAATATTACTAATTAGGTACTTGTCTGACTAAATAAATTCTAAGTAGGTATTTACATCCTTTGAGGATATACAGTTGTGATGAAATATTTGTATATAGTGTAGAATCTACAACTGTTTTGATGATATGGTAGTTCACAGTTGGATTCCCTTGAGAGTAGTGAGGTTCAATAACTTTGAAACAGACAGAAATTTGCAAATTTGATGTTTACTATTAAATTATATTAGCATTTACTACATGTGATTTTATATACTATAACTTTAAAATAAGTAATTTTACAATAAAATTTCAAAATATTCATGGTATTGTACAGTAAGATGATATTATAACAACAGTGTTCCCAAGCATGAGCCACCAAAATATCCTACAACAGTGTTCCCGAGCATGAGCCATCAAAATCCCATCACAACAGTAGTGCACATCAATAAAATTAACAGTTGAACAGTTTCAGAACAGCTAACATAATTCACAACAGCAATCAAAAGCTGAAATTGGCGGTCGATGTAACCAGGACACTTAGCAAAGTTCGCGCTGTGGGACCTGACGTGACATTTGCATTGCTAATGTGAGCTATTCATATTCGTACGCAAATTGTTGTTGCTTTTTGTCTCTTGTCATGTAAGTTTGTGATTGTACGCGCTTTTTGAAATTAAGTAGCAGTAAAAGACTGCATGTTTGCTTAACTAGATCAATGAACGGATTCACACAACGAAATTATTGGATATAAATTTATTGGGATGGTCACGGGTAAGGATTATAGATGCAATCGGAGGCACCTCAAAATATTTGATGTTATGCGATTTTTGTTCCAAAAATACTCGAAAATTCTGGAAAATCATTGCCTATGTACCTTCGTATAATAGTATACAGCACTCAAACAATATACAGTTAAAAATAAAACAATGCAAATATACGAGATTACGGAAATACGAGCAGGATTAATTGCAACAAGTTTTAGGTATTTTTGATAGTGTTCACCATTGTGTGAAAATTTTTAAATTGTCCCTCTACCTATTTAACAATTACAAAATCTACATATATCACATACCCGTACGACATACACTTATTATTCGCTAAAGGCAGGATTAGAGTTCCAACGATCGAGAATTCAAAGATTGACTCAGTTCATACATTCTTGATTCTCTAACATAGATATACATATTATACATGCACTGCTTTTTTCCTTCTAAGGTGGCAGTCAAGCACAACCACTCCATTATAATAAAACACTTATTATAATGTTATACCTGATGTAAGGGAAACACGATAGAGAGTGAATAACGCAAATATAAAAAAAAATATTAGAAAAAATACTTTGCCGTAATTCTTTTCATACCAATATGTTGTGCACCAGGAGTACTACCAGGGGAGTTTGCGGCTTCGGAAGTGTTTCTCTTACACCCTGTATAAATGCATAAATGCTGCTCCAGTAACTGAAAATGAAAAAATATAGGACCATTACTCTACCTATCATCTCATCTATCAATTCTAATAGAGTTCCACGACTCTTGAGTTTAGCACTACTACACTTGCGTTTAAACTACAAGTTTAGCACACTCGCCTCCCCTACTATTAAGGTTGACATAATTTAACCTAATGTCATAATAAAATGAATGTAATTAGAAGAGGTTCAAGAACCAACTCAATCTAAATCGCTGATACTGACAGCTTGTATAGAAATAGTACTCACAAATATTGTCTCGAACCGATAGTGTAACTTTGCACCACATACAGAGCTGCACCGCTCTGAATTTTAAACACGGCTCCGACAATATTGGCACGAGTGTGTAGTGTAATTCCTTGGTTTATTGGATTGTATCAGGATTGGGGGAGTTTGATTTAAACACGAAAGAATTGGATACTGTGAAGAAAATACACGATTTGAACTAATACGATGGTGGTGTAAGCAATAAGTTGACAAATCTTATAGCGCAGTTGGATGAACAAACAAACGAACTTTGATTTTGATTTTCAACGTTGAATATTTTGTTGTTATCATTCTTACGATTTGATTCAAGTAGGAAACTGGATCCTGGATTCCAAAGAAAAAACTAGTGATGCAACTGGTTAGTACTGGCATTATGACAAAAACGTTTTTGGGATTGGAAATGTAATTATCCTTTTGTTTTGTCTTGAAAGTTAACTATTATATTTATTGCAAAAATGAATCCACTTAAATTTAAATTCATTTATCGTACAAAAATGTAAAAATTAAGTAAATACGTAGACAAACATGTGAACTTATTTTAAAATGTAATAAATTTAAATTAAAAAGTAAAAAAATGAAAAAAATGTAGTAAATATGTAGATATACATGTTTACAATTTTTTTACATTTTTGTACGTTACTATGAGAGATATTTACCATGTATTGTTTGGAGCGATTGAAAATCGGAAACTTCGGATATTAACATGGTCTTGCCATGTTAATATCGCGATATCACTAATCTACATACATACACACACAAACATAAAATCACGCCTGTTTCCCATAGGGGTAGACAGAGATCACAGATCCTCATTTGCTACGATCCTGACATACTACTCTCGCTCTCTCTCTAATCTAATGCCTCTAATCTCTAATATGAGTGACCATGATAATTTAAATACCTATATTTTGGTCATGTCAATAAATGGAGGTAGTAATTCTAAATATTGTGTTATAAAATTAGATAATTTTCGTTTATAAACGCTAAGCAAGTTTATTTGAACGCATGCAGGAGCTGTGCAAGCACCTAATATCTCTTTAATATTCATGTTAACATAGCCCGAGCTATTCAAACAGTGTGAACAGGGATGTAGGCTATGCGAAATATTTAATATCGCTAAAGGATTTGAGAGAGATAAATGTTCAGAGGCTGAAGGCATTTCGTTTAATACCTGAGAATGACATAAATAATAAGCGTATAGCCGTTGTTTTTGAGTCACTAGATCAAGTAAAGCTGATTTAATATAAAAGACTGATTTCTGGCTGGGAAGTAATTTAAAATCATTATTTTTGGTTACATCATTTAATTAGGTAATCCTGTTATTTTGATTAGGTGGTACGATGAGATATAATACAATGACAAAACGATTATTATTATCTTAGTGGAGTTGTCGGTTGTATCCAAGGTTTTCACCTCGGAGTTAGACTCTCAGGACTTTATGTGTTTGTAATTGTGACGCACTTTCCTGAGACTTTGCCTTCAGGCGGGGTGAAGTCTATAGACCATCATCTCCCTACGCTTTCCCAATTAATTGGAGTCCAAATTAAATCTAATCGAATCAAATTAAAAATAATTTATTCTGTATAGACATTTTTTTTATACTACATAGGTGGCAGACAAGCACACGGCCCACCAGATGGAAAGGGGCCACCGTGGCCTATGAAAATCCAAATGCAAATCCCTAATTTCATTAGGGAGTTTATTAAGAAAGCGTATACAATATTGCGACATGCCATTCTTCTCCACTGCGATATCTTCTTTCACACAGTCTATCCACCTTTTCTTGGCTCAAACTCTACTTCTAAAGACCCTAAATTCTTTTTTTTTTTAAAGTAAGAAAGTATGAAATCAATATATTTATCCTTTAGAATACTGCCTCTAAAAGCTTCCAACGTGGATCTTACACCCGATTGTTATCTAAATTCGTCTTTAGACAACCGTGTGGCACTTTTGTCGCTCTAAAGACCCTTAAGTGGAGAAGTTCTGTGTTGCAGCCTTCGAGGAGTCGTTATGTACATGTAACGTGCTTGCAGTAATTTTATTCAAATAATGTGCTGTTGTTCTTTGTAGTTTGAATGCTTCTAGTTTAGTCTTGGTTAGGTAGTTGAGGCAAAATGGATTTTTAAATTGCTTGGTAAGTGCTTGTGTGGGATCTGAAGATAAAAATATAAATTTTAGAAACTAGTTTTAATTTATAATATTTTGGTTGTTAGCTCCTACATCGCGCTGAGATATTTATGTAGAAGAATTTAATATAAGCTAAATTTGGAGAGGGTTCTACCTAGATTTGCCATGGGTTTGAGACCTTTTTTTTTCAATTTTAGACGCACCTAGGTATTTACTAGTCGTATAAACATAATTACCTAAGATCCTTCCCGGCTAAATAACCTTTGAAATAAAAAAAATACATCAAAATCGGTTCATCCGTTCAGGAGATACGATGCCACAGACATACACCATCACGTTTTCGTGTCAGTATTTAAAAATCCATAAATGCGATACGAACAATTCTTTTCATAAAACGTACATTTCTCAGTTCTTTCATTTCGGTATTGATAAAATAATTTCCATTTTCTGCGGCCTAAGCCTGCATCTGACACGGAATCAAAACCCCAACCCGTCAATATCGCCTCCCTGATTGACACTGACGTGAGCTATTGATCTCGCGGCACTCGTAAATATTATGAATGTGCCTGGTATTATTCAGCTGTTGCTTTTTGTCATTTTGATGAGGAAAATTGACTGGTGTGGTGCAATGAAAATATATTGGAACGTACAGTAATACAAGACCTCTAAATTATGTATATGCGTGGATATGTTGCGTCCTTGGCAGTATTTTACAGTTTCTACCACGGTGAAAGTTCTGATGAGCTCTTCCAATTAATCCCACCCTCTCCTTTCGTACACAGGACAACACGTGCAGGGCTTAGATGTCACCCGCATACTGTGCAGAATATTTCATCAAGAACCAAGTGATTCGGTGAGTCTTTCCTCAGCCGCACCATTAAGTCTGGGAATTCCTTACCAGCGCACCAGTTTCCTTCTTCCTACAGTCCTGGGTTCTTTAAGCACGGGCGTGAAAAAGCATCTGATGAGACCGTCAAGCTAGACGCTACCATTGTAATACTGTACGTGTTTGTAATGATTACCCTCTTTCCTGAGATTTTGCCGTCAGCTTACCATCAGGCGAGGTGAAGTCAAATTGACATGCCATAAATAAAAAAAGAATGTAACTATATTAATATTCCTTTATATATTATTTTTATGCATATAAATTTAACGTTAATTAAACATTTCAAACTATATTTCTCAATTTTTTTTCCGATAGATCATCATCAGTGTTTTTAATAAATATTCTAGGAATTCTAGGACAATCTACACAACGCCACCTAGACCCATGGTAAGAATAGTTTAACTAGCTTGTATTATGGGTTCTAGAATGCGGATAAACATACTTAGATACTTTTTTTTTTGTAAATACATACATACTATACATAGAAACACCCAGACCAATGCAAATATTCATATTCATACACAAATATTTTCATTGAGCGGGAATCGAACCCACGTCTCCTTGCGTAACAGTCGCGTTCACTACCGCTACGCCACGGAGGTCGTAAAATCAAGCCTATCGAAAAACGAGGCTTAAAACATTCTTTTGATGACTTTTTCATCTATATCAGCGCAGGAATATAATGTGAAAGGGATGAGATTCGGACGAGAGCAAACAAGATGCCAGATATGGACCACATGAATATGGATGATCTCTCAACTTAATGCGGATTTAAAAAACGATTATGATAACTGGACGGAATACGAATTATAGAAATAATGAATGTAAAGAAATTTGACATTAGACATTAATATTTAAGTCAAATTCGTCATTAAAAGCTTTACTAAGCTGATATTTATCTCACGTTAATTTTTGTCATCTGAAAATAAAACGAATCATTAATGTCGATTGACGGGTCGGACTGGATGCGGAAGGCGGAGGATAGAGAGCAGTGGCACACATTGGGACAGGCCTATGTCCAGCAGTGGACTGCCATAGGCTGATTGATTGAATGCCGATTGAACTTAGTAAAGAAAAGATCCAACATATGTTGCGAAATGGGTTGGATTGCGTCATCTGACGATTTATTGACAGAAAATAAATTTATAAGAATGAAAAGTAGCGTTTAATTATATTTTGAGCAACATAGATCTAATAGAAATATTAAGCACTCACCCGAATGAAAGAGCCTAATATTATATCTAAGTTATAACATTCAAAACCTTGATAAAAACAGTTTTGTAAAAATTTATATTTTGCTAATGTAATTATAATAATTATATTACGGGGAAGTATGTATGACTCTGCGGTACCGTTGTGAATCACAAAGCACTCTGTGTACTTATATCATAGTGTATTTACCACTAAGAGATGAATTCATACGAAGCAAGTTGTGAATGCTTCATTATAAACTACACCATTATTTTCTGGAAATGTGAGGACAAAGAAAATAAACACGAATGACGTTTTATTCACATTTAAACTTTTTTAAATTGCATGGTTTATGGTTAGCGAAACCCAAGTTTGGTTTGCTTGACGTTGTGACCACGGCTAGTGCATCCTGGCGGAAACGTCAAGCAATTCAAAAGGTTAATTATTCTATTTACCACACAATCGCATTAATACCTGGGTTTAGTTAACCACAAATGACGTTATTTGGACCAAAAAATCGTAAAAAAATTGTAGCCTAAAAAAAGAAAATAAATTTGCAAAAAAGTTCTTTGCATTGCTGATATCTTATTTGAACGTGAAAAATTCTCACTCGAGTTTATTTTCCTCTACGTACACACCTCCGTAGGGACCTAGCAAGAGAATGTTATGTGCATATCTTAACATAACAAGCGAACCGACCCACTAGTTTGCAATAAAATGCATCCCGTGCATTAATTAGACCAGCAGCAAAAATTATCATTACATTAATGGCATTATACTGAGCGAAAAAAGTAAAACTTCAACGCAGGCGTAACGTGAATTTTTCATTAAAAACAATTTCTCTGGCGAACGCCATTTCTGAGATGGTTGGCAATTAGTGGGCCTCAGTAATTGCCCAAATGAAATCCTCTCGGGTATTGTAAGGACGCGAGCGCACTGTTACACAGGAAAAGTTAAATAAATGACCGTTGAATGTCTTGTCTTCTGAATTTCAGCGATTATCGTGAGTAATTCGAATGTTTAAGTTTTGATATTTAACTTTTTTGTTCAGAAAAGTTTTAGATTAAAATTGAGGTAAGAAAATGTGTTGGTATTGTAACAATTTTGCTTCAGTTAATGCAGCTTTGGTTACAAGACAACATACAATTAAAGATTATTTAGATTTTTTGTTAAAATCTGATTCAGAATTCAGTACTAACGGGACATCTAATACTACTTGAGTAAGTAATAATTTGAAATACTATCTATTCTTTGCCATATTATTCAGTTAATGTCTGATAAGATACGATACGATAGTGTAAGATTAGATAAGATGATCACTTATTAGCATTAAATATGAGTATTACATAGGCATGCAAGGCAATAATGTTATAATAGTCCAGTCCTATTTAGCCGTTTACATAGGCGTGCAAATTCTGGAAGATTAATAAAAAAGTGAAAATATTAACATAAAAATTGAATTTTATATTATTTAGTTACATGTCAATTGTGCATAAATTATTGTTTATTTTTTAAGTCCATACAAATATATAATAAATGACAAAAAGAAAAATATATAAAATGTCAATAAATATATTATTATTGTAAAAATAAATGTCAAAAAAACCTGCTCACACGAACTCATTTCAGGTGAGTTTCCTTGCGGTTGTGTGCTCTCCGCTTTACGTCCTTCTTGCTAGCGTTCCTCTGTTAACCTATTTACGTTGTTATCCGTGTAATGACGGCATAGCCTTTATTTTTACAAGCGAGTACAGAGCTGTTTTAATCTTACGGTGCATTTTAGTACATAATACGTTTTGGGTTCAGTTTTTAGCGGATCGTAGGTTAAATTTTTAGTATAGGTATTAATTTTATTATTATTTATAGGTTCTATTATTGCTAAGGTATTCGTTGGCGTTTCTTTTGTTCATACACTGATGCTTATTTAGAGGTATCTCCTAGATGAGAATAATACCGAGCTTAGCACATAGATTTAGCACATGTAGCATATACTTATATATTGCATGAATAGACCCACATACTCCTTCATTATAAAAGAAGAAGTGGCTGTGACTTATGACGTTTAGTATAGAAAATTGACATCACTGCAATATCTATAGGTATATTTCTGTCAAAGTTGGTAATGGTTTATAAAAGAGAACGTTTCAGAGCTTATTGCTATCAGTGATTGGGAGAGTTATATTAACAGTATATTTTACCTATGATATTATATGTAGAATATTGTATAGTAACATTAATACACATACTATGTACCCTATTATTTAGTTACTATTATAGTAAACTTTTTTTATACTTAAGTCGTCAAATTGACTTCACCACGACTGATGGTAAGCAGTGGCGCAGTCCAGAACATGGTGCCGCCGTTATAGAGAAAAAAGAGAGATATAAATCAAACTCTGTACTTGAAAAGAAAAGTAACAAAATATTATGTACATAATCTATATAAATACAGCACCTAATAATATCTTTACTTTGAGTTTCAATAGATTACTAAGCTCTTTTTAGAGCAACAAAGGGTGCGTGTGAAATACATATCTTTACACAAAACTTAGGCGTGAGAAAGTGACAAATTATGTGAACCGTGAAACGTTTTAATATAAACCATTATCAACATTGACACATTATGTATTGCAGTGAAGTCTAATGTTTCTACACTAAAAGTCACTGCCACTGAAATTTTAATTTCGGTAACGCGGTAATAAAACAATCTGGGGGTCTATTTACGCCAGTAATATTAATGTATATATAACAGATTAGGTTATTAGTAAAAGTCAATAAATTAACTTATTTAAAATAGTTACACAACACGCACAAGAGTTTCACAATTGATTTAATAAACATGTTATTACGTCATCATTGATTTAGTGAAACATAATTTTGTATCAAAGGAAACTAGGTTATATATTGTATTGAAATTTTCTTCAGACAAGTATCGTCGCACTTTAGAAAGCACATTAAAGAAGGATATCACAAATACAATGGAAATTGTACCTTCACTGCAGCGCAACACGCTTTACACTCCATTGGCATTTATTTCAAACTGATTTAAACTATTCATTCTTGATCCGGTGACGAGAATTCTTGTAGTGTCTTAATTTTGAACGTCAGAATTGTTTCTTTCTCAAGAAAATGAATTCTTGTCTTAGAGGTTGCTTGAACTTACTAAAAGAGACAACTTATATTTATTTTTTAGTTCGGAAGTTAAGAGAGCTTCTGTGCTGCTAGCGTAAACAAAAAATTAGTCTTACCGCTGATAACACAAAAACTCTCCAATGAGTTTTTGTTACCTTACTTACCAGCTTAAACAGAACACAAGGTTATTATTAGCCGTGGTGTCGTATAAGGTGGAGGTAGTTCCCCAGTCGGACTGCTCCGTTAGTACGGGGTATTCCGTCGAGTCCAACCTAGCAGTTTTATTGTTAACACCTATATTTACTTCTTCAAAAATTATTGGAAAAGCGAACGTAAGAACTAAAGTCAACGTCAAACAAATAAATGTATCCACTGCAGTAGGAGATACTGTTTGACCCATTTAAATGATATAATGCTAGTATCCTGTGTATCGACGAAAGACGCTGAACGGTCCAAATATCACTAAGGAGGTAGAGTAAGCGTATTAACGCGATCATTATGGTATATACAATAATTTATCTTTTAATTTGCTTGTCTTTTCGACCAGGTTGCGCTAGTCGTGGTCACAATGTAAATTATTGTATTTACCAAATGATAGGGCCCTATTCTTGATAAGGAAAATTGAGCAAAATAATAATCTGTACTTACTTCTTTCAGGTAAATGTTGCAGGCCAAGAGTAGTCTACTGAAAGAACTTTAATAAAATTTTGATAAACGTAACAATATTGTCTATATAAGATTTTCTGCTGACCTTGTAAGATTGTCATGTAGGGTAGAAACTTTATTTAAGAGAAGAAAGATACGAAGGGTTACAACATATACTCATATATAACAAAGTAATAACTTCAGCTGCTCTCGGAATTGTGAAACATGATCATATTTGTGTAAACCAAATATAAATCTTATAGACATTTTGTATACGCTCAAGTTTATTTATATGTTCGACGAGATAGCCAACATATACATAATCAAAAATACGCATTAACTTTGCACCCTTGTTGCTTTAAGATATAGACTATAAGATATTTTACTGTCTAGATGTGTCTAAATAGAATACTGTCCCACTTAATTTCAAAGTATTTCCTTCTAAATTACCTAAATGCTATAACAGATACAATCTCTATCATCATCTCTCCGTACCTTTTCTAAAGTGGCATGATTGTAACGCCCCTGGTATTGTATACGTTCACAGGCCACGGGTCTTCCCATCAGGTGGGCCCTTGCTTATTTGCCGGTCGTTGCCGAAATTGTCACCTCGGAGCCGCTCTTTTCTAGTCTAACTTCAATATTGTCTGTGAAGTTATTTCTGCTGTATATTAAGGAAAACAATTTTTAATTCTGACTTTGATGAATCTCTTCCAATTAATCCCACCCTCTACTTTCCTACACAGAACAACCCATATAAGGTGTCTACACAGAACAACACGTGCAGGGGTGCGGTGAGTCTTTCCTCTGTCGCACTATTAAGTCTTGGAATTCATTACCAGCTCACGTGTGCCGACTGTAACACTCTACGTGTTTGTTATGATGACCGTATTTCCTGAGAATTAACTTTCAGTTTACCATCAGGCGGGGTGAAATCCAATTGACGTGGCACAAGACCGCAACTATCCTTGATACTTTACAGAGAGTGTTTGTTGGGTTCAAGCTTATAAAAAAAATTTAAACGTCTTATTTTAGCTAATTATTTTTTTTAAATCATTCACTATATTTATTTTAATAGTTACATATTTATTTGTAATTCATATTTTTTCCTATTTGATCAAATAATGAAATAATTATAGTGATTTTAATATTACCAGAAGCCACATGGGACTAAATTCTTGTTGACAACATCACAAAGCTCTGTCAGGTGCGAGATGTTCATAAAATTCTAACCTAATCTTGCGACGTTATATAATTTAATTTCGGCTAACGTCCTAACAATGTCCCGTAATCGTCGGATTTAGTATTTTAATTACGGATCATGATCCAAACAGGACTCATAACCTTCTATGGAATGGGTTTTATAATAGAAAAGGATACAAACACTGTATTGGGGTTTGGCTGCCAACGGAAATAAAGTTCAGCTTTATATCCAATTTGGAGCACTATCCGGTTTGAATTCGACACGATTATGCTTCATTTTGTTTCTTTCGTTGGAATGTAAGTTTCGAAAATGTTCAGTTATAATCTTATAGTTATTTCTACTGTATCACAAAAATGTTAAACAGAAAATAACTTTTGCTTTTGTACTTCCATTTGAGTCCGTTATATTGACTTTGGAACTGATTGGAAAAAAAAAATATTAGTATAATATTTATCAAATTTCACTTGAATCACAATGTCAAGAAAATAATTAAATTATATGTTACAAATGTCAAATATGCAATTAATGATGTTACATTAAAATTATTGATGTAAAATGAAAATTAATGATATAAATGTAAATAATAGTCACAATAAAATTAATAATGTCAGGTGCAAATTTGTTTTGAATGTCACATTTACAGAAACAATTTAATCAAAATTCAGAAAATCTTGATAGTTAATAATTTATATGTAATTAACAATTCATTAAATAGGTAACTAAATCGGATGATAAAAAATCCAAGGGCTTTGATCGAATACATAGTAATTAAGAGTTAACTTGAGCTCGGATATTGTATCCTAATTTGATTTATTGTCTGATCCTTTTCCAAACTCGATTGTGGTTGACATTCTAATCTAACTAAGATGCGTCTTAATATTGATTTTTTCAGTGAAGTGACTGTTAGTTCTGTAGTTACACTAGTCGGACTTTTGAAAACTCCAACTACCCGTAACGACTGCAATGGAAACGACTGCAAAGGAGTCCTGGGGCGCATGGTTTGTTTTGATACAATCAATGAATGACAGATTTAAGCTCGTTCACCATTGTTTGCAACCCGTTGCAGCTACGCGCATAGAGAGCATTTTGAACGAGTTTTGGGTCCACAACTCACACATAATGATTGTGTTTCATGGCATTTTCTATTACTAACTGCGCCTATAGTTCATTTGTTTAGGTACTTAAATAAAGGTAAACCATCTTAGTGTGTCTTTTTGATACGTTTTGTTTCAAAATTCGGTATGAAAATATTTTTCTGCTTAGTCCCACATTTTTTGAGACTTAGTTAGCCACATTTAGTCAGTATAATTTTCGTTTAACATGTGTTTTTATAAAAAGTTGCCACAAGATTGTTTACCTTCATTGAAGTACCTACCTAAACAAATGAAATTATATAGGATGTGATGATATAGATGATGTGCACATGTGAGTAGAGTGCCAATAATGGGCCTAGAGGGGAATCCTGCGAAAACATAAGTGATTGTTGTTACCGAAAATGATTGCTTACGCAAACGCAGTCCCCCAATTTCCCAACAAGAGTTGATGCAAATGGTTGGTAATTTTTAATATTAAAGTTTGTGTGATTTTTTTTTAAATTATTTTTCATTCAGGGCACGTCTATTTGACTTCACCCCGCCTGATGGTAAGCTGTAAAGTCTCAGGAAAGAGGGTCACCATTACAAACACGTAGAGTGTTCTGAGATTCTGAATTGAAGCGAAATTGAGACCGGACATGTAATAGACGACGGCAAATTTATTTAAAATTGGTCTAGCTCAGATTGTTAGAGCGTTCTCCATATAACAGACTGGTCGCAGGTTCAAATCCAATCTAGACATTTGCAGTTTTAATTTTAAATCGATTAGAAAAAATCAGCATATTCATTAGACTTAGCAATTTTTAATAAATACAACTTCTTTGATACGCTTACTGTATAGTCATATTCTGTTTGAAGGTCGTTACACATTTCAATTTGTTGAGTTTCTCAGCTAGATTGCTAATTGAATCGATTGAGCTTATTAAAGTTATTTTCATAATGCCTACACATTCAAATTTCTGTAATTATACAGGAGCTAGATTTGAATGAAAGATTCTCACATTGTCTGTTAATTTAGGATTATACTATCGGAATACATTCTGGATATTTACATCAATTGCTCATTATAAAGTATTAGGATTATAATGTTCAGTCAGTATAGCCATTAAAATTTGCTTTTATAATATACAGAATAATATACAGATACTGTAAAAGTGTATGTCAAATCCACCTCATCATTAAGTCAGTACAACTGCTAATTGATGAAGAAACTATGGTGCAGACTTTTTCTTAAAGCTATCAAGTTTTTTTTATGTAGGGCATGTAAATTTGACTTCACTTCACCTGAAGGTAAAGTCTCTATTACAATGTTGTAACTGAGGTTTGAAGGCCTATCGTTAAGAGAGCTTATGTGTCACCAGTGCAGGAGACGAATTGGTATTCCCTCTGACAGCACAAAAACTAAATACTGCTCTGACTCCCTACTCACCGCCGGAAACACATCACAAGGTTACATAAACACATCACTATAGGGCGGAGGTACATCCAATGTCGGACTGCTCAATTGAAACCGGAGATATCGTCGCTTCCAACTCTAGAGGATACTTCTGAATGTAATGAAATGATCTATTATTGGTGAATAAATAAAACACATTATATGTAAAAAAACATAACAAATATTAGAGGCATTTCTTTTAGAAGACTTTCGGGCGCTAGGTTCTCTTATAATATAATATAAAGCTGTGTGATACATATCGAATATACAATGGTAGTCATCCTTTGAGAGTAATGATTACCAACTGAGTTGGTACGGGAACATAAGGTAATATACGTAGTTATGTGTGTACTTATCGCAGGTTTAAAAGTGTCCAGTTAATGGCAATAGACTCGTCACTAATACATTGGGACCTAAATATAAACTGGCGAAATATGGGTGCTAGCACCTCCGTCTACCACTTTGGGGATATAGGCGTGAGTATATGAATATTATGTTATGTAAGCCTCTATTTTTTTGGGGTAAAGCCACTTTTTTTAGTTTTTTCACACAATTTTGTCTGTTATACCAACAATAGCGAGCCGTGTGTCCGCATCGATCTAGCTCGTCCGCCGACACAGTTACCTGCACAGTACAGAGAAATTTCGACAAACACCGCTCTACATTCTACGGCAATTTCTACGGCAGCGCCTCCCCGGCCGCAGCCGCTCCTAGCATTTGCATCTCATTTGGAATGCAACCACTCTATGTGCAAGATAAATACAGGATGGATGTGGTAATATTGATAGAACGCCTTCTTTGAATCAATCGTTTTTGAAAGCAGCAACAGATTTTCGAGGTGGACGAGGATAGAGCGCTAATTCTCATTTGTAAATTGATAAAAAGTTCTGAGGTATAAGGCCAGTAACTGTTGCATTAGTGAAACTATTAAAAACCATCTAGTTTGAATGAATTTTTGTATCAATCAATCAATAAAACTATTGCAGTTCACTGCTATGTCTCTCTCCCTTGTACCCAATCTTCCGACTTCGGCATTCAGTCTACCTCAGCCGTCTTTCTCCATTTTTTCCCCATAAAGCTTTTGTAAAATTATCAAATTCAGATATTTGTCTTATCAGTATAATATAATAATATATTGCACCCAAAAAATATAGTGAAAATGAAATAATACCGCATCCACAAAACGGAAGCTCGTTAATACCGTTATTCGTCGAGGTCGAGATTTTGCAAGCAATTTCCGCCTTAGCGACGAATGCAAATACGAATGAAATGTGTTATTTATCGCGTGAATTACAACCCGTGGTGTTAACTACTAGTGGATGTCTTTGAGTCCACATTTGCATAGCCGAATTATGGATTTGACATGGTTTAGTAATGTAACTATCATGGCTGCCGCTAAGCAAGAATACGCTTAATGTTTTGGCACGGGACTGTGCGTTTAGTGTCCAGTGGATTAAATCGAATTGGACTCTTTTACTTAGTGATTTATTTTTAGGATGTATTAATTTGGACTTCAGTTTCTTCTACTGGATTATTTATATTTCAGTGTATGAAGTTTTATAATAATTTATTAATGAAATGAGGTAGGATTTTTGGTTCGTTGAGAGTTTGATCTAGTGTGAAAGCTTCACTGAAATGGGTCTTTTGACATTTAGGGCATTAGACGATTGTTGCCGATTTCATTGTACATTTTACAAATTAAAATGAAATCTCTAATTTTTACATCGATTTTAAATCCAATTTTGTGTTTATTTTGTTTGCTAAATTAACAAAAACGATCAGATGCAATTTTAATTTAGTAAAATGTGCAATAGAATTAATAGCATTATTTTCAAACCCTAAGACATCATGCTGCTATAACACCATACACATATTATAGAGTTTAAACCATCGACTTCATCTTAACCGTGTTCAACCCTAGGGACGGCCGTTTTACCTAATTAGGCCAAGTGGTGTGGAAAATTACAGTCAGATGGGGCCTGTTCGACCGTAATTGCTGAAGGGTTGCCGTTCACGTCCACCGCGAGGGTTAAGAGGTTCGGCCAAATCTTTGGAAGTGTTTTTGAAGTTTTCAAGGATGGCTTACTGAATGTATTTTGTATGGTTTGAGTCTGGGATTGGTATATAATTTTATGTATATTAAAACGCCTCTATTATCTAGGAGGTGTATTGAGTAGTGACGGAGAAAGAACATCACCACCTTATCCGAAGGGTGTCGTAGGAGGCGACTAACGGAAGAATACGCAGACGATAACTCTACGGGAAAAGGAACACTCGGAATAAAACCCTGTCCCAACCCGTCTGGCCTGACCTGATTTCTTACAAATAATAACAACGAAAAAAAAAGTAGTCTCAGCAGTATCTAATACCAGATGTTGGAAATGAACAATTTTATTCATATCCTGGCTGTTTTTTTTATGTATACAACTTAGGTCGCAGACAAGCATGCGGCCCACCTGATGATAAGTGGTTACCGTGGCCTATGGGCGAGTGTAACACCAGAGGAATAACACTCGTGCCGCAACCCCTGTAAGAACAGAGCCATTCTGTGTCGTCAGTGAAAAAGATGTAGGAAAAGCCTTTGGTTTTCCCACTGACTACAACCTCTCTAGTGAGCTCTGGCTACCCTACTCACCACTGAAAACACAAAAGCTGGTAAATACATAAAAAAGAACGGTAAAGTAT
Organism: Pelosia muscerda; assembly: GCA_963691645.1. Taxonomy (NCBI): domain Eukaryota; kingdom Metazoa; phylum Arthropoda; class Insecta; order Lepidoptera; family Erebidae; genus Pelosia; species Pelosia muscerda. Next base: position 654,753 of record OY829114.1, on the reverse strand, counting down.
TGCATGTTTGCATGTAATTCTTGGAAGAATTAATATATTTACTTGAAGGGTTCGATGAACGATTTTTAAACGCCTCGCCTCGTTGAGTGACAGCTGAATGAAGTGGATTAAGGCCGTAAATTACTCCTCATTATTCAATTTTGGAACATACAATTATGGTAAATTAATTGCAATGGCAATGAATTCGAGCTTAGTGACTTAAATTATGCCACATATATTTATTATTACAAAACAAATTAAACGAATCAGTTTCATTTTTGCAGAATTTTTAAAGCTAGTTCCATGTCATAGAGTCAAACAAATAAAAAACAATAGGCAGAATATTAGTCAATAGCTTGGAAACCTTAAATAAATTCACATCAGTAATAATCAATAAACATATTCTCCTCAATCACATATTAAACTTATATCTGGCCAATATCTAGTTATCACACAATAAGTAGCCTCTGTGATATCTCTGTGGTATGAATAATCGTTCATTTTCAATTGAAATATGACAAACAAAATAAAAATGGAAACAAGAATACACATACACGTATACAATTATCTGTGTTTAGTATAATTAGTTTGTAGTTAGTATTTAATAACTATTGTTGCAACTGAGTTAATTTATGTAATATTAAAATGTTTCGAAAAAAAAAATCTTGATGCTAATAATTTTATTATCAACAATGTTTATTGAATACGTACTTACAATTTGTGCCTTTCAGAATATTAATTAGTATCTCAAATACTCATATCACAAGTTGAGTAACGTAGTAATTAACTACGTATAAATACTATGTTCATGAAGGCATCTCTTTGTTAATTCATAACGTTTAATTTTGTGTGGAGACTGACACACGCTTGATAGATGACCTTTGATTTGAAGAGGGTTCAGCTGTGACCTAACTCTCGCAGTTGATTGTAATTTCATTTTGAAGCTAGGCTTGCCATCTCAATTATCTTCTGAGCTTTTCCATTTCAATTGCTGGAGGAAAGTCCTAGGTTGACAGGTGAGTAATCTTAAGCACCAACACTAAAAAGAGGACGGCTGAGAAACGGCTATCCGAAGGACAGCTATTTCTTAGCAAAATGAAAATGGCGATGCAATTTTTTTTACTTTTTTTAAGGTCTAGCCGGTTGTGGCCTCCCCAAACTGCTCTGACTCACGCGGGCGAAGCCGCAGGCGGAAGGCTAGTAATATAAAATTAAAATTATTTGTAAACGTACTAATGTGTACCTTTATAAGATGGTTTGTACCCTCATAGGCAACGTTAGTCAAAGTGACTGAAATGAAGTCGAACTCCAACCGACTAAAACTCATGCCGTCTTTGGGTCCATAGTTGCTGGAGGTGAGATAGTAGCCAACAAATACCTCTCACCCCAGCAGACCCGGGACTATCTCTACGGGTAACATCCGTACGAAAAGTTACTTTAGAATACATAGGTCTTTAGAATTTAGAATTAATCAGATGGTATAAGGCACAAAGTGTCATCATAAAGCTAATTCTGAAATTGGTATAACATAACTCATGATTAAATAAAGTATTTTCATCTTATCTTTATTTCATTTTACTACTAGTAAACTAGTGAACTGGTGCGGGAGACAGCTCTTGATTCAAGCCCTTTAATTAAAACCCGAGCAATTACTTGTAAAAGCTCGCTCCACGACTCCGTATGACACATTTAGTGGCATCGGCGCTGGGACATGATTAAGGCGATGTCACACATTCTCACTTGTCAATACGATTTGTTCGCTAAGTTTGGAATGCTTAGTTCTAAATTAAGAGGTTATACTTGTAGTACAAGTATGTAAATGTTGATCAATTCGAATTGCAATCTGATCTCGATTGAATTTAGATGTGGACTAAGGACCTGACGTTTGGACAAATATGGTGAGTCGTACATACATCGGAGTAATTAAAAAAAATAAAAATGGTTTATGTCTTATTCTACTTCTGTTGAATCAACGGCATTTTTGAGTTGCTATCGTGGTGTAGTAATTTGTTTCACGGTAGCGCCGCTACTTACGGAGAGGGCCCGAGCATAAGTTTCGCTCTTTGGGAATGCTAACTACTACTAATTTATATTAACGATACTTGACACAAATATACTTGAAAATATATATTGGGGGAGGGAGGGGAACCGACCACTCACCCACGGTTTAACAATCCCAAGGATAGCAATAGCAAAACATTACTAATTATCATATAAAGGAATGCTAAACCGCACACCTCAAAATAAGTATAAGAGCCGAGGATGATTTTGAATGTGCAATACTCCGCAAGTGTGGCGCACAAACTTTGACACGTGTTGCGCCTTTACACGAGGCATCTTCATGACCGCTTTAGAGTGACTTTTTAGTATTTAAAAGGTTTTGGTCAGAGTTAAAAACTTATATTTGACGCAATGGATTCAGTAGGGCCGAAGATATGACCGTACCTAAGTCGTTTTAATCGAGTTTCACGCGGGTGGGGCTAGTTAAATATAAAAATTAAAATGAATAGTGAACCTACTAATGTGTAGATTCACCTTTATAACGTGTTTAGTACCCACATAGGCAACGTTAGTCATAGCGAGCACCTCTCCTTGAGTGAAATGATTTAGCAGCGAAAACTTTCTATGAGGGGATTAGTTACTTTTTATGGTCTCTTCCGCGGCCGTTTGTGTTTATGGGCTGAATTAATGTGTTAATTTTGTAATAAAGAACACTCTTGTATGTTTTGTCGCGATTAATTTATTTTATTATAGCTGTTTAACTTGTGTAACTTTTTAGTATCATTTTAATAGTGTTCAGTTTTTTTAGACCACTTAAGTGGCAGAGAAGCACACGGCCCACCTTATGGAAAGTGGTTACCGTGGCCTATAAACTTTTGCAATACTAGGAGCGTCCCTTACTTTCGTACTGCATACTATAGAAACATTTTAATGCCCTTCCGTGTGATCTAGGAGGAGAGGTGCTTCGGGGGGAGGGGAGGGGTGAAGGATAATAGAGAGAGATTAGAGATAATGCTTCTGTAGCTTCTGTGGCGTACTGCTTTTATTTTGTGGGGTTAATTAAGTGAGGGATTGTTAATAACAACAGTGGTACTATTATTTCTTTAATTTCGGGGGTGCTGATTGATGAATGAGACACAGGTGCTCCTCTCGAACAAGCCCTGTATCTTTGGGGACTTTACAAATATACAACTAACGAACATAAAGTGCACTCAGACTCACAACAACTATGGATCACATACATTTTTGTCCAGTGTGGGGATCGAACCCATAATCTCATCACGGCACAGCCAACGTATACTACGCCCACTGAGTCACGGAGGCATGTACCATTTCGTTCACTTACATACCATTCCGCAGCAATGTATATTGAGCTTTTAAAAACCATATTGCGCTGGTTTTAAGAAAAACCTAACCACATGATTTATTTCTAGCATGCATCCTCACGGCTGCTTGTCGAATATGTTTTAAAATGTTACCGGACGAGCTAGTCTGGCGGTAAGCTGTTACCGTCACGTATGGAACGTTTTTAACCACGTTTTAATAACTCGCTTCCTCGTTCATCTGTTCGTTGGAGTTTTGTAATTGGTTTCAAACTAACTTTCCAATATATTGCAGACTTGTCATTTTGAACGTATTTCAGAAAACGATGTATTGAGGTGAGACTTTTTTCACTTATGTTGTTATAATGATTTGAAACTAAGTGACGACATTATGAAGTTTTTTAAAAAAAGTATTAGAGGGTGTCTCTAGGGATGGTAGTAAGAGTATGACACTCCTAATGTTGTACACATCCATAGGCCACGGTAGAAGCTTTCCATTAGGTGGGCAGTGTGCGTGTGTACCAACTAAGTGGTAATAAATAGTTTTTGTTTTACAGATTTATTAATAATTCAGTTCATACTAAAAGTTAAATATTGTATTGACTTGTCAATTGGAAATACATTAAGTTACTGCTATATAAATGGAAGCAAATACAGAAACATTCATCTTTTTTTATCGTGCGAAGAATCCCCACGGACACCTCCACCGTCGGAGCCAGTTGGATAGGTTATGTCGGACTCAAACCGACTAAAACGCACGCCAACTTTAGGACTTTGGTTGCCAGAGGTGAGATAATAGACAACATATCCCTCGCACAGTGCCGGAACCGGGACCCTCTCTTTCGAGATGGCCCCCTACGGGTGTAGGGACCACGGTGTCCCCGTCTAGCTCCCGTCTAGCCTTACTACCCAGCCCTACTATACAGTTACCGTAGTATTTGTTTCGATATTGCAATATTACTAAAAGATTTAGGCATAAGTAGGTACGAATGACAAAATCTTATTCAGTTCACACTACCCTAGAATGTTTATTTACTTTGTGTTTCATTGGATAAAAAAGGTCTTCAGTATAATACAATTATAACTATCAACGAGTATCCTGGGCATTTTAGATAATACCCGTCCCCAATAAAGGCGCAAGCAGATGGGCTCGGTGCCACATTACCGTATAATTATCGAAAACCTATAGTAATATCCAACGCAATATCCTAAAAATCAATCAGTCCTCGCCTCGCCGGAGCCACGGGCTACGGGAAAAAATTGGAAATCAATCTATTTCTATAACCAGGCGTCGCCCAAGTATCCATTATCATAATGTGATGGGGACCCAATACTATAATCAGATATCTGAAACCTTCACTGTTATGTTTTATATATGTATATTTTTATTACACACGAATACGGAACGCGTTCCTTTTCTCAAATGCTTTGAGTATTTTTCGTAGAATTATTGTATAGCGGATGATCTCGCTTTATGAATTTTGTAGTGGTGTAGAAGAAAATATTAGATTTGATTGTGTTTGACTTATTTTAATGTGTGTTTGTACGGGAGCCATCTAGCAAGTAAAATTCTGGCGTTCAGATAGATAAAATTTTATTTACTACTGAAATTACGTGTCCTATTATCTTTAAGTCCACAATTTTGTTCAATCAATGAATTAGCCTAAAGTCTGTGGGATATAGCTCACTTCAATCTTGAAAGGCTTTGAAGTTTTCACTCTCTGGCCAGACTCAGTACCACAAGGCTTTATGTCAAGTTTTCTTTTTCTCATAGTGATATCATTAAATAATGTCTGATCATAAAGCGCCGGTAGTACAGTGATTATGGCGTCGTCGGCCTCGGTTAAGAGGTACCTAGGACCTCTCAATCGAGCCCTTGTTAGATTTCTGATCATTACACTATTGTCGTCAACTCAATCAGTATTTTCTTCACTTTCACTTATCATTATAGTGCCTATACGATTTAACAATTCCATTAAATATATACAATTTCATTCGCGTCACCTCTAATAAAACTCCGCACTATTCTCTCAGCGCACAATAGATTCATTGTTTATACGTACGCAACATGTGCATACAAAGGCTTTAATCAGACTGATCCCTACGGTTGATTGTGGCTCGACCCTTTAATTCAGTACTACCTACCTACTACCTTCAGTAGAACAGCGACGATTAAGTTACCGAGTGAAATGGAATGTTATAAGTCACTTTTCTTTTATATACATTTCCTAGTCTGTGATATAGTCATCATCCTTTGCGGTAATCCCGGCTGCATTCGAGGCACTTGCTTTTGAGTCCAGGGTACTCTTAAATATATGGGAAAGACTGTAATCTGACCTTCCAGTCTGAATTATGGTTAGTTACCAAAAGAAATACTCGTATTGAGGCTTCAATATGCTAACTATTTCAAATCAATTTAAAATTAGAACTGGTGAATGTTTAGACGGGTCTTATATATACGGCAACTAGTCTCTTACAGCGATAATATTCTGACCACTGAGTTTCTTGGCGGAGTCTTTTCAGGCCGGGGTTGCATTTCGAACCGGTGTGGTCCATTTGCTCACTAATTTATCATATATTATTGAAATTGACGTTTTGCAAATGGCTTTTCTATACAAAATAAAAGATTTTTGAATTTTCAGTTTCGAATTTTGAACATAAATTACTAAGCACACCACAATTCTCCTTCAGTTCTTGAGGGGCGGCGTTGGAGCCATCTACCAACTGAACTATCGGAAACGTGAACGATTTTTTAATAGTTTTTAACCATTGTGTTTTGATTACTCGCTTACACCTATCCTAACTTTTTGAAATCCCGTCTAGACATTTTTTAAGCCACTAACAGAGTTAGTCAGTATGCACCGCCAATGTAAGCTTCTGTCTTGATCTTGAGCCAGAGACGACGACGTAGGTATAACGTGTCATCTTGGTTGTTAATACACACATGCCTACCTCTTCAGAGATTAACAGTGGTACAATATGTATGTATTGTCGTACGAAATGGTGTATATATAACATTATATATGTCAGGGTTTAATCAAGTTGATCCCTTCCGAGGCTGGTGGTCCGTTCACTAGACCGTGCCAGTTGGCCAGCACGATTAGCTAATGGAATTGTAATTGTGATTTAACTGCGGTTGTAGTTTGTAGTCTGAATTATGAAAGTTCGTTCAGTGGTATACATTTTGTGTGACATACGGATTTTGTTTATGAAGTTCATCCAAATTAAGGCAACTATACGAGGTTGTATATTGGGGGAGGGAGGATTTGGCCCACCGCTCACCCGCGGTTCAACACTCCAACAATATATATTGGAATGTCAAACCACCCACTTCAAAGTAAGAAAAACAAAATCTTACCAGAGAGTGATGTTTTACCATTGCAGTATTCCGCTAAAGCGAATGAGCTGAGTTGCGAGTTGCGAGCTCCTGCGCTCCTGAAGATGCCTCGTGTAGAGGCGAAACACGTGTCGAAGTTTAAGTCCTTCGCATTAGCGGAATACTGCAATGGTAAAACATCACTCTCTGGTAAGATTTTGTTTTTCTTACTTTGAAGTGGGTGGTTTGACATTCCAATATATATTGTTGGAGTGTTGAACCGCGGGTGAGCGGTGGGCCAAATCCTCCCTCCCCCAATATAAACCCTTTGTAATGGATTTCCGCCAGGTAACGCCTGCATCTATATCGTATACGAGGTTGCTATAGTATTGATATCCATTTTATTTATGCCTAAGTAGGAATTTAGTATCGTTATAGTAGTTTAATGATCAATCAATCTAACTTAATCATCATCATTTCAGCTACAGGACGTCCACTGCTGAACATAGGCCTCCCCCATCGACCTCCAATTCGACCGGTTGGTGCCCTCTGTCGACCAAAGAACGAGGCTCTGGCTACCCGCCAACCCGCTCTGGACCAGCGTGGCGGGGACACGGCTTAAAAACCCCCCAAGATGTTGGTGCGCAATCTAACTTAATAATTATAATTATGAACTTGCTACTCAAGCAAATTACTGTAGCTAGACTAAGTAAATGTTTGTAAATAGACCAAAGAAAAAGAAAAACCCGCCAAGTTTCTTACCGAACCGGCGACGGTGGTCCATTTGCTCTCCAACTTATAAAATATTGTTGATATAGACGTTTTATAAATTCTGTTTAGTGGTCTATACAGAATAAATAATTTTTGAATTTTGATTTGTAACTTTAATTTTATCGCAATCTACGGCTGGTACTGGTGGTACTGGTACTGGTGAATATTATATGTGATTTTGAGAAAGCATTACTAACATCAACCTTGAAGCTATTTCTGCAAATGAAAACAAAGAGGTGAGTGTGGTAGTCAGCATTGTCAGAACTGTGGCCAGAACAGAAGAATTTTGTTGCAAAATTTAAGAATTTTACAAATCACTCACCATTTTATTGCTATTTTTTTTAATTTCTAAAACTAGCTAGTTTTCTTGTCTAGACAGCGGCACCATATACGCAGATAATGATTTCAGAACAAATGACTGACCGATAGATGAATGGCTAAAATTATTCGAAGATTCAAATTTTAGGAGACGAGTAGGCTTGTCGCTTACTTGTTAGCTATACCGTGTCATTCATGAGGCTGACAAAATGCAACTTTTACTGAGCAATATAATTCAACAACTCATTACGTTAACGTATTGATAACACACTTCTATTTCTACACGATATTTATTATTTAACCTAACCTACGAGTATTTCATGCACCTCTCTCAAAGGTAAATCTTCATACACACACATACACAGTCAATGTAAATCTTCAATAATTTTAAAAATACTGCGAAAAGTACAACTGTGTCATCGATATTTGTAACAATAAGTTCCACCAATCCACAAAAACTATGTAATCATTTTCAAATACGCAACCAAATAGTTAACACACTAAACAATGTTAATTTACAGTACAAGGCGCTCATGTGTTTATAATGATTCTGTTATAAGTTTACTGCAATGCAGCTGCAGGGACAAGATTACTTTACAATTGGAAATAAATAAAAGAGGCAATGGAAACGTTGGAAATAGATTGTGTGGCGCGTGAAATAAAACTGGCTTTCTGGTACCGTGGACACAGACACGGGTAAAAATGAAAAACACGTCAGAAAACGATGAATCTTATTCGTGATGAAGCTACACAACAAAAAATTTCTACCCTTACGGACGTTCAATTTGTTAACAGATTCTTCAAAAATATTTTCTAACTAAACTCTAACTAAATATTTCAATAATGAGATGATTTTTTTACAACGAAACTATTGTCGTCTACCGGGCACATATCCGGTCTCTGCGCTCCTACTATGACTTTACGAATATATGAAAAAACGTTAATAAGCAATTCTTTTTTAATTTTTTTTATTTGTCCTTTGTTTTATACATAAATCATATTAATACAATACTTATCATCATAATATGATGATAAGTATCATATTATGATAATACAATACAACAATTATCTTCTCAAGTTTCTTAATCCAGCAAAAAATTTATACCCGGTATGATTGCTTAAAAGTGGAAATTATAATACAAATGAATCAGAACTTCGTAACATTATTGCATCGATTTGAATTGATTAAAGATTTCATTAAAGTTAACTTTAGCGACAAAATCCCGCATAAAATAACTTAATCGAGGCATTAGCATACAATGAAACAAAATTAGCTCGTCCCCCCAATATTGGCATTCCACTGTGACGTAATTCTACCACAAAATCGATTCGTCATTGCGAAACTTTGCGAAGATTTATAGTTGGCAATTACAGGGCTCGTAACGACATCGCTAGGGGCGGGCTTGCATTTTAGTGATGTAAATATATTCTAGTAATAGTAGAAGTAACAGTTGGAAATGCGTTTCCTATTATGTATGTTATTTATCTGGGTGTATGAGTCACTGATTACATCTTTAAGGCTCTAGTTAAGTTAATTTTGTAGCTAAGCTAATATAACAGCTGATTAACGGACAAGAATTGGTTGTAGGATTTATTGATTCAAGGTTTTTAGTAACCGAGAAGGTTCGCACTTGACTAGTGTTGCAAAAACAAGTCATACTACCAAAGTTAGTTTTAAGTTGGAAGTGTTGTTTGATATTTGGATAGGAGTTGCTTTACGTATACCTTTACGTACAGCTTTTATAGTTAGCCTGAAAGTCGACCACAATTGAGTTGAGATGATAGCTTGGAAGATGATGAGATTGACAGTATCCTATTTTACCCAAAACCCCCACCGGTAACCACCTCCACCAAAGCCGGTGGAGGTGAATATGTCGGAGTCGAACCGACTAAAACGCACGCCGTCTATGGGCCTTTGAATGCCGGAGGTGAGATTATACAAGACATATCTCTCACTCCCCGGCAAATTGAGATATATCTCTTTAAGATGACCTCCTTCCCCTAAAGGGTGGTGGTATTCTATAGCTTGCTGATAACAATAGATTCTAAATTTAAAAAATATAAATAAAAGCGCTTAAAGAATAGGTAGTATCCGTTGGAAATAAAAATGCAATTTATAGTTTGCAGCACGTTTCGCGTGGTGTGTTTCGTATGTTCAGAAGTACACAGTAGGTGCGAGGTGCAATGATCTGAGTTGATCTATAGAACTTGTGTGCGTTGAACTAAACAGTTCCAACTTTTGTGTTTAAATATATCGAAATAAACATTATAAATATAGTATATCTGAGTTTGAGCTTAGTTTAGTACTTTTCACTATAAATTTAACATAAAATATTTTGAACTATGGGTTAATAAGGCGGAAATCATTAAATAGAAAAGAATGCCAAATCCTACCCTGCACACAAGGATAAATGTAAATTCTTATATTAACCATATGATTCGCTAAACAGTTACCCCATAATTTGTCAAAATAGTACAACAAATACTACAGTACAACTGAATATGACACAATCCTTTGCTTTGTTATCATTGAAATAACCGTGGATAATGGCACTCTATATTTCAATTTAAATACCCAGCAGATAGTGGAAACCAGTGAAATCATATATTATATCTAGGCTAACTGGAAGCCCCAATGAGAAACTATAAGTAACAATTATCTCCCGCCAATTTTGTTGCCGTATTGCTAGTGAACTATTCATGTTGCAGTAATTACTGTACTGAATCCACGATTTATTGGATGTGGTATTTACGTTGCTGTTATTTGGTTGTACTAGTCAGCCAACGGAACATCTAGGCCGTTTGTTAAACACCCGCATCCAAATAAATTACTGTAGAATAACTCCTCGTGAAGATTCCTCAATATATGTAGTCAGTACTAAATTCAAAATTTAAAAATCTTTTATTCTGTAAAGACCAGTAAACGGTACTTACAAAACACTTACAAAGTCATCCATCTATCCATAATTCTGGATTTTATAATACCTACGTATATAGAAGTATTCATAAATTGTAGAGCAGGTGAGGACGTTAAACTTGTAGTTACCAGAGCGTCTCGGGAACCAATTAGATGATAGGTACAGTAAATGGTCCTATCATTTTCCCATTTTCAGTGGGAAGGGGGGCGTTTACATAATGTCATATAAGTACATACATACATATGTCGGTATTTTTAATTAAAGTTTTTATTACTTTGGGCTTCTTTCTCTTGGTTATTCACATATAATTACCTATAGATACCTAAAATCTCGAGTAAATTCAGAGATCACTTTTTTGTAAGGTATGTAAACTGTCATTTGTTACTTAGTAATCAACCCCTTTGTCTTAATCTGATCCTAATGAGTCCTTATCTATATGAAGCTAATATCATCTCCTATTAATAATCTGACGCGCTCAAGTAACTTCAAAAATCTCTTCTAGGACTCCTAACTAATAAGCTTCGGAGGTGATAAAATTTTAGTTCATTTTTAATTAGTGTACCCTCCTTTCTACAAGTAAAAATAGTAAAATACTTCAAGTTTGCACTAAAAGAAACTGTAATGTTAATATTCTCCAAACAATGTTCTTTCATATTAATATTACCAAAAATAGAAATATAAGTTAAAAGCTGTGGCAACCCAGAACCTATTCGTGCTACCCACATCGATGTTTTTCCTTATAAAAGACCGTTCGCAGTATAATGCTCTTTACTTAATTCCTTAGTAAGAACTCGTACAAAATTATTAAGTGCTCTTATAATTAATTACTTAGACCGAGACGAACGACTATTGTGATAAATTCTTAAGAAACTACTGTCTCCCTCTGTCAGATCTTTGTTCTAGCAGTTAGGGCAGACGCCTACTTTAAGTATTTTAATTTAAGTCTAACCACTATTATTTTGCTTGCAAAAATTTTGTATTCAACGTTTATGAAGAGTTTGTCGTGAATACTTTTGCTTACGACCTAACCTTTTTAAGATGATAAGTAATATGTATTTTATAATTAGTGATATTTATATTTCAGGTTAAACATGACTAGGTACCAACACCTCTAGGGCCCAAATGAACCTACCTGTTAATCATTGCATTAAACAGTAGACAAGGCTGTGACATTGATTCCTCTAGGTTTAATTATTAAAATGAAATACGAAGCCTGAGCTGTAAAGTACAAACTTAGAAGCGTGGTTAACGAAACAGGTGAACGATCGAGAAATCCCAGGTTCGATTCCTGGGCAGTACATTACCGACATAAACCCGTCCTAACAGACGCCATTGAGCTCAGCTTAAGTGATTAGAGGGAATATTAGTAATTTCACTTGCAATTATTTTTTAAAACAAAGAATTTCTATGAAAATAACGGTGAAGTACATATCAGGGAGATCTGACTATAAGTAATAAATTGTTGTTTAATAAATAATACTAAGTTACTTACATACATACATAAAATCACGCCTGATACCCGTAGGGATAGGCAGAAATCACGAATCTCCATTTGCTACGATCACGAAATACTCGTACTACTATCGCTTCATTCACTCTCATTACCTTCATCGTTTAGGGTACTTCTGACCTGCCCCTTTTATAACAAGCCAGGACTTCTTGGTCTTATCCCTTCTACTGGGTTCCGCGGGGCACCATTGCCAGGCTTTCATTACTCATTAGCCTGGTGGTTTCTATAAAACGTTACCGCTCCAACAAAGGCGCATAGTTATTTTTTAGAATTTATTGCTCCAAAATTGAATTTCCCAGAATTTCTTTTTAATTGTTAACGAATGTTCTTCGAGTATAGCGTTTAAATTACTCGTATTTCTAATAATCATTTCAGTGAACTACATGGGCATTCATATAACATGATATAATGGAAAAGATACACTTACTCAAAGTAATTTCAGGTAGTAGAGCTCACTCATAGTACCATTTAATTCGGTAGTATTACCATTGCCCACTTGGGTCTCGGGAAATTCGTTACTTCCGGGCCCGCTCGGGGCTTTCATGAGAAACGCCTGAAGATACTAATTTCCGGTTCATGAAAAGCCTACGAGGGTTTTTGTTACTTTGTTAAAATATATATTTTTTGCTTTTTTCGATAAGATAATGGTCGGTATTCTCTGTTTTAACTTATTGTGCGAAAGTTAGAAATGGACACTGACGAATTGAACACCAAGAAACAATTTGGAAATTGTATGTTGATATTTGCTCTAACAACATTATCCTATGTTGTTTTTATAAGTTTAACTAATAAAATACTACGTATATCTTTTTGTCCCGTCCCGCAGAAGTCTCGAACCGACTAAAGCCTCACTGCCGTCTTGGGTCATCAGATGAGAGCTCTTGATGAGCTATGTATACTTCCCATCGTATATCTGGTATCCAAAACGTGTACCTTATATTATGGGCAGTACTGTTTTGGGTGTTTTTTGAGAATAGCAAGAGCTGCTATGGTGCTGAATGAGTTCAAAACCAATCATAGATTATATTAGTACAATCCACTAGTTCTGACCGCGTTACCCCCACATTTTCGGTCCAAAAAACATGGCGGGAGCTGTATTAGCTTATGTTCATTATTTCATCCATGTGGAAGTCGATTATCGCAATCAGATGATACGATTGATATTTTGAATAGACTATTTTTGATCATATCTTTTGTTTCAACTCTTGCCATCAAATAAGTATTAGGCAGTTTCTAAGTATCTAATGATAAACGGCACCGAATTAGTACAAAATGTGTTTGATATTATTGTCTATTAATCCGGTTCAAAAATAAATTTTGTTGTTGTTTTCATCTCAAAACGGTATCAATTAGATTTAAAATCTGCCGTATGCAATTGATTGAGCAGAACCGAAGATTTGGCTAAAATTAAATAATTATTCATTATTCACGATGACCGACATCTACGCGGGTGAGGCCGTGATGAAATATAAACACTTCTATGAGTATATATCATCATGCTTGTTTAAAACGTAAAAATCGTTCAAAGAGTTAACTAACTCAACAAAACCATACCTATATAATATAAAATATCCCTGTTTGTTTACTCCATATTCTCTGCATTTCCCCCATTACCGTATTACGTGCGATATAGTAAAAAGACTCAACGAACGCATTGAACGTTCAGGCTGTACAGGAAATTAGTGCTGGGCTCCAACGAATGGCTTTCCGGTTGCAAGAGGAGGCTTTATTTAAGTTTTATTGTGTAAGCAGCGGTGTTGCCAGCTGATTCTAACGGACGTTTAAGTGCACTAGTTGGGATTTATTTTGCTGTTATTGGACAGTTGGGAACATTGGTATTTTGAGCAATGGGCTTGTATTTTCTTTTGGTTGTCTTCGACAGAAAATAGTGTATTGCCTAAATAGTTTTAAATTTCGGTCGGTTTGACAGTAGAATAATTTTTGATAGCCTCTGTAGTAGTGGACGCGACTGGTACGCAAGTGATGCAGGTTCGAACCCCGCTCAGTGCAATTATTTGTATGCATGAATGGCTATTTGGACTGATCTGAATATCAGCAAAAAAATTAGAGTAGTTATTGCAGGTGTGGTGTCGAAGACATAATGTCACCATGTTTGAGATGGGGTATCTCATCCAAAAGATACAGTGAATAGTGATAAGAGTGATAAGGACATTGTAAAATCAAAAACTCCGGTATCATGCGTGGGAACTGTAGACAAAGGTCTCTCAACATTAGGAAAGGCCTTTGTCCAGCAGTGGACTGTGATAGGCTAGTTGATTAATTGATTGATATAAATGTAAATCTTGATATAGGGAAATATTGAATTTACTTATTCCTACGATACCCTGAATAATATTACAATAAATAAACTATATCTCCAAACAAAACATATTATACGAAGAAAATTCCTCTGTAGCGTGGCGGTAGTGAACGCGACTGCTACACAGTAGACGCGGGTTCAATCCCCGCTCTATGCATGAATAAGGCTATTTGCACTTATCTGGTCGTGTATCGGAGAGGACGTTAGGCCGTCGGTCCCGGTTGCCATATGAACATTTGCCACTGAAGATTTGCTTATTATTAGTGATTATTATATTAATTTTTCTAAGAGTGACAGCCGTCTGACATACATTGACTGGCAGCTAGGGTTGGCTTGGAGTAAGCTGTACCTCCTGCAAATCAACTAAGTTTCTCCTCTATCATGAAAATCACGACTACAGTGAAGATAATTTTAGCAAAGATATTTTAGGGTACACAAATAAAATGTTAGCGGTTCTTAAGTCCCCAACCGTGCGGAACCCAAAAAACGCAGCGAACAAATTACGCAGTCTAGCCGCGTCCACTGAAAAATCTTGGTGAATTTATTTCTGTTCATCCCTAGCATTAAAATCTGTGCCTCGCCAAGTTTTTTTATTATTATTTGCTCCAAAAATTGTAACGCTGAGCATCGAACCGGCCGATGAATTTTAAGTAGAAATGATTTATAGCTTTTTATATCAGTTTATTATGTTATTAATTTAAATTTAATGAGCATGATTGTTGGTGCTTATTACTGTAGCTATTACTATAGCTAGCTTATTAACTATTTTATTTCGAATCACTTTAAAATGACATCGATTAGTGAATCATTTTTTATGCAGAATTATATTATGTGCCTTGCGATGAAAAAAGGTAATGTTAATAGATATTTAAAATGCCATGGTCACTCACATTACTATTGGATACACTCACATTATTACTATTTCATTGTAATTTCTGATATTTAATTGTAAGCACCATAATCAACTGAAGTACTTTTGACTTTCACCATAAACTCGAACTCAACTCGACCATTCGCTTCGCGTGAACATCGGAAAATCAAAACAGTACTTTGTAAATATCTGATATTTCTAATAGGGAATACGTAATACGAGTATATCCACGTTGCTAATGAGTCCTCATTGTCATAACTTTGGGCCCGTTGCATCCAAAGCGTGTATATATGTAACCTATAACACGAATAAATGATTCCACGTACCCGCTTGGCGATCCAATAAATAAATATTTTCCAATTCTCTTCTATTAACTTCGTATGTCAAGTGAAGTTAATCATTTATTTCGCATTCGGTGTGAAAAGCTTGCTGTCAACATGTCAGTGCAAATACGAAATCAAAACTGGCCGTTTATGATTTTTAGTGAATTATTCGCATTCATCTTGTCAATTTCCACAATGAAAAAATTCATAACAACTAAAGAAATAAATGTGGAATTAACGAACAAAAGAAAGCATTAATATTACGTGGTGTACCGAATAATAAAACTATTGTCAGTAGGAATATATTTTTATTCTCTTCTACATTGATATCGATCACCCTTCCCCTCTCTCTTTCTCCCTCTATCGGGTAATTGCCATCACGTGGGCCTTGTGCTTGTCTATTTGTAATTGATTAAGACTGAGTATGCACGCACGTAAAGCACATGTCGTGTCGTATAGTTAATATAAAGTTAACTAGTAGCTATAACCATTATTAGGCGGCCTCAAAGTCCTAACAAATCTACTTTATTGACTTCATTGTGAAATAAATTCAGTGTAAAAACTGTAGCAGAGATCTCATTTGAACGGTAAATAAAACAAAAGTGCTATCGGTTACTTAAGGGTGCTCAACTACTGGACCTAAATTTAGTTACGTTACACGTTAGTTATTTTGCATAAATCGAAAATCAAAAGGGTTACCAGTGAGACCTATAATTTTTATCACGTATTTTTAATTAAATACCTGGTAGTATGTACTTTTAACAGTTTATTATTTTTTTAAAGGAAATATTACCGCGCTGATTGCTCCTGGATTCAATTATTGTATTAAAGATTTATGGTTACACAAAATAATCTGTACTTAAATATACGAAGCAAGGATACATACATTTAAATATTTTTGAAATTTAAACACCAAAATAAAATCAGTCAAAGCTATGCAAATTATGATTTATTTGCCCTGAGGCAATCTAAATATAGTCACGTCTATCATCGAAGTTAAAATTAAAACGAATATGCGCATAAAAGTACGCTACATCTAATTTTAATTTTCAGTTAAAGTTTTCCTAGTTTGAACACATCCTTACGCACAGAAAGGTTGTTCGACGGGGTGTATTTTAAATCGCATTAGAGCAAACAAAGGCGCAGGCGGAGCGGGCGTATGTCATAGTGGTTTTATTACAACGCATATGGGCTAAATGTGTTTCATATTGGTATATTTATCTTTCACCGAGGCACTTGTATTTCTATTCTATATTCTTCTTGGTGTAATATACAGCGATAATATTTTTTGTTTTATTAACTTTTTTGTGTCTGTTTTCTAAAGTGTAACTGATATTCAGTGAAAACTTCTATTGACAAAACATTGCTGACAGTTGTTTACTGTACTGAAAAAAAACCTTTTGTTATTGAATATAATATGATGCATGCAGAACCGTCTTCATCTATGACCCTGGGCACAAAAGACCTTAGAGGCCCTTTTGGGAAGTTTAGAGGTTTAAATTTTTCCCAAGTTGATGCGCTAGAAATTGTCTCTCTTTTAGGGAGCCCCCTGAGGTGGTGGTCCCTGGGCACATGCCCCAAGTACCCCTATGGTAAAGACAACATCAAATGCATATGCGCTGCGCCATACCTGGGGCTTAGATGGGAACACCGTGGTCCCTATACCCGAAGCGGGTCATCTCTTTAGAGCTGGCTGAGTCGGCCGGGGTGCGAGGGATTTGTTATCTAGTATTGATATACTTGTACCCAGTTGTAGGTTAGAGTTGTAGGTTAGAATTTGGACGTTCCCATCTCTCTTCCCATGCGGTATCGTACAAAGCGACTACTTGATAAGGCTGTTTAACGTCAGACAGATATTATATACAGTTCAGACATGCATCTGAATGGCTCGATTCAACAATAGTGCCTCGAATACGGCAATAGGCTTACTTGCCTATATGTGGATGTATATGTATGTACGTATGTATAATGTGTATGATGTATGTATATGTAATTCACCTTTGCCTAACCCTCTGGATACAGGTTTGATTATATGTATGTATATGCACTAAACGAGAAATCGTCCAAATGGCATCATATAACAGTTGAATGCTCTACCGGTACAACACATAGGACGTCAAAAAACTCATGTACTTATTCTATCTGGCAAAGGGGCCACTTAAAATCCTCGCGGACTATGTAAGTTACATTTAAATGTACGTGACATAAGTGGTATATAAGAATCACTATTATATTATTCATAGTAGGGCCGTGCCACGCACGCTTGCCTCGGTCTGAATACATTCCCGCGATTTCGTCTTTATTGCTGTTCCCAAATGTGTTTATATACGCTGTGTCTCCTCGAATCTCTTTTATGCTCTGTTTATAGGATCCAGGATTTTATATTTTAAATCAAGTTATGTGTGCCTACTGTAGTGATTTATGAAGACAATCCGTTTATGATGTGAGTCGATTCAATGAAGATTTTTGGATTCGATTTGAGCAAAGTGATTTAAATTAATACTCAGTATTAGTATGGAGACATTTATTATGGATACGAATCTCTAAACATGAACTGGCTAAATGTGGGTGCTAACACCTCTGCCTACCCCTGCGGGGATAAAGGCGTGAGTTTGTGTTATGGATACGAATGTCACTGAAGCCGGAAGCAACAATATTTTCCACCGAGTGCTCATCTCCATGGAGTCCACCGTCCTAGCATGATGTTCAATCTGCTGTTGTAAATTACACATCGTTGTCTTTAACGAGGCATATTCAGCTGTCAAATTTCCCAGTAAAGGATTGTCCTGCGCTTTTAGAAGCTCAGCCTCAAAAAGGGCCATGCGTTTGAGGAATATCTCCTTCATACCGCTCGACGACTCTTGAAGTGATTTAGACATGGCTGGTTTTCGGTGTGATATTGTGAATATGGAGTGTAATATAGAGAGAGCACTACACTGGGAGGTACCGGTTCTTATTCATTATTTAGAAGCATTTATTTTCTATAAATACGATACTTAAAAACAGAGTTTCTATTTTTGTGTTTATGCTAAAACCACTAAGATAAAAGACATATTTGTAGGCATATGTATATCCTGACGAAAGCTGATGGTCCGAATCTCACTATGGAAGTAAGGTAAGATTTAATATTACCTACTTTTAAGTTGGCAGAGCTTCTGATTCAGATTTTAACCTAGTACCTCGCGATTAGAAGTTCTAAGCTATACATTTAAGTTTTGTTCATTTATTTTTATATTCTCATATTATTTATTTCTATATCTCCAGGTGATTTCGTAAAGCACGAGCCGTTTATTCACTAAACGATTCTATTAATTTTGAGCTGCAGATAACGTAAATGTCATTTACAAGAAATGAGTAAACATCTATCTCACATAACCAAGCCGTCGTCTTCTAAAGGACAGCCTTGTACTTAAGGACTTCGATAAACCAGTCACCCCAAAATCTAGCCAATTAAAAATAAATCACTGCCCTCAACTACACTCTTCAAATAGAAAAGACTCCGAAACTAAGTTACTCCCAGTCACCTTCATTTCTCAAGCGCTTCCATTCATACTATAACGAGGGCCTAAAAAAACTGTGCAAGCAGCGCATTCTCCGGTGCCCCGTTTCATATTCTGCCAACTTAAGGCACGAGTTGGTTGAAGAAAAAGTATGGAAGCCAAGTTCGCTACAATCCACGCCTAACGAGCTCTCTAGGTAATTAACTATTTGTTTCGAAGTCAAAGACTAGAGTTTTGCTTCGTTCCGTTATGTGGCCTGATTTAGAAGCGACTTAGATATATAAACGTCATGTTGAAGAGTCATCTGTGTGGTGTGGTGATGGAGACAGAATGTCACCAACCTATCTCATCCGATAAGTATTGTAGAAGGCGACATACGGTAAATTAGGATGACCTGAGGAGATAGGACATGACGGTATCTCTCGTCCTAATTGAGCAGTTCAACTGGGGAAGTACCTCTACCCTACAGAACCGCGGCTAATACTAACCTCGTGTTGTGTTCGTGGCGGTTAGCAGGTTAGCCAGGGCTTACTGGAGAGGTTTTGTGTTGTCAGTGGGAAGACCGAGGGCTTAAGTTGTCTCCACTATGTAATGGTAAGAAGCCCTACTTTGTCTTCTATACTGCCAAACAAGGTATTGTAACGTAAACCATTACGTCTAACGTTTAACGAAGTCTCCCAACGCCCCCTGCCGTCAATTGTACCACACACTAATATTTCGGCCTCGAACAGACACGACTAGAGTTTTTAACTTGATGAAAAACACAAATGAGGTTTTTAATTGAATTTTTTAACATGGCGTCGCGCGCGAAAAGCTTTTTGTTGACGTGTTAAATAAATAGATGATAATTTTTATGAAAAAATTTTTCCGCTTCACTTTATCTGGACTGGTGCTCGCATGGAATATTAATTTTATTCTGTGAGAACTCATGTCAAGTCTGATCTGTAAAATTGGTTGGCTATAAATTTGTGTATGTACGTATGTATTTTATCAATTAAATAAAAAACTTATTTTTATGAGTTTCGTACGACCCAGAGAACTATCAATGGGCAGTGACCTATAAATGGGTGTGGTACGAAACCCTATGATTTATAGGTTAGAGATTTCAACAATTGACATGAAAAATTGTGATCCTCACCTATACTCGTATAAGAATTCAATGTGTTTTTACCCGACTACAGCAAAGTCAATGAAGGGTTATAATTTTGACAGGCATCTTATATATGTATGAATTTAGTTTAATATATTCCAAATCACTCAAAGGTCTTCAACTATTTATTAGAACTGGATAAAAAAGTAAAAGTGGTTTACGACCAAAGCCGTGGTATTTTCTAATTTTAAACTGTTTTTAGAGCGTGTTTATTAGTAGTCGGGGTTTTTTACATTTTAAATTATGGAGTTAGGTTCAATATGGGCTTCATGAATTAGTTACGGGTTACAAAAGCTGTCTAATAATTCAGTAGCACGGTACAAAAATGGAGAAACAGTGTCACCCTTAAAAAAGTCTTTGGATGCTCCACATCGTTAAGAGTACAACTCATCATTATTAAGCTTCGACTGGCCATCGATCTTAGGGCGTGTACTTTGTCGGGTCTTCCGGCCTAAGTAGAAATTATAATAATATACAGCCATCTTTTTTATGATCGGAAGTCCTACTTTTATGTTTTATATTCTAGGACAAATTACACAACGCTATGTAGACTCATGGTAAGCATAGCATAGCTTGGTTGAGTTATATGTTCATACTTAGGTAGATAAGTTTTTTGTAAATCGTTAATTCAGCCATAGGACGTTCACTGCTGAACATAGGCCTATCGACCTCAAATCTGATCGATTGGAGGCGGTCTGCATCCAATGGGTAGCCGCGACTTGGACTAAGTCGTCCGTCCACCAGGTGTCACGGTGTTCCCATCTAGCCTCAGGTTATGGGGAGGCTTAGCTTCCGATTGGAAGGATGACAACACGTGATTTATGCCGCTGCCGTGACCTACTTCTGCGAGGGTGACAGGCGGCCACCCATCACCCACAAGCTCATGGAGAACAGATGTCTTTCTGCAAAATTCGGCGCCTCAGTCGCCTCCGCTTATTCCGGGCTATGTGGCGTGGCCCGCACAACCCGCGATCCGTCCAGCCCAGCCATATCATAAAACATATAAATCACATTAAAATATTTTAAAAAAAATACTACATTACACATTTCACTTTGATATGCAGCAACAGCATAATAATATGTAAAACAAAACAAAAAGCAAGCATCTTAAAACAAGTTCACCAGAAACAATTTTCTTTTAATTCCTAGATCGGCCAAGTTACGTGAAATATTGTTCTCGGCAAACTAAAACAAACAAATATGCATTCTCTAAAGGAGGTTGCACTGGATATTCCGACAGACATTTCGGTTTATTTATGTGTACATTTCCATCAAGTAGAAAAATGCGGAAAATATTCACGTTTTATTATCTTACTATTGTGATGTTTCAGCGGAATATATTTCTCGTATTTTAGAAAAATATTGTCCAATCTGTACTTAATATTATAAAACTGAAAAGTTTGACTGATTAAGGGCACTATTCTCAGATATACTAGTGGTTCTAATGGTTCCTCCCCTCCTCCTTAATATAATTTTCTTATAATTGATTTTCGCTGTGTCACGATTACCTCAATATGTTAACTAATCATTTTGGTTACTAAAAAATTTAATAAGGATTACCCCGGACGTTATTTGCAGCCGTTAAAATCTAAATAAAGTAAACTCAAGTATATGCGATATTTGGGGTTGCTTGGGGGATAACCAGTCGGATGCTAGGTAAAATCTGATTTCTCAAAATGGGTTGATTTGATATATACTCAACAAAAAACGTCTGCAAAAATTGTCGCAAAAACTAGTCGAAAGTATTACTTACATTTTTAAAGTATTATGTGGTTTTTTACATACCAAGAAGGTTCTTTAGTTGAAGCCCTATTTCTGTAAAACTTCTTTGTCCTTAACCCTGCAAAAGTACCCAAATATGCAGATGAACGGACAGACAGACAGGTAACGGCATATGAGGGAAATGAGGGTTCGGTCTGTGAGCACTGAATCCTCAAACTTGTTTATAACAAAACAGATTTATACATTGAGTCCATTTGAGTCGCAGATGGTACAAACTCATGTAGTTCGTATCATCTGCGACTCGTGTCAAATGGACCCGATTTTAGCTTATAAAAAAAACTAGCATCGCCCCGCAGTTTTATCTACATAACTCTGATTCCGTTGAAATATCAGGGCGAAAAGTAGCCTATATTATGGGTAAAAGTAGCTTATAGTATATAACCGTGCTTTGTATTCTGCACAGACAGCACTGAAACTCTGAAACTGAACTCTCTTAACCTAAACTTTTCCCCCACGTCTCGTCTCCAATCTACTTAGTGTGACGTCCCTGGTGTTGCAAACGTCCAAAGGCCAAGGTAACCACTAATCATCAGGTGGGCTATATGCTTGTGTGCTGTCTAAGTAGTATAAAAAGTAAGATATTTCCTTCTTCCTACAGTCCCGGGTCCTTTAAGCGGGGCGTGAAAAAGCATCTGATGAGGCCGTCAAGCTGAGCGCCACCATTGTAGCACAGTATGTGTTTGCAATGGTGACCCTCTTTTATGAGACTGCCTTCAGCTTAACATCAGGTGAGGTGAAGTCAAAACAACGTGCCATAAATAAAAAAAAGATAATATTACTGTGAAGTGAGATTATGGATAAAATCGACAAAATGATTACGGTAACATTTAAGGGGAGAAGTTGGTTGCGTGCAGAACTACAGTTACCTCAACTGTTCTAGTTAGCAGTCATTAACATTCGAAACTGTTAGTGGCTTTTTGCGAATTGCAAAATGTCCGTTTTAATTTCATTCGACTACTTTTTTTCTGTCTATCGCTCGACTTACCCTTTATAGTTTCTTTTTACGAGTGGGAACGTTTTTGTCAATCTAATAGTTCTTTTGGTCGATTTTGAATACTTTTGAAGTGTTCGCGTAGAAGCTATATTATTTTACTAAATTGAAATCATTGAAAAGTAATTACAGTCGTTTGAGTCTTTTAGGACGATATAGGTTATAAATATCACTTGTAAAAATATCTGAATAATATATATATTATTAAGATTTTATTATAAGAGTCTGGTATTATTATGGCCTGGCTAAGCTAAAGTAACCATATCATATCTATGTATCAGACTACCACATGTAAAGTAATATACAAGTTTAAATAATATTTGATGCCATGCAATTGGCTGCGAAGCAATTATCATCCATGTTTGTACACTGTACGTGTTAATATTAATAAATACAATATTCAAAATATATTAATCGATCCAGGATCAATAAAGAGTATCGAAGTATTCTTACAAAGTCGGCAGCGCTGGTGTAACGACCCTGGTGTTACACATACCATAGTCTACGGTAATCATTTTCCATCAGCGTACGCTGGTCTGCAATCTAACATAAAAAAATTAAGAGTCAGTAAAAGATATGAACTTCTGTAAGAAGTTCTTCATTTCAGTGTTTAATTTTGATATAAATTTTTTAAACTATCTTTGTAGTACTTACAAAGTACTTAGGTACAAAGTCAATAAAATGTCAACAACAGTCTATCCATCAACAACTAAAAAGCTGTTTTCATACTAACATTTAAATTTAACATTGAAAAATCAAATCCATTCGAAATGGATCGCGTTCATATTTACATTGGAGCCATAAAAGGCGAACGTCTCATCGTCTCGTTTCCATTCATACGCGGGCGTGCGTGGCGGTGTCATGAATAATGCAGGCCCGCACTGGGCCCGAGCCGCGGTCCTTTTAATTTTGTTTTTAGATTTGGCAGGTGGCAACCCTGATTTTGAGGCCCCGAAACGTCCTAATTGTGTAGCTGATGAAATTGTACAGGTGCGTCGCGGAACTTGAGACCGAATAATAATTGAACCAGATGTTACTGATGTACGGGAAGGTTTGCTTTTCCTATGGAAATTATATGAGTGGGGAGGAAATTTGTTGATTGTCCAGTTGTTATAACAGAAACGAAAATTGACTAGGTATAATAATATAATAAAATTAATTACATACTCGTATTAGGAACTATTTTTCAGACTAAATAACATTTAGTTATTTTCTGAAAAATTAGTAAAGTGTAACAGCCTACAACAATATATAAATTCATTTCACCTATCGAATGAATAGACATTATTTAAGTAGTGGTAATCCATGTGGTGATGAAGAAAGAACATCAAGGGTGAACAGAAATGCAGACAATATCACTGCGCTAGAAGGTAAACTCGAAATAAAACCCAATACCAAAGCATCCAACCATCGTGGAAACAGTAGGACAAATACTATCATCATTGAGAGAGGCCTGTGTCCAGTACTGTACTCTGATAGATGCATCGCCATCATCTTCATTTTAGCCATAGGGCATCCACTGCTAAACGTTGGCCCCAATTAACATCCAGTCGGACTAGTTGGTGACGGTCTGCATCAAACGGGTACCCAACTAATAAATTGAAATAGCAAAACGCGTCAAGTGTACCCACCTAACAAAGAAACATAATTTGAAGGAAAAAATACATAATATTTGGCCAGTGTGGTTTACTTTAATCCTCACACAAAGCAAAAGAATATAATAAAGCATACAATACTCGTCATAGTAATTGGCAAATTAAATAGAAAATCACTAAAATGTCCACACACGACTATGTCGTAAAGTGGAATATTAGTCCAAATTATAATGTAGGAAACGAAAGAAGTTACTCCTTTGTGCGGTTATTTGCATAGTTGGGACAACTTCGGGGTGCGGCTGAGTGAAGAGCGGGCTTGCTGCGTCGAGTTGACCGCATTTTTGATGCAACTCTTTAAAATTTATGTGAATTTCAGTGTCTAAACTTTATTTCAAATTTATCTGTTTGTTTTTACTTTTGATCTGTTTTTGAATGCTGTTGCATGTATAATTTTAATGGTTTTGCATATCCACTGATTGTATTTACATATAGTAGGACTGGGAACTTTTTGCTATTATTGGCATTGAGATAGATAGATAACTCTTTGTTGTACACCAAAAATGTAAAATTACAGTGAAGAGAAAGCATTATAGGTGCACGTAAATAATTGTATGTACAATGGGCGGCCTTATCGCTGAAAGCGATGTCTTCTAGGCAAGCATAGGTTGAACAATAAAATGATAGAACAATGAATATGAAAATAACAAAAAAAAACAGTTTCTAAGTTAAGAGTAGGTACTAATCGCAAGTTGCCTTGAATAAGAATCAATTTAAATTTAATTTGTGTATCATAAGGTTATAAATGTTGTTGTAAAACTTACCATTTTGTCACAAAATGTTGCTCAATATTACACAAACTAAACAGACAGCAACGCTAAATTTCTGAACAAAATTCAAATTAACTTTACATTATACTTGGGTAATACAAAATTCAATATAGGTAACTGATATGTCTATTTGCAATACATGTCGAAAAAGGTCCGCACAAATGCTCAATATGATCTAACGTCAAAAGGTAAGCCAAAGGGCAGCGTCTGATGCTAATCAGAAAACAACGGATTGGTCCAAGTCAAAGGACATTAGAACCGTTTTATTTTTTTTTATCCAATAAATAGAAATTTAAATTTTCCAAACTGTTTGTCAATGCCGTCTTTACGATAGAGACACTCGGGGCACGTGCCCAGGGCCCACCGCTGCAGGGGGGGCCACCAAAGGAGCGACAATTTCTCGCACACCAACTCAATAACATTTTTCTCACCAAAGAAGTGACTAAGAGTTGTAATTGTGCTGTAATTTTAAGACAAATTTGTCGGCTATCTACGCCCTTGGTGTTACAAATGACAATAGGCCATGGTAACCAACCTATCAGGTAGTGCGTGAGCTTGTCTGCCACCTAAACATTAAAAATAACAAAAGGGGCCCCCATATTACACACGGCCTCCGGTATAGGTAAAGACGGCCCTGCTGTTTATAAATGTAAGACTTAGGGCGGGTTAGCCGGGATCCACCTCGCGGTGGACACCAATCATATCGACAAGTCTTACTTTAAAAACGTATATTGATGATTTTTAATCATGACACGAATCTTCGATATAAATTAGATCGAAGATTCGTGCTTACGATTCACCTCTTTGATTTCGTATCTAAATATTGTTCGTTCTTCTATACTCTATTTTTAAAAACAAATAAGTCTGTAAATAATATAATACTGCCTCTTTTCCTTGGGCCAACACCTGAGTAGATTGAGGGTCCCGTGGTCACTACGGGATAATATCATACGGTGTTCGCAGGTCCGATTCCCGGGGGGCTTATTGTTGAAGGAAATTTAACGGAAGGTGCGCACAATTTTGTGTAGTCACGCACCGCCAACATTTCGACGGAGGTGAACACTATAACGTAAGAGAAAATTTTGTTAAAGCCTCTAGGAATTTTAAAGCTTTTCACAGATGAAAATTGGCAAATGAATTTTTACATACATACATACATATGCTCACGTTCGTAAGCTCCGAAAGTGTAGGCAGAGGTGTATTAAACACCCACATTTCGCCAACTATTATTAGCCTATTGCCACCAATCGGGCACTTTGAAAAAAATACACAAAATATTAGTTGTGCCCTCAGTCTTGTGCCTTCAGCTGCCCGTTGAAGGCTCTTTCGGGTGTAGGACTACGGTGTCTTTTCCCGGACAGGGAAGAGTGCGCATTGTGTCGCCACCTTGGCAAGGTGACAGGGTGGGGTACACCTGCCATCCCAAGGCTCGCTCTCATGGAGGATAAAGGTCAATAAGTCCCTAAACCATTACGTTCCCTTATGGGCAATTAACAAAGTTTGGTTTCAGTAAATTATACTAACTTACAATTATTCCTACATTTTTAGCTTTCCTGAACACAGGTTTGCACTATTCAGAGATTGCACTTCAAAGCCAAAAACGTCTGTGGAATACAAACACTGTCATACATACAAATATGTGGCAAATTCGGAAATTAAGCCGGTAGTGTAAGCCTGGGCTTTGTACGCAAAAACTAGGGGCCGTCGTATTCAGTAGTTTGTTTTACCTTGGCATTCCTTTGTGCTCAGTGCGATATTACTGCGGAACCACCACCAATTTATCTATGCGCTTTGTTATTTGTATATTCTGATGAAGCGAGAGTGTACAGTATTACTCAGATGATGGTACAGTCACCTGCAATAATATGTATATATTTTGGAACCTTGCCACAATGATAAATGATAAGTCAACATTACAAAGTTTTATTATATAGTTTCAAGTCAGAAACGGTAAAATTCGACAAGTTTGATGTCAAAAAGTTCTAAAACGTATACATATAACTGCAGGTGACTGTACGATGGTAGTAAATAAAATGCGTTGGTTGAGAATTAGACTAATACTTTTGTGGGTACTTTCTACTACTTGTCAAACATTGTCAAGAAACCACTGATATTTAAAAAATAGACTTTATTTTAGACTTCACAGCTAATGCTATTAAAGTCTAAAATGGCATGTAGGGTAAATGAAACGATGTACATATTACATTTAATTTAGATCTTTAAATTTCTATGGCTATAGTCAAAAATTCAATGCCAGTATTTGTAATCTCAGTTCTCACATAGAGATAAGTTTATATATTTGAAGGTTTGCCAATAGTTAACTATTGGTAGATCGTGCTTTTTAGTAACAAACTTAGGTACAAGCGGAATAAACATATTCAATGTTTTAATCTAGCTACGGGCTATGTGTATGCCAAATACATATAAGCGAAATCAAAATAGCTGGTTTGCATAATAAACAAAGAAACAAACAGTAATGACATTCGTAAATGATCACATTTATTTTATTAGTAGAATAGTGGTTCGTGTGGATTTGGTTATAACATTTGGCTAGCGTCGTTCTGTGTATAAGTAAAGAATAAACATCCTACAAAACTGACTCCACGTGCTAGGGCGATACTAATACAATTGTAAAATAGTTTAATAATTTCTGTGAAAATAAAACGAAGAGAATAAATGAAAATCAGCAGAAAAAGCACATGAACTCAAATTCATAGTTTCAGCTAAATTAATAATGTGATTTCAGTTTAATTACAGTTAAAACTTCATTGGTGATTCATAGAACTGTAATAATTCTATTCCAATTTATTTTTAAATGTTTCACAAGTAGTGTTCAGGCCACAAGTACGCGCACCAATCTCGAGTCGGTCGCCTGTTGAGTTAGCAGTTTTGCAATTTGAATCAACTCACTTATTAGGTCGGCGTCATGAATACAGAATTAAACTGGCTACAAGCTAAGGTTATTAATTGAGATATATAATAAATATCTCTGCTCTCTTCACTCACTTTTTGACTTTAAGTAGCAAGGAGTTGAAGTGAAATGTGTCACTCTACAATGTCTCGAGAGCTGCTTTGTTATTTCAAGAGTTAATGAATAATGAGCTACAGTTTGTTTCATCTTTTATGTTACTTTTTGTGCTGTGCTGAGGGCCTTAAGAGCTCATCTAGATATTTCTCTGACTTCTTTAAAAACAAATAAAATGAATTGTCAACTTTATAATGATGAACTCTATAAAAATCATTCAAAAATCTAGTGAAATGAATGAATGAAATTTATTTGCCGAAATACAAACGAAGTATAATAATTATTGACAAAAAAACAGATGTACCTTTCGCAAAATACCTTAAAAGTATGTTTTATTTATCAATTTATTGAAGAAATTTTATTTATATCGAATGAAACGAAAATTTAAAGAATTTCAACTACTTCATCTCAGGTATTGTTATTTATTGATTGATTATAAAATATTAACAGAACTGATTATTTTAATCCTTCGATAGTAAAAATAAATAATATTCGAAAATGGATTTTTTGAAATATTGGTACATTTTGTTAAGGATTTCGAAATATTTTGAAATTAAGATTATTTTTTGAAGGAACCTTTATAGAGCTACGAATGAAAGTATAATTTTTTCGGCATCAACTACGCCGAGGGATAACGTACAGCTTTATTACTTTATAGATAACATATTGAAGTAAGCGTTACATGGCGGAAATCCCTTCTAAACATCCCTCAAAGCAAGTAAAACGACTTCATAACCGAGGAGATAGGAATTCGTTTGTGCAATATTTCATAAGTGCGAAGAACAAACCTCGACACTAGTCTATTCGCCATATTCTGTAGCGTTTACTTGAGTTTTGTTTGAGCTAAGCTTGGTTTTTGTAAACCCATTCAATTACAATATTATTTAATAAGACAATAAAATTGATTTTGTTAGGAATCACCAAGAGCTTAATTCTTTATGTGAAATGAAGATAATAAATTATGAAGACAATGATCGTTAACCTAAATAATAACCTCAAAGGCTTTATTGAGACAATCTGCTCTAAATTACGTAATCTGTATGTTACTATGGAAACCGTAATTAATAGCATGAAAATTAACTTTAATAAATTTTCAAATTCTGTGAAAACAAATTGTTCATTGAAAAACGAAAGGACTGATAATATCTACTTCATGGAAAACCAATTTTCTCGAAAGATCAAATCGGATTTCGGAGTCAATTATATACTGCGCACAACGGGACAGGGGCGAGGCTACTAATAAAATTATTTGTGTATGGACCTTTTTGTTGGGATTATTTCTGGATTATATTTATTTGTATGTACGTTTTAAATTACTTTATGTACACGAGTAATAAACGAATACAGTATCTCTTGGTTCCCATTCATCCTGAGCGAAAATCCTCACGTATACCCCGTTGAGGCCAGTGTCGGTGGATATATCAGACTCGAGCCGACTAAAACCTCACGGCCCTGTCGGGCCATCGGTTGAGGGGTGTAGTAGTCTCTGACATATCCCTCAAGCCTCGGCGGCCCTTCGGTGGCCCTCTGGTATGTGGGACTAGAGTATCCTCATCTTTCCTCGGACGGAAAGGGGCCGTATCGCACTGCTGCCGTGCGAGACCCGCTCCTTCCTGGCACCTGCTTCTGCTAGCATATTCTAATCCCAATAAATGAGGTTTCAGTTTATGTGTCAGGAAATAATTTGACGGCTTTGAAAGCTGAAGATCCGGAGCTGTAGCGCATATCGGGAGAGTCCTATTCAGCAGTGGACTGTGATAGGCTGATTTATCATTCGATTAATGATGCATACCTATATCATATTTCGATACCGGTTTAGTGCAAATATTTGTATACATAAATATGTTCACTTGCATTCGTTCTTGGATGTATCTATGTTTAATGTGTACGTATTCACAAGTTCTTAAATAATAGTAAAGATAATTTCAGTAAATTAAAGCTGTAAGAAATCAGGAGCTTCGCAATTACAATCAAAATAACTAAGCTTCCAATTGAAAATAAACTTCTTGATCTACAGGAGTTTGATTTGACGTCAAACATGATGAAATACGACCACTTACCTACTTATTTCGTACTTCTGTAAGGTTGGATTACATTCTTAATGAAACTGCTCCAATTACGATCAGGGATTTGGAAGTGACCTACTTTTAAAAGATATAAATAGACACGATAAATTAGAATATGAATAACGTTATTTTTTTGTTTTAAATTATTACAGATTATGCAATAGAGTACCATAGGATAATCTGTAGCTTGTAGCTACAATTTAGGTCGCAGACAACGCGTCCCACCTGATGGTAAGTGGTAACCGTGGCCTATGGGCGAGTGTAACACCAGAGGAATAACACTCGTGCCGCAACCCCTGTAAGAACAGAAACATTCTGTGTCGTCAGCGCAAAAGATGTAGGATAAGCCTTTGGTTTCCCACGGACAACACAAAACCTCTCTAGTGAGCTCTGGCTACCCTGCAGTACTCACCACCGAAAACACAACACAAGGTTATTAAACGGCGATATTCTGTAGGGTGGAGGTAATTCCCCAGTTGGACTGCTCGATTGGGACGGATATACTGTCGTGTCCTACCTCCTGTTTTTCTTTTTTTCTTTTTTATCTTCTATTTAAATATTTGAGGAGCTTGTAAGTATAACAATCCATCACAGTTTATTTAAAAGTGTTGTGTATGTTTCCACATTCCTATATTAATTGTAGTCGTTACTTTGAAGGGCGTAGGGCAGGTTCGATAAGACCGAAACATCACTCATCCAACACACTTTGTACTGCACACTTCAGATTGCTCAGATTTATGTACCACATACGCAAGCGTTCGCGTTTTTATTGAGAGGAATGGAGTTATAATTTCTGTTTACTGGATGTTGTTACTGAAATTATGGCTAATGAGAGTTCCTAATTATATTAACTAGATTAGGATGCTGCTCCCATTTCCGCTGTTCAATTGATTTGACGACCTCCGTGGCGTGGCGGTAGTGAACGCGACTGCTACGCAGGAGGCGTGGGTTCGATTCCCGCTCAATGCAAATATTTGTGTACATGCACATGAATATTTGCATTGGCCTTTGTGTTTCTGTGTATAATATGTAAGAAAAAAGTATCTAAGTATGTTTATCCGCATTCTAGAAACCATAATACAAGCTAGTTAAACTATGCTTACCATGGGCTTATAAAAAAAATATGCAAACCCGCCAATAACATACAAATACAAAAAGAATGATGCGATAGGCTAGTTGATTAATGGTTTGATATTCAAGTCAAAACAATTAGCCTGCCTCACTGTTGGACATAGGACTCTCCCAATTTTGAGAGGCGTTGGCCTAATGTTGCCGTACTGTAAATATAGGGTTTTATTTCGAGCTTTCCTCCTCTCACAATGATATTGTCTGCATATTTTTCCGTTTACCTATACATTTGGGGGATGAAGTTGCTCGCGTCCGTAGGATTTACCACCTATTCCTAGGCCCACCCTACACGTATCCCCCGGGTGGTGCAAAACGAGCAACAACGCCGAGCACCAGGCGGCGGTTAAATAACCTGATCAGGTCATCATAGGCCTTGAGGCATTAAATACCCTCAAAAATGTGTGAGGACGACATCTTGAAAAAGTGACGTCAGTGATCTCTCGGAGAGTCTAGCCTTGTGAACCTTGATTAGCTACTGGTCTAGCAAAAGGAACTCTGAAAACAATTGTATGCAGATGTTAGCTAACCCAAGGCAAGGATGCAAACCCGATAAGTATACCGAACATTCAATGGAAGCGGACGCCAGAAACAAAGTCCCAAGCACGTATGCAAATGCAGGATGGTGACTGAGAATAGACTAGACCAAACCAGTCAAAATTAGGTCAACGCCGAGACTCGGGCGGCGGCATACTAACCCGCAAGATCAAACAGATGGAGCTAGGAAATGAGCCCCATCACCCGTTACCCTGTGGAAATCTACAGAGACGGAGACATTGGCTTCATCGCCTGTGTCGCGAGGTAGAAAGCCTCATTAAAAACTAACCCCAATCCTACGGTGGAGAACGCGCCAAAAGGATGAATGGCTGAGGGTTTCAGTCGATAGCGCCAAGCGCACGGCCCACCTGATGGAAAGCGGTCACCGTGGCCTATGGACGTTTGCAACACCAGAGGCGTCACACACGTGCTGCCTACCCTGTAGAAACCTTCTAATGCCCTTCTTGAAGAACCCCATATTGTAGTCGCCTGGGAAAACCACGGCAGGGAGCTCATTCCACAGCTTGAGCGTGCGCGGGATGAAACTCCTTTCATACCGCACAGTGCGCACCGTTTCCGGTCGTAGTGTGTGAGGATGAACTCCCTCTCTATGGCGAGCGGTGCGATGATAGAAAGTAGGTGTGGGCATCATGTCAAACAATTCTTCTGAACACAGGCCATTATACAGGCGGTAGAACACACACAGTGAGGCGAAGTCCCTCCTGATGTTCAGTGGTTCCACACCGCCTGAGAGTATGGGATTGTCGACGATCCTCAGCGCTCGCCGTTGTACCGAGTCAAAGGGGTCAAGCTGGCATGCAGGCGCCCCGGCAAAGAGGTGACAGCAGTACTCCATGTGGGGCATGATGATACTACCGATAATCAAATACGGAAGTATAGTGTGGTGGCCAAGGACCACGAAAGTAACATGCAGGGAAACGCTCAGCAAAATCCAACGGATAGCCTGCATGTCTATAACGGGTGCATTTATAACAACACCGACAGCAGCGGTGGAACGACTATTAAATATGCTACCGCTGCATTCAATTGTACAAATGGAGGCTATTAAAGCTCTCAAAAGACTTAAGGATGCAGGACATATTACCAGCATACCAATGAGTTACACAAAAATGGAGATAACACCTGATCTTCGGGATCTACTAGAAATGAGGTCTGACAAAAAACAGCCTAAACTAGTATTTCATAGGAACTACAAGGTAACAATTCCTACCAGACAGGAATGGAAACAAGGTCTCAGAACCGATCAAGGTAATAGACAAATCTGGTATACCGATGGCTCTAAGACACTAGATGGCACAGGAGCAGGTGTACACGCAAAAAATTGCGACATCAGCGTCAGTCTCGGCAGATACGCCTCCGTATTCCAAACGGAGGTGTACGCTATTATTGAATGCGCTCAGGAGATTATAAATAGAGAAACTCATGGAAAGGAAATTTATATTCTCAGTGACAGCCAAGCAGCCATTAAAGCGCTAAGCTCTCCAAAGGTACATTCAGAAATAACACTGAATTGCATAAGAAGCCTAAACAAGGTTGGAAGAGCCAACAGATTAAGGCTCGTCTGGGTCCCCGGTCATGAGGGGATTGAAGGAAATGAAAAAGCAGACCATCTAGCCAGACAGGGATCTGCTAAAATACCTACAGGTCCCGAACCATTCGTTGGACTCCCCGTAGCCACATTCAAAAGGGCTATTCTAGAGCAGGCCAAAAAGAGGCAGCTTAAGGAATGGAGGACCAAACCAGACCTAACACATTCGAAGGAATTCTTAAGCAATGAATTGGGAAGGCTGAGCGAGAAAATAATTAATCTCAGCAGGGACAGAATCCGGAAAATAATAGGAGCGTTTACTGGCCACTACTGCACAAAATACACTTTGAGCAAGATTGGTATCATAAATGAAGAAACATGCAGACACTGCAAGGAGGACGTGGAAACGATGAAGCACATACTGTGCGAGTGCCACGCCTTAGGAAGACATCGAATGGATCTACTCGGGAGGGGATACCCCAAACCAGAGGATTACATGCACCTGCGATTAAGAGGAGTGGCCACCCTGATAGAGAGGGCTATCCCTCCTCTAACCTAGGAGCCAGGATGGGGTCGACACAAAGGATCCAACAGGGTCGAAGTGTCCGCGAAAGCTCCAGAGCACGCACCCCAATAACATAAGATAAGATAAGACTCCATGTGGGGCCGAATCTGTGCCTTATAAAGAAGGAGTCTTTGCTCCGCAGTGAAGTACTGCTTCGCCCTGTTGAGCACTCCTAGTTTCTTTGATGCCAGCCTAACCTTGTCCTCCAAGTGACTGCGGAACTGGACATCGCTGGAGATATCGACACCAAGGATCCCGATACTCGAGGAGATGGTGAGCGGTGTGTTCAGGAATTGGGGCGCTACAATAAATGGGGTTTTCTTAGCGGTAACCTTGGTGAACCTGGCGAACACCATTGTAAATAGCCCTCCCACAGGAATTGGCGTCACCCTGTGGGTGATCATTTATTCGTCCAGACTCGTGGGAATCAAAATTGAGATGAATGAAAAAACCCATAAAACCTATACACAACAACTTCTCCACAAAGGACTCTTTGAAGCAAGGCCAAGGTCCTTATCCTTTAGCGGCCGCACTAGCCACGATGCACAGAGTGCCCATACAGGATTATTACCTAACAATTTAAACATCTCTCAGACAAACCAAACAGAAAACATTTCTAATACTGCTACTGTAATATATACAGGTGAAAGGGTATTGCAAGAAGACCAGATAGAGGTACGCTCAAAAAACGACTGGCAGAAAGATAGAGTACCAAATCAAAAACGTAAAAATCCAGATAGCCCAACGACAAGCTTGAATACACAGAGAGTCGTTAAAAGAGTTAACTATAAAGTTCCTGTTCAGAATCAATTTGACATCCTCAGCGATGAAGAACCTACAGCACCTAAAACCAAAGAGTACACACCAAAAGCAGAACCAATTTTTGTGACTGGAATAGTTGATATAACACCTTTGAGAGAACTCTTAACTAAAGCGGTGGATATAACTAAGATTACCATGACCACACTGAGATCAGGGCACATTATTAAGCTTATGCCTGCCGATATAGACACTTATAAAATAATACGAAATAATTTACTCGACAACAATATCAGTCACTACACATACAAACTTAAAAGTGAACGTGCTTATAGAGTAGTAGTAAGAGGTTTGCACGCCTCAGAAAATACAGATATAATAAAAAAAGAATTACTGGCAAAAGGACACGTGACACGGCAAATAGTCAACGTTCTGCATAGAACAACTAAAGAAAAACTGCCCCTATACTTCATAGATCTTGAACCAAGTGCCAACAACAAAGATATATTTAACATAAAATACATTAACCATGTTAAAGTTACAATCGAAGCTCCCTACAAGAAAAAAGAAATATTGCAATGCAAGAGATGCCAAAGGTTTGGGCACTCAAAAAACCAATGCTTTAGACCGTTCCGATGTGTAAAATGTGGCAATGATCATCCAACAAGTACTTGCGCCAAGCTCCCGGAAACAGAAGCAGAGTGTGCAAATTGTCAAGGAAAACACCCAGCGAGCTATAAAGGATGTATTAAATATCAGCAGTACAAGGAAAAAATACTTAAACTCAAACCTGCCCCACAACAAACCAAGCAAATTTATCCAACTACACATTCAAATTCAAGCAACAATGACAAAGTTAAACAAATACGCCCTCTGGATCGTAGCTTCGCTGAAGTACTGAAACACAAAAAAGATAATCCCACTACTCAGTCACAAGATTCTGCTGCAGATGTAAACCAACAGGATATTACAAGCCTGTTAGACAAAATGTTTCATAAATTTCAAGCAATCATGAAAGACATGATGGACAGCATGATTGATCAGATGATCAAGCTTATCACTAGACTAGCAGCACGGAGGGACTAAACATCCGCATAGTCACCTGGAACGCTAATGGGCTGACCGAGAGACGGAAAGAACTCGAGCTATTTATGAGTGTTGAAAGAATCGACATTGCCTTGATATCTGAAACTAGACTAACGCCCAGATCACATATAGTATTTAATAATTACACAATCTATAGAACCGATCACCCCTCGGGGAATACTCATGGTGGTACCGCAGTGATACTAAAAAACCATATCAGGCACTATTCTCTCGAACCATACCAGACTGAAAAAATCCAAGCAACATCAATTAGAATACAACATAGGAACACCGAGACAACACTTACTGCAATCTACTGCCCACCACGACATAAAATTAGTGCTGATGAGTTCAAGCTATGTTTGAACCAACTGGGCCCAGTATTTGTCTGCGGGGGAGACTGGAACTCCAAACATACATTCTGGGGATCTAGATTAATCAACCCGAAAGGTAGACAGTTATACAGGGCTACAATAGATCTAAATCTCGACTACATTTCACACGGCGAGCCAACATATTGGCCCACAGATACAAACCGACTGCCAGATCTACTGGACTTTTTTATCACGAGAAACATTGCACATGATTACTTAAAAATTGAAAAATGCGAAGACCTGTCATCAGATCACACACCTGTAATATTAAATATTTACAAACAGGTAGTCCCCATCGAGGCACGCCCTAACGTCTACAACAAAAACACAAACTGGGATATGTATAAAGATATCATACAGAGTAACATTAACTTAACTATTAAACTGCAGACGAGCGCCGACATTGAAGCCAGTGTCGAGAAATTTAATAGCACTGTGCACTTAGCCGCTGCTACTTCAACCCCTAAAAGTGCAAAATCAAAAACCAAAATAAAAGAGTACCCAAAAAATATACTCGAGAAAGTTTGTGAGCGACGCAAACTAAGACGGAAATGGCATGTGACCCGATATCCCTCCGACAAAACCGCATTGAACAGATTAACAAGGGAACTGAAACACATGATAAAGGAGCACGAAAATAGATGTCTACAAAGCTACCTATCTCACCTTACCTCTCATAAAGATACACAGTACTCGTTATGGCGCGCAACCAAAAACCTCAAACGACAAAGGACCGTATTCCACCACTAAGGAAGGAAGACAGGAGTTGGGCTAGAACTGATGACGAAAAATGTACAGTATTCGCCGAACATCTAGCAAAAGTTTTTACGCCATTACCATGTACCAGCCCCAGTGGAGACGAGGAAATTTTGGAATACCTGCAATCACCGAATCAGCTGTCGTTTCCTTTAAAACCTGTAAGCTTTAAAGAGTTAAGTAAAGAGATTAAATCTCTGCCACATAATAAAGCGCCTGGCTATGATCTACTGGACTCTGTACTACTGAGCAACCTGCCGAAGAAAGGTGTTATGTTCCTAGTGATCCTGCTTAATGCGTGTCTGAGACACTCCCACTATCCATGTCAGTGGAAACTTGCGCAGGTAGTCATGATCCTCAAACCTGGAAAGCAACCAGAGGAAGTCACATCCTACAGACCAATTAGCCTTCTCTCTGTAGTCGGCAAACTATTCGAGAGAGTTATTCTGAGTAGAATGAGACCATACTTGAATACTATTCTTCCTGAGCACCAGTTTGGATTCAGACAAAAGCATGGAACCATTGAGCAGGTCCATAGGTTGACAGATACAATCAGTTACGCGCTAGAACACAAGAAATATTGCTCAACTGTCTTTCTGGATATAAGTCAGGCCTTTGACAGGGTCTGGCATGACGGTCTATTATTCAAGATCAAAAAGTACTTGCCCCACTCGTTCTACCACATACTTAAAAGTTACCTAGACAAAAGATGCTTTGAGGTTAAATCTAAAAGCGTCACGTCAGATATGTATGAAATCAAGTCAGGGGTGCCTCAGGGGAGCATCTTAGGACCTGTACTGTACCTCATTTTTACTGCTGATGTACCGGTGGACATTAACACCCTCATTGCCACGTATGCCGATGACACGGCCATAATGTCAGTAAACACACAACCTGTAACTGCGTCACAAAACTTACAGAAACATATTTTCGAGATCGAAAAGTGGCTGACTGCATGGAGAATAAAGGCAAATCAAACCAAATCGGTTCATGTCACCTTCACCTTGAGAGCGGGCAACTGTCCACCGGTAACGCTAAATGGAGAACAAATTCCGCACGACACCTACGCAAAATACCTAGGAATGTACTTAGATAGAAGACTAACCTGGCAAAAGCATATATGGAACAAGAGAAAAGCCTTGGACACAAAACTAAGGACCATGTATTGGCTAATTGGTAAAAAGTCACAGGTAACCAATGAGAGCAAAATGGCAATCTACAAAAGTATACTGAAACCGGTTTGGACATACGGAATAGAACTCTGGGGCACAGCAAGTAATAGTAACATAGAAATCCTAGAAAGATTCCAGACCAAGGCTATTAGATCCATGTTCAACATACCAAAATGCATCTCTAATAGATATATTCTGCATGATTTGGGCCTTAACACCGTGAAACAAGAAATCGCTGCATATAGTCAAAAGTACCAACAAAAATTAGCCATTCATGTTAATGCACTAGCCGCCAAATTAACGGGTTCCGGAAGTGTTGATCACACAAGATTGAGAAAGAACAGTGTTCCGAATCTCATGAATCGATTTGCTAACGTGTAGTGACAATAGTCAATGGACAATTCGTCACGGCAGATAGAACCAGACACACCCAGATCAAGACAAGAAAGTAGCTAAATGTCTAATACTGCAGACAGATTGCCACGTTGAGCAGGATAATAAAAAAAAAAAAAAAAAAAAAAAAAAAACCTATACATTCCTCTTTCCTATTTTTAGACCTTGCTTCAGTCGGCTTGTAAAGTTACTTTTTCATTCGGGCATCAATTCCAGACGCATTCATTTTATTGGTTTACTGTTTCCTTCATGGGAACGACCCGAGGAGGAAAGTCTAAAGTAGAGCCTCGCCTTTACTTTAACAGGTATGCCTTCTTATAAACGCCGTTGATATAAAAACTGAAAATTAGGAACATAAAGTTATTAATAATAAAACCTTTTCAGAAGTAACCGGCTGTCAATAAAAGGTCATATTCAAATTTAGGCAACGCGGTAATGAGGAGACTAATGCTCTAGTTATGTTGGTAATAATAACTTTATATTTAGGCATCATTTCCACTCAATTTGTGAACATTATATTTATTCAATTACTTTTGTGTTACATCAGTAATTATTTCGTTACTTTAGTTAATTATTGATAATATCAAAAATGCCAAAATTACACTCTCCCTGAGGGAAACACCAAGGAAACGTCTTTAGCGCCTCAGTCGGAGATAAAAATGTAGCGCATTAAACGCGACGCGATATTCACTCGCATGCAATCCCTTGGTGATTCGTATCAGAACATGGAAAATGGGGAAAAATCCCATGATTTTATGTTACGTGATACTGAGAAAAGCCCCTTCTTCTCTGAAACTTCTCAGCTGGGTCCATTTGCTAAACTAACCTATTATATATTTTTGATTTTGAATCGAATTGAATTGAACTACTAAGATGTAAAAAATACGGTGTGATTTTTAAATACAAAAGCCTCAATTCAATGTAACAAGAAACTTAATTATCTTTTGAAGACAACGTCATCGTCTCGTCAAAGATTCAATTAAAGCACACGAAAAATATTTCGTAAAATATGGTATGGCTGATTTTAGTCTGTGTTGTTTAGATAAAGCTAGAGAGCTAGAGATAGCTATTACATTTTATACCCCTTAACTGGCAGACAAGCACACGCCCCAGATAAAAAATGGTCACCGTGGCCTATGGACGTTTGCAACACCAGAGGCGTTTCGCTCGTGCTGAGAACCGTGTAGAAACCTTCTTGATGAACCTCATATTGTCTCACCAGCTCAGCTTGTGTATTTTTTTTTTTATTTATTGTATTACAGAGAAATATGTGTGCTATTGAAAAGTACCAGAAACTAAGTTCCAGAGCCCGGACGGACATGAATATTTACACACACATATATATATAATTATATTTTTTTTATACCACTTAGGTGGCAGACAAGCACACGGCCCACCTGATGGAAAGCGGTCACCGTGGCCTATGGACGTTTGCAACACCAGAGGCGTCACACACGTGCTGCCTACCCTGTAGAAACCTTCTAATGCCCTTCTTTTTTTTATATACATATATATACATACATTTTTAATATACATACACATACTGTAATAAAGTCTTCTAATAAAGAAATAATCCTACTGTCCACACTGCTATTAAAATTTTATTTCTACTCTCATAAAAACTTTATATTTGTTAAAAAACAATAGTTCTAAAACGAGGCTGGTTTTATGAAATTAAAAACTTTATAGGTACAGTAGGCTACAGAAATACATGGCTATTTTGAAACTAAAATAGTATGAAGTTATTTCAAGCATCAAGGTTACGATTTACAGTGCTGGTTTTTACTAGCAAATACTGGGGTTCTTCATGAGTGTGACGCTCCTGGTCTTGCAATCGTCCATAGGCCACTGTGACCACTGTGTTGTGTGAGCCGCCTAAGTGGTATACAAAAATGATTACGTACCGTCGACAAAAGAGATACGGTACCACTTTTTCATACGTTTTATGTAAGTGTGGTACCGTATATCTTTTGTTGACTGTACATTCGTAAACAATTTTAAATAAATTAGGCTTAGGTAGCCAAAAGATTATGGGTCAAGACCTTATGGTATCCAGGCTCTTCTGGAGCCCATTTTCTATGACTTGTTTTATATACAGAGCAGAAATACACCTCCATATTCCAAATATCAGATCTTTTTTCCATTTAGGTTCTTCACAGAGAGCAGTGTGCTCTGTATATCAAAAGCAGTACACTATGCACGTGAATCTGACTACACGTTTTCAATATGAAATTCTCTGATATCAAAACCATGTTTGATCCTCTCTGGTATGTTTTACGATTTTGTATTTGTCAAGCAGTTTATTACTTCCAACATCCACTAAAACAATGCGTTTCGAACCAACAAACTACAACGGGTATCAAGTCAACCAAGCAATCGTCTCAAACAGTCAAATACCTTATCGCAGGCCACTGTTGGACATTTATGCCTGTCTCAATAATACGCCATTTCTCCTCTTCAGAAGGCCCTTCTACATTTATAGTCTATCCCAGCCGTCTTTTTCAGGTCGTAAGTTCTTAGCGTTCCGTTTCCGTAATGAAATATAATGAATGATCGATATTAAGTGAATGTATAGATTGATAGGTGAATAAGTGTTCATTACTCAAATGGGTCTGGAAGATCACTCTACAGGACCTAAAGAAATTTGTCACAATACTAGTTCACAGTTGTAATGTTCTGTGCCACTATTTATTCTAAAATTGGGTACTTAAGAGGTCATGGAACCAAAATATTACTCTAATATACAAACATGTGCACAAACGCATCGGTATATAAAACGTGATACTGTTAACACATTTATTTTATCCTCAATGGTATCTAAAAGTTTTCTCGTTAATAAATTCAGTAGGTATCTATAATTTAATTCCAGGTAGGCAAACAAAATATTCGCAAAAATTCGCCAACAGCCGTAGGCCACTGATTTGCGGTGACACTGTCTGTTAGGATCGGTGCACACGGACAAAATGTTGGTAATAGCCCTGCGGTGGACAGCGCGGTGTTTGTTCGTGACTGGTGACGTCATCGCTTGTGTACCTAGCCTTAAAAGAACAAAGATTATTTTGGATGCAGAGGGTTATAATATTCTATATGAGAAAATAGAATCTCGAATTTTAGCAACTTAAAAAAATGTAATCTATTTTCTAAACTCAACATTCAAAAATATGCGAGACTTGATTTTTCAAAGACCATAATATACAATTTAAAGAATAAACATGGTGTTAAAATTTAACATTAATAAAAATTTTCACTTTTGTAAATTGGTTTTATGGATTTTGATGGGAGATCCTCGAAGATTAGACTGGAAAGCCGACCCCAACTGAGTTGGGAAAAAGGTTCAGGGAATGATGATGATTCTCGAAGATCTTCAGGTTAACATGTGGACTGATTGCAACTGCTGAATGTGGCATGTGACCACAATATGTCAAACTAGTAAGAATAAATACTAGTAAAAACTAATACTAAAAGATACGACTGGAATTAATACACGACGAAGTAGAAGAGTGAAGATTATCTACGAAGATACAATTGTTCATTCACCAAGTAGTAAAGAACATTTTTATATTTTTTAATTCACTGAGAAACAATTAATTATCTACAAAACGACTGTCAACGATTAGATATGAAATGTAGAAAATTTTATAGTCTTTGTATAGCAAACAATCACGTAGTGTAGCGGTTTATGGTTCGTGCAAACATACGTGCTATTATTAACTTTTAGATCTATATAGTTTAAGAGAATGATAAAAGATGTAAAACGTAAATTGGAAATAAATTTTGCATGATTCAAAAGAGAAATGCAATAATAGAATATATGCTAATAATTGGAGCCACGCGACTGCTTTTTCTCTTCCTGCTTAACGTTATGCCTCTTTCTCTTTCCTTTCTTCTTCATCTTCTCGTTTATCCCTGTCACATCCAAAGCTTTCACTGTCCGCTCTTGCCACAACAATAATTGGCGATATAAAATTCTGAAGTTAGACTGGTTGGACTTTTTATGGCTTCAACTATCCGAAAAGATAGCTATAGGTTTTTATACGGACCGACAACTTAACGTGCTCTCTGAGGCACGACCATACCGATGCAAATTGCACTATTTATGCATACATTTTTTGCTCTGAGAGCCCTCTGTGTAGCAGTCGTGTTTACTACCGCCACACCACAGAATTTTCTCTTTAACTAATTACTAAGACTTCATCGATAAATTATCCAGAGCAAGCTTACACAATTGCTGCTAAAATAGCCTACTATTAATTCTGCAGAACTGCAACTTAGTATCCACCAGCCCTATTCATTGTGCATAGATGGTATCAGCAGTACGGGGTTTATCAGGCCCCATTATGTGCTAGTGAACACTATCTGTTGGTAGTTACTAAAAATAGAAAACAATGCTTGTACTAGTTTTGGCTTCTATCAGAATGCCTGCAATGTGGTATTCGTATTCGTGATGATAGGTTTCAACGAAATTTGTACATGTATTATATT
This sequence comes from Pelosia muscerda, assembly GCA_963691645.1. NCBI lineage: Eukaryota > Metazoa > Arthropoda > Insecta > Lepidoptera > Erebidae > Pelosia > Pelosia muscerda. Next base: position 611,370 of record OY829114.1, on the reverse strand, counting down.
GATTTATACTTACATGAGTTTAACACATAATTTTTTTTATACCACTTAGTTGGTACACAAGCACGTGGTCCACCTAATGGAAACTGGTTACCGTGGCCTATGAACGTTAGCAACACCAGGGGCGTCACAATCGTGCTGCCAAGCATATAGAGAAGAGGGGGGAAGGGGAGCTGTCAGTGTATAATCTTGGGTGTGCGAGTACTATCTATGGGTATATCATCCCTTGTGTAACTAAATAATTTCAAATGAAACCTCATCATTAGATTTTTGATAAATAAATCCTAGTTGGAAATCGAACACGTTGATTCACTGTTAAATTTATCGGGATATTTACCATGTTTGTTTATTTCGTTGAATAACCGATATTTCGGCGCTGTTGCAAGCGCCATGATCACGGTGTACTGACGACCGCCGAGTTAGTTCTTATTGAAGCCAAACAAACAGAAAAAAAACAAACATGGTAAATATCCCGATAAATTTAACAGTGAATGTGTAAATGACCATGTCAATCTAAAATCATACATTGAATACGTTGATTTTGAAAACAAAACATATATTATTACACACTTTTCATTTTCTTGTATGAATTATGATTCAAAAGAAGTGAACGTTAAATATTCTGAAAATTCACTCAAACTTCACTGTTGCCTGCAGCTAGTTGTAAAGAAACAGGTTTATGCAAAGCTTGGATTAAAACTTGCATACCTGGTTACTTTAAGACTTTAGCGAAACATAAAACGTTACCTACCTACCAAATTCCAACTGTTCTAATGTTAAAATAAATTTTACAAGTTTTTAAAAGAGGTATGTGTTAACTGTTTTTTTTTCTACCAAATGTATAAGACTCAATGTCACCGTCATGAAAACCTTGATTAGTGTCACTTACCTTTTTGATGACCTTGTTATAATCTTTCATGTTCTTTTTCAAGAACACACGTCTTTATTGATACTTTGGTTTGTTTTTTCCTTCTCATTTCTTACTATCATAGTACAGGGTGACAATAAGCATTTTCAATTTCAACAAAACCATTTAAAAACTTCTCAACGTGTAAATTAGCACAAAGTCATATTCCATTAGATCAAGAAGGATCTTTTTTTTGCTACCTCAACATGAAAATAACAAAATCCAAAAGGCCCGAAGCCCTAGGAGATTATATTTTTATTGTAATATAATGTTGGCAGACTATCACCAACATGTTCTAGTGAATTTAAACAGCTCAGGACGCCGCCACTTGACGCGAATATCGTGAATGAAAATCAAAATGGTGTTTAAAATCTTTATTGACGAAACGACGGTCTCCAACAATTTTTGGGAACTGAGACTTACAATTTTAATGTTTAAACCACAACCATTACATATATTTTCAAAAGTATATTCTCTAAAATAATACTAGCGATGTAAAATATAAACTAATATGTTATTGTTTCAATACTTTGAACGTGAATTTTGATGTAGGCTTTTAATTGAAATATTTATTATTTGGTAAAAACATTTGTTATAAGTTTTTGATGAGGGTGGATTAATAATGTAGTTTCAAAGTTGCTTTACGATACTCAAATCATTTTCTAATATTCATTATCGAATTGCTGGGGGAAGTTAAGAACATTTTCATTTGCAATTTAAGAAATTATATCTTCCAATAAAACAATTACTCTCAACGTCAAATTCAATTCAAATCAATTCTAAGCTCCATTTGAAGTTAAAAACTTATTGAGTGGATTACAAGCGTGCCGATGATATCATTATTTAAATGAAAGAAAATTAAGATCTTCTCCTCAGAAAATAACCCACATTCATTTTTTTATTGAAATTTGATCACGAAGAGAAGCAAAAGATCTTTATAGAAACATCTCAGTCCGGAATTTAATAGCCGCCAATAATAACCGGATGAGGTCTAAAAATTATCATAAACCTAACACTGAAGTCGTCCTAAGGGAAAAGATGAGCGCACTTACCTTCACTTTCGAAACACGTGTGTTTGACCTTTAATACAATGGCATAAGGCTTAAAAGGAACGCAGCACTAAGTTTGCATCTTGAAATGGGACCACTGACTCACAAACATATGAAATTGTAAAATAAACTTTATCTCAATGCCCATACAGTTCTTACTCGTCGCATTTAAAATTTTGCAATCCATAGCCTGCGTATATCGATAGGCAATGAAAGGATCGACGGACTTGCTTTATGTATTATTCATGACCCGAATTGGTGTTTGTTTAAAGAACAATGGGTAATTTTGTATGGAACCCGTACCCACTTTGTAGCATTTTAGACTAGGTGTAATTTAGAAGAGGCCTAATTGAGTAACTCGAAAATAAGTGAACGAATGAATGAATGAATGAAAGACCGAAGTTATGATAACTTCTTTGTAACATTTTTAATTGCCAATAATCGCACTTTTTCTGCTTTTTGGACTAAATAAATAGGTAACCAGTCATTTTTTCTGTCTTAAGAGAGCGACATAGCTTCCTATCGTTGGTTTTTGGTACAGAAAAAATATTAAATAAGAACTATCAATCTTAAATAGCACAGTTTATTAAATTGTATTGTAACAATACAATTTAATAAACTGTGCTATTTAAGATGATATAATCATTGAGTTTCAATGATTATATCATCCCAGGCACTTGCCGGACCTACGAAGTTATCTAGGTGCCTGCCAACACCTAAGTACCATATTATGCTAATAGTATGGGCACAAGCACCAAGAGTTCTCATACCCGTCATGCAGGAGCTTATGCTTATGGATACGCTTCGATGGCTTCTCTGCCCTGGACATTAACCTTGATTAAAATATATGTGTTTGACACGTGCCTCGATAATATGCGGCCTCTAATTAACGAGCAGTTTTCGTTTACTAGCCCATGCTGCTACATTCTAGGGCTACGGCTCGAAGATACCTCAATATTATATATACCATCTCCACCTCGCAAATGCTCGGCAAATCAAATCAAATCAATCAAATCTCCATCAATATTATATACCGCGTTCACCTTCCATTTTTTTTGAAGCAGATGAGTAATAATAATAATCCAATCGTTAAGTAATACACAAGTCCATTGTGAAAGCCGAGGTGGTAAATAAAAGTAAGAATAAAATAAACTAAGATATGCGCGAGCGCTCAAAATCAGTTCCTAACAGGTACTAACTACTGACGACACACCAACGCTAGCACAAAATAGTTCGAACTACCCACCTAACCGATAAAATCAAAAAAAAAATTGAATGTGCGTGTGTCGATTTTACTAAGGATTTTCGGTATTTTCAACATCAAATATCTTTTTTCCTACATAAGTTACAAAGTTGCTCCAATACAAAAAATATCTAAGTTTTCAAAGACCTTTCGAATGATACCAATTTCAACTTGCTACAAACTGGGTACGTTCTGACCCATGTCCTTTGATGTACAATATCTTACACGGATTGAAATTTTGTTCAAAGTCTTTATTTAACATGCAAATAATAGGTTGGATGAGGCTCTGGAAGCAGGAATCGAGTTAATATTTCTTTTTGCAATTTGCAATAACTTCAATTTAATATGAAAATTTATGTTTGGGTCTTTGATAGCATATTTTGTTTTATAATAACATGAAGTCACGGCTAGTAGGGGAAGTTTAAGTTAGCATACATAAGGAAAATAATAACATTATTCAATCGACAATTTGAAAATAAAAAAAATTGGAAATAAAATAAGTAGATGAGACAGGTATTCTTAGAGTTAAATACTGTTGGTTGATGACACTTGGTTGAAATTATTGTTATACATATTGATATCACACTTGTACTTCACACATGTACTACATAGACAGTTGAATAAGTTTTTTGAGAGGTAAACTTTTGATGTCACAAGGCGGAACCGGTTAGGTTTAATAATAAATATCTTGGAGAAGTTCAAGTTATCAATGTGTATTTTATCAAGATATAATATTATGTAAAGATTCATGTATAAGATTGATTGATGTTCACCAATCACCTATAAACATTTCTGTGATCAACCTTTACTTTATTAAGATTAGCACTAAATATATTTAGATCATTCGAATGAGCTTATCACTTTTTAGCATTAGTTTAAAAGCAAAAACTTTACTGTAGCAAGCTTATTCGGGATTCTCGAAGTAGTATCGCGTAACCAGCCTTTTACCGTCCTATCCAAAAAATCCAGTACAACGTTGACAACATCCATTGTACTATTTGCTTCCTGTTACATTACACATTTTGTTTGCCGTAGAAATCTTCATATAGTTGAAAAAGAGTAATGGAATCAGAAATGTGTCCAGTGTTGTCATAGACGTCTTGGTAGAAGTTCCTCTGATCAGATTGACGGGCATTTATTTTATTTATCACTGGCTCAGCGAGCGTCAGTGCCCGCTCTGCGACTTTTATTGCGCCTTCCCGCGAGCAAAGTGAATTTTGATGTGGGTCTTTATGTATTTCAATGAAACGTTTACAGTTTTTTTTGTTTCTTTGTTTCTCTGTTGTTTTGGTGTTGCTTCTTTCTTAATCTTGTTAATTTTGCAATGCCTTGGAGATTTTCAATTAGGTTTAAAAAAGGAAGAAATGGGACTACGATATAATTTGTATAAAATTCAATTAAAATTATAATTCAAGTGTCAAATCATTTCTTAAACGAAGTAATAAGAATCAAAATAACAAAATGTTAATGGAGTTATTTACGCGATGGTATCTCCTGTTTCAATTAAGCAGTCCAACTTGGGAAGAGTTACCATCCTACAGAATACCGAGATTATTATTAACCGTCTTGTGTTCCCGGAGGTGAATATAGTAGCCAGAGCTCACTAGAGAGTTTTTAGGTGGCACTAAAGATCTTTTAAATTTTACCTCATCCACATCACCACCACTTTAAGAAGAACAAAATTGGAAAGTTTCTATAGGGTCGGTAGTAAAAGTGTAACGCCCCTGGTGTTGGGAACGTCCATAGACCACGGAGACCACTTCCCATTACGAATAACCCTATCATCTCCAATGCTGGATGCTATGAATAATAAATATATGCATAAAACAGATATAAAAAAAAACAACTAGCAAAAATCGCGAAATATATAAAATGTAAAATTTTAGCAATTATTGAAGTGCATGAAAAACTTATGTAAAACTATTTTCATAATCCTCAGAGGACAATGTTAATAAAGATTATTTTATTTCTTATTGTATTCCTACCAAAATACACTCACAGTTGTAACGCAATCACACTGGGATATTTTAAGTGTTTTATAAACTTTTACACTTTCTACACTTCAGTCGATAAAATGTTGTGAGAGGTGGTCGTGCTGCTGTGACCACCGTGCGGATCAAGCTATCGGCACGACCTTAAGAGCGCGTCAAGTAAATTTGTATTTGTAAATTACATTTATTTTTACATAACATATTTTCCTGAACAAAAAATATTAGCTGGAGTTTCAGCTCACGTGTATCCCATTCCTATAACCGATAGACTCATTATACCTAGGAATAACTATAGTGATAACGTAATATACTTTTTAAAACCTTCACATGAACAGCAACTTTAAGCTAAAGTAATATGACTTTAAATCCCTAAAACATGAAACTCTGTTGAATATTCTGCCCTAACAAAACATTTTGACTGACGTTCTCTCATTGCCATTCACATGGAATTTAATTTCAATATGTTTTTGCATTTGACTTACACACCATCATCAGTATGTGGGTCACGCTGGTGAAACAGGAAGTCAATATCGTTGGCGCACTGCTCCGCGAAATCTGTTTGTATAAAATAGTGAGAGAAAATCTCTGTTTGGAGATTCTGATATGTAACAGAAATAGCTGTTGATTCGCATCGAATAATTGAGTCCGATGGCATTACAGGAATCCGTTTCGATTTGTTCGAATGAAAATATAGGTGTATGAAAATATAGTTTTCAAATATAGAATTAATGAATTCAGAGGAGCAATTTCTTTTTTTTTGCTTAAACTTTTGATTTCACTTATGTGCCCACCATAGTAGCATAGCCTAGTGGTATGGGTGATGGACTGCTGAGACGAGGTCTCGGGTTCGATCCCAGGTTTTATGCACACACCAATAACTTTTGCGATGCTTTTCGAAGTTATGTGTGTATTTATCGCAGGTTTATAAGGTGCCCGGTTAATGGCAATAGGCTCGCCACATAAATTGGCGAAATATGCCTACCCCTTCAGGGATATAGGCGTGAGTTTAAGTTATGTTATGGTTATGTTCCCAACCCCGAGAAGAAAGTTTTCGTCACAGTATCGATTGTTGATCTTATGGGTGGCCAAGATTTTTTTTTCACCATTCAGGTGTCAGTCAAGCAAACGGCCAACTGGTTAGAAAGTGGTTCGCGTGGCATATAAAAGATTGTACCATAATAGCATCAGAGGCATCATATTCATGCTGCTGATCATCTAGAGAGGAGAAGAGGAAGGGGTGAAGGTAAAGAGAGTTTTTGTGCTGTCAGTGCAGAAGACAAAGCAGGGTTTGTCGGGCTTCCCACTGACAATACAAAACCTCTCTAGATAGCTCTATAATATTCTGTAATACCGCGACTATTAATAACTTTATGTTGTGTTTCCGGCGGTGAGTAGGGTAACCAGAGCTCTCTGGAGAGGTTTTGTGTTGTCAGTAAGAACACCGAAAAACCCTGCTTCTGTACTGACGACGGAGGTACTTCCCCAGTCGGAATGCTGAATTAGGCCTTGGGATACCGTCATATTCTACCTGTCGTAAGTCGAAAGCACCTGTGTACCCATAATGACTTTAAATGAAGAATAGTGGCAGTACTTATATAAGCACACAACATTATCAACAACATTTGTCTCAATTACGATAGTTAAAACCATTCAAAAGATAACCATTAACAGCCATATTCCCAACATCAGTAATAATTTTGTTCTCAAAATTCGAACATAAGTGTCATAGTTCTCCAAAATGCGAGATATATAAGTACTTATTTGCTTTTATCTGTATTTTTTTGTGTTATATTATGTATTAAGTCATTTTATCATTTTGATATAGAATAATATTTTAAGGGTCTATGTTTGTAGTTGATTAGGTACGATGGTAAAGTTGTTTATTCTATAGGGTTCGGTATTACAAAAAAGTTAAAAAAACTTTCTATTACTGTCCCGGAACCTTTAAGCGAGGCGTATAAAAAAGCTGATTAGGCTGTTAAACTGAGCGCCACAATTGTAACATCGTACGTGCTTGTTATGTGTCGTAGTTTTAAAGGAGTGCTGTTTTGCCAAAAATTGTAAGTGATATTTGATTAAGAAATAATATAGAATGGGATCTCTTTTTTGACACTTCAGCTTCAGCCTTCAGTTTACCATCAGGCTAGGCAAAGTCAAATTGACATGTCCTAAAAACTGTATCTGATTGTTTTTTACTTGGTATACAATAAAGTTTTTAGTAAACAAATAAATACATCAATAGATTTAACTAAAAATTTCAACGAATTCAATCCCGATAGAATTAATGACGGTTTGTTAATATTTCAATATTTTATATTGTTTATGCCGTGTTTGTAAAAATACGATTGTTACTAACGGACTACTGCTTACTCCATCCACTATATGTAAAGACTGTATAAATAAATAAATAAATATTCTAGGACAATCTACACAACATATTCACCTAGGCCCATAGTAAGCATAGCTTAACTAGCTTGTGTTACGGGTTCTAGAATGCAGATAAACATACTTAAATACATTTTTTTTGTAAATACAAGTACATATATATTATACATAGAAACACCCAGACCAATGCAGATATTCATATTTCATACACACAAATATTTGCACTGAACGGGAATCGAACCCGCACCTCCTGCGTAACAGTCTTCACTGCCGCCACGCCACGGAGGTAAAATTCGAAAACATTTTAATACCTATCGTTCCTTTCTCCAGATACAAATTTAAAACGTACCAGGGAAGTTACCTATGCCGTTATATCTCCCCAGCAGTTCCGTCGGTAGTCGGTATCTTGAGAAAAGCTCTATTTTTGCATACATCTAACGAGTGACGTGTAGAAGTGGTGCGCGGGCCGCACGTAACGAACAGTCCGGAACGGACAATGTTTGTTGGAGCCATTGAGCGACGATAGGCCGGGAGCTGGGTGATAAAATCAATGTGGGCAATAAAATAATTTTAATATTTGTTTTTTTTTGGAATTTAGTCGTTGAACTAAATTATTTTTCTGTTGGGATACTCATCATCATCCTTGCGTTAGTCTCGGCCGCATCCCAGGTTCTCACCACAGAGTATCACCGGCTCTTTCTTTTCCACTTTGTGCCGACTTTCACAGCAGCACTAGTAGGACCTCTAACTTATATATTCATTAAATCTACTAACTGATGCCCGCGGTTCTACTCACGTGGAGTTCTGATTCAGTATCCGCAACGTTATTAACTCCCAATTTTATTTCTGGTATAATAATAATAATTATTTCAGACTATAATCAATTCCATTTCCTCTACTAAATATCAACCAGACCATTCAGACGTTTGAATGTGGGAGTATCAAATAACTAAACATCTTCACAAGCTTCACATTGACAATATTAGTAGGATAGTAATATATTCTGAGTTTAATCAAGTAATAAGATATCTATTACGTGCTGGCAGTTAATCATGTAAGTAGTAAAACCTAATTGACGGAAACGGGTTGATATGGTGTCCCTTAGGACGTTTCCAAGAGGCACCCGAGGTATAAAACTGGCGAGTCCCATTGGGTCATTAAACACGAATCGTTAAGTCTCCAAGACCGTTTTAATGGTGGTAAGATAGTTCAGTTGTTCTTATACCTGGGAATATTTCGCCTCTAGACGTTGATTAGATTTAAGCTTTCATATGTCTCTGTTCTTTTCTAATTGATTTATTAAGCCCTCCTCACTTTGGATGCACGGAATTCTGACAAAATTTAAAAATAAAATCCATACCCCATAGGTTCCAATACGAATGAGACACCCAATCCAACCTTTTGGAGGTTAGATACATAATCTTAATTGATTTTATCAGGAAAGTTGGAACCTTCGACTGATATTTCTAGTTGTGAAAAAAGGTGTTGAATATTTTTTTACATTTAAATTTTGGATCTACATTTTGGAAACTGGTGTATTTGTGAAAACAAAAATTCATATGTTCGAAAAACTAAAAGTAGGAGACATAATTTAAAATTGTGTATTCGCTCCAACTCCATATAATACCTGAACAAAAGTATTTTCTGTATGGCTCCCAGAATCTATAATCATTTACCTAAGTCAATTCTTGAGGAACCTTGTATCCAAAAATTGTAAAGTTTCACCGAAGAAAATCTCTCGTCAAGCTCTTGGTCTACAAAGACAAGATATACACGGCAAGGGCACAAAGAATCAATCGGACAGTGGGGAAGCTGTTTTCTTTTTCAATCAGTGGACGTCCTTTGAGAATTCATGCGTACATTTGTGATGCAAGATAGATCAAGGAGCACAGACCAAAGAAATAGTAGAACATTTTTCTGTTGACTGTGTTTTTCAGTACTTCGTTAAAAGAATTTCTCTATACTGTGATGTTGAGTGTACAAGTCTGTACGTGTAGTGATAGTAGTTGTTAGAAAATAAATTGAATATTGGAGAGTAGCTCAGATCCCTTCGTATTTCGTTCACAGATTGAGCGTGGTCTTATTTTAACTCGGCACATCGTAAATGTTAAAGTAAGGTGAAATTATGGGCAGTGGGCAATAAATACGTGTGGGGTAATGGAAGGCAGAGAAACATTGATGTAGTTTACGATGTACCTTGAGTACAGTGTGGAAAGAGCCTATTAATGACCTATTAATGTTAAAGAGGCATATATGTTGAGTTAGTTACTCTGAGTAAATTCGTTACCTACGGAAAATTGTTTCATGATAATTATTTTCTTATTATTTTATCCCTATTCCGTAACTCTCGTGCTTATGGAGTCCTGAGTCTTTGAAAAGGGTACGTTGGGTTGTAGCCAAGAGGTAGAGATCCTTCTAAGAGAATTTAATATGCAGATACCATGCCTGGGTGCACAATATGATACACACAGAGATGGTCTCCGCCAGATGCAGAAACTATGGCTGTGCAGCGCTATGGCCGCGATAGAAACTAGGTCATGGACTATGGGGTTGAATATTAGATGTACTAGTAAATGGGCTATGGGAGTATAATAAGTCTCAAAATTGCTCAAAAGGCAGGCGGTACATGGGCCCCATTAAATTAAATAGCTAATGTTTCTTTGAATAAAATTGAATTTATGATAAGCACTTATTCAAAGATTATTCAGTTATTAACAGAATTCAAAGATAACATGAGACTATACGAATCGAAAAACGTTATACAATTCGTATATGACGGAATATACGAACTGTAAAACGTTTTTTTATAAACTATTATCAACTTTGACAGAAATAGATATTATATGCAGTAACGTCAACGTTAGACGTCAACATAGAGATAGCACGCTTTTGGCTCACAACATGACCCTATATTGCTCAATATGTCTTCATCTTGTAGTAGGATATAGCAGAAAACCGTCATAGGGTTAGAAATTATCCATTTTAAAAACAAACGAAATGATAATCATCAAATGGTTGTAAATGGTTATAAAGAATTCATGAACGCTATCGCAATGATTAAATTAAATATATATAGGTATATTACGTACATATTAAGTCTTCTTTTACACAAATAGATTTTTATAAATATGCTCTTACATTTCCCTTTGATGAAATAACTTTGTTAGATCATACCTGTAACAGAAAGCTTATGAAGAATTTGAGTCCATACGAATAATGTTTGTACTCGTTTGCGCTATTAATGTCTAACTTTTCAATAAATTAGATTTTATATACAGTACATTTTTGGTTGTACATTTTACGCCAGTACATGGTACGGTAATGTACGTACCAACTGTACCAATTTTACTATTTAGTAGATATTTAACACAAATAATAAAATATCAATAGTAAACTGTAAAATGGTTTCTTTATTTAACGTATATGCTTAATTATTTGTATTACGTGTTGTATCATGCTCATTTAATTCTCGTCAAAATTTTACAACATAAAAACATATATTAAAAAGCAAGTCGTGAGGGGACGAAGTGGGTATCGAGACATTCTTAAAATATTTGATGTAGTTAAATTCATTGTATCATTCTTTAATAATATATGAAGCATTTCATTATGAAGTTTCCTGATTATTATAGTTCTAAATTATTGTTAAAATAAATCATAAAACGTCTTCGTTGCTTGCAAATGAAATAGCAAGACTTTGAAACCCCTACAATAGGTACCCTTTCTTCTACTCACAGCTTCATTATTATTACTAAAATAACTTAGAACTTCAAATTTGTCATAAATAAAGAGAGGTCGCCAACACCTATAATGTTTGAAATAGTAAAAAAAGCTCGGGAATTTCCGGACAGAAGAATAAATAGTGTTAACTTTCTAGAAAAAATCCCGTAGATTGCGATCCCTCCTTGGAGCCGACAGGTTCTCGAATGAAGACTGCGTACTGGTAGACGAGACGTAGAACTACCCCTATGAACGAATGACAGTCAGAGTCGCGAGAACCCGTTGGATACAGCCCGCCTCCAACCAGTTGGATTGGAGTTCGATGGGGGATCTAATATAGACCTATTGATTAATGAACGTCGTGTAGCTGAAATGACGATTTAGGTGATGTGTTGTAGAAAGGATATCTGTAGTTCTATCTAATTTGAATATTTCACAGTGGTTTTATTCCCATTTACTTATCAAGTAAATGATTACATAATGCTAATGTGCGGTATACGATTCTTGGTAAACATGAAAATATTTGCTCACAACCACTGTGTAGGTTTCACGAAGGAGTAAGTTACACGAAATTAAAATTAGCGGTAAACGGAGTTTAAATTTGAACTAAGTTAATTGTTTACTTGGCTGTTTACTCAGCAACAACCGGAAACTTCTAGGAATGAATCTGTGAAATATCACTCAAGTAGTCTATGTTTTGATGACTCTTTCAGCGTACATTATGCTATACATATTAATATAATAGGACTAGCTGTTGCCCGCGGCTCCGACCTCGTGGATTTCTGATCCCGTTCCCGCTGCTCCATTCCGAGCATTTTCATTTTTGTTCACCTTTTAAACCTTGTCTGGACTTCCACAAATAATTCAAGACCAAAATTAGCCAAATCGGTCCAGCAGTTCTCGAGTTTTAGCGAGACTAACGAACAGCAATTCATTTTTATATATACGAATTATATCGTGATTTATTACGTGTTGTTGAGGGCGAGTGGACTATATTTTCTTGTGGTTTGCAGAATTGAAAGGCAGACTATTATGCAGTTAACTAATTATTATTGTTAATACAAGAAGAGTTATAATTCAATATTTTGTATACAGTCCCTCTAGTGTTGCCAAACAGTTATATTCCACATACATGGCGTCACTATCGCCAGTGTTGCCATACATTTATACAGTTATTTTTTCAACTGATAACGCGACTGCTACGCCGCGTGCTACGTCTCGAGTTCAATTCCCGCTCAGTGCAAATATTTGTGTGCACAAAATTTAAATGGTTGTTTTGGTCTAGGAATTTCTATTTATAATATGTATATATTGTATATAGTTGCAATTTTTTTATTGAAGTATGTTTATCGACATTCAAGAAATCATTAGACAAAAGTTAAGCTATGCTTACCATAGATCTGGATGGCGTTGTGTAGATGGTTCTATAATGTATATTTGAAAAAAAAATAAACAAACAATTTTATTCTAATTCCATACTGTACGCCAATTCTGATTTCCAAATTATCAAATATTCACACAAATTGGTCAAAATGTATCATTCCTTATGATCTTTAAGCGTATTGTGCAATCTTTACTAGCAAATGAAATATCAATGTAGCGAAAAATAAGTTACAGTCAATGAACTCCATTTGTATATGCAAACTCGATCAAGTCAAACCAATACTGTTCAAATATTGAAGCAGCTTTATGTGTTTGTGTATGTGTATTCACCAATTTATTTGCTGTTAGCGATGAAATAGTATTTATTATTATTACAAATCTCCAATATTTTGATAGTGTACCTTTTTAGTACATATAGGTATGTATAAACATCTCTTTCTAAAATCATATACCTACAGTTAAACTGAGGTCGTTCTTGTATCAGGCAACTAGAATCCAATCTCATCAATCGATCCCGCGTAATCCACCATCTTACTGATGCTTTTTCAGAGGTGCTGATTGGTTGTTGAAACTCCAGTTAACAACTCGAATTTCGTTTGAGGAACTTACTCAACTAGCCCATGCGATGATAATAATGTACGTCCTTTAAAAAATCATTGAATCAAATTTCTTTTATGAACAATCATTGCCATTTTTATGGTCACGTAATTTGACAGATTTGTCAAATAATGATTGATAAAAATGTTCTATTACTGTTTCATGACGACATTATGAGCCTTAATGAAAATAATAGAACACAAAAGGTGGAAATTTTCATAGGTTGAAATAAATATCACTAATAGTAGTGATAATAGAGATAGAATACTCCCCGCCTCATCTTTATGTAAGAGGCGAGTAACGGAAAACGCAAATGATATCACTGTGGAAAAAAGAAAACTGGAAATAAAACCCTATGTCCACGCTAAACGGGTTGGAAACAGTTAACCAAAGTCTAACATTGAGAAAGGCCAACTGTGGATTGCAATGGGCTAATTGATTGAACTCTAGTTCCATGAAGCGTACATTAAGAATAAATAATTTCTTCATCTAATGATTATAAATTAGGAGTCCGTAAAGGAGAGGACGTTGTAAACCTTCCCGAAGAGCGAAACCTATGCTGGGGCCCTCTCCGTGAGTAGCGGCGTTGCCGTGAAACAAATTACTACGCCACGATGGCAACCCAAAAACGCTGTCGATTCGACAGAAGAAGAAGGAATCAACTTATTCGACCTAATATTAAATCAAAACATTTCGCTTTACGATAACAACATATAATACTAATTTGATGACGTACCCATTGTTTGTTCGTAATCAAATTTGTATATTGCAGTTAGTAAGACATTAACTTAGATCCCAAACTCATCAATTTGACCCGACATTCACGTGACAGGACATCCCACAACAAAACCGCTTGCTGTTCAAGTAGATGATCATCTACCTGACTATTAACAAGAGAAATGTGGGTCATTAAGTTGTATATGTTCAGTACTGGCTGTACTAGGCTCCGTTTACGACCTACGTACTATTAGGGACCTCAAATAACGCGTGTCTCGTAGGTCGGTACTTAGTTTAGTTTAGTCAGCGTGCAAGTTATGTATTTTGTTTTATTGACGGTCAGAATAATGTCGTTTGGTATTAGTTACATAAAGGGTCGGGATGAAATTAGTTACATATGGGATCTGGGTTTGTTGTGTACTTGAATTTAACAAAATATGATTAAAATATGGTATTATTTTAATTTAATTGTCTATCCCCGTATTTCTAGTTGCATTTAAATATAACGCTTTTGAGCTCGAAATCAAATAGAGATAGAGACTACTTTTTATTCCCAAAAAAATACCATTTTACAATAATTGAATGAATGTCATAGTGAAACATTTCTGCGATAAATAGTTATGAAGATATTTGAATATTTGATTTTTAAAATTCGAAAACCCCTATACAAAAACAATACATGCAAGTGACGTCACACGCCATTCGCGCGCGGTGCAAATGTATGGAGTGCAAGCGAATATCGAATTTATTTCGGTCTGCATTGCGTTTACCACACCAGAGGAGTCACACTTGTCATGCCAACCCTGTAAAAACCTTCTCATGCCCCTTTTGAAGAACCCTATATTGTAGTTGTTCGGAATAGCCGCAGCAGCGAAAATTTTACAACTTGAACATGGGATGAAGTAGAGAAAACTATTAATCCATAATCTATGGCATTATCAGAGTGTTCTGATAATGCCATAGATTATGGATTATTAGTTCTCTAGTTTTTCACAAGATATGCGTATCATCTATAACTATCTAACATGGTAGAAACATTTTATTTACGTCTATTCGCATTGAACTACAGCACAGACAAATACAGGGTATCGTGTTTACATACTACTAGTGTTTGTACAGGATTTACCTGTGCTCTCCTCCTGTTTATTTCAAGAGCAAACTTTGCATAAGACACAGAACAGTGGAATTTAAAACAAAATAGATTCCAGTGAAAGGTTTCCGTTGTTCGTATGTGAACGAATGGCGGCGATATTTTTGTATGCACCAATGGTTTGTAACATCAAAGGAAAACGTGAGTACGTGAAATAAACAAACAAATGCATTCATAAAAGAAAATTAAATTGAAATTACAATCTGTTAATTAAAGATAGATAGATAGATAAATAGATAGATAGCTCGTTATATAAATCAAGAAAACAATAAAGATAAGTGGTAGTAGGTACCCGTAAACAATTATAATGTACAGTGGGCTCCAAAAGTTCCTGGACAATTTGAAACTAAAATTGTGTAAGGTATCGTCACTACACATTTACTTTAAAAATGTATTCTGTATAAAACACTAAACGACACTCACAGAATGTTAATATGAATGGACGATCACCGGTTCGAAACGCCGCCCTGGCCTGAGAAGACTCCGACAAAAACTTAGCAGACTTTTCTTGTTTTTGGTCTATTTACAATAATTTTCTTAGTCTAGATACATAATTTACTTACGTAGCGATTTAAGTGAACAGTTCATTACCAGGTTTGTTTAGTAGTCTACTAGTCTTAGAAGGTACTGGAGAATAGATCTACTTAGTATTGTGAATATGGACTCTTTTCAATGTCACATTATTAAATTCTGGATATTTCTGCCAGCACACCTGTTTTCTTCATCCTACAGTCTCGGGTCCTTTACCCGAAGTGAAACAACTATTGAGGTCGTCAAGGTTGGGGGCATGGACAGCAACTGTAACCGCCACCATGTTTTGGACTGCACCCCTGCTTACCATCGGGCGAGGTGCAGTCTATTTAATGAACTAAATTTTCAAAACAAAACATGATTAACGATAATATGGCGGTTTGATCTGACAGTTAAATATTATTTACTATATTATTATTTACTTTGTATTCCAATAGAACTGTTTGTTCTTCCCTTTAATAAGGTTCAAAGTTTTATCCTCAAATAAATATTGAATTTCAATAAATTCATTTTTACGAAATATTCGTGCAACGTGACATATTTATTAACTTGTAATCTTTTAATTTACTTTCTGTGGCCTCGCACAATAACTGTACAAAAGGTTGTAATATATTTTTGCTCGTACATTTAATGATTACTCGCCCATTACGACAACCCACGGGAATCCATTGAGAGTGATCTATTTTAAGTACAGACTACAGGGAAGGCGCCCCGATGCCATTAATTTCAAATACCTTTACATTTAGAATAAACAAAGTCATCAAATTAGCCCAAATCGACATAGCGAATAAATTCAGCTTTGTTTACAACAAGAGGACAAGATTTCGATCCGTTGTACTTGGGAGGATGACAGACTACAGCCTTTCTTGTCGCCATTTTGTTATTGAAGTACTGTCTTTCTGTAAAGTGGATGTAGGATAGAATGTTGCACATATTGACATAAATATAGTGGAAATTGCCACTGTTAATATTATTTTGTAGATGATTGTACTTCTTTGATATTACTTGCAGCGATGTGCGGTCCGCATTATTGGGAGTTTTGGGGTCATACCCTTGAGCCTTTTCAGACGCGTAAGATCTTACGTCCTTAGCAGTAGTTTAAGTACTGTATCTACCATGATGAATGTTCTGAGGAGCTCTTCGAATTAATCCCACCCTCTCCTTTCCATCACAGGACAATACGTGCAGGGCTTAGCTTAGCTTATGTCATGCGCATATGGTACAGAATATTCTATCAAGAATCAAGCGGTTTGGTAAGACTTTCCTCTGACGCTCCTACAGTGCCGGGTATTTAAAGCGAAGCATGAAAAAGCATCTGATGAGGCCGTCAAGCTGAGCGCCACCATTGTAACGCTCTACGTGTTTGTAATGGAGACCCTCTTTGCTGAGACCTTGCCTTCAGCTTACCATCAGGAGGGGTGAAGTAAAATTGACGTTCCCTAAAAAAAATAAAAACTTAAAAGCAATACGTGTATAAATTTCTAAATTGATGTCAATTTAAACTCATACTCGTATTTAGTCAGACAGACAGACCACTTAATTTACTTGACCATGTCTGAACCATTCGAAATTCTCCTTTACTTCTTAGGGAGCGGCGTTAGATCTACTTACCGATAATTCTAAGAACGATCGTGCTTAGAGTACCTATTCTCCCTGTAAGAGACCGGTCACAGGTTCAATTTCGATCTAGACATAAAATCATGTTTAAATTAAATTTTTCAAATAGTTTTGAACAACTTTGGCTGCAGTTAATTAACTGAATTCTACTGTAAGTTACTATGGGAGATGACGTTGTATCTAAGAGATTATTTTGCTTGAGTGATGCTGAGTGTAAAACATTTTAATGGACGAATATAATTATAACACAGTGACACAGTTCTATTATACAACTAATGTTTCAAAAAGGTCAACGACCGAAACCGTGAACACCCCCTTTTTTCATAGCAATTAAAAATATAATAAATCTTTCAAACTGTAACAGAGACGAGCGGAGCCAAAAGTCGAAATAAAGCGAAGCACACACGAGACATAATAAACACGGCCATAAAACCGCGGCCGTGGCCCCGACAAAAGTAAACAGGACATCCGCTTAAAAAACAATGCAAAGTGTACAGAGTACGAACGAAAAAATGAATATTTGTTCAGCAAACGAATTTCGCACAGTCCAAACAAACTTTTTGAACAGAAACCGCGTGGAAACGCGGTCGGAGGAGCGCAACGCGAAACGGATGGATATTCGAACGAATTTTTTCACGAAACGGTTTAGAAAACTTTTTGCTGCCAAATAATGCGGTTTAAAATTCGACGAGGGACGTGTACAGTACAGGTATTAGTTGCGTTGTAAAAATGTTGGTCTAAATTGTGTGCAGTCGACACTTTTGTTGACGGTACTGTTTATATTAGAAAGTTAGGGCAAGTTTTTCTGTGATCATAATTATTTTCCTGTTGACAAAATCCTATCTTTTATGGTGAGATAAATAAATATACGCTGAATACTGCATGTCTAGTTCAACTGCGTTTTCGATAATGATTCCGCTAGGGCGAAGACAAAGAAATATTAAGAACAGGATTTTCAAGATGATTATTGACACATAACAAACATTGTTCAGTTAAATCAGAATAGAAGTAAAAAGGAATTTCAAGAAGCTATCTAAATAAGTAAGTGCTAAGAGACGGTAAATTTAAATGCTAGTTCAAACGTCATGTTGGCCTCACAAGATGCTGTACCTAATGCAACCTTACATCGTCTCGACGCCTGGATGGAAGCCAGCCGGCGATGTCGGCGCTATGTAGTACAGGCGCTAGGAATAGGTTTTTGTTTAAATGTAATTTGAAGTTTAGTTTGTAGCGATGGCAAAAGGATAAGGCTTTTTGACAGAAATTGCACACCGCATAAGTGCGATTTTGTTCAGAATATGCCTACATTAAGTACCTAATATACAAGCATCAGAATTGATAAATATCGAAATGGCATAAGGTTTCATGTTATGAGGATGGATGGACATTACCGTCAAACAAAGCAAATTGACACTGAATCAATAATGCACTTATGAGTATTAAGGTATTTAGTATAATATTGGTAATTTAATATTATAAAACTTAGAATGTAAATTAAGATAGGTTACTATGGTATATATAGCGGGTGTGGGTGTGGGATATTATAATGGAAGTATATACACTGAAATTTAATTTTAATGAGATCTCAAACACATTATGTAGATATAAAATAAACACATGTGTACACAGCTATTAATAAATATCACGGATGGAATATTTAGAAGCTACTCCATTACTATAGCTAACTGTGAGCTGTGAGCTGTTGCTTGCTGTTTTTTCTGATCCAGTAAATATATTATGATAATTCAATATAATTACGTTTCTATAATTTCGTATGAAACTTTAGCATCCAGACTCCTAGACTAACAACTTGGCTAGAACGCCGACAGGAGTGTTCCGTCAACGTCCTACAGTCTCCAATTTAATAACATTTCTAGTGGAAACTCACAAACTTTATTAGCTGCCCATAAAAATGAACGTAGACCGCTAACTGGTAGCACGCGAACTACCGACAAGGGAGCACTTCTATCAAACTCATATTTACAGCATCTTACGTCATTCATTCTCGCTGCATTTACTCAGTGTTCTAAAATGAAATTTCACTAGCTAATTTTCAAGACATTTACAGCACGGCAATAAAATTACGTCAACTGCTTATTTTTTTTGGCGTTACTCACTTTCCATCGTGTTATTCTTTGTAAAATATAGCTTGGATCCTATGACAGATGTCAAAATGAGGTTCATAGGGATGTCCAAAATTCGATGAAAATATCGATACTACCAGCTATTATTGATGCATGTTACAAATAATTAGGTTTAATTTAACTGTATGTATTTAATTGTAATGAGAACGGAATATACGTAGCATACAAGGCGTCGGCACTCGTACTGATGAGAATGAGTGCAGTGGATCACTGGAAGTTCATATCAAACAAGATGTTGACGCGTGTATCTTATGGCTATATCATGGCCCAAGAGCCAAACACTGCTTCAAATCCAAAAACAGGTTCAGGGCGTTGATGGATTGAATGTACTGATTTTATTTACTCAATATTATTTAGGATCAAGTATATTGAAATATAAATATTATTAGGATATTAAAATACCTAAGCAATAAGATTAAATTGTAATTATTTTATTCTTATATTAATTTCAATTTTAAATTAAATTTTATTCAATTTAGTTCATAGTATGTGGTCACGATGATTCATCGCCCATCACTAATTAGCTCGGTATGCCCATAAAGTATGACATTGACAACTACTACATTCAATAATAGAAAATTCAAGACTTCATGTACGGGATTTCACTGACAGCTGTCATAGGACCCAAGCTACATTTTACAAAGTATAGTAAAGCTAAATAAAACATTAATTTCGTAAAACACATAAGCTGACAATATGGCGCCGTTTGTTGTTTTCTGTGTGGGTGATTTTGTTTTAAACTGTTTTTCTGTTTTTCTTTTTCATTTAGTTTTACTGATACGATGATGCAAATTGAACGGTAAAAATATTAAAAATGACATTTTGTATTATTTTATGCCAATATTTAATGTAAAATTCTGTATATTTAAATATGTTCTTTTTATTAAAAACATAAGAAAAAGTTACCTTGACCCTGAAGGTCTTTATGGGGACCTGATATCCAAGATTTACATTTAATGATATTCTTTCCAATAAATTGGTATGTAGTAGCCCTTTAGATTCTCCACCCTCAGGCAAAGAACTTTTCTTTTTACCTAATCATTAAAAGTAAAGAAACATTTAGGAATTCTCGCAGAGTCAGCAGTTTGGCTTGATGGGCGAGTTAAACTTTGAGCGGTACAAGGCACTTTCAAACTGCTTAATGCAATAAATTCTAAGGATTAAATTTTCTTAGCGTTTTTAAGTACTGGCTTGTATTTGTGATAATTTTTCTAGGTATTGCGTTTGCATTTTGTTTCTTCATAAATGAGTATTTTTAAGCCTCTGATACTCCCGTCTGATACTCTCCAAGACGTTAACTAGTAGTGCTTGTGCGGCTAAGCACGTAATTAATTTCCTTGCGATTTACACCGCATAGTAATGAACCGGGTCTTTTTTTTTCTAAATTACTTAGCTGCTTTAGGTTAGGAATTTATTTTCGGCATACCCATTTGTTTTTAAAAAGTGCCTGATTGGCGGCAATAGGCTCGCCCCCCTATCACATGGGACCGAAAATCATAGTTATGAATGTGAAAAAACCTCTAGTGCAAATAGTTATGTACAATCTTGTTCATTGTAGTGCCAGTTCATTGTAGCTCTTGCTTAGAATCAGGGGTTCAGTTTTGCCAGTCAAACTGCACCTCCTGCGTAATTCTCACGTTCACTACCGCAACGCCACAGAATATGCCAACAGTGTACCAATAGTTATGTTCAATAAACACGATAATTCCTCGTAAAATATCTCCGTGCATAGGAGATATTTTACTACACAATTATTTTGCTAATTCTTGTATGAAATTCATATTCTTGTGTGAATATCATTTTGACCGCATTCTGCCGGATAACAGACTGCGACTAAAGAGTTATTTCCAGACTGTGTGTGAAATTTTAAAACTTCTTTTATTTTTTATTGTTTTTTTTTTCATCGTCGAGCGTCGAAGTTAATGTACGTCGAATGTTTTCAAATTTCTCCTTTGTATACGAAAGTAAAGAAACATTGTCCATTTTTTTATGAAGTACTAGTTTTGATACTGTAAGTAATGAGTTTTTTTACATGCTCTTTCTTTGAATAATACAAATAAATATTTTAGACTGTAATATTCATTAATGGATCGTAATCATTTGGATAGAAAGTAATGTTATCATTGTATTGCGTTAACCCGAAAGTAAATATCTCATACATAATACTTTTGGAATCGACGAAAATCGAGAATAAAACAAAAGAGAATGTGTATAAAAAACAGCATAACAGCATCCGGACATGGCATCCCACAAACAGTACATCGGTAGTAGCAAGTAATAACATTAGCATAAAATTTACGAGCAATCATTCTCTTGTCAAACTTTTATTACCGTTCAAGTGTTCTACTGTCTTGCCAAGATATTTGAATAACAACGTGTCGTAAACACAAGAAAAAATAACCACGACGAAGCAAGAAAAGTTCCGCACTCAACTGTCATGTCTATATAAGTATAGCTTACTTATTTGGTTTAATTTAAGTTTTATATGGTTGTTTTGAGACGTTAATTTCTAGAAGATAAGTATCGTATTACTTTGTACACTGAATTAAAGTAACGTATGAAAAACCCCGGTCGAGTAGAATTTGGCGTGTTTTAGAGCTTCAAAAGCGGTATCGTACAAAGCGACTCAGAAATAGGACTGTTTAACATCAGACAGATATATACAGTCTAGACTCAGCCTCAGATACATGCTCAAGTCAGCAATAGGGCAGTAGGCTCAACTTCTATTACCTGTGAAGCAATACAGTGATTGGTGAAAAATCGGTATTAAGTCAACTCGACGTTACCATCGGGTATATAGGCTTGATTATATGTATGTATGTTTGTAAAACATGTATGAGACTCTGCCACAATTTGCGGGGTTGTAGTTAATTTCTATTGAAAATCAGTATACTAGGTGTATACCCACATAAGAATCGTATCGGAAGTGTAAGACAACGATAAAAATTATTTAACTGGTTTACGAAAAAAAATCTCAATAATATTAAAAATTCCCGCTGTAACAATGTAAAAGTATTGTGAATTCCAAAAATGTTGAATATTAAAACACTACAAGAAAGCATAGAACCCACCTGAACAGCTTGTGACGCAAACCAACGAAGTACCCCCTATTAGTAAGCACTAGCACAAACTCCATAGCACCAACTAGTTGCCAAACCTATCTACATAATTTTATTACACCCAGTGACACTCTCACAATAAAGACGTATCTAACCACATACCATGCATCAAAATGAGTTCAATCGGTTAGCACTTACAAAGAAATACGACTGCGCTAAAATAACAACAGAAATGTAACAAAAAATGGAATAATAACACAGTTAACATAACGTTTTATTCGCAACAAAAATCGCATAAAAAATAAACAGTTGGTCTCGGCCGGCACATCCCTTACATACATCTTCGTCTATTATAAACCAACACGTTCAGTATTCAGGCCGTGTCGGGCCTATCTTAGTGATGGCTACCTCATATCGTGGGATACTGTACAACAAACGAGAAGAACGAAGGTTATATGACGTATTGCTGACGTCACGGAATAAGGATTTAGTAAGGCCTTATTGAATTCTATTATCCTGACTGAGATGATTTTTTCTATGGTTATTGATATTTTGACGATGACTTTATTTAATTTACATGTGTAATTTTTCAAGTTGACTTTTTATTAAACCGGCCTCAGGGTAATAAACATAAAGATTCAAGTCCACCGGTAGCCTAGTGGTGTGGGTAATGGACTGCTGAGACGAGGCCTCGGTTTCGATCTCAGGTTTATCATGGCACACACCAATGACTGCGATGCTTTTCGAAGTTATGTGTGTATTTATCGCAGGTTTATAAGTGCCCGGTGAATGGTAATAGGCTCGCCAACTATTACATTGGGACCTAAATATAAACTGGCAAAATGTGGGTGCTAACACCTCTGCCTACCACTTCGGGCATATAGACGTGATATTATAAAAAAAAAGCTTCAAGCCTTTTTCAGTCCAGTGCTGAACAAAGGAAATTTTCAATGTTGGCCATAGAACTGGTCCTCTTCTCGCGCGTTCAAATCAACGATGAACCAAAATAAATGAAATATAGGATATTTTATTTGAATATCGAATATGAATTAATTTCGAAAACTTCTAACACAAAAATACCTTGAAAAAGTAAAAAATAAATACAGTTCAAGAATTGTCGTATTGCGGGACCTTGGGCTCTAGACAGTGAGTGACATTATATTGGCGAAAACAAAAACAGTAGTGGCATCGTTTAGTAAAGCATTGGATTGACATAAATTTGTAATATGACTACAAAAAATTAATGAAATTTGAATATTTGCGACTCGAAATATTTTTTTTCACATATTTTTATTATTAAAATCACCGCAGTATCAAGTAATCCATTGATAGCAAATTGAAAACAGTTCGCTTCGACGCGGTCCCATCAACAGAAAGTCACACTGTGACAACGTTTAAGTTGTATTTATTTTTACCTTTTCGTCAGGGGCATACATTATATTCGTTAAAATACTTACATATTCTAAAAACGCCATCCATTCATTCATTCAATGTTGTTGCTTGCATTTGTGATGCGTCACTTTCTTTTGGGACCTTAACACTTCGATTTGGAACCCATTAGATTTATTTCAACAGGTCATTATTATCATAGTATTATAATTACGTCGATATTTTTCCAACGAGAAATGTATTTGAAACAGAAACAGACACCTCAATAATATAGTAATCACTTAAATATAAAACAATCCGTCATCGAATTCTTTCAGAGGGATATAGCGATTTGTTCCAGCTAGAGCGCCCAGTTATGTTAACAAAACCTCTACTAGCCTGCCATCTGGAACATAAACCATCGTAGCCTTAGGCTGGCCGCACACATTTAGAGATTTCTGAATTCATATTCATATACCGTGTGTACAGCCTGCGTGGCGTAGCGGTAGTGCACGTGACCGTTATGCACGGAGCGCGGGTTTGATCCCCGCTCAGTGCAAAAAAAGTTGTATGAATGAATATGACTGTATATATGCACTGGTCTGGTCGTGCCTCGGAGAGCACCATAAGCCGTCGGTCCCGGTTGCCGTACAAATATTTATGGTAGTCGTTACGGGTAGTTGGAGCCTTCAAAAGTTCAAACATTCTAACAAGGAACTTCGATATCGCCATTGGTCATCTAAAGACATTACTAATTTATATATATCTATATATCTGCCCTATTTTGAGGAATTCTTCATTTGCAATTGACATTAAATTAAATTCTTTAAATTATGACATGAATTAATTGAATTTCCTAGATAGTAGCTGGTCATGAAGTAAGGATTGTCTGACTATATATGGAAATGAGGAATTTATATTGAATGCATGTTATTTTGTATGACTATCAACGGAATATAGTATACTTATGGAAGTAGAATAATCCCATCTCACCTTATCTCGCGGGTGTCGAAGAAAGCGACTAAGTAGGTTATTCTTCGTATGATAGTAAACATAGACCAAAACAAAGTGACTACTTGACAGCAATAGGCTCTCGGTTCACCCCCTATTACATAGGTCTGAAAACTACAGTCGTGGAAATATGGGTGCTATTTATACATCTGCCTAATTTGCAAGAAACAGTGAACGCTCGTCATGTCATTATCTCTGGTAGATCTGACAAATTCATTATCTGATTTACGCACAATTTTTGTGAGAAATTCCGGACGTTCTGAATACAGATTATGAATTCAGAGACATTTGAAACGTGTGAGGTCAGCCTTATATCTTTTATATCAATTTCTTCCCCCACTAAGAAACACACCGCGCACGACTCTGTGCCAGAACAAATCTTCCCTGCGTCATAAAATTTACTGCGAACTCTAATCTTTTCGCACTGTAAGCATTTCAATCAAATCAAAATGATGATAATAAAGTCGAGTGTGGTTCATAATTGGGGTAAAGACATATAAAATCGCCCGTCTTCGCTCGTAAAACGTTGGAGGTGAACATAAGATTCCTTGTTATGACTTCAGCTCACTTTGTGCTAGCTGGGATTAGCAAGGCACTTAGATATTAGGGATTACTTATGTAGCAAATGTAACAACTTCAAGACTGGACAGAAATGTCGTCGTAACTTTAGGAATAGTCTTACTAAGTATGACTGGTGAGCTGCGTGTTATGAGTGTAATCCACTGTGATACATGTTTGCGAACTACTAAAACTGTAGGTACCTGGTAGTAACACTGGCTGGCAAAGCCGCTGTCAGTGCAAATAAAGGCCAGTCACATCAAAAGTAGATGATCATTTTCAGATTTCAGAATGTGATATTACAATTTAATACATAATGCTTTCAAGATGAAATAGTAACCTCAACAATAACATATTCGTGTAGTTGGCAGCAAATCCAGTTAATTATACTAATGATTCATAGTACTAATATGTGTTCAACTCTAATAACGTGAATGTACTATGGATCCAATTACCTTGTATGAAGGGGCTTAAACACCACTAGACATGTACCAATAAACATATTATAATAAGTTGGTTCAAAACATCCACCCTCCACGAAAATTCACATTCATTTTTCGTTTACAACTGACTCACGGCGCACCTACATACATTCATCTTATAAACTCATTTCATTTTTCAGCGTTCCAAAACACATAATTTCATAGAGAGAGAGATCCGACCCTCAGACTACCCTTACATTTCGACGAACATAAATCGCGATTTAAAAAATAAAACAGCAAGCAGGCTCTGCCAAGAAAGCTTTCACCGCAAGCATTTCTGAACATGGTTTAAATCGTTCCTTTGAGATAAATGCCGGTTTTGTACTCAAAACAGACTTAGAATAAATAAAAATAGAGTTTGAAATCCCTTGACGAGTAGTTTTCCTACTACAAATGACATACTCAAAGAAATTCCAACTTTATACAGAACGCGGAATGCATATTTTCGTTCGCGTGGGGGTGGCCGCGTCCCGCCTGTCACAGGTCCCAGCAGTGGGATCCGCTGGCGGAACATGTCGTATAGTCAACTTGTTTATTGTCAAGAATTGGTTAAAGTAGTGACGTTTTCCGCATTCCTTTCATTTCTTTATATCTTGTATGAGAAGTTTGCAAATTGAGTTTTTGAAATACTGTTTAGAAGAAATCTTTGGCTTTAAAACACAGATTCTTCTCAAGTTTCTCCTCGCATTTGTAAGTTTGTAACGGAGTCTCTATGTTATTTGATAAAATGAGGGCACTGGCGATTCATTTCAAGAAATGCTTTCGTGTTTCACAACGAAATTTGCTGTTATATTAACTCCGTTACTTATATTCTGTTTCGCCCGAGTTTTGTAATTGATTTTGAACTAACTTTTTATTGACTAAAATACTTCGGACCTCTGACTTAACTTAGAAGTATGCTCTATAGTTATTGAAAAGTATATTACGAGTATAGACAACGCCTCTAAAGTTCATTGTATGTATGCGAGCTTGTAATAGTATTATATCGTATGCTATGCAAACCGCTCAAATAGTTCGATAAATTCTCTATATTCTTCAGCACCGATCTGCTCCCGTGAGTATACGTGGGCATAAAGGTCTTTTATTTTCGACACGACTTGAAGAATGAAGATGGCGTTCTACTAAAAATTTATAAGTATAAGCGCAATATGAGCTCTCGACACGATGCCCAATTCAGTGAAATTTTCTATAAAGTAAAATTTACTCAAAAATAATTTAAAACACCGCTTGAAATTATCTTAACCAACAAATTAACTTCTTTACTGGCAGGTAAACAAAGATATTATATACTTTTATCATATAGAATACATATACACACATAAAAAATAGATCCTGTATATTAATACTGTCTTGATATCTTTGTGTACCATTTATAGGTACATCTCCATTTATTCTGCCCCTACGAAAGTCGGTGGAGGTGATTATGTCGGACTCGAACCGACTAAAACCCATGCAGTCTTTGATTGCCGGTGGTAAGATTATACAAGACCTATCTCTCGCAGACACCATTATTAATGATACTTGAGAACTCCCGGCGGCAACAAAGAGACGAGCAGCTCTAATAATATTACCGTTATCTGCACACCTTTATTTGATACACGCCGCAGCCACGGCATGCAGTTTCACCTCGTTACTCTTTCTGAATCTCTGCGTCGCACTCCCGGGAGTGATTTTTCTGCAATCCTGAAATATATTTTCGGATTTTTTATTTTTCATTCTTTTTGTATGAAACCATAAATCTAAAAAACTGTGTTTATACAGCATGAAGTTCCATTGTTTTCTATTGGACAGATCGAAATAAAACTTAAATGCAGAAAATTTTTTGTGCAAAAAATATAAACGTTTCCATATTGAGTATAATAATTGATTCTTTTAATACAGATAGACCATAATAGGTTTTATGTTTATTTTGTTGTAGAATATTTTTTGTTTGTTCTTTGCTTTTATTCGTCATTTAACTGAGGAGGGATTTAGATTTACCATTGTTCCAACATACCAAAGGGATCATTCACCAAGCTCAATTGCGATACGGTCCTACTGTGACTACAGCACAGAGTTGTTATTACTAGCGTAAATAGAGCAACAGTCTTCTCATTACCGTGTTACCAAATTTAAAATGTCTAATAAATGTTATACTCGTATCTGACTAGTTCATATTATACTCAAACACTTTGTCACATTTAGGTTTTGTTTAAAGAGATCACTTGCATTATGGACTACATTATTTTTGTCTTCAACTACCTGTAACGACTACCATAGGTGTCTGTATGGCAACCGGGACCGACGGCTTAACGTGCCAACCAGACCAGTGCAAACAGCCATATTCATGCATACAACTTTTTTCACTGAGCGGGCATCGAACTGTGACTTACAAAACGTCAATATCAACAATATTTCATAAATTCGTAGGCAAATAGACCACCGCCGGTTCGAAACGCGGTCCTGACCTGAGAAGACTCCAGAAACTCAGCAACTTTTCTTTTTTGGTCTATTTACAATCATTTGGTGCTATTCTTTCTCCGTTACCTCAAGACACAACTGAAATTGTTATCTTTAAATTGACAAAAGTAAGTCCCGCTCTCATTTCATGAAACGGAGACAAAATCACCGGATCATTGAGAGAGCAAACCTCGTGTGTCCAGTGCGCCGTATCGCCGGCCCATTAGCGCTCGGTTCCTTTTGAGCCAGTGATGTATAGCTTACTTGATTTATGTTCGTCTGCAGCGTTTTGTGCTCAAGAATCTTTCAGCGTGCGAGCTGAAGTATATTGTGTAGTCTTTTGTGTTTCGGTGACAAGGTATAGTTTATTGTTGTTGGTTGATGCTCGATAGTAGCTGTCGTGAGAATTGGCACCTTGTTTTCTTTCGTTGCGGCAGCAATGTGCCATTATATACATACACATATTTGATGGCCTTGAAGGAGTTCCAGGAAGTGCTTTCATAGTCAAGATTGCTTTGTATTCACGTTGGTTAAATGGTATAACAAGATGGGGTAATTTTTGTGTCTCAGGAAATGTTTTATTAGAACGAACCTGGTTCCTCAGCAATATAAGCAGAGAAGGAAGGTACATCGTGCAGTTTCAATTTATTAAAAAGTGATGTGAAACACAAAGGCAAAGAGAGGGCTAGAGATGACAGGTTGTACTGTTAGAATTATTATAAACATATGTGTGAAGAATTCACGTTGACTGTGTGATAGCTTTGGTTCAAACATAAACCTGTGGACATGTACAGCCTAAACTAATAAGTCTAGAGTCTAGACTGACGGAAAATTGAGCAGTTACTTAACACTTTCCCCCTCTCATATTTGTTATAGTACCAACAGAGGTACCAAATGAAGTGTAAAAAGTAAGAAAACTAGTGTATTAAGGGTAAATACATAACAATTTAGGCATTGATATGGAAATATTTGTATTGTTTGCTTTGATAGATTGACTGTCAGATAGATTATTATAAATTTATATGTGCAATGATCCCAATATACGAAAATGGTAAGAAGAACTTGAACTTTGTTACTTTTATTACCGATTTCAGATCCTACCATTATTCATTTAACATGATATAATTGAAGATTAACATAATAAGAAGTAAAATTTTACTGCCTCCATATTAATACATTTAATGAGCAGATTTTGTGCCGTGGTGGTACTGTACGCGACTTTTACACAGGAGGCGCCAATTCGATTCCGGCTCAGTGCAAATATTTGTGTCCATATATATGGCTATTTGCACTGGTCTGGTCGTCCCTCGGAGAGCACGACCCGGTTGCCATGCGAACATCTATGGCAGTCGTTATGGATAGTTGGAGCCCACAAATGTCCGACTAGTCTAACTACAGGACTTCGTTATCGCCAATTCGGTTATGGCGGTCCGATGGCATTCGCTTCATGGAAAATATCGAAGTCCACCCGTATTAAGGTAGACTACAAAGCCGACCCCAACTGAGTGGGGAATAGGCTCAGAGAATAATGATTAATACATTTAATGGGGGCTTATTAATAATAATATAATTCAGTGCATTAATCTTACATTATGTTAGTTAATGTGTGGCTGATAATAGGATTGTTCACACTGTTTCATTAATTGAAATACCATTAGTGACTATTAGCACGTGTCCATCACTGCAATGTAATGATATAAATAGAGGGTTATGTGTCTAATTGGCAATTTGAATTGCACCAAACACCAACGTCAATGTAGAATATAGACTACTATTACTTTCATGGAAATTTTTGATGTAGTCTTTTTTATTTTTCGTGGGTTCGTTTCGGAAATTTAATTAATAGAACTCTTTCGCTAATAATTAGATTCGCCCATCCCAAAACTGGATCAGATTCTACATATCTTTTCTTCAATAATTACATTTAGTTTTTTAGAAGTTCATTAATTGCATATAAGTACACGTACTTTTTGCTCAACCATTATTTTCACAAATATTTAAAGAATTTCAAGAGACAACAGTGCGACGGGTAGGTAGAGCTACATCCACTCTCTTATTCTACGGTCTCCTTATGCACATTCAGTCAATATAAATAAATCAATTGTTGTCATTTGTGATAGTGGCAAGGCTACCACTACTACTAGCGTTGTAATTTAATTGATACATGCAGAAATAAATTTATCTATGATGAGTCTAGTGTCTTGCATGCGATATTGTGAGATACGGCAGAAATTAACAAGTACTAGTACCTACATGGTATAGAAATCACGTCACCAATAAACTGTGTTTCCTTCTTTCTGTAATTACACCAAAAGTATTTGATCAAACTAAAGATCACCATTGTTAACTTTCCTGAGTCTTCCCCTACAGATAAATATTGACTAAATCAAAATGAATAAGAAAGTGCTTATCTAGTAATGGTTATACCTAAACATGTTGTAAGCCTGTTAGATACAAAATTGGTTCAAGATTTGTCACAAACTTGTAGAGTACCTGTTAGAACATAATTACACGTTCTATTGAGACCGTCTCAGACAAGTTTAGAACATATTTGGGTCCACACAGAAGTGTGCAACACATTGCAACTTTTCATGAAATAGCAAATCTTGGTGAACAAAGAATTTAAAGTACCTACTTAATGGGGGAATATCTACTAGCCTAATCTAATTCCTTTAATGATTTGACTCCTATTTTGTAAAAATAAATTTTTATCAGAATTTAATGGTGACAAGTGTATGTTCTCATAAACGTACACACACTATAAAAGCTTTCAAAGGTTCCAAATATAGTTCATTACCAGTTAGACCAATAAATAGCTACCCTACAGGAGGTACATTAGCACTTCCTGCCGCGCCGGCACTCACTAACGGCTTTGCCAATAAAAACTCGATCTTTTTTATGACAAGTCTTCGTTACGTCATCAAGCAGTCTGATGGCTTGTACTACAGTTTCGTATACCTACATGAGTTAGGGCATTTGCAAGGCAGGCGTATTTGAAGGAAATTTTAATAGGTAGTTAATTTTGTGAAACTATTTGTGTACTTTTCTGATTGTTGACCGTCCGTAATGAGTAACAGTTAAACTACATAATATATTATTTATTGTTATGTTTCTCAGTTGTTGGTGGAGGGACAGGAGCAGTCTCCATTCTCCTACGTTTTAACAATCCAAACAATAGTAATAGTGAATTTGATTTGAAACAGAGTGTATTAATTGTTTTAGAAAATTTTCATTACAACGATAGCTATAGTGTTCTTTAGGGGTCCTGAAGATGCGTGTGGATGCAAAACATGTGTCGAATTTTGTTCTTTGCGTTTGCGGAATATGGCACATACGAAATCATATCACCTCAAGTAGAAGTCTTTCTGGCGGTGCGCTAGAGATATGTCTTGTATAATCTCCAGCAATCAAGGACCCATGAACGACGTGCGTTTTGGTCGGTTCAAGTCCGATATCCGAGTGGGTATTTTGCGCATGATAAAAAAAGTAGAAGTCTAACTTAACTTACTTTGTGGGATGCGGTTTGGTATTCCTTTCCAGGACAATTAGTAATGTTTTACTATTAGTATCGCTGTTAAACCGTGGGTGAGTGGTTGGTGTCCGATACCTCCCCTTGCCCTCTCCACAGCAGCAATATATTCTCTGACTATACTATCAATTTAAAAACTTAACAACGGGCTTGCGAGTTTTAATAAAATGCTGCAGATGGGACCGGAACTAACGCAATGATGATGATGATAATGAATAATATATCTTTTAATAAAAGTGATAGTATACTATTCCACTTTACATTTCAGAAACTAGTTTGCATACGCTACGTGAGGTACCTAATACTTACCGTAACCTTCACTGCTTACACCACAATCAATATACAAATACACCCTTATTGTATCGCTCGTAAAATATTTACGATTTGAGCACAATTTGCTTCCATACTATACACAGGC
Organism: Pelosia muscerda; assembly: GCA_963691645.1. Taxonomy (NCBI): domain Eukaryota; kingdom Metazoa; phylum Arthropoda; class Insecta; order Lepidoptera; family Erebidae; genus Pelosia; species Pelosia muscerda. Next base: position 579,075 of record OY829114.1, on the reverse strand, counting down.
TACAATATAGCACACTTAATTTAGCCCTATATGTATTCAATTATCGTCCATATGTGGAATACATATATAGGCGATAATGGCTTGCGAAATTTGTATACTAACGTTAGTCTACTTTAGTGATTAGCGTTAGAATAGCTGTCGATGCCTGTCTGATATTGTCAACAGCTTATACTAACAAGGTGCATAGCTATTGCGTATATTACTAATACCGCTAGACTCTGTCAACCAATTCTTGTTATATTAGCACTTAAATTTAAGACATGCATATATAATATTCTTTTTATATCATTTAAGTGACAGACAAGCATGCGGCCCAGCTGATGGACAAGGGTAACCGTAGCCTATGAACGTTTGCAACACCAGAGTCGTCAAACCAGAGGGTACGGTACGATATCCTTTGACACTGCGAGTTTCCTCGCTGTATCGATACCATGGATCCTGGATGCGAGAGCCCTTGAACCCGAGCCTGGTGAGATCCGGGCCGTGAAGTCCCCGCTCCACAGGGAGATGGTAGCGGAGTGGGAGCAGTGACTTGGGCGACCACGCGCAGGGCACGCCGTAGTAAGTAACGGTCAGACTGTCTGCCACCTTAGTAGTATAAAAAACTGAAAAAGTTTATACACGTTACTGCAATGTACAAACACACTTACCATTCTGTTATAATATGATCATCATCATCATCATTGCACTGGTCAGTTCTTCCCAGTCGCTTCTGAAGTATAGTATAGATAATTAATTGGATTAGCTAAGAGTGCTAATGTTGTTCTTATAGGGTGAATATAAGCTAACGTATTCTAATCGAATTGTATTAGTATTATTGAATGTAATCCTCTTAAGAGATTTGCATATTCGTGTTTGTGTATGTGAAGAGAGGTGCCAATAGTTTGACATTATTTACTAATGTTTAGTAATGACAAGATTTACTGTAATAGCTTATGAATATGATATATTCAAGATAAGCTATTTATCGGAATAAAAACCAAAACAGCTCATGCAATTCACATCGAAAAAGTAAATGTTTCGACGAGATTCGAACGAAAAATATCTCATTACTTTGATTGGGCGGAGTTATCAAAAAAGCTATATTTAAAAATGACTGTAACGGTATTCGTTGTGACTGATAGTTCGTATCATTGTCGGTAGATGGCTCCTACCATCCCCGCAAAGACGTGGCCTAGCGGCTAGAAGGTTTCCACTATATGGAAAAGATCACGGGATCGATTCGAATCCTATCGAAACATTCAATTTTCCGATCTCCATTGATAATGTGCATAATTTCGATTCAATTATTTAATTTTTGGTGTTATTATTTGTTTTTTTTATTTACCAATGCTGATGGTATAAGTACTGATATATATTTTGATCCCAATCATCTCACTAAATGTACTCTTTATGCGCAGTTCGCGTCTTTTGCGTCTTTTCTTTCACAATTTGGGGTCAAAATATATGCCAAAGACAATAAATGGACGGGACTGGTAGAATCCTTCAAACAGATCAGTACGTAATGTATTTACCAACGCATGGCTTACTTTCCACGGAAATCTTCGATATGACTGCCTCCGTGGCTCAGTGGGCGTAGTAGCGCCGGCTGTGCACGAGGTTTTATGGGTTCGATCCCCACACAGGACATAAATAGTTGTTCTGAGTCTGGGTGTACTTTGTGTCCGTTAGTTGTATGTTTGTAAAGTCTCCGCGATACAGGGTATGTTCCCTAGTGCCAACAATGCCATGGATTTGATTTTTTTTTAATTAACTCCCAATTTAAAAAAAAAAACAATTCAATGGCATTAAAATAATTTTATTGCCAATGTTTGACATGTTCAATGTTTACCAGTTTTGGTGTACCGAGTATTGCCAACATGTTTAACCCTTTCCGGACAACGTTTGATTGTTTATGGGTGACAAAACAAAACATGTTTATAGGAGTGTATGTAATTATAATTACACAGCGGGCAGTGCGCTGAGAGCTGTGGTTTTGGACCCGTCCTATAATTATTTCGATACTTTGTGTGTTTTGTATCCTTTTTCAATATTTGTAATCCCTTGTGGCTCGGAGATTATTAAAAAATACGCATTTGCAATATTTTCGAAATGAAATCTATTTTAATTAAATTTTTAATGAAGAGCAGTCGGAGAGTGATCTAAATTTAGCAGAGCTATAATAAGTTGTCTGATTATAGTGCCTATAACTTTCTAGATTTCTATGTCGTTTTCGAGTGTGTACTGATTCTCCCTTCAACTTAGCAGCCAGTTCACTCACTTTTTCTTTTCTATTTTATATACCCCTGAGGCAGCAGAGAAGCACGTGGCCCACTTGATGGAAAGTAATAACCGTGGCCTATGGCAGTTTGCAACACCAGGGGCGTTAAAGGTTTCTCGGTCTTCCCACTGATCCTCACACACAAAACCTCTCCAGTGAACTCTGGCTACCCTACTCACCGCCAAAAACACAACACAAGGTTATTATCGAAGTTCGAAAGTTCGACTGGTTGGACTTTTGAGGGCTCTAACTACCCGTAACAACTGCCATAGATGTTTGTATGGCAACCGGGACCGACGGCTTAACGTGCTCTCTGAGGCACGACCAGACCAGTGCAAACAGCCATATTCATGCATACAACTTGTTGCACTGAGCGTAGCAGTCGCGTGCCCTACCGCCACGCCACGGAGGTCACCACGGAGTCGGACTGCTCAATTAGGACGGAAGATACCGTCATGTCCTATCTCCATCTCCTCTTTACACAATCTTCAGCATCTGTCGGCCTTTACTGAAACGTAATCAAACATTTTTCGAAGAGGCATCCTGAATATAAGGCATCCTTTTTTCTTTATCCTACATAACAGTTTAACTGAAATAGATCACCTTTGTAGCTGTGTAACATGAAAGTACAAGCTATTTGCATCGTAATGCATTTTTATATTATACTTTACCTTTGTGTATTACAAGTTCATGGAAACCTCAAGAAGAATCTGCATATTCAAAGCGTTTCTGTAACGTTTTACTCAAACTTATCCCAAAATATTACTCCTCAAGAACTTAACCTAAAAAGCCGCAAATATTATAAATTGTTTATAAAAGAATATTCATTGAAGTTGCCAATATGAAATGAGTAGGGACCGTCAAAGAGCCGACGAACTTCACGATGGTATCGCGTAAAAGTTAAATTGATACATTTTTAACAAGTTACCTTGAGATAACGGATTTGTACGTTTTGAATAATGGAGTTTTTACTTTTAAGGTATATAATTAGTACTATTAGTACTAAATCACTAGTTTGATTATTATTTCTTAGGCACTAACACTAAACCGCTGCAACTTTTTTTTTCTTTTTATAATGCGGAAAATAACGCACAATGGCCCAAAAAGGGAGTCTAGGTGCGGACAAAGGAGTCCTGATATAATCGTGCGGAAAATTCCCACAAATAAAGAGTTAATTGGGGGGGTTATGTCATGGAGGACGGAGGTCATTCTGCAACGACGCCCAAGTTACCTACACTCATCGCCAGGTTCTGTGGCCTCGAAGTCTTCTCCGAACCCATTCTACCGACTCCTTCTCGAGCATTACTATGTCGTATCCTAAGCATTTTTGTGCATGCAGAGTGTACAACTCATACTGAAAAGACACCATACTTATAGATTGCCCTAAAAAGTAATTTAAATTCATAATATACATGTATTGTGTTGTTAGCTCAGCTTTATCATAGTGAATGTTCTGATTAGCTTTGCCAATTACTCCCACCCCCTGCCTTCCTAAACAGAACAACACGTGAAGGACTTAACTGTCACCCGCATACGGTACAGAATATTCCATCAAGAAGCAAGCGGTTCGGTGAGTAGGTATTTTCTTCACCGCACCATTAGGTCTTGGAATTCCTTACTTCTTCCTACAGTCCCGGGTCCTTTAAACGAGGCGTGAAAAAGTATCTGATGAGGCCGTCAAACTGAGCGCCACCATTGTAAATGTTTGTAATGGACACCCTCTTTCCTGAGATTTAACCTTACCATCAGGCGAGATGAAGTCAAATTGACGAATAACAAGAATACTAAAACATGTGGGTACATAATATATTACACTATCAACAGTCCCAGCCCACATTTAGTTACTATGATAAATAAATGCGAAGCCTCGAACCGAAAACATCGAAAGATAAAAGTCGGTTGCACGCAGCACTCACGCCCCACACTGTTACATAAACACGCTCATTCAATCACAATAATCGCCACGTCCTATCAGCAACCCTTCAATAACTTTGATAATATTTTCATATCGGTTCGCTGACTCTCTCCCTAGGGTCGGCTGGACCCCGGGGTCACGGGATCGCGGGACTTTTTCATAAGTTTTAATCAAAATATTCCTCTCGTCATTCCGTGACGAGGTGCGGTTTGTATTAACATAATGTGAGAGTCATATCTTTGGGCTCTATTGTTTATGCTTTATTTGGGTAATAGTAGGATTGATAACTTTCGGAGTATTTTTATAATACGGGTCTTTATTTATGTGGTAGGTATATCAGAATGTTGTATAGAAAAATGTTTTTGTAGTTACAATAACTAGTATTTAAGTATAACATCGAGAGGTAGTGCGAACGATTTTGTACAAATCCTGGCAATTACACATCCGATGTATACCTTACTTTAACATTGTGCGAATTTATCTTATCTTATCTTATTGGGGCGCGTGATTTAAGATTTTGCAGACACTTTGACCCTATTGGATCCTTTATGTCGATTCCTTCTTCTAACTTAGGTGCAAAGCTCAACTTGGCACCAAAGTTAGAAGAAGGATACTCCTCTCTATCAAGGTGGCTATTCTTCTCAATTTCAGTTGACTGTAATTCTCTGGTTTGGGGTAACCCTTCCTGAGTAGATTCATTCCATATCTTCCTAAGGCGTGGCACTCGCACAGTATGTGTTTCATCGTTCCTAAAGTCATAACAGGTCAATATGAACTGACCATAAAGTTATTCATAATACTTAGAGGGAGAAAGTGAGCGAGTGCTCACCCTAGGTGTGAGAAATGACAGATGAACCGTGAACCGTTTTTTATAAACCTACCAACTTATCATCAAATATAGCCGACTATCATTTAAATTCATTGAACATTTTTGGTGGCACGGTACTGAGGAGATTGTTGCTCTATTTACGCTAGTAATGTTAACTTAATGGAATTAACCTAATTCTTAAATTGTCAACATGAATTGACCCAAATGCCATAAAATAGCAATACCATTCCCAAGTAGTATTGATAAAAATACCAGTCAACTAAAGTAACTTTATGATAGCGGTTGCCACACAACCACTTCAGACAGCACACAATGGACTTATCGAGTTGATAACAAGCTCTTATCTTGCCACATCAAATGGCAATCAGTGACGTAGGAAGCGGCTCAATCCTTTGAAATGGTCGCTTTGTGCACGGGACTTCGGCTGCCTAATGGACGGGAATTTTAAGGCAATTTTTATAAGCCAGCTACTGCATTTGTCGATTTATTGTTAGCTAAGAGGATAACCGACGTCGATCCTTCAATGATAGATGCTTGTCCTTTTGATGACGTAGAAAGTCAATTGCTTTAGATATATTAATACTATATTACAACATGATCTTAAGAAAAATAACGTTATTAAAGAATCTTGGAGTCCTGGGTCCCAATTTTTTCAGTCTTACTCCGTCGCGGCTTATTTGTACATTTAAAAATCAATAAATGGGTTATATTAGATATTTATTCAATGCATAATCGAACAACACTTTATCTGTTAACTGTCTGATCCTCTATTAACGCTAAACATCATAGTCTTCAAGTGCAATTCGGAAATCAGTGTGCGGATATTTACTTTTAAACTTTCGCGTTGCGTGATGTATGGTTTGCGAGACCTGGGTATTAACGCTATCATATGCCACTCATTTGGCTCAATATGGGTCACCTGCTTGAGTGTGCTGCGGAAGATCTTATGAGCGTCCCCTAAAACGCAATCCACGTGGGCACTGGGAATACAGAAGTGGAATAGACGTTCCTCTAAAAAGGATTGGTAAATACATTTGTACATTATTCTTAGTAACATCCAGACTAATGCAAATAGACAATTTCATGAATGTAGAAATTTGCCTTGAGTGGGGATTAAACCCAGGCCTCCTATGTAGCATTCGTGTTTACTACAGTCACCCCTAATGTATTTTAGTACAAACGGCAACAAAATCTCCTACCCCCAATTTATGTAGGCAATAACGAAAGGTATTACTATCAAAAGTGAGGATAAAATTTGCTTAAACATACTCTTTACCAAAAGAGTTAAGCTACGTTCATCTGTTATAAACAGATTCGGCAGACGAACGAAAAAGTTTCACGAACCATTTATCAACAGAAACATTGGCGTGGAGTGAGTACAATCGAAAAATAAGTATTGTCGCTGGCGTGAGTTGGGGTGAGAATTGACCGGACGTTACGAAAACTTAGAAGTGGGGCATTAATCTACAAATGCATAAAATATGAAATGTATTACTCATTCGATTCCCGATCTTAACATTGCACTTAGAATATGCATCAGAGTGTACCGGTGTACAAGGTGGTGCCACATTATGCGATTACAGCTTGTATACAGTGGGTTCCAAAAGTTCCTGGACAATTTGACACTCAAATGTTAAGAAGTGATGTCACAACACAACTGCTAGTCTTAGAAGCTACTGGATAATAAATCTACTCCTAATTAATAATATAATTAAGTTTAGGATACTACTTGCATGAATGTACTTATTTTCTTATAAAGAAACAAGATATCGATCTAGTTTACTGTATTTATCTATGTTACCTTTGGCGAAATTAGACTTAGGCTGTCAAAGGAACCTAGATCTAAGTGTACAGGTACCTTTGTGACCCACTGTACCTGTTCATTTTAAATTTCACTTCCCAGGAATTACTGGGATTTGTCGACTAATTTACCGCATACGGTGAAATACACGAAATTATTATTTGATAACCAATCATTTGTGTATTTGTATGCGAACACTGACTGATTGGTTATTACAGGTAGTATGTTTTCGTAATATTTTATGTTTTACTGGTGATTAAATTCGTATAGATAAATAAAAAAACATTACATTGAGTATTTATGTACACCTCGTCGGAGATACCTTCTGATGCCGTTCTTGAAGAACCACCATATTGTAGTCGAAAAGAACCGAATACGACTCACAAGACAATTCGAGTATCACTTACCGAAATTGGTATAAAGTATTGCAGTAAATGTGTCATGAAGTGTGAATACTGATGTAAGTGTGAACAGTGATGATGTGAAAATCCGTTAGCTCCTTAGTTTTATAGTCATCTTTTACACGCAGGCGTGAAGGCAGACTTCAATAAAAAGTTTGGCTCCATCGATAGATGTTATGTCTATGTAGACATGATTTACTTTAAAAGTGTAGACAATGATAGTTTATCGAACAGTTGGGTAGGCCAAAATAGCTAGTTTCAAATAAATACATACATACATATGCTATTTCCTTTGCCTATTTCCCTTCCGGTTCAGGCAGAAGTGACATTCTAACAACACTTAAATTCGGTTCCACGTAATACGGGGTGAGACTCTTACCATATTCCGGGCGCTATTGTAGACTCGAGCCACGTTTTTGTGACTGAATCTGGGCTGTATATCTACCTATATTATCTGTATGATATTAAACAACGTCATCCCTTAACCCCCTTGTACAGCACCACATAGGAAGAGATAGGGTGGCCCAAATTATATTCTATGGGGTGAAAATTTTCAAATTGAATAGTTGGAATTTTTTAAATTATAAAATACCTTCCAATTGATATTATTTACACTTTGGATAGCGATATACTGGTAAGAAGTCCTTTTTGATTTGAATTTAAAGTGTCAAAACGGTGACTCTCGTTTGCGCGGCCTTTATATTATTAACCGTATCCCTACAGTATTGCGCTGCTATTCATTGTATATAAATAACAACTACTGTCCATTTTTGAATACATCCACAAACAGGAAGGGCACACAGGAAACACAGGCCCTAGGGCGTGGTATTCTGTTCTTAGTAGTAAGTATCGTTAGGGTAAATGAAAGCGTATCTTATTTATGTATTATTAGGGTCATGATGAAAACGGAGAATAAAGTGACATCAATGAACAGACTGACATTAACTTTGTTTATTGAAACATCTTTTAAAACTTAAGTACTTTTAAAAATATATAGAATCGTCGGCGTCGGTAGCTTAGTGGTGGAGGAGCTGGTCTTATGATCTAGGTCCCGGGTTCGAATCCTGGCTACACTATCGACGTGACCACACTCCTAAAACAAGTCATTGAGCTTAGTTGGAGGGATTAAATGCAATATTAGTTCGGTTGCTAATATTCTTTACAAAAAACTAAAAACAATAATGAAGGATTATACTATTGCACACACAATGAGAAGCAGTGTATAATAATGTTGCCCCCTTTTGGTGATTTTTAAATTATAAATAAAACAAAAACATTTTTTGCAGCTGAATTATCTGCCTGTTTTGCATTAGGAATGTCATTTCGAAAACTATTCATCAATATTTGTATTTTTGTGAAGTAATAGGTATATCACGTTTAGGTAATGTTTGAAATAACTGTCAAAATAAGTCAATTTCAAACATTGAGCATTCTATTTCATCTAACCATACTATTATTTGATTACTCTATATTATTAAGTTTATCTTTGTCCGCGATAGACGCAAAAACTACTGAATGGATTTCGATGCGGTTTTTTTGTTTGACGGGGTTTGTAGGTTGGGTTCAACTTAAAATCTTACGTTTGATTGATTGCAATCGATTGAGTAAAACCAGAATTTATTTATGATTAGTAATATAGAGTTAAAGATGCACAGATGGGGCTTAGGTCGTGACAGCCACGCGGGCGGAGCTGCGGGCATAGGCTAGTTATATTATATAACTACTAACTTTTATAGATGGCTTTTGCATTAGAATTACTGCAATTTCGCCAATGTTAATTGAATATGGGAACACCCGCGAGCTATACTTGGACACCGGGGTCCCTACACCCGAAGGGGGTCATATCGATAGAAATAGCCCCGGGTCTGCCGGGGTGCGACGGATATGTATTGTGTTCGCTACTATTTTACCTCCGGCACCTAAAGACCCAAAAACAGCGTGCGTTTTAGTCGGTTCGAGTCTGACATAACATCTCTAATCGGCTCCGGTGGGATTAGTATCCGTGGGGATATCACGCACAACAAAAATGGTAGAAAAAAGACGACTAACTTATTGCTAATTGTTTAGGGGAGGGTTATTCCTTCAATAACATTAACTAATGTTTTCATTTAGGCATGAGTAGGTAGGTATATACGAAGATTTCTCCCTCTCAGCCCTTGCAGATATAAATCATCTTATCACCTTCACCATAAAGGTGTTACATAAATATTAAACACCGTTTCCTATTCAGATCGGACGATAAACAAATTATGATTGGTGCATTACATTAGTTACGTCATAATAATCTTTATGGTATATAACTTTAGGGGTGCTATTTGATTTACTCTTATTGGTTCTCTTGTGATAATGTGCTCTAAGGTGTAAACGATGCATTTTATTGTTGTTTTAAGTCGACGAGCAGTGTTTACGACAATTCAATTTTTGTTTGTAAATTTATTTATGCGTGTTCTTTATTATCGTTGTTACCGCGGTAAACTGGATTCTGAATAAACTTTTCTTCTTTGGAGAATGGAATTTATTATCTGTTTATTATTTTATATTATTGCTTATTCGTTATACTTGACGGCGTTTACGTCAAACTTCAGGTTGACAGGTGACAGTCGATGTCAACCTAGCGGAGCGTCATTGTCGATGGTGCTACGGGCGGCCATCTTGACACACATTGGATCGAGACAGCGCCCGCGCACCACGCTTTTGACGAATCGCTGTAAATTTCCATTATCACGCTACGTTATCATTTAATTTAGTTTATTTCGTGTTGTAGTGATCACTAACTACCTAATTCTATTGTGATTTCTGTGCGTATTGATTAAAATACGGTGATTGTAATCGGACGACATTCATTTCCACTCCCACACCCATCTACCACTTAATTCGAAGAAGATGAGTTCTGGTGAAGGCCACCCTGCCTTTTCATCAGAAGTGGGATACGATGGGGCCCAAGTTGAGGGCCAGCGGACCACAACGGATGCCGAGAAACTACTCACCCACATGGAAACGTTGTTATCTCGAGTTCTCGCGTCTCAGCAAACACCAACAGTGAACCCAAGTCATCCTACGCAATTGTTACCCTTCAACCCAGACGATCCAGAGACGGACGTGGATGGTTGGTGCAATATAACTGAAGCTATCGTTCAAAAAAGGAGTTTGGACGGAATAGATCTACTCATGGCTCTTACGAGTGCTTTAAAAGGACGAGCTGCATCTTGTATTACCAAATTAAACCTACACGAAATGACCTGGAGCGTGGTCAAGCAGTCTCTTTTAGCGATGTTTTCGAAACCTAAACTACATCAAGATTACTTTGATGACATTCTTCGGTTCCAAATCGGAGCAAAAGAAACAGCATCAGAATCCGCACTTCGCCTGTGGAACTTGATAGAACGAATTCCAAAGATTGTGATGCCCGAAGAAGCGGTGACTGGATTCGTGATTTCAGTACTTTGTCAAAAGGATAGCGTGATACGTCGCGAATTAATCGCTCACAATATCACCACTCGCTCCCAACTATTCCGAATACTTGGAGGTGTATCTCTCAAGCGTCGGTCGGATGGTGGAGAAATCAGCGAACCAGAGACCAAGCGCTATCGCCCCATTGAAAGGTTTTCAGGCAAATGTAACTTTTGTGGAATTATAGGTCATCGCATGGCAGAGTGTCGAAAACGTCGTGAAAACTCCGGACCCTCTCAAGACACCTCAAGTTCATCACGACCTTCGGATAACATACCTTCTGTAACCTGCTACACGTGTGGACAAAGGGGGCACGTGACAACTAACTGCCCCGATAAGAAGAACGGAAGCAAGGCTGCGGTCAAGGAGGTTCATCTTTGTGAGCACCGCCCTTCTAGGGGCACTTTGAAAACATCATCCGGTGAGCCTGTCCCTTTTTTATTCGATAGTGGATCGTCTTGTTCACTTTTAAAGGAAAGCTTTTGTGATAAGCTTTCGGGTACTGTGTGTAAAGATACTGTTTATCTTAGTGGTATCGGGGGCAATGACATTCAATGCACTACACAAATTCAGAGCGAGGTTAGAATCGATGACCGTTTAATAAGCTTGCTTTTCCATGTGGTTCCGGATTGTAATATATCAGATCCTATAATTATTGGTAGGGATATTTTAGATTTAGGACTATGCGTGAAAATTGATAATGATAACCTTGCCATATACACTAAAGAGCAATCTCATTTTTGTAGTAAGAATTTAGATACATTAGATATTAATCAGATTGACACAGACCTGCAGGGACATGATAAAGAAATGTTGATTTCGATTTTGAAGAAGTACACGAATCATTTTATCGAAGGTATACCTACCAAACGGGTTAGGACTGGGGTATGTGAGCTTAAATTAGTAGATCCGCAAAAAGTCGTTTATAGGTGTCCCGGTAGACGCGCCCCAACAGAAAAACAAATAATCAGCGAACAGGTCCAAAAATTATTAGATGCAGGAGTGATTCGGGAAAGTTCTTCCCCTTTTGCAAGCCCTGTTGTCCTTGTTAAAAAGAAGGACAATACGGACCGATTATGTGTAGATTATAGGGAGCTAAATTCTAATACCGTGCCCGAACGTTACCCTTTGCCCCGTATCGAGGAACAGATTGATCAGCTCAATGGAGCCAATTTCTTCTCCTCGTTAGATATGGCTGCTGGCTTCCACCAGATCCCTGTCCACCCCGACTCAGTGGAGAAGACAGCTTTCATCGCAAATGAGAGCCAATACGAATATCTTGCCATGCCATTTGGTTTACAGAATGCGCCTTCAGTTTTTCAGAGATGTATCACAAAAGCCATGAGTCATTTAAAAGATAAACCTTTAATTTATATGGACGATGTACTTTCCTATTCTGTGGACATCTCTGAGGGTCTCCAGCGCCTTGACGATGTGCTGGCCGCATTATCGGAGGCTGGCTTCTCATTAAACCTTAAAAAATGTAAATTCATGAAGCAAAAGATTGATTATCTGGGATATTCTGTGCAATCAGGTGTGATTAAACCAAATTCGCGTAAAATTCAAGCATTGGTAGAAGCTCCTGAACCGAAAACAGCTACGAATGTCCGGCAATTCCTTGGGTTAGCGTCTTATTTCCGGAAATTTATCCCCGACTTTACACGGATTGTGGGTCCCTTATATCCTCTTACAAAATTGAAAGGGCGAATTACTTGGACTTCTGAACATGAAAGAATACGCAAAAAGTTAATAGACGTTCTTACATCCGAACCCGTACTTACCATTTTTGACCCTGATCTACCTGTAGAGCTGCATACAGACGCTAGCTCGGACGGTTATGGAGCAATCCTCTTTCAAAAGAAAGACAACCTACCCCACGTTGTAGAATACTTTAGCCGTCGAACATCGGATGCAGAGTCTCGCTACCACTCTTATGAGCTGGAGACATTAGCAGTCGTCAGGGCTGTAGAACATTTCAGACACTATCTATATGGTAGGAGTTTTGTAGTTGTTACAGACTGCAATTCATTAAAGGCGTCGAAGTCTAAGAAGGACTTAACTCCCCGTGTATATCGCTGGTGGGCATATCTGCAGGCTTACGACTTCGATATTGTTTACCGCGAAGGCAGTAGAATGGAACACGCTGACTTTTTGTCTCGAAATCCTTTACCAAATTCCGATACAGTTAGTCCCTTAGAATCTGAAAAGATGAAAACTAAATCCGTTCAATTTATTGAACTCCACCAGGGCTGGTTATCAGTGGAACAGAAAAGGGATGCAGAAATCCAAGATCTTATCACAAAATACCACAATAACAGTTTTCCCGAAAGTGTAGGGCAGACATATGATATCAGAGAAGGCATCCTCTATAGGAAAATTGTCCGCAATAAAGTGGTCTCCTGGTTGCCAGTAGTTCCGCGATCTCTTATTTGGACACTCATAAATCATGTCCATAATGAATTGCAGCATCTAGGTAGGGATAAAACCTTAGACAAGCTATATGAGAAGTATTGGTTTCCGGATATGTCTAAATGTGTTCGAAAATTCATAGATTCGTGCATTGTCTGCAAGGCTTCCAAAGGTCCGTCGGGAGCTCAGCCCGTTCAGCTGCATCCGATTCCGAAAGTGTCTGTGCCTTGGCACACAATTCATATAGACTTCACGGGAAAGCTTAGCGGGAAGAGCGACCGAAAGGAGTATTGCTCAGTTATCATTGACGGTTTCACGAAGTACGTTTTACTCGAACATACCTTGTCTGTTGATGCGAAGAGTGCGATATGTGCTCTGCAAAAGGCAGTTAACCTTTTTGGAGCACCAAAAAGAATCATCTCAGACCAAGGCCGTTGTTATATCAGTTCTGACTTTAAAACTTTTTGTGACGAGCATAAAATAGAACTTCACTTCATCGCGACGGGTTCAAGTAGAGCGAATGGCCAAGTCGAACGAGTGATGCGTACATTAAAAAGCCTTTTAACTATAGTCGAAAATGATCCTAACAAAACATGGCGCGACGAATTAGGAAACATTCAGCTTGCACTAAATAGTACAAAATCTAGTGTAACTAAGTATTCCCCATCAGAGCTTATGTTCGGGATCCGTTCTGAATCGCTGGGTATGTCCAAAATTAACAGTAATGATAAAGATAATGAGGTTCGCTTGGATCTTGATTCAATTAGAGAAGATGCGTCAGCAAACATTCAAAAAACTGCAGAATCCGAAACTGTTAGGTTTAACCGTGGTCGCGCAAAAATTACACCATTTTCTAAAGGAGATTACGTGTTTATCAAAAACTGTGAGCGGAATCAGACAAAACTTGATAGGAAATTTAGGGGTCCATTCGTGATTACAGAAGTTCTAAATAATGATCGCTATGAACTTAAAAGCGTAGTAGGTGCTTCCTGTCGAACTCTCAAATATTCCCACGAAAATTTGCGCGCAGTACCCCGGGGACATGACGGATTACTCGAAATCGCGTCTAGTCTTTTAAATGAAACTGAGGCCGAGACGGCGTCTGATGATGTAGACAATACTTGGTGCTCAAACAATGACAACGAGCCATTAGACCGTCTCGATACTTTGACCGTATGCTCAGACACTGCTTCCGCTGACTCGCGCACTGTCACAGGGAATTCAGACACCCTGAGCGCACACTCAGATCCAGAAACATGGGAAGTCCTACATGAAGTTGAAGTACACGCGGAGCAAGACAATTCACTATTATAGGTATAGTAAAACTATCGTTATAGGTACTTTAACATACAAGTGTGATAATTCTACAAATGGTTGATCCTGGGCGGAGAAGTGTCGTCCTTACTATTCCAGAGTGATTAGTTAGAGGGCACACTTCACTTGTCTCAGAAGGTAGACGAAATGTGTCGTCCGAGTCATACCCGCGTGTCGGGTTGGCTTGTCACAGTGAGTAGACGAAACGTGTCGTCCGAGTCATACCTGCCGGTTGGGTTGGCTTGTCTGAGCATCATCTGACGAAACTTGTCGTCCAAGTCAGGTCCCTCGAGAGGGCTGACTTGTCCTGGATGACTGCTTATTATTAGTGAGATGTCGTCCGGGTCACATTGTGGTCTGTCTAGACGTTAACAAAGATGATTTTAGTATTGGTGCACTGATGAAAATGATTAAGTCAGGATGAGCGAACGGACTGTGCAGTTATCCTAATTTGTTGCAGATAAATCGCCCGAGGACGGTCGTGTGTCAGTCCGGCCGTGACGGCGTTTACGTCAAACTTCAGGTTGACAGGTGACAGTCGATGTCAACCTAGCGGAGCGTCATTGTCGATGGTGCTACGGGCGGCCATCTTGACACACATTGGATCGAGACAGCGCCCGCGCACCACGCTTTTGACGAATCGCTGTAAATTTCCATTATCACGCTACGTTATCATTTAATTTAGTTTATTTCGTGTTGTAGTGATCACTAACTACCTAATTCTATTGTGATTTCTGTGCGTATTGATTAAAATACGGTGATTGTAATCGGACGACATTCATTTCCACTCCCACACCCATCTACCACTTAATTCGAAGAAGATGAGTTCTGGTGAAGGCCACCCTGCCTTTTCATACTCATGATATCGCTAAGTTGTCTACGGTAATGTTTGAAATATCTTAAGTTGTATTCGCTTCTACCGTCTTTATTGTAATTAATACTAAATTTATTTTCAATTGTTTTATCCTATCAGCCCAGTAGTTACTGTGTGTAGGTTATGCCAAAGGGTACTTCACCCTCGGTTACTGATAAGCAAGGTTAAATAGAATGAAAAGGATGACAGCCATGCGATATTGGTTGGTTCGAGTCGTACATAATCACCCTTGCTGACTTGGATATTTCCACAACGGAAAAAAAACTCTTACTGAAATTTTCCATGTACTACGTGTTTTTTTTAAAGAAAATCAAGAAATACATACTAAAGAAGCTGGAAGTAATTAAAGCAGTAATTTCCTTATAATCAACAACAGGGCAGAGGACTCTTGACTGATACTTGATAGCTTTTGTCAGTAATTAAATATTGTGTAGGATGTTGTGAACTTTTGTCAGCCCCCTAACGTTACTAAATGTCTGTACATACTCGAACCCCAGTCTACTAATCAACAAAGTAGACTTGAATGATGTGACAAGGACATTTCAGTTGTTAAGTACTTTCGAATTTATTACTAAGCAAGGTAGACTTAATCAATACCTTCCATGATGAGAATAAGGTCGCTGTTCATTCCATCTTAAATACACATAAAAAATACAAAAATATATCAGTAAAAAGGCTCGGATCTGATCTGAGAAACTACAATGAAAAAAACAGCTAAGCGCCAACACCAGGAGGAAACCTATAACCGTAAAAAGGCATACTTTAGGATAGATGCTTATTTTTAAAGATGCCTGGCTTGAGCAAAGTGCAGACTCCTAACATGTATTAGGTATGTGACTTTTCTACCATAACCATTACCATTACCAATCTTAGTATATTACCATAACCAAGTAATCCGCGGTAGCCTAGTGATATGGGTAATGGACTGCTGAGACGAGGTCACGGGTTCGATCCCAGGTTATTCCATGGCACACATCAATGAGTTTTCGATGCTTTTCGAAGTTATGTGTGTATTTATCGCAGGTTTATAAGTACCCGGTTAATAGCAGTAGGCTCGCATTGGGACCTAAAACATAAACTGGCGAAATGTCTCTCTCGAAAGCACCTCTGCCTACTCCTTCGGGGATATAGGCGTGAGTTTATGTTATGTTATGTCATAACCTAGTATATAACCAAGGGTAGTATTTATAAATATATACTTATTATTTTTTTTTTGCATTCGTTCATATTTTAGTCTTAAGGAATAACTTCATCATTCTCTGAGCCTATTCCCTACTCAATTGGGGTCGGTTTTCTAGTCTCCTAGTCGGGATAACTTTATAATTTAAGAATAATTCTACTTACTTACAATTGAAGTAAAAAGATGCAATCTATCTTATGTCTTATGTCATTAAAAACTAACGATTGATGACGAATTTTTCGAATGCATAAAGTACCCGTAAATGTGTTTTTAAGTTGTATTTCTAGGACAATCTCTCTAGGACAATAATAAACAGATAATATTCATTCACACAAATATTTGCACTGAGCGAGATTTCATTTATAAACAACTATTCCTTGATTAATCAATGAAATCAGATGACATCATTGTGATTACTACCAATCTGTAATAGCTATTAGATCTCCTCAATTTGTATTTCCTCCGCCAACAAAATGAACTCCCTAGCGAATTCCAATCTTAGATCCAGAAATAGGTTGTAATTGTAAGTGATGGTGTCAGGGGCGATAGTCGTCAGCGTCAGCAATAATTAGGCACAGTACAACGCTGAATGAGATGGTCGGATCGCGTGTCGACGGCAACGGTAAAACGCGGACGGCAATAAAGGTCTTTCACATGAAAAGGAATTCATAGCAACGATTTTCAATTATTAACTTTTAAACTTTCGCGTTCCATGATTATGATAATAAATGTAACCGGGAATTAACGCGATCATGGTATAGGTATATACATACCTTTTGCCTGACGTTTCGACCAGGTTACACCGGCCGTGGTCACAGGCTGACTGGCTCAGCTGCGCACGCCCTCCGTCGTCGAGTCCGTGAGGTAGCCGGTTGTTCACCTACCCGCACATTTTCGACATTTTATAGATTATTTCTTCGCCAGTGATAAAAAACTTGCTACCTCGCTTTTCTGCGCCGTCGGATAGACACCGAGCCGTTTGCTTAGAGAATAGGGACCCTGTGAGTGTGGTATGCCGTCACATACAAAAGGTATGTATATACCTATACCATGATTTTCAATTATCTGTTAAAGGAGTAAATTAAGCACAGTTCTTACAAAATCGATCTTAATTTTAATATGGCTAGTACAAACTGTTTAGATTAAACTAGAAATTATGTTTTTGTTTTTTATTTAGGGCATATCAATTTGGCTTCACTTGGATCGTAAGCTGAAGGTTAAGTCACAGGCAAGAGGGTCACCATTACAAACACGCACAGAGTTAGAATATGCGCCACCTTTCTAACACTCAGCTGGACGGTCTCATCAGATGCTTTTCCATGCCCCGCTTAAAGGACTGTAGGAAGAAGGGAATACGTGGTTGGTAAGGAATTCCAAGACTTAATAGTGCGGCAGAGGAAAGACTCATCGAATCACCGAATATTCTGCATCATATGCGGATGACATCTAAGTACTGCTCGCGTTGTCCTGTGCAGGTAAAGATACACTGGGATTAATTAGACCAGCTCAGAACATTCACCTTTATTCATTAAAGTAGGTAAATTAATTTCCAATAAATATATATCTTCTTTCAGTGACAGCCTCTGTGGTGTGGCGGTAGAAAATGCGACTGTTACACACGGGTTCGATTACCGCTTAGTGTAAGTATTCGTATGCATGAATATGGTTATTTGCACTAATCTCCTCGTGCGTATGAACACTTTAAGTCATCGGTCCAGTTGTCATATTACATCTACAACAATCCTTACGGGTAGTTAGAGTCCTAAAAAGTCCAATAACTGGTCTATTCTCTGATATTGCCAATACTCGTAGGTTGTGGAGGAGAGATGACAGTAGTATAGTGTACGTACGTACAACATTGCATAAACATTCCTTATTAACCACAATAGATACAAAATATAAGTTCGCACGACTTACAATTTGTATTGTGAAACACCTTTATACTAGTGTCGGTTCATAATAACGGGTATTATTGGTAGTTCTGGAAATTACTATACAAGTGTAATGTACACGCCTCGTAAATGTTTTGTGATTTTCGGCTAACATCTATAGCATTTTTCATTTTTTTATTAGACTCCCTAATCCCTACTTATGGATTCTGAACTCTATTTTTAATTGTATAACAGTTTTTTTGAATCACTTTATTTACTTTCATTAAATTAGTTTCCATTTGTTAGTTGTCAGTGAAAAATTTACTTAATGGCACATTAATTCATCATCATCATCATTTCAGCCACAAGACGTCCACTGCTGAACATAGGCCTCCCCCATCGACCTCCAATCCGACCGGTTGGAGGCGGTCTGCATCCAATGGGTACCCGCGACTTTGACTATGTCGACACATTAATTCAATTAAACTATATTCTTCAACAATTTCTTGAATACACATAATATAGGTAGGTACGTACCAATAGTTTCACTACTAAGAATGAAGAAGATGTATCAAATTTAAAAAAAAAATGAAAGGTACCACACAAACCATATTATTATTATACAGGACAACGCGCGTTGGGCTCAGATGTAACTTCATGTGGTAAAAACAATCCTGTAAAGACTAAATTGTTGGACGGCTCTTTTCTTCATCGCACTATTAAGACCAGGAATTCTTTACCTGCATACGTGTTTCCTTCTTCCTCCAGTCATGGCTCCTTTTAAACGGGTCGTGAAAAACAAACTATCGACGCCGTCAATATAGGGACCGCCGTTCTAGAGACAGTATTTGTAACGGTGGTCACTTTGCTTTGGATTACACTCTTGCTTACCATCAAGCTCAGACAATTTGTCAATTGATAAAATATAATGAAAAATAAAAGAAAGATTCGAAAGATAAAATACTGATGTAGTTGATGTTTAAAAATTTGCCTCATAAGATAAATAAAATTGTTATTTTCTCTTGTCAACTCAGTTTTGCACAGCGTGTTGAACTTTCAAAAGACACTTTATCATCGCGTCAATATATAATTAATTTTTAATAAAGCTTCACGGGAGAGAGATCCATTAGTCTTAGTTAAAACTGTGATATACTGTACTAACACGCGAGGTAAGTATTCAACGTTAAAAAAGTACTGTTTTATTATATTTTTGATGGCAGACTTGATGGATTGTATATGAAATAAAACTATCTGATTATCGCTACTCCGCCTTCGTGATGTCAGTTATTGCGACATTGGATCATAATATTCAGTTCTCCTTAAATAATTGCAAATAATGGCCATGACCTTTAGGAAGTCTAATCAAAATACGTGCTGTACTTTTTGCGTCTATTATGAACTAACCTACTCGTATAAGAAATCCAAGAAGAAATGTAAGAAAAAAGTACAACAAATATTTACCTTATTGCTTCATAATCTTGCAAATGGCAAACTAAGGTATATGCAATGAAATAGATCCAGAAAACTGTGCGGTAAAGTGTGCATCATTTTAAATTCACCTCGCTAGATGGTAAGTTGAAGGCTAAGTCTCGGCTTGACGGCCTCATCAGATGCCTTTGCGCGCCCCGTTTAAAGGTCCCGGGACTACAGGCAGAAGAATACATATGTATATTTATTATGAAAATGAAAAATAATAAAAAGAAACAAGTAAATCCTTCCTTCTATTCCGAAGAATGAATGAAATATAATAGAAATGAAAAAGCATGATTAATTAATTCATTTCTATTATAATAAATAACTTTAAACTATGTCTTTTTTTTTTATACTACGTAGGTGGCAGACAAGCACACGGCCTACCTGATGGAAAGCGGCTACCGTGGCCTATGAACGTGTGCAACACTAAGGGTGTCACACACGTGCTGCCCACCCTGAAGGGAAAGGGGGAGAGCTGGGAAGGGGTGGGGAGGCTAGGAAGGGGAGGGGAAGGAGGGGTATAGTGAGCTCTGGCTACCCTACTTTCCGGCGGGAACACAACACGATGGTTATTATGACCGCGGTCTTCTATAGGGCGGAGGTACTTCCCCAGTTGGACAGCTCATTTCGGACGGGAGATACCGTCGTGTCCTAC
Source organism: Pelosia muscerda (assembly GCA_963691645.1). Classification (NCBI taxonomy): domain Eukaryota; kingdom Metazoa; phylum Arthropoda; class Insecta; order Lepidoptera; family Erebidae; genus Pelosia; species Pelosia muscerda. The sequence continues at coordinate 558,643 of OY829114.1, read as the reverse complement.
CTCCGTACGTCTTTGAGATATCTAAGTTACAAATGGTGACAAAGGCTTCGATTCCAAGTTGAAGGTGCTAAATCAAAAAATAAGGTAGCCAAGACTAGTCTGAACTGTTTATGTTTATGTTATAGCATAGTTTTGATTATCTTCAAAGTGTGGACACAGCTAGCTTACAATTTTATAATGTATAAATATTTATATATTCATTTACTAATTGAAATTTACTATACTAGAAGCAATATTTGTGCTCGGTCACTACGCGCTCCTACCAAAATCGCAGGCACACGGCGAAAATCATGTGGTGATTAACTACAAATCGTTGATTCATTTATTATTTCTAATATATAACTCCACCGCAAAATAATATTTATCTGATGAGTAGTAACCGAACAATACGTAAATAATTATACATATTGTATAATTTAAACGATGATTTATACAAATAAATGGCTACAGTCCAATTGATTACAGCCATCAAATAAATATAAAGCAATAATCCTTCACTGGGAAACATTTATTCGTTTGTTCATAGATGTATAAAATAAAGATAAACAAATTCAACTGTTTTATTTTTAGCTTAAACACAAAATTAAATCCATTTCCATTATGATTACGTTTATATTTTTTACTCGTAAAAAGTTACAACTTTCCCGTTTGGCATTCTGTCGTTGGTTACAATTTAGGGTTGCGAAGCCACGGCATCCGGCGTCGGCTTTTGAGTTTTTTATTTGAAGCTCCTGCCTCCCACTGGAGGGGAGAATTCCATCGGATTTTTGAGTTTCGTAGTTAGTGCAGGTATTACATGAAGAGGTTTACAAATTTGTCTGCCAGTAGAGTACTATATCTCGCTTTAAATTTAATGTGTTATGATGAGTACATACGTTATATTTTTTTGAAGAAAGCTTCCTTTTTATTTTTTGGATGTTAATGTTATGTTTAAATTATCTTTTCGTCTCTGTGGTCCAGTAGTCTCGAATTCAGTACCGGGTAAAATTTAGTGTGTTTTAGGGGTAACATTGTAATGAGTATGAAACAAACAGGTGTATTCTTAACCTGGGGCTAACCTCCACTGAAATGTAATATTATTTCAATCTTACTTCACTTCCATAGAGAAAAGGATACTCAGGACATTAGTGTTATATGATTATAACGGATCAAACAGTATCTTTTGCTGTAGTGGAAACAATTATTTATTTTATTTGTTAGAAATATTACTAGTCTTACAAGACACAACACACAAATATCTCTGGACGACAACGGTAGTAAAAGTAAGGTAAAACTTTTAACAGATGATGGTAAGGTCTCTGATCCGACAACATAATCGGGTAGTTGATTGGCATGAGCAAACCAGATAATTTTAGTTCTAATATAACGCAGCAAACCCATAAGATAACTTCCACAAAAGGGCTATTTTTTTTAGACGTTACAAGAGCGGAGTACGACCACATGCAGTACCTAGCAGTGTAGAAAGTAGCGTACTTATCATACATAAACAAAACCTTACGTATTATGATCCTCGATACAAGTTCACCAATTTCTCAAGTGATATTTGTTATAAACTCCAGTACGTTTGCTTATCATTCCAATAGTTGCGCCTTCCTAAACACACATCGTTTCAATCTGTATGTAAATACAATGTTTATCGGTAGATAATCTGTTTGTTCACGCACGCTATCCAATATGCAACTCTGATATGTAGACGATTGGCGTGGGCGTCATGGGGTGTGAGGTTGTGATATCAGTGTTAAGATAAACAAATATAAGGAAACTAAAGCAGATTTTCACGTTCGGTAAACAGGCAAAAATCGAATTTGACCGGGACTCTGAAAGCTTTTTTTAATCTACTGTCTGATGTTCGCGGCTTTGCTTCGATGGAATTTTGATCCCGTTCCCGCAACCGATAGGCACATTTTTATGGGATAAAAACTATGTATTATTCCAGGTTCTAATTTATACCTATATCACATTTCAGCCAGATCCATTCAGTCGTTAGAGAGTGAAATAGGGTATAAATGGTTACTGATAACCATTGAGACATTTCTAAATTTTGAAGCCCTTGTAATTTGTAAGAGTAAAAGAAGATGCTAATGTAAAACATTTTACTTGGTAAGTAATAAACTCTTTTAATACCGACATCAAAGGGGCCCTGACGTTCAATATGTCTCGTTTATACTGCAAAGTTACAAGTACTATCAGACAATCAAATAGGATTGCACAATGCACAATAAAAAGAAAAATAGAATACTGAAATCGTAATTTTTAAAATAAGTAAAGAAGGTTACACCATTTTTCAAGTGATAAGTCATTTTGTGAACGAAATAGTGTACTCATCCAATCGTTAATAACAAAGTTGTTATTTGACTACAAACTGCGATATTTAACGCACAAAATTATTGTACTTTTTTATAATAATAATAATAATAACATGTCTTTATTGTACACCAAGAAAAGAATAGTAACACAGATAAATGTTTGCACATGGTAAATACAATTGGCGGCCTTATCGCTCTGCGGCAATCTCTTACAGGCAACCTTAGGATGGAGAGAAATAGCAGTGGAAATGCGTTTCTGGGCAGTTTGGTGTGCAACATCATTATTATCACAATATAATATGAAGAAAATAATAATAATACATAAATCAAACAACATACAATAGCACAACAACACAATAATATGCAATGTATACATATACATACATAGACATACAATATTACAACATAACTACATACATAATACAATTTTTATTTCTGTCAGAGAGACAAATAGTACTCCTTGACCAGCCTTTTGAACACAGGCAAGGACTGAGCACGCCTAATCGTCACTGGCAGAGCATTCCACAACCGAGCTGCTTGAACTGAAAAGGACTTGTCAGCAAAGTTGGTGCAATGACTTGGCATTTTCAATCTCAGATTCTCCGATGATCTCAAAACCCTAGAGTGCGTGTTGTGTAGGAATTCAAACCGTTGCTTAAGATAAGTAGGAGTTTGTGGATTAAATAGAATATTGTATAGCAAGGAAAGAATATGAGCATTCCGGCGAAAGCGTATAGGTAACCACTTGAGCTTTTGTCGAAATTCAGAAATATGGTCATATTTGCGTAGGCCAAATATGAAACGTATAAATAGATTTTGGAGTCTCTCAAGTTTGTTAAGTTGGTCTTCAGTGAGATCTAGATAGCTGGCATCAGCATAGTCGAGGATAGGGAAGAGAAGAGTCTGTACAAGCGCAATCTTCGTGGCAATGGGTAGAAAGTTTTGGAGCCTACGCAGAGACCCCGATGCAGCAAAAATTTTGCGTCTCAGCTCCTGCATCTGTGGACCCCAAGATAGACAATTATCCATCAATATCCCCAGGTTTTTAACCCTGTCACTGAAAGGAACACTTACTCCATTAAATATTACTTGTGGGAGAAGTGAACTATTTATCTTGTTCATCATCCTGGAGCTACCGACAAGAATGACCTGCGTCTTACAGGTGTTAACCTCGAGACCGTATGAGGCGCTCCAGGTGCATATTACTGCGAGGTCAGCATTAATGATGTCAACAGCTTCCTTTAGCTGGTCCGGTGGGGCCCGAGAATATATCTGTAGATCATCTGCATAGAGATGGTAGGATGAAGATAGTTCGTTGGTAATTGAGTTTATGAAAACTGAGAAGAGTAAGGGAGACAGAACACCGCCCTGCGGTACGCCAGCAGTCGTTGCACACCAAGAGGAAGTAGCTTCCTTGATACAGACACGCTGTCGGCGACCATACAGGTAACTATGAAACCAGTCAACCACAGTTGGAGATATGTTAAGAGAGCTCAATATGCCAAGCAGAATGTCAAAATCAACGGTATTGAAGGCATTACTGAAGTCCAACAGAGTTAGTACTGTCAGTTCACCTTCTTCCATACCCGATCTGATATCTTCCGTAATATGAACCAGTGTAGTAGTAGTGCTGTGGCCAGGACGAAATCCAGACTGTAGAGGATTTAATAATGAGTTTTTGGAGAGGAAAGTATGAAGTTGCGTGTGAACAAGTCGTTCAAGGACCTTAGAGAGAAAGGGTAGGATGGAAATAGGACGATACTCAGAGAAAGAGGAAGGATTTTTCTTTTTAGGTATGGGGATTATTTGGGCATCTTTCCAAGCGGTAGGAAATGCATTGCTGGTTATGGAGTAATTCAGGATATGGCAGATGACAGGAAGGATTTCGTCGATTATAGGGTGGATCATATTACGGCTGACACAGTCGCTTCCCACCGCGTTGGACGTTATTGACATGATACTCTTCTTAACATCACAAGCCGAGAATTGACTAAAGAAAAATGGAGAACAGTTGGGAGTCGAGACAGATGAAAGATGCTGTAATGTATTTTGTTTCGTCATTATATTTAATTTTGACGACGATGAGAAATGTTGATTAAGTGAGTCTAGATTTATGTGGCCAGGGACTGAGTCTTCACGAGATTTGCCGACTCCCAATGTCTTAAGAAATTTCCAGACTTTTGCCGGATCTCCGTTTTCTACAGAGGCATGGATATATCGGCGTTGTGCATTCCTACACATTCTATTGCAGTGATTTCTGATGGCTACATATTTATCGCGGTTTAAATCCGAAGGACACCTCTTATATTTCGACTTGGCCGCCGCTTTTTTTGTTATGAGAGATTTAATTTCAGTAGTGAGCCAAGGCGATGGGAGGTGTTTCACTCTTATTCTACGAACCGGAGCATGTACATCATATAGCTGAGTAAGATTCGATGTAAATAGTGCAACTTTCTCATCAACACACTCAGAATTGTATAGTGGACCCCAATCCAAGTTATCGGCATCCCTGCGCAGGCTGCCAAGGTTCATACCACTGAAGTTGCGCTGCAGAAGAACCTTAGACTTTAGTTTAGGTGGGCGTAGTTGATATGATAGAAATAGGAGGTCATGGTAAGAAAACTCATCAGCAGTATACTGACCATGCTTAGCTACACGATTTAGAGAGGAAACAATTATGAGATCTAGCAGAGAAGGGGCAAGATGAGGAGCATGATGAGTTGTGTCGGAAGGAAGGATAGATAGATTGCAAGATTGAACGATGGACCGAAGAGTAGACGAGCGAGAGTCGTTCCTATTGAGGCAGGTGTTGAAATCGCCCATGATTATGCTTTGACCGTACGCAGGCACGAAGGTATCTAGAAGAAGTTCAAAAGAGGAAAAGTAATTTATGTTAGAAGAAGGACAATAAAAAACACCAAGTAAAAGTTTACTGTGCAGGAGTTCAACTTCCAGAAAAATATGTTCACCTGCCTGCGGTGGCTGTGGTGACGTACTTAAAACAGAATATCGTATTTGTGTGCGGAGGTATATTGCTACACCACCAGCACGACGTTCAACACGATCGTTTCTAATGAGTTGAAATCCTGGTAGGGTATAAGGTAAAGAGGGTAAACATGGCTTGAGCCATGATTCGGAAACCAGAATTGCATGTATATGCGCACAGTCAAAGCTTGCCAGCATATCAGGGAAATGAGCCGGAATGCTTTGTGCATTAATATGAACAACATTAAAGTTATTGGGAACATCAGAGAATTGGGACGAAAGAGACTCAGCAAGAGAGGGTACACTCTGGTAGCTAATATTACTACAAGCAGAGACATACTCGTCATTATCACTATTGTAGTCTGAGTAAGGCATTCGCAGTTTCTACAATTAATAATACCTAATTCAGGTTTATGATACTGTATGATACTATTTATCTCCATCTGCCGGTGGCATGTGACGAATCACAACACAATGTAAATTAGGGTAATTCGCAAGGAAGAAACAGCAACAATCCAAGCACATGTAATATGACGCTTTCAGTCCAGGCACACACCGTCTGCTTAATTGTTTACACTAGTGTACAACAGTCCGTGCACAGATCACGATATGCTGCAAGTATTGTGAGATGCATTTGAGAATGGAACGTGACCATACGTAAATAAGTAGCTGTCAATGTCAATGTCTGTCAAGTGTCAAGTCATTGTTTTGAATTTGTTTTGATAAAAAATATATGTTCAAATTATTTTGCTAATACGGGTACACTGTTATAATAAGCAGATTAATGATAAATACCTTCTTGTAGTCGGCAATTAAGTTAGTGGAGCATTTATAGAATAGGAGGTATTTTGTGTAAACAAAGTTGTGCCTGGACCGAAAGCTTACATGGAACAATGCGACATGCAACCTCACTTTCTGATCGTCCCTGCACGTCTAGGTTTAGAGGCGGCTGCTTTCGGGGCGACAGTGGGGCCAGACTCCGACGGCTGCGATGGAATATCCGGGATCTTATTTAATTCTGCGAGTGTTGTCACGCGATGCCTCACGTCCCCAGCACCGAGAACATATACGCTGCCGTCCCTGGTCCAGCTCCTAGCGATGCCAAAGCGTTCACGGGCCGCAACGAACACATCATGTCTGGACTTAGTCAGGAACTCCGACATTGTGATTCCCGAACCCTTGAGCTTTGTTTTGCTGAACCAGAGTTTGTCGCGCATGACATGGTCCCGCAGCTTGAACAGCAGAGGTCTAGGCTTCTTAGCTGATGTAGCCCGTCCCATCCTTTGGCAACGTTGAATGCAGTCAACGGGAAAGTCTGACATACCGAGCTGCCGCTTGATGATGTTGCTTACTACAAGGGTGGGGTCCTCTTCCTTTCCTTCTTCAACACCATGGACCAGAAGGATTTTGCGGCGTCTGTGCATCTCAATGCCATCGACAGTACGAGCCATGGCATCCATCTGCTGCTGCAGCATTATAAGTGCCTGTGTGACGAAGGTTCTGTACTCACAAAATTCAGCCGCCAGACTGGATACAGAAATTGGCTCACTTGATGCCTTTAATTTAGCCTCGAATTCTTCCATCTTCCTGTGAATGCTGCTGCTCAACATGTCCATTGTAGCTTGCATGGGGTGCATGTTTGAAACTTCGGAACAGTTTGGTGAAGTTTTGTGTTTCAGTGAAGGATTAATGTGAAGAATATTATTGCTCCCGGCAGGTAGACACTTTATCTACTATTTGATAACATAGAATAAATTTAAAATATAATGTATATAATTAATTATTAAAATTTAAATGGAGCAACTATTTTCCCAACTTGATTTCTCAACTACCCGCCTGTTTTTTTTTTTTTTATCTCAGATTTACGTAAAGCTTTTGCGCTCTAGATGATAAATCGTAAAGATTTAGTAGCCTCAGCACAGAAATTAAATTACTATCTTGATAAATCCCAAAGCTCCTTTTAAAGTCAAGTTTTTAAGCTTTGTCATTCATAGCGTTATTATACTCAAAGATATTTTTGAACAAAAATATTTTTATCATAAAATACTAGACGACACCGGCAGAGGGCTTTCTACCCGATGAAATAGAATACCTAGGGCCAGCTCCACCACCTACCGTGTATATATACGAATATTTATGACAATGCCTTTAAACAGTTTAGAAGCCAATTGAAAAATACTCACATAATTTCATATAAATCTGTTCAGCCGTTTTAGAGGAGATAGGTGATATACACATGTACAGAAGAATTATATATAAAAAGAACTATGACATCAGCTAAGTCATAATGGGTAGAATGTCATTGACAAAAATATTGAACAATAGCGGTGTACCTCAGCAGACCCAAATTCGACCCCTGAGGTACACCAGAGGTTATCTTAGATATATTAGATTCATAACCATTAGCCACGACATAAAGGGACCTTTCAGTCAGATAAGACTTTAACCAATAAAGGAAAGGCTCAGTAAAACCATATGGAGATAAAGTTTCGTATGTGGTCCATGTGGGATCTTTCCTGAAGCTTTACTTAGATATAAATGAAGATAGTCTTTATATAACTTGCAATATATTTTCTACAACATCTAATTACTTGTTAAAGAATAATTCATCAGTGTAATTACTGACGTGTACTATTAAAATGTAGTACCTATCTTGTAGACATAGCAGCAAATACTTCTGAATCTCGTGATTTATGCCACTAAAAGGTACTAAATTTGCTAATTGATTTATCAGTAATAAAGTAAATGAAAATATAAAAAGCTGCTGAGTGTAACTAGTTTGAAATTAAACAGAAATATAAATATATTTAATGTACAACACTACAGACGTGGTAGAAAAGTACAAAAATACGGTATTTTCAGGCAAATTCCTATTGTTTATTACAACCTGATGTATTAAATGTAAATAAAATTTTGTCCATCGGATAATATTTATTTTCTTACGCTTAAGTTTTCTGAGACCTTTCCGGCTTACCAAAATAATCCAGAATGGTCTCAGATAATCCTTGGTAGCATTGAATGGTCCTTTTTCTTTGAAATTATCTAACAATGTGTTCGGCATATTGATATTTGAAGGTTTATTTTTTAATTTGATAGGGCTATAAATACATAATGAACCATTACCTACCATTTTGTATTATCTACCAAGCGTTTGTCCTGGTCTTGTTTAGAAGTCGTTCGCTTGCCGACTTTTGTCCTCTCCTCCACTGCTTCCATGGTCTTGGATAAAGTAGGGCATAGTTAAGAGCAAGAGTGTATTTATACAATATAAAACAATACATTTTCTACGTCGGTTTTCAGAACGATATCTAGATCTCAAGTAAGTATAAATATACAAATATACAATGCGGATAAATATATTTAGGGATATCTATTTTGTAGATAAATACATATTTTTATTCATACCAACCTATGTTATTATTATATACTAAGATTTGCATCTACTTTATCACTAGGTACGCTACATATCAATATATTTTTTGCAAACTAATACCTACACCTTCAAAACGATGTGATTAACATTAGTAACTAACTATATTGATTGTCTGCTTCAAGCAAATCAATTAAGAAACTGCCGCCTGTTATATATGGGGTGTTAGTTTCTGTATATAACTGGCACCAATGACGCGAAATTCAACTACAAGAAAAAAAGTCAGTAAACTTCAATACAGGAAATGTTGGTGCTGTTTATTAAATAAAGTTATGTATATCAAAACAACACACTTATTATCTCAATTCTGCCTTCGTACTTCGTACATGGAAAGTTCATCTAACCAAAAGTCCTGTTATTTCAAATTTCTTTTACTGAATAAAGTTTTATCAAAAAATAGACAATACACGGCCTCCGTGCTAAAATTGTTCACCTCAAGCTTTGAACCGTGAATATTATTCTGCTATATTTTTTTAATACACTTGGTCCAGGAATTGACAGCACCCCGCTAAAAATTAAAAACTGAGGTGCAGTCCAGAAGATAAATGGACCACTATTTCAGATGCTATTGACGTCAAAATGGTGGTATTTAACTTAACGACCTTGATAGATGCTTTTTCACGTAGCACTTAAAGAACCCGGGGACTGTAAGAAGTGAACACGTGTGCGGGGAAGAACATTCCAGCTCTTTGCGGCAGAGGAAAGAGGCCTCAAATCGTATACCAGCTCAATTTATTCTGGGCAGGAAAGGATTAGGTGGAATCAGTTTAAAGAGCACTTCAGATCACTCACCGTGGTAGAGATGGCAGAAAAGAGCCTGAGAGGTAAAGGCTTTAAGCAACAGCGGAGTTTTCAAGGTGTATGATACGAGCTGCACATCGCAGCAATTTGTCGAGATTCTCCAACAGGTATTGAACTGAGCCACCTCAGAGATGATTGTAGTATTCTACACAAGAGCGAATTTGTGTCTTGTACAAGAGATAAAAAAATCTTCGATCACTAAGAAGCCTGAGTCTAATATTATAAGTAAATTGAAATATAGGAATCACTCTGTAGCTTGAAAAAGGAAACACGTATTGAGGTTTGTTCTTCGCACTTGTGGAATATTGTACATACGAAATAATATCTCCTCGGGTGAGAAGTCTACTTACTTGCTTTCATTTCTGGCCTTCATTTGTCTGACAATTAGTGATATCTTGCTATTATTATCACTGTTGTTGGTAAACCGTGGGTGAGTGGTGGTTTTGCCTCCCTCTGCCACTATATTTTATTTATTTATATCTAAATAACATTTAACATGAAAGGGAATAACGAGAGGAACGTAACTCACACTTCCTTATCTGCCATATATTATAACAACAAAACCGCGAATGAAAATCACATTCCACGAAATATCACCAAATTTATCTCAACCACACAAGAACTTATATTAACGACTGTCTGATTTTCCCCCAGACTACAATCACTCCTCAATTGCCACGTCATCAACAATCTTTCTGTAGGGCGTCCCACAGGGTATTATTTTCGTCATAAGTAAACACTTGGGCAACGGTTATATTGAGCAGTTTGTTTGTGAAGGTATAAAATTAGACTGTTAACAATGAAACTATTAAATAAATACCGAAATTCTAAAGGTCAATGATAATTCTCGTAAGATAAATCTGTGGAAAATTTGGTCTCGATTTTATCTATCTCCCTTATGTCAAAAACGATCTCGACTTCTAAGAAAATTGGGTTATGAAAATACCATTTTATTAATAGATATTTTGTAAATATACCTACGAGATTTTAGCCTATAGAGCTATTTTCTGTAAAAATGTGAAGGTCCATTTAGAAGAATCCCTTGTTGAAGTTTCTTAGGAAAATCATCCAAGAATAAATGTCAAATGCAATTAATTTACTATGGAAATATAGGTTGATGGATTGATGTTGCCTTCAGTGTACTTATTAGATACATTGTACGTACTACGTTCCGCCGATAGGCATACGAAATAACAATATAATACGTAATGAAATTAATATCCATTGGGCAAGGTTTAATGACGTATAAAAATTCTGCTAATTACCTACTAACTAAATTTGAATAATTCACAAAAGTCAACATTGAAAATTTGAGATAAATTTTCCAAAAAAAATTCATCATAATAGGGAGTGCCACCGTACAGCACCTTAAAGCCCCTCAGTAACTAGCATAATTTGATACCGATGTAAAAATAGTCCAAAAAGGCGACATTAGGCAAGGCCTTGATTGAATTTCATTTCATTCGAACGTATGTAAAGATGTCTCAAGCACGCTTTGACCTGCTTAGTATTACTATAATCATATATTATATGTATATTTGTATGGTATATATTATTTATTCTACAATTGATATATTTTGACCATATAAACTAATTATAAAATAATTATATACGGGTGACATCTTTACACAAAACCTAGGTGTAAGAAAGAGACAAGTGACAGGGATGTGAAACTTTTTATGAACCTCAGCTTGTGAGATATAGCCAGCTGTTATAAAAAGTGGATATGTAAATTCATTTTACTTTTTAATATTGGTAACGCAGTAATAAGGATACTGTTGCTCTATTTAGGCTGGTAATAATAAGTTTATGGTCATAATTGACTACTTCTACATTTACTTAACCAAAAAGCAATAGGGCTTAAGCTTGTGAAGGCAAGTCAATGTCGTTATAAATTATTTTGATTAATCAGTTCAAAGGCACGATCATTTTACGACAAGGGATTTATATTAATTGAAACAGAATCCAGTCTATTACGGTAGACTTGGGCGCTACTCACATTTTGATGTAATATTGATTTAGTATTCATTGTGTAATATCGCTAACACACCCTTGTAAACTTGCATAATAAATTTAAAAATATTGATGAATCTTTTGGGCTCACCTCTGATGACTCTCGTAGTTCTGACGGCTCTGGCGGAGATGGCTAGATGGACCTCGTACTCCAAAGTGGACGCAACTGGTCAAATGTTCGGTTAAGAGGAGGATGATGATGATTAATGATTACGAGGTAGATGATGATGATGAATGATAAATTGATAGACTTTATAATTGTATTATATAATATAATAAAATTAGAAGGTTTCTATAGGTTTGGCAGCACGTATATGGCGGTGCTGGTGATGCACACGGCCATAGGCCATGGTAACCACTTTCCATCTAGTGGGCCGTGCGCGAATCTGCCATCTAAGTGGTATTCAAAAAATTAACTCGACGAAAGTAAATAAATTTCTTGCTGACAAAGTATCTTAAAGTAACATATAAATACTAGAGGGACTTTAAATCGATCATTTTGACTCACATATTCTTTTACATCGCTATGATAAACTCAATAAACACCGCGCGGAATACCACAAATCACCAATTTAAATCCCGTCACTGAGATTATCTACCAGTCGCCTATAAAAATTTCAACAAAGTAATATAAAGTGCGGTGTACACTCGCGTAATCCCACCCTAAATATACGCCGCGTGTGTCATCACATCGCTGCGATGGCTTAAAAAGGTACCATTGATACTGTCAACGTTTTTATTCCTCAAGAAAATATACTTAGCGAGATTATGAAAGGAAAAAATATAATTTCCCAAGATTGGCACTCCACTTCAAAAGAGTAAAGATATATTTCTGCTTATCCTATCCTAAATCGGTTTCCTGAGTTGCTTTTAATGCGATTTTATTATGAAAACGCAAATAACATATTTATGTTACCCTTGTATTTGATTTTATTCTGAGCTTACAAATTCATGCGTTACTGTGCAAATGAAAAAATAATTAAGGTATAATAAATAAACATGGTGCAATGAAATCCACATATTTTTGAATAAAAACGATTTGTTTTTTATTAACTGCGATAATATATATGACTCTGCAATTAAAATTCATTATGAGGATATGTTTGTTGAAAGAAAATTCATTTTTTTTTAATAATATTTATTAATATTCCCTTTTTTTCTTATTACAATTTATGTACAAGATACAAAAAGAAACAAATTCAATCTGTTCAGCTATTAGTACTGGACATTTTTGAGAATACCCACTGTCAAAAAGGTTCAGTACTCAAAACCGTACAAATAAGTCTTCAAATTACATTCAATAACATCATACTACGCTTTATTTAAAGGAACATAGCTAGGTATATTTCTTCTACCATACTATCGTAATATTTTTCCGTATTAAACTACTTTACAAGTATACAAGAAGATGGAAAAGTCAACAGTGTGAGGCATCGTTCGAGTCTAGCAGTATTTCGACTCAATTAACGCCACGTAAATCTTCGACCCAATTTACGCATTACATTTTACAAGTCTCGACTGGGTCTATTAGGCACCTCACTCAATTTCTAAATTTGAATTTACCGTAAATTTAATTAGTCTCAATTTACGCAGTATAAATTTAGTCTATACTGTTCTAGATAAAATGTAAATTAAACTATTACTTGCGATGCAAATTCAGTTCATACATAAAAGTTTTAGTGGAAAACAGTCGATAGATTCTTAGTAATTTATTTGTCCGTTATTCCCTAGTAATTACAGTTTTAAGCCTCTTGTCATCAGAACCGCAATTTGTCTACCTATCATGGAGAAGGTAACAAAACAGTTCCGTCTTTAGGTATATGAATATAATATAAATGATACAAATATAAATATACATCGAAGTGTAAAAGTGAATCTTGTAGGCGGTGTTACTGAAGGTATCTGCTTGGAAGGCTAGGAGTAGTTTACGCGGTTTTGTTTGCATGAAATAAGCTTCATGTATCATATACAGGGTGGAATTTTGTAATGCCACCTGAAGGGAAAGTACTCTTAATACTGCAGATAGAAAATTTTACTCAAAGGAAACATTCCTTTATTTTTGAAAAGAAACAAAACTGCATTCAATGATTTTTAAAAATTCGCTTGCTGATCCCGGAAATCGAACTGACTAAAATCTGTAAAAGTTGCACCCTGTACTTTTATTGCATAGATCGTTAGGGGCAATTATAAGGATGAAATCTCTCTAACAAACTTCATAAATTGAATGAAAGGAAAACAATGAAATCCTAAATTATTTACAAAAAAATGGTAAACTAACTAATTAATTGCTCGATACAAACATTTAGATCAAAATCGCAGTTATTCTGCTGAAGAGTTTGCCGTCGCTTTTTAAATCTACCCGTATTCTTGATATTTTTCTACTATAATTTTCAGTACAAAACGAGTTGGTGCCTGTCGATCTCGATATCTCTCTCAATGCCACCAATAGTAATTCGTCATTTTAATGGATAAAATACGTCAGTGATAATAATTATTTATTAATAACATAATTAAATAGATGGATCTTTGAGTAAAAGTGCTTTAAGTTGACCCATGGAACAATTAATTTAGGATTTCATTGTTTTCCTTTCATTTAATTTATGAAGTTTGTTAGAGAGATTTCATCCTTATAATTGTCCCTAACGATCTATGCAATAAAAGTACAGGGTGCAACTTTTACAGATTTTAGTCGGTTCGATTTCCGGGATCAGCAAGCGAATTTTTAAAAATCATTGAATGCAGTTTTGTTTCTTTTCAAAAATAAAGGAATGTTTCCTTTAAGTAAAATTTTCTATCTGCAGTATTAAGAGTACTTTCCCTTCAGGTGGCATTACAAAATTCCACCTTGTATATTTGTATTGTATAAATTGCCAAACAACTTCCAGTCAATGTTACAAATTATAATAATGTCACGTATCGGTTTTTTCTTTCGAAAAAGTAATGAGCAGTTATTGAGAAACATTTTCTTTCTTAGAGACTTAGAGACTTATACTTATGTCACAATTTTCTTTCAAGAACACACTTATTATTTCAATATGATGATGGGCGAGTCTGACAATAAGAGGTTCAAATAAATATTAATACGAATTTTGTTCTAGGAACACAAAAACAAGTTTTTCACCACTCGAATGGTGGAACATCTACTATTTATTAATAATATTAACCTTATATATTAAACTCGTTTATTTTGTATTTACATCAATACGAAATATTTACAATGCGATTTGATATAAACTTTTATTTATTCTACAATTTATTACGTATGGTTTACTGTATTTACATAAAATGTTTTACATTTATTGTTATTAAATAATAATAAATATTTGAAAACAATTTTATCACAAAATTCACAAAATGAGTAAGTATCATTATTATTTACCGTCATTCAAATCCAACGCCTACCATCAAAATAATTATTCGAAATTCCCTCTCACTTTATTAAAGCAATAAATAATACTGGTCATAACAATACAATCACGAATTTATTATTTTTCAAAAATGACAATTATTTTATTAACAATCCCTATTATTACCTTTACTTAAATTTAATATTAACGTTACAACTCCAGAGGGGTTGGAGCCTTTGTTGTTAGGTAAATCCGTTTATTTTATTTGAAACTTATCACTGTTATCTTCACAACCGAACGGGTTTTCTATCTCCCAAATAAGTATTTGAGCTTCTAAGTAAATAAAATAACTCGATTTGTCCGTCTATAAACTGATGTTTGTGAGAACATGGCGAGAGCGAAGGAGAAAAATCCGAAGCTTGTTTCAATATTGAGATTGTATTTACAATAAAAGTATTTGTATGTATTACTCCGCTAATCCAATAAATTTATCTCCGAGAACATGTTTTATTTCACAACAACGTTGAATGCCTCATCAAAAATAACACATTTGAATACAACAGTTAAAACTCATTGTCTTATCCTACAAACACAGATACGTATTAGAATGTTCGGTGATAGAAACACAATATGCCCCTCTGGTGATTGGAAATGGTGATTTAAACCGATCATCTGCAAACGACCGACGACAGCAGGTATGTGATGATAGCACAGCTGAGCTGAGACGTGAGGTAGGATGAGGCTCGGTTACTTGTTTGCATCGCTGCTGGATGCTCGCCTGGTGAACAGTACAATAATTGAAATCCAAATACACCTACATAAAGCCAATATTTTGGCAATATTACCGGTTTGGATAAACATTTTGCATTCAATCACACTATGACATGATATGATATTTATTCCCATCCAGTAACCTTAATATTCAACGGGGTTACAGTTAAAAAAACGTGGTTTTGAATGGTCGTCTAGTAACCGTGTAATACGATAAGCATGTTTTTCTGAACCAGTAGCATTGTTAAGCATTTGGGTGTTACTGCATTGGAATAAATCCATTTTCTTGGTGTGAAAATTTTAACTTGTTACATAAATCTAAATCAGAAACTGAAACATGAAAATGTAGGTCAGTGTGCAGCAAATCTTGGCATACAATCGCTACAGTTACACAATAACATAGTACCTAATAGGTTTAACTTAAATGATATGAGCGAAAAATTCAACCAACGCCAATGTTCAGTCAAAATCAAAATAAAATTCATTAGTAAATTCTTTGTTAGATGAAGTGCTTCACTTACCATTTAGTACATGCACAGATACAGATGCTGGGTGTGCGTTATTAGGCACACATGTATAGTTTCCGGAATCTGTGAGAGCTGCTTTAGTGACCAGCAGTTTGCTGGTAGTGCCACCTTCCGTTTTCTCTGTCTCCAGACTGATCCCCCCGCGTGGGGAGTCGAAGTCTACTACGGCGTTGCCGTGGTACCTGTTCGATACAGATTTAAATATATTTTAGAGATACCTGTAAGTATAAGTTAAATGACGAAATCTTTCGAGATTTTTTTTGCGGCCCTTTTAAAAAAGAATGAAACTGAATTTACTATAATAATCTTACTCGTATGTAAGTATGTAAGTAAGTATGTACTTTGTCTCAAATTATTGCTCTTTCATAATTAATACTCGAAAGTATTATTATTAATAACTAGTGTTAAATATCTCTACACTGGCATTTTTATAATATTGGATTGTAAAACTCTACATCACAAGAGTAAGTTTTATGTCCAAGAACACCTTTTTTTCATCAGTCGACATTTATAGCGCTCTGGAAATAATTTATAGTTCAACGTGGAACGTATTTTATAAACTTCTTTCGTAATCTCCACAAAAGTTTTTCCATCACTATTCTATACATTTTATCACAAAAAATGCCTCAAAGTTATTGGAACATTCTTCATAAACCGACAAAATATTTCATAATAAGGAAACAAATATAAACGTACTTTGCAGCTTGTATTACAAACAATAAGATTTACCATAAAATTGAGGCAGTGGAGGGTGGCGACGAGTGCACATTCACTGAGCACGTCAGCGATATTGTGCTGCCTTTCTTCACGTACACATCCTGAGAGCCCCATATGGTAGCCGCAGCCGCTGTAACAAACAAAAATATATCTTAAACTCCTACAGATAAAGTAAACATTCCAGTGACGCCTGCGGAACAAGCTAAAGAAAATGCTTGCATATTTACAATCGTATGCAAATAGGAATTCACAACCGATACGAAAGGTATTATTATTCGGATTTAATGAGACTAAAACATGTTTTGCTACGTGAGTCTAGACTGTATTGGATATTGAATAAATCGTGCTTAATTGAATTGATTGAGAAAATGCCTATTTGAATTTAAATTTTAAGTGGTTTTTGGAACTAGTTATAGTCAAAAAATGTTCAGTGCTATTCTTGTGATGAAATATAAGTAACCTCAAAAATACCTTATTATCGACAAAAGTTATCCCGAACCACCAATAAAACTTATTAAGTAATCCGTAAGAGCCTTCTTCAACAAGACAATAACGATGATGCAAGTTTAAAAGCCATGCCGAGCCAATTTTACGTCGACTAAACCTAATTTGAGTTTAAAAACTCTTAAACTTAGCATTATGACTTTCTCTAACTTACTCAATTCCAAGCACTGGTTGACGTAACGACGTAAACGTTTATTTTTATTATGGCAACCCACCGATTTGGATGTTGGCAATAAAATTTCATTCTACTTTCTGTGGCACAGTTTTTGACAGTAATTGTTCGCCTACAAGTTTTGGGTTAAACTTGTTACTGCGATATATCTTTTGTGGTTCATTTAACTAATGAGCTTTCAAAATATGCTCTATTGTGATATTTTTGCTATTCATAACATTCATACTCAATGTATATTAGATGAAGACATGTATATTCTACACTAAAATAAAGCTATATTTTGTAAGACATTTCGCTGCTGTCCGTTTCATGCAAATTCAAAAAGCACTACGACGCTGGCCCAGCCGAACTCCATCTAATGAATGTCTAAACAAAACACCCCGTGCTGTGTCAACATGAACACGAAAATAAAGCCGCTACAAACAGATGAAAGTATAATGAAGTACTAATGAATAAACAAATGAAAAATATAATTAAAAATGAAGAGAAGGATACGAAACTGGTACCTGAGGAGCGGGGCGGGGCCGAGGTCGCGGGGATGAGGGACTCATCTGGAATTCACAAGACAACAGCTTAGGAGAGGGTTAGGAATACAAAACAGCGTGAGACTCTACCAGAGATGCATTGGAAAAGTTGAAAATAGTATTAAGTTTGGTTGAATTAGCGGTTGCAGGGTAAACGAGTGGATTGGAAATTAGTGAACTAGTAAGTTGATCAGACGTCCTTAAGAACTACTGTTTATTATTCATATCATAGTTTGTAAAGTACCGCTGGGAATAGAATAGAAAACGAGAGATATACTGAACTGACGTAATTGAATTAAGATGCTGTCTCGGGTGAATACCGCTCCTTATTATTTCATGTGAAGTGTCTGAGAACCAACTGCGAGCACTAGACATATTCAGAATAGAAGTAGTTTAACAATAGTTCGTAGTAAATAAGTAGCAGTATTGTAGTTAACTTGATCGTGTTAGTTGATAAAGTAATTATAAATTATAGTAAAGATACACAGAAATTATTATAGAACTCGAAAGACATCTTAGTAAACAAAATAAAAGAATGTTCAAATTACGGATATTTATTCAAACACCTAGTAATATATTGTATATACAGGAACTAAGATCTTCAGAACCAAACCAACCTCACCTGCCAGCACACACACTTATTAACGAACGAGGTTCCAAGGCATGTTTCAACCTTTCTAATGTTGATAACCTATAATAGCACATTGCTTATCTGGAAAATTATTGCTCAGAATATTACTTACTTTACCTGTGGGGGCCAATCCTTTCGCACTGAGTGTAAGAGCAATAAATCTAACTTGCGAAGTGCGGAGCAAATGTCCTTTAATGGGTTACTTTGACCACTTAAAAGTATAAGTGGCAGTAGTGCTTTAGTTAGAAAAAAATTCAAGCCCTGCCTTACCTGCCAAGTGAGAGCGCCAAGTGCATGGTCCCTAAATATTTTGGAGAGACTTTACTTGTATTACGGAAACATGAACAAAAAGACAGAGTAACACAAGGCAAAAAATCTAATTTGATTCAATATCATGTTTATTTACATTTTCAATCTAGTTTGAATATGCTTTATATTTTAACCTGTCCGTATATTATTCCTTTTGGCTGAGTTACTCAACCAAAGGCAAGGCGTTGTTGCACAGATTTCAACTTAATGATATTTCTTGTTGTCACGAACTACTATTTTGCACTTTTGCGCGTATCGCTTTTGAGCGCGCTGCTCTTTACATATGGCTGAAATAAAAAAATCTCGTACAAATCCATTTATTGAAAAAAAATTGAATAGGTAAGTATTCAAACTGAACACGTAATCTTAATTTCAACTATTTTACCTTTTCTTACCTTATTTGAAAACAGTCTAGCTGTACTATTATTATAATGAGGTAAAGGTTGTGCAATTGCAGCGGATATTCTCTGGATCTAATGATTCGATTTGGACAATTCTTTCACTAATAGAAAGCCACGTTATTCGTAAGTATGGTTTTATATCATCACGCTATTAAGAATCATAAGCTAGTATCAAATAAAATTCTGAGTGACTCCTGAAATTTTGACGCAATGCATATTTTTGTCTCATAACCACAAGAACAGTGAGAGA
This sequence comes from Pelosia muscerda, assembly GCA_963691645.1. NCBI lineage: Eukaryota > Metazoa > Arthropoda > Insecta > Lepidoptera > Erebidae > Pelosia > Pelosia muscerda. Next base: position 538,955 of record OY829114.1, on the reverse strand, counting down.
TCTACTGTCGGTCATTTTTCAGCAATAACAAGCTCTATAATTGGCCTCAAAGTAAATTTGAGAGCTTCGCATGATGTGTCTGCAAGCCAAGCGTGTTTTAACAAATGGCTACCGTGAAACGAGACGGTAAAAAATAGTGCTCATTTAGGTTACAGCGGTTTCGCTACGAAACGGATTTGTTCCGCCACATAAGTCGCGATAATCGATAAATGAATGGACTTTGAAAACTAAACTCGAACGTATTTTGTATTCTTAGGCTTCGTTGAAAAATGAGATAGCTTTCATGGTCATTTACAATAGGTATCTTTAATTAAAGAAACGATACCTACTCAGTATAACAAATAAATGGTGGTGGGTATGTAACTCATTTTGCTTGTTGCTAAACTCAGTCTGTATAAAATGTTATTTTTTCTAGTTATTTCTTTTGTTATAATATTACGCATGCTGGTTATCCGTAATTGGTAAATGTATCAGTCAAATTACTTGCTAAATATGTTTCATATATTAATTTGTAATGCATTTGCAGTGAATAAATCTATTAAATAAAAATAAATAAATAAAATAAAAAGAATAATAGCAATAACTCATCGCTGTCCGGTGCTGGACATAGGCTGTTCCCAATGTTGGAGGCGCTGGCCTACTGTTTCCCCGGTGTTTCGCCTATTACCACAACCTATGAATGAGATAGGGTGGTGCGTGTTCTCTCTCCGTGACCTCACGGATAAAGATAGAAAATAAACAAACCATAAAAAATTAATATTTATAATATTCTTTCCTGTAGTTTCAAATGTCCTGATAGTTGCCTATCAATACACATAATAACATCTCCGGTCTGACTAAAGTTATTAAAATTATACTACACGGATGGCTTGCCGTTTTAAGAAGTAACAACAAAGTGTCGTCATGTCTTGTGACGTCACAAAGTTAGGACACCTTAGGGACAACCAACTATAGTCTTTAAATGTTCTTTGTATTCTTTTCTTTTTTATTAGTTATACTGAGAGCGAAAGTTATTTTTGCTAAGTTACAGTATATACTGAATTATTAAAAAAAAAATTCATGTTTTCATCCACATTCTTATCCTGAAGTGATCATCCAGATGCAGTGCCGTGCTTGAAATAGTCTGCAAAATCACCTAGCTGAGCCCATTCTGGAGTAGGTAGGACATGACGGTATCGCCCGTCCTAATTGAGCAGTCCGACTGGCGAAGTACCTCCGCCCTACAGAATATCGCGACTAATAATAACCTTGTGTTGTATTTCCGGCGGTTGAGTAGGGTGGCCAAAGCTCACTGAAGCGGTTTTGTGTTGTCAGTGGGAAGACTGAGAAACCCTTTTTTATCGTTGGCACTGACAGCACAGAGACTCTCTTAACCTTGTCCCGTCCCCCTTCCCCTTCCCCCTCTTCTTTATATGGTCGGCAGCATGAATGAGACGTCCCTGGTAATGCAAATGTCTATAGGTCACGGTAATTACATCAGATGGGATGCGTGCTTTTTTGGCATGGTGTAAAAAATATTAATCAGGTGAAAATCTTGGCTTCTTATTAATTTAACAGGTTTTAAGCTGGTTACTCAAAGCTAAAAATTATTTTAAGTTGATATATTAAAAATCTTATCGACTCTGACGTATATTCAAGTAAAGGTGAGAAGTTTATGAAAACACTGCGAGCCATGGATTTCGAGAGGAGAATTTATGAGCAAGCTTGCAGCCTTAATAGCGAGCACGCAGGTGGGCCGCACCTTAATGTTCCCAGACCCCGTAAGTGATGGCGTGCTATATAACTATGTACAAAAAATGATACTTCCAAAAGTAACGCGTCCCATATTTTGTTCAAACAACGTCAGCACTGTTTTAGAAATAGATAATTAAAACCAACAACATTTTGGACAAACACTCATAATCCGGATTTCGTAATTAAAAAACGTAAGCTCTAAAACGTAGCATTCAAATAGAGTTGTTATGTTGACGAGTTTTTAATGTTTCATAACGGTGAAATAACTTTGGTGGTCACGAAATTCACGAAATTCTACGTATCTTTTTTTTTATAGACCACATATTTCGTCGCTTTTGATAGCTGCAGCATCTGAAGAGTTATTTTTATTTATGGCACATCAATCAGACTTCACCTCGCCTGATGGTAAACTGAAGGTAAAGTTTCAGTATGTTCTTTAAAATATATATAGTCCAAAAGATTTTATGACAAGTTATGCTATGCTATGCTAAAACACTTGCTCCTCAACCTAATACGAGTACAAATATTAAAAATGTTTTTTTAATATTGTCTATTTGTGACTGTCTCTTATTATTTCATCCAATGATAAATACTGTGTTACGTTTATAAATGTACTCAAAACGGGCACGTAACTTAGCATTTAAAAATAGATGAAACAAAATAAGAGCAAGCTTTCAGCCTAAAAGTTCCATTGGAAACAGACAAAGAAAAAAAGCTCTTTACATTAGGTCGTTGAATTAAAAGAAGACACGTAAAATTTTAACAGGATCATACTTTGCCGCTACTGATTTTATGAACACTTTATTCCGTTTTTACTCTATTACGAAAGGTTTGAGGGCTTTGGTCGTTTTTGATGTGGTTACGCGACTAAAAGGCTTAATTGGTTAAGTTTATTAAATGTTTAAAACGTAACCGAGTGATCCTGTATGTGGTTTTTTGGTTATATGTGGAGAGGTCACGAGGTTAGGTCGGTGTAAAGCGTTTGAGTAGCTTACTATAAATTTGATGCTTCTGGCTGTTTGTGTATATATTCCCCTAATTAAGGTCAATCGACTTGATGTACATGTGTCAGAGCTTGTAATTAGTTGCTTTTATCTTCACATAAGATCAAAGTCAAAACATGTTTGTTTATCAAATAAGAGCTCCTTAATATATTTGTGTTGTTATTTAGTAAGTAAATTATGTATAACTATTTATCAAAGGACTTGGTAATGCTAGGGGCGTTATTGTGGTTCATGAGAGCTTACCACTGTAGTGGTATGGCAATGAAGTGAGGTGGTACCCTCTAAGACATTGTATCGAACCAACCACATCTACAAACCGGTGATTGATGAACCTACATACGAAGGGAATCTGTCCGGGTGGAGGGATATGTTGTCTACTACCTCACCTCCGGCAACTAAAGACCCAAAGACAGCATACGTTTTAGTCGGTTTAAGTCCGACATAACCTCCTCAACCGGCTCCGGCAGGGGAAGTAGTCATGGGGATTTTTCGCACGATTAAAAAGAAAAGTATGGTTAATTGACTATAAAAATTACCACCTACTCTTTAGCGAACATATACAAATTCGAGAATATACTGCACTTACTTCAATCTATCTCTTATAGCTTCAAGCTCGAGAACCCCTTCGATTCTCTCAACATCAACGGCAATAAAATATGAATGTAACGTATTTTCTGCTTCACGATCAATTACAACCATTTCTCAGTCCATCAGGTTGGTTTGAATCGACGTGATTTTTACATACTTCTTCATGCGTAGTCGTTATTGGTGCGGTACTTCAAGTCCGGTGTACCGTGAGGTCATTGGTTTGAACGCACTAGTGGAGAGGTCTCCTTTGATAGATAAAAATGATGATTATATAATCAATAAAACTCTCGTGTATGAAAGGATAAAAGGATTATTTGTCAACAATGCGAAAAATTTAATCTTCTTTTACGTAAACGAGTTACTTGGTTATCAAATTATTCAGGTTGGTTTATGCTAAATAGTCACTATTGTCATTTGAAAAATGGAATAAACTTAGCTTCGTGCTATCCCTTATAGGAGGAACGCCCTGACCGCCAAGTCACGAAACCATGTATGAAGCATTCGCAATTTTCCTATACAACCATCTTTCAGCCGTAAAGATCAAAATAAGAGCTGCCATAATCAGCCGCAAAGTAAAGATCGTTGGTTCGAATCCGTCGAAGCATTCACTTTTTCCGATCAAAATTTGATTTAAACAGCATACTAACAGCTTTACAACATTTTCAATAAACATAAAGTCCATGATAAAGTCCCCGCTTGATGACAATAGGCTCATTTCCTAGTACGTGAGAGTGAAATTCAAAGTTGGCAAAAACGAAATCGAATCGAGAGTTCGAGGATTTAAAAGCGTGATTGTATGTATGTAAAAGATATCACAGTTGAACAATATTCTTAAAGTTTTCTACGAGAAAAATATAATATGCCACGTATGATAAACAAAAACTATTCTGAGAACTAGAAAATGATTACCAAAAAATAAAAAAGCTAGTAGCGTACGTTTGAGGCTGCATACAGAGCGGTGCGCCACAGAAATGCGATGTAAAATGTGAATGCCCTGGGCATGTTATTATATTAAATCCTCAGGTCCTCGGAGTATAATAAGCTTCTTGAGTATGGTTTGAGTGCAAACTTGCCGTAAACAGTAATGTTACTTAATAAATTTTGTTGTTATTATGATTTAATTTAAAATCATTGTGAATTTGACAACTATTTAGGGGAATAGACGGGCGCTGAGGATCCATAAACGGTGTGGAACCTCGCAACTACAGGAGGGATTTTGCCTGCCACCTGCCACTGTGTGTGTTTTATCACCTGTACATACAATGATCTGTGTTCAGAGGAATTCTTCGTCATGATGCCCACGCCTACTTTATTGCAACTCTCGCTACATCCAAGGATTTCATCCTCACACATTACGACCGGAAACGGAATGAACTTAATAGGCCATGCATATTATGTCTGATACGTCAGTGGTATAAAAATCATCAAAATTAACCTTATAACAATTTTCCGAAAGTACTTTTGTTATAAAATTAAGAATAACTGAGCGATGCGCTTACAGAATTTACTCGTAATTTGTGTAAAGTGAGCTAAAAAAATTCATTTGAGATTTTAATTACAATCATTATACATTCATTTCACAGTCACATCTGCATATGGCACCACACACTCTCAAATATTACATAATTTTTGGTTCAACTGAAGCCTTTCCGTTTCAATGACTATATTAAGAAGACAACTAATTTGGTAATATTATGTAATGGGTAACGGGAACTACTCAGTAGCCCCCCCCCCATCCCTCGTCTATTATAGCTTGTCTATTCAGAAATGAAATGACGCACTCTCGCACGCACACAAGCGTATCATATTGGTAATCAAATTCATGAAACCATTGACGTTGCTACTGTTATTATTACTAGAATAAATAGTCTTCTCACCGAATCACAAAGGTCAAATGAATTTAGATAAGCATTTTTATCATAACAGGCTAAAATTTGGCAACACGCGTTGGCGAACGTGTAGAGCGTGATGGTGTGCCGGTCTTGATGTGTGGCGGTATCATAGACATAGGAGGGGACGTAGTAAGACTTCCTGAAGAGCGAAACCTATGCTCGGGCCCTCTCCGTGAGTAGCGATGGCAACTCAAACACCATCAATTCGACATAAGAATAGACATTAATATTACTAGGGTAAATAGACTCACCCAGACCGCATTACCGAATTTAAAGTGTCAGTGGCAGTTACTTGTGACTTTTAGTGAATACTCTAGACCGATTGACGTCACTGCAATATCTATTTTTGTCAAAGTTGATAATGGTTTATAAAAAAATGTCTCACGATTCGTTGTACTCTGCCACTTTCTGATATCAAAGTTTTGTGTTAAGACGCTATCTTACGCTAAGGATAACTTTAAAGTCTAAACCTTCTCAGTCTCAGGCAACATGTATGACTAATATGTTAATGAAAACAGCATAATTAAAATGATGTAATCATACTTTTCCAATGTAATCCTCCGATTATAAAGGTCATGAATCTCCGATAAGCCACCGTTAGGCAGAGTCTGGACCCGAGCGAGTTGCCAATTGATTCTAAATTATTTAATTGTTAGTTTGCGGCTTCGGAAAGTTTCTTGGCGCCTGAAACTGTTTTAATAGCTTTAGTTGCAGCAAGATTAAATTTTAAATGAATTTCATTACAGTATTATGGAAACCGCTAAAGTAACTTTGTTTTATATAGCTAGTTCCTCACATAATGGTAGCACATACTAGATTTATTGAATGTCTAAATAGATAACTTTCATCAATTTGTAAAGTTATCCAAGTAGATTCATTATTTTATACATTATTTATAACTCACTTGTACTTCTCCACAGTAACTGTCAGTGTGAACCATTGAGAGTATCGCAAGGCAAAACCGGTTAAGTTACAATAATAAATAATGGAGAATGTATGGAGAAGATAATGCTTGGAGAAGTACAATAATATTAATTAATATTAATATTATTATAATAATATTGTCCTTGGTCCTTGCGTTGTTTTCTCTTAACCTTCACCCCTCCCCTTCTCTTTTTCTTTCTCTCTACAAGATAGGCAGCATGAGTGTGACGCGCCTGGTGTTGCAAACCTCTATTGGCCACGGTAACCACTTCCAAACAGGTGGACTGTATGCTTGTCTGCCTCCTAAGTTGTATATAAAAAGGCCCTCATGTCGGAGCATAATCCACTGACCTCTTTTTATTTTGATTTGGTTTATATTTATTTTATTAGCCTATGCCCGCGGCTCTGCCCACGTGGCTGTCGGTTATCGCGACCTAAGCGCCATCTGTGCAACTTAAATTCTATATTACTAATCGTAACTCTGGTTCTACTTAACCTATTGCAATCAAACAAACATAAGGTTTTAAGTTGGACCAAACCCCTTCAAACAAAAAAAAAACGCCTCGAAATCCGTTCAGTAGTTTTTGAGTCCATCGCGGACAAACATACACATTTTACAATTATATAATAGTATAGAAGATGAGAGTGACTGCAGTTGACAACCCGAGAGCCCTACCATTTATAAGAAACAGTATTTTCAAAGTCATCACGTCATTTGTCAACGTAGACACCGGGTTAAAAATAAATATCTGTGTGAAAGGATACACTTTGAGCGACACAATTTGTTTAATTAACCAGCTTAATGACAAGAGCCTGACCTTTTTGTCACCAAGTTACGACAAAAGACCACAGGCACTTTTTGTTGCGAGGTATAATGTCATACTCACTTTGTGGGTGGGGAATTCTGTTTATTTGTTATGAAAATGGCTTATTTTGATTGTGAGGGATCTTTATTATTGTTGTGGCACTCGGATTGTTTGTTATCAAGTTTAACATCAAAGATAATGTCAGTACCTTGAATATGAGTGTCACATAATTATAATTGCGTGTTATCATAGAGCGTTTCCCTGCTGCCTACTACGAGTATATAAACAGTTGATTTCCTGCTTGAAAACAACAAATATATATGCAAATATTTGTATATATGTCTTGAACAAGGTGTATTTATGAAAAAAATATTATTATGTTTGTCTGTTTTCTTGAGCCTATCATACATAACATATTAGTAATAATAAAATTAAAATAGTGGAGCGTTGAACGATAGCCGTATCAGTCAACGGACTGATAGTGAAGAGTCTCGAAGTGGCTTGTATGTGACGCCTGGGTCAAGGGCCAGATGCAGAAGGCTGTGCTCCTCGATAAGGCGCGCATTGTGAGGAGGTTCCTTTCTCTGGGGTCCTAACCACCGGTAGCTTGGTGACATAACCTACCGAACCGGCTCCGATGGGAGGTACGCGTGGGGATATTTCGCACGTTTTAAAAAAAAGCACTCGATGGCGGAGGGCCACTACTTTTTATTATTTTAAAAAAGTTAGCACGTTAAGGTCTCAAAATTTCACTAAATTAAAAATAATCATTAAAAAAATCTTCATGTGTCATAAACCCTTTAAAACAATTACTGTGACTAGGACTAATCGAAGGACACTAAAGTCATAATAATGGTGTAAGCGACATGTAGATAACACTTTCCTTACAAATTGACATCTGAAGATCTGTCATCAGCCCCTTCGTGTGTAATTACAGAATAATCTCTTTCTTAACACTAATCTGTTGGGAAAATCATCGTTGGACGAAATAATATAAATTCGGACGTCCCGCGTCCATGCAAGACTTACCTATACTGATTTTGTAAATAATTCCTTTTGAGTCAACGATGTAACGATTTTATCCTAAAGATAATGATAAATTATTCATCTAGGGTCCGTTTGGGGTGTGCCATTTATATTTGATGCGGTACCTTCATCTTTGATCGCTCATTAGACCCTGGACGGATCTGACGGCGAATAAATCAATTTGCATTAAAGTGGTGCCTTACTGTTTTACCTCCGATTAAAGGTGAACATATTTTTAGCATTTTAGCTCCCGATATAAAAACGACGAGGTGGAATAAGTTTGGCATATCTGCGTATGTGTGTGCGCTTGAGTGTGTGTGTGTGTGTGTGTGTGTGTGTGTGTGTGTGTGTGTGTGTGTGTGTGTGTGTGTGTGTGTGTGTACTTGTGTTGATGATACCTACTAATAAAGTGATATTTCATTAATTAAATTATTATATTACTAAAACTGAAGTAATGCAGAGATACAGAAATGTATAAGAATTTTATTTAAAATTTAATTTCTAAATTACCAGCGTTATACTGGTGCTATTCCTGACAGTGACAGACTGCCTTCATTTCGTACCGTCGTTGTTTCCACTACTAATATCACTGAGACGAACGTCGGATTATGAAACGAACACTTTAGTCACCTTTCTGTATCCCTCGAGGTGCTGATGTTTGTAATTATTCATTTAAACATAGGAGCCAGTTCAAAACCAGCGTCAGGTACTTGTGCCTGACCTCATGCTGAACTGGCTTCTTTTTTGGTGCATCGCTAATAACAATTGTGTCTATCTTACTTTTTCTTTTTTGCATTAGTACATAAGTATTGTGTAATAATCGGTGTTTGCGCTAAAATAAATGGTTTTCTTTCTTTCTTCTTCTTTCTTTCTTATTTCGAGAAGTATTGCCATATATTTTTAAAATACCTGATATAAAAATACCATCCGTTACCGCTGTGTATAATATGCATGATAGTATGCTTTTAGACATCTTAATACATGTACCTACTGACGTGTATTATACAATAGGATATTAAAGATAAGATAATAAATAAGATAATATAACATAATATCTTAATTGTGTGTGTGTATCATATACAGGGACTAAACAACTACATTTGTCCTTTGTTTTTGGGGCACGTCAATTTGACTTCACGCCTGTTCTACTAACTATACTAACCAGTTACTGAATGTCCCTAGGTCACTATTACATGTACATACTTAGATCATCATTATCATCATCATTTCAGCCACAATACATTCACTGCTCAACATAAGTCTCCCCTATCGACCTCGAATCCTTAGTTAGATACCTCCTTAGACTATTCATTCATCTTAGTTCGTAAAATATACAAGTGTAGTATTTTATTGTTAATATTCGCGGTAGCCTAGTGGTATGGGTAATGGACTGCTGAGACGAGGTCTCGAGTTCGATCCCAGGTTTGCCATGGCACACACCAATGACTTTTCGATGCTTTTCGAAATTATGTGTGTATTTATCGCAGGTTTATAAGTGCCGGTGAATGGCAATAGGCTCGCCACCTATTACAGTGGGACCTAAACATAAACTGGCGAAATGTGGGTGCTAGCACCTCTGCCTACCCCTTCGGGGATAAAGGCGTGAGTTCATGTTATGTTATGTTATGTTCTTATATGAAAAAAATAAGTTGTTAGAAAACTGTAGGCATTAAACTTTAGTAGCAGACTATAGTCTGAACATTATGTAATTAAGAATACAAAATACCTCAAATTTAATTATTTTCGAAGCTGTATATCGTGTAACAAATTAAAATTAGTAATTGCTTCTTTCCATCTCGGAAGCCCGCGGCAAAGGGCCGAATTTCCGCAAATTATTATAAAAATAAATTAGTAATATAATAATTAAAGGTTTCTCGAGTACTTGATAAATAATGATTTTATTTCCTTTGAGAAAGTTTTATGAAATTTTGACTTAATTACTTGAAAATACAACTTTAGACTTGATACTTTAGTTAGAATAATGAGCAGAAAGAAGAAAATACATTTTTGTAAAATAATGACTGATCAAATGAACACAGTGAACGTTCTCAAAAATATTATTTAGATTGAATCGTTGTTACGGTCATATCTATTACAATTTGTTGAAAGCAGTATTATACTATTAGCTATTTCGACAACAATATGAAAGTAGTTATCAAAAATTACTGAGATTATTGTGTTATTGTTAGTTGGCTGAAGCTTTATGACAACAAAAATTCACTTGGTTGGTCAAATCATCATCATCCGTCCGCTAAACCCGGTCGCATCCCGATGCTGTCACCACAGTCCGGGATCCGCATTTCTTCAGTCTAACTGCGTTGCGGGTAAACCTCGACATTTTCTGTGAAACGATTGCCATCTGGCTTCTATTGCAAATAAATATTTACATTCGATCGAATTCGCGCCTCCTGCGTAGCAGTCGTTTTCACTACCACCACGCCGACATCCTTGTTGCAAAATGTATGTTCGTATTAGGTAACAAAACTAATAGTGATGTGCGTACATGAAGGCAGAAAGTGTACCATTGATGAAGAACTAACGTAACGTAAGCTATGTGTGTTCTAATAAAATCTAAGAAAATATCAAATAAATAATATATAACTTCGTGAATCACCTTCAACAGCTAGCACGATGGCCATATTGATTTTTGGTTCTGTGTTAATCTGACATTCGTAGACGCCAGCGTCTCTGGGCTGGACGTAGTCAATCTTGAGGTCCCAGTCGTCTGAAGGTTCAGGATGCAGCACGCTGAACCTTGCATCCCCCGTGTATGTGAAGATGTGCGATGTCAGAATATGGAGATCTCGTTTTCTCATCCATGAAACCTGTAAACAAAAGAGTAAAGTTAGATTGGTGATATCAAAATGTTAGATCTAGAATCGCCGCTCTAGATTTCTAATTTAAATCAACTTTCTCACTTTTTTTTGTTTGCTTTTGTTGTTTGTGTAATTTGATGTGTAGAATGGACAATGGTGAAAAATTTGTTTTATTTTTTTTGGAATGAAGGAAGGACTACCAGCAATAAATCATGAACTTAAAAGTTTTTGTTTTATTTATCTTTATTAGTATATCTTTTAAAAGAGGCATACTTATAGAGTGTTTCAAATTTTGCTCTCTTCTCTTAAGGAGAATATAGAGCTATATACCTAGAGGAGTATTTGTTTACGGTCATTCTTAATTACTGGTAAATGAAAGGAAGATAATAGAATTATAAAGTATTTATTTAAAATAGGTAATCTAAAACTTAAGAGTAGTTTTGTTTATTAATTAAATGTAAGTATAGGGTAAAGTTTATTTATCTTTTTAAAATTTACTTTAGAACCAATACAATAAAAGGCAGCGCAGTCTCAAGTTCCCACTAATAAGAAACTACTAGATGTTCGCTCACGACTTCAAATATACGCATACGAGGAAACCACACAACTTTTGTTCCTTGAATTGTGAGAATAAACGAAACTTGCGACCAGGGTGAAATTGCTTTGGAAATTATAAACCAAGTGAGCAATGACATATTTACCTATAATAAGAACATATTGCTATATTATAGAGTTGTACAGTCTATTTCTTTAATAAACCTGTACCATGCCATTGAAATTCATTAACCGTCAATAAAAAGGGATTAGACAAAAACTATAGCATTACTTTTACGTGCAATCGCACGGTGTTTCTAAACATGAACAGAAATTCACATCCACGTGTTCAATGAGTCGTTTTCGAGTAGGTATTTATAGCTGCCCTGAAGACGTGCTAGATGGCGCAGCCGGCACTTTTGGCAAAAAAGAGTGTGGTGTCACACCTAGTGTTCCCTAATTTATGGAATAAATGGCTTTCGGAACATATATATGCATACTTTTTCAGCTGACAACCAGCCTTGTCCACATTCAATATTAAAGCTCTAATCCATTGAATAAGTAGTTAATACCGTGTGGAATCATGTTGTTTTCCTTGGTTTCCACAGGAGTATGAACAGCACACGGTGACCGCATATTGAATATAAGTTACGTATCACTGAAAGATTATTGTATTGATTATTACTTCAATGTACCTATTATTAACTAAAATTATGTAGGTATCAACTTTTTGAGGTTACAATGTTACATACAAACAAACTTAAACGCTTCAAAAACAGCAATCAATCAAATTAAGACATTCAATCAGTTCTTATTTGCCACAGACTAAATTAGCCTCCACAATGCAAATTGAAAAACTACCAAAAGCTATGCTAGCGCCATCTCCTAATGGTTTTAAAAACCAACAGATTATGCCTACTGGAGAACTGCTCATTACGATATTAATTCAGTTCACAGTGAAATCGAACTCCCAATCGCACAACAATCTGCCGCTGTACCTGACATCAATATTATCTCAATTATCCAATGTCAGGTCCTTTCAAACGTCAACCGCATTACAAACTAATATCCCTGGAGATTCAAAAACTAAGTCGGTCATAAGTTGTCTTACAATTTTACCCGCCTGTCCAACTTTACCTGACGAATATCAATTAGATGCCAATATAATATATAATGTGCCTTTCCTATCTATTAAGTGGGTACAAACTCGTTAACATCAATATTAAATATACTTTGATTCCTTGGTTTGTGTCGTCCCTTTTTGATAAATCAAAGATATTGATTTTTATCGCTTGTAAGTACTCGTATCTTGTTTTTATGGTATATTGTTTTTGAAAAGTTAAAAATAGTTGATAAAATACCATGACATGTATTTACACATGAAAGTTAATAAATAATAATAATAAAAATAAAATAATTTAATTCACAAAATAATCCAATGCCGCTAGCGTCAAGGGTACCTTCGACCTATGACCAATGTACAATAATCCCTTGGTACGGCGGGTTAAATGATTAATATTGACAACTAATATGAATTTAAGATTAATGTCTGTGAATGTATTTATATATAGGGTTAAAAACAAAAAATCTTAAAGAATAGTATAATCATAACCATTTCTGTGCTTTTTTTATACCAATCAATAGTGGTTAATATACCTATGTTATTCTTTCACTAAAATGATTAATTATTACTCGGTGAACAGTCAGAACGTAAACAAGTCTGATTGACTAAATCGCGAACTGTCGTTCTTGGTGCAGTCTCTGATCTATTGAAGATCTCTCTCGGTCTGATATGAGTTTGCTACGAAGTTATTCCTATATTAGTACGTAGATACTCTATTTCTGCAGTTCAAGCATTTAATTAGTTAACAAAGATTAGGTATATTATACAGAGTTTTAGGGATTTTTATGTCACAAACACAAGTATTAATTTAGTACTGCACTCGCTTCGGGCGGATTATTTTCTAAGAAACTTGCCTACTTCACAAAAAGATAGGTGCCTTTTGATTAAAATTACACCGACGATAAACGTTTGAATTATATTTTTAATTCGAGGGCCCTCTAGACTGAGAAATTAGAAAATAAATTCGCTCCCTTTTGTTGGGCTTTTTTTGTTTTTGTACGTAATTAGAGTAAGCTGGGTGAGTCCTCGTAAGCTTGGCCTGTAATTAAGCAAGATGGAACGTCCTCAGACTGTTTACAGCCTTTATAATAATAAAATTAAGTAACGGCTAAACGAAAAAGTGGCCTTTTTTCAATTCCTGTGGAGCGCGGAGATGAATTAACCTCGGCCCGAGTGGGTCGCCGAAGAGGACCGAACCTTTATTTGCGCACTGTGTATTTGTTTATTTTATTATCCTCTTCAAAAAAGGAAGATTTATGCTATTCTCACTTACGTATTTCGTAAAAAGAAATATGTTGAAGCTTATGTTTTTTTCCGTTAGCTATATAAGCGCCGATTCGTCTCATAATTCCTTTGTGAATAGTGTAAATCCTTTTAGATTTCTCTCGCTCACATAAGACTATTTTCTTTGTTTGAATGACTCTTGTTAGTACGCCTCACAATATAGAACAAATAATATAAGGTATTTTATAAGCCGCCATGTAGCTTACGTGGTTCATTGAGAACATTATGGGGCTCTTATTGACTCGTTCATTCATAATAATATGATAAAACGTTGAAGAAGGCGTTACATGGCGGAAATCCATTACAAAAAATATATTGGGGGTGGGCGGGGTATCCACCACTCACCCACGGTTTCACAAACCCAGCGATAACACATACATATACATGCTCACGCCCGTAATGCCCAAAGGGGTAGGCAGAGGTGTACTAAACACTAGGGTGGAGTGAAAAAAAAAAAAGTTAAACTATGTTACTCCTGTGTCACCAATAGTTGATCGGCATTCTTAGAGATATAAAAATAAAATTTCAAGTTCCTACGTTTACATCTTAAGGTGTCGCATCAAGCTTAAATGTTAAAGAAAATTACAAAATTAGTTTTTTTATAAAGTTTTTATTTGAGACAGACTATTTATCAAAATGAAAATATTGAAGCTTGAACTTGAAATTAAGTATAAGTAAGTACTTATAAATATATAAAATATATTCAATAAAAGCATTTTAACATTCAGAAACTGAAGCTACTGACTCTACTTTTTGCTTAAAAAGATGTGATTTTGTGTCAAATACCAGTATGTCTTGCCTTGCCTTTATCCTCTTGCGAATGAATCCATCTCTTGCCTCAGACCCACAAACAGATAAAGAAGCCTCAGTAACGAGCTTGACACACCGTCTTACTGCCTGAGTGTGGCAAAGATACTTTTCGATTTCATATAATTTGCCACCTGAAAAAATCTCGTAGATTTCTACCGACACACGTATTATTTCTCTAGTTAATTGAGTCGTTATTTCTGTTCTGAAAATCACATCGTCATCCTCATCTGATGCTGCAATGGACGAACTACTAAAAGACCAATTAAGAACTGGATCAGAAGAAGTACTTGGGATATTAATGGTTTTCTTTTAAACTCATCATACTTCCTCTTTTTCTTTTTCTTTGTCTCTTTACAGCAGATAGATTTAGTATACACTTTATCAACAGACCCAATATACATTTTTTGTTAATTTCTTTGGTCTTTCAAAAAGGTTTCTTCCACATTAGGGACTTTAATCACACACTTACAAACTCCTCTGGATTCACATTTACAAAATAGCGATGTCAAATAATTTTGATTCAGATTCTTCATAAAACATTTGCTTTTTCTTTTCATTACTTAATTTCTTTACACTCTATTGTATTTATTATAATAGGAAATCAATCTGGCAACTATTTGTTGAGGCTTATAATGGGAATTGACGCCTTGTTCTAATTTTTTTTAACATCAGAGGCTATCATTTCACACAAATCTTTCACTGCAGGATCTTTACCATTATTCAGTTTCAGTAAGTCATTTCTTAACCACAACTAATATTTTATATTATCATTATAAGTTGGTAACACATTATCACTTATTTTTATTGGCTCGCCAAACAAGGGGCATCGTCTTCGTCATCGCAAAGTCTTTTCGAGTTTTTGGCATTTTATTGACGAATATTCAGACTTTTTTTACACTTGTCGTAACCATTTAAATGAGAAAGTTTAAGAAAATCTTGGAAAGACAAACAAGTTAACCCTTAAAGTAATGTGAAATATAAGTTTTATTACATATAGATACACAATAACATTGATGAGCAGGTATACGATAGACGTAAAAATTTACTTATTTTTGAAATTCCCCTCATAGCGCGCCACCTCAAAATAAAGTGGTAGGGTTTTGATTTTTAGCATGAAGAAATCTTTTATATACGGTCATCGGTTAATGACACAGGAAAAGTGAAATTCCAAAAAAAAATTTTTTTTTCCAAGTTCACTCCAACCTACTAAACACCCACATTTCGCCAATATGATTTTCGGTCCCACGTAATAGAGGGGAAGCCTATTCCCACCGATCGGGCACTTTGTAACAAAATGGGTTTGCCGAAAATAAATTTCTAACCGAAAATGTCGCAGCTAAATAAATTTGGTAAAAATTTGACCCGATTCCTTGCTATGCGGTGTAAATCGCCAGGAAATTAATTACGTGCCTAGCCGCACAAGCACTACCAATTAACGTCTTCGAGAGTATCAGACAGTATATGACAATTAGCGATATTCCTACTAACTATTGCTATCATTGGGATTGTTAAGCTATAGTTGAGTGGTGGGTTCCACTGCCCCTCCAATATACTTAATATAATTACACGCAAATTTCTATTAAGTATTCAAATAAAATAGTTGATATAATAAATCCATAAAAATATTTTCAAATGAAGCCTGGTTTCTTTCGAAAGCCTATCAACACATGAAATAAAAAGTAAAGCTATTAATCAAAAATATATTACTTTGTCCTTTTCATAACTGATATTTAGTCCATTAGCTAGAGTGAGACGGAGCTATACTGCTACATAAAAGGAGTTTGTAAATCGTAGTATCATTGACCTAAATATAGTATGCCAAATAGCTGTTAAGGCTATTTTAATGGGCTCGATCGTTATGACAATATCTTTTCTTTACAAATGGTGTTATGGCATTGATTTTCACTCAGTATGGCTAGGTGCCGTTGTGAAGAAAGAATAAGCAATCATACTCAATAATAAGTGAATATTGGTGAAATATTTGATCGAGAAATCATTATTTCATATTCTGTTTGCAGTTTTCACTGTTAAATATTTCGGGATATTTAACATGTTTGTTGATTTCTGACGTACTGACGACCGCCGAGTTAGTTCTTTAAATTTAACAACATAACATAACATAAACTCATGCCTATATCCCCGAAGGGGTAGGCAGAGGTACTAGTACCCACATTTCGCCAGTTTATGTTTAGGTCCCAATGTAATAGGCGGTGAGCCTATTGCCATTAACTGGGCACATTATAGACCTGCGATAAATACACACATAACTTCGAAAAGCATCGAAAAGTCAATGGTGTGTGCCATGGTAAAACCTGGGATCGAATCAGAGACCTCGTCTCAGCAGTCCATTACCCATACTTAGGCTACCGCAGTTAATTTAATATATAAAAAATAATACTCTCGGTTAAATTTTAGTACATCTTTACAGAAAATTTGATTTACCATCGTTGCGTGTGCTTAATTCAACGTATTTTTAATTAAAGTATCAATCACAATGAATTAATGCCAACAAAACTTCAACTATTCTGTTTTAACAAGCACACTGGTATTTTCATTAAATGGTATATATTTCAATGATTTTATTATATAAAGTTATACTTATGTTGTAAATATATTAAGGTTTCAAGGTTATTTTCCTATATAACTCTATTATTGTAGAGTCATTCAAGGCTAATAAATCATCGTTTCGGCCCAGTCCCAGCTACAATATAAAATATTAATAGAATGGATGGAACGTAAGTTCACACGGGTTTTATAGGAAATATTGTACAGGTACTATGAGTTTATAGGCGAGTACGCATATGTGTACTATGACTACCCATATTTAACAGTTTTTGTTTCAAAGAGTTAAAATATTACGGCACATTGATGAATTTTTAATATATTCATATGAATCAAGATAACATTGAACTGAATCCAGGCTTACATTAATTTATATTTGATTTAGGAGACCATTTGAATACTAGGAAATTGTATCATTTTAATTAATGTTTAAGAATGAACTAATATATTACACAGCTCATGTTTAAAGTTTTGTTACATTAACACGCATATTTTATCAATTAACGTCGCCAGGAGTGTCGTTGGATTAGTGGTTAAAGGCCGATCGACAAGTCCAGGGTTCGAAAGCCATTACACTATATCGACGTCAAACTACTTCTACCACCAGCCAATGACCTTAGCTGAAGGGATTAGAAGAAATATTAGTAATTGCTTTTGTTATAAATAAATATGGATATTCATTGTAGCCAACAACTTTTCACAAATTCGAAGTTTAATGTCGAATAGAGAAAAGTCATATTCCTAAGAACAATAAAATGAAGATGAAATAAGAACGATAAGATAAAGATGAAGTGGCCTTTTCATCAATTTTAACTGAAAGCCACTTGATTAATTGAATACCCATATTATTATGCATAATAACTTCTGTCTCTTATGGATGTCTCTGAGAATTTGTCTTGCGACATTTGACCACCATTTTCACTAAAAAATTCTAAGAGTCTTCTAAATGGAAAGTTAAATTTACTGTAAATATAGATTATGATATATTTTTAAATAACCATTAAGTACAACTGTGACACAGTTCCACTATAATAGCTACCGACCTACATTCAAAACACAAAAATGCCATCACACTCGCATAAAAGTAGAGAAGGGTACAGTAATCCTCAGGGCTTTTACAAGAAAATGACGTCAGATAATCCATACCGAACGATATATTATAATGCATCGGGGCACACGTCAGACGGCTATTTATTTTCTCGAATGGGTTCGGAGGTTTCACCATTAATATGGCGGTCAGCGGAGCGCGGGTGAGGCGACCGGCGATGAGGACATCGACATTGAGAAATGATTTTGGATGCCAGGTGGTGCGGAGGGGTTTCTTGGAGGTACAACCCTGATTATGACCTTGCGGTATTGTGTATATATGCATGAGAACGATGATTAGTCGATTTTATTTGCTAGGGTTATACTATTAGTCATTTGTTGGTGCTAATGTTGACGTATAGTAGTAGCTTATTAGTAGGTTGTATTTTATACTGGTCATTGATGGCACTTGCCAAAATTGTGTAAGAGGCACATACCTGAAGCCGAAAGCCCCTGGTACACTATATATTGGCAATAAAAATATCTCTCAGTGAAGTTTTTTTAATGAAATTGTCGTTTCATTTAGCTTTGCTGATACGATGGGAAGTAAATAATGTTAAAAAAAAAGAAATTGCCAATCGTAATTTTTATGCCAATATGTATTGTACCAGAAGTACTTCCAGAGGCCTTCGATTTGGGGAGTGTTTCCTTTACATCCTGTATACATATTGACAATACACTTGTATTGCTTCACGATATTTATTGTTGAACCTAACTTGTTTCGCCAAGCCGCATCAAAGGTTTACATTGATAGCTATCCTTTAATACTTAAAGCAATAGAAATAATAAACTACTCGTATATTCAGAAGACTGAAAATTAAGCGTTACCAGTATACTTAATACCGTTACCGGCAACTTAATATTTATTGTTGCCCAGTATATTGTGTTACGAATATAAAGTTTTTGATATTTGGGTTCACTTTCATTACATATATTGTGATATTTTAGGATTTGGAATGTAATACTTTGAAAACTTAAAGTAATCAAAAGTCATATTATACCATACATATTTTTGCAGTAAAGATATTAAGCAGTACTGCGTAGAATCGGAAATACTTGACATCATTCCTATTGACTCTCAGAACTCCACTGCAGTATCATGAATTCATCTGAAACGTTCAAGTTTGTAGATACGAAGTCGCAAGCAATAGCTAGTGAACCCACAAGATAAAGCTCAAAATATTATATTATTTCACATAAAATTGAAACTTTTTAGGGCAACATCAAATCGTTTGAAGTAAAGCTTACGTCAAATATTTCGGTGATACCTACCTGTAACTTAAAGGATTCTTAAGTTTGAGAGATTGCGTAAAGTTCGGTTCCTTCATAACACGATTTAACGTAAACATCGTTGAATTACAACTTAGTCATTGGTTTCAATGTTGGAGGGAGAAGTAACTTTACTTGCTATACTTTGGATAAGTATTGACCTCTTATGAATACTGAAGAAAAATTGGGTGAAGGTGCTATAATAACACACATTCATTCTCTGAGCCTATTCCCAACACAGTTGGGGTCAGTTTTCTAGTCTCACTAAGATGTGGCTGAACTTCGATATTTTCCGTGAAGCGATGTCTTCTCCACAGCCAAATTAGCGACATCGAAGTTAAGCTAGTCGGACTTTTGAAGACTTCAAGAAACCGTAACGACTGCGATAGATGTCCGACCAGACCAGTACCAATATTTGCATTGAACAGGGATCGAAGCCGCGACTCCTGCGTAGCAGTCGCGTACACTACCGGTACGCCATGGAGGCTGCTATAATTACACACATAATCGTAAAAAAGTAGTTTTGTTAAGAATTGCTGAATATAAATTGACGTTGCGTGATCAAATAAAAAAGATGTTAGACTCTTTAGTCTGAAAGTTTAAAGTTTTATTCGCTTGACTTTAAATATTCAGAGTAATTGCATAAATAGTAATAAAAAACCACATAAAAAACTGAGAATTTCGTTACGTAAAGTGACTAGATTAGTGTTACTATTAGAGCTAACGAGATGAACGACGCAAAATGCAAACACTGCAAGGAGGATGATGAAACACATACTGTGCGAGTGTCACGCTCTAAGAAGACAAAGAATGAATGTGCTCGGAAAGAGCTACTCCAAACCAGATGATTATATATGCACCTGCAACGTAACGGCCAACTTAGGGTCAGCACAAAGGATCCAACAGGGTCAAAATGACCGCGATAGCTCCAGAGCATTCAACTTAAAACAAGACAAGATAAGAGCTATCGTGATATTTATCATGCATTGTTGCAAGTTTCCGATATTTCGTCGGTGTTGCAAGCATTATGATCAAGGAGAATTTAATTCCTTCTTGATCATTGTAAGTAAACCTATGTAGTTTAATGTTGTCACCGCCACTACGTTAGTGTTTGTTTTAAGTTGAAAAAATCCATTTCACTGGGGAGCAGTAGCCTGATGGTAAGCTGAGACATACGATAATAGAGATAGATAGATGCGAATATAAAACCAGGATTAAACCGTCTTTGTTTATTGTTTAGGGAGGATTAACATTGTCCTTTGATGGTCCATATTTTGTATATTTCGTTATAACGAAGATTAATAAATATTATACATTTATGTAAAACTATAATGGGATTATATAAATTTCGATAGTTGACATAGGTCAGACATTTTGGCAAAATATAAAACATCAGAGGCTGCCAGTATTGCCTTCCAGATTTACAAATTTCAAGTTATATTCTTTGTCGCTTAATATGTAAATATAGCGGCAATAGAAAATTTCAACTGTCTCTGGTTTATGAGACACAGTCTAGTGACAGACAGACAGACTGACAGCGGTGTCTGAGTAATAGCGTTCAGTTTAAATGGGATCCCTTGTTGTTTATCTACTTTTTTACGGAAATGTCAAAATTAAAACATTAAAAGCAATGTTTATGAAAAAATTTAAATCAGTTTTTCTGTGGCCACCTGTATCATATTGTAACAGATGACGCGACGCAACACGCATGCGCAATCATCAAATAGTTTTTGACGTTGACGTATAAATGCAAACATATAATAAACGCTGTAATTATACTATACAATGATATTGACTTTTTCATGACATTAGATCTATGAAAGTGCACATAATTTATAAAAAATGATCATGAGTTATAAAAAAATTCGCCTACGACACGTTTTTATTAACTCACACTCACATTTTAATAAGCTTCAACTATGCAACTACGCATTCCTCCATAATTATAGTCTCAGTATCAATTATGTCAATCACGAAAACACATTTCAATAATTAATTCAGGCCATACGTCATCGGCTTAGACTTCCTAACAGATTGTGTATTATTACAGTCCATAGTAATCAGGGTATTAATGACTAAGATAATAACCGCCGGGGTAATATCGCGCTCGGCTGACCGGGCGACGCCGGGACACGTCGGAACACGTCGGGCGGCGTTGGCGCAATAATAGTGAGTTATGTCCAGGATTACACTGATTGAAAGCAATGATTTAACTTAGACTGGTTTACATTGAAGATTATCGCTGAAATTAGGTAGACTAGTTGTTTTTGAATTGTTATGAATGAAGACTTTAGCCTATTGTGTCTACATTGGCCAGACGTGTTGGTGCGGGGTTTTATTTCGAGTTTCCCATATCTCGTAGTGATTTCGTCTGCGTATTTTTCCGTTTGTCGCCACTAATGAGCGCCTTCGGATGAGATGGAGTGGTTATATTCATTCTCAATCATCATACGGATGGTGTGGCTACAATTATAATATCATAAATTATACTCGTAGTTATGTATCTTGACTATTTGTGTCTAGTTGTGGATTGAACTTTTTTATACTACTTAGGTGGCAGACAAGCACGCGGCCCACCTGATGGAAAGATGTTACCGTAGCCATGGACGCTTGCAACACCAAGGGAGTCACATTCGTGCTGCCAACCATATGGAGAAGAGGAGAGATGGGTAAGGGGCAGAGGAGAAGTTTGAGAGAGTCTCTGTGCTGTCAGTGCAGAAGACAAAGAAGAGTTTCTCTTTGACTACTCTACTCACCGCCAGAAACGCGGTTATTATTAGCCGCGAATGCTTTTACTTTTAATTTACTATCCTAAAGATTATGTGAAAAGTGAAATGTAGCACTTATTTTATTTTCTATCTATCAATTATTCATCATTATCATTGCATCAGTCCCGGTCACATCCATGGCTTTCACCTCGGATTCCTGGTTCAACGTTCTGACTTTCACCTCTTTAAGGTGGTGAGACTTCTTGGACCTACCCCTCCTCTCAACGGGAATCGGCAGGAGTGCTGTGCTGCCAGATATTTGTTTCCCACGCAGCCTGACGGTTTCCGCAGAACAGTGTCGCAATAGCGGTGACGGCACTCCTCAATGTAATGTAGACTGTCTTCGAGACAGTCTTCATTACATTGAGGCGTGCCAGAGTTCCTTAAGCGACCTTAACACATGACATTACACACTACTCTCTCTAGCGCCAATATCTGTCCAAGGCAACTGCAAATATGCTTTCTCTTATGCTATATTTCAATGATTTTTAGAACCTCTAGCAGTTTCTTACCAGAAGTCTTGTTACTTACTAAAACATGAGTCTAACATTTTAATAAACATTCTCAAGCGTACTACTCACAGTTCTATTTCCTATATGCTTCGCTCTGCAGCGCAGCACTGCCACCTGGCCCACCACAGCTGAAACATTCCGAGGCGACACGTCGTCGAAGTAGGGCCGCTCTGGTCGTGAGCTCTCGAGCCCGCTCACTCCTGACAGAACTCCAACTCCTGTAGACAAGAGAAAAGCGTTTTTAATACTATTGTGTGAAATAATCGTACTAATATCTCTTACAAGAATTGACCAGTTTATTTTCAAATCAAAGTAAAATTAATTAATAAGACGTAGATTGATGATTATTTATGCCACTTAGGTGGTAGACAAGCAGATGTCCCACCTGATGGAAAGTGATTGGCAGGGGGCATGACACTCGCGACTACCCTGGAGCCCTTCTTAAAGAACCCCATATTGTCAGCGCTTGGGAAAACCATAGCCATAACCACACACACACGCATACATATACATACTTTTTTGTCCCACTCTATTTGCATATACACTTGAGGATGACACTTCGGTTCTCTGAGTGGTTCATTGCTAATTTCTACTAACAACCTATGTGGTTAATCGGGGAGGAGATGAAACAGAAGTAGGCCACTTGCTATTCTTTACTGCCAAAGTCTAATCCATAGAAAATAAACACGTCCTACAGAGACACCTGATGATCAGTTGAGGTGCAAGCTTATCCATATTAAATTTGAAAACGTAGTTTAAAAAATTACACATTGGGTAAATATTCTAATAAACATCTGTAGGTATATAAGTATGTACCTACAGATGTATATAAATACCTAAAAGCACTCTATTTTTGATGGGCCTTACATTTTTTGAAAGAAAGTATTCCGTTGAACGTTATTAAATTAATTATTGTTTTATTATTTACGTCAAACACTAAAAGCCAATAACGTCTACAATTGTAATATGATAAAAGCCTTTGCTAAGCCTTCGAAACCTGTGTTCAAGAAAAAGTAATTAAATTTAATACGATCCCATTCGAATACAAGTATTTATTGTAAGGGTTAGAAGACTCGTAAGTGGTTGGGTTCCGGCGTCGGTATCATTAAGTACCCAGCTTTTATTAAAGTACGTTTGTTCACTGAGTCTACAATAGGCCTACCATAGAACATCCACAGCAAAATGCGAATCGAAATTTCGGTCAATCGGTTGCATAGAACACGTGTATTTAGACACCAAATCCGAAGAAGTTACAGCTTATGTTAGACCCGGGCTTAAGAAAACTGAAGTGATTTTTTAGGGTATAAAGTTCCGTTATACAAAATGAAACTATTTTTTTATTTTTTAAGTGACACCACACGCAAACTTATAATTGGTCACTGGTACGCCATTGGTAGAAATGTGTGCATTTCTTCCTTTTTTCTCTTCATCGATTTGTGTGTAATTGGTAGTGTTAAATTAATATTGTCATCGATATTTAATTTTGTTAAATTCTTAAAGGATTATAGATTTTGATTTACACAGTCCCTGTACCTATATTATGGTTAATTGCTACATCTTCCGTTCGTGTTGTGTGCCAGCCTGTAGTTTCGAGTGGTTCATAGTAGCCCCCGAGATGTTTGTGGAGTGGTACACTTGCCCAATATTGCTGGTAGAGACGCTACGCAATATGCCGCAGATGTGTTTGCGAATCTCGAAGATATATGGGGAGCACAAATAATATGGCAGTTAATTATTTGAGTTATCGTTGATGGTAGCGGTAGTATTAACCTTTTGGGGTAACGCTGTGTTTTGAATTGTAGTTCAAGGTGTTGAGAATTTAGGAGGATTTTGACCCTTGGGTATCGAACAAGCGTACATACCTTTTTGTAACATAACATAGTATTCTGATGATGATTGCTGCGAGGTTAGATTGCCCAATATTAAAAAGATGGATAAGTATCTTTGTCGATGACCGACTTTACGTGTTTTTAATGGCGACCCTCTTTTGTGTACTTTGCCTTCAGCTTACCATCAGGCGGAGTGAAGTCAAATTGACGTGTCCTAAATAAAAAAAGAACTAGTACTGAAAAAGTAATATTCGTATTAAGCATTAATGTGACGTAATATTAGTTAATTCAATATAATAATGTTATGTTATGACATTATGGTTTTTCGTTATTTTTTTAATTTTTTATAATATCACGCCTATATCCCCGAAGGGGTAGGCAGAGGTGCTAGCAGTTCGTTCGTTAATTTGATATCCAAAATACTAACATAGATATAAGCCATTTTACTAACAAACTATAAATTTTATGGATTGTATAAAATAAGGGTAATTAATTAATACCACTTCGGAGGCAGACTGCTTCAATAATGAAACTGAAATTATACAGGGTGCAAACAATCCCCAAACCGACTAATAAAAACATATAGCCAAGCGGGTTAGTACTACCAGGGGCCCTAGGCTTCGGGAGTGTTTCCTTTACAGCCTATATAGCAGAACTGTTGATTGATGGTGTTTGATGGAAACTCACTTTATAATAAAAGATTGCGCCAGGGCGATAAGGCCGCCAATCGTATATACCTCATAAACAGTATTTCCATATCATGATGTAATCGTATCACAATTATTATTAATTTATTATGAAATTTTATTGTGCTAGATTCACATCATTTTTATGCAATGTATTTGGTTGGTTCACACACACATCACATTTAAATCAGTATAATTATGCTGTCACAAATCATACTATAATCTCCACAGAGAAACCAATTATGTATAAAAAATGTTTAAAAGTAAATGTTTAACTGTATCCCGCGATTTAACAACAAACAACATTACTATCGGAATGCTTTGGTGAACGCGGTTCGTTTCCTGGCACGTGACGTCACACCCGCCGAACCGGAAATAGGAACGAAGTCTTTGCGCGCCCTCTTATAAAAGAAACACTGCAGAGCACACACAGCTGCGGTTGGGCCACTAAATGAGCACGTATCGATAGTTTTAAAGGACTACCCAAAAATATAACATGTCATCCAAACAATTGTTGTTTGAGTTAAGGTTTTCTGACAAATCTCTCTGGGTATACTCTTATAAATATTAATTTGAATGTTTGGATGTTTCTAACTCAATCATGTCAAAGGATTTGAACGGGTCTGGATGCAATTTGACAAAAGATGACTCTCTGAAGTAGTATAAGTTTTTCAGGAAATTGGGTTCCTGTGTGGTTAGTGAACACACCGGCAGAAAGGTCAGCAACAGCTAATGTTCTAGGGGTTAAAGAAGGGTCAAGGAATAAAAAACATCGGAAAAGTTCGTGTTATTTGCACTAAATAGTAAATTTATTTTATTTTATCATATACTTTCCTCCTCCTCCACCCCTTTCTTAAATCATAATTACACCTATGCAATATACTTCATAGATACCAACTAATCTCCATAGGCGTTATTTTATAATATTACTGACTATTTTGACAGTTTACCATAATTATTTTGTGTGTGTATTTATCGCCGGTTTTTAAGTGCCCGGTTAATGGCAATAAGCTCGCCACCTTTAACATTGGGTCCTAAACGTAAAGTGGCGAAATGTTGGTACAAGCACCGGGGATACAGACGTGAGTTTATGTTATGTTATAATTATTTTGTCGTTGACTTCAACACTTGCTGATCTCATGGCCCCACAGTCAAGTCTGCGGTGCAACTAGAAAATGGAAATGACAACGATGAAGTTCTTTTGTGATTCTATACGTGTACGTACTAAGGTGAATCTTTTGTCTTGTCTGTCTTGTCTGCTGTTTCTTTGCACTGTTTCCTTGAACCCCGCTATTTACTGGACAGAGTATCAGAACAAAGTACAATTTCTTTGAATACTGGCTAGAATTCTTTTCATTTTGGATATAGGGATGTTTTTGACAATAGTTATTTCAAAGCTTTGATCTGTCAAGAAATAAATCTAAGGAGGTTTGTGTATGACTATCTATTCTTTTACAGGTATGTTTTTTATAAAAGTGAGTAAAAATTAAAAAATAAGTGCCAGATGAAGGCAAGTGAACAATATTTCACACACAGACATACATATACTTCTTAGGTATACAATATTGAGTCCTTTTTTTCTGAATTAATTATTTTATAGCAATTAAATTGTGAGAAGGAGTTTTAACCAATGGTAAGACGCATTTAGTCACAAGATGCTTGCAAAAGGAATTGTTGAATCATATACGACATTAATTTCACTAATTTAAATGTGATATGGAATCTTAAAAGATCATACCTTTAACATAGCTGAATGCCCATGGCATTAAGTCCACCTTTGTATAATTATTTTGTGTTTGTGCAAAAAGTGGGGGTAGGTGTCACCACCCTTGCATTCACCCACCTATATCTATACCTATTAACTATATAGATAGACTAGATGTCCAGGGGAGGGTGAAACTTTATTATGTGTGAAATAAAGGAGTCAACGTTATATTGCTTAAAACTTTTGATAAAATAATTCTCGCACCTTTTTCTCTTCGGGCTTAAAAGACCTCTACTTATTTCACCACATTCGTATATTATACAGACGCAGGAAAATAAAATTCTCTTGAAAGAGTTTTATAACAATCTCTAAACACGCGTTTTCAAAAGATATAGACAGCGATGCACTACATTTGCCTGGACACCCCCGCCTTGCCTCCTACCCCCACCATATGCGCTACGTATAAAAATCCCGCTACCTGAGACGATATATTCTAAATGGATTTAAAGCGGAAACTCACAGTAGGCAACACTTTATACGCTGAAAGCTGAAACATTTTATTGATACTAACTATTTTCTGATATTACATTGCGAAGTTATTGCAACATACCGATTGGATCCTCGCAGCAGACGGGTGGTAATATTATTGCTTCGGAAAATTCTTCGTATAATTTTGTGTTCAGATTCATTTATGCACACGCAGATGCTCACTGGAGCGAGCGAGTGGTCCGATTGGGGACCGCTTCTTCTTCACAGTATGAAATTTTAAACTTAGAATCTTTCAGTTTTTGAACGGTCTTATAAGATTTTACTTTAGTGTGGACTTAAGGATTTTGGTATAATATTTGATTTGGAAATGTGTTTTGTTTTACTTTTAACGTCGGTAGTTCTATAGTTTATTATCAGTTACATCACAGTTAAAATTAAAAATCACTCAGTATGTGTGTATTAGTGCAGGCGACTGCTACACACGGGGCGCGGGTTCGATCCCCACTCAGTGCAAAAAGTTGTATGCATAAATATGGGTGTTTGCACCGGTCTGGTCGTGCCTCGGTCCCGGTTGCCATACACACATCTATGGCAGCCCTCAAAAGTACAACCAGTCTAACTTGAAACTTCAATAGCGCCATTGGTCATTGAACCTTTGGTTGTGGAGGTCACATAGCAGTCGCTTCACCGAAAATATCGAAGTTCAGTCGCATCACAGTGAGACTGGAAAGCCGACCCCAACTGAGTTGGGAAAAGGTTCAGAAAATGATGATATGTAGATCTACAGAAGATAAGAAATCTGTCTTACGTACTCCTGTCCGCAACACGGTCTCGTGCTTAGAAGACTTCGGCAACAAACTCAGTCATTTTTTCTATCAATTTACATTGTAGTGGTCTATTTATAAGCATGTGTTACTTAATCCAATTACAATATATTAAACAACGCATATTAAATAACTGACGCGTGTTACCTATGTATGTACATTGCATAATTTAAACACCTTCGCAGTGTCGGCTAATACTAACGTAACCGAACGTGCGTGATCAAACAGGTTGACGTGTGGGATAGTCAATGCAAATAAGGTCTTGATTGTGTGCTGTAACTGCAGTTCACAAATATGCGTGAAAAATAAAAAAGTCAGTACCAAGAATTGAATTGAACCCGCCACATTTCCCCTTCCTATTTTGCAATTGGTAAAAAATATTATGTCCATGTGGCTACATTGGTAAAGCACCCTTAGAAATAGACCACCACGACTATAAATCCCACCCGAATGTCAAAATTTTTCCCAATTTAAATTTACTTGAACATATCAGCATAGTTCATTCTTGTAAGCCTTGGTTATAATAAAGTGCTTTATTGAAGTTTCCTTAGAATCTACAGTGCACTAACGTACTCCTATTAGCAACTGAATTTCTATTTACACCAAATCACGCAAAACCTACGTGAACACATATGTTAGTCAACACCGATGGTAATAAAAGAACATTTCCACAATCACAGTAGTTACTTGAATCTTGTACAACATGTTTAGAACGCCTGCATTGTGATAACATTAGTGAACGCAAACGGTCCGTGTCAGCTGCACGCCATGCAATGTAATTCTACAACCTGCCGCTGTACTGCATGCCATGCGATGTAATTCTAAAACCTGCAGTATACTGCACGCGATGCAGTCGGTCTCATTTATTGTGAACAATTTGGGTGATGCAAATTCTGAAATTGTTTTGAATTGGCGAAATTATGGTATTATGTCGTAACAATGCTTTATTGTATTGTTCATTTATCACATTGTTTGCACGGGATGTGTTTTACGTGTTGCCACTATTAACATTTAGGCATTGAGTTGATTTCCTATTAATATTGAAACCTATTGTTTATTTTCATTATATATCTAGAATTAAGTGGAGATAATTTAGATGTATACTGTTTATTAACACACACTGCAGTTAAATAATTGTATAAATAATAATATAATAAGCATAGGCACGAGTTGTGAACCCAATTTTTTTATTTTATTTTATTTATGACACGTCAATTTGACTTCACCTTGCCTTGTCTCATGAAAGAGGGTCACCATTGCAAACACATTCAGTGCTACAATGGTGGTGCTCAGCTTGACGGCCTCATCAGATGCTTTTTCACGCCCCGCTTAAAGGACCCTTTAGGAAGAAGGAAACACGAGCACCGGCAAGGAATTCCAGGACTCGTGTACAAAATATGCACTCGATATGCGTGTTTTAGAATGTATTATTTGAGGATAAATGGAGACACGAGGTGCAACGGTGGTGGGCAATTTAATCTACTAATATACTAGATTATAAGAAAATATTACACGCGCGTCAGGGACTCGTTTCTCTCGCGATTTAGATTCAACATTCGTCCTGATAGGTATACTTGCAGTAGATAACAAGCGAGTGGGTGAAACCAGGTAAGAATAGCATGTCTGCCATTTATATATCTAAAAATTTCCATAACAATGTATTGAGCATACAAATAATCTAATTTCATTCTATGACAATTTAGAATGATTATGCCAATTAAGGAAAATGGCAGTTGGAGACCTTCCGATATACGCGCCGACAGTTGAATTCTAATGGGTTGTATCCGTCCTTTGGCATTTCATTTTTCGACCCTTTCTAGTACTACTTCGGAATAATAAGCAATATTAGGCAAGCTTGATATCTATTTATTCGTTAGGTATTGCTAAACTACTCTTACTAATATATTAACTATACTAATGGACGTTTGTGAAGATATGTTTGCAATTGAGTACAGGAGACCCTAATTCTAATAAACCGCTGTCAAACCACTGAGATTACAAAAACAGCCATTGAGTTTTCAGCATTATAAGCATTAACTTAAAGTTCAGAATTAATTGAATATTTTCACTACATTGTTTCTTATTCACTCTACAATAAACTTTTAAATAAAATGCCATATTTTATTTAAAATTTTAGAAGCTTAACATTATAGCCTGAAATTCAATGGCAGTTTTAGTAACGATAAGTGGTTTGATAATGGTTGACAATTAGTAAAATCTGGGTACAGGAAGGAATAGTCTGGACTACCTCCAATAATATATGTGACTTTAGAGGTATTCCGTTTTAAGTTAAAAAAATTCGTATATTTTTTACACAATTAGCATCGGTCATCTCAATATCTGAAAGTCACGGTAAAGGAATGATGATCATCATT
This sequence comes from Pelosia muscerda, assembly GCA_963691645.1. Lineage (NCBI taxonomy): Eukaryota > Metazoa > Arthropoda > Insecta > Lepidoptera > Erebidae > Pelosia > Pelosia muscerda. The sequence continues at coordinate 508,309 of OY829114.1, read as the reverse complement.
CAGATAACTAATTACAATACTTCTCCTCATCAGTTGCTTCTTCACAACTCCGCTTAAATATCTCGTGTTTGTTGGAAGAAGGAAGCTCGTATCCCGGTAAATATTGTCGAGCCTTTATAGCGTGCCAAAGAAAGTATTAGATGCTCTCGACAGGTTGCAGCGACGTGAGGCTCGCATTATTGAGAATCCTGAGGTCACGAACACCTTCGAGCCCTTGCAGATGCGTGTGAGATCTTGCAACCTGGGCAATAGTTCATTATCGCTATCATGGTGAATATTCTGATGAGTTCTTCAAATTAGTCCCACCATCACCTTTACTACACAGGACAACACGTGCTGGATTTAGATGTCACGCTCATACGGTGGAAAATATTCCATAAAGCGGTTCGGTGAGTCCTTCCTTTGAAGCACTATTAAGTCTTGGAATTCCTAAACAACTCGCGCGTGTTCTTCTTCCTACAGGCCCGGGTCCTTCAAGTGGGGCGTGCAGAAGATCTGATAAGGCCGTCAAGCTGAGCGCCAGATTGTAACATTCTACGTGTTTGTAATGGTGACCGTCTTTCCTGAGACTTTGCATTCAGCTTACCATTATACCAGAGTGACAACATGTCATGTGTTGTTCTTTTCATGGGATTTATGATGGTTTGTTATTATATCTGCCCACACACTGTACTGACTGTTATGTTGAGTTGAATTCCTTCCTCTACTATAAAGTCTGCAAGTGTATATTTTGCAACAAAATCTGAAGTGACTAAAGAATTGATCCAAACAAAAGTCGCATAACTTACATTCAACAATTTTTGTAAAGTACAATATACAACACATTTAACTTACACGTAATTTAGAATAACATGTTAATTCTATTCGTACTCTCCACCCCATGGCATTAATTTAAGGAGGTAAATGAATACGTTGCTATTAATTTAAATGAAATACGAATTGTATGTGAAGCCATTACTGGTGGTGTTTACATTCGCTTCCTGCGAAGTGTCACGCGATCCCGTTCGTTATGCCAGCGAAGTTTCGCGTTGCATGAATAGCTTTTTGAAAAAAAATATTTGCAACTGGTGCTTGCGGTTAATATGTAGCTTTGTTACTGTAGAAATAGTTTTTAATTTTTGCTAGTATTTTTTTTTATTCTCACTCTCTCTGCATGTATGTACAGTAAGCTCCAGAAGGACCTGGACATATTAAAGTCTAATTCCTTTGACAACCTAAATCTTATGAATGAATTGTTATAAGGATTTTGTATTAATTATCTACTAAATTCCAACATTTGCACGCCGAATGTGTAAACGGCTAAACATGAATGGAATGTATCCAATAATATGATTTAAGACCGTGCATGCCTATGTGTGTAACTCATGTTTAATGCAAATAAACAGTTATCTTATCTTATCTTATCTTAACACTAGATTGCGTAATTAACCTTAACGCTAGAGGGCGTGTTTTTATATCACTTAGGTGGCAGACTAGCACCTGGCCCATCTGATGGTATTGAACTCTTTCATAGGAATTTGCTCCACTGCACTATGCTATGTTACAACCATTTGACGCAAACTTTTTGCTGACTTTGAGAGATTTGGTTCAGTCCCTCTATAGTAAATAATTGTCATTTTATAAATGTTATAGGTAGCGATTCTAACTGTCGACATCCAGACAGTCTTTGACTTATTGTACGATCATGGACCTGGCAAATTGTAGATATAAAATCAAAACTTCTGCTTATCTGTTTGAGTATATTATTGCGTTGCGAAGTATGTGTGGAGTGACTTTGAGAGATAGAGTCAGAAATAGCGTGATAAGAGAGCGATGTGGAGTGATAGAAGATGTAGTGATGAAAATTGAGAAAGGTATGTTAAGATGGTTCGGTCATATTGAGAGAATGGATGAAAGAAGACTAACGAAACAGATATATGAGGCTAGTGTGGATGGTACCGTCGGAAGGGGAAGACCTAGGCGCACATACCTGGACCAAATCGGGGAAGTGTTAGAAAAGGGGCAGGTCAGGAGTACCCTAAACCGACGAGCATGCATGAAAAAGGTAATGAGAGTGAATGAAGCGAGAGTAGTATGTCGGGATCGTAGCAATTGGAGATCCGTGATCTCTGCCTACCCCTACGGGAAACAGGCGTGATTTTATGTATGTATGTATGTATGTATATTATACAGGTCTGTATAAAATAAGAAAACATAAATCAAAAAGCTGTTCACATTGTTCAAATCATGTCATTTAAAATACAAGGCTGTTAAAATAAACGCTTTGAGGTAAATCAGAAAATAACAAAGTATTTGAATATAAACGTTACTAAAACACACAATATTAGCAAAACTTTTTTTAACAAGTGTAGATTTTTATATTCGCACTTTGAAATTGATCATGAATTTTATTTACGTAAAATTCATATCAGGCACTTCATAAATAATAAGTCACTTGACGCCGTAAAGTGGCTGACATTCAGAGCTGACGGGGACAAGGGGACGAGGGGGTAGAGGTCAGGGGGACCAAGGGGGTGAGACGAAGTGGGAGTAATTACACTAATGAATATTAACAGGACGCTCAGTAATGTGGTGTACGAGATCTAATATAATGATTAAAACTGATCCCTTTCACAACTTTTATAATTCCACGTTACATGATTATAACTAGAAATTAAAACCAAAGTTAATGTGATAAATCATCATCATTCTCTGAGCAATTTCCCATCGCCGTTGGGGTTGACTTTCTACTGTAACTAAGATGCGGCTGAACGATCAATTGGCGTTATTGAAATTCTGGGGTTCGCTTAGTCTAGACTATTGTAAAATAATAAATAAATTAATATTTTAGAACAAGGTACACAAAGCAAAAATGATAGCCTAACCATCTAATACAATCTATTTATGATTTGAGTCAAGTGGAAGAAGCACCCGTATGTTTTACATATGTGTGAGAACAGTCAATATCAATAACAATAACTCATTTCTTTGAAGTCACATATGTGTGCGTTTTTGTGTTTATGTGTGCCAGTGAATTGTGAACGATTGAATATGTGTTAGTGAGTGATTTGCCTGCCATCGAATGAGAAGGTAAATTTCACCAATTCAGCACAGGCTCACGTAGTTGAGTGGTATTATAGGCGTAATGGCAATGCGAAGGTTGCGAGTTCGAACCTCAGCTATATTGACATAGGCGGTCTGATTAATTAATAGTTTTATTTTAGTTCTTTATTTTGTTTGTGATATTAAAGAACCATACAGTCGACTTTTATACTAAGTGTTCCGTAATCTCAAAAATAATAATAATATGGAAAATAAAACAACATCATTTATTTATTTATTTATTTAGTTATTTATTTATTTAGTAGACCTAAGAATAGTCATATACTATTGTGCGGGATAATTGAAATCCAAGCGGGCGTAGCCGAGTGCAATACGTTTAGGTTTATACATTAAACATTCTTTATATAATGAATAGGTTATTCAATATATTATCCTTCTGGATGTTTAAATCAGACAAGTATGGACGCAGGTAAACTAATTAACTTTCAGTAACTAAAGTGTAGTGAATCACCATGTTAACGTTTAGAAATTATACTATATGCAAATATAATAACTTCTCATTTCGTTAACAATAACATCACTCACTTATTTACAGTTCAATTTCTTTATTTGTCAAAATGATGCCACATAATTACCTACATCTTTTAGTTCCTAGGCACTAGTGCGAAGAAATGGCGCAACATATTACAACTTTTATTATAAATAGTAATAATAGTCATTTATTTGCTTAAATTTGCCTATATATTAGATAGTAAGTATATAGGTATAAGTATATAGTATATAATAGGTATATAGGTATAAGTATATAGGTTTTAATTATTCCAAGTTATCTATACCGGAGTATATATACCTAAGTATAATTGAAACCACTAAAATACAGACTTACAATGTAATTAAACAGAGATAATAATAATAAGAGGACATCCAACTCCAGTACCCTAAAGTAATAAATATGACCACTAGACCTGCACGGTAGAATATTTTTTGGCAATATCGGTCACCTGCTTTTCTCCATAAAATTTTGAGTCTATCCTTGTCTGATTTAAAACATTTTTCGTCACTAAATATTACTATATTGTTGCACCAGTCAAAATTTAAATAGTCGCTGACAAAACTTAACCTACTTCGACGATGAAGATCCGACATCAAAATTTTTCTTGCCGGTCTGCGACATTTGATCCCAGCCGCCCGAAGATGGTTCCTTACGGTTTGCAATGTAACATGGTGTTTGGTGGTCATAACACGGGTGGACATAAAGGGGTTTTCTACCTATATGTTTTTCCACCACCTCTTTATGCAAAGAACACGCATCGGTGTAGGCAAAGGCTTTGGGGCCAGGCTGAAGACGGTCTATGGTGCCTGAATCGCCATATCGGCGCACCCACTGCTGCACAGCTTCCATCTGTAATGAAAATAAAGTAATAAAATTCCTTGTTAAAATTCTGTAAAATTTATCTACTTATATATTTTTGTTCATTATTAATATTGGAAGAAATAATAGATTATCCAGGATTATAAAATCAAATAACTTTCATAATAATAAATTGCAGAAAATACTACTTACCGATATGTTCAATTTTCGAGATATTTCATGTATTGAAATATTTTACTCATGCAAAGTAATAATATGCGCTCTCATAATAGTTGTAAGTTGTTGATTCATTTTTATAAATAAAAAAGTTGTTATTAACCGTGTGGAAAGCACAACGAATCCAATTGTTGACAGATAAAATTAAAATTATCATGTTATTTTAATCATGAGAATGAGGGTAGCATAAATTCCAATACATACGAGAAACATTCATGCAATCATGTGTGTGCAACAATACTCGCTCAGTAATAATAAAAATACTACTGATTTAAGTTGCTATAAAATTATAACTAAAATATCAAGATACTTTTGTGATGTTACCTAAACATTCCCTTAATAGGTAAATAATTAACATAAAGATATACAAAAACAAATATTAAAAGTTCAAAAAGTATAATTCGACTGGGAATCGAACTCAAAACCTTACGATGTTTAAACTTTACAAAAGCGTATCTGTAAACCCCGGGGTCACAAAGGCTTACTAACAAGATATCAAAAACCACGTTCATATAGTAGTAATAAGAATTTTATGAGTACTATTATTGAAGAAAATGTAAACTGATGATTGAAGATAAATAAATACGAATGGTTTTGAATCAATTGTAATTTGCAAGTGTGTAGGTGTGTGTGAGTGAGGAAACGAGTTATTGTTACACACACATACATGTCGAACACTGGTGACCTTTTCTGCTTGCCAAAATCAATATAAAGATCTGTATAATACTTATATCACTAGACAGGCAATCGTTGTTGTCTTGTGTACACAACGCCTCGTCGTAAGTATAGTTTAACTATTTTGTGTTATGGGTTCTAGAATGCGAATAAACATACTTAGGTATTACTTTGTAAATACATACATATTATATATAGAAACACTCAAACCAATACAAATATTCATATTCATGCACATAAACATTTGCACTGAGCGGGAACCGAACTCACGCCACTTGCGAAGTAGTCGCGTTCATTATCGTATCGCCACGGAGGTCGTCAACTCTCCAACTATGCACAACACAGCAACATAGCAGTTATGTTCAATACCAACACGCCACAGAACCGTGATAAATGGAACTTCAAAATTAACGAACTCACATTATTTTTACTATTAATTATTTCGTAATGCAAAAGCATAGCATCATTTGTGTGATACTCCTGTATCTTAGTCAGAAGTTCGCTTACAAACAACTACCATTATATCCCTAAGCATTTGTATTCGTAGTTACATTATTTTAAATGTAAAACCATTTCAATCTTGCTTACTTCCGTAGTGGGGTTCAGTTAGATACACAGGATACTATTGTTATAGTTAAAATGGCTTAAACAGTATTTCTTACTGTAGTGAGAATTATTTGAGTTAATTTGTAAGAATTTAGACTATCTTACAAAATAATTTATCTAATCCACTCAAGTCCATTACTCAAATAACTAGTTTATATAAAGCTATCAAGTTAAATCTATTTGCAACTAAAATAATTATTTCAAGAGCACTAAATAATATTGCTGTAAGTTAGCTAATCACTGGTAATGACTGCTTTATAAATCACGTGCTATTTTAGGCAACTGTTCAATTATTATTCATAATACTAATAACTTAAATAACCACATTTATGTCAATGTAATGGCCAGTGTCATTCTATTAGGTTGCTTTGAAGTTATGCATATTTGATTAATTACGATGTGGAATATTTCAGTTAAAAATCACGGTTGTTTTTCTTCTATGTGATAATTATTATATAATATATAATGTTAACAGCAATTAACGCCATCGTGTTGTATACAACAAGAGTTATAAATTATATAGTAATACCATGAGGTAAAATATAAATTGAAAGGTGAATTGAAAACCTTTGAATTTTTCTAATATTTCAACCAGGTCGCACCAGCCGTGGTCACTATTGACTGGCGCAGTGGTGCACGCTCTCCGTTGGCGAGGTTCTTCATCTTCCCGCACATTCTTGACTATTTTATACTGTCTTCTCGCGCCGCATGTCCCTATTCTCTAAGCAACCTGCCCGATGTATGTTCGACTGATAATCAAACTTCGCAGTGAGATTACATCATAATAAGCGGTTCGTCAATATAAGCGGGGTATAATAAAAGGATTTTATTGTATCTAGCAGATCGCTTCTACTGAGAAAGACGAGCGTGGAACATGACATGAAATAGTTAAGCGAAGCGCAGCCATCCCTTTGCCCTTATATCCACTTTTATAAAAGCTGGAGATAGTTTATCAATAGTAACTGTGATCGTCCCATTGTATCCGAGGAACATCACACCTCACAACAAAATCTATTAATCTAACCACAAAAAGTAAATAAAGTTAATAAAACGTGTACAAAGTCGGCAGAGGGACATTTTCTTTTATTGGCGATATGTCGGTCCTCTACATTCGCGGCACGTTCCGCGCCGATACCCGTTATGTGTTGCGGCGGTTACGTCACTGCTTTATGGGACAGATTAGGACGGACCACTAATTGCTGGATTGGGATACCATTTCTTTGCTAAATTGTAAATGAGAAAAGAAGAACCACAGAAAAATCTCGGCAGCACAGAAGCTCTCTTAACATTCACCCTCCCTTACCTCCCTACCTGCCTAGGTTGGGCATTAGTATTTTCTATAGGGTCGGTGGCAAATGTATATCGGCTTTGGTGTTGCAAGCGTTCATTTCCATGAGATGGGCCGTGGGGTGGTATACAAAAAAGTCAATATGTCTGTGTCTTCTAAAACTGTAGAAGATGAAAATAAAAACTAGAACCATATTGTTAATAAATTTGAGACTTGATTACATAAGAGAGAGAGAGAGTGAGACAAAGAGAAAGAGATAGAAAAAGAGAGGGAAGTAAGTAGTCCGTGTAATATTTTAATAAAAATAATGGTACGAAATATTGTGTGACAAATTCTTTGATCCCAGCACATAAAACAAAGTTACGCTACGAATAATATTTCTAACATAAACATCAATCTCTACATACATACATTAGCGGTAGAGTCTGTAGATTCATCAAAGGTTTCCATGGTGACGATTATTGCATTCACTCGCCGGCGACGCCGTAAAGGAAACTTCATTGAGTTGTATGGAGTCAAATAGAGTCTTACGGACTTATGTAGAGTTGCACGGTACTGGAATCCTTTGCAGGTAGAAGACGGAAATAGTTATTTGTGGTGGAGAACTCGAAGTGTTATTAACTAATTTTAATGAATATGGGAAGAGGATTTGGGACATAAATATATTATTTGCTCTATATTACATTATTTACTTGAGAAATGTGAATTTGTTGCTCTTAAGGAATAAGATTGTAAGTGAAAATTCACCAACAATTTTGTTGATTATTCATTTTACATACGAAATCTAGAATGTGAATAAACATACTTATTATATTTTGTTATTAACAGTCTTAGGATAGGTGGCCATTTTAAGCACATTGAGACTTCTCAGAGCCTCAAAAAACACTGTAAATAACAAATATGCATATATGCACACAAACTAAAATGATTAGAACAAGTAAACGAACCGACCGAACTGACGAAAACGAAACTGTTTTAGACAAAAGACTTGCATATCGAAATACCGCTACGATGACCAGAAGTAACCAGTACAACTGCTAGCTCCAAAATCGTAATCAGATATTTTACGAACACACTATACTACTATTCAATAAAATCATTAAATTTAACAGGTAATTTGACACAATTTTAAACAAATATTTTGAATAGCGACACGTGCGTTTATCGATAACGCGTTGGCGCTTACACCCTGATTAATCGTCATCGTAATGAAATATTCATAGCGTGTGTTATTATAGAGCGTTCTCCGCGCCCTCATTATGTTTTTAATTAATTTTCAATGTCGGCACTCAAAGTGTTTTAGTTGGAAAATAATTGTTGAAAAATTGCTGCGGCGTTTTCGGTAAAGGGAAATCGTGAAGTTTCAGGAAAAAGGGTCACCATTACAAATACGAAGAGTATTACAATGGTGGCGTTCAGCTTGACGGCCTCACCTCAGCTTTTTCACACTTCATCAGATATTTTTGTTGTTCTATTTTTATGCTAGAAAAGCGCAAAAAGAAACCTGTCTATCAGTTTGTAACTTTTCTGGGAAGTAAAACGGTTGAAAAGATCTATTTCGAGAATATTTGTTGACGACCTCAGTGTAATAATATTTGTGTGTATAAGTTTGAATATTTGCACTGGCCTGTTTGTTTAAATGTCTAATGTGTATGGTATTTTACAAAAAAAAATACTATCTAAGTATGTTTGTACGCATTCTAGAACCCATAACACAAGCTAGTTAAGCTATTCCTAAAATGGGGCTAGATGGGATTATCTTAGAATATTTATTTATTTATGTTTGTTTGTTTGTTTTTTAATAGTATGTACAGGCCTACTCCTTGCTCTTTCCTTCAAGGATAAGCAAAGGCAAATAGCCTTTTGTTTGTATCTCTACAAGGTTTATCAAGTTTTATTATTAAAATGAAAAATTCTTGCACACCGCTGGGGGCTTCAATAAAATTTCAAAACCTCACAATAATGTATTATCGCCTACCCTTTAAGTACCTAATATAAATTAATTTCCCACCAACATATCACAGTTATATGTAATGGTCATAAACTGACGAGAATGTAATAACTTTTGATATCAGACAACATTGTGACTTAGTGCCTACGGCGTAGCTCCGTAGCAAACTCGTAGACCATCTACGTGCTACGAACTGTCAAGTTTCAACATAAACGTCAAGTTTTATTTGATCGTTTCTTGTTATTAGAGAGTCAACATTGATTATTTACGCAGAAAGCTGAAACAAAGTTGTTGGTAGTTAAATAATAACTTAGGGTAAGGTCACGGTTCGTGAAGTCGTAAAACATTGTGTCTCGACGCTAAATAGGTATTGTAAGTATTTACTCTTTAGATTTTATAATCGTATTGAAGTAATAATTTTATATATATACCTTACTTAAAAATAAATTTTAAAATATACCTGTCTACCTCTGATATATCCAGAAACTAGAATGATGGGGATCACAATTCTAAGCAGAAACCTACGCACTGTTATTGAAATTCTATATTACAAAGAGTGTAAAATTTTTTCAGCCAAACTGACCTATTTCTTCTGAAAAATGCCTCCTTCACCACTTGAGTACATATCATTAGTTACTTTTTAAGGTGTCCTTTTAAGGCACAGGAAAAAGGCTTAAATTCTCTCTTAACAGCCCCTCATTTATTTCAATCAAAACTCTATTTGAAGACATCTAAATCATCGAGCCTATTGACGAAGCAAGGAGCGGCGCACCGCACACAATGGAAGCTCTCGCGCAGAGCCGGGGATAAATCACGAGTAATGGCCGACCGGAGGATGGTTGCTACCCTCCACTGGGCACTGCGTCTTGCCAATATTTGGATATGAAGATATATTATATTTGATTGTTTGAATGGCTATTTGCAGATTTGAAATTAAATGTAGTGATAGAATAACTAAACTCTTTGACATCTGAATAGCATGTAATGTAATGTTAATTAGAATGCAGTCCAATGTGGTTAAAACACCAAAACATTTAAGATACGATATAGATGTAGGCATTACCTGGCGGAAATCCATTACAAAAAGATATATATTGGGGGATTACTTCGCATTAGCGGAATACTGCATGGTACAACATCTCCTCTCTGGTAAGATTTTTTGTTTTTCTTACTTTGACATTCCAATATATATTGTTGGAGTGTTGAACCGCGGGTGAGCGGTGGGCCCTCCTCCCTCCCCCAATATTTATCTTTTTACCAAAACATTTTATTGATTTATTTATATATTTTATATTATTAAATCATTAACGATATTAATTGTGTTTGATATGACAGTAATGATTATTTGTTCCATGCAAACAGCATACTTTACCATTATTCATCTCTACTTTTGTAGAGTCGACGGCACATTATTTGTTAAACTTGGCATATAAAACATTGAGAAAACAAAATTTTAATGTACCGTGATTGCATTATTTTTAAAATACAGTGAGCTTCTTTTTTTTGTCGGATCGACGGCATTTTTGTGTTGCCATCATGGTGTAGTGACTTTTTTCATGGCAGCGCCGCTACTTACGGATAGGGCCCGAGCATAGGTTTTCTCTCTTCGGGAATGCTTACTACTGTACACGGGCTACAGAAGTTCCTGGTAACTATGAAACCAATATAATTTCCAGTCTCAGAAGCTTCTGGATAGTAGATAAGAAAATAAGTAAACTCATGCATGGATGAGTTTATTTATTTTCTTATAAAGAAACAAGACGTTGATCTAGTTCATTTTATTATCGCTATCTGTGATACTTTTGGTTAACTAAAACTAAGGCTGTGATCTTGAAGTGCTCAAAAACCTTTGGAGCCCACTGTACATATATTATTGTTAGTGAATATGTTTTTTAAGATAAATAAGAACCGAAGTCATAAGACTTAATTAAGATCGTGATAGTGGAGATGACACAATGATACAGAGCCATTCGCGCTGCTCGCGACTTCTTCGTGAATAAATTCACTGCATAAATAATTTCAAATTGTATATGACTACTTAAACAAGTTTGTTGTATTAAGTTTATAAATTGAAATATATGAAACCTTGCTTCTTGAATAGTGCTAAGTTGTGAATTGCTCTCAAATGAGTCTCAACTTGCCGGCAAACAATATTTGTACAGGAATCTAAATTTTGTTCGTGCACTGCTTAAATAGGCAAAATGAGAAGTCTTTGTTCTTTGAAATATTGGAAGCATAATTAAAGTTTTAAGGAGTTGAAGAAGCAAAGCAGCAAGAAAAAAATATCTTTAATAAATATAAAAATGGCTTGCAGTTTAAATCAAGGTAATGAAAATCTCTCCGCATCTGATCTTCCTGCCCTTGTCCCAATTATTTGGGGTCGGCGCAACATGTCATTCTCTTCCATACATTCCTATCGGATGTCATTTCCTCAGTCACTCCCTTCCTTGCCATATCATCTTTTACACAGTGCATCCATCTTTTTTTGGGCCGACCTCTGGTTGTAAAGCCAGAAAATAAAATGCCATAAAATCAAGGTAATGATAAAAATCTCTCCGCATCATGAGAAGAAAAAAATATAAAAGTGAAACTAAGTGAGTGCAACCAAGATAATGTTTTTGCCTTTAGGACATATGCATCACCAATCAATTGTATCAAAACAATGTGGACAAAACAAGTATTAGGATCTTACGACCCTAATTCAGCTAGCCTTAAATCAGAAGCACTTAAATACCAACTACGTTTTGATCCTAATCCTTTATTTGAAGAACATAATTAAAAAATGATTAATGTAAACAATTTAAGATAAGATAAAATGATAGAAAGTAGAACTGCTGAGACAGTAGTAGCAGCGACAACCGCAGCCTAACTGACGCCGACAGCCGACACTGATAATTAAGGAGGATCTATTAATTTTCCTGCTCAGCTCTCGTTAGGACTCGTATCTCATTTCGTTTCTTCGTCAACCAATTTGTAATTCAAATATTTAAATAAAAGAAATATTTAGAAATCAGACAAAATTTAAAAGGCCTATAGAGAAGGCTATGCTTGGAGTTTCTTTGAAGGATAAAATTCACAATGAGGTTATCCGACAAAGAACTAAAGTCACCGACATAGCTCGTTCATTAAGTTTAGTATAAGCTGGAGTTTTCGTGGAATGGCCACATTTGTCGAAATACCGATAGTCATTGGAGCAAACGTGTCCTAGAGTGGTGAACTAGTGAGCTCTGGCGCCGAAAACACAACACATGGTTATTATTAGCCGCGGTATTTTGTAGAGGTACTTTCCCAGTTGACTTGCTTAATTATGACGGGTCATACCGTAGCCTCCATCTCCTATCTGTCTCTCTCTTTTTCTATCTCTCACTCTCTTGATTTAGTGTAGTTCACTTTCATAACAGCGACTGTCTAACTTCCTCATTCCAGAAGACAAACCTGCACCATTATCAAATCTGTTAATCAGCAACTGTCCTGACTTGTTAGTATGGTAGGACCAGAACATTTTAGCGGTGTCTTGAAAAGGGTAGGTTTGCGACTTGTGACACTTCACCTGACCCAAAAACCTGTTCAATTCCTCTTACCATTACTTGCACACAGTCAAGTCACGTTAAAAACGGGTTATTTAATCCAACCATTACCTGAACAAACATCACCCTCTTTTAATCAACACCTTGCCTTATCTCTGTCCATAAATAAAAGCTATCTTTATGGTCAATAAACCAACTAAATAGTTTTATATTGGAGGCTCGGGAGTGACGTCACCACTTGGGATGAACGCTCCTGGCTATAGATTAATGGAGGATGTTATTCTGTGATTCAGTTTGCTTTTTATTTACTATTTGTTTTCCTTAAAAGACCTTTTCCCGAGAATTCATTTAAAGTGTGGTGTGTTCGTTTAGCAATTTTTTTATTACTTTTAGTGGAATACTACACTGTGAAGGTGAAAAATTGGCGGGCTCTGTGTTAATATAATATAATGAAATAAATATCTTGAAATAGATTTATTCCTGTGATTTATCATCATTGCGCAAATCCCGACAGCAACCAAAGCTATCACCTCTGAGTGCGGGGTCAGCTTTTTCCAGTCTAACTGCGTCGCGGCTAAACTTTGATCTTTTTGTGAAGCGACTGCCATCTGGCCTCAAGAAACTATCGGCGATATCGAATAATAGCTCCAATGTTGATGTTCGGCGATTTATACGAATTATTTTTCGTCATCAGAGCACCAATTACGACTCCGTCCATGTCCTCTCAACCACAACAGAAATGTCTGTGCCAGAGTTTAATCTTTTAACCTGGAAGTGTGCCGTATTGTATGAAAGCATGACATAGACCCCAAAGATCTTGATAGGCCCCATCCATTATCTGTACTCGTACTTTAGGTAAGTTAAATAAGTGATTAGCATACTACTCCATCAACTCACCACGCTTATATGTAGCTCTTTTTACACTGAAATCACGCGTAGTCTAACAAACTGAAGATGCATATACGCGAAGATTTTTCCACTAGAAAAATACGCATACCCGCCCTACGTTACGTGCCAGCCGCCTACGTAAACTTAATTTGATTTGCTATATTAAAACGCGCTAAAAGCCAAGACAGCAGTCCATCAACGTCAATGTTCTCAAAAATCATCACTCCGTAAAAGACACTTAGACAAAACACCACCGCCATCTTGTATTAGCCGTTACACTTGAGTGTAACTTAATTTTGTTGCCATTACTGACAAATGGGGGCTCTTATCGGTGCAGATTAGGCTTTATAGAGCCGTCATGTGCTGACGGGAGAATGAAGTATGATGGGGAGAGTTGCAGTGATATTGACATCTTAAATAAGTACATCTACATTGGTACATTATCTTTGAGATTGAAACGGTTTGTGTCGCGTTAGTGAATTTGATCCACGTTCAGGATTAATATTATTTAGTAATAGTATATTATTATTAACGGTAAAACACACAGATGATATAACTGTGAGAGAACGAAAACTCAAAATAAAACCCTGTACTAACCGGTTTGGCCAGCGAATGTAGTAACAGTAGACCAAAGCCTACCAATATTGGGAGAGGCCTATGTGCAGTAGTGAAGTCGTCGTCGATATATTAAGAATATTTCTTCTAGCAGTAGTCACCGGGTCACCACACTTTATTCTGAGATATCTGTATTGGCGAATAAGTATACAATACAATGCGCATCGCTTCCAATCAAAATATGTGAGTATAAACTCCCTATTTTAGTTTTTAGTTTCTTTTATGCCACCTTAACATTGTCTTTCATGTAACTATAATAAGAGTTGATGAGGGGACGTAGTAAGCCTTCTCGAAGAGCGAAACCTATGTTCGTGCACCCTCCGTGAGCACTGCCGTGAAACATATTACACTGATAGGAGTAGAAATTCCATCGACTTAACAGAAGAAGAAGAAGAAGAAGAACTGTGGTACTGAACGTCTGCTAAAACTTGGGTATTTCTATGTACACTTAGTAAAAAAGCTAGTATCTCAGCACCTTTACATCTGTGTGCAAACTGTCCATAAGTGTTATCTTCACTCACACACTTACAATTTATACAGTACCATTCACCACTCTCGGCGTTTGATTCGTATTTATTAGTGACGTTTTTAAAATCAACCAATAAGAATTATTTTTTTGATCATAAAAAGGTCCTAAATAATATTTTATTTTCGTACCAAAGGAAAGTTAAGTATTTAATATCGTTGATCTACGAGTATATTGACTACGCACGTAGGAGTCTTATGTGGGCGTAGAATACTCGGGATCGGTACTCGTATGTTAGGCAGTCAAGGCTTAATTTGACTTCATTTTCCTTTACCTCGAAATGTATCGAAATAGCTACTATTCATGACCTATCCTACTAACATTATTAATGTGATTTGTGAAGACATTTATTCCCTAAAGCATCATTCTGTTAAACTTTATCGATAGACTATTTTTGAAGAGGTGACTAAACTAAGTGAGTCGTATATTTCACCCTCTTTGTTACCATTAGCCACTTACAACTTTTTCTTTACAGCTAAATAACTAAGTTATGAATAGTGTGCCATCGATCACAAGTCATTTTTCGTGGAGGCTTATAATTACCACTGAGAAACAGTTGCGAGTTCCCGAGCATGACGCAGCATTAGGGTGACCATGTTTCAAAATATTTCCTTGTCACGCATGTTTTAGGCGTCATTAAGTTTCGGATAATTTTGTTACTGTGAGTTTTGTTTTACATTAAATTTTAGATTCGTGCCGAATCATGATGTTGTATTATAATAACAGCAATTATGGCAGTAGTTTGGGGAGGAATAATTTTGCTGAAGGAAAGTTTGGATGTAAACACAAATTATTGATTTTATTATGTCTGTAATTTAGTATTTTATCGGATTGTTATATCTAACTTTTGTTTTATATACCGTATCTCATCATTAATGCTTTTTTATTACAAACTGTTTTCTTTTCAACAACAAAATATTTTTTTTGTGTAGATGATAATACCAAATGTCAGTGATCAATGAATGGTAATGATCTACCTCGGCACCCATTCGATAAACGAAGCTGACCGAAAAAACTCCAACACCTAACTCAGCAAGATTCATTTTATAATAAACTTTGATAAGCTATATTTTTCTTCTCTCTTATGGTAACCCTGTTAACACACTTGTTGTGCTAATGCAATGAAACAGTCATTAGTCAGCGTCTAACTTTTTACCTGTTAGCAGTTTATCGGCGGCTGATTACTAGCTTTCCGTTCCGGATCGATATTTGTTCTCGAACTCATTAAAATTGGAAATTAATATTTATCCAACCTGTATATGTATACAGTGTTTTCATTTCGATACGTAATCATGTATCACAGTTAATGAGGAATGTAACATTATCATTTGTCCTAATGATAAAAATATAACATCTGTATGAATGACATAATCACCTTTTTTTGTATCATGTGAAAAATTCCCATGGATATTCCTCCACCGTTGCCGGTTGGGAAGGTTATGTCGGACTCGAACCGACTAAAACGCACGCCGTGTTTGGGTCTTCAGTTACCGGAGGTGAGGTAATAGCCAACATATCCCTCGCACCCCGCAGACCCGGGGCCATCTCTTCGAGCCCGGGGCCTTCTCTTCCAGAATGACATAATTATCTATGTATGAAGCATATAATGAATGTCGTTTTTTGTTATTTATGTCAGGTTAGAAGGACCTATGAAATTTTGTCTCAAGAATGATTGCAAAATCTTTTGTTAAGTTAGTAGTGGTACTCGTTGTTGCGCAGATATATATAAGCATAAGCAGCCTACTTAACTGAGGAGCCCTGGTAGCCTTTACCCAACATAAATACGATATTAATGTTTTTGTATTTACGGTTTCTCCCAGAATGTGGAGGTTACTCCTCAGTAAGGAAGCTAGGTAAATGTAATATAGGCGGATATCTAATATTCACTGTTAAATATTTCGGGATATTTACCTTGTTCGCTTCATGGGTTCATACCACATCGCGCTCGCAGAATGGTGTCAATATTGACAAGTGATTTGGCAAGGGTTATCTATTCTAAAAAATATCTGCTATCTAGTTATGAGAATTTAATATGTTTAACAAATATAAAATGTTGTCATTCATATGGTGTTTGAAAAAAATCGATTTAGTTTTATAGATCTTTTGATTTAAACAAATAATATGAGAAGAATTTGGTACCCGACTAATCATTGAAACATAATATTCTTGCTATTAAAAGTTCGTAGTATGAAAAATTTGTGTGTCGTCAGACAGGATTTTTTTGCGTTAAGTACCTAGGTAATAAAAAGATTCATCTAACATAGAAATTTTAATGCTAAAAATTTAATATCAATAATTACGTTTCAATGATTAGTGAAATCTTCATAGATTACATCTCTTGTTGTCAATAACCCATACAACTAAGGCTGTTCAGATTTTAAGGCAAGCGTCTATGGTTAAAAAGGTCACCTTAAAAGGAAAACCACCATAACAATTTTAAAATTTCTTTAAAGATATATATCGGTAATATAGCTGAGAGGCTTTTCCGCCGCTGCGGCTTGAATATTTCTCCCAATAAGATATAGTAGCCATTTATAGGCTCATAAATTGCAATTCCCTAAAATACACTAACAGAAACCATTCAAAATACCATTATCTGCGCAATTCCGATCCGACCATTAAATAAATCTCATATATTTTATGGTAAACTAACTATCAACGGCCCCCCTGACCTTGTAATAAAAAACTTATATTATGAACAGTTCATAATACGGAATAAATAGGGTGTTGCCATAACTGCGAGAATGTATTTCCACCATCACTGTTAATGTGGCCATAATTTGATGCGTTTGGGGGACAATGGCTACTTGTTCTGAACATCTTAGACTTATTGATAAAGTTTTGATATTACAATTTTATTATCCTGGTTTTATAGACATGTTAGTGTAAATTATTGTCACAGTAGTTCTGTGTACTTAATAATTTGCTATTTGTTCAAGGAAAACATGCCTATAAATTTATTTATACTAACGGCAAGTTATGGGTTCATTGTGTTTACTAAGTTATGGCTATGGTTTCAGTGGATTAATGTGCGGCTACTTGATGCTTGAGTTCATAATATATGGGGTCAAGTAGCAGGGTACGTTGTTTTGAGCTATACTTCTCTTTTTATTGGGAACATAGTTTCAGATTTTTATAAAGTACGTACCTTCAAAGAAAATACGCAAATTACCCATCTAAATTGAAATTTTTTAGAAGCTGCCAAGGTTTATGAACACTTGTGTATATATATACACTAGATAAATTAGGCGCGAGGTGCCTCCTTTAGAAGGTATGTAAAGAGAAATGATAACATAAGAAAAGGAGAACGGAAAAACATTCCTACGTCGCCATACATTATACGGGGCATAATATATGGGAGTTTGATACCCCATCAAGACTTCAGGAAACGGGCCAACATCACCTGCAGGTTGGCTTCTTGTGTCAGAGGGTTGAGTTGTAGGGGCTCCCTCGAAAGTTAAAAAAAAACATGAAATAGAGAGGAGCAGCAGATCGAACCACCATGACTTTAGCTATTATATGCGAATATAAAACCCATTTCTACAGGTGTAAACTATAAAAGTTCCAAAAAGCTTCACGAAACTATTATCTGAATGTTGACCAAACTAGATTTTTCGCGCTGGCAATAAATAAAGCTGGTAGTCCACCATAAATTATGTACTCTATAGCTCGGCCGAAATTATTTAAGTGTTGCTAACATCGACGGCTATTCCCCGTTTTCGGGGAGTATAAATTGTTAACAGTGTTATTTATACACTGATTTATTTTATTCGTTCGACGTTAGTGGGCCGCTTTAGACTGTTTATAGTATTCGCAGCTTTATATCTTTCGCTTTCGATGTAAATTGAGGCTAATATCGCGTAGGTGCGATTTATTCAGGGGTTTGAGTACGAAAAATAGTTGTTACCATCAAAATGTTTTATTTGAGTGAATTGTAACTAGTTTAGAACGGTTTTAAATTGAGACAGATACGTTTTCGTGAAGTTGAATACATCTTAATATATTTTTACACTACATTATCTTCGTGGATCTAAATACAAAGCACATTGAAAAATTTTATGTTTGTATAATCACCGTTCGTTTAAATATGAGGTATTGAAGTAGACGTGACATTACGGAAATCCATTACAAGATGCAAGAAGTAAGGTGAGTGGGGGATTCCTCTCCCCCCTAAAAAATTTTTTGTTCGTTTTATGTTTACTGATTTGTATGTTCTTTTGCCCTTGCGACGTTATGTGCGAAAAAACAATTAAT
The DNA here is from genome assembly GCA_963691645.1 of Pelosia muscerda. Classification (NCBI taxonomy): domain Eukaryota; kingdom Metazoa; phylum Arthropoda; class Insecta; order Lepidoptera; family Erebidae; genus Pelosia; species Pelosia muscerda. The sequence goes on along the minus strand of OY829114.1, from coordinate 489,349 downwards.
GATGTTATACACCATTCGCGACCATAGCGACTTCCTATTAGTAGGTACCCAAAATTTGTACTGTTAAGCCAAAGATTGACTTCTTTTTTTCATTGGAATTTCTCTTTTACTAACAGCGGCTTTATAGTGAAACTGATTGGAAAGCCGATAAATATGTATGTAATATTTTAATATCATACCTATATCTTGAAGAAAACGTAATATGTTAATGGTTCCCAAATATAATATAACTCAAATCAATCAAAGCACGCGAGGAATGGTACGCACAAAAATAAATATCCATTTCAAAAGGGTTTATTTCTTATGAGAAATCTTGAAGGCAATTTTCGAGTTAAAAAGAATATAAAGAAAAGGCTCATAACCTTTATAAAGGCTGTATAATGTGGAGCTACAGGGAAAGTGTATAAATTCGAAAAAAACACAGCTCATTTCAAATATTAAAACGCTGAACTCGAGATTCCCTCGGAGAGTTTAGCTATATAGCGAAGTTTGTTTGGCAACTGCCTTGGAGGGTTCCGTCGTCGGTGAAATTGTGAGACTGTTTGCTGTGATACTTGGTACTCACTTGAAACAAGGGTGTTTGATAATTATGTGGGCATTTAACAAGTATCGATACTACTGATCATGCGAAAGTTTGTGAATGTTTATCACATGTAAGTTTCCGAAGTTGGGTTTCAACCGCACGTTCATTTAAACACCAGTACTTCTCACTAAATGTCTGTCTCATATTTAGCAACAATAATATATTAGATACGATATAATTACAACATAGAAAAGTAGAAAATGCAGTACAAACTCGAGGATTACAATTACAAAATCTAGTACATATAACTCGGACGTTTGAGGTGGCAGAGTGACCTCCATCCTTCATGATAGATGGACTGGGAGTGACGGGTGAAGCGGCGTGATGCGCTGTCCTCCCTATCCAGGGAAAGAAATGTGGACCATTTAGAGGGCTTTCAATGGTCAGTCAGGGCATCAGAGACATGCCAGAGGCTACCTCACCCTCGGCAACTGATGGCCAGAGACGTGATGGTCAGTTCAAGTTCGATATAATCAACCTCACTGACTCAGCGTAGGGATGTCCGTGTGAATTTACACACTGAAAATATACGAATCTACTCACTTTACAGTGAGGAAATCCACATGAACCTGGTTATTCTTCTTGTTAAGTTTGGTTTAGTAAGTCAACTAGAGTAACTGAACACATCCATATAATTAACTGAGTCACTGTCGTCTTACGTGAGAGTAAATGTCCTTAAATTTAATACTTTTAATACTCGGTAAGTGCATAATATTTTTTTTTTTAGAATAAAGACGTGTTAAGTCGAACTTTGGGCCGCTCAATCTTTTTCGTAGTATTATTGTACACTTAGCTGCTATACCACCACCACTTAAAAATAATATTATTTTCTTCTTACTTTACATAGTATGATTCGGACTCAGACCGTTGTCAATCATCGATATTTTGTTTACTGTGTCTTGTGAGTTAAGTATGAATTTTCACAAATTATTCAAGCTCTTGTTCAATTTTTGAGATATATGCCAACAAACCTTTAGGGGATACAAAATAAAATGCAACAAAAGGGCAAAAAAGTTACATAATATTTAACATTCCAGAGCCCCGGTGACTCATTTGTCTGTGACCGAAACTTACTTTTCATTTTACTGTTACAGACATGCATTAAAGTTAGACTCATATTTCTTGAACTCGGTACCCTAAGGCACAGGAGAGCAAAGATATTCCTCACGAGATATTATGGAAAAGTTGAATTTCTCCCTCGAAGCTAATGTCCATAATCTTGGCAACTTTTAATAGGACAGGCCCGAATTTGACGGCCGTTATTCAAGAAATATACTCAGGGGTGGCCAGCAGCTGTGAAACTTTATTTCATTCGAATTATGTACTTATATTGCGAGTTGAGTGTTCCAGTCCACTGTGTGTGCAAGCGAACCGGGGCTCTAAAAAAGGTCAATTAGTTGGATTAAAAAGTTAAACTTTTCCTTCTCGTTGGAAAATTTTAGGGGCTTTATTGAGTTACAGATGAAATAGGACGCGGGTGGTGTATGTGGTTGAAGTATAATTTTATAGGTTAGCAAATCCGGGTATTAACGCGATCATAATTTTTCTTCTGAATTGCTTGCGCTTTCGACCAGGTTACAGGATGATTATCAGCTTTCGAACAAGCATCTGCTTTACTACATATTTGCGTGATTAGCTCATTTCGGTAATCACATAAATATCATGCAATGCGAACGGTTATTTCATACCAAAACGTAAGTTGATATTAGTGCAGACTCCATTCCTATATTAAGAATATATTATATTGGCCTGTCTTAAAGGAAAAAGAAAAGAGGACTACAGACCAAGTGATTAAATCCTAATTTATATTTAATTAGATATGTGTAAGGGTAAGGGGTAGGAGGGTAAGGGGTCCCTTCCACCACCTTGGGGACCCAAGCCAACCTCACCTGCCCGTGGTGCCCTCTGCCGACCAACGAACGAGGCTCTGGCTACCCCGCCAACCCGCACTGGACCAGCGTGGCGGGTATACGGTCCGAAAACCCCCCAAGATGTTGGTGTGCACCAAACGGCCCCAAGTGCCCGGGGGCTCCAGTCGCAACACTGACGCGCCTGACGGGCGTCAGTCGAGCGCTGGGGCCAGGGGTGCTAAGAATCACCGGGCGGGATCCCTCCGTCAGACAACCAAAGCATGCACAATGGACAACCGATGCAAACGTAGGTTGTCACTGGTGACACACAACATCTGCACAATGAGGACAGACGAGAAGCTAGCAGAGCTGGAAGAAGAATTGAGCAGGTTGCGCTGGGATATCGTTGGGTTATGCGAAGTCCGAAGAGAGGGAGAGGACACAATAACCCTGAAGTCTGGCAACCTGCTCTACTACCGGGAGGGCGACGAGAAGTCGCAAGGTGGTGTCGGGTTCATCGTCCATAGGTCCCTCATAAACAACATCATATCCATCACGAGTGTGTCGAACAGGGTCGCGTACCTGGTACTCAGAGTGTCCAAGAGATACTTGCTGAAGGTCATACAGGTTTACGCACCGACCTCGACACGACCAGATGATGAAGTGGAGGCTATGTATGAGGACATTAGTAGAGCCATACATGCCTCTAAATCACACTTCACCATTGTTATGGGGGACTTCAACGCAAAACTGGGTACGAGAGGTGATAACGAGTTGAGAGTGGGGCAATATGGGTATGGGAGGCGTAACCGAAGGGGTTGGAGGCTGGCCGACTTTCTTGAGAAAGAGCGACTCTTTATGATGAACTCTTTCTTCAAGAAGCCGCCCCACAGGAAATGGACCTGGATGGGCCCCGGTGGTCGTACCAAAAATGAGATCGACTTCATCATGACGACGCATAGACGGATATTCAATGATGTCTCAGTGATCCATGGGGTGAAAACCGGAAGTGATCACCGAATGGTTAGAGGCACATTGAATATTAATGTTAAGCTGGAGAGATCCCGTCTGATGAGGTCTACGCTCCGACCTAGAGCTTCCCATATACAGTACCCCGAGAGCTTTCAACTCGAACTTTCGAATCGCTTCTCTTGCCTAGAAGAATGCAGTACAGTGGACGAGATAAATAACAGGTTGGTTGAAGCTGTCCATTCAGTGGGTTCCAAATTCTTCAGGCCCCGTCGAAGAGATGGACCACAGAAGCTCACCGATCACACCCTGAAACTCATGGCCGAACGACGCTCTATGAGGCTGCAGTCTACCAATGACGCTGAAGCACATCGGCAGCTCAATAGACGTATCCAGCAGTCTTTGCGACACGACATCCGTGCCTTTAATACTCAATGTATTAAAGAAACGATTGAGCGAAATAAAGGCTCCAAAGTGTTCGCAAGAGACTTGTCTATTGGGCAGAGCCAGTTGACAAAGCTGAAGAGGAAGGACGGCAGTGTCGCGTCGACTAAGGCAGATGTTTTGAGGGAGATCGAGGGGTTTTATGGACAGCTTTATACCTCAGTCACTAAGCCTGCTACTGATACGGTTAAAGATCCAAGAGCCAAGCTAACCCGACACTACACCGAGGATATCCCGGACATCAGCCTGTACGAGATTAGGGTGGCCCTCAAGCAGCTTAAAAACAACAAGGCACCAGGAGAAGACGGAATCACTTCGGAACTTCTGAAAGCGGGTGGAACACCGATACTTAAAGTCCTTCAGAAGCTCTTCAACTCCGTCTTATTCGAAGGTACTACGCCGGAAGCATGGAACAGAAGCGTGGTGGTCTTGTTCTTCAAGAAAGGTGACAAAGCCTCTCTTAAGAACTACAGACCCATCTCGCTTTTGAGCCATGTTTATAAGCTGTTTTTCGAGGGTTATCACGAATCGTCTCGAACGCAGGTTTGATGACTTCCAGCCGCCCGAACAAGCCGGTTTCCGAAAAGGTTATAGTACCGTAGACCACATTCATACGCTGCGGCAAGTCATACAGAAGACTCAGGAGTATAACTTGCCACTATGTTTAGCGTTTGTGGACTACGAGAAAGCCTTTGATTCGATCGAGACATGGGCAGTGCTACAATCTCTCCAGCGGTGTCATATAGACTACCGGTACATCGAAGTGCTGAAGTGTTTGTATAAAAACGCCACCATGTCAGTCCGAGTACAAGATCAGAGCACAGCGGCGATACTGTTGCAGAGGGGAGTGAGACAAGGAGATGTAATATCTCCGAAGCTCTTCACCAATGCAATGGAGGATGCCTTTAAGCTACTGGAATGGAAAGGTCTTGGCATTAATGTTAATGGCGAATACATCACTCACCTTCGTTTTGCCGACGATATCGTGCTCATGGCAGAATCGCTGGAGGATCTAAACACAATGCTCGACGACCTCAACCGAGTCTCTCAACAGGTGGGCCTCAAGATGAATATGGACAAGACCCAGGTTATGGCGAATGCTCATATTCTAAGGCCCTCCCCAGTGTCAGTTGAAGGCTCGACCCTCGAAGTTGTAGACAAGTACGTCTACCTTGGACAGATGGTTCGATTAGACGGATCAAACTTCGAGGCGGAGGTCAATCGTCGAATCCAACTCGGCTGGGCAGCGTTCGGGAAGTTACACAGCGTCTTCTCGTCCAAAATACCTCAGTGCTTAAAGACAAAAGTCTTTAATCAGTGCGTGTTGCCAGTGATGACCTATGGCGCCGAGACGTGGACCCTCACTATGGGCCTCATAAGAAAGCTCAAGGTCGCACAGCGAGCTATGGAAAGGGCTATGCTCGGAATCTCTCTGCTAGATCGAATCAGAAATGAGGAGATCCGCAGACGAACGAAAGTGGTCGACATAGCCTACAGGGTTAGCAAGCTGAAGTGGCAGTGGGCGGGGCACGTAGCAAGAAGAACAGATGGCCGTTGGAGCCAGAAGGTTCTTGAATGGAGACCGCGTACCGGTAGACGAAGCGTGGGACGGCCTCCTGCGAGATGGGCGGACGACATAGTCAAAGTCGCGGGTACCCATTGGATGCAGACCGCCTCCAACCGGTCGGATTGGAGGTCGATGGGGGAGGCCTATGTTCAGCAGTGGACGTCTTGTGGCTGAAATGATGAGATATGTGTATAAAAGATACTTATATGTTTTGACGAGTCCACTCATTTCCTTAAATTCGGATCCTGTCCCCATTCGGCTCCTCAAATATGTTTGGCTGCTATTCTCCTTGTGGTAGTTCACCTACTATATAAAAATAAGTCGGGTTTTCCTTCCTGACGCTATAACTCCAGAACGCACGAACCGATGTCCACGGTTTTGCATTCGTTGGAAAGGTGTCGGGCTCCGTGAGGTTTATAGCAAAGAAAATTTAGGAGAAATTTCAACAGAAAAGCGGGAAAATCATTTTTCACATGGCGAAACGGAGTTCACCGGGTTTGCTAGTTTGTTTTAAAATCATTGCACGGGAATAGGCTCGAATGGATAGCTTCGAAACTAAAATAGATATAGGGAAGATTAAACTTTATCAGTAAAGATCCTTTACTGAATAAAAAAGACACTGTACAATTGATTTATATTCCGTGCACATAACATATCCATAATTTTTATTTAAATGCAAAACAATGTCTGAGAACTGTGCTCTGGAATGATAGCCGGCACATGGCCCATCCGCAGTTAAGATTTACGACTAGGACAAGAAATCGAATACACAAATACAATTCAATCCTTTTTCTATCCCGAAGTCATAAAACCAGAACAACGTGGAGCCCCAATACATTCAGTCGCTTCAAAACTGTTTCAGATGTTTGAATGTGTTTGCTCAAGATTTTTGCAACAAAGCCATTTAGAATTACCCAATATTTTATATATATCGAGTGTTATACACTTAATGTTAAGGAAATAACTACTCGTAAAGGGTTATGATTATCGTAGTCTTATTCTTATAGAATGTTAATTCACAGGTTTCATAACATTGTCAACTATATACTGCGTGGGCTTTTTTAAAACAGAGGCTTTCACTTAATTGTCTATTATTGACGAAAATTTGGCACTCTGAAAATTCGAATTGTTACAAAAATATTTTCTACCCTGAATGCGCTCTTCAGAAAATGCAGAAAGGATAAAGAAAAATGTTTAAAGGCTTTAAGTAGAAGACAAATGGATGAGTAAAGTTACAAATGATTGGTGATAAATCATGCCCGAGAACATTTGCATTAAGATCTATTCAGTGATAGTTACATGCAGGTTTAAACTGATTAATGTGTTGTCTCTGAGGTTACTTATTCATGTAACTACGTCGAGAGCTTACTTGAGTTGAGCTGTTAAAGTACTAAATCGAAATTACTATGACTCCTGTGAAAGTAGCTTTCATCTCATAAACTCACGCCTTTATCCCAGGGGTAGGCAGAGGTGCTAGCACCCACATTTCGCCAGTTCGACCGCCTATTACATTGGTAACTAAACATATAGTTACCAATGTAATAGGCGGCGAGCCTATTGCCATTAACCGGGCACTTATAAACCTGCGATAAAATAGCCCTCATTTTTTTACAAAAATAGGTTCTTTTTTATCGAGCGCGAAATCCCCACCAATACCACCCCCGCCGGTGCCGGTGAGAGTTGTTATTTCGGACTCAAACTGACTAAAATGCCCACTATCTTCGGGTATTCGGTTGCCGGAAGTGATATAATACAAGACATATCTCTTGCACTCCAACAGACCCAGGACCGTCAGTCCCTTGCCCCTGGTGTGGGAACCACGATGTCCCTATCTACCCCTGGGTTTGAGGAGGCACACTTTCCATCGCTGCTGCGCCCTAGGAAAGGGATCCGACGGGTTTCCCAACTCGGGATGAATACAGAGTCATGAGCATTAGCTGGTAATAAAATAGCAATATTGTTTGTTAACGAGTAACAAATGTAATAGCAGTTTACGTTTAAGTACTTCGTGTTTCATATTTTTAATGAGCGTAAAAGTATAACAATTAACTGAAATGTTTTTGTAATTTTAGACTCAAATAGTACGAACCGCTATGCGATTGTTATAGCTATGGAAATAATTTAACTACGATATAAAAACGTGCACAGTATCTTGAACAAATATGAATTTGAGTTTTATAAACTACATAAACTGCGTATTTTGCTACTGTTTTTAATTTAAAATTTCATCTGAATCTTTAAGAAACAAACGATCTCAAATTATTGGATAATTTAGTTTTACACAAATTCACTTATTATCTTTCCTTTTTTACTTACCAGAGGTGAATAAACCTTCAGTTCTATTTTTTTATTAATTGTTTACTATCATTTTAATTAATATCATTATATGGTACATACTTTATTTATATCTCTTAGTCTTATCCTCCTCATAATTTGGTTTATTTAAACTTTTGTGGGATATTACTGCCTTACGACGAGCGAAAGCTTTCATTAAAAACCAAGGCTTATAGATGAGATTGGATTATGCTCCGAGAAATCTGGTTGACAGGATAATTAGTAATTGTTATTACAAAACATCATACTGAAGGTTCCGACACAGTGGCTATTCAAACAGTTGATTCATCCAAAGAACTAACACACTTTACATGGTTGCCAAAGTTTCCAAAGGCGTATCATTTGTCCACGATCGATCACCTGCTTAAGGGTATTGAGGCAGTGCTGTTTGCTGCTGGTGATCGATGTAAGCGTGTGTTTGCCGACCTGTCAAGGGTCCCGAGCCCCGCTTTAACTGGCCTACTTTACAAGTAAAAAAGAAACTGTTCGCCATCAAGAATCGAAAAATAATTAATCCATGTTGCAAAATGTTCGAGCGGGTCAAGTAGTTTTGTTAATGACGTGTCAGGACTTGACTCCATTTTCTATTCCCCTTTATTTTGTCAAAGAACTATTAATCAATTGACTTTTTTCACGGGTAACAATGCGGTTTCCAGAGTATAACGTGACATAGAAATGCCACTGTTTTAAGGTATTGCCTCTTACCCAGATTTCAGGCATTTTGAAAATATATCATGAAATTAATTAACAAGCAAATCCAACTCTGCCGCATAGTAAGCCAACCTGCTGACTGGCGAAGGCGGAGGAAGGTCAAAGGGGAGAAGCTCCGCACAGGTCCAAAGAGTTACATAAGTCAAGTGACCAGATTATGGAGGTAAAACATGATGGTATCTGTATGTGTGTATGTAAGTATGTGTGTATCCGATAATCACTAATTATATTAGGTACTAGTTACAAAACACGTTATCATAGCCAGGATGACCTGTTCAAGTAGGTACTCAGGTGCAAAATATCGCCATATTCCCAACTGATAATCTAAAATTTACTAAATGGATAATTCCAAGGGAAAATCACTTTCACGGACCATGAAGGATGGAATTAGTATCGGTTCAGAGAGCATTTAATTCTCTTCGTGAGATACTCGCCTATATTTTGTTATGGCGAGGTACTGTTGTGTGGTTGGCTATCTTGTATGCGAAGAAACATACTGTTTCGAAAACTTAATATTAAGGGACTTCCAGAAACTTGATTTTCAAGAGGTAGCACAATTGAGCAGTCTCCTTGGAGAAGAATCTCCGCCTTACAGATGACCGCGACTATTAATAACCTAATGTAGTAGTTCCTGGCGGTGAGTAGGGTAGTTAGAGTGAACTCTGGGAACGCTGGAAAGTGTTTCTAGTGAAAATACCAATTTGTCTTTTGGACTAATGGCACAGAAACTACCTCCACCTATTCAAGTAGGGCATTAAACGGTTTGTTAAGGATTAAATTGACAGCACGATTGTGCCACTGCTGGTAACGCATACATCCATAGGTGTGCTTTTCTCGCACCTAAGTGTATTCTATAACTCTAGTTTGACGGTTCAATAACCAATCAGCAGATTTTAAAAATTATCCGCAAGATGGCGAAGTCTGCGGATAATTCTTCTGTCAAGTTTAATATCAACCAATATTAAACTTGACAGAAGTTTAGTTTTATTCTAATTACCTCTGGAGTACCTATTATTTAATATTCAATTTTTAATTGCCTATTACGCATAACCGAAATTCGAAATTTGTATTTAAAAACTATCTGATTATTATTCAAAGGCTTTTAAGCTAAAGAAAAAGCTACTCTGAAAATTGTTGACAATGGAAATTTTAACTATACCTTGTCAAAACACCATGTCGGCATTGCTCTCACGTTTCGAATATTAATATATAGGACTCCGTGCTTCACGATTTGTAAATACCAACGTGATTTGAATCGGGTACGTAATTGTGAACCGAAGTGTAATAAGGGATTCAAACGTATTGCATATGATTTTATTGGATCGTAAGGTACAGGTCGCATCATAAGCGACAAAGCGATTTTACACAAACTAACTTTTAGTACTCCGAAATAAAAGAGAGAGGGACACTCTCCTGACCGAATTCAATAGTAACAGAATGGATTTGGGTGTTTACCAAAGCATCCTATCCAATCCGGGCAGTGTAGAAGCCAGGAAGATATACAAATTCGTATGCGATTCTCTCGGCTAGGAAGGGGTCTCTTACTCTCATAGATTAATATTGATTTTGTATGATTTACGATGGGGCTGACATAGTTAATATGAACTAAAAGCCTCCAAAAAAATTAAGTTTAAAAAAAAAAACTTTTAGTACATAATTTGTCGTCTTTATTGAACTTTATGAACGAAAAACAAAAGCTGCAGTGTACCCTAAGTGACGATTTAGTGCCTCTTTCAAGAACTTTGTGAATAAAATCGTATATACCTAGGTTATGAATACAGATGCTGCCAACAGCTATCGGTGATAGTAACCAAGACGACTTCATATTGTCGTTTCTATAAAAAGTTAGACGATATTATGTCAAGTTAAAAACGAAAATTTAACACTCTTCTCATCTCACTTACAGTGCTACAATGGCGACGCTCAGCTTGACGGCATCATCAGATGCTTTTTCACGCCCCACTTAAAGGACCCGAGACTATAGGAAGAAATAAACACGTGAGCTGGTAAGGAATTCCAAGACTTAATAGTGCAGCAGAGGAAAGTCTCACCGAAAGTCGATTGGTACACATTTCATATATTAATTATGATATAAACATCGGCTCTAACTACCATTACTGAATTACTGACCACCTACACCAAACCACAGTTAGGTTCGTTACTCCTAAATTGCAACTTCGATCGTATTTCGCTTCAACAAATACCAGAAAAAAGTCTCTTGGAAATAGATTGGTGCACATTTGCCGTGTATCGCTACGTAACAACGTTTCGGGACGTCCGCGCCACACCGGATAGGCTCACTGGCTCACTGATCGTTTTATTTCAGTCGCAGTTATTCGCAGATCCACGAGAAGCTACAGAATGAACGCGTGTCCGTTCATCCCATCAATTCCCTTCACAATAGCTATTTTTATGTTTTGTACTGTTATCCATGCCTTTATTTATTTTATACGAGCTGACCCGCGCAACTTCGTCTGGGTCATCCCGTTTTTGCAACATTTTTCATTCCTGCTCCGCACCTGTTGGTCGTAGCATGATGTTATATACATATATACCTTCCTCTTTAACCATTCTATCTATTAAAGTAAACCGCATCGAAATTCGTTAAATAGTTTTAAAGATTTAAGCATACAAAGGCACATAGAGACAGAAAACGCGACTTTATTTTATTCTATGTAGTGATAGTGATTACAGTTTAGAGTTTACTAGAGGGCTTTGTTGTAATATTTTGGAAACGTACACAGCTTTCATCGATTACCTGATGTTAGAAACCTGTAGCGTCAAGCGAAGTGATGGTTCCAGGACTCATAATGGAATGCTACACTTACTTTGCGTCTAGCAATGGCACTGTAGACATAATAAATATTAATAATAATGTTTACTTAATTCGATTAAAGGTTACTATCATGTTTTACTTAACTTTATGTACTAAAGAAAATTCAATAATGGTTATATTGGTTAATCTCTTTTATCAATTGGATAAGTTGATAAAATACATTATTAGTAATTTAATAAAAGTTGAGTACCAGTACGAATTTATTGAAAACCTTTAATATTGGAGGCTGATAAAAATGGTAGTATTACAACAGGCTTATTGACGTCTAGCATCTGGCCAAGGACCTTTTTCGAAAGTTATTGACAGGATAAAAATATCTATCGCCATAAAAAAGAATTTATGAAAATTGATATTTTAGTTAGTGGAAAATTTTACGCTGTCATTAAAGTCGCAGATTTTAATCACGTGAAAGAAAATTACAGAAGGTATAATTGTTCTATTGATAACTTTATGACTGGGGCAATGGGTGAATCTATTAGTCTACTAAATCTATTAGTTGTGAAACAATGTTCTGCCGAGTTGTAGTTTTTCAAGAAGGTAGGTATATTTTTGTAAGATACGTCCATTATGCGTACAGCCAAAGAGTTCATTATGCGCCCTGCTCTGCGCAAATCTGTGATTGAAGACTGAAATCTGTGATTGCAGATTGAAGACTGGAATGAATAAGCTACTTCTAGGCAAGATAAGAGGTTGTCCCCTTATAAGTAATATTATATCAATCTTACTTTACCTTCGTAATTATGATTCGGACCATCAGAATACTTAAGTGTTACCTATATGGTTATATTGATAAAACAGAATCTCTTACTGTAGTGGATACATTTATTTTTTAATTTGATTGAATTTACGCTAACGCTTACAAGATATACAAATATCAATGGACGGTAACGGCTTGAGTCATACTATGAAAGTACAGAAAGAAAGATTAAAATATTGTTACTTTTAAAAGGTTGTAGTCGACGATCACGAAAATTCAATTCTGTCTTTTAAGTAGCTGTATGCGAATTGGCTTGTTACAGCACAGTTAGGTTAGCACTTATCCTTTCTTTTTTTATACATACCTCTCCCCTACCTTTCTAAAAACATAACATATCTTACGACCACGTATAAGTGCTCGTTTGTACAAGTATCATTATTCAATTTGTGAGCATAAAACCTAAAATTTTATTTAATTTTAAAAAACGCTTGTAAAAGAAGTTGACACTTGTTCTCAGTACTTGATCTACAAATCTAAACTAATATAATATTGGAAAATCATAACGCGTCCATTGAAAAGATTTTACAGACACATAACTCGAGTTGAGTGCGTTGTAATATTAAATGAGCTATGACAAGTTTATTGCGCTTTAAAAAACCTATTCAGCGACACCGTTGAAGTGTGAAAGCACTCGCTATTCACGCGATGATAAATGCTATTCTGCTATTGTTATTTTCAATCGTTATTGCTATTTCGAATCGCAATTATCTTTTAGTCGTGCACTTTTTGAATTCAAATAGATTCACTATCTTTTTGTGTAGATATAATAATAAATAGAAGAATCAGCTTTTTGTGGGACTGTGACAATTTCGCAGTCATTCGTTTCATAAGGTTATGTTGTTGAATTAATTAAAAATTAAAGACCGAAATGTAAGTCGGTACGTAGGTAAGTAAATAATATCTTGTCTGGACTTTACTTAACTATCACTGTTCTCTCAAACTGATGTTTATCTCATCATGAACTTCATTTCAGCCCATAGTCATCACTGGTAACACCTAATATCGATATTTACCTATCGAAAAGTAATTACAACATAACAGAAACTCACGCGTATATCCCCGAAGGGGTAGGCAGAGGTGCTAGCACCCACATTTCGCCAGTTTATATTTTATAGGTCCCAATATAATAGGTATATATTGCAATTAACAGGGCACTTATAAACCTGCGATAAATACACACATAACTTCGAAATGCATCGAAAAGTCTTTGGTGTGTGCCATGGTTAAACCTGGGTTCGAACCCGAGACCTCGTATCAGCAGTAATTATTAATATAACAAATAAAAGGTCGAAAGTAACTTCAGCTACAATAGTTACATAATTATGTGTATACTATACTTCATTTCTTTCTATCGACTAATTTATCTAACAAAGCATCATTCATAAAAGTTTTCATACAATACCCAACTGTGTGAAAGTATATTAATATACGGTTACTACTACAAAGGTAAGCTAACCTTATTAAATTTTATCCATAAAGAGACCGCGGTGGAAATTAGTTTTTGTAAATAATTAGTTATTTGCCATTCAGATATCTGTACTGTTAATGTATTGTTTCACGTTATAAAATTGACCACAGGGTCAATTTTAGCATTAATTGTTTAGCTCAATTCGTAATTAAAAATGGATGAATTGTCACTGTGTCGCGGTAGCCTAGTGATAATGAACTACTGAGATGAGGTCTCGCGTTCGATCCCAGGTTTTACCATGGCACACATGAATGACTTTTCGATGCTTTTCGAAGTTATGTGTGTATTAATCGCAGGTTTATAAGTGCCCGGTTAACCAGAATAGACTCGCCACCTATTACAATGGGATCTAAAAACATAAACTGGCGAATTAATGTGGGTGCTAGCACCTCTGCCTACCACTTCGGGGATATAGGCGTGAGTTCATGTTATGTTATGTGAATTGCCATTATTGGTAGTACTCAATTCATTGTAATAATAATTTAGAAGGTTGAAAACTCTTGTACTAGGTGATTTTACAAAGATTTCGTCACAATTAATTATCGAGGACAAAGCACGCCCTAATACGGACGTAATGTTTGTGAATCGCACATAATTATTGTCCTAAGTGGGTGCCCGACCTACAATACCCAGCGTGGTGTAAATGACGACAAGCTGTTTACCGGTAAATGAGAATTTTTGGGTACTTCTTTATACTACGTACTCATTAATTGTACTAATTACCTTTTATTAAATGATTATAATTGAAAAGAAAGTATTTTTTTTAATAAACTTACATGAAGCAACCGTAATATAGTGCTTCTACAAGTATATCTGAAAAAAATATGCTTTGAAACAATATACTGAACAAGGAAATTGCAAGTCATTCGTTAGCTAGCGTGTAGTTAATTAATACCTTTGATAACACATGGAACTTGTTTTTGTACTTATACTGCAGAACTTTTTAAGGACACGTGTCGTGCAATTTCCACAACTGATACTGTTATAAAATAACGTTTTTTTTAATTTAGAACACGTCAATTTGACTTCACCCTGCCTGATACTAAGCTAAAGGCAAAGTCATTACAAACACTTTTGATTATAATCATAAAAGTTAAATACCTACCTATATAAATGCACTATCATAAATAGAAGTAATTAGTTCAAAGTCATTAATATTTGTTCGAAATCTTACAAGCGATTTATCGATGTGGCACACTCTAAACACCTTTTAAAACTTAGACAATTTCAAGAAAATTAATAATGACGACGAATCTATGTTCGCTTTTTCAGCTTTAACTGTAACATTTTATATAAGTGCTTCTTGGAAGAAGAATGCGTCCGAGCATGAGACTGATATGGTTTAAAAGAAAATTAAAGATAAATGAGTATACAGAACGAATGATATACAGTACACAGTACAAGTATGTAAGTCGTGTTTATGTGCGCCAGTAGACCGGAGTAGTCTTCGCAGAACATACACTGATAAAAGTAACAATTATATTGAAAAAAAAACCATGAAATATGGACGACCAGAAGTGAATGGCGGGGTGTTTTCTATACCTACTTCAAATGTATTCGACTGAGATTACACTCGAATCATGAAGTAAGCAAATTTTACACTCGTTAGTTAGTAACCTATCCTCCCTAATCTGTATCTGCCGCGTAAGCGATCGGCCTTTATCGGTATTTTGACTGGTCGAGGAAACGAATCTTAAACCCAAAGTCACACATCAACTTGGTAACCAGTTGTAAATTATGAGCAGATATAAAAAATAATTGTAATATTAGCAAAGTATCCAAACCGTTGCGACGCAATAACCACATTCTATATCCCCATTAGAATACTAATCTAATTATCTACTAAACGTAAATGAGCGCTATAACTTTTTCCTCTCCCATTCCGAGCAAGAAAACCCGCAGTTAGAGCCTAGTATCCTATAAATGAAAGTAATATTTATTCGTTAGGGACCTTAAATTTACAGGAGGCGGTGATTAAGGTCCATTGGGCGATAGCATCGATCGACATTTGCAAACCAATGGGGCTTTAGTAGTCTATTGCTTAGTAAAAAGCTATTTATAAGGACGTTAAGATCTTGCGACGGTGGAATAAAGGACATTGTCTGTTCCGTTTTATGTTG
The DNA here is from genome assembly GCA_963691645.1 of Pelosia muscerda. Lineage (NCBI taxonomy): Eukaryota > Metazoa > Arthropoda > Insecta > Lepidoptera > Erebidae > Pelosia > Pelosia muscerda. Next base: position 473,710 of record OY829114.1, on the reverse strand, counting down.
TGTTAATGCTGATTTCTGATGGACATTTTGGGCGTTTTACGGTGTAATGTAGATGCAATGTATCTATAAATCTGAACCTTTATTGCGTTGCTATAAGGATAGGGTTTAAAGATAAATGTTCCATTTACTGATACTGCCGTTATCATCACAGCGTTTATTAGTACTAGTTGCATCCATGACCATGGCTTGTACTTTGGGGTCTATTTTTCGTGCGTAAAATCCTTACGAAACTGGTGAGAGTGGTTATGTTGGAATTAAACCAAGTAAAACACACATTGTCTTCGGGTTAAGTTGCCGGAGGTGGAATAAAGTAACATTAGGTCTAAGATGCATTCCCCTACTCATTCTCTTGAATTTTTTATACAACTTAGATTCCAGACAAGTACACGGGACTCCTGATAGGAAGCAGTTACAAAGGCGTATGGACGTGTGCAACACTGGACTTATTTCAATTTTACTGGAAGCGAAACAACATCATCATTATCACAGCGATTTTGAAGTTGTATCGAAAATATTCAGCTTCTAACCCCGAGAGGAAAACTTTCAACAGAACACTGTCCTTCGATCTGCACTCTGTTGTTGTGGTTTGACAAATAGTTGAATCAAGACCAGCTCACAGTTAGCTTGGGCGTTAAAATTTTAGTGGGGCTTCAAACTTTCACCTTGAGATAGATGATTAAACATAAGTATCAAGGATGCGTATCAGAAATACCAGCAAATTTGTTCTCAATGCTGTGCTCACAGGCTCTTTAAAAAAACTGACGAGTGTGGTGGCCCGCCCCCACATATCAACGCTGGAGAGGAAATCAATTACAGCTCCGAATTATCCCAGTGTGCGTGGAATTATCGCGGTGTGCGTTGCGGTTTCATTTAATAGCTGGTCGATCACCGAATTTGCATTTCACGAAAAATGCTTTTAATTCCGCGCAGCGAATTCTTTTGTGGTGACCTCCGATGGCATTATTGAAATCCTTCGCGGAAAATCTATTTTTAGCTGAACATAAATGATATGGAACATTAAATTTCCCTACAGAAAAAACCGTATTATCATTACGTTGATAACAAAAATATTGTTGTGTCTGAAACTAAAACACACAAAATTTATAAAACATAATAGAACCTTAACAAATTAAAGAAGAACATGCAAACTAGGTGTTTCACAAGTAACATTATAATAATGGTTGCGATACGAGTATAACCGTAAAAAACAACTATTAAAATTCCAAACTGATATTAATATTGTTCCTCACACATACGCACACAACTTTACCTTATAAACGAGTGTAAAGTTGACGGTATGTGTGACGTCATAACGACGACGAAACGAGATAGTTGTCCCAACGAGTCCCTAGGGCACCATCCCCGGCTTGGAATTGAGCCGGGAACAAAAACATGACCATAGTTGAGCCATCAATAAAATATTACTAGCTAGTTTTTGGGAAAATCTTGAGAAATGTTTTGCTAGATTTGGTGAAATAGGCCCGAGAAATGTGTAGCAACAAGTGCTTTACGCAACCCGGTAATTATTTATTTATTACTACACAAAAATAAAATATTTAGGGTACAATTTATGTTAATTCATTCAGAAGCATTGGTGTAAAACGTATCAAGTGTACTTGTATCAGTACTTTACCTAATATATTAGTTCTAGCACAGGACACTGTTAGTATTACTTTACATTTACGTTCAATATATATCATATTCATCCATAACAATAGCATTTTTAAGGTGTGACCACATTTGTGACATGAACAGCGGATCGGACAGCGTGGCATCTAGACATGACGATGAGTGTAGACGTAACAACTTGTGGCACATGGGCATATAAACTAGAAATGAGCTAATACGGCCAGTAATCGATCGATGGTTTCATTAAAGCTCAGCAGCTAAATACGCAACGGATACACCCTTCTGACACGGTCACGATAAAATGTTACGTAAATGTAGACGTGGCATTACACTTTATTAATTAAAAATTAGTGGAATAAGAATCCAGATTGGTCCTGGACTCTCCGAAGCACGACTAGACCAATACAAATAGCCATACTAATGTATATAAATATTGACACAGAGCGGGACCGAACCCACTGTCAAGCTTATAATCTTCTTGTTAAATAAAATTTAAAATTTTACCCATTGAATAGAACTATTCATCATTAGTTAGTTATAACTTACAGCTGTAATATATGGTGCTATATGAACACTACACTATAAATTGCAACTAACTCAGCACAGCGTTTTATAGTTCCTTAGAGACTGGAGCGTTTTGCCAAGCGAGGCATGAAGTATTGGGACCATTTTGATCACAATTTTCTGTGTAGGTACTCCCCGTAACATTTACACATTTATTGTAGTATATTGAGCCTAAATTAGACTATACCAGCAAGTCATACAGGATACTTCAAAATGCCATTATTTATTAAGAATGTCCATTCGTCGGGGATTTTTGTTTTTGTGTAGGTATATCATGGACCTAGAGAAAAATCCGAACGGATTGATGCAATACAATACATATTATGTTCACGTAAAATATATTTCTTCACAACTATTGAGTGGATAAGTTTGCGGACTGGTTAATTAATTAATCAATTAAGTTTAACTGAATGCTTCAAGTTAATTTCAACGTCTTTGCTTATATTTGAATTGACTACCACGCATAAACGTCAATCGTCTGAATCTAACTTGATAATAAACTGATAGTAAGTGAATAAAGTGGTGGTTTTCTCCTTTTTGCTGATAACACAGTTAGAAGGGAGATGTTAGCATTTCTCTTACTTAGACATTTTATGTCTTGTTAGCTCTTAAGAAGATTTTCTGGGTCATTCGTCAACTAGCTACGAAAAACCTCGCCAAATTTCTCGAATTAGCACATTTCGATTTCACAACCCAACCTAAAGAAATTTTCTTCCTAATTGAGCTATAACTGTACATTTAAGTGTAAATAGAACCTAAGGGTTGTAGGTAGCAGCTTTCTGAGTCTGCAGCTTGAATAAGCGTGTGATAACAGGTCAATGTGAGGAAAAAAGTCGACGTTATTTATTTATTTTTACAAGTATCGGACAAATGCCTTATCATAATATTTCAGTTAATTGTCCAACTTTATACTTAAAGGTAGCCATTAAACTATTAAGCGAAAAAATATTTTTATTTCGTGAAATGCACATGCCTTTTCCATTTTAACAAAAGATAATTTAGAAGCTTACGAATGTAGAAGCAAAATACAAACAAAAACCCCTGAAATTCCGTCAAAACGCGATCCTTTTCAACTGATACTCGTAAGCGCGAAAACTCAACATTTCATCTAAAGACTTAAAAGCTATCCTGAAGGGAATCGATATGAATACGTAAAAGGTAATACAAAGAATCGTCAAAAGGCAGGGGTTGAATATTTGAGCGCCTCAAACGTGGTACGTAGGCAGAGAGACGGGTACATCTACTTTTATTCGATATTTTCATTCTTTCGAAGTGACTTTGTGTGCGTAATTGGCGTAAATTGCCCGAAATGATATCAGAGTAGGGGTAACAGTTGCCGAATAACGGCAGTGAATCGAGACTTGGCAAGATGTTTACGAATTGAGATGTTTTGAAATGTTTTTACGCGAGTGACAGCGAGTGTTCTATTTTGGATTTTCGTTAGGGTCCTTGTAGTAAAATTTATGCTGCTGTTGTCTACTGTATGGAATTAAAAATATACTTTACGAGGACAGATATTACTGGAGATTTTTGATAAACTCTTACTTCTATCTACTAACCATTTTCTTTGAAATTCTACAAATATTACAAATGATGTTTTAGTGGATCTATGTTGATGATGCAGATGTTTAAGAATTTTGGATAGGAATATTGCACATATGAAATCGTATCTCCTCGGTTAAGAAGTTTATTTTACTTGCTTTGAGGGGTGTAGTCTTTCTATACTCAATTATTAACAATAGACTAAAAAATGTTGCTCTGTGCACGGTACATAGGCCACGATAACCATTTTCCATTAGGTGGACCGTTCTGAGTAGAGAGCCTAGGATGCAACTGGGAATAAACCTCACATTAAGACGAAGATCATTCAGATTTCATCGTCGTTTTAATTCTAGTAGAACTTCTAATACTTACTCAAGTACCTCATTACTCAGCAATGAGACTTAAACAACTGACAAGACAGAGAATTTTCGGCGTAATGCCTGTAAAACCATCCACTTTCCTGTACAAATAATGAGCGTACAGTAAAACTTACAACACTTCGGAGTGATGCCATTGCAGTCCTAAAAACCCCGCAATAAAACACAGTAACCTGCCAAAGGCTGTCAAATAAAATTAAGCTCAGCTCTTCTGACATAGGTTACCATTTTGTATGGCACAAATTCTTGTTATCGTCCACAAAACCCAAGTACAACACGTCTAAGCTCTAAAATTACGCCGTAAGTACTTCTAAGACGGAGTAGTTCGGACCTAAATTCCGCATCACTTCAAAGGCTGAGACGTGAAATTCTGTACAGGTTCCTTGATGAAGCGTATTTTGGTTTATTACGTGTATCAGCTGTGTATGTGAGTGTGCCTGCACACATATAAAGAGGTGGAGGAAGAAAATTTGTTATGTGTGTGTGTGTGCTTGTTTGTAATGAGTAAACTTAAAAATTACTGCGCTAATTTCAAAAATTCTTTCACATCTGAAAACTTTCATTCACCCTAATTAACATAGACTATATTGCACTGCGATTATATTGCACTGCGATATAACGGATATCCGTATGTATATATCACATAGAAACTATCTTGTTTCTCAGTTGCATAGAACTAAACTCTTAAATTTGATAGCATTAGAATTACATAACCAATATACAATCATTAATCGCTATAATCATTAAAATATATTGAATTACTGAGAGATTCTGAAAGATACGCAAAAATCCTCTTTTATTCTAATATTCGTTAGATTTTGTTTTTCAGAAAATTAGTAACTTGTGGCCATAAGACCTCGGACTATAAGTACGAGTATAATCAGATCTGGAAAACTAAGTTTGTATTGTAAGACCCAGTCCATTACTATTAGACATACAGTAGCCTCCAAACGCTAAACCTGGCAATATATAGAGAATTCTCAAAGATACAGCTTTTAAAATGATCCAACATGGAAACATGAAAATTCTTGCAACAAAGCTCCATATAGACCGTCGCGACGTAAAATTAAATATACTGCATCATTTCCTCTGCGCGATCAAATATCCGAGATATCCCCAATGCGTGGCTACCGTAATAATGTCAAAATGAAATATTTTTAATGAACGTGGCTTTGTCCGGCGGTGCGCGAACGTGTGGATACTGTGACCTGAATAATTTCTTCTGTTTCAGCAATATTGGAATTTATTCGATGCTCGGAACTAGTTACACCTTACGTCTTGGGTCGCCGTTGTTGCTTTAATAAAAGCTTTAATGAAATCATTTTGTTAATGACATTTTGTTAACGGTATTTTGTTAACTTATAATTATTTTAGAAGAACAGTCATATGATTTTTTGCCATAATATAATATGATTATGCACTTAATCAACTTATAAGGAGAATATCATACGATAAAAAAATAAAAGCAGAAACTCAAGATTTGTACAGAAAAGTTTAAAACTTGTTTTAAAAATCTTGGGTATGTTTACATTTGAAGTGGGTAGCAGAACACCATATTTTTTGGTCCCTGTGATATCGATGCAAAATGGTCGAAAATTTTTTTATGCCTAGTTCACACTAGCACACAAGTAGAAAATTCATTATCAGAAGACAAACTGCGTTCTGGAGCAAAATAATGACAACTACGAAAAGCCCTTTTATAGAGGATCATCTTTATCTAAAACCAAGATCAGGTGAATGTAGCATGTATTATAGATTCTAGAATGGAGACAAACAAATATTGTACATTTTTAACAGGTGCTCAAGTAAGTAGTTCTTCGTTCCGTTGCTACGGGGTTACCTGCTTAAACTGGACTGCACCATTTCAAATAATATACCTAATATAATAATACCATTTTCATGCATATAGAAATATTTACATTGAGCGGGTATCGAACCAGCGACCCCTAAATTAATAGTGATACGCACTGTCGCTACGCCACAAGGTTCAAAAGAAACAAATGAAATTACTTTAATACGCCTGAAAAAAAAATAAGGTCCAAAACATATACAATTCCTAGGTAAATATTTGGACATTCCAACTTATTTCACAAAGTTTCTCCATTACCGGCAAGTTAATGAAAGCAGAACAAGCGACTGGTCATCGTGACTAGCTCCACCGCCGGCGAGGGAGCTACCAAGCAAATTGCCACTTAAGTGCTATTAGTAATGACTTCGCATGCGACGTTTTGTATTTCTATGATCAAATTTAGTGAATTAATGTATTTATACTATATTGAATTAGACTTTTTAACTGAAGAAATAATATTTTAAAAGCCACTAATATAGCTAAAAGCTTTCTAGGGGTTATCTAAAATAGCTATGCAGTCAAATTTTACAAATTTTAGCAGTGTCATCATTCTCTGAACCTTTTCCGAACTCAGTTGGGGTCGGCTTTTCAGTCTAACTGTGATGCGCCTGAACTTCCGGCATATGGCAACCGGGACCGACGGCGTGCTCTCCGAGGCACGACCAGACTAGTGCAAATGCACTATGCTTACCATGGGTCTAGGTGGCGTTGTGTAGATTGTCCTAGAATATGTATTTGAAAAAAAAGAACTTTTACAACTATCAAATGATGTCTACATCGATTATCAATCAATTAGCTTCGTCTACAGCTAGACATAGGTCTCTCCTGATGTTGGGAGGCTTCGGTTTCCAAGCTGATCACAAGGGTTCTCTTTTTATTTCGAGTTTTGTTTCTCTCGCATCGCAGTGATATCGTCTGCTTATTTATCCGTTTCTCGTCACTTACGTCACCCTTTAGATGAGATGAGGTGGTGTTATTCTTTCTCCACACGGAATGTTGACTACGGTACGTACAAAGTATTTTTAAATATATCATTCCCGTCAGGGTATGCCTCTGTGCCGAGTACAAAAAACCCTTTTCACAACAATTCATTTAAAATTCATTATAAAAGAATAAAGGGTAAATGTTGATTAAAACGTATTTACCCGCGTTTTTTTTTCAAGTTGCTTTTAAAGAACACTTTATTTAGGACATGCTTTCAGTACAATTAATTAACAATAAAAGGGTGTTAAAAGGATAGGATGAAGACAAATCGTTGACTGTTTGTCGGTGCCATCGGCGATGAAAGGTTTGTGTTGCTATGCAACGGCTCGTCGTTAAAACACTTGAGGCCCATTGCTCGACATAATTGTGAGTGATGAGTTGCAGGAACACGTTTAAAGTTAAATTTATGATGAAAAAAAGTGAACGTAATTCAGCAGACTTAGCAGGTTTTTTAAGAGTTTGAGAACAGGTGCACTTACTGTTCATTAAATAATCAGGAGATTAAGTTACCTAATACAGACAGCCTCTGTGGCGTGGCGGTAGTGTACGCGATTGCTACGCACGGGGCGCGGGTTCGATCCCCGCTCTGCGCAAAAAGTTGTATGCATGAATATGGCTGTTTGCACTGGTCTGGTCGTGCCTTGGAGAGCACGTTAAGCCGTCGGTCGCGGTTGCCATACAAACATCTATGGCAGTCGTTACGGGTAGTTGGAGCCCTCAAAAGTCCAACCAGTCTAACTCGGAACTTCGATATCGCCATTGGTCATAAGACCATTGGTTGTGGAGGTCAGGTGGCAGTCGCTTCATCGGGATATCGAAGTTCAGCCGCATCACAGTTAGACTGGAAAGCCGACCCCAACTGAGTTGGGAAAAGGTTCAGGGAATGATGATAAGTTACCTAATACATCATCCTTGCGCTAACCCGGTCACATCTGAAGCTATTACTTCGGAGTCTCGGCTCCGCTTTTTAAAGCCTACCTTCCAGTCTAACGAACTTAGACATTTTCCGTAAAGCTGCTGACACCTGGCTTCCACAATCTATAGGTATAGGTGATATTCCAGTACTGCAGTTAGACCAGTTGTTTGCTCCAACTAGCCGTAACAACTGCCATAGATGTTCATCAGGCCAGACGTCACTCGTATCTCATATCATTTATATAACCGAATCTGGAACTCTGAAGTGAAGGCAGCGGCTACGACCAACCAGCGGCAAGGATATTGATGACACTGTCCAGAATCCTGATCCTTACAATTTTTTTTATAACCATTAAGTGGCAAACAATTATGGACGACGGCGTTACACTTCTGCCATCGATTCCCATTGAGAACACAAATACCGAGCAGTAAACTCTGACTCTACTCACAGCTAGAAATACGGACGGGATATACCGTTGCGTCCTACTTGCATTAAATATTTATTTCCATAAAATTTTGGATATCGTAGATAATATTATAATATTTATTGAGAAATTTACCAACACTTATTAATCTACTTTCATTCATGACATATTTATGGTACATTTGCAGCATTTTGTTAGGATTAGTCAAATACTAAATACCATCTGACCCCCTAACCCAAGGAAGTAACTCTCACTAGAGTCACATCTGTTAACCTTGGTAATATTAGGTTTACCAGTTAATTTCAAATCAAGTTATTTCTTCCAAAAAATTACATAATATTAATCGAAAGAAATTATACAAGAGCCATTTTTGTGATGTCGCGTCTCTCGTACCTACTCTGGCTACAATTTTAACGAGTCGACTCGTTCCCAGTGAACTTCTCGTTTTGTCTGACATTATGGTTCGTCTCCAGCGGGTTCGAGAGCTCTCCACGTAATGAACGCAGACAAGTTTCAAGATTCAACAATATTAGGTACATGTTGTATATTTTAATACACTCAAATGGTATTTAAAATTTCAGTAATTACTTTGACTCTTTGTTTAGCTTTTATTGTTTGTTTGGTACGAATGTAACCATTTAATACTACGCAGCTGATGGAAAGATCTAACCGTGGCCTATGGACATTTACAACACCAGGGGCGTCAAATTCGTGCTGCTGACCATATAGAGAAGAAGGGAGGGAAGGGAAGGGAGAGGGGAGATGGCTAAGAGAGTCTCTGTGCTGCCGGTGCAGAAGACAAAGAAGAGTTTTGTGGTCTTCCCACCGACAACCCAAACCTTTATATTTAAAGGCAGATTTAGACAAATATGCTTTGGTGATATAAATAAAATAGGTTGCAAAGTCTATATAATTAATAAGTTAACTGTACTCTTGAACTAAATGAATGACTAGTTTGAGCAATGAATCATCCGCCGGTCGTAAAGCAGAGCTCGAGAAGGCACTTACGTCCGTCGCATCTGCTGACCCGCACACATAAACTTTGAAAGCCAATTGATATTACGCATTATACAGTTCTCAAAGTCGCTGGAAGCCGTAAAATGTAATTCGAAAACTTGATCAGGAATCTCAAAAGTCATTTTTGTAAATCCCACAAGAACATGGCGTGAACCTTTTCTGAAGCGTTTACTAAAATAAATCGAATTCAGTTTAATTGGTAAAGTTGGTGGTTTTCACAAGTTTCTCACGAAATTAGCGAAAATTTCACCATCGTATAATAAATTAAGAGCTGAAACTCAAACAAGAGCCACTGGCGATATCGAGTATCGCTTTGTGAACAAAAAATATTTGGCGAAAGTATTTAGCGAAGTCTCAGACACTTGTCGCTTTGGGTGCTAAGTACTAGTGAAGGAGGATTTGAGAAATTTAAAAAAGTGGGTGTTGATTGGACAAGAATCGTTTTATTGTGATTATATATTCGAAACGGAAACGACAGTCATTATACGACGAATTATGATGTAATTTACTGCAGTCACGAAACATCGTTGGTATCAAAATTAATATAGTCAAACTGTTACAAACTATGACTAATCATGACATACAAAGCAGTGACGTAATTGAATACAATTTCAAACAAAGAATAAAAAGCGCAAAACACACATAGCGCGGGTGCGGCGCGGGTCGGGCCCGCGCTTCACCCGCGCCACCCGCCGCGGCTGTCAGTGCCTTCACACATAGCGCGGGTCGTGCGGGCGCGGGTCGAGCGGGCGCGGGTGGCTTCTTCTGCTTTTCTTTAGAGTATAATTCTTATGAAGTTACTGTATTTGTATAATTGTCGATGATAGATGATTACGAACTGAGTAGTGAAAGCTTTATAGAGAGGTTCCTATGGAGATAAGGAACCAAATCAAAAAATCTAAATTTACAGTAATATGCCACTTTCCTACATTTGAGCACTTTATTTAAGCCCTAAGCTAGTACATGAAAATAAGAAAGGAGCATATTATGTATAAAAATGGTGGAGTATATAGCCCTAAGCTATATACTCTACCATTTGTATACATACAAACTCGAACTTACATCTAATTAAGATAATGAAACACTGCAAAGATATGATACTTCTGGCGTTCCATCAAAAAGCAATGAAGCCGCCCGTTTCAGTGATTGAAAATGTCGGTGAATTCGGACACAGATGAACAACTTGACCGCCACTGTGGCATAACTGTAGTGAACGAGATTGTTACGCAGGAGACGCGGGTTCGATTTCATTCGGCGCCATTGCATACATGGCAATCGTTACGTGTAGGTGGAGAGTTAAAAATAAAACAACTGGTCCAACTTCAATACTTCAATATCGCCAATGGTTTGTGGAGGTTAGATAGCAATAGCTTCACGGAAAATACTGAAGTTCAGCCAAACACGGAGTTAGACTGAAAAATGCGGATTGCTCCGAGGTCCATACTTCCCCTCCCCCTTTCACTCTCTTCTCTATATGGTCGGTGGCACGTACGTGACGTCCCTGGTGTTGCAAACCTCCATAGGCCACGGTAACCGCTGTCCACCAGGTGGGCTGTGTGCTTCTCGGCCACCTAAGTGGTATAAAAAAATGCAAAAATGATCGATGCTAAAATAACGCTATTAGGCAAGAAGAAGAGAAACTGTTTCTATTTGTTTTGAAAAGGAGAGCTCGAAATAGAAAATAGTCGTGAATTCACGAAATCTATAAAAAGGATTAGAAAACGGATAATGTCATCACTTCTAGAGAATTAAAAACAAGCAAACATGTTTAGGACCACATTCAATATTTTTTTCATTGAGATTCATAGCGAAAATGTACTAGTTTTTGTAAATTATTAAGCGCAAAACACACACAGCGCGGGTGCGGCGCGGGTCGGGCCCGCGACGGGTAATTTTTTTTTGTATTCCGTACAATTGAATGGACGACAACACACATAACGCGGGCGCGGGTCGTGTCAAGCGCGGGTCAAGCGCGGGTGCCGCGGGTGTCACCCGCTTTACAAACCAAGGCGCGGGTGCGGCGGGTGGGCGCGGGCTAGCGGCGTTTGTTTTCGTCGTAATGTACGCATTCTCCTATAACCGTTCACACATACGGCGGGTGCGGGTCGTGTGCGACGCGGGTCGCGCGGGTGTCATTTTGCTTTTGTAATAATTTACAAAAACTAGTACATTTTCGCTATGAATCTCAATGAAAAAAATATTGAATGTGGTCCTAAACATGTTTGCTTGTTTTTAATTCTCTAGAAGTGATGACATTATCCGTTTTCTAATCCTTTTTATAGATTTCGTGAATTCATGACTATTTTCTATTTCGAGCTCTTCTTTTCAAAACAAATAGAAACAGTTTCTCTTCTTCTTGCCTAATAGCGTTATTTTAGCATCGATCATTTTTGCATTTTTTTATACCACTTAGGTGGCCGAGAAGCACACAGCCCACCTGGTGGACAGCGGTTACCGTGGCCTATGGAGGTTTGCAACACCAGGGACGTCACGTACGTGCCACCGACCATATAGAGAAGAGAGTGAAAGGGGGAGGGGAAGTATGGACCTCGGAGCAATCCGCATTTTTCAGTCTAACTCCGTGTTTGGCTGAACTTCAGTATTTTCCGTGAAGCTATTGCTATCTAACCTCCACAAACCATTGGCGATATTGAAGTATTGAAGTTGGACCAGTTGTTTTATTTTTACCTCTCCACCTACACGTAACGATTGCCATGTATGCAATGGCGCTGAATGAAATTGAACCCGCGTCTCCTGCGTAACAATCTCGTTCACTACAGTTATGCCACAGTGGCGGTCAAGTTGTTCATCTGTGTCCGAATTTCCAGACATTTTCAATCACTGAAACGGGCGGCTTCACTGCTTTTGGATGGAACGCCAGAAGTATCATATCTTTGCAGTGTTTCATTATCTTAGTTAGATGTAAGTTCGAGTATTTATGTATAAAAAATAAAAATGGTGGAGTATCAGCTTAAGGATTAAATAAAGTACTCCAATGTAGTAAAGTGGCATATTACTGTAAATTTTGATTTTTTTATTTAGTTCCTTATCTCCATAGGAACCTCTCTATAAGCTTTTCACTACTCAGTTCGTAATCATCTATCATCGACAATTATACAAATACAGTAACTTCATAAGAATTATACTCTAAAGAAAACAAGAAGAAGCCACCCGCGCCCGCTCGACCCGCGCCCGCACGACCCGCGCTATGTGTGAAGGCACTGACACCCGCGGCGGGTGGCGCGGGTGAAGCGCGGGCCCGACCCGCGCCGCACCCGCGCTGTGTGTGTTTTGCGCTTTACAAAAGCAAAATGACACCCGCGCGACCCGCGTCGCACACGACCCGCACCCGCCGTATGTGTGAACGGTTATAGGAGAATGCGTACATTACGACGAAAACAAACGCCGCTAGCCCGCGCCCACCCGCCGCACCCGCGCCTTGGTTTGTAAAGCGGGTGACACCCGCGGCACCCGCGCTTGACCCGCGCTTGACACGACCCGCGCCCGCGTTATGTGTGTTGTCGTCCATTCAATTTTTTTTTTTTTTTTTTTTTTTTTTTTTTATTCAGAACAATTTTTACATTGTGTTGAAAGTGGCAGAGAGTGAAAACATAACAAAATCAAATCATACGGCAACTAACAGTAACAACAAGTCTTGAAATTATTATTTGTTATACAAAAAAAAAAAACGAATAAAATCAAAAATAAGAAAATGCATAAATGCCAAAAGACAACACTCAATAATACCAAAATGTCACAAAAAAAAAAAAAACCAGAGAACATGTCATGCCTAAATTTATCAATAAAGAACAATAATAACAAATGTCAAAAAAGAAAGAAAAACAATTAATAAATCTAATGTCACATTAAGTAATAGACTGAGGAAATATACGAGACAAAAACTATAAGTTTATAACAAGTCATCTAAGGAATAAAAACAGCCTTCCAATAAATACTGCTTCAATTTGGATATAAAGTGGCGTTTGTATAAAATAATTTTGAGGTCATCGGGAAGCTTATTAAATATTTTCACTGACATGTAGCAAGTACCATGTTTAACAATGTCCAGATGAGGAATACATTTTGTTTGGAAGTCTTTCCTCCTGGTACTTTCCCTTAGCCTCCTTTCCTCTTCTGTTTCAAACTTCTGTACATATTTAACAAAGTTTTTCATAAGCACAAGCACATACAGCGAAGGCACAGTGAGGATATTCAGATCTTTAAAATGTTTTCTGCATGATTCCTGCTGACGTATACAGACAATATTGCGGATTGCCCGTTTTTGTAACACGAAGGCCTTATTGATGTTATATTGATAACTACCTCCCCAGCATAAGATGCTGTATCTCAGTTTGGACTCTACCAACGCGAAGTACACCCTCTTTAGTTGCGGTATGTCAATAACATTTCTTAGGCTTCTCAAAACATAGCATGCTGAGCTGATAGAATTTTCCATGCTTGTAAGTTCGGCTTTCCAGTTGAGGTGACAGTCAACATGTACGCCCAAGAACTTGACCACCTCTACCATGTCAACATTCTCACCGTCTAATGTACAATTAATATTTGCCTTATTTTTTGAAGTTGTCCGAAATAATATCAAATTGGTTTTAGTTGCATTCACCTTGAGCCCATTAATTGTAAACCATTTGTGAAATGCTTCTAAAGCTTCATTTACATGCATATTGAGTGAGTCAATAGTATCAGCAGAAATTACGGCGTTCGTGTCATCCGCGAAAACTACTAGCTGTGTATGCCCTTCTAAGCATTTCTCCATATGTTTTATTAGATCGTTAATAAAGACTATAAAGAAAACCGGACCAAGTATTGATCCCTGAGGAACTCCTATGGTAATATTCTGCAATTTAGATTTAAAGGTCTGTTCACAAGCTTTATGATCAGTGACGTTTTGGTCTTTTTCATTATCATTTCGCCCGCGCATTACTTGCTTTACTTCGACGAACATTTTCCTGTTTTGAAAATATGATGCAAGAAGTTCCAAGGCTTTGCCTCTTACACCGTAATGTTCCAGCTTACTTATTAGTAGGTCGTGATTCACCGTGTCAAAAGCGGAGCTCAAGTCAAGGAAGAGGCCAGCCACCTTTTTCCCAGAATTTAGTCCACTTCTAACATCCTGTACTAGAGTATCAACTGCATCTTGCGTACCTACGCCAGTTTGGAACCCGAACTGCCTGTGATTCAATATATTGTACCGGTTCAAATGTCTTATGAGCCTGTTCCTTATTAGCTTTTCAAAAATCTTGGATATGGTTGGCAACAAGGAGATAGGTCTATACATTTTAGGATCCTGGGTAGAACCTTTTTTATGGATAGGAACGACTTTAGATATTTTCAGCTGATCCGGAAAGATGCCATCGGTCATGCAACTATTATAAAAGTTTTTTAAGGGTTCGGCTAAAATATCTATATTATCTTTAAATATAGTTATAGGTAACCCATCGTAGCCACTAGAAGATTTATTTTTCATATTATTTATAACGTTTATTATTTCAAAATTACTTGTGAGTTCCCACGTAATGTTATGTTCTACTCTTGTTTCGTTTTGTTGCAATATATCTATTGCACTGTCACTTCGGATGTTAAAACTAGTGTTTACATTTGAATTTGTGGCAAACTGTTTTGCAAAGACATTTGCTACTTCAATTGGCTCTGAAATCACCTTATTATCTACTTGAAGAAGAAGTTTTTTTGTACGTATCTTTGTTTTATTTCTATGTTTATTTATGATCTTCCAAATGTCCCTAGAAATGTTTTCGAATCGTGATATTTGAGCCTGAACAGCTAATTTTTTTGCCTTTTTTATAACATTTCTGTACAATGTTATATATTTTGTTCTGTAATTGATAACACTTATATCAGAATTTTTATGTTTACCATTCACTAAAAAACGTTTCATTGAGCTAGATATCTTAATTCCTTTTGTTACCCATGCTAAAGAAGGTCGTTCTGTGTTCACCCGCTTAGTTTTCATATTAAAAGCTGTTTTAAATGTTTTATTCAACTTATTGATAAAAACATTGATGCCATCCAAATTCCAGTCCTGTTCGGTCAATAATTGCCTAAATATATTTTTATTATACGTATTGAATATTCTTTTGGTCACATAGATTATGGACTTATTTAGTTTCTTACTTTGATTGCTAGGCATCGTTAAACAGCACAGTATGCCTGCATGCCCATCAGAGAAACCATTATGATCTACGTCGTACGATGTCACATAGTTATTAGTAATATTTGTAAGTATATTATCTAAGCATGACTCCGCATTATTTCTTACAAAAGTTACAGCATGTACAAGAGCTTTAAAGTTAAAACAAGTCAATAGGTTAATGAAGTTATTTTTCTTATCGTTATCAGTTAACAAGTCAATGTTGAAATCACCACAAACGCAGCAATTATACTTAAAAAGATGTTCGAACAGATTTTCGAGTCGATCCATAAATGTTATCAAATTATTATCTATGGGGTTCCGATAACAACAGCATATACAGACACCAGTGGCTGAGTCTTTCACAGCGCAAATCTCAAAAGATTCCCTTTTGTACAACTTTTTTGCTATCTTTAATTCTGCACAATCTCTGTCCCTACTAGCCAGAATCATTGTACCTCCCCTTAGCATATTGACCCGGGCATTATATGCTGCTACTTTGTAATCCTTAAGGTTTAAAAGATTGATCATCTCCTCATTCAGAAAATGCTCGCTAATACACAAATAATGAAACTTTTTTTGCTGACTTTCGAAATAAAGTTCTAGCTCATCCTTTTTGCTATTGAATCCGCACACATTCTGATGGAATATATTTAATTGTTCGAGTGTGTGGTTATCATTATTAACTATATGATCTACCCTATCCTCACTGTGTTCGTATTCCATCAGTTCAATACACACATCATTTGTCTCGAAAAAACTTTGTTGATTGTAGTATGGGAGCACATTTGTTATAATTTTTTATCTGATTTATTAGGCCCATTAAATCACGAAATATAATTTGCATACCCAGGTTATTTATTCTACCGGAGTGTTTGTAAAACATGCTGTTGTCGTACTTTAAATTTAGATTGCTGTCTAATAAATAAACATATTCATGATTTAATACGTCCAAGTTCAGTAAGCTTATAAACGTTTCCACTCGCCAATTGTGTAGGTTGCTGTTTACCTTCAATCTGTAAGTGGGAAAACAAATAATAACGTTTGTGTACATTAAGTCTTTTACAGTTTTTCGTATTTTAAAAATAATGTCCATATAATTATTTGTCCTCCGGAAGTCTTCTTCTCCCAACAGTATAACGCAGAAGTCTTCCATGGTGTAACCGGCAAGTTTAACAGTTATGTTCTTCAATAATTGTTCTGCATTACCGCCAGTCACAATGTAATGACAGTATTCATAATCGCTAAAGGTATCACCAGTTATTGATAGGATATCGTTTGAGTTATTTGCACTTATAATGCATAGCTTGTGTTTCATGGTTGGCTGATGGTTCAAACCCGGTAAGATGCATTTTATGCTATCTTGTGAACACTGAGTTTCATCATTAGAGTTTTCAGGAGCCGTATTGTTTGGAAATATGGGTTGTTCTTCGGTGAAGGTAGTAATATTACTCATATTCTTCTGAACACCCTGTATTTGCGTGGGATTCTGAGATTGTGGAGTGTTACTATTGAACAAATCTGTCAGTCGTCTTTTGACACAGGATTTCCTTGTCGACTGCTGTGCTTTTCGAAGCGAAGACAGGGGACTTTTGCATATTTGTTTTAATAGTGAGATTTCCCGAGACAAGTGAGCTATTTGTTTCCTTAGATCTACGTTTTCCAGAATTACATTTTCCAATTCGTTTTGTGTGCTCTGTAAATCAGATTTAAGATCATTCATTTCATTCTTGATTTCGTCATGGTACGACGTATCCGCACAGGTAGCATCTAAACTTGTACTTAATGATTCAACCGTTTCAAGGTTTTCCATGGAGACGCTCATCTTTGTGGTTTCTAACGATTTTGATTTACTTTTAGGTCTTCTTATTGTTATATTGTTAAAATCTTCCATTCGTGCCTCCTTACTATTGTATTTGTGCTAATTGCCACTAGAAGGCGCTTTTATATTTTTTGGTGTTCCGTTTGCCCCACCGTCCTACTGTGGTTATAAATCTTGTCGTTTATAATATAAAAGCGGTCATTACATCTTCCACATTACTTACTTTATAAACTGTTCAGGTCTTTATTATTACTGTACTTAATACAAATTTGCGTTTAGTTAGTGCTACTGATTTTGTATATTAATTCAGATTAGGTCTTGATTACTACCTTGCATTTAATTTCCTTACAATACTTCTTGGATTGGGTCTTTCTTGTTACCGTGCAAAAGTTTGCGTTTAAATATTAACGGATTTCATTTATTATGATTTTAGCTTTTCTCATTTGTTCACACGATTAGTGTTATAAGTATGAAGTAAGTGGAAATATTAACACTAATAAAAGGCAATGGTATGCACTTTTGACACTTTTATATCCTTTAAATGTTTAAAAATTGTAACTTTTACTTCACTGTATTAAACCTTTTTGTTTCACTATTAAATGTTATTGATATCACTTTTGCACAATTATCAGAAGTATTACTAATGTCTAAGCACTTTTTTATCGTAGAAATGTATTATTTGTATATTTTTAAATTTTTTAAATACACAGACACTGTTTACGTAATGGAAGCAGGGTTGCCATCTTGAGTTTGAATCTCACTATGATTGTACGGAATACAAAAAAAAATTACCAGTCGCGGGCCCGACCCGCGCCGCACCCGCGCTGTGTGTGTTTTGCGCTTAAGTCTAGAATTGAGTATCAGTTAGTAACCGATTGCATAGCGAATTATATTGATGGTCTGCACAGCTTTGTTTATAAGCAATAGCTGTAGCAATTTATCTTAATTTTATCTTCATTCTGTAGAGTCTGTCTTACCCATTTTTATAGGTAACTCATCTAACTATGCAGACACCTACTATCTGATGTTGATATTCACCTGTACTCGAGTTTATTCAACCTCAAATGGAGATCAAAACCGATCAGATTTCAAAGAACAATACTTCACGGTAATACGAGGATAATATGCCCACTAATGTGAACTTAACATTCAACGCACATTGTTCTATACGCTGGCCATATAGCATTGTACAATGTTTGAGGTTGTCGATCAAACAAAGATGAAACAATCGATGCTCAAAGGTACTCACTTTGAACATCGATTGGTTCATTAAACTTGAGAAAAGGGCCGAATTGGCATCGGATTTTGTTAGTTCAAGTTTCAATTGAAGAGTTTTCACAACTTTTGACTTCGTGGATAGCACTGTAACTTAAGTTCCAACTACCATCGTTGAGTTGATTCAGACTGTCAAGGTATATGTAAATAAATTAAATGAATGAATGAAACAACATAAAATACCTTCAGACGGACTTCAAATTGATCGTCGTATAAAAATACACCTTCTACTTGATCTGACCGCACCACATTTATTATATTATAGGTATTACCTTTCTCAATTTTATTTTGTTCAAATGTCATCATATCATCATGGAGACGCATTTTTCTGATTGTTCACGAGGTCAAAGTATACCGGCTTTTTTTCCGCCACTTTGCACGATCTTGGTCGTTTATGGTAGTGGCACACCAGATTTTGTTAAAACATTCATTTTAAAGAACTCCCTTCTTTCTTTTCAGATGTTTGCACTTGGTCTTTAAGGTAAAATGCCTTTCATAATATACCCACGCTAAATACCTCAACAAAATACTTCCTTTGTACAAATAAATCATTTTTTACAGACGGATCAAGTTCGCATGAAACGCTTTTGATGTAATTTCGCGGAGAAAATAAAATTTGTCCGATACCACCAAAACCATTCTCGTCGAACCTTTTTCAATCAATAAACTTCACCAAGATTTGAAACGTTCTAGATTAAGTACACTTTCTTTCTTATTATAGAATACTGAGTCTTGTTAGTCTAATAAGTCTTGTTCATGATTGAAAATTTACGATGGATGAGAAAACTTACAGAATAAACTTGCTTTTACTAGGGACTTTTAAGAAATTAAAATTAGTCAAAGTTTTAAGAGCCTTAACTATTATTATCTATATTTTCTGTAATTAATTATTTTTTTCCAATATAAATATACTCGTAGTTATATTATATTGTACATAAATAATTTTTAAAATAATGAAATAACCTACCCCTGACCATTCGCGATACAAAAGCACTCATCACACTCACTGCGTTTCCACAACAAATTGTAATGGCCAGCCACCAGGTACGCTCCGGCACGGAAGTCAACTGTTGTCCCTATGAGCATTTTGCCAATTTCCTTCACAAGGCCTTGGGCTGCCTTGCTTCAGGATACTAGCAGCTACCGTCAAAAAGTGGTACAGTAGCTCCAAATATTTCTATGTCTTCTTTGAGCTGGCGTCTTCCGCATTGTCGGAAGGACAGTAAACAGTAATATGGAATGATAAATATATTTGAAGAAATAGTGTACCGTGTAAATTATTATATATTCCGCAGTTATCAGGTAAGGTGAGGGGCACATAGAAAGTTGTAATGAATACTCTGTATATTTAACAATAGCTAATATACAATGAATGTACAAATCTTTTGATTGCAATATTGCCCACTAAATATTCTTCATGCACACTGAAAGTTATTTCATGTCAGTTTGTTTACTCAAAAGCGTCAATCTTTCTTGATGTTATAATTTGCTGCGATGTTCGTCACTCATGTCCACAGCTGCTATTTCCGTGTTTTAGACATATCTTTCTCTAAATAAGAACATTTTACTATAACAAATAATTTTCCCATTATTCTTACTCTTCAA
Source organism: Pelosia muscerda (assembly GCA_963691645.1). Lineage (NCBI taxonomy): Eukaryota > Metazoa > Arthropoda > Insecta > Lepidoptera > Erebidae > Pelosia > Pelosia muscerda. The sequence continues at coordinate 453,540 of OY829114.1, read as the reverse complement.
GGAAAAATCGCAGCTGCAAAGTGAGAGCCATTAGACGGGCAGAAGTCCCTCTTAAATAGAATCTTGAATTGTAAATCCTGTGTCGTAACGACTACTGTACATTGGTGCAGCGTGCGCAATTGAATCTGAATACATTACTGCGTCTGCACCGTATTATATTGCGGTGTTTTATGGACGGGTGGAAATGTACAGTGAATTTTATCAAACTGACGGTGGCAACTCTGATAATAGACTTTTGGGAATGTTGCTGTTTCAATTTATAGTCTAGAAAGTCAATAGACCACAATATTAGATTTTTAGTTTAAATGAAAACATATTCCCACCTTTTTTTATAGTGCGAAAAATCCCCACGGATATCCGCCGCCAGAGCTGGTTAGGGAGGTTATGTTGGACTTGAACGATCGCGTGTTCGATTTCCGTCGAAGCATTCACTTCCGATCTATAATTTTGTTTATTTTTTTATAATAGGTATATATGTGAAAACATAAAAAAATATTATCACAATACCTTTGCGGACACTTACCTCAGCGGATACAATATTATTGCGTAATGTTGGTTAGTTTGCATTTTGTATTATTTAAGAGGGAAGTACTTCTGCCGGGTTGACAGACCTGACGGGTATGCAGACAGATTATCTGGAGACCCGGTAAAACCTGCAGACAAGGTAGACTCTGGTCGTCAATCAGGTGGGCTTATTAAATACTGCGTGGTATTCATAGCAACTCAAAAATTAGAAGTGTATGCCCGAACGCGATCTTACTATCATTTCACTTTAGAGCATTATTATTATCATAAGAAAAGTTCAATCAATCAATTTGATTATCGCAGTCCACTGCTGGACATAGCTATCTCCCAATTTTGGGAAGCTTTAGCCTTTTTTTTTTATAGTGCGAAAAATCCCCACGGATACCACCCCACCGGAGCCGGTTGGGAAGGTTATGTCGGACTCGAACCGACCAAAACGCACGCCGTCTTTGGGTCTTCAGTTGCCGGAGGTTAGGTTGTAGCCAACATATCCCTCGCAGCAGACCCGGGGCCCTCTCTTCGAGATGACCCCCGTCGGGTGTAGGGACCACGGTGTCCCCCACTAGCCCCCGGGTATGGGGAGGCGCATTTTGCGTCGCCGCCGCGGCCTGCTTCTGCTAGAGTGACAGGCGGCTCCACCCGTCACCCCCAGGCCCGCGCTCATGGAGGACGGAGGTCATTCTGCGACCTCCGACGTCCGAGTCGCCTCCGCTCGTCGCGAGCTGTGCGGGTCCGGAGTCTTCTCCGAACTCGTTCCGCCGTCTCCTTCTCGAGCATTACTTGCTCGCAGAAGGAGGCGCCGGCAGCCCAAGCGTTCGCGCACCGTACCATCGCCGTGAGCAATGCGGCGAGCGAGAGAACTCGCACTCCTAGGGCCGCCACTAGAACTCGCCTCGGCGTCTCTCACGCCGGGCACCCAGTCAGCGTGTGCAGCCCCGAGTCCTCGCTCGCATCACAGTGATGGCACTCGGACGTTGGCTCCTTCCGGATCCGATGCAGGTAATCCCCGAAGCATCCATGCCCGGTGATCACCTGCGTCAGCCGGTACGAGAGGCTACCGTGTGGCCTCTCTAGCCAGTCCCCCATGATGGGTCTTACCGCCGCTACTACAGCGTGCCCTGGGAAGCTTTAGCCTACTAATTTCACACTGACTAGACGGGTTGGTACAGGGTTTTGTTTCGAGTTTTCCTTTTAGCAAGATTACTAGTTAAAATTAAACGTTATCGACCTAAAAACGATATTAACTTAAGTTTTTTGTGTATTATTCTAAGTTTAATTAATTTATATTTATTAAAACTTAAAATGTTGAAAACTGTAATAAGTTTAGTTGGAAATAAGCCCCCGGCTATTAAACAATGAATGTACAAAGCTTTTGATTACAATATTGCCTACTAAAGTTATTATAAAATTGTAATATTTATTTTTTATATTGCGCACTAACGTTAATTAAATCTTTGCTTTTAAATATTAATATAGTTCAACTAGGACTAATGAGCACTACTACCGTTAATTGTAATTCCTAGGTACACTTTGCCCCAGATTTCAAATGAAAACAAATGAAGTGGCTGGAATTATTATACGAATACAACATAGTTATAACAACAAAATATGAACCTTGGATAAAATATATCGAAAGAAAGCAAACCGGCCATGTTGAACGGATCAAGGTCGAGCCATAATTGATTGATCTATGCTTTCCATAACGAAACATGTCGGGGAGAGAGCGGTCCATCACTTAACAAACGGGCCTCAGACAGGAGGTCACGACCCCTCCTAATTGGGGAATCGAGGATTTTCAGATAGGGTTTGGAGCCACCTAACTGGGGAAGTACCTTAGACCAAACTGAGTTTTCACATTTTGCCCAATGACACACATGGAGCAAAACCTGATAAGGTGTAGTATAGTGTAGCAGTACAATTCGACTTATAGCAATTTCATGTTGCATTTTTTGCGATAAGTAAGAAATTTCGGAACACTTCCAGTTAAGAAATACTCAGCGATCATGAATGCTCACTATACATTAATATGTCAACCTATTTAAAGAAAAAAATACTCGTCCACCTGATGGAAAGTAGTTACCGTAGCCAATAGACGTTTGTAACACTATGGGCATCACGCTTGTGCTGCCAACCCTATATAAACCTCTTAATGACCTTCTAGAAAATGTGGTGGGGAGGAAAGTGAAGGTTAACAGAGCTTCTGTGCCGACAGCGCATAATACAAATTGATTTTCCCACTGACAGTACAGATACTCCTCAGTGAGCTCTGGCTACACTGCTCACTGCTGGAAGCAAAAAACAAGAAAGAAAGAGAAAGAAGATGTGTAAAGAAATTGCTAAATATTCCGTGATTCTCACGTACGTCACGTCAGAACTCTCACTAAGTCTTCTGGGGAAGGTTTGACTACCATCTGAAAAAGATGTGATATATATGTATCTATCAAAGGCACGTGCAGTTTTCAAACTTAAATTTTCTCATAACAAAGTTAAATTCCTGTTCGTCACAAGCACTTGCAGCCCTCGAGCGTGGGGTGAACGTCTGAACGTACTATTATGCAGTGCCTAACGGCAGCTGAGCGGCCATTCGTCGCAAGTATCTGTCGTGTGGCCCCGGCCTTATCTCTAATGTGCACTATTATGTTACGAGCAGGATTTGTTCTCAGATTGTGGAATTACAGTAGTGGGACAAATTTGTGAGCTTAATAAAAACACTTGTGACGTACAAATGGCTTGCGATTAAATCATATTTGTGTACGCTGTTTGCAGACCTAATCTTGTTAGAATTAAGGTGCAAATAAATTCTCTTTTAACTAAAACTTATGTCTTATTATGATTTAACGAATTACACGAGATGTAATTTTTTTATAGTTTTTGGCATAAAATATTTCAGCAGCTTAATGGTTGTAGACTCAGCCTAAAAGTTCCGATGACTTGAGCCCACTATTGACTTAAACTACATATTTAGCTTATCTTGAGTAGTTAAACGGAAATACAATGAATTTGGTAAACATAATAGGCCGTCGACTGCTGAACATAGACTTCCCCCATCGACCTACAATCCGACCGGTTGAAGGCGGTCTGCATACAATTATAAGTATTAACGTTTTGTAAGTGCCGTTTAATGGTCTATACAGAAGAAATGATTTTTGATTTTTGAAAACTTGTAAAATTTTTATCTATATATTATATATAAGATTGTTTATATTATCATACGTTTTCTCTTAATATCAAAACTCATTTGGCCAAAGCGTTCCTATGCAGTTATAGTTGTATATTAGTGCATAGGATGTTAGCTGTAACTGTGCTGGAAAGTTTGGTCGTTGTAACCTAATTCGCGATTGTCGGAATAATAACAATAGGGGCTGGATGCCATGTCCCAGCAACAAATAACTGGCCGGTTACTGTGCCAACTATTACTGACGCGGATGTAGCGTTACTGGATATGGTTAACATTTGTGAAGACTAATTTATTCTGAACACGATACCCGCTAAGTGCAAATATTTATATTTGCACTGGACTGGTTGTGTATTGGAATTGATCACAGTTGTCATATAATCGCCTATGGCAGTCTAGCTGTAATGACTAACTGGCAGTCTAACTTGTCTAGCTGTAATTCTTCGATATCGCCTATATCTATATCTTAAAGTAAGTTAGTAGAATCACTTTGTGCACTAGATTGAACTTTAAATAGGATATTTCATCGATTTAAAATTCGAAAAATGTTAGTTCTGACGGGACTTGTATCTGTAACGTGTCTCTTACATCGAAAATGTTCTGACCACTGAGCTACTGGTTATTTGGAGATTGTTATAGAATTATCAGCGTGAGCGTAACGTCCCTGAGGTTGCACACGTCCATAAACTGCAATTAGCACTTGCCAAGTGGGTCTTGTGGTTGTTTGATCCTTAACTTGATAAAAAAACACTGCTATGTGGGTGTTTGTTATCTAGAAGAGTACAAAAACATGTTTTATTCTATAGTTATTTGCTAGAAACACCTTCCAGTATCGGTATACATCGTAGTCCATTACGTTATGTACACTAACGATAATAGTTACTGCCACTGCAGGGGTACAGTCGCTTGTAGAGGAAAACTTGATTGTTTTATGCCTGTAATATAAGTAAGTTAAAACATTTTTTAAGAAATAAGTACTTCCTGCCGTAATGTATCTACAAAACGGAGCGATCGTTGTATGAAATGGTATTTTTCGTTCAGGCACATCGCGGTAAAATGTGTGAGTGGGATTTGAACCCGCGCCTCCCGTGTGACATTCACGTTCACAATCTGGCGGTACCTAGCGGCCACGGTTACTTGATACAACACGATTTTTTTTTTTTTTTTTTTTTTTTTTTTTATACCATCACGCCTATATCCCCGAAGGGGTAGGCAGAGGTGCTAGCACCCACATCTCGCCAGTTTATATTTAGGTCCCAATGTAATGTGCGAGCCTATTGCCATTAACCGGGCACTTATAAACCTGCGATAAATACACACATAACTTCGAAAAGCATCGCAGTCATTGGTGTGTGCCATGGTAAACCTGGGATCGAACCCGAGACCTCGTCTCAGCAGTCCGTTACCCATACCACTAGGCTACCGCGGTTTATTTCTTAAAATATCATAAAGGAACATAGAGGGAAAGAGAGGAAGACAAGCCAGTCAAGAAGAACGTTCATCATCGTTCAGCGTCCTATCAGGAGGTCAAAAGATTGGTGGAGGAAAGAGAGGAATGTCGATCACTCTGATGCGCAGCTCTTAAATTTAGAGGAGAGAGGAGAATGAGAGTAAAGTAGTTGTAAGCTTGGAGTTAGTACAATCGTTCTATGGGTTCGTGCCCCCGCCTACCTATTACTACTTATAAGCACAGCAAAACTAGTATTCATATTATCTTTATTTATTCAAAAAATTCTAACTTAAGTAGGAATAAATTTTCTATTTAAGTTACGTAAAGCCTTTAGATAAAAAACCTTTCAACTTTTTTACTTAGCAAAACTAGGGAACCCATTATTAGCATTTCCAAGCAAACCGTACGCGCTTCTACTGCAAATAAAAATATCGCAAATGCATTTATTATGACCTGAGCCACGTTATTTAAAATTCGATTTCATTCAAAAGACATACAGTTTAATTTCCTTTGGTAGTGTAAACGTGTGAGAGCTTTAATGTGGAGCTTCGATTCGAATATTTTAACAAGTAAAATATAAAGAGAAAATTGGAGTAAATAAATTGTTTAACCACCGTATATGGAAGTAAGTATTTTTTTATGATACTTCATTATACTTTTTAAAAGCTATGTTTCGTTTAAATTTTTTTTGTCAAACAAAATCAGGTAATCACACATAGTGCTGGTCTTCACTACATAGTATAAAACAAAGCCACATTCTCTGTCCCTATTTTTCATGTCCTTATATCCCTTTGTATGCTTGAATCTTTTAAACTACGCAACGGATTTTAATGCTGTTTTTTTAATAGATAGAATGGTTAAAGAGGAAGGTTTATATGTATATAACGTATACGACCAACAGGTGCGGAGCAGGAATGAAAAATGTTGCAAAAACATACATAATAAAATAATTTTATTAATAACGACCACTAAGTGTGTATAGTGCAGTTTTTGCAATAGTGTACGATATCACTAATATGTGTACCTACATGAGACAAAAATAATAATAAGAACCGCGTCCAGTGTGTACAATGTCACTTGTAGACCACGCACTACCGCCGCGTGCGGTCTACACGACCCTGTTTCCGAGAATTGAATTGTCACTTCACATTTACACGCTTTCAAAGGGTTGAATATGTTTTTCCAATATAAAATCGTTTTGTTGGAAAATTGCACGGCAAGTGAGGGGATGAATCACAAGTATTATTATAGTATTATGTCATTACATTTGTTTAATCAAATGCAAAGAACATTTATGTGTTTTTCATGAGCTTTTGAGATGGATGTTAACATTAATCGCTTAGATGCAAGTGAATCTGATATTATCTTCTTTATCTACTTAACTTTATCTGAACACGTTTGCAAATTTTCATGATATGTACTCTGCAAATATTGCTAACACGGACGCTATTTTGAACTGGACTTTGTATTTAAACTTTCAACTCTCTAAGGGGCAACTTTTGAACAACGTCCATTTACGTTTTTTTCATCTGGCATTATATTTCATGCTTCTACTACATAACTACTACTTTGAAAATGAAATATAACATCCCTTCATACCTAAAAAGTGAAATCTTATTCTTCCTTAGTGACTGCCCATGAGAACAAAGTCACTGACAGCCAACATTTCAAGTTTATAGCAGCTATGCTATATGCAAACTAATTGATACAAAACAAACTCTAAATTCGTCAATTCCAATCCAATCTGAACCCTTCATCTCAGACCTGCCACAGTAGCCGCGCTTAACAAAACTGCATGTCAACCGAATTCTGAGCCCGGGGCCCGAACGTCCCATTGGTGACCGTCAGCTGTCAGCGCTGTGCCGCGCCCGCAGGGTTTGTGACACCACCAAATTGTGCCTGTCACTCGTTCGATATTCTAAGCTGAAATTAACGTTTGTATTTTAGGGTTGAATTAAATGTTTCAATATTCTAGCTGTGGATAATGACAGTGGAAATAGGCTGCATCAGCAATGTACTATTATTAATTGCAAATTAGGTCAAATTTCGTTAAACAAACTCATCCCTACTGACTGACTGATTTATTTGTCAGAGGTATTATACATCAGTAGGTAGCAGTCCAAGTATAGCTAGTTTATTGTTGACTCGACTATGCATCTGAGGTTGAATCTGGGCTGTATATTATCTATCTGATGTCCGCTTTGCATGACACTGAAAAGATGAGCTGGCATTATACTCTATCACTAATCATGCCGTTGCTCTTGCCGTTATTCAATCACTTAAAATATAAAGTAAAACATTACAACCTTACAACTCACATATCAGTTCAACATGACATTACAACTGTGACAGCAGATAGTACCCCAGCGGGGACAGAACTAATTGACAATTACGAAGGACTCCCGCCATAACGACAACACTTGTAGATAGATTACGGTTGCATAGATACATGTTACGTAGGGTCTCTATAGCTCACTTAGGAATAATAATGTTTGTGGGCAAGGTACCTTTTCAATTATTATGAAACGTAAGTTTTCCTACATGCATGGATACCTAATCCCCGAAGGGGTAGATATAGGTGTATTAAACACCCACATTTCACCAACTATGATTTTCGGTCCCATGTAATAGGGAGCAAGCCCATTGCCGCCAATAGGGCATTTTGAAAAGAAAATGGGCATGCCGAAAAAATATTACTAACCGTAGTAAGTTTTGCTATTTTTTGTTTTTATATCCTGTTATACATTATAGAGAATTCCTCCTTTTTACTTATTTACCAAGAATGTAGACAAAGGACTTAGGAAAATATAACGAATATAATATGAAAAAAAAATATTGAAAAGAGAAAATATGAAAGGAAAATGAAATATTTTTGTTTTTATATCATATTTTATTTATGTCTTTTCATTGATAAAAGCATTTTATGAACCATGTGTGACGTTTTGATAGAATGATGACATCAGTGTCATGCATACATACATTTTAGGTCTTCAGTTATGTTATTTTACTGAGTTTGACACTACTTATTGCTTAATCTTTACCCCTGGGGTAACGGAGAAGAAGTTAACCACCTCATCTCTTCCGAAGGGATACCCTTAGACTTACCCGTAAGAGGCGACAAACGTAGAAATATTCAGACGATGTCATTGCGAGTGCAGGTAACCTCGGAATAAAACCCTGTACGAACCCTTCTAGCCAGGGTGGAAACAGTAGGCAAAAGCCTCCCAGCGTTGGGGAGAAGAATGTGTCCTGGAGTGAACTGCGATAGGCTAATTGATTGAATGCTTTTACGTTATCATAGCCGTTCTTTGTGAATCAGTTCAACTGGTGATTTGAAGTCAGTAAGTATTTAAGAATCACTTCCTAGCTAGAGATCAGGCAGCATTATCCGCTTACTAATTAAATTACTGAAACAAACATCTATTCTGTAATACGACAGCAAGCTATCATAATTAATCTTTAATATGTCTATTCATCATTGCATGCCCAATTTAGCCTTAAACAGAAGGATTTTTTTCTAAAAGCAACCTTAGTAAAATGGATAAAGGTTGATTTTCTATTGTTAATTAGGAATAAAGGTCGTTTTCGAGGATATTAATTGTATTCCGAGTACGCGGTTGACGCGTTATTGTCGCCGCGAAGCCGTTTTGTCACCGACGGGTGTCAATGTCACGGTGTCATTGTCGAGCACGCGATATGTCTTAGTTGACTTATGATTAATAGACCTAACGATGTTGCTTAGTTCTGATGACTGTTCAAAGTTGTGTAGCTGTTAAAATAATCATTAAAAAATATGAACGTCAAAAAGTCATTATCACAGAAGCAATAAACGTAAACAAAAATAAATCGATCACTTTTATGTATCAGCCATCGAAAAGGTTCGTTCTGAGAAAGCTTAGATAGTGGGCTGACTTTTAGTTATCTATTTATAGACGGACTAACTGATGCGCAGCGCAAATTTCGATCCACATGGGAATCTTTTCCCGGGATAAAGTACTGTGAGTCCAGGCTTTAATCTATCCCTGTAACAAATTTTGCTAGATCCGTTCAGTCTTTCAGCAGCGTGATTGATTTACAAACATACATAAATACAAATAAATACATTCAAATTGGAAAAACTAAATGACTAGACGGGATTTGAACCCGCGACCAAAGGCTCTTAAAGGGAGAATGCTCTGACCACGTGAGCTAGACCATTCTAAATTCGACGTTGGAGCCATCTCCCGACATTCTAAATCTTCTGAGATTCACTAAAGAAGAAATCTTCAAACATTTCCATATGCACAATATTAGTAGGATTGATTTTAAATAATTATAGAATAATTTAGATTTAGATGTAGCCTAGTAGAGTAAAGCAGTTTATTTTCAAGCTTGTTTGTCATCTAAATTTTCTTTATATTTTATGGTGACTTATTTTAAGGCAAGGTTTTCTATTAAGCAATGTTCTAAATCTATTCAGTTTTAAAATACTGGTTAATTTCTAATTTTGTTACAGTTGGGGACTTACTGTAGAAGTCATAGACTATCACAATTTGATTTAGGAATAGCTTTTGATGAAAAAAGTAATGAGAATAAGGACGTTCCTTCGCAGCCCTTATGTGTGACAGTTTTTATGTTTGTGTATGAATCAAGTAAGAAAGGTACAAATGCGGACGTAATGGACGCACAGTGAGTACACTCGGCACGTAATGGGCAGAGTAATGGCCGTGTTTTCTTGCACTATCCATGTTTATTTTAATGCAGGTACAGTCAGCGACAATAGTAGTTTATTACAAATATAATACAAACAGAAAAAATTTAAATAATGTAAAAGTGTAACTAGGCCAAAATCTACAGTATTAAATTAACAGATTTAATGTTTCTTTTTTTCAAAACTCATTTGAGCAAATCCGCCGACACACAACTAGTTCATAGTTAAGTTATTCATAAAAAGTATCAGACATTTTTGCCATCCTTCATACTATCCTAAATATAAAACTAAGTTAACTTCACGGTTTCTTTGAAAGCTATTCATGATTGATTGACTTTCGATTCCACGTGATTGGAAACCTTTTCTACCGAATTATCTTTTGATAGTTATTCGTGAGTGAAGTAGAAAAGATTGCCTCTAATGGCAATTAAATGATACATTATGTGTGTACTATTTATTACGAAAAGCTAAATTTTGTATACCTTCGTACATTAATATTTTCAGATCCATGTACACAAGAGTTTGGCTCTCTTTGCATAAAAATTCCTTTATGATCTCCCGGGTTCGCAGGAAGAGAACTCAACTCTGAGTAAAGCTCGATTTTATACGTAACATCTCATAATTATTGTATCAATAAAATGTATATATATAAAGAATTAATTATATAAAATCCAATAAAAAATAAGGTGGGTATTACGTTACGTTCTATAGCAATTTTCTTCAGATAGAAATACAAAGTATAGTTTGCAATAAAGAGTTACATCTTTGCTCGTAAAATTAGTTTTGAAATGTTACAGTTTAATGTGAACTTTTTTATGAAGGCACTTGGACTTCACCTCACACCTTACTTATATGTTCACGATTAAGTCCCGTTTTGTCATAATCCAGAATAAACAATGTCACCATTTGCATAATTCAAGTAACAATGAAATTATATTTAATGGAAGGTATTTAGTGGCAGGTATTTTATAAAACGGGTAGAACAACATTATTCGTAGATGTTGAACTACAATGTTCAGCCATTAAAAGTTATCTCTTGACACTACTGAATGACAAAGGAAGACAAACAACTGAAACCTAAGACCCTGTTAGCACACGTTCATGAATAAAAGGTTTCTGGTAGCAGTTTGCTCGGAATATGTATCGAAATCATATACGGAAACTCTTAAGCGAATATTTTTATATTCACAACATATCCACGAACTATTGTCATAAACAAGAACTCCGTTCTACAGCTAAGAATTTAAAAAAGCTCGTGGAATAAAAAGTATACGGTTAAATGAAACTGCCAGTTCCTAATTATTTCAAGTACTTAAGAGAATTTTTCATGAAATCTTAATGAATGCAAAATAATGAACATCGGTAATTTTGGAACATATTTTTTAGGTAAAGTCCGAAAATAAAAACAGTTTTTTCCTGGTGCTCTATCGTTCACGGTACAAATCACTGCTATTTTAAAAACAAAACACAGATGACACAAAAGATGGCAAGCACTTGTATTGTCTACGACCACTATTGTTCGACAACCTCACACCAAGTCTGCGCATTTCTCGTGAGAACATGTCGAGTGGACGATTAGAGACAAGCTATGGCGTGTTTAGTGTGATCCTCGCCTTTTGACTTAGTCGGATAGTGCAATTGTGCCAATTGCTGTTTTATCATCTACTAAATCGGAACTGGCTTAAGAAAGTTTTTACTCGAATTCTGAATTTTATTGCATGTGTTGGAATTTAGAATTTCATTATTTTAGCATTAATCTCGCTTGTATCCAAGCCCTTTTGCCTCGGAGTGCAGGGCGAAAGGCCTTTCACTTTGAGGCTCTATTTCTTCCACTTAAACCGCAAAATGCTTGTCATGCGACTGCTTGTCTGACTGTGAAAAAATTGTATTATGGTATAGTTGATGTATTATTTATACTGTTGATTGACGGTACTTGTTGAAACTTATTGTTATACATGATTGATAACACACTTGTACTTCTACACTGTATTTATTGATATATTTAAGTACTACCATGAAAGTCAGTGGGATATTTATCATGTTTGTTGGCTTCGGAGCTTAACCATTAGTTCGGCACTGTTACTAGCGCCATAATCACGGTATACTCAACTCTACTCTGCTGTAAATATGAGTATCAAGGGAATCAAACCAACTAGTTTCACTGTAGGTTTATAGAAATTTTATCAAATATCACACTCTGTGTATGATTTTAGATTGCAATAAGCATTTATACTCACTTTATAAGAGTCAACGGGATTGCGATTGAGTATAAAATGATAATAAATAGTGATATTAGCAAATGAGGGTAGACGAATATGGTTGGTCCAATAGGAACTAGCTATTCAAACTTTAGCACTGATGGCGCTTTTGATAGCACCGATATTATAACGGTAAGCATTCAAAACCAATGAACAGGTTAATATACTATAGTGAATTAAATGACCATGTCATTCTAAAATCATATTTAAACACAACATCTGCAATATTTGGATGTGCTGTGTATTTCAGTAATAATTTGGCAGAATCAATATCACAACAGTAATGAATAGACTTCAATCGAGATGAAAATGTATAAATTCCGCAAACGTTTTCGTCATATTTGCAGTTAGGTATTGTCACGTCACGAATGAATGCAACCTGATCATGGCTATAGTCGAATGCATGCGATTTTCTGTTGAATTACGCTTAAATGTGCGAATGAGCTTGATTACGTCTCTAGTTTCTAAATACAAAATTAAATGTTTTAGATCATGTTTGTGAATTTAAGTATCGAATGGTGAATCCATCTTAAAATCTTTACATTACTCTGTTATACCACTTTGGCCAAGTCAAGCCACGGCACATCTAATGGGAAGTGCTTACCGTGGCCTATGAAAGTTTATCACACCATGCTGCCGATCTTATGTAAACCTTCTTAAGCTAATTTCTGTACCTACCACCAGCGCAGGAGGCAAATTGGTTTTCTTTACTCTACTTACCGCTGGCAACTCAATCCAAGGTAAGACGGAGGTACTTCCCCAGTCAGTCTAATCATTTGGAACGGTAGATACCGAGTCGCATTCTATGTCCTGAAGATTTATTTATGAATAGATTAGTTTGATCTCTTATATTCATACATGCTGTGTGGCATATGACTTAGGTGCTGGTTTTACTTTCAAGGGTCAGGCAGCAGCTGCTCCTGCAAAAGTCTAGTAGGTTAAATCAAGCGATCAATTGGGAGTTTGAACCCCGAGCTCCAAAATTCTCCTAAGGCGATTGCATTGAACTCTGGAATGGCGATAGTGCACTTTCAACTTTAGGCATATTCTGAAACTGTGTAAGTTATAAATAGATTCATTCCAGGGTAAGTGTCTGCTTCTACAATAAGCTGTCTAATGAAATGAGAAACTTTTAAATTTATTTATGAGCAGATAAATTTAGAAGTTTAATTAAAATTAAACTTTGCCGGAAAGGCTATTATTTCAGGAATATTTAGATGACGAATAAGTTTGGAAATGAACTATTTCTGTGCTAGGGTGCTCAAACAACTGAGGTTTCATATTTTAGGTAATCGTATAGCCTGTTTGAATACCCAAGATGGCGCGCGACGACCAAAAAGTCACTGACTTTTTTATCCAAATCTTCACAGTGAGGAGTCGTGAAACTTGACTCAAAATTGTCATTTCAGTCGCTAATTACTTTTACTTCTAAAATAATTTAACTTCTTTTAATTCATTCCGCAAAATTAAGTGCTTTATTGCGTTTTGTTAATGAATTAACTTTAGTTATCGGTTCGCGAACATTAACTGTCAGCTGGTTAGACGCAGTGACCGATTTTAAAATATTTTATATTATTTTCAAATTCTTTTAGCAACTTGAGTGCGATTGAATAATTAACTTCCAAAAATACTTAGTGGGATAATAAGTAATATTAAAATACATTAGCATAATTATAGTAACTTAAATTAAACATCTGATAGTTTCCAAGACGTTAATTGGTAACGTAAATTAATTACGTTGTGATTTACACCGCTTTTAAAAGAATCGGGTAAATTTTTTTCCAAATTTATTTAGCTGCAACATTTTCGGTTGACGCACCAGTCAAGTCGTGACCACGGGTGCTGCAACGCACCCGGAACGTCGGCAAAAGTAAGTGTTCAAAATATATCGCGTGAAGTCCCGAAACTTATAAACAATATGAGTAAACGCCGCGATAGTTTAAAAGTTACATTTTCGGTTTGGAATTTATTTTCGGCATATTTTTTTACAAAGTGCCCGATTGGCGGCAATAGGCTCGCCCCCTATTACGTGGGACCCAAAATCATAGTTGGCGAAATATGGGTGATTAATACAACTCAGTCTACCCCTTCGGAGATTACGGGCGTGAGCACAGGAAACTCGAAATCAATCTTTCTGTGATGTAACATCAAAGTAATTTTCGAGTTCAACAAGGCTGGTCATCGTGGCCTTAATCCGGTCTTGTCGGCCGCGTGATCAAAGCCTACGGGTGACACGGACAACAGATTACAGCAGTCGCCACGTAATCGAGTTATGTCATGTGTGTAATGTCTAGGGTGCCAGAGACGACGAATACTAAGATAATAATATATCGGCAAGGAAGCTCATATGGAAGTAGATTGGGGAAAGTGATTGTGAAAAATATTTTTATTGTTTCTTTTTCATTCCGAGGAGCTGAGTCCGCAAATTGGACCGCGTGGTGGTAGATTTTGCACAAAAACTGAATGTTTTTTTCTGTTTTGTGCACGGGCATAAAATGGAATATTTTTTTCTAAACGAATTTTTTAATGCTAACCCATCTACAAGTAATATCCGGAGATTCACTGTTTCACTTCCTCTAGAATGATTGTTTCATTTTCCTTTTAAATATAATGTTCACGTGGTTTAGTCGGGTTGAAATAGAATCGACATTCATTCTTATTTTCTTGCAATATTTCGTCGGATGACATTAAATCGACGAAAGTGAACCGATCCGTCACGGGTGTATCTTTTCATTAGTAAATTGAATCGGCATTTTAATGATTAATTTGCGTTTAGCAGCGTCAGAATGTTAGGCATCTTTCCCAAAGTCACTGGGCTCCTATTTATTTATACTTACGTCACTAGCTTACTCTACACTATTTAATTCTTAATTCAACTTACAAGCACACTTGAGACCTCTGACCTTTTTTTTCAAAACATCATTAATTTGATCCGTGTAGGGTCCCGCGGTAAACCCCGATTCATCTACCCTTTTCAGATTAGTTTATATAGTTCGTTTATTTTTCACTTTTACAGTCTGCCATTCTGAAGTTATCCTAATCGTGCTCAATGCATATTCAAAAGTAACTTCTAAAATCTTGCTAATGAAAACTAAACCAAGGTAGCCTAGTGGTATGGGTACTGGACTGCTGAGATAAGGTCTCGGGTTCGATCCCAGGTTTTACCATTGCACACACCAATGACTTTTCAATGCTTTTCGAAGTTATGTGTGTATTTAGCGCAGGTTTATAAGTGCCTGGATAATGGCAATAGGCTCGCCACCTATTACATTGGGACCTAAACATAAACTGGCGAAATGTGGGTGCTAGCACCTCTGCCTACCCCTTTGGGGATACAGGCGTGAGTTTATGTTATGTTATGTGAATACTCAGTAATTTAAATATAGTCATATTTAGATGAAAAAAGTGAATACTTCGATGGGATTCGACCCCGCGATTTTTTCCTTACAGTTCGTATGATTATCGGCAGATGGGCCACCATTACCAAAATATGGTTATACAGGAGAATTTTGAATATTTCACACATGGTTTCGAGGCTTTGTGGTTTTTTCTTCAGAGCGTTCCCCCTGTAAGTTAGCGACTTCGAATCGCGTTGAAGCATTCACTTTTTCCACTCTAATTTGATTATAACAGTCAGCATAGTGAATGACGTCGGAGGTAACTGAATGACCTCTGTCCATGATGAGCGCAGGCCAGGCGGTGGCAGGTGTGGCCGCCTGTAATCCTAGCAGTAGCAGGCCGCAGCCTTTTGTCTTGATCGGTTCGAGTCCGACATAACCACCCTAACTGAGTTCGTTGGTGTGTATCCGTGGGGATTTTCGCACGGGGAAAAAACATACTGATTGCCTTAGAAAATTTCCAGTACACTTAACAACCAGTCTTACTCCGAACAATACAAGGTTTTTAAAAGTGATAATGAAAAATATCGGCTATAAAATACTTTGGTAAAATTACACTCCTTTCTGGATAGTCGAGTAGAAAACAAATGAATGGTTTCTAGTGCAAATGTACTAACCTACATTACCGACAGTCAATATCTCGGCAAAGCCTTTAAAGTGAAATGTTTCAAGTTTCGATGTGGACCGAACTATCACATATCGAACTTTGCTTTGATGACGTCCCGAAATTTCAACCTCCAGCGCTTAATTCAGTACCACTAGGCAACTTTCGACTTTATCGTCGAACTATAATGTTGGTTTTCGAATGAAGGTGTCAGTTGAAGTGGGGAAATTCAAACAATAGTGCAAGTCAGGGATATGATTCCTGTATTGGACGTGGCGGGATTCGTGGCACATGTCAGAAGTGATGTCTGATGGTTTTGTTGTGGAACGCGCTGACAAATCGTTTTATTTGTGTTCAATAACCGGCGCTAATTAAGTAAATAGCTATTTCTGTTAGTTTAGGCAACATTTTGGCTTACTTCATAAATAGTGTACTGTATACCTACTGCATCAGCAAGAGCCGTTGTATAACTTAACTACCTATTATGGGTTACGTACATAGTAACTATAACTTGAATTGCTTACTAAAATACGACTTCACCCCACCTGATAACAAGCAGTGGGTAGATTCGTAGAAAAAGGGAGCTATTAAAAAAATTGCATTGGCATTGGTATCCCTACAGTCTATAACCCACGTGCCTGCTAGACTAAAAATAACTTCTTTTTAAAAATAAACATAAGCTAGGTTCTATAAGGTCCGTGGCATGGCCGTGCTACACAGGAGGTGCGGGTTCGATTCCTGCTAAGTGTAAATATTTGTGTGCATGAATAGGAATATTTGCATTGGTCTGGGTGTTTTCTATGTATAATATGTATGTCATCATTCTCTGAACCTTTTCCCAACTCAGATTGGGTCGGCTTTCCAGTCTAACTGCGATGCGGCTGAACTTCGATATTATCCGTGAAGCGACTGCCATCTGGCCTCCACAACCAATGGCCCAATGGCCAATGGCGATATAAAAGACATCATCTTTAGACTGCCTGGTTCAAATTTTGAGGCCTCCAACTACCCATTAATTAATAATACCATTTCAATAAATATATACAATTCATAAAATTAACCCACACCAGATTGCTTCCGGGGCAAAAGTGCAAATATAATAAACACTTTTTTTTCATTCCACCATTCAGCTCCACCCGTCTAGATTAAACTAGTACGGCATCAGAAAGTCCATACAAATCCATTGACACATCATCAAAAGTTGTACATTTGTATAGGCTCGCCAACTCGGGGAAAAAGCGGGTTGCATCGTGACTCTGCCTACAACTGGGACAGGCACAAAGCGCTAGTGACGACACAAAGGTGGGTGACGCAACGAGATGTGGCATTGATAGGAGGCTTTATGACGCTGTGATTAGTGGATGGTATAGATGGATGGGTGGATGGGTGGGGAGCGAGATAAGTAGCGCTTTATGAAGCATCTGATATCATAGATTTAAGTGTCAGTTAGCATGTTAATGTTATGATAAATTATGGTATTAACAGATTCAAAGGAAATATTATTACAGAATTATGTTTTGAATAATATAATTTATAAAATAACTCAAGCTTAATAAAGTAACTGTAAAAAAAGATGTTAAATTCCTTTTATTTTTATATATACAACTTAAGTGGTAGACCAGCACACAGGCCACCTTATGTAAAGTGGTAACTTTTTTTTGGGTTTTTCTTTCTGGCCAAACTGATTTGCCAAACTCAGAATACTGTGGCCAATGGCATTCGGAACACCAGAGGAATCACACTCGCGCTCACAACTATATATAGGGGAGGGGTGTGGGGTAAGCTTGAGTTTAGTTCTATATTGAATTTTCTTCTAAGTTCCTTGTTTATTATGAGCAAAATATAAATCTAGTATATCAAATTAATAAAATTGAATTTATGGCACACTGATATTTTATATGAGATCATTAACTATCGTCACAAAATTTTACTATCCATAAATTTGACAGCATTTTGAACATACCCCTATTTACCATACCGACGGTGACCTGAATCTTATTTCTATTTCCCAAATGTCCAGTTTTCTCATTAAGATCAAACATTGGCGTCATTTATTACGAGACTTGGCTCTCTAGTTGGCCCAATGTTGGGCAGAGTGATCATAACACAGTATATGATCGCCCGCATTCTGTCACTGATACTAATTGGTAACACAAAACAGTTCATTTGTACCAATTTGCACTGTTCTGTTGATATGGGCGACATTGTGCTGCGGAGCTCGGTTGCAATCTGTCGTAGGTTCTCTGATACACTACAGAGTAGTTTGACTCTAGGTACAGTAAATTGTCGTAGTATATTTATGTAGATCATAAAAGATCTGTGATTTTACACTCCGGCCAAATGCGGGGCTGGCTCGCGTACTAAGCGCTCTGTGAAATTACATTTTTAGTGCTTATTGATATTTATCATCACTACATAGTATAAAATAAAGTCGCGTTTTCTGTCCCTATTTGTCTTGTCCCTTTGTATGCTTAAATCTTTAGAACTACGCAACGGATTTTGATGCGGTTTGTTTCAATAGATAGAATGGTTAAAGAGGAAGGTTTATATGTATATAACATCATGCTACGACTAACAGGTGCGGAGCAGGAATGAAAAATGTTGCAAAAGCGGAATGACGCAGACGAAGTCGCGCGGGTCCGCTAGTCTTGTGTATAGTGAAAATTTCAACTGTCTAGTTATCACGATTCATGAACGGAACTTTTACTCTTTCACGATTCCCGTTAGAGTACTCAACTTTAAACAAACAAAGGACACCCGAACATTAGGTATTTATGGAAGTATAACGTTTTCTTTTTATAATTTAAATATTTAAGATCAAGAGTATGAAGCGGCAAATATACCTTACATTCCTTTGTCTACCTCTTGCGGGACAGTAAGGTGTGGAAAGAAGAAGACAATATTACTTTTTGATCCTTTTGATCCCTTTAAATATTTTTGTCTCCTCGACTGAACGCTCCCATCCGGCTGGCGATGTTTTCCCGTAGTATAGCCAGGGAGACATTTTATGTGAAGGATTGATCCGACTGCAGTACCCGTCCCTCTCTCCGCAGTCAGTACCCTAAGTCGACCACAAACCTCCTGACCCCGGAACCCTATGGACCCACCGTTTTAACCGCTAACGGGACCAAGTCAAACCCCGTGGCTTCTAGACCGGCGTAACACAAGAAATACTCTGGTTTAAAAGTCTTACCCGATTATGATTTCGTATTTGCAATATTCCACAAGTTTATCTTAGAACAAGGTTTTCGTTTTTCCTTCCAAGTATCGCTATAATTATGTATGAAATCATTACTTATGTACGTATGTAAGAGGGTATTATCGGTCGGGTCGTGCCCTGAATATTGTATGTATATGGTAATTAGATGTTTGATTTCCGCATTGGGTCGTACTTAATTATAAATGTAGTCTTACAAGAATTGAGTCAAAATTCTTAGCTTTTAAGGGATTCACTTTGCGCGTGGTTTCCATCGTGTGGCAGAAGAATAAGCCCGAGCAGACTTCGAGAGTTTTTGCCCGAGTGTGGGTTTAAGGAGTCCTTTTCATATCAACGCTCACTTTCACTACATGTTTCTATATAGACCAAAACAAAAGGAACATTTTCTGTTGTGTATCTTATATAGCTCCGATATGCTAACCGAGTTAATTTTCACTATACACATACAGATACTTATGAATAATCCGTTTTCCTAAACAAATAACTACCTACCTACGTAAAACGCGAAACAAGTTAAATTAATACAGGGGTGAACTATTCGCGAAATTGATTCGGACAAATGTAACGAGTTGAAATGTGCTTAGGCCAGTCCGCAGAGTACAGCCCTGGACGGAGGCCAAGTTTTAATGAGTCCACTAGTAAATTTTACACGTAACAGAATAACTAACTGGAAAAGTAATGGGGAATGTAGTTTTAGTACTAGCAGAGTTGTTGGTTCTGAGCCTAGGTTTATAGTTAGCGATTTAATGCCCTGCGTTAAGTTAGCGATGGTTGTGTAGTACGTTAAATTGATGTCCTACTGCATTAGCTCTAGTAGGACATGATAAAATTGGTTTAATATCAAGTTACAATTAGCATAATATACAGTACTATATTATTGAAGTACTATCAAGTATTACGAATGAACTATTTATACTGTTGATTAATGGCATTTGGTGGCACATTATTATTATATAGGTATATTTATAACACTGTCATACAACACTGTCTTATACACCTTGTCCCCTACCCTAATTATTATGCATAATAAAATTAATATAATACACATACTATATACATATTTAGTATGTGTACTATATCCATAATACGTACGTATAAATAAAACCTGTGTATTGTGAACACATTACTAAATTATTTCATTAAATAAAAATCTTTAGGATATGTTAGACACTATTTTCGCCAAATCTTGGGAGAATAATTGCACTGGCATATTAATTTAGTACTACTCACATAATATGAAGGTGGTTAAACAGCGTTAGAATTTGGGAATTAGAACGTTCCTAACTGTACATGTAAACCTTTGAAAATGCCGCAAGATTAAACCGGTTAGGTACAAAAATAAATATTGTGGAGAAGTAAAAGTGTATTATCAATACATATTACAAATAATATTTATGTTTTCTATTCTTACTTTGCTATATTATTATTTCTTTTAAATTCACTTATTCTTCATCTGATTTTCATGAAGCATAAATCTTATCATCAACTTTGATATCGTATGTCTGCACGAAATCAGTAACATCTCACTTTTTCGAGATACATTTCTTTTGAGCTTTCATTTGACAAAATGAGGGCAAAATGCAAACAATTCTAAAAATACCCATGTCGTTGTCACTACCCATTGCTGTCATACATTACAGTCACCGGCAATCGAAAGGGTATAAAATGTTCACAAGTACTAAATGATACTAAAATGCTTCTTCGGAATCCTGTCCCCACTCACGGTTGACACGCAAGGATCTGCATACAAATTATTCACATTCATACAAACATGTACACACGAAAACCATCCAAAATACAATGCGTTGAATATCATTTTCGTTTGCAGTGATCGTGAGACGAACTTATGTTCACCGACCCGTGTATATGTCGTGGCTAAGTTGACAGATGTTGAGTGCGAACTGGTCCATTATTATTTGTTTATTCAACAGATATCTTTGAAATATATCGAGTCTATTGTAAAGAAAAGACCACGGTAATTTACCTAAGCTTTAATGCTAAAAGCAATTTGTTAGGATTATATTTTCTTTCAAAGTTAATAAGGAAAATTTCGAAATGTAAAATGGCTTCCTTTATTTTGTCCTGCCTACTGTACTTAATACCAGTAGACGTAATATTATCCTGATATTATTATCTTTATATAACACTACAAATTATTTATGCTCTCTACGAGCGTAGGCGTCGTAGCTAGTCGTAGCAATTCGTAGCACATCGTAATAACGTCACATGACATATTCGTAGCATTTGTATCTTTCTTTCGCACGATATATTTGCTGTTTCCGAGATTCATTTAGTGCCATACTTATAACAAACACGTCACTGTCTCCTTTCTGAATAGAGATAATATTCGTGAGAATTCGTGCGTGCGTGTGGTTGTGGCATCAACTTTGATTCCCAAGTGTGCTATTATCATAGTTTGGATAACAGAGAATTTCAATAATATTTTCAGCTCGTAAAAAACTAGCATCCATCCACAATTATATTTTTTATATAGGACACGCCAATATGACTTCACCTCGCCAGATGACGGCAAAGTTAGGGACGTCATCATTACAGACATCAAGTTCGATCCCGTCTCAGTGCAAATATTGGTATACCGGACTCCATGAGGGATGTGGCCGGGTCTGACTCAGGGATGATGATGAAATAAAATCTTAAAATACATTACATCATTATCTTAAAATTTATTTAAAATAATCTTAAAATGGCAATATTATATAATTTGCAAGATACAATTAAAAACTACCAAATACCTAGTATTCAGTAATAATAATAAAAAAAATACAACATTTGTAGATACACAAAACGAATAAATTGAATTGAAACCAAAAATCGAACACTCACGGTCAGTCAAATTGGACTCAGTCACTTTACAATTCCAATTTGTACAGACTGAAATAGTATAAAACAAAACAGGATGAATGTCGGAGGGCCCTCGACATCACGAGAGGCGCTCGTGTCATTGTCAATGATGGACCGCATTCTGCTGACGACACACTACATGCAATTAAATAAACTGTTTCATGACATTTGGCAGTTTTGGTATAACATCGATAATTATTCTCACAGTTGACCAATATCATGAACTAATTTTTTATAATAAAGTTTTAGGGGTGTAATTCAACAGCCTCTATGGCGTGGCGGTAGTGAACGCGACTGCTATGCAAGAGCCACGAGTTCGATCCCCGCTCAGTGCAAATATTTGTATGCATGAATCGGCTATTTGCACTGGTCTGGTCGTGCCTCGGAGAGCACGTTCAGCTGTTGGTCCCGGTTGCCATACGAACATCTATGATAGTCGTTACGGGTAGTTGGAGCCCACCAAAGTCCGACTAGCCTAACTACAGAACTTCGATATCGTCAATTTGTTTGTGAAGGTCCGATAGCTGTCGCTTCATAGAAAATATCGAAGTTCAGCTGCATCTTAGTTAGACTAGAAAGCCGACTATAATATACTAATACTAATATCCTAATAATACTTATATACTAAAACTAATATACTTATACTAATATCCTAATAATACTTATATACTAAAACTAATATACTTATACTAATGAACTAATACTAACATACTAATACTAATGTACTAATACGAATATAACGAAGTTTAACGTTGTGAATATGTTTGGATGTCTGTATTACGGATCTGGTTGAAATTTGGTACTGGTATAGACTAGAGCCTGGACATACACATAGGCTTTTTATCTCTACTACCTCACCTCCGGCAACTGAAAGACGGCGTGCATTTTAGTCGGTTCGAGTCCGACATAACCTACCCTCCGGCTCCCGTGGGGGGTATCCGTGGGGATTTTTCGCACGATAAAAAAAGGCTTTTTATCTCGGCAATAGGTTTTCATAGGTTGCAGGATCGGAACCAAATAAGCTGGCTAATTACAAATTCCAATTAGTTTATGAATTAATTTGTCCCACCTTCCAATCTAAATTCCATTTCAAAGAGTATTTCTTCATTTAGCTAAGTGCTTTCTCGGTAGAGATATATTGCAACAGAAATAACTGTGAAATATAATAAATGTTGCATTTTAATAAAGCTTCCACATTTTTATCTGAAACTCGATACATTAACTCACAGGACAGTTACAATCCGTTTCGCATGAATATTAATATATAAAATGATGCATTATCTGTGCCCATATAAATATTTATAGGAAATGTATGTCGTTTTTGCTTTTTGTTCGTGATATACTTTATATGTTGTTATGTGTAATGATAGTTGTTACGTAACTATCCATTATGCTACACGTCATATAATAAAATGGCCGGTAACCATTAGTTTCATTCTCATTCAATATTTCGTTAAATAAATAAATATTCTAAAACTTCGAAACACCACCTAGACCCATCCCAGGCTTTACTAGGTTCCAGACTGTGAATAAACATACTTTGAAATATTATTACTTTTTTAAACATAATACATAAATTATACATAGAAACACCCAGAAAAAATACAAATATTCATATTCCCCACTAATATTTGCCTAGATCTAGATTCGAGCTAGCGCCTACTGTGTAACAGGCACCTTTGCTACCACAGATTATGTCGTCATGAATTCTTTGTAGAGTGAATTTATGTAGACTAGAGGTCGTCTAGTGGTCAAAATACAACATAATTAATTTAAAAAATTATAAATTTCAACATAATTAAAGGTCTATTATCATAAATGTCATACTCCTCCGTCCATGTAATTAATTATCAAAATATATTACGTTAAAACCAATTATTTTTAAATCCAAAATTTTCGCTTTATATATTAATATAGATACTATGACGGTCAGAATTCGATCTCAGAAACTTCTATGGACATCACGATAGCCCTCTTAATTTATAGTAAATAAGTTGTGTATTCGTCCCTGTAAACAAACCATCGAGACTATACAACAAAATTGATGTTATGATAACATATATAACATACATAGTACGGAGACTAAATTCCGTCAAACTTCGACTATTGTGTCGATATGGATTCCCTGTATTATGTTTGGGTTATGTTTCTCTTGTGTTTACTAGTAATCCTATACCGGGTTAACATTCTGTCGTGAGATTGAAATAGTTGAGATTGTTATCATTCAATATGTTTTGGATATTATTATAATATTTTTTTAAATGCCACGCCACGGGCAGCCTTTTTGGCGTGGCAGAATAATAAAAGCGACTATTACACAGGAAGCGGGGGTTCGATTCGATATTTGTATAAATGAATATCCTTTTCTGATCGTGCCTTGGAAAGTACATTATACTATCGATTCTGACTGCCATCCGAATATTCATGGCAGTCATTACAGGTAGTTGGAGCCCTAAAAAGTTCAACAACTGCTGCAAGTACTTTAATATCGCCTATACTCCTATAGGTTGCGTAAAATATCGTAGTTAAGTCGCAACGCAGTTAGATAGGAAATAAGCGGACCCTGGATTCCAAGCTGACAACTTGACAGATGATGAAGATAACATATTTTATATGGCTATACAGATATAGGCTTATGGGGCAACTCGAACACTAAATATATCTGCTTTACAATTTTTTTAATATACTTTATTACACACACACACATCAGATTCAATTCAATTGCAACATTTCGTAACTGGCAGCACACTAATTAAGACTGGGAGTTCGATTCGCACATTAGGTAAATTAACACAGTTATGACATTTAATGAATTCGTTTATTAACCACGAAGCATAATTAAAGATACTGTAACATAACTGTATGTATTTTCCACTAGTAACACTATTTGTGTTCAAAGAAAATCCAAAAATACGAAAACTAACTAAAGAACCAATCTAACACCAGCAAACAGCAAAAATCCTGTAAATTCGTTACAACTTCTCCGTTCCACTTTTCTGGCCTAAACGAATCACTACCACCGACTTAGCCGACCTAAACCATTTAGAACTTAGTGAGCCTGGATACCGACCTTCTATAAGATGAACTGAGTTCGGAAAGCTAAAATAAATTAGATTATGCAGTGGTGAGACTAGTCTCGTAATCTAATTTGATTGGGAAATTATGTAGTATAATTATTAACGTTTTCTAATTTAGTAATTAGTTTGTGAATTATTTATTAAGTAGCAGTTAAAGCTCGATCCGAATTTCATGAAACAGAAAAACAGATTAAGTGAAAGGTATCTCTCGCCCTAATTAGGCATTGCAACTGGGGAAGTACCTCCGCCCTACAGAATACCGCGGCTAATAATAACCTTGTGTTGTGTTTCCGGCGATGAGTAGTGTAGCCAGAGCTCACTGGAGAGGTTTTGTGTTGTCACTCCTCAAGACCGACGAACTTTCCTTTCTGTACTGATAGCACAAAAACTCTCTTAACCTTTTCCAGGAATGAAACTTGAGACTTCAATAAATATCATTACACAAGCCCATCTCACTTACTTTAACAAAGATGTACATAGTAGTGTCCCGAGAGCAAAATTTATTATCAAAAGGAACTAACCATTAAAAGTTGTTCCTGCTATCCATTAATTAAATCTTTAAACATTGATAATGATTGTAGCAATTATTATCATTATGTTTTCGGCAATAACTGCCGTTGGGCGCAGCGCACGATAATTTACAACGATTTTAATTACGTAATTGTTGCGAAACGCATTTATACGAGGAATATCATAGTTATAACAACGACAGTAACCATTAATGCGAAATATAACAAGTATACCTAACTGTTATTTTTATTGAATTATCCGACAGTCCGACTGGGGAAGAACCTCCACCCTAAAAAATATCGCAGCTAACAATAACCTTGTGTTGTGTAGCCAAATCTCACAGGAGAGGTTTTATGTTGTCTATGGGAAGACCGAGTAATCCTTTTTTGTCTTCTGCACTTACTACAGCGCAGAGACTCTCTTTACCTTTTCCCATCCCTCCTTCCTATTCCCCCCTCTTCTCTATAGTCTATACATAAATACACGGTAACCACTTTACATCCGGTTTTGCTAGTTTGGTGGTTAAATCTACTGAGAAGAGACCAGGAAGAAACTCAAATAGATTATCGCTATCCTTTCTCTTCTTTTTTAATATATAGTTTTTTTTTCAAATTTATATCAACACTCAGCTATTACCATTAGATCATCTATATATATAGCTTACCAGCAAGCAAGCTGAAGTCAAATT
The DNA here is from genome assembly GCA_963691645.1 of Pelosia muscerda. NCBI lineage: Eukaryota > Metazoa > Arthropoda > Insecta > Lepidoptera > Erebidae > Pelosia > Pelosia muscerda. Next base: position 427,086 of record OY829114.1, on the reverse strand, counting down.
GACATGCCATGAATAAAAAAATATATTATTCCACTTCTGTCCCTTCCGTTGAATCTGTGTTTTTCAAGCTTAATTATTGAACAAGATGTCTTCATCAATAAGACCGTCGCCCGGTTCAAATTTCATTATCTGGGGAGCTTCTTTGCTTAACTTAAGTAATTAGATCAAATTTATCTGAAGTCGATCAATAACTTGTCCATGAACTCGTAATAATCATGACTAATATTCATTAGGAGGGAATTACGTATATCTGAGTATTAGCAGTAGTAGAGAGAGAGGAAGAGAGGGAGAGAGGGACAGTAGAGTGAGAATTTTAGTTAAGTATAAAAATATGTGCACAATTATTTGTTAAAATTGATGCAGGGGTTAGAATGCGATTATGAAGAAAGAAGAAAGTACAGAGAAAAGCATTATATTCTAGACATGCAGCATTTAATATTAATAACTTAGTCTTTCATCGAAAATTTTTGCTTATCGGTGTGCGTTTCAACAGACTACATATTCTGACGTGAAGTTATTAAACAAAAAAAAATATGAGGTCCTTCATGAAGGGTAAGCACGATAATTATGACAGAACGGGATTTATTCGTGAACGATGAGTAATATGTTCATTTACCCGGACGTTTCGGACGTGACGTTATGTCCATGGTGTCGAGAGGACGAGGACATGATTATATGTGAAAATCGTGTAAGTTTAAATCCACATGGGCGAGCACAAGTATGACGCAGCAAGTGTTGCACACGTCCATAGGCCACGGTAACCGGTAACAAAACAGTTTAAATAACATAACACAAACTCACGCCTATATCCCCGAAGGGGTCGGCAGATGCGCTAGCACCCTCATTTCGCCAGTTTATGTTTTAGGTTCCAATTCAATAGGTGGCGAGCGTATTGCCATTAACCGGGCACTTATAAATTGGGATTGGTGTGTGCCATGGTAAAACCTGGGATCGAAACCGAGAACTCATCTCAGCAGTCCATTACCTATGGGTATGCCACTAGGCTACCGCGATTTCAATTATTTTTATTTACAGTTTAAATAGTTCTCCATAAATATTATAATTAATTTATTTTTACTTTTGGTTTGAAATCACACGTTTTATCCAAGTATTTTTTTCGACTTGTGAGTTTGTTAAAGATTGGACTGCAGTATGTATATTTCTTATGTATAACATCGTCATGCGCAGCAAGTAGCAGGACCCATAACACGATCAGTCATTGACCTACATCACAAGATAATGACGCGGCTCCCACTAATGAGCTCGCAAATTATCTCAACGCCCATAACATGCAATTTATAGTACAGTTCAGTGGGGAATGAACGGCGACCATTAAACTTGTCTAGCTGTGTTATACGCTGTTAGGAGGTCAGCTAGCTGATTTTATACATTGTACATTTAAAAATCGGGATAGTCGTAAAGATTTTTATTTGTTGCAGAGATTAAGCATCGTTTATTCGTTTGCTTTTTTAGTTTGACTATATTATATTTTCTTGGTTTTGTTTTATTTAAATAGTTACGTCGACTGTTAGAACCGGTTCTTTCCTATCATGGAAAACAAAAACAAATGGAAGTGTGAAGTAGGCGGGGTATGCATCTCTTCGCTGTGAGTTTTTACGCAACGGAAAACAAATTGGATAACATGAACCTTATTGTAAGAAGTTGAAGTTTAAAGTAACTACCTTGAAATTCACTGACACATCTGAAGTTTTTCTTAAATATTTAACCTTGTTCGATTCAAAGTATGAAATATCATAGATACTTATTTATCTAGAGCAAAATTATCTCTAATTTGAACGGTTAATGTGTGTTTTTGTCTGGTAGTACGTAAGATTTGAGCTAATATGGCATTAAAATATGACTATATAAATACGACCAATCACAACAATTGTTAGCTGGTGTTGTAGTGTATAAAATAAATAACGAATGTATGTCCGATTTTGGCAATTTCGTGTCACATTCTAGTAGTTTTATCTGCTCTGCCACAACCAATAACCCAATATAATAGAGATTTAAGTACAAAAAAAAAATACCCGCTGGTCATATTATTTTTAATCAAAGAAAAATGTAACTCAGATGTATGCGAATTCCGTATTATATTTACTGTTACTTACGTATTTTTATCTGTTCTTTGAGTAATAGTCGCGAGTCCCGCAGGAATTCATTGAGTTATTTAAACAAAATAGAAATGAATTCGCTTTAATTACGGTAAGCTGGCGGTTTGGCACAAAAACTGCACGAAGTTGTTTGTGGTGCAGGAGTTTGGGAATAACATATTTATTTAAGGAGATAAACACCGTTTTATAGTCTCGCGGTGGTTTGGGTTGTTTTTTATTTGACTTTGGTTTTAGAGAAGACTATTTTAAACCGACGCAACTGAATGAAGATTTTACGATTTTTATTTTTTAAACCCAGCTTCGTTTAATTTTCAGACCCTATGAAGGGTTAGTGCCTTATCTACTTTTTTGTAGCAACATGGAATTTATAAATTCGACTCTAACCATGCAAGCTCCTTTTTGGCACAAAATATTTTGGAAATATTTAGTATCTTTTTTTTCAAATTGTTCAATTTTAGTTTGATTTTGTTTTGTCAATTTGACTTCAACTTGCCTGATGTTAAGCTGAAGGCAAAGTATCATGAAAGAGGATCACCATTGCAAATTCGTACAGTGGTGGCGCTCAGCTTGATGGCCTCATCACATGCCTTTTGTTATTGTTTTATTGGTATATGTTTATTTTTTTTATATGTATTTAGGCATGAGTTTTAATTGTTAACATTTGAACTCACGCCTGTCTCTTTTGAAAAGAAACACTTTAATACAATTATTAGGATTCAATACCTAATGTAGGTATTAAATATATTTCTAGCCACGTTATGGGCTATAAAGGTATGTGAGTCACACATTAATAGTTTTCGTGATAACCTATTCAAATAAACTAAATTGCTCGTGCCAGGAGTGGATTTACGCCGATATTGAACTGAGTAAGGTTCAGCCCGCAATCTAACGATCGTAAATTAGACACTTTAGCTTTTTTTTTTTTTTTTTTATAGTGCGGAAAATCCCCACGGATACCCCCCACCGGAGCCGGTTGGGAAGGTTATGTCGGACTCGAACCGACCAAAACGCACGCCGTCTCTGGGTCTTCAGTTGCCGGAGGTGAGGTTGTAGCCAACATATCCCTCGCACCCCGGCAGACCCGGGGCCCTCTCTTTGAGATGACCCCCGTCGGGTGTAGGGACCACGGTGTCCCCAACTAGCCCCCGGGTATGGGGAGGCGCATTTTGCGCCGCCGCCGCGGCCTGCTTCTGCTAGAGTGACAGGCGGCTCCACCCGTCACCCCCAGGCCCGCGCTCATGGAGGACGGAGGTCATTCTGCGACCTCCGACGTCCGAGTCGCCTCCGCTCGTCGCGGGCTGTGCGGGTCCGGAGTCTTCTCCGAACTCGTTCCGCCGTCTCCTTCTCGAGCATTACTTGCTCGCAGAAGGAGGCGCCGGCAGCCCAAGCGTTCGCGCATCGTACCATCGCCGTGAGCAATGCGGCGAGCGAGAGAACTCGCACTCCTAGGGCCGCCACTAGGACCCGCCTCGGCGTCTCCCACGCCAGGCACCCGGTCAGCGTGTGCAGCCCCGAGTCTTCGCTCGCATCACAGTGATGGCACTCGAACGTTGGCTCCTTCCGGATCCGATGCAGGTAATCCCCGAAGCATCCATGCCCGGTGATCACCTGCGTCAGCCGGTACGAGAGGCTACCGTGTGGCCTCTCTAGCCAGTCCCCCATGATGGGTCTTACCGCCGCTACTACGGCGTGCCCTGCGCTTGGTCGCCCAAGTCGTCGCTCCAGACACTTTAGCTATCACATAACCACTGCCTTATGTAATAGATAGGATATATTACATTCAAACGTAATATGTTGCAATCTACTGTATTCTAGGGCACTGTACTAGTGGCATAACATAGTAAACACGTATGTGCATATATACACCATTATAATATCATGCGCATGCAATGGTATTCTCTCTCTCCGCTTTCCATCAGGCGTGGTGCAGTCAATTTGACGACCGCAGCATAAAAAAAATGGAAAATTCACCCAGAACGGGATTTGAACTTGTGATAATCCTTGTAATTCAGTTTTATAGCCTAACTTTCTCTGGAAATCGTCAGTAACTTAGTGGTTAAAGAGTCAACTTTACAATCGAGGGGTCCCGGGTTCGAATACACTACTGATGTGACCCATTTTTATGAGAAACTATTGAGCTTAGTTAGAAGGGTAAGAGTGACTATTTGTAATTTTGGTTGTTAATAATGTAATAAAAAAAAATAAGATAGCTATTTTTTTTCATTTATACGGACACGGGCGCAGAAAAGAGGACGCGAGTAGAGCCGCGAGCATTAGTTAGTGTAATCAAAAACAATTTTCAATCAATCTAGATTATAAACGACTTCTGTAAAAAGCCTAACAGTAAATGAAAGTTGACCCCAACTGACTTGTAAGATAGTTAAAAGAGGTTCCGGGCAGGTGTTCTCTCGTGGGCGGTGTATTGGGAACTTTAAGTGGGCAAGGGTTAAGCTTTGTGGACCTACCCAACCGCGACTTCGCCTGCCCTTAAGAAGTTTTGCTGTAACTTAAAGTGTACACATGACAGGAGTTTTAAGGATAGTCTACATAAAAGATAAAAAAAGGTATATTCCTGTTTTCAGGAGACAAGAAAAAACTTATTATCAAAAATATATCAATAGGTTTTTGTTTCCGAAATATTGGAGAACTAGTGTCTTCGGTTGCAACTAAGGTTTAATAAATAAATAAGAAAAATCAAGAAATATCAGTTCTTCCAAAATATATCATAAATTTACAAGACAGGTAATATGACAAAAAAACATTTTTCTATATAATATTGCAAGTTTATTCTATTACAAACTACTATTCAAATCCATAATTCATGTGAAACAACGCATAATAACAATCACATTCTTTATAGCACTACTTGGCAATGGAAGGACTTTAATCAAACCACGTAGTGGCACCATACCATAAATTTATGTGCCACCCAACACGATAATATGCCGTAATGCAAGCGTATATGCACTTGTATTGTCTGGACGATGCATGGTTTCTTTGTCATTTTTAAATCACTAACGATTGATAGATAATTAAATTTAAAATAGCCTAACTACAGAACTTTGACATCGCCAATTAAGTTGTGGAGTTCGGATGTTTCACAAAATATCGAAGTTCAGCAGCATCTTAGTTAGATTAGAAAGCCGACCCGAAAGAATGATTAGAATGATGATGATAGATGATTTAGTCAGTTAAGTAATGTGTACAACTAGATGACACAACAAAATATATATTTATAATAATAATATGCTCTCAAACATCTTAATAATAAATAAACGAAGCTATACAATAAGAAAACGACAAAATAACGAAAGCCTACCTAAATTTCTTGCTGGTTTCTTTTCAGTAGATCCAGCTACCGAATCAGCAAACGGAACATTTTCAAATGATTAATTTTCCTTATTTAAATATTTTTGATAAACAAAATTGTAAAACTTTGACGTTCATATGTGCTTAAATTGAATAAGCGAAATTGATGCTATGATCCCTTAATGAATTACCGAGCTTATATAAATTCTACGTTTATCAGTTAGTAGTAGAATATTATTATTCTGCCTGTAGCTATGTCTAAATGGAAAGCCGTTAAATATGTTGTTCCAGTTAACTTCGCCAACATTAACACATTATTAGCGAGTACATAAAATTTGAATTCGCAACGTGAGCCAACAATATTTACACTCACGGCGCACTAATTCTCGTACAGAATTAATTAAATTCATGAGTTATGTGCTTTGGTTCAATTTACGATCATACATTTCATGGAATAAAGAATAATTGGTTTGTTTTATAATATATATTTATATTACAATTGAGTAAATTGGCGCTTGGTATGTTAAATGTATGTGGATATATTTGTCATACAATAAAAACTGAATATAAAGAAAATGTATGAATGTATTAAATATGAGTGCACGTTCAGACTGAATTTAGCTGCAAAATATTCTCGATGTGAATATTTTGATTGGTAAGCTATTAATGATGATAATATGTGTGTCCGATTCGATTTCTATAATTAAAGTGTTACCATTTATCCCTATGTCGTTAACATCTGCACGTGCTGCGATTTTTATAATTATTGTCAAACAAATCAGTATAGCAAAACTCCACTCCCGAATACACTCAAATTTTATTGAGGTGTGACGTTTCGTTTTCTTTCCCCTTCCTAACATAAACTTACGACATGTTCACTCAAGGCCAGCACTATCTCTTGTTACGATAACACGCGTTGCGTACCTCCGACCTAAATATCTCATCAACCCTATAAATTATACACAATACTCAAACGGTTATACCGCAATTTCCCTATCGTTCTCCCCATCATGTGTCTCATTAAGCTATTCTCTGAATTCCCCCTATTTTCCCACATGACCCCCTACTATCACTCACTCGAACGGAAATCACAACAAAGGATCTTATGTTAAAGTTATCCGACAGGGGGCGTTCCCAGCAGTTACTTTCAATTGCTGGGGTTCTTGACATTATATTTATGTGTGCACCATAATATAAATTCCGTATAAGTGGTGTTTGTGGATGTACCCGGTTACAATGAGGCTATATGTGGCGCCTCTTTAAATAAACTTTCATTTAAGGTGGCATGTCTGTATGTTGTAAATCTTGCAAGTTAGGGATGCTATTTTGATGTTAGCTTTTATATCGATAAACGATAATTCGAAATATATAGGCAACTTATCAATACTTTGGTAAGGATTACTTCAATTATAATACCTGTCATAACACAAACATAAGCTAAATATACACACCATTTTATTAATGACCTGCAGTGAATAAAATCTTGTCGTGGGAGAAGAAATATCACCACCCCATCTCACCCGAAAGGTGTCGTAAGAGACGACTGAGGGAAAAATAACCAGACAATATCACTGCAAGGGAAGGAAATCGAAATAATGTACCAACTCATCTGGCTAGCGTGGGAACGGTGGGCCAAAGCTTCCCAACATGCATTGGGAGAGGACAATGTCCTGCTGGATATTGGCCAGTAGAACATTGCACTGTGGTAGACTTATTGATTGATTGAATTAAATCGAATAAATAAAGTTAAAATCCTATCATGGTTGATAATCATTTTAATTGTGTGTTCGATTATGTATTATTGGAAACTATAAGTAAATGTTTGGAAGTATAATCATTAGTAAATAAATTTTCACAATTAAGGCCCGTTCTATCAAAACTAAGTGCCGTAAAATCTTGTAAGTTTAAATCAATATATATATTGTTTTATAAATTTTCATCGATGTTATCGATATATTTGCCAAAATATCATTATACCCTACGTAGATGAAAATGACCTACTTACCAAAAGTAAGATTTTACTTGCCCAATTGAAAATAGTCATTATTGAAAAATATTACTGAAATTTATTAAGTAGGTATATAACAATAAGAAGAAAGATTAATTTGGCTCTGATGACGCGTCAGACTTACGCCGCCGATGACGAGGGTCTGAGAGACCCGTTAGGTATAACATTTCATATGCTTCCACAACCATTAATTTAGATGAAAAATGCTTTTAAACAGGTTATTTGACTATCAGCGCGTTCTTTTTTGAGAGATAATTAGTTACTCTCTGTTCATTTGTGCGCCAATCAACGGGCTTTTGCTTTTCATTCATTTATTCTGCTGCAGGTGCAACTGCCGTCTAACTTCCAGCACTCAGTCCGCGCCAGTTTCGACAGTATTGTTCCTATATATATATATGTAATTCGAGTCCATATCACGCGTTTTTTTATTCTCTCGTGTCTAACCTAACCATTCCTGGTGTAAACTTTCCATTGGACTTTGTCCCACAGGATAGTTACGGTCGGAGTTTGCCTCACTGGATAGTAAGTTATAGTCAGTCGGTTGCCTAGCTGGACAGCGTTGGCCAGCTTTTGCCTCGCTGGATAGCGATGCCCAGCTTTTGCCTCACTAGATAGCAATGGCCAGCCTTTGCCCCAAAAACAAGCCCCATACCTATAATAAGTACCAGCGGCGAAGGGTCTTAAAACGCGATTCCTACCAGCTTTCTCGTCTGCAAAGAGAAGTCGTTGTAGTGATTGTTTTTAATTCCATACAATATTGCTACGGCGGCAGTTCTATAAAAGGGGAAATTTTTCACCGACTTCGCTTTTGAAAATTTTCACCCTTCGCCACTAATAAGTACCAAATTAGGTTATTAATTTATTAACTGCACTAATAAATTTTATAATACGTTGGTTACAAAGTCGTGTATTTAATTATAGTGTGGGTCCCTCGAGAAGTCCTATTATAGGTTCAATTACGGATTTCAGTGAGCCGTAAATGTTAGTGTAACAAAGTTGTTTTATTCAGGGTATTCCCGCGAGTGTCCTGTTTGTTCTGTACCACTTACTAATATGCAATCTGATTTAAAGTTATTAAAATCTCATTTCAATTCACTATAATAGTATCAATTTACAATAATATCATTTTTGGAGTTTCGCTCATCAAAGCGAAAAATATGAAGCGGAACAGAACTGTCTGTTTGACTCAGGTGTTAAGTTGAAATCTGTACCAATAACCGATTTTATAATTCTATATGCTTATATATTCACTCAACACGAAGATAATTTATCATGCTTTTTGAAGTGTCCATGAAAGGCAAATATTGAAATTTTTACGGATTCTAGCGCGATATATTTTGTATTATTTACTTTTAGCCACCCTTCAACAGGGGCTAAAACTTCGGGCTAAAAGTGAATCCATAAAAAGTGGTTTCATTTCAAAGATAAAAAAATATATTACGGATTTATGGATGAATTTTTAGCCTTTCCCCTCCTTTCGAGGGTAGGTAAAAATGTTCCACACACTCGTTGGTACTTTCCATACGGGGGACTTTACATCATTTCCATGTAATAGGTTTTATAAAGGCGCCAACACACTCGCGAGATACGGCCCGGTACGGCGGCGCTCTGGCTTTTATTAAATTGCTTTAGTGCAAGTCCCGGTCCTCGCGCGAATGTACCCACGTGATTTCGTTTAGTGTTTCTCTTCAACTTACCGAGTGTTGTGTTTTATTGAATTTTTTATAAATACCTCGGGACGTCAAAGGGGAGTTTTGTAAAAATGTTGTTTTTGATAAAATTCGTTTCTGATCACGTCGAGCGGCGAGGATTTCGCACATTGTTACTTGTTTATGTCGAAACTTGATTCAACATACAAATACATATACATTTTATATATATATATACATATTCATTTTATGACAAACTAACCTATATAGTACTATACATACACATACATACATACATACATATACATAAAATGCAAGGTAAAGAGTTCGAATTTTTGAAATGAAATTTAACAATCGACACAGGCTCAAAACAATTGATGTTTCACTTTGATATATATCATTAGCATATTCAAATACCTAATAATATTTCCTCTGTCTACTTTTGGATATAGTCTATCATTCCATAACCAATAGACAAGTTTGCTCTCCCATTTTTTATCTTCATATTTATTCTACATTACCAGTAATCACTTTTAACATTGCTATTTAAACAATATAAAGTGAAATTTAAGACCCCAACTTAATTGAACTTCATAGGAAATACTCTGACCAACGGAACTACTGCGACACATCTAAAATATTATTCATACGTCTTGGCACATTTTCCAATTTAATCTTATAGGAAGGTTAGCCTACTAATTTCCTCACAATGTCATTAATTTTAAATGCTAATTTTTAAACTGCCTCGGCACCGGCGTCGTTAAATGGAAAGTGTTACTTTAGCTGTGGTAATGAAATGTAAATAATAATGTTGTTGAGTCGTAATGGGTTTTAGAGTAAGTTTAATAGCTGAGTATTAAAATTATATATTACCCGCCTGCTTGCTGCTTAGTTAGGTACTACTTCACCGTAAATATCATTAACATTAATATAAACACACGCCTATATCCCCGAAGGAGTAGGCAGAGGTGCTAGCACCCACATTTCGCCAGTTTATGTTTAGGTCCCAATGAAATTGGTGGCGAGCCTATTGCCATTAACCGGGCACTTATAAACCTGCGATACATACACACAACTTCGAAAAGCATCGAAAAGTCATTGGTGTGTGCCATGGTAAAACCTGGGATCAAACCCGATACCTCGTCTCAGCAGTCCATTACCCTTACCACTAGGTTACCGCGGTTATTACATTAATATCAAGTAGGTTATATTATGTATTAAATAAGATTAGAAATTGTTATTAATCATACTTCCGTGAACTTTTTGTGTTCAATAGTTTCAACATATTTACAAAATCAATCAAATCAGTATTCTAAACAATAGAAATTTGTTTATGAATGTAAACATTGTTTTGTTTGCCGAAGTTTACATATTAAACAAGCGTTTGGCAAATATCATCTCCGAGTGCGCATAATTTTACATGTTCCTGTCAATAATTAAGCCTATGTGTTGATACAGACAGGTAAAGGCACCCTTTAGTTGAGTCACCATCATTTAGAAGGTTCCCATGCAGTATTATTGTCCATTTAACACGATTTTTAGCATTCCTGATGGTGCATCGTGAGCATGAGGTATACTCCGTTATGATAGTACGTAATAACGGTGGATTCATATTAGGCACATCACCGACTTTGTGTGCTGACGGAGAAAGAATACAAGTATGTCTATCCTATTTGAATCATAAGTGCCTGACCGAAACGTCAAGGAAATCAAAAGGTAATTGTACAATTTACCATAATATGATGAGGCTAAGACCCAGATTTCGTTCTTATGAGGCAACGATATCACTGCGAGGGAAAAAAAACTCGCAAAAAACCCTGTATAAGAGTGGAAGCAGTAAGCTAAGCCTCCCGACATAAGGAGAGGTTTCTGTCCAGAAGTGGACTGTGATAGGCTAATTCTTTGATCCGACACTGCTTCCCCTCGAACGTGCTCAAAGAGCAATCCTAAAGGTTATGCTTCGAAGGCCACGTAGATATAGCACTGACACTCTTTATAGGGAGAGCTCGGTGTTCCGGGTCCGCCACCTATATATTATGAACGTTGTTCTTCGTAAGCATAAGAGTGTTCCTTTCGTGCCTATGCTCAGGAGGAATAAAACCAGGATTTGCGCTATCACCGTACATAGAACGGCTCTTGCCAGGCGGCAATATTTTTCACTTGGAAGTCGCCTGTATAATGCAATTAATGAACGTAAAAATGTTTATCCATTATCCTTGAGAGAGTGTAAGTCCAGGGTTTGCGATTGGCTCAAGACATTAGACTATACAGAAACTGAGCAACTTATACAGAGTCTTACGTAACCTAATACAGATAACATAATATACATTCATATACACACAACCCAACAACCCCTCGCACCCTCGCACACTCACACATGCCTGCCAATCAATTTTATTTTCGAATTATTTTTATTGTTTAATTTTATTTTCAATTTTCAATTTTGTTAAAGAATTATCCTAATGTTTTATGTAATAGTTTGTTGATTAAAACGACTATAAAGAGATAACTGTAACTATATAAAATGTATCATCTCATCTCCGCTCCGGGTGGAGGACGCTGGCGACTGTGACACAGTTTATACTACTACAGTCGCTGACGTTAACCTCTTGCTTACTAGAACAATATGTACTTAGTATAAACTATTATTATTATTATTATTATTGATTGACATTAAAATCATATTCAAGCAGCTCATATTAAATGTCAAACAAGATGTTATTCACCGTATATATCTGATAGAATGTGAACATAAAAGATATTTACGAGCAAATAAGTTGGAAAAAATCACCGAACCTAAATATATCGTATCTTAATCTCAATAAAGAGTATTTTCTAAGGGGCTGGTTTGGCTAGTTCTTGTTGCCTAAATTGAAGATTTTTATTAAACGATACGAACAAGAAAGAAAGTATAGAATCCAACTATACAAGGGAACAACGAAACTTAATAAAACACTGTGCCCATCTGTGTCTATTTTTAAATTACCTCATGTATTATTACATTGGGTAGATACGCTCATCGTTGTATAGGACGCTCCGTGTTCCATTTATTAAATTACTTTACTTTGTATGACTGACAGGGTAAACAAGTATATTTTTTGCTTTGTCGACTCTTATACGCGACGCTTTTGAAAACTGAGTTTACAATTTTAGATCTTTCTTAAGAGAAATAATGAATTTATTTTATGTTGTTGTGAAAAAAATAAAGCTTTATAAAATGTCAGACCATTCTCTGCTTGCAAAATGGGTTATGTTATTAAATTTAGTAAGTATTACAAGAGAGCGCGAGCGTTAGATCCTTCTGAAGCAAAGCTATGTATTTTTAGATTTTCTTTTAGTCGAACTTCAACCATGTTTGTTTTAATTAAAATTTGGAAGCAATAGTTTTTTAGTTATCAAAAAATATTACTTTTGTAATCCAAAAGTATTATTGTAATCCAAAAGTAATATTTTTTTACTTTATAATATTAATACAGCTCATAGTGTTTATAAGTTTCGGGACTTCACGCGATATATTTTTTGAACACTTACTTTTTGAACTACTACACAACGCACCCGAAACGTCGACAAAAGTAAGTGTTCAAAAAATATATCGCGTGAAGTCCCGAAACTTATAAACACTATGAGTAAACGCCGCGATAGTTTAAAAGTAATACAAAAAAAAACATAAACACACGCCTTTATCCCCGAAGGGGTAGGCAGAGGTGCTAGCACCCAAAAAAAGTAATAAAAAAGTAATAATAATAATAATAAAAAAAGTAATACAGCTTCTTTAAAAGTCATAAAACCCAATTTAAAAGAAGGAAACATAGTAAACCATGAAACAATAGGCATAGTATCTAAATTCTGGAAAATTCGTGATGTCTATCGACATTAGTCGTTTTTTTTTATCGTGCACTTAATCCCAACGGATACCACCTTCACCAAAAACGATAGAGGTAATTATGTCGACCTCGAACCGACCAAAACGCACGCTGTCCATGGGTACTTGATTGCCGGAGGTGAGATTATACAAGACATATCTCTCGCACCTCGGCAGACCCGGGGATATCTAAAAAAAAAAGTCCTGCAAAATCGTCGTTTAAAGTCAAATTACCTAGTAAGAATAAAGTCATTTCATTCTTACTCGCCTAATGTATTCTATATAGTGTTAATGCGACAGAAGAGGCAGTTAGCTCTCGATCAAGCCGATTAACCCGTAAGAACAACTACACTGTCTCTCTCGCCTCCAATCGAATTACTGAATACGGTTTACTTTGATGTTGGGATGTTATTTTCACTTTGCGTTATTTACATTTATATTACTGATTTGTTCAGGTAAAAACTCACTTAGACTGAAATAAGTGTTTTACCATTTCGCCATATTTATTTCTTTTTCTTTAAGTGATCACTTTAAGAGTTACAGTCACTAGTACTTATAGCGTAATCATTACTTTATACAAATGTTTGTGTAACTTAAGTATATTTATTGTGTGCCTGAATCTGCTTTGTATGGGTAATTGGTATGTTTCTAATACTTTTGACATATTATATATTATGTAACGATGTGCTGCTTGTATCTTCATCCAAATTTAGAGCTAATTGTTTTTCATCCAAATCTATCTAAGCGTTTCGGTGTGATTTAATAACAACATCTATTTATTCAACCACTCAAACTTTCTCATTTCAAGATAGAGTGCACTGGGTAATTTTAGGTAAGCGTGTTTTAGTTCTAGCACCTTTACCTATATCATCACTTTCTAGGTATCTGGTAATCAAAAGCGAGTTATAAAAAATTGTATTTTTAGATGACGGCAAATTGTAGTTACCAACCAAAATGTAAGCTGTATGAAATAAACTAGCCCAACTCCGTACAATAGATAATGAATCACTAGAACAAACAGTAGATAATTAGAATCTTGTTGAAGTAAAGGCAAACACTGATAAAAGTTTTAAGGGAGTATATCCGTTAGATACTACGAATACTAAGTGAGATTGAAAACATGAGTCAGCTTTGTATGATCCCAAACAAACAAGCCAGGTGGTCAGATCGATTACTGGACGGTTTAATGGACTCACAACTATTAGGACTCGGGTAGATAGTGGCGTAATGTGCAATGAAGGACTTCGTGGAATTTTTATAGCAAGATTGAGAATTTGTGCTGTTGTCCGTGTAAATAGATAAGATGATAGCAATGGTACACGTTGAATAGTTTCATCTATAATGTTGAGATGACATGAATTGGATATATATGGGATAGGAACGCTATGCTTCCAATTATTGATTTGTTTTGGTTTTTATGAGGTTTTCCTCTAAGGACTAACGAGCCCTTAGATTCTAGAAAAGGTTTGCTTCAGAGCCTCATCCAATAATCAGCATAGGTATTGATTGGCAGTTTGGGTTTGTTTGCACCCCAAAGAACTATCGCAAAAAGAAAAAGTTGGAAAAACCATGAATTAGGATTTCTTAAGAAAATCCCGTCACCATTGATCAAAATATGATATACCGGAAATATCTGTTGTAATACAGTAATATATATCGCTAGAATGGGCACACGTCCTTGATCCGGATACCGCGCTACACATTTGGCAACTAATGACGTGGAAGCTTTGACTATAGAAACCATTACCGTTTCATTTTAACATTCACCTGTAAGTTGTTAATACCAGCTATCCCCTCACGTTGACCGAAAATCGTTTGTGCTAAATGTGAGTTATCGCCGAATAATATAGTCCGGCAAAATATTTGGGGTAAGGTTTTTTACTAATATTAGGGGGCAGGTGAACACACGGCTCTCCTGATAGACAGTGGTTACGCTTGGAAAAGCGCAGCAGGGAGTTGCTTTCTGGGATTCTAGGTATGAGCGTATTTTAATGAAATTTTGAGGCATAAATATGCTAATCGATTTGAATTTGGAAAAAGAGGTCGGGGATCAAGTCCAGCCTGGACATTCACTTTGTTCAATTTTAAATCGTTAGTGTATTTAAAAAAAAAGCCATTATCATCATTTTTTTCCGTATTACGTCCAAAGTGTTTATTTTAAGCCACAGGGGTACAGTTATTGTACTTGATTGGCATCTCGACTTTTTCGGGAGTGACTTTCGTTTAACCTCCCAACCTTCCAGAGAAACACTTCGTTCGTTACTTTGCAGGTGAAACCTTGATTGGGTCTCAAAAATGTAGAACCCTGTTCACACACTAGTGTTGGGATCTTTATTAAAAAGATTTAACAAAGTCATCATAAAAATAGCCAAACAACTTTATCTAGATAAATACATTGACAATCTTATCGAATATTGAAGATTTTCTGTTTTATTTTTACATCAGCAGATTAGTTTTATTCTCAAAGAGCAAAATTCAATGTACAAATAGAAATTCACTTTTTATATCTGCTGGCGTCAAGTATGCAATATCAATTTGTTAATTATTTTTTACCTTTTGATGTTGAATAGAAATATACTTTATTCAATCGGATGCGAACTTTCATTTTTCAATTTTTAGTTTAATTAAGCAAAAATGTAGAGATCAATCTAATTGTTTTATCACAATGTCTGATTGAACAGCAGTTTTAAAACTTTCCATAGCCTGGTTTTGAGAAACCCTCAATAATGTTAATTGCTTTTATGTTTAACTCGTAGAAAAAGGTTAAGATCATGACGAATTTCTGAAATTATTTACAATACGAGTAGTTACATTGTGATGTTGATATATTATATTCACTTCAAGTTCTAATAACATTACATTAATAGGTATATATTAATAGGTAAGTAAGTATGTGTTGTTATTTCGATGGAATATAACAATTCACAATGAAATTCATATTTATTTAATTTCTACCTAATAGATGTAGGTACAATGATACCAGGAAAATGCGAGTACAATAAATTTCTGACATAACAGGCATGTGCCATGTCCAGACAAAGCGGCAGATAATCTGGCACAAACATCGTCAGATCTCCGCCTCACCGTCGAGCCGGTTTCATTAATAAACTGATAACACACGGAGATGAACTCAAACGCTCACGACATGTACAGGGCTCCCTTTGATCCTCCACTGACCCATTCTCCGTCGCCAGTCGTTCAACAGCGATATCACATTATTTTCTACCTTTTTTCTACCTCCTACCTTCTCAAAACAAACTACGTCATAAAATAATACTTAAAAGTCCTCGGACGAAATCACTTTTATATTTAGAATCATTGATGCTTTGGAACAACTACCTAGGGTCACAGAATATTTAATAGTACGCTTTTTTTAGTGCGAAAAATCTCCACGGATAACCCCCGCTAGAACCGGTTGTGGAGGTTATATCGGACTCGAACCAACTAAAACGTACGCCGTCTTTTGGTCCTTAGTAGTTGCCGGAGGTGAGATAGTAACCAGCATATCCCTCGCAAACCGCCAGACTCCGACCATCTGTTTCGAGATAACCCCCTTCAGGTGTAGGGACCACGGTGTCCCAGTCTAACCCCCGAATGTGGGGAGGCGCTGCCACCGTGGCCTGCTTCTGCTAAGGTGACAGGCGGGCACCCGTCACCCCCTACTTACTTAGTAGTACGCTAGGGTTTAGGCTTAATGGCCTGTTATTGAAGTTTATCAAATATATTCTCAAAGCAAGTTTATGTTGGTTTAATTGATTTTGTATCTATTTGGTAAAATTAAAATAGGAGATAGTAAGTGCCAATTATGGTTAAAATGAAATAAAGATATTAGTTTTTATTATTTTGTCATTACATGTGACTTCGGAGGTCGTCATTCTTTTTTGATCTGATCTACATAATATTGTACACAGAGTAAGACACAATACTAAACAAATACGGTATCAAATTAATTAGTACTTATCAGATTGTCATCACAGTTGCTTATATTCTTTAAAAAACAGTGGGGAAGTTTTGAATCGTACATTTGAAATAAAATCTATTAATTACTTCATACAATATTGACACAAAAATATAATAATCAAACTTTAAACTAAATGAGTACCTACTCATAATTTAAGTGAAGTAGTTACTTAAATATAAAGTCTTAGCTTTTAGAAGTTCTTTTGTGTTTAGTGTTAAATAAAGTTGTTGTTCCTTCAGCGTATTTATAGCATCTACTAATTTACATGAGTGTACATTTAAATATAAAACAAAGCCAAACGGAAGCCGAAGTTTGTAATGGACAAAGAAAAATGGAAATGACTACACCGACAAGGGCTTAGCACCTAAGTGATGGATGGATGGATTGTTTAATTATTCTTTGCTGTGTTGTTTGCATATTATTATTTCAATTCCAAGTATAATGATTATCTAACAATACCCTTTATAAGATACTCTATTACTAAAAGGCACTTTGTGAAACAAGTTATGTCAACATTATCTAATGTTTTTATTTAAGATTTAAAGTAGACACTTATGTTAAGATAAATAGTTTATTTTTAAAAATACAGTCAATTACTTTGACAAAATAATATTGTTACTAAATATCAAACACATTTTTTTCTAGGACAATCTACACAACGCCACCTAGACCCATGGTAAGTATAGTTTAATTAGCTTGTGTTACAGATTCGGATAAATATACTCAGATACTTTTTTTTGTAAATACGTACATATTATACATAGGGACACCTAGACCAATGCAAATATTACTAGGCGCAAATATTTGCACTGAACGGGAATCGAACCCACGCCTCCTACGTAGCAGTCACGCGTCTACGTAGTAGCAACGGCGGTCGTCATTACCCTCCATTTCTACGCGGCAGCCGGGCAAAAGAGATGGTTTTAAATAGATAAATATAGGTACATATTTGAAAATATACCAATTTATTGTATCATCATTTCATATAAAATAATCGAAGAATGTCAATCAAAACCACTTTCGTCGTATTTCTTTTGTTCTCATATGTTTTTATAATTTCCACGTTTTCTAACATATAGAACAACAGAACAAAAATTATTCTTATTAATTATCAGAAACATTTAATGTCTATTATACATGTTGTGTCTATAATGACTTGTTTATTACGAACGTGTCCCTACAGAAGAAAGCCTTCGTGTACCCCACAATTTGAATAAACATTCACCGCGCTTTGAAATTGGAGATTTAATTTTTCCTTATTATTATGATCTCGCTCAACATTTCGTTTTATTTAGGTAATCTCTGCGCAAAATATCGAATTACGGGACTGAATTCTGTTTTGACTGTAGCTGCCTTCAGTACTTATGATATTGAGATACTTTTGTATGTATACCTATGTGGAAATTGTATTAGAATCGAATCGACTTTTTAGTCACTCACACAAGGTTTTCCGTTATGGAGTTTTATAAATAAAATAAAATAAATATTCCAGGACAATCTACACAAGGCCACCTAGACCCACGGTAAGCATAGTTTAACTAGCTTGTCTTATGGGTTCTAGAATACGGATAAACATACTTAGATACTTTTTTTGTAAATATATATATATATATATAGAGAGTACATACATATTATACATAGAAACACCCAGACCAATGCAAATATTCATATTCATGTAAATAAATATTTGCACTTAGCGGGAATCGAACCCACGCCTCCTGCGAAGCAGTTGCGATCACTAACGCCAGGCCACGGAGGTCCTTATAGTGGAGTATCTGAGTATGATGATGACTTCAATATAATGGTTAAACTAACCCCTTCATCAAAACTAAACCATTTGAGTTAGGTGTATGTTCACCTCAGTAGTGTAATAGCCAGGATTCAAACTGGGAACCACTCGAAGTAGCATGCTTTCTTAATCAATAAATCTGCCGATACTTGTTTCACAAGGAATCGAATTCCTATACGAATTATATAGCCTTCGCATGTTCTAAACCTGTTACCTTTCGGTTCTTATTTCTATATTCCGAAAATTTAGCTTGCTGGTAGAAACTACCCATCGAACATAAGGCTCTTCCATGACTGTGTAAAATTAGGTACTTAGTAATAATTCGTATGGGAAAACCAGCCAAGTCAGCCCTTAGACTACATATTTGGATTTTGCATAGAACTTGGCACTCAATCTCTGATCTCCATTCTTTTAGCGGCGAAGCCCACAGCAGAGAATAAATTTTGTATTGAACTTGGCTCTACTTTTTTTACATTTATGTTTTGGTGGGATATCATTACTTTTTGTAGGTAAGTACATATCCTCGTAACGCCGTGAGTCCTTTTAAAAGGACAATTCAAAACTAAAAGTTGACTTGATAAGTATAAAACAATTGCATTGCCAAGCCCACAGCAAAGAATAATTTTTGTATTGAACTTGGCTCTCCTTTTTTACATTTATGTTTTTGGTGGGATAATAGATTACAATATCTAATGCCGCCGTTCCAACCCGCCGGGCAAACCTGGCGAGCAGGCGGGTATGGTATGTAGAGGCCTTAATGATGCATTAATATTTTTTGTAATAAATCAATAAAATTAAAAGTAGACTTTATAAATATAAAACAATTGAATGAGTTACTGTATTTTCTTACGTTTACGGGGAATAATTTCCTTCTCAGTGTTATTTCCTATATTTTCTTGTACCTTTGAAATATTTGAGTGAATTGCCCATCTTCCATCGGGAGGCATTGGAATAATTTGGTGTAAGGTGAGAGTGTCACCCAACCGTAATTCTATTGTACGACTCATTGTACAATACCTATACCTACCTACGTAATAAAAAGATAAAATTATTTGCTACTATCAACAAGTTCTCAAACTCTTAAGTTAAGTAGTTATATACACCTACTTACTTTTAACTATACTTAACTTACCTATTTACTTAAAAATACAATTGCTTAAAAAAATAAAAATAAACTATTGCCTATACTATAATACTATACGTACGTACCTACTTAATAAAGAAATTGTAATAATAATATTACTACAATTATATATTTACTTTATTACTACAAACTTCACTAAAGGAAACTTAAGGAAAAATTTCGCAGCCTAAATCGCAACCTTATAGGTCAGATATTGAGAGACAACCGGACAGCAAGACGGCGCTCGCGCTTATGAGCGCGGCTGCCGCTCGTTCGGCGACGACGCGGCGACGACGGTCCGATTCGGGTGTCACAGCGCATGCGCGAACCCCGGTTTGCGCATGCGCTGTGACGCTCCGGCGTCACTTGACGAGCGCGCGTCGTGTATATACCGAAAATCTAAATAAATGCGTATTATTTTATCATTATTTATGAGTAGGTAATGATTTTACACTATTGATGTGATTTTACACTATTGATGTGCGCTAAGTATAAAAATAATAATATTAATCCCAGTTAATAACGTAGGTACCTACCCTATAAGTAATATTAGGTATTTATGTTAAGCGTTCATAATCACTACATAGTATAAAATAAAGTCGCGTTTTCTGTCCCTATTTTTCTTGTCCCTTTGTATGCTTAAATCTTTAGAACTACGCAACGGATTTTGATGCGGTTTGTTTCAATAGATAGAATGGTTAAAGAGGAAGGTTTATATGTATATAACATCATGCTACGACTAACAGGTGCGGAGAACACGAAAACGGGGTGACGCAGACGAAGTCGCGCGGGTCAGCTAGTAGGATCTAATTATCTAAAATTGCCAGTTTTTTTGTTTATTCCCTTGTATTCATCTAATTACCTATCTGCATACCAAATTTTAACTCTCTAGGTCATCTGGAACTGGGTTAGAGTTTTGGTCTCCTTTAAGTAATATTAGGTATTTATGTTAAGCGTTCATAATGGAATCTAATTATTTAAAAATTGCCAGTTTTTTATTTATTCCTTTGTATTCATCTAATTACCTAGCTGCATACCTAATTTTAACTCTCCAGGTCATCTGGAACTGGGTTAGAGTTTTGGTCTCCTTAAGTAATATTAGGTATTTATGTTAAGCGTTCATAATAGAATCTAATTATTTAAAAATTGCCAGTTTTTTATTTTTTCCTTTGTATTCATCTAATTACCTATCTGCATACCAAATTTTAACTCTCTAGGTCATCTGGAACTGGGTTAGAGTTTTGGTCTCCTTTAAGTAATATTAGGGAAATTTATGTTAAGCGTTCATAATAGCAACTAATTATTTAAAAATTGCCAGTTTTTTATTTTTTCCTTTCTATTCATCTAATTACCTACCTGCATGCCAAATTTTAACTCTCTAGGTCATCTGGAACTGGGATATAGTTTTGGTCTATAGGTCAGTCAGTGATAAAAATGAGGAATTTTGGACATTAATATTTAAATAACCGTTTGAGATAAGTTTATGAAAATTACAACACATATGTATCTCGCAAGTCTCAATATATGAGCCAAATTTGATACGTTTATGTTAAATAGTTTTTGATTTATGAGGGGGTCAAAAGTGGCTCCAAATGGTTCGTGTAATATTACACACGGTGCGGCTCGCCAGTTCTGTTTCTAGAACTTGGCTTGACACGCTCCCGCGTGTCTAGATTATAGTAGTAATAGAGACTTGTGTGACGTGCGTGTAGTGTTAACTGCTGAAGAAGAAAAGTGTCCATTCTCGTTGTTAGTATTAACAATAAAAAACAGGTAATTTAGAGAGTAGAAAAAATTCTAAACGAAAAGTGAAAATTTTGAACAAAACTTATCTGAACGTTTTTCATTATTCATATTCAGTATCGCAGGCACATTTGGTCTCTGAATAATTAAGTACGGGTGATATCATTTCGGCCTAGTCGTTAAGCTTTATTCTCGTTTATTTAAGCTAGTATAAAACTAGCGTAAACATATGAGACTACCACATTCTCCTCTACCTCAATTTTATTGTGTGCTCTGGGTAGAACATTAAATTAATTCTAGACGTCAGCTTCAGAAGCCATCTTCCTTTTTCAACTCACTCTGAACGCGCAATAGAATGTGTTTTTTGAAATATTTCCATTTCAAATAGTGGATCTTTGTTGTATTTCTCGTATAGAATAAGTTATGGCCTAGGTTTAACGGAATATTTTCGCAAGAAACTCAACGAATATCGCAAATTCTTGTTTGTTCAACATGCAAATATTTTTGTTAATAGGTATTTTCAAGTTGAAATATTTTCTTGCACGAGAGCTCCGAGACATCAATTAGTTTTCCAATCTAAAACTAGAAATTAGTTTATAGCAATAAATTAATTGTGACTATTTAGTGTGAATGACTAGAAATAACACCGACTTACTTGGATGCTGGTGGAATATAAACCTTTTAAAAGCGTATAAATGTAAGTAATTAACATTGTGTCACCTTGCTTGTGTGACGTGTGACATGTGTCATCTGTGCAAACGCAAGCAAAAATTTAAAATACAATTTTCCTGGAATATAAAAAACTGTGGCTGTAGCGTAAATCAAATCGAGACGTACTGATTCTATGTGTCTAGTTATCGGATGATTGCACTACAAATTTCCTCATTTTTCAAAATCGAATATTCAATTTGATGTCAATTAGACTTCTTCGCGCCTAAAGGTAAGCTGAAAGCAAAGTCTCAGGAAAGAGGGTCACCATTACAAACACGTAAAGTGTTACAATGGTGGCACTTAGCTTGACGGCCTCATCAGATGCTTTTTCAAGGAAACACGTGCGCTGGTAAGGAATGATGATAGTAATTCGATTCATATAAAAAAAAACTATTTGTACACTTACCCCCGCTTGGTATCGAAGCTGTGGTAGCGACGCAGAAGCAGTGTAGCAGCAACGAGAGGAGCATCTTGATGGTCATGACGTCACGGGGGACACTCATGATCGTCTGCTCATCGTCCACGGCGGACCCTCGACACGAGCATACTGTCCTCACTACGAGCAGCTCACATCACTGCGGGGAATGCTGCAACAAAGAGATTCTTGGTTATTTCTTTAGTTTTAATAGGAATCTAAATAACGGTTATTGGAACTAAAGTTGAGACTAACTGCCATCTTAACCCGATAGGGCATGACATCAAATGCTTATTATTATACTTTTTGAAGATTACGGGAATGTCAAAGATTGAAATAAATAAATATAAATAAATATTATAGGACAATCTACACAACGCCACCTAGACCCATGATAAGCGTAGCTTAACTAGCTTGTGTTACCGGTTCTAGAATGCGGATAAACATACTTAGATACATTTTTTTTTGTATAACATGCAGATATTCATATTCATGCACACAAATATTTGTACTGAACAGTAATCGAAATCGCGTTCACTACCACCATGCTACGGAGTCATCATTTTTATGGATTTCACTGATTGACTTGTACTTTTAGTACAACGTTTCAGCTGCATTTTAGTGACCATGGCCAATAATTAACTTAGTGCGTCCCTTGTACTCTAACAGTGTCAATTAGTCTATCGCAGTTGACTGCTGGACATAGGCCGCTCCATTGGTTCCATTTTCCATACATCCATCTCAACATTAGTTGGGAGATTTCGTCCTTCCGGGGTTGGTACGTTGTTTCATTTCAAATTTTCTTTCTCTCGTAGTATCTAATATCATATCCGTATTTTTCCGTTACTTGCCTCTTATAACACCATAGGATGAGATGGGGATCGAATTCATTATATTTATAATAGAAACATTTATTCTAACTCAATCTTTTTGAAATGAATACAATCCTACTCTTAATTGAATGCCATATAATATGAACAAAAGGGTACAGTTTACAGTGCGAGCATCTATTGGACTAGTTTGATATCTCATCCCAGAAATTACCAATTATTACGTTGAAATAATAGAGGCTGGGTATAATGGGAACTGCGACCTGCGTACATCCAATTTTACTAAAACAAAGTAAAGAGATCTATTAATTAAGTGCTCTAATTGACGGGTGACCTGGTTCGGAGATGAGTGGATATCGCATTGTTCTGAATCATTCGAGAGTACGTTAGGGTATTTATTTATACCCATACAGTTATGAAGATAACTATATATAAATATACAACAATTCGCTACTATATATCTCTAGAAACAAATATTAACAATACCAAGGTAGAAACGGTGGTAACCTACAGGTTTTGCGATCGAAGGATAACCAAGTTGGCACTTTGGTCATTAAACTACTGGCTTCTGATTCCAGATAACAAATCGATTCGTAACTACGTGCGTTAATAAATAAATAAAATAATAAATAAATATTGTAGGAAAATTTACACAAAGATGTTTAAACCCATGGTGAACATGGCCAACAAGCTTCTTTTATAGGTGTGTAATGCGGATAAACATACTTATATATATTTTTTTGGTAAATACATAGGTATTATATATAGAAATACCCAGACCAATACAAATATTCATATTCATGCACACAAATATTTGCACTGAACGGAAACCTAACTTGCGCCTCCTGCGTAGCAATAAAAAACAGAGCTCCCTGGGTAATAGTATACGTTCTCTAATATTACCTGAATTTGATAAACATAATTAAAGTCTGTAAGTCGCTTAAAATGGGTCTAGATAAAGGTTCTTTCATTTCACCATAAATCGTAACAACTTTGGGCCATTAAAATCAAACAACAAAATATCCAAAAGGCAAAGACAATCGTAAAACAATGAAACGTCCATTTGTACCTTTGAACAGAACATTACCTGCCCATAACATTATCGGCGCCATAAAGATCCTCGTTGTACCAAATACGTATAGCAAATACTCGCAATTTACTTTATTGCAGTGTACGTATCACGGCCAAAACTTCGTGACCTATCAACAGCGATGTCGCCGCCCGTTTCTTTCTAACATTCCTTGAGGCGGTGAAGGTGGGGCAGGTCAACGTTGTTTGGTTGTAGATATAGGTTTCATAAGGTCGTTTCGCGACAATTTTTTTCAAACCAAATTTGGTGCACGAGATCTCTATTTGTCAAATTTACTCAGGGGGGTGCTTAGGCAAACGCGGAGTGTCACTGTGTAAACGAGAACTGTGGGATGGTATGACGTTGCCATAATATTTCTTTAAGATACTACCTATTACAGCAGTATCTAGAATAACTGTACACTTAAATTTGAAATTTAAGGGTCCAGGTAATTCTTGTGGTGTTTTTTTATACCACTTACGTGGCAGAAAAACACGCGGCCCACCTGATGGAAAGTGGTTACCGATTAGTTAGTGGTTTAGGCACTCTGTTAAGTTTTAAAATGAGTGTTACAAATCAATATTAAATATCTTTCATATATATACTATATCAATACTAATATTCATACAATTCACATCGAACCATAATGTAAACTACCATTTCTAATTACCCTGGTGATAAATGGTTACTGAAAAATAACAGAACCATCGACCTAAAAGTAAATAATAGGTACTATAAATATCACGATAGTGTAAAAAGTGATTTCATTTCAATGGTTTTTACAGGTGAAAAAGAGCCGTATTTAGAAGCTTTTCTTATGTAAAGTGTTTCAACAACATTAATACTCGTATTTAATCACCTTATATTTTTAAAAAACCAGTTCTCAGCGCAATTTTCAAGAGTCTCGTCTGTAACTCGGCGGAATTGAAAAACATAGGGGGTCTAGAAACTAGTTTGAGAATGGTACCAGTACATCGTTGCATCAGTAAAACGATTTGTTTCCGACAGCCAGCAAATGTTTTTTATCCGCCACTCGCTGTACTAATTAGTTAACGGATGTTTTTGTGAAAGAATTTGCTTCAGTTTTCTCTCTTTACTTTTACATGAGGTAATTAAATTTGATTCGGTTGCATCGGAAGTTGTCGTCCCAGTATCTGAGATCTGCTTTTTTCTTTTCTTATTGCGTCGTGGCAGAACTTAGATATTTTCCTAGTAGCGACTGCCATAATTATGGCCCCTACAGCCTATTGATGATATCGAAGAACTACATCACACCTTGTTGGATTTTTTTAGGGCCCCAACTACTCTAACGATTGCCACAGATGTAAGTATGACAACTGGGACCTTTACGTGCTGTCCGAAGTACGACCAGGCCAGTACAAATAGCCATAATAATCAAAAAAAAAATTCCCTAATCATTTTTCTGAGCGGGGATTTTATTCACGCCGGCTATGCAGCAGTAGCGTTTACTACCACCACATCGCAGAGGCTGTCAGATAGGTAGTTTAAAATTGATGATAACGTTAAAATTACAGAAGATATTATACAATTGAGTAATACTACTAAAAATGAGATGGTCACTATTCAGTAGACAATATTGTTACTTCAACACAATAGCTAAAATCCGAGGTATAATTAATGCTCTTGATGATTGTTTTCCTATAAAAGATAAATGCCATAAAAACTTTTGCAAACAAAGACACACGAAGGGTTTCGTAGTCATTAATATATCGAACGGTGAAGAGGTACTTAGGTACTAGAGAATTGGTTCCCCCTTTATCGCAACTGAATAATTAATATAGTTTACAATGAATTTAGAATTCATCCATAATTCACATACAGCGAAATCACCTCCTCACAGAGAATTGGCCTGACATAATCTTCATATAGATGAATGGAATAGTGAAAGATCAACTTTGCTGAGGGACGCTCTCTGTTTTCAGAAAACTATATCCGACGCGTCTCCTCTGAATGAATATTCTTAATATTTGAATAAAACTTACCTTGTATCTCATGAAACAGATTTCGAAGTAGAAAGTTTTTAATAATGTCTAAAATTATTTGTAATATAGTTAATTCAATGATTTTGAGCTAATGAGTGGATATTCTTAATTTTTGTTCCAAACAATTTTAAAGCTCTAGCTAACTTAAATTAAGTTTATAAGTTAACAAATCAAATTGCTTTGCAGATCTAATAATGGTATTTTTAACTAATCTAGGTAAAAATAAAGACGAAAAATGATAGCCTAAACAATCATCATTATGGTCAACAAAGTCGAATAAATGACCAAGAGTTTCTGTCATAATGAATTTATAATTCCATCTAAGCTTAAGCTAAGTTATTGATTGATGTATTATATGAGATTGATTGACAGCCGATCATTTATAATCCATCAGCGGACCACATTCCATCTGGTGAGACATGTGCTCGTCTACCTGGTGATCATTGCGCGTGTAACAGCGGCGAAATATGTGGACGATGATAGCGTCATTCCATCTAGTCTCAATAACTTATTTATTTATAAATTTACACGAAAATTGGATAGAATAATAAAATACAATATCTATCCAAAATAATAGTTCAGCCTGGTCTATTTCTCATAATTCTATGTTTAATGATAATATAATGAATTGTCCTTCAATGTTATTAGTAATAACATAATTTAACAACATAGAAGACGGTGATGGCCGTAGAGCGAGCTATGCGATGATCTCAATCTCCCCTAATCTCTATCAAGATTACAATCCGACCGGCCTATTTGTACATTAAGAGGGCCTCACCCATTAGTTTGAAGAGACTTGTGATTAAATCAATCCATGAGTGAGTTTGGCGCTAATCTGACGATTAATTTGTTTTGCGAACAAATTTGTTGCTAAGCGTATTAATTGTTCTAGTATTAAATTTTGAAGATCATCGTTTACTTACATAACTTTTCATGTAATAGATAGATTCTGATCTCCAGTTTAATATTGTATATATCATAGTTAACATCTGCCGTTCATATCCTTAATTTGTAAATGTATTAAATTGGTAGACTAGATGTCACTGGTTTTTAATTATATAATATTGTATGGGATGTCAAATTTGAATCATATTTCAGACTAACTGTTGCCCAACTTTGCTTGTGTCAAGTATATACATATATGCACAAGAAACTGATCCTATATTTTTATTATCATCAATTAAAGAAACAGAAATATAAATACCAGTTACATGGTAATTGAAAGGCCCTTTACACGTGTGAATAAAACCATTAAAGTAACAAGAACACTTCACTTTAGCGGTGTCCTAGCGTTCATTAAAGGGTGGAGTACCTCAAGGCGGCATAATGGGGCCGGCACTTCTCCCCCTTGTTATCTCATACGATGCCTCCTTTGTAAGTCCGTATTGTATACTTACTTGTATCTGTCCTGTTAGTGCCGAGCTCCACCTGCACCGATCGTTAGGACCACACGGTTGCCGCATTGTGTGTTTTGTACAATTAGTTCAACTGAACTGTTTTGAGTTTGTAAGTTTAGTGGTGTTTCTGTTATAGATTTGATTTTGTAGTTTCCATGTTTGTTGCTACAGGATAGAAACCAACGTTGTATTTTGTATTGATTTTTATATGTGATAAAATGTTCAAGCAGTGAACTAAGTAGTCAAATATTGATGGTTCGCGAAAGCACTCATATTGACTGAGTGGCGCAGCGTTATTTTCCAATATACGTAAAGAATACGTAGTAAATCCAAACGCTATTGGAAATTCCATCAGCATTTCATACATTTAACATCTGTTTCCATTTCATTGACCGATGCAAAGAACATTATTTCGAATGAAAGCAGACAAGCATTAACACTAGAGAGATAAAATAAATAATTTTCAAGGCGCGATAGAAAAGATGATGTCAATAATTTATTATTTTCGTTTCCTTTTAAAACGATGCCATTAGCGTTACGTTGAGTGTTCCCCTCCCGTACTCGAATATTCTGCTTCTAAAGAGAATTTTCTAGAACATCCCTACAGTTACCGTAAGAATGTCTAAATTTTATCTTACATTAAGTAAATCGAAGCTTTTGTAAGTGTTGTTTATCACATTTCCTTGTTTATCCTCACGTAATACAAATACATGTTTGTAGAAACAAAGTACATCTTTCCATTCCTTATTAATTAATTAGACTTTTGGAGAGCCAGTTTCTTATGATTGTCAATTTTACAATTTTATGATACATTAAAGTCTAATAAAAATAAAACTCAACAATAAAATCGATAGTATTTTAAGTGTAGTATATCTATCGTAACTGCATTATTCGATAGAGATTCATCGGCTGGAAGAGAATCCAAAGTGGCTCTAATGAGACCAACACAAAGGCTATCAACTTGTACAGCGAAAAGGTCGCGGTGACGTAACCGTTCTGTAGTGCTTCTTATAAAACGTCGATTACCGTTCAAGCGTTCCCATTGTACTAAACCCTAAAATGGCCTCAGGCTGTCGGTAGTGCGTGGGACCATTATCGCAGGCTCTTTTTGTCCCCTCATCCCTTTTTTGCTCACGGGCCCGTGTAAGACAGATACCGAATGGGTAATAATTGGAGTTAAAACATTTTTTGTTGGTGTCGTTTTGGATTTTAATGTGATTTCAGACCTTTTAACTTGTTCTCTTGATTCGTTTTGGCAAGTAATTAGCCTTTATCAATAGCTTGTTACAAGGTACTTAGTAATTGTAATAGCTTTTGGTTCACATAATGTGTCGTTTTAATGGTATTTATGGCAGACGTTGTTTTCATCTTATTTCAAAAGGTAATCATTTATTTTATGAAGATGTTACGTTATATTACGCTAATGTAGGTAGGTATCTATATTTGAATATACATAAGCTAGCTTTAATTATCTAATTAAGGCAAGCTTAATCATCTGATTGTGATAAATAACATATTAGCATTTCTGAAGCACAAATTTCATCACATTCATCATTTAAATAGGCTACTTCCTATGTTGCCGCTTGGTATCAGGCAGAGTAGTATAGAATTGAGATGCTTGCCTCGATGGAACAATAGTGCTTGGAATACGGCGATAGGCTCACTACCAATTTCGAGGGACTGAATACAATGATTGGTGAAACGTGGGTGTTAATTCACCTCTGCCTACTACGGAGGGAAAGAGGCGTGAGCATATGTATATATGTAAAATTTACCACATTTATCATTCAAATAAGCTACTTCACTACAGGTATAAATATCAGATCATGGTTATCTACAAATAATGAACAAAACAAATAATTGTAATGTGAATTCCGTTTATCTGTTCCATTTAAAAATGTGCTAAGGCTTGTTGTAAAATAGGATTAAAGAGATTCCGTTAAATTTCACTGGAAGCCATTTTCCCTTGCGTTTTTATCCGGGGGAATTTTGTAAAGAAATATGTGAAAATAGTAGTAGGGTATACCTCATTAGGGCGAGGCCGCGCTGAGCCCGGCTGGGATAACATGAAATTAATTTACGACTTAATACAGCTGTACTACCTATCCGTAAGCTTTTGGCGTGAAACCTGTGTCAAACTTAGATAAAAAACACTACAATCCTAGTTCAATATTTTCTAACGTTTATAAAAATTACTGTTACTTTTAGAAGATTTTCTCATAAACTCACGCCTTTATCCCCGAAGGGGTAGGCAGAGGTGCTAGCACCCACATTTCGCCAGTTTATGTTTAGGTCCCAATGTAACAGGTGGCGAGCCTATTGCCATTAACCGGGCACTTATAAACCTGCGATAAATACACACATAACTTCGAAAAGCATCGAAAAGTCATTGGTGTGTGCCATGGTAACCTGGGATCGAACCCGAGCCATCGTCTCAGCAGTCCATTACCCATGCCACTAGGCTTCCTTTTTGTAAGAAAAATAAAGAATATTATTTAATTAGGTTACACATACGATTTTTAAATAGTTATTTTATATAATCCGTCTGATACTCTCCAATACGTTAATTGGTAATGCTAAGCACATAATTAATTTCCTTGCGATTTACAACGCATAGCAAGGAATTGGGTCAAAACTCTTTTTTTTCTACATTTATTTAGCTGCTACATTTTCGGCTAGGAACTTTTTTTTGGGCATAATCATTTTTTTACAAAATGCCCGATTGGCAGCAATGATTTTTTACATAAGACTGAAAATCATAATTGGCGAAATGTTGGTGTTTGATACATCACTGCCTAACCTTTAGATGATATAAAAAATAATTATATAGTAAATTTCAAAAGAATGCACTAGTTAAGAAATTTCTAATAGAATCCCCTTTCTTACCACTTGGACCGTAATATCTTTCATCTCGGATAAACAAGTCGGCGACTGAAGGCATTTCCCAAAGCCGCCTGTTAAGTAAAGTTTAGAGCCTTCCCAACGTTCGGGCGGTGATATTGAATTTAATTTTTCGGCTTAGCGCTAGTCATCAAAAGAGAAACGAAATGGCTCATTTTGCATTATGAATTTTTGACACAATACAGTAAGACGATTACCAGCTGAGAGATATCTTAACGGGTACTTTCTGATAGCCTTTAAATATTTTGACGAAATAATGCAGTTTATTTTCATGAAATTCTATTATCATTGGACGTTATTGCGTAGATACTTACTTTTAACAGTTATTTGAGTGTTGATGGCTTTTGTTTTGTCATCTAATCGCCTTAACTCCATCAATGAGGAACCGTTACTACAATTTGTGACTATTTGACTCTATAGGAGCACAGATTAACAACAACAATTAACATTTATATAACTAAGAACTTATTATTCAAAATATATAAATCAGCTAGTGGTATGGGTAATGGACTGCTGAGACGCGGTCTCGAGTTCGATCCCAGGTTTTACCATGGCACACACCAATGACTTTTCGATGCTTTTCAAAGTTATGTGAGTATTTATCGCAGGTCTTTAAGTGCCCAGTTAATGGCATTAGGCTCGCCACCTATTGGGACACCACCACCCACACATTGGGACCTAAACATAAACTGGCGAAATGTGGGTGCTAGCACCTCTGCCTACCCTTTGGGGATAGGGCGTGAGTTTATGTTATCTTATGTTATGTTTATACGTATACCTGTATACCTATATATTTGGTATAGTAAGTAGGTGTGTATATGAATACCTATTGCCTTGAACATTTTGTGTACTTTCATACAATAATTTTCCAGATCATGTACATAAGATCCTTAAGGGTAGGCAGAGGTACTAGTACCCACATTTCGCCAGTTTATATTTAGGTCCTAATGTAATAGATGGCAAGCCTATTACTGTTAACCGGGCACTTATAAACCTGCGATACATACACATTTATAACTTCGAAAAGCATCATAAAGTCATTGGTGTGTGCCATATTAAAATCTGATATTGAACCCGAGACCTCGTCTCAGCAGTCCATTACCCATACAACTAGGCAACAGCGGCTTTTAATTGAAATAATTATGTTAAACTAACAAATATCTGGTTTTGTAGTAATAGTTTTGTAGTTCGATGATATGGACGATGATGTCGTTGTTTTGTTTCCATCTAAATCCTGTTTCCTGGTAACCGCAGTGCAACGCAAAGACGTTGTACATTGTACATGTACACCACACGACTGCTTGCGGTTGTCGTTCTGTGTCTGCTTACGTTAACTAAAACAGCTCCCAACTTACATCAGCTACGCTGCACCTAGCTTAGGGTGAACATGTTCTTAGAGATTTGTTTATAGGACTTAGGTGGTAGACAAGCACACAGCCAGAGCTCACTAGAGAGGTTTTGTGTTGTCACTGGGAAACCCAAAGGCTTATCCTACATCTTTTGCGCTGGCGAGACAGAATGTCTCTGTTCTTACAGGGATTGCGGCACGAGTGTTATTCCTCTTGTGTTACACTCGCCCATAGGCCACGGTGACCACTTGCCATCAGGTGAGCCGCGCGCTAGTGTGCGACCTAAGTTGTATAAAAACCAAAATTAAAAAAAGACACAGTCCATTTAAAAAAAAGTGGTTACCGTGGCCAATGGTACGTATGCCACACGACGATGAACGTTTGGACGCTACACTCGTGTGCTGCTGACCCTTCTTGAAGAACCCCATATTTTAGTCGGTTCATTTCATTCAAATACAGTAAACATTTCATATTAAAAGCAAATATGTTAAATAAATATAAAATGTATCTATTATAATATTATTTTGTTTGCTAGAGCTTTTATCTGAGGTAACAACATCGTCAAAAACATTCAAATAATTTTCATTACACTAGGTATAATTTTCTCGTATATAATCTTCGATGACGGCAAATTACTTCTGCTTTAAAATTCACAGGCACCGACCGAAATCAGTAGATAGCATTTATAATTCACTAGACGTCCTCACAGCTTTTAATAAAAAAGAGACCGTGGATCCAAACTATGTCTCTATTGCAATTGATTCAAAGTTAAAATGTAATTCAGTTTAGGTAGCTACAGTTTGTGACAAAATGATTCTCATTTAATCAGTAGCAGATTCCACTAACGTATCTTGAAATATCTCAAACCTTATATTATAATATTATGCTTCCCTTACACTCGCGTTCGCATTACGAAATAACAATGACGAATATGGCTCGTTGCTAGGAACGAATACGTCCGCCATGTTTTAATTGATTAAATGCCTTTGTGCGCACAACCTCTGATTTCTGTCTCGCTAGTATCTCATCCGTAGAACATAATTATAGTGGGCTTTCTAAGAATTTATCTCGCTTGAAGTATCTCCTTAAAGTTCTGAAATAGGTACTGCTTACATCGGCTTGGCAAAACCTTTTGTTGGCAAAATTGTTTTGCTTAATATTTGGGTAGTACTGTAAAGAATTTGCTTATTAAGACTGCTTCTATCGAAAACAATATTCAAAGCACGAAAACCGAATATCTAATATAGGGCAATTTTGTATTCAGTTGACAGTCGAAATTAAATTAGATCAACAACTTCCTAAAATCAGGCACGGGAACAGTAATGTCTCTGAACAATATCGCTTGTTCGAAAATAACTTGCTCAACAACGAGTATCGAATAACGTATACTCTAGCACGAGTAGAATGCCCGCATCGTCACACGCTGGCCGTGCAAAATATTTCAGAGCTTTGTTTGAACAACACTTAGAAGGTGTACAGCGTAATATAAAGTAAACGAAGTTGGTGCAGTTTGTAGGTTGAGGGCATATCCTGCACCTGCACACTAACAATGTGTGTCAACTGAATATTATACGCATACAGTTACCTTGTATTTTTGTATATTTACAAGTATTTTAAGTTGTTGTAAATGTAAATAGATATGCAAGTAAATGTTTCGCAACAGAACCATAACATAACATAACATAAACTCACGCCTTTACACCCGAAGGGTTAGGCAGAGGTGCAAGCACCCACATTTCGCCAGTTTATGTTTAGGTCCCAATGTAATAGGTGGCGAGCCTATTGCCATTAACCGGGCACTTATAAACCTGCGATAAATACACACATAACTTCGAAAAGCACTGAAAAGTCATTGGTGTGTGCCATGGTAAACCTGGAATCGAACTCGAGACATAGGTATCGTCTCAGCAGTCCATTACCCATACCATTAGGCTAACAATATATACCGCAATAGAACCAAACTTGGAAATTTATCTGTTTGTGTCTAATTTTTTAACAGCGAAAATAATATTCATGTTTCATCAACATTAATCCGCTTTGGTTAGCTAATATGGGAGCTGTCACAGCTTCAGCTAACTTTATAGGCTACTTGGAGAGGATTGATCTGAATTGAATTGTTATGCTTCCTGTTTATTTGCTGCGAAAGTAAATAAACAGGAAACAGAAGTATGCGTATCGCAATTGTATGTTTACAATTATTTTTATGTCAAGATCATCATAAATTGTTATGTCGATTCGCGATATATTCAAGCCAAATTCAATGTTTTCATTTATTTTGTATGACTTGCTCGCAACGGTGTGCTTTCAGATCAAGTTAGCTTAGCCAGATAAATCTTGGAACCAGATGGGACTTAGGCATGTTACCAGTTCAGAAAAGAAACAAAATTCAAAGGGTGTATAGTGAAAGAGGTAAGAGGACTCCGGCACAATAACAAAGAGCATAAAATGCAGCACTCCTTAACGTTAATGTTAGGCGAGAGCCATTTCTCAGCAAATTTTCGCCTTAACAGGTATACAAGTAGTCAAAATCTTGTAGAAACATAATTCTGTCATTTTAGCACGATAATTAGAGAAAACAGTAATATAATGAGATATATATATTTCTTTAATCTATATTTTTTTAATAACCGCGGTAGCCTAGTGGTATAGGTAAAAGACTGCTGGTTCGATCCCAGGTCTCACATATCGCAGGTCTATAAGTAGATACATCTATACATATACATAGATACATTGTTGTATTGTAATCAATACTTACATTTATTCCATCTTCAATCTTATCGTTTTGTCGTGAAACCGGTTGAATGAAAAATACGTTAAATCATTTCAAATAAGATAAGGACATATAAATAATATATGGTTTTCTTCTTTTTTCCTTTTGATTGAAGTAAAATATTAATGTCAATGAGAGAAGTATACTTGTACACAAGTACGTATAGCAAATTATAATATGCCAATTAGGAAATGTCTTCAAAACATTTATGTGTTTAATATGGAATAGATACATACGACTATGTACCTACATTCTCGTAAAAAAGGGTTAAGAACACGAGTTTGTACTAATTAGTTTCAAGAATAGAACAAATTACTAATCAATATAAATAGGCTGGTGGATGGTTGAATTCAATGTCAAAAATCATACTGCCCGAAATATTGATGTTCTGTTCGGGCTTGTGTAAAAGGTTTAATGACGGTAGGGAAAGTTGATGTTGTCTGTACCTACCCCCGAGAAAAAGATTGAGTATTGTGTTCATGTATATTATGCTACTCGCCTATGCCCGCGACTCCACCCGCGTGGATGTCGGTTATCACGGTTATTGGCGATTTCAGTTTCTTCGCGATTATTGTTATATTGTTGATTCCTCGACTAATATAATATTTTAAATCTGATCAATCCCTTTGAAACAAAAAGGTCGCATCAAAATTCGTTTAGTAAATTTTGAATTCTCACTTTTTATTAGTATTTTAAGTTGGCATAATTTTTTTTAATTGCAATTAAGAAGCAGTGTTAAATCCGTTCTAAAGAATTCGGAAAAAATTCATTCAGGAACCGAACCTGTAAAGTCATAAGCAAACAATACGCTTTCTGCCGTTATACCAAAGCAGTCAGGATAAATTTATTCTCGCCATTAACTTTTTACGCCAGATAACGAAGGATCTGCGTAAAGTGTAATAATATTTTGCACGATAAAGATGATTACGCCTGTCCTCATTTTTCTAATTCAACACAAGCGGCGACACTACCATTCCTCATAAGAATAGCTTCTCTGAAAGCGTAATTCGGATGCTTTCATATATAAAGGTGTGATTTAGTACCGGGCGCACTATTTATCACATCTCTGCCGGATAACCGCGAACTCCGAATGGACCAACTTGAGAACTTACCAACATAATTAAAATACATGCTACAGTGTTCCGTATAAATTATCATATGATTAATAACTTTTCATTTTAATGACGGAAAACTCTTTATAGGGTCGTAACTTCACGGGATTCTAATGGGTTTTGTTTTATGTCGCCCCGGAGAACACCGGACTTTATTGTCTACTCGAAATAAGTAATAATATAATCTGTGTCCCCTGCAAGACCTCAAGTATAAATCTACACAGAACATAACTATACGAGTTGGACAGAATTGTTCTCCAGTGATTTTGTTAATGGCACCGGTGTTAAATAAAGTAATGTTTCAGATGTCACTTTGAAAATTTTATTACAAGAGCGTCTGAAAATCCCGAAATAAATTGGAAATATCGAAAAATAAGTACAAACAGATTGTAATTCGTCGATATTTCTTTGTGAAACGTTGTGAAAGAAACGAATGGCACACTGTAAAGACTCACCTACAATTAAATTATATAAAAACAATGCTGTCTGTCCCGCGCCACGAACATTTCTCGTTAAATTGTCACGGTTCATAATCCCGGGTTAACGGGATTGATTGGCAATCTCTTTAAACGTGCAGAGCTATTGTTAGTAACAAATTGTTCCGCTCTTCGCGTGAAGATAATTGCTATATTTTTTTTGTTCCAGAACATTATATTAAGTTATATTAATAACATTTATTTTTCAATGTGAATGAGTTACGTAAGAAATTTGTATTTAAAGCTGGGTATAAAAGCAGCCATAATTTTATTCTCTCTACACATTCAAAATGTACATTCAGGTTATTTATTGTGTTAGCAAATATGCGTCGTTATGTACATGTCTCTGTTGACTTTAATTACGAGGGATTATTGCCCGTAATTGCAATTACCATAGTACTTTTGTTAAGCTTCACTTTAAATACTATATTTATTTTAAAAGCTCATTCATTAGTGCGTTTAAATGTTAAACTATTCATTATATTTAACTTGAAAAGGGGACTATTTAGCCTTCGCTTGGCATTTAGCTAGGGCAAGTGGCATAAGTTCGTGTTTATGTTTGAATACATTACTATCACGACGTCTTGAGTTTGGTTCCCGAAGTGGCAATACGGAGTTTGGAAACATGTTTTAATTAATAATGTGATCTGGAAGTTCATGTCTGACTGTTCCGTTTACTAAGGTTTAGGACAATGGGGAGTCTGTAACCGGTAACTAGGTAAACCAATGTATTTAAGCCTTCGCAGATTGTACAATGTACAAAAATTATATAGATATTTATAACTACTAAAAATGTCCTCCAAAGCTTCAATTTTAGAACACTTTTCGTCAGCTATGCCGCTATTTGCTAATGAATGACGCCAGGATACCACTACGCTATATGTATTTATCCAGCATACACACAATTTAATAAAATTATATATTGCGTCGCACTTATTATGCAAATCTGATATTACTGTAACTCCTTCTGTTTCAGTTCATTTTCATTTATCAAAGAGCTACGTTGAATATTTTATTTAACAAGAGCTTTTATTTTTTCTGTGACAAGAGGTTAAGGTTTTTCAAATTAAATCATAAGTCATAACTATTATGGCCTGCCCCGCTAATTTTGGGTTATAAATGTGTTTGTACCACTGGTTCTATATTCATAAATCACGTAATTCTTACCAAGTAACTGCAATATTCCATTAAGTTCCATTTATTTTTTAAGAAAAAACAAATACGCAAAATAAATAGATTGATAAATTCTATTCTATTTGTAGTCTCACAAAGCATTGCTATTGAAAATGTACGCCAATGTTTGCCAAATAACAATCGTACTTCGTTTTTTTAATCAGTTGAACAAATATTCGAAGCCGGTCCTAATATAATTCAAACACAAGAGATTGTTCAGGGAAAAAACTTTTACTTTGACTTTCAATTAATTTTGGGCTGCTTTGCTCTTTTTTTCCTAACCTAATTCTGTAGCGTCATCTTTACGAGATTTTTTATATTTGTATCAGATGGTTCTTATAGTCTGCCATGTTTTTAAACTAACTTTAAATTACTGTTCTAGCAGACTATTTATACTGTTGATTGATGGCACTTGGTGGAATTTGTTGTTACACATATTGAGAACTCACTTGTACTTTTCCACAGTATTTTTATTTTTTATTTTTTAATAGACCTGACCGGTTTCGCCTTACGGCATCCTCTATCTCTCTATTCTATTATATATATATATATATATATATATATATATATATATATATAGTCTATTAAAAAATAAAAAATAAAAATACTGTGGAAAAGTACAAGTGAGTTCTCAATATGTGTACTGTTCTAGCAATCTCGTTTATATCTTGGAATAAAATATAGTTTTTTGTGTAAATTGTAGGCCTGGGGTTATTTCTGATTTGTATTGCTTTTGGCATCATTCTCTGAACCTTGTCCCAACTCAGTTGGGGTCGACTTTCTAGTCCAACTGTGGTGCGGCTGTATTGATGTATTGCTTTTGGCATATTGATACTAAATGAAATTTTCCCTACAACTCGTATTAAAGTGATTTGCAACCCAAACACATACAAAGCCGTCGGTGGTGAAGATGTTGTTTCGCTGCGTCAAATTACAGATGATTGATACGCCTGGGCTGTGCAACCGCTGCCAACGCGCCCGCTGCTGTTATGGCCTCGTGATCACGTACTCTTATTGCAACACTCATTTGTGTGACATTTATGGTTGTATCTGATTTATTGTTGGCTGTTGTAGCATTTTTGCTTTTGCGAAAAGTAATTGCTATATTCATTTTACTTAAGAAAGCAACTTCTTTACTAGGTGAATTATAATGCGTCGCGAGACTTTCAAAAGATATAACTTATGAATTTAGACTTTTAACAAAGAGCTGTGAAGGAAGCTCGCGAAGTTAAACAAATGACGGGCTTATTTCATTTCCTTAGAAAGAAAAATGTATGATAACAATAATGTACAGTTTCATGTGAGAATCAAATCCACTGCTCTCAATACAGTGGTCATAATCATTGTATATATAAAGGTGATTGTATAAACCGTGATGCTATCTGTGTTGATTTGTGTTGTATTTTGCGATCATTTGAACAGACTAATTGCACATACGTTTGAACAGATCCACTGCTTGCTTTTCCTGAACTTTAAAGTACATACTCACAGTTTTCACACTCTATACCTATTATTAATAATCCTTTTCTTCGTCTGAAGTAGCTACATACTGTGATGATGCATAGCCACTAAAGTGACGATTAGAAGGGTTGAGTGGAGGTGTCATGCGGAAATGATTAAATTACGCGGAGAATTGGAGATGTACATGTACGAGTTTTATCATTCTCTGATTGTATTTCCAACATTATTGAGGTCGGCTTTATAGTCCTACTAAGATGCGGCAGAACTTCGATATTTTACCTGAAGCGACTGCCATCGGACCTCCACTGTAGATTTTTAAGTCTGTAGTTACGCTAGTCGGACTTTTGAGGGCTCCAACTACCCGTAACGACTGCCATAGATGTTTGTAAAGTAACCGCGACCAACAACGTGCTCTATGAGGCACGACCAGACCAGTGCAAAATGGCCATATACATGCATACAAATATTTGCACTGAGCAGAGATCGGATCGAACCAGCGCGCTACGAAACATGTATTTAGATACATGTATACAACGAAACTCAAGTATTCAGTCATTCCTATTAATCGCTTTTTAGCTGAAGTTACATATTGTCTAAGAAATGTGACTTAATATAAATATTCTTGGTATTTCATCAAAATCAGAAATCCATTTTATATTACTCCATATTTAAAGTATGCTCTACTTTGAAGTATTAACGCGAGAACTTAATTTAATAAATTTAATATTATAACCTTTGAAGCAGATCTTGCAAGACTTTTGTTTAGAGATTATTTCAGTAATGATTTATACAGCAACTCAAAGATTAGCTCACTTATTTGTGATACACAACATATTTTAATAGCAACGACGATAAGACATGAAACT
The DNA here is from genome assembly GCA_963691645.1 of Pelosia muscerda. Lineage (NCBI taxonomy): Eukaryota > Metazoa > Arthropoda > Insecta > Lepidoptera > Erebidae > Pelosia > Pelosia muscerda. The sequence goes on along the minus strand of OY829114.1, from coordinate 386,992 downwards.
TAGTCATAAAGTAATCTCACAATATGTTCCAAGTTAACTGCAGTTACCATCGGACCCCATTAAGTTCACGAATCCCATTAAATACAACTTGTACAGACATCGGGGTGTACGTATATATATATATATACATATACACAGCACCGCAGTATCCTTCAGTCGTTTAATTCAAACGCGTGGAACAAACAGTGTCTTCGTACACAGCGGTGGTTTATTTGCGCCAGCCGCGCGCGATATTGCGCCGACAGCCGCTTTATTCGCGCGATTCACGAATTTGTTGTCTCGCCGATTCATCGTGCGATATTGGACCACGGTTTATCGCGCACCCAAATTTACGTGCGCTGTTTACCCACACTGTTTTATATTTATCCGCTTTCATTTTCCCATCGATATTCTAATGGAATGTTTCTGGTATATTGATTGTAGTAAATTTAAGCGTCTCCTTCGTTTGCGCTTTTATGTACGTACGTTGTAAAAAGTTAAAGCCCAGTATTTTACTTTCTCCGCAAATGACGGAGAGTATTAAGTCTTCTAAGGAACGTTTAATTTTTTACGCCAATGCCTCTCACTGATTGCCTCAATGTACGCAATAAAATTTTGTGAAATAATTTGCCTGACAGTACATGAAATTCTTGGAAATGAGAAGAGAAGAATGTTTATGAAGCGGTATTACTACGCATTATGTAGAAGACGGAGGCCTTACGAGTGGTTTATTCGTACATAAAATGTGTTATTATTTACAAACATTAAACCGGCATAAAGAAAAAATATTAGAGTATATTGTGGACGGCGTGGAGCGGACATTTGGTTCGTATTCAAACACGCGTAGTACGGAGAATAGGATTAGATATGTACGACTGCCATTTATATAAGTTGTCGGATAAGAGGAATACTGTGTAGTGGCGGAGACAGCCCCCGCCTCTTTGCTCGGTATTTTTGGTACAACATTGGTCCATTTAAGTCTTTATCGCTTAAAATTTAGATGTGATAAATAAAATATACTTTTTCTCGTGCTTTAACACTTTTAATCACCTTTAAATTAGATGTATATATATCTTTCCTCACACTTCCCTTTGAGGTAGACAGAGGCAACGGTGTTTTCTTTTTATTTATTTATTAAAACGTAATGTACAGTCGACAAAAGAGATACGGTACCACTTTTTAAATGTGGTACGGTATATCTTTTTTGATTGTATCTATATATGTGCACAGGCGGACCTAATATCTCAGTAATTCTCTACCAGTCAACCTTATAGGCAGTGCAGAGAATAACAAAGTAGGTGAAATTATGAGAGGCAACGAGATGGACAAGATATAATCTGTAAATAAGTAAGTAAGTAAATGTTTTAATTTTACACACAATACATGACTAATTTTACTGTAGGTTATTTAACTTATCATTAAATATGGTTAATTTTGAATATAGAAAAGGTCATCTCAAAAACCATAGATTCGTTAAAAAACTTGCCTCATTCGATCATCTAGCACACTGGCTTCTATTTGATTTGAGACCGCTAGTGGTTCTAGTCTGGTCGAGTGTAAAATAACCACCGCCGCTAGTCCTTCAAACCTCGCAAATTAGGTGTGATTTTATATCCTAAAATGGTGGTTATTCCAGTCGAGAATTGTATAAGTATAACATAAATCGTGTAAGAAGATTCTTCCAGTAAGCCTGAACAACGTTTGTATGTATTTAATTTATGTTTGCAGCAACACAGGCTCATTAGCGAGGCGGCTTACAGAAACACATGTCTTGTGAGTGACGGCTCAAATTCTTGCGCATTTAAAGGCAATAATACCTTAAATATATAACTTCTTGCAGTACGATACAAACCTCATTAGTTCAAGTTTGTAACTTTAATTTTTTTGGCCATTATTAGTGGCTGCATATATGGGATGTTAGGGGAACGCTCTCGAAAAGGAAATAGGGAGATACTCCTGACGACTTTAATATTTGGGCTACTTACGTTTTTTATTGCAACATTTTTTTATATATATATCATGGTATATTAACTCTTTGATTGACTGAAATATGCTACTAAAAATTTAATTTAATAATTTAAAAATCAAGTTACCTACCAAAAAATACAAAAAAATACAAAAGTAGCCCAATTTTTCGGTAGCGTTCCCCTAACACCCTGCATGATTCTGTTTCTCTACTAATTTATGAGTCGTATGTGTATATTAGAGATATCAATAACACTTAGGTTATGTTCTATTAACGATATGATATATTAATGATATTAACACGAAAAAATTAAAACGAATTCTTGTCTATTTGACTAACCGGATTATGATACATTTTTTTTGTTAGAAAGAGCTTAGTCAGACATTAATCGGGAGATTGTGAACGTTCATAAAAATTTAAATTCAAAATTTCCCAATTTCCTTTGTTAATGAAAATAATTTGCTACAAAACCGTAGTTATCTTGTTAATTCTTTTAGTTCTATATTCTTGTCAGACAGTTTGATTTTGCTAATTCAACAGAGCTGGTTTGAAGCCCGAACTTTTTCATCGTTATGCAAATAATAATAACAATGTACCATTTCATTAATGAATTAATTAGTCTAATTGATTTTTATCTATTAATTCACAGAAATTCTATTCCAATTTTGTTGCAAAATTGACTATGTCCTGAACTGAATTTACATGGCAAAATTATAGGTAAAAGTAAAAAAAAAAATTCAATATAGGCTGAAGTAATGTAGTTCGCTAACAAATTAAAAGATACAATTCGAACTAACGACATTGGCCTCCTTGTAATGTTGAATACTTTGGGTGCTGTAAGTTGGCCGTAAACTTTCGCAAACGACCGTAGTCCCCCTGTCTGCAGTGATCTTGTGTTAAGTCTAGCGCAAGTTTGATTACCTACACTTGTAAAGAGTTCTATTTCAGCATGAAGTGGATTATAAAAGTGGTTTTGTTTCATACCTCGAATCTATGCAGATGCGTAGAGATGTTGCGTCCCTGGCAGTATATTAGCGTCTCTACCATGGTGAATGTTCTGATGAGCTCTCCCAATGATACAAATACAGCAAAAATTAACACGTTCGTAGTTTAGATGAACATTGGGCTAAACCACATGTCGAAGGACCTGTGGCCGTTGAAGAATTTAAGAGTTCTAAAGTGGAGTAAAGTACTAAAGTCATGAAGACATGATATGACATGATGCTCACGCCTACTTTCTATCATCGCACCATTTGCCACAAGCAGGGAATCATCCTCACACATTACGACCGAAAGTGGTGCGCACTATGCGGTCATCATTTCAGCCACAATACTAACATAGGCCTCCCCCATCGACCTCCAATCCGACCGGTTGGAGGCGGTCTGCATCCAATGGGTACCCGCTTTCCATCAGGTGGGCCGTGTGCTTGTCACCACAAAATGATGACGATATCTTACAAATCTATCATCATTATCTTGGCGCTATCTTAGCATTTATCCGAGGTGCGGTTTCCAATTTTTCCTACTCCCCTTAACACGATCTTGAGTGTGTTTTACAAATCTTTGACGTAATAAACATCTCGGCTGTGAATGACTGCACTAATAAATTTAGATTAACGCAAGTGATAAACTTTCCCCTAAGCCCAACCTTGAACGTAACGCGTCCAAAAATAACAATCCAAATAAACAGCACAGTAAACAAAGTCCTCGATAACCGGTTCCATAGATAATTCGGCGAAGGACAAAACCCTACATAGTCTCAAAATAGTGGGCCATTGATTTGGACCCTTGTGGACCTTAATAAACACTCGCTCCCTTCTAATTAAGCGCCCGATTGTAATTGAAGGGGTCCATTCTGTGATATTTGAACAACAATTCTTGAAAGGGATTAGGAGGCTTTGCGTGTAGGTCTTTTTGTCCGGAACCCTGTTTTGGATGGAGCTTGAGGTAAAGGTCAAATTTTCTGTTATTGGTCAGTAAGTCCCCGTAGTTCCCAGATCTGAACAATATAATTAAATAACGTTATTTGTTCGTGGTTTCGTTCTTATGTAGCTTGGAAGTTCAAACAGGATCAAGTATAGAAAAAGAATTGACATTTTAGTAAATCCTAAATTTAATCAAGTCCAGTGATAAATCTGCTCATTGTACAGTGGCCAGGTACAGTTTGAAACTAAAATTGTATGAAGTAGTACCACTATACAACTAGTCTTAAAAAATAACTTAATATAATTAAGTTTAGGATACTACTTACATGGGTTTACTTATTTTCTTATAAAGGAACAAGTCATCGATCTAGGTGCGGAAAAAGGAGTCCCAATACGATAAACGATAAGTCATCAATCTAGTTTATTTTATTAACGCTATGTCGTATATGTATATACTCTTGGTTATAATTTAACCTTAGGCTGTCAAAGAATTATAGATCTTAAAGTGTCCCGGAACTTTTAGAGCCCACTGTACTTATAATCGTTTACGTGTACTTATTACTATGACTATACCATAATTTCTTTATTGGTGTACAATAAATAATTGTCTATTATTATCCTTTCTCTATTATCTATTCATGATTTTAGGAAGACCATCTCTAAAAACTGCGGAGAAGTCATTATAATTTCGGTAACAATAAATATAATAATAATAACACCGAATAAATCAAGATATAATCCAACTAGTATACATAGTTACCTACATGTTTGGCAATTTCATATTCTAATGTTAGGTACACAAAATATTTGTATTATGTGCTTTAGTTTTGTTTTTTATTTTACCTATTAGGTGACACTTCAGCAAGACTTTCTTTAACCAGTAAAAGATAAATACATTTTGCACACTCGTTGCTCGTGTCAAATACATTTTGCTCCCCCGTATCAGAAGATTGATTTGCGTAACAAATATCGGCTGAAACAACGTATAAAGAAAGAACGCATTACTGCCGCCATCAAATTATATTACACGCAATGAGACGAAGCGAAGGCGGTAAACTGCAAAATTGGACAAAACATATAAAATGTTTTCTATACTGATCTGGGCTTAGGTTGACTTGTAAAAAAGTTGGAATTGCTAACAAACGTATCTGCAACTGACTGGTTTTATTGTAGTTCTACTGTCTCTTTACCTGCCTACTGTCTCAAACATTTCAAGAGTAATACGAGAAATAACAAGTTCGAGTTAGAATACTTACTGTTTATAAAAGTTTAAGTGGATAACTTATGTTGTCATGTGAGATATTACCCAGTACCACAATGTGTGGATTGATTCAGCCTAACCAGTGGAATAGTATCTTTTAACTTAATGCACACTGTCATAAGGTTCATAATTGTAATATTTATGTTTCAGTCATTGCTCAAGTAAGACTAACAGAGAGACGTAAATGCGGAAACTTGAAATAGCTTAATTGAGAACTGGAAGCTTTTATTTCTGAGTGTCTCCAGGTAGCTGGGTGTTACTGTTTTATTGCCAGTAGCATAAAAGTCTAAGTCCTTTGTTCTACGTAGACATCACTTACAAATGGAAGTAGTTCAGGGGGCCTAGCCGAAATGCATTCGTTCCGAATCTACATTCGTCATCGCTCTGAAAATGTACGGGAGTGACATTTGTTGTCGGAATCGGATCACATGACAAAGAATGAATGCATTTTGGCTAGGCCCCCTGAACTACTTTTGACTATTGTACTAATTCGAAACTTAGCATGTAGACAATCATGATATGCAGTATATTAACCAAGTTCACCTGTGTGATATATTATCACATGAATGAACAACTAGATGCCATTACTATAGCTCGCTAAGTACGCTCCCTTGGTACGTGGCCACTTGTATAAACTACTAGATATTGGTTGGTTTGTTACCTAGTCAAGTATTGCCCACTTGGTCTCCTAGATAGACAGTGGAACTTCAATGTCGTCTTAATGAGATCCACGATTTCTCATTTTCTTTGAGTTTCTTGAATTTATGTTTTAAAAACAGTGAATAAAAAAAATTTGGTCCAAAACGTACTCAAAATGAGGTCGTATGATGATTTTTGTCTGAGGGTTCAATCCAATTTGAGTCATACTATAACGTAGCCTATACAGGGTGTAACGGGAACACTACCGAAGCCGAAGACTCCTGGTAGTATTCATGGTACACAACACATTGGCACTAAAAAAAATTACGGCAACGCAATTTTTTCGGCTCACGGCAGTTTTTCTTGAAACCACAGTCTTAAAATACAAATATATCGTGAATGTAAAAGATTTTATATAATATCATGATAATTTCATTCAAAATATAAATCAAATTACAAAAATGTTTGATAATATTCGCCGTATAGATTAGTGCCCCTAAGAGAATTCAGATCTATTAAACCAACACATCACCCTACTTCTACAGAAACTTACGGACCACGAATAGTCGTCTCAGCCTCATCATCTTCCGTCTGAACAGAGAGCAAGATAAACAACAACTAGAATTAATTCAGTAGATAACGAAACGCCGCGGTTGACGAAAGGGACGTAAGATTTATAGCTGGTGGTTTTAGTGTTACGTTGTTCATGCAAGTGCGGCGCCGAGGCGGTGAGGCGGTGAGGTCGGACGTAAAAACGGATAGCACTGCTCTTAATTCATGAATCCATTAGTTTCAGTAAATAGTACAACTTGAATTATTCTCTTTCGTCTATCTGACAAAATACTATACAACATTTTTGAAATTAATTACAGCAACCTACTTAAAAGTATATGAAGTGAAGAGCGAATGAAGTACCGTCTAAATTAACCTCAACTGTTAGCGGACATGTCTACTACACTTGTGATGTGTTGACGTACTGGCCCTAGTTTTTTTCTTGGATCTGATTATGTTTGCTTCAGTAAACATCAAAATTAATCAAACTACAGAGGAAAAAGAGAGAGAAACAAATCAATAAATAGTTTCACAGCTATAATACAAGTAAGACAACAACATCATTATTAATCCACAAGCTAATATCAATATCCATAACCCTCCATTGTCGTTTGCACTAAAAACAAAACGGAAACAGCACAAAATTGAACCCAAACAAATGTTCACACTATAAAACCAAATTGTCGTCCATAAATAACCGAATCAGTAAACACAAACAAAATAACTTACTTGATTATACTCCAAAAGATATTAAGCGATAGAGATTAAAACAAAAGGGAGCGGTGCTATAGGTGTGAGGGGTGTAGCGGCGTGAGGGGCGAACCGGTGCGGGGGGTGAAACGATACGATGAAGTTCAGCATAGGGGCGAAGGGGTCATAAAAATGTGCTTCTACGGCCAGTCTAATCAATCGGTGAGGTTGTGCCTCACACGCCCCTATTGCTTATAATATTTATTGTCTATTCGTACGGGGTGTTAAAAGTTGGTAGATCTTATGGCATAATTTTTGTGCTTTGTGCAATTCTTTCACCATTGGAAAGCTACAATTACCCTAAATAATATAGGCTATATTGGGGATAGCCGATATCCACCAGTTAGTAATAGATAAATGGTAAAATTTTAAAGTCATTTCCAATAAAATTTTCTGAAATATTAGGTTTGCTTCAATGAAAATGGAAACTTTCCAGGGACAAGAGAATTTAATTTTAAAATAAACTCCGCAATATGCTAGACGAGTTTGTTCTGAATTAAGAACACACATGAGCTTGTAACAAGTGCGGGCAAACCCCAGGAGTCGTGTTTGCCAATAACTTATTATACTTAAGTTAGCAGGCGTGGAAGTTTGTCGCCTAAGCCGCGATTACTTAGTAAGTACACACTGGGTAAATGATATGCTCGGGTAAAGGCTTCTAATAATTGTAATGAAACGTCGGTGAGATTAAATGGTTGGTGTGAGTTATAGCAGTGTTTGGTTGCTTATGTAAGTTGCTCATTGTCGTGGCAATTGTTTATACCTACCGTTAGAAGTAACTTATGTTTTATTTTACTTTAATAAACCATTCCCTGGATCCATTTCTAGTCAGTCCGTTGATTTGTCGGAGTAAAAACATCCGATATTGTCATATATCGCGCGTCATAGGACGAGACTGTCACAATTTAGAAAATCAACGTTTTAGAAAAATGCAGAACAACATTAATATTTCGATAATGAACTTTCAACTTTTTTAGTTTGTTTTCGATATGAACTTCGTATATGTTCTCACTTTTACATTAACAAAATAATGCCATCTAGAATCTAAGATATATCTATATTTCAGAGAATGATTTTTCCTCGATAAGTATTTTGATTTAGAAAATCTGCATGAAATGCATAAAAGGTGAAAGCAGTTGATGATGCAAGACTTAAACCAAAATCGATACAGGTTCCAAGACAATTTAACTTATTGATTTACCAAAGATTTACAAAAGCAAAAACTTTTGTTAAAATGAAGTCACACTTTTCAACATCAAACCTTAATTTAGGTGATTATGAACCAGATTGAAGATTGCTAAGCACACCTACTAAAATTGCTACTAGTTTGTAGCAATTAAGAATTATAAGATTATGTCTACTATGAATTAAAGTTGACATATCCTGGCTGGATCAAAACCCCGAAATCAAATCGTCACAAAAATAATGATTTGTTTTAATGATAACTGCGCGACTAAAGAGTCAACTCACGGTATTAATATAAACCTTAACCGAAATAAGAAACGGAGGCAAGTAATAAAATAAAGTTTACAATTATTTGTAATGCGTATAAATTTTCTACTGGCCAAAATCCATTCGGTAGACCCTTCAAGTATTCCTTTTGTTAGGATTATTGAGTGGAAACCGAAAAGGGAAAATCGCACAGGACCTTACATGGTAGAACCACTGTAACTTTGTCTCCGGCACTACGGAATTATCTCACGACTGTGGAGGTTTAGAGAATTGACAATGTGTATTATGGGTCAGGTTAGTTTGGTGTGATTTTAGTATATGTAGGTAGAAATCAGTTCTGTTTAGCCGTGAGTCAAGTGTGGTCGACGGCGGCGGTCAGGCGCTTATGACATGGAGATGATTGTTCCTTCTTTGTTATAATACTTGTAAATAGACAACTATTTGGGCCAGTGAATATAATTGACAGACTACATGTAATCCAGTTCTATGAATAAAAGGGTCTGTGGCTTTGAAAATAGCTACAGTATTTTGTCTTGCTGTACTCTCAACAATGTAACCACAACCGTATACGCTTCATGAACGTGTATACACTGTTTAGACGAATTATTTTAGTTGAGGTATTAATTTATTTCTCAGTCATCAATCTTAAAATGTCGTTGTGTAACAAATCATTCTTTGAACCTTTTCCCAACTCAGTTAGGGTCGGCTTTCCAGTCTATTTCCAGACTCGTGATGCGGCTGAACTTCGATATTTTACGTGAAGCGACTCCCATCTGACCTCCACAACCAATGGTCCAATGACCAATGGCGATATTGAAGTTCCAAATTAGACTGGTTGGACTTTTGAGGGCTCCAACTACCCGTAACGACTGCCATAGATGTTTGTATGGCAACCGGGACTGACGGCTTAACGTGCTCTCAGAGGCACGACTCGTTATGTAACAAATTCAAATTAAAAATTAAAAAAAATATTTTCAATAGACCCTTAAACGGCACTTACAAAATGTCACAGTTTAAAATATATTAAAGTGAATATATTCATTCCAGCTTCATTCTATTCTAATACAGCAAATATTAGTCAGAAAATACTTCTTAACTATTCGTAAATAGGCTGAATATCCTAAAGAATGTGCGCCATCGATTATGAGGGTCCTAACGATATCCACGGTGTCCGGATCTGGCGAGACATTTATATATGTGTACGTACTTCGTATGTTACAGGGTCGGTCGTTCCATAACTTACTGTTAGTATTATTCAACTATCCGAAACTTAAGAAACCATGCATGTGAATAAAAATCGGTGACATTTTGGTGAAATACTTTTCACAACCGTAATTTAAAAAATACAGGATTATAAATAGTTCTATTTGTTAGTATCGGCACTTTACAGAATTAATAATTATAGAACCTACTGAACAACTGAACACCCGGAATTGACCTCTCACAACTCTGTTAAAAACTGAAATAAAAAATATTACTACTATCCTAATACCTTATGTATATTGCAATGGCCTTCCATAATACTAGGTTCATTCTGTGTTAGAGATGATATGTAATTTATTCTTGCTTAGCGTTTTCAAAGTACTTTGTTATACCAATTGGGTGGCAGACAAGCACACGGCCCACGGACGGATGGTAGGTCTCATACTCTTGCTGCCGATCCTATAGAAACTTTCTAGTGTTTTTGAAAATTTGGTCATGCGAAGAGAATGGGGGTAGGATTTAAAAAGCTCCTCGCCTCCAGCGCTTGAGACAAATAGTCTTGCCATAGACAGCACAAAAACTGTACAGGGAGCTCATCATAGTTATTATTACCCGCGGTATGCTGTGGGATCTGTGGAAAGATTAACAGTCGCTAACTACTCGTATCAGACTATGAACTATTTATACACACATAGTGCACAAGTTTAGTATGTAGTATCCACATAAAATAAAAAGGTACCACAAACGAAAAAGGTCAAGTAATTTATCTAGTTCATTATGGCCGCCTAATGCCTAGGATAATATACGAACAGTGTATGAATTGATGTGTTTCAGTATTGGGATTAATGGCGCGAATAACGAATAGATAGATTAAGAGATTAGTTATTGAACTATGTGCTAATACTGATTTGTTGGTAATGTGATAGTCAATTGTGTGTGTGATTCAGAAGGTACGCCCGCGAGATATACTAGGTAAACTTACTTGACGACCTCCGTAGTAGCAGTAGTGAACGCAACTGTTACGCAGGAGGTGTGGGTTCGATTCCCGCTCAATGCAAATACTTGTGTACATTAACATGAATATTTGCATTGGTCTGGGTGTTTCTAGGTATGTATAATATTTATGTATAATATTTCTATGTATGTATTTACAACAAAAAGTATATAAGTATGTTTATCCGCATTCTAGAACCCATAATACAAGCTAGTTAAACTATGCTTACCATGGGTCTAGGTGGCGTTGTATAGATTGTCCTTTTTTTTTAACGTGCGCAAAATCCCCACGGATACCACCTCCACCAAAACCGGTGGAGGTGATTATATCGGACTCGAACCGACCAAACCGCCGCCGTCCATGGGTCCTTGATAGCCAGAGGTGAGATTATACAAGACATATCTCTCGCACCCCGGCAGACCCGGGGACATCTCTGTTGAGATGACCCTCTTCCCCCCATTGTAGGGACCATGGGCCCTCCTTTTTTCTGCTGAGTCAGAAAATGAAGCGTACGGGCATGCCCAGCGCGGATTCAATGTTATTAATAAATGGCTTCAATTTAACTTACTAACATTAAATGCAGAAAAAACTAATTATGTTGCTTTCTCGATGCGCAAAAGACAGACTACTCCCCGGACGGACCCGTTACTTTATGCTCACCATTGTAAAGACCCTAATGACACAGCCAGCAAGTGTACCTGCCCGGATATAGCTAGAACAGACAAAATAAAATATCTGGGGATTATAATAGACGAAACCCTGTCTTTTGCTCAACATAGCGAAGTACTAATTAAAAGACTACGCAAACTCATATTTGTATTTAAGAAAATTAGATACATTGCTGATTTAAAACTAATTAAACAGGTATACTATGCCCTTTGTCAATCAATATTAACATACTGCATAACGTCATGGGGAGGAGGGGGTAAATCCTTGTTACTTCCCATCGAGAGAGCACAGAGAGCGATCCTAAAGGTAGCAACTTCCCGCCCTTTTTTATATCCCACGGACCTCCTATATAAATCATGTGAACTACTAACAGTCCGCCAGCTTTTCATAATGAGCACAGTACTAAAACAGCACGCAGCACTCCCCTACAGCACTGAAATTGTGAATAAAAGACGGAAAGATATTGCATGCACACAGCGAATTGCGATAAAGCACGAATATACAGCCAAATTCTTTATGTTTCTGGGACCACTACTGTATAATAGAGTAAATGCTATAACAGACATATATCCTCTGAACTACAACCAGTGTAAGAATGTCCTAAAGAATTTACTACAAAAACTGACACACGATGAGACAGAGAAGTTGATAACGGTGGTAAAATGAAATGAATATTTTTAAGTAGTTTATTTAGTAACTAAGATATTTATAATCCACCTTGCAAATTGCTTTTATTGTTACCTATGAATTATTTAATTGTTTATTTAAAATGTAAAAATTGCAACACAAGCCTGAAAAACAGGATTACCTAGTTCAGGCACAGGCTATGTAGCACAGCTAAATAACTATAGATAACGTAAGATTGTTTTTACAAATGTAGAGCTCATTTACAATATATATGTATTAATACATAATATATATAAGATAGTAGGCGCTAAGTACAAAAAATAGCAATAGATAGATTAAGAAATTATGTAACAAATACCATTGATTTAATGAAAATAAATTATTATTATTATTATTATTATATTATTACATGGTGTCCCCGTCTAGCCCCTGGAGGGTAGATTGTCCTACAATATTTATTTAATTTATTATTTACTTGTGAACATTGCTAGCGCCTGACGGTGTAACGGTGTAGGTTCTGTGCTTGAAATGTCAACAGTTACTGGTGAAGTTATCTATGCTTAACCCCTTTTGGAATAGTTTCGTTCATATTTTGTGATTGTGACCGACAATATGTAGTATGTTGATGAAAAGATTGATCAAATAGTAATTGGATTTGTATTTACCGAATTGAAACTTTTCCTAACTCAAATAAACTTATTAACTACTAGTCTATGCCCGCGGCTCCGCCCGCGTGGCTGTCGGTTATCATGACCTAAGCGCCATCTGTGCAACTTAAATATATATTACTAATCATAACTCTGGTTCTACTTAACCGATTGCAAGCAAACAAACGTAAGATTTCAAGTTGGACCAAACTCCTTCAAAGTTAAAAAACCGCATCGAAATCCGCTCAGTAGTTTTTGCGTCCATCGCGGACAAACATAAACTTTTTACAATTATATAAAGTATAGATACTAGCAGTATCGACGTTTTATAAAATATAGTGCAATTTTAGGTGTTTTTTTGTTCAACACGACGCGGCACACTTTTCTGATAGTGCTTACTGTGCCTTTGTATGTGTGCATCAGCAGTTGGCGTCGCGGGCTGCCGACCTTGTATATCTATGCAGTATAAGACTACCAGTTATGTTTAGTTTCGGTCTAGACTAGATATTTAAAATAATAACAAATATAATATAACACTACGCCCAAGTTCTTTCGATATTTAATAGATACTTATTTTTAATGATATCGTCTATATTGGCAGTTAATAGTGAATATTGTTGAAAGATGTTTTCTAAAATAACACCGAAATACCTCAAAATAACAATATTCAACACGAATAAATCATTTATCGTGTTTTTATGTAAATTAAATTGAAGTTTTATTCAAAAATGTGTGTGTTACATTTAAAATAATTTATGTTAATGATTACAAAAATATTGTAGGTAACCTACTCCGCGACGCAGGAGGTGTGGTTTCGATACCCGCTCATACAAATATTTGTGTGTATGAATATGAATATCTGCATTGGTCTGGGTGTTTCTATGTATAATATGTATGTATTTACACAATAAAAGAATCTAAGTATGTTTATCCGCATCCTAAAACCCATAACAGAAGCCAGTTAAACTATGCTTAGCATGGGTCTAGGTGGCGTTGTGTAGGTTGTCCTAGAATATTAATTAATTATTTATTAGTATTATTATGCATGCATACGAATATTTACAATGAATGGGATCGAACCTGTACCTCCTGCGTAGCAATTGCGTTTACTACCGCCACGCTACAGAGAACGGAAATTTATCGTCCTCATTATCGATATCTAAAAAGTTATTATGTGAAACGTTTTTTTTTCGTTGCGTTTTATTTTGCAACTCTGTAAGTAAAACATTTTTTCCTGTACAAAAATTATGTCATGCTATTTTAAGAGCCTTCAAAACCAATAACGGGTAAGAAACAAACCCGTTGTGTTGGTACCGGCTTTAGCTTTTCCTTTACCTCTCCCTAAGGTAAGTTCTGGTAATGACAATGACATTTTATCAACATATAAACAGTACCCAAAGAAATCCCCTGCCACCAGTAACTATTATTTATTGAATATCCGCACAACACAGATGCAAAATCACGTACTCACACACACATACACACACACACGCAAGGGACAGAACAGGGTCTAATAACGCGTGTAATAGACCCGCCCTCATCGAGCACACACTCCACTGAGCTATGTCGCACGTAAGTACAACGATGCGGTATTTTTGTTTAACCCAGGAAGACAGTATATATGAATTTATTTAGACAATATTGGAAATTGAAAGCGTGATACTGGAAGGTTTGACATTAGTGTCACACAAAACTTGTACAATACAGAATTGCAAGTTATTGTTCTCGTAACTTAAGTGTTTGTAATATACATACATCATACATACATATGCGTGAGTCCGTAATCGCCGAAGGGGTAGGCAGAGGTGTATCAAACACCCACATTTCGCCAACTATGATTTTCGGTCCCACGTAAGCGGAGGCGAGCCTACTGCCGCCAAACGCCACTTAGTAAAAAAATGGGTATGCCGAAAATAAATTCCTAACTGAAAAATGTTGCATATAAATGAATTTAGAAAAAACACATTTTTTGACCCGATTCTTTGCTATGCAGTGTTCTGATCACCTAACAGGACACCTTGGTTAATTCCCGGATTGAGCTAAACCAAATAATAGCATATCGTGCCTATAAAAACCTTGTGTTGTGTGTCCGGCGGTGAGTAGGGTAGCCAGTGCTCACTGAAGAAGTTTTGTTTTATCAGTGGGAAGACCGAGAAACGTAAATATGCATTGTAAATTATTGTAATTTTGGTTGTGTATTCTGAATGTACAGTCAACAAATAATGATATAATTATGTAGTCATTTAAAGTGTTAATGGTAGGTATGCCTATCGGCATGGATTTTGGACCTAAATTGCAAGAGAAGCAATACCCTAGGGTGCGTGGATTGCTTTGATATAATCTGTTATGACTAGATTTGAGCTCACTCATCCACGTTGCACCCTGTGTTATCCTCAAAAGACAGCCCAAAAACGCATAATGTAAATTTTGGGTCAACAATTGGTGCCTATGCCTATATATCGATACTTATATCCTTTGTTAACCGTACACGCGCAGCATTAGTCATTATCATGATAGAAGGAAACCAGCTCCAACATTATTTATAATATAAAACGGCTCTTCTATTTTTATTGTGCAAACTATCGTCCGAACACAAAGTGCTTACACAATAGTTAGCGAAACAAAAACTCCTCGAACAACTCGAGTGCCATCTAAATACCTGCTAGAAGTACTAGGGCACTGCAGACAGCAAATAGTAGGTACTACATCCTTCACTCTATACTCAATTACTTAAGCAAACAAAACTTGGCTGTTCCTAAAATAAGAAAAGGGTTAGCTAGCAACCTACTTTCTGGGGATCGTTGATTGAATAATAATAATGACTGCAGCTTACGGTTACTATCTACACTAATATTATAAAGAACAAAGATTTGTTTTTTGGGTTTGTTTGTAACGAATAGGCTTCCATAACTGCTGGACTGATTTCAATGATTCTTTCACATATAAATAGTTACTATATTTAGGAATAATATAGGCTATTATCATCACGCTACCATCCAAGGAAGTGGAGCAATAATCATAAATGTCAATAGATCCGGTCGATTACTATAAATGTCCTCTAGTTGTCATGATAGCTAAGGGAAATAGTATAGGGAGTCAAGTAGAGAATCGAGTAGAGTCGTAAAATAATCGACAACCACGCGGGCAACAGCTAGTCATTTACATAACATAACATAAACTCACGGATATATCCCCGAAGGGGTAGGCAGACCTCTGTTTATGTTTAGATCCCAATGTAATAGGTGGCGAGCCTATTGCCATTGACCGGGCAATAATAAACCTGCGATAAATACACACATAACTTCGATAAACATCGAAAAGTCATTGGCGTGTGCCATGGTAAACCTGGTATCGAACCCGAGACCTCGTCTCAGCAGTCCATTGCCCATACCACTAGACTAACGTGGTTTCATATATTGTTATAAAACATTACTGCAATCAAATTTAAGTCTATTCCCGGCAGTAGCTTACAGAGTGCTACGCTCAATTTATTCAAACCAAAACCGGTACTAACTAAATAATAGAACAGAACAGGGGCGTTCGAAGAGTGACCAGTCGCCGGCAAGAGGCGTGGTAAGCCGAGATGATCCCTCCGTGTCGGGCCTAGCGCCTGGGCCTGGTCCGCAGTGACTGAATTATATACAACACTTACGGATTCGGTTTCGGTAATGGACTTGTTACGTTACTCGCGGATGTGGAATGAACTGGATTTGAAGTATTTAGGGAAATATTTAGTGTACTGTTTTAACTGCGAATTAATTTCGTTCCGTTAGTGAAATTTTCAAATTCACTTTTTGCATTATTAATACGAGTATGCTATAGTGTTCTCCTTGTCGGAAAATAATACTCACCGTTCGTTTGTAAAAAAAAGATAATATGAATGAGAGATGTGAGATGATGAGAGAAGGAAAACTGAAAATAAACTAACCCGCCCGGCCAGGTGTGTAAACAGTACGCCAAAGCCTAGAGGCGTAGGCCTCTCGATCGATTAGGCTATCGCAAGCAGGCAAATCGATTTATATATAACATACTAGCTGTTGCCCGCGGCTCCGCCCGCGTGGATGTCGATTATCGCGTTGTACTGACTGACTCTACTCGATTCACTACTTGCCTCTCTATACTACTTTTCCTTGCTGTCATGACAACGGAAATTGTTAGCGATATTAGCGCCAATGTATAGAAATTTACCGGATCAATTGAGATTTATGATTATTACTCCGCTCCCTTGTATGGTAGCGTGATGATATATAGCCTATGTTACTCCTAGATATTGTAGCCTTTTAGAGGTGAAAGAATTGTTTAAATCGGCCCAGTACTTTTTGAGCCTATTCATTACAAACATACAAACATACAAAAATAGGTACAAATCTTTCCTCTTTATAATATTAGTATAGATTTGATTGGTTCTATCGCGCATTCATGTTCGCGTGTAATCAGTAATCATTGGGCAGTAAATCAGTAATCGAACACATAGTTAGCGAAATGCAAGGCTGGTCTCTGCCCATCTAATCGTGTGAGTTTAAAAATATTAATAAAAGAGAGATGAAAAGCTAGATCTGATTCAATACAGTGATGCATCGAATATTGTAACGAAATATTTTTGCTCGCAGTTATTTGTTTCATTGGAAATTTTTATGTTATGGCACACGTTTTGATAGTTTGGTGACTGCGCCACTGTACAAAATATAACAACTCTCATTAGAATTTTTCTCAGCAAAACATACAAACGCATGGAATAATAAATAATTAATGATTAATCTCAACGAAATGCAAGAAAATCGAATGGCTAACTGAACCCTACAAAGCAAGTAAAAAGTGAAATCGTAATCGAAAAAAAATTTTGAAACATCGAGTGGAATTATCCTACTTATTCTTAAAATTTCCGCCAAGAAAGTTTTTACTTAGCAATCGAACTAAGAGGGTCTCGGTCTAGCCAAAATGCATTCGTTCCAAATCTACATTCGTCATCGCTCGGAAAATGTATGGGAGTGACATTAGTTATCGAAATGTCATGTGATCCGATTCCGACATCAAATGTCACTCCCATACATTTTCCGAGCGATGACGGATGCAGATTCGGAACGAATGCATTTTAGCTAGGTCCCCAGGTCTCACGCTTAGCAATGACACTCTTTACCGTAATCTCAATCGATCTTGATCAATATTTTCTGACCGAATGAGACCTATTGATACAATAATCCCAATAATTTCACGAACGTTCTGTAATGTTCTGCGTCGTGTTTATTTCCGAGTCTATTAATATTCAAACGAAGTACTTCAGTTTGGATTTTTTTCCAATCCAATGTGCGTTCATAAATATTGATTGCTTTGTGTACGGCATGCACAAGTATTGCTGAAATTCGTTGGACGTGTCTGCTCGGAATGTCAGCTATATAGTTTGCAAAAAATGCAAACATTAGTTGAATTTAAAACTATAGTTAAATTATTACTATATGTAGAGATGTTTTACATTCCATTTCAGGGGATACATAGGTACATGTTTCATTCATTCATTTTTCAGCTATGGGGACGTCCACTGTTGAACATAGGTCCCCCCATCGACCTCCAATTCGATCGGTTGAAGGCGATCTGTCGCAGGGAGCCGTCGTGTACCGGTAGTCTCATACATATACTAATTCCGCCTAATTACCCCGTGGTAGGCAGAGGTGAATTAACACCCACATTTCAACAACCATTGTATTCAGTTCCATGTACCTAATAGGGGTTGAGTCCATCCGGATCATTAGATAATATTTTAGGAATTTGACAGTTTTGGATTAAAACATAATGTTGTGTTTCGGTGAATCTTTTCAAATTTTATATCTCTACAGAATGTTAAAAAAAAGATGGTCACGGGTTCAAGTTCCATCTGGGCAATAACTTTTTCCAATCTAAATAAAAATGGTAATGAGTACAAATTCAGCGCCATCACTCGGCGAGTAGCGGTACGAGCCCGAGACCCAGTCACGTCGTCTACGTACGAGACTCGCATTAAACCGAATATAGCCCGGGCGTAAATAAAACAACCTCGCTTATGAACCCGGATCGAATAAATATGGATAAGACTAATAATGACGCAAAGTGGCTGCTGTGACTATGAGTGAAAGTGTATTGCGGATTAAACTAATGTGGAATGGATGTTACAATAATGTGGGAAAATGTTCTCTTAGTGGGCGATGTGAAAACTTTTCTTGAACACTTAAATAATAGGTACATGATGTTTTTCTTTCTTAGTTGTTTATTCATTGTGGTATCTTACTTATTTGGTGTAATGGTAATTTGATTGTGAGATTATTTTTATGGTACATTAATTTCTTACAGGCTTTAATACCCTGTACCGCTCATTACTATTATTTTGTGACCTAAATGTACAATAGTATGATAATTTCGTACTAGTTCCAACTAAGTAGATCAACTCGCATAATACGGATATGACAGCACAATAGAAATGTTAAAAGAACAAAAACTTTTCTTTGAAAGTTAGTTTTGTTTTTATAGAACAAACAGTATTATGACTGACCTTTTGTATTAAATTCAGAAATATATAGTTAATGAAATGGGTAAACATTAATTACGTATTATTTACAATAGTAATTCGCTCGAACATTTCGTCCTCCGGTCCGAGAAGCAAATAAGATTAAATTTATTTATGAAACGATTTCACATAATAGGATTGTTCCAAAGGACTATATTCACGGGCCCAATTTGTATTATGCCTTGTGCCAAATTCTTGTGTACACTGAGTCGTTTGCGTAAATTGAAATATTAGTTACTATGTAGTTAGAAGTAGCCTGATTAAATATGTATTTAGGTATTATAATTAATACTATGTTTTATGTTGATGTGTCTTTAGTAAGTGACCAAAGCAGTTTTATTATAGACCTTTGTAGCTACTCTAGTCTACAATTTGAGGTTCTTAAAGAAGGGCATTAGAAGGTTTGCACACGGTCGGCAGCACGAGTGTGACGTCTCTGGTGTTACAAATGTCCTAAGTTACGGTAACCACTTTCCATCAGGTGGGCCGTGTGTTGGTCTGCCACCTAAATGGTATAAAAATCATTATGTTATCTTTTAGTAAATGAGTAGGTCGGCTGCTCAGAATATCCCCACTGGAATGTTACTGTTCGTGGATGCAAATTCCATTCTAAATGCTGACTTTTGCTGATTCTGATTTATCTTATTAATTGACAGATTGGTAGACTTGACTGATCTTAGGATGCTTTGATACTCGGCAGTGAGTTAGATCACCAAAAACTCGCAGATGACATCTACGAGTAAATCAAGTGAATCAGTCAGTGTAAAGGTAAACCTTTGAGAATGGCGTAAGGCGAAAGCGGTTAGGTACATCAATAAATTAAGTGGAGAAGTACAAGTGTATTATCAATTATGTATAACAGTGACTTATGTTCGCCACTTCGGTAATCCTTATTCGAGAGACCTTAATCAATTCTATCATTACAAAAAGGTCTACTTTATGGCTTTGTGACATTTTAGGTAGTAATCTTTGGGTCTACTGAACCGATCTTGCCAAAATTTGTCCAAACCGTAGACAAATTTTTGAGAGTATCACAGGCAAAATAGGATCGGGAGACCATGCGGGTGGAGCCGCAAGAAACAACTAGTGTATTATTTTACGTGTGTCGGCTTATAAGAGTTCTCTTATCGAACATTATTTTTCTTTTACCGGCAACCGGATAATATCACAGGTATTATTCTCACGCGTGAAAGTGACCAACCCGAGCTATTTAAGTAACAAAACTGCAACAGATCCCAGGTTTGGTTCACTTTTCACACATTAATATGCATGACATTAACGCGATATGTGACCTCATACCCTTTGTGTAAGGCCTGTATGGCGGGCACTGCCGGACCTCTAGACAATCAAGAATAAATCAAAGTATAGATAAGTAACTCACTTTGTTAGGGATCACTATAGAAATAGTAAAGAATAATGTTTATGAAAAGACATACGTATTTTAATAGATTTCGTAGGTATAATATCGATGTTGCGAAAGATACAGCAATAAAATATATCTTTTGTCTATCTATCTATACTTTATATAATTGTTAAAAGTTTATATTTGTCCGTGATGGACGCAAAAAGTACTGAACGGATATCGATGTGGTTTTTTTTGTTTGAAGGGATTTGATCCAACTTAAAATCGTAAGTTTGTTTGATTGCAATCGGTTAAGTAGAACCAGAGTTATGATTAGTAATATAGAATTTAAGTTGTACAGATGGCGCTTGGGCCGCAAGAACCGACAGCGGTCGGAAGCGTAGCCGCGGTCAAAGACAAGTATTTTATAAAAATTATGCCTGCCATTTCGTTGGAAAATGTTATAAATCAATGTTTTATAGAACCTACAATAGAAAAAAAACAGATCTTCGTAATTGAAAACTAAATATAATTACAATGTTATACATACTGTTTGTCCTGATGTCAGTCTCGATAATCTGTCTTGTGCTTACCCTGCAAAAAAGAAAAATATTGTAAATAGGTAACCATGATTCAAACATTTACTCTAATGATAGTTATAATGTCAACGTATTTCAATCTAAAATTCTAATAAATCGAAACGTACAATCCTACTTTTTCTAGTACAATTTTGTTTTAGAATCTTATTAGACTTTTCTTATGAGTGCCTCCGAAAACACAATCCAAGTTGCCATTTGGATTGTGTTTTTGGAGGCGCTCACTACACAATTTAGGAGTGGACAGAAGAAGACGATTAGGCATTTGGTAATGCATAAACTACCCCATACGCTTCAAGGAAATCAAATCATTGTGCTCTTTATGAGCCTTTCAACACAATAAATTGTGAAGATAAATTTGTTCGAATTTTATTTTTTTAAGGTGAGAAGAATTTGATTAGGACATCCTCAGTCAGAAGTCTCCAACTACAAGCAAGGAATCTTTGTAAACATAACCAAGTTACTATAAGTATGAGCAAGCACACAGCTATATCTCACAACATTTCACGACGCAACCCAAGTCTTGGGTTTATTACAAACAGTACCATGAATGAATAGACTATAAACATCTGCTCAACTGCCACCACAAGCGAATCGCCTACAAACAACTTATAAATTCTTTTCCCCTCAGGCATTTACAGTAACAAAGTACTTCCAGATTAACAAGTACCAACAGTCAGTGAACACATTACGCCAAATAACTTGTGGAGTTAGATAGAACTAAATAACAGTACTTATCAAGTAAATAAAGTAGGTGTTATCTTACAATGGAGCGTTTCGGTCGTTAGTGATATAGGTGCGGCCCGTGCTGAAAATGTGGACGCGATAAGCTTATGGTGAGGGCAGAGTGGTGAGCGGAGCGGGTAACACAAGGGAGAAAAGTCTCTGATTGTTCTATACACTTTCAACACGAGTCACGACTTATCATCCTTTGGTTATTCCCAATCGCATCCAAAGCTGCCCCTTGGAGTCTCACTGCGTCGTGGCTGAACTTCGATATTTTCCGTGATCTTGCCTTCACATCTTATATCATAACCAATATCGAAGTATTACCCATATTTCCCATATACCTAACCCATATTCATGCATAGAAATATGCGCGAAATAGAAAAATACGCGGTAGCCTAGTGGTATGGGTAATGGACTGCTGAGACGAGGTCTCGGGTTCGATCCCAGGTTTTACCATGGCACACACCAATGACTCGATGCTTTTCGAAGTTATGTGTGTATTTATCGCAGGTTTATAAGTGCCCGGTTAATGGCAATAGGCTCGCCACCTATTACATTGGGACCTAAAACATAAACTGGCGAAATGTGGGTGCTAACACCTCTGCCTACCCCTTCGGGGATATAGGCGTGATATTATAAAAAAAAAAATATTTACACTGGGCGAGAATTGAATCGCGAATTCTGGGTAATAGTTACATACACACATTCAATACGAATACCTACACAATATATACTATAATATTGAAATAGATGAAAAATAACTTTAAACGCTTTTCCTTCGAGGAATGTTGATGACACTACGTATCGCTGTAAATACAATACAAAGTTTGTAGTATTTTTTTATATTGATAGGTTTTCTCCTACCCAAAGGCTCAAACCAATTATATACGCTTATTTTTGACGTTTCGTAGGCGTAAGACCCTTAAAAGAGGGTGCCTACAGTTAGCAACCCAGCACTTTTTTGAGAATCGAGACCTCTGTGATCGTGACTGCTACGCAGGAGTCTTGGGTTCGATTCCCGCTCAGTTTAAATATTAGTGTTATGCACACAAATATTTAAACTGAGCTATGAATATTTCCATTGGTTTCCGTGTTTCTTGTATATATATTTGCAATGGTGACCCTCTTTCATGAGACATTGCCTTCAGCTTAACATCAGGCGAGGTGAAGTCAAATTGACGTGCCATAAATAAATATATTATGTAGGTATTTACAAACAAAAATTAATCCAAGTATGTTTATCCGCATTTTAGGACTCATAACACAAACTAGTTACGCTATGCTCACCATGGGTCTAGGTGGCGTGGTGTAGATTGTCCTAACATATTTATTCATTTATCGAAAACTTATAGAAATGCCATAGTCAGTACGTGTTCATAACTAATAAATTGAACAGTGATTAAATATCAAATAAAGTATACGGATAAACTATAATCGCTAGTCTTGTGAACGTGTCCACACCCAGCGTGAATTTTCAGTTCAAAATCTAAAACGGAGTGGAGCAATTAGGATAGTTTGCGACCGTTCTATTGCCAAATGATCTGTGAGTTCTGACTTTGCCGATAATGGCGGCAGTCACGGTTTGCTTCGCCTTTCATTATCAAACCTGTACACATGGGAATATAACATATTATAACTGCACGGTACACAAAGCAAAAATGATAGCCTAACCATCTAATACAATCTATTTATGATTTGAGTCAAGTGGAAGAAGCACCCGTATGTTTTACATATGTGTGAGAACAGTCAATATCAATAACAATAACTCATTTCTTTGAAGTCACATATGTGTGCGTTTTTGTGTTTATGTGTGCCAGTGAATTGTGAACGATTGAATATGTGTTAGTGAGTGATTTGCCTGCCATCGAATGAGAAGGTAAATTTCACCAATACAGCACAGGCTCACGTAGTTGAGTGGTATTATAGGCGTAATGGCAATGCGAAGGTTGCGAGTTCGAACCTCAGCTATATTGATATAGGCGGTCTGATTAATTAATAGTTTTATTTTAGTTCTTTATTTTGTTTGTGATATTAAAGAACCATACAGTCGACTTTTATACTAAGTGTTCCGTAATCTCAAAAATAATAATAATATGGAAAATAAAACAACATCATTTATTTATTTATTTATTTAGTTATTTATTTATTTAGTAGAACTAAGAATAGTCATATACTATTGTGCGGGATAATTGAAATCCAAGCGGGCGTAGCCGAGTGCAATACGTTTAGGTTTATACATTAAACATTCTTTATATAATGAATAGGTTATTCAATATTATCCTTCTGGATGTTTAAATCAGACAAGTATGGACGCAGGTAAACTAATTAACTTTCAGTAACTAAAGTGTAGTGAATCACCATGTTAACGTTTAGAAATTATACTATATGCAAATATAATAACTTCTCATTTCGTTAACAATAACATCACTCACTTATTTACAGTTCAATTTCTTTATTTGTCAAAATGATGCCACATAATTACCTACATCTTTTAGTTCCTAGGCACTAGTGCGAAGAAATGGCGCAACATATTCCAACTTTTATTATAAATAGTAATAATAGTCATTTATTTGCTTAAATTTGCCTATATATTAGATAGTAAGTATATAGGTATTATAAGTATATAGTATATAATAGGTATATAGGTATAGTATAAGTATATAGGTTTTAATTATTCCAAGTTATCTATACCGGAGTATATTTACCTAAGTATAATTGAAACCACTAAAATACAGACTTACAATGTAATTAAACAGAGATAATAATAATAAGAGGACATCCAACTCCAGTACCCTAAAGTAATATGACCACTAGACCTGCACGGTAGAATATTTTTTGGCAATATCGCTCACCTGCTTTTCTCCATAAAATTTTGCGTCTATCCTTGTCTGATTTAAAACATTTTTCGTCACTAAATATTACTATATTGTTGCACCAGTCAAAATTTAAATAGTCCCTGACAAAACTTAACCTACTTCGACGATGAAGATCCGACATCAAAATTTTTCTTGCCGGTCTGCGACATTTGATCCCAGCCGCCCGAAGATGGTTCCTTACGGTTTGCAATGTAACATGGTGTTTGGTGGTCATAACACGGGTGGACATAAAGGGGTTTTCTACCTATATGTTTTTCCACCACCTCTTTATGCAAAGAACACGCATCGGTGTAGGCAAAGGCTTTGGGGCCAGGCTGAAGACGGTCTATGGTGCCTGAATCGCCAATCGGCGCACCAACTGCTGCACAGCTTCCCTCTGTAATGAAAATAAAGTAATAAGATTCCTTGTTAAAATTCTGTAAAATTTATCTACTTATATATTTTTGTTCATTATTAATATTGGAAGAAATAATAGATTATCCAGGATTATAAAATCAAATAACTTTCATAATAATAAATTGCAGAAAATACTACTTACCGATATGTTCAATTTTCGAGATATTTCATGTATTGAAATATTTTACTCATGCAAAGTAATAATATGCGCTCTCATAATAGTTGTAAGTTGTTGATTCATTTTTATAAATTAAAAAGTTGTTATTAACCGTGTGGAAAGCACAACGAATCCAATTGTTGACAGATAAAATTAAAATTATCATGTTATTTTAATCATGAGAATGAGGGTAGCATAAATTCCAATACATACGAGAAACATTCATGCAATCATGTGTGTGCAACAATACTCGCTCAGTAATAATAAAAATACTACTGATTTAAGTTGCTATAAAATTATAACTAAAATATCAAGATACTTTTGTGATGTTACCTAAACATTCCCTTAATAGGTAAATAATTAACATAAAGATATACAAATATTAAAAGTTCAAAAAGTAAAATTCGACTGGGAATCGAACTCAAAACCTTACGATGTTTAAACTTTTCAAAAGCGTATCTGTAAACCCCGGGGTCACAAAGGCTTACTAACATAATATCAAAAATCACGTTCATATAGTAGTAATAAGAATTTTATGAGTACTATTATTGAAGACAATGTAAACTGATGATTGAAGATAAATAAATACGAATGGTTTTGAATCAATTGTAATTTGCAAGTGTGTAGGTGTGTGTGAGTGAGGAAACGAGTTATTGTTACACACACATACATTTCGAACACTGGTGACCTTTTCTGCTTGCCAAAATCAATATAAAGATCTGTATAATACTTATATCACTAGACAGGCTATCGTTGTTGTCTTGTGTACGTTTTAGATACGGCTTCCATTACTTTACTTTTTGCGCTTGATGGTCAATCATTACAATGTTTACTTTTAGAAAAAATGCATACTATATAATATTTGGGACACTATCAGTAGTTAAAATTAGTAATACATTTTATGTCAATGAAAAAAATACATTTCACTTTTATATTTTATATTGCAGTATATTTTTCACATGTAACTATGATTTCTTTCATATATTTACATCATAACTTATTACTTTTAATTAACTTGTAAGTAAAAATAAAGTACAAAGGCGGACTTAATGTATTGTCATAGGATTAAACTAAAAATCAAGTAACAATTCAATTCTAATATTTCAATATTTAATCCACATTAACATTTGAAGGGCAGACGATATCATTGTGAGAAAAGGAAAGTATAAATAAAATCTTGTACCAATCTGGCCAACGCAGAAACAGTAGTCCTTCCGAAATTGGTAGAGGCCTATGTCCAGCAGTGGACTGCGATAGCTGAATTGATTGAATTATTTATGTTTAGTCTGATTATCGTTCATGACGCTTTTCATACTTCGATATTTTATATCATTACGTACACTTTACTGGGTTTAAACCGTCACTTCATAAATCTAATTTGTTTATTTTACTCTCCAGCAAGCTACCACTATACAAGCTAAGTTAAACGTATAGTGAAGAATAAAGTAAATGTTAAATGCCTATAAAGTATACCAAAGAAGTAAATTGTTAATTTGCTTACCACCCCGTGCACTTTTGTTCGGCAAATAAATTGGCGATGATGAATTGGTTGATTGATTGTAGTTTAATGACTTCCAGCTAATAAACACCAAAAATTAAGATTCATTCTGACTACAGTGAAAGCGGAGTATTCGTGTTTTGATTGCCATCGCATATTTTGATTGGAAACTGTAACATATCGATAAAAAATATTATTCTGAAAATTACCATACATATCCAAAGCAGCTCAATCGTATATTTTGATTTTCGAGATCATTCTATCCTTCTTGCACTCTATCCTTGAGCACAATTTATTATTCGAAGGAATAGTATATATTATGGAGTGGCGATGTATGAGAGAAAGTTTTCTATCCTTATGGGAATACTCGGATTACATTCGGCATGATTAATATATGATGGATCTTCTCAGAGACCAAATAAATGCAATTTCGTACTTATCGATGAGGCTATACGATACACTGGGTGGCGCAAAGTTTGCGCACCAAGTATTGTTTAGTTCATCTTTGTGATAATTTTGTTTTACTATTTTTGCTCAAACTTACACAAAGGAAAGTAACATCTATGAATCAGTTATTAGTGGCTATTATTCGACTTATGGCGCCGAGACTTACGCCCTCACTATGGGCCTCATAAGAAAGCTCAAGGTCACACAGTGAGTTATGGAAAGGGCTATGCTCGGAATTTCACTACAAGATTGAACCGGTCGGATTGGAAGTCGATGACAGAGGTCTATATTCAGCAATGAGTCCGAGGGCTGAAATGATAATGATGACTCTTCGATTAAGTAGCGATAGTTACGTCTACATCACTAAAATAAAACGCGATAGTCTTTCAAGAACAATCTACGCAACGCCACCTAGACTCATGATAAGCATAATTTAACTAACTTGTGTTATGGGTTCTAGAATGCAGATAAACATACTTAGATTTTTTTTTGTAAACACATACACACTATACATAGCAACACCCAGACCAATGCAAATATTTATATGCATGTATTTATATGTACACAAATATTTGCACTGAGCGGGGATCGCGCCTCCTGCGTACCAGTCGCGTCACTAGCGTCACGCCACAGAGGTCGTTTGTTATCTTTCGCCTAGAAGTCAAATTTTAGGAGTTCTAACTCCTTAAACATTAAAATTACTTGAACATTATTTAGGATTCATTTTCATCATCATTTTCCTTGCGTTTTCACCTCGCAGACCATGATCCGCGATTGCCTTTTTGTTTTTTTTTCACTTTGTCAGCGGATATTAGATACTGAAAGTCCAATTAAAAGATGAAAGCGACAGACAGCACGAAATCAATGCAGGCAATTATTTTGTTGTTTCAATTGCTTGTTGTGAATACGAAAATTATCTGTAATTCATACCATTTAATACACAGCTCTCTAATTTACCCCATTAGGCGCGTTCTCGTGAGGGCGCCGCGTCCATACGAGTGGAGCTAAAAAGTCGAGTACATAGTATATCAGTGGAGCAAGGGTCGGAAAATTGAGGTCATACGCAACTCGTCTTCGGGTCAATTAAACCCCCTGGCTCCGGATGTGGTGGGGACTTGAGTGATAGGAGGCAGCGGAGTTATATACAGCGTCATGAGGACTGTAGCTTTTGAAAATTATTAACCATCAGTGGTATTTATACTTATAATTTAAGAAAATCTTGTAAAATGGCACTGACCATTTTCAGAAGAGAAAACATTTTTTTATTTAATTAGGCATATCTACCGTGTGAGCACCATTATTAATAAGGAACAACGAAACGATATTATTACTAGGCATGTGCAATAATATAAGGAATTTAAAAATGTCAAATTTTTTTTTTTATACTACGTAGGTGGCAGACAAGCACACGGCCCACCTGATGGAGAGCGGCCACCGTGGCCTATGAACGTGTGCAACACTAAGGGTGTCACACACGCGCTGCCCACCCTGAAGGGAAAGGGCGAGAGCTGGGAAGGGGTGGGGAGGCTAGGAAGGGGAGGGGAAGGAGGGGTATAGTGAGCTCTGAGCTCTCAGAACAGTATTTATACAGAAAAACATTATTAAAACCATTAAACATTCCAGATTTTCATAACTGCGTAGATCGTATCTACAACTATGTCATCAATGAAACTATAATAGAAACTTTCTACGTAAAATCTTATTTCAAACTAATTAAGTCAATATTTCGCTTTATCATATATTTTGTACCAACAGGCACAGTTCAGTGTGCACTGTGGGCACGAGTCGTCGTGTAGCATATTCTGCTCGAGCGCGGAGCGTGGAGAGCCGCTTTGTTAATTTTTAAAGAATCGGATAGGTTAGACTAGTTGGTTCTCTTTTATAATGCACCGTTTTAGAGCCTAACATCATTTTATGTGTATGTATTGCACTAATGTCTGGTTTCAGAAATAAAAAAGAGGGGATATTTAATTTTATTAATCACACGAACAGGACATTACAGATAAACAGCAATTAAATAAGTGTTAATTTATCATGGTGTATGTGTCTTAATAGGGCCTCATCTCAGCTTATATGCTGCATATTGCTAGAGGTCAAAGTGTTAACCTTGTTTTCAGTTATCACCTCTGCCATGCATGCCGTCACGATGACGTCACGCAGTCGTGCTCAGACGGTTTTACTGTAATTCGTATATATTCGTATGAGAATAGTCAGTGTAACGTGAAATTTGGAATTGTGTGATAGAGGATAGACCTTTCTCTACACAAGTTGTTAGTATGCGTGATGTCCAGTGACAAACCGGGTAACCAGAATTTGGTGGTGAGAGTATGATGATTGACGCGCTAAACTAACGAACTCTGGCGGTACGTAAGTCCTGGTACTCATTCACCAGTTCTTATTAGATGACTTATATAAGATAAAAATGCTGAAGCTATGAAAACAAACCACGTCGTGCCGTAAGGAAGAGTAACTGAAGACTTATAAAGGATTAACCTAGTTTCTTACCGCTCCGCAAGTCAAAGAGTGGTTCACAACTTAGCTACATCAAACGCAGCCTTAAAATGTTGAATGAAAGATACCGGGAATTCCCAATAGATTCTTCGGGGAAAACTCGGCACAAGTGTGGGATAAAGGAGAAAGTAGTGGCATCAGCAATGATTAATGAAGCTAGGCTTATCTGCTGACCGATTCTTGAACAAAAAAATTGTGAGAGGCTCGCGAAAATCATTACGCAAAGGCAAAAAGTCATGAGCTGCGAACCTCTCAGCAAAAACTAATGTTTCATTAATGGACGCTCCGCAAGTTCGCGACCATATCGATTGACTAACCTATTTATACTAACCTCGTTAGACTGATTTTCGTAGAACGAAGTGCGAATCGACGTTCTTTTCATCTCATAAACTTTATAGGTGATACATTTACGCCAATTTTGAAGGAGGTCGCTCTGGCAATTTTAGTTGAATTATTAGTGCCACTTTGTCGTTAGGACTTAGCAAGTATTTGTGACCTTATTTCCCGCGTAGGTTTTATTTGGCGTTTTAAATTCTCTCAAATTTCTGAGTGATTATTAGTATTTCAAAATTCGAAAGTGTATGAGAAGAGGTAATAATATAAGTGTTTTAAAGTATAGGCGCGGAGTGAACTGGAACGTTTTAGCAAAATAATTCACAGAATAAATAACTTGAATCACAGAATACTTATAGATAGGCGTAGTATACATAAATATAGGCATGTATGCTTGATACATGCCTATATTTATGTATACTACGCCTATATTATACATAGTATATCCTAACGGTATGGGTAATAAAAAAAGAAAAAAATTAGAGGTATGTGTAATGGACTGCTACGACGAGGTCTCGGGTTCGATCCCAAGTGTTACCATGGGACACACCAATGACTTTTCGATACTTTTTGAAGTTATTTGTGAATTTATCGCAGGTTTATAAGGTTTATAATATATTCTAGAGAAGATATCCCAGAGACCCTGAATAATCCTTGTCTACCAACATAGGCAATACTAAAGTTTTGATGTATACGACGTTTATTGTCGGAAAAAGATCAGTTGAACGCCTATCCAGCTAACTGCTAAGAGTTCCACGACGGGAAGAGATAGCGGGAAGGCTACTTTTTAAATATATAGTACCGACGTAAACAAACATTTTATTTAATCTAAATAATCACACTAGTTTTCCAATCCTCGTTATATAAACAACACTAACAATATGCCGTTGGTACATAATTTTCAACAATGGAACGTTCAATTTTCCAGCGAACGGGCATATTATGCGCGTCACACACACGCTCGTCAGTGTCTCGCCGCTACATTCAAATAATTACGCGGTCATTGTGTGCGTCTATGTTACATTCTCTCGTCAATTTGCGGGCTGATGGTCGCTCGGCAAGGCTATAACCAGCGCTAATGGAACTTTAATTCGGTTGTTTGTAAGTTTTTATGACTCTAAATATTTAGACTGATCCTGCAATAAGGTCTTTATTGCAGGATAAATCTTAAATCGCCGTTGAAAATAAAAAATTGACAAATACGAACACGTGCACTAAGAGATATAAAACTTAAGTTACGAACATACTCAATGTTACTTTTGTAGAAGTGGAGACAACAAGTTTAGTGCCAACGTTGAATGATGAGCATACAAAAAAATGCTACATCAGACGAAAAATGCCGAAAGACCGATGGCCGCAAACTCGTCCTTCTCGCAAATTTTTGAGTTGCCATCGTGGTATACTAATTTGTTTCATGGCAGCACCGCTACTCACGGAGAGGGCCCGAGCGTAGGTTTTGGTCTACGAGAAGGCTTACTACATCCTCTGTTAAAATGGAGGCAATGAGACAATGAACCGATTTCTCTCATTAGAGGTATGGTACACTAAAATCACCACCCTTGCTTATTGTCTATAAAAGTTTTGATTCATTTTTGGCCTTTCATGATGACATCAATTGATTTAAGTATGAATCACAAAAATCTTACCTTCTGTTTAGTTTCTAGAGCGCCAAAAAGGAATAAAAGTGAAGTGTAAACACACATAAACATTTGCGCGCTTAGTAATATCACCACGAATTTTACAGGTTTGTTTACGTCCATATTTTGTCAACGATGTTTTCACCGTCCATCGGGCAGGCAAAACCAATCAATTTGACCGACCGGGCAATCATATTCAGAACCTCACGGTCTCACGCAAACACATTATGCCTCGTAACCAACGAAGCGGAAAATATCTGAATAACAATAATTCTACGAAAGATATTTCGCAGGACATTGTCCTTAGTGCAGTTTAGTGAGAGAAAGTTTATGCAATGAAAATAAAATCATATTTCTGAGAACTCAACCATTTGTTTGAGTATCTAGGTTCAAAACGTGTTATCTGGACAGAAATTCTAAAATAAGTTGCCATTTATCTAACCAAAACACGGTTCGGCTTCGAAAACTTCTAATCCCACCATTCTCGTAATATTAGTTGCCAATTTAATAGCAAAAGATTCGCCCCACCCAGATTTTCTTGCGCCCACGGGCGTGTATTTCACTAATTTCCTCGCTCACGACACGTGCTCCCCATACATTACCCCAAAGGTTACACGGGCAGCCTGTAACACGGGGGCACACGGGCACGTGTCGCTAGCTGCCCTAAATTAATCATTCCTATGTCGTATTAGCTACCTGCGCTGTCACGATACCAAAAGTACTTTAAATTAAATCACGGTTTTTTACGAACATATAATTTGTCATAAATTCAGAAAGGATTAGGACGTGCATGTGTAATTGGCATAATGATATCATTTTCGCTGCTCATTTAGATTACAAATTTTAATGCGTGCATGTTGACTTATGCCGCGTCTATATTTACATAACATTTTACCGTGACCGTGTCAGTAGTGCGTTCGCGTGATCTGCTGCGTGACAGCTGAGCGTAAATGAAACCAACGATCGACTGGTGGCCCTGTCAGCACAAATCTAGTTTGTGTGCCCATGGGCCACAAGTTGTCACATCTACACTCAACGTCATGTCTTAATGTCACGCTGTCCGGTCCGCTATTCATGTAACAAATCTGGACTCACGTTTAGGTGCTTGTAAAATGACAACAGTCTGCTTCATGTGTCCATTTTAGCTGCTTTTTAATACTTATGCGTAACGCCTCTGATATTCCATACGTCCATTGGTTATGATAACCACTTTTTGTCAGGTATGCCGTAGGGTTGACTGCCACCTAAGGCCTCAAACAGACTGTGAACTTAGCGCGTTAGTGGTCGCGTGTACGGAAATACCAAATGTATGAGAACGGTAGTTGCGTTTACAACGTTTGAGCGAGTTAACAATCCTAGGCTAAGGCCTAAAAATAAATTACTTCTCTATATTTATTTAGTTCGTGTACACAAAATATTTAAAATTCAACACCTCTCATCTTAATATTGGACTAACTGCTAGTAGCCAGTAGCGAATCATTGTGGACATAAAAGCCCGCCGTCTCAAAGCGTCTTTAGTTTTAAAACACACTAAGTAGTCTAAAAAATGATTATGTAAATATGCAGAAACTTCTGAAAAATATAAAGAGCGATTCCCCATTGATCGGTCATAAATTGATAATCACATGATATTTTAAAACTTTCAAGTTCATAACGAATTAACATAGAATCGATCTTGCTCTAACGCTAACCGATGTGTCTGTACACTCTTAATTAAACATGCAAAATAACGAGTAGAAGCACGACACGTCTCGCATGCCTGTCAATGACTATAAATGATGGCTTTTTCTCTCATAGCCGTACGTGATCGATTCTCCATGATGTAATAAATTACCTCGTCATAACCTGATACTTCATTAGTCACATCTTGTATGGGGAGACGGCTGCCTCATCTTTTATGGAAAGGTTTGTAATACTTACCTATATGTATTCGTAAGAGTTGACTTCATAACATACCTACTTACGAGTTTACTTTGTATATGTGTATAATTTAGTAACATAATATAAGTTTTATATCATCGCACCGCTCGCCACAGGCTGGGAGTTCATCCTTATACATTACGACAGGAAATTGTGTTCACTGTGCGGATAGAAGGAACTTCATCTCACACAAGCTCAAGCTGTGAAATGAACTCCCTGTTGTATTCTTTCCAGGTGACTTCAATATGGGGCTCTGGTGGGATGGGGTATATTCAAGAATTAGACGGTTTCTACAAGGTCGACAGTGCGAGTGTGACGGCACTGGTATTGCAAGCATTCACGGTGATCACTTTCCATAAGGTGGGTCGTGTGCTTTACTACCATCTAAGTGACACGAAAAATAAAATTAACTTCAATTATCTACTTCTAAAAATTCTTTAAAGATTTCACATTGTGTTTTCTTTGGGATATTTAAAGTATGGCATTTTCTAACATCCGGTAACGGTTACAAACGTAGGTACTATTGAGACATTTTCTCAGATCAATATATTATGCATCAAGAATTTAGCGAGTGAGGCGAAGGATCACGGAACACTTAAATTTCTTACAAGGATTAAGTAACCCAATTACTCTTTTCGCTTCTTTCGTTTTTCCTTCCAGTCGGACGTCGAGATAAGCTAGTAGTCTGTTACTGTTACGTCGCACTTCGTGGCAAAATAACTTTAAACTTTTTAAATGTCTGAGTAACTGCAAAACGTCTAAAGTAATAGCTATAACATCGCCATGTTAAATACAGACTATCTAAAAGGCGTGGCGGGGCGTATCCCAACTCCTTGATTTGGTAGATTTATAATAGGAACCGGTTACAAATCTTCAGTGAACCACAGTCGAAACACAGTACACTTTGTACAGAATTTACGTTTATTAAACGACTTTAAGATGCGATCTCTGCGTACTGAAGAACGACGAGACAACTAAGACCAATGTAGTACATTACCGGGACTGAAATAGACATAATGAACTGTACCTATATGTAGCATCAACAGTATTAACAAGAGAGACTTAATGCGAATTGAAAGTGTAGAGTAAAAAGTAATACGAATTCACATCGTAAAATGGTATATTCACAAGTACTTTATCGCTATTAAATCCTAGATGAAAAGAAAATATCGTCGTCGTATTATGCTGTCAGCGTGTTATATTGAATGTGTAATATCAAAATGATATCGATAAACAACATTTATTTATTTCAATACAAATGGAGCAATGGCGGCCGTTTAAAAAAATCACAGAGAGGTTCTTTGTACACTGCTTCGACTGTAAAAGCCCAATGTATAACTCCAAACAATACATGGTAAATAGCCCGATATTGACGGAGGTAGGACACGACGGTATCTCCCATCCGAAATGAGCTGTCCAACTGGGGAAGTACCTCCGCCCTACAGAAGACCGCGGTCATAATAACCATCGTGTTGTGTTCCCGCCGGTAAGTAGGGTAGCCAGAGCTCACTGTACCCCTCCTTCCCCTCCCCTTCCTAGCCTCCCCACCCCTTCCCAGCTCTCCCCCTTTCCCTTCAGGGTGGGCAGCGCGTGTGTGTCACCCTTAGTGTTGCACACGTTCATAGGCCACGGTGGCCGCTTCCCATCAGGTGGGTCGTGTGCTTATCTGCCACCTACGTACTATAAAAAAAAAATATATACGTTAGAACAGAGATATACGTTACGTTCTTAGAATAATCCGCAAGGCTACTGCAAATCTAGATGAGGATGGCCATCGCAATCCAGCGTGGAAACGCAGCAAGTGTGATGGGCAAGTGTTCTTCTAACAGAACTACTCAACAAAACAGGTGGGAATAAACGAGTTATTCGATTAGCACTGACATTTTTATTATTATTCATTTTCTTTTTGGAGTTAAGATGACTCATTTAATTTAACTATTGTATGTTTTATGATGATAAATACTTAAAAAACATTGCTCTTTTTTATTATTTAGGACATGTGAATTTGATTTCACCCCGTCTGATGGTAACCTGAAGGCAAAGTCTCAGGAAACTTAACGTTGCTTGCTTTTATATGCTTTTAAAAATTTGACGGTAAGTATAGCACAACACTACTTTCGAGTATGAAAAACTGAAATATTTTTCTTTTCTGTGACGATATTCCATTGATATGTTACTAGTTTAAAAAAATAGATTGGATGGTATGAGCTACCCCTGCCTGGGACCCGGTTATTCACTTAATTAAACATTAGAAAATTCAAAACACAGTTAGACTTAGCGATACAGTGAGCTAATTTTGCGTAAATAGTAACACTAACAATTCACCATAGTTCGGGTAATTTGCGATAACTTGTACTTCAAACTTTGTAACAACTTCAACAATTCTTAGTCACCCCGCGACCATAGCTGCTGAATAGTAGCCGAAACTTCGGGCTAAAAGTAAATTATACCAAATGTTAACCACGTTAAAACCGATGAAAAGTGGTTTCACTTCAAAATTATCCAAAACAAATCGATATCTCACAAATTGATATATTTTTGACACTACACCATCGGGGTAGACGGCTACCTGCGTACGGAGGTCTGCTAGCGGTTAAGGGTCGAATACTGAACGTCAACAATTTAATCAATTTAACCCTTATTAATTTATGTAGCCCCAATTGTAATAAAATGTTTTCCCCCGTCGGTATAGGCGTGGACGTATATTAGGTACTTGTATAAGTCATTGCTATGAGGAAGTGAAATTATGATGAGACATGAACCCTTGCCTACATTCTAGTTATTTTCCAAGCGTGTGTATAATATAAGTGGTACTGAGTTTTTACGATATTACTATGGCATCCTAACTAATGATGTATTCCGGCAGGAACAACAGTTAAGTTAGGGTGCTTAGTGCTGAAAAGAAAGATTACTAATCTCTCCATAATAGGCACAAGCACAATCACGTTACAATTTCACATACAGGTAAGTTTGTTTAATCTTTAATTTATATTTCATCTCAAACTCCGAGTCGCAAGTATAAGTTAAGGATTCATTAGCACCCAGCCATGTACAATTTGTGAGTGATTAGTGGAGACTTTATGATCATATATATTGATATCTTTCAGTGATTCACACACAGAATGTTTTTCGGTTCTATGGAATAAGTAGCAAACCTATCACCTAACTCGAAAAAATAAACTAGGTACATTACACTGTACTGAAAATTAAAAAAAAAAATAGTACCTATGCTGGCTGTTTCTAATCAAATTTAAATCGGCAAAATGAATGCTTCGACGGGATTCAAACTCTCTCTGACCAAACCGAGTCACGATGCCACGTCTGAAGAAGATAAATTCTCCTATACATATACACTGACCGCGGTAGCCTAGTGGTATGGGTAACGGAGTGCTGAAACGAGGTATCGGGTTCGATCCCAGGTTTACCATGGCACACACCAATGACTGCGATGCTTTTCGTAGTTATGTGTGTATTTATCGCAGGTTAATAAATGCCCGGTTAACGACAATAGGCTCGCCACTGGGACTGGGACTGGGGACCTATTACATTGGGACCTAACTATAAAACCCCTTCGGGGATATAGGCGTGATATTATAAAAAAAAAATATCTTCACTGATAATTTCGTTAAATCGAGTTTTAATTATTCAACAACATTACGTAGTATTGTCATATAGTGAGTCATTACCATTGTAAACTCAGTCCTCACAGTTAATAAGAGGAATCTTTGAAACATTTCCAAGTCCTAGTAACTTGCGATTTGTCATTTTTCTCGCGCTTGTATAATTTTATATGTTCTTTGTATTTTGTTCTCATTCGCTTGTTAAGAATAATAACGATGTAGTTACCCTTATAATTGGATGGCAGTGTATGCGCAATTATGAAGCCACGCCGGTGCGGGGCTGAAACAATCGCGGTGTTCCGAGAGCGTCTCGCACATCCTGTACGAGCCTCACATCCGCGCGCACATCCGCCGTTTCGGAACTGTGTCGTTGCCCAGGGCAGGCAGGAGCTTGTTCATTCGCTAAGTACTCCTCGTCCTATTGTTTATTTAATTTGAATAAAAAGTTTCAACTTATCGACGGCGGAGTGGGCGAAACATTCAATTTTCATCAAGTCATCGATTAGAAGCCACGTAAATTCAAAGTTAAATGTAAAATTATCAAGAACAGGGTTCATTAACGTCTGTCTTTTGTGAAGTTATTTGAAGTTTAGCAAGAAGTGGAAAATTTCGTGAAACTCCACGTCGCCCGCCTGCTTTGATTGTTTGGCGATAAATCGGAAGGAATTTTGTTAGTAACTCAGCTAATTTTCCTTCTGAAGTTATAACGTAAATTGTAATGAAGAAAATTACGGCTGGTATTTCATGTTATCTCAATAATTCAAATACATATTTTGTAATCGCACTTAGGATTATGTTAGCCGACAGCATATTGACAAGCTCTATTACTTCTCAGGTTATAATTCCACATCTTTATCTGTAGAATAAACTAATCCGCATAGCTACTAGAGTGCCATATAAAAACATATAGAAACTCTTGAAAGAAACCCCATAACTACGTACATAAAAAATGTGATTGAAACGAAAAGGACACTACATATAAAAGGCAGCGAACGTACCCTAAAATATTGTGAAGGGGCCCAGTAAAAGTTGTCAAATCTGGAAATACAAAAGCGCGGGTTATAAAAAGTTAACTCGACGGCACTCGAGTTCATATGGAGAAAGTTAGTGGAACACTTTAGCAAATGTGCCGATTTCGACACCCTGGTCTCCCCCGCACCACCGTTGCCAAAATAACAAAAAGTTTTTGACTTATTGGCGCAAGAGGGCCCGCTTCGACGTAAACATGTTGGATGTTTTTTAGCCAACATTTAGGCCAACTAGTTTATAAGTTACAGACGTTTACGGAATGAAATCATGTCAACCGTGAACATAGTTGTTTGCGTATGGGGACATAGCCGATCATAACTTGGGCAAAGTTATTGAAAATCAGCCAATCGTTTCACATCAGAGATTTGCTGGCCAGCTGTCGGAACTGCGCAAATTTTGTCAACGTACCGACCGTGAGAATTTAATTTTGATTACAATTTTGTAAACTTTTTGTGAATTTATCACAGCTTTTATTAAGTGGCGTTTAATATCTGTAAAATAAATTTCAAAAATAATTTGAGCACGTAAATTTTATGTTTAGAACAAAATTCATGTTCATGAAACACAGAACATCTATTTTAAACAAAAACAGGGATAGTGACGTCACAAAGCTTGTCAGGCACAGCCGCCAGAGGCGCCTCAATCGCGGGGCTCCGGACCGGACGTCACACAATCGGCTTCATTAACAGTTGCTTAATGATCAGTGATTTGTTCAGTCCTTGCTGATTGGACTCAGTCGATGATGTTTGTGGATATGAGGGATTATAATTTTAGTACTATGTTGCGTCCTTGGCAGTACTCTACCGTCTCTACCATGGTGAATGCTCTGATAAGCTCTTCCAGTAACCCACCCACTCCTTTTCTACGCAGGATAACACGTGCAGTGCTTAGATGTCACCCGTTTACAGTGCGGAATATTCCATGAAGAACCAAACGTTTCGGTGCGTCTTGTTTCCTCCACCGCACAATTAAGTCTTGGAATTCCCTACCTATTATTATTATTTTTTTTTTTTGTTTTTTATACCACTTAGGTGGCAGACAAGCGCACTTTATTTTTTATATATTAGATAGATGAATTCTAGTTTACTTAATAATGCTCAGCCGTATTTGATGCATTGGACTTTTAATCAAGCTCGAATGTGTTAAGAAAATTTCTAATGTTTAACTTTTGCTCAATAGTAATTATTTACTAGGAAGAGAATGCTACCATCAACCTTAAATATTTTTCTGTCCTCGATTTCTTCTTTGATCCCCATCAACATTGTTAGTAGTGACTTTTCAGGTGTTGGTAACCACTTCCCATAAATTAAACTATACGCTTACTATCTCAAAAATATTACTTCCAAATCCCACCAGCCCAAGATTACTAAACACTTAGTGGTCGGCACATCCGTGGCCGCCATATTTTTCCCGCCACTAAATTATGTCCAGAGCGCCATGAGTCATGCGATCCGTCCTTGATACGGCCCTGCTGCTTAACCGATTGGCTTTCTCGTGAGTTATAGTTAGCCCCGTGTTAATCGCAGAGATGATTGATCGCCGCACCGACACGCCGAATTGTTAAATAGCCATTTTGGCTAAGTATCCGCAAGATGTTGGCTCGTGATTTCAATTAGATAGCAGTTATTCCTAAATGTGTAGCCGGTTGGGTCTACTGGAATTTAATACTTATTTCCTAGAGGTTCATTTCTTTTTAAATTCTTGTTATTGACAAATTTGCGTTTGAGAGCTGTTATCTTCTGCTGGTAAGTGTTAATGTGGTTGATGATGCAAATTTGGGCGTAACTGGGTTGCTTTAAACTTGAACAGATTCTAAACGATTGGGATCGGTTCTCAAATCAAAGTCTCAAAACAAATCGGAACTGAGGACGTTTGTGTTTAGGTTAATATTGAAGGGTTCATTAAAGTTAAGTTGTAGGAAGAACAATAATTAGGTATGCGTATATATCCAATTTACTCCAGGTGTTCAAGTTCACGTATTTGAATTTGATAGTGTGAATAGTTTCAGGTATATACATACCTTACGAGATATTGCGTACATTTTTTATTCGGGACATGATATATTATATGCATGAAAGTGTGCAAAATAATAGCGTTTGTAAATAATGTTGTGTTCAAAAGTATAACAATATGAAGATTGTCCAAAAGGAGACCTACGTATTGTTCAAAAGTAATATGTGTTTCAGTGTTCTTTGTGAATTCACTTTAACTTCTCTACGGGCTGTTTCCAACAAAGTTATCTTAATGTTGCGATAAATTTGGCATCTGTATTTTATTAGTACTCAATACAACTGTATCTTCAACAGTTTTACAATTCCCTTAAGAATTTTTCTTGTGTCACTTAGTCTTCATAACTATATTAGATAAAGTGAAACGCTATTTTATCGAGCGCACGTTCCCCGGCTCGAACATAGAAGTAACATCTCGCTAATTAAGTAATAAGATTATTTTCTACGACTTATGAAACTGCTGGCTTTGATTTGTTTTACGTTTTTAATGATGACGAGTTTGCAATCGAAATTTTGAGTACCTATTTGAAGTGGAGATCCTTAGCAGAATCAATTTAGCTTTGCTGAAGGGGTAACAAAAATATTTGTTAGTTGCCAGTATCCAAAAATAATCTTCGTAACCGAACTGACTAGTATGTTCGATTATAGTGTTGAGTAAGGTTGAAGTACTGGCACAGATGAAATTTAATATCAGTTTATATTAAAATTTGAAACTCTCATATTTGAATCAATCAAGTTAACAGGGAAATCAGAAGTAAATTATCGTTTGAAAACCCATCAAAATTCATCTCTCACGTCCAGGCAACAAACAGGAACAAAAGTGATTATATTGAAAATGCTCAAGGAACCTTTGTTACCGACGATTGAAGTAAGAAAGTTATATAATCTGAGTTGATTCAATACAGGCTAGGGCCGTAGATTCTTAGACGCAGCGGGAACAGGCGGAACAAGAACAAACTTTTTAGACAGGACAATGGAACAACTTCAGGAATGTTGCAAGCTTAATCAACTTTAACGGGTGCCATTAAAAAGGTTTCAATTACTTTTCTAATGAAGAAGAATATAATTATATTTTTGGATGTTTATAAATTGTAATCTCGGGATTAGAACGGTCGGTAAAGAACTATTTAGATGCACGATGGGGGAGTTTCCAGCGACTACATCGTAATGGAAATAGGAAATCAGGTTCAGATTTACCCGTATGTAGATTTATTTTTTCAAATACATAAAGTAGGTTGCAAACATTAACTTTTTATTATTAGTGTAAATAGAGCAATATTACCGAGTTATCCTAGTAACCGTATAGCTGCAACATTTATT
Organism: Pelosia muscerda; assembly: GCA_963691645.1. NCBI lineage: Eukaryota > Metazoa > Arthropoda > Insecta > Lepidoptera > Erebidae > Pelosia > Pelosia muscerda. The sequence continues at coordinate 345,373 of OY829114.1, read as the reverse complement.
TAATTTTGTATATTTTACACTATTTCACTCAGACTTATCACAAAAATAGTCTTGTATGACCAGACAATTAACTAAACACACACTACATTAATTTATTTTCATTTAATTTGCAAACTTAACTTGTCTTAACTTGTCTAGGAACTAAACTCAGGGTATTCACGAAAACAAAAAAAAACATTATAAGAGTTAAAATAAACATAGTCCAGTTTAAATGCGTTTGTCATCTAATTAGGTAAGTTGTAACTTATAAAAACTTTTTTATTTGTTTGACATTTTTTCTTACAATACGGTCCTTGTACTAGAAAATTGTATTATCACGGAAACAGAGCAAGTGTGCAGAGTGAGTTTACTCTCTTTGGGTCAGAAGTTTTTTCACTTGATTTGAGGGATGCGATATGGCACTCCTTCCCATGACAATAAGTGATATTTTGCTGTTGCTATCGTAGGGTTAACCCCACGGTTAACCCCACGATGCGTAAGTGGCACATTACCCTCCTTGCCCCAATATAGTTTCTAGTAAAGAATTGCCGCCATGTAACGCGTACTTCAATATCTCATCAGAACAATCTTATTTTATTTTTGAATCATTAAATTCACTGTCAATACATATATCAATACTAGATATCTTTCCCAACTCTTTAATACAAGCAAATCGAGGATTTATAACCGAATCAAAAAAAGTCATTCTAATCCCTCAAAACACAGAAAAGCTTTTTGATACATTAGCATGATTGAATGGCCACTTAACTGGAACTATATGGCGCGTCAAATTATTTTGAAAATAAAGTTGTAGTAAGAACGGTTGACCTTAATAATGGAGGGTGTGCCTTGCATCGCCGTACGCGCCCCGAGCGCCCGAAGAGCTCGGCAAATTGAGTACGAAAGAACGGAAATTAAAGTAACAGCACTTGTAAGCGAAGCGACAACCGGGACCTACGACGAACGTAGGAATGGAGGTGGCATATTTATTGGACGAATACAATAGGGATTATGTTTAGCTGATGTTCTTGAAGGAATACTTAGATTGTTTGGTCATCGGTTTTGGTAAGCCTTGGATGTTTTGGTGATAAGTATAAAGGTATGAGTTACAATAAGTAATACACCCACCGACCTCCTACGGGCTATGGAGCGAGATATGCTTGGAGTGTCTTTCATGCGACCAAAAACTAAAGTTACCAGCACAGCTCGCAGAATAAGCACACTGAGTGGGAACGCACTAGTGGGCTGGTCACATCTGTCGTAAGTCCGATGGCCATTGAAACAAACAAGTGCTTTAGTATATTGGAAGAGGCTCATGTCCAATAGTGGACTGCACGAGTCTAATTAATTGATCGATACATGTGGATGACTTTAAGATAGCAAAACAGAACAATTTTCTACCATTGCTTGGAGATCCTAGGATGTTCAATATTCATTCATGTCTTTCTTTCGGTAATCTGAATAAATGACTGCATTATCATTATTATTTTATATCTATTCCACAACCAAGGAGTTCCGGGTCTTTGGAGATTAGTTTGTGAGCTATGGGGTTGAATTTTAATGGACTGGTAAATGGGCTATGGGGAGTCTAACGAACACCTAGAGGCTGCTCTAGGTGTTCGTTAGACTCCCCATAGCCGCACTGATTTGCTTAGGCCCTGAAAGTATTAGTGGGACTCCTAGGAGTGTGCACTCCATCCAACAAAAGATACTTGTACTGTTATATATAGATGAATTTTATTAATAACTTATTCCCGTATCTCAAATAACTAAACAGAAACTTTCCTTTCTTCCATATTGTTGTATTACTCTAATATAAAATAATTTTATTACTTATATCAAACACTAAAGTAATTTACAACCACGATAAACATGTTATATTAACTTTTTTCTTGCATCGCCACCATGACATCGGGCCGTATATCACATTACGTAAACGAGACACATGCTGTCGTCAAAGGGGCAACTATTCTCTCAGGGAGAGAGGTGGTGGGTGGGTATCTGGATATAGTCTGTATCCCAGTTTGAATAGTGTCAAGGTTCATCTGGGGATCGTTTTATTGATTTAGTTCTTCAATAGCTCAACGTTGTGTCTTCGATTTAAAAATATGCAGTGTATGTACATTTTAGATTATCATGCACTATTTGCTACTACATACATATACAGCAGTAAGTAGACTTTCCAATTGTGCTGTTCTTAGAGAAGGCTAAAACTTTCTTCTGTTTAACTCGAGTTAACCTAGGTCTATTTTTACTAATGATGTTGAATTGATGTTGAATCTAATAAACTGGAATTATTTCTAAAAGGAATCGAAGTTCACGCGAACTAAACTGAGTTTTATTTAGAGCATACTGATCTTCAAATTCATTAGCACATTATAAATAGAATTATATATGGGATAAGTAGAATCAGCACCTAATATATCAACCGTTACCCGCGGAACAGTCGGTCAGTAACAGTTTGTTCACCAGGAAACTTAATTCCTCGTGGCCAAATCAGTTTTGCAAATCAATTTGGCCAGGAGGAAAAAGCGGATATTTCGGTCCCGCAAGTCAGTGTAGTCTATTCCTGGTGCAAAAATGGTTTTTCAGATTAAATCAATTTATCTCAGAGCCAATTTTTATTAAGGTGTATGTGTCAAGCTGTTTAGCATGATTGAGTAATAGACATATATGAAAACGTTGATAGAGCAAAACACGCCTGGCGAAACATCTCTGCTAAAATACCCTTTTTTAACCCAGGGTCTTAAAAGCTCCTCATGACATAATAATGCAGTAAATCTTTAGATCCTATGCGAAAACTTAAAATTTACTTAACCAAGATTGTAGAACTAAATGAAACACGTACATAACTTCGGATACTAACTACATTTTGAAACCCTGAGCTTGTTAACTACAGACCTTCAAATTTAATCCTATTAAGAGAATATTGTTTAATGGACACTTTTAGTTCAGAGTTGCCAAATTGTTTTAGTGGTAGTAACCATTTGACCTATGTATATGAAATTATACCGAACTTCGAACTATTAATAATCTCGATAGGTTCAACAAGATATATGTCTGGATTAAGATGGGGTCACGTTGGGGTCACGTCATATTATGAAATGATATAAATAAGTGGACTCTTTGTCTTGAATGATCTTTTGAAGTAGAGAGGCGTAAGGCAGGAAATTTCAATTAATCCCACGCTCTCCTTTCCTACACAGGACCCTCTTTCCTGAGACTTTGTATTCATTTTACCATCAGGCGAGATGAAGTCAAATTGACGTGCCTTATATAAAAAAAATAAAAAACCCAGACAACTCGTTGATAAGATCCTTGAATGAGATGGCTCTTGGTAGTGCCAGCTTTACGGAGACAAATTTTATAAATTTGGAATATAGACCCATAAACAACGGCAAAGCGAGAAAAGCTTTGTAGGCGATTAATTAACTAATACCCGAATATAATCCTGTATTCTTACAGAATTATCGGGGTGAAATAGAACAGGTTCAACATAAAAACCAAAGCCACAATTAATTACACGATTACCACAAAATACAAATTCAAGACACCGCACTAATAATGCCCACAAAAGCTTTACAAAGCCAACATATTAAAAGCAGAATCCATTGCCAGCTCACTACCATAAACCAAACTACGGTTTCGACATTCAAAAGATAATCTCGACTTACGGTCATTTAAGCGAGCCTACTACACAACTATCTCGACAGAACAATTGTTACTGCTACCATATACATTACTAGCTCACTACCAAAACAAGTGTGCATATGCCGCTTATACTCATACTGACTCCGCATTGTAACTTCAGATGGATAACTTTATTAGTGCAAGTTTAGTTTTAATGGAGGACAGTAGTCTTGTTCGTACGAGCACTGTATTATAAACCGTTTTCCATTAAGATAAGGTCGACAATTAGTATTTAAGTTAACTCTTTACTGGATTACTGAGCAGTTTCGGGTGCTTATGTAGTGAAGTTTTAGGTAATGTTTACCTTTAAGACGTTGGTTTGATGATAACAAGTATCACATTAAGTAAATGTGTAGGGCGAGGCACTCCTATGGGAAATACACACTAGGCAAACATTGCGCGGCGCACTCAATCCAGCTGAACCAGATACCTTGTCGCTTCTTAAGATTTTTGAACTGACTTATGTAGCAAATACTTTCTATTTTTTTTGAGTGGAGAGACGAGGCAGAGAAGAGAGAGAGAGAGAGAGAGAACTACGAGGCAAAGAATGATTTCTTTGTAACACACCTCTCCCGGGTTGGAAAGGGAAACAAGGTGTACCACATAATCATTCGCATATATAAATGGCAACAACATCATCATGGCCTCGGTTTCAGAAGTTCAAAATATGTTGCCGATAATATGCGTTATGAGAGCGTAGCTTTATATCTGGCGAGGCGTAAGCCGAATATTTAGTGTCACGTCCAAATAGGTGCGAGCGGATAGAGGCTTTAAATAATGGAAGTAATAGCGCTTTTGTTGCACGAAATAGTCAGTTATGTACACACAAGTGGATTTAATACTTTGCTGTTACAACAAAAGGAACTATTGAAATATATTGCAAGGTACTCCATGTAGGTACAAATGGGCGTTACTTTGCATAATGTGGTCTAGAGATTACATGTTGTATGTAATTTTGAGATACTTTTCAAGAAGTGTAAAACCAATAGTAGATATTTTGTATGATATTATTTTACATCCTAGCGTTAATTCCATTCGCTTTCGAAGCTCTCACCTTGAAGCTTTGATATTTTCCGTGAAATGACTGCCATGTGATCTCCACAACACATTGATAATATCGAAGTAGTGCAGTTCAACCAGTTATTGGACTTTTTAGGGCTCCAACTACCCGTAACAACTGCCATTAATGATTGTATGGCAACCGGGATCGAGGGTTTACCGTGTTCTGCGAGGCACCAGACCGATGGAAATAGCCATATTTATGCATATAAATATTTGCACTAAGCAGGGATCGAAATCGAGACTCCTGCGTAGCGGTTACGTTCACTATCGCCACACCACAGGAGCTGTCTTTTGTATGATCTTTGTAATTAGGAGGAAAACATTTTCAACAAAGAAACCTCGTTACTTCAAGAAGTATAAAAGTACAGAAAATCTTCCCGGAACTTATAATATACCATTTATATAGCCAATCTAAAATATTTGTAGTCGCTATCACCACAAGCCAATCCTGCCCAAATTAATTTAACTTTCTGTTTGTTAATTTGCTATTCCAAATATCTGCGGTGAAATAACCGATAAGGTGTATTTTGTGAAGGTTTACGATTACAAACACGGTATTACACTACCCAATAAAGATTGTATCCTATTGAAAGGATACCTACTCTAACAATAATGGCCATTGTATTGGCGTGTTCTGTGCACGTGTGTAGTTCACAGTAATTGGTGGTATTATAGGCTCTTGTAAGCGTAAATCACAATGATTTATAAACACGAACAAAATGAGTGACATGAAATATTTTTTACAGGTTTGTAGTAATGTGGGCTAAATATATAGTACTACGAGTTATATAACTCCGTGCCCCTCACGCTCAAGCTGTGGAATTAAGGCCCTGCTGTGGTTTTCCCAAGGGTCTTAGAGAGTTTCTCCATGGTTAGCCGCATGAGTGTAACCCCTCCGGCTATGCATACGTCCGTAAACCACGGTAACCACTTTCCATCAGATTTTAGGGAGGCAGCACATGACGGTATCTCCCGTTCTAATTGAGCAGACTGACTGGGGAAGTACCTCCGCCCTACAGAATACCCTACAGAATAACAAAATCCAACTTTAGAGTGCATTTTTAAACTTAGCTCACGATACTAGAAGTGTACTTCAATCATCCACAACGGTATTTGCACTTGAGATTCAAAGACCTCTATCAAAGATATAAGTTACAGTGAGAAACGATATCTATTTGACATTTGAGACGCGTCTATTGGCAGCGTTTCCAATTATCACGGAGCTACGGCGAGCAGCTACGTGATATCACGACGTCACGTTGTTCAGCAGATGTCTGCCAAAGTGACTGTCATGTGAGAAGGCTTTACTAACATTTTACTATAGGCTTGATGGATAAATAGAGTGCTTTATTGACATGTAACCAATCGTAACTAACCTCGTGCTACATTCTAAAGTAATGCAGGGTTCCAAGTAATCCAGGGATAGCGAAAAAAATTAATGGGACATTATGTCATCTTCACAAGCTCTATAGTATTACGGAAATAAAATGAGAATATCTATAAAGATGGTCTAACATAAAGGAACAAAGCGGTTTTCCTGTCAATAAGCCACTGTGTCTATGTACTCTGTATCACAGGAAACTCAAAGGGAATTCCGTGGGCTATCAGGCGGAAACACAATCATTTAGCGGCTGACACTCACGGGCAGACGGGCACAAAAGATACGTCTAAAAACTATGATTAAAGTAATAGATTCTGTTATTGAATTGTATATATTTTTGTCTTTGGTCATACTCTGAAGTGCGTCTGTCAGCCGGGACATGAGGGATAGGCCAGAAGCTACCTCACCTTCGGCAACTGATGGCCCGAAACGTCCCTGTGGTTTTGATTGATTCGAGTCCGACATAACCACCTCCACTGACTTTAGCGGAGAGCATCTGAGGAGATTTCCGTACGGGAAAAAAAAGCAAGTGCCTAAAGTGTCTGTTATTATGTGTATGTGATTAATTACTTAAGTAAAATTTGTTCACAGACTTTTTTGTAGTACATCTACATATGACATGTTCTACAGCATGGTACGAGTGGCCTGAGTAGATCGGCCAATGTCCAACTTCTTAGTTGAAATACTCAGACTCAGACTTCAAGTGGTGCACAACATACGGCTTAGGAGATCGTCTGAACTATCATTGCGTTTTCTTTATTTCCTGATACCTTCATTCTTTTTCATGACAGGATACAAATCAACAATGACTGAGATAGTAAGTCGGTAAACTACAGTACATTTGAGATCCTACTTCTTTTTTGTATCTTAAAGGAAATTAGCAATCGGACTTATTAATATTCCCTCTAACTCTTGCAACTGAGCTAAATTGCTTGTGAACTAAGCGAACATAAGCCCTACCGATTAGTGTAATGGCCAGAATTCGAACCTGGAACCTATCAATCATAACGCCGACTCTTTAATCACTAAGTTACCGACGACGTTTCTGATCTACTGATCTATAACAAGTAATAGTAGTAAACTGAGAGTGGGATTAATATCCCGTCACCTTCTATCAATATAACTGAATATACTTCGGAAATTCGGGATCGCCTTATAACCAATTAGTTGAGTACATGCGACGCTAATTTAAGGAACAAGCCAGTTAATATCAGAGTAAGGCGATACTCGCCGATGGCTGGCGTGTTTTGCATTTGACATTTACGATGTCGTTCATTATAATTCTAAACCAAATATTATGTACTGCCAAATTATTAGATAAATACACTTAACAGCAATATACGCTACAGAAAATTGGCAGTAAGTTGTAGGATTGTTGTATATACACTATACAGAGCGTTTGTACACATTAGAGAATTACATTTTTGTTTTTGACATTACAAATGTACACATTAGAGAAGTACGTTTTTGGCATTACAAGCGCATCGTGAAGTGCAATTGTGTGTGTAAATGTATCATGTACGATAATCATAAGGTTATTTTAATCCGTTTGTTGAGAGACATACGCCTTATAGAAGTTTCTTAAGCCGAAACATTGAATAATAGAGGCAACGAAAATGAACGCGAATTTGAACAGAAACCGATAAAGTAAGGGTGATGATAAACCTAAAAGATTTGTAAGAGTTAGAAAAGTAATGAAATTAATTTACCATGAACAAACATAACTTCTTTAAACAATAATTTTTAGAATATAAAAGTGATTAAGAGGAGCAAATAAGTGTTAATTGTCGTACAAAAAAAATCTCATACACATAATGCTCACAATTATTTTCCTCCGGGGCAGGCAGGGCACAATCGTATTCGGTCCTACTTTATTGCAGTTTTCTGGGCAATATTATTGACTCGTGCCTTGGCATGCTTGCATTTGAGACTGAGTGTGGACTAATATATATCTATCTGATGTTAAACAGAACCATCTTGGTCCCCGTAGTAAGAGATGAGGCGGAATGGGAACTAGGTATATTATAATATAGAAAAATACGTTTAAAGATATCACACCTTTTACACGTTACTTTTTACAATTCACTTTAGTCAAATTCACACTTAAGGATTCATAATAATAAAGATCATATCAAAATGAACCTGTTCTTGTATAAAGCGTTCAACAAAAGAGCAAGGCTGTCGCAAATGAAATCACTTGTCTGTCACCCGTCTAGTTTAACTGAAGCCCGAATTGAATACCTCCAGAGAATCCGTAGCACCGGCTTAGAAGCAATTATGCTGATTGTATGATCAAACGAATCTTGTTTTGGAAAGTAATTTTGCAAATTAGTATGTTTCATTATTTAAGTTTTGCATATTGCACCCCCAGGGAAATACGAGTTGAAGTGGTGTGTCTGTGAATTTTGTACTCATTTGGGCCTGTACACAGCGTACAAGCCCGGCGGGGTAGAGGTAATTATTATCACACATATCTTATGAGCTGTTATTCGGTTCCAATAAATAAAAGAGTAGTCAATGTTATAATTGACTGAGGATGAAACTCACGACTTCTGACAATGCCGTGGAATGCTCCGGTACCACATCACGCACGTTATTATAATTGGGTTAATTCATCACATGAATATACTACTGCTATAGCTCACATTAAAAGCCCATTTTAGGTCCAAGATATATGCCGCGATGTATACACACACATAACACAGACAGAATGGAAGCGATGAAGCTGTGAGTGTGCTTCACGTAACTCACAAGCACTGCGTCAACTAACGATGGCACGTTTTATTCGTTAATCAATACACGGAGGAAGCTTAGATATTTTCACCGGAACCCAAAATGTAACATGTACATAATATGTAGATGTATAAATATTAAGCTATTTTGATTCGAAGCACGGATTGTGCATCGAAAGATTGTCTTTTACCTTGTAAGTATCAAAAATTATAGCTGGTGCAATACTAAAAATGTCCCGAACCATAACAATGCAAATCTTAATAGCGTATACGGCCTGCGTTAGTTCGAAAACACTTTTTTATAAATTATGTGATATGCTATTTTTCTGTTCCAAGTATTTTTACTCCATTTTACTAATTGAGGTAACTTAAAATTTTTAGGTGAAATCGAAATAATTCAGACGCTGCAATTTCTTTGTTATCTGCACTTGAAAGCTGAATTCTGGGTTGATACTGAAAAACACAGAACTCACCTATTTAGAAAACCATTGATTTTTAGCCATAGATATAGGGGCCCCAAATTGTAGTATTTTGGGTACCCTAATAAAAGGAGGGTTTTACAGGGGTTGTTAAAATGAAAACAGCTAATCAGAAGTAACCCTGTATATCCGTCTGATACGAAGCAATGGTGTGCTCCAAATTCTACTCTGCTGGGGCCCACGCTGCGGATTTATTTTGTTGCTTTGTGAATCTTCCAAATAAAAGACTATATATTGATACTATCCATTAGATCGCGACTGCAAATCTTTCCGCACACAACGTGTACTCGTAGATAGATACGAGTAGTTTCATCTCAGGAATCACTGAGTGAAGTGACTTGGCTGATAGCGCCCTAATTCGTCGCAGTGGAACAAAAACAAGATTTACGCGACTGTTTCCATTCTATAATTGATTTATGCAGCACAAAACGTAGTATCACATTACATAATAAACTCATATTCTCGGCTGTTGTATAAAAATGAAATAAAAACGAAATATAACCGTAGCGAATTTCGGCGTAACTCAGCCGACTCCCCCAGGAAATATTTTTTCAGTAGCGCGGTATATTATCATATCCTTATTATGGTTAGCACAAGAAGTTGGAAAACAAACATTCGAATTATACAGAACCTTCTGTAATTATTGTAGTTTGGAGTTACTTTCCTGTTTCATGTTATGTCGGAAAACAGTGTTGCCAAAGTACATAATATATTGTTACGTACTAAATAAATATCCGCTGGTATATATACAGCTGGTGGTGGGCGCTGGGAATTATGATATTTGTAATACTTAGGTATGAAAGCTTACTGTGAAAGCTTATCAGTAAGGCCAGTCTGACAAGTAATTAAAACCTAGTTTCTTCCCAGGGTGTCCCTTTTTCCGTGCAGGAATCCTTATGAAACTTTTATTTCATAAATCACTCAATTACTGACCCACGTGGAATGGTTTACACGCTTATAAAAATATTTATATTGTTAAATATTAGTGAGTCTTGATTTAGAGAAATTTAAGTTTGAATACTGTGCACCCTGGCCGTTAAAAAGTATAATTATTTAAGATTTTTCTGTGTACTCTTAAGGTAGGGATTAGTAACTGATCATGTATTTGAATATCATTCTAGTTGCAAGTTTTGATTTAATCCTTCGCTTTTTTTCGTAATATATTATTTTAATATTCATATAATAATATATTAATATAATATTATTTCTTTCGGTACAGTAAACCTGTACCGAAAGAAATAATATTAACCTGTATTTGCTTAAAACGTGTAAACACTGTTATGACACGCACATATTATGTAATAGTGCCTGTTACTTCAATCACTAGAATATTTTGTCAAGAAGGTTATTATCAAGATATTGCATATTATAGCTGACTGACGGCAACTCGGCGTGTGAATCTGTGCGGTGCTTATGCAGTTGGACAATAGAATTACGGGATATGTATGCGTCCCGCGATTTTGTAACTTTATAATAATGTTTGATACTAAGCCGCTAAGTTGAATTGCTTACGTTGTAAGCTCACCAATGGAAGATGCGACTCTTAACTGCTAGTTCTATATCTGAGTGATTATGTTCTGTAATCGTTAAAGTAGCTAAGTCCCTACTATAAAAATATTGTAAACACAAGCTATTCATAAACTTGAGAATACTATGAAATATCAAAATTAAAAATAGAATGAAAATAGGACAGAAAATTTAAACTATATTACATTTGGCTTACGATGGATGTCAGCGATCTAGAACCAAATATCGAGGAGTTCGGAACAAACCGACAGCCCGTTACCAACAGCCTTACATTCCAATATACCACTCGTATCCGCTGGATGTCGAATTTCCAGTTTTCAGCACTTTTAAATCCAATTTCGTGAGTTGGAATTTATGGAGTTGGGAGGTTACCTGTCGTTTAGGGAAGTCGGTCTGTGCCGTCCGACCGTCCGTCCGGCGGCCGGCCCCTGTTGTTAGAAGTGTCTGTTGCGAACTCGAATGCTGACCTTTTGAAATTACGTTACATTCTCGTACTGAGTTACGATTGTTACATTGACTGCAGTTTTTTAATTCATCATGCACAAATATCTATATTTATCAAAGCTTTTAGTTTTGTCTGATTGTGAAGATGTTTGTTATTTATTACTCTAACGGTTGTACAGTTTGAAACAGAAATAGATTAAGATCTGGAATAACATTATAATAATATGTCCCAGGAATAGCTTCTCAAAGGTAGTGTGAAATTTTATTAATTTCATATAATGAAGAAAATTTAATTATGATACTCGTATGAAACTGAAACGGTCAGAAAATATTTATTGGTGATGAAAATTTAAATTCTTTTTTAAGATGAAATATTTTTTTTTCACAATTTTATTTTGCCATGGTATAACCAAACTCTTTTGTTGTGGCAACATTCCATTCATTTTAAAATGCAGTATTTATTTAGTGGATGTTGGAAGGTGTATTGGAAGCCGTTCCCCCGGGCCTGAGTGGGAGCGTGATGATTTACGACAACGAACCGTCGATCCAAGCAACTCCTCGGTGAATTTTTGTCAGAATGTGAGCGAATATCGTATTGACAAGATCTACTGTTAAGACATCTTACAATTAGGAAGCAGAATATTATAGTGATTGTTTCCACGCCCTTCTTTATGATAATTGAATGAATGATTATTTCCGAAGAGGTAGGTGAAGATGTTCTTTAAGTACCTTCATTGTACAAACTGTCAGAGGTAGACAGCGAAGACTTATGTGGGTGGAAATGGTTCTCCCTTGTTTAGTATAACAACGTTTGTCTGAATGTTACTAATTCGAACAACGTTTGAGAAAATAATTGTTTTACATAATATCGATTGACATAAGTTTCATTTCATTGAATATCTATGGACGACCAAGAAACCCTTCGTTGTCTTCTGCACTGACAGCACAGACACTTTCTTAACCTTTTCTTCTCCCCCTTCCCCTTCACCCCCTTCTCGATATGGTCGGCAGCACGAATGTGGCGCCCTTGGTGTTGCAAATGTTCATAGGCCACGGTAACCACTTTCTATCAGATGAACCACGTGCTTGTCTGCCACCTAACTTGTATAAAAAAACCATTATCATTGATATTACTATTCTATTATAATATTCATTGTATAAATATTTTAGCAAACTACACTGAATTGAACCTAATTTAACAATAGGCTCACAATTAAATATATTGTGGTAAAGTGTTGATAGTACTTATACAGTTGCGGGTTTTGAAACTATTACAGATTTGTTTTGTACACATAATTTATAACTAGCCGTATAAATTATTTACTTTAAATGTATATTTATTTATACAATTAAAATTTCAATAATAATAACTGTGTATACATAATTATTCTGTTGCAACAGATTTGACTGTATTTCCGTGAACTTTTGGAACTAAGCTAAACTGCATTAGCAGCTAAAGAAGGAAAGTATATGGGGTCCAAGATTTTCAGGGTAGAAGTGACCAGTAGCACTAGCATGAAATATCGAATTCGTAATGTAAAGGTTTCGAGAGAACGGAGCATTGGGATTGGCAGTCTGCCTCTTATGAACCTATGTGCGTGTGTAGCCTGCCAATCACAATGCTCCGTTTTGTCGATACCTTTACATTACGAATTCGGTAGTATTTCGTGCTAAAGCTCAGTAGCCAGTGACGCAGGTATTTTATTCGAAATTGCTAAGTCAAACGGTACCCTCTTCCGTAAAAGTTAACTTATCTAAAATATATCTTAAAGCGGAGTTGGAGAGCGAGTCCCGGTCGCTCAAGTGAGGTTCAAACCGCGACCTTTCTATGGATTGCTGGAAATTATGATCTTGTTAGATTCACCGGGACTGGCAGCTTGTGGTACATAGCCCATTCTGAATCTGTGATCCTGTCTGTACAATCGAAAGATACTGTGTCGAAATGAAATATGTGTTAGTGAAGTCCCCTATGACGTCACCTCATAATAATTTCCCAGTGCGAGTGCTGTCCTATTCTAAGTAATAGGAAAAATCAAACGGTTCGGCCTTTCCGTGTCAGAGTGAGTAATCGGTATGTGGCTCTGATTAATCTCGAAAAAAGAAATTAATGATTCTTATTTCCTGTATGTTATTTGATAATTATATTGTCGTTATATATTGAAGTAGCCTAAGTAGGACTATATACTAGTAGGATTCAGAAGTAGGATAGCCGCAGAAGTCTTTTTACATAGGTGTCACTAAAACATCTCAGCCTCAGGAGGGAATTTGCCTCACTGTGTGTGTTTTATCGCATATACAATGGTTTTTGTTCAACATCTTGCCCTTACCTACTTCTTATCATCGCACCGCTTACTATAAGACAGGGAGTTTATCCTTACACATCACGGCCGAACCAGTGCGCAGTGTGCGGTATTCAAGGAACTTCATCGAGCTGTGGTTTTTAGAAGCAACTACAAAATGAGATTCTTCAAAAAGGAAGAAAGTAGATTCTTAGAGGGTTGGCAGTAGGTACGAGTACAATCAAACAGTACGAGTAATCATTTTCCAACAGATGGGTCGTGTGATTGTCGGCCTAAGTGGCAGACAATCACACTAAAAAAAGAACTATTTTTATATCACATCAGTGATATAAAAATAGTTTCAATATACTTAATTTTAATTCAGTATGTTATTTTGTACAGTAGGTAAGTTGAGGGTTAACTGGTTGCTAGTGATTTTTAGTTATTATTGGTGATGAGTGTTTGTTTGTATTTGTGAGTGCGTCGTGTGTGAGTGTGTATATATGTGTATGTGTGTATGTGTGTGTGTGTGTGTGTGTGTGTGTGCGCGCGCGCGCGTCAGAAAGAGAGATTATCATTTTCCTTTACCTCTTATATTATCTTAACCTTATAATATTTCAAAATTCGTTTTAAGAACAACAGAACGTCAATCAAAGGTTTTTTTGACATTTCCTTATTATTCACAAGCTAAAGGCGTGGGTGGGGCCTCGCCGCAGGCCCCGGGGGGCTTCAGTTTCCTTATCGTATTTAACTGATTTTTATACAAAACATAATATCTCAACCATCAGCGTAAATATTGTTTTTAATAAAATTATTGCGAGCACAACGAAGCGGCACGAATATTTATTGGCGTAAAATGCCAGTATGCTGATGAAAGATGAGAACTTCCATTAATTCATTTAAGTTCACGGCACAAGCGCCGCTTTTTATTACATAAATGAAACATCTGTAGAAAAGGTATGGAAACCATCATCATCATCGGCATCTGTGATCTTGGATCTCTCCAACATTATTTGGCAGCACAAGTGTGAGTTCCCTGGAGATGCACACGTCAATAGGCGTCGCTAACCACTTTCCGTCAGGTGAGCCGCCAAAACCATCACAAACGCACCAATGCTGGTAAGTTTATCTTGCCGTTTTTTGTAGAGTGGACGTATTTCCTCCAACGTTAATCCAAAACATTGTTTTACTTCATCTCCTGTAATTCATACTTACCCTAAATAGCGCTTTATATTTGAGCCGGGTGCTTGAGAACAACCGTGCTTTGCTTATTGCAAATACTTCAGGAGTTAATTTGAAATTCCCTCAGTATAAAAGTGATTCTCAAAATGAGTGTTTCCCGAACTTACCTAGTTACTTTAGCTACACGTACCCGTGTAACATTTTTGAGACTACATACGGTATCGACTGTACGACGAACATAAACTCACGCCTACATCCCCGAATGGGTATTCAGAGGTGCTAGCTAGCACCCACATTTCGCCAGTTTATTTTTAGGTCCCAATGTTATAGGTGGCGAGCCTATTGCCAGTAACCGGGCACTTATATACTTTTACAATTATAAACTTCGAAAAGTCATTGGTGTGTGCCGTGGTAAAACCTGGGATCAAAGCCGAGACCTCAGTCCATTACCCATACCACTACGTTACTGCGGTCTTTACATTTATATCATAACCGATTGACGAAGGCAGGACATGATGGTATCTCCCGTCCTAATTGAGCCCTAATTTGTCTTACACACTACGAAATCCGATAGACGGGCATACTGCAAGTGGTACCCGTACAGAACTTTGAGAAACGTTGCTCTGATTCGTGGAAAAATATGTCATGAAAATAATATTTGAATATATTTCCTTTCGCCAATACGATATTTAGCAATAAACGCATCCGCTTGAAAGTCTATTGGCGTTCGACGACCGTTTATGTCGAGTGTCGAATTTAAATGTCGAGTGGAATCCAAACTGCGCCGATGATCGCCGGCTCATCGAGTTGATTTGCACCGAGTGATGTTTCCAGCTATTCGCTCGTGCAAACTGATATCGTCAAACACAACGACTCTGTGTCGTAAAACCGTAGACTATTTTTTCGATCGTTTTTGAACCAATTACATCTATTCCCAATTTCAATTCAAGTTATTCGGCGTTATAAGGGTTTCGTATTTCAATAGGAAAATACTGAATCCTCGTAGGTAAGTAAAAGAATGGAGTAAGAAACCTGGGCCTTGATGATTTTGAAATAATGAAATATTTATTTACAGTCTTCTTCCACCTTAACAGGATTACCCTCAAGATAGTAATGGAGTTACTCTAACAAGACACTTAATAAATAATATAAACTTGTATCTAAACACACAAAAAAGCTAATAAAATTTTATTTTTTATTATAGATTTTATTACTCATTATGATTATATTAGAATCAAATAAAAGTAATTATAAATAAGATTTTTTGGGTCCCTAATTAATGCCGCTAAATCTTTCTACGACAAGATTTTACTTCGACAACATATTCTCAAATTATTTATAAAAAGAAATTCAGTAGTAATCTGAAAGTCAGGTCAGAACATTCTCCCTGAAAAGGGACTCGTAGCAGGGTAAAATACATAGAATCGATTTGAACAGACTTCAAACAGGCTTCAAAATTTCATTAAATAACAAACAAAAATTAAATAATGAAGGTTATAAATCTCAATTTCTGTACCTCAATCAATGAAATTATACTAGCGCCATTTGCAATTAAGCTAAGTTTTAATGACTTATTATTGCCGAGATGACCGTGTTCTCCAGTTCCTCTGATGTGCCGCCTGACGACGGAACAAACTTTTCCGCTGATTTTCAATATCAGTTAACTTATAAGTACCTATAGCTGATGCGGAGAGCGCCACTAATTTCGAGTGCCGGCCGGCCGGGCCCCGTCGGGCCACGCCGGGCCACCACGGGGCCCTGGGCCTTAATCAATGTCTAGAGGTCAACTCAGCTCTTTGATGTTTCACAGTCTCGTTAGTTATATTGTAAGGGCGCGTTACAAGAGCTGCGCTGTAATTAGGACTTAGAAATTGAGGGCATATCTTGTCAAGGTAAATGATCTTCTATAAATGATGCGCTTCTTCGCGTTCCTATAGTAAAAAGTGTGTTCAAATTCAAATTCAAAAATCATTTATTCTGTATAGCCCACACAACGACACTTACAATACGTTAATATTAATAATATTTTATAAATTAGTGAGCAAATGAACCACACCGGGTCGAAATGCGATTGAATAACAGCCTTCTAAATTGAGAGTTTAATATTCATTAGCAATTCTAACAATTCTTTAGTTTATATGTTACGGCTAATAGCCGAAGTGCGGCTGCACCTAGTCTTAGCCGGTTAGAACTAGGTGTAGCCACTTACTACTTATTAGCCGTACTTATTACACTTACTTATTAGCCGTAACCTTCATCAGACATTTTTCAGTTTTTAAAATATCATAAATAAAAATTGCTAGGTTGAATTGGACACGACATACGAGTATGATATTTTTTTTACCTGATGTATTGCAGATGTGATGAAGCAAAAATAAATGTATTTTGCTCCATATTGTTACGATTTTCAATATATACGTGATATGACATTGATTCCATCTCCGCCGGAATTTACCGTAGGCTTTTTTTTTCGTGCGAAAAATCTCCACGGATACCTTCCTTCTCCGCCGGGGGTTGGAGAGGTTATGTCGGACTCAAACCGACCAAAACGCACGCCATCTTTGGGTCTTTAGTTGCCGGAGGTAAGATAGTAGTCAACATATTTCTCGTCTACGCGCCCCTATTGCAGTTACAGGTTGTTGCAACACCATAATTTTCATTTGCTACCTAACTAGTACTAAATTTCTACTATGTACTACGATACAAACTCAATTTGTACGTACATTACTTGTCCTGTAGCGCTTTTAGCGTCATGTTTACGTTTAGAGGGACGTAAATCGTCGCTGGAATAGTGCGCAGCGACAGAACCGCGCCCAATGGGACCGGTATTTATTTATTGTTTGATCGTACGAGTATGTAACTGCACGGCATGATTGGTCTGGATGGACTTGTACTCCTCTCTGAATTTAGTAGTTTAGTTTAATTAACAGCGTCCTGCATTCCACTCGAGGCCATAAACGTAACGTCACTTACGAAATATCGGGGTAAATTTACCAACATTTACTTATAGTTTCACAATTGAGTCCCGTTTTGTCATAATTATGTGTTAAAACCGTATAAGTTTAAATCAACAATTCAAACAATGTTACTATGAGGTATTCGGAACCAAAATATGGGTATTATTATGATAAAATATGGTTTTTACCAGCAAGTCAGTAACTTACGACAAACAAATAGCGTGTGACACTAACTTTTAAAAGAAGCGATAACAATGAGGCTGACAGTAATGGTGCCAGTTACCACCCAAAAACTATAGTTAACAAATTAACGTCGAACAAAAGTCTACAGTCTACCGACAAGTATTCCCTAAGAAAATTACCCAAATTCTTCTTTTTTAAAATATAGAACACCGATCAACAATTCAATTCAATCAAAATTAATTGACATAATTAATAATTTTCCAATGCTAAACCTAATTCTTTTATTTCAAAAGTCGTGGGAATACTAAGACTAGTGTATGGTATCTTGAAGAATTAAATAGCTGAGTACTAATTGTAGCATTCACATGCATTTTGCCTCCTTCAGTGAGCTCATATATTAAGTATATATTATGAATACCTAAATGGGGATACAATGAATTGCGACTGCGAAATGTCATTAAATAGCGACAAGTTTCAACATAAGAACTCCGATCTGATCTGGAGTCAACACTAGGCCGCACAGAGATTGGTATAGTGTATAACCAACCGCAGTTGTCGAGTCCGACATAACCTCTCGAACCGGCTCCGGGGTGGAAGGAGGGTATTCGTGGGGAGTTTTCGCGTGAAAAAAAAGTGCCTGATACAACTGGCTAACGCAGCATAAAACCAAAATCTCTATAAGCTTCTGAAGTAGATTCTAAATGAATATCTTTTGAATACGAGTGCACACAGGAACCCATATATATATACATATATCTTAAAAAATGTGAACCTTCGACCACGACCAAACGCCCGACCGTAATTCGTCCACACGACAGAGAAAGATTTTATTTTGGTTTCGATATTTATATACCAGCCGAAATACCAAATACCAACCGAGAAATATCTGTGAAGTCGAAAAAGCTCTGTAAACTTTCAGTAAGAATTAAGAAAAAAATGATGTAGTTTTATAATCTCAGTCGAAAACTGCTTTTCTCGTAATATAATTAAAACCAGTTCTAATACCAAAAAGTCTATCTCTTTAAAACCGTCATGAACTTTTAAAATTAGTCAGTAATTAAACGGCTGATAAACCACTCATTCCATAAAATAGTTAGCTCCATATAAATATATGGCATTACAAATTGTCATTTGCAGCTTATACCCGTTCAATTATAGACCGGTAATATGAAAATATTAAAACGGCATCTAAAGAGGACAATACCACTTATTTCATATAAAAAAAAAAACTCAAGTCTCTTTAGTAGGTACATAAACTCAGAACTCTTTCCACAAAACACTAAGTTAGAAACGGTCTTAAACTTTTTCCGCTCTATAAATAACCGCGGACTCTGAAGGCGAGCCTGAGGCTATATATCATACAGGCATGGCTCTCGGAGGCTTCATAAATTATAAGAGGGCCGTGCGATAGAATATCGACAGGCAAACGTGACCGCACTGCAGCCCTGTGCCGACTCATGTACGATCTAAACCGCTCGGTGCGGCGGCGGCCCTTACCGCCCGAGTCTGGCCCGGGTCTTCGACGGTATGTTTACAGATCTTATCAGACCCGTCGACGTGCTGATGAATTCATTGTAACTTTATCTTTGGCATTTATAGTGTAGTTTTTGATAACGATTATGTTTGAGACGGGCTTAGCATAATGATAGGGGTCGTGTTAACCTCTAATTTTGTTACGTACAGAATGTTAGCTGAATTCCCTTTGAACTTATTTGGAATGTAGACTTGAAATTATAGTCTTAAATATTGTTCATACGAAATATGTAAAACTAATTTCATTTCAAAGAGTAATAACAGACTATACTTAAATTTTCGTGAATAATTTATCATTAAAGAAACGCCTATTGCAATTATTTTATACCCTTTGAAATTTAATTTCATAGAAGTTAAATATCACATAGTATAGACGAAGTACTGTAGACAGTACACACTGGACCTGCCAGTTGATCTAGATATTCTAGATTAATCTACATACATACATACATATGCTCACACCCCCGAAGTGGTTGGCAACGGTGTTTTAAACACCAACATTTCGCCAACTACGATTTTCGGTCCCACGTAACAGAGAGCGAGCCTATTGCCGCCAATCAGGCACTTGGTTGAAAATATGGGAAAGCTATTAATAAATAACCTTTATCTGAACCACGGGGAACCGCTAGTAATTCAAACAGTAACTCATGCCTCGATTTACAAAACAAAGTATTTAAAATTTATAATTGTTCAACCCGACTCTGTTTCAATGTTCCTATAAACTATTGTAGGACCTGAATCCAATATAATGGTTTTAAAAGTTTCAAATATAATTAACAGCGTACAGGTCAAATTGCACCAGTGCAAATAATTGCGATCAATTAAGGTGAACTGCATATACATAATTTAAAATACAATACAAAATACAACACAATAAAAAGAAATAGAATACACAATAATAATCTGGGCGAACACGTGGGTAGCTACAAACACTATACAAACACAAATCAAACAAAGTAAAATAAGTTACAAATATTATCACTACATAGTATAAAATAAAGTCGCGTTTTCTGTCCCTATTTTCTTGTTCCTTTGTATGCTTAAATCTTTAGAACTACGCAACGGATTTTGATGCGGTTTGTTTCAATAGATAGAATGGTTAAAGAGGAAGGTTTATATGTATATAACATCATGCTACAACTAACAGGTGCGGAGCAGGAATGAAAAATGTTGCAAAAACGGGGTGACGCAGACGAAGTCGCGTGGGTCAGCTAGTATTGTATATTACTTATTGTATGTTATTGTTAGCTAACTGTTTTAGGAGCTGCAGTTTTACAGAATAAAGGATTTGCCTTAATTTTCGGTAAAACTGTACAATTGGGTAAAGTAAACTTAAAAGAGCACAGAGGAATTTAAAAAAGAATTAGAAAGTCAAGGATCTTTTCTATATAATCTAGAAATTTTAATGTATGAAAGTACAGAAAGTGCCCAAGGTAATAGACGTTCATATACACACCTACTTACTATACCAAATAAATACTAGTACATAATGTATACATTTAAACATCTGCCTTTCATTTTCACACTAGGTACGTTCCTTCTTGTTGGTGGTATTACCCTAAAGTAGTGGGCTCCTCACCATCAAGTTGAACATATAGTACGTATTATAATATATTGCAAAATATAAAGAAGGCATGGATTCGTTACTGATGTAAAACATTTCTCAAATCTTTATAATTGTCAAAGTGAACTGCCAGACGCAGGTACGCCGAGGACAATTCGGCCGCGAACAGTGAGTCTGTTAAATTGAACAGAGTGATCGGACAAGATGTAATCAAATATTTTGTAATAACATAAAATCTGTTTTGTTCGTGACCGTTTGTAATACTCAACGATTTTTTCGTTCCATTTCATTTGTATTGGTTTTCTGTGACTCCTATTTTTCTTTATATAACTTCAGTAAACGATATTATTTTAGTTTTTTTTTTTAAAGTTAGGTATAAAGTCAACGAAAATCTATGGCAGTCGTTACGGGTACTTGAAGCCCTAAAATATTTAGTACGGTCTAACTGCAGTACTTCTAAATCTATCAACCTCTAGATGAATAAGAGTCATAAAACTTAACTTAATTTACCATTACGATTGATAGGTTCCGGGTTTGAATCCTGGTCATTATAGAACCGATGTGAACCCACTTGTAACATACCACACCTACGTGTTAGAAGGAATATTAGTAACATCGAGTGCTAATATTGTTAAAAAAACCATGTTAACACATCTGTTTCTTCGTTTTATATTACGGCACGTAAATTGAAAGGGAACTAACGTTGGGACCAGTGCAGTGCGCATTGGCCGTGGTAATTGCACTGCATCCATAAATTGCAAATTGCAATGCATCGACGCGAGTTATTGCTGCAAGTGTTCATGAAAATAATATTGCAGCTTTGACGAACTGTCCGACTAGCAATAGCATAGCAGAATATTAAATTATTTTGTAATTGCAAGTTGCCATTTGAAACAATTGTGTATTTCATTGTTATAATCAAGTAGTGGAGATCTTTATGACAAGATGGAGAGATTTAGTTAGTTATATAAGATAGTAATATAGAGAAGAAAAATCGGAGATTAATGGTTGAGGAGTCGACCTTATTATCGAAAGATCCTGGATTCGAATTACACAATCGTTGTGAACCCACTCTTAATAAAAACCATTGAGCTTAGCTGGAGGGTTGAGAGCGAATATTAGTAATTTCAGTTATCAACCTATTCTCTATAAATAAACTAATTTAAATTATTATTAGCTCCACTTCAGAATAGCTACGAATATAGCCTCTGTGACGTAGCAATACAACGGATGACTGCTACGCAGGAGGCGGGAGTTTAATTTTCGCTCAGAGTAAATATAATAATAATATTATTAATAAATATTTATTCAGAAATCAATGTATGTTTTTAGTTCTACAGTTTCTTAGCCTATCTATTGGTATCACATGGGTTACCAAGTGATATAAAAAATTAAAGGCCTAATCTTATCTTACATATGTTTTGAGTGTACTACAATTCTTATGTTTATATACACGAGTATATGCATATATTTGCATTAAATTGATTGTTTTTATGTATAATATGTATGATTTTCAAAATGATTTTTTAAATACGTTTTTATTTAGTTTATCCGTATTCAAGATTAGATTGTGTCTAGATACCTTTGAGTGCAATATATTGTAAATTATTTATGTACCTATTTAATATAAAGATGTCAACGTCCAGATGTAAACTCTGATTTACGGTATCGATGCACACGAGTTTCCTAAACTGGCTTTCACCAGCGACACGCAATACTACACGCGATTCAGTCATTTATTGTGGTTCCCATTTGAAAGCCGACATTAGCTTTTATGAATATCTGTTTAGCTATGAGCAATGATATGTAATAACTGAATCTGAATGTAACTTTTAAACTATCGCGGTGTTTACTCATAGTGTTTATAATTTTCGACGTCGACAAAAGTAAGTGTTCAAAAATATATCGCGTGAAGTCCCGAAAATTATAAACACTATGAATCTGAATGTTAGATAATCAGCTACCCTCACCTTAGGACCAATAGTATGCCGCCACTACCCTTACATTTATATGCATCTGTTTTTCTAATATATCTTCACAGTGAAAGAAAATAACTGCTACCTCAACTTTATCGTACATATAACCATCTTCCCTGATACTTCGCCTTCAGCTAACCATCAGAAATAAAAAAAGCAACACGCTGGGCATTAAATTCTGACCAGTACATACTCTGGCAGTTATACTCGGCTGATAACGATGTCCTGCTAAGTATTTAATGCTAGTAGGTATGCGCTAAACGTGTGCTTCAAAAACACCTTCGTTATTCAATCACAAAGCACTGTGCCAATTTTGTCTTGCTAATATTGAATGAAATTAGTTAACACTCAAGACAGAGTTTTACCTGGTACCGTGAGAATACTCTGTCGAACTTAGTTTTTAAACTTCTTAGGTAATCTAGGGACTGTCTCCCACAATTCTTAAGAGTTACAGCTTTTCAATTCAGTTAATTAACTTCCACACGTGCGGCAGTAAATTCGATCTTGCCAATTTAAAACTAAGACTCGTTGGTTATTGTTCGCTCTCTGAGAGCGCTTATAATAAGACGGGAGAGACCACAGCGCTCCAGTTGTACAAACACAACAAGAGATGAAAAACATTCAACTTAAAAAAGAATCACTAAGAACTAACAAAAGTTGGGCTTGCAATTTCCATTGCACAGATAATTAAAAGTTTAAAGAGGGGTCAGCAGGGAACTTGATAGACTGCAGTAGTTAAGATGGTTTTGTGAAAGCTTGTAACTTCTACCGAGCAGATCTGAGACGCCGAAAGCGATGGGCTTGTGTGTTAGTGGTCGAGAAAGTTTGTGATGCGTGTAGGGGCAGACGCAAATAGCGGGTTGTTGTGTTTGCCTGTCCCGAACGATCATAACATTTATTTTATCTACTTAGATTTAGTACATGATACATGTACAGTTTATTTGGTTATTTATTAAACACTGTTGTAAAAATGTGTAATGAAAAGCATCTATAAGACTGAGTATAGTTAGTTGGACAAAATTACACTTACATGTGGGAGATTTGAAATTTGAAATTTGAACCAAATCCAGGTGTGTATTATATTATTTTTTTATTTATTAATATACTAACTTGAGACAATCTTTGTCCCCCAAAACCGAGTTGATGGTTTGATTGGGGGGATGTAGTCTCTGTACAATTGTTCTTTCTTATTTCTACTAAGTAACTAAAACTGTTAGGTAGACACATAATTCGCTGACTACATCCTATTATCGTTGTGGTCACGCACTGAAATATAAAATTATTATATAATTTATTCTAGTAACTCAATGAAATATTTCTTAGGTTTCCTCATCAAAATTATTCGTAAATTGTTTTTCATTGTTCTATCACCATAATAACTGTGTATCCTTGGTACAATATATCGGGCAGAGGTCATCAACTAGTTGTTATGTTCGTTAGTGACTTTTTGTCAAGTTATACGACTCGCTATTGCTGTGATCATTTACTAAAAGTAAGTATCTGTGTTTCAAAGTAACAGGTAAGATTTTATTTATTTTATATAATTTACTGTACTCATTTTTATATTATTCTGTAACATTTTTGCTAACAAGCAATTTAAAAACCTATAGGTGTGAATATGTATAATTTCTTCATTAGAACAACATGGAAATCCCTCTTCTATAATGAATATTAACTAATATATAAGGCACATGCAAGTAGGCAGGTGTGTGGAGGCCGACCTCGTTGAACATTACGCGATTCAAACCTCAAATTTGTTGTGTAGTTGAGAACATCTCAGCGTCTTTGTATTTAATTAGAGATGTAAGTCTATTGATTATTATGTACACATAGACATGAACATCAGTAGCGTAAATAGACCCACAAGCATAGAGCCTAGGTTTTGATAAACATACGTATGTAACTCACACATTTGGTTTCTTCAAGGAAAACTTTTTGCATCGACAGTAATTACTGAATTACAATAATTTCTGATATCAAAATGAAACTCGCAACTTTCATTTACGTATAATATCGTTTGAAATTCGAGGCTACCAAATTTCCTCAACCCTTCAATAGACGCTTACTCTTTTTCGGAATGTCATAAATCTGGCACACGTTTGTTGGTTGGCAGAGCAACTATATATCATAGGACATGAGGCGGCGCGACGGTCACTCCTCAAACGGGCCAATAAATTGCGGCGGCGCGATTGCAGCGGTCTCAAATCTAAGCCAACACTGATGTGGGCCCCGAGTTCGTCCTCATTTATGATGTAATATGTAGTCGCGATCTTTTATCGAGATATGACCAGTCATTTGGTGCTGTCATCCACTCTATAGTTCATTTGTTACTTAATGGAACAGAAATGAGAGGGGACATTGATGTACTTCTGATTTTATCCAGTCATAAGTTAATAGTACAAAGTAGGAGGGACGTAGTAAGCCTTCGCGAAGAAAGAAACCTATGCTCGGGCCCTCTCCGTGGTCGCTACTCACTGCAGTGAAATTACTGCACCAAGATGGCAACTCAAGGAAATGCCGTTGACTCGACAGAAGAAGAAGAACAAGTAAGTAGTAACTACGTGGTTCCTGGGAGAGTAGAATTTGGGCGATCCCATCTCTGTTCATACGTTCAAACAAGGCGGCTAAGGGATAGGGATAGGGCTTTTTAACATCAGACAGATATAAACAGCTCAGACTCAGTCTCATATGCATAGTTCGAGTAAATAATAGATCCTGGAATACGGCAAAAAGCTCACCCCACGGAGGACCGAATTATGATTAGATCAGTTCTCCATGGCTCACCCCCTATGGGACCAAATACAATGGTTGGTGAAATGTGGGTGTTAATTCAACTCACCCTACCCCGGAGGTAAATATGTATGTAGTATCAAGTCGTTCAGTACATCAAATAAAGGTGTTGTTATGTTATTTATATATAATTTAATCTTATTATTTCAATTGTAGAGTTAATTTTTTTTTTTTATTTAATTAAAAAAAAAAATTAAGTTTAAATTAATAATTATCCGTAAACTGAGGTACAGATTATTATTATTATTATAAGTATATAACGTCTAAGATAACTTGTAACGTCTAAGCGAACTTTTTTGCAAAAAACCCGGCTAGCGAGCAATAAATCAAAATGATTTTATCCTTATGCATTTAATACCTAACGCGTTTCCACACTCTGCCGGATTCCAACGTCGCTCTCCAGAATGTGGAGACTACATTTTTATACATATGAAAAATTTTCAACCAGTTTTTTATTATGTTTTCTATTACGTTTAGTGTGCGAACAGCGACGAGGTTTATTTTTGTCTTCATACATGACGAGGTTCTGTGATAATGAATAACGCAAATAAATTAAAATAAAGATATTGGTTTAATTTATTCATCGTTTATATTATCAATTGGACCGTATTTATGTTGCCAATTAAAAATATAAGAAAGAGTAAAATGAGATTGAGCCTTCGGCATTTCAGGAAATGTTAATATTTTCTCTCTTAAAGTAGGTACCATATCGTTTCAATCTTAGGAAGGTACTTATTTATATTAGAAACTAGCCTTATCAGCAATTGGTAAATAATTACTACGTTAATATAAATTCAAATATACATTTATTTCATTCAGCTTTTTGAGCGAGCGCGCGAAGTTAGCGAGTGTCTCCGATTCGACAAAGTGACCGATTTTGCTTTTGTTCGTATGTATGTTTCGTCATCATCATCCCAGTGACTATGCCGGTCGCATCCGAAGATGTCATCTCTCAGTCCAGGCTCTGCATTTTTTTCAGTCTAACTGCGTTTCGGCTGACTTGATCGTATTTATGTATGTTTGTCAATGCCGGCCTACAGAGCGCATTTTTTTAAAGTTTTTCAACAAACTTGGCATACGTTTGTGTATGATTTAAAACAAAATTTTGTAGTGTTTGTTTTTTCACAGGAGAATTGATAGGGGTGAAAAGGGATGAAGTTTGTTGTCGCGTTATTTATGAACGCATCTTGATGATTTCCTCTTAAACATCACGGACACGATTCCTCACAGGTTTCTAAATTTGGTATAAATAAATTCGTAAGTGCGACCTATACTTTGCCCAAAATCCCAAAATAAAAACATAATTGTCGACTTTCTCGGAAAGGAATATATAAATGCCCACACCGACAAATGTAGACAGTGAATATAAATGGGCGTGAGTTTATGTTATGTTATGTTAGACTTAATTAGTTTTTAAAGTCCTAAATTAATGCAACTCATCATAATCTAATCTATAGGACGTGAAAAATAGCAGCTCCTACTCCACAACTAGTGGAAAACCTTAGTATATAAGTATAATATATATCTCTGTATATATTTTTGCCGTTATTTAGTATATAAGACATTGCAGTTGTTATAACAATTAGAGTCCGAAATACCTAACTGTGATATTTTTATTTACCTCCACAATATCGCACCTTTTATTTAATTAATCAGCGTCAGAAAGTGCGGTAATGTGTTCATAAAATGATGTGGCAATTAATCAGATGGATGTATTTGAGAACTAAATAAGCAAAAAGCATATTTATTCGCATTTTTGTTGCTACACGAGAATTTTCTTTCCAACTTGATGTTTTTTCATGTACGTTTATGAACAATGCGCTGGAATTCAAATAAGTTTTTCCGAGAACACTATTTTTTGTAACCCTTCCTATATTTTTTTTGAGATGTTATTACCAGCGCGATATAAGCAGACGAAAAGTAATTAAAACTTTTTATATTACTCTCAACTGCTAAATAAAGATTAATTTATAGGCCGAAAAAAACACAATTTCGTATAACCCGCATAGTAGGTATATTTATACAGTATAAATGTACTACAGAGATGAAAATGAGATCATTCACCATGTTAGACAGCTATGAGCAAAAAGTCGTCAAGCGTGAGTCGATCTGGCTTACATAATTAGTGGATATTTTTTTTACCAATTCTTCCTCTATTAAATCGACGGAATTTTTGAGTTGCCATCGTGGTGTAGTAATTTGTTTCACGCCGCTACTCCGGAGTGGGCCCGAGTATAGGTTTCGCTCTTCGGAAAGGTTTACTACGTCCCCTTACTTAGATGGCAAACAAGCACACACCCCACCTGATGAAAAGTGGTCACAGTGAGCTATTTTTTTTTTTTATACCACTTTGGTGGCAGACAAGCACACGGCCCACCTGATGGAAAGCGGTCACCGTGGCCTATGGACGTTTGCAACACCAGAGGCGTCACACACGCGCTGCCTACCCTGTAGAAACCTTCTAATGCCCCTCTTGAAGAACCCCATATTGTAGTCGCCTGGGAAAACCACGGCAGGGAGCTCATTCCACAGCTTGAGCGTGCGCGGGATGAAACTCCTTTCATACCGCACAGTGCTAATAATACTTATTTATTTAAAATGCTCGGTAAATTGAAGACAATGTCCTACGACTACACAATGAGCAATGTCTCATTGTGGTGAAATGCACGGGCCTGATGATGGAGTCAATCAACCAATCATAAGTTATATTAAACTAATCGTAGGCTGATCATTGAGCGCGTCATTGGTTGATCAGTAATTTAATTGGTTTTTTCTTGGCCAGTTAGTGCACATGCATAAAATTTGTCTTGAACTTGTTATTTCAACCACTAATTAATTATTTTACGGAAGGAAGACTAAGAACAATGCATATGAGATACCGTCTAATAATATATTCATGGTAAAAAGTTGATTGCTTTCAAAATCGGTCACTTAAACCCAAACTGAAAGTTAAAATCCACAGAGCCATTAAATGTTAAAAATTTGACCTCTGAACTAATTAAAGTTATAAAACCCAAGACCCTTGAAAGCTCTGAGCATCAACTACTGTCAATTAAAATTAATTCCTTTGTCCATTATAAACCCTATTGCTATTTTTCCAAGTCGGTTGGTAACAAACTCCACTGTTCACGCGTGTCGGGCGCTCTCCCACCGCTGCGTCGTTTTATTTTCCCGTCGAATTCTTCTACTCCATAACATAAAGGTTCATATTTATTACATCGAAATATTTGCCGTTACAGAATTTATTGCGTTACCTCTCAAATTTATTCTGTTTATAAAATGATAAATCGCTTTGAAGTCCAATCACGTCTATATAAGTTCAAAACAAACGTAGTTATGCACGCTCTCACATTTTACATTTATTATTTTATGTTCACTTTTTATTCTTTTTGAAGTCTTTGCACAAAAGAGTATTGGGATCAGCAAAAAAGTTCAATTCGTCAGGCCCACTTTTGTCTACATTATATTCTCTTTTACTGCTGAAGCTAATTGTAGAACCTGGAGTCGATATAAATTACATTTTTCAAATCAGCCTTCCTCAATCCGGGTTGGATTTCACAATAGATACTTTATCTTGGCCATTGGCTCATTTATAAAAATGTCAAATAATCTTTCGCAGTTACAGAAAGCCTATTGAAAAGGGTCCTCGCCGAGCGCGCTGTGTGAGATACGCTTGTTTATGAAAGGTCTGCGAAGTCGGCGCGCCGCGATTGGCTTTGCCATAGCTCACTGAACCCGCGTAGGTATTGTGAGGATATTCTTTGATGGTATATTAGTTAATAATGAAAATTCAAAGAACAAAGATGAGTATAAAGCACACTCATCCTTATAAGGGTTCTCTCCCAAATTAGTTACCGAAATTCTCGTTATAAAGTTCTGTATCCCGAATCATTGTTCTCGATCGTGCTCCGCCACTTCAAAAGAGTTCAGTTTGATCCTTTTCTTTATTTAAATATATCTTCAGTTTTGAGTTGAGATGATGAAAGATAGAATTAAGGCATCATTTGTTGTGCTCTCTTACCGAACAATCCATTGGAAATTACGTAGATTTTTCCAATATGCGACAATTCATAATATTTATAACGAGACAAGCCTCTTCGATTATAATAATCTCACATATTTTCTTAGAAGCCTGGAAAACGATTTTTATTTGTTGTTAACGTCTTTAAGTGTTCATCTTGAGACATTTAGTTTCAAGAATATTAATTCTCAGAAACGTAAATGACTTTGTATATTCTTAGTGCTTACTACAGTACTCTAAGCCATACATAAAATCGACATTTTAATTTGATAGGTAATTTCCTGTATATTGTATATTGTAGTGACGCAAAGATTCTTCAGCGTGACTCGTAAGTACCTGCCATTCACGCTAAAGATTCTTTCCAGTCCAGTCACGTTGCAATAAGTATTTAGAATCACTGTTTATGTATAGTGTACGTCATATGACTTCCCCTCCCCTGAAGGTAAATGCAAGATGGTTACCATGACAGCTATCAACAACGTTACAATGGTGACCCTTAGCTTGATACTCTCAACAGATGCTATTTCACGACTCGACTGAAGGAGCTGGGACGTTAGTAGTGGTTCTGGAATGTAGATCTTACTGTTACGATGTACTAAAAAACTGATATGAAATCTATTCTTTATTTTTGAGATTGTAATAACTGAAATTGCCTTATGTTTTGAGTGAAAGCAATGAAGAGAAATAAATAAATAAACATTGTAGGACTATCTACACAACGCCACCTAGACCCACGGTAAGCATAAGGATAGCAAGCTTAACTAGGTATTGTACGGGTTCTAGAATCCGGATAAACATACTTAGATATTTTTTTTTGTAAATACATACATATTATACATAGAAACACCCACACGAATGCAGGTCTATTCATGCTCACAAATATTTGCACTAAGTGGCATTCGAACCCGCGCCTCCTGCGTAGCACTCGCGTTCACTACCGGCACTCCACGCAGGTCTTACGGAGGAAATAAAACGCTTAGAACGCTTTCGGAACAATATATTGCGGTTCAGTTGAGGTATCAAACGAATGAGAATATAATAAACCTTCAATGACATAACGGCAACCTTTATCTGCTATGTCAATCTCATTGAGGGCTTTCCCAGCGAGTACGCCAATGTTTTTGGTACTCGTTTGTGTTATGATATTTCGCTCGAATTAATACAAGCCCCAATGACCGCTCCACCAATAGTGAACGCTGTGCAAATAAACTCGACGGCTTCATTCGATGCGGTGGCACAGATATTGTATTTAATATTAATAACAATGTCTATCGACAATCGTGGTTCGGTGCTCCGGCTGACAACTTTTTTTGTTTTGCTGAATTATTTCTCCTCCTCGCTTCCTGTGACAGATTGCTTCGCGCGGCGACGAAAATTGCTTTTTGTTTCTTTAATAATACTCATGACAAGTACATTTTGAAAGATTTTGATAAATTGACTTTGATTGTAAGGCTGTTTGATTCAAAGAGAAAGGAAGGTTTCCATACAATTCATTTTACTATGTAGGTACATTGTACTACGTACATCTAGTACAATGCACTATAGTTGGCTATCACGTAGTAGTTGTGTATTGGTTAGGGTATCGGACTTGAAACCAAGAAGGGTGCAAGATCAAACCCCATCTAATGCAACTTCTGAAAAAGAAATTTAATTGAAGATAAATCCTTCGACTAAATTTAACTCTTTTCTGAACTAAAAGATCTAAACTAAAATGGTTTTGATCATTATCTTGTTAAAAAGAAATGTTTAAAACATTTCTTTCTTTTCACTTCAAGCAAATCAAAACGTAAATTATTGTATTTACCATAATATATGACCGCGTTAATAGCCGCGTTTCGCCAACCACATATCATGCAACGCGTACTAGTCACCTACTAATCCGTTTTTTTTAACAAAATAAATATAAGGAAAGTCCCTGAAGTATTGTCGCAAAAAAGAATCTTAAATTACAAGCTATTTTCCAAAACGGAGATAATGAACCGAAGAAATACGAATCTCTTTGTTAGCAAAGTGATCCTAGCTTAATTAATTCTTCGGGGAATATGATAAAAAAAGTTTTTTAAGTTTAGCAAATAATGATGCGAATGGTCCGAGACACTCGACTCTGCTTGGCTGTTTAATTTCTTACCAAATAATAATTTCTTCTGTGCTGCCGCCTTTTGAATAGAACACAATGCTCCCTAAAAACAATTTGGAGATCTTCGGCGAGACACTCCGAGTTCAAGAGGGTGAATTTGAACACAAGACTTGACCCATTTACTCCTCGGAGACTGATTTGAGTTACGCAACAATTCATTTAACGCTGATGGATATAAGCTGTCCGTCATCTCGAGCCGGTGACATGTTTTATTTATTCTCCGACTACCCTCGCTATCCGTTTTCGGAAACTGCTAAAACTTTGTTTATTGTTCATAAAAATTTGCTCGGTCTACTGATCCAGAAAGTTTGCCCTATCAATCATCCGCAATGTATCGTAAACTTACTTACACAAAATTACTTACCGATTCAGTGAAGTTCCTTTACTACAGAATAAACCTCGCACCACTTCACTCGTAGAGTTACTTACTTGTCACTGTATTACTTTTTGCATTCACTTATTTGTTTGTTTCAGTTAATTAACGTTTTTAACTTTTTTTTGTTTAGCTTATTTATGTAAACACAAACACTTTTATCTACGCTAGATCCATCACTTGGCACTCGGGACGCGG
The DNA here is from genome assembly GCA_963691645.1 of Pelosia muscerda. Taxonomy (NCBI): domain Eukaryota; kingdom Metazoa; phylum Arthropoda; class Insecta; order Lepidoptera; family Erebidae; genus Pelosia; species Pelosia muscerda. Next base: position 312,886 of record OY829114.1, on the reverse strand, counting down.
TGGTACGTTTGATAAGGTTTAGTGTGTCGCGTAGTGATAACACGCTGACATCGCGGTTGCGGTTGATGGCGCCCAACGTGTGACGGAGCGGCGGACAGTCGGCGCGGTCGCGCGTTCGTTTCGCCAACCGGCTAGACACTGCCGGGTGCGCACGCCTGAGCCCGGCCGCCCCCCTCCCCCACCACGCGCGCCCGCCCCACAGACCCTCGCACGCCCCGCTGCAATTCGGCACACAAAAAAATCACATCAGAAAGGAAACCTTTCTCTGTCAGTGAGCTTCAATGGTCGTTCTCTCACCCCTGAGGACTTAAGTGCTGGTCTTTCAGTTATTAGTTATCTTACTTTTATCGGTCTCTAATGACTCATTTGCTATAATTTACGTTCGGTGCGTGCAGCGGCGTCTGGAGTTAACCAGTGTTAATTTATTTTCAGACATAAGCATTTATGTAGATTATGTCGAAGTTGAAGGTAGATGAAAATTTGAGCGCTTTTTTCCACGTTCCAGTAGAGAGTGTAACATCAAACGAGGCGCGCTCAAAGCGTTTTTGCTTATATTCATACATTATTTCTCTCCTCTCACCGTTTACGCAACTTATTACCATGTATTCTTTTATTTACTCTGTAACTTGTGATCGTTATGACGTGAGTTTTTTTCGAAAACAAGTCTTCGGTTTGTTTACTCGAACTTTTTACTCGGGAGCCAACATTAATTTGGTTCTTATAACATTTCGTTTGCAAGAGTTGCCAATTTTTCACCTGAAGGGAGAAAAATAATTGCATTTGTCAAAAGCAATTATTTTTCTTGTGAACATTCGTTCCAGGAGATAATACCCGAGAGACTGTGCCCTGGGATTCTAGTGAATAGGAATAGTTTCATAAGGTATATTCGAATTTTAAAGAATTAAAGAAAAACGAAGCCGTCTACCACTACATAAGGAGTAAGCAGGTACATTCCTTGAGCAGTGAGAGTCGCCACCAACTGAACTTGTATCAGACGTGAGTTTTCGCTTCTGAACCTTAGTAACTGTCCCAACTGATGCCAAATGTTGTCTTTTCTTTGTTTTGTTTTAATGGAAATGCTTTGATTATTAAAAAGATACGTCTTTTTTATTTTAAACCCTATAATAGAAAATATGAATAGAGAGAGACATTTAGGGCGCACGCTGCTATACACCGTAATATAGGTAAAAGCTTCCAGTAATAATTTATCGAACTAGGCTTTACTTGTACTTTGAAGAAATCCATTGTCAAAATAATGGTTTGAATCGTAAAACGGACGGAGGTCTCAGCCGATCAACTGATCAAACAAGTGGTCCGACTTGTAAAGATTGACAAATTCATTCGTCTGACAGCCTTTGTGATTCAATCTCTTTGCAACCACTTCAGGTCACGTATTTAGTATTTGAAATTATGAATAAGTAAGAAATATAAAAATTGATTATGTGGTGTTATGGTGGTATGCTTTTTTCAAATGACTACAATTTGGGGTCTTTCGATAAGATCATTAGAAGGTACAGGGTCAGGGGTACTAGTGTGATGCCCTTGGTGCTGTACACGTCCACAGGCCACGGTAACTAACATTACATGGGCTTTGTACTTGTCTGCCGAACACTATTATAGTGTATATGTAGTATAACAGTGAAATAAACCAATATTCTAACTTTACAGTACTGCTCACATATGACCATAAAAGGATCATCAATTGCACAGTGTTTGTGTTTAACATAAATTATTTTAAAAGTGCTGGCGTGCCATTCCCCGCTACTGTAGTGCTTTAAAAATATTCACACTTGAGTAAATTGTTTCAACACCGCGACAAGGTGTGGGCCAGCGCAGCGCTAACAGTATTCTGAAAATGAGGACAAATAGGCTCAATTGTCCATACGTGATTCAATAACGCTGTCACACGGGGCAGTGGGAGATTTACATAAGGATAAAATGATAAACGAATATTTGTTTAAGCGTGGCAACATTTGAACTGTGATGGAAACACGAAGAAGTGTATTGGGAAAAGTTAAAATATTTCATTATTTCGAGCGGTACTGCTCATTCACGGTCTCTATAGTATTCTTGGTCCTAATAGTTTTAAGTTAAACAACGGTGTTACCATCTTTATCATTATGTAGACGTATTTTCCTGATTACGTCCATGGTCAAGGTGGATCCGCCTTCTGGCTTTTCCCCGCTCCACTTTGCATAATTTTGGGCGTTCTTGGTAGCTATAAGAACTTCTTGGGTTTAACCCTCGTAATGTGACCCGGTATAGGAACACCATCAACAGTTTTACCAGTCTGTGCGGCAAAAAAAGGAAATGCTGAACTGTCTGTTTTGAGACAGTATCTTGTTAACTTGCTACTCAAGCAAATGACTGTATTTAGACTAAATAAATGTTCGTAATAAACCAAAAAATAAAGAAAAGTCCGCTAAGTTTTTTTCTGGCGTCTTCTCAGGCTGCTGAACGTGGCGATGAACGCTAACGGTGAACTTATAATATTATTATTGATATTCACGTTTTGTATGTTCCGTATAATAATCTATACAGAATAAATGATTTTTGAATTTTGAATTTAGTTGATTCAGGACTTTGCCTGGCTTCGTAGTATAGAGCTTGTGGGTAAAGTTTAGCAACAGTCTGTATTTCTCCTATTTACAAAAAAATACTCAGATTTTGTTTATTCTAAAGATAGACCTTGTTAACCTCGGTTTCATCAATATATTTACTAATATATTTTCACAATGCCATCAAGCAAATCTTATAAAGCCAGATCGAAATGTTTTGCTAGTTACTATAAGTACTTATTAACAACAAACATGATATAAAGCTGAAGTACTTGTGCAGTGCATCGCTGGAACACGCCGTATCACCTTAATTCAATCTCACGACGAACCCAATATCTCGTGCACCATAAACTTGGTAAACTCCATCAACGAAAGCGCACTTGAGATAGATTCATTGGGAAATAACCAACGAGCAAAAGCTACGTAACAACGCCGTAGAGTTTCGTAGCACATCTACGCCGTAGCTGATATAAATGTTCAAACGGGAAGCTACAAAAGAGTCCGCTGCACCAACACGCGATTTCAAAGAAACCTTCAGAACACTAATATTTCAGAGCGAGAGCCGCGGCACCTCACTTATCTTCGATTCTTGCTTTTTCTATAATAATAGCCCTGCACGCTAAAATGTACTCTATAACAAAGGCTACTAAATTCAAATTACTACTCTGTTAAGTTTGTTTGATTTCGTGAACTGTTCAACCGAACAAAATTAAACTTTGTGAATATATCAATAGCGTGACGTTTCGTTTGAAGCGCGCCGTATCAATTTCTCACCTACACAATTCGGTATCGGCTCTTTTCACACGCCTTTGTTCCTAATGTTCATTACGTATTCTCTCTACTGATATCGAGGTTAGATATAAAATTTATAGGTTTTATTGTGGGTCTTGTGTATTGTGCGTGAGGATTTGTTTTCGGCTTGGTCGCGTTAAGTACAGCAGCTCAGCGAATGAATTCTTTATACTGTGTTTATGTTTTAGCGGCCGTTATGGGAGATGGCGCAAATTGACACTTTGTCTGACGCTACATCGCATCCTTCACCATCTTGTAATTTAATTATTTTGTGTATTTTTTTCTGTTCCTACGTCTCCAAAATTATATCCTTTTGCGCGACATTGCCTGTATAATTTACCCCTAGTGAGAAGCCTTTTCCTGAAACTTAACTAAAACAGTTGTCTTGTTTTAGTTAAGTTTAATTTAACAAGAATCCAGTCAATCAATAAATTGGCCTAACGCAGTCCACTGCTGGACATAGGTCTCTCCCAATGTTTTCCACGCTGGACGGATGGGTGGGAACAGGGTTTTATTTCGAATTTTCCTTTTCTCGCAGTGTATCGTCTCCATATTTTTCCGTCGATCTTTGGATGTGATGGAGTGATGAAGGAATTCTTTCTCCAGTACAACACATAGTACCCAACCGGAATTACTAGTATTCCCACTAGTTCTTCTAGCTAGGCTAAATTACATGATGGAGGTGGAGTCATGCTATGGCCAGGATTAAACCCCGGAACCACTTGATGCTAATGCTGACTTACTAACAGTGGTTAGTAAGTCAGCATGATGCCTACGTTTAGTGGTTGTAAAGTTTATGAGTAAAATATTTATTTTTTGTTGAGAAATGGACGAGTGACCTTGGCAGGAACGGATCCCGTTGTCGTTGAGTTATGAGTGAAATAATTAGTGTGCGATAGCAGCCCAATGGTGTAATTCTGACGCCAATCGGAAGGTCGTTAGTGTGAGTTGTGAACCATTATAGTATCGGGTAACTTGCTTTTACAAAAATATCACACATTCTTTTTGATTACATTATAATTACTTAATTTAGATCGATTTAAAATTGAGAAAAGCATGTGTCAAGGGACTTGAACAACTAGACCAAGTCTCGAACAATTAGAATTAACCTTTACGTTTAGGTGGTGACGTTGGATCCATCTACCGACAATCCTACAATAATAACCAGAGTATTCTTTTATAACTTCGTCCAATTAGTTTACCTAAATGTAGAGGCTTTCTTTCTAATATGCTCACTTTTTCTAATTGATTTAAAATTGGAGAAAGTTGGAATAATTAGTAGCTGGATCTAGGTTCAAATTTAAGTGAAAAGGTAATTTCGTACAGTGTATAATAAGCCTAAAAGCCTACGGTTACTTTTGAAAATAGGAAACTCAATCATGTATCAGACATTTTAAGTCTCAATTGCGCCTCAAATTGCCTAACCGGTACAGTGTAAGACACGTTTACAGATACCATGTTTGGTAAAAATAATTTTCAAATATCGTGATTACCTATTATGAGTATGTACGCCAGATGTAAATGTTCAAAACGCCCTTCACCGTAACGTTCATCATTACAATGTCTCCCAGCAGTGCGTTAAGCAGCACCTAACAAATTAAACAAACAGTGCTACCTCATGACGCATAACTAATTAACACTCCTATAAACTCGCTACCGTATAAGTGAGCGCGTTCGCCACAATTCTTACCTACGTATGAATAATACGCCACCCCGCGCCCGGGCCGCGGTTACACCGCCGTACACAAATATACACGTGGGCGTACTCTGCTAAATAATAATCTTTATTAGATACTAAATTGACTTTTGTTATACACAACTTACATAATTAGATAGTGTATTGATTTGCCACTTACGAAGCGAATTACGTGTCGAGGTTTGTTCTTTGCATTTGTGGAATATTGCATATACGCATCATAATCTCCTCGGGTTAGAAGTCTTATTATTTGCGGTTTGGCATTCTATCGATGACAATTAGTGACATTATGCGTTTGCTATCCTTGGGATTATTAAACCGTGAGTGAGTGTGGAGCTATCTCCGTTCCACAATATTATGTTTTCTTATAGCGAAATTTCCTCTTATTATTCATACACCAATCACTACCTTAAAAGTCGATCAAGCCAAATAATGGATAAGAGAAGTATCAGATAAATGATAGTATTTGACAAGAGTTTTCATTTGTTTATCTGTATATTAAAACTACACCAATTTCTAGAACCTTCTCCTGGGTCATCATCACATGTGAACACTGTGCAGTGCCAAATGGCTCCCCTATTTCTGCTACTTTAGAAAAGTTCAATGTCGTCGAACTTACAACGGGAAGTACTTAAGAGTGTTTACTGCCCTTCATAGTCGCACAACTAAAACCGTTTACGAAACTATCCCAATAACAAGTAATAACATAAAATGAAGCTCAGTCTATAAACATCCTCAAATGTAGTCGGTGCGGCGAGTTCACGCGCTTAGCGCTACTGTCGTGAGCGGACTTCGGCGTCGGCTTCAAACTACTGTGACATAGGACTTGGCAGCGGAGGCGTGGCTCCCGCTGTGTTTAGTACTTACTGTATCTTTCTGATCGATGCTCTTCAATAATAAAAAAAGATTTACGTATAGAATTAAGTTGCAGTCAGATACAGCATTTTAATAGATTTTGAAATAACTCGGTGCTAAGGTGGGCGCCGCGGATTGTCGACGCGTCCATACTCACTGGTGGTGCCTACTGGGAACTACTTAGGAGGGACTTGACCTCGCTGTGTGAGTTTTACTACCTGTACAACGGTTGTGTACAAGGTGAGCTTCATTCTATCACCGCATCACTCGCCATGGGTAATTCATTCTCATACATTGTAACCGGAAACGGTGCATGCAATTTATGGTACTGTGCAATATAAAAAAACTTCAACCCATGTACACTCAGACTGGTACATGGACTGGTTGCTGTGGTTTTACTAAGCGCTTACAATATGAAATTTTTCAAGAATGGCATTAAAAAGTTATTTCAAACTCTGCATCGCGAAAGTGACACCTCTACAGGCGTACACGTCCATAGGCCACGATAATCACTTTTAATCTGGTAAGCGTGTGCTTGTTTGCCACCTAACTCTATTTTATAAGTTTTTCATTTATAAAGTATTAAGTTTGCCTTTGAAGCAACTATTTGAATGAGTAAATCCTTAATTCACTGTCACGCCAAACAAGCATGGCTTCTTATATTTGATACTAGCTGAACCGCGCAACTTCGTCTACGTCACCCCGACAACATTTTTTGCAACATTTTTCACTTCTGCTCCGCACCAGTTGGTTTTAGCATGATGTTATATACATATAAACCTTTCTCTTTAACCATTCTATCTATTGAAACAAACCGCATCAAAATCCGTTGCGTAGTTCTAAAGATTTAAGCATACAAAGGGACAAGAAAAATAGGGACAGAAAACGCGACTTTATTTTATACTATGTATTGATAGAGAAATCACGCTCACAAGCTAAACTAAACGCAGCATCCTTACAAAGTTAATTCTAATTCCGACGATACAGCTCGGGTTGAGACGGTCCATTGTCAGCCACCTACAAACCAATGTAAACAATACTCACACGCCGCCGGCCGCCACTTCACTGTATCCTACACGGATCCTACTCGGTAATGTAGTGGTGGCCGGCGGTGGTGTGCGGCAGGGGAGTGGGGTGCCGTGCAATAATCAGTGCGACCGATCGCATTCAACTCGCTGGAGGTGCAGCAACTGTGCAGGTGAGCGATATTGAAACTTGATTGTTGTTCGTCTCTGAAGTGAGGTCACGAAAACAGCGGTTGACAACGCGCTAAAGTTTGGAATTAATTTTAAAACTACAAAATTATTGCTTTGATATCTTCTTTAGTGTTATCAATCATTATACCTCTGCAGTAAATCTTCGGTGAGATAAGCAGATATGTAATAAAACTCACATTGGAAAAAGTGAAAGATAAATACAGCCAAGCGGTAAGTCTTTATTCACTTTGAAGAAAAAAATGCCCAAATAACATTTTGCCCCGACCAAAGTATCGGACCTAAAACCTCATTAAACATGAGCATTAACTTCATTAACGTCACTTTACATTATTTTAAACCAGTGAGTAAATAATATTATAACTAATTATATAGTCATGAAGAGAGTGTGTACTGAATTTTCTGAAAATTTGGTTTAAATGGAGAATTTAAAAATGTACTATCTCTAATAAGTCATTTTCAGCTATTAGATATAGATACAATTTAATTTTCAATATACATACGTAGCATGAAAATGCCAACCTTAAGTTTTAGTGGCCCCAGACAATCGTCATTGCTTTGAGCAGAGATATTAGCCAAGGCGCCGGCGGTCGCCAGCCACATCCAAGAAACAAGCCATTGTCTGTCGACCGCAGAACAAGATAACCAACTACTGCTATCAGTGCGAATTATTGAAATATTCACTGTGACCGCTCCCAGTCCATACACCCCACTACAGCATACGCTTGCAACTCATATATTTGTTTGTTGTTTTTCTCTGGGATTGGGTGTTTTGAAACAGATTTAAATTGGAAAATATTAATACCCAGACGGGGCTTGAACCCGTGATCAGTACCTTACGCGTATCTTAATGCTATACTTACTGGTCATACTTGTCATATTTAGTTTAATGACTACATCTTTTTATCGTTGTGCAGCATTCGCGTGAGCAAGACTTAAGGTAATACAGTTAGTTTGAGATATTTACTCTCCCAAAATTTTAGTATAAAAAGCAGAAAATTCCAATACCAGGTTCACTACTGAGGCAGCCCTAAATATTTTACATAACCATTAGAAACATTCAAAAATAATAAAATGACTAGACTCAAGTTGATGCGGAAAGGTTCCTCAAACCGTAGCGCGTAGCAACATATAAGAAATGTTAACGGAGTAGTTAAAAAGAAATATACGTACACGAATACTGTCTTATTCATGTTTTTCGTAAGCTCTTGACTTTGAATGTAATAATAATAGACTTATTGGTGTTGGTAAGTTGTTGCTAAGCCACACACTCGTGTGTGTGTGTGTGTGTGTGTGTGTGTGTGTCTTACAGAACATCAGACGATTGAAGGTAGGATGAAGGTTGTTGCTATGGGGTCGGCGTACCCGGGAGGGTCGTGTCGTTACGATTATTACGAGTAATGCTGGACTTACGTCGATATTAACCATTCGGATTTCTAAAGCAGGTTTTCCTCAATTTCATCATTATATATGGAGGAGTGTTACGTGTTCTTTAATGGTTCGTTGACATATCGTTGGTATTTCGAATTGAGTTTAAAAAATTAATTTCTTCTAAACTGTTAATCTCTTACAAAAGTTGTTATTTTTCTATCCATATTTTCTTTTTCATTATAATGACTTAGAAGCACGGCAGCCTGCAGGCGAAGCTTAATACAAAAAAATGCAAATTGTTTGAAGATCGTCGTACTATAAATAGCGTTTCATCCTAGGTCGGGAATTACGCAGCAGTTTTCCTTTAAGTTAAAGCGCCCCAGATAATACAACGAGTTCCTTCCTATTATTGAGGATTATTTCAAAATGAATTAAATTTTATGCCGTTTTGCAATTAGTAGGTGATTGTAAAATAGAAAGTAATCAATTGAAAAAAACTAGATTTATGTTTTTTACTTTATTTGTGTCAAGAGATCTTAGTTACTTCTTACCAATTGCCATTATCAACGGTAAGGTCAAGGACCTTTTTCTAGTAATTTTTTAAAATACATCATACATAACATCATACATAAACTCACGCCTTTATCCCCGAAGGGGTAGGCAGAGGTGCTAGCACCCACATTTCGCCTCTTTATGTTTAGGTCCCAAGGTAATAGGTGGCGGGACCATTGCCGTTAATCGGGCATTTATAAACCTGCGATAAATACACACATAACTTCGAAAAGCATCGAAAAGTCATTGGTGTGTGCCATGGTAACCTGGGATCGAACCCGAGACATCGTTTCAGCAATCCATTACCCATACCACTACGCTACCGCGGCAAATATATTTATTATTGAAAATATTCCCATTAATTATTGAAACTAAAAAAATATAACAGGATTACAGCAATGGCTAATGGATATTGTTAATAAATAAGTTGTTGTTGTCATGTTAAACTCAGATAGGAGTCGCTGCACGGCAAATATCTAAGTTCAACCAAACTCGTACTTACTGGAAAAGCCTACGTCCATCTACGATGCCAGGCTTCAGAAAAAGAACTTGTATGCTCATTGTGTATGGCGATCGGTAACCAGGTCTAGATGTAATAACTGCATTCAGTTCGCAGCGAGCCATCCTTAGCCAGTAGCCAAATAATCAATTCTAAGTAAACATAACACAAACAGTATTCGGTGTACGCCATTGTTGCGCTCAGTTCGACGCCAATTAAAAGTTTTCTGGCTATGGTAACACTGTACTGTTAAATAGATACGTCTGTAAATACCGACTGAGTTTTGATTAACTGTCAGAAACAGTTTCAAATAATCCAGTGTTACTATTCGAAGTACTTGTTACGTAAATTGCATCTACGAAAGTTTATTCTATTACGTATATTTATGTAGATAGATTATTGGGGTCATAAGTTTGTTGGTATCGTTAGAAAAGGACTAATTGAAATCTAAGGGGGAATACAGTGATTGATTGAATAGACTGAGTTCAGTTGACCATGAAGTAAAATAATATTGGTGAGATATTTTTTTTATTTGACATAATTATGAGTACAGCGGTAGCCTAGTGGTATGGGTAATGGACTACTGAGACGAGGTTTACCATGGCACACACCAATGATGACTGCGATACTTTTCGAAGTTATGTGTGTATTTATCGCAGGTTTATAAGTGCCCGGTTAATGGCAATAGGCTCGCCACCTATTACATTGGGACCTAAATATAAACTGGCAAAATGTGGGTGCTAGCACCTCTGCATACCCCTTCGGGGATATAGGCGTAATATTATAAAAAAAAATATAATTATGTATTCAGACTACTTCTAGTAATATTCATTAGGTATTTGATATTCCGTAATAACTGTTTATTTCTGTACAGCGCTTGATCAGCAGTACCACGTGTTTCCTTCTTCCTACAGTCCTGGGTCCTTTATGAGGGGCGTGAAAAACCATCTGATGAGGTCGTCAAGCTGAATGCCACCACTGTAACACTTTACGTGTTTGTAATGGTGAGCATCGTACCTAAGACTTTGCCTTGAGCTTACCATCAGGCTGGGTGAAGTGAAATTGACGTGTCCTAAATAAATGAAAAATTCACAAAACGATAAAGATGTCGTTTTACCGTACTAGTTCAATTCCCAAGACCCATGGTGTTATTGAGAATTTTTCTGTAAGCAATTCTCAGGAGTATCGTGCAATCTAACACATGCTTGTAAAATTGTAATTATGTTTGTTAACCTTTATTTATCTCAGGTTTATAAGTGCCCGGTTAGTGGCAATAGGCTCACCACTTTACTATTACATTGGGACCCAAAACTAAATTGGCGAAACCTCTGCCCTTGGGGGATATAGGCGGGAGTTTATATGTTATGTCATGTTATGTTTGTTTACCTTTTAGGTGATAAAGATAAACGTGTAAGATAGAAAAAAAAATCAATGACTAGTATTTCTTCATATCAAATGTGTTACAAATTCGACCTGGTCTCCCCTACATTTAATCTAAAACTACATTCGCACAATTACGATCTATTTTATTTCACTAATACGGGCAGGTACCCAGTGCAAACATTCGCCAAGGTGTCAGTTCTGCCACCAACGTCTCTCCCGACTCTCGGCGTAGGCTCACAAAACATCCCGTGGCACGGGTTCAATTAATGAGCGAGTTTAACCGAGGCAGATACAAAAAGGCAGGCACGTGAGGCGTGACGGCGGTGGCTCTAATTGAATAACTTCCGTCTCGCCACGTGACTCGCATCGCACCTGCCACCATTCACCAGGAATGTAGCCTACTTCGAGAAAGCTATTTTTTCCAGGAATATTTGACAGACTGTAGCTACGCAGTTTGTTGTGTAGGGTTATTGAAATGAACTTAAAAAAAATATTAAAAATATCGAGTGATATGAATGAAGATAACATTTGTCAGCTTCAACTTCAAATATTCTTGGCAAACGCCATTCTTGAATATTTTGAGGCCATACAGTGCATTCGCCGTGTCCTTGCACACTTGTCCTATATTTAATGATGCGGCAGAGGAAAGATTCACGGAACCGCTTGGTTGTTGATGGAATATCTTGTATATATCATGATAACTACTATTTGCGAAAACTTGCAATTAGCCATTTTATATTACAATAAATTGTTCCATTAACAAATAATAATATAATTTTAGTTCGGTTTCCTTTCCTCGTTTGTATTAATCTAAGTGTGATGCCTACGTCGACGTGTAAGGTGCAATATTCGTATCACGTCCGTACACACGTTACGTTTTGCGTCAAGCGCCCCGACTCGGACCGAATCATGTGTGCACTACCAGTCGCTTGCTTAAGCATTAATTATTTATGTATTACTTAAAAAAACATGTGGCTAAAATTAATACGCGACAAGTGATTTTCATATAAGGCACGTCAATAAGCAAGCTTGCAAGAAACCGAAAGTAAATCAGAAAAAAATACCAGTGGTCAGCAATGCTAAAATAATGGTCTAACCTCCACCAGGTCTAAAAATATGCATGTTGTTGTGAACTTGATGAGAAGACAAGAATGGTTCAAATTAAGAATATAGTATGATAGCTTTGAAAGAAGCACCTATAAAGGAAAAAGGCAGCAATGCGTAGGGATGTCGTAAAGAAAGCACTGACTGTGCAAGTGGATGGGTACAACGGGAGAAGAAGACCTAAAAGGACATGGATGGATTGTGTGAGAGTTGATATTTTCCTTTATAGGTGCTTCTTTCAAAGCTATCATACTATATTCTTAATTTGAATCATTCTTGTCTTCTCATCAAGTTCTTATTATGACATGCATATTTTTAGACCTGGTGGAGGTGAGATCATTATTTTAGCATTGCTGACCACTGGTATTTTTTTTTTTGATTTACTTTCGATTTCTTGCCAGCTTGCATATTATTGACGTGCCTTATATGACAAAAACTTAAGGGTTTAACGTGACCTGTATTAATGTTAGCCATAATGTTTTTTTAAGTAATACATAAATAATTAATGCTTAAGCAAGCGAGTGGTAGTGCACACATGATTCGGTCCGAGTCGGGGCGCTTGACGCAAAACGTAACGTGTGTACGGACGTGATACGAATATTGCACCTTACACGTCGACGTAGGCATCACGCTTAGATTAATACAAACGAGGAAAGGAAACTGAACTAAAATTATAATGTTGTTTGTAAATTGCAATTTATGATATATATAATAATCTAAAACGAACCGAATACGGTACTAGTGCACTTATACTAAAACTAATACTAAACCAGTAACTATTTACAAGGTTAATTAGCATAACTAATAATATAAGTACCAATGCAACACACGTAGTTTCACTCTACTAAGGTTGTGAGCAAGTATACATCCCATCTGATGGTAAAGTGTGCTCTATTAATACCGGAGGGATTACTATTGCGAGTCACTTACAGAGGGAAAGGGAATAGATATAAAGTATTACTTACAATGTTAAAACTTTTTGAAATAGATGTAGTTCTTGTATTAAGTTGCAATTCTATATTAATGTATCTTTTCTTTCTTTTAAGATTAAATGTAATTGAAGTAGGCCTCGCTAATGGCTGCTTCATGTTATAGACAAAATCCTAACTATTCATTAAAAACAGAAAGGGAATTTATTTGTTACGCTTTAACTGCTGACCTCCTGAATTAATAATGAACGGATAATTACGATAAATAAATTAAATACAGGTTCATTCATTCTATTCAGATAAAAGTGCATGACTACTCTCTATAAGGATTAAAAAACTTTCAGAAGTTGTAAAGAAACGTAGTCAAATTTAGTACTAAATTTATCATCTCCTAACATTAATATTAACGAATTCTCCCTGCAAATGAAATAAAGATATTCACCGACTATCCACCGTTTACATAATCTAAGAGTTTTATAATACATTTATATGGTAGAGATTGCAAAGTTCCGGGAAGGATAGCAGATTTATGGCGCATGAAATGGAAAAGATAAGGTTATCAATATGTAGAGGCATAGGGGCATAGGGCCTACACCTCGCCTCGACACGTCATTATAACAGGTGTAATTGTACGCCTACCCGCTGCCTATTATTTATGTAAAGGGTCTCGGGTAAACATCGGCGAACAAAGTTCGAGTGGATCGCGAAGTTGGGCCTGAAAGTTGAGTGACGGGAGCGCGTGCATGTTGTGTCTACATGTGTGTTTTTAACATTAACTTGTTAGCGAGTGCTCGTGAGTGAAGGGATGTGAGTGGCTCTGATTTCGATTGATTATAATCTGAATACCTGATGTTTGAGTATGTTAGGATTAATATCACGAACGTTCCAAGAGTTTGTGATAGGTATAACGTAAATACCAGACAGAAAATAATCTCGTAGTCTGTGATAGTAGACTCCATAAAATATAAACATAAATTAAATGGTTACTTATTAAGAAAAAAAATGGTTATGCCAAGGCTATTACAAAATCCAAGATTATTTGAATTGATAAATAAGTATAGAAATGTGCGGTTCACTCAACTTGCTCCTTAAAAAATCATTGTATCTAGACTAAATCCCTAAATGGTTACAAATTGACAAAAATTCCCGCTGAGTTTTTAGAACCGGTGCGGTGGTCTTTTCATTTAACTAACCTATAAGATCTATTTACTAATTAAATGCTGTTATAATTTTCAATTATGTAATTGTTTGACAGATCCTAATACTACAGATCAAATCCTATTATAAAAGGTTTACTGAACTCATAAGTACAGGGCTGAAAGCTCACATAATTTTAATATAGAGTAAAATAATATGAAATGCCACGAACAGTTTAAGTATAAGAGTCTTCTAAAACGACCAAGACGACAAAGGGTACTAGGTGCGCACGCCCGTAATCCCCGACGGGGTAGGCAGAGGTATATAAAACACCGACATTACGCCAACTATGATTTTCGGTCCCACGTAATATGGGGCGAGCTAACTGACACCAATCGGGCACTTTGTTACAAAATGGGTATGAGTCGTTAATAAATTCCTAACCAAAAATGTAGCAGCTAAATAAATTTGTAAGAAATTTTTTAACCGTTCGTTCCTATGCGGTAAATAATAAATTAATTAAGTGCTTGTCCGCATAATTTCACATAAATAAGAGGAAAATATAACCGACGGACGCAAGAAAGACAACATTTATTAAAACCTTACAGACTTGACGAAACAAGTCATTATTAATAATATAATTATTGTATTATAAGTTATTATTATGTAATTTTACAGAATATATAAAGTGTAATTCATTAGTCCAAAACAGATTTTATTTGACTTCGGCACTGTTTACAATATCATGAAATCAATATTATTATAACTTGTTTCTTTTCAAGTCCCGGTTTACGACAAACTTGAAGTCTAAACTATTCGAATTATATCAAGTTCACATCTTTCCCCCGACCGCCGCGCTGGGGCAATCTGCATATTTACATGGATACTTCAATAAGTTGCATTTTGATGGGATGTCCGCAGATGGCGCCGGTACTTATATGTAAATTACAATAATGTTTGAAGGTGAACTTCTACGCCGCAGAGTAAAAGGAACTTACTTAGTGTTATTGTACAGGAAAGCTAGTAGTCTGTTCAGGTGTGGTGAGATGATTTTGTATCGAGATGACAACTATCGGCCTTGGTTGACTGTTTTACGTTTTCATGAAATTAGTAGGATAACGACTGATAATTGCTAAGAGTATGTTTTTCTATTGCATGATTTTAAATTGATATGGTCATTTACATTGTTATTATTGAAGTTACTATGTTTGTTGGTATTGGAGCATAACCGATATTTCGAGCTACTTCTTATTGTGGCCAACCGTATCGGTCTACCCTCTTTCTCACTCGTTTGTTATACGCGCCGCCACTACTACTTATTCGCGTTCTCACACCGTCCTCGATCGCGACACACAACTCTCACTGTATTGACTCGGAGATGTCGTTTTTATACGTTTTGTGAACTTACGAATCACTGGAAGACAGACACTAGCTACGAGTCGTTGAAAGCAATCTTCTGAGTAATTTGTACTTTTTAATTTAAATAGCTTGGGTATATAATGACGTTCTATTGGAAAAATCTAAGGGTTATTCAACTCAATTCAGTTATTTGTTCCTTCTTCGAACGATATTCAGCGATAGCAGATTTATGTGGCTCGTTATTTTGGATCGCCCTGATGCGCTCCTTGATCCGGCTTGAGACAGTGCGTTTTGTCTGACTATATAGGTGCTCCCGCAACTGCAGTCAAATTTATAAGTCTAATTATATTTTTATTAAGGCACTGAATAGAACAAACAGTTCGTTTTCAAGCTTGACAGCCAAGATACTTCTATAATAGCCGTTTAGCTGAATTGTTGTTAAAATAAAAATAAAACAATAAATGGAAAAGAATTACATTTATTCAATTATAGCTGATCATATTTTGTACAGATCATTTTCTTTAAATTATTTCATTCGGTGCAGGAGTGCCCTCTTTGCTCCAAGGTTGTCTGTTCGAGATTGGTTTGATAAAATTGCGGTTAGGCAATTTATATTTTATTTGGTGAAACTACAAATTAGTGAAATTGACTCGATAAATAGTGCGAATAGACTATTTGTATCGCATTTATGGTAAATATATTATTTAATTCAATTTACAAAAAAGAAAAATGCTGTTGTTTTCGAGGGTGTATCATACATCCTCACGTTGTAGATGACTCAAGGGTTTGGTCCGTTGAATGGAGCTGGAGACCTGTCATTATAGACAACGAAAGAAGAGGATGACTGGTCCACCGTTGGCTATCTGTTGCCTTATTTTTTTATATTATTTAGTACTAGCTGACCCGCGCGACTTCGTCTGCGTCATCCCGTTTATGCAATATTTTTCATTCCTGCTCCGCACCTGTTAGTCGTAGCATGATGTTATATACATATAAACCTTCCTCTTTAACCATTCTGTCTATTGAAACAAACCGTATCAAAATCCGTTGCGTAGTTCTAAAGATTTAAGCATACAAAGGGACAAGAAAAATAGGGACAGAAAACGCGACTTTATTTTATACTATGTAGTGATAGTGATAGTGATTCGTTACTAAATGGATACTCAGATAATTACAATCTAGATCTTGTAGCTAATAAGTAATTTAAATTTAACTTAATATGCTAACACTTACAAGTTAAGAATCTGTCCACTGGCACTTTTCTTATAGTCTCTATTGTAATTGATAGACACTTTGATCGTGTGTTCTTTAAGCGTAGCACTCACTACACTTTGTTACATTATCTTCACTAACTCAAAAGGTTTAGTTCTTTTTAGTCTTCTCAATATGTCCGTGTTGTCTAGTAACTGGATAGCCTCGATGTTTACATGATGAAGAAGTCTTGTATAGAAAAATAGTCCTCACGCATTTCTAGAATTTTTTATTAATTTAATATAATAAACTAGCTAACCAGTGCAACTTCGTCTGCGTCACCACGCTTTTGCAAAAAAATTCATTCCTGCTCTGTTTATACATATAAACCTTCCTCTTTAATCACTTTATTTATTTAAAGAACCGCATCAAAATCCGTTGCGTAGTTTTAAGGATATAAGCATACATAGGGACTGTACTGATGGTGATTGAGCAGTGCCATGACAATGATGACTGTTAAGTCATAGTAACTATATTTTTATTCTTCATCACTTATACAGCGTGTTGTCTCCGATGGTCGCCCGTAGCTACTCGTATTATTCCCTCCGTGACGCACTCTCGACGTGAACTGTTCCAAAACAAGTGGCCGTTTATTCCGCACGTACTCTGTATTCCGCATTAAGGCTCGCCGCTGTATAAAATGACTATAAATAAATGAGAAGTTGCTAAGTACTGCCGCCCAAAACTCCCGCAAACTTATTTAATAACTTGACCATTGAATGCCGGTTACCATGGGTACGACATATCTCAACCTTAATTAAATAGTTTTGTTGTACTTTGTTTTTAGGACTTTGTTGAATCTAGATTAAAGTGAAAGAAAATATAATAACTACATTAGAAATAAATATCAAAGGGACTCCCATTCCATTTAAAGTCCAGACAAGTGCTTGTTAACTTGCCTGCGAGTAGGGGTTCAAAGCTATAATATGCTATATGATTTTCTAAAGCTATTTTTCAATTTTTCATTGCATGTTTTAAAGTTGGTAAATAATATATGACGACAGGGTTGTATTTGATTAGCTACATTATATTATAATATATGAAGGACCATGCTATTAAAACCATGCTTTTTAAAAGGAGAAAATAAAATTAAGAGTTAAAACAAGAAAGAAATGAGCTGAGACTTCTCCCAAAGCTACAATGAAAATATAAATACAATAAAATAAGGTTAAACCGGCCCGTTAAAAATATAGTTCCAATGCAATGATGTAAGTTCGTATAATAACGTTTTCTTCACAAAGTCTAGCTATGGGCACAAATCACGTTTACAGACTCGCATCGTTCCCGCCCGCGCCCGTGGAACGTAATGACCATTACAACATGAATAATGAAGTCAGTAAAATGTATCTGAAAGCGCTGTTCGGCCGTCTCCGCTCACATTCGGCGATATTCGCTCGTAATAACGCCGGCAACTTTGTCCGTGTGAATGAGGTACCCACCTACATTGTTCCATATCGCAAGTTCTTAACTTTGTATTGATATAAAACATCCCTAACTTTCTTTTATGAATCTTATACTTTACAATGAACGAAAATTCTGTAGAAATTGAAGTTGGTATTGTTACTTAATATGGAATCCAGCTTTGATATGTGTTCGTAAACTTTAGTCATTACTCGTCACCTTCTCTTGTTTGAATGTTTTATAAATTTATCATACCAACTTTTTCTTGTGTATTCGAATTGATAATGTCAACTTTGAAAACGAAATTTTAAACATCGTTTGTCTCTACTGGAAGCACATTATATCTACTTATACTATCTAAGATACATCCTGAATTGTCTGTTTCAAATAAAATGCAAATCAACATACCGGACACATTATCTAGTATTAATTGAAATATTTTTGGACGGAAGACCTTTGAGAATGCCGCATGGCGAAACTGTTTAGGTACAAAAATAAATACAGTGCAGAAGTAAAAGTGTGTTATCAATTATGTATAACAATGGGTTCCACCAAGAGCCATCAATCAACAGTATGAATAAAAAAAATAAGACAAAGAAGGGTTTCTCGGTCTTCCCACTGATAACACAATACCTCTCCAGTGAGCTCTGGCTACCCTACATAATATGTACCTACGGCTCAATTAATGACACATGAAGTAGCGAACTTCTAGCCAACATAACCGTCCAGGAAATTATGTTATGTCATAATGTTCACACTCGAGTTTGAATTATAAAGACAACTTTAAATTTCGTGTGGGCGTCGGCAAGGCAAGGCTTCCGTTTTGTAATCGAATCGAGATGGCTACATGTCAGCGGTCTACATAGACACCGTCGGATAGATTAGTAGACACTTTTCATTATTCATTATTAATTATATATCACTACATCATAGTATAAAACAAAGTTACTTTCTCTGTCCCTATATCCCTATGTATGATTAAATCTTTAAAACTACGCAACTAGATAGTGATTGAAGAGGAAGGTTTATATGTGTATAACATCATGCTACAACCATCTGGTGCGGAGCAGAAATGAAAAATGTTGCAAAAACGTGGTGACGCAGACCAAGTTGCTGGTGAAATGCGCGATAGTTAGACCGCCCCTACATCTTTATCCTATTCTAACGTTAATCCTGGTCGCACAAGAAGCTTTCAACTCGGAGTCTGGGATTCACTTTGAGGGTAATTGAGGGTTTGGCTGAGCTTCAATATTTTGCGTGAAGCGACTGCCACCTGACCCGTTGGTGGTATCAAAGCATTGCAGTTACACCAGATGTTGAACTTTTTAGGGCTCCAAAGACCCACAACGACTGCCATAATATGTTGATATTACAACAACCGGGACCACGTGCTTTCCAAGTTACCACCAAACCAAAATTCAAAATAGATATTTAAAATCATTTATTCTGAATAGACAACTAAATGGCAAAAAATTTGAAATTTGGTTGAGCTCACTATCACGGAAAACTTTAGTGTCTGGTATTTACGTATGTATTGATGTACCAATGGAATTAGCCATATTCATGCATACAAATATTACTGAACGAACGGAGATCGAACTCACGCCCTCTGCATAGCGGTCGCATTCACTATTACCACGCCATAGAGGTTGTCCACTTGAAATCCCTAGGTAGACTACGATTGGACACATGAAATTCCCGTCTACATACTACTCGTACGTCTAAAATGTAATATCCATCTACTAGAATTTCTGAATATAGTATAACAGAAGAGAATTGTAATCTGACACCTACCGTACGTCCGAAGTAAGTAGCGGCATCAAGAGCTGGAATGAGATAATGGACATTGACTGCGCACTCTGCGCAGCCTCCGAGAACTCAATGATACCACAATGATAACAACCGTCAAAAATTGTTTGCTGAAACTACCTGCGATTAAGGATATCGGTTCAATGAACCGCGGGATGGAATTACCCCGATCATCATTCCCTGAACCTTTTTTCCCAACTCAGTTGGGGTCGGCTTTCCAGTCTAACTGTGATGCGGCTGAACTTCGATATTTTCCGTGAAGCGACTGCCATCTGACCTCCACAACCAATGGTCTAATGACCAATGGCGATATCGAAGTTCCAAGTTAGGCTGGTTGGACTTTTGAGGGCTCCAACTACCCGTAACGACTGCCATAGATGTTTGTATGGCAACCGGGACCGACGGCTTAACGTGCTCTCCGAGGCACTTATAAACCTGCGATAAATACACACATAACTTCGAAAAGCATCGAAAAGTCATTGGTGTGTGCCATGGTAACCTGGGATCGAACTCGAGACCTCGTCTCAGCAGTCCATTACCCATACCACTAGGCTACCGCGGCTTCCCCCGGGAATTACCCCGATAAGGTAATTATATCATTCATTAATATTATTTTAGCTCAGTTTTATGAATGAATGAAAAGTAAAATGAAATGAAATTAATGAAAAGTAGCCCCCGTAGCCTATGGACGTTTGCAATAGGGGTGTAACACTCGTGCTGTCTACCCTGTAGCAACCTTCTAATTGAAGAACCCTATATTGTAGTCGCCTTTAGAAAAGTTACTGCAGGAAGTTTATTCCACAGCTTGATCGTATGTGGATGTATTCCTTTCATACCGTACAGTTAGCACCGTTTCCAATAGTGATGTGTCAGGATGAGTTCTCTGCTGTGGTGAACGGTACGATCATAGAAAGTAGGTGTGGGCATCATGTCGAACAATTCTTCTGAACCATTGTACAAAATTGAAAGTGTACTGCTAAATTTTCATCGAGAACATGTTATTTCAAAGGTGTGTTTGGTAAGATAGATGTTGATGGGGTGCTCCTATCGTAGCCGCTGCACAAGTTAATGCCGTCGTGAAATGTGGCCGGCGATAGCAAGCGCGCCCCGCTCCCGACAGACTGCGCCCGGGATTACAGGTAACACTTTATTTTATACCCATAGCATCGATTCTATATAATTTAAGGTGACTTAGTGGTACAGATATTTAAGTAAGGATGCTTTGCTTTTTAGGAAGGAGATGTTTATGATTATTATGTACAGTTTATACGTTCAGTTAATAACAGTACCTAAATGAACTAGACTTAGTCTAGCCTTAACCTTAGCAAAATTCCCGCTAATTTTTTAACATGCCTATCAGTTTTGTAATAGAGATGATATGATTAATTAAAAGTTTCTTCTTCGTGGAGGCAGATTTCACACATATACCACTATAACAACTAAATAAGTCAATGAACTGCATCCTTAAATTCTGTCATAATTATTGAAATGCTTGTGGCTAAAGATCATCTTCTGACATTACCAGCTAGTAATTTAATTGAGTGTTACCTAGGCGTTACAATACGTAGTCGTTCTCTGAGCCTATTTTCCTAACTCAGTTGAGGTCGACTTTCTAATCTAACTAAGATACGAGTATGTTCTCCGAGGCACGAACAGACCAGTGCAAATGGCCATATTCATGCATACTTGACAAATATTTGCACTGAGCGGGAATCGAACCCTCGCCTCCTGCGTAGTAGTCGCGTTCGCTACTGCTGCGTCACAGAGGCTGTCCTAGTATAGTGACCTTAAATATTATGAAAATCTCTATTTGTTATAAGTGTGTCACCAAATAAGCTCAATGTATTAATGTTTTAAGTTGCATAAACCTGCGTATATAGCTTAGATGGTGCTAAGTCATCTATGTAAATGAAAATAATCGTGTCTCATATTCTAAATCATGAAATTCTCCAACTCAGATTTTCTGAACTAAAATAATGTTAAAACTAAAATCACTTACAATCCTTTGCACTAACTTTCAGTGCACGTTGGCGGCTGGGACTTCTGGACCTAGAAGCCAGGAGGCAACTTATTTAATAACCAGTACTTAATCCCTCGTCGCTTCCTCTTTCCTTAATCCCCCGGTTTTATTCGCTCTCTCCGCCGCGCCGCCTTTCCACAGCCAAGATACGTTTCATTAATTAGGATAGATTCGTACGTTCAGGATTATTTGTCTTGTAATTGTTTTAAGCTTTTCTGTAAAACGTTTTCTATGTATTAGTACAATACAATTACTATTCAAAGCAACCTGAAATCAGAAAATTGTAATGCAATAATCAGATCAGATGGAGCTGTTAGCTTTGACGGTTGTTGTCACTGCTGAGTAACAACATATTATGTGATATTACTGAATATCACATAATATGTTGTTACTCAGCTTCAGCACCCTCAAAATCATATCATAACTACGACTATATAGTACTACTATCAATCAACTATATAGCCTATCGCAGCGCAGTCCACAGCTGGATATGGGTTTCTGCAAAGGTTGGGAAGGCTTATACTCCTTCCACGATGGCAGGACGGGTGGGCACAGGCTTTCACCTCTCGCGACGATGGGTTGCCGTTAGTCAACTCTTACGACACTCTTTTGAAGAGATAGAATGGTGAGTATTCTTACACCATCTCTACACGGACTATGACTATACTAGA
Source organism: Pelosia muscerda (assembly GCA_963691645.1). NCBI lineage: Eukaryota > Metazoa > Arthropoda > Insecta > Lepidoptera > Erebidae > Pelosia > Pelosia muscerda. Next base: position 290,285 of record OY829114.1, on the reverse strand, counting down.
GTCTTTGATATTCTTAAAATCCTATTAGTATTACAATTTGTTAATAATAACATGACAGCTCAATCGAACCTGCACCCTCTTTGAAACTTCATTACGTTCCGGTGTAAAACGTCGCGTTTTACAATATTTTGAATAATGTTCGATTAAGCCTAGCGCAGGGGTGCAGTAATCTCTAAATAGCTCCAAGCGGTTAGAGCCTGTGGATAGCGGCGCGGCTCCAACCAAATTAATTTCATGGATATTTACCCTACTTCAAGCGGGAACACAGTGTGGAACATATTTTATTCTATAATAGTATTGTTGCAAAATGCCATGTTAATCAAGAACTAACAGTTTTGTGACTTAGGCGATATACGGTCTATAAATAATGTAATTTAGTGAGTTTAATGAGTGAATCAGTCTGTATAGTAAGTACATTAGAACTATTAACCTTGCCTTATACCAGCAGCCATCCGTGAAAGAAAAAAAATTCAGCAAAATCTATCCAACCGCAATCAATAAGATAGGTAGTCATTTATATTTTGATATTTTTTTTATAAGTAAGTAACACTTATATGTATTTAAAAAGCTATTATTTTCATATAAAAAACAGACATTTCTTTGTAGTGATGTGATTGTTATTTATTTGGGTAGAAAAAAGATAATATGTCTACGTTGTCCCCTTAGGATATTTACAAACATGAGGATATATTATGTGTGTGGTACGTAATCCAATATCGAGTTGGAGCCCTGCCCAGTGACAACTCACCGCCCCACTGCAATACCGTAATGCACTTCCGTGGTTTAGTCACAGTCGCCGATGGCCGACAATAGATAGAACATTAGTTATATTAAGCCTTAATACTTGGTGAAAGGTGATTCTGGACATAAGTTAAAAATACATACATACATATGATCATGCCCATAATCCCCGAAGGGGTGGGCAGAGGTGTATTAAACACCCACATTTCGCCAACTATGATTTTCGGTCCCACGTAATAGGTGGCGACCCTACTGCCACCAAATTTTATTTCAGTTAAATTAAGTAAAATTTTGAAAAAAATTGACCCAATCCCTCGCTATGCGGTGTAAATTAATTACGTGCTTAGCCGCACAAGCACTACCAATTAACGTCTTGGAGAGTATCAGAGGATCAGATGATTGAATTTAAATATCTAGTCAATATATACCAGATTTACTCAAACCTAACTTGTGGAAGAATAAACAAGGGCTGTGGCAAACGGCGGGATGTCGTTTCTACCTTCTATGAGATAGAAAAGTGTGAGTATAATCAATAATGAAAACTATTTTCCAACTAAATTAATACCGATAAGTTTATTTTCCAATACTGGCGAGTTTAGAATCTATTTAGTTAATAAAAGTGATTGTTTTCGTTCGTTATCACTCGGCGTCAGGCCAACGCCATAACTCATCCACTGCAAGCAAAGAACAACTCAACAACACTACAAGCTGTTTAATTGCCAGCGTTACCGCTTTTTCATCTACGTTACTACTTGTTCGTCTGCGTTACTTCACACTTCATCTTGTTCACCTGATTGGAACACGAATGTAAATGATATCTATGTCTTTATAGTACTTAAGTAGGCAATTAATTCATGCAAACGATTGCAGATGTCAACTACGGTTATTGCTTCTTTGGAGTGTATGCCACCTGCTATATACATGTTTTTACACTTTATGCAAATATTCCAACTCTCTAAATATTAATGTCGACTTTCATGAGCACCATCTGTATGACAGTAGAACGTTCGACTGACGCCTGAGGTCGCTGGTTCGATGCCCGCAGAGTACGAAATTGTATATTAATTTGTGTTAACACATACCAACACTGACTGGTCTAGGACCGATGGCCGATGAAGCAAACGCGTTCTAGAGTAGTAATAGTCCGAGAGCTGGCACGAATTTTAGGGTAGGTATTTGAGGCAAGCTGAAAACTTGTCAGATACCTCTCCTGGTATATCCCAACTTGGCATTGCAGACCTGGCTGGTGAGTAGCGGGGCTAAATCAACCCCTACATTTTTAAAAATATTATTTTTTTTCCCCAAAAAATATATTTGAGGCACTACGCAATTTATATATGTTGCAGTGTAATACTTAATGAATACGAAAAAAAATAAGCCAGATAATTTAATCGGGGTTTTAACATTGCCAGACGCGTACAAAAATATTTTGCAAAAAATTATAATAAATGTTTTTGAGGCAGCTTGAAATTTTAATGGAGTGTTATTTATAACTAAAAAATAAGATTCCCAAAAAGACAGATCATTTCGGTGGGGCTTTCTACTTGCCAGGTGATCAAACAAATAATGAATGGGTACGAGCCTGTAGTGCTATAGACAAGCTGTAGTGTGAGAGAATAAAGAATATCGCCGTTTAATAACCTTGTGTTGTGTTTTTGGTGGTGAGTAGGGTAGCCAGAGCTCACTAGAGAGGTTTTGTGTTGTCTGTAGGAAAACCAAAGGCTTATCCTACATCTTTTGCGCTGACGACACAGAATGTCTCTGTTCTTAAGGGGGTTGCGGCACGAGTGTTATTCCTATGGTGTAACACTCGCCCATAGGCCACGGTAACCACTTACCATCAGGTGGGCCGCGTGCTTGTCTGCGACCTAAGTTGTATAAAAAAATAAAAAAATATATAAAAAAAGAGAGAGAGCGCGCATAACGACAGCTGTCTTCGTTCTTGCCTGCCGCGTTACTATTGGCTCTGGCAAAGCCGAGACTTACAATAACCCATGAGGTTTCTAGTTAAAATTTCGGAGTAAAAAATATAAAATTTTCTGAATTTCTACTAAAAACATTTTGCATAAAAGAGATTGTATTGATTTATGGACGTTAAAGGGACATATTTTTTATGATTTCTTTTTACTTTTCAAAAATTAGTTATTTTGCCAATTTTTATGCGAATTTGAACGTAATAAGTTGTTAAAATATTTGATATTTCCACAGAAATCTTTATTTTTTGAGGAGAATTAAAAAAAAAACATTATTCTTGCAACTATTTTTGTTCCAAAAATGTTTGTACAGGATTCATATTATTACCCCTACATTCAAAACGAAAAATTGTTTTTTTTTCTCTGCCAGTATTCTAAATCAAAATTTATACGGAAATTTAAAATTTTTTCATCTTAAAATTAATAAGGGTTACGTATTAAAAAAGTAATAATTAAATAATAATTAAAATAAAAAATCGCAAAACCAGGTTTATAAAAATATAATAACTCTCCAGTAGTACTATTATTTTAAGTATAAAAAAAATTAGAAATAAATTTTATTCATTTTACATCAGATATAAATTAACATTCTTCGCCTGTGGATTCTACATCAGAAGTAACGAAATATTCGGATTCATCTGTGTCAGATTCGGCATCCTCTACACCATCTGCGAAAAGAAAAATATATATATTTTTTTAATTAATCACAGAAATTTGAATGCAGCCGTTATTAAAAATAAACCATTTATTCTCACCTGCAGTATGATTTTCATCATCGTTATTTTTACTTTCCTCGTGAACAACAGCGTCGAATACCAATTGCGGCATACACTCTCCGTCAAACCAGTGAAAATCTAGTGTATCCTCATTAAGTGTCCATCCATTTCTATTAGGTGTTAAGGAGCTGGAGAATCGCAAATATGCATTTCTCCAAATGCTTGTTATGTATTGCGTTCTTAGAAGATGTTGTTTTAACTCAGCTTTGCATGGAGGTAAGGTAGATGGATCATATTATATCATATATCATTGTCTATAGCACTACAGGCTCGTACCCATTCATTATTAATTTGTTTGATCACCTGGCAGGTAGAAAGCCCCACCGAAATGATCTGTCTTTTTGGGAATCTTATTTTTTAGTTATAAATAACACTCCATTAAAATTTCAAGCTGCCTCAAGAACATTTTTTATAATTTTTTGCAAAATATTTTTGTACGCGTCTGGCAATGTTAAAACCCCGATTAAATTATCTGGCTTATTTTTTTTCGTATTCATTAAGTATTACACTGCAACATATATAAATTGCGTAGTGCCTCAAATATATTTTTTGGGAAAAAAAAATAATATTTTTAAAAATGTAGGGGTAGATTTAGCCCCGCTACTCACCAGCCAGGTCTGCAATTCCGGGTTGGGATATACCAGGAGAGGTATCTGACAAGTTTTCAGCTTGCCTCAAATACCTACCCGAAAATTCGTGCCAGCTCTCCTACTATAACTGCGAGAAGGTGAACGGTAGGTGGGACACCCCCAAGCCAGATGGACTGACGACTTGAAAAAGCTGGCTGGTGGGAACTGAATGAAGGCGCACATTGGGAAAGGTATTATATAAGTCCAATAGTGGACAGCAGTACGACAAGTGATTGATTGATGAGTACCCACATTACAAAATACACTTAGTTTGAATATATAACTAAGGTTTTATTCCCAAAAAAAAATGTATGTAGTCATAGAAATAAATGTTAAATATTTATTTCGCCAAACATTCAAACTGAAACGCGTCAAAAATGATAGAAATATCTGACGTTCATTTAACAATATCATTGACTGCCACACGTAGCGAAGTCCCGTATAAAAATGTCCGGGTTTTGTTTTGTGACGTAGTAATGCTCGTTAATGTCCGGCGGACGGGTGACGTCAGCAATTAAGGCTGTCGCGCAAAGGTCGTGCTTTTTGTCCCGTAATACAAGCTGATTGGTGATATTCGCCGCTCGATTGTAGTTGTTACGCGAGCAATTCTGTTATATACAAGAATGATTGGAAAAGTACGGATTAATTGAATTAAAAGGCACTTAAATTAGAATTTATATAAATTTTAGTTTAGCCTAATGGTATGGGTAAATGACTGCTGAGACGAGGTCTCGGGTTCGAGCCCAGGTTTTACCATCTTTCCAATTCTTTTCAAAGTTATGTGTGTATTTATCTCAGGTTTATAAGTGCCCGGTTAATGACAATAGGCTCACCACCTATTACATTGGGGCCTAAACATAAACTGGCGAAATGTGGGTGCTTGCACCTCTGCCTACCCCTTCGGGGATATAGGCGTGAGTTTATGTATGTATGTATGTATGAAACAAGATGGAGAAATATCATCTTTGAGTATATTATTTACCCACTTGTCATGTAATGGAAATATTTAATAAAGTTCAAACCTTGAAGAAAATATTATCAAGAATTGTTTATGAGAAATTGAAATTAATTTACAATGTAGAATATCGCACTAATAGATCCGTACAGCCTCGTCTCTTCGAAATTTTTTCATGCACGCATATTCAGATGCTTTAAAAATTCATTACTCGCCTCTTTCCTTCTGAAGACGAAAGAGACGGGATCTTTACAGTTACATATTTTGATCCTTTCGTACGGTGAAGGTATTTTCCATTTCTAATATTAGCTTTTTTCTTATTGGTTCTTATATGATTCCGGGTAGGTACTTTTAATCTGAGCTTTTCTTAAAAAGTCCTCGATCTGATTAACATAAGACCTAGACCATCCTTCACAACTTTGCATGATCACTCTCGCCTCTTGAATATTTAGTCATTGCGAAGATAGATACAGAATTATACGATTTATAATTCCAGAAAACCGAAATACCTTGAAAGAGAGCAAACTTGCCAAGATAACTTTTGCGCTTGCCAATAAATCATAACGAATTAAAAGTTGCAAACGATGGTTATCGCGATTCAGCGAGGCAACGCTTTTAATATATTTTTTAAATAATACAGCAACCGAATTCACTTAAAAAAAAAAAAAAAAAAAGTATTCCCGCTAACACCTCCAATTTAGGTAAATTGCTCGAGTTAAGAATGAGTCGTACGTCGGTAGTTTAACGGTCAGTATTCGAACCCAGGACCTCTCGATCTAACACTTCTTGAGACAACTCCTTACAGTAGGGGTAGATGTCTTTCTAACGTGGAGAACTGGAGATATTTCAAAAAACGAACAACCCTTTTTAATTTTAATCGTTGAATTTCACCGTAGAAACAATATCTTCGTCAATTATTAACTGATTCTGTGATTAGTACCACTTTACAGCGGAGCTATTTCGTTAAAGGCTTAATCATTCCTTGTAGGGCCTATTATCGTTATTAGTTTTCAGTAAAAGCCTATTAAGTATCGTGATCCATCACCCAATTATTGGATGAACCTCTCAGCGCTGATCATTACTAACAGCTGAAAAGCTTCCGATATCGAGGGGGCTCCATCTCGAGTGTAAATACGAATCTACTTGTATAAAATTGAATAATTTTATTAATACTGTGTAATAGAAACCTACAAATATTTATCAGTTAGATTTTATTCAATCAATCAGTGGAAGTACATAGTATACGAGTAATAAATGATTTAGTAAAATCACCGAAATATTTTATCTATCTTTCACACCCAAGATAAACCCATACGAGTTTAATGGGTGTTGTGTAAATTATGAAATGTTAATTTTTTGTTTAATAAAAAATGTATTTATTTCATTCCACATACAGCTATCATTACAGGTTGATACCCAATACGATAGCAGGAACAGCAAATAACAACAATATTACAATAATTATACCACTCGAATTAACACTAATTCAAAAATATTCAAATAGAAATAAATTATCTATTAAATGTAAAGCTTCTATCAATTCAATGTCAAATACGCAATAATCTAGTTCATATTAATCTATGATCTTAGTCAAATTAATTAACACTACAATGTCAATTCAAACATGCTCCATCGGTTGCTCCATAAAATCAACAAACATGGTAAATATCCCGAAATATTTACCAGTGAATATGTAAATGACCATGTCAATCTAAAATTATAAGTGTAATTTAATCAAAAGCAACATTAATAACATTATTAAGCAGATTTATTATCCAGTAGCTTCTGAGGCTAGTAGTTGTATAGTGGCATCACGTCATATAATTTTAGTTTCAAATTATCTAGGAATTTTTGGAGCCCATTGCACATGCAAATCCCAAATACTTTTAAGTACATATCTGTTACATACTTACTACTCACTACACACAGGTTATTCCAGATTATCCAGATCTGTATAGCCGTTATGGCGTGTTTGAGTAACAATCATCCAATACAAATCTTAACATTCGTAAGCATTAAAATTGTAGGCAGACGATGGTGAATTTGCTCTTCAAGATACTTGATATGACCAATTCTGTTAGTGATCTGTAGGTATCAAGAAATAAAAACCAGTTAAAATAATTAATTACTATCTCCTTAGCGGTACACTCTTCAACGAACGGTATACTATTTACTTACATAAAATATTCAACACAGCGCTCAAATTGTGGGCGCCTTTGTTGAGTGTTTAACAATATTATTTGTGTAATTTGGCTGTAAAGTAGAAAGTATTATATTCAGTTTTAATTAAATTAATTGTGGTTTCAGGAGATAATCAATTGTAAATTTAATGAGCTACTCAACTATGACGCAATTAACGGCCTGACCTATAATATTAGTTCGCGATCCTTGGTTTAACTGCTTAACGAAGCTTATGGCTGAGCGGTATTAATGAATGAATTTCTCTGTAGGGGCTTATGTTACGATTGATAGTGTTCTGGAGGTATTTTCTGTTAACGTCAGAAAAGTAAAAGGTAACTTAGTTTTGAAGAATACAATTGGTATATTGAACTTTGAATAATAAGTGTGCATAGCTTCTAATTGTGCATGTACAATCACTCTCTAAAGCGATGATAAGCGATTTAGTTTCTTTTTCCACTGGTAGTACCTATACTACTACTACTACGTATTTTTTTCTTGCACAAAATCCCCACGGATGGGGGTGGCGGAGCTAGTGAGTCGAGGTCGTACTCAAACCGACTAAAACGCACGCCCTATTCGGGTCTTCGGTTGCCGGAGATGAGACTTCTGCTAGGGTGACAAGTGGCTCTACCCCCAGGCCCGCGCTCATGGAGGACGGAGGTCATTCTGTGCGGGCCAAGAGTCTCCTCCGGTACCATTGCGCCGACTTCTTTTCGAGTATTACTTGCTCACAGAAGGAGACGACGTCAATCCAAAGTACTACAGCATGAATACGTCACAACAAAATACTTTCAATAACTTCCTAAAATAATAATGCAATAAAAAAGTCACCACGTCATTTTTACCACGGCAACAAAGCGCAACAAAGCACTATTTAAAAATTCCGACTTAACGTATTAATACCGATTACAAATGTCTCAACAACGCCGACGGCCCACAATTGTTTCAAAATTACAATAATTGTAGTTAATTACTTTTACAATATAACTAGTGCTTAATGTAATTTGTAAGTTAATTTCCTTGTACAGTCCCCGGGGCCCCGGGGAGCGTGGAGAGGGGCCTTTGTCTACGAAACAACTAAGGTGTTTTTAAATCACTGACCTTTGTAGCAAGATATAAGAGGTAGCGGATTTACTGTTCAGAATATCATAAGAACCAAATTAAGTAAGCCCTTTCGGACTTCCCTTACATAGAGTGTAAGGAAAGTAGCTTAACATCTCTCTAATGAGCCGGTTTTACTTTTTTAACCTTACAGAAACTTAAAAAAAAATTATTTACGCGTCCTATAGATGCTTCGCATTCTCTACCTTGTGACATGACGTTTATAAAAGCATCTTGACAACTCATTAGAACTGCACACAAAACTTAACAAATCCCATCCGCATAGACGGGGTAGGCCCAAAAAGTCCTGGCTTAAAGTCGTGGAGGATGATATGCATGCCAATAGTCTCACTACCATGGACACCCAAGATCATGCGAAGTGAAGGAGGAAAAGTAGGAAGGTAGACTCTGTTTGATTATGAATTTTACCATGACCGTGCTGGATGGCTGGATGAAGAAGTGCCGGAAGTGCGTCTCCGTCGCCTATAGCGTAGCTGGGTGATAGCTGAACTTAAATAAAACGATCGATCAACTGGTGACCGTGTCAGCATAATTCTAGTTTGTGTGGCAATGTGCCACAAGTGGTCACGTCCACACTGAACATCATGTCTTGATACCACGCTGTCCGATCCAATATTCATGCCAGACATCTGGACGCGCCTCTAGCCTCGGATGCAATCAGAAAAACAGGTCTACATGATGATTGTGATGATCACAAATACTAAAGATTTCCTATTGATAATGGGAAATAACAGGTATTGTTGGTGCTTAGCCCAAATCTTCAAATCCTTGGTACTCAATACCTTATTTACAGGCTTTCACAGCTTCTGAACAACAAATTCAGGCGCAAGCTCGTTGGGAAGTCAGATACCAAACACACCATAAAATCCATACAAAGTAGGTAAATCAAAACTGCTAGCGTTCGCTTACTACGAATGGGCTCTGACATGAAAGCTTCAGATGCAACTGGACAAAGTACTAAGAATAAGATGAGTAAAATATATCCAGAGCTCGCTCTTCGCTTGTAGCTTGGACCTGGGGTCCGGCGTGCGGCCATGAGCCCAGGTGCGAAAGTTGGCCGCTTGTTTGACACTTTGTTGAATTTATTCCGGCGGCGGCGGGTGGGCCAAAGGACATTTAAATTGCCCGCGGTGATATAGGGCCGTCTCATTGCGCCGTCCGCCAACACGCACATGTACCTGTCGGCAGGACAACACTCGCTCTGAGTGCGCCCGATATAATGTATCTCTTATGCATATAATTTTTTTTTTCATTATTTTTTTTTTGAACACGTTGGAAGTACGTCTAGCCTCAAGACTCAAGACGAGGCATGTTCCCCGTGCGAGAGGCTAACCTCGTGTGAATTACCTCTCAGAATATATTTTCTTATAATGAATTTCCGCCATATAATGCCGCGTTTGTCAGAAATGCTTGTCCACCGCGTATTCAGCTGCGTGCTAGCTGAGCTTAAATGGAAGCAACGATCGACTGGTGGCCGTGTCAGCACAACTCTAGTTTGTGTGCCCATGTGCCACAAGTTGTTACACCCACGCTCAAAGTTTTGTATTGATGTCATGCTGTCCGGTCCGCTGTTCATGTCACAAATCTGGATGCACCTTAATGCTTCCTTCAATATGATAATATTTCAATCGTTACCTGTATCGTGATATGAATATTTTCACGTCGATGGATCTTCAACATTTCTACATCAACTATTAGCTGCAGGCGTGATTGAAGGATCCCCAGAGTTTCAAAAAAATAGGATACTGTCCACACATTACAAGAAGATGCTACCTATAAGATATAACTATATCTGAATTTCATTGCAACATTAGAAGCACATTTTGTTGAACAAATTTTAATATGTTGGTGATACATTCTTCGCCACGTCCCGGCGAGACGTCTAGACTCGCCTGCATTATTAGATTTATTCCGTGACACCCTGTTGCTGCATGTCACGCCTCATCACAACGCCTCGTTAACTGCCACACCGACTTTTTAGCCGTCACTTTAATGTTGTCGACAGATGGCGCAGCTGGCTTATTGTTTCGAGATAATGAGAATATACTGAGGGGAACTTCGGGGAACATTTGTGGCTTAAGATATTTGTTCTCATTATGAATCACAATAAGCTTATTTGACATGAGAACACAAACTTGCCAATTTCACCCACTGTCTGCTCGGCACATGATAGGTATTTATTTCAAATTTTACTGTAAATGGTGATGTTGATTTGAATACAGTAGAAAATTATACCACACAGAACATATAAAAAGAACAAGAAAAATAATAAGAGAAGACCTCCGAGGAGTGTGGAGCGAATAGGGATGCAGGTTAGCACTATAATAGTTCTTCAACACTAGTTTGTGGCCGTTCACGTGTGCTCGACTATTGGCCGCAATATCGACTTGCTTCATAGGTGCTCGAGTCTTAAGCGATAGCGGGTCAACTGGTACAATTTAGTATTTGCCTGCCTATAATCATGACTAAAATTAATTTTGTTGCCAACAAAATTGTACTTTTATTCAATCCAAAACGAGTCTTAGACCTCTCCCACAGTTGAGAGTCTTCGGCTTACTGTATCCAAAATGACCGATGATTTGGTACAGGTTTGTTTGTTCACCTTCTCACGCTGTGCGTTTTCCGTTAGTCACCTCTTACGACGACCCTTGGGAAGAAGTGGGGTGTCGTATTTTTTCTCTGTCTCACACCGATCAGTGCAAATAGCCATGTAGCTATTTGCACTGATCTGGTCGTGCCTCGGAGAGCTCGTTAAGCCGGAGAGTCGTTACGGGTAATTGGAGCCCTCAAAAGTCCGACTCCTAACTACAAAACTTCGATATCGCCAATTTGGTTCGGAGGTCTGATAGCAGTCGGTAAACGGAAAATATCGAAGTTCAGCCGCATCTTAGTTAGACTAAAAAGCCGACCCCAACTTATTTGGGACTATTCCCATGTATATATTCATGTATAAAAATAAGTTAGTAAATGGAAATAATGTAGTATAGTGGACAGGTAGCGATGGAGCTACAACATCATAAAAGGTGTCCCGCGTCCGGAGCGCCCCGGCCACCACATGAAGTTGTTAAACAGTCATTTCGAGCGCGGCTCGGAAAAACATTTCGTCGTTCGAGTGCCATTGACATTATACTTTATTGCAGTTCTCGCGTGTTTGTAACTGAGCAGGTAGTAGCTAACTTGTCACTATGATTTATTAACCTATTTGAATATTCAAAACCACTTACATAAAAGCAGATAAGCGTAGTGACTGGCAAATCAACTCAATTCCTTTTCAATAAACAGCAACACGTACACTAATAACTTGTATCGAATAGTTATTGTCAAATACCACAGTGCTATAGCAAGCAGTATCTGAGGTGGTTTTACACCAAACATTTTGGTGGTTCCCGACTATTTTTCTCTATGCTATAACTCTCGGCACTCTGGAGTCCCGGGCATCTGGAAAATCTCTCTCTCCCGGCCGAAGTCAAGACGTAGAAGCCATTTAGTATTATTTATTGTATGCCCATACACTCGATTATATCATAAGCACCGTATTCGCCAACTTCCTTTACCTTGTCCCTTGTCGAGTGAGTGTGTTCCCACGAGTGGTCGCATGAAGTTAAGATTGTTTAGATTAATCCTGTCGGAGAGTGCTGCGGCGGGGCCGTCGCGTAGTCGTTGCGTCGCCGCAACGTGTAATGCACTCGGGAATGTGAGACGTCACACATCTGCAGCTCACCTCGGGGTAGAAATGTTTGGTTGATGTTTAAATCGTAAATCGTAGTTATTTGTTAAATGTATATATTTGTACTACACCCTACACAAGTTTAGTCTCTTTGGAAATAAATGGAAAGTTGTTGCATATATCCGCGAAGATTTATGAAGAGGTTATCCAAATTTCTCTCAGTTAGCCTGTCGTAGGCTACTGCTAGACATAGGCCTGGCCCCATTGTTCACCCGATCACCATTTCACCCGATCGCCTTTGACATCCAGTCAATGCGAGTCACCCTGTCAAACATTATTTTCAATTTTGTAAAGTATTATCCACTGAATAAGACAGTTACTCACATCACATCAATAGGCTGACCGTACATTACCGACATAGTGGATTATATAAAATGTGATTCTATATACATGCCACTATTCAGTTGACTACCAAACATTGTGCTCAAATCAGTTCCAAAATAATAACAATAATAAACCTCTCAACCAAGTACGGCTCTACGGACTGCTAATTAATTAGCCGATGAGGGATTTTTATGAGGATTAAGCCCCAAGAGTAACCCTCCCAAGTGAAGCTTTGAAGTGGTTACTTTTGTTAAAATACGAACCTCTCCACAATATTTCTCATTGAACTGGTTTTCCTAGAAAAGTAATAACATTATTGTAGGACTGTAAAACCAGTACAGTGAACAAGCCTTCTAAGAAATGAAGGCTTTTATACCTTGATTATTGCTATCAAGGGTCCATTACAAAATGATGGTCCTCAGTTTGACAGTCTTGATGGATTCTGTTCTGCGACGTCTGATGAGGCAACACATCAAAGATATCCATGGCAATGCAAGGAAAATGAAGTCACTTCACATGCTTCACTGTATCAAATCAAAAATCATTGAACAAATTACAAGCATATTAACACATTAAAATTAAACTTCCAAGTAATAATTTATGTAATATTCAAAAGCGCCGGTCACGTAGCCTGCGCGGCGCGGCAGAACAACTTACTGCCGGGAATTGAACTTGTTACTTGTGGCGCAGCGACCCACCTGTCACAAAACTTCCACCAACTCAGCGGGCAAATTTACGAGTATTTCAACCAAAGGAAATTATTTTGGAATTCGAAATGTTTTTGTGGCGCTGCTCTTTTAAAGAGTTTGTAATTCTTTCGCTTGCTGAATTTAATGTTATGAATTACCTACTGACCATTTCAGTGGCTCCACGGAGAGTGTCTATTGTGTATGAGGTTTCAGATTCAATATTGTGGACCCAGTTTTGTAGGAATTCTCTGTTAATCAACAGAGTTTACACTTACCTTTAAATAACCTAATGGTTTCCTAGGCAAAAAAGTTATTAAGCATGGTACGGAAAATGAATTAACATGTTAACTTCTTTTGAATAAGATTTTCGTGACACCATTTTTAGAAACTAATTACTTAATTAATAACCACGCTGTTAGTAGACAACATGTACCTGTGTGTTTCCTTCTTCCTACAGTCCCGGGTCCTTCAAGCGGGGCGTGAAATAGCATCTGATGAGGCCGTCAAGCTGAGCGCCACCATTGTAGCACTGAACGTGTTTGCAACGGTGACCCTTTTTCATGAGACTTTGTTTTCAGCTTAACATCAGGTGAGGTGAAGTCAAATTGACGTGCCACAAATAAAAAAGAAAACTCTTTTCTTATATCTCATATCAGTATCTACGAAAAATTTTTTTCCCAATATTATTTACTTCACATATTTTCCTTATAGGTAGATCCTCATACAACTGTTCTAACACGTCACATAACTCAGGAAGAGCACGACATGACAAATGACAGTCGTGCTCACGACACGTGTCACTCTTCACTGCGCCTCTTAGCTGTGACGTCACACTAACTGATCTCACCAGCTTTCTTGTACTCTGATTATGCCATCAATTCATAATATGAGAAATTATGCCTCGACTGCCAACTAGCAAGTTTGAAAACGGAAATCTATGCATAATTTAAGTACTACCTATGAATTAGTAGGACAGGTATAAATCGATTAATTCATGTATATCAATAAGCAGATAGGTACTGGGCAAAAGGAAATGTAATGAAAGAAAAATAAACCACAAATCGGAGCAAATAGCATTTTGTTATTAAAAGTAAGAAGTAGTGATGTCATTGCGCTAGGAAAAGCATCGCTCTGCTGTGATCAAAATACCTGAGTGTACTTGAAGCAATATAGGTCAGGGTGTGATTTCACGGAATTACACAAGTCGTGAAGTATTTGGGAGACGTTTTCGGTGAAATCACTTTATTGAGGGTGTGGTCCGAGTCCGAGTAAAATAAATTAGAAATATAAAATTCAGTACAAGTGTAGACTTTCTTCTGTGTAAATAAAATAGTCAACTATAACATAACTATAAAAAGTTATATTGTAAGTCGGTTCTTACATGTAAAATTGTCGCCCGAGAGCTCCATACCTTTTCATGTATGCATCTCCAGTTTGAGGGCGAATGAGCGTGATACATTTTTGTTCCCTGCTTCGTTGCCCCTGTCCGTTTAAAGGATACCATTCCGTGATAATTTTAGCCCATATATCCAAGCTTAAGAGTGCAACATAAAATAACACTTTAAAAAGCGCATATCCAAGGTGAACTAATGAATCAGTTTAAAAGCGATGCGTTTGTTGACAGTCGACTGTGTACGAAACAGATGCGGGCGCAATTACATCGCGTTTACTGCACTGAGGCCGCGCGACACAGCTCCTGTGTGTGCCACACGCCGCGAGGCCGTATCGAGCCCGCACCGAGCCTCGCGTAATTATCTGTCGCACTATTTCATACCTATCCGTGCACCATTGACACGGGTACACAAAGAGTTCTATTTTCTTTGTCGGCGTTAGAGTTGCCCCATCCATTTATGATTGAGAAATGAATGGATATAGCGGACATTATCTCGCGTGTACCGCGTTATGTTAGCTTCTATGTTTTAGGACATTTTGTATTTTACTACCGGTATACGTTGCAATGTATTAGCTGCTACTCTTTTCACTGTTCTGTGCATAACAATTCATCAAAGTTTAATTTTTATTCAAATCTTAATAATTTTCATCGCTTCAAAGCGTGAAGATTTTGGCTACGGATAGCGATAAACACGTTAAAACAAGTCTAAGCCGGGCAAGTTCCAAAAATAAGTTAAAATTAATTACTAAAGTTCAATGCGGAAGTCCAGCTATTTACTGAAAGGAAAGATTTACCTTTGAAATGAGTAAAACGAGACGTTGGTGGCGGTGTGAACACGAACAAATTAAGAAGAAGACGGCGGCGGCGGTCGCGCGGGTGGCGGGTTACCGTTTAAATCGGTTATATTCATCGTGAGGAGCTACCATGCCGGTCACGTACACACAACACAAGCTCGGAGTGGCGGTCAGCCTCACACACTGGCTCAGTAAAACGCAACTGTTTGAAAAAACAAAACTGCTCTTAACTGAAAAAAAAATGTCATCAGTTTGCCTACAACAGGGCCTAATCGTGCGTCCTAGTTGCGAGGGATAATTTTATAATTATATAATAATTTACTAAATTTATTATTAGTGCGTTCACAAATTAACTGTCACGCAGAACTATCACTGCTCTTGGATGTAAATCCATGACTGTCCGTCATTCATTAAATGTCCATTCGCTACGCGTTCAACGTAATTGATAGGGACACCTCATTTTCTAATTCTCACTCAGTCAATAAACTAAAAGAATCTGGAGTTTAGTCGTGAAAAATCGCGGTGTAATAGTTTCCTAGTGCGTCGTGTGGCGAGTCCCAGTGAAAGTTGTTCTGAGCGGTACAGATGCTCGTTTCCATACTTTCGGCTCCGGATTACCTCCTCGGCCGCGACAGCATTATTCCGCGAGACCTGCCCTGCCTCCGGACTACCTCATAAAAGTATTTTTATACTATTTGCTTTCAAATCTTCGCTTTGTTTTGAAGCAAGAATCCTTTCTTATCTTGTATTATGTATCAACTTTATATTTCTCCGCGCGTGCCTCAACTTTAATATTTTTGGGGCTCTTTAAAGATACACATAAACATTTATTAAGGTACTTGAATAAAAAGTTCAATGTGTATTATTATGACGTCATTATTTTCTTATATGATGTTTCAATTAATATTCAGGTCGACGTGTTAGCAATAAACTCCAAAATTAGCAAATAGTCTCTACTATCAGTCCCATATTGTATATATATAATAAATGTGACACCATGATGGTGTCACAAGTCATTCATTAATTCCTGAAACCTCGAACCAATAGCAAACTTTACTTAAATGCTAGTAAACCAACAAGGCACTGATGCAGGCTTTCTTGACGGGGTTGGGAAATCGCTATTGTAAAAGCAATTGGTTTCCATCAAACAAAGCTCAAGATAAAAAAATATACAGACAGCGCCCGTTTACTTCATCAAAATCATTACGAAAACGAGATACCCGAAATATTCATTGTACAAAACTCTAGTAACCAAAGGTCGAGTCCACTCAATATTCATGTTAAAACATCTTGTATATAAATTAACTTCGCATTTGGATATCAAATGAAATAATAATTATGCGTAAATTACAATAAACAAACCTAAAAGTGGCCAGTTGCATTACTTTCAATCCAAGTCATTCAGATTCCAGACACGGAGACAAAGTTACCGACACGTGCAGCGCCGCGCCCGCTCCGCTCGCTAAGCTCGCTCGCCAACTTACCCAACTTTGCCCACACCTTGCAAACACTTTATTTTTATAGATAGCCGTGAAACTTGGGCCCCGTCAGAGAGGTGAAAAATCAAAGTTTGTACAAAAACTCGGTGAAAGTATGTAAGATAATGCAAACTGCTAAAGTTTAAATGTTAGGTTCCCTTCAGACATGCAACGTATTTAAATTTGTTTTTTGAAGTATTTGGTGCTCTCCTTTATAAAATGTTAACAAAAAATTTTGTATATGCTGACAATACAACATGTAGTCGTGTTGTACAACGAGAACATTACTGTAAGCTTAGTTGCTCCAACTACCTGTTAAAGTTGAGGTTTCCGTCAAATTTAACAGTAAAAGTAACATTGATTCTAATGGTTTGGCTAAATGTGTTGCCCCGGAGTATTTAGTAGCTCTGTTATAGTTATCTTTTTAATAGAATGTGACATTTGAGAGTGACCGGTTACAGTTAACGTCAAGTTATGACGTGATTTTAACAAATGGTGCAACAACTTTTTATACAAGACCGGTATGTTAACTGCACTGTAAATGTTAAAGTACGATTGTGCAACCCAGGCTTAATCTCATGTAATTTTACTACATCACATAAACAACACAACGTTGGACCCGTTTCGCCCACATTAATAAAATTTTCGATCGCTTAGAAATTATAATTCTATCCCTGACATTATTTGTTGCTTTGTTGTTCCGCAAGAAAGTTGGTATAATCCATATCTACACCTCTGTCGACGTATATTTATAATGTACTAGCTGACCCGCGCGACTTCGTCTACGTCACCCCGTTTTTGCAACATTTTTCATTCCTGCTCCGCACCTGTTAGTCGTAGCATGATGTAATATACATATAAACCTTCCTCTTTAACCATTCTATCTATTGAAACAAACCGCATCAAAATCCGTTGCGTAGTTCTAAAGATTTAAGCATACAAAGGGACATAGGGACAGAGAACGCGACTTTATTTTATACTAATTTTAGTGATATATCCCTGACATTATTTTTTGCTTTGTTGTTCCGTAAAAAAGTGGTATACATATTCATATCTGCACCTCTGTCGACGTGTATTTATAATGTATATTCAGCGTGAAAAAAATGAATAATATTACTTCTGAATTTTCGTCTGAAAACTAAAACTATATAAGTATGTATGTAGGTATAAGTATAATATTTTATGGAAGTAAATGCTGGCTTCAATATTGCAAGCTCCAGCTTACGGAACCCAAATCCAATTTGATATTTACTGCCCAGGGACTGCGATCTCAGTAGTTTAACGCTGAAACTTGTGACTTATATCTCAGCACTGTAACTTCGAAGGCTACTTCTATTTCCGCAAGTACTTGAAGTTATTACACGTACAATATGGTAGAAATTGAAGGCCTCAGCTGCGTTGGCATTACAGGAGATTATATTAGAGTCTACGGCGCTAGGTACAAGGAGGCAGGAATGTTCAAACGGACAAGAACATTTATTACAAACATCTTGTAACAAACATGTTAATTCTAAAATACAGCCCATCTATGTACTATCATATTACAATACTTACGAGAGTCTTTCCTTCCAAGGTTGGATCAGATAGCAGTCGCCTCCGTAAGACACCCTTGCTGTATTAGACATTTTTTTAATTTGATGATTATATTTTACGCATTGTAGGAATGTAACTAAGAACTTTAAATTTTAATTTATGTATAATGCCATCTATATAGGGTATGTACCTAAGGCGTAATGTAATCTAAAGCATATAAACGCTTTGATGTAGACAGTAAGATTGTATTGCTAATAATAAATGAAAAGTCAAGATAAACTATCTGAGGAGCGAAGTTCAGCACCAATGTGTAAACTTTGGTTGCAACTCAGATTGGCGCTCAGATTATGATGAATATACTCAGGTGGGTCACCTTTGCTGAACTATAAACCTAAGTAATGAAACACTATATAAGTATAAAACCATTCATTCGTAATTCAATCCTAGAATAAACCTATAGAAGGAACAAAACAAAGGTCAATAATACTTAATGAAAACCTCAAATAGGCGGTCGCCAACTTAATATTGTTATTCGAAGAACGGTATCCTTATAAATGTCAATGATAATAACGGCACAGCCAGTGAGGGGCCTCACCATTCGTGTAGCTAACATAGCGGCGATACGTGTGTGACACAAACACGACGTGACTGCAAAACGAACCGGAAAAACTATTTTGTGACACCTCGATCACACGGGAGTAACCACGCCGCCCCCAATAACACCGGTATCGAATCATAACCTCACCACCAAAACAACTAGACCTCCGTCTTGGCAGACGCGCTGCTCATACGCTGGAAGAAACGAGCTCAGAGTAAATTGGTGACTCAAATCACAACTCGACTCAGGGGAGTCCGCGACCAATGCTATCCCGGCGCCGGAACACGAATCCCGCGATTGGATCCCGCGTCTATAATGAGCCCGGGAATAAATACCGTCGGTAATATTCCCGAACAGATTGCCGAGAAAATTACATTGTGAACGCCTTGAGGACGACGATGCCCGTAAACATGTTTTGGTTATTTATCGGAGCCCCGAGGGACCCGGAGATCACGCGAGCTTGATTGTGTTCCAGATGAATATTGGGACGTACCACTGCCAATATCATTGATTCGAACATAAATAGCTTCAGCATTTACAGTTTGATTATTGCCTTTTCGTGTACTAAAAATATATAGATTGACATGATGGTGTGTTGACATACGGTGACTACGGCCGGTTCAATGTAGGTAGTGGAAATATATTCCTTTTTTTATATCACGTGAATTTGACTTCACCTCGTCAATGGTAAGCTGAAAGCAAAGTCTCAGGAAAGAGGGTCACCATTACAAACACGTACATTGTTACAATGGTGGCGGTCAGCTTGACAGCCTCATCAGATGCTTTTTCACACCCCGCTTAAAGGACCCGGGACTGTAGGAAGAAGGAAACACGTGCATCGGTAAGGAATTCCAAGACTTAATGGTGCGGCAGAGGAAAGACTCACCGAACTGCCTGGTTTTTTATAGCGGGTGACATCTAACCTCTTCAAATGTTGTGTGTGTCCTGTGTGGGAAAGGGTTCCCACACAGGACAACATTTGAAGGATTATTATGACAAAGTTTTAGCAGATATCAGAATGTATAGATTCTGTGGCTGGCATTTTTTTTATTATATCCGAGTATATAGTCCTCTGTAAACGTAGAAATTTGCACTACCTAAACTAGACGAAGGGCTCCAGAAAACAGTGGACATCACCCACCATTGCAGAGATTATTTTAGATTACAATGTCACGCTGTCCTAGTGTTTCAATAAATGTTTTACGGCACCACGTAGCCTCGGTCGCAACAATCAAAAAGCAATACCGTTTCCATTTATTTTATGGCACACGTGGCTACTGTAAAGTTTCATATGAATTTCTTGAGAAAATCATCTGGATTAAATAATCTATTAAGTAATCTTAGTTAATTACTTGTGAACACTAGCATCGTGATATTATTGTAATTTTGTAAGAATCAACGGAGACAATGAATGCAGTACAAATAGTATAATAACACTAATAAAATAAAAAATAAATCATTTAAAACAGTTCATAGTTATATCACAATCTACCTACCTAGTTCATTTAAGTATTTTAAAATATCCTAAATAGATATGCTTAAAAT
Organism: Pelosia muscerda; assembly: GCA_963691645.1. Lineage (NCBI taxonomy): Eukaryota > Metazoa > Arthropoda > Insecta > Lepidoptera > Erebidae > Pelosia > Pelosia muscerda. The sequence goes on along the minus strand of OY829114.1, from coordinate 269,827 downwards.
AATCTTCCTAGAAATGGAACTTATAAATAAATATCCACAACCCGAGCAAACTTGAACTGAAAGTGTTTAGATATCTTAGTTTATATTACAATATAGTGGTTTCCAGTGATTTTAATTTAACCAAAAGCATCGCTTCAAATCCCTTGGGAATTGAAATTTTCTTTGAATTGTGGGGTCAATTGAGAGACATGTATCAAAGCACTCAGAATCTATTCAGGTAATTACTACCAAGACCCTCAATTCTCATGAGAATAATAATACAGTTAAGAAGATGATGATATTCGACTCGATTAGGAGAGAACTGTCGAGAATACTCTCAGCTACAATTACCGAGCTTAAGGGAAAAGACGCCAGAAACCTTTTTCGTTTGTTATCAGCCAAAATATTTAAACTCCACGTAAATACAGTAGCAGTTTCATTAATATTATTAGCTCCCAGCGCCTGGCTGTAAGACAACCCTCCGATATCGGATTTCTCGGAATCGATTCAAACGCTTACGATCGGCAATCGGATTTAGGTGAAGATTCAACGCGTTGAATTCGCAGCGCCATTTCTGACTTATTTACAAGCTGATTTGAAAATTAAGGTGCGGGTGGTAGGTGGCACCGCCTTCCATCGCACGGTGTTCAAATTATGGTGAGATGATTTCTTTTTGGATATCTCAACATAACTTTGAACAGTTCAGATATACATAGATGATGCAGTGGAATAACGTCTCAGTATACTATTATTATAAAGTATAGAATTGGCTATAGGTATACAGATAGATGAATCACAAAAGTCAGTACACTAAAATATTCTTAGTGTATAGGTACACCGAACTGTTTATGATATTACACAAGAGTCTTTGATGAGAGTTACGTGTCCTTGCGGCGGCGAATACAAAATAGACGATTGTTTTATACGCGCCGCAGACATCATACAATAACATAATACCCAATGATATTGTTTCGAAGCGCGGGGCCGCCAACTATCGAAACAAAGGAAAAAGGTAAATAATTCAAGAGGTGAAGGTAAAATCGGCAAGAACAAACTTTCTCTGACGCCAACTTTAGACCTACAACTATTTATTTATTGCGCTAGTGGGCTTTACGACTTACCAGCGGCCGTACCAACATCTGCAGTTCCCGTTAACTTTATTATGTAGCCGATAAGGTTTAAAATACAGTCTAATAAGTGTACTTGTAGGTTGTAAGTGGTGTTAGTAAGTTCTCGAGGCGCTCAGCTCGGGAGTTGGCTACAAACACAAATAAACATATTTCGTTAACGGAAGGTAGCGTTGTTAACGTGCCGTGATTTGTTGTAATATTCATTGTTTAATTCAAGTTTCTTTTTAGTTGCGAACTTTTGGAGCACTGTCATCCCTTCTGCCACCCCCCACCCCTCCCCAACCCTCGTCATCATCGGCCTTGTGATTGTCGAATTAGAGGTACGCAACAGATTTCGAGCGAATCATTGTGAAAATTGATACGGATTTGTATACCTATACCTACCACGTAAATGGAGTTTCTTGTAAACTAAAATAATTATAATTTAAATTGTAAATTGTTATAGGGAAATAAATGTAGAGAGCCTACACACTTAATCTTTATTATAAAACAATACGATACTTGATTGTAAATTTTGTTTCATAAAAACTTTGAGAGTTCTCCACTCCTGCAAACTTTGTTCATTACATTTTAATGTTATTGTAATGGTTACAGCTTAAATCAGCACTAATTATTAGAGCAATACTAATGATTATATTTATAGAGAATGTGAAATGTCTTTAATTATTTAAGAGGGAGGCTCCTAACACGGTCATTCTTAGTTTGCATACAAGGACTCTAAACAATACGTTTCTCTTTTTAACATCTTAAAAATAAAATTAATGTCTTTAAAATTCTCATGATGAAAACTAAATTAGTATTTACCTACAATTGTATAAATATAGATAAGTTTAAGGACAGCTTGTTATATTTAACGTTTGAATTTGTAGTATTTGCTCACTTCATTCCAGGAACGTTGCCTTTGATCTATTTATAGCGTTTGAGACAGCATTTATAATAGCAGCCACTAAACGCAAGCTAAAAGCGACCCAAATATATGAAAAATGTAATCATATAGCAACTTTGAATATGAAAGACTTCCATAAAATCATCAACCACATATTCAAGTCGTAGCCCCAGCAGTACAGATTTTGCATTGATGAGTGAGAATAAGTATGACGTATAGATTATAAGGTACATAAATACAAATTGCTTGAGTCTCATATTACAATAACAGAAGACAAAGTTCCTCGCTGTAAGGAGCAAAAACCAATTTCATTTTTCTCTGTTTATCATTTACATAATCGTAAATGGTATGATAGCCCTTCAGTGTAAGATAATTTTTAACGGTCTACTTTTGTTAACTTTTTATATTCGAAGCGTTAAAACCTGGAATCGATAGTCTTCTACTCTCTTGAGAATCATTAAAAGTGTTTCAAGTAAACCGTTTATCATACCATCAAGTAATTGTCTGAGGCGAGCGAGAGTCTCAGTTTCGACAAGGTGGCCCGTGCTACTTTCGCTCGTATGTCTGTGAGTCAAATTCAGTCTAGAGAGCGTATATCTTAACCGATTTTTACCAAATTGGGCACACTTCTTTTTTATTCAAAGATTATTGATATGGACGAAAATACGGATTAAAAGTTGGAAAGGTTGATTATGAGCGGACGATTTTTGATTTGATGATTTTTGATTGAAACATAAAGTAGATGATTCCTCATAGGTGTGCTAACTTAGGTAAAATCGGTCAATAAATTCAAACTATACCTTGTAATTGTAGTCGACAATGGTGCTTTTGTTCTGCGACATACTCGCAGAATATTCGCGACATATTTAGAATAGAGACAATCCCAAATAAATGTATGGCAAAGGATGCCGGCGAGGTCTACTGCTCACATAATTATAAGCATATTGTTTCATTGTGACATCTCTGCTAAGCACAATTAGAGTAAAAACTTTTGATTAAAATAATTTTCTTCAATTATTTTTAATTGCTCATCCTTGTATCTAGATGAAAAGGTTATTAGGTATAGCTCCAAGCACTCCTAACATAAATTACATCAGTACTCCAAGTGTGGCTGAATAGATACGCTTTCAAGATTTCTAAGCCCTCACTTCTCGGTGACAATGAGTTGTTTCTTGGAATGTCGGTACCAAGAATTCTAAATTTGTCAAAGTGGAATAGAAATGGAGTTTGCTTAGCAATGAATGTCCATGTTTGAGTGCTAGTGAAGTTTATTGGAGCTTGTTCACTATTGGTACTCATCCGCTGTGGACCGAGAGACCACTGCTCCACACTATATTACATTCATACTAACGTTATTTTAGCGGTGTGTCTTGCATAGCTTCACTCATATGAGTGTGCATAGCTTTTTTTATACCACTTAGGTAGCAGACAAACACACGACCCATCTGATGGAAACTGATTACTATGGCCTATGGACGTTTGCAACACCAGGGCCGGCACACTCGTGCTTGCAAAAGACTAAGTATCTCAATATTCCAACTGACAACACAAAACCTCTCTAATGAGCTCTGCTAACTATCCTACTCACAGCCGGCAACATAACACAAGGTTATTATAAGGCGCACTATTCTGTAGTGTGAAGGTTCATTAAAACAAAAGCAATAGTAAAGTATACTAAACCTCCGACCAGTCCCATTTAGAGGGAGATCTCTGAACAAGTGAGCTGCCAGTCGTCGTTTAAAGCAATCGAAATTTCCCTTTAGGTCTTAGTGGGCGACGTTGTACACGTCCCGTCTGGGCATTCACATTTCTCTTATCTAATCTTAAATCGATTTGAATAGACAGCATGAAATCAAATCAAATCAAATTTATTTCATAATAATCGCTGTACGGTATTTCACATAGTTTCTTAATCTATCGTGCGTTGATACATTGTGCATGAGTAGTTATCTTATATATGGTAATTTATAGTGGGTATGTATATAATGTTTCAAAATTTCATTAAACCAAATGTGTAATATTGATAATTCCACTGAGCACTGATTCCATATATCTCGGCCCACCATCTCTACATAGCTATTATCGATAGTGGAATCAAAACAAACGGCTCTGATAGATGATGATAGATACAGGCTGTGTACACACTTGCGACACTATTTGCGCAGGGGAATCACCGTGATCAAGTGGCGTGTTGACCAGTGAGGCTGTGAAAACATTATCACATACCAAATCACTAGATTCCGATGGCTAAGTTCAATGAGTATAACATCATATCAGAACGTTAAAGTACGAACGACGTGGTCCCTGGTAGCTTTATCTCCATCCCGTTTATCGTGCGTAAAATCCCCGTAAAAACGTAAATTCAGCTGCCAGTGTCAGTGGAAGTAGTTATATCGAACTCGAACTGTCGGGTCTTCTACTGTCGAAGGTGAGATAATACAACACATATTTTTTGTACTCTGGTACAACCGGGGCTATCTCTTTACAGATTGCCTCTTTCGGTGGCCACATTTTCCCTATGTAGCCCCCAGGTTTAGGGAGACACGCTTTGCTACGCGCCGCCTCCAACTGCTTCTGCTAGAGTGACAGGCGGCTCCATCCGTCATTCCCAGGCCCTGCTCATAAAGGACAGCGGTTATAATAAGCGGAGGCGACTCGGGCATCGACGATGGTCATCTTCGATGCCCAAGTCAACTCCGCTCATCGTGGGCTACGCAAAGCCAACGCCTTCGCGGGATTACTTGCTTGTAGAAAAAGCGAATGCAGCCCACATGCTCATTCATCGTACCATCGAGGTAAGCTAGGTGGCTAGGGTTTATTCCATCCTTGAGTGTCATATAAAGTAACTAAGGAATAAGGTTGTATCTTAAAATGTATATGTGTCAATTAATCAATTAGCCTATCGTAGTCCCCTATTGCAAGCAAACTTGTAGTAAAATCTCAATCGTGCAATAAAATGATTTGGAATTTCGGCACGTTGCCATCCCTCTTTTTCTTTCTTTATTTTTGCAAATACATAACACTATAACATTCGTTAAGAATGAGTGAAAAAAAATCTTAATGCAGAGGTTTTTAATATCTAAACCATAAAAAAGATACCGCTTGTATATTTATCATCGTTAGCATAAATAGCAGAGAGCCAAAAAGCTGCGACTCCTACACAAGAATAAGCGCAGCAATTTGGGCTGTTATTGCGTGCGTGGAGTGGCGCGAGGGCGATCCGCGCACCGTGAGCGGTGCCGCTTCTAAAGCCGATATACATAGCTCTTAATATGTTGTGCCTATGGAAAAATATAACGCTCTTTGGGTGCGGCGCCAGTGTGCGCGACTGTGTGATCTGTAGGTGTCGATAACAACGCCTAACAGTAGTGAGGGGTGAAAATTTTGAAAAGAGGAAGCCGGTGGAAAAATAACTTACTCGGAACTATTTGGTCATGCTCCATGCGACCATTAGGAATAATCGGCTTATATAAATCCCTCGCCACTGACAGTCAGGTAATAGATATACGGATGAAATAATTAATAATTAACAAAGCGCCAAGGTATCTGATAAATAATTAAAATTCTCAAGAAGATGTTAATATTTACAAGCACATTCAATCGATAGTTTCTGTGGCGTGGCGGTAGTAAACGCGGCTGCTACGCAAGAGGCATTGGTTCGATCCCCGCACAGATTACTACTGAAAATAAATATTCATGTGCTCGCCAAACCCTATTAGTACTATGCGCATAGCAATTGGAATAAGTATTTTAAACGCCATTTTGTTCAAGCAATACATTAGGTATATAATATATATTGTACTAGCGCTTTAATGTGCGATAAAAACTACAAAAATAAACTTACAAAAAAGAAATATATATTTTGTTTGTACAGTTTTCTGGTAGACTGTACAAAAATTATCACCATGTTATTGCAATAACCGCTCTCGCGATTTTTCTATTCTTGGTTAAAAGGCACGTTACTAACGAGTGATCCCATGTTCCTAATAAAGCTGTCTTGTTTCAGATATGTATTGCTGTATGTGACACCCTACACCTATATTGTTCCCGCTCGCTTTTTAACACTTTTAATGGTGCGAAAGGCCCACTATCGCCGGTCGTTAATACACTATGAATACGCATTTCAGAGCTGGGTCCCGGCGACCCCGCCCGCCCGCGCTGACGGCCACCAGTAGCAGGTGATGTACTGCCATCATTATCCTCATGTTTGAATGTGCGGCTCGGACGTAATACATTTTCGTTTGGAGGTCAATTTATGCATATGATGGTGAGTTTGCTAAATACGAAACGATGTTGGTTAGTAAGTTCCATGAATATGAGATTACATAACAGAACAAATTTCATAGTTTGATTAGTCATAGATCAGAAAAGAGTTGCCTGCCTTTCTCTCCCTTCCGGTTAATCAGTGAAATTATAAAAAAAATTGAACTTAAGCAAGGAAAAGCAAAAGCGTAATTATTATACAATTCAGATGCAAAATTTAATCATTGCTCAGTCAAAAATTCTAGTAAAAATGGTACAATTGCACCAAATTGCAGTTTCCTTTAATTCATGCTACAGTTAATGCAACGCGACCGTATCGCCTGTCGCAATTGAGCAGTGTGACTGGGGAAGAACGCCCGTTCTACAGAATACCGCTTCTAATAACGGTGTTGGGTTTCCGTCGGCGAGTAGGGTACCCAGCAGAGTTCACTGGAGAGTTTTGTGATGGCAGTCAGCATACCAGTTTATCATCTAAGCTGGTGGCACAGAAGTTCTCTAAACTTCCACCACTTTCCGACAACTTGTTCAAGAAGAGTATTAGAACGATTCTATAGGTTGAGGGCACGCCCCTGATGTTGTAAACGTGCATAGTCCACGATGGTTACTTTGCATCAGGCAGGCAGTGTGCATGGGCCTATGTGTATGCACCTAAATGCTATAAAAATAGCTCGTACTAGGGTATTCATGAAAAATATTATAGAATTCCACAGTTCGTGTAAAAGCAAAACACCACATAATATTATAGTATTTTCATGAAAATACGACTGGAATCTATGAAATGCAACTCACTTTTTGGCCAGCGCAATCTAGGTGCTAAAACTATGAATAGAATTCCGTAAATATCATTTCAAAACGTGGCACGTTGTAGTTTCAAAGTTAACATAACTGATTTATTTTATAGTTAGGCCAAAATCACATTTGAAGCAATTTCATACCTGCCAACATTGTTCATGAACACGTCTGCGCGAATTCTGAATTTATAGAACCATAGCAATATGGCGGAGTTCCAAGTGCGAGTCATTACTGTGTCATGATTACCAAACATTACTGTCTGATACGGATATTCTAAGTGAAGCCACCTGGCGCGGGGTGGCGACAGTTAAATACCGCGGGGGAGGGCGCCATGGGGGACATTACAAGTTGTGTAGAATGTCTTATTCTACCGAACTTGTTATTGAACACAGTTGTTGGTTGTTGCTACGATGCAACGGGGATGCGAGCTGACCCAATGCCCTAAAATACATCATCATCACCTACTTCATTTCTTTTTTTTTAAATACATATTTTATACATATACTTATTCGGTAGACAAGCACACAGTTCACCTGAAAGTGATTACCGTGGCCAGCGGACGTTTTCAACACCAACGGCGTTACACTCGTGCTGTCTTCCCTGTATAGGATAAGGGGAGATCTGAAGGTTAGGAGAGTTTCTGTGCCGTCAGCGCGGAAGACAAAACATGGTTTCCAACCTCTTTATTAGAAACACAGTACAAGGTTATTATTAGCCACAGTATTTTGTAGGGTAGAGGTACTTCCCCAGTCGGACTGCTCAATCAATTGAGGCATGTCCTACGTCTGTCTATCTGGTGGTTGTCAGATAAAGTTATAGATAGATAGATAGATAGATAGATAATTCTTCATGTTATCATGCTAAAGTAAAAACGTACGGCAATTTATCAACATAGGTCATTTTTGATAATAGTTATGTTCATTAATATGAAAGGCACGGTACAGTTACAACGTTACATTCCAAGCATAATAAATCTTAATAGAGATAATACGCTTGTAATGTCTAACAACTCAATTTGGCAGTACATACTTCGGGTCCTCGCTACTGACAAGGATTTGAAAACTTTCATAACATTGCTCCAAGAGGAAAGGCAATATTAGGTTGTAAAGTAATGGAAACTGGGTTTATTGCCGATATCGGGCACGGCTCCAATAGCGCCACTAACTGAAAATGTTCTGATGGCACCGATACTCTACACTGTAAACTTGAAATAAATTGTCTTTGTTGAAAAATATCGGTATTCAGATTTACAGGCTCATCTACCCTACGACACAGTGACCAGTTTGAAAAAGTTGAACTGTTAATCTCACATTCATAATATCACAAGCTTAGACATATAAAGTGTTTGGTTTTTTATAAGATATATCTTATTATGTTGATATGCATAAATCGATATGATTTCATCCTTACTGAAGGTAAGCAACTATAGCTAAATGAAGTGTAAAAGTATAATCCCGTAGACGACCTCTATCAAAGATCTCTCCTATGCCAGCCTCGCTAGTACGAGTATGATCTCACAGTTGAATCTGTTGGCAGAAACTCTAGCGTTATGTGACATAGTGTTAGCTTATGTCAAACGTATGACATCATTAAAAACTACAACTCGAAATTACCTCTATGATAACCGGTATGAGTTTCTAAACTAGGAAACTAATAATAATTTAGGAGAGCTCAGCTCATAATAGTTGTATAGTTGGAAGTTGTTTAGTAGCGTGAGTGTGCTTGAGACGAACATCGGAATGGAGTACGAATCATTATTCTAGCATTAGCCCCGTGGTCGAGGCTGAATTTCGATATTTTCCCTAAAGTGACTGCCATAATGCCTCCACACCTTATAGTATAGGTGTCGAAAACTGCAGCTAGACCAATCGCTTGACTTTTTAGAGCTCCAAGTACCCATAACGACAGCCATAGATGTTCGTTTGACAACCGAAATACCACAGTGCAAATACCCATATTAATTATTTATACAAACAATGTTTGCACAGAGCGAGATTCAAACCCGCACCTCCTGCGTAGCAATGTAGCAATTGCATTCGCTACCACCACGTCACAGAGGCTGTCAATCCGAATGGAACACGGTTTATTATCTATACGATTTTTATTTAATAAACAAAATTTCGTATACCAAGTTTTAGCCCCCGATTTTTCTTTGATACATTTCTTTTCAAAGTTTACAAAAGAAAAAAAGTCTAACGGATAGCATACTTTCACTAACAACTTTGACGACAATAAGCCTCCTAATAAGCTTGAACCGCGATAAAGTCTAGACATAGGCAAAACTTTTACTAAAATAACAATGGGACGACAGTTCAATGTTATGTGCTAATAAAACAATTCTCTTTATAAGTCACCCTAGATCGAAATCGAGTGTTAACATTACTACTAATTAAATAAATGCTATTGTGGTTCATATTAAATGGACGCAACACGCATAAACCACAGCGTACACCTGACAGTCGCGTGTTCAGTGAATGGTTTGATCGCGCTTCGTTACGTTGACGGGGCGTTTCAGATCGCCTCAATGAGTGATTACACAATTCATAATGTACGCTTGTCCATACGGTACAGCACTATCGATTTCCAATATATAGGGGCGCTCATAGATACATTACACTGATTGTTCATTTAGTACATTATGATCAAGTGTGTATTCTATGCTAGGTAATCTCATTTGGCGTACAATAGCACTGAATTTACAAGTCAGTATGTATTTCATCAGTTGTTCAGATAAAATTTACTTTGGGAATTTTTAGGGGATTGGTAACCTATGGTACCATCAACCATATCATACTATCTATGGTATGGTTGGTAGTGCCAACACAGATTACGATCCGCCTGATGGAAATGGTTATTGTGACCTATTTATTTGTTTTAACATTTTTGGAAAACTTACAGTTAAAAGATGAAATAAAATAAAATGTGGCCTTCATTAACATAATAAAGGCCACTTAAAAGTTTTAACCCATAACAAGTAAAAGAATTTATGGCAAAAGGAATCTATGGACGGTTACAACACCAGAGGCCGTGATGACGACAAAAATAAAGCCATGTTAAATACCTATGAGTCCTTATAGAATTTTGATACTACTACCTATCGCGGTGCACAATCCCTACAAGTACAATGACACATACCTAACTGTCAAAGGCGTATTGGATTCGTCTTAATCACAAAGCTTTGTGTATGTTTCACCTCCATAATTCAAACTAGCAGAATATTAAATCGCTCAGCGGAGAGACGCAGTAGGTTGGCGCGAGGCGAGGGGAGGAAATTAAATCACTAAACTTATTATAGGAGGCAAGCCGTGCCGCGGAATAATATCGTCATCCCTTCTCAATAAGCGGGTGAGCAGCGATTACAGTACGTCTCAACCCTTTAAGATGATATCAAAGAGAAATTAGGACGGACTTGATACAATAATTCATTCGGAAAGAACAATCGTGTTAGAGGACAAGCATTGAGATGTGAATAACTGAGATGGGTGGCTGTGCTTGTCTCCGGTTGTTTGATATTAGCAATGACGTAGGTACTTACAAGAGTAGGTAAACCGACCGCAACACAGATTCTCATCTGGCCTACGGTTGGTTTGTATACACGCATAGTTCCTGAATATATCATTTTATTGTATTGAGATTGTCATTAGAGATACCAGCTTCTTAAAATGAATTAATAAACATATGCCGAACCGTAACATGTTAGATAATTATCGGATACCTGTAAAGTCCATATAACGCAATATTGTATGTGGCAATGACCGACTGAAACACTAATTTTATTATATATGAAAAAGGAAAAAAATACAAGAAGATTAAAGATTTTATTTAAACATAAATTTTGCGATTGTTCTAAGGAGCACTATTCTTGAAAAATGTAGTCAAGCTCTGACCGACACTATATACACACACACACACACACATATTTTTTATTGTGTGGATATAATACGAAAATACTTATGTTAAATCTGACAGATCAATTAAAGAGCCCGAAAGCAGTGATAGGTACATGATACATGAAACAGTGAACAAGTGACATTGAGCGTCTAGACTTCATAATGTAATAATATACATATAATGTATTATTAGTATTTCACCTACAGCGAGAGGCTTATCATGTTTGTTTAGTCTGCTTGACTACACAATACATTTTACATATTTAGATGATTTCGGGCCATTGACAGTTCAAAGGTATTGTGTCAATTGTGTCATGTTTTGAAGAAACGAATTTCCTTACGACGCGACGTTGTGGAAGTACCCATGGACCAAGGATCAAGAATGCAATGATACATCTCCATGTGGTGGTTGATTTTGGCATGCTATTTGAACATAATGTCCTGTACCTACTGTCCTAGGTACTTTAAGCGGGGTGTGAAAAAGCATCTAGTGAGGCCGTCCAGCTGAGCGTCACCATTGTAACACTGTACGTGTTTGTAATAGTGACTCTCTTTTCTGAGACTTTGCCTTCAGTTTACTATCAGGCGATATAAATGAAAATAAAAGAAGATTGATTTGCAAGCCCTTCTGAAGCCACAGATGCGTGCGTTAATGCAAACTGCTCACGGTGGAAGAAGCTCATTCGTGACGTGGAAATATGGCGTTACATATTATGCCTAATATTACACATTAGTGCTAATATTACAATAGTACACATTATACAAAATACTATGCCAAATTATGACTGTTATATTACTTCATATTATATTACTAGAGGTTCAGAACATTACTGTAGTGTGCACGAAATATTACGCTTAACGGCATCTATTATTGTTAAAGTTACTACGAATAGACTACTTAGAATAAGATTAAATAAAACTTCTAGGGACAATCTCCATGTGGACTCAGCTCTATGACACATTAGTATGATATAACAAGCACTGTGGCAGAAGTTTCTAAGGCTTCAATGTTGACTCGTGTAAGGTAGCAAACTTGTCTCTGTGTGAGCAACAAATAAAGGCTTTTTAAGTGTTATTTCTTGTTGCGTGATGTATTCTTCTTGTGTAAACACTTGGTTTTACTTGCATACTTACACTTGCAAGTCAAGGTCCTTACGGCCAATATAAAAACATCACCTAGTGCATTTTTATTAATTCTGCGTCTGTGGTCTTACAGCGTATGTATCACGATTATTTTGACACTCTGGGAGTTTATTTATCTAGAAACTTTATATCTTAAATCTCCTCGAATATCAACGTTCGTTGCTCGTAGTGAAGAGGATCAACTGGCCAACAATGTCCACTCCACGGATAACACAGAGTTGTGACGTCATTCATTGTCACACATACGCATGATATACTGAGAAAAACACACGCCACATACATAAATTAAAGGTTTTACCAGAGTAATGCACCTAAAAATAACAGCTCACAACACAGAGGAATCACTAATAAAGGTGCTGGTTTTATTTAACACACGGAATACCGGGGCCTTTATTAACCGCTCAAAAGGCTAAGGTTAGTATAATTATGGCTCATGAGAAGGCAGATTGGCCTTTGGCCCGGTAATTGGATTACCCGTTTGGTTTTATGTCCGCGCCCGCACGTGATGGCCGCACTTATACAAATACGCACACAGTCGCGTTCGCACTCGTTTTGAACATGTCGCCGACCTACGGTTTAGTTGAGATTTTTTATCAAATAGTCTGGAGATAATTGTTATCTATTGGTTATTAGCATTGTGCTGTAGCTCAGTTTGTTCGTATTGGCTACACACATAGGGTAATTATCGCTAGGGATGTCTCGGTCAGTGCACGGCTACACCTATAAAAGCTTCTAGGAGAGTTGTAAAATGTGTGTAAAATGATGTTCCATCCTTGAAACATCTTTCACCAGTTTCAGTGTTTCTATTGCATTACGTTATGTTATATCTTTGATTATAGAATGAACTCGCAAACAATGTGGATTCAGGTTTTTTCGAAACCAATCAAGCTAGCAGTATCTTGCAGACACAGACGGAACACACACGGACACACACAGAAACAGTGTACAAAAGTAGGTTTACACTGTTTGTCGGAACCTTCTATCTATAAGAAGGTTACGGTTACGTTTATTAAGTATTTTAACTAACTACGTAGGTACTACTACTAAATAGACCGAAGAAACCTCAGCAAGTTTTCACTAGGTACTTGTTGTTGATGACAAAACTGCTTCACAAATAAACATCCCTAAAAGTAATAAGCGCACTTAAATATTCACCGAACCGAATTATTATCCCAAAATAAGCGTAACGTAAATACTTCCAGGAGGGTGGTGAATCAATTCCATAAGTTTATTGCTGAGACCAATCTGTACTGCGACATAACATCGCCCTCCCCTAAAATAGGTGTGCAGTGATTAAATTTTCTCCGCCACCCTTTAAGATGCCATCAAAGGGGAGTTTAAGCATTTAATTGTAAATTGAATAGTCATAGAAAGATCAAAGGATGATAATTATTTGGAAAAGTTGCGACGCTATAGGAAGACGTTTACGGCAGTGCGACGATTTTATTGCAGAAATAATATCGAAAATTACAACTGAATTTATAGATGGCAATGGCTTTGACGCCTGAACTTACTTTTTTAGTTGCGTCAGAATACCTCATGAGAAAGCTCACACAGTTCAATTGAAAACTCACACAACGACAACGTATGTGTCTAAGTAAAGACGTCGTACACCTTTCTTCTTTTTTCGTGAGCTGTGCGGGTCCGGAGTCTTCTCCGAATTTGTTTCGCCGTCTCCTTCTCGAGCATTACTTGCTCACCGAAGGAGCCGCCGGTAGTTCAAGCGTTAGCGCAATCATACCATCGCCGTGAGGTAGCTCTCACTCCTAGGGCTGCCACTAAGATCGCCTCGGCATCTCTCACGCTGGGCATCTGGTCAGCGTGTGGGGACCTCAGTGATGGCACTAAAATCACAGTGATGGCACTCGGACGTAGATTCCTTCTGGAGCTGATACAGGTTATCACCGAAGCACCTGTGCCCGGTGATCATCTGCGTCAGCCGGTACGAGAGGCTACCGTGTGGCCTCTCTGGCCAATCCCCAAGATAGGACTTACCGCCATTACTACGCGTGCCCTTAGATAAATAACAAACTGAATTCAGCTCATTCGTCTATTTGTTTACTTAGTGAAAAAAAAAGATCAATATGAGAAACATGGCGAACAGTAAAGTAAATGAAGACGAATGAGTCATAAATAACTGTTGATGCTTTTGTTCGCGTTAGCAACATTATTGGTTAGCGATCAATCATCGCTACTTCATATTGTTGTTATCTCACAACTTATGCGAAGATAAAAGTGAGACAAAACACGCTCCAGTTCACTCGCGGACGTCAACAGAATGTTTTATTCCACCAAAGTTAAGGTGAAGTGCCTTCGGATTGGGCCGTGTACACACCAAAGTTGACGAAGTGGAATTTTTCGACGAGGAAGTATACGACAAATCGATTACTACATTAAAATATTTCTGGAGAATTATGATCTTATTACTAGTTATTTTGGGTTCTTCATGGTATAAATAAACAGAAAAAATGATGAAATAAATTTATTTTATCCAAAAACAAATGTCCGCTCACCTTTGTGTTGTGAAAGTTATGATATGAACTCGGCATTATACTAGTTGCAAAACTTGTCTACGAAGCTACGGGGCTACGGCACTTTGACATCACTTGCTGCGGTAACCTAAGCGCGTTTGGAAAGATTGATGTGGCAGTAGAGTGCACGCGGTGCATCGGCTACAAGTGCTACGGCTACGGCCATCTCGTGAGGTCTACGACACACCCGCGAATATCGTATTAGATGTGTTATTACTTCTCTAGTTTATGCTTACAATAGATTGAATTTCGACAAAATTCGTCATGAATTTTATTAGAATAATTATATTTCGAAATGGAAAGAAGTTTTTGCTCTCTTTTTCGTTTGAAAATTAGAGGTGCATAGTTTTAAGTAGTAATTGTTAGCAATCAAAAATATAATAGGATTCCGTTTTGCAGCTGAAACTTTTCAGCTACAAAATGCGATCCTGTTAGTATTAAAAAGAAAATTGAAGTGTCTATAACATTATTGTAAAACAAAATAGAATAATATCAAAACATTTGCCTTGAATCTAAGTTTCCAGGGAGCGTCCTGCGCACAGAATAATACCGGGTCTAATTGTCATAAAGTCTTAATTGAAAGATCTCATTGTTTGCCATCTGGAACTTTGGACTCTGATTAATTAATTGTATTTACAGTGCTTTCTATAAATAAACTGTGAACTAAATAATGTGACTATGAATAATATTGAGGCCAATAGTAAACTCACAGGAACCAATTCCCAAATAAAAAATTAGGTATATAATGGATTGTGTTCAGGAGAATTGTTCGACTAGATGCTCACACCTACTTTCTATCATCGCTCCGCTCGCCATAGAGAGGGAGTTTATTCTCACACATTACGACAGGAAACGGTGCGCGCTGTGAGGTATGAGTTTCATTCCGCGCACACTCAAGCTGTGGAATTCTTCTTCTTCATGAAGGGCATTATTAGAAGGTAGGTAGCACGAGTGTAATGCCCCTGGTGTTGCAAACGTCCATAGGCCACGGTGACCGCTTTCCATCAAGTGGGCTGTATGCTTGTCTGCCACCTAAATGGTATAAAAAATATAAAACTGGACATATCCTGATGAACAGCTCATTTAAATAAGTAGGTACTCCTACACAACCATCCCTGGGTACAATGTATATTCTTTGTTCTTTTATCATTTTCTTTTCGCGGGTACGGTCTACTCGTCATTACTCTTCATAAGTGGTTGGCTACAGTTACACCCCCTCCCCTCCCCCTCGCGATGCTACAGCGAAATACGACGAGTATAAATAGTAGCAACATTACTGAGACACTTTGTCAGCGCAGAGTAACTGCATTTTAATTGGCATGTTCAGCGTAGGTACTGAACGGGACTCCAACCTGTGAGGGTGACAGTGTCTATATACATAACCTGGCTAACATTATGTACACGTTGGGGTCCATGGTGTCCATGCAGTTCACACAAAGAAAATTTCCTTATATTTTATAGAAACAAAACTGTATAATAATGTTTCTGGAAAGGCACTTGCCACACCCGGTTATCAAACTAAAAAAAAAAAAAAATTCTGTATTTTTACGGCATAAAAATTAATAGGGCCAATCATAAGAATCAGATCTCTATATCAAACAAAGTAGATTAAATGGAAGGAATTCCTATAATCTAAGTAATTCAATTTGAAAAATTAAGCACATCATGGTCGAAAATGTCCACCCCTTATAGCCGCTTGTAACGTAGGTGACACAATACGACTCTTTATATAATTTGTGTTAGTTAAGTGGTAAGTAAGTAAGGTAAGTAAAACAACGAAAACCGCATTAGAAACCGGTGAAACTAGTAAGACGCCATCACATCCAAATTACCTATAAATATGTAGATCGTAAATGAATTGTGAATGCAAACTATTTTTATGAAGCATTTGAAGTTTCTGTATGTTTCAACCAAAACAAATAATAAACACATTTCATAGCGAATGGTAAGTCTGTAAACCGAGCTCAGCGGCCGCTAATACCGGATTTACATCAATCCACTAAACACCTACCCCATTTCACTTAAAATAAGTGAGAAGATATTCGTTGAATTTTAATTAGGTCTGTTCCTTTTAAGTAATGAGTTCATTTGGACCATCGCGCCAGTCGCAGTCGTTATATCCGGAGCGGTCCGGATTAAAATGTAAAAAAGGGCCGCGCGGCTCCGCCGAAGAGATTACGCGCTAACACCCAATAATACCGGTTATGTGAAATACCTGCCAAATGCTCGCCTCGCGCCGCATCCGCGCAGCGCTCGCGCCCAATATTAACTTTTGTTTCGACGTTGATTTTTTTAGCGAACCGCCCAATCTCTCTCGCCGCACAACTCGATATTTTCAAGTGTTTTTACTTACGGTTCGAGTGAATTGACTTTGATAGTGAATGAGTCCAATCGATTCCCATTTAGCCATTTGCAATTTGAAATTGTATTTTATTTTAAGTAAAAGAGAATGCACTTTTCGAAGAAAATTCTTCAGTATTCAATTTCTCATGATATTGATATTTTTCATTGATGTTCTATTGGTAAGTGATGAAGTGGTCGACAGTGGAGCACTCTTGAGAAGTAGCCTATTCACTCTTGTCTTAAAGACTTTCAAGTTATAGCTATCTAGAAATACAGATTCGGGCAGTGCGTTCCACCACATAACTTCAAGAAGTTCTAAAATTTTGCTTTTCTCGGCTATAATCGGGTATACATTGAAATACTGCTATTTACCCCTTGGAGAATATACTAGTTGATAATATACCTCCATCAGGTCCTTCAATTTCTTCTTTGAAACTGATATTTGATATGAAAGTTTAACATACATAGACACACTGTCTGTTTCCTAAATTACTCTATTTGTCGATAGATAAAATATTTATCACGTTTCAACATTCTACAGACGCGATTTACTTTCCGATATTTCTCTTTCTATCTTCGAATTATTTTTAGAAAATATTGTCAAGAATAATATTCCTGTCTGATAAAATACATATTGAACATGTTCTATCTATAACAGTACTTACATAGAGAGCTTGATAGCGTGGTATTAGGTACCTATCATATATTATTCTAGCTATTTTAGTACTTCTTCTGAATTATTTTTGAACTAGATTGCTACTAAACCATACTGTTCATCAAGATGTGAGTTCAATCTCTTGTAGAACAGTTCATATAGACATACCTAGTTACGTAACATGTTGAAATGGAATTTGGTAAGATTTAGTTGGTGATAGCCGGTATGAAACAGGTTGGCGTGGCAAAAAGAGCGGTGCGGTGCTCTCTGGCACCGGCGCGCGTAAATCAAGAGACCGAATGCGGTGTAATTTATTTTTTGCCCGCGCTCCGTGAGCTCGGAGCTACGAAACAGTAACGCGCGAAAGACCAGGTAGAATTCAATTTTGCCACACTCTCTGTATCTAAAGTACACTATATCTTGACTGTATCCACTGGTTTTACAGTTACATGAGCGCATTTTCAGAAAGAGGGAGTATGTTATTAACTTTTTATGATTAAAAAATAACATTTAAGCTAAGACTAAAAGCCTTAGCGATAAGTGCTGTAACTGCTGTAAGACGTCTAGATGGAACCTTTCCTGGGGCGAGCCTTGTATGATCGGTCACCTGTTGAAGACAGCGCCCAGCCCCTTTTGACTACCTGTTCTCCTCGTCATTCTAACTATATTAATTTTCCGCACTCATGTATGACGTCACGTCGTGGTCACATACTCTAGACGTCAGCTGAGATAACTATCTACCTATATGAAAGACTATAGTTTCTGTTTTTTTTACATTATACTTCTAATAACTTGCCGAGTAGTTACTATGTGTTTCTGGATATTTTCGATGTTGTGAATCTAGCAGTGATTTTGAAGAACTATGTTGAAGTAGCATTTGTTTTGATGATAGGTATTTATGTTATTTGCTGGTTTACTAGAAGAATTCATGTCCACTACTTTTGAAGGGATAGTAGTGCATTACGATACTGTACATATAGTTAAATGTATCACTGTCTAGAATAATTCTAAGTACTGTGCACTTGTGCAGCGTGCTGACCGGTGACGACGTGACAACGACGGACAGTCCGCGTTCGAGATTACTGTAACATGGTGGTGTTCAATCATTTTTTCGTAAACTAACACGAACATACCATAATCATAATCAATATTTATTTGTGTTATCATTCAATCGTGTTACATGTTCCCTCCGCCCCAAGTCGACTCTTTTGTGTGGATATTATGACGGGCGGTAGAGCGGCACCACATCGTAGTAAATATGGTGTTAGGTTACCGAAAGAGGTTTTCAGGAAAATGAAGGTCAAGGTGTGGCCGCTAGCATTACTGGCGTGACAGCCGGTAACAAGTTTTGAGGCGGGTTTGGGGTCTAAAGTGTCGATTGGCAACGATTACTCATAGGAAGTTCTTGGCACTTTAAATTACAAAATAAGAAATTGTTACTATTTTTTTTTTATTCGGTTTTGCAAAGCGCCTGCAATAAATGAAGTGAGTATAATATGTGTTCCATTTCAGTACATTTTAGTAGGAGATGCAGACATTATGAAATAGTTCCCAATGTGATATCAAATTTAAACTTATATTATACTCCGAGTATAACGTTTCTACAAATGTTTGTTAATGAGCTATTATACTCTCTTATTTGAAAGTCCAAGTGAAGTGTTGGTCGAAAGAATATCTGTAGAAAAACTTTAGTGAGACTAAATCACTATACATAGTATAAAATAAAGTCGCGTTTTCTGTCCCTATTTTTCTTGTCCCTTTGTATGCTTAAATCTTTAGAACTACGCAACGGATTTTGATGCGGTTTGTTTCAATAGATAGAATGGTTAAAGAGGAAGGTTTATATGTATATAACATCATGCTATGACTAACAGGTGCGGAGCAGGAATGAAAAGTGTTGCAAAAACGGGGTGACGCAGACGAAGTCGCGCGGGTCAGTACTAGCTGACCCGCGCGACAAAATACTATTATATATTATATTATATAAAATACTATATAATAAAATACTATTGAAATTGCATGGTAACTTTATAAAAGATTAGAATCGTCCACGTTAATGAGTTCATTTATCAATCAATCAATTAACCTTACAGTCTAATGCTGGACATAGACTTCTCACAATGGATTATTATAAATTATGAGTACCTATACTACTTCAGTATCTATACTAGTTCAGAAAATCCAGCTCCACTAGCAAAAATTAACAAAAAATACAATATAAGAATATACAACCCGAGCATAGTAGTATACCTGTAACGACTATGTAATGAATGGAATTTGAACACGAGACCTCTCGTCACATTACCGACGCTTTCATTATGAACATTAACTGCCTAATCGTATGTGTTGTCGATTTTCTGTAAGAGCTTTTAGGCACATAATATTTTATGTACATTTTAAAAGACTAATCCACATGATTATATTATTATATAATTGAATCTAAGAGATAAAAAGATGGACTTCAACACATTTAAAGTAGGTACCTGCCTTCTTCCGAGCGCGTTCAGGGGTGAAGTGATAATGTTCCCCCGACACTCGACAGTTCGGCGACAAGTTCTCGGAAGTCGCGCCTCGCGTCAAACTCACTCACAACAAGTTATAAGTGTACTGTAGCGTTAATTGATAGGAACTAAATGGCAACAGCGAATTCTATTGTTGAAAGTCTTTTCGAAATAATTCAAGAGTGATGGTGGATCTGCTTGATGGTTCAGTGATTAATTTATTATTATTTTTTTAATATAAAATAACTACCCCTCAACGCCATACACGTTAGTTATCGTACGATATGTGATGAAGAATAAAAGAATCTCCAACTCTGAGTTTTTCAGTCAATTTTTTAGTAAACCTCTCGCCTAAGCGGAAATTACTCAACATGCTATATTTTTATATTTTCTCTAAGCGATCTTCCTTCCCTTCATCTTGCCCCATTGAAGGTAGAAGGTAAACCTGTAGAATTTAAAGTGTTCATATAGTGAAGGAATGTGTACTCCGGTTAGCATAAATATGGTGCCATAAAACTTGTACAATAACCTAAACATATGTGCATAAATAAACTCTTCAGTCATAACAAGTCATCCTATTTCAACAACAGGCACGTCGCGCCACATAACGTGTGTCTACCCACAGAACGTTCGACACTGCACATTTTTTACACAGAATGAACATATCCCACGTATAACCATAACTCAATACACGCGGCCATTGTCTCTCTCGCGCCGAAGCCTCCTCAGCTATCGTAATAGGATCAACGAGACTTGACCGAAAACTGCGCTCGCCGTTCGCTACATTTGCCCCGACATTACTCAAAACGCCAATTTATTTTCAACTTACCGCGGGCTATTTTAAACCTTATAACTATTATAGTTACACTCCAGGAGGCGGTACGTGTGGTGTAGTATTTTTCAAGTGTCGTTTTCGTCATTTTCATGTGACATTATCCGGTATGTAGCATGTCGTCGCGGCGTCATTGGAATCCTCTGTGACGGGAAACGATATTTTTTCTATATTAGAGGTTAGTTTTTTTTCTGTTTCAAGATTACATAGAACCACTTCGAAAATATAAGTGGAATAGAATAGTGTTATTTGTCAAGCGAAAGTGATTTGGGTTTCTTACTTTTGTTTAAGAAGTCGTAGAACGTGGCTTCGTGGCTTAACGGGTAGATCATTCCCTTCCTTGTAAGAGAAAAATCACGGGTTCGAGTCCCGTCGGAGGATCTAAATTCGATCGTTATCATTATTTGCAAATTGTTATTGAAGGTTTTTTTAATATCATATTTAAAGACATTCGCCACTTTTCCTAAATTCACTCTAAATTAAAATCTAAATTTAAAATAGGCGCTACAAATTTATCTCTTCTACAGATCATAAATCTAAAATTTTAAAGTTGCTAAAATAAAAAGCAATTCTACTCGTAGCTGACGTATCATCGTTACACTCCCAAATAATCAAACTGTGACCAATGGTTGATATTAATTAGTTTTGCACATTTTTACTTGAACTATAGTAGTTTATATAATACAAATAAAGGTACTTGGCAACACGCTGGCTCGTGTTTAGATTTATACTATCATAATCCAAACATCATTATTAGATATATCGGGTTCGCGTATGTAACGAGACCAGTGGTAGTGATGTGACGCTTAGGTAACAAAAGTACTCGAAAGAGGGTAGATCGATATATTATGTACCTACTCTTAAAACGTTTTCACTGTAGTAATATTAAATCACTACGATATTAAGTTATCACAAGGACAGTTGTAATAAATCGGGTCCCTTAAGCATTGGAGAAGTCAGCAATGAATCGTAGTACTTAATTAGACATAAGTCAGTGATTCAAAAAATATTACCTAGTTTGTTTTGCCGTCGGTAGTTTTGAAAAACAAGGATACAGTCAGTGTAGTGTAGTGTGTCATAACATTTGAAGTGTGGAAGTAGAAGAAGGAACACCACCCTCCCCACTGTCCTCAGACGTTGCATCATCTAGTTGGCTTGTGACCACGGCCAGTGCAACCTGACCGAAACGGCAAGTAAACCAAAAGGTAAAATTATTATATTTACCATATGATCGCGTTAATGCCCGGGTTTCGCTAACCATATAGACATAAGCCTCAATAAATTTATAGATACTACAATGCTCTTTTAAGTCCTTCATAGCTAGGTACAGATCGCTGCCGATCAATCTATTCCAAATGAGGTCTACTGGTTAATCATTCTAGACCTTAAGGGCCCAGATTGCCCAGACGCAACATCGATTTCGCGCGACCGCAGCGCTACTGTTTACTGAAACAACCGACCGGGGCGGGTGAATGACCCAGAGAGAGCCACCTTTTTGTATTCTACTTACCTAAAATTCCAACTATGTATTTATTTGTAATTTTTCTACCACAGTTTATTCTTATTTCGTAAAATATTCATTCAATAACATAATTGCAAATTCAGTAGCAAGTACGGTCGAAATAACATCGAGCCTTTCCTCGCTACTGTTTATCTATACGCAAGGATATGTGCCTATTGGATAAACTCAAATAATTACTTACTATTTGTTTACGATCACCTTGATATCTTAAAAATCTCCTAGGGTTTTACAAAAAAACATCAATAAATGAAACACAAGTATAAAAATGATTCATATAATTTAAAAGTAGGTAAACAATAACAAATATGAGTCGCCAAGCGTGCTAGGGTTGTGCAAAAATTTGTAAAACAAGTTTATAAATTATTAATATACAAATTAAAAGTAAGTAAACAATAACAAAATATGAGTTCAAAATTCTAATGTTTAAAGTTGTTTAAATAAATTACTGAATAAATTCTGATTTCTGCTAATTTGATTATAAAATCAATTGCTATTGCAAAACCTATCAGAATGAAAATGTTACCAGATGCCCGATTCACGTAATAAAAACCGTAGCGTGGTGACTTCAAAATGTCACTTTGTTTTTTTGCAAACAAACCCTTTTAACCGACTTAAAAAAAGAGGAAGATTCTCAATTCGCTGTATTTTTAAACCGATTTTGATGATTCTTTACACCAGGTAACTCTTCAAAATTGTATAAGAATTGTACAGTAATTGATTTATGACAATCCAAGACTAGATAAGTAAGTGCGTTTAAAACAGAAAACCATAAGGCGATTTCTAAGTTAAAACAACTTTTGGATGCACGTGAATCGACCGGCTGGGTAGTTAAGTTACCTCAGTCTATTTCAAAATCCTTAGGCGTCCTTCTCTTTCAAAACACGTAAAGTTCTTTCTTTCCTCTCGTTCGTAGCCTCTATGATACTGGAACTGGGCACGTCACGAATTCGCTTCGTGACTGCCGAGGATCAACTAATTCTGGAAGTAGTTAATCGTAATAAAACCAAACTAATTTCATCTCCATTTTCTCCTTCCAAAATTTGACACTGACACTGCTTACTCTGCTTCTTCCTTGACAGCTTCTGCCATGGATTGTGCTCCTGTCTTTTCCCATCAATCGCAAACCGTATTATAAATTTCATTATATAATGAAGGTGACATAATTGGTAGGGCAGTTAATGTTTTTAACTGAAAGTAGCTCCCACCAGATGATATGATACCAGATACAATTTGATGATTCACTTCCATGCTATCTTCTTCCTTTCAACCAAACACACAGTAAATTTCATATTACACATACTAATTACACATACATTTCATGATGAGTTTTGAGTCCCGACCAACTTTTACTTCACCTATTATACTGAGGATACAATCCATTGGACCGCGGTCCCCTATGGCCTGAACAGCTTTAAAAAAAAAGAAATATCTGCTACTCTACGCCCAACTTCCACTTCAACCACCTTTCCTTCTTGACGGTTTTCAATTACTAGTTCCTGTAAAGAAAGATAATGGCTTGATTGTTTTTTTATAAAAAATAATAAATAAAGAATGGGCCAAATTTCTTCAAACATAGCTAAGAAGTCCCTTAGAATACATCTTTGAAACACATAGATCAAAAACATAAACGTTTTATATAAAATGTAAAATCGGTTTAGGATAATAATTTTACGGGATAACATTATAATATTATTCTCCATCGCTTGTTCCATGCTCTTGCTTGACCCTAACGTGACATAATGTGACACTTTTTCGTGCATGTTGCCTTTGTTCATCGATTTATAAGACGTTATCACGTCAAAAAATAAATAAATCTGACTACATATATTATAAATTTCCTTTACGCTACGGTAACGCGGTGTTGGTTTTTTATGACGTCACCTACTCTATGTCACTCGGGCTTAGAAGACAATTCTAATGATTCTAAAATCATCAAAATCGGTTAAATAAATATTATTTATTATACCTACATACATAAAATATGGGATTTTAACGAGAATTTTCTTTTGAGAAAGCAATTGAGAACTATTTAGGTACTAATGTGTTTGTCACCCAATGAAAATAATAAATATTGCAAGAAAAAAATCTATAGGTACTGAGATTTTGTCTTCGCCCATCACTAACTAGGTAGTTCGTTTGTGTCTCCCAATGAAAATAATAAATATAGCAAGAAAAAAATCTATAGGTACTGAGATTTTGTCTTCGCCCATCACTAACTAGGTAGTTCGTTTGTGTCTCCCAATGAAAATAATAAATATTGCAAGAAAAAAATCTATAGGTACTGAGATTTTGTCTTCGCCCATCACTAACTAGGTAGTTCGTTTGTGTCTCCCAATGAAAATAATAAATATTGCAAGAAAAAAATCTATAGGTACTGAGATTTTGTCTTCGCCCATCACTAACTAGGTAGTTCGTTTGTGTCTCCCAATGAAAATAATAAATATTGCAAGAAAAAAATCTATAGGTACTGAGATTTTGTCTTCGCCCATCACTATACTTTGTAAAATGTAGCTTGGGTCCTATGACAGCTGTCAGTGAAATCCCGCACATGAAGTCTTGAATTTTCTATTATTGAATGTAGTAGCTGTCAATGCCATACTTTATGGGCATACCGAGCTAATTAGTGATGGGCGATGAATCATCGTGACCACATAATATGAACTATCCATATTTTGAATAAAGCTTAATTTAAAATTGAAATTAATATAAGAAAAAAATAATTGGAATTTAATCTTATTGCTTAGGTATTTTAATATCATAATAATGTTTATATTTTAATATACTTGATCCTAAATAATATTGAGTAAATAAAATCCTACATTCAATCCATCAACGCCCTGAACCTGTTTTTGGATTTTTTAAGAAAACACGCCGTGTTTGGCTCTTGGGCCATGGTATAGGCATAAGATACACGCGCCAACATCTTGTTTGATATGAACTTCCACTGATCCACTCCACTCATTCTCATCAGTACGAGTGAAGACGCCTTGTATGCTAAGTATATTCCGTTCTCATTACAATTAAATACATACATACAATTAAACTAAACGTAATTATATGTAACATGCATCAATAATAGCTGGTAGTATCGATATTTTCATCGAATTTTGGACATCCCTATGAACCTCATTTTGACATCTGTCATAGGACCCATGCTATATTTTACAAAATATAACTAGGTAGTTCGTTTGTGTCTCCCAATGAAAATAATAAATATTGCAAGAAAAAATCTATAGGTACTGAGATTTTGTCTTCGCCCATCACTAACTAGGTAGTTCGTTTGTGTCTCCCAATGAAAATAATAAATATTGCAAGAAAAAAATCTATAGGTACTGAGATTTTGTCTTCGCCCATCACTAACTAGGTAGTTTGTTTGTTTATGTAACAAGTCTAATTACGTATAACAACTTACCTCTATACAGCGCGTAGCAGTGTTGCTCGGAGTCTCGGCCTGAAGGTTTTCTTTATTTTCAATACTGGAAATATTAATCATCAATAGTATCCACTTTTATTTATTTTGTAATTTTTGTACAACCCTAAACCAGACTCTAGGCGCGTCGCGCCGCGCGCGTCTTCGACGGCTGCGAAGTATGTACGCCCATGCTATTTCAGATAGGAAACGTACCTACTTCCACAATCTGATATTTAGACAATATGATGAACATGAAAACGAATATTTAATTATATTATGTAATAAAATTAATTATTATGAGAATATTCCTATAGAAATCGACTTTATTACTTATAATACAAACCAATATTTACATGCAACAACAACAACAAATGCGAATATATTATTATTAGTACTTAGACATGATAAAGCACTCAAATAAAACTAGAATTTTTAAATGACACTTTCACACAAATCTCGTAATTTTTTTCCTCGGTATTTATACCTACTTTACAAGGTTCATAAAATAACCTCCTCAACAAACTACGTACCTATCTAAATAATTTTGTATTTTTTACGATTTATATCTAGTTCCATCATGGTTTTCTTCCAGACATTCATTATTATCGGTACTTCCTACTTACTAAAAGTGAATTAGTTATAAAAATGTTATACTTACAGTTTTTCACAAAAAACACAAATTCACAACACGTAATATTGCTGGCGCATCCGACACGCGTGGTGTCACCTTGAACCATAAAAACGTACTGCCGATCAGTAGCGATGCGGGTTACTAAATCATAATATCGGGATGCGCGTGATTTTTCATACATTTTTCTATGGAGAATTTACGTAGAACATATCTAGATTTTAGGGCTTTAAAAGAGGAAGTCTTTGTTTGTAAAGGTACAAAAAAAGTACATAGGTTTAAGTATTGGTTTCTTCAGTGTTCAAAAAGTGTTTCTTTTTATCAATTTGTGTTGATTTATTGGGTAATATTTGAAGAATACGAAGGCATGTTTTTGCATTTTTGTCAAATTTTGTGCGTTTGTTGACGTTTATTATATAGCAATTATTAGGTTTTAAGGATTTAATATAAGACTAACATATATTTTGGTCTTTGATTGTAATATATACAAATTATCATTGATATCAATCATATCTAAATAAGTTAAATATGAAATATCGTAACACTCTTTTCGGTGATTTTCACGATCTGGGCCCTTAACCTCAGATAAGACAAATTTCAAATCTACGAAATTGTTAAATTCAATACACGTCTTCGGTGATTTCTCAAACGTATATATATTTGCAATATTTGAACAGCTGTCTGCCAACTATCCAAGAGCCCATCTAACCGCAGCGGGGCACTGACCTGCCAAAACCATTTAATCCAAGTACCTACAATAGATATTCGAATGACCGCTGCACGTCGTATTTGCACATCACATTCGCCGATTAATGAAACAAACATGTAGCAGGTAAATGCTGAATTAATCCAGATTTTAATCCCGACATCTGTAACTAAATCTGTTCAATGCACTACTGAGTATATTTACATTACACGATCAGGTTTTAGGTTAGATTAAAATCGTATAGTGTTTCAATTATCATGCTTTATTATATGTTTCTAATCATATAAATGAATAAAAATAAAAATTCCGACTGCTAAAGTAAGTATTAAGATCGAAAAGCGTTTCTTATGAGAATTTGCAAATGCGTTTCAAGCCAAAAAATCCATTGAGACGCACCAAACTATTATACATACCCTCGATAAAGATAACCCTGCTTCTGGCGCAGTCGGGTAAAAAAACATAACCTACAGCCATACAAAAGACAAAAACATTTTTTTATACCACTTAGGTGGCAGACAAGCACACGGCCCACCTGATGGGAAGCGGGCACCCTGGCGTATGGACGTTCGCAACACCAGGGGCGTCACATACGTGCTGCCTACCCTGTAGAAACCTTCTAATACCCTCTAAACCTTCTAATTGTAGACATTTTCTATGAATTGTAGTTAACTAATATGTATATTTAGCTTACCAAAGATTTCTTACATAGCTAATATCGTCGGTCTGAAACGTCAGTATCGTGTCGGTGTCGTTACGCATCAGTATAAAATCTGCATTGACTAACGCGATCAGCGCTATAGGTACATTTCGGTGCGTGATTTGTATCACTCGATGCGTTGTATCTCGTATTTTATTCCTGTCATTTAATTTGTGCTTCGCTTGCGATATTCGGAGAGAAGGGTGTGTACGATGATTTCGAAAATCGTTACGCTCCGTGTGCAGGGGTATAACAATGTTGAATTTTGCTTCGTATGAGTGTTATGCTTTGAATTCACTTAGCGTAGCAGTATTTCAAAATACCTTTTATGATGATGAATATTACAACAGTAAGTCAAAGGCAATAATTGATGAAGCAATCAGTAAAATGTACGGGTAAGTGGAGTACCTATAGACTGTATGTAGAAATTCTATCGTGGACGGTAGACCGCTATTACATGAAACCTGCTGGCGAACTTTGAATGCAATTCCTCTGTGTTAAGTACAAAACACATTATGTACAGTGCAGTACAACTCCAGAAGGACCTGGACAATTTGAAATTACAAATTTAGGAAGAAGTGTTGCACGCCATCTACATTAATAATAAACAAGAGTTAAGTTATCAAAGAAATATTAGACGTTAAGGTGTCCAAGCATTTCTGAAGTAAATTGTACATTATAAAACCGGGTCCATATTAGTAACATGAACAACGGCCCGGATTATCAGTACAGGAAATGACGAGTGTGGGCAGAACAGCTCAAGGTACTAGTCGATCGATGGGTTTATTTTAGCTCCGTTATCTCGCAGCTAAATACGTCCACATTATCGCACTGACAGACATGCGCTTCTGATACGGTCACGGCAAAATGATATAAATGTGGACCCGGCGTAATACTAATAATAACAGCGTTATGCAATTAGTTGCGCAAGTTGAGCCCGTTTCCATATTTCCATTAAACTTGTGTCTGGTAATGAGATTACAGTAAATTAACTCGTCATTATTCGGCTGTCGATTTTATTAATAAAATTATTGTGACACGGGATTGCTTTATATATGCGCTAGAGGAACATAGTTTAACACTTACATTTTATATTTGGTATTACACTTGTTGGAGTAATACATTCGAGGTTTAAATAAAATAAAAGGACTTTTTATTAGTGGTTAGCTTTACTTATTCTTTCCATAAGTGCGCAGGCTGTGAACATTACAATTAAGAGTAACAAACAGTCAATTATTTCTCACCTGCTTGAAATGATTCCAAAATCTATAAATACCACCTTATTCATGTGGGTAATATCATATAGGTGAACGAAGGTGAGTAAGCCAGCGTAGGTAAAGATTCAAATAGACCCATGATCTTATGTATTAGTAGTTTTCATAGAAAAGTATACAAAATATGACTTTTTATTTTTAAAAATTCTTTATAACATACAATGAATATTTTAAACTTTCACGTTGTATGATATATGATGAGCGAAATTCGGGTATTAACGCGATCATATTATTATTGTAAATACAATAATTCACCTTTTGGCTTGTGACCACGGCTAGTGCAACCTGGCTAAAACGTCAAGCAAATCAAAAGGTAAATTATTGTATTTACCATATGATCGCGTTAATTATACCCGGGTTTAGCTAACCATAATACAATGAATTTCTTAAGCAGACTATATTCTTCATCATCTTCATTCCAAGTGTTAAGTTATTATCAAGTGTACAGCATCTCTGTTCATTATCTAAAGTGTAAGCAAACCAGTAGCAATTACAACCTGTTGGAAGTTCGCTCGCTGTTTCGCTCGTCAGAGCTTCTAGCGAGAACTTTGTCCTGAAGCGTGCGCTACAACTTCAAGGCGGAACAGATCTGCCTTTGCAAAGGTTTCACTGAACTTATCTAGTGTTGGCACTTAAATTTAGACCTGAAGATTCTGTCCTATCCCTCTGTGGTGTGGCGGTAGTAAACGCGACTGCTATGCAACAGGAGCGAGTTCCATCCCCGCCCAGTGCAAATATTTGCAGACATGAATATGGTTATTTGCACTGGATTGGTCTTGCCATCGGTTCCGTTTGCCATACGAACATCTATGGCAGTCTTTACGGGTAGTTGGAACCCTCAAAAGTCCGACTAGCCTAACTACAGAACTTCGATATCGCCTATTTGGTTGTGGAGTTCCGTTGCCAGTCGCTCGCACGGAAAATATCATAGTTCAGCCGCACCTTAGTTAGACTAGAAAGCCGACCCCGACTGCGATGGGAATAAGCTCAGATAATAATGATGATTCTGTATACCTAATCATTTCTACAATAATGAACAAAAAGCTCAGTACATATGGCAAATTAACCCATATGCTGTGTGGAAGCATCATATCTTTTAGTTAAAGATCTTCTGAACAATACTTGTGAAAACCATTTTATTAATTCACTCAGTGTTTGAAGCGCTTTCTGACGTTAAAGCGGTTCGTGTGCTAGACTACATAGCGATGCTACAGCGGAGTCAGCCGCAGGAACATAAAGTATTTCAGGTTGTGGGCCTTGTTTTACACTGAAAATCTATTTCGTTGCTGGCGAGTATTGGCCATTCAGGTAAAATATTACCTAAATTTGAATGTTCTGATTGTAAATTTCCATGCGGCTCAATATTCGTGAGCGTAGCTAACTTTTAATTTTAAGACGTATCTTATTGAAGTGAAATCTTCTGAAAGGGCATTTTGTGTTTTCATAGAAAATAAATTGTTACCTAACGCTACATCATGCTCCAGTAGGTAAATGCTATCTGATGGGGCACGACAGTAAAAACATAAAGTCATCCAATTCTAAATGGCCAGTATGTATTTGATAAATAAATATGTGAGCACTGTAACGCAAAATTGTTAGTGGCGTTAAAATTTGATTTCGGTAAACAATACGTTGTACCTATGACGACATCTGTAGGGTTTGGGGGGAACTTTTCATCGATCACCAATTCGGTATTGATGAATGGTTTCCCAATCTGACAACAGATGTCGCTAGTATGTTTACCTATTTCAAATAGAATTATAATATCGTGATAGCTTAAATTGTTTGTGATATTTTATTCAATCATATAACTTAATGTCTTTAATTTAAAATTGTCATAATCTAAATTCCTAGTTGCCCAAATTAATTAATCACGGCAAGAATGTCGATAGTTTATGCCTGTAGTTCTGTATGATCTGTGGTATTTTTTTATTTGTTGCGCGATTCGATCAGGTGAACGAATAGTTCGTGATATCAGATTTTACTAGAATATTCCATGAAAAATGATATAAATACACCCCTCCCGGTGGATGCGAACACCTCTGATAATTACTCTGAAGATTAAGCACGAAACTCTGTTCGTATTTCATTGATTTTTCTGATAAGTTGGAACTCTGAATTATATGTACCTACCTACATATAAATTAAGTATCTTAGATTCTGTGCATCCTTCCCGGACTTCTCTGGGTCCCAAGGTTTAGCGGACAATATTAGTGACCTATCTACATTGTTGTGATTCCGTTGTTGGAGTCCCTGTTCGGAACAGCTGTCCCTTCGTTTGGCTCGCGGCAGTGCGGGCAGTTGCCAGCAGAAGGCAGGTGCCTACGCAAGCCGACAACCAACGCCAGGGGAACCATCCGAAGAGGAGTGCCAAAAGGTCACGTAATCGTAACTTGTACAATAACTGTAACTTCATATACCCGCTACCTTGAGTTGTAATTACGAGATCAGCTGTGTGCTACGAGGGAGACGCATAAGCATCTTATATTGTATTTACATTTCTATATCTCTGTGCCTGTGACCATTCTACTTTATGTATAACTGTGTATCCTACTGAATATATGCATGTATAAAATCTTAGTGTTGTTTCATTAAGGGTATCTGGAGCACGCACCCACTATCTCCACTCTGAAAAAAAAGGCGCCCAAGAGTCTCTGTCGTAAGCTCTTGCCTGGGTTAGCCGGTGGAGTAGCTGGGGAATTTCCCAGGTTACAGCACATGTGACATCTCTTGGAAATGAAGACATTTTTAATATCGCTGAACATTATTTTGTACAGTAAATACTTTTACTTTTTATACAGACTGTTTTCACTTAAGGTCGCCACTATAATGCCACATTTTTTTTATAATGGGTAAAGGAACGGACGTCATAATAAATAAGATGATGACCATTTTCACATCGCAATTTCGTCTAAATATCTAGAAGTAGGTAGTTTACTTTTCAGTATCGACACAAATGCTATACCAGTTATACACAGTATGCTAATGGGTACACGTGGGGGGCCTCACGCGTCACGAGTCACTAATGAAACACATTAACACCGCAGTTACTGCTTTATGGCGTCAGCAACAACATAATTATACTCGGTGTTACACAGTTACTCTACCGTCTGCCTCATAAAAGAACAATAATCTCTTCCCCCAGCTCCACACGCATGCGAAGGTTAAGGTAGCCATTGACGTAGCCATCAGGAGCTTCACCACTTCTTTAAAGTGGTATTATTTCAATAATAAATGAATAACGCATCTCAATGGGAAGGTTTGACACCACAATGCCCAGAGTGGAGCAGAGTGATGCAAAGACGAGTAAGCGATTTCGAGGAACAGCGAAAGACCTCGACTCTAAACGCGATGTGCTGAAAGTCCGCCCACCCGCTTTCATTTTGTACAATTATGTAGGTGGTGTTCTCACATGCCCTCAGCACCACCACTACCTCCACCACCATTATTTCAATCTTACTTCTCTTCCATAGTGTGACTCGGATTCGGACTGTTATCACACATCGATATTTATGTACTGTATATTGTAAAAAGTGTAAATTCTAACAAATCCAAATATACAGCAAAAGACTTATACTTGTTTGACCATATGACAGTATGCATGCACCTAATTAAAGCACGTAATAAATTAAACAGTATCAAAAAGCAAACTTAACAAAATTACAATTTTAATTTTCAAGTAGGTACAAAAAATGACACTCATATTTATTATAGCTCACAATTAGCTGAAAATATAACGCGAGCTCGCATAACGTCACATAATTCATGCGGGCATGCACGATTCATTTGACAAAGTACCAAAGCAGGTGTACTTGGGGGCGTGTGCGATCAACCCTGTAATTATGATAGCAGGGTCTAATAGGCCCCGTCCGGGCCGTGGGGCCGAAAGCGCCGTGAGCCAAAGGCTTCAGCCCTAAAGCGCAAATAACTCATTTTGTTCGCAGACGCGGCGCGAGAGCAGCCCTCTCCGCTCAGCCTCCGCTCATTTGCATACGTCACCCTTAAAGTTTAGATTTCATTTTTTATTTTCAGCATGACGGAATGTCGCAGGTTAGTCTTGTGTTACGGGGGATTTATTTTGAGCAATGGCGAATAAGTATCTTTTACATAAGAAGGTTTCCGCGCCTTGAAGCTTAGTTTTAGCTGATAAATTGTTTGTGCGAAGTTTGTGTTATTTTATTTTGTTGCTACTGTCAATTTGTGAAATTCTTTATCAATATATCAATTATGGTTATTATTCTAGGGTTAAATTAATGTATCGGTTCCCTTATTTTCTGACGATTAAAATATAGAATAGTAAAGAAATCATTGACAGGATAGTAGAGCAAAATAACTGTAATAACTCGATCACCGGGTTTGATAACATCCCTAGAACTTATTGAATAAAAGTCATATTGTCAACACAGGTATCCTTTTATGCCTTTCGTTATCAATACAAGAAGGTGTTTAATATCTCTACGACACATAGTCTTGTTATTGAGAGCATATACGGATAATATTACTTACGAAAAGCACTATTCTAAAATCATTTATTAGAAAATATCGGCTGCCCTTGCCAACATAATAAGCCAGCTGTAGATATAAAATACGAAGATTGAACTTCAAATATATAAAGTATCAGAAAATTTGGGAACACCCTCACGATGTTAACTGATTCTCGATCAATCAGTCTCGAACGAAATGATTTCTCCAGACGAGGCTTGATTGGAACAGAATTCAATTTGCCTCTGGACAAATATCAGACAAAATACATGTTAGGTGCATTGCCAATATATTGTTACTTTTAGGGTGAGTACACACCGTCGAATAAAAACCATTTATCACTAATATTGCACTTCTAAGTGAGGTACAAAGTTTGCCGTATTTCATACTTATATATGCCATACTTCACGTTGCCATAAAACAACACTTGAAACTACGGCGTACCTCATTAAAAATATTTGACCCTCTCAAGCAAATATGGGTCCTAGCAGTGAAGCTAAATTTAAACTACACTGCACTAATAAAAGATTTGTAGTAGGTGCAAACTATCATTTGAGAGAAGTAAAAGCAAGTAATTCATGACTAAATCTGGCGACACTCGATAAGTCAACTTCAATTCCCAGTCGAACGACTGCAGATCGCAGCCAAAATGTCCTCTCCGGGCAGGCTACAGGGAGTATGTAGAGGTGTCTGTGTACATTGTGGAGTCGTGAAGTGTGTCTGTGCGTTTTACTGCTCACCACATAGCAATTTATTAATTCACTTAAGTTCAACGATTTTTTTAGTAAAAACGACTGACGAATGAAATCTTAGAAGAGAATGTTTGTTGACTCTCGATGTTTTCGAGTGTAACTAAAAGTTAATACAGATCGATGGATGTTTTTTACTCAATTATGACGGCAGGACGGGTCAAGATGAAAATATTATTGTTCTTACTATGTAAATGAATAAATACGTCATCGAAGTGTATCCAACCACAGCTTCAGCCATCTTGTATAGTGTGCACTTCGCTTTACGCTTGTATTTCTTTGTTTCTGATGTATTTAGTGGAAGAGCTCTTTTGAAATAAAAGTAAGCGAATGAAAGTTACAAAAATACTTTTTCTGTACATTTTTACTCCGTTCTATTTTGTACTGGCCATTCAATTGTACCTCAGATTCTACGAATCTTTTATGACATGACTGAAGTTGAATTTTACAACTATGTTGGGTTTACAAACGTACAATAAACTATAACTATCTACAAGCTGAATCAGTATACATAGCATGTAGTATATATAATATACAAAATGGAATAAAAAGAAACGATTTAGTATTTTTCTATTTTCATTGTATACCGATATGTATTTATCTTTCGCAATAGTGTTTTCAAACTGCAGGCAAAGAATCTCAGTTAGCGTTACCACTGAACATGAGCTAATACAAGACATATCTCTCGCACCCCGGCAGACTCGGGGACATCTCTATTGAGATGATTCCTTTCTGCGGTCATTCTGCGACCGCCGACGTCCGAGGCGCCTCAAATCACCGCGGGCTGTGCACACACACACACACACAGATTCAAATCATGATAGTCCTTACCGTATACAGTAGCTGATGTATAGGTTTTTAGTATCTGTATGAATAGATCTTTACATATGAAATTGCCGAAACTTTGTTATAGATTCACGAGTTCTTTATTCCTGTAATAATTATATTACACTATCTTCGAAAGCTATTTCGATAATTTATATTTGATTTGGAATCTGTATTCCATCATTTATATTGTGAATCTGTATTAAATTTTGAATTTTATTGGCCTTGATAAATTATATTCTTGATAAATTAAATTCGATCTTCAAAAACAGTACTTCCATTTCTATCTATCCATTTTGACGATAAATTTTCTATTAGTATTTTACAGCTGTCACTCTGCAAGAATGTGTAATTAAAGTTACTGTTTGCTTAATGTTGTTTCATTATTTTTTTTTTGGATTTGTCATTAAAAATTATGCAAAAATGTTAGTACTGAAAATTGGGTTCTCTCAAATTTATTCCAACAAAACGGCAATTTCATATGTACTTATATTTCTTTTAAATAACGTTAGTGACATAATTAGCAGTTCAATTACGTGAACGTTGTACAATTGAACTCTACATTATATAACGGTCGTGAGATACTCCTAGAACTCCATTTCAAACACCAATTACAATAATTCAAATTTACTCTTCCCTCTACTTAATTATTAATATCTCTCTAAACAAAGGGTGTATGATAGAGGTTAAAGGAACAGTTAAGTGTTTGATACTGTAATGATGACCCTCTTTCCAGACACTTCGCCTTGAGCTTACCATCAGGCGGGATGAAGTCAAATTAACGAGTCATAAATAAAAAAAATACAATTCAAACCGAACCACTGCAAACCAACAAAGGCAAACATCGCTCATCGTCTTTTAAAGCGTCTTAGCTGTCTGTTAGGATGCGAAGCGCAATTCGACAGTATGTGTAAGACGACGCAAAGCCGAGAGGCACGTCTTGTTATCTGCTGCACTCGCTGCGATTGTAGACGTTCAAGTGTAAGGCGATGTAACGTGCGCGTAATACTCCCTAATGGGCACGCCGAGCCGCGCCGGGCCGCCACTTGAGGCACTGTTGCTTTTTTCTGCACAAAGTGACAAGACAAGGAAATTAATAAATGTAAGATGTACCATTGTAGCACTGAACGTGTTTGCAATGGTGACCATCTTTCATGAGTTTCATGAATATCGTTTACTCAACGAAATAAACAAACATGATAAATATCCCGATAAATTTAACAGTGAATACTCTTTCATGAGACTTTGCCTTCAGCTTAACATCAGGCGAGGTGAAGTCACATTGACGTGCCATAAATAAAAAAATGTGAATATATGCTCAGGAATTATTTGTTTTTGCGTTCGCCTTATAAAGTTCTACTTCACATAAATAGTTACTTCATATATAGTTTTTCCTTCACTAACACCTTCGTACTGTTCTGTCGGTACGACCATCTCCCCATTCAAGACGCGCGTTGGGGGTGGTCGAAAGCTTGAGTAAATGATAGTATTCAAATTGCAAACATTTATAGGTTATGCCAACTTTTTTCATTGACTATTAGAGACTTTTTACACTTAATGCTACAGGCATTAGAAAATTTTGATGGACTGGTAGAAACCAACCCATCAAAAGTGGTGTAGAGGTTCTGAATCATGCCCATAAAGCTCATTTGCCACTTTGATGGATAGAAAATTGAACTATGTCTATCACAGAATTTATTTTGATGAAATAATTTTGCAACTGCGAATGTAAAAATATTCTAATCTATAATATATAGAATATTATATAAATAATACATAGAATAGCACAATAGTTTTCACTGTCATTTCACTTTGCGAAGTTTTTCGATCGCATCTAATAGTTTTTTGCCAGATAAAAACGAAACACTCCCCATAAATGTTAAATTGACTAGTGTTTACGAGTATTCAGCACAGGCTGGTAACATTCGCTGTCTAATATCTGTTCTTTACCTCACTCAGTGAACTGTGTAACTATTGTGCAAATGCAATAAATAGATGAACACAGTGTGTACTAATATAGGTATAGTCTGTTTGTATATCTGTGTCTGTAATAGTAAATTAATGCAGACGGAGCGAGACGTTCATTCCGAGTCAACGGATACGAACAACGTAGTTATTGAACTGGACGAGATGACTTTAGATATTGTCACTAAATGTGTTCAATTTGGTCTAAATACGTATTATCAATATATTGGCCGTCGCATAACACCGTGTGGTTCTTTCCAGTTGAACTTGTTCCAGCATAACTTCATCACTTTTTAATCTCAGGGACAGGTTCCGGTAACAACTTTCTCAGATTCACTAAAAAAATTCCAACCGTGCATTCTAGAATCACACAGAGTATATTTGATCGCCTTTCAATAGATCATACGAAAGCAACTATGTCTGCCTGTTACGGATTCATATCTAAAACACCTAAATTTATTTTATGAGTGAGTTACATAACTGTTACAATTTTATATAAATCGGTTAAAACTAAAACTTGGGAAAGAATATAGGCTGTGTTTGGTCACGATAAGAGCTGCGGAGCTGCGGCAGCTACTATAAACAATAAATCAATTCGATAAACGCACAAATTGTAAATATAATTTCGACTAAAGCGTGAACTAACGCGATTAAGCACATTAGCAGTACGCGCGCAACTTCAGCTAATTTCACGCGCTTTTCCCTCATGATTATCGAAGCGACGGATAAAACACGTGTAATTGAGCATCCGCCAGCATCCCTAGCGCCTCAATGGACCCAAATTGGCGGCCGGTAATGTTCGCGCCGCGCCGTGCCGAGTGGTGCCGTGCTGCACCGCGCTCACTGATCATTTGCTACAAATCATATGTGTCGATACTGTGAGGTTTTTTATTGTATTGTTTACGTGCAGTCAAATACCGGCATTTCCACGCTCATATTTAATCGTGTCCAGGAAATGTTTTGTATATGGTTTAAATTATATTTCAATGTTAAAACTTAGCTTCGAACCAACCAACGCAACCAACAAAGCTAAGAGCCGCGGATAACTGCGGAATCTCGTCGCATTGTGCTGCGTGCGTCAAATTTTTTGCTTTCATAAAAACATGCATAAGTATTTGTTATGTACGTAAAGTGTTAAAAGTTGTATCTTGGCGAACCAAACTAACGCGACTACAGGGGCCCTCGCGCTGACACTTTTGTGTTACTAACATGAATCTAATTAAAAGTTTACAAGGACACTTACAATAAATTAAACATGAGATCGCGTTTGTGATACGAGGACGCGGCCATTTACTGTCACACTTTTATGCTGCTGAAACAGCTCAATGTCCATCTGAGGTAAGTAGTTACTGACATTATGGTGCCTTTTTGACGCTTGTAACAATCTTCCTGGAGAATGGAAGGGAAATTCGATACAAGTTGGAATAAAAAAGTTGGAGGAACATTCTGTTCTATTGACCCGTGGAACATTTTTTCGGTGATACGGAAATTTTCCTGTGGAACATTTAAGTGTTTTTTATACCACTTAGTTGGCAGACAAGAACGCGGCCTACCTGATGGAAAGTGGTTACTGTGGCCTATGAATATTTGGCACACAGCTGTGTCACATTTGTGCTGCCGTCTATAGGGGAAGGGCAGAAGGTTAAGAAAGTTTCTGTGCTGTCAGTGCAGAAGACAAAGAAGGCTCCAGCTTCCTAGTGAGCTCTGGCTACCTTACTCTCCGCCGAAAACACCACAAGGTTATTATTAGCCGCGGTATTCTGTAGGGCGGAGGTACTTCCCCAGTCGGACGGCTCAATTAGAACTGGAGATACCGTCATGTCTTGCCGCCCGTGATTCACTAGACCTCCGATTTTAAAGGAAAGATAAAAAACTATTTAAACTATGTACTGTATAGCACCTCTTAAATGTGGAACTGAAAATAAATGCTGTGGCTGCAGTCATAACATAGTGCGTATTAGTTGCACCATTTGAACATTACGTTACAAAAGGCGATCCAGTGTCGACACAATCCCAATATCAAAGCAGCATGTATGACTTGGCCTCACCATAACCCTATAACTTCATGTTCATCAAACTTTACACAAATAATTTAAATACACTAACTAGAGACGCATAGGTATAACTAATATCTGGACAGTAACAAACTCATATAATTCCACTTGAAGTCACAAACTTTAATAGCCAAGTAGTTGCTGTAAAGTGGATATCGCTCACCTCATTCACGCGCAGCCCGTAGTAAGCGATCACAAACTTGCGAGGTAGCTTCGAACTTACATTCGTAGAAGGGAATAGAAATTATACGCAAAGCACTAAGGAAGTTATGCAATGTGGGCCCGTCCATCGCCATATCTCGGGCTTTACGAGCGGCGCGGGGCGAGGCGGGGCGGGGCGGGGCGCTAAGCCTCCAGTGTCAAGTGACGATCAATTTAGAGTTACGACTGAAAATCGGGAGCTGGCGCTATCTTTACACTTCTTACTTTTTATAGAAACTTCGGGTCGTTGTCTTGGATTGGCGCGAAATTAAGCTGCAGCTAGGGTTAGCGAAGGCTCTCACTAGCAAGTTGCGATGGTTATTTGTTCCGCTGCACAGGCGGCGAGTGTGATCGATGGGTATGGGATGTATGAAAGGTTAAAAAAAGGTTTTTCTGTAGTCATTTTTTAGAAGCCCACATGGAATATCTCTCAGTAGGCCACTTAGACACAAACTTAGGGTATTAAATATAGATAGCGACTTCAATTACTATTATAAAATCAACGGGATATTTACCATGTTTGTTTGGTTGCGGAGTATACTGCGATGCTTTTCGAAGTTATGTGTGTATTTATCGCAGGTTTATAAGTGCCCGGTTAATGGCAATAGGCTCGCCACCTATTACATTGGGACCTAAATATAAACTGGCGAAATGTGGGTGCTAGCACCTCTGCTTACCCCTTCGGGGATATAGGCGTGATATTATAAAAACAAAATTACATCTTATACAGTGACTTCGAGTTCCGAATGTGAGAAAAAATCTTCAAAAATCTTAATTTCTTGGGACTGATTTTTTTACTTTTTCAATTAGGGCAGTCTTCATGTCTGCATACCTGGTAGCCCTGCAACCGACGACTGATGACAACTTATCACGTCACATCTTTAGGCGACGCGCCTCCGAGCGAAGCCAAGTGTTATCGAATTGTAACGAATTCTCACTTGATGACGATGACGTCACGGGTGAAGAAGATTAATGACACAAACTAACGGTCCTCAGACAGAGCTACACCATCGGATTGTTATCTCCGTGCAGGACGGTTTCATTCAGGCGTTTATAGTTCACATAGGATATCGTTTTGCAGAATAGAATGTTCAATATATGGAAATGACACGTACCTATTTTAACTTTTATGGCAGTCGTAAATGTGTATCAAGCCCATATGTTTATCATTCTATTCTACAATCGTAGGTATTGGCCATTGTCTAGCTAAATCCAGCGGAGGTCGTTATGTCAGATTCGAACCAACTACAGCCACACGGTCGTCTCGGGCCATCAGTTTCCGAAGGGAGGTAAATATACCTACCGGTACTGTACATAAATATTAGTATAAACCTCCAGTCCTATGATCTGAAGCAACCGTAAAAAGTTAGAGTCCGTGTGACATACACGGACACTAAACAAATATCTACATAAATAAATATACAGTCCGTCACAAGATGAACTGTTTAAAGAGTGGCGTGGGGTATCTACCTATCTATACTTTTATATAGTTATAAAAAGTTTATGTTTGTCCGTGATGGACACAAAAAGTACTGAAGGGATTTCAATGCGGTATTTTTTGTTTGAATGGGTTTGGCCCAACTTAAAATTCTACGTGTGTTGAAT
The DNA here is from genome assembly GCA_963691645.1 of Pelosia muscerda. Lineage (NCBI taxonomy): Eukaryota > Metazoa > Arthropoda > Insecta > Lepidoptera > Erebidae > Pelosia > Pelosia muscerda. The sequence goes on along the minus strand of OY829114.1, from coordinate 228,762 downwards.
TGCAATTGAAACGTCCCGAGCGTGACTCATATTGTAAACAAACACATGTCAAAGATTCATTACTAGTCAATGGCATATTGTCAATTACGAAAAATGACATTCATAAATACATACATGCTTATATAAAAATATATATATCACGTTGCCCAGTTTTTTCATCTAACAAAGTACCGATACAACGTCATCGTCGACCCTCTGGCAATGGATATATTAGTTCAGGACTTGTAACCCGTTATTCAGATAAGCAGTTATGTTGATTTATTTGTTTCTCAAAGAAAATTGCCATCATGAAAAATGGACCGACGACAGGGCCGCACTCGACCTCCGCGCACACACGGAAGTGAGTATAGAACTAGTGGTGTCTTTGTGCCGAGGTACATATATTATTTACTTTTTAATTTTTTACATATATTTTTTACACTATCATTATGATTTTAAATCAACGGATATGGTGAAATGCTTTAAAGGGTTATTATACCTTCCTAAATTTAGTATCCGATATTTAGGATACGATTTAGGGTAAGAAATTCAGTCAATCAGTTCAATTCAGTAGTTAGGATGCTAGTCATCCTAAATGCGATTAAACTTCTCTGAATTCAAGACATCGTAAATTTAGGAAGGTATAATACCCCCTTTAGTTTTCCTCACTATTTTTCTAGGTATGTAGGAATAGGAAAGCAAAAACTAGTTCATTCGAATATTTCTTCCCTTTTTCTTTCTTTTCTCTATTGCTCTTATTTGATACTTGTATATATCTCACAAAGATCAGACGAGCACCTGCACTACATGATTGGCGTGCTGCCGCAGGTAAGTAATAAAACAATAGCTTGTTTCATTCTGTTTATTGCACACCCGATCATTATCTACTCTGAGTCTGTACGTAGACAGTTTACATAAAAACTGTTACGTAATTCAAACTATTTTTGGGCTTGAAGTAACATCAAGCGGTAATCAGCGCACGCGACCGCAACGAGTTTTATTGCACTTATAGCAAGTGTGTATTCGCCGTAATATTGTATATTGTGGTACATCACTAATGTATCAGTAGCAAATAAATGCGCGACTAAAGGCCACCCGACGGTATCAGACGAACCAAATGTAGCCGAGAGCCGCCAACGCCGGCCGTAATATGCAATAGAATTTATTAATAAAGGGCGTAGTGTGACCCGATCCGATCGTTGTTATTCAATGCGAACGATTATTGTGTACGAAATCGGGTGATTTTTCCTATCAGTTCATGATAGCACAACTGTGAGAGGTGTGTACATGCGCTACTGTGCCGTGCCGAGGGTGTGCTCCGGCCACAGGTTCAAATTTAATACAATAGATCTAACGATATGACGTCATATTCATCTCGTCTTTATTTATTTATTTATTGTTATTGTTAGCAATATAAGCTTACAGTATACACCAAGGCGCTTATATGCTGTAGATTATATTAGACATTACATTAAATTGCATTATAAACACATTAAACTTAAAATTACTTAGTTCCATTCTACAGTTCGTCAAATAATCATGTTCAATCTTGGACCTAACGGTACTTTGCCTCAGGATTAACCTCTTTCAATAAGCTTAAATCTCCACAATATGCATGCAAACGATCAAATACCTAAGTAATAGTATAATATTATATGTCATTCCCGAAGTTCAATATGAATTGAGTTAAGAACTTCACTTTTTCATGAATCTCACTTTATATATTATATTATATTATAGTAGTTGTTTATAATATATCATTAGCTAATATAGCCTATGTAATCAATTATAAACATAACTACATATTTAAAATTAATTCGATTCTGTACCTACTTTGATCATTAGTTAAGTGACCGGTCTAGGTATTGAGACTGGATCAAAGCCAGTGTGCAAAGAACCTAAGGCCTGCGAGGGGTTGTCTGGGGCAGAGGGAGGCATAGGAATGATCTTATTATGCGCCGATAGCGAAACAATAGTCGCCCAGCAGCAGCGGCGAGCGGGCCGCCCGGTGCTATAGGTGGGGAGGACTAGAAGGGATTTTGAAAGCTAGACCGCGTCAAATAATTAGGTAGGGTACCTTAATTTTGATAGATACGTTAAATTTGCTGTTAATGTTAACATCTAATATATTAATTCTAACCGGTTTAGTGTACTCGCCTCCCCTACTATTATAGCTGTACTATTAGGTAAGTGATATTTTTCTTGAATATTGTATCAATAATTTGTTTGGTTAAGTACCTACGCTTAATAATTCTTGTGAAATTACTGTTCGACGTGATAGTTTACTCAATAGATGACATTTATTTGTATTCATTATGAACTATTTTCATAAGCTAGAATTATTTACTATACTTTTCACAATAAATGAAAATTAAGGTCAGTAAAACCTTATTTATTTAACAAAAAAGAATTTACGGCATGGGATGTTGGGATATGACCATACACTCATATCCCAATATCCCATGGGGTGTGTTTACGCAATAAATACTTTATAAGATTCAACGAAATTTTTACGTGTAAGCTTATTCAATATTTTGCACTTTGATCTAATTTGCTTACTTTTAGCAATTAAACCACGGAGGTAAACTACAGTTCACGAAAATTATAATACAATCAATCAAATAACTCAGAAAAAATTACCTGTACATTATAAGGTCCCTAAATCGGTATTTTCCAATAAGCCCGGTAACCTGCTGTCTATTTTTGTCCGGACATAAATCGGTCGATTAATCAATTCATCAACCGTAATTATGTTACTGTCCGACGGGGGCGACCGACGGGGCGACGGGGCGACGAAGGGGCGACGGGGCGGTCGGCCGGGGCCGAGCGGGCGTGTTTTGGCCCAACGCGACCTGTCGTAAACACGTACCACTTTCAAGGGCACGGCTCATCAACTACTTTTGATATTTGTGACCTTTTATGGACCACCAGTTTACGAAGTATGACGTTAAGTAGTATTGGAGGTATATTACGAGTAAATTCACATGTCTGTCGGTTTCCTATATAGGTATACTTAGATATTTAAAACACATAATCATCCTTGCGTTAATCCTGGTCGCATCTGATGCTGTCACCTCGCAGTGCGGGGTTCGTTTTTCCAATCTCACTGCGACGCAGCTGGACTTCGATATTTTCCGTGAAGCGCCTACCATCTGTCCTCTACAACCTATAGGTATAGGTGATATCGAAGTACTATAGTTAAAACAGTTGTTGGATTTTTAGGGCTCCAACTATCCGTAACGACTGCCATAGATGTTCGTATGACAACTGGCACTCAGCGAGGTTCGAACCGCCGCCTCCGGTGTAGTAGTCGCGTTCACTAGCGCTACGCTAAAGGCTGTTTAAGGCTTATATATGTAACTGAATTGACAAATAATATTCTATAATATAATTGATAACTATTCTGTAAGAAAGTTAACGCTGACCTAAAAGCGACCAGCGATTGGTGGCAAATATCGGAGTTCAGTTCACATAACCGCTAAGCTAGCATAACCTGCACGCTTCTCTCGCACTGACTCGTAGGCATGCTTCCCTGTGGCCGTCCCCTGGCTCCGTCCATTACATAGAATCCGATTTGTTCCTTTGCAGACAACCCTTACCTCATTCGGATGCAAATTGCCCTTTTTCTAAATTGCTTTATTAAATCGAAACGTGTTCTCCAATAATTGAGGTGCGCCGCCGCCACCGGTGCGCCACCCGTAAAAACGATACACTGCAAATTCACTGTTTTTATTAAATGACTTTTAATTAATTCGGGTCTCAATTTCATGAATTAGAAGTGCGGTCTTGTCGCCTGACGGATACAACGTGTCCTCTATAACAAGCACATCTGTAGGGAATATTAAAGAGTCGAGAGCAATATAAAAGTTGAGTATCACGGGCCTCGTTTTAAGGCCTTGTATGTATTAACACGTTGCATTAAATAACTGAAAGCAATTATAAAGAATGTGTATGCAAGATGATGTTGTCGTTCATGTCAATTACCGAACAAATTATCATTTCAGTCAAATTGCGACACCTCGCGGTATACATTGTATATTTTACGTACTATCTAACTAAAACAGTCAGTACGCTTCCGGATAGCATATTTGGAGAAACTCAATCTCACCTTATTCACCTCATTTGTTGTAATCATTAATCCATTTGTATTACTGAAATATATCATCTGTATAATCTTTAGTCGTGGTTTATCTTACCGTACTTAAAATTTGTTGCCATTGCCTAGTTACTTGTTATTATACAATGAGAGGAACAAACCGAGAACCGGCGTGTTTCATGGTCACTTGGACTGAATTATTTCAGCACGAATGCATGCCACCCACAAGAGTACGTGAATTTAGCGAATGGATATAATCGATGTATGTGGAGTAAAGGTTTCAATACTCAATTCCAAATTAAGATGATATCTCTCTCTGTCAGGCTAGTGTTATAGTGAGCGATAAATAAATCTATGCTTCTCCTTATCTTGTGTTTTGGGGTGCGTGCTCTGGAGCTATTGCAGACACATTGACCCTGTAGGGTCCTTTGTGTCGACTCTCTACATTTGAGGAGGGATATCCGTCCCAATTAGAGTGGCTATTTCTCTTAATTGTAGGGAAATGCAATCCTCTGGTTTGAGGTAACCCTTTTCGAGAAGATTCATTCGTTGTCCTCCTACATAGGACGTCACACTCGCAAAATATGTTTTTCATCGTTTCATCGTCCATACATGTCGGCATTATGCGGAGTTCATTATATTAATTTTACTCTGAGTTTATTTTGCGCAGTATTGTCAGTAAATGCTAGTAAGTCTGTGCTGCTGATAGTCAGCTTTTCACAGTTTCAATTGAACTACCATGTTTCCCTTCAATGTCTTATTTTTCGAAATTTTCTTTTACCTTTTTTTCTTGTCTTAACTTCATAATAAATCTGCTACCGCCTGCAATCATAGACTACGGTATACATTTTACAATATAATATTGTTACGAATGTCACCATAAAAATCGCTCGAGTTAGTTTACTTCCAATCCCGAAACCCGCTTCCCGTTACAATATGTTATTTTTTGTACATTGTTAGGTATTTGGCACCTCTTTGACTTTAGGTTATAGAAGGATATATTATTATATACGTACTATTGTGTGTTGGAAAACTTTTGCGACAGAAAGTTATTGTTCATGCTAAAACAGAAAGTTATAATTTAATTTGTAAGTAATCAGAGCTGCCACTTGTTCGTCTCAACAATAAACAATTTAAAAGTGCTCGTTGTCGCTAACAGTCGCGCGATCGCGTTACACGCGCGGGCGGAGCGGGGGGCGCGGGGGATTGTCGTATTACACGCGGCCTCATCAGCTTCTTACACTCGCACAATTAATTAATTAAACACGACTTTGTGCCTCACACCCCGCTCTCCCCCCGCTCTCCCCTGTGCGAGCTGGTGCATGACAACTCACGCCGGGCCCATTTGTTTACAATCGATTGATCGCCAATTCGCACACCTAAATAGCTTTAATGATGCTCGATGTTATTCCAAGTCAGTGTCAAAGGAATCGATTGATGTCTTTGATATAATTGAAAATAAATAAAACGTGCTATCAATAAGATTATGAGCGTATATTATATCATTTTGTTTGGCTACTTTACTTTAATAAGTGAGAGGAATTATTGACTTATTGGAGATATTAGGGAATTAACATAATAATATTCTATGCTCTACAATTCCCGGTTCACCGGGTTTTGGACTGTCTTTTGAGGTAAGCATGGCGTCCAACGAGGGTAAATGGGCTCAAATATACAATTATGGATTATACCAAAGCAATCTACACGCGCCAAGGCCTCCTTACTCCTGCGATTAGGGTGTATAGGGATTATCTTCATTACTTTTTTAAAAAGATTAGTATCCATCCTTTTCGATTGTTATGAAAGTTTAGATGAATACCTACTCAATTGATGAGCATTGTAATTGATTGAATTGCAAGCATATATTGCTATTGATTCCGGTGGGTTGTTGTTAATGAATCATTTCAAAAATTATTACAAAATTATTATTATTACAAATTATTACGCAAAGTATGTTTAATAATTATTGTATCTAAATCGTATGCCGTGCACAATCAGCTGTGCATGTAAGCAGATCTTCCTGTGGCTCCGTTGATTAAACTACGGCTCGTCACGGCGCGGTGCGGTCGGACGCGTGTCGTCGTGACGTATGCCAATAACTGCGACTGACACACGTGTCTCAAAACATATCATTTCATTAGTGAACTTATCCGACTAGAGGCTTAGAGGGCTCGCAAACGGACCAGATATACTGCTGCAATACCTTCAAATGGAGTTTGTTCTCATTTAATTATTGTTTTGAGTACCTGTAGACGTGTAGCTGTCAATCTACATACAATTTCTAGGACGTAATTTCAATGTTTTAAAGAATTATAAACAATGAATAAGCCTTGAGGTCAGCCCTCCGCCTTACCTCCGCCTCTTATTTTTCTTAACATCCCTTGAAACTTTAATAGGGACTTATTATTATTTTCGTAAATCTACTATTGATCCAGCGCTATTCGGGTGACGCCTGTGCATGGAATTAGTGTTGTCATTCAGTAATCCCTGTCGGTCACTCGTGATCAATATTGAAAGCTTATGGAATAAAAGAATGACGATACAATGCGGCTGTGGCGTGTCACTCACGATCCCGGTTTGAAACGAGGCTTTGTGTAGACAGCGGCCGTGGGTGTCGCACCCCGAGTGAAACAACGAACTAAATGTTGTGTGTAACCTTATATCTGTGTAGATTACAACCTTATGTGGGTGAACAGTGATATTATATCGATACCTCTGGGCTCAAAGGTCGTAAAGGACAAAATGCGACTTTTCAGGAGAAGCAAAAAACAAAAACAAAAATATATTTTTTACTCTAACTTTTTTGTTTCTTGAGCTATTTTAATAAAACCAAGGCAAAAAGTGCTTAGAATTTATAGTATTTTCTAAAGCAGTTTAAAAAAACTACCCTAGTGCTGTATTTACCGAGATAGATTTCCTTTACGACCTTTAATTTGAAAATAAAAGTCCTTTACACCCGTCAAATTTCCATCCTAAGATTTTACCGAAGGGTGTAAATCTACTTCACTGCACAATACTGAAGAAAATAAGGTAATAATCGACTAGTGTAACAATTTTTAGGTCATAAGGGTCATAGGATTATGGTATACTACTGTATTTTATTTACAAATAATCATGAAATAATTATAACTAGATGAAAACCCGGCTTCGCTCGGGTAAATTTGACTCATAATACACATGCACGTGCAAAATATAGGTAGATATTTCTGTATATTCACTATTAAAACGATCGGGATATTTACCATGTTTGTTGGTTTCATTTCGTAACCGATATTTCGGCGCTGTTGCAAGCGCCATGATCACGGTGTACTGATGACCGCCGAGCTAGTTCTTATTGAGGCCAACCGTATCGGTCTACCCTCTTTCTTACTCGTTTACTACGCGCGCCACCACTACCACTGTCCGCGTTCTCAATGAGTACTTATCCGAGAATTTGTCAAAGGTACTTATAAAGAAATATTCTCTATTATACATCACAGATTGATTATTATAAAATTTCTTTATAATATAACATTTTTCCATAAATATTTACCAGCTTTCGAGCCTTGTTTAGTGGTATTGATAATTTGAATTCGAATCGAATCTTCGTACTCGAGAGAAGGCAACATAGAGCTGTCCATGGGTGAACACAGGATTAGCTAAAATATACCGATTTTGTCGAAAGTTTGTCCCTGGTTTTTGTTTATTGTCATAGCGAATGCTATGCGAATGGGAAACTGAAGCCGACTAAATTTAAAAGGCTGTTAGATGGCTTGAGCCGAATTCGAGGAATGAAAACTCTGATTCCCACATGACTACCACAAATAATTTCGGCATCAATGACACGTGAAGCTAACGATCTAACAATAAGACGGGTTCCGTTGTACAACCCAACAGTCGGGTTCAAATTTCTCAAAAGCATTTCTATACAACCAACTTTTAATTTTAGAATGTGTGGTGGTAATCCTGCAGGCGTTATAGAATTTAAAAATTCTACAGGATAGTTTAAAACATCATTATGATCGTCCTCAACCACAGCGTCAGAACTTTCATAAATTTTAAGCGGGCCGGGAATTTTCTCGACAACTTGGTCGTTCAATTGAAAACAATCATCGTTTTTGGGAGTAAGGATAGATTTCATTGAATAACTTTTATAATCATTTGTGTTAAGGGAAACACGAAAAATATGGTCTACAATTGAATTATCTACAATGCATCGCTGAGGCAGTTCAATGTTGTCATTATTATCTTCATTAGTTGATCCATCGCCTACCTTTAATACCCATTGAGCAAACTCTATATCATCGTGAGCTCTCATATTATGAGTCAACTGGAGTTGAGTAAAGTTTGGCCACATTGAAAAGTGCTTAATTGAAGCTTTTATAATATCATTTCGTGACCCATTAACTACAACTGGTAAAATCTGACGAAAATCTCCTGCGAATAACAAAGTTTTGCCTCCATAAGGTAATTTATTTTTCACTATGTCTTGAAAGAGTCGATCAACTACAACAATATCATGACATTTAGTCATGGGTGCTTCATCCCAAATGATTATATGAGTTTCCTTCAATAACATAGCTGCTGGTGACCCTAACGACATATGAGACGTAGAATCTGCATCTGAATTAATTGGAATCTTAAATCGCGAGTGGGCTGTTCTACCACCATCTAACAAAGTTGCTGCAATACCAGAAAACGCTATGGGTTGGCATAATTTGTTTTCAGGTCTTAAAATATGTAAAATAGTTGTAAATACAAAAGTTTTACCAGTTTAGGGCCGTCAAGGTAAAACAGCTTTCTCTCTGTGGGATTTTTCACAGCGTTTAGTATTGTATCGACCACATATTTTTATTCGGAGTTCAATTTTTGGTATTTTTCATAGCCATTTGCTTTTTCAAGGTCACAGTCATAAACGGGATCAGATAAGAAAAAAATATTTTCATCAATATCTGGCTGCGGAAGTCCGAAATCTGTTTGTTTCTTTCCGTGGAGTTTTCATGTTTCATCAATTGCTTGTAAAGCCAACTGTTTGGATAATATTTCAGGACGTGATCTTTTAAGGTCTTCGATAAAATGTGATGCATACTTTTCCCAAAGAGCATTAGGATCAGTTACTTCACAAAATACGCATATTAACGCAAACAGCTGTCGTAATTGCCGAGGCAGTTTGAAACCAATTGCTTCATCCAAACACTTTTCCCATTCTTGATTGTCAAAAAGGAGCCCTCTTGCTTGAGCAGCTTCTCGGAATGATTTGTAAATAATATTTTCATAAGTTTTAACATCACTGAAGCAAGTCGGCCTTTTGACGTGAAGAAGTAATAGCCGGAGATAATATCGTTCCCGATCAGAAAAGGAATAATTTACATTCTTGCAATTACTTTATCAGCCGCTGACTGAGATATTCGTGGTTGCCACTGTCCATGGATAAATCTGAAATGTGTCGGAATTTCACTGTAAAGATATTGTCGAGCACTTTCTTCTGCTTTGTTTAGTTCAAAAAATGCTAATAATGTTGATTTTTCAGATGATCTAGCTGCTGCTTCATGAACATTCTGATCTGTAAATACGACAGTTTGTTGGTTTTCCAAATGAACACCTAACTGTATAATTGTGTACCTAAATGTATCATTTTGTGCATTGAAAATTCAAATATTCGCCAAACTGCTTCAGGGGCTGAAACATACCTGGTATCAATATAAGCCTTAATTTCATCATGGTGTTCATTGCTTAGTGTCGATTGATCACTGGACTCTTGTGAAGCTACTGTGATTTGTATCTTTGCTCGGTCATGACCTTTATAAATATATTTATTTATATATTTCACACTTTGAACAAATTTCAACATTTATGTGAGCATTAAATTTTTTACATAGATAGGGATTGTAGGGTACCACCCATCTGTTATCACACTCGAAGTCCTTCTTTTTTATTGTTCTTCCATCGTCTCTTCTTCTTATTATACCATAACCTCCATTTTGGGTACCATCTCTAGTTTCTTCGCAAAATGTCTTTGGGTAGTTTTTAGAACATTTAGAGGCAGTTCCTTCATTTTTCATGCAAGGTGAATTTATATACCCAGGGCCACATGGCCCATGGATCATGTTTTTTGACACAGTCTGAAAAAGTTCGTGGTCTTTTTTTGAGTCAGGTATTTCTGCACACACAAATTTATCATAATCTATTGATGACCTTGGTTTATCTTCATTTCTTAGAATAATAAGCATATGTGCATGTGGAAGCCCACGTTTCTGAAATTCGATATTCCAAAAATATGTTTCCTTGTAATGTCATCTAAAAGTTCCTGTAATTTAAGTTTAAAAATTCTGGCTATTAAATCGGGTCTATGTTCTTTTGAATGAACAATTGAATGAACAACAAGAACTATATCGAGAGCATCATCAAAACAGCTTCGCGTAAACTCGGAGTCCTGAACAGAGTGAGACGTTTTTTCACGCCGGAGCAGCGGTGTCTTCTTTATAAGACACAAAAGGTTAGATTAAACTTGTTGTTTATTGAATATTCTAGCATTATGGGCCAATTCTTCATTCATGTTTATTTACGCCCTTGGTGGAAACACGTAAATAGAACGAAACTAGGTAGTAAAGGACATTTATGTTTTTTTATTTTAAATTGTAAGGGTGTATAGGACAATTTGTAAATATGGTGTCCTTTATATCCAAATTTTTGAGGTGACTTATAGGGAGTATAAGACAATTGAAATTTTTAATGTATTTTACACCCAAAAGTTTGTTTATACTTTCCTTTACTACCAAAATAATTTCGCTCTAGTAGGTAAGCGTTATTTACGTCCATATTTTCACGGTAAACTTTGCCTAAAGTCTCAGATTATGTGGGTCGTAAAGGCATGCGAATTTCGTAGAACTGAATATACAGATCGATAGAGAATTAAAAACTAAGTAAAACTGTATCAAAAAGTCATTTTCGCCCAAATGTCCTTTACGACCTTTGAGCCCAGAGGTATCGATATGTAACTTATGAACTTTAACAGTGACGCATAAGTTTGACTCCCGAGTCAGTTGAAATCTTATTGAATTTTCAGGCGAAGAAATACTCGTCGTCGTGGCATGGGGTGTCGAGAAGTAACATATGCGGACCATAACCGCGAATTTAATTTTGAAGTAAAGCCGTCACGTAGACGTACACAATATCACTATCATATAAAACTCCTAGTATATAAAACAAAGTCGCTTTCTCTGTCCCTATGTATGCTTATGCTATTAAAACTACGCAACGGATTTTGATGCGGTTTTGTCCGCTGCGGAGCAGGAATGAAAAATGTTGCAAAAATGGGGTCACGCAGACGAAGTTAGAATAGTAGTAAGAGTAGTATAAAGTAAATATGAAATGTATGGCAGGCCGGTACGTGATTTCTACACGGAAGAATAAAGTATAAATAATCATGTTATAAATTGGGAAATCACGTCCTCTGCCATAATAAGAATAATGCAAGTCAGCACGATCCATATGACGTGCTGAACAGAGCAGCCCCCACTCCTCACCTAGTAGTATATAAGAGTTGTTTTTTAGTAAGTAGGAAGTAGGAATAAACAATCAGTCCTAACGAGTAAAACATCTTTTACTACTCCGCAAAATGAATATGAAAATAGAAAAAGGATTAACTAACAAAATATTAATTGTGCTCACAAGAGCAGCGCGTGCCATCCAACGCTGTTTATTAATTACTTGAATACATTTCGGTCAGGAGTCATGCCGTGCATTGTTACTTTCTCATAAAATAGTAATGTTGTCTGAAATGATGACAAACTGCGATCATAAACAGTAAGGTTGAACTAAACGCACAAACTTCAATAAATTAGCTATTTGTCGACAGTTATCAACATCCTCGAGCTCAGAGTCCCCGATTGCCCCGAGTCGGCCGACATTTACGCAATACCACTTTATTGCATTCCCGGATTTATCTCAAGCAATTAGAAATCCTTAACGCAAGGCGACAGTATCACATTGAATGAATTGCGAGCAGGGACTTAATCCGACACAAGTTACTGCGACCTTTTTTGAAAGCGTCTCTAAAGCCTTTTAAATTCAGACTTCCATTGTAACCTGAGCTGAACGAAAATATCAACAAACATTCCAATATTTCAACTGTATCCTGTATTAAACCTGTTTTATTACTAACGAAGCTATGTTCGCAAATAAAAAGCTAAACAAAGAATTGAATTTGGTTTCATTTCGTTTCAGACAAAAGGCGCAAACAAGTTTTTAGCTCGGTGAAGTCCACTCGAGTGAGTTTAGGAACGCAAATGATAAATTCCGTAACAAAGTCGCTCGTAACTAGTTAGCTAGTCGGCGGTGAGAGTATTTAATGAACATTTTGCTACCTAGCGCATTGTCAACATGGTCACTGTCCAGTCTCTGTCGAACTTTTACATCGCTGTAACGTTGTTTTGCTTTTGACACAGAAACAAAAAAATAAATATATTCCTTATGGAAGACTGCGATTCGTTCTGAAAATTAACCACGAAATACGGAAAGTCCAGCAGTAATGATGACGATTATCATCTACTCTATAAGATGCTTTGGTCCTTAAATGCAAGCCCTTTGAATAATTCATACCAAGCTAAACTTTCCCTATAGTACACACACACTAAAGTCCCAAAGTAGTGTAAGAGCGATGACGGCAGGGAGACTGCGTGCTGTGACGCGGTCGTCCCCAGGTTCATACACATGACAAAATATAGAAATAGGCGTTACATGGCTCGATAGCGCTCCTGAAGATGCCTCGTGTACTGGCGAAACACGTATCGTAAGGTTTGTTCTACTCACTTGCGGAATAATGCACGTTTGACGAAATCTCTCCTCGGGTGAGAAGTAATTTTACTTGCTTTGAGGGGTGCTGCAGTTTGGCATTCCTTTCTATAACAATTAGTAATATTTTGCTATTCCTTTCGTTGGAATTGTTAAACCGTGGGTGAGTGGTGGGTTCACCTCCCTCCCCCCAATATATTTTCTTCTCAGAGGGATTAATAGGTTGGGCTGCCGCCGCCTCCTTCTGTGAGCAAGTGCTCGAGAAGGAGTCGGCGGAACGGGTGTGGAGAAGACTTTGAGCACGCACCGCCCGAGATGAGATGAGGTGACTCGGGCGTTGGAGGTCGCAGAATGACCTCCGTCCTCCACGAACGCGGGCCTGGGGATAAAGTGTTGCCTGTTATTCTAGCAGAAGCAGGCCGTGGGGGCGGCGCAAAATGCGCCTCCCTGTGGGGCTAGACTTTGACGCGGTGGTCCCTACACCTGAAGGTGGTTCTCTCAAAAGAAAAAGCACCGGGTCTTCTGCGGTTCAAGGGGTATCTTGGTGACTATCTCACCTCTGGCAACTAAGGACCCAAAGACGGCGTGCATTTAGTCGGATCGAGTCCGATATTAAATCCCCAACCGGCTCTGGTGGGGGGTATCCGTGGGGATTTTTCACACTATATAAAATGGGGTTGATAGGTTATAAAACTGAAAATAGCTAACGTAATAATATTATAATATTTGTTCGTAGTTTTATTAGGACTTTTGAGTTATACAGGCAATTATGATCAATGAATCATTTATTATTATATGGAAAATTGTGTAATCGATCGTAAAAGTAATTATTGTAATACTTATTATGATAATGTTCACAACCGGCCCATTCCCACAACACGGCCCGTTTATTAGTCCAACAACAAAAGGCCACATGTGCCGAGAACATGAGCGACATCCTTTTTACAAACATACAGTTGTACAGCCCGGCCCGCGACGAGCGGGGCTCTGTTTGAATACAATAATAATAAATCTAATCGTACGTAGGAGCGCGAGTCGGCGCAGACGAATGCAGCATTCTGTTAACGGCACAACAGAACCGTTCGCGTGGATTTATCGTCGCACTTAATTACCGCCGTCGCGAGTCGCACACTGGCTGCTGGTGTGGCTTTTGATAACTTGGGGTTTTGATTTTAAGGTATCGTCCCCCGTAATTTAATTATGTTTTTCGAGTTGATATCTATCAAATATGGAACGTAATACAATAATACTCCATTGTACGGCTATATTAGAAGGTGTAATTAATTTCTATCAATCAATCAGCCTATCGCAGTGCACTGCTGGACATAGACCTCTCCCAATGTGCGTCACTGCTTCCGCATCCAGTCTGTCCCAGCCGCCTTTTTCTGGTCATCAGTCCATCTGGCTAGGGGGCGTCCTACCTTCCGTTTGCCTTCTCGCGGTCTTTACTTATTAATTAGTTATTTTCATATTTTAATCACTTCAAATATAACGACTACAGGAATATAAGAAGAACGATGTAACGTTCTGGTTGTCTTTTCTGTTGCCGACTAATATTTGCGAATGGTTAGATATCACGTAGTGTTCGAATACCGAAGTAGGTACATATCCAGACTAAGATTATAATTAAATAATTAAAACTGTGCCCACTGTGCACCGCACCCCGCCAACCGTGGTATAAGCTCGCACCATTTGCCTGCTAGTTCGTTTCGTATTTCCTGTTTTGTACAGCAAGCTTTTATCTTGCCCCTACTTCACCAGCATTGTATGACACACACGACAACCGCTCGCATTGTTCGCTTATCGGTGCGTGGAGCGAATAAGTGACATCAGTCTTTCAAACACATGTAGGTCAGTCACAGCGCACAGTGTGATGCAGGACAACTTTTTATGAGTTTTGTTTATGGGACTTGTTGTTAAACGTGTTTTTGTGTAGTGGGCCGATGGCGATGGGCCGCTCGGCGACGGCCAAGTTCGCCGTTTTGTATGAACTGCGCGATTATACGCTGACCGCACTTTATAAAACATAGGAACGATGACATATTATACTTTGATATTTATTGTTTCAACTTTAAATGTGGAAAACTTTTCAATTGAACTGTTAGCTGAGTTGTATGAATATGTTGGGTGTGGAAGAGGAGAAGGTTAAGAGAGTCTCTGTTCTGTCAGTACAGAAGATAAAGAAGAAGTTCTCATTCTTCTTGATTTTTAGTAGTATATAAAAAGAAATTGACAGCAAAAGTTTTCATTTGAAAGTGTAGTAGGTGCTACTACGATCGGGCCACTCAACTCGTACTTAAATAGCATGGATACGTATGAATATATACTTTTACGAAATTCAATTTCTACTTTTGCAGCCAAAAATGAAACCACCAACCACATTTCAGAAACGCGTCGCATAGTTTTAGAAAGTGACAAACAAGCCGGTCTCGTAGTCGCTGTCGTAGCACTCCGTAGCACTTCGTAGGAAATCATAGCGCCAATTAAATCTCGCGTGAATTTAATTACCGTTCGCTTTTAACCGACGAGAGTGAAACGATACAATGTTTATGAGCAGGAAGCGTCCAACGTGGCGTTATTACATCACTTTTTAGAATATCAGGACTTTTAGAGAAGTGTTCCATATTTTACTACTCACTATTAAGTTAAAGAAGCCACCTTTGAATTATTATTTTTTGTAGGTATTTTTTGTGTGGGGGGTTCTGAAATTCTTCATTTAATTTTATTTCATATTTTTTAAATTGAACTACTAGTCAAGTTGACTAGATAACGATATGGGGGGACAAGTGAAATATAAAAAGGTAATACGCCATTTTGTGGTGGGGGACATCCTGGATTTGAAATTTGTCATAATGTACAGTATTCTAATAGTCACGCCTTTAATAGGCAGGGGTTCAAAACAGCATCCCTCCCGTCTAATAAGTGCGAAGCTAAAGGGAATCATATTAATGTTAACTGATTCACTTCACAATACTTTGAAGGCACTTATTGAATTTATGCAAAGTGAGTAACTGTGTGTGTGTGTATATCCTTTAAGGGCGAATAAGTGTTCAATTTCTATGAGTGATATTATTAGTTTCATTAAACTTGTAAAACTTGTTTGGCGCTTAAGAAAAATTTAATGTAAGTTTGACTTCACCTATTGACTTTTTGCGACTTCTTGATACAGAATATTTAACTCTTATGAATATTTTTATTGAGAGTAAGAACTGTTTCACATCCAAGGTAACTTAAAGGTAAACAATTGCCATAGTTTATGAATATTTTACAAAACTAGAGGAGTCAGTCGCACTTGTACTCTTTTGTACTACATCAATCATCAATAACTCTATCGTGGTCCGCTGCTGGACGTAATCTGGAATAACTATTATAAAGAAAAGTTTTGCTCTTGTCAAGCAATAACAATTTCATACAAGAGACACAAGCCACGCTCCACGCACTTTATTGGGTATTGGCAGACGTCGTACCACAGTTCTGTGATAACACTCTAGTTTACTGTCCAAACAGCAATCGCCTCAATCGCTTGAGCTAAGGCCACACAACGCATACCAGCCACACATTCCCGTAACTCATTGGATGTACAAACACACAAGTGAGCGCCGACGCCGACGCCGGCGCGGCAACAAGCGGCATTACTGCGCAAACTGATTGTATGGGTTAATCTATTGAACGCTCTGCTAATCTCGGCGTAATCCGCGTGTTTGTTGATTATTGCAGCCTACGTCGAGACTTGACCTTATTAGCATCTGCGCATGCCGTTGAACTCGCTGAAGATGCCTATATTATATTGGTATTCGAAGATGGTGAATTCTCAAATGTTATGATAAATAGGTATAGATCATCGCCAATAACTATCCTATACTACGTTCAATGAATCAAACAACATCTAAATCACATTACAATTTGTTTGTACACCTTGTATCATACTCAAAGTTCAACACATCAAATGGCGTCACTTGGTGTTGAATGAGCTTCTAGACTGTGATTGAAGTACCTTACAACTGTACAAATGTATGCCATGTCAAGAAACTTCCAATATATTAAATAAAATAGCATGCTAGTATAAATTTATTTGTCATCATTCTTTATTGCCTGATTACATAAGCATCGCTGATTTTCTGTATAAATTTTTATGGTCTAACACAGTCTAGAATATGGCAACACCCATAACACGAACTACATACTTAGCTTAGTAGTTAATCAGGTAACTACAAGCCTGTTCTTGCATATTGTACTGTTCGATTAATAATACCACCATTCGGATACCAAGATAATACTATCCGTAAGACTTGAATGAGAAGAAACACACGCAATAGAAAATTATTTAGCTTCCCCGCCAAATCACATCATTATTGTTTGGTGTTTACGTTTAAAATTGATATAATAGTTTCCGTCATACATTATTGTTAATTGAAATAATGAAACTGCAGTAACAGAGTCGGGCATAGCGTGCGCCGACTAATCTTGTCTCACTATTACGAACTACACAGAAACAGGTAGCGGCCACATCCACGACGACTGTTAATATATGGGTACATTTGTAATCGTGTTACGACACAGGGCATAAACTTGGTGCTGCATATTGAATCACATTGAACACATCTATGCGCTAATCCATTCACGTATCACTTCACGCAGATTAATCTATAGCTTAACCAAAACAAGTGTTTGTAATGGTGAACCTCTTTCCTGAGACTTTGCCTTCAGCCTACCATCAGACGAGGCGAAGACAAATTGACATGCCATAGATAAAAAGTGCAAGTAATATCGCAGACAAGAAATGTATACTATAGCCTTCAGAATGAAACTTGTAACATCATTTATATTGATAGATAAAAAGACAACTCTTTGTTTTACATATTTTTACATATTGTGGAATAGTTAATAGCAATAAGCCAACTCACCTAGCAGACAAGCTTAGCTGGAGGCACCAACTTTCCAGGCATCCTGTGCGCGTCCAAACAAACCCGCTGTCTGTGCCGCGGCACAGAATGATGGCGTTTAGGGGCTGTTTTAAATACGCCGCAACCCATTGTTGGAACAATATACCTCCACCTTTGAGGTCCCTTAAAACAAAAGGCAACTTTAGGCTGAAATTACGCAGACATCTCTTAAACCTTCAAAAAAATTCTTATTGACTCACCCCATTTTGAAGCGGGCGTTTAATCGCTTCTCCGTTGCATAACCTGGCACACTGTATGCACTGTATGCCGTAGGATATAAGTGTTCTGTGACTGTATGTTAACGCATTCTATCGTCCTGTGTGTAAATTAATTATTATCGGCCATTATTCTCCGGGAGTGTCTGTGTTGCTGTGGTGTGATGGGATTGGCTTGGCTTGACGCAAAAATAAAAACACTCACACACAGCGCAAAATGTGGCGGAAGGGCGACACTGGCGCAGACGCATCATTCGCCATTATGCCCACAGACAATGTAGGCCGCCTGCCGCCGCGTCAAGCCAAGCCACAGATTATCATTCACGAACCGTACCACTATACATAGTTGTAATGTCCATTTTATTTTATATTAATTTTTAGTTATCTTGTTTTTCAATGGGTTGGTGTTTTGTTGTGTTTTATTTTTGTTATTTTATTTTTTATTTATTTATTTTTTCGAGGAGCCAGTTGAAAACCAGCGCCAGGTACTTGTGCCTGGCATTACGCTGAACTGGCTCCTTTTTTCCTTTTGCAGCACAGATATGCACGTCGTCCTTTGTTTATTTTTATCTATATTTCTTATTATTTTAATTTTCATGTAGTTATTTGTGTTGTGAAGGGCTAAATAAAGATTATTTTCTTTCTTTCTTTCTTTCTTTCATCAATTAAAATACATAACACAGTGTAATATGTAGTAAATTCACAATCGCAATACAGACTACAGGCAGTATCGGTAATTAATTTAACAGAGAGTTGGTGAAGTCCACTGGTACTTTAGTTTCAGGTTTCAATCACGCATATCCTTGAGGTATACGAAGCGCTCGCTCTGAAATGGGGGTCTCGGGATAGAACAAAGTGTAACATAATAACGCTAGAATAAGAACATTCCTCCGAAGTCGAATTGGAAGTCACTTGAGTCTGTTTTAATTCAAGAAATATGGTTCTATTTGCGCAATGCAAATATGAATCTAATGCAGAAAATTTGGAGACATTTGAGCCTATCAAGTTGCTCTCCGGTGAGATCAGGATGGCTAACATCGGAGTAATCGAGTACTGGAAGTAGAGGCAAATAATAATTCATAATTTATATAACAATTCTAATTTTTATTGGCCAGTGCTCTCTAGACAAAAGCTAAGCAGTATATGGGTTTTAGGAAGCTGAGAAACATGTTTCTATACTTTTTAGCACTCCCGAGTCAGTGATGAAAGTTATTAAAATTTTAACTCGCCGGCTTTGGTACGTAATGGAAGTTATGAAGTAATGAACGCTACCTTATTTCCATGCAAAACGATACAGCGTGTATTACATAGTGCAACATGCAGCTTGGGTGACGATGGCGTGCACAAATACAATCTATATACCACCAGATGAGCCAAGTATTTCTATAGGTTAAGATTAAGTTAATGACTTGAATTAAAAGCAGAGCCTATAAGAAGATTCACAGCCCCAGACGAGGCGTAGTTTAAGCGCTCACATACACTAGTGCTGAAAAACGCTGCGTAAAAATGTTAGTTTATTGAACATTAATTTCTTACGCCGGACGCCCGGTGTTTAAAATGCAACAACTGCTCGAAAGCACGACTTCTTTTTTTTATTTTGAGTGCTAGGCGTTGGGTGTAAGGGCTAAGGTTCAACATTCAGTTTCTTTAACGCGACGCTATTGAGGGCCCGTGTGTATGAGCCCTAAGTAAGCGCTGTGCGCGTTGGAAGCGCGCCAGACTCCAGGCGCTCGGGCGCTCTGGGCGCTCCGGCGGCGACGGAAAAACCCCACGAATTACCTACATGATTTATGGACCTTCATCCACTTTAGTTCTCACTTAACTAGCTAAGGAAATGCAGATTTCAACTTCGTATTCGACGTAATGCCGTTCCGATGGAAATAGGCAACCGGCGACAGCGACCCGCGGTACTGCAGTAATGATTTGGTTATAACCTACTTCTTGCTTTTTTTAATCTAAGGATGTTAAGATTCATAGTGATCACATTTAAGTGGTGACCTAAACGGCTTACTGGGTTTTATTGCTGAGAAATTTAGTGACCCAGGCAAGCTAATAAACGCAATGGCACTATAGCACAAACAACAAAATAAATCCTCCTAGCATTGCCTTGTGTAGTTGGGTAAAATATGTCCCAAAAATTTCATCAATATTTCCGTTGCTTCTATTACCTTGCCGGGTTGTAAAACCACCTATTTGAAAGATATTCCGAGGCAAATATTTTGATTTTTTAATCTACAATCCTATAAAAATTCGTTATAAAGAAACTGTCAACCCCGATAGCGTACTCCCGATATTTATTTCATTCAGTTCAATAGGGAGGAATAAATTTTCAACGCAAAAAAGTATCGAAAACTAGTGTTGCCAATATAGCTCTTTATTTATTCCCGCACAGCTCTGTGTTAATTTGACATGTTCGTAGCGACAGAGAGAAATGGCCGCGCTCAGATAAAGCCCGCCATTAAGGGAATATTCTAAGGAATTTATAATGCTCAAGCCCGAAAATAAAAACATAACCCCGGGGACCGCAGCCGCATAATTAAGCAGTTAGTCCGCGCTCGCGGATTAACAGTTACCGCGATAACCCTTGCGGGCGGCCAGCGCCGCGCTCCCACACAACAGGGTCTTGTTTCGTGTGCCCCAGTGGTTCGAGAACTGTGTGTTAGTGTCTTTGTGTACATGTGTACATTATGTGGTGCTGTCCGGCGCTTAGCGTCGTGTTGCGTCGCGACGGCCGCGCGGCGACGTGTATTGAAATTGAATCGTATCCCGTTTAGACGCAGTCTAAAGTACACATCCTTTACTACTGTACTATTTAAATTACACACCGCTTACTACGGCACGGTATGTGTAATTATAGCAGTGAAACAACTTGTTGTTTGTCTATCCTATCCTCATACGGTCACATTCAGTGCAGTATGCAGTACAGTTAGCCGCACCGACTTTATCTGGTTATGTTTAGACAGATCATTCCTCGCTAGCTAACTCTAAGCTGAATACTTGAAAATTGTTTAAATGAGCTTCACCAGATACGCCCAAGGTCCGTCCGTTCAATTTCAAACTGTTCATAATAAGAATAGTGTGACGTAGTTTTACAAATAAATATGTATTTTTGATAAAATTTTCTTACAAATAAGTAAGTAGGTATTGTTTTTTGCTTACTTCACTTGGCACCGGAGCGCGTCGCGCGCCGAACACTGCATTCTGGTTCATCTGATAGTCGTATGCACTATCCAACAAAACCAATGTTGTAATGGATGTCAGACAAACACGGGCGCAACTCTCTAATGTTTAACTTGTTACTAAACACTTACGTATATTTACTGACTGGAATGAAAACTATTTTCTTTACGTAATGGTACTTTTAACAATATTGATGACCACGCTATCTGTACATTGACATTACAATACAATACAGTACAGTTTAATATTCATACAATGCAACTGGAAACCAATATCATTCTCTGTCCAAAGATGTTAGCCGCGAATTGATCCGCCCGCGGAACTTTGCCCATCTATATTTAGATAGGTAGTTTTTGGATCGTGGGAGGTCCAAGTACGCCAAAGGGAGTCCAGCCATAGGAAATGAGCTATCTAAAAATCTAAGTAACATAATGAGAACTCTAAAATGTGTAACTGTCATTGTAGTGTTCTTTGGCAACTGTTTCATCATTTGCTATTACTTATGTAACGATTATAATGCCTAGTATTTTTTTTTAGATTATAATACCACGTTTTCAATGACTAATCGATTTCCTAGCCTACTGTGATGCTGCAACGTTGTAATATTTTGATAATACTGAAAATGAAAATCAAAATTCTTAAGGAGCTCAAATTATTTGGGTTCCTTTTTCCATTGTCCTACATAAATATCGTAGCTATGCTAAAGGTCTAAAGAATTTACTAAAATTGCACGTCGGTGAAATCATCTACGTAATGTTGCTTGCAATTTTAATCTGATATTTTTCTGGCAAAGTTAATAGCGCATTACATATAACACCACGTGCTTCATTTTCCACGATATTTGAACGTGGCCGGTTCGCCACGATAGTAAACACTACGATGCATGTTGGTGGTGTTTAGTAATTGGAATGCTCATAACCTTTGAGAATGCCGCACGAAGAAACCGTCGAGGTTCAATAATAAATATCGTGTAGATGTACAAGTTAGTTATCAATATGTATAACCATTATAAGTTCCACCAAATGCCTTAAATCAAAAGTATAAATAGTATATAACACCACATTTAAATAATTTTATTGATGCTACTGAGCGCTGTGCGTTATCTGAATGTGGCACTATAAAGAGTTGTGACGTCACAACTGTCGCGCAAATAAAAGCTTCCAACTTAGCTGAGTGAAGTCGTTTTTGTGTCACACTTGGAGTAACTAATCGTCGAGGTAAAAACGTTGTGTTGGCAGCGCACACTGGCACCGCGCCAACTCGCTCCAGCGGACCTCGGCCCGCTCACGCCACTCGCCACTCGCCACTCGCCACTCGCCACTCGCCACTCGTCACTCCCCACTCGGCCTCATGGACACATCAGTCTGTATAAGCTGCACTGGCTGTGCCCGTGCCTTAGTAGATTACAGTCTAGAAATAGCCATCTAGACTGCACGCGTGCGAACTGTGGGTCTGAAAGGACGCGGTCTACAAATATGTCGTCTTGTAGTGCGACAGGAGAGGATATCTCAATTAAAGGAAGGAAGTCAGGTTTCATGAATATTTTCCAATGTAGTCCAAGGTAATCTTTATACCTAATTCATTAGTGTAACGAAACTCGTTCGCTAACAAATAGTAAATTTGCCATAAAATCCGTTATAATTGGTAGATGGTGTATTTGACCAGTTGATAAAAATAAAACCTTCGTATTGGAGGATGATTCTGAAAGTTGCTGTATTTTTATAAAGTCTCCTCTTTTTATAGAAGGCTAAAGATGAAGTCTCAGGTATAAACATCACTACACTAATGCTACAATGATGGCCTTCGGCTTGATGGCTTATTTGATGCTTATTCATTTAAAAGATCGGGATTAGATGAAGAAATAAGCACGTATTTTGATTAAGAATTTAGGTGTGACAAAGAACTCGGAAGAGACAAGGAAGACACCAGAGGAGAATTATCTGATTGAATACACTATATAAGGTTGTCACAAAATGGAATTTCAATCGAAATCTATTGTTTCTACTCATTTTAAATATTCTGTATAAGCTGTACTGGCTGCACTGGTATATATTATTCATATTGCTATAATGCTCATTGTAACTCATTTTTTTTTTTTTACCAGGCGTTGATATTATGCCCTAACTTAATATTTGCATGCCTTTGAATGGTAGATGTGTTTGAACTATATTATATTTTGTGTATAACACCTTGGAAAACCACATTACTGCAAATAAATGATTATTATTATATTATTATTATTATTATTATTCTCTATAGACAGTTCAAAGAATGTTGTCCAAATGGTGCATTTACACGAGTTAACTAGCCACGCCCGAGTGGCTTCGTTTGCTCTGAACTTCAGATACAGTAGCAAGTTTGCCAGGCGCGCCTTTAACTGAATTCGCAGTTTGTAGTCAAAACACTTTGTTGAAGCAACTTTTTAACTTGTAACATTACCGCTAAACAACAGATGAACAACTGCCTCTGCCGCGCTCCTTAATGAATAGCGAGATAAGTCAGAGTTAACTACTTACATTGTGGCATTTTTCATCTGTCTATGGCACAAATACTATCTTACGATTACTTCTTGGTGGGTCTTTCAGCCATTTTGTCATGTCAGAGTTTATTTTTCAGGATGAAACCTCCACGGGGTACTGTTTACGAAATAGACTTTACATAATAGAGGTGTTCGACTCATTATAAAGTTTTGTTCCAAACTTTTTCAAACCAATTAGTAAATATTACTTTTATTTAATTAATGGTTCCTAAGGACCCCAAACCTTTTGAAAATGTATTTTTTTTATCTACTGTTGTCTACACATTTAGCCGTTTTATTATGTTCAATGGGTCAAAGGTTGATCGCTGGAAGTTATACAGGAATTTGGTATACGAGTTAAATACTTATCTTGAGAAAACTATCAATTTTAAGAAAGACAACTCCAGACACTGGATGGTATATAGCAAGCCAGTATCTAACTATTTATGTTTGATGATTATACTACAAAGAGTGAAGCTTGTAGCCTCCAAACATTTTGCTAAACACCGTTCTGCACCCGGCATCTACACGTTACCGCTAACATTGTACTTAACCCAGATCTGAACTGTGCATTCGTGCGGCGCCGGCGTGTGCGAGTGGTGCGGGTGCGGGTGCCCGCTGCAAGACCAGCCCAGTGGCGGTGCTGGCTGGCGGTAAGTAGGCGATCTAACGCGTCGGTGCTTAGTGCACCGGCTCGCAACACGCGCCTGACCCGGCACAACTGTTGAATGTGTGCTCAGCACATTGAGAGAAGGACTATAGTTACCGCACGCTATGATGGCCGTTTTGACACGACTGGTTTTGCTCGTGTGCAACGAACTAGTTAGACGAATAACTAAAAAAAATATATGGTTAGACTGGCACAGAAGGAAATAATCTTCACACCGAAATAGAGAAAACGAGCAAAGTCAGTCGTGTCAAAACGGCCATCATAGTGTGTCGCAACTATAGTGACAGGTGCTATATAAATAAATAAATAAATATTCTAGTACAATCTACACAACGTCACCTAGACCCATAGTAAGCATACCTTATCTAACTTATGATAAGGGTTTTAGAATGCGGATAAACATACATACATTTTTTTGTATTTACATATTATACATAGAAACACCTAGACCAATGCAGATATTCGTATTCAGACACACAAATATTTGCACTGAGCGGAAATCGAACCCGCGCTTCCTGCGTAGCAGTCGCGTTCACTACCGCCACACCATGGAGGTCGTCTATATTGTTACTGTGAAGAGTTAGTATTTAAAAAAAATATTGTTTGCTGTTTTATGAATGATATAATCATTAATGTGTGAAATTATTTTGACTATAGGTACTCAATATAACTGTACAATAACCACTAACTACTCCGGAATAACATTACAATTGGCCAGTAGCCTCGTCTGTAGTTACGTCCGGCCGGGCCCTTCTTTATCGTTCACTTGAAAACCTTGTATTTAAACACTTGACACTGTTTAATATTTTCATTGCCAGCTAATCCAAACTACAAAATCTCGGGTCGCTCCGAGTTGTGCAAGTCGATCATACAATAACGCACTTTACCGCCTTCGCATAAAGTCCTCCTTCATTAATATTCAAAAGGGCTGAACCATTCACCAAGTGCTCGTCAAGTTCACTACGACACAGTATTTAGTGGCCACTTTACGAGACAAGTCCAAACTGCGATGTCCAACCGACCGCGGGAGGCGAGGTTAGGACCGAAGGGGACAGGTCTACGGACCAGCGCCCCAGGGGGAGGGGCTTCCAATAGTAAGTTTTAATCAAGAACATTAATTAAGTGAACTTTCACGCTTGTTAATTGAAGCTGGGATCAGCAGCGCTTTACGTCCGGCGGGCGAGGTGTCCGCGCGGCAGGATATGAACAATTAATTTGATAAGTTGGTCTCGAGTTGGTTTACTTCATAAGTGTTTGTGGAAGAACTTAAGTGGGCTCATACCGTGTTCGTCGACTTGAATAAAATTGTTTTTAGTAACAGTTGAATACTTGCTGTTATAATCATTGACGTGACGTGACAACTTTACAATGATGAGCAATGTCTTTTTTTACATCCGAACAATTTTCTGTTTTTAATACTACATTGAATACAGTAGAAATACCAAACATTACAGATTTTAAAACTGTTCGTTGATGAATAAGAACTTGAATAAATAAGCTGTTTAGCATACTTTGTGAAGTAGTTCTCAACGTTAGCAAGTTTAGGTTTGACTTTGTACTAGATATTTTTATTTTCACAAACAGAATCCATTCCATATATGTATTATTTGTATGTACAATATGTACACATGTTATAACTTTCCGCTAACAATATTCCGTACATCCTTAGCGAGCGTTCGGCAATCCATCACTCAGGAAAACACCTATTTTTGTCCAAATAAAACTAAACCCCAACTTATAGATGTGCGTATGAATATGAGAACGAATAAGGAAAAAAGTAAATAAAAATGAATTCCTCTTTTCAAATCGTGTCGTTGGAAAGCGTAATTAACTATTTGTTAAGCGTGAATAAATTATAGAAAAGTTTTTTTTGTGGTTATGATACCTACTGTCTGTAGAGACCTCCCTGCAGTCGCAAGGCACCTGAGTTAGCCATATAAGATGTTGGCTAGCCAGCTAGCTAGGCATACAGCAGTCTGCATAATGAAGTAATATGTGCCAAACTTTATAAAATAAATCAGTTCTAAGAAGTAAATGTTATAACAACGGCACAACACAGATAGACACCCGGAGTTTCAATAACAATAATACTTGTACAAGTAATATCAAGTTCACTAATCGAAGTAGTAAGTTCATTGTCCAGCGGCTTGATTTCGACTCGTGTCAAATTCCACGAACACCCCAACCGTATATCCCACAGGGTGTGACGAACAGTGTAAATTTAGAACTGTAGCTCAACTAACATGTACACTAGTGAATTGTTGCCACCGGCAACCTACAAGACCCAGTACTAGAAAGCTAAGGTCACAGAAAATACAGGTCAGTAAAAATCGTCCATACGACTGGAATGCAGGTTATACTTGTACCTTAGAATGTCGGTAGTGAAATTTTTCTTCAGATATTTGCTTAACTAATCAGTACAGTCAATACAGAGTGAAACTGAAACCCGTGCAAAGGCATTCCAGGAATACTCTGAACAACTTTCACCACAATTTTATTAAGATAACAGTTAATTTAAGTAGTAAGAAGGAAAAGCGTCTGATTAACGTGACAGCAGCAGGTAAACCAAGTCATCAAATAAAATAAAACTGCTCACAACAACTAACAATACCATTACCATACAAGCTCGTAACATGTAAGCTGCTTTGTCGAACATTGATGATCACAAAATGATCCCCGCCGCGCCGCGAGCATAGGCTCAGGCGAGCAGCGCGGCGCGGGGCGGCCTGACGGTGCGGACGGCGACGTGTGGAAGTGTCACCACACCACTCGTGACGACCGTCTCGGCCGTGCACCGTTTAAGTCGTTTGTACGTGCACGACACTGCGCCGACCGACATGCACCATTGTCTGCACCTACAACGAACAGTTTCTAACTATTTGGTTGCAACTACACAAAATGAACTCAAATATGCTGAATAATGGGATCACGCCTCTCTCCCGTAGCTCTTAAAATGCTAATAAATGTGAGAGGGATGCAAGAAACAAATAAACAATCCTGTTCATTTTAATGTTACTGATTGCTGATTTCTATAAGAACTATAATGTTAATGCAAAACTTCTTAACAATAAATAGACCAGACTTTTTCGCACCGTCTCATGCCGCGTGCTGGTTAGGGAGACTGTCAAGAAAAGTTTCTGGCATTTTGCTCTGGAGAGAATTCTCTACAAAACTTTACAAGACTCTCTCTGTAAGACTTCTTCCCGATCGTGGTAAGGCGTGAGAACAAAAGTCTGGTACGTGAGTGTTTTTTATTGAACACTATGGTTAGGGCAGTTTTTGCACGAAGTATGCAACCAGCCTTACGTATTTATATATTTTGTGTTCCGTATCTCTCGTCACATACCTAGTGCTGGTTTAATATGTCTGGAGCGTTCCTTGGAATCGTGTTTAACTTTTTAGTGCAGAAGTTGTCTTTATAAGAGGAAGAACAAACTTACACTTACAGGAACTCAAAGCTTTTAGGTACTGCAAGTATTTACATTCACACCTTTATATGCTTATAGAGACGAGCAGAGATATAGGTATTACACTTGCAATGTGCCAATTAAGTATTTTTATCTTCATATTATACACGTAGCCGTGATAAATCACCAGTCATGAGATAACCGATAGTGAACGATAAATAATGTGAATCGTAATTGCAGCTTTAATTAACTGATTGTCTAATTACACATAATGGGTGCAGTGCCGAGCGCTATCGCAGCGCTCTGATATCATCAGACAATCGAATTATATGTCTAACTTCGTGTCTGTTCATTTATGCAACGTACAGGTGGAGTGGAGTCACAGATTTAGCGTGAACTAGATGTACATGTGAGTTGAGTAGAATGAAGAACGTGTCAATTGCTTCACGTGAGTCATTTGTGTAGTCATAAGTAATGCAAATGTTATTCTACGATGTTCGGTATTTATGTTGACAATGTGATCAGCTTTTATGCATTTTCCAACTCCCAACGTTTTTATGTTACCTTACCGTGATTAGAGGTGGCAGGTTATTCAAAAGTAACGTTAAGTTTGGTCCCTTAATCCTGTTAAACTCAGTGAACCTTCAATGTGTGAGTCCAACTCGTACTTGACCAGTCGCCATTAATATTGCCTATAGAGAATAAACGATTGTTAACTTAAGCGTAGACTCAAACAGATACCTAATATCTAACTGAACAATGGAACAAGAAATGGATTAAATCGGAAGCAATTGTCAAGTGACTGTAAATCCTTTTGAATGTCCTTACTTTATTAAGAGCAAATTAAAATAGTAAGCATTCCCGGCGATTTCCCTCTTACTTTATACGCCGGCACGCCCTCCGCGGCGGGCTGCCTTTGGTCCTGGGTGGTACAGTTACGACGGAGTTATTTCACCGTTAGTCCCAGTGAGCTGGTGCCCGCAGAGCTGCGCCATATAAATAAAAACTCAACTCGCCGTTTGTTTGTTTGCTTTTCTTTGATTTATCTGTCCTTGAAAAATGTTGTGACTGTGACTTTCCTTGATTTCATTGAATGATATGTGAATTTCATCTAACACAGTGAAGTTATTCATTACAATAATTTTCTGATTATAATAATAATTGTGACTGGTACCTACTCTCGAATATAAACAGTATAAGGATATTGATGCTTACCATACTGTACACGAATAGCTCCCTTGATATTTAGAAGCGAATAATGCTTCTCTGTCCATCCTAAGGTTGCCTGTAAGAGATTGCCGCAGAGCGATAAGGCCGCCAATTGTATTTACCATTGTTACTTTGTACTTGTTCTGTATTTTTTCATATTGGTGTACAATAAAGACATTTATTATTATTATTATTTCCTTTATTTATTTTTAATACATATTGATTACATTTTTAAATACATTTATAAAAAAAAAAAAATCTAAATATATTTAAAAATATAAAAAATAGTAGCCCACCGGCATCGGGTACAGGGACCAAGCTACCGGTGGTTAGGGCTCCAGAGAGAGGAACTTCCTCACAATGCGTGCCGTGTCGAGGAGTACCGCCTTTTGCATCAGGCCCTTGACCCAGCTGCCTAACGAGAGCCTCTTAAGGTGTTGGTCGAGGCTCTTGGCTATCAGCCCATGGGCTGATACGACTATCGGGACAATGATTTCCGAATCAACATTCCACATGTCAACAACCTCATGAGCCAGATCCAAATATTTTATTTGTTTATCTTTTTCGGCTTTCATGAGGTTTTCGTCATGAGGAATGGTGACATCAACAATCATTGCAAGGCGCTCTAATCGATCTATTACCACTATATTGGGCTTATTGGCGACTATAGTCCTGTCAGTGATAATAGATCGATCCCAGTATAAAGTGGCACGACCATTTTCGAGAACTGGGTCGGGCACATACCTGTAGTATGGCACCTCTGAAGTCACAAGATTGTATTTGAGGGCAAGTTGCTGATGTAC
Organism: Pelosia muscerda; assembly: GCA_963691645.1. Classification (NCBI taxonomy): domain Eukaryota; kingdom Metazoa; phylum Arthropoda; class Insecta; order Lepidoptera; family Erebidae; genus Pelosia; species Pelosia muscerda. The sequence continues at coordinate 198,970 of OY829114.1, read as the reverse complement.
TATCTTGGCCACTTGGTTATGTCTGTGCAAATACTCGCCGTTGGCAAGACGAGAACAACCGGAAATAATGTGCCTGAGTGATTCTCCGGGGCGGTGGCATGCCCGACAGATGTCCACTGTACCGTCCTTCAGGATATACTTCCGGTAATTGTTCGTCATAACAACTTCGTCCGTAATTGCAAAGACAAAACCCTCGGTTTCTCCGAAAAGATCACCGAACCGTAGCCAAGATACGGACGCTTTTAAGTCTATATCGGGCCCATATAAGGCCCGAATTATTATTATTGTAATACCTTAGAAACAAAAATAGCGCTTCTAAACCGTCCAGTAGGCTGCAAAAGTGCATGGACATTACACATAAGAGCCGAGTGGTGTCCTATAAAGTCCACGTGCATATAATTACTTGTACTGAACAGTAGTTTTTTCCCCAAAACGACTGAGAGCGGTTCTACAAACTTACCTAATTTGTTAATTTCGGAGACTAGCGAGCATAGTCCGGCGCAGCGTCGCGCCCGGTGCACCGCAGTGAACGTCGCGTCGTCTGTATTATAGTTAGGCAACTACGGATAATAGTGAGTCCAGAACTTATGAAGGTATAACGCATGTTGTTGTTAACATTATTTGTTTACACACTTAGGTGGCACAAACACTGGGCCACCTGATCTAAGGTGGTTACCGTGGCCTATGGGCCTATGGATGTTTACAACACCAGGGGCATCATATTTGTGCTACCGACCATATCGGACCATTAAAATACCCATCTTAGAGGTAGTAATGCGAAGGAAGAGGGGGGGGTTGAAAGTTAAGGAAGTTTCTGTGCCCAGGAGATAAATTGGTCTTCCAACTGGAAACATGAAAGCTCATCAATGAGCTCAGGCTACGCTACTCACCACCGGAAACAATGCAAGGTTATTATTAGCCGCGATATTCATCAAGCTTGTACAAACCACACAGCACACATTTTGAGGTTGTGTTACCTAATTGCCTATTTTGCAGTAATATGCTTATTACGAAAGGCAGTTCCCAAGCATGAACATCGCGTAATCAGTTCTCCTGTGAAGTGATCGACAACTTCCTACAATATTTGAATACCGGTGAATGTACAGGCGATGTTCTTGTCATTAAATTTGTGATCGGTTTATAAGAAAAATATAATTGAGGAATACCAAGTGCGTGAAGAAAGCACGATCAGTGTACCAACAGTAAGAAAATGTCTTATGTTTCACACTCCATCCATACGACACACAGCCAGCTCAATCTCGACTTAATGGAAAGTTGTATCAAAGTTGAAGGTGGCAATTAGAATCCTCGATGATCTGTACACAATACACGATAAGGGAATGTGCCTCGCGGCCAACATTTCTGCGCCGCGGGCTGTGCTGTAAATATGTTCAGTAAAGTTTGAATGTGATTTTCTTTGAATAAATTTTAGAAGCATTAATGCTCACTTATAGAAATTAAAAATTGGTTAAATTGAATGTCCAGACGATACTCAAACCAACGACCTTTCTCTCACAAGAAGAATGTTCTGAACACTGCGCTACCGGACCACATCTGAACGTCTGGAAATTCTCTTTATCTGATTTAAATTGATTTCTGTCATATGTCAAAAATCAATATTCGATTAATATTCTCACTGTATTACGTGGCATACCTATATAATTAGTGTTTGGTATAATGTGTTGCTCCGCTGAGTGTATGAGGGTATCTGGGTGGTGCCTTATCTGGTAACTGGCATATCTTATGATTAACGTGCGAAGCTCTGGTGCAAGTTTTCCTATCGGTATTGAGGAGTCAAACAGCAGTAACTACCATAATTATGGAGATAAATTGTGTCAAGAACACAAGTACCACGAGCAAATTGGGTGTAACCGTGCTAACAACCAGATGTTGATGATTTTTCACACTTACGAAGTTTAAGTAGAAGATAATTGTCAATAAAGAGATAACATTATTAAATTATATACAGAATATTAATAACTATGTACAAAATATTTACACAACTATATTAATTATAAAAAGGTAGAGAGACTGCAACTTTAGGTATCAAAATATTCCTCACCATCGATCTCTACCGGAGATAACAGGGTTATAAGACATTAATTAAATATTTTATATCGTAAGCACGAAACTTCGGGCACATTCATAAAGATCTATTGAGTCAAATATTGGCGCAGAAATATAGGACGCAATCTTGCAAATCCGAGAGGTACTGAAACGACTCGGAATTGCCATTTTAAATCCGTTCGCCTGATGTATGTGGTTTTAAGCGATATCATCTCGCATCAGCGCTACCTAAAGTCTCAGTGTGAGCGAGAACCGAACGAGCTTCAGCCGTTAGATGGCCCATGGCATAATATGTAGGCGTATTGAATGAACTACGGAATTGTCTTGTTCGTGTATAACAAAATAAAAAGTGAGGTTAACCATCGATACGCGGGCTCACCATATTTTGTCGGAAATTACCAGAAAAACCTAGTAATTAAATTAAGAAATTAAAACATTGCCCAATCCGGGAATGTAACTTGACTTACTTGTTATGTTTGTGGCATCAAAGAAGGTACGATAATGTGTATGTAAATAAGTTCCTTGCGTCACCTACGTACCGTGCCGACCATGTATTGTACTATGTCTAATTTAGTGCCGTTTCCACTCTATCCGGGTTTTCAGATTGCTTCTGCCTCAGTTCAGAGAGTAATCACCAAACGAATATTAGTACGGTTATGACCGGAGAGTTTCTGACTTTGTACTTTAATTCTGAGTAATACCAAGTAAGCTATTCTTGTGATTGATGAAAAATCCAAAAAGAGGATAACTATGAATACGTATCGGATTCGTATAGGTAAAAGAGGTTTCTGCCCTATTTAACAGGCGCGTTCATTACATTGTATAAAAATATACATGTCAAGGTACAGCTCTTCACTGAAAATCCCCTTTTGATGAAATAAACACCGCATTACTTAATATTTAGAAAATATTATTAACGTGAACTGAGCTAATTGAATTCGTGTTTGAGTAAGGTATGCTGAAATTAAAACTTTTACAAACTCACACACGGTTTCTAATAAAATTGTACCGAACACCGCGCGTCGCGTAGCGGGGAGTGTCGCAGAGCACTTTCTGTAATTTTATATTTCTGCTTCAAGCGGTTATTACGTACCATCAACATCACAACGGCGTTGTTACCCGATTGCATCCCACTCCTTCACCTCAGAGCCCGGGGCCCGCCCTCCGGCACTTCACGCGGTCTTGGGTGTCCATCGCAGTGAGACATAAGAGCTACCTTTGTATACAGACTTGCTAAAGAAAATACCCACACGTGTGTAGATCACAAGCTAGATCCAACAGTTTAGTTTATTTTATACTAATACTGCGAGGAGCCGTACAGACATCAGTTTATTGAAAGGTATAAAATTTTACATAAACTCCAGGTACGAAGTTAGCCCGCAGGCATACTCAGGAACTCGAATTATCAGCTAATTCTCGGGGAATGTTGTTATGATCTGTTCGCTGGGGCCCGCTAATTGGAATTTTGCTACTTTGAGACATGACTTGAGTCGAAGTTGTACGAATTGTTAAAATTGAGTATTAAAATATTGTTAATTTTTGTACAATTTCGTTAAAGTTAAAAGGGAAATGTCAACTGTGTGTTATCTCTAATTCATCTTCCACCTCATCTTAGTGTGATTCCCAGTGCTGTCAGAGCAAGAAGTCCGACTATTTTCTTTTAGATTTGACTTGCGCTCTCTTTATGAGAGCAACTTCATAAGGTAACAAATAGTAAAAAAGGTAGTAAATAATATTTACACTTTTAAAATCCAGAAATTCACCAATACCATTTGGAATACACAGTATACCTATCATCGGTTGATTTTCAAGTAATGCAATGTTAATTAATGTTTGTCTCGTTTGGTCGTTTGCCGCAATGTTCTATCGCACCTCACAATGTTCTGCCGTGCAGACTGTAGCCTCAGCGAGCAATCAGTCCACAAGCTACAGCAGCAACAGGCGCGAGTGCTCTCTATTATGCTAATTGCGAGGTGTGGCGTGTGGCGGGACGCGCCGGACAAACAGCTGCCGTGATTCAATCAATTAATGGCCCCGTGCGGCGCAGCCCTGCCGCCCTGCCGCACTGCCGCACTACCGCCCTGCCGCCCTGCCGTCCTGCCGCCTGACTCGCCGGGACACACTCACTCTACACACGGGCTCCGGCGTCGACGCCGGGGACTGCTGCCTTTGTTGTCACCTCATGTACCCATTTAAATTAGTAAGGATTCGTTTGAGAACAGACCCATTTGATGTATGTTGACTTACAAAGATTGTAATTGATTCTGGGATATATAAACTAAGACAGCGCTATCTAGATACAGCTTGTAGTTGTGACTATATTTCCTGACCTGGAAGCGAGCTCGCAACCTCTGACGTAACAATCGAAGGCTCTATCCACACGCCACACACTTGTTAGAAAGTTCTTGTAGTTATAATGTACCTTTTATATGTTATTACAATGACGTCTAAATAATTCCCAAAGTGCTAGGAACACTTAATATAATTTGAAGATTCATGAATCGCCGTTGTCGGGATATTGAAGTTCGCTGGTATTTGTGACTTCGGCATCGAAAGCTTAAGCTCCGTTCGAGGCAAGCGCTTTAAACAGGATGAGCACCTATCACGGCGAATTAGTTCCATATGCAAAATATATGTTCATAGTGTTATATAAAATAAGATGCATACTTATTTCTGTCATAAATCATGCACAATGTCATTCGTTCATACTCTAAGAACTATCTTTGTTATAATTATTTATAGTAGGTACGGTACCTTAGCTGAAAGTTGACACAGACAAAGCTCTCCTTAGTTAAGATACAAGATCTTTCGACTTAATATCTTTCTTTGTCTTTTTATACAATTTATGCTTCCAGATTAAAATTATTTATAGAATACTAAAAGTTAACCACATACATTTGTTGAGAACAAAACAAACAGATTATGTTATGTAAAAGGGACAGAGACCGGTAAAATTAGAGTTATTTAATTATGAGTGCAATTTGGTCGCGAGACCGCGCGGCGGGCGGTGGCGACGTACGGCGAGCGACGCGCGCTGGAACAATCACAAGGTAATTAGCACATGTTCGCCGCACCACTATGGCAACACCGACACGAGAGCGTGCCCAGGGTTGCCACACGCGGGGGTTAGCACATTCAGAATATTACATTGATGTATAAGGGGGGGGGATGGGCCCTACCTACAAAACGCTGTGTCTTTACCTACGTTCCATTTTTATGAATGGACGTTTTACTACGTTAGTGCTGTGCCTTCTACTATCACAGATGTGGTCGATTTAAGTATACTAATACGATTGGGTTTACTTATCTTTTAACGTGTATTAACTTAACAAGACCGGTAACATGCTACACTTATGAGATAATATTATAATTCTTATTTTTATTATAATTTATAGATTTCTTACTATTCCAAATGACTTTTATTTTTTAATGAATCATACACGTAAACACAACAAAACACAACCGGGACCGAGATAAATGCAATATTCTCTTGCACTTCATGCATTTGCACTACTTACTAAGAAGTCATGCCGTCACTCATACAAAAACCGTTTTCTAGCTGCTCGTTTCAATTTTCGAAATCAAATATCTTCAAAATTACATATTTGTGTTAAGAAAATTCACTTTAACAATTCTTCATAATCATTATGGATATTAAATTTTAAATAAGCAGTCATCGGCTCATCGTTCGTCGATAAATCTTTTTCTTGAAGTACGTCACTAGTATGCTAGTTGTAGTAAAAGACTAGAAAAATTTATGAATGACGGGGCGCAAAGCATTCATAGATTTTGGTGACCTTGGCACGCTGTTCTTCCTTATAATAGTGCGTTAGGGCCGCCCTGTGGAATATTATGTTCGTATATGTCTATTACGTTGTGTTGAATGTAGCTACGGTGATCATCTTTGGAATCGTTTTAAATCGTAGAACTACTACCGAACTTCTAGAAAACGCTTAAAACATATACACGTTTAGTACTGTCCGCGGCCCGGCTTACGTAGTTCACCTGTGCGTTATATTATTTAGCTTGTGTATTACAGATATCACTTTAATAGACTAAATATACCATATAACTAGGTGTACAAATAGTGTGATTTACTTATTGTTCCTAACCTGGTGTTATTTAAGATTGATCGAATAAGTATAATAATAGAGGGTTCTTTAAGAAGGTCATTAGGATGTCCTACAGGGTCGGCGGCACGAGTATAACGCCCCTGGTATTGTCCACGTCTATAGGTCACGGTAACCAAGGTCGTTAAGTTACTTCTGAGACTGAATACAAACTCTAATTTGTAATGTACCAGCGACAATCCTACACTATCAAACACACACACACACAACGTCCCCCTCCCCTCTCGCCACACACACATGAATCATGGTTAACACTAAGCTGCGCGACGCCGCCAACTGATTTACTACAAATTATTCACAGTTTTAGCCATTAGAGGGTTAATTGGTAAACAATTGTGTTGCTTTACTATGGATTTATTGTGAGCCCGCGATTATTCACAGCCAACCGCTCGCTGTTGCCCGCCATAAACAATGCCCTTGATTTAGTCAACGATTTACTGCAGCCGCTTTTAGTCATTCAATGATTAATGTTAACGCTGGCTTCTTTAAATACGCAAATAATGTAAGCTTAATTTGACATTGTACATTGTTTCAATCAGTGAGCCTATAGCAGTCCACTTCAGAACATTGGCCTCTCGCAATGTTGGAGGCCTACTCTTACTGCTGTTAGTTTTCTTTGCTTGAGCTTAATTTGAGATTGAAGTTGTGACGTAACGGTCTTAAGCAACATTCAGAAACCTTAAGTATTCCCCATGTTCATATGTAAATTACCAACCTTCCTCCGCACGCTTCCTGCTAGCAATATTGCTTTTGTTAGAAGGCTCACTTTGCCGGTTACAAGTGGTCAAGATACGAATCCGGGAACGCAATAGTAACGGCATTAAAACACCAAAAAACACACAAAATGCAACCCTCAAAGAGCGCCTCTCCATATTGGCATGGTAGAGAATTTTGCACCCGAAAAAAAAATACGAACACGAGTGCTCTCGATTGTAAGATCGACTGATTATCCACTAAACTCTAAACAAAAATCAACATGGTAAATATCCCGAAATATTTAATAGTGAATATGTAAATTACCATGTCAATCTAATATCATAGGTACATACATTAAAGTACTGACGCAAATTCCATTTATATTATCTTTATTCTAGAACCCATAACATAAGCTAGTTAAACTCTGCTTATCATGGGTCTAGGTGGCATTGTGTAGATTGTCCTAGAATATTTATTTATTTTATTTATAGTGTGATAAAAATAATTTGAAACTATATATTGAAATAAGTGACGTCCGGTACGAACCTTGGCAATGACTTACCGACCCAAATAAAAAAAACCCAAACTGGAGTATCGCGCTGTTATCGCCTGAACACCAATCACGAGACAATGCAGGCGGACACCGGCGAGTGAATCGTCGGTGAAATGGTTCCACATGACTCCGTCATCAACCTAAATTAAGGTTGATGGTTAGAGATACACATTTTTTATCTGATAATTTTGTGCATACATATACCTTTCGTTTATTAATTACTAAGTCGCTTTCTTATTATGTAAATAACATCCTTCACATATGTTTTATATGCTTACCCTTACACACCTAAGTGAATCTAGCCTCATGATTTTCATCGAGACGAAAAGCATGAGAATAATCATAATAAAAGGAAGATAAAACAGAGAATAATTAAAAGAAAAGAAAAATAAAATGTAAATCTTAAGAAACTAAATATAATAACTACATCAAATCTTACCTGTGCAAATCCATGACGCTCTTACTAGTAAGACACATTCTCTTGGTAATAGATACATTATCTGTATAAAATACCAGTACGTAGTCTGGAGCCCGTATCATTTATTTACGCCGCGTGTATACGACAAAATCTTTTGTGAAAGTAACTGAAAATATCACGAATATATCTCGGCCAGATTCGAGTAATAAAGAGGTGCGTCTCGCCACTTTTATATCACCAAGTGATCTCTCGTGTCTATGACCGTACAAATGTTAAATAATTCAACACGCACTTGCGTTCGCTGTTATGATGCAAAACATTACCGCTAAGTTGACGAAATGTTGAAGTAAATGTCGTCCTCGTCTGCACTAAATGTCGAAGAGACTCTCTGATAGTGAACAATAGCCGCTGAGTATGATTTTACATTGACATGATCATTTACATATTCACTGTTAAATATTTTGGGATATTTATCATGTTTGTTGATTTTATGGAGCAATCAACAAACATCAGACAAGGTGAAGTCAAATCGACGTGCCATAAATGTAAAAATCATGGTAAATATCCCGAAATATTTAACACTGAATAAATAATAACCTCTACCTCTTCGGCTGTATTTCACACACTTTGTATTAAATACTTTGATGAATTATTTAATAAATCATTTCCTTCTGCAGATGATCACACACACACAGCTCTCTCACCCCTTCGGGCTTAGAATAGCAAGAATGTTAAAAATATAGGTACCTACAGAGTTAATCGACAGTTGAAAGAGAAGCTCGAAATGCTCGCTTTGAAAGGAAGTTTCCGAAGAGGGTTTAAAGATATATGATGAATTTCGACCAAGGTTTAAATGGAGGTACTAAAAAGAGGCAGAGGGGTCAGCGCTTAATCCCAGGATATGAGATCACGGGGCCCGGGGAAGCGGGCCCGGCGGACGTCTCTACACATAATGAACATATTGGTACTGTCGTTTAATTCGTCGTATGAATGGCGTTAATGGGGGGCTCACATGACGTCACTAATTGCTAATGTCGTCGCCTTTTTGGGGCTCCTTGTAATGGAAGCCATTAGACCGTTCTTTGATACAGTGAATCACACACTCACGATCTGTACTCAGACGAGTGACGGTATGTTTTTTACCACCGCACCTGTGGCAGCCAAGCACATGGCCTTCCGGGTGCAAAGTGGTTACCATGGCCTAGTTAGCAACACCAGGGGCTCTACACTCGTGCTACCTACACTATAGAAACCTTCTAATTAATTACACTATACCTACCTAATATGAAATAGGGACTTATTTATCACAGCCTGATAAGAATGGTTGGAAAACAGGTAGACTAGTAACCAATTTCAAAGCATTTGAATATACCTCGCCTTAGCAGATTTAAAAGTACTTGACCATTATTACTGCAAAATAACAATGGCAGATCATTACCTGATGAGATGCACTGTGCCAGAGTATTATTATGGTGCAGAACAGTGCAACTTTGAAAGCATTCGAGCACGACGGCCATTAAAATATTATGTGTATGTCTAAATTTTTCACGGTAGCTCAACTTTTCTTCAATTATTGTATTTAATTCAATTTCTATGTAGTGTAGATACATCATCGTATGTGCAAAGCTGTACGGAGCGGAGCGGTGCGCTAACGGCAGTGGTGATTCACCGCGATATGTAAATGAGACCGATAATTAGTTCCGTGAGAGCGCACGACGCGCCGCACGGTGTAGCAGGGCCCGGCGCGGCGCGGACCGGCCGCGTGCGTGAATAAATAACCGGCCGCAGAGCTGGGGCAGCACTGCTGCTCACTGTTTGTTTTGAGAAGTGCACTACGCTCCCTGTGGCCATGCTGGATTGTAACCGAATTATGTATCCCTAATAACTCTACGCACAATAACCGAGAATGTCCCTGTGATATACGCTATATTACCTACTGAAATATACCATTCTCTAGTTCCATTATAGCACAACCGTTTTTATTTCTCCTAGAAAGGGTTTATATTGGGGGAGGGAGGATTTGGCCCACCGCTCACCCGCGGTTCAACACTCCAACAATATATATTGGAATGTCAAACCACCCACTTCAAAGTAAGAAAAACAAAAATCTTACCAGAGAGTGATGTTTTACCATTGCAGTATTCCGCTAATGCGAAGGACTTAAACTTCGACACGTGTTTCGCCTCTACACGAGGCATCTTCAGGAGCGCAGGAGCGAATGAGCTGAGCTGCGAATGTCTGGCGCTTTTATGTTATTTCGTCGCTACCCCCACCGTTCGATGAAACATCAGATGTTGTGTGTTGCCGGTATGAAAATAATTTTAGTAATGGGGACGAATGAAACTGCGTCTGTTCATTCAGCAGTATATCGGTATTATTTTTTATTATTTCTAAATTTTCTAACACTGTTAATTTAATACTTTTATCGCAACAATGTAGTATTTCGAACGTGTGGCCATCATTTAAACTATGTCCCGTCTCTAATAGATGTTTTGCGAAGTGCGACTTGTCTGGGTGGCCATTTCTAAATGCTGCCAGGTGTTCTTTATACCTAGTCTCGAAAGAACGACCAGTTTGACCAATATAAATACCTTTGCAGCTGTCACAAGTCAATCTGTACACTCCGGACTTTTTGTTCCTATGTATTTGATCCTTCGAGTTACATAGTTGTCTGAGAGTAGTTTGGGCTCTGAAAGCTGAGTAAATTTTATTTTTATTTAAAATCATAGCCACTCGTTCAGAAACACTACCAAAATAGGGTAGACTGCAATTGAATTTTTTTGTTTCTATGCTATGTGGGTATAAAAGCTTTTTTACAATGGTGGTTTGTTTCCTCCTTATTACAGAGTCAACCATGGCCGTACTATAACCATTTGACTGTGCAATGTGGTAAATAATATGTAGTTCTTTGGTGTATGCGTCTGTATCTAGAGGAACGTTTACCAATCGATGTACCAGACTGTGAAACATGCCATCCTTGGCAGCACAAACTCGCCGCGTTTCGTGTCGAAGTTTAAGTCCTTCGCATTAGCGGAATACTGCAATGGTAAAACATCACTCTCTGGTAAGATTTTTGTTTTTCTTACTTTGAAGTGGGTGGTTTGACATTCCAATATATATTGTTGGAGTGTTGAACCGCGGGTGAGCGGTGGGCCAAATCCTCCCTCCCCCAATATAAACCCTTTGTAATGGATTTCCGCCAGGTAACGCCTGCATCTATATCGTATTTCTCCTAGAAGTTACTTAAATAAAACTCTCACCGTTAACCTCTTCGTGATTCAAGGGTAACTCCCGAGTACGTCCAAAGCTTACATTTTAGAGCCTTAGGACTCTTGAACCTCTTTCCATGATTTGATTGGCTAGGCTAACACGGCCTCCATTTACAAGTTTTGTTGACGGGCGTACTAGCCTCTAGCGTAGGCTTTCTTCTTAGATTTGAGTGGCCAGACAGCACGTTATTCTCGTAATATAATTCCAAATAAACCAAAATAAGGAAAGGCGTAGTACGACAGTGAGCGGGGTACTGAACATTGTTTATATCACATGAGCAAGCAGTATGTTGTGCGCTAATTAAACTGACAGATGTACTCCAGTACCCACTTCCATAAGTATTATTGGTAGATCTTGTACGGGAATGTTGTACCATTTTCACGTGAGTTTACAAGTTTCAATAGTTCACTGAAATCGTGAATTTCCTTGCAACCAAGTTGCAGACCCTTTAGTAGAGCTCTTCAATGACCATAGTCAAAAGGTGCTCTCTGAGGCGTGACGTATCCACGGAGAAATTAAACGAAGTACAACACTTCTGCCATCTTGTTTCTGAATTAGACTCCACGAACCGCACGACGCAACAGTTTAATAGCTCACAACTTTAAAGAACCGATCGATCTCCTCCTTATTCTGACACTGGTAAGGCTTATTATTTCGACGAGCAGTCGATGAAATAGTTTGTCGGGATTATCTTGAATGGGACGTCATCTCAGAAGTTAGGTTTAATTAAAGTTGCCACTGAGAGCCGGTCGCCACTTTAAGTCTCCGATTTCTAGTTTAGAATTGCAGTTCGGTAACTATTTGCATTTTGTACAATTCTCATTAATCGTCGGGTCGCTTGTTTACTTACCAAATATTGGTCACGTCCGACCTCCGGCCGACAGCTGGCTCGCGGTCCAACCGACGACGTCGTCGACCACAGGCCTGACAACATCCACTTTAATACTTCGGAACTAAGAGTACTTTTATATGTCGTTATAGCTCGTCAAGTACGCAGTTATCAATAAAATCGTCAATAACAAGCTCTGTTACGAAAGTCATTAAAAAGTTTGGAACGATGTGAAAGTTATTATTAGCTGTGTCAAAGTTAACATTATGGCGGTGCTTACCTACAATCATTTATTACCAGCACGGAGGACCTGCGCTACTTACGGAACAAGCAGTACTTGAACTACTGAGGGCCAACGCGCACGAACTGCTTGACAGCGTCTGGTTTATAGTCTGGTCGTCTGGTCTGTAGTGTATATAATATGCTTGTGGATATTTCTATATGTTAAAAGTTTAATACGATTATCTTGAAGGTGAGTTTTCATTCAATAAACCTCAGAACAGAGAAATAACAGAGAATAATAAAGTAACGAATTTTTGTACATACTTAAATGTAAAATGGTAATGTTAATATGTACTTCAATTATACTTTACTAGCTGACCCGCGCAACTTCGTTTGCGTCACCCCGTTTTTGCAACATTTTTCATTCTGTTGGTTGGTCGTAGCATGATGTTATATACATATAAACCTTCCTCTTTAACCATTCTATCTATTAAAACAAACCGCATCAAAACCCGGTGCGTAATTTTAAAGATTTAAGCATACAAAGGGACAAGAAAAATAGGGACAGAGAACGCGACTTCATTTTATACTATGTAGTGATTGTGTATACCTACCTACTATTAATATGAGTTAGTTTGTTAGTGCAGTTTTATTGAATAACACTGTGCGAAGTGGTTACTATGAGTTAGTCCTTAAAACTTACGTCGCAGTTTTCAATTATGGTCGGAAGGGAATGAATGAGGGGCTGTTGTTCAAATAAAAAGTGTAATAAATCACCATGTGCAGGCTTGGAGAGACACGCGGTGCGAGCGCGCGCCGCCGAGACCGAGGCACCGCGCTCAGATGAGGTGTGAACCCTATGTGTAAATAAAGTCCCGCCACTTTTACAAGTTCAACTGGAGCGTAAGGCAATATCTTAATAATTGATTATGAGATCATTTTCTTGTTCGTATCATTCAAAAAACGGTACATGATGTTGACACAGAGGGGAATTATTTGATCACAGCGCATTATTGACAAACCAAAACACACCATCAAATATCACAAATAACAGATTTTTTTATAATGAAAATGAGGCTGTTGTTCAAGAGCTCATGTCAAGTCTGTTAGTGATTTTCTTGGCGGATGACAACAGCTGAACCTTAACACCGCTTTGTTCAGAGTGTTGTTTCTTTCTTACAAGTGGCGCTCCGCTTACTTTATTTATTAGGCGTCATAACATGTTATATTTTCTTTACACACCACATTCAGCGATGAACCTGCCACCTAGGCTCACGACATACCATCCTAGTACTAAACCATTTTTTCCTCTTTCCTTCCCACACAAAGATAAGCGAATCTCAAAGACGTAGGTGTGTGAGTCAATATTCGACTCCTTACATTTACTAAGAAAGTAATTAGAAAGCTATCATGAAGTATTTTTTTTTATACTACGTAGGTGGCAGACAAGCACACGGCCCACCTGATGGAAAGCGGCCACCGTGGCCTATGAACGTGTGCAACACTAAGTGTGTAACACACGCGCTGCCCACCCTGAAGGGAAAGGGGGAGAGCTGGGAAGGGGTGGGGAGGCTAGGAAGGGGAGGGGTATAGTGAGCTCTGGCTACCCTACTTACCGGCGGGAACATAACACGATGGTTATTATGACCGCGGTCTTCTGTAGGGCGGAGGTACTTCCCCAGTTGGACAGCTCATTTCGTACGGGAGATACCATCGTGTCCCACCTCCGTAAAACTGTAGTACTCCGTAAAAAGTATTCTGCGAGATAAGTACCTACTTCGACACGAGATATGTATTAAACAACAAGGATAAACACAGAACAGTTGACAGGAAGGCACATGTCCACGTAACGTTCGCACATAGGTAGATTTCCTGCGGGTATACAGGGGCGCACATTTACAAATTAAAACTTGCCGGTACAGTCGCACGCCGCGGGCGAGCCACTCCATCCACTGACCACTAAATGTACAGAACACTCTTGAGTACTAAACCACATCTACGATTAACAGGAAAATAATGAAAATGCAGCAGCGGTGATACTTCATCATCGTCATCATCATACTAACGTTAGTTCTGGCCGCTTCTGAAATTTACACCTCTGAATCCGGAGCCTTGCGCGTTCCCATGATGGTATGGCGCCCACTGGTTTTATTTTATTTTATTTATGGCACGTCAATTTGACTTCACCTCGCCTGATGTTAACCCTGTGTAGGTTGACCGCGCTCCTAGAGCGGGCTGTCAAAATATGACTCTACAAGCTCTAGGAGCGCGGTCTATGACCGGTGCGTTCCATCGCTGCGTGTTTCGAATGTAATAAAACGTAAACAATATCTTTCCTGCTCTAACTTATATAAAATGAGTAAAACAAAGTATAAGGTCGACTTAAAGTGTCATTCTAACTCTCTGAAACACGCCATCGACGAAATATTTGACATGTAAAAGTCGTTGTATTGGCGCACTCAATTCGGGTCGTCTAAATGAGGTGTTTTTGTAATGCTTGTAAGATGAAAATTATGTATGGCGGAGTATGTACTTTGCAATTGATTATTGCGCATTAATGTATACTTTATTGAAAAAAATAAATACTTTTTAAAATATTGATTCACATTTTGTATTTGAACGTCTTTTGTAAAAAAATCTGTAAAAAAATTCGAACTCTAATTTCATACAGAAATTAATAATACATCACACGTCTAAATTGGCCTATATATTTTTTTTTATTATTAGCTTGTTTCATAACGATTCCAACACCATTAGCATTATATATAGCTACCATACAAATGTTTAGAGATATCGCCACTTAAATCACGCGCGCCCTTATCGCGCGAGACCTCCCGTGAAGTGCCCACACTGACGACTTTGTGAAATAAAAATGGCGGACCAACATACATCAGGTTAAGCTGAGCACTTAGGTGGTAGGCAGCCCCGGATGTGAGAGTTCAACGTTGTGATACTTGTTGTTTATTTTCGCCACATTCAAAAGTACTTCATTGCAGTGCAGTATCAATACTTAACATAGTCAACAATTACAACTTACAACTACAATTGATGCTTGTTTACACTTTCATTTTCATAATATTCAATTATGATGTATAACAGCAACTGATGCAATTATCTGCTAATATTATATTCATCATTCCCTGAACCTTTTTCCCAACTCAGTTGGGGTCGGCTTTCCAGTCTAACTGTGATGCGGTTGAACTTCGATATTTTCCGTGAAGCGACTGCCATCTGACCTCCACAACCAAGGTCATTAGAACCAATGGCGATATCGAAGTTCCAAGTTGCTAAGCTAACATTATATTATCATCTCATAAATTATGTTAATTTTGATTTTCTTATCGGTTCACATGAAACTTTGATAGCCTAGTTTATTATCTATTGAGAACATGCACATCGTATTACTTGTTATTATGTTGTCGAATGTAGCTTTAGCCGTGTACAAGAGCTGATACACAGGAGTGAAGTAGCAACAAGAATGTTAGGAAAGTCTTGGAGTGTTCACAACGAGGATGTATGCAGTACAGTGTAGGTACGAGCACGGGACGTAGTTGAAGGCTCTAATGTTTCCTGCTGCATACGGAATGCCTTCCTAAATGTATTGTGTACAGCTCACATAAGGAAGTGGTATTTATATGTACGTAGTCACAGCTCGCTACTGTGGAGCGATGTGGTCCCGATATATAGCATTATATTTTTCTTAAATAACCTGTAATCAAATACCCTATAGGTAAAGGTAAGTTCAAATAAACCGCGGTAGCCTAGTGGTGTGGGTAATGGACTGCTGAGACGAGGTCTCGGGTTCGATCCCAGGTTTTACCATGGCACCTACCAATAACTTTTCGATGCTTATCGAAGTTATGTGTGTTTATAAGTGCCCGGTTGATGGTAATAGGCTCGCCATGTATTTATTACATTGGAACCTAAACGTAAACTGGCGAAATGTGGGTGCTAGCAGCTCTGCCTACCCCTTTGGGGATATATTATTTCAAGTGCGAGTCGGACTATTTGCTGAATGCATTCTTTCTTTAACAACTCATCCCAAATGAGTTAAAATTTTGAATATATTATCTCAATTGCCTGATATTCGTTTGTACTATAAGTTTCACGAAGTCACTAAGCTGCTGCTAAGTTGAAGTCCTCAGTGTCGCCCCCGACACGACGCCGCGCCGGCGCGACGTGCCGCCCTGAGCCTTGTCCCGCAGTGAGGATTACAGCTAGCGTGTCACTTCGTGCTTCGTGACGTGCTACTGGAGCACTGGTATTTACAAAAACACAAAATGTCAATTGGTATGTACTTAGATTCGTAGTAAGGTTAACGTTTAATTCATTAGATATGTATATACCGGTGAAACGAGAAAATAAAATAGCTGGCTTGAATTATTCGGACGTTCTATTAAAAAGTAATTTATGTTGCTAGATTTCCTAAAATGTCTAAAAGCATTCTCTTCAAACTACAAATATTTTATGAAAGATTATGTTTACACGAACAGTTTCCCTTCACCTCGACCACAGACTGGTCTGTATCCCACAGCCGGCGCCCGCCGCCTGTTACTGGAGCGAACTATCAATGCTTAATGTGCAAGTTTGCTCTGTAGTGGCAGTGGCAGCCTACGGACCGCTACTGTACCGCTACACGCTACGTGCCCGCCGCACTACGGCTGTATACAAATCTACATTTTTAGTAACATTAAGGATCACTCGGCATCTCTCTCTCAAGTAAGGATGCTTATAAAAGTGTAATCTAAGTACATCAAAGTGGTATCTCTTAAAAAGAAGAACAAGAATAAGTTCTTTAAGTTGAAGAAACAACAATTGAATGTTTGAATGTTGCCGGACAATCTATACATCGCCGTGTAGATCTAGAACTTTACTAGCTTTATGTTATGGGTTACATATTTGGATATATTTTACATTGGACAAGCCTGTAACGTTATTAGCTCGTTAGCTGAGTTATGAAGGTGAGACCACCGATGCACAGCCGCCCTGCCTGCAGACGAGACATGACATAGTTACAACATAATCATAAAAAGCAAAAAAAAATATTAAAAATTAGTTATTCTATATGATTTGATAATGAATCCATCGAACAAACATCAAATTTAATTAAATTCACCAATAATATGTTCTATGGTGGAGGCATTAATATTCTATCTTGAACAGGCAAACTGTACAATCTATATGATCACGATCGCGTTAATTACCGTTTACATATTATCATAATCATGGAACGCGAAAGTTTAAAAGCTGTAGTACGTTCTGAGTTTAGTGAAAGTTTCCATCCTATCTTTGGTGCTATTGCTGCCTTTCAACGATTTTATATGGCGTATGGTTACGGCCTGACCCGCTACTACCTAGAGAGTTTCGTGTGTAAATAATGGTGTAATTAACTCATGTTCCTTTAAAATTAGAAGTGCATTAGGAATTTATTTTCGACATACCTACTCATTTTGTTACAAAGTGTCCGATTGGCGGCAATAGGCTCGCCCCCTATTACGTACATCCGATAATATAATCATAGACCTACGCCTTCGGGGATTACGGACGTGAGCATATATGTATGTATGTATATATTTAAACAATTTGAACATTCCAACTGTCGGAATTCATTATGATGTGAACGCAACGCGTACACCAGACTAAACGCTTGTGCTAAATGTTAATTAGCGCGTAATGCAGGTACAACTAGTATATCAACCGTGATCGCGTCGGGCTAAGCACTCATTTGTGATATGTGTGTACGTAGAGACTTATGTCCTAACATTCGTATATTGTGGTGAGTATCAGTGGGTCCTCTTGTCCATTAAGCACAATGGAAACTTTTGTTCCAACTAATGAATTGTGATTGGAGTACTCATTAACGCAAGGGGCACATAATTATATAATTCTTTATGCATTAGGTACTCACACTTTTTGTGAATGACGAACGTTTCATCATGTACTTAAGTTCTCGACTCGCCTCTACTCACTCAGTATCTCAGGCTGGCAGTGAAATATAAGAGATACTTGATCTATAAAACATAAAGGGTAATTACGACAGGTGCGGCCGAGCGGCGACGCTAGCTGGCTCCGGCGTCGTTACGTGCGTGAACACGTGAGCGACACTTAAACTCGTATTATCAGATATAACGGCGCGCTAATGTGGCCGCCCTCGCGCAGATCTACATATAATTGCGCACACCACACAACATTACTCACGCGACACACTGAACACTTTTAGCTGCTGCCATAGAGCTCGGGAGGCTCACATCAGGTGGTTGGTCGTCACGTACATGAGGCAGTTCCTGTTTATTTGCAGTCCTGTTGCCCATACACCTTTCCTTTAAGTGAGGCATGAAAAAGCATCTGATGGGGCCGTCAAGCTGAGCGCCACCATTACAACACTGTACCTACGTGTTTGTAATGGTGACCGTCTTTCTGAGACATTGCCTTCAGCTTACCATCAGTCAAGGTGAAGTGAAATTGACGTAGTATAAATTAAAAAAATATTTTCATTATTTTCTAATATTTATAACAGCCTGTCTCGATTGTGATTCTAAGGTCTTCCACGCTGACCTCGCGACCGAGCACTAAGTTATTTAAAATCAGCAGGAATTTGCTGTGTCCTAATCCACAAGTCAGCAACAAAATGTCGGCAGTCTGTGCGCTCTCCCCCACTACTCACCGCGTAGGTCGCTACATGTCACATAATAATGTCGAGTAGGCGCGGGCGTTACGCCGAAGAAATTACGTCGCGCAGCGTGCGGTCTGCAACTGTCGTGTTCTGGTGGAGTTTATGTGTTGTTGGCCACACTGATATTACACAAACATGTAGTCCATACCACTTCAGTATAATCTACATCGATATTTGGAACCCTTTCGACTGCGGAGTTTCGTAACTACAATACGAAACACAGAAGTTTAGACAGGTCTAATTATGTGTTCGAGTTTCTTTCAGTGTTTAGAAGCTTTCTCATAGCTAGTTTGTACTAATGTTAATAAGTTACTGCCCATTCATGAACCCTATTAGAAGTATCACAGTAGGTACAGCACTAACGTGAGCTCAATATTCCTGAGAAGCTAAGCTAAAAGCTAACGTGAAAACTATAAGCTTAAGTGCAACAGCACACTTAGCCGCATGCTGCGTGGGCGCTCGTCGACGCTCGCTCATTTGTCGCCGAGTGTGGCGCGTGACAAATGGCGCGCGCCAATTACCGGCGCTTTATCGACGCGGCCATTATCGGCGCACCGCGGCACCGCTCACGCTTCGCTTGGTTCAACTTCATGGAGCGATTCTATCTGCTCGTTGAGCTGCAATAGTTGATCATATTATTATCCTATTAGAAGTTATTAAACAATTGAAACAAATGAGCTGCATGTGTGACTACTATGTATATGACCATTCTCTGAACCTTTTCCCAACTCAGTTGGGGTTGGCTTTCCAGTCTAACTGTGATTCGGCTGAACTTCGATATTTTACGTGAAGCGACTGCCTGACCTCCACAACCAATGGTCCAATGACCAATGGCGATATCGAAGTTCCAAGTTAGACTGGTTGGACTTTTGAGGGCTCCAACTACCCGTAACGACTGCCATAGATGTTTGTATGGCAACCGGGACCGACGGCTTAATGTGTTCTCCGAGGCACGACCAGACCACTGCAAACAGCCATATTCATGCATACAACTTTTTGCACTGAGCGGGGATTGAACCCGCGCCCCGTGCGTTGCAGTCGCGTGCACTACCGCCACGCCACGGAGGCGGTCACTACTATGTATATATGATATACTAAATGAATAGAATCGTTTACAATTTGAAAGCGAATTTCACCAATGATAGGGACCGAGATCACATGAAACTAAACTGCGAAAAATAATCTAAAAAAATCTGTAGAAGTAATTATAATCCCACATGGATAAATATTAAAAAAATTACATGTCGAGATATAATTTTATCAAGGTTTTATAATCGTGTTCACCGTCAAATAGTCAATAGGGTCAAATGCTTAGCACTCAAATACACACCAAGTACAAATATTAATAAAACATTTTCGAAACACCTGGGAAGGCGGAGTAGAAAATGGAGTACTACTCGTAAATTAGTGGAATCCGATGCGATGGGAACAATCAGTATAATTTGCATTATAAAGGCGCGCGGCCCCGCCCGCCGCACTCGCGGGGCCAGGCGCGGGAATATTTCTTACCAATTTTATCTTCGGAGAGTTTTTTAAATCTTACCTTCATCCACGCAATGAGTTCGCAAATTACGTGGATATTCTATGAATACGAATCAGTTTCAAGTAGGAGTTCACTTTAGGGAAGTGATGAAGATCATACGAACTCCGTAACCACCACACAATATTCTCTGCTAATATTGTACATACATTATTATTGTGAAGTGGTCGTGTCCGTCTATTGAATACATTTCAAAGAAATACCTACAGACATAATATCCTCACGCCCATAATCCCCAAAGGGGTAGGTAGAGATGTATTAAACATCGCCAACTATGATTTTCGGGCCCACGTAATAGGAGGCGAGCCTATTTCCGCCAATCGGGCACTTTGTAAAAAGAATAGGTATGCCGAAACTAATCTAACATCCGAAAATTTTTGACTCGATTCCTTGCTATGCGGTGTAAATCGTGAATACTGCCAATTAACGTCTTGTAGAGTAATGTTATTAAAGATATTGAACTAGAATCTTTTTTCAATACTTGTCTGTTTGTCTATTTGACCGCAATGGACGCAACCGTACTGAACGGATTTTTGTTAGGAAGGGCTTGGTCCAGATTTAAAATCTTACGTTTGTTTCAGGTATGGTTTCTGTCATGATTGGATCGTGTAGGCAGTGCTGCATCTGAATCACAGGATTTATACGAACATTTTTCGTGCGAAGTTTTAATATAGTTTCACAATATCACTTGCGCAAATTAAAATAATTTGTACATGTATTTCTCTGACATCATTATAACACCTTAGATGTATAATTAATACCTATGTTACATGTTCAACAATAAAATTATTTGATTTGATTTGATTTGCTCATGTTAGCTCGGTGATTCTAATTCTTGTTGGGAAGATACTCGACCTTAAGGAAGCTTACGCGTGAGTATGAGTTTAACCCGCACAGCCATTGGCGATTTTAATCCTGGGGTGCTAGCCAAAATGAATTCGTTCGGAATCAGATCACATGACATTCGACAACTAATGTCAGTCCCATACATTTTCAGACCGATGACGAATGTAGATTCGGAACGAATGCATTTTGGTTAGCACCCCTGATGTGGTAAGTGTCACATGTATAGTAACAAGGACTGACTGGACAGGGTCAGGTGCCAGATAATCTGCTCAATTATCTATTGATAAAGTCGGTGTCCGCTGTTCGTCCGGGTAGAGCAAAGTGTAATTAGGATTTCTATTAGGAAATTATTAGTGTGTAGCAGTAGGTCTACCGGGAGAGTTTAGTAACGTGGCGAACTACGCAGTGTGTTAATTATAGCTCAGCCTGCGACTTATATAAGGATAATTATAGTCATTAACTTATCTGATAATGCTCTGTTTTTGTAATCGTGTGTCGCGGGACGTGTCGCATCTAGTCACGTTTACAGATAATCCCCACATTTCTTCGACTGATAAACATTCATTAACATTCCAATTACAGGTATTGACATCATCATCGCCGTCTCTAGATGGTACATTGATTAGATTGTCCATAAATATTCCCTCACTTCGCCAACTCGTGTTTCTGGCGCGTCGTCGTCAACAGTTGTTTGACAATCAATGTCAACATAGGTATTCTTGGGGACATATATACATAGGGGTCCCTTCCACCATCTTGGGGACTCAAATCAACCTCAACTGCCCGTGGTGCCCTCTACCGACCAACGAACGAGGCTCTAACTATCCACCAACATGGCGGGGACACGATCCGAAAACCCCCAAGAAGTTGGTGTGCAACAAACGGCCCCAAGTGCCCGGGGGCTGTACTCGCCACACTGCCGGGCGCGCCTGACGGGCGTCAGTCGAGCGCTAGGTCCAGGGGTACTAAGAATCGCCGGGCGAGATCCCTTCGTAATATGATCAAAGCACGAACGACATAGTCAAAGTCGGGGTACCCATTAGATGCAGACTACCTCCAATCGGATTGGAGGTCGATGGGAGAGGCCTGTTGAGCAGTGGAAGTTCTATGGCTGAAATGATGATGATAGGTATTCTTAATTTTTTGCGCGTTTGTTATGTTACAAATGAATTTCACCAAGTAAATATGTGGCGACGGCGACAGTGAGAACCCGGTTTAGTTGAACTCTTTTAATGTTGAATTTCAGCTCTACCAACGACTTACTTTGTAGATGAGTAGCTTGTAGAGCATAGATAAGACACATATACATTTATATAATATATTTGTAAACATGAAATTATATAATTCAAAAGTAAAAGAAATTAATACCTATATTAACTTTTCACTGTCTGGGGCGTGGCGGTAGTGAACGCGACCGCTACACAGGAGAAGTATGTTTGATTCCCCCTCCGTTATTTGTATGCATGAGTATGTCTAGGTCTACTAGGATAGGACTACCAGTTGCCATACGAATAGTAGTCGTTACGAGTAGTTGGGGTCCTCAAAATTCCGATTAGACTGTAGTTCGCCACAGAACTTAGATATCGCTAATTGGTTGTGGAGGGCCAAGTGCAGTCGCTTTGCGGAAAATATTGAACTTTAGCCACACCACAGGGACAGTTGGACAAAAGTTCAAGGAATGGTGATGTTGTTAGTGTGTTAACTTTTCTTATTTCGGACCAGTTAGAGGGGGAATACTCGGATCAACGGTACTACTTGAACACTATCTGGATTATCGAAATTACTATATACAAATGTCCTAGGGCGACCCTAAAGCCATTATCAAGTTCTTACGAACCAACGCAAATGGCCTAATACAAATTAGTAAATGATTAAGTTGAAAAATATTGAACAATATTAACAGTTTCCTACGTAGTGGGCGAGACTGAACCACACACGCCCTAATTCCAGCAAGAACATAATCCAATCCCGGTACTTAATGAAATGTCCGCGGCGGCGCCCCGGGGGACCCTCATCCCTACTTTGTAAACTTACTTTAACTATGTTACAGGATAAAGTAGGGGGTGATAGGACGTGGAAGCGCCACGTTTGTACTAATTGGTTGGTAATTGTTAGCCCGCGCTGCGGCGGCGGCTGCACTGAGCCTCTAATCATGTCAACGCTGAAGTCATACGCGAGCGCAGGCGGTTGGAGCAACCGCGACGACACATCGCACGTACTTGTAACCTTGATTATTACTTATTGCATACATAGTTTAAATCTATTCCTTAGTTAGATATGTATTATTTCTGTTTTAATTACTTAGTACCTACCTAGCACGATACTACGGTCGACTGACGAAGTCTGTGATGTCCAATTTAAAAAACCAATAAGAAATATACCATGCAGACATATTTACTAGTTATCTATTGATTGTGTTTAGCAAGCACAAACATAACAATGTGGCTGTCCACCCACACACAATCAAAACGGCCATCTGCGTATCCCTCAGTTGTTATCTCTAGCCAGATAATAGATTGATTAGATTATATTATCTTTAAAATATCCCCCGTATTTCGGTGATTCGTGTGCCGATCGAGTGATTCGTGTTAACGCGACTCGCGTTAAACGCAAGTCAATAGCAGAAACCAGACAGCACTAACCGCAGTGCGTAGAGTTTCAGCCGCGACATACCATGACACGTACTTATACTAAACAGTGCTCAAGACAAAGCGCGGTGCAATAAAAGGCAGAAGCGGCGCGGTGTCGGCTCGACGTCGGCGCGGTGTCGGCGCGGCCACGGTGCGGCGCCGCGACGGTGCCCGAGCGAATATAAATCACGCCACTTTATCGTCTTATATTTTTATGATATTTCGCCACAAACAAAGCCACTTCGCATTTGTCTTCCACGCGTATCTTTGCTCTGTTATTTTTCGCGAACAATGGCTGCGTGAAATCAAATAATAATTTAAAATTTGAGCGAGACGGCGTCGGGCAAGGGGGCGGCGCGCAGAGCGGTGGTGCTTCTAAATAAATTGTTTAAGATACAACATGAAGTCGTTCGCCTTGAGTTATGGCGGCCGGTGGCATTGTGTGCCTTAAGTGTGCACCGGGCGCCACACAATGTAATAACTTTCAAAACATTACACTAAATATTAATGAGGTTTATATAAAAATACTAGCTGACCCGCGCAACTTCGTCTGCGTTTTATAGCGTCAACAACACGTGGTAATTATGCTGTTAAAATGTAGCTAATATGACACGTTCGTAGATTTACCATGCAGCGCCATCTATTGATTACTTACTCAACCCAGTCGAAAGGTATCGACATCTGTTAGAATCATTTGGAGTTAACAGATAATTGTGACTGTCAAATAATAACAGACAAATAATTAGCAATAAATTAAAATTGCGACTATAATTTGAGATTTAAACTATCCTATCTCTCAAGTTGGATCGAACTGCACAATCATGGTGTGCGAATTTTATTATAATCGGTTAAGTGGTTTAGGAGTCCTTTGAGGATAAACATTGTGACACGAGATTTATATATATTAAGAAGATATGCTCACTCTTCACATACGATAGTTCCAAGATGTAACGTGGACAGTTTTGTTCAGTTCTGCTCGGACGCGAGGTGGGCTAGCCATACCATTTGCATAGATATGTCTATAGTAGAGAAATGTATGCAGAAAATTTTAATTCTATCTCACAACGCCGTTTTATCCATTAGTGATACATGAGCGAAAAAATGCTATGGTAAGAAGAGTGGATATGTGACTAGATATGAGAGCTGTAGCCAGACCCAGACGAGACCACTTTCGACCTCTCTCTGTAATCGACTGAGGGGCTGCGTCTTCTGCGTCAGGGTATTTAACCCGGGCGGAAGAAAAAGTTGCGGTTAAGGAAACATGGCGCTCATATTTACATAAAGTGGTACAGCCATCGGACTTCCCTCCGAGTCAAGGACTAGTGCCACCGATAACGCCTGATGAAGTGCGGACTGCTCTAAGTCGCATGAAGAATCGGAAAGCTGTCGGGCGCGATGGAGTTCCCATCGAGGCCTGCAAAGCGATGGTGTGTGCATTCTCACAAACCTATATAACTGCATAGTCCAAACCGGTAAGATCACGAACCATTAGAGACTGAGTACTCCGGTCTTCGAGGAAAGAAAAGGATCGGTTCAAGAGTACGGGAGCCACCGCGGTATAAAGGTAATATCGAGAGGATAATTGACTCCCGGATCCGACATGAGTGTGCGCTCTCGGAGTGACAATATGGGTTTCGCCCTGGTCGCGGTACCATGGACCCGGTTTTTGTCTCAAAATCAGAATAGTCGCGCAGCATATAGCGACTTTTTAACTTAATTCCAAAAAGGAGAAGGATTGGTATTTTGGTCATATTAAATCAAACTAAAGATTTTAAGTGTGACCACGGCCTTTTTAGCAAAGCGCCATCTATCATTTAATTATATAACGAAATCATAAATTTGTAAACTTTTTGTGTTTCTTAAACAATACTATTTATTTACATTCGCTCGGATATAATAAGCTATAAAAATAATTAAATTAAATTATTTCGGCCAAAGGCAATAATTATATGAATAAAAATACAGGTTAAAATCACACTAACAGAATTTGAGAAAGGAAATAAAAAATACAAAATTAATCATGTAAGTACCTATTATTTTTGGCTAACTGTAATCCACCCAGTGGTATGCACGGTGAGCACCTCCATTGTGCGAGACGTGGGGACGTGTGACAGCTATCTATTACGTCACGTACACGTAGTACGTCGCCCAAGCTGAGGGTAGCAGCAGCGGCACAAGGTAGGCAGGTACGCGTATAATGAGAGCGCGGAAATCATCCCATCCCGCCGTAATTAGTGGCACGTCTGCGACGCCCCTGTGCGACTCACGTTTGATTTTACGTGTCTCTTTGTCACCGAGTCGTAGCGTGGTGTTGCACCACGGTGTACGTAGTTTATAGCTTATTACTCGCTCGTAGAGTTCATATCCCAATACTGAGAGGTGTTGTCATTGCGCCTTTATGGTAACTGTGTGAACGGTTCGCGGCTTCTAATCCGCTGGCGGCGTTACCTCCCCAGTCCGTTGTCACAAGTTATTAAATTACTGTTCGACGCTCGAGCGATCTACCACCGGAGTCGTACTCCCTCACCAACGAAAACGAAACGGATAGACGTTCGTCTCGAGCAAAGGAACAGAATGAAATAGCTGCTCGATTTGTGTCTGCTATGTTGATGGGACAGAGGATGATAATGAAATCTTAAGGAGGCATTCCGAGCCTATCATCTGCTGAGATTCATAGTCAGAAAGCTTCCTCTGGTTTCCTCTTTTGACTTCATCGTCCACAGCAGCTTCGGGGACTTTATCGTAGGCCGTTCTTTTCCGCTTGTACCACAATATAGTTTCTGTGGTCTATGGGTAACAACTCAATATCCCATTTCTATTATTCTGTAGTCAGCTGTTACCTACAGTTATTTATTGAGTGCATTGAGATTAGATTTCGCGGAACAAGTTCGGAAACAAATGCTAGCCTCTACGCTGCGCCCTCGTGGAGCGTCGCCGTATGAATGTATGCCCTCACCTTAGAATTCAAGCGTCTTCAAAAAAGGGCGATAAATATATTACGTCTAAATGCATATTTTTTTCTAACAGCATATATATAACCTCAATAATTCAAATTTGCAAGCTTTATACATGTTGTGGTGATGTTATATCTCCTCTTTTCTCCCTCTCCCATTTTCTTTGCACATTTTTCAAGAGGGCGTAGCTGACACAGCCACCTTGTGCATGAGAATGGTTAAGCCAGCGAGTCGCCATGATACGACAATTCTGCGAACTTTCCTCATCAGTAGATCCTAACTAGTCTATACGTTATGAACGTCCTTCCAGTCAACCCATAAGAGTCGATGAACCGAGTAAATTGAGAATGTAACTCACAAAGTGCCAGTTAATATAAATCAAGTGGTCCCGGAACTCCCCCGGATTAATATTAATTTATTGGTCAAATTTTCAATCTTCGGTGTAGGCGCTCATTATGCGTTCGTGAAATAAATTATAGTCGCGCCGTCCGCGCCGGCTGGACGCGGACGTGATGGTATTAACGATATTATCAGTGCCAGCCACGAATATCTGTGGTACCAGCCCTACCACGCCAGCGGTTCACGGGCACCGGTAGGCAGGTATGATTGCGGTACTGTACTGTCAATAGATCAAGAAGACTTGACTACATATTCACGTTTAAACTTTCGCGTTGCATGATATGTAGTTGCCGAGACCCGGATATTAACGCGATCATGTGGTAAACGCAATAATGTTCCTTTTGAATTACTTAATGTTCGGTCAGGTTCTTGTGACTACGGCCAGTGCAACCCGGGACCTACCCGGGTGTCGTTATCTTAACGAAATAGTTAGCCATTACTTTATTTTATCAAATAGGTAATTTATTTTTATTGAAATATTTGGTCGTTTAAGCATGTATTTGCGTATTTTGAAAGTGTTAGCCAATGAATTACTAGTGGAATTATCACTAACTAGCTGTAGCCCGCGGCTCCGCCCGCGTGGATGTCGGTTATCGTGTAGTGCTGTAAATTTTGCGCTCTACACGATTTTCTAATCGCCTCCCATATTTTTGTTATATCATCAATAGTTTCCGCAGCGCATGCAACGACAGAAGGTTCACATTTTTTGCAGCTTGGATTACGTTACTTAAATCTTAATTAGGATCCCTAATCTCTTTTAGCAATAAATATAGCTTATGTCACTCAGGGTAAATATAGCTTTCCAATGATGAAAGAATTTATGAAAACGATGCAGTACCTGTTGATTTTATTTATTACAAACATACACATACACAAAAATACAAAATTTTCCTCTTCATAATAATAGTATAGATGTAGAGGGCTAAAATGCATGGTGTCCGCCAATATTACAGACCGACCGGCACACGAGCCCAGTCTCTGTTCCGGATCAGCGCCGCGCCGCGCACCGGGTGCGTCGCGTCGTCGCCACGAGATAACGCGCATGAATTACCGCCATTACCGCTATTACCGCCATTACTCGCTCGTTAACTAATTAATAAGTTACGGCGTCGATAACAAACGGACCGCTCGCTCCGCAGAGCCGGGGGGTCTCAACAATGCGATATCTTCGTAGTGTCAGTACAACGACATCGACACTGTGCTCGTTAGTACACGGTGTAGGTTCACCTACCTACTTAGTGACAACATGTGATGGAATGGATTGATATTTATATTAGCCGGATTTTGGATATTCAAATATGCTACTACGTTTATACCCCTCCCCATATCCAGTGGTTAGATGGGAACACCATGGTTCCCACATTAGGGGAAGAGGGTCAGATAATATCTTGTATAATTTCACCTCCGGCAATCAAAGAACCCTTAGACGGCGTGTGTTTTAGTCGATTCGAGTCCGACAATTACCTACACCAACTTTGTTGGAGGCACTTCGAGAGCCTAAGCGAAAGACAGTTTCTCACCTGATTAATAAGTAAGAGAAAACGTTCGGATTTCTTCCTTGCGCGTTTGGCAGGAGTTGCCTGGAGATATTGTACAGACCGACCAGGAGACTTTCTAACAAGGCGATAGACACACCGCGCAGTTTTACTTCACGGTGTCTCTATCGTATGTACAGTAAAAAAAAACTATAAATAAACCGACTCATGCGTAGAATAAAGTCCGATCTGCTGGGTTGATGGTTTTCAGTAGAGCTTAGAGAAGTTGTTAACTTGTGTAACTACTGAACAGTAAGACTTGACATTTCGATTTTTTACTATGTATGTTATTATAATGTTCTAGCCTAGTTAAACGCTTTATAGTGTATGTTTTTAGTCCTTTTATTTCGCGAGATAGTGAGTTCCATATCAACATAAGACGTTTTATAGCAGAACGTCTTGAGTCCGTAGTGAACATTAGACGTTGTTTTACGAAGACGTCTGAATTAAGAGACAGTCCATATCAACATGGGTCTTTTTTTGTAGGAATAACCCATTCCACACGAGGTTCCATGTGAATATATAAAGTGTGAAATCATTATTTAAAATCGTTTATTCACTGAAAATACCTCTGAAATTGTTAACAAAACTTTGTAAATCCAAAAATAAAAATCAAGGCTCAGTTAGAACTTAAAATTAGCACAGTCTAAGATTTACAGATCTATTTTTATTATTTATTAAGATGGTGAAGAAGATGATCATAAAAAAGTTTAGCTTAGTAATTAAATCTACAGCAATGATGAATGTAATATTCAGTAAAACGAGGTTCTAAACTAGTTGAGGTATACGTACAGTTTCTAAACTGTGTAATAGTTCATACTTAAAGTATATAGTACTTAATTAAATATGACATATCGTATCACAGGATGATAACTGGCTAACCTAATCGACTACGGCTCGAACTTAAATTAGCAGTCTATTTAAAATTTAATTGATGACCACTCTTATCAAATCAGCCCTACATCGTGTCATAGACACAGATGCACTTAATTAATACCCATTAAATAGTAAATTTAATAGTTGGTACTTATTGCAATAAACATCAATAAAGTCTATACAAAATAAATCAGCTCAAAAATAAAAATAAAAATATTTCTTATTCTGATAGGTCAGGGTTCAGTCCGATTCTTCAGAAACATCAACAGTGATGTGATGTTGCAAAGAGATAACAAATAATGAATGAAATGATACTGTAAGGGAATAACTTCTGAGAGGCACATATCCATTAAATCGTTATATTTACCAGCAAGAATATTAATAGGTTTAGAATAATTATGCAGGTTCTAGTTCAATTTGTACTGAATTCCTTGTGTTACCGCGTATCACTAAAATATTATGCTCAGGTTGAGTTAGGTCAACTTTAAAAGACAATCTGTTGGGACCACTGCCGTCTGCATGAACTTCTCGAATATTATTACTCCAGTTAATCTTCTTACCCTAAATATCCGTCATCCAAACCATATTATTAACGAGACGTTTAAAGTCGAACACGTCACTCTGAGTCATGTTGCGAACTATGTACATAGGATTCTCCTTCATTCTTGGTCCATCTTACTAATAAACGCCATTCATCAGACGTATTGATATTTTTTGGTTTTAGATTGAGACCCTCTCTCGATGATAGAGTGAACACAACCCCCATCATTTTGAGCATGCCCTTTATGTAAAAATCGGTCTGTTATGCCTGTGTTGAATTTTTTTGCAGCGTAAACAATCATACATAATACAAAGCGATTATGATTTGGCCAGCACAATATTGTCTGACCAAAAGCGAAACTCTTTAGCCCCTTGCAAAACATTAGCCTGAATGAAAATCTAAGAGGCAACTGCTAACCTCATTTGCACCACGTTTTGCCGCAGATTCATCCCACATATAACAAACGGCTTTCCTTTTACCATTGTTAAAACTGTATAATTAAAAGTAGATAGCTTTCTAACATAACATAACATAAACTCATGCCTATATCCCCGAAGGGGTAGGCAGACGTGCTAGCACCCACATATTGCGAGCCTATTGCCATTAAATAGCTTTCTCTTATAGTAAAATAAATTACATTGCCCTGCTTTAAAATCTGACCATTCTTTAAGATTCCTTTTTCGTTTTCTAGTCGTTATAGGGGTCACGGTGGGATCATTTGAGTGCGAAGGAGCCGGTAAATCTGAGGTTGAAGATGAGGATATCACAGCGAGACTATCTTAATGATTAGGGCAGAATATCTTATTGCAAATCGGATGAATATTAGTTGGAGATGGCATAGGAGTTGGTATACCGATAGTTCCAAACTGGAGTAGATCTGAGTTGAGAAACTTCTAACTCTTGAAGTTGTATTAATGGTGAATTTACGAAACTAGAAAGCACGTCTAACAAAAATGTGCTATGTTGATTACTGTAAACAACCTCGACTGGTGAATTAGATACAATATTCGGTATTGTTCAGCTCTTGCAGGTGATTTTCATGGTCCTACTATCTTCATGTAAAATTTTACCCCATACATCAGCTAGTTTAAGACAGATTTTTTCGGCACCAGGAGGCACAGATGATTGTTGAGTCATAACATTGTCATAAACATTCGTGACTGAAATAAAAATACCCCCTGTAAAATATTTTATAAAATATTATACATAGTGTCAAATTATGTTCCTAGCTATTGATTTAACAAATTTTAAATAAAAATTCTTTGTATTTAACGATATTTTTAAAAGAACAACGTCCTACCTAATTTCATAATTCCAGTGAAAACGTCCCATCTTAATATCGAACCCGTAAATCGTATCACAGATTCCTTAGAAAAACGTTTTATATTTAGATAAAACACTTGGGAGTTCAATAATGTTGGTATTAAATCGTCTTAATGTATCATAAGATGTTAACTTTTTGCTGTTTATTATTACATAAAAAAATATTATTCTGTGAATGCGCAATACAAAAATAATATTTTCGCACTAAAAAAGCGATTCACTACGTCTTCGTCAAAAAACGTCCTATGAAAACATCAATCACCAACTATTATTCTCCAAGCTAAAAAAAGCATAAGAACAGAAAGTTCAATAATTTAAGAATTCAATAATGTGTATCACGTATAATATAACTCAGAAATCGTCTACTGACCAGTATTTTCATTTTTATTCATTTTTACAGCAGGAACTTCTGAAATTAATGAACTAAGTCCAGAATCTTTTAGGCTTTATTTAAGCATATTTAACAGTTTTCGGGATTGTGATATATCTAAAATATGTTTTTTCATGCACACACTTAATAATTCATGCAAATATTCTGATCATTTATATTTTTTTATCAAGCCGAAAAAACGCCGTCCCTCCAGCAAACAACGGCCGAACTGACGAACAGACAGGGTGCTCGCGCTACTTCCACTGCCCGCGCGCCGCCACTTGATCACTACGCGCGTTTTCATGCGGAACTCGTGTCAGATTGAACGTTATTCGATTCTATATTTTCGAAACTAACTAAGATACGAAAATTCATAAAACGTGGGTCGGTAGAGTTCGTAATCCTTGTTTTTTATAGCTATTTAACTCATTTTCGCTCCATGATCACATCTGACTCTGTTCTTCGGATAAGTCGAAACATTCACTTATGCATTGATTCTAGATCCAGTGCAACAATCGGCGACAGTGTGCCAGTAACAATGGGCTCGGACCAGTGAGGGTCCGTCAAAGGCAAACAGTACGAAGTTGGCGCGACAAGCTTATCGGTGGGCCACTCGACTCCGCCGAGAGGACAGGGGGGGGTCGCACCTCAGTGAACGACAGGTGAGGGCAATAAATACTGAACGCAATATAAGTTGGACATTGCACAGGAACTTGTTTGTTTCCATTGTTCGGGTGCCCCCGGTTACATCGGATTTTCCAATATGGATCACAAATGTAAATGTAATCAATCAATCAATAATAAGTCTATTGCAGTCCACTGCTGGACATAAACCTCTCCCAATGTGCGCCATTGCAACTCACACCTTCCGCATTGTGCCTGTCCTAGCCACTTTTTCAATACGTCAGTCCAACAGACTAGTATCCACTAGTCCCAACCCCATTCAGGGAATTCCTTCTGTTTGCATTTAACGTACTTACCTATAATTATATTGGATTATTATTTGGAAGGTTTGTTGGATTACTATTTATCAATTAGCTTTAGGTGAAATGTTTATCAGTTTAAGAACCTCTATCGGCTCTTCATCTAATCGTATCGTCCGCGGCGGTGTGCACGCGCGCCGTGAGACGTCGCGTCTGAAGTTAGTTTTTCCCGTAAATCTACGCGCACCGTTGCCGCCCGCCATCCGCCGCCGGCTGCGACGTGCCCACTGTGCCCACTGTGTCCACTGTGCCCACTGTACCCACTGTGCAAGGGTACGCCACTTCAAACCGAACAATAACATGTTCACAAATAAAAAAATCCGACACAAAACTTTGCTCAACTACGCTGCGCTGTGATAGACTTGTATTGTACGTACAGTGCCTAAGTACTTCCCGGGATTGCGATCCTATGACCTTGAGCCACTTCACAT
Source organism: Pelosia muscerda (assembly GCA_963691645.1). Classification (NCBI taxonomy): domain Eukaryota; kingdom Metazoa; phylum Arthropoda; class Insecta; order Lepidoptera; family Erebidae; genus Pelosia; species Pelosia muscerda. Next base: position 165,684 of record OY829114.1, on the reverse strand, counting down.
GATACTAGTTGTTGCAACATTGCTTTGGTTATATTCATACTGTGTTTTTACATAAACATGTAGCGACTGTGCAATGTGCATGCACCCCCCTAGAGATGTTTTCTAGATTATTTGGACTGTATCACCATAGAAACCAGTTGCTAGTAGCAAGCCTGCTCAATCTGCGTGTAATCGTTAAGTGTGTCCAGGCGATTATTCCGTAACTATTACAGATATAAAAAATCTTTAAACTGATGTCGAAAGTACGTTACCTAATGAGCAAAATGACACAATAACTTTTTAAAATCAAACGAGAGGTAGGTATCTAACTACAGTGGTACTTTACGCAAATATAATATACACCCGAAGCTCTGTAAACATGATGTAACTTCATGCCACAGTTGCACAAACATGCATACGCACAGCTTGCGCCGACAGCCACACGCCACACGCCACACGCCACACGCCACACGCCACACGCCATGCGACACAAGCCCCTCGTCGGAACTGTCTAACTGCAACAACTGCTGTTTGTTGGCGCTTACAAAATTATTTAATAATTTATAGGTATTTCAGTTTAATTTTTTTATACTCTTCTACATACCTACATATATAATCATCTACGAGCAAAAGTGTTTTCAACATTACTATTAATGCTATCGGGAAATTTACCATGCATTGTTTGGTGTTAGGTACCGGTATTTCGGCGCTCCTCAGTGCATAACACTTGAGCATCTTCTAATTATAAAGGTATACATACACACACAACGAGGAGTTTAGTGCAAAATCTCATTACAAGAGAAAATAGGATTAGCGTAAATGCTCTAGCTCACATGTGTAGAGATGTATGAAGACACAGCGATGGTAAGTGCAGCGTGCGTCCGCTACAACGCAACGGATCTCTTAATTTCCGGCGCAGTTTCTCGACACGGGCGAGCGCCAACACCCTGACGATAACATCGCCTTACCTTGACTGGTTGTTGGGTATATTGTTTTTTTTTTTTTTTTATCTGTGGCACGTCAATTTGACTTCACTTCGCCTGATGTTAAGCTGAAGGCAAAGTCCCATGAAAGAGGGTCACCATTGCAAACACGTTCACAGACGGCCTCATCAGATGCTTTTTCACGCCCCGCTTAAAGGACCCGGGACTGTAGGAAGAAGGAAACACGTGCGCCGGCAAGGAATTCCAGGACTTAATGGTACGGCAGAGAAAAGACTCTCCGAACCGCTTGGTTCTTGATGGAATATTCTGTACCGTGTTATACGGCTATGGCCGCTCAGACTCGATCCAAGCAGCATTATCACATTGTTTTCAGTCATCACAGAATTTAAATAGAAAATAAGGCAAACATACGAAGAGAGAGAAATTAGCGAGGAAATGGGATATGAAATAGGCGAAAACATTAAAGTTAGTTGCAGCAACCTACTTAGGTAGAGCTATCATTGCAAATCATGAAACTATTTGCAAGTAAATAGGACATACCACACACAATTCCATAAAATTGCAATTGCTGAAATAAAAGTTTTGCTATCTAATCGATTACGACATTAAATCGTCATTCAATTTATTCGATGGTACTTTATATAATTATTTCATCCATAGTTCTTTTACGCCTACCTGCTTACATTTTTCTTATAATTCTTGAGAATATAATTTGTTTTAAACGATTATTGATTTCCTAATGGTACCAGCAATCATACACACTCTTAGTTCACTCTCAAGTATAATATTACTTCTTCGAAAGGAGGTTGACTAACATTCTCTCGATATGTTTTTTAATATTTGTCACAATAATATGTAAGGTACTGGAAATTTCGACAATTGCTGATAACACAGTGTCAACGAACTGCGTATTGAAGTCAAGGTCTCTACGATATCTGTGAACACATCACACGATTGCATCGTTCCACTTAAGCAGGTCAACGGAAAGTAGTAAATCAGTAGCTCCTGTTGGTATGTGCAGGCGCCGCCGCTGATGTGTTGGTGGCGCGTAAACTGCGAGTGAATATATGTATGTATATCCAGCAAAACGTATCTCCGCCCGCTCGCTCCAGTGAGGAACTAATGAATTGTATGATTAGTGTGCTCGTTAACTCATAGCTAGGCAGTGCCTACGTCATCCTTCTCTAACAATTTTGAATGTCACGAGTAGCGACTAGCCATAGACAGGGAGTTCATCTTCACACATTACAACTGCAAACGCTACGCACTGTGCGGTATGGAGGGGTTTCATCCCGCGCTTAAGCCGTAGAATAAACTCTCTGTCGTGGATATCCTAAGTTACTACAATATGGGGGTCTTCAAGAAGAGGAATTGCAACAGGGGATTTTCTACAGGGCAGGCAGCACGAGTGTAACGCCTCTGCGGTTGCGAACGTCCATAGGCCAAGGTGACCGCATTCCATCAGGTGGGCCGTGTGCTTGTCTGCCCTATGGAAAAAATGGTGTTCACATCATAATTTCAACGATATTTACAATGATTTAATTACATTTTACGTTTGAAACTATTCCAAAGAGATACTTTATGGGTAGTGGCCACGTCTCGTCGGTGCCGTCCTGAACTAACCATCACCGTACGAGTACATATAGTTGGGAAAATGGACAACTAACTGTAAAATTTGTTTACCTTAATTGTATGTATAAACACAAGAAAAAATGTTGAGAGTTAGAAAAAGAGACTTAAGAGTTAGATAATATGTAAATAGGTACAAGTTTTACTTAATATGTTTGTAGTGAGGTCAATATTGCTGGTTATGTTACTAGAGAAGATAATCTAAATCTACGAAGAAACTCAATTAAATAAATAATTCTTAGTAATTTTAACTTTTACACCCGAATGTATTTGTATACATAATATATATTGTGTTTATTTAGAAATGTTTATCACCGCTCCTTTGAAACGTAGACGAGTTGAACTTTTATTCCCGAATGGCTTGACTGCGTAGTCCAACCGCTTCGTCTTACTGATTGGACTGGTGGATGTTTTTCTGTTTGTTCGACCGATTGGGCAAAGTCTGCTAGTCTGACAGATCGCATTGAAGGATTAGACAGATCAACAGTAAACAATCTCCAGTTCGTTTGATCAGTCGGACAAACAGGAATAACATTTCTACAACAGCAGACAGTCGCACAGTTGGAATTAAAATACCTATGTGATGAGTTAACAGCTGTGTAACAGTTACACAATCAGATCGTTGGCTGGCGTCAGCGTCGCGTCGCCGTGGATCACGGTGCCCGTTAATTCCTTATGACTTTGATAAGATAGCAACGTTGACTTTGACCAAACATATATTACGCCAATTCTAAGAATAATATTACATTGAATTATTGACTACATGACTTCATGGTTCTGGGCGAAGTAGAATTCAGCGCCACCCATTTTTTTTTTCAATATCTCATTTTTATTTCAAATAGAATTTTGAAATTTAAAGGTAATCTGCACCGAGAGCCCTACAACAGAAACTAGAAAAATGTCCTTAATTGTTGAATAAATCTAGTTTCCTTGGATAAAACAAACTTACAAAAACTAAAGCTATCGTGTGCGCCGGGCTGTTCACCGCCGCCGGTAGGTAACGCAACAACAGTCGTCGCCACTTCATCTGTGGCAATGAACCGTCTGGCGCTCAATGACACCTGAACTGCTGCTTCTGCCCAACGATAACAACTACAACTACAGCTGGTGGGACTTCGAATATAAGCGCTACTTCCTCAGGGCCCAATGTGGCGATATTGTAACAACGCATAAAGGATTGTAGACAATTTTAGCATTGGGTACCATTTGTTGGTGTTACGCACGGGGAGAGAAGGGTTCGCTTGTACACCCGCTAGTGCAGCAGTGTCATGTCACATGTGGAAGTAGAATAGTAGGTACACGTCCGCCAACAGGTGTCAGATTATTGTAACACACAAATCTAAATTAAGCCTGATAAACAGTCTAGGTATACCTTTATCAGGATTAATATTTAAATCTTATTTACAATGCGCAACTGCATAGCAATCATTTACGTAGATATGCGATAAAAAAGTATGCGATAATTCTGTTTATAGACTACATACATAACACGGCAGCACGAATGTATAAATTACGGTATACTTTACAATATTTTTTACTCGGGAACGAGCACGCCGAGCCTCTTGCCGGCGCCGGCGCCCACCTGAGTTAGCTTTCAGTCTAACAGATCTAACTACAAACTTCAACATTTTTCATGAAGCGATAGCTATCTGTAGCACTAGCATGAACTCCTACCGAATTCGTAATGTAAAGGTTTTAAGAGAACGGAGCATTGCGATTGGCAGTCTGCCTCTTGTGAACCTGTGTGCGTGTGTAGCCCGCCAATCGCAATGCCCCGTTCTGTCGATACCTTTACATTACGAATTCGATAGTATTTCGTGCTAATGCTACTGACCTCCTCAACTCGCTGGTGATACCGCAGCTCTAACTGATAGGTTGTCATTTAAGACTCTATCGAACAGTAACCAATTCCACCGATGGTATTGCAATTGGGACCAACGGTTTAGCGTGCATTCCTTTTTCGAACTATATTAAATGCAGTGACCAATCATAAAACTGACCTGGCTGAAAGTGCTTAACCTTGAATGAATTAACCTCCTGGATTACCACCACGCATGAGCCCTTCTCCCACACCTCATTAAGTAGTTGGCAGGTATATTATACATTAGAACAACTGTAACTCTCACGACTTGTCTTTGGTGTTTTTTGTTTTTATCTTTTTTGGTGTACAATTAAGAGTTATCTAATATAATATGTATGTAAATCGATGACCCATCTATTGGTATGGGGCATACACACAGTGAAATCACAGTACTTTTGCATTGAGTTACTAACTTTTTATTACAACTAAGTATGATGGATTTAAGACAAGTTTACTTACATTTACTGTCCGGTAAATGATTCAATTTTTTTCTAAAAATGATCATAAAAATATAGTAGACTTACAAATGAAATCATGCCACTTACAGATGGTCAGATGGTATTCTTAATTCTTTATTGTACAAAAATAAACATAAGAATACATCGCAAAGTATTACAAAACAACTTCATTGTACAAAGGTGAGCTTAACACTGCGAGAGTTTTCTACCAGCAAACCTTTGCGAGTGAAAGAGAGAGAGAAGAAGAGGTACAGAAGGGAGCCAAGTGCACATTATAGAAGGAATGTAAAGGGTTAGAAAAGATAGTAAGTAGAATTAAATTACACATTATACCCTAACATATACTTATTACACACGTATACATTAAGATATAGGTACTACCCGTACTTCGTCATTTGATTGTTTACCTGACTAATTTCTCAACCTCAAACCACAATCACCACGCATTTGATTCTGGAAGATGGTTAAAACGATTTTCGCATGCAAAATTTTCACGAAAAAGCCCAATGATGTGACACTAGTACTGAAGAGTGACATCAGAGCCGTCCCCCTCTGACGTCACAACGCGTTAGAACGAATTGCCGTTACAACAACTCTGCTTACTTCATTCCGTCCAATTGACCGCCTGGACAGGTGAGCCCCAGGTGGCACTGGTCAGCCTCCCTCCTCTCTGTCGTGTTACATCTATAAAATCTTTATCTACACAATAATAACAAGTTGTTGTACATCGCGTACATACGAGTACACGTCCCAATTTATTATTGCCAGGGTCGATGTTATGTTATTAATCTCCTTATCAAAGATCTTCAGTGGCGATTTGCGTTAAATAATAATTAATTACTTCGTTGATGAAAATATTAGATTTGGTGTCCCTCATATCGTAATAACATCGATTAATCATTTGGAGATACGAATAAAGATCTTTAGATGTACAATACAACTGACGTAGACAGATAACACAGTATACGAAGCGAATACCATTGACCATTGACCAGGTGGCCCAGACACTGTCGTCTTTTGGATAAATATTATTTCATTATTTTCACACTTAGCATCGGACCGTTGTCGTCTATCAGGATATTTTGCTCTGGGTCTTGTGATTCCGGCACCGACTATACCACTGTAAGAGATGATCACGACAATCTGGATGGTTAACCACATACGACTGTATCCCTACAGATGGCGACAGTTCAATTCATACCATGAAACTCACAAAGTAGATGTGTATACAGTAGGTAAGGACCTACTGTATACACGTCGAAGTCGGGAAGGGCTTTGAGCATGTCGGGAGGATGATTGAAAGAGCAGCCCAATAACTTTGATCAATACTTAGGCCCATAGCACATGGCGTATTTTAACGCGCAGACGACGCGCGTATTACGATCGCGCGTTTTCGGCGCCGTAGACGCTGATTGTTGCGTTTGCAATGACGAATATGACATTCGATAACATTTATCAAATTTCTTCCATTTTCTATGTATTACCAATTTTTTAAACGTTGTATGATAATGACGTGAGTCGTTTCATCTTTTTTTTCACTCGTAAAAGGGTCTATGCAATAGATTCGTTTTTTTACGTTTTTTTTTTCTTATAGTACTAAAGCCAGCGTAAGCAGTGCTGTCTCAACCGACGCCGTTGTAAAGCTGAGTCTCTGTTATAAAACACAAGCTAGGAGCGACTACAGCGCGTATACGCGCGTTTCACAAACGCTCCGTATGCTTAGGTTACAAGATTGCGTTCTAATCTCGTATGAAGCGCGTACACGCGCGTCATCTGCGCGTCGTCTGCTCGTATAAAATACGCCGTGTGCTATGGGCCTTATAGACAGTCGTAGATTAATATTTGTATAATTTGAAGGAATTACCCCATTATCGATGCCTTAAAATCTTATCGAGATCACCTTGAACGTCGCGCAAGATATCGAATGATTAATTCACTATTTGTCAATTAACACCGGCCCCAGATGCATGCGCGGTGCAGCTGGGATTTACGATATCAACTACAGCACAATAAATACATCATTATTCTATTTCGTGAAGGAATTATTACAAATGGTAAACTCGTGCGTCATAAATCATAACATAATAATGGCTTACAAGTGACAGTAAGTCGCGCTATCTCTCTATCTAGATTAAGGAGCTGGTGATGACGTCGCGAGACACCTGGCGCTCGGTGCGGGCCAGCTCTACTTTATTTTGAAATTTTGCACAAAAAATTAACAACAAACTCAAACAGAATAGAAAAACTTGTAGAAATGCGTCACGATAGTTTTAGTAGCGGAACCGATGTCGCCAAACTCACACATCTAACCGTTAGTAATACCGTGCAATACTAGTAAATAACTGCTTTGATTGGTCGTACCTTTTATATACTACCTTTAATGCCATATTTGCTCATATCGTGCATACTACAAAACGAAGAAACACTACTTTTTTAAGGTACCTAGAGGTAACTATACTGCCACTAAGTACTATTTTTTAACCGTTAAGAATAACGATTACTTTGCTATAAATAAAAAAGAAGTTTTTGTTGCGTTTCATACTTTGGACCGAACAAGCTTGAATATTCACGAAAAAGTTAAGACGTCTTACAAAAAGGTTCGTATTATCGAATTCATAGTTCGTTGCGTAAATACGCAAAGCAATGATATGCGTGCACCGACTACATCACACCGCCACTTGTTTTCTGTTTTTATTTTCCATGAAAAAGCTAAAATAGAAATAGCTGAACAAAATTAAAATAAACAATAGTTCACAAACGTAGAGTAATATTAAGTAATAAAATTAACACAAAGACAAACCAGAGCTTGGTAAAGAGAGGGCGAAGCCGTGGACTATAGTTAGTATGTATATTACGATGTGTGTATATATATTTTTAACAGTATATTTAACAGTTTAACTTGCGTTATTCACTTTCCATCGTGTTAGTAAAGCTGAATGAAACAAAAATTTCATGAAAATTACTTGTTTTTTATTGCTATGAGGTTTTTTTATGAAATTTTCGTTTCATTTAGCTTTTCTGATACGATGGAGAGTAAATAATGGGAAAAAAACATTTAAAAAAATCCAAAAAATAAAAATTAGATTTGCCGTAATTTTTTTCATGCCAATATGATGTGTACCATGAGTACTACCAGGGGCCTTCGGCTTCGGGAGTGTTTCCCCTCACACCCTGTATATATACTTACACTATGTACACTCTATATGGCAATTGTAGTTCGTATTTCAATAGAAATTAGGACTAAATTAATTTGGTTAATTAGGTACCTACCTAAGTGTTTTTATTGTAATCGGAGCTCTTCAAGCGAATGTTCACTGATTATCTGTCATTATCAATTAATTTTTTATCAAAGCGGATAAAAATTAGTACTTATATAGGTGTCTGCGGCCGGTACCAGCAGTCGCTATCAAACTTCACGCCATGATCCTCTTAGCACTCCTCCTCGTCACCTTCGTGGCCATCTACTACTACGGTACCAAGAGCTACTCCTACTGGAAGCAGAGAGGCATCAAACATGACGACCCCATCCCGTTCTTCGGTAATGATATCAGTCGCTATTTCCAAAAGAGAAGTATCACTCAGAGAGCTGCTGAAATGTACTGGAAGTACCCTAATGAACGGTTCGTCGGTTACTACCGTGGAGGTCTCCCCGAACTGGTGATTCGAGACCCAGACCTCGTGAAACAAATCATCGTCAACGACTTCACGCACTTCTACGCGCGCGGACTGCAGCCGCTGCACAAGGTGGTGGAGCCTCTGTTACGCAACCTGTTCTTCGCGGACGGCGACCTGTGGCGCCTGCTGCGCCAGCGCCTGACCCCGGCGTTCACGAGCGGCAAGTTGAAAGCGATGTTCCCACTGATCGTGGAACGCGCCGAGCGCTTGCAGACGTGCGCGCTGGCCGCCGCCACCGCGGGGCATCCGGTTGACGCACGCGACCTTATGGCTCGTTACACCACCGACTTCATAGGTGCTTGTGGGTTTGGACTGGATGCTGACACTCTAAACAACGATGACTCTCCATTCAGGAAACTTGGATACAAAATTTTTGAGGTGACTTTCGAACGAGCCTACACCTTGGTTCTCAAAAATATTTTCCCTAATACCTTCAAGTCCTGGAAGATGCTCGGCCAAAGCTTAGAAGATGACGTATTAGGACTGTTTACTAATATACTGAAACAAAGAAATTACAAGCCCTCGGGTAGAAATGACTTTATTGACTTTTTATTAGAGTTGCAACAAAGAGGTAAAATGAAGGTGGAATCCCTTGAAGAAAGAAATCCCGACGGTAGCGGCAAACAGGTGGAGCTGGAGCTGGACGAGCTGCTGATGGCGGCTCAGGCATTCATCTTCTTTGCAGCGGGTTTCGAAACTTCGTCATCTGCGACAAGTTTCACCCTCCACCAACTAGCCTACCACCCGGAGGTGCAAAAAAAGACACAGGCTGAAATCGATAGTGTGCTGGCCCGACACAACAACCGGTTGTCGTACGACGCGATCAAGGAGATGACGTATGTGGAGTGGGTGTTCCAGGAAGGCATGCGGATGTTCCCTTCCGCCGGGTTCCTTTGGCGGCAATGCGTCCGCAAGTACACCATCCCCGGCACGGACATCACCATCGACCCCGGCGTCAGGATCACGGTACCTCTGATGGCACTGCACAACGACCCGCAGTACTTCGACAACCCTTCCGAATTCAGACCGGAGCGGTTCGCGCCCGAAGAGGTCGCCAAGCGGCACAAGTTCGTGTACCTGCCCTTCGGCGACGGCCCGCGAGCTTGCATCGGTTGGTATCATTTTATATCTCATACATTTGTTTTGCTTAAATAATATTGTAGACTTCAGTATGTGAGAGGCAGTATTTTCTGTTACTGGACAGTAACAAAAATACGCCAATAGCAGAGTTTTGATTTAACATTAACGTTAACATTTATCGCGCAGGTGAACGCATGGGTCATATGCAGTCAGTGGCGGGTCTGGCCGCCGTGCTGGCCAAATTCACCGTTGCCCCTGCGAAGAGTACGCCCCGCGAGCTGCTATCCGACCCTAAGTCGAGTATCGTGCAGGGAATCTTAGGCGGGATCCCGCTCATGTTCCATGCGCGCGCCGCCGACTCCAACACCAAGAGCAGCGACGACACGCGGTGCGACGCGAGGTTCGGCTGAATGTGATGTTGGAATATCTCTTCTCGTGGCTATTAATAGCGAAAGATCTGAACTTTAAGATATGATCTTGTAATCTAATGCTTACCGCAGGAGGAACGAGTCACGTTTGCCTCGGTACCGTTGTCTAAAGTGACTGTGTACGGATTTCTTTTTAAATCATAACGTTACTCTATATTGCTGTTGCAGAAAATGATTTCATTAAATAATAGTTAACTTACGTTAAGACTAGACTATGTGTGACTATGATAAGTGGTTTGATAACTAGCCAGCGACGTCACGATACGTTGGTAAACCGTCGCGTTGTGTCGACAGTGGTCTCTAAATACTTTTACGGCCTTGACAGATAGTTTATATGGGTGATTTATTATTATGTTAGTTGAATAACATGTGCTATCCTTTTATTGAACTATTATAATTATTATTGGTTTGTTATTTGCTAATTTTAAGTAACTGTTAACTGATGGTGATGCAAGCAACATCGCGTGGTTTCCATCCATCTCTTTCGTGTGGTGTGGGGGTCTACGCACAGACTCAGCGTGGGTAAATTTACTGAATGTAATTTTAATGAGGTTGAATCAATGAATGAATTCAGTGCTCGGTGCCCTTTGCGCTCTCCAGATGCTCGCTTGCCAGACTCTGTGTCGGTAAATTGTCAGTGGGAATTTTGTTACAGAAATAACCAATAGGTATAAGTTGGCTCGACCCAGGTATCGAACCTAGAACCTCGTGCACTGTTGTCGAAGTACCTACTCGTTACCGTCGAGGTTTAATCAAACACGCATGAAGCATCATCACTGAGGAGTTAAGGACATACGCTATTATATAGTTGGATTTTTTATAAGACGAAGCTACCTGACGTTTACTGGGTTGCAAGTTTTTGATGAAATAAAAATAGTGTAGTGACAAAGTGAATGATTATAATAGGTCTTTACAAACGAAATTACCGAAATTTTCTTACAGATTCATAAGTTCGTTATTTCTGTAATTTAATAGCTATTTCCATTATTTATATTTTGTTTGACAGTTGATTTCAAGATTTTACAACATAATAGTGTTTTTAAAAACAGTACTTCCTAAATGCTATACATTTTGATGATAAGTTTCGTATTACTTTTTTACAGCTGTCTTTTTCAAAAATGTAGGTAATCAAAGTTGCTGTTTGCTTAATGTTGTCTCATTCATACACATTAAAAACATAAAATATGGATTTGTTATTCTTAAACAAATCATTGTTATTACATAATATATAACTACAGATCAATATCAGAGCTCTTTTTAAACTTTCGCGTTCTATGATTATAATAATATGTAAACGGGAATTAACGCGATCATGGTATAGGTATATACCATACCTTTGGAATGTGTGTGTGGTATGTGACGGTACCTGGAGAGCAAATCATATAAAAATGTCGAAAATGTGCGGGTAGATGAACATCCGACTACCTCACGGACTCGACGACGGAGGGCGTGCGCGGCTGAGCCTGTCAGCCTGTGACCACGGCCGGCCGGTGTAACCTGGTCGAAACGTCAGGCATTCCAAAGGCATGTATATACCTATAACATGATCGCGTTAATTCCCGTTTACATATTATTATAATCACTTTAATACAATTTTATTGTAAAATAGATATAATTCTTTTTGTATAGTAAGAAAAGATTAACGAACCCTCATCATTCATTTCATACGAGTGAACGGGAACTGAATGAATCAGTTGCATCACTATTACTGAATATAGCAACATTATTTGACGAAGTGACATTAGGTCGTGTCAACCGATATCGTCTAATTAAAAATCCGACTTATAGTAGGATTATTGGCGGCTCTCATATTATATAAAACAGTTTTACAATATTGTGCGGCGCACCCTCTGGCGGTGGCCGCCGGCACCTCTCCTGAAGTTACGACCGTTGTCATACATGTTTCAAATTATAGGTGGCGCTTATTTTCTCATATAACTTCACAACCACACAACATATTATTTTCAAGTGGGTATATTCGTTAATAAGTTCTAATCAAGATAGCAATAAAACTTTGTAATTTATGTGATTGTTTTATTATAAATTACGATAAGTTCAGTTAAAAATGTTAAAATACTTTGCATGCCAAACGAACGCGAACGGTTGAATGGAAATTAGCATGTAGCCACAGACTAATAAATAAGTAGTTACTACGTAAGAAATATGGTATCTATAACTTTTTCATAAACATTATGCTTATATTCGCTTTAAATACCTCATTCAGGAAGTAGCCTAACGCGAACAGTCGCCATTTTCGGTCGCCAATTCCCATTCCGAGTAGCCTAAATGGCTAAAAATCGCCTACGTTGGCAACACTGGCTGGCAGCCCTCTACCAGTGTGGTAAGTACCTTCGCCTTCGACGATACGCCAAGCTGTATGTATACAGCGCGCGGCCTTGTGCATTGTGCAGTACAAATACTTACTTACTAGAAGCTAAAGCCTAATGTGGGGCCGTGGGGAAGCGTTCTACTGCTACGCCGCCGCTCGCCGCGCGTCGGTCGTGAAGTAGCGCTGTGCCAGTAGGTACGGTTCATTTCGATTCGCGCGTTCAATTCCCGCTCAGAGCAAATATTTGATGGATGAATATTATGTATGTTTGCATTGGTTTTAATGTTTCTATGAGACATTCATAACATAATTATTAATTAATTAGGGATATGTATTCCGCAAAAAAGTATCTTAAGTAGGTATATTTTGTCCCCCTTTTGGAACCCATAATACAAACAGTACTGTACATTTAAATGTACTTTAAACCTGCCCACATTAGGAGACGCCTATGTCCAATAGTGGACTTTATTTTGTCCAATAGTGGACTGTTTGTCAGGTTTTAACGAATATACATCATAGTAATTAGGTTATGATGTATATTCGTTAAAACCAACATTTGTTGTCGAATGTCATGTGATCCAATTCCGACAACAAATGTCATTCCCATACATTTTCAGAGCGATGACGAATGTAGATTCGGATCGAATGTATTTTGGCTAGGCCCCCTGAGCAGAATGACTTCGTTTATAGAATAACATAATAAAGCGCAATGTAACTATAAGCTTTAGATAGTTCGTTCCGCTACCTAGAGCACAGGCACAACACAGATGATAGCACTGCCTAGATTAAATAGTATGTTACTGTAGGTACCTCTGCGTATTTAAAAATGCATTATAAACGTTAGTAGCCACTAGGAAAGCGTTGCTTATTTGATCCAGCGCCTGTTGGGAAACACATAGCAATTCGTAAGCATTCGTTAGAGCATACCTCGCACACGAGCACCCCACGACACCTGGCGTTCACCATAAACTTATCTTGTAGTGCCACTTGCATGTCGTCTATGTGTAGTATGTGTACAAGAGCTCACTCGCTGGGGAGATTTTGTGTTGTCAGTGGGAAGACCGACTTTGTCCTCTGTACTGACAACACAAACACTCTCTCGGCCTTCTGAATTGATGAATTTTAGAAACCACAACTAGTATACTTATTCATTGCAGGAGACTCTTTGCCACATTTTATTCTGAATAGGTGGAATAGGAAGTGTACCTACTACATTTTATAATACTGTAACTCATAAAAAAACGTGGTTACATGAACACCTAGGGAGACGAAATTCTTTGCTATCCATGGTTTCATCGTGCGCAGAGAGCTAAACCGTAAACTCGGGCCGTATGTTTAAGGGTACATCAACACTCACCTTCACTGCTCGTGTTTCTCTCCCTGCTCCGCTAAATCGGGTGTGAGTCTGCTAGTGCAGCTTTAGACACTAGTTCCAATATAAAGTCCTTCTTCATCCTAGTCGCATCCAAGTCAGTCTACTTTTTCCAGTGTTACTACGGGTTTGGCTGAACTTTAATAGTTTACGCGAAGCGACTGCCACCTGACCTCCTCAACCCATTGGCGAAATCAAAGGTGAAATAGACCTGTTGTTGGATTTTTAGGCCTCTGACTACCCGTAACAGCTACTCTACGGTAAACTCTGCAAAGTCTACAAGGTGTGTGCGTGTGTATGTGTGTGTGCGTGTGTACATACGTCGGTACATGCGTGCCTGTGTACATGCGTGTACACATAAGTGCGCGAGTGCGTGCGTGTGAGTGCATGTGTGCGTGCGTGCGTGCTACTGAGAAGTAAGAAGTAAAAACATGTTAGATGATGAATACAAAAGTTACAAGGAATTGTTTCGAAAATAATTTATTGTTCAGACTATATATTGTTTCATTGCTATCTCTGTCTTCAGTTCAAACAGAGTTATCAGTGGCTTGCTTTATCTCAAGTAATTATCACCAGCTACGCGATATCAGACTGTGGTCAAAACAAGTTATATCACAAATCGCGTTATAGACATACCAACTTCGATTGCTTTTTGTTGCAGTCATTAAGCTGGTAAACTACATTCGGAGGATCCGGCTGGTGCATGGGCCATGTGGGTGCAAGGGATCGTGGCCAAACCTAAAATCTAAAAGTAAGTAACCAAGCAAATCGAGATCTGATAATACAGATCGATGCATTGGACATGTTTTAACTTGTTTACAATTTTCTGACTGAAAAGGGGGTATTTCACTAAAAGACGGGTTAGCCTAGTATATAAGTGCCTACATATTCAAACATATTACTTGAATAAATAAATATGCGAATTCATTATTAGGTATTTATAAAAAAGTGGATTGTGCGGTGAACTCAGTGCTCAGAACCTACCTACGGGTCATATTGCGTCGTCAACCTGTAATCTGTCTCCTCAATCTAACAGCCTAAAGACTAGCACCATTAGGCACTTATTTAGGAACACACAGAGTCCCTCTCAAGGAATATAAGCGGCAATCCACCTTTAATACTTTGCACTATGTCCGACTTGGGGTCGACGGCGGGGTGCCGCACCGTGCTCTCCGCCGGTGAAACTGAAAAGCGCGAGAGCACCGCCGCCAGGCCCGTGAGTGACTGCATCATACCTAATCGTTCACCTGCGCACAAATCATAAATCAAAGTGAATACTTATAACAAATGATTCATTTGTTAAGATACAACAATAATAAGTTGTTCTTACCTATGCATGCGCGAGGCCCGTCGCCGAATGGTAAGTACACGTACTTCTTGATATCGGCAGCATCCGGCAGGAACCGCTCCGGTCGGAAATCTTGCGGTTCGTCAAAATACTGTGGGTCGTTATGCAGCGCCTGCAGCGGAATGAGGGCGCTTACACCCTCGTCGATCGTCACGTTCAATTCTGGAATAGTGTAGGTGCGTGCGCATTCCCTGATTAAATAACCGAGAGAGGGAAACATCCTCATGCCCTCTTTGAACGCGCAGGTCAGGTAAGTCATCTCCTTGACGGCGTCGTAGCTGAGTTTGTTATTGTGTCTAGCGAGGACTCGGTCAATTTCATGTTGCACCTTCTGCTGCACTTCGGGATGATAGGCCAATTGATGCAGCGTAAAACTAGTTGCGGATGAAGAAGTTTCGAAGCCCGCAGCAAAGAACACAAATACCTGGGCGGCGATCAGCTCGTCCGTCAGTTCCAGTGACGCCGTCTCTGGACTGCCGTCGGGCTTCACTTTTTCTAATGACTCAACTTCAATTTTACCCCGTTTTTGACACTCCAGCATCAAATCAATGAAATCGTTACGCCCGGAAGGTTCATGATTTCGTTGTTTTAAAATCGCTGACACCAGGTCAAATATCGGTTTTTCAGACCTCCCTAAATATCTGAGGTGTTTCAACGTATCCGGGAATATTTCTTTTAAAACTGCTACAACGGCATCCTTGAAGCCTATTTTGAATATGGTCGCACCGAGCTTCCTGAACGCAGAGTCCTCGTCGTTAAGAGAGTCCGAGTCCAACCCGAAGCCGCAAGCGCCGATGAAGTCGGTGGTGTAGCGCGCCATGAGGTCGCGAGCGTCGGCGGCGCGGCCGGCGGCGGCGGCGGCGCGGGTGCGGGCTTGCAGGCGCTCGGCGCGCTCGGCGATGAGCGGGAACATCGCCTTGAGCTTGCCGCTCGTGAAGGCCGGCGTCATGCGCTGCCGCAGCAGGCGCCACAGGTCTCCGTCCGCGAAGAACAGGTTACGCAGCAGGGGCTCGATCACAGTCTTGTGGGGGTTTAGACCGCGAGGGTAAAAGTAAGCGAAATCGGTCAAAAGAATGCGCTTCACGATTTCAGGATCTCTTATCACTAATTCCGGTCGGGTGGAACGAAAGAACCCTACGACCCTCTCGTTAGGGTACTTCCAGTAAGTGTCGACGCCTACCTGCGTTATACTCTTTTGCAGTAGGTAACCCTGAGTATTGGTGCCAAAAAAGAGAACTGGCTTATCGTGTTTGATTCCTCTTTTCTCCCAGTACTTGAAGGTTCTCGTGCCGTACAAGTAGAGCGCGACCAGCGCGATACACACCACAACTAATGTGATCATCGCACAGGGAATAACACTACAGGAGTGTACAAAACGTTTAAACTTGCTATTGAACAGGACTGAAGCACAGACTAACACGAGTCAGAAGTACCTAAGCCTGCTTTGTTTACAACACAACTGACATCTGCCGCGCAGCGCCGGGCCGCCCCGCCCCGCCCCGCCCCGCCCCGCGCTCCTCGCCACTAGATAACGACCGCGCAGCCGCCCGCGACATGCTCTTTGTGAAGGTAATCTCGAAGAATTTATTTCATGGATTAGACAGGTAATTAAACAATTAACAAGGCATAAAGTCGATTATACTACTTAGATGTAAGTCGGTACGTGATTTACCTACCTAGTTACCTATCTATTTTCCATAAAACCATCTACGCACGAATCATCATGATAATTTATTATCACTTATCTTTATTGAAAATAGCTGTTGCCTAATGATTGCATTCCCGCTACCGACTCTCTCTGATAGCTTGATGATACAATGCCCTATAGCATAATGACACTCACAGATGTTGTAAATTTGTCCTCTGAAAACAGCAAAATGATTATACGTCAATACTCACTAATTTCCCGTGCAAATCTCAATATCCTCGGAATGGACGTTCGCTGCAAACTAAATCGCAAGAACTACATCGAGAGCATCATCAAGACAGCATCGCGTTAACTCGGTGTCCTGAACAAAGTGAGACGTTTTTTCACGTTCGTCATAATCATGGATGATACGCACATACTCTCCTGATTGCATAAGAGCCGGGGTCGAACTCGGAACCTTCCAGCTTCCTCCTTCCCTTCGCAGAATCTTGGTTATTCGTGCACCACTCTAAGCACAACAATGACGTCTAACCAGGGTTTTTTAGGCCAACCCCTTCTACCAGGGCCAGTTGGAGGCACCATTACCGACTCCGTACATTCGCTTCAAAAGGCTATGCCAAGATCGTTTAATAGATATACCCCTTTAATCTGATTGAATATCTAGGAACACGCAATGCAGATGTATTCTTTGTTCTATATTTCTCCGCTATAATCCTTAGGATACCCAAAATGAAACTGAAGCGCCGAGGATCCAAGGTCCCGTGGCCGATTCGAGACCCATTTTGAGACTCAGAGAGTGTACTCTCCTGTCAGATCCAAAAATCAGTTATCCTCTTATGGGATGATATGTGCCCATGTTCAAGCCATCATAAATCTTCGCTATTATTTAATCTTAATAGGTATGTATACAATACAAAGCTACATAGTATATCTCTAGTTTAATTCACTATTTTGGAATCCTAGGCATTTTCCCCATTTACCCGTTTCCCCATTTTCTATTTTCGCCCTTTTCCCTATCTATTTACCTTCTACCCCTCTCCTCCTTGTCTTACCACCTCCTTCCACTTTATATTGCCTCCCTTTTCCCTCTCCTTGCACCTTCCCTTCCCCTCTCCTACCTGTTAACTTCATTCACCCCTCCACCTACCACCTCCTCATCACCTTCCCCTTCGCATCCCCTTCCGCTTTCCTTCATCTCCGTCTCTTATCCCTCTTTTGTTCCTCTCTCCGCATGCAATTTTGGGTACTTGGGTACCAAAAATGAAACTGACACATACTATCTGACTGAAATAAAAAAGCTTAGGTACTCAGATGAACTGCAATAGTTTTAGTAGGTGACAGTGATATTTGATGAGTCGTTTTAATTTAGGATCATAACCATAGTAGTAGTAGTACCAATGATTAGTGTGTAAAAACTAAAGTGTCCCCCACATATCCTTTTTCAAAATTTATCTGACAGGTGGGAAATTACAAACTGAAAATACGTAAAATGTTACAGTAAAAATTATGAAACAAAATATAATTCATATCTTTTTCATTTATATCATATTATTTCTTATGAATATCTTATCATATCTCATTAAGATTTAAGCATAATGATTAAGGCAATTTGTATAGAGTATATGAAAGACTGGATTTCGCAACAAAAAATTCAAAAAGTGACAATATGATCCGAAATGAGCAGTTCTAGTACTAGAAGTATTTACAGTTTTCCTAAAGACGCGCTAGATGGCGTAGTCAGTGCTTTTGGTAAGAAGAGTGTGGTGTCACATCTAGTGTTCCCTAATTTATGGCAAAAATGTTCCTCGGTTTTCGGAGCATATGTATGCATACATTTTCAGCTCTGTTACTCACACAACAAGTCACATCATCTAGTCTGTTACTTACCGTTAACCGTTTAGTTAATTTCAGGCTCATTAAAATATAGGCAGACACCTGCCCGTCTACGCACGGACTCGAAGGAATGAGCGAGGAAGGGAAAGGTCAGAGAAAAAACGAGCATTTGACACCGCATTATCGTTTAATGCACCCGCTCCCGCCCCATTTGGCGGTCGACATTAACATAATATGTACAGTATTTACAAGCTTCAAAATATACAGAATGCGAGTGAATCGGCGAGCGCAGTTCTCGAGTTCGGCCAATTCAATCACTTCACAGCCAACAGGCGGGCGGCGCGCGCAGCAGCAGCGCGGTCAGCGCGGCCAGCAGCGCGCCGGCGCGCGCCGGGCGGGCCGCGCGCGCCGGCGCCGCCTGGTCGCGCTGCATCGCCTCCGCGCCCAGCTCTGCGGGCACGCGCACCGGTCAGTGTGCATTATCATGTTTGTGGTTTAGAGCACTAAACTCGTTACTGTGCGCAGTGTGTAGGTATGGCGATCGGGCACTCACCGTCCACGGCGAGGCGCAGCACGGCGGCCCGGCCGGCGGCGGCGCACGTGTACTCGCCCGCGTCGCTCGCGCGCAGCTCCGCCAGCGTGAGGCGCGAGTGCGCGCGCGCCGCCCAGCGCTCCGTGTGCAGCGACACGCCGCCGCGCGCGCTCTGCACACCGGCACCGAAACTAATTAATATGCATGTACATTGTACGTCTATATAATATGTTTAATAATAAATATTCTAGGACAGTTTGCGCGACGCCACCTAGACCCGTGGTGAGCGACTAGCTCTCGTGTTATCGATTGTAGATTGCGGATAGACATTTACTTTGATATTGTTTTTTGTAAATTTGACAGCCTCGTCGGTCCCGGCTGCCATAAAAACATCTATGGCAGTCGTTACGGGTAGTTGGAGCCCTCAAAAGTAGAATCATTCTAACTTGGAACTTCAATATCGCCATTGGTCATTGGACCATTGGTTGTGGAAGTCAGATGGCAGTCGCTTCACGGAAATATCAAAGTTCTGTCGCATCACAGTTAGACTGGAAAGCCGACCCCAACGGAGTTGGGAAAAGGTTCAGGGAATTATTGTTTTTTGTAAATACATACACGTTATGCATAGAAACAGATCCATCCATTCATCCATCTCGATCGAGGCAAATATTCATATTCATGTACAGAAATATTTGCATTGAGCGGGAATCGAACCCACGCCTCCTGCGTAGCAGCCGCGTTCTTTACCGCCGAGCCACGGAGGTCGTTAAACGGATCTTACAAAACGTCAAAATGCCTGTGCTTGCGGCACGGTGATGTTCTGAAACATCACCACAGTGACCACGTATACGCCCGCACCGTTTGGCCCTGGGCCGTGTAGAGGTGCGCGTCCTTCCATCACGCGGAGCTACCGACGGCGACGAGGCGGGTCGGAATCTAACCGACTCTGGAATTGCGTCGTTTCCTCGCAATCTCCTGCGTCTCCGGGGAGCCGGACTCAGGTAGGTTCGTGCGATCGATACTTTTCGCACCGAATCGTCGTGAGCTCGCTCGAGTGTCGAGTGGGCACGTGCCTGCAGGTCGACGGGGCGGCCGCGCCGGCTCCAGCGCAGGTCGAGCGGCGCGGCGGGCAGCGCCACGGGCGCGGGCACCAGGCGCGCGACGCACTCCAGCGTGGCCGCGCCGCCCGCCGCGCCCGCCACCTCCGCGCGCAGCGCCTCCACCACCACCGCCGGTTCTGGCTCGTCTGCAACGACACGAACGCGATTGTAGTACCCGCCCGCCCGCTCGCGCCGCCCGGGGCCGCGCGGGGCGCTCGCACTCACCTACGACGGTGAGGTTGAAGAGCAGGCTCATCTTGGGCTCGGTGTTGACCTGGCACTCGTAGCGGCCCGCGTCGGCGGCGCGCAGGCGCTCGATGCGCAGCGTGTGGCGGCCGCCGTCCGCCGCGACCGCCACGCGCGCGTCCGCCGTGAACGCGGCCCCCGCGTGCGCCAGGATCTGCAGGTCCCGCGACCGCACCCACGACACCTGCGGGACCGGCGCGTCGCGTCACTCGTGTCCGCGTCCGACCACCGGAGGCTAGGAGTCGGCCCGGCGAGGGCCGGGACCGGGTCCTAGAGTCCCGCGTTCGTTCCGATTGAACTTCGTTCTCCGACTCTCTCCTTGAACGGAAACGATGCGCGCTGGGCGGTGACGAGTGAGTACAAAACTGCGATTACGTTGCGATAAAAACATTTCGCGAGTATAGTTTGGCAACGCACGTTTCCGGGAAGTTAATAGGCGTGCGGGGGCGGTGGCGCGTGCCGCTAAGAGCGGCGCTGGCCCGGGGGGTGCGCGGTGAGTCGTTGACCGGCATTTTTCAAATCGCTCGCACCGCGCTCGTCGGCGAGTGTCGCTGGCCGCTTATAGCCGCGGTGACGTCGCCCAAGGATGCGCGTGTCGGCCTCGCATCGCGCGCGTGCCGCGGGCGCCCCGGCCCCGCTCCGTATGTTATCTCATAAATCGTTTCACATTTCATACTCGTCGATTCATCTGAACTTTATTTCTGGCACACTATTAGAATTGTTTACGAGCCTCGTTTCGGAGCTTTGACTGTATTTCGATTTAGATTCGAGTGAGTGACTCATCATTCCACATTATTTTATTGAAACGTTCCCGCGATGGTGGGTGAGTAATGGCTACATCCTACATGAGAGCCACGTGCGCTCGCCGGCACTTGGCGAATGAAATTTATTAGGTACTGACTGGAGCATCGAGCATGACTCGCTGAGTAACGTCATAACATTTACACGTGGCGCAGTTGCCCCTCGACCTCGACCTCGGCCCTCTGGTAAAGCACATCTTAATATTATGTTGACTCAACATAACATGTCGTGCTTTCTATGGATACTTAAGTAATATGGATTATAGCCTAATAGGAGAGGAAGGGACATAGTCTCTATCTGTCAGTTACCTACTTGCTTGACTGTTAAGCCATATCGGTTTCAAAAATTTATCAGATAACAAAGCTCTCACGGAGCTAAAATAAAATATCAAAAGTCCTTTCTCTTCAGTATAAGTCGTACTAGGTAACTGGTAAGACATGCGTCCTACCAGTTACCACGACGCGTCCTCATCTAATGTACTCTCTGCTTGTCCCGCGGCCTCGAGTATCCTAGGAACTCGCTACAGAACCTTACGGGGACCTCAACCCGAGATGAAGCTTTGTAATAAAATGTTATCAATTCAATATCCTCGTCACTCTGAGTTCCGTATTACCTACCGAGATAGCTCTCGGCTGGAGCGGGGCGGCGGCATCGCATTGCGGCGTAGTGTGTGAGCATCAAGTAGGTAATGGGTAGGTACAGGTAAGTTGTGGTTTGTGTAGGTACCCAATATGTGCTCAAAATGCGCTCTATACGAGCAGTACGCATTTTAGTGCTGCCTTATGAGGATAGCACGGGGTGCAACGGTGGTGGAAGAGTTCAGGGGTACTAGCCAAAATGCAATCACTTCAAAGCTACATTCGTCATCGCTCTGAAAATGTATGGGAATGACATTTGCTGTCGAAATGTCATGTGATCCAATTCCGACAACAAATGTCACTCCCATACATTTTCAGAGCGATGACGAATGTAGATTCGGAACGAATGCATTTTGGGTAGCACCCCAGATCTCCCAATCACAAATTATACCAAAAGATACAGCTCGCGCCGGCGTTTTTATTTTCAAAATATGTGCCGATGAGCATGACACTAGTGGGTAGTGGGTATTGAGTAGTGGGTAGTGGATAGTGGATAGTGGATAGTGGGTAGTGGGTAGTGGGTAGTGGGTAGTGGGTAGTGGGTAGTGGGTAGTGGGCAGTGGGCAGTGGGCAGTGGGCAGTGGGCAGTGGGCAGTGGGCAGTGGGCAGTGGGCAGTGGGCAGTGGGCAGTGGGTAGTGGGTAGTGGGTAGTGGGTAGTAGGTAGTGGGTAGTGGTTAGTGGTTAGTGGTTAGTGGGTAGTAGGTAGTGCGTAGTGGGTAGTGGGTAGTGGGTAGTGGGTAGTGGGTAGTGGGTAGTGGGTAGTGGATAGTGGGTAGTGGGTAGTGAGTACGCACCGCCTTGTCGGCGAGCCGCAGCACGGTGCAGTCGAGCGCGCCGACGCCGCCGAGCGCCGCCACCACCTGCGTCTGTTGCCCTGGCGCGAAGGCAGGCCGCGCCTCGCCCGCCGGGCCTGCAATATGCGACGTGGAACATTAGCCTAGAACAGCTTACTGCTCTGACCACTGAACGAGCTGTCCACGTATTCCAAATGCCCCGTTACCTCTTAGAGGGCGACGCGAACGTTAGAATATGGGTAGATGGCTCCACATCGCCCCCTAGGGCGGAATGGGTATTAAATCGGGAATCGCGAAAATAACTAGCGATTCTGTGAAATGGTAAAAATAAGAACTACGGTTGTTGCCAGTGTCACCACTAACAAATACATTGCTGTTTTATTGCAAATCAAAGACAACTTAGTCTGTTTTTATTAAATAAAACGTCTGAACTGAGGGCCCATGATTTTCGGCTTAACTGCCTAGTCTTAATCTACCATAAAACTTTTAAGATTTTTTAAATTAAAATATAAGATATCACTCGTTATTGAAAATACCATACTTTAAGAGAAAATGGTGTTTTATTCTCATAGACACTGAACTTGTGCACATAATTTTATTGATAGACATTGTTTGTGGGGTGACCATGACGTCAGAACATTAGGTATAATTAGGAATTTTAAAGCATTTAGTATGATATTTATCCGAATTGATTAAATTTTTTAGAAAAGTCTGAACTGAGGGCTCAAGTAAATTACACATAGGTGTTTTATTTCACGGTTAACAATAATTTATGATAGTTTGCTGTGTATTTCAACTATTTTTAATTAAATGCCATGAAAGTATTATATCGATTGATAAAGGTCGATTTGGGCCCTCAGTTCAGATACACACGAATAATTTCCTCTTTGAAACAAAAAATACTTGAATCAAAATCGGTTCTTTCGATCGGTAGCTACAGTGCGTGGCACACACACAGACACGCCATACCTTTGTACCACCCCGTGTACAGTGGGCTGCATAAATGCATGGACATTACAAAAACTGAATCGTTTGCGCCGATATTTAACACCATCTGTTGACGAAGTCAAATGGTTCAAAAATGGTTCACAAGTATCTATATTCATCTCACTAGATGGCGCCGCGCTACTTTTCAAATGTAAGAAAAACTATCAAAGTAGTTTGTTATATTCGAAACATCATTTTCACTTCTTTTTGTATATTATCAATTTATACAAGCAAAAATTAATCATGCGTTGAAATAGAATATTACTAGATTTTTTTAGTTTAACTTAATGTTTTAATCTTAGAGTATGAACTTGATTTATAATTAAATCAACTACGTGGGTAGTTCAGTTTATTTAATACTAATAGCTGCTTAAACTCAGTGACTTGCTAGTTTGTTCCTTCGCTAACATCATCCCTATTTCTATTATCCTTGAGCTGAGTTAACCAATTAATTTTTGCGTTAACCAAATAAATACGCTTATAGCTAGTAAAACCACTAGCGCCATCTAGTGTATTTTTTTATAAACTAGGGTTTGAAAGTTCATAGGATTATCGATCTTAAGCTATCCATGCACTTTTGCAGCTTACCGTACCTAGCAGGTAGGCATTAATCTGTGTCTGTTTCTGCACCATGTTCAATTAAGTATAAAAAATAAGCACAGGGCACGGCCGGCCTCGCGCCTCGGCGCCGCGCGCCGGGCGCCGTTTCGTGTAAACATTTTAACCAATAGCCCTTTCATCTTCAACTGCGTCGTCGCGCGTCGTAATATTGTTGGAGCAACAATCCGCTGCTCGGAGCTGTGCTGTGTGATGTGTGCCAATTGTTTGTAGGTCGGGCTCTGAGCACTGTCTCACTTCTATCGATGTACGAGTAGATAACGAGCTCGTTTCTATTTTATTGTAGTTATGCCTAGGTACCCACTAACTTTCGCGTTGCATGATATATGATTATGTAGACCCGGGGACATCTCTTTTGAGATAAGGGACCACCCTAATGAGCGGACCATGGTGTCTCCATCCAGCCCCAGGGTATGGGGAAGCGCAATTTGCGCTGCCGCCGCGGCCTGCTTCTGCTAGGGTGACAGGCAGCTACGCCGGTCACCTCCAGGCCCGCGCTTATGGAGGACGGAGGTCTACTGCGACCTCTGACGTCCGAGTCGCCTCCGCTCATCGCGGGCAATGCGGGCTCGGAGTCTTCTCTGAACCCGCTCCTTCACCTCCTTTTCAAGCATTACTTGCACGCAGAAGGAGGTGGCGGCTGCCCAAGTACTCGCGCATCGTACCATTCGCCGAGAGCAAGATGGCGAGCGAGACAACTCCCACTCCTAGGACTGCCACTAGGCATTTGGTCAGCGAGTACAGCCCCGAGTCCTCCTCGCTTGCATTACAGTGATGGCACTCGGACATTCGCTCCTTCTGGATCTGACGCAGGTGATCCCCGAACCACCCGTGCCCAGTGATCAACTGCGTCAGCCGGTACGAGAGGTTACCGTGGGGCCGCTCTAGCCCTTCCCCCATGATGGGTCTTACCGCCCCGCTAGTACATTGTTCCCCGCGCGTGGTTGCCCAAGTCCTCGTTGCCACTCGGCTACCATGTCCCTGTTTAGCTGGGACGGCCTGGAGCTCACCAGGCTCGTGTTTATGTCCCCGCTCTAAAAGGATGACTAGCCTGACAGACCATACCGTAGTAGTAGCTCAGGCACCGATTTCTAATCTAACAGAAGCGTCGGTAGCTTAGTGGTTAAGGAGTCGGCCTTACGATCGAGAGGTCCCGGGTTCGAATCCTGGCCATTACACTACCGACGTGAACCCACTCCTAATACAAGTCTTTGAACTTAGCTGGAGGGGTTAAAGGGAATATTAGTAACTTCGGTTGCTAATATTCTTTTTTAAAAAAAAAAAAAAAAAAAAAAAAAAAAAAAAGATCACAAAATCCTTAAATTCAATTATTTTTGCTGTCTCTTTTTTGAAATCGATTTAATTTTGTGGTCAAAATTGATTTATTTTTCGCTTTTTAGTGAATTTTACAGCTCGACGACAGACGATTTATCGGTTCCATCGATCCATCGTTCATCGTTGGCGCTGGATGAAGCTGTAATTCACAGATTTCATCGCCTAATCACACTTATACACATATGTATTCACTGTTAAATATTACGCTGAGACACGTGTTCATTTAGCATAAGCGGATGTATGCAATTTAGTTTTCACAGCGAACTTCCATATAAACGACCATTCTTTATTTCAACCTTAGTAGCATTGTTGGCTTTCTGACATCGGCTCAACATCATGAAGATGTTCCAGACGTTTTTTAGCAGCTGGACAGCGAATAGGTAAAGCGAACTTTGCCTTTTTAAGTCCAATGAGTATTTGGTGTAGCTTAGCAAGTAGGTAGGTCCCTATAACTAGGTAGGCGAGAGAGGAGTAGTACTCGGGCCGGTGGCGCGGTGCCGAGGGGCAAGCGCGGGCGCTACTCACGGCGAGGGTTATTTTTGTCGTCGGTTTGCTCTACAAACTAAACCTAGCAATGTCACAGTAGGTACTTACGGTTAATTACACTCTATTTTAGGAATATTTAATAACCATAATAATTTATGTAGCAACCATGTCAATTTCATTGTAGATCCTCACAGATAGGTTGTACATACATATCTAAAACGATACATGTGAAGTAAGTGACTGTGCAATTAGTTGATACTTCTTTGCCAGACCAGACCAGACCAGTGCAAATAGCCATAGGTGCATACAAATATAAGATAGAGCCGCGGCTCCTGCGTTCACTACTGCCGCGCCTCAAAGGATGCCTGAGGTACCACGATACAATGAATTAAGGTATCATCTGTCAGGCTAGCCATCGATTTCTCACACATCAGAAAATCAGTACCTATACCTGTAATTTCAATTAAGTAGTTCCCATGTATGTGCATGTAGGCACACGTATTATTACACGAGATTTAAGACCAAAGAATAATTATTCTTTCATCTGAGTATCGGCTCAGACGAAAGAATAATTATTCTTTGGCCTGAGTCCGATATATGTGATTTTGTTGTGTATTAGCATTCTTGTTTTCTAGGGGAAAAGAAAGAGCAGTGGAATTGGAAGTGGAAGTGGAAGAGGAAGCGTAAGTACAGAGGGGATGAGGGTAGGAAGGTGATGAGGAGAGGAGGGTAGGGTGAAAGACGGAAAGACGGACGAAAGAATAGAGAACGAGAGGGGTATAGAGTGAGAGTAAGAGAAGAAGAGGGGGAAGAGGAAGCGATAAAAGCAAGGCAAGGGCAAGAAGAGATGTAGAAGGGTGGAAGGGGAAAAGTCAGATGAAACAAAAAGATGAATAGGGAAAAATGGGAAAGTGGGAAAATAAGTAAATGGCAAAATGGGCAAAAATTAAAAGAGTTGAAAAAAAAATGGGAGAGATTCGAGTAGAGAGTCAAATAGTGAATCTAGCACATCGAGTAGCTAGTGGACATACAAAGTCAAATAGAGAGGCGAGGAGAGAGTCGATAGAGTGCAGAAACAACCCGCGCGCTACAGCCAATCAGTTATAATTTACTAAAAAGGTATAAAAAAAATTAGACCGACTTCAACAAAAATAAAAGGAAAGACATTAAAAATCTAAAAATGACTGCCTTTACAGATTATCTAGGTAAGTACCTAATTCTTAGAACTCGGTGCCTTGCCTGACAGGCTGTCTCTTTTTTTCAAATCCAATCAGTTTATTTGCATAAGACAGGTAGGTACATAAAGATGGTTTCATTTACAATAATGTGCAAGTGCTCTGCTTATTACCTCGATAGGTGTCCAAATTTTATTTGTTATTTTTTTTCTATTTCCTCTATTTAATATTCTTTGATTTTATTTTTTATTAAAAGAATTATAAAATATAATTATTATTAATTATAATTATTATCCACGTGTACTATCATACGATAAGAAATCGGCAGAATCGTGATCCGTACACCCGCGGTCCAAACGCGCACAACACCACAGTCGGCGCCAGGCCATGCGGGCGCCGCCGCCGCGGGCGGGCCGCCGCACGTGCAATGCATGCCTCACATCCGCTTGATTCATCTCGATTGAGGAGCTCAGAGCGGGAAGCGACGTCACTTTGCGAACATTGTTCCGAACGTCAATGAATCTACAAGGTATCGTAAAACTACTTCAAAACACAAAAAAGACTAAAAACGTAAAACTAGTGAATTTTCAGTTTTTCTCATCTGTTGAAAGTCACGACAGCGACTAATCGTTCTAGCTTTATTTGGCTCTTTTTTACATGAGAAAATCTTAACGAATAGCCAGCAGGGACGGTTATGTCGGATTCGTATCGACTAATACTACGCGGCCGTTTCAGGCCATCAGTAGCCGAGGGTGAAGTAGCCTTTTCCCCCGTCCTTATCCCTCAGTCCCTGGCTGGCCCAGGGCCTTCGAAAGCCCCCTCGGGTGTGTGACCACGGTGTCCAAATCTGTCCCCGAGTGGACTTGGACGCGCACTGCGCCCCCGTCGTCGCTCGGCGCGACCTGTTTCTGCTAAAGTGACAGCCCCGCGCTCGTGGTGGGCGGAGGTCATTCTGCAACCTCTGACGCCCGAGTCGCCTCCACTCCTCGCGGGCTGTGCGGGCTAGAGTTGCCGGTGTCTACTCCGGCCACGCTTCGCCGCCTCCTTACTAGTATTAGGCGATTAAGTCGGCGTCGCGCGTTCCGTTCGCGATGTAATGTTTTTGCTTGCTGGACAATACTGAACGCACAAATAATTCCACAAGTTGCAGTGTTCACATTGTCGGTGGCATATAATGCAGTGAGTCAGGGAACACTCGTATTGCGGGAAGCTGCGGGCCGGGTGTACTAGAATGTGACGTCAGCGCCATTCACACGCGGCGGCGCACGACGCAGCGACCTTGCGCCGCCAGCGAACGTCGCGGACGCGGTAATATTGATAGTATTACCGTGACGATGACGCTGCACTCGGATAATTACATTGGGTAGGTCACCTACCTACTTCTATTAGACTCATCTCTCTTCCACGCTGCAGTGCCGTCGGCGGTGATCCCCAAAGTCCCCGTCCCCTTTCACCTTTCACAAACAAACTAACGAGGTAGGTAGACTTACTCTCAGCGTTGCCACATTTTTTTTTTGCCAAGTCGGGACTTTGGAACTTTTTGAGTGAAAAAAGCGGGATTCTGACGTCGAAAGCGGGACATAGTAAAAAACATAAGTAACGAACGGGGGAACGTAACTATGTAAGCAATATAATAATAATAATAGTCTGTCAATTTTACTAAAGCCTACATTTTCAATCATGTCAAACCCACTTAATTTCACTTTCCAGATCTAAGTCTATAAAATTATTTTCATCTGGAAAATTACAACGTTTCTCTATAGGTAAGTACTTACCTCATTATCATATTATTGTTTACAATTTAATCTTTGATTAATATTACTTTACTGTTATCTTTTTCCTCCATCTTCTAGCAGGTAAGTAAGTATACTAAAAGATAAAGTATAAAATACATAGGTACTTACCTATAGGTAAGTGAGTGGGCCACGCGATACATCTGGGTTCCGAGTCCAAGGCATGACTCAACTCCTGATATAGCTAGGTATCCGAATAAATGATCCGATGTGTCGCCATTCGGTGAAACCTATACATATATTAAGTAGCCGTGAGCCGGTGACTAGTTGCGCCATCTGCGTACCATTGATATTTCCCCGACTTCCATTATCGTCGCGAGAGTAAATAGTAGGTGAACAGAATGTTTTTAGATTGTGTTATCATGCCTATTTTTATCATTGAGCTCGACCTTGTCACGAGTCACCACTCCTGCGTCGCCTCTCTCCATGGAAATCTTTGGCTTAGTTAAACTCCAAAAAACAAAGACATGCTTATTTATCTCACTCTTGAGATGCACGCTGCAGACGTCACGTAAACAAGAGAGAGAGTTACCATTTCAGACACCTACGATGCTGCCTTATCAGTTGCATTTTACGCGTCGCTTCAAGCACCCAGGACTGTAGGAGGAAGCAAAGGTGTAGCAAAGAAAGGAGTCACCGAACCGCTTGTTTCGTAATTTCATATTGTGCATTGAATGCGGACGACACCTAAGTCCTGCACGTGTTCCCTGTGTAGGAAAGTAGAGGGAGGGACTAGTTTTTTTTTATTTATGGCACGTCAATTTGACTTCACCTCGCCTGATGTTAAGCTGAAGGCAAAGTCTCATGAACCATTGCAAACACGTTCAGTGCTACAATGGTGGCGCTCAGCTTGACGACCTCATCAGATGCTTTTTCACGCCTCGTTTAAAGGACCCGAACCCGAAAGTTGGAAGGGCTCAAAATATCATTCGCCACGGACGGTAGACTGTTTGTCACAGACTTCCTCCTTTGCATAGTTAATGTTTCCATATGATTATTATATAACCTATATTATATATTTCTTATATATAACCTAACCTGACTTCTAGAACTGTAGTCGAGTAGGTAAAAATAGAGTGGTTGGGTGAGTTCAATTGCTGGATTTTTTGGATTGCTTGGACATAACCCAAAATTCCTAGTGTGAAATACACGTTAATGGTTATAGATTCCTACATTACGTCACGTAAGTAGGAATACGTATACCTATACATGTAGTATAAGGGCTCCCGCACACGGGCCACCAAACGCCGCCACCGGCATATTTCCTTAGATACTCAGTGGTATGGTATGTCATACGGATGATCAAAGTGAACGTCATAGACAGCACGCCACTTTCATCTGTTTACTTCACTCTGATGAAGATGTAAACAAGCCGGTGCGCAATTTTTTTGTAGCGATTAAGGAACAGATGGGAGAACTCAACGCGCGCGGTTCGCGGTGCGCAACTCCGTGCCTGTGTCGAGCATACATTGGGCGCAGCTAGGCGTACAGTTGCTGCGCTAATCCACGCACAGTACAGCAACTGCCCGTAGGCAAGTGGCCTAGCCCCCGTCATTCAATATAAAAAGAGTGACTATTCCCAATTGCCACCGTCGGTGACGCACGTACCTACCCTACACACTTGTCTAGAGCCCTGGTCCACGCTCCGCCTCCCATAGCATACACGTTCAACTTAAAAAGTTGGTAAATATAACCACTACAAGTAGATAGGTATTCCTAGTGATTCAATGCGTTATGCGTTATAATCTATGGTGGTGCATTGGAAGTATCAAACCAAGGTACGTATATTGATACCGATGCTTCACAACAACGAGAAGTGTGGCACGTACCTGCGAGCGAGGGCAGCGCCGCCAGCAACAGGAACAGCGAGGCGCGCTGTAGCATGGCGCCGCCCGCAGCGCGCCGCCTGCAACCAACACACGCCTGGTACACACTGGCCGCCATACAATATTATTGTTTTCACCTTTGGCACCCTCTTTAGCGTGGAGGTAGTGACCGTGACAAATCCGCAGGAAGCGCGGGTTCGATCCCCGCTCAATAGATACAAATATTTGTTTGCATGTATATACGTTAAGCCGTCGGTCCCGGTGGTCATACAAACATCTATGGCAGTCGATACGAGTAGTTGGAGCCCTAAATAAAATAGTTCAACAACAAGTTTAGCTGCAATTCTTCACTGTCGCCCTTTTTATCGCGATAAAATTCAGCCTATGTTCGTTCCTAAGCTTTAATTCATCTCTGAACCAAATTTCACCTGCATATCTTCAAAAATAGGTAAGTATTAAACTTTCACACAAACTTTCAATCCCTGTTTTCCGTCTCATAACCCCATTTTTGACAATAATAAGTAGCCTAGGTCCGTTCCCAAGGTCTAATCTATCTTTGTGGTACATACTGAAATAATAATAATAATTCGGGTTTCCTTCATCCACGATAGACATCTCCAAGTTATTTGGGTCGAAGATAATTCCATGGTTGGAACTTGGAACCAGTGTTGTGGGTCGCTGAGAAGTAAACAAAACTTCTATTTGAGACATAAATAAGTCGAGCTTTGAACTGTAAGAATAGCATTCGTGGTAACGTACGAACTCAAAGGAAAATAGGAATATTTAACAACCTTTTATTTCCTTGAGAAATCAATTGTCCGATTTGAACGCGTAGGACCTACCTACCTAACAGAAAAGGGCTGAAATTGACGATAATTTTATACTACATGGATGGGTTTAGTGTCGATGTTAACGGTAGTTAAAAAACTAATCATGTATTGTCTATAATTGAAGTTTAATTTTATTGTGGGAGAGAGCAAATGAGCTGCTTCACTCGATGTCATAAAGCTTATCTAGCGAACAGTACATTTTCAATGAGTTCCATATGTTTACAATCAGTGCAGTGGGTTGGTGGGTATGACATACAAACGCACTCACGACTATCGCTCTCGTCTGGCCGGGCCGACATCGACAGCTCGAGGGTAGGAGATCGCCCCGCACATGCCGCATGGTACTGGTGCACCCCGCGCTCCGCACATGGTACCTACTCACTGTACCACTGTACCAAATAAATAAGCTCTCACAATACAAGTCTGCCAGATATTGGAGAGAAAGGCCACGTTATACGAAATGGATCACTTGTTTCCTTTTATGACGATCTAGTGACAGTATTTTTTACAATTGTAAATTGTCATTGTACTCTGTTGCAGTGGGGTTTACTCTTTTTATACCGCTAAGATGTACAAGCACACGGTCCACCTGATGGGTAGCGGTTGCATAGCAGCAGAATGCCTACCTTCGCCCGCGTGGATGTCGGTTATCGCGTCCGATACTTAAGTCCTTTCCCACGCTCGCTCTAATCTACCTGTGTACCAAATTTCATCCGGATATCCACAAACATGACGAACATTCCTTTCTTAAGAAAAGTCTATAATATCGTTCTCGTAACGACATAGACTTACGTTATATCATGAAAAATGGGTTCGTTCCAAGATCTAGTCTAATCCTGAATCATTTTAATCCAGATCGGTTCAGTTCCGTGGTTCTGTTGTTTGCATAGTAACAAACAGAAGATATATTAATAGAAGGGAACCAGTGTCACACGAAGCGAAGTTCATTAGCTCACGGAAAATCGACACTCCGACGACGACGTATAGAAAATAACGTTATATACATTACATAGCTAAAAGCGGTAACTCCTTCAACATGTGGTCCAAGTAATGAGCTTAGAAATTAATCCATAACGATAAAATCAAGCGATCCTAGCTAAGCCTCGATAAAAAAAATCACTGAAATTTCAATTTGGATATTTAATACCTAATTATTGTTCATACTCGTATCTCCAGTGCCACTCAACCGATTGTGTTCATACAAACGTAAGATTTTAAGTCAAACTAAATCGTTCAAAATAATTGGGTATTTGAAAAAAAATAAAGATTGATTTTTTTTATGTATTTTAAAACTTTATTATTAATAATATTGATATTTAATGCAAAAACTTCAAAAAAAATGTTTTTCAATTAATTATAAACAATTAAAAATTGATGAAATTTAAATAAAAGTCACGTGACTATAAACGCGTCATGATTGGTCACCATAGTTGTGACGTCATAATGTTATAGCTATTTAATAACAGTACAGCGTTTACGGCTATTACACATGTCTAGACAATAATATTAAAAATTATTGCTAAAATACGAGTTGTTAGTTGGTTTCGATTAGTTATGTGTGATAAAGGATTTATTAAGGCAAAGTCTGATAATATTCCTGATGTTGATATATTTATGATCACCGATTTTTTTAAAAATGATATTCGGTTTAATTCTGTTGAAGTTCGAGGTGCCAAGGCAGGGCACGCTGTAGTAGCGGCGGTAAGACCCATCATGGGGGACTGGCTAGAGAGGCCACATGGTAGCCTCTCGTACCGCCTGACTCAGGTGATCACCGGGCACGGGTGCTTCGGGGATTACCTGCGTCGGATCCAGAAGGAGCCAACGTCCGAGTGCCATCACTGTGATGCGAGCGAGGACTCGGGACTGCACACGTTGACCGAGTGCCCGGCGTGGGAGACGCCAAGGCGGGATCTAGTGACAGTCCTAGGGGTGGGAGTTATCTTGCTCGCCACCTTGCTCAAGGTGATGGTACGATGCGCGAGTGCTTGGGCAGCCGCCGCCTCCTTCTGCGAGCAAGTAATGCTCGAAAAGGAGGTGGCGGAGCGAGTCCGGAGAAGACTCCGGGCCCGCACTGCCCGCGATGAGCGGAGGCGACTCGGACGTCGGAGGTCGCAGAATGACCTCCGTCCCCCATGAGCGCGGACCTGGGGATGACGGGTGGAGCCGCCGGTCACCCTAGCAGAAGCAGGCCACGGCGATGGCGCAAAATGCCACCCCATACCCAGGGGCTAAATGGGGACACCATGGTCCCCACATTGGGGGAAGCGGGGCATCTCAACAGAGATGTCCCCGGGTCTGCCGGGGTGCGAGAGATATGTCTTGTATAATCTCACCTCCGGCAATCAAGGACCCATGGACGGCGTGCGTTTTGGTCGGTTCGAGTCCGACATAATCACCTCCATCGGCTTTGGTGGAGGTGGTATCCGTGGGGATTTTGCGCACGATAAAAAAAAAAGGTGCCAAGGCATCTAGGTAAGTTTGTTAAAAAATAATATAATAAATGAAAATATTTAATTATTTATTCTCCATTACATTAAATATAATTATTTATTTCATAAATTGCAGAGCATCGCGTGAGAGTTACGGCGACAAAGCTATAGGTTATGTTCAACTAAGTCGTAAAAATAATTGTATTGTGAAAGGACGGGTATGACCAGAACACCGAGTTCGGAGTAAAGCTTATTCAGTTACTTTAACTATTAATGAAAAGTCAAAAAATAATCGATTTTGTTTGGGGATTATCACGGTGCACTGCTTGAAACCATTTATTTCGATGTTTATCATCTTGGGGAACATTTAAAAACATTTTATCAGGAGTTGCCTTTGTAGTATTCGTACATAATGGTACAAAACAAGAACGATAACTTTTGAGTTTCGACATTTTTAATATAAATTTAAATATTTAATAATGACAACAAAATTAAATAGATCAAAACCCTATTTATTATTTTTCTATCAACTGCAATGAGTGAAAACTAACATTATGACGTCACACGCGCTCGGGTTTGTTCGGGAGTTGTCGGCGTGTCTTCGGTACTGAATTCAAACTTTTATTTTTATTTTGAAATAACTTTTGAATTATTGCGAAAAAAAAAATAAAAAAATAGTTTTGTTATAAAACTAATATATAATCTTTCCATTTATCACAAAAAAAAAATTTTTTCAAATACCCAATTGCTTCAAACTTCGTAGTTTTTGCGTCCATTGCGGTCAGACTAACAAGAAATCCAAAACAATATTTTCGTATTCAGTATCGTTAATTTAACATAACACTAGTATTTTTTTAATAAGTACTTTCAATATACAGACACAAACACGTTACATTTATATAAATATAACAGTGAAGACGATCATAGGTTATAAGTTAATGTAATGAGTGTATCACGATTAACGCACGCACGAGTAGGGTTGCCAGTTGTCCCGATTTACAGAGGTCCGAGGAGGCATCCCGCCAAGTGTCCACCATATACCGACTGCCAAAAAATAATACCTACGTATGTTTCTTTTTCCTTTAGAAAATGATTGAACAAGCCGCGAACACTTGGCTCTGTTACGATTGCAAAGAGGCAGCGCGGCGCCGCGGGAGCGGGTGTACGTCGTCCGTCGGGCACTCGCACCCCGCACCACTCGGCACCACTCGGCACCAAGCTCGCGGCGTGCGACTGGACATGAGCTTACGATCGTAAATCGTAACACTCGGTCGGTGCATTCTGTAAGTTTAGTGTCGAGTATCGACGATGAGGAGATAACACACGTATGTATGTACATACCGACACCGGCGGCAACGCACATGGTACATGGTGTTCGTGTGGCGTGCTCTAGCGCGCGGCAGTGGTGTGCGCCCGCGGAATGTCTGTTTATATTAGTTTACAACACTACCGAAAGCTGCAACTTGCTCTGCGTAGGGGAAAGTAGGGAGGATTCGTACACTTTTCACCTCGAGCTCTTTAGCAGAAAAACTAAACGCTATTTAAAAACAAATTGCCTACAATGTTCCTTTAGACACCTAGTTCATATAAAGAAACGTTGCCAAGCTATGACGATAAAAAAAGGATAAGTAGGTATATTCAGAATGTACCCCATTCTTGGGGTAATTTCGTACCTGTGCTATTTATAAAAAAATGTAACGTATATTGAGATCAGATCAAATCATTTCACAGAATCAACCTTGGGTGAAGAATAAGATAATCCCCTACCTACAAACTACCTCTTTGTAATACATGTCTCTGTATAAGATTCGTAGCAGTGCGTCCCTGTCCATGACATGATGTGTGTGGAGTGAAGCTGTGGGCGATTCCGCATGACGTAGTCGGGAGTGACACGTCCGTTAGGCGCTAGTGCGGGTGACCGCGCGAGTGTGCGCGCGCGCGTGCCGCGGGCTATTTTTGCGCCGCGTGGACTGCGGCCCGCAAATAGCGCGCCGAGAATACAGAATACAGCGCAAAGGTTAGCTAAATACCGGCTCGCGGTACGTTCCCGCTCCCGACCGACGTCGACCCGCTTCCGCCCGCGGCCCACGCGCTACGATTCACTTACACACCACCTCACACTGTTTACTATGAAACTAGCGCTGCTTCATTGGCTGATGGAACATCCAGAACATACCCACCTACTCGACGATTAGACATATTGGGCAAAACCACAGATTATCAAATGGTTACTACGCCAAGCTCTACCTAATCACAGACTCGATAACCAAAATAGTTTTGTTACGTTTTAATAGACAGCGACAGAGTAGTTTCATTTAGCATTTTACCGACACTAGTACGGACCAAGGGGAATATTCCGGTGGTTCATAGTTGGATGGCGCCGACGACGTTGTCAGATCACATTCGAAGTGAGTTATCGGTGTGATACCATCAAACTAATAAGTTACTACTGTTTACACCACCAATGGTGCAGGCGGTACATTTTAGTCTCAATTACACCATTAATTTAAAAAATATTAGACAAACACTACCTGCACCATTGATGTTGTAAACGGTACATATTAGTTTCCTTTGCACCAATAATTTAAAATACTAGAACTCCAATATAACAGGATAATAGTTATATATGGATATTCCCAGTGTTAGTCGTCGGTAACTTAATGGATACTTCTTTTAAAAATGAATGGCACTCACAGGATTTTAATAAGTTATATCAAAATTAAAAAACTGAAAGGAATATTTTATATGCAAGGGTTGTGCTGATTTCAAAAGCTTGTATCGAGGAAGTTCTTACTGTCTCTTTTTGTGATTTTTCCGTATGTTCCTTGAAGGAAAGTTTAAAGCAAGAGTGAGGTGTGTGTGTGTGTGTGTGTGTGTGTGTGTGTGTGTGTGTGTGTGTGTGTGTGTGTGTGTGCGTGCGTGCGTGCGTGCGTGCGTGCGTGCGTGCGTGCGTGCGTGCGTGCGTGCGTGCGTGCGTGCGTGCGTGCGCGTGCGCGTGCGCGTGTGCTTGTGCGTGTGCGTGTGCGTGTGCGTGTGCGTGTGTGCGTGTGTGTGTGTGTGTGTGTGTGTGTGTGTGTGTGTTTGTGTGTTTGTGTGTGTGTGTGTGTATGTGTGGCATGGTAACTCCCGTACGGATCTACCGATTTCGATGTAGATTTACATATTTTTGCACAAATCCCTCTAATATGGATGTCCTGTGAAAGGGCTTGAGCAGCAGAATACGATACACTATGTAAATTTCAAATTCAAGATGGCCGCAACCACCAAATAGCAATTCACCTTTTTTATTCACTAGTCTGTTAATATGGGTATCAAATGAAAGGTCTTAACAAGTAGATCCATTTAAAAAGTATAAAATAAAAATTAAAACACCTCCGGCACAAAAAATACCTCCAAAAAGTTAAACATTAATATTCATTGGTTGTCGTGTCGGGGGACCTATGACTGGTGAACACTCCCACATATTTTTAAAACGATCCAAGGTCCCCCGACAAGACAACGATTGAATTATTAATTAGAATTAGTATAAAATGTTGTCACAAGATTGTTTACCTTTACTTAATATTTACCTAAAAACATGGAGTATAGGTAGGTATCGATAAGAATTTTTTTTATTGGTAACCGAAGTTACTAATAAGTAAGTTCCAGCTAAATGGGGGTCACGTCGTTAGTGTAGGACAGGGTTCGAACCCGAGACCTCTTGATGACGAGGCCGATTCCTTAACAAATAAGCTACCGTCGTCACCGGTTGCCCTTACTGCTACCTGCTACCTACCGGGTTCCAATCGAATAATTGGTATTCGGTTGGAACCCGGAACTATGGAGTAATATAGTATTGTTATGGTTTCGTCAAATTTCTAATTTGAATTTGAATATCCGCATTCGCATTCACATTTGCGGATATCTGAAAAATTATTCCTTTTTCTGAGGCAAATTGACATCTGTAACCTCACTGCCTATCGTTACGCATCCTGGAGCGGAACACGAGACAAACGAGGTTCTGTCGAATTGTTTTTGATGTTATCTATGATTGCTAGGACCTGGTGTGAGTGGTGTGGCTGTGTGAGCTC
Organism: Pelosia muscerda; assembly: GCA_963691645.1. Lineage (NCBI taxonomy): Eukaryota > Metazoa > Arthropoda > Insecta > Lepidoptera > Erebidae > Pelosia > Pelosia muscerda. The sequence goes on along the minus strand of OY829114.1, from coordinate 127,436 downwards.
CCCGCCCACGTTGCTCCCCGAGCTATGCTCCGTCCTTATGTCGGTACAAGAACGCGAGCGAGCAGTTCGTATAGAGCACATTTTGGGCCAACAACTGTTGCCTATACCTGTATGACTCAGAATGAAACAAATCACATGCAATAAAGTGGTGCATTTTGAAGGAACCGAACGGACTCATGATAAACTCACTTAGTTCACGTGAAATAAACCAGTAACTTGAGGTTCATAGTCAGTGGCAGCAAATTGAGGTACCTACCGACTTGTTATGTTGAGAGCACAGCACTTCTGTGGTAAGGAGCTCGCCGGGGTTGAACTTAGGTGTATTTTAACTTCACGAACTACTGCTTTGAAACAAAAGTGATGGCGGTTATAATTTAACTATCGGATGCTATTTGCCAGTCATCAAAGTTTCGTGTGGAGCTTTTTTATGAAAATACTAAACTCATAACAAAAATCCAACTACATTAGGATGTAGTCGATCGATTCGATTCTAACGCGTATTCGCTCTCGTGACTGACCGTCGCGTGTCACGACAGAGGGTGCCTCGCTCCACAATACTCTGTCCACAGTACCCACAAAAACAGTACATCACAGGCATCGCTGTAGAGCGGCGCGTGCGCTCCTCGACTGCGACTCGCACGACACTGAACTGAACTCGCAAGTCGTTGTCACACAGCGGGCTGCGCGCGGGCACAGGGCGGCTGTCCCCTGCCGCGCTACACGTCGTTAACACATCCCCGGACTACGACTCACCCCTCACACTTAAAGTCAACCCAAGCCTGGGGACTAGTGACTGCCGTGACTGGTGCCTGAGCCACATCGATATCTACCGTAAGAAGTGAGGCACAGAGGCTCAATAATAATGTAAACACGATAAGACTGCTGGTTGAGTATTAAGCAACTAATGACAAACGTTACTTTCTGTTACTCAAAAATTCAATACTGCCCTACGTCACGCCACCCACAATATACCTATTCACCCTCCGGAGCAGTAGGTACATTATACTCGCTCACAAGCATATTCGCAAAACATCATATTATATTCTCATCACATGATTCGTAAATCATACTTCACAACTTTTATTATACTGCCTTGAGGTTTTTTAATAATAAGTAACAACACACACACACGTAAATCTTATGATTATTAAAATATAAAAAAGCATTTAATGGTTGCGGCCATCTTCCCTTTGATACTGGTCGCTGTCGCAGTACCTACCTACCTACATAAAAGTAGGTATAGTATTCTACTAGTCAAGCCCTTGTATTTGATACGTCTTTTATTTGGGACTTGAAAACAATATAATTCGTCATTTTGTGGCGGCAATCTTAGATCGATTTTTTTTCTATAACCCGGTTTAATAAAGAAAGGATTCTAAAATGGCGGAGCTTATCACTATCTCTCGCTCGCACACTAGTACAGTACTGTCTATATAAGCTGGTGCATTAAAGAAAGGTTTTAAAATTGGCGGCTTGTACTTGCGTTGACGGAAAGTACAGCTAGCATATAAAATTTCAATTTTTTTTTTTTCATATGAAAAATAATAAAAACAAGACCAGGTCGTCATAATTTCCAACTAGCTGCGGCCGGCGGCTTCGCCCGCGACACGTTACGGCATCTATTTTTGTTTTCATCGGCAACAGTACCTACTTTTACACATAGAGTCCTTTTAAACGCACATTGAGTCCTTTCATCCTGAAAAAGGAACGTATATCACATTCTATAAGGAGGATCATGCAAGATCATGATGTTGGTTAAAATAAAGAACTAACATTATTATGAACAACGGTCTTGTTTATATTTTTTTTAAACTGAAAAAAGAAATGAAATTTTGTATGCTAGGTGTACTATCTGTCAACGCAAGTACAAGCCGACATTTAAGAATCCTTTCTTTTATGCATCGCATCAAGAGCACAGAGCGTGGAAGAAAATAAAGATCAATATTTTTTTTGTGTTGACGGTACGAGCGTGAGTGAGTATAGACAGTGCTAGTGTGCGAGCGAGAGGAAGTGATAACGTCCGCCATTTATAAAACCTTTCTTTAATGAACCAAGTTATACTCACTCACACGCGTACCGTCAACAGATAAAAAATATTGATATTTTTCTTCCACGCTCTATGCTCTTGACGCGCTTAGTGAGTAATAACCCTTACCCTTACCCTTTGATAATCCTGGTTGAAGACTGTCCCATAGACAGTATTAATAATTTTGTTCATAATAAAGTTAGTTCTTTATTTTACCAATATCATGATCTTCCATGATCCTCCTGATAGAATGTGATATACGTTGCCAGGTACTTTTTCGGGTAGAAAGTACTCAATGTTCGTTTAAAAGGACTATGTGTAAAAGTTGTTTCCGATGAAAACAAAAATAGATGCCGTCACTTGACTTTCTTTTTTTTAACATTCACGCGGGCGAAGCCGCCGGCAGTAGCTAGTTAGAAATTATTACGACCTGGTCTTGTTTTTATTATTTTTCATTTGAAAAAAAATCGACTTTCAATTTTATATGCTAGCTGTACTATCTGTCAACGCAAGTACAAGCCGCCATTTAAAAATTCTTTCTTTAAATAATGATGCATTATATAAAGAAAGGTAATTTTGACAGTTTGCGTCTATGAAGTAACGTATTTTTATAAACAAATTAAAGGTGGGAACAAATTATCGGACGCGTCCGTAAGCCGCGGCTGACGGACGCGGCTTAATAATGTGTACGATGTCTAAAATCCAGCCGGCCAGATTCTATTCGGACGTCCGTGCGCTCAAGGACGGCTCAAGGTCACGTCCGCGACTTATGACCGATAGTTTGCACAGTTTCGTTTATTTGTACTACCCAGATAGCTAATTAGCCAGATAGATAATTTTGACAGGTCTAAGTAGGGTACCCCATACAGTACAATCGTAAATGAATCCATTCGATTTTCGATTATCGTTCCCGTAGAATATGGTATCGATATTACATAAATAGTAAAACATTTATTTCTTATTATTTTATGTACTTAGGGTATTATAATTTTATAAATATTTGTTTACTTAAGGTGACACTTCATTAGTGCGGCGCGGCATTACCTAATCGCACTTTACTGCAAATATAGATTGATAATTGCTACAGTTACTGCCATTTATAGTATAATATTTATGTTTTATATTATATCTAGTTAATTCTATTACGAAAATTGTAGTAGATAAGTACTTAAACTTCAAATTATTTTCATAAATTAATAGATTATGTTCGATTTTTTCGATTCGTTTGTCTACAGTCAATCATGCTATATTCTTGCAAGGAACTACTCTACGATAAGTGGGCGGTACTTGTCTATGAATTACGATAATTTTAGAGGTATTAATTTGTTTATAAAAATACGTTACTTCATAGACGTGAACTGTCAAAAGTATCATCCTAAATTAGACAGAGTATAGATAAAATAAAATAAGACTTGACATAAAGGTCCTAGTTACCATGTCATAAAATCCCTTAAAAAAAAATATTGTATTCTCTTTGGTTTGGTCTATGATAATGACTGACAGTGACTTGGTTTGCTTGTGGCGTCTATTGAAAAATACGTGCTTGATTAATACCTACATTAAGATTTGAGAAGTGAACTGTGTATAGTGCGTGGCTTTCTATGCATGTGTTATTAAATAAATAAAATTCCGATCTACGTTGTTAAATGTGCTTTGTGATTGAACTGGCACAAGGCAGCTGTTGACAAGTACTCTTGACAAGCATGGAATTGGTAAGTGACACTCATTGCATTTTATTTTACTTATGACTTATACTTTGTAAAATATAGCTTGGGTCCTATGACAGATGTCAAAATTTGGTTCATAGGGATGTCCGAAATTCGATGAAAATATCGATACTACCAGCTATTATTGATGCATGTTACATATAATTGGGTTTAATTTAATTGTATGTGTGTATTTAATTGTAATGAGAACGGAATATACGTAGCATACAAGGCGTTGGCACTCGTACTGATGAGAATGAGTGGAGTGGATCAGTGGAAGTTCATATCAAACAAGATGTTGGCGCGTGTATCTTATGCCTATATCATGTCCCAAGAGCCAAACGCGGCGTGTCTTCTTACAAAATCCAAAAACAGGTTCAGGGCGTTGATGGATTGAATGTAGGATTTTATTTACTCAATATTATTTAGGATCAAGTATATTGAAATATAAACATTATTATGATATTAAAATACCTAAGCAATAAGATTAAATTCTAATATTTTTTTTCTTATATTAATTTCAATTTTAAATTAGGCTTTATTCAAAATATGGATAGTTCATAGTATGTGGTCACGATGATTCATCGCCCATCACTAATTAGCTCGGTATGCCCATAAAGTATGACATTGACAGCTACAACATTCAACGACATTCAATAATAGAAAATTCAAGACTTCATGTGCGGGATTTCACTGACAGCTGTCATAGGACCCAAGCTACATTTTACAAAGTATAGGTACCTTAGATACGGTTGAAATCTTTTTATATAACTTTTAGAGTGTTAGGTTCATTGTGCATGTGTTGTAAGTACCTCGTTAGCGTGGTGATTATTTGATTACTACACCAATCGGTGTCTACAGTAAACATGCACAAGTATGTGTTGCCCGTTAGGAATAGCCTATTTACCTACTGTAGCCCCAGAATACCCGAACAAACGGCTTACTATCCACTCGAGTATTGGGATTCTTGGTCAGTGACATCTCCAGACATTTCTAGTACCGCAGTTACCTAGTCGACTTTTTGCTGTGCCGTTCTGTATACCAGCTTGACTCCTCCAACTCTGCAAAGATGATTGCTGAGAATCGTCGACAATTCTGTATTCACAGGAGCTTTGGAACCTCTCAGTGTCAAGTGGGAGTTTGCCACCCTGTGTGTGTTTTACCATTTATGTGATAGCTTGTGCACAGATAAATTATTGTTCAACATGGTGCTCGCAGCTACTATTAACCCCTGCACTTTGTAACTATTTTGCACACCCTAAAAGCATGCATCTTTAGAGATGGTAGACAGTACTGGCCGCATCCACCACAGACTAAAGTACTTTGCCTCCTATGCCACTAGTCCATTTCATGGATTTTGTACCTAAATAGTGCATATCATATTTCAAGAGATTCTCAAGTTTAGATAGTTTTTGTATCAGTAGTATGTTAATAAACATCTAATTTGTTAAAAACATCAAGTTTTCATATATTTTGAAATTTCAAAGTCACTGCGGAGGCAGAAAAAGTCTATGAAATTCATTAAAAAACACACATTTTGAGAACCTTATATGAAATAAGGTACAAATCCCCCACAACTAGAAATCAGCATCACAAAAAAAAAATTCTTCATATGTACATCTGTGCTCCACCCTATACTTTGTCACATATACATAGGATGATAATTTTGATAGCTCTAAGTAGGCAACCCTATACAGTGTAATCGTAAATAAATTTATTTGATTTTCAATTATCGTTTCCGTAGAATATGGAATCGATCATTACAAAAACACAAAACCATTTATTTTTTATTATTGTGGGTAATTAGGGAAATATAGTTTTATGACACTGCAGCGAAGAGGCCCATCGCATCATTAACTAACCGCGCTGTACCTACAGCCAATAAAGAAGGATAATTTGCTACAGTTACAGCTATTTACGGTATAATATTTATGTTTCGTATTAGACTAAGCTCATTATATTACAAAAAGTTGTAGTACATAACACTTAATAATTTTAATAAATTAACATATCTTCAATTCATTTGTCTATAGTTAATTATGCTATATTCTTGCAAGACGCTTCACTACGATAAGTGGGCGGTACTTGTCTATGAGTTATGATAATTTTAGTAGTATTAATTTCTAAATAAAAAATATGTTATTTCATAGATGTAAACTGTCAAAATTATCATGCTAAATTAGACAGAGTATAGTGCTATAACTTGGTTCATTAAAGAAAGGTTTTATAAATGGCGGACCTTATCATTTCCTCTCGCTCGCACACTAGTACTATCTATACTCACTCACGCGCGTACAGTCAACACAAAAAAAATTGATCTTTATTTTCTTCCATGCTCAGTGCTCTTGACGCGGTGCATAAAAGAAAGGATTCTTAAATGTCGGCTTGTACTTGCGTTGACAGATAGTACAGCTAGCATATAAAATGTAATTTTTTTTTCAGTTTAAAAAAAATATAAACAAGACCATTGTTCATAATAATGTTAGTTCTTTATTTTAACCAACATCATGATCTTGCATGATCCTCCTTATAGAATGTGATATATGTTCCTTTTTCAGGATGAAAGGACTCAATGTGCGTTTAAAAGGACTCAATGTGTAAAAGTATGTACTGTTTCCGATGAAAACAAAAATATATGCCGTCACGTGTCTTTCTAATTTTTAACATTCACGCGGGCGAAGCCGCCGGTCGCAGCTAGTTAGAAATTATTACGACCCGGTCTGGTATTTATTATTTTTCATATGAAAAAAAAAAATTTGTAATTTTATATGCTAGCTGTACTATACTCCTATCCTTTATATACTCCCAATTTGAATAATATGCATTTAGTAACAGACGCCTGAAGCTCTGCCCTCATAGAATATTGCTGCCGTTTTTGCAACCCATAGAAACCTTCCTCAGGATGAAAATTATGTATATACTAGCGAACCCGGCAAACTCCGTTTCGCCACCAGATGCCTTCGTTTTATGTAACATTTCGTTTGGTGATAAAAAAATGAAGAAAAATTTTTTTTTCCTGAATTTTCTTTGCTATATACCTCACGGAGCCCGAGACCTTTCCAACAAATTCAAAACCATGGAAATTGGTTCCTGCGTTCTGGAGTTATAGCGTCAGGAAAGAAAACCCGACTTATTTTTATATAGTAGACGTATTAGGCATAAAAAGTGAAATGCATGTAGGACATGATGGTATTTCTCATTTATTGAATGTATTACTGATATTTTTTCGTTGTGTGTAGTTCCTTCAATAAAACTAAAGGAACTACTGAGACTACATAGTTCCTTTATTTCTTATGTATATGTACACAAAGCAAAAATGATAGCCTAACCATCTAATACAATCTATTTATGATTTGAGTCAAGTGGAAGAAGCACCCGTATGTTTTACATATGTGTGAGAACAGTCAATATCAATAACAATAACTCATTTCTTTGAAGTCACATATGTGTGCGTTTTTGTGTTTATGTGTGCCAGTGAATTGTGAACGATTGAATATGTGTTAGTGAGTGATTTGCCTGCCATCAAATGAGAAGGTAAATTTCACCAATACAGCAAAGGCTCACGTAGTTGAGTGGTATTATAGGCGTAATGGCAATGCGAAGGTTGCGAGTTCGAACCGCAGCTATATTGATATAGGCGGTTTAATTAATTAATAGTTTTATTTTAGTTCTTTATTTTGTTTGTGATATTACCATACGGTTCTTTAATATCACAAACACGACTTTTATACTAAGTGTTCCGTAATCTCAAAAATAATAATAATATGGAAAATAAAACAACATCATTGTTTCAATGATATAATTGTTCAGTAAATAAATAATTTAGTTGTATTGTGTCGTAGAAGAAAGTATCTAAAAAATCTCGAGTCACAATGTTTGTAACTAAACTAATTCTAAACAGTTAAACAGATTTATTTAGTAGACCTAAGAATAGTCATACCTATACTATTGTGAGGGATAATTGAAATCCAAGCGGGCGTAGCCGAGTGCAATACGTTTAGGTTTATACATTAAACATTCTTTATATAATTAATAGGTTATTCAATATTATCCTTCTGGATGTTTAAATCAGACAAGTATGGACGCAGGTAAACTAATTAACTTTCAGTAACTAAAGTGTAGTGAATCACCATGTTAACGTTTAGAAATTATACTATATGCAAATATAATAACTTCTCATTTCGTTAACAATAACATCACTCACTAATTTACAGTTTAGGTAATTTCTTTATTTCTCAAAATGATGCCACATAATTACCTACATCTTTTAGTTCCTAGGCACTAGTGCGAAGAAATGGCGCAACATATTCCAACTTTTATTATAAATAGTAATAATAGTCATTTATTTTCTTAAATTTGCCAATATATTAGATAGTAAGTATATAGGTATTAGTATATACTATATAATAGGTATATAGGTATAAGTATATAGTATATAATAGGTATATAGGTATAAGTATATAGGTTTTAATTATTCCAAGTTATCTATACCGGAGTATATATACCTAAGTATAATTGAAACCACTAAAATACAGACTTACAATGTAATTAAACATAGATAATAATAATAAGAGCACCTACTTCAATCAACCCACCAGGACCCATCGAGGACATCCAACCCCAGTACCCTAAAGTAATATATGACCACTAGACCTGCACGGTAGAATATTTTTTGGCAATATCGCTCACCTGCTTTTCTCCATAAAATTTTGCGTCCATCCTTGTCTGATTTAAAACATTTTTCGTCACTAAATATTACTATATTGTTGCACCGGTCAAAATTTAAATAGTCCCTGACAAAACTTAACCTACTTCGACGATGAAGATCCGACATCAAAATTTTTCTTGCCGGTTTGCGACATTTGATCCCAGCCGCCCGAAGATGGTTCCTTCTGTTTGCAATGTAACATGGTGTTTGGTGGTCATAACACGGGTGGACATAAAGGGGTTTTCTACCTATATGTTTTTCCACCACCTCTTTATGCAAAGACCACGCATCGGTGTAGGCAAAGGCTTTGGGGCCAGGCTGAAGACGGTCTATGGTGCCTGAATCGCCATATCGGCGCACCCACCGCTGCACAGCTTCCATCTGTAATGAAAATAAAGTAATAAAATTCCTTGTTAAAATTCTGTAAAATTTATCTACTTATATATTTTTGTTCATTATTAGTATTGGAAGAAATAATAGATTATCCAGGATTATAAAATCAAATAACTTCCATAATAATAAATTGCAGAAAATACTACTTACCGATATGTTCAATTTTCGAGATATTTCATGTATTGAAATATTTTACTCATGCAAAGTAATAATATGCGCTCTCATAATAGTTGTAAGTTGTTGATTCATTTTTATAAATAAAAAAGTTGTTATTAACCGTGTGGAAAGCACAACAAATCCAATTGTTGACAGATAAAATTAAAATTACTTATCATGTTATTTTAATCATGAGAATGAGGGTAGCATAAATTCCAATACATACGAGAAACATTCATGCAATCATGTGTGTGCAACAATACTCGCTCAGTAATAATAAAAATACTACTGATTTAAGTTGCTATAAAATTATAACTAAAATATCAAGATACTTTTGTGATGTTACCTAAACATTCCCTTAATAGGTAAGTAATTAACATAAAGATATACAAATATTGAAAGTTCAAAAAGTAAAATTCGACTGGGAATCGAACTCAAAACCTTACGATATTTAAACTTTTCAAAAGCGTATCTGTAAACCCCGGGGTCACAAAGGCTTACTAATCTGATGTCAAAAATTCCGTTCATATACTAGTAATAAGAATTTTATGAGTAATTCTTATTACTAAGAAAATGTAAACTGATGATTGAAGATAAATAAATACGAATGGTTTTGAATCAATTGTAATTTGCAAGTGTGTAGGTGTGTGTGAGTGAGGAAACGAGTTATTGTTACACACACATACATGTCGAACACTGGTGACCTTTTCTGCTTGCCAAAATCAATATAAAGATCTGTATAATACTTATATTACTAGACAGGCTATCGTTGTTGTCTTGTGTACATATTGAATGTATTATGCGAGGAGTACCTCCAGGCCAAAAAAAAGGTAAGTTTTCAATCCAAGAGTGGGATTTCTGAGGGTAGACAGTCAGAAAGATATAAGTTACAGGTGAACACAAAATTATGCAAGTATAGTCTACTCCTTGCATAATTCATATGAGCAAAATACATATTATACCCACACATAGAAGTAAAGGAATATTATAGTCTCAGTAGTTCCTTTAGTTGTGTGTCGAATAGGGAGTATGGTTTTTTGTAAATACATACATATTATACATAGAAACACCCAGACCAATGCAGGTATTCAGATTGATGCACACAAATATTTGCACTGAGCGGGAATCGAAACCGCGCCTACTGCGTAGCAGTCGCGTTCACTACCGCCACGCCACGGAGTTGAAATCACGTTTACGTTTATGTGCGACGTGGGTGGCACGGGATCGGGCCCGTGTCCCATCCATGACATACCACCGTGACGCGTTCGGCATTCAGTTACAGGGCGGCGACACTCACGCACTGCAGCCGTCGATACCGCCGGGCGTCGGGCCGGCGGGCGCACTGACCGGCCTCATGGCGTCGGGCGTCGCGCCCCGCGTGGCCTCGGGCATACTGCCACCGGGCGTACTTCTGCCGGGCGCCATGCCGCCGGGCGTGCTGCCGCCGGGCATGCTGCCGCCGGGGGTGCTGCCGCCGGGGGTGCTGCTGCCGAGCGCGCAGCCCCCGACCCCGCCGGGCCCGCCCGCGGCCCCCGCGGTCGCGCTCGCCGGTGAGTGCCCCGCGAGCCGGCGGCGGCGGGGCCCGCCCGGCCGCCGCCCGCACGCTCTACAGGTCGCTCGCTCGCTGTTGCAGGCGCCGCTCGCCGCCCGCAGCCCGCGCCGAGTCGCCCGGAGGCACCGCGAGCAGCGATCGCGAGCGCCGCTACGATTCTCTCGTTTCGAAACCGTCCTCAGTGATCAGTGTTTCTGCTTTCTGTTTCAGACTAGATATAAGTTAGGTTTTTGGTAGTCGGTGACGCGTCGGCTGCGGCTGCGGCGTCGGCAGCGCTCCGCCGGTCACAATGTACCTACCTTGTATTACGCATTGCCCCCTGTGCGCGCAGACAAGCGCGCGCGCCGCCGGCCCGGCGGGGGGGGCGCGCGCGCGGAGTGGCAGTGCGAGTGGAGTGGTGGTGCATGCCTGCGTCCCCCGCTTGCCCTCCGAGCGCGCCGCCGCACTCTGACGTTCGCTCGCTTTTGCAGGTGGCCCGCACGCCGCGCCCGTGTACGACTTGCAGCAGGTGGGCGACGTGTTCACAGGTGAGTGCTCGGCGGCCGACCCGCCCGGCGGCCGGCCCGCCCTCGCTGACGGCCGTCCTCCCGCAGGTCCGGGCGCCAAGTGCTCGACGCTGCCGGCCATCCTGGGCGGCTCGCTGCCGCGGCTGTCGTCGGAGCAGGCGGACGCGGTGGCGCGCGCCAAGAAGTACGCGATGGAGCAGAGCATCAAGATGGTGCTGATGAAGCAGACGCTGGCGCACCAGCAGCAGCAGATGGCGTCGCAGCGCACGCAGGTGCAGCGGCAGCAGGCGCTGGCGCTCATGTGCAGGTACGGCGGCTCGCGCGGCGCGCTCGCGCGGCAGGTCGAGCGTGATGAGCGCGATACGGTGAGGCTCCCGCCGCGGCAGGTCGAGCCCGTGACGTAGAGCTGAAAAGATCTGACTCGGCGCCGGGCCGGGGCCCGCGACGGTCGCTCGGCCGCGTACTGTACGCGTCGCTCGTCTCTCCGCAGGGTGTACGTGGGCTCCATCTCGTTCGAGCTGAAGGAGGACACCATTCGCCAGGCGTTCCTGCCGTTCGGCCCCATCAAGTCGATAAACATGTCGTGGGACCCGGTCACGCAGAAGCACAAAGGTTTCGCGTTCGTCGAGTACGAGATACCGGAGGCGGCGCAGCTCAGTCTGGAACAGATGAACGGCGTCATGCTCGGCGGCAGGTCAGTCATGCGATGCTATTATTGTGCTGGCGAGATGTGAGGGTGCAGAATCCTTTATTTAAGACCCTGGTAAAATACCATGTAATACGTAAAATTAGCTATTATTTTACGGTAAAATTCGGTAATTTTCGGTAAAAAAGTTTAATGTATACCTATATACCCTGGTAATACTTATCAAAATTATAAATACGGCAATGTATAAGGTTTGTGTGTATGTTTATTTTAAGATTTAACGTATAAATTCCGTAGAATGAATTCCGGTAAGATGTAAGTTCCGGTAACAGTTATCAAAGTTGATATATATTTATATTTCTTTTTTGTGTGAGCATGTTAACAATTCCAGTATGAAAGGTGTAATGGGGTAAGTGGGGAAAAAGCGAAAGTAACAAATTGGGCAAGTGGGGAAATCCTACCCGTTTTTACAAGGCAATTAGAAAAAATGGGAAAGTGGGGGAAATTGAGAAGAAGGAAAGAACGGCAAATGGGGCGATGAGGGAAATGGGAAAAGTAGAAATGGGGAAAATGAAAATTGCAGAAAATATGAGGTGAGGGAAAGACTAACTTTCCAGTTTTCCACATCCCCTTTTCTCCATTTACCCAACTTACCCATTTCCCCATTTTTGAATGTTACCCACTACTCTTTTTCTCCACAGTCCCATCTTCCCTACTTCCCATTTTCCCCATATTCCCTTTTTGTCCACAGCCCCGTTCTCCAAACTTTCCTCCCTCCTCCCCGTCTTTAACCACATTTTTTTGTCGATAATTACCAGCATATTTTAAAATAACGAACTTCCATTCAGATTTAAAACGATTAAAGTCGCCGGTAATTTTACCGTAATTTATAAAAATGACCGTATTTTACCAGCGTTTTCGGAAAATTACACCATACGCGATTTTGCATCCCTAAACACAACGCAACGGATATAAGCAATAGTTCTATGCGATCAGTACGGGAGAAAGCAGTATAATTACTAGTATTATGATTAGGCAGTTTTAAACATCGTACTGGGGACCCGTCTGCTAAGACTATAATAATGAACTTGATGTGACTTTAACATTTAAGTAATTTAAAACAACGTGAATAATATAATGAGTGAGCACCGCTCGAACAGGAACATCAAAGTGGTGGGGCGGCCGTCCAACATGCCGCAGGCGCAGGCCGTCATCGACGAGATCCAGGAGGAGGCCAAGCAGTACAACCGCATCTACGTCGCCTCCATCCACCCCGAGCTCACCGAGGACGACATCAAGAAGTGAGTACGCCAGCCCCCGTCATCTCCGCCATCCGTAAATTAACAGATGCGAGTTTTTCAACTCGTAAGCTTTCCAAAAATTAAAAAATTACGGAATATCCCACGCCCGTCAATATTCTTCCGGAACGTTAGGTCCTTTTACCGGAATTCGCGTTTGTCCATAACGATAAAAGTAAAACGATTCGCTCGTTCCAAACGAAAGCGATCGTTCGGTCGCTGCGAATGTATTTTCACTCGTTTCAGCGTGTTCGAGGCGTTCGGGCCCATCACGTACTGCAAGCTGGCGTACGGCGCGTCGGCGCACAAGCACAAGGGCTACGGCTTCATCGAGTACGCCACGCTGGCCGCCGCGCTCGAGGCCATCGCGTCCATGAACCTGTTCGACCTCGGCGGGCAGTACCTGCGCGTGGGGCGCGCCATCACGCCGCCCAACGCGCTGGCGGGCCCGCCGCAGCCCTCCGCCATGCCCACCGCCGCCGCCGTGGCCGCCGCCGCCGCCACCGCCAAGATCCAGGCCATGGACGCCGTGGCCAGCAACGCCGTGGCGCTCGGCCTCACCAAGCTCAGCGCGCTCGGCGTGGCGCTGCCCGCCGCCGTGCTGCCCGCGCCGCTCGCGCCGCTCGCCCCGCTCGCCCCGCTCGCCGCGCTCGCGCCGCCCGCGCCGCTCGCGCCCGCGCCCGCGCTGGCGCCGCCCGGCGTGGTGATCCCCCTGGCGCCGAGCGCGGCGGCGGCGGCGGAGGGCGCGGAGCAGGCGGCGCTGCAGCGCAAGCTGCTGGACGCGTCGCCCGACACGCTGCAGCAGCAGGAGTCGCTGTCCATCTCGGGGCAGTCGGCGCGCCACCTCGTCATGCAGCGCCTCATGCGGCGCCGCGCCTCGCGCACGGTGCTGCTCGCCAACATGGTGGCGCCCGACGAGGTGGACGAGGCGCTGCACCACGAGATCCAGGAGGAGTGCTCCAAGTGGGGCGCCGTGCAGCGCCTCGTCATCTACAACGAGCGCCAGAACGAGGACGACGACCCCGCGCACGCCGCCGTCAAGATCTTCGTGCAGTTCGCCGAGCCCGACGGTAAGTGCGGCCCTACTCCCCCGCTCACCCACTCCCGCCCCTGTACTCGCTGTACTCGCTGTGCTCACGCTCCGTGACGTCACTCGCAGAGGCGGTGGCGGCGGCGCAGGCGCTGAACGGCCGCTACTTCGGCGGGCGCACGGTGCGCGCTGCGCTGTACGACCAGGACCTCTTCGACCACGGCGACCTGTCGGGCTAGCGGCGACCCTTCGGGCTAGCGGCTACCTGTCGGGCTAGCGGCGACCTGTTGGGCTAGCGGCGACCTGTCGGGCTAGCGGCGACCCGTCGGGCTAGCGGCGACCTGTCGAGCTAGCGGCGACCCGTCGGGCTAGCGGCGACCGCACTCCACACGACACCTCCACGCGACCTTATTTTAAGTTTTAATTGTATAAATTTCTAATAAAATTTGAAACGTTTGTCGAGTCTTTCGTTTGCCTGTGATCGTCGCCGCATTCCGGGTGTCCGGCGCCGTGTCAGTTGACGTACACGACAGCTACAGTCGTGGTCGACTGATTATGGACATTCAAGATAAGGAAGAGCTGTAACCGGTTATGTACACATGATTATGAAAACCTATTGATTTCTAAGCACCTATTACTTGCATAATTTGGTCCGATTATTATGCTATAAATGGTTGTAAATAAAAAATTAATTAAATAGAAAAAAGTATATAATATCAAAGGTTAATCATGTATTAGAGAACCAAAATCAATGGGGTAGTCCAGAGCTAAAATCCACAGTAAACACACGGGGTGGTGTTTGTACAAATACAGATTTAAAATAGCTATTAAATAAGTTACAGATATCTTTACCACAATTCGAAACACTCTCGTTATACACGTATTTCACTGTTTGGGGGTATTTTTGTTGGGCAGTTTCGATTTCTCAAAAGACCAAAATAATTTGGGGGGCAGCTAAGAATTCGGTCCTCACTCAACGTTATAAAATTCGATTGTGCCCAACGGACTACTCAATCCATCCACCGAGGTGATCAGTTAGGAATTTTATTCCTATCAAACCACCTAGTGTTCACATGGGTGGTCGGTTTGTAGTAACCAACCACCTATTTTTCCTGGGTGGTCGGTTCGGTCTTTTGTTACCAACGGACCACTCGATCTATCCACCAAGGTGATCAGTTAGGAATCTCATTCCTATCAAACCACCTAGGTACTGTCCACATGAGGGATCGGATGTACGTTAGCCTCTTTCGAAGTCGATGGCAATGTTCCTGACATCTAGGACCGTCGGTACAGCCGCGTAAGCATTGGAGACGACTCCGCTGCACATTTTTGTAGAACCACCGCTGGAATGCCATCCGGTCCACTGGCTTTCCGGGCATCGAATGACTGTACAGAAGTACTGCACGAACGTCGTTGCCTGATATGAATATCAGGCATTGTGTGGTCACTGCTGGGTAACAGCCTCGCGCACTCGCGCTCGAACCAAGGGCGCATCCCACGGGCGCCGGTGACATCAGTGTATGGAATATATTATGTGATAATTGCACTGTACAAAACAAAAACCGCATATTCTAGCTTCTAACTCTATTCTACTGTAATTATAGCCTGATAAATTCCAAGACATTGATCACCGCCAAAAGTCTAAGATTTGTTTATCTGGAGTATGGCCATACTTTTATGGCAGTTGATGCAGTCCATGCATGCATTATTCAAACTTTGGTAACCCAAAAAATGTGTATAACTCTATAAGAGCTTCAAGTAAAATATGGTCGTCGAGATAATGAATCATGAAGCTATTGTATTCAGTCATCAGACTGATCAGCTGAAAAAGACAGTGTTGCATAAAATTACAATATTCAGTCTTTGAAAGTGGTAGAGTTCAGGAGAATGCTTATGATGAGGATGAGTTTGAAGAATTTGACGTGTTTCACAAAAATTTATTAAATGTGGACCAATGTCAGAGTTCTTGAGTAAAGTAGGTACTGCGGGAAGCAAAAAGTAGGGGTAGGTATAAGCAAAACAAAGAAGGAGGATTTGTTGAAATTATATGATTCCGTAAGTGTTTTGAAGATTTGGAAGAGGAAGACTTATTGAATTTAGGCAGAGACATGGATATTTGAGAAAATACAAGAATACACATTTTTGTTTCCACTTTAAAAGTAGGTACCGTACCTTTGATTTCGACAGATTTTACTAATTTAGTAATTATCAAAACATTATATTTCAATAAAACCTTAACATTATATTTAACCAAAGTGTTTTACTGTTTGACAGTATACCTGTAGTCAGACCAATATCAGGTAACTTATAACTAACTGAGTTTAGAATGACTCCCCCAAAAGGACTTATCACAGCTAACTCGTATTAAGATATAGGTACGGGGCGTCGCGTAACAGGTAATGTATGGTAGGCTTGCCTTGCCTATCTCTGTTATTGAGTTTATTATAATAAATATAGCTATTATAAAAAAAAAATGCTACATCCCGATATTCATTACATTAAAACATGTCACATTATAAGCCAATGCATTAGGTAACGAAAGGATTCTTAAATGGCGGCTTGTACCTACTTGCGTTGACAGATATTACAGTATTAGCATATAAAATTTCAAGTGTTTTTTTTTTCAAATGAAAAATTATAAAAACAAGACCGGGTCGTAATAATTTTTTCACTACAGCAGCTCAAACAAGTAGGTTTTGCTGCGTGAAAACAGTGTGCAAAATGCGACTTTGCTCACTGAGTGAGACAAAGTAACTTTTTAAATTTTTTTTTTTTTTCAATAAACAGTGCCAGCCATACCTACATTTGAAAAGAATTGTTTCGCGACGAACTTTCGAACTACATAATCTGACAAAGTAAGTTTTTAATTTTTATTTTTTATTTTTCAATAAACAGTGCCAACCATACATTTAAAAAGAATTGTTTCGCGACGAACTTTCGAACTACCATATTATAATCTGCACTGTTTCTTGGCCGTCCTTTAAAATATGAAGGTCCAATTTCATAATTCTAAAATTGAGAGAAGAAATTGTAAAACGAATAACCATGTTTTATTTAAATTATTTAATATTTTATTGTATTATTTTATACGAAAATAAGTGATGCATAAGTAATTATAATGATTACTATTTTCAACATTTAAAACATTACATGTCACAGACGCTGTTTCTGAACGCACCTTAAAATTTGCGGGCATAAAATTTTACAGTTAAACTTGTTAAATAGATATTAAAAATATTAAAAGAATCAGAAAAGACCAGCGGTACTAGTGATGAAGACAGTATTTTAATACTAGAAGAGTTTCAGTCTGTTCCTGTTCTATGTGTTGTCTTGTAAGTAATACTTAAGGTTATGTGTTCTCGTTGCTGTAGTGAAAAATAATGTGTGCCACACGAGAGCAAAATAATTTGCATCTCGTGCATTTGAATCCCTCACCACGCTCAGGATTCTACATTAGAATCACTCGCTACGCTCGTGATTCAATCTTAGAATCCCTCGCTTGCTCGGGATTCAAAATCAGCACTCGCAGCAAACAACAATTTTGCTCACTTGTTGCATAAATAACTATTTCACCACAGCAACTCAAAGAAGTGAGTTAAAACAGTGTGCAAAATGCGATTTTGCTCACTCAGTGAGACAAAGTAGGCTTGTTGAAAAAATATCGATACATCGATATATCGATATTATTTTTTCTAAACATCGATATTTTTGAGCGATATTTAATTCTTCGATACATCGATGTATCGATATTAAATTGCAGGTATCGAAAACGTATAAAAAACGATATTTATTTTGATAAAAAAAGTCCTGAAAGGAAAGCTTTTCAACTAACACTTTTAGGCAACGTATGCTTTTATACTGGGTGGCGCAAAAGAAAAGACCCTATTTGGTTCGGCTATAACATTTTTTCTAAATTAGAAAACTAGATTTAGGTTTTTTTAAATGTATATTTGTACCATTAAATTTCGTACCATTAGGATTTAAAGATGATGTCTTTTAAATGGTGACCTCCAGAGTTGATACACATTTGAGCCCTATTTATGACATTTTGCATAACTTGCCGTAACACTTCCTGCGATATGTTCGTTATTTCTTGACGAATGTTTTCTTTTAGAGCTGCGAGAGTCTGTGGCTTGTTCACATACACCCGAGATTTCAAAAAACCCCAAAGAAAGAAGTCTGGACTGGTCAGATCGGGTGATCTTGCAGGCCAAGGCAAATCGCCAAAACGAGAGATAACTCGGCCTGGAAAAGCGTCCCCGAAAGACGAGCTCGGTGGTCAGCAGGCAGCAGCTGATGAGTCATTTGAGTTTTATACGGGAACATCTTTAAGTCTTTCACCAAAATACGCTGCAGGGTCCGTCTGGAAATGCCTAATTGCGTGGCACGTCGCCTCGTTGATGTTTCTGGACACTCTTCCACATCTTCGCGCACAGCATCGATATTTTGGTTGGTGGTTTGGTCTCCCAGACTTAGGTCTATCCAATGTTGAGCCAGTTGCTTCAAGGCGTGTGGCAAAGCGTCGAATTGTGCGACCAATCGGTGCCGGACGGTGGGGAAATCGTCGACGAAATTCAGATTAATTATTCCGTAAGAACATTGACACAATTATTCCACGTTCTTGGGGAGTAAAACGGTCCATGTTTATTTTCAGTGTATTTTACATTTGTTCACTACACAATTTTCAACAACAGAATGACAGAAAATGTCATATAAAAAAAATAAAGGTATTTTCTTTAGTGCCACTACTTTTGCGCCACCCTGTATAGAATGCCTGCTGTTGCAACGGCAATGTTTGAAATAAATACATTCACGTCTGTATTTTTGCGAATGGCTTTGCGGAAATCCAATATCTACATCGTTATAGAAATATTACCTTGAACTCACTTCTAACCTAATCTATCCAAGCCAAATTACGCGGTGTGGACACTGCGCCTCAATTTGGATAGATATAGATTAGAAAGCGAAGGTGGAAACGGAGCTCCTGCATTAGCCTTCGTGGTAGTTTTTTTTTGTAACCACCATTTATTTTTTATATTAAAGCCATAATAGTTTATACACATTGCCGGTAATATATACGTATATAAAAATAAAAATAAAATTAATATTCAAAGTGCCATTATTCTCTGGCAAATCATAGCGATATATCGATATATCGATATTTTATTATAAAAATATCAATATCGATATTGATATATTTTTTAAATATCGATACAAATATATATCGATACTTTATTCCATTTCCGACATCCCTAAGACAAAGTAGCTTTTTAATTATTTTTTTTAATTTTCAATAAAGAGTGCCAACCATAGATTCAAAAAGAATTGTTCCGCGAATAACTTTCGAACTACATACACTGCACTCTGTCTCTAGGCCGTCCATAAAAAAGTTCGAGTGACAAACACAAGTATTTTGAAGGTTTTTTTTTTATTTATGGCACATCAAAGGTCCTATGAGTTTTGGCGGGAACGCGAAAAGTGTCATAGCGCTACTGTGTTTTATTTTCTAAAGGACACTGTCCAACTTGTATAAGCACATGGCTTGATATGGACAGATAATTATTGGGCAAATATGATACAGGTTTGGTAGTTCATACTAGTAAGAATGCATGATTCATTTCGAAACAATTTACCTAACGCGGAATACAGGAAACAACACTTAATATGAAGATAAAAAGAAAACAGTTTTATTTTGCATTTTTAACTTAAAACTATTTTTATTTCTCCGTAATTATTTAAACTTTGAATATAAACATTCCAAATACATAATTCTTCGGTCAGTAGACCGTAAACCGTAGACATTACGTTAGGTCAGGTTAGAAAACCGAAAACCTATATCCGAGAGCCAATGTGTTTTCATGTTGTAAGGTTAGGTTTCATTGAATTTGGTTAGGTTAAGTTAAAAAACCGAAAACTGAAATCTGAAAACTGAAAATCTATGTGGTATGAAGGTGTGAGGTTAAGTTTCGTAAAGTTACGTTGTGAGGTTACGTTAGAAAACCAGAAATCGAAAACAAGAAAGCCAAAAACCGGAATCTGAAAACCAATATTCAAAAACCTATGTGGTTTGACGTTGTGAACTTGAGGTTTCGTTAAGTCTTAGTTACGATAGTAAACCAAAACAGAAATCGAGAACCGAAAAAAAAAACCGAAAACCGAGGACCGAAGACCGTAGACCGTAGACCGTAGACCGTAGACCGTAGAACGTAGACCGTAGAACGTAGACCGTAGACCGTAGACCGTATACTGTAGACTGTCGTAGATCTCAAACCGTAGACCGTAGACCGTAGACCGTAGACCGTAGACCGTGCACCGTAGACCGTAGACCGTAGACCGTAGACCGTAGACCGTAGACTGTAGACTGAAGACGTTGTGACCTTGAGGTTTCATTAAGTCTTAGTTACGATAGTAAACCAAAACAGAAATCGAGAACCGAAAAAAAACCGAAAACCGAGGACCGAAGACCGTAGACCGTAGACCCTAGACCCTGCACCGTAGACCGTAGACCGTAGACCGTAGGCCGTAGACCGTAGACCGTAGACCGTAGACCGTAGCCCGTAGACCGTAGACCGTAGACCGTAGACCGCAGACAGCAGACGGTAGACAATTGACTGTAGACCGTAGATCGTTGACCAAAGACCGTAGACCATAGAACGTAAACCGTAGACCGTAGACCGTAGACCGTAGACCGTAGACCGTAGACAGTAGACCGTAAACCGTAGTCCGTAGACCGTAGACCGTAGGCCGTAGACCGTAGACCGTAGACCGTGCATCGTAGACCGTAGACCGTAGACCGAAGACCGTAGACCGTAGACCGTAGACCGTAGACCGTAGACAGTAAACCGTAAACCGTGAACGTAACGTTAGGTCAGGTTAGAAAACCGAAAACCGAAAACCTATTTCCGAGAGCCCATGTGTTTTGTTTGTTGTGAACTTGAGGTTTCGTAAAGTCTTAGTTACGATAGTAAACCAAAACAGAAATCGAGAACCGAAAAAAAAAACCGAAAACCGAGGACCGAGGACCAAAGACCGTAGACCGTAGACCGTAGACCGTAGACCGTAGACCGTAGACCGTAGACCGTAGACCGTAGACCGTAGACCGTAGAACGTAGACCGTAGACCGTAGACCGTAGACCGTAGACTGTAGACCGTAGACCGTCGAATGTAGAAGGCAGACCGCAGACCGCAGACCGCTGACCGTAGACCGTAGACCGAAGACCATAGACCGTAGACCGTAGACCGTAGACCGTAGACCGTACACCGAAGACCGTAGACCGTATACTGTAGACTGTCGTAGATCTCAAACCGTAGACCGTAGACCGTAGACCGTAGACCGTAGACCGTAGACCGTAGACCGTAGACCGTAGACCGTAGACCGTAAACCGTAGACCGTAGACCGTAGACCGTAGACCGTAGACCGTAGACCGTAGACAGTAGACCGTAAACCGTAGACCGTAGACCGTAGACCGTAGACCGTAGACCGTAGACTGTAGACCGTAGACCGTGGACCGTAGACCGTAGACCGCAGACCGTAGACCGCAGACCGCAGACCGCAGACCGTAGACCGTAGACCGAAGACCGTAGACCGTAGACTGTAGACCGTAGACCGTAAACCGTGAACGTAACGTTAGGTCAGGTTAGACAACCGAAAACCGAAAACCTATTTCCGAGAGCCCATGTGTTTTAATGTTGTAAGGTTAGGTTTCATTACATTTGGTTAGGTAAAAATAGAAAATCTAACGTTTACGATAGTAAAATTAAACAGAAATCGAGAAAGTAAAAAAAGCGAAAACCGAGGACCGAAGACCGAAGACCATAGACCGTGAACCGTAGACCGTAGACCGTAGACCGTAGACCGTAGACCGTAGACCGTAGACCGTAGACCATAGACCGTAGACCGTGGACCGTAGACCGTAGACCGAAGACCGTAGACAGTAGACCGAAGACCGTAGACCGTAGACCCTAGACCGTGCACCGCAGACCGTAGACCGTAGACCGTAGAGCGTAGAGCGTAGACTGGAGACCGTAGAACGTAGACCGTAGTCCGTAGACCGTAGACCGTAGACCGTAGACCGTAGACCGAAGACCGGAGACCGTAGAACGTAAACAGTAGACCGTAGACCGTAGACCGTAGACCGTAGACCGTAGACCGTAGACCGTAGACCGTAGACCGTAGACCGTAGACCGTAGACAGTAGACCGTAGACCGTAGACCGTA
This sequence comes from Pelosia muscerda, assembly GCA_963691645.1. Classification (NCBI taxonomy): domain Eukaryota; kingdom Metazoa; phylum Arthropoda; class Insecta; order Lepidoptera; family Erebidae; genus Pelosia; species Pelosia muscerda. The sequence continues at coordinate 105,198 of OY829114.1, read as the reverse complement.
GACCGTAGAACGTAGACCGTAGAATGTAGAAGGTAGACCGCAGACCGCAGACCGCAGACCGCAGACCGCAGACCGCAGACCGCAGACCGCAGACCGCAGACCGTAGACCGCTAGACCGTAGACCGTAGACAGTAAACCGTAAACCGTGAACGTAACGTTAGGTCAGGTTAGAAAACCGAAAACCGAAAACCTACATATTTCCGAGAGCCAATGTGTTTTAATGTTGTAAGGTTAGGTTTCATTAAATTTGGTTAGGTTAAGTTAGAAAACCTAACAATTACGATAGTAAAATTAAACAGAAATCGAGAAAGGAAAAAAAAACGAAAACCAAGGACCGAAGACCGAAGACCATAGACCGTGAACCGTAGACCATAGACCGTAAACCGTAGACCGTAGACCGTAGACCGTAGACCGTAGACCGTAGACCGTAGACCGTAGACCGAAGACCGTAAACCGTAGACCCTAGACCGTGCACCGTAGACCGTAGACCGTAGACCGTAGACCGTAGACAGTAAACCGTAAACCGTGAACGTAACGTTAGGTCAGGTTAGAAAACCGAAAACCGAAAACTTATTCCCGAGAGCCCATGTGTTTTAATGTTGTAAGGTTAGGTTTCATTAAATTTGGTTAGGTAAAAATAGAAAACCTAACGTTTACGATAGTAAAATTAAACAGAAATCGAGAAAGGAAAAAATAACCGTAGACCGTAGACCGTAGACCGTGAACCGTAGACCATAGACCGTAAACCGTAGACCGTAGACCGTAGACCGTAGACCGTAGACCGTAGACCGTAGACCGTAGACCGTAGACCGTAGACCGTAGACCGTAGACCGAAGACCGTAAACCGTAGACCCTAGACCGTGCACCGTAGACCGAAGACCGGAGACCGTAGACCGTAGACCGTAGACCGTAGACTGTAGAACGTAGATTGTAGACTGTCGTAGATCTCAAACTGTAGACTGAAGACGTTGTGAACTTGAGGTTTCGTTAAGTCTTAGTTACGATAGTAAACCAAAACAGAAATCGAGAACCGAAAAAAAAAACCAAAAACCGAGGACCGAGGACCGAATACCGTAGACCGTAGACCGTAGACCATAGACCGTAGACCGTAGAACGTAGACCGTAGACCGTAGAACGTAGACCGTAGACTGTAGACCGTAGACCGTAGACCGTAGACCGTAGACCGTAGACCGTAGACCGTAGACCGTAGACCGTAGACCGTAGACCGTAGACCGTAGACCGTAGACCGTAGACCGTAGACCGTAGACCGTAGACCGTAGACCGTAGACCGTAGACCGTAGACCGTAGACCGTAGACCGTAGACCGTAGACCGGAGACCGTAGAACGTAGACCGTAGACCGTAGACCGTAGACCGTAGACCGTAGACCGTAGACCGTAGACCGTAGACCGTAGACCGTAGACCGTAGACCGTAGACAGTAGACCGTAGACCGTAGAACGTAGACCGTAGAATGTAGAAGGTAGACCGCAGACCGCAGACCGCAGACCGCAGACCGCAGACCGCAGACCGCAGACCGCAGACCGCAGACCGCAGACCGTAGACCGCTAGACCGTAGACCGTAGACAGTAAACCGTAAACCGTGAACGTAACGTTAGGTCAGGTTAGAAAACCGAAAACCGAAAACTTATTCCCGAGAGCCCATGTGTTTTAATGTTGTAAGGTTAGGTTTCATTAAATTTGGTTAGGTAAAAATAGAAAACCTAACGTTTACGATAGTAAAATTAAACAGAAATCGAGAAAGGAAAAAAAAACCGTAGACCGTAGACCGTAGACCGTGAACCGTAGACCATAGACCGTAAACCGTAGACCGTAGACCGTAGACCGTAGACCGTAGACCGTAGACCGTAGACCGTAGACCGTAGACCGTAGACCGTAGACCGTAGACCGAAGACCGTAAACCGTAGACCCTAGACCGTGCACCGTAGACCGTAGACCGTAGACCGTAGACCGTAGACAGTAAACCGTAAACCGTGAACGTTACGTTAGGTCAGGTTAGAAAACCGAAAACCGAAAACTAATTCCCGAGAGCCCATGTGTTTTAATGTTGTAAGGTTAGGTTTCATTAAATTTGGTTAGGTAAAAATAGAAAACCTAACGTTTACGATAGTAAAATTAAACAGAAATCGAGAAAGGAAAAAATAACCGTAGACCGTAGACCGTAGACCGTGAACCGTAGACCATAGACCGTAAACCGTAGACCGTAGACCGTAGACCGTAGACCGTAGACCGTAGACCGTAGACCGTAGACCGTAGACCGTAGACCGTAGACCGTAGACCGTAGACCGAAGACCGTAAACCGTAGACCCTAGACCGTGCACCGTAGACCGAAGACTGGAGACCGTAGACCGTAGACCGTAGACCGTAGACTGTAGAACGTAGATTGTAGACTGTCGTAGATCTCAAACTGTAGACTGAAGACGTTGTGAACTTGAGGTTTCGTTAAGTCTTAGTTACGATAGTAAACCAAAACAGAAATCGAGAACCGAAAAAAAAAACCAAAAACCGAGGACCGAGGACCGAGGACCGAATACCGTAGACCGTAGACCGTAGACCGTAGACCGTAGACCATAGACCGTAGACCGTAGAACGTAGACCGTAGACCGTAGAACGTAGACCGTAGACTGTAGACCGTAGACCGTAGACCGTAGACCGTAGACCGTAGACCGTAGACCGTAGACCGTAGACCGTAGACCGTAGACCGTAGACCGTAGACCGTAGACCGTAGACCGTAGACCGTAGACCGTAGACCGTAGACCGTAGACCGCAGACCGCAGACCGCAGACCGCAGACCGCAGACCGCAGACCGTAGACCGCTAGACCGTAGACCGTAGACCGTAGACAGTAAACCGTAAACCGTGAACGTAACGTTAGGTCAGGTTAGAAAACCGAAAACCGAAAACCTACATATTTCCGAGAGCCAATGTGTTTTAATGTTGTAAGGTTAGGTTTCATTAAATTTGGTTAGGTTAAGTTAGAAAACCTAACAATTACGATAGTAAAATTAAACAGAAATCGAGAAAGGAAAAAAAAACGAAAACCAAGGACCGAAGACCGAAGACCATAGACCGTGAACCGTAGACCATAGACCGTAAACCGTAGACCGTAGACCGTAGACCGTAGACCGTAGACCGTAGACCGTAGACCGAAGACCGTAAACCGTAGACCCTAGACCGTGCACCGTAGACCGTAGACCGTAGACCGTAGACCGTAGACAGTAAACCGTAAACCGTGAACGTAACGTTAGGTCAGGTTAGAAAACCGAAAACCGAAAACTTATTCCCGAGAGCCCATGTGTTTTAATGTTGTAAGGTTAGGTTTCATTAAATTTGGTTAGGTAAAAATAGAAAACCTAACGTTTACGATAGTAAAATTAAACAGAAATCGAGAAAGGAAAAAAAAACCGTAGACCGTAGACCGTAGACCGTGAACCGTAGACCATAGACCGTAAACCGTAGACCGTAGACCGTAGACCGTAGACCGTAGACCGTAGACCGTAGACCGTAGACCGTAGACCGTAGACCGAAGACCGTAAACCGTAGACCCTAGACCGTGCACCGTAGACCGAAGACCGGAGACCGTAGACCGTAGACCGTAGACCGTAGACTGTAGAACGTAGATTGTAGACTGTCGTAGATCTCAAACTGTAGACTGAAGACGTTGTGAACTTGAGGTTTCGTTAAGTCTTAGTTACGATAGTAAACCAAAACAGAAATCGAGAACCGAAAAAAAAAACCAAAAACCGAGGACCGAGGACCGAATACCGTAGACCGTAGACCGTAGACCATAGACCGTAGACCGTAGAACGTAGACCGTAGACCGTAGAACGTAGACCGTAGACTGTAGACCGTAGACCGTAGACCGTAGACCGTAGACCGTAGACCGTAGACCGTAGACCGTAGACCGTAGACCGTAGACCGTAGACCGTAGACCGTAGACCGTAGACCGTAGACCGTAGACCGTAGACCGTAGACCGTAGACCGTAGACCGTAGACCGTAGACCGTAGACCGTAGACCGTAGACCGTAGACCGTAGACCGTAGACCGTAGACCGTAGACCGTAGACCGTAGACCGTAGACCGGAGACCGTAGAACGTAGACCGTAGACCGTAGACCGTAGACCGTAGACCGTAGACCGTAGACCGTAGACCGTAGACCGTAGACCGTAGACCGTAGACCGGAGACCGTAGAACGTAGACCGTAGACCGTAGACTGTAGATCGTAGACCGTAGACCGTAGACGGTAGACAGTAAACCGTAAACCGTGAACGTAACGTTAGGTCAGGTTAGAAAACCGAAAACCGAAAACCTATTTCCGAGAGCCAATGTGTTTTAATGTTGTAAGGTTAGGTTTCATTAAATCTGGTTAGGTTAGGTTGTTTTTTTTTTTTTTTTTTTTTTTTACGTGGTGGAATGCATTTACGCACTTCGCTCACCCCCCGCGGGGGCAGGGGGTTCGCTTCGTGTGGGACTCCTGACCTCGAAACGGAGGCCAGACTACCCACTAAACCACCACGGTGTTCCTCCTTCGCCTAATCCGAGCCGCGGGATAGAATTCTCACCGCGACTCGGCTAGGGGCGCCCGTTTGGGCTCGCCTCTTGGTGGCCCCACCATCCGGACAGACTTTCCAGGTGATGGGGCCAGCTCACTTTAGAAATGCGCCCCAGGAACACTGAGGGGCGCATTCCGCCACATTAGCATGGGGCGGCGGGTCCCCCGACCCACCGCCCGTGGCTTCGCTCATTCGGGGACGCGGGCGAATTGCGCTCGCCGGCGTCCCCTCGCCGGGGGCCTGCGGGGCGGAAGAGTGAGACCAGCTCGCTCCCGCTCCCGCAGAGCCTCTCTCTTTGCCGCCATCACCTCGCTAGCGAACGAGGCGACGGCGGCCCAACACTCTTCGCTGTCGGCCATGGCTGGGATCACGGCCGACAGCGAAAGGTCTCCACCAATGGAGCTTACGAGGGCCGTCCTTTGGCCGTCCCACGCCTCACACACGGCCATGGTGTGATAGGCCGTGTCGGGGTCGCCGCTGGTGCAGTGACGGCACCGGGGCTCCGGTTCTATCCCCACCACTTCCCACAGGTACTTGGCAAAACAGCCATGACCCGTGAGAAGTTGGGTGAGGTGGTACGTCGGAGCCCCATGACCCCTCTCCACAAAAAGACGCAGGACGGGCCGGACGGCCCCCACTAGCAGCGACCCACTACGGGTCGCTCGCAGCCTTTCGGCCCATTTCCGGAAGAGATCGTCGCGAGCCGCCTGTCTCCAGCAATCGATCTCCTCCGGAAGCGGCCGACCTCCCAGATTGCGCCGCATCAGGGCACCCTCATCGTAGACCCTCTTGAGGACGCCTGCCTCGAGATCCCAGGGGATACTGCCCGCAATTAGACACGCCGCCTCGTAAGAGACGGTGTGGTACGCCCGTGCGGCCCTCTGCGCGATGGCGCGCTGCGGTCGCCGCAGCAGCGCAACGTTTGCTGGGCAGAGGGCCTCCGCCCATATGGGCGCTCCGTAGAGCGCCTTGGAACGCACCACTCCGTCGTAGAGACGGCGGCAGGCAGACCCTGGGCCTCCGCTGTTGGGCAGCAACCGCGAGAGCATTCCGGCAAACGACAGCAATTTCGGTGCCAGCTGCCGGAAATGCTCCGCAAACCGCCACCGACTGTCGAGAACCAGCCCGAGGTATTTCAGACTGGTCCCGACAGCGATGGAGGTGCCGCCCACCACAATCGACCTATCTCGAGGCGGCGTCTGCCGAGGCCCATGAAAGAATAGGGCCTCGGACTTTTCGAGGGCCACCTTCAAACCTAGTGCCCCGATGCGACGCACGACATGGGCGACGCCTGCCGTAGCGAGGACGGAGGCGTCGCGAAACGTTGGGGCCCGCGCGGTGACTAGGGTGTCGTCGGCGTAACAAAGTACACCGACTCCCCGAAGATTAGCACCGCGCAGGACCCAATCATAACCTACATTCCACAGGAGCGGCCCGAGGACCGACCCCTGTGGAACGCCACAAGACATGCCCCTGCGGACCACCCCGCTTTGGGCCGGATAGATGATGACCCGGTCCACGAAGTAGTCCGCAAGGACGCGCCTGAGGTACCACGGGACGTTGTGGTACCTCAGCGCTTCGGCGATAGTTTCCCAGGGGAGGGTGTTGAAGGCGTTGGCTATGTCCAGCGACACAGCCAACAACACCTCTCCCCCGGCGACCGCTTCGTCGACGCTGCCCCGCAGTCGGGATATGGCGTCGAGGGTTGACCTCCCGCGACGGAAGCCGAACTGGCCGTCACTTAGGTTGGGCCCCGCCCCCTCCAGGTGGCCGACGAGACGCGCAGCGAGCACCCGCTCAAACAGCTTGCACATCTCGTCGAGCAAAACGATGGGGCGGTAGGCCGACGGCGAGTCGACTGGACGCCCGTGCTTTTTAAGCAGCACGAGCTTCCCAGTCTTCCATCGTCGCGGGACTCTCCCCGACGCCAAACACTCGGACATGAGGGACAGCGTCTCCTCCTCTAGTGCCGGCATGACTGTGGCAATGACCTTCCCAGGGACGCCGTCCGGGCCCGGGGCGCGGTTCCTGGACCTGAGTGCCAGGATCGCAGCCCCTAACTCGGCCTCGGACACGGGAGGTATTGCCCCTTCGTCTGCCGGCACCCGGCTTGGTGTTGCCATCCGCGGTGGGACCCACTCCTCCCTCGCAGGGAAGAGGGAACTGACCACTCGGTGGAGGAGGCTCGGTTCGAGAGTCCTTGTGAGAGGAGGCGCCCAAGGCCGGAGCTTCTGGCTCACGGTCTTGTACGGACGCCCCCATGGATCTCGATTGAGACTCTCGAGCCACTGCTTCCAGGCCTCCTGGAACGCGAAATGCCCCGGCTCCAGGCAGCGGAAGCACCGCGCCGGCCTGGGCTCCAGGGTGGTCAGCCTAACCACTGACCACCCGATTACGATGCGGCGCCCGTCCGTGAGGACTTTGGCCGCGTCAACAGGGCACCGCAGCCAGGCAGAGCCCTGCCGGCCAGATGGGCGCTGAATGTCGCCCACCTTTATAGAGCTGACAGAGCAGCCACCCTCTGCTGCCAGCGACACCGCTACGGTCTCCTTGGAGGCCGAGTCGCTCAGACCAGAGATGCGTAGCTCCACGCACCTCTCTGGTCTAGCGACGCGGACCTCCTCCAGCGCCTCCCGTAGTTTTGTGGCCAGGGCGTCGGCCTTCTGCGCTCTGTCAGCGCCGGCCACCTCGAGGATTCGGCCTCCGGTCACAGCGGGACGCAGGCGAAGGCCGTCAATGCCGAGGGCCTTGAGGTCTATCGACCTCTCGGCCTTGGCAAGCACATCGCCGTACGTTACGCCCCGCTCCGCGGCGTCCGGCTGCAGCGTGAGAGTGACCGCTGCAGTTTTGGGCGCTCGTAGTTTGCGGGGTTTTCGGCCACTACGCTTCTTTTGCGTGGCTGGCGCCACTGGAGCCGGCTGAACTTGGGCCGTCTTCGGCGCTTTTGGCCGTGCCACCACCTGGCTCCACTGTAATGGCGCTGGAACCGACTGGGGGGTCAGCGTGGATGGCTGAGATGGCTGTCGCGGCTGGCGGGCAGCTTCTGCCTCCCTCGCCGCGGCCGTCTTCTTCTTCGGCCTCTTCTTCTTGGCGGCCTTACCTCCTGGAGGGGTGGGACGCGACGCGTCCTACGCTTGCCCATCGGGCATTGGAGGGGATAGCTGAAGAGGCGGCGAGGGAGGAAGGGAAGGGAGCTCGGGTTGGCGCTCGGGCTCGGCTTCCTTAGCCTGGCGGATGGCATTACGCCTGTCCGCCTGGAGAGGTGGGCGGATGCGGGTCTCGGGCAGCAGGCGGTCCTGGATGCCCGCGATGCGCGCATCGACCAGGAATGCGATCTCTTCGCGACTCATCGCGGGCGGCGCAGTCTCCGCCTGCCGCTTCCAGGCCCGCATTTCGGCCCGCACGACAGCCAGCTCGGTCTGGAGCTGGGCCACCTCCTCAGACTGCGTGCGGGACCTCAGCACACGCACGTGCTCCAGGATGGAGCAACATGCCTGCTTAAGGTCCCGCACGTACTGGCCCTTTAAATTGGAGCTCTTGGTGGCGATGGATTGTACCATCGCCACCGCTGCCTCGATGGAGCCCGACAGCTGCTCCGCGCTGAGGGGCTGGGTCACAGTATGTCCTGCTGGTAACAGTGGGCTGGGCTGCGGTTGTGGGCTGGGGGACTCCCGGAGGAAGAGAGCCCTCTTCCGCCGCTGCTCCGCGAGCTCCTCCTCAGCCCGGAGCTCCACCTCTCTCTCCTTGGCCACGGCTAACTCGGCCTTAGCCTTGGCCAAGTAGGCATAATGGCCCTTTGTCTTCTTAGCGCTTTCGTCCAACTCTGCCTCCGTGGCAGAGTTGGAGCGCTTGCGCCACAGTCTCCCCATTACTGGGGAGGATGGGCGCGACACACTAAATTCAGCCGAAGCGTCCAGGCGCTCCAGCAACACAACCGCCTCCGCGCGGGGCACAGAAGCCGCAGGGCTTCGTAGCTCCACCTCCATGCTGAATGGAGGAGATTGGTCCGCAGACAGGGCAGATGGAGCTGCCGCAATCTCCTCACAGTCCTGAAAAGGACTTTCCGCTGGCGAAGCGGCCACCACCGCCGAGTCCTGAAAAGGACTGTTGGAGGAGGAGGCAGAGGGAACTGCCACCATCTCCTCCGAGTCCTTAAAAGGACTGTTAGCAATTTTGGCGCGTGTTAGCATCACAGCGTGTCACAGTGTCACAGTAATTCACAGAAGAATTTGCCCGCAAGTGTCGAGTTTGAGATTTAGTCACCCGCCTGCCACTCCGTTACGGTGGTCAGGACGGGGTCCAGGGCGAACGACGAGGACGTACTCAGAACTCACTTGGGGCTCGCCCCCCGCTGTTGGGGGTTTTTTTTTTTTTTTTTTTTTTTTACGTGGTGGAATGCATTTACGCACTTCGCTCACACCCCGCGGGGGCAGGGGGCTCGCTTCGTGTGGGACTCCTGACCTCGAAACGGAGGCCAGACTACCCACTAAACCACCACGGTGTTCCTCCTTCGCCTAATCCGAGCCGCGGGATAGAATTCTCACCGCGACTCGGCTAGGGACGCCCGTTTGGGCTCGCCTCTTGGTGGCCCCACCATCCGGACAGACTTTCCAGGTGATGGGGCCAGCTCACTTTACGAATGCGCCCCAGGAACACTGAGGGGCGCATTCCGCCACATTAGCATGGGGCGGCGGATCCCCCGACCCACCGCCCGTGGCTTCGCTCATTCGGGGACGCGGGCGAATTGCGCTCGCCGGCGTCCCCTCGCCGGGGGCCTGCGGGGCGGAAGAGTGAGCCCAGCTCGCTCCCGCTCCCGCAGAGCCTCTCTCTTTGCCGCCATCACCTCGTTAGCGAACGAGGCGACGGCGGCCCAACACTCCTCGCTGTCGGCCATGGCTGGAATCACGGCCGACAGCGAAAGGTCTGCACCAATGGTGCTTACGAGGGCCGTCCTTTGGCCGTCCCACGCCTCACACACGGCCATGGTGTGATAGGCCGTGTCGGGGTCTCCGCTGGTGCAGTGACGGCACCGGGGCTCCGTTTCGATCCCCACCACTTCCCACAGGTACTTGGCAAAACAGCCATGACCCGTGAGAAGTTGGGTGAGGTGGTACGTCGGAGCCCCATGACCCCTCTCCACAAAAAGACGCAGTACGGGCCGGACGGCCCCCACGAGCAGCGACCCACTACGGGTCGCTCGCAGCCTTTCGGCCCATTTCCGGAAGAGATCGTCGCGAGCCGCCTGTCTCCAGCGATCGATCTCTTCCGGAGGCGGCCGACCTCCCAGATTGCGCCGCATCAGGGCGCCCTCATCATAGACCCTCTTGAGGACGCCAGCCTCGAGATCCCAGGGGATACTGCCCGCAATTAGACACGCCGCCTCGTAAGAGACGGTGTGGTACGCCCTTGCGGCCCTCTGCGCGATGGCGCGCTGCGGTCGTCGCAGCAGCGCAACATTTGCAGGGCAGAGGGCCTCCGCCCATATGGGCGCTCCGTAGAGCGCCTTGGAGCGCACCACTCCGTCGTAGAGACGGCGGCAGGCAGATCCCGGGCCTCCGCTGTTGGGCAGCAACCGCGAGAGCATTCCGGCAAACGCCAGCAATTTCGGTGCCAGCTGCCGGACTGCAAACCGCCACCGACTGTCGAGAACCAGCCCGAGGTATTTCAGACTGGTCCCGACAGCGATGGAGGTGCCGCCCACCACAATCGACCTATCTCGAGGCGGCGTCTGCCGAGGCCCATGAAAGAATAGGGCCTCGGACTTTTCGAGGGCCACCTTCAAACCTAGTGCCCCGATGCGACGCACGACATGGGCGACGCCTGCCGTAGCGAGGACGGAGGCGTCGCGAAACGTCGGGGCCCGCGCGGTGACTAGGGTGTCGTCGGCGTAACAAAGTACACCGACTCCCCGAAGATTAGCACCGCGCAGGACCCAATCGTACCCTACGTTCCACAGGAGCGGCCCGAGGACCGACCCCTGTGGAACGCCACAAGACATGCCCCTGCGGACCACCTCGCTTTTGGCCGGGTAGATGATGACCCGGTCCACGAAGTAGTCCGCAAGGACGCGCCTGAGGTACCACGGGACGTTGTGGTACCTCAGCGCCTCGGCGATAGTTTCCCAGGGGAGGGTGTTGAAGGCGTTGGCTATGTCCAGCGATACAGCCAACAACACCTCTCCCCCGGCGACCGCTTCGTCGACGCTGCCCCGCAGTCGGGATATGGCGTCGAGGGTTGACCTCCCGCGACGGAAGCCGAACTGGCCGTCACTTAAGTTGGGCCCCGCCCCCTCCAGGTGGCCGACGAGACGCGCAGCGAGCACCCGCTCAAACAGCTTGCACATCTCGTCGAGCAAAACGATGGGGCGGTAGGCCGACGGCGAGTCGACTGGACGCCCGTGCTTTTTAAGCAGCACGAGCTTCCCAGTCTTCCATCGTCGCGGGACTCTCCCCGACGCCAAACACTCGGACATGAGGGACAGCGTCTCCTCCTCTAGTGCCGGCATGACTGTGGCAATAACCTTCCCAGGGACGCCGTCCGGGCCCGGGGCGCGGTTCCTGGACCTGAGTGCCAGGATCGCAGCCCCTAACTCGGCCTCGGACACGGGAGGTATTGCCCCTTCGTCTGCCGGCACCCGGCTTGGTGTTGCCATCCGCGGTGGGACCCACTCCTCCCTCGCAGGGAAGAGGGAACTGACCACTCGGTGGAGGAGGCTCGGCTCGAGAGTCCTTGTGAGAGGAGGCGCCCAAGGCCGGAGCTTCTGGCTCACGGTCTTGTACGGACGCCCCCATGGATCTCGATTGAGACTCTCGAGCCACTCCTTCCAGGCCTCCTCCTTGGCGGCTTTGACCGCCGAGCTAAGGGCCTCACGGGCGGCCCGGTACGCGGCGTGCAGCTGTTCTTCTCGGGCGAGGTCTCTCACGGCCCGCCTTCGGCACCGGTAGTACTGCCTCTGGGCTGCGTCACTAGCTGTACGCAGCCCGGCTAGGTGGGGACGCCACCAGTACACCGATTTAAGAGGCGGGATAGGCCTCGCCCTTTGCATCGCCGCGTCGCAGACGCGAGTCAGCGCTCCAGCGAGCCGCTCGCATCTCGCGTCTGCGTCCAGGCCACTGTCGCCCGCAGCCCATCGCTCGACGATAGCCGCCTCTCGGGCCAGTTCCTTGTCCAGTGTGGTGAGTCGCCACCGCGGACCTTCTCCTACCAAGGGACGGTCGAGGTCGACTCGAGCCGCCGAGGCGGCAGGGACGACGTCGAACCGGATGTACCGGTGGTCCGACGCGGTCTCCACCCCCTCAACGACCCGCCAGTTGCCGATCCGTCGGGCCAGGCCAGAACTGGCGAACGACAGATCGACGATCGACCTACCCTGCGGTCGCACTAGGGTGTGGACCGCCCCTTGGTTCAGCAACACCAAGCCTTGGGACACCGCCCATTCCTCCAACATCTCCCCCCGGGCATCGGTCGCCGGAGATCCCCACGCCCGAGAGTGAGCGTTGAAATCCCCGGCCACCACGGCCGGGGTGGGGTGCACTTCCGCCAGCAGTGTGTGCACCCAGCGTGACGAGGACGCAACCTCGACCCCTCTGCACTCTTTCGAAGGGGGGAGCCGTTCGCTGGGCGACGATAGCCACCAAGCCGTTGTGGTCGCTGGCCCAGTTAGGGGTTTCGCGCACGTAGTACGGCTCGGCGACCACTGCCAGTGTCGTCTGCCACTGCGCCATGGATTGGGCCAAAAGGTCCTTAGGTTTTTTTTTTTTTTTTTTTTTACGTGGTGGAATGCATTTACGCACTTCGCTCACCCCCCGCGGGGGCAGGGGGTTCGCTTCGTGTGGGACTCCTGACCTCGAAACGGAGGCCAGACTACCCACTAAACCACCACGGTGTTCCTCCTTCACCTAATCCGAGCCGCGGGATAGAATTCTCACCGCGACTCGGCTAGGGGCGCCCGTTTGGGCTCGCCTCTTGGTGGCCCCACCATCCGGACAGACTTATCCAGGTGATGGGGCCAGCTCACTTTAGAAATGCGCCCCAGGAACACTGAGGGGCGCATTCCGCCACATTAGCATGGGGCGGCGGGTCCCCCGACCCACCGCCCGTGGCTTCGCTCATTCGGGGACGCGGGCGAATTGCACTCGCCGGCGTCCCCCCGCCGGGGGCCTGCGGGGCGGAAGAGTGAGCCCAGCTCGCTCCCGCTCCCGCAGAGCCTCTCTCTTCGCCGCCATCACCTCGCTAGCGAACGAGGCGACGGCGGCCCAACACTCCTCGCTGTCGGCCATGGCTGGAATCACGGCCGACAGCGAAAGGTCTGCACCTATGGTGCTTACGAGGGCCGTCCTTTGGCCGTCCCACGCCTCACACACGGCCATGGTGTGGTAGGCCGTGTCGGGGTCGCCGCTGGTGCAGTGACGGCACCGGGGCTCCGGTTCAATCCCCACCACTTCCCACAGGTATGTACTTGGCAAAACAGCCATGACCCGTGAGAAGTTGGGTGAGGTGGTACGTCGGAGCCCCATGACCCCTCTCCACAAAAAGACGCAGGACGGGCCGGACGGCCCCCACGAGCAGCGACCCACTACGGGTCGCTCGCAGCCTTTCGGCCCATTTCCGGAAGAGATCGTCGCGAGCCGCCTGTCTCCAGCGATCGATCTCTTCCGGAGGCGGCCGACCTCCCAGATTGCGCCGCATCAGGGCGCCCTCATCATAGACCCTCTTGAGGACGCCAGCCTCGAGATCCCAGGGGATACTGCCCGCAATTAGACACGCCGCCTCGTAAGAGACGGTGTGGTACGCCCTTGCGGCCCTCTGCGCGATGGCGCGCTGCGGTCGTCGCAGCAGCGCAACATTTGCAGGGCAGAGGGCCTCCGCCCATATGGGCGCTCCGTAGAGCGCCTTGGAGCGCACCACTCCGTCGTAGAGACGGCGGCAGGCAGATCCCGGGCCTCCGCTGTTGGGCAGCAACCGCGAGAGCATTCCGGCAAACGCCAGCAATTTCGGTGCCAGCTGCCGGAAATGCTCCGCAAACCGCCACCGACTGTCGAGAACCAGCCCGAGGTATTTCAGACTGGTCCCGACAGCGATGGAGGTGCCGCCCACCACAATCGACCTATCTCGAGGCGGCGTCTGCCGAGGCCCATGAAAGAATAGGGCCTCGGACTTTTCGAGGGCCACCTTCAAACCTAGTGCCCCGATGCGACGCACGACATGGGCGACGCCTGCCGTAGCGAGGACGGAGGCGTCGCGAAACGTCGTCGGCGTAACAAAGTACACCGACTCCCCGAAGATTAGCACCGCGCAGAACCCAATCATAACCTACGTTCCACAGGAGCGGCCCGAGGACCGACCCCTGTGGAACGCCACAAGACATGCCCCTGCGGACCACTTCGCTTTGGGCCGGATAGATGATGACCCGGTCCACGAAGTAGTCCGCAAGGACGCGCCTGAGGTACCACGGGACGTTGTGGTACCTCAGCGCCTCGGCGATAGTTTCCCAGGGGAGGGTGTTGAAGGCGTTGGCTATGTCCAGCGACACAGCCAACAACACCTCTCCCCCGGCGACCGCTTCGTCGACGCTGCCCCGCAGTCGGGATATGGCGTCGAGGGTTGACCTCCCGCGACGGAAGCCGAACTGGCCGTCACTTAGGTTGGGCCCCGCCCCCTCCAGGTGACCGACGAGACGCGCAGCGAGCACCCGCTCAAACAGCTTGCACATCTCGTCGAGCAAAACGATGGGGCGGTAGGCCGACGGCGAGTCGACTGGACGCCCGTGCTTTTTAAGCAGCACGAGCTTCCCAGTCTTCCATCGTCGCGGGACTCTCCCCGACGCCAAACACTCGGACATGAGGGACAGCGTCTCCTCCTCTAGTGCCGGCATGACTGTGGCAATGACCTTCCCAGGAACGCCGTCCGGGCCCGGGGCACGGTTCCTGGACCTGAGTGCCAGGATCGCAGCCCCTAACTCGGCCTCGGACACGGGAGGTATTGCCTCTTCGTCTGCCGGCACCCGGCTTGGTGTTGCCATCCGCGGTGGGACCCACTCCTCCCTCGCAGGGAAGAGGGAACTGACCACTCGGTGGAGGAGGCTCGGCTCGAGAGTCCTTGTGAGAGGAGGCGCCCAAGGCCGGAGCTTCTGGCTCACGGTCTTGTACGGACGCCCCCATGGATCTCGATTGAGACTCTCGAGCCACTCCTTCCAGGCCTCCTCCTTGGCGGCTTTGACCGCCGAGCTAAGGGCCTCACGGGCGGCCCGGTACGCGGCGTGCAGCTGTTCTTCTCGGGCGAGGTCTCTTACGGCCCGCCTTCGGCACCGGTAGTACTGCCTCTGGGCTGCGTCACTAGCTGTACGCAGCCCGGCTAGGTGGGGACGCCACCAGTACACCGATTTCCGAGGCGGGATAGGCCTCGCCCTTTGCATCGCCGCGTCGCAGACGCGAGTCAGCGCTCCAGCGAGCCGCTCGCATCTCGCGACTGCGTCCAGGCCACTGTCGCCCGCAGCCCACCGCTCGACGATAGCCGCCTCTCGGGCCAGTTCCCTATTCAACGTTCCGAGTCGCCACCGCGGACCTTCACCTAACAAGGGGCGGTCGAGGTCGACTCGAGCCGCCGAGGCGGCAGGGACGACGTCGAACCGGATATACCGATGGTCCGACGCGGTCTCCACCCCCTCAACGACCCGCCAGTTGTCGATCCGTCGGGCCAGGTCAGAACTGGCGAACGACAGATCGACGATCGACCTACCCTGCGGTCGCACAAGGGTGTGGACCGCCCCTTGGTTCAGCAACACCAAGCCTTGGGACACCGCCCATTCCTCCAACATCTCCCCCCGGGCATCGGTCGCCGGAGATCCCCACGCCCGAGAGTGAGCGTTGAAATCTCCGGCCACCACGGCCGGGGTGGGGTGCACTTCTGCCAGCAGGGCACCGACCTCAGCGAGCAGCTGCTCAAACTCGGCGATGCTTCTACTGGGGGGGCAGTACACCCCAATCACTGCAGCGTCGCCCAGCGTGACGAGGACGCAACCTCGACCCTTCCGCACTCGGTCAAAAGGAGGAGCCGCTCGCTGGGCGACGATAGCCACCAAGCCGTTGTGGTCGCTGGCCCAGTTAGGGGTTTCGCGCACGTAGTACGGCTCGGCGACTACTGCCAGTGTCGTCTGCCACTGCGCCATGGATTGGGCCAAAAGGTCCTGGGCCGTGACGCAGTGGTTGACGTTGGCCTGCAGTATGGAGATGTGGGCCATTATTGATGGGCGGTGTCCATATCCTCCACGGCGTTTGGCTGCTGGGTGGGGGAGGGGGGCGTAGTGTTAGCCCCACCTGCGGCTCTCCTTTTAGGGCGGCCTCTGCTACGGGAGGCCGCCTTGCACTCGCCCGACCCCAATTTGTGGCCAGACGGTGCACCTTCCGCCGCACAGACGGGGCACTTGGGTTCCGCGGAGCAGGTGGCCGACTTGTGGCCCGCCTGCCCACAGCGGAAGCAGAGTGCACTGCGGTCAATGCCCGCAGTACACCTCACCCCAACATGCCCCGGCTCCAGGCAGCGGAAGCACCGCGCCGGCCTGGGCTCCAGGGTGGTCAACCTAACCACTGACCACCCGATCACAATGCGGCGTCCGTCGGTCAGTAATTTGGCCGCGTCAACCGGGCACCGCAGCCAGGCAGAGCCCTGTCGGCCAGATGGGCGCTGGATGTCGCCCACCTTTATGGAGCTGGCAGAGCAGCCCCCCTCTGCTGCCAGCGACGCCGCTACGGTCTCCTTGGAGGCCGAGTCGCTCAGACCAGAGATGCGTAGCTCCACGCACCTCTCTGGTCTAGCGACGCGGACCTCCTCCAGCACTTCCTTCAATTTTGTGGCCAGGGCGTCGGCCTTCTGCGCTCTGTCAGCGCCGGCCACCTCCAGGATTCGACCTCCTGTCACGGAGGGACGGAGGCGCAGGCCGTCTATGCCGAGGGCCTTGAGGTCAATTGACCTCTCAGCCTTGGCGAGCACCTCTCCGTAAGTCACCCCCTGCTCCGCGGCGCCCGGCTGCAGCGTTAGGGTAACCGCTGCGGTCTTAGGCGCTCGCAATTTGCGAGGCCTACGGGCGCCACGTTTGCTGCTGCTAGTGGCCGTCGCTACTGGAGCTGGCTGGGCTGGTACTGGCTTTGGCGCTTTTGGGCGCGCCACCACTGTGCTCCACGACGTTGGCGCTGGGGCCGACTGGGGGGTCAGCGAGGATGGCTGAGATGGCTGTCTCGCCTGGCGGGCAGCTTCTGCCTCCCTCGCTGCGGCCGTCTTCTTCTTCGGCCTCTTCTTCTTGGCAGCCTTATCTCCTGGAGGAGTGGGGCGCAGTGCCTCCTCCGCCTGCCCATCAAGCGTTGGAGGAGACGGAGGAAGAGGTGGCGTGGGAGGGAGGGACGAGAGCGTGGGTTGGCGCTCGGGCTCCCTAGCCAGGCGGGTGGCATTACGGCTGTCCGCCTGGAGAGGTGGGCGGATGCGGGTCTCGGGCAGCAGGCGGTCCTGGATGCCCGCGATGCGCGCGTCGATAAGGAACGCGATCTCATCGCGGGTCATCGCGGGTGGTGCGGACTCCGCCTGCTGTTTCCAGGCCCGCATTTCAGCCCTCACTATAGCCAACTCGGTCTGCAGTTGGGCCACCTCCTCAGACTCAGTGCGGGACCTCAGCACTCGCACGTGCTCCAGGATGGAGCTACATGCCTGCTTAAGGTCCCGCACGTACTGGCCCTTCAAATTATTGCTCTTGGTGGCGATGGATTGCACCATCGCCACCGCCGCCTCTATGGAGCCCGATATCTCCGAGGCACTGAGGGACTGGGTGGCAGTACCTGCCACTCCTGTTGATGCCATCGGGCTGGGCTGCGGCTGTGGGCTGGGCGACTCCCGGAGGAAGAGAGCCCTCTTCCGTCGGTGCTCCGCGAGCTCCTCCTCAGCCCGGAGCTCCACCTCTCTCTCCCTGGCCACGGCTAGCTCGGCCTTCGCCTTGGCCAGGTAGGCATAATGAGCCTTGCTCTTCTTCGCGCTCTCGTCCAACTCTGCCTCCGTGGCAGAGTTGGAGCGCTTGCGCCACAGTCTCCCCATTACTGGGGAGGATGGGCGCGACCCACTCATTTCGGCTGAAGCGTGCAGGCGCTCCAGCACAACAACCGCCTCTGCACGGGACGCGGAAGCCGCAGGGCTTCGTTGCTCCACCTCCATTGGAATCAGGGGAGATTGATCCGAAGACAAGGCAGACGGAACTGCCACAATCTCCCCGCAGTCCTGAAAAGGACTTTGAACTGCAGACGGAGCTGCCACCACCGCTGAGTCCTGAGAAGGACTTTTGGAGGAGGAGGCAGAGGGAGCTGCCACCATCTCCTCCGAGTCCTTAAAAGGACTTTTGAGCATCTTTGCTCGTGTTAGCATCGCGTGAAACAACAACAATAGTAAGAATCGCAAAAGAATTTGCCCGCAAGTGTCGAGTTCGAGATTTAGTCACCCGCCTGCCACTCCGTTACGGTGGTCAGGACGGGGTCCAGGGCGAACGACGAGGACGTACTCACAACTCACTTGGGGCTCGCCCCCCTTTTTTTTTTTTTTTTTTTTTACGTGGTGGAATGCATTTACGCACTTCGCTCACCCCCCGCGGGGGCAGGGGGCTCGCTTCGTGTGGGACTCCTGACCTCGAAACGGAGGCCAGACTACCCACTAAACCACCACGGTGTTCCTCCTTCGCCTAATCCGAGCCGCGGGATAGAATTCTCACCGCGACTCGGCTAGGGACGCCCGTTTGGGCTCGCCTCTTGGTGGCCCCACCATCCGGACAGACTTTCCAGGTGATGGGGCCAGCTCACTTTACGAATGCGCCCCAGGAACACTGAGGGGCGCATTCCGCCACATTAGCATGGGGCGGCGGATCCCCCGACCCACCGCCCGTGGCTTCGCTCATTCGGGGACGCGGGCGAATTGCGCTCGCCGGCGTCCCCTCGCCGGGGGCCTGCGGGGCGGAAGAGTGAGACCAGCTCGCTCCCGCTCCCGCAGAGCCTCTCTCTTTGCCGCCATCACCTCGCTAGCGAACGAGGCGACGGCGGTCCAACACTCTTCGCTGTCGGCCATGGCTGGAATCACGGCCGACAGCGAAAGGTCTGCACCAATGGTGCTTACGAGGGCCGTCCTTTGGCCGTTCCACGCCTCACACACGGCCATGGTGTGATAGGCCGTGTCGGGGTCGCCGCTGGTGCAGTGACGGCACCAGGGCTCCGGTTCGATCCCCACCACTTCCCACAGGTACTTGGCAAAACAGCCATGACCCGTGAGAAGTTGGGTGAGGTGGTACGTCGGAGCCCCATGACCCCTCTCCACAAAAAGACGCAGGACGGGCCGGACGGCCCCCACGAGCAGCGACCCACTACGGGTCGCCCTCAGTCTTTCGGCCCATTTCCGGAAGAGATCGTCGCGAGCCGCCTGTCTCCAGCGATCGATCTCTTCCGGAGGCGGCCGACCTCCCAGGTTGCGCCGCATCAGGGCGCCCTCATCATACACCCTCTTTAGAACGCCAGCCTCGAGATCCCAGGGGATACTGCCCGCAATTAGACACGCCGCCTCGTAAGAGACGGTGTGGTACGCCCGTGCGGCCCTCTGCGCGACGGCGCGCTGCGGTCGTCGCAGCAGCGCAACATTTGCTGGGCAGAGGGCCTCCGCCCATATGAGCGCTCCGTAGAGCGCCTTGGAGCGCACCACTCCGTCCCTTAGGTTAGGTTAGGTTAGTCGCAGCAGCGCAACATTTGCTGGGCAGAGGGCCTCCGCCCATATGGGCGCTCCGTAGAGCGCCTTGGAGCGCACCACTCCGTCCCTTAGGTTAGGTTTTTTTTTTTTTTTTTTTTTACGTGGTGGAATGCATTTACGCACTTCGCTCACCCCCCGCGGGGGCAGGGGGCTCGCTTCGTGTGGGACTCCTGACCTCGAAACGGAGGCCAGACTACCCACTAAACCACCACGGTGTTCCTCCTTCGCCTAATCCGAGCCGCGGGATAGAATTCTCACCGCGA
Organism: Pelosia muscerda; assembly: GCA_963691645.1. Lineage (NCBI taxonomy): Eukaryota > Metazoa > Arthropoda > Insecta > Lepidoptera > Erebidae > Pelosia > Pelosia muscerda. Next base: position 85,607 of record OY829114.1, on the reverse strand, counting down.
CTCGGCTAGGGACGCCCGTTTGGGCTCGCCTCTTGGTGGCCCCACCATCTGGACAGACTTTCCAGGTGATGGGGCCAGCTCACTTTACGAATGCGCCCCAGGAACACTGAGGGGCGCATTCCGCCACATTAGCATGGGGCGGCGGGTCCCCCGACCCACCGCCCGTGGCTTCGCTCATTCGGGGACGCGGGCGAATTGCGCTCGCCGGCGTCCCCTCGCCGGGGGCCTGCGGGGCGGAAGAGTGAGACCAGCTCGCTCCCGCTCCCGCAGAGCCTCTCTCTTTGCCGCCATCACCTCGCTAGCGAAGGAGGCGACGGCGGCCCAACACTCTTCGCTGTCGGCCATGGCTGGAATCACGGCCGACAGCGAAAGGTCTGCACCAATAGTGCTTACGAGGGCCGTCCTTTGGCCGTCCCACGCCTCACACACGGCCATGGTGTGGTAGGCCGTGTCGGGGTCGCCGCTGGTGCAGTGACGGCACCGGGGCTCCGGCTCTATCCCCACCACTTCCCACAGGTACTTGGCAAAACAGCCATGACCCGTGAGAAGTTGGGTGAGGTGGTACGTCGGAGCCCCATGACCCCTCTCCACAAAAAGACGCAGGACGGGCCGGACGGCCCCCACGAGCAGCGACCCACTACGGGTCGCTCTCAGCCTTTCGGCCCATTTCCGGAAGAGATCGTTGCGAGCCGCCTGTCTCCAGCGATCGATCTCCTCCGGAAGCGGCCGACCTCCCAGATTGCGCCGCATCAGGGCGCCCTCATCGTAGACCCTCTTTAGGACGCCAGCCTCGAGATCCCAGGGGATACTGCCCGCAATTAGACACGCCGCCTCGTAAGAGACGGTGTGGTACGCCCGTGCGGCCCTCTGCGCGATGGCGCGCTGCGGTCGCCGCAGCAGCGCAACATTTGCTGGGCAGAGGGCCTCCGCCCATATGGGCGCTCCGTAGAGCGCCTTTGAGCGCACCACTCCGTCATAGAGACGGCGGCAGGCAGACCCCGGGCCTCCGCTGTTGGGCAGCAATCGCGAGAGCATTCCGGCAAACGCCAGCAATTTCGGTGCCAGCTGCCGGAAATGCTCCGCAAACCGCCACCGACTGTCGAGAACCAGCCCGAGGTATTTCAAACTGGTCCCGACAGCGATGGAGGTGCCGCCCACCACAATTGACCTATCTCGAGGCGGCGTCTGCCGAGGCCCATGAAAGAATAGGGCCTCGGACTTTTCGAGGGCCACCTTCAAACCTAGTGCCCCGATGCGACGCACGACATGGGCGACGCCTGCCGTAGCGAGGACGGAGGCGTCGCGAAACGTCGGGGCCCGCGCGGTGACTAGGGTGTCGTCGGCGTAACAGAGTACACCGACTCCCCGAAGATTAGCACCGCGCAGGACCCAATCGTACCCTACGTTCCACAGGAGCGGCCCAAGGACCGACCCCTGTGGAACGCCACAAGACATGCCCCTGCGGACCACCTCGCTTTGGGCCGGATAGATGATGACCCGGTCCACGAAGTAGTCCGCAAGGACGCGCCTGAGGTACCACGGGACGTTGTGGTACCTCAGCGCCTCGGCAATAGTTTCCCAGGGGAGGGTGTTGAAGGCGTTGGCTATGTCCAGCGACACAGCCAACAACACCTCTCCCCCGGCGACCGCTTCGTCGACGCTGCCCCGAAGTCGGGATATGGCGTCGAGGGTTGACCTCCCGCGACGGAAGCCGAACTGGCCGTCACTTAAGTTGGGCCCCGCCCCCTCCAGGTGGCCGACGAGACGCGCAGCGAGCACCCGCTCAAACAGCTTGCACATCTCGTCGAGCAAAACGATGGGGCGGTAGGCCGACGGCGAGTCGACTGGACGCCCGTGCTTTTTAAGCAGCACGAGCTTCCCAGTCTTCCATCGTCGCGGGACTCTCCCCGACGCCAAACACTCCGACATGAGGGACAGCGTCTCCTCCTCTAGTGCCGGCATGACTGTGGCAATGACCTTCCCAGGGACGCCGTCCGGGCCCGGGGCGCGGTTCCTGGACCTGAGTGCCAGGATCGCAGCCCCTAACTCGGCCTCGGACACGGGAGGTATTGCCCCTTCGTCTGCCGGCACCCGGCTTGGTGTTGCCATCCGCGGTGGGACCCACTCCTCCCTCGCAGGGAAGAGGGAACTGACCACTCGGTGGAGGAGGCTCGGCTCGAGAGTCCTTGTGAGAGGAGGCGCCCAAGGCCGGAGCTTCTGGCTCACGGTCTTGTACGGACGCCCCCATGGATCTCGATTGAGACTCTCGAGCCACCCCTTCCAGGCCTCCTCCTTGGCGGCTTTGACCGCCGAGCTAAGGGCCTCACGGGCGGCCCGGTACGCGGCGTGCAGCTGTTCGAGTTGGAGCGCTTGCGCCACAGTCTTCCCATTACTGGGGAGGATGGGCGCGACCCACTCAGTATGGCCGAAGTGCCCAGGCGCTCCAGCACAACAACCGCCTCCGCGCGCGGCACAGAAGCCGCAGGGCTGCCGAGCTCCACCTCCATGGTGGATGGAGAAGATTGGTCCGCAGACAAGGCAGACGGAACTGCCACAATCTCCCCGCAGTCCTGAAAAGGACTATTATCAGACGGAGCTGCCACCACCGCTGAGTCCTGAAAAGGACTGTTGGAGGAGGAGGCAGAGGGAACTGCCACCATCTCCTCCGAGTCCTTAAAAGGACTGTTGAGCAACTTCGCTCGTGTTAACATCGCAGTTAGACAACAACAACAGTTCGATTCGCACAATGATTTGCCGCAAGTGTCGAGCACAAGGTTCAGTCACCCGCCTGCCACTCCGTTACGGTGGTCAGGACGGGGTCCAGGGCGACGACGAGGACGTACTTGTACTCACTTGGGGCTCGCCCCCCCTTAGGTTAGGTTTTTTTTTTTTTTTTTACGTGGTGGAATGCATTTACGCACTTCGCTCACCCCCCGCGGGGGCAGGGGGTTCGCTTCGTGTGGGACTCCTGACCTCGAAACGGAGGCCAGACTACCCACTAAACCACCACGGTGTTCCTCCTTCGCCTAATCCGAGCCGCGGGATAGAATTCTCACCGCGACTCGGCTAGGGACGCCCGTTTGGGCTCGCCTCTTGGTGGTGGCCCCACCATCCGGACAGACTTTCCAGGTGATGGGGCCAGCTCACTTTACGAATGCGCCCCAGGAACACTGAGGGGCGCATTCCGCCACATTAGCATGGGGCGGCGGGTCCCCCGACCCACCGCCCGTGGCTTCGCTCATTCGGGGACGCGGGCGAATTGCGCTCGCCGGCGTCCCCTCGCCGGGGGCCTGCGGGGCGGAAGAGTGAGACCAGCTCGCTCCCGCTCCCGCAGAGCCTCTCTCTTTGCCGCCATCACCTCGCTAGCGAACGAGGCGACGGCGGCCCAACACTCTTCGCTGTCGGCCATGGCTGGAATCACGGCCGACAGCGAAAGGTCTCCACCAATGGAGTTAACGAGGGCCGTCCTTTGGCCGTCCCACGCCTCACACACGGCCATGGTGTGGTAGGCCGTGTCGGGGTCGCCGCTGGTGCAGTTACGGCACCGGGGCTCCGGCTCTATCCCCACCACTTCCCACAGGTACTTGGCAAAACAGCCATGACCCGTGAGAAGTTGGGTGAGGTGGTACGTCGGAGCCCCATGACCCCTCTCCACAAAAAGACGCAGGACGGGCCGGACGGCCCCCACTAGCAGCGACCCACTACGGGTCGCTCGCAGCCTTTCGGCCCATTTCCGGAAGAGATCGTCGCGAGCCGCCTGTCTCCAGCGATCGATCTCCTCCGGAAGCGGCCGACCTCCCAGATTGCGCCGCATCAGGGCACCCTCATCGTAGACCCTCTTGAGGACGCCTGCCTCGAGATCCCAGGGGATACTGCCCGCAATTAGACACGCCGCCTCGTAAGAGACGGTGTGGTACGCCCGTGCGGCCCTCTGCGCGATGGCGCGCTGCGGTCGCCGCAGCAGCGCAACGTTTGCTGGGCAGAGGGCCTCCGCCCATATGGGCGCTCCGTAGAGCGCCTTGGAACGCACCACTCCGTCGTAGAGACGGCGGCAGGCAGACCCTGGGCCTCCGCTGTTGGGCAGCAACTGCGAGAGCATTCCGGCAAACGCCAGCAATTTCGGTGCCAGCTGCCGGAAATGCTCCGCGAACCGCCACCGACTGTCGAGAACCAGCCCGAGGTATTTCAGACTGGTCCCGACAGCGATGGAGGTGCCGCCCACCACAATCGACCTATCTCGAGGCGGCGTCTGCCGAGGCCCATGAAAGAATAGGGCCTCGGACTTTTCGAGGGCCACCTTCAAACCTAGTGCCCCGATGCGACGCACGACATGGGCGACGCCTGCCGTAGCGAGGACGGAGGCGTCGCGAAACGTCGGGGCCCGCGCGGTGACTAGGGTGTCGTCGGCGTAACAGAGTACACCGACTCCCCGAAGATTAGCACCGCGCAGGACCCAATCGTAACCTACGTTCCACAGGAGCGGCCCGAGGACCGACCCCTGTGGAACGCCACAAGACATGCCCCTGCGGACCACCCCGCTTTGGGCCGGGTAGATGATGACCCGGTCCACGAAGTAGTCCGCAAGGACGCGCCTGAGGTACCACGGGATGTTGTGGTACCTCAGCGCCTCGGCTATAGTTTCCCAGGGGAGGGTGTTGAAGGCGTTGGCTATGTCCAGCGACACAGCCAACAACACCTCTCCCCCGGCGACCGCTTCGTCGACTCTGCCCCGCAGTCGGGATACGGCGTCGAGGGTTGACCTCCCGCGACGGAAGCCGAACTGGCCGTCACTTAAGTTGGGCCCCGCCCCCTCCAGGTGGCCGACGAGACGCGCAGCGAGCACCCGCTCAAACAGCTTGCACATCTCGTCGAGCAAAACGATGGGGCGGTAGGCCGACGGCGAGTCGACTGGGCGCCCGTGCTTTTTAAGAAGCACGAGCTTCCCAGTCTTCCACGGTCGCGGGACTCTCCCCGACGCCAAACACTCGGACATGAGGGACAGCGTCTCCTCCTCTAGTGCCGGCATGACTGTGGCAATAACCTTCCCAGGGACGCCGTCCGGGCCCGGGGCACGGTTCCTGGATCTGAGTGCCAGGATCGCAGCCCCTAACTCGGCCTCGGACACGGGAGGTATTGCCCCTTCGTCTGCCGGCACCCGGCTTGGTGTTGCCATCCGCGGTGGGACCCACTCCTCCCTCGCAGGGAAGAGGGAACTGACCACTCGGTGGAGGAGGCTCGGCTCGAGAGTCCTTGTGAGAGGAGGCGCCCAAGGCCGGAGCTTCTGGCTCACGGTCTTGTACGGACGCCCCCATGGATCTCGATTGAGACTCTCGAGCCACTCCTTCCAGGCCTCCTCCTTGGCGGCTTTGACCGCCGAGCTAAGGGCCTCACGGGCGGCCCGGTACGCGGCGTGCAGCTGTTCTTCTCGGGCGAGGTCTCTTACGGCCCGCCTTCGGCACCGGTAGTACTGCCTCTGGGCTGCGTCACTAGCTGTACGCAGCCCGGCTAGGTGGGGACGCCACCAGTACACCGATTTCCGAGGCGGGATAGGCCTCGCCCTTTGCATCGCCGCGTCGCAGACGCGAGTCAGCGCTCCAGCGAGCCGCTCGCATCTCGCGTCTGCGTCCAGGCCACTGTCGCCCGCAGCCCATCGCTCGACGATAGCCGCCTCTCGGGCCAGTTCCTTGTCCAGTGTGGTGAGTCGCCACCGCGGACCTTCTCCTACCAAGGGACGGTCGAGGTCGACTCGAGCCGCCGAGGCGGCAGGGACGACGTCGAACCGGATGTACCGGTGGTCCGACGCGGTCTCCACCCCCCCAACGACCCGCCAGTTGCCGATCCGTCGGGCCAGGCCAGAACTGGCGAACGACAGATCGACGATCGACCTACCCTGCGGTCGCACTAGGGTGTGGACCGCCCCTTGGTTCAGCAACACCAAGCCTTGGGACACCGCCCATTCCTCCAACATCTCCCCCCGGGCATCGGTCGCCGGAGATCCCCACGCCCGAGAGTGAGCGTTGAAATCTCCGGCCACCACGGCCGGGGTGGGGTGCACTTCCGCCAGCAGGGCACCGACCTCAGCGAGCAGCTGCTCAAACTCGGCGATGCTCCTACTGGGGGGGCAGTACACCCCAATCACTGCAGCGCCGCCCAGCGTGACGAGGACGCAGCCTCGACCCCTCTGCACTCTTTCGAAGGGGGGAGCCGTTCGCTGGGCGACGATAGCCACCAAGCCGTTGTGGTCGCTGGCCCAGTTAGGGGTTTCGCGCACGTAGTACGGCTCGGCGACCACTGCCAGTGTCGTCTGCCACTGCGCCATGGATTGGGCCAAAAGGTCCTGGGCCGTGACGCAGTGGTTGACGTTGGCCTGCAGAATGGAGATGTGGGCCATTATTGTTGGGCGGTATCCATAACCTTCACTGTGGGCTGTTGGGTGGGGGAGGGGGTAGATTTAGCCCCACCGGCAGCCTTCCTTTTTGCGCGGCCCCTACTACGGGAGGCCGCCTTGCACTCGCCTGACCCCAATTTGTGGCCAGACGGTGCACCTTCCGCCGCACAGACGGGGCACTTGGGCTCCGCGGAGCAGGTGGCAGACTGGTGGCCCGCCTGCCCACAACGGAAACAGAGCGCACTGCGGTCAATGCCCGCAGTGCACCTTACACCAACATGCCCCGGCTCTAGGCAGCGGAAGCACCGCGCCGGCCTGGGCTCCAGGGTGGTCAGCCTAACCACTGACCACCCGATTACGATGCGGCGCCCGTCCGTGAGGACTTTGGCCGCGTCAACAGGGCACCGCAGCCAGGCAGAGCCCTGCCGGCCAGATGGGCGCTGAATGTCGCCCACCTTTATAGAGCTGGCAGAGCAGCCCCCCTCTGCTGCCAGCGACGCCGCTACGGTCTCCTTGGAGGCCGAGTCGCTCAAACCAGAGATGCGTAGCTCCACGCACCTCTCTGGTCTAGCGACGCGGACCTCCTCCAGCGCCTCCCGTAGTTTTGTGGCCAGGGCGTCGGCCTTCTGCGCTCTGTCAGCGCCGGCCACCTCGAGGATTCGGCCTCCGGTCACAGCGGGACGCAGGCGAAGGCCGTCAATGCCGAGGGCCTTGAGGTCTATCGACCTCTCGGCCTTGGCAAGCACATCGCCGTACGTTACGCCCCGCTCCGCGGCGTCCGGCTGCAGCGTGAGAGTGACCGCTGCAGTTTTGGGCGCTCTTAGTTTGCGGGGTTTTCGGCCACTACGCTTTTTTTGCGTGGCTGGCGCCACTGGAGCCGGCTGAAAAGGGTTAGGTTAGGTTAGGTTAGGTTAGGTTAGGTTAGGTTTTTTTTTTTTTTTTTTTTTTTTTTACGTGGTGGAATGCGTTTACGCACTTCGCTCACCCCCCGCGGGGGCAGGGGGCTCGCTTCGTGTGGGACTCCTGACCTCGAAACGGAGGCCAGACTACCCACTAAACCACCACGGTGTTCCTCCTTCGCCTAATCCGAGCCGCGGGATAGAATTCTCACCGCGCCTCGGCTAGGGACGCCCGTTTGGGCTCGCCTCTTGGTGGCCCCACCATCTGGACAGACTTTCCAGGTGATGGGGCCAGCTCACTTTAGAAATGCGCCCCAGGAACACTGAGGGGCGCATTCCGCCACATTAGCATGGGGCGGCGGGTCCCCCGACCCACCGCCCGTGGCTTCGCTCATTCGGGGACGCGGGCGAATTGCGCTCGCCGGCGTCCCCTCGCCGGGGGCCTGCGGGGCGGAAGAGTGAGCCCAGCTCGCTCCCGCTCCCGCAGAGCCTCTCTCTTTGCCGCCATCACCTCGCTAGCGAACGAGGCGACGGCGGCCCAACACTCTTCGCTGTCGGCCATGGCTGGAATCACGGCCGACAGCGAAAGGTCTGCACCGATGGTGCTTACGAGGGCCGTCCTTTGGCCGTCCCACGCCTCACACACGGCCATGGTGTGGTAGGCCGTGTCGGGGTCGCCGCTGGTGCAGTGACGGCACCGGGGCTCCGGTTCGATCCCCACCACTTCCCACAGGTACTTGGCAAAACAGCCATGACCCGTGAGAAGTTGGGTGAGGTGGTACGTCGGAGCCCCATGACCCCTCTCCACAAAAAGACGCAGGACGGGCCGGACGGCCCCCACGAGCAGCGACCCACTACGGGTCGCTCGCAGCCTTTCGGCCCATTTCCGGAAGAGATCGTCGCGAGCCGCCTGTCTCCAGCGATCGATCTCTTCCGGAGGCGGCCGACCTCCCAGATTGCGCCGCATCAGGGCGCCCTCATCATAGACCCTCTTGAGGACGCCAGCCTCGAGATCCCAGGGGATACTGCCCGCAATTAGACACGCCGCCTCGTAAGAGACGGTGTGGTACGCCCGTGCGGCCCTCTGCGCGATGGCGCGCTGCGGTCGCCGCAGCAGCGCAACATTTGCAGGGCAGAGGGCCTCCGCCCATATGGGCGCTCCGTAGAGCGCCTTGGAGCGCACCACTCCGTCGTAGAGACGGCGGCAGGCAGGCCCCGGGCCTCCGCTGTTGGGCAGCAACCGCGAGAGCATTCCGGCAAACGCCAGCAACTTCGGTGCCAGCTGCCGGAAATGCTCCGCAAACCGCCACCGACTGTCGAGAACCAGCCCGAGGTATTTCAGACTGGTCCCGACAGCGATGGAGGTGCCGCCCACCACAATCGACCTATCTCGAGGCGGCGTCTGCCGAGGCCCATGAAAGAATAGGGCCTCGGACTTTTCGAGGGCCACCTTCAAACCTAGTGCCCCGATGCGACGCACGACATGGGCGACGCCTGCCGTAGCGAGGACGGAGGCGTCGCGAAACGTTGGGGCCCGCGCGGTGACTAGGGTGTCGTCGGCGTAACAGAGTACACCGACTCCCCGAAGATTAGCACCGCGCAGGACCCAATCATAACCTACGTTCCACAGGAGCGGCCCGAGGACCGACCCCTGTGGAACGCCACAAGACATGCCCCTGCGGACCACTTCGCTTTGGGCCGGATAGATGATGACCCGGTCCACGAAGTAGTCCGCAAGGACGCGCCTGAGGTACCACGGGACGTTGTGGTACCTCAGCGCCTCGGCTATTGTTTCCCAGGGGAGGGTGTTGAAGGCGTTGGCTATGTCCAGCGACACAGCCAACAACACCTCTCCCCCGGCGACCGCTTCGTCGACGCTGCCCCGCAGTCGGGATACGGCGTCGAGGGTTGACCTCCCGCGACGGAAGCCGAACTGGCCGTCACTTAAGTTGGGCCCCGCCCCCTCCAGGTGGCCGACGAGACGCGCAGCGAGCACCCGCTCAAACAGCTTGCACATCTCGTCGAGCAAAACGATGGGGCGGTAGGCCGACGGCGAGTCGACTGGGCGCCCGTGCTTTTTAAGAAGCACGAGCTTCCCAGTCTTCCATCGTCGCGGGACTCTCCCCGACGCCAAACACTCGGACATGAGGGACAGCGTCTCCTCCTCTAGTGCCGGCATGACTGTGGCAATAACCTTCCCAGGGACGCCGTCCGGGCCTGGGGCGCGGTTCCTGGACCTGAGTGCCAGGATCGCAGCCCCTAACTCGGCCTCGGACACGGGAGGTATTGCCCCTTCGTCTGCCGGCACCCGGCTCGGTGTTGCCATCCGCGGTGGGACCCACTCCTCCCTCGCAGGGAAGAGGGAACTGACCACTCGGTGGAGGAGGCTCGGCTCGAGAGTCCTTGTGAGAGGAGGCGCCCAAGGCCGGAGCTTCTGGCTCACGGTCTTGTACGGACGCCCCCATGGATCTCGATTGAGACTCTCGAGCCACTCCTTCCAGGCCTCCTCCTTGGCGGCTTTGACCGCCGAGCTAAGGGCCTCACGGGCGGCCCGGTACGCGGCGTGCAGCTGTTCTTCTCGGGCGAGGTCTCTTACGGCCCGCCTTCGGCACCGGTAGTACTGCCTCTGGGCTGCGTCACTAGCTGTACGCAGCCCGGCTAGGTGGGGACGCCACCAGTACACCGATTTCCGAGGCGGGATAGGCCTCGCCCTTTGCATCGCCGCGTCGCAGACGCGAGTCAGCGCTCCAGCGAGCCGCTCGCATCTCGCGTCTGCGTCCAGGCCACTGTCGCCCGCAGCCCATCGCTCGACGATAGCCGCCTCTCGGGCCAGTTCCTTGTCCAGTGTGGTGAGTCGCCACCGCGGACCTTCTCCTACCAAGGGACGGTCGAGGTCGACTCGAGCCGCCAAGGCGGCAGGGACGACGTCGAACCGGATGTACCGGTGGTCCGACGCGGTCTCCACCCCCTCAACGACCCGCCAGTTGCCGATCCGTCGGGCCAGGCCAGAACTGGCGAACGACAGATCGACTATCGACCTACCCTGCGGCCGCACAAGGGTGTGGACCGCCCCTTGGTTAAGCAACACCAAGTCTTGGGACACCGCCCATTCCTCCAACATCTCCCCCCGGGCATCTGTCGCCGGAGATCCCCACGCCCGAGAGTGAGCGTTGAAATCTCCAGCCACCACGGCCGGGGTGGGGTGCACTTCCGCCAGCAGGGCACCGACCTCAGCGAGCAGCTGCTCAAACTCGGCGATGCTTCTACTGGGGGGGCAGTACACCCCAATCACTGCAGCGCCGCCCAGCGTGACGAGGACGCAACCTCGACCCTTCCGCACTCGGTCAAAAGGAGGAGCCGTTCGCTGGGCGACGATTGCCACCAAGCCGTTGTGGTCGCTGGCCCAGTTAGGGGTTTCGCGCACGTAGTACGGCTCGGCGACCACTGCCAGTGTCGTCTGCCACTGCGCCATGGATTGGGCCAAAAGGTCCTGGGCCGTGACGCAGTGGTTGACGTTGGCCTGCAGAATGGAGATGTGGGCCATTATTGATGGGCGGTGTCCATTTCCTCCACTATGGGCTGCTGGGTGGGGGAGGGCGTAGTGTTAGCCCCACCTGCGGCTCTCCTTTTAGGACGGCCCCTGCTGCGGGAAGCCGCCTGGCACTCAGACGAGCCCAGCTTGTGGCCGGACGCTTTGCCCGCCGCTGAACAGACGGGGCACCTGGGCTCCGCGGAGCAGGTGGCCGACTTGTGGCCCGCCTGCCCACAACGGAAGCATAGTGCACTGCGGTCAATGCCCGCAGTGCACCTTACACCAACATGCCCCGGCTCCAGGCAGCGGAAGCACCGCGCTGGCCTGGGCTCCAGGGTGGTCAGCCTAACCACTGACCACCCGATCACGATGCGCCGTCCGTCTGTTAGTATTTTTGCCGCGTCAACCGGGCACCGCAGCCAGGCAGAGCCCTGCCGGCCAGATGGGCGCTGGATGTCGCCCACCTTTATGGAGTCGGCAAAGCAGCCCCCCTCTGCTGCCAGCGACGCCGCCACAGTCTCCTTGGAGGCCGAGTCGCTCAGACCAGAGATGCGTAGCTCCACGCACCTCTCTGGTCTAGCGACGCGGACCTCCTCCAGCGCCTCCCGTAGTTTTGTGGCCAGGGCGTCGGCCTTCTGCGCTCTGTCAGCGCCGGCCACCTCGAGGATTCGGCCTCCGGTCACAGCGGGACGCAGGCGAAGGCCGTCAATGCCGAGGGCCTTGAGGTCTATCGACCTCTCGGCCTTGGCAAGCACATCGGCAGCGGCAGCGACGCCGATTGCCTCGCCTGGCGAGCAGCTTCCGCCTCCTTTGCAGCTGCCGTCTGCTTCTTGGGCCTCTTCCTCTTCGCCTTATCTCCCACTGGAGGAGTGGGACGCGACGCGTCCTCCGCTTGCCCATCGGGCATTGGAGGGGATAGCTGAAGAGGCGGCGAGGGAGGAAGGGAAGGGAGCTCGGGTTGGCGCTCGGACTCGGCTTCCCTAGCCTGGCGGATGGCGTTACGCCTGTCCGCCTGAAGAGGTGGGCGGATGCGGGTCTCGGGCAGCAGGCGGTCCTGGATGCCCGCGATGCGCGCATCGACCAGGAATGCGATCTCTTCGCGACTCATCGCGGGCGGCGCAGTCTCCGCCTGCCGCTTCCAGGCCCGCATTTCGGCCCGCACGACAGCCAGCTCGGTCTGGAGCTGGGCCACCTCCTCAGACTGCGTGCGGGACCTCAGCACACGCACGTGCTCCAGGATGGAGCTACATGCCTGCTTAAGGTCCCGCACGTACTGGCCCTTTAAATTGGAGCTCTTGGTGGCGATGGATTGTACCATCGCCACCGCTGCCTCGATGGAGCCCGACAGCTGCTCCGCACTGAGGGGCTGGGTCGCAGTATCTGCCGCTCCTGCTGGCAACAGTGGGCTGGGCTGCGGTTGTGGGCTGGGGGACTCCCGGAGGTAGAGAGCCCTCCTCCGCCGCTGCTCTGCGAGCTCCTCCTCAGCCCGGTGCTCCAGATCTCTCTCCTTGGCCACGGCTAACTCGGCCTTCGCCTTGGCCAAGTAGGCATAGTGGGCCTTGACTTTCTTTGCGCTTTCGTCCAACTCTGCCTCCGTGGCAGAGTTGGAGCGCTTGCGCCACAGTCTCCCCATTACTGGGGAGGATGGGCGCGACCCACTCAGTACGGCCGAAGTGCCCAGGCGCTCCAGCACAACAACCGCCTCCGCGCGGGGCACAGAAGCCGCAGGGCTGCCGAGCTCCACCTCCATGGTGGATGGAGGAGATTGGTCCGCAGACAAGGCAGACGGAACTGCCACAATCTCCCCGCAGTCCTGAAAAGGACTATTATCAGACGGAGCTGCCACCACCGCTGAGTCCTGAAAAGGACTGTTGGAGGAGGAGGCAGAGGGAACTGCCACCATCTCCTCCGAGTCCTTAAAAGGACTGTTAGCTATTTTGGCGCGTGTTAGCATCGCGTGAAACAACAACAATAGTAAGAATCGCAAAAGAATTTGCCCGCAAGTGTCGAGTTCGAGATTTAGTCACCCGCCTGCCACTCCGTTACGGTGGTCAGGACGGGGTCCAGGGCGAACGACGAGGACGTACTCACAACTCACTTGGGAGGTTAGGTTAGGTTAGGTTAGGTTAGGTTTTTTTTTTTTTTTTTTTTTTACGTGGTGGAATGCGTTTACGCACTTCGCTCACCCCCCGCGGGGGCAGGGGGCTCGCTTCGTGTGGGACTCCTGACCTCGAAACGGAGGCCAGACTACCCACTAAACCACCACGGTGTTCCTCCTTCGCCTAATCCGAGCCGCGGGATAGAATTCTCACCGCGACTCGGCTAGGGACGCCCGTTCGGGCTCGCCTCTTGGTGGCCCCACCATCCGGACAGACTTATCCAGGTGATGGGGCCAGCTCACTTTAGAAATGCGCCCCAGGAACACTGAGGGGCGCATTCCGCCACATTAGCATGGGGCGGCGGGTCCCCCGACCCACCGCCCGTGGCTTCGCTCATTCGGGGACGCGGGCGAATTGCGCTCGCCGGCGTCCCCTCGCCTCTCTCTTTGCCGCCATCACCTCACTAGCGAACGAGGCGACGGCGGCCCAACACTCCTCGCTGTCGGCCATGGCTGGAATCACGGCCGACAGCGAAAGGTCTCCACCAATGGAGCTTATGAGGGCCGTCCTTTGGCCGTCCCACGCCTCGCACACGGCCATGGTGTGGTAGGCCGTGTCGGGGTCGCCGCTGGTGCAGTGACGGCACCGGGGCTCCGGCTCTATCCCCACCACTTCCCACAGGTACTTGGCAAAACAGCCATGACCCGTGAGAAGTTGGGTGAGGTGGTACGTCGGAGCCCCATGACCCCTCTCCACAAAAAGACGCAGGACGGGCCGGACGGCCCCCACGAGCAGCGACCCACTACGGGTCGCTCTCAGCCTTTCGGCCCATTTCCGGAAGAGATCGTCGCGAGCCACCTGTCTCCAGCGATTGATCTCCTCCGGAAGCGGCCGACCTCCCAGATTGCGCCGCATCAGGGCACCCTCATCGTAGACCCTCTTTAGGACGCCTGCCTCGAGATCCCAGGGGATACTGCCCGCAATTAGACACGCCGCCTCGTAAGAGACGGTGTGGTACGCCCGTGCGGCCCTCTGCGCGATGGCGCGCTGCGGTCGCCGCAGCAGCGCAACGTTTGCTGGGCAGAGGGCCTCCGCCCATATGGGCGCTCCGTAGAGCGCCTTGGAACGCACCACTCCGTCGTAGAGACGGCGGCAGGCAGACCCCGGGCCTCCGCTGTTGGGCAGCAACCGCGAGAGCATTCCGGCAAACGCCAGCAATTTCGGTGCCAGCTGCCGGAAATGCTCCGCGAACCGCCACCGACTGTCGAGAACCAGCCCGAGGTATTTCAGACTGGTCCCGACAGCGATGGAGGTGCCGCCCACCACAATCGACCTATCTCGAGGCGGCGTCTGCCGAGGCCCATGAAAGAATAGGGCCTCGGACTTTTCGAGGGCCACCTTCAAACCTAGTGCCCCGATGCGACGCACGACATGGGCGACGCCTGCCGTAGCGAGGACGGAGGCGTCGCGAAACGTCGGGGCCCGCGCGGTGACTAGGGTGTCGTCGGCATAACATAGTACACCGACTCCCCGAAGATTAGCACCGCGCAGGACCCAATCGTACCCTACGTTCCACAGGAGCGGCCCAAGGACCGACCCCTGTGGAACGCCACAAGACATGCCCCTGCGGACCACCTCGCTTTGGGCCGGGTAGATGATGACCCGGTCCACGAAGTAGTCCGCAAGGACGCGCCTGAGGTACCACGGGACGTTGTGGTACCTCAGCGCCTCGGCGATAGTTTCCCAGGGGAGGGTGTTGAAGGCGTTGGCTATGTCCAGCGACACAGCCAACAGCACCTCTCCCCCGGCGACCGCTTCGTCGACGCTGCCCCGCAGTCGGGATACGGCGTCGAGGGTTGACCTCCCGCGACGGAAGCCGAACTGGCCGTCACTTAAGTTGGGCCCCGCCCCCTCCAGGTGGTAGGTTAGGTTAGGTTAGGTTAGGTTTTTTTTTTTTTTTTTTTTTTACGTGGTGGAATGCATTTACGCACTTCGCTCGCCCCCCGCGGGGGCAGGGGGCTCGCTTCGTGTGGGACTCCTGACCTCGAAACGGAGGCCAGACTACCCACTAAACCACCACGGTGTTCCTCCTTCGCCTAATCCGAGCCGCGGGATAGAATTCTCACCGCGACTCGGCTAGGGACGCCCGTTTGGGCTCGCCTCTTGGTGGCCCCACCATCCGGACAGACTTTCCAGGTGATGGGGCCAGCTCACTTTACGAATGCGCCCCAGGAACACTGAGGGGCGCATTCCGCCACATTAGCATGGGGCGGCGGGTCCCCCGACCCACCGCCCGTGGCTTCGCTCATTCGGGGACGCGGGCGAATTGCGCTCGCCGGCGTCCCCTCGCCGGGGGCCTGCGGGGCGGAAGAGTGAGACCAGCTCGCTCCCGCTCCCGCAGAGCCTCTCTCTTTGCCGCCATCACCTCGCCAGCGAACGAGGCGACGGCGGCCCAACACTCTTCGCTGTCGGCCATGGCTGGAATCACGGCCGACAGCGAAAGGTCTCCACCAATGGAGCTTACGAGGGCCGTCCTTTGGCCGTCCCACGCCTCACACACGGCCATGGTGTGGTAGGCCGTGTCGGGGTCGCCGCTGGTGCAGTGACGGCACCGGGGCTCCGGTTCGATCCCCACCACTTCCCACAGGTACTTGGCAAAACAGCCATGACCTGTGAGAAGTTGGGTGAGGTGGTACGTCGGAGCCCCATGACCCCTCTCCACAAAAAGACGCAGGACGGGCCGGACGGCCCCCACTAGCAGCGACCCACTACGGGTCGCCCTCAGCCTTTCGGCCCATTTCCGGAAGAGATCGTCGCGAGCCGCCTGTCTCCAGCGATCGATCTCCTCCGGAAGCGGCCGACCTCCCAGATTGCGCCGCATCAGGGCACCCTCATCGTAGACCCTCTTGAGGACGCCTGCCTCGAGATCCCAGGGGATACTGCCCGCAATTAGACACGCCGCCTCGTAAGAGACGGTGTGGTACGCCCGTGCGGCCCTCTGCGCGATGGCGCGCTGCGGTCGCCGCAGCAGCGCAACGTTTGCTGGGCAGAGGGCCTCCGCCCATATGGGCGCTCCGTAGAGCGCCTTGGAACGCACCACTCCGTCGTAGAGACGGCGGCAGGCAGACCCCGGGCCTCCGCTGTTGGGCAGCAACCGCGAGAGCATTCCGGCAAACGCCAGCAATTTCGGTGCCAGCTGCCGGAAATGCTCCGCGAACCGCCACCGACTGTCGAGAACCAGCCCGAGGTATTTCAGACTGGTCCCGACAGCGATGGAGGTGCCGCCCACCACAATCGACCTATCTCGAGGCGGCGTCTGCCGAGGCCCATGAAAGAATAGGGCCTCGGACTTTTCGAGGGCCACCTTCAAACCTAGTGCCCCGATGCGACGCACGACATGGGCGACGCCTGCCGTAGCGAGGACGGAGGCGTCGCGAAACGTTGGGGCCCGCGCGGTGACTAGGGTGTCGTCGGCGTAACAAAGTACACCGACTCCCCGAAGATTAGCACCGCGCAGAACCCAATCATAACCTACGTTCCACAGGAGCGGCCCGAGGACCGACCCCTGTGGAACGCCACAAGACATGCCCCTGCGGACCACTCCGCTTTGGGCCGGGTAGATGATGACCCGGTCCACGAAGTAGTCCGCAAGGACGCGCCTGAGGTACCACGGGACGTTGTGGTACCTCAGCGCCTCGGCTATAGTTTCCCAGGGGAGGGTGTTGAAGGCGTTGGCTATGTCCAGCGACACAGCCAACAACACCTCTCCCCCGGCGACCGCTTCGTCGACGCTGCCCCGCAGTCGGGATACGGCGTCGAGGGTTGACCTCCCGCGACGGAAGCCGAACTGGCCGTCACTTAAGTTGGGCCCCGCCCCCTCCAGGTGGCCGACGAGACGCGCAGCGAGCACCCGCTCAAACAGCTTGCACATCTCGTCGAGCAAAACGATGGGGCGGTAGGCCGACGGCGAGTCGACTGGGCGCCCGTGCTTTTTAAGCAGCACGAGCTTCCCAGTCTTCCATCGTCGCGGGACCCTCCCCAACGCCAAACACTCGGACATGAGGGACAGCGTCTCCTCCTCTAGTGCCGGCATGACTGTGGCAATGACCTTCCCAGGGACGCCGTCCGGGCCCGGGGCGCGGTTCCTGGACCTGAGTGCCAGGATCGCAGCCCCTAACTCGGCCTCGGACACGGGAGGTATTGCCCCTTCGTCTGCCGGCACCCGGCTTGGTGTTGCCATCCGCGGTGGGACCCACTCCTCCCTCGCAGGGAAGAGGGAACTGACTACTCGGTGGAGGAGGCTCGGCTCGAGAGTTCTTGTGAGAGGAGGCGCCCAAGGCCGGAGCTTCTGGCTCACGGTCTTGTACGGACGCCCCCATGGGTCTCGATTGAGACTCTCGAGCCACTCCTTCCAGGCCTCCTCCTTGGCGGCTTTGACCGCCGAGCTAAGGGCCTCACGGGCGGCCCGGTACGCGGCGTGCAGCTGTTCTTCTCGGGCGGGGTCTCTCACGGCCCGCCTTCGGCACCGGTAGTACTGCCTCTGGGCTGCGTCACTAGCTGTACGCAGCCCGGCTAGGTGGGGACGCCACCAGTACGCCGATTTCCGAGGCGGGATAGGCCTCGCCCTTTGCATCGCCGCGTCGCAGACGCGAGTCAGCGCTCCAGCAAGCCGCTCGCATCTCGCGTCTGCGTCCAGGCCACTGTCGCCCGCAGCCCATCGCTCGACGATAGCCGCCTCTCGGGCCAGTTCCTTGTCCAGTGTGGTGAGTCGCCACCGCGGACCTTCTCCTACCAAGGGACGGTCGAGGTCGACTCGAGCCGCCGAGGCGGCAGGGACGACGTCGAACCGGATGTACCGGTGGTCCGACGCGGTCTCCACCCCCTCAACGACCCGCCAGTTGCCGATCCGTCGGGCCAGGCCAGAACTGGCGAACGACAGATCGACGATCGACCTACCCTGCGGTCGCACTAGGGTGTGGACCGCCCCTTGGTTCAGCAACACCAAGCCTTGGGACACCGCCCATTCCTCCAACATCTCCCCCCGGGCATCGGTCGCCGGAGATCCCCACGCCCGAGAGTGAGCGTTGAAATCTCCAGCCACCACGGCCGGGGTGGGGTGCACTTCTGCCAGCAGGGCACCGACCTCAGCGAGCAGCTGCTCAAACTCGGCGATGCTTCTACTGGGGGGGCAGTACACCCCAATCACTGCAGCGCCGCCCAGCGTGACGAGGACGCAACCTCGACCCTTCCGCACTCGGTCAAAAGGAGGAGCCGTTCGCTGGGCGACGATAGCCACCAAGCCGTTGTGGTCGCTGGCCCAGTTAGGGGTTTCGCGCACGTAGTACGGCTCGGCGACCACTGCCAGTGTCGTCTGCCACTGCGCCATGGATTGGGCCAAAAGGTCCTGGGCCGTGACGCAGTGGTTGACGTTGGCCTGCAGAATGGAGATGTGGGCCATTATTGATGGGCGGTGTCCATTTCCTCCACTATGGGCTGCCGGGTGGGGGAGGGCGTAGTGTTAGCCCCACCTGCGGCTCTCCTTTTAGGACGGCCTCTGCTACGGGAGGCCGCCTTGCACTCGCCCGACCCCAATTTGTGGCCAGACGATGCACCTTCCGCCGCACAGACGGGGCACTTGGGCTCCGCGGAGCAGGTGGCCGACTTGTGGCCCGCCTGCCCACAGCGGAAGCAGAGTGCACTGCGGTCAATGCCCGCAGTACACTTCACCCCAACATGCCCCGGCTCCAGGCAGCGGAAGCACCGCGCCGGCCTGGGCTCCAGGGTGGTCAACCCAACCACTGACCACCCGATCACAATGCGGCGTCCGTCGGTTAGTAATTTGGCCGCGTCAACCGGGCACCGCAGCCAGGCAGAGCCCTGTCGGCCAGATGGGCGCTGGATGTCGCCCACCTTTATGGAGCTGGCAGAGCAGCCCCCCTCTGCTGCCAGCGACGCCGCTACGGTCTCCTTGGAGGCCGAGTCGCTCAGACCAGAGATGCGTAGCTCCACGCACCTCTCTGGTCTAGCGACGCGGACCTCCTCCAGCACTTCCTTCAATTTTGTGGCCAGGGCGTCGGCCTTCTGCGCTCTGTCAGCGCCGGCCACCTCCAGGATTCGACCTCCTGTCACGGAGGGACGGAGGCGCAGGCCGTCTATGCCGAGGGCCTTGAGGTCAATTGACCTCTCGGCCTTGGCGAGCACCTCTCCGTAAGTCACCCCCTGCTCCGCGGCGCCCGGCTGCAGCGTTAGGGTAACCGCTGCGGTCTTAGGCGCTCGCATTTTGCGAGGCCTACGGGCGCCACGTTTCCTGCTGCTGGTGGCTGGCGCTACTGGAGCTGGCTGGGCTGGTGCTGGCTTTGGCGCTTTTGGGCGCGCCGCCACTGTGCTCCACGACGTTGGCGCTGGGGCCGACTGGGGGGTCAGCGAGGATGGCTGTCGCACCTGGCGGGCAGCTTCTGCCTCCCTCGCCGCGGCCGTCTTCTTCTTCGGCCTCTTCCTCTTGGCCTTATCTCCCACTGGAGGAGTGGGACGCGACGCTTCCTCCGCTTGCCCATCGGGCATTGGAGGGGATAGCGGAAGAGGTGGCGAGGGAGGAAGGGAAGGGAGCTCGGGTTGGCGCTCGGGCTCGGCTTCCTTAGCCTGGCGAATGGCATTACGCCTGTCCGCCTGGAGAGGTGGGCGGATGCGGATCTCGGGCAGCAGGCGGTCCTGGATGCCCGCGATGCGCGCGTCGATAAGGAACGCGATCTCATCGCGGGACATCGCGGGCGGTGCGGACTCCGCCTGCTGTTTCCAGGCCCGCATTTCAGCTCGCACTACGGCCAGCTCGGTCTGGAGCTGGGCCACCTCCTCAGATTCCGTGCGGGACCTCAGCACACGCACGTGCTCCAGGATGGAGCAACATGCCTGCTTAAGGTCCCGCACGTACTGGCCCTTTAAATTTGAGCTCTTGGTGGCGATGGATTGCACCATCGCCACCGCCGCCTCTATGGAGCCCGATAACTCCGAGGCACTGAGGGACTGGGTGGCAGTACCTGCCACTCCTGTTGATGCCATCGGGCTGGGCTGCGGTTGTGGGCTGGGGGACTCCCGGAGGAAGAGAGCCCTCCTCCGCCGCTGCTCCGCGAGCTCCTCCTCAGCCCGGAGCTCCACCTCTCTCTCCCTGGCCACGGCTAGCTCGGCCTTCGCCTTGGCCAGGTAGGCATAATGAGCCTTGCTCTTTTTCGCGCTCTCGTCCAACTCCGCCTCCGTGGCAGAGTTGGAGCGCTTGCGCCACAGTCTCCCCATTACTGGGGAGGATGGGCGCGACCCACTCAGTACGGTCGAAGTGCCCAGGCGCTCCAGCACAACAACCGCCTCCGCGCGCGGCACAGAAGCCGCAGGGCTGCCGAGCTCCACCTCCATGGTGGATGGAGAAGATTGTTCCGCAGACAAGGCAGACGGAACTGCCACAATCTCCCCGCAGTCCTGAAAAGGACTATTATCAGACGGAGCTGCCACCACCGCTGAGTCCTGAAAAGGACTGTTGGAGGAGGAGGCAGAGGGAACTGCCACCATCTCCTCCGAGTCCTTAAAAGGACTGTTAGCTAATTTGGCTCGTGTAAGCATAGGTATCGCACAGTAATTCGCAGAATTCGCAAATTTGCCCGCAAGTGTCGAGTTCGAGATTTAGTCACCCGCCTGCCACTCCGTTACGGTGGTCAGGACGGGGTCCAGGGCGAACGACGAGGACGTACTCACAACTCACTTGGGGCTCGCCCCAGGTTAGGTTAGGTTTTTTTTTTTTTTTTTTTTACGTGGTGGAATGCATTTACGCACTTCGCTCACCCCCCGCGGGGGCAGGGGGGCTCGCTTCGTGTGGGACTCCTGACCTCGAAACGGAGGCCAGACTACCCACTAAACCACCACGGTGTTCCTCCTTCGCCTAATCCGAGCCGCGGGATAGAATTCTCACCGCGACTCGGCTAGGGACGCCCGTTTGGGCTCGCCTCTTGGTGGCCCCACCATCCGGACAGACTTTCCAGGTGATGGGGCCAGCTCACTTTACGAATGCGCCCCAGGAACACTGAGGGGCGCATTCCGCCACATTAGCATGGGGCGGCGGGTCCCCCGACCCACCGCCCGTGGCTTCGCTCATTCGGGGACGCGGGCGAATTGCGCTCGCCGGCGTCCCCTCGCCGGGGGCCTGCGGGGCGGAAGAGTGAGACCAGCTCGCTCCCGCTCCCGCAGAGCCTCTCTCTTTGCCGCCATCACCTCGCTAGCGAACGAGGCGACGGCGGCCCAACACTCTTCGCTGTCGGCCATGGCTGGAATCACGGCCGACAGCGAAAGGTCTGCACCAATAGTGCTTACGAGGGCCGTCCTTTGGCCGTCCCACGCCTCACACACGGCCATGGTGTGGTAGGCCGTGTCGGGGTCGCCGCTGGTGCAGTGACGGCACCGGGGCTCCGGTTCGATCCCCACCACTTCCCACAGGTACTTGGCAAAACAGCCATGACCCGTGAGAAGTTGGGTGAGGTGGTACGTCGGAGCCCCATGACCCCTCTCCACAAAAAGACGCAGGACGGGCCGGACGGCCCCCACGAGCAGCGACCCACTACGGGTCGCTCTCAGCCTTTCGGCCCATTTCCGGAAGAGATCGTCGCGAGCCGCCTGTCTCCAGCGATCGATCTCCTCCGGAAGCGGCCGACCTCCCAGATTGCGCCGCATCAGGGCACCCTCATCGTAGACCCTCTTTAGGACGCCAGCCTCGAGATCCCAGGGGATACTGCCCGCAATTAGACACGCCGCCTCGTAAGAGACGGTGTGGTACGCCCGTGCGGCCCTCTGCGCGATGGCGCGCTGCGGTCGTCGCAGCAGCGCAACATTTGCTGGGCAGAGGGCCTCCGCCCATATGGGCGCTCCGTAGAGCGCCTTGGAGCGCACCACTCCGTCGTAGAGACGGCGGCAGGCAGACCCCGGGCCTCCGCTGTTGGGCAGCAACCGCGAGAGCATTCCGGCAAACGCCAGCAATTTCGGTGCCAGCTGCCGGAAATGCTCCGCGAACCGCCACCGACTGTCGAGAACCAGCCCGAGGTATTTCAGACTGGTCCCGACAGTGATGGAGGTGCCGCCCACCACAATTGACCTATCTCGAGGCGGCGTCTGCCGAGGCCCATGAAAGAATAGGGCCTCGGACTTTTCGAGGGCCACCTTCAAACCTAGTGCCCCGATGCGACGCACGACATGGGCGACGCCTGCCGTAGCGAGGACGGAGGCGTCGCGAAACGTTGGGGCCCGCGCGGTGACTAGGGTGTCGTCGGCGTAACAGAGTACACCGACTCCCCGAAGATTAGCACCGCGCAGGACCCAATCATAACCTACGTTCCACAGGAGCGGCCCGAGGACCGACCCCTGTGGAACGCCACAAGACATGCCTCTGCGGACCACTTCGCTTTGGGCCGGATAGATGATGACCCGGTCCACGAAGTAGTCCGCAAGGACGCGCCTGAGGTACCACGGGACGTTGTGGTACCTCAGCGCCTCGGCTATTGTTTCCCAGGGGAGGGTGTTGAAGGCGTTGGCTATGTCCAGCGACACAGCCAACAACACCTCTCCCCCGGCGACCGCTTCGTCGACGCTGCCCCGCAGTCGGGATATGGCGTCGAGGGTTGACCTCCCGCGACGGAAGCCGAACTGGCCGTCACTTAGGTTGGGCCCCGCCCCCTCCAGGTGGCCGACGAGACGCGCAGCGAGCACCCGCTCAAACAGCTTGCACATCTCGTCGAGCAAAACGATGGGGCGGTAGGCCGACGGCGAGTCGACTGGACGCCCGTGCTTTTTAAGCAGCACGAGCTTCCCAGTCTTCCATCGTCGCGGGACTCTCCCCGACGCCAAACACTCGGACATGAGGGACAGCGTCTCCTCCTCTAGTGCCGGCATGACTGTGACAATAACCTTCCCAGGGACGCCGTCCGGGCCCGGGGCGCGGTTCCTGGACCTGAGTGCCAGGATCGCAGCCCCTAACTCGGCCTCGGACACGGGAGGTATTGCCCCTTCGTCTGCCGGCACCCGGCTTGGTGTTGCCATCCGCGGTGGGACCCACTCCTCCCTCGCAGGGAAGAGGGAACTGACCACTCGGTGGAGGAGGCTCGGCTCGAGAGTTCTTGTGAGAGGAGGCGCCCAAGGCCGGAGCTTCTGGCTCACGGTCTTGTACGGACGCCCCCATGGATCTCGATTGAGACTCTCGAGCCACTCCTTCCAGGCCTCCTCCTTGGCGGCTTTGACCGCCGAGCTAAGGGCCTCGCGGGCGGCCCGGTACGCGGCGTGCAGCTGTTCTTCTCGGGCGAGGTCTCTTACGGCCCGCCTTCGGCACCGGTAGTACTGTCTCTGGGCTGCGTCACTAGCTGTACGCAGCCCGGCTAGGTGGGGACGCCACCAGTACACCGATTTCCGAGGCGGGATAGGCCTCGCCCTTTGCATCGCCGCGTCGCAGACGCGAGTCAGCGCTCCAGCGAGCCGCTCGCATCTCGCGTCTGCGTCCAGGCCACTATCGCCCGCAGCCCATCGCTCGACGATAGCCGCCTCTCGGGCCAGCTCCTTGTCCAGTGTGGTGAGTCGCCACCGCGGACCTTCTCCTATCAAGGGACGGTCGAGGTCGACTCGAGCCGCCGAGGCGGCAGGGACGACGTCGAACCGGATGTACCGGTGGTCCGACGCGGTCTCCACCCCCTCAACGACCCGCCAGTTGCCGATCCGTCGGGCCAGGCCAGAACTGGCGAACGACAGATCGACGATCGACCTACCCTGCGGTCGCACAAGGGTGTGGACCGCCCCTTGGTTCAGCAACACCAAGCCTTGGGACACCGCCCATTCCTCCAACATCTCCCCCCGGGCATCGGTCGCCGGAGATCCCCACGCCCGAGAGTGAGCGTTGAAATCTCCGGCCACCACGGCCGGGGTGGGGTGCACTTCCGCCAGCAGGGCACCGACCTCAGCGAGCAGCTGCTCAAACTCGGCGATGCTCCTACTGGGGGGGCAGTACACCCCAATCACTGCAGCGCCGCCCAGCGTGACGAGGACGCAACCTCGACCCCTCTGCACTCTTTCGAAGGGGGGAGCCGTTCGCTGGGCGACAATGGCCACCAAGCCGTTGTGGTCGCTGGCCCAGTTAGGGGTTTCGCGCACGTAGTACGGCTCGGCGACCACTGCCAGTGTCGTCTGCCACTGCGCCATGGATTGGGCCAAAAGGTCCTGGGCCGTGACGCAGTGGTTGACGTTGGCCTGCAGAATGGAGATGTGGGCCATTATTGTTGGGCGGTGTCCATAACCTCCACTGTGGGCTGTTGGGTGGGGGAGGGGGTAGATTTAGCCCCACCGGCAGCCTTCCTTTTTGCGCGGCCCCTACTACGGGAGGCCGCCTTGCACTCGCCTGACCCCAATTTGTGGCCAGACGGTGCACCTTCCGCCGCACAGACGGGGCACTTGGGCTCCGCGGAGCAGGTGGCAGACTGGTGGCCCGCCTGCCCACAACGGAAACAGAGCGCACTGCGGTCAATGCCCGCAGTGCACCTTACACCAACATGCCCCAGCTCTAGGCAGCGGAAGCACCGCGCCGGCCTGGGCTCCAGGGTGGTCAGCCTAACCACTGACCACCCGATTACGATGCGGCGCCCGTCCGTGAGGACTTTGGCCGCGTCAACAGGGCACCGCAGCCAGGCAGAGCCCTGCCGGCCAGATGGGCGCTGAATGTCGCCCACCTTTATAGAGCTGGCAGAGCAGCCCCCCTCTGCTGCCAGCGACGCCGCTACGGTCTCCTTGGAGGCCGAGTCGCTCAGACCAGAGATGCGTAGCTCCACGCACCTCTCTGGTCTAGCGACGCGGACCTCCTCCAGCGCCTCCCGTAGTTTTGTGGCCAGGGCGTCGGCCTTCTGCGCTCTGTCAGCGCCGGCCACCTCGAGGATTCGGCCTCCGGTCACAGCGGGACGCAGGCGAAGGCCGTCAATGCCGAGGGCCTTGAGGTCTATCGACCTCTCGGCCTTGGCAAGCACATCGCCGTACGTTACGCCCCGCTCCACGGCGTCCGGCTGCAGCGTGAGAGTGACCGCTGCAGTTTTGGGCGCTCGTAGTTTGCGGGGTTTTCGGCCCCTACGCTTCTTTTGCGTGGCTGGCGCCACTGGAGCCGGCTGAACTTGGGCCGTCTTCGGCGCTTTTGGCCGTGCCACCACCTGGCTCCACTGTAACGGCGCTGGAACCGACTGGGGGGTCAGCGTGGATGGCTGAGATGGCTGTCGCGGCTGGCGGGCAGCTTCTGCCTCCCTCGCCGCGGCCGTCTTCTTCTTCGGCCTCTTCTTCTTGGCGGCCTTACCTCCTGGAGGGGTGGGACGCGACGCGTCCTCCGCTTGCCCATCGGGCATTGGAGGGGATAGCTGAAGAGGCGGCGAGGGAGGAAGGGAAGGGAGCTCGGGTTGGCGCTCGGACTCGGCTTCCCTAGCCTGGCGGATGGCGTTACGCCTGTCCGCCTGAAGAGGTGGGCGGATGCGGGTCTCGGGCAGCAGGCGGTCCTGGATGCCCGCGATGCGCGCATCGACCAGGAATGCGATCTCTTCGCGACTCATCGCGGGCGGCGCAGTCTCCGCCTGCCGCTTCCAGGCCCGCATTTCGGCCCGCACGACAGCCAGCTCGGTCTGGAGCTGGGCCACCTCCTCAGACTGCGTGCGGGACCTCAGCACACGCACGTGCTCCAGGATGGAGCTACATGCCTGCTTAAGGTCCCGCACGTACTGGCCCTTTAAATTGGAGCTCTTGGTGGCGATGGATTGTACCATCGCCACCGCTGCCTCGATGGAGCCCGACAGCTGCTCCGCACTGAGGGGCTGGGTCGCAGTATCTGCCGCTCCTGCTGGCAACAGTGGGCTGGGCTGCGGTTGTGGGCTGGGGGACTCCCGGAGGTAGAGAGCCCTCCTCCGCCGCTGCTCTGCGAGCTCCTCCTCAGCCCGGTGCTCCAGATCTCTCTCCTTGGCCACGGCTAACTCGGCCTTCGCCTTGGCCAAGTAGGCATAGTGGGCCTTGACTTTCTTTGCGCTTTCGTCCAACTCTGCCTCCGTGGCAGAGTTGGAGCGCTTGCGCCACAGTCTCCCCATTACTGGGGAGGATGGGCGCGACCCACTCAGTACGGCCGAAGTGCCCAGGCGCTCCAGCACAACAACCGCCTCCGCGCGGGGCACAGAAGCCGCAGGGCTGCCGAGCTCCACCTCCATGGTGAATGGAGGAGATTGGTCCGCAGACAAGGCAGACGGAACTGCCACAATCTCCCCGCAGTCCTGAAAAGGACTTTGAACTGCAGACGGAGCTGCCACCACCGCTGAGTCCTGAGAAGGACTTTTGGAGGAGGAGGCAGAGGGAGCTGCCACCATCTCCTCCGAGTCCTTAAAAGGACTGTTAATCTTCGCTCGTGTTAGCATCGCGTGAAACAACAACAATAGTAAGAATCGCAAAAGAATTTGCCCGCAAGTGTCGAGTTCGAGATTTAGTCACCCGCCTGCCACTCCGTTACGGTGGTCAGGACGGGGTCCAGGGCGAACGACGAGGACGTACTCAGAACTCACTTGGGGCTCGCCCCAGGTTTTTTTTTTTTTTTTTTTTTTACGTGGTGGAATGCATTTACGCACTTCGCTCACCCCCCGCGGGGGCAGGGGGCTCGCTTCGTGTGGGACTCCTGACCTCGAAACGGGGGCCAGACTACCCACTAAACCACCACGGTGTTCCTCCTTCGCCTAATCCGAGCCGCGGGATAGAGTGCTCACCGCGACTCGGCTAGGGATGCCCGTTTGGGCTCGCCTCTTGGTGGCCCCACCATCCGGACCGACTTTCCAGGTGATGGGGCCAGCTCACTTTAGAAATGCGCCCCAGGAACACTGAGGGGCGCATTCCGCCACATTAGCATGGGGCGGCGGGTCCCCCGACCCACCGCCCGTGGCTTCGCTCATTCGGGGACGCGGGCGAATTGCGCTCGCCGGCGTCCCCTCGCCGGGGGCCTGCGGGGCGGAAGAGTGAGCCCAGCTCGCTCCCGCTCCCGCAGAGCCTCTCTCTTTGCCGCCATCACCTCGCTAGCGAACGAGGCGACGGCGGCCCAACACTCTTCGCTGTCGGCCATGGCTGGAATCACGGCCGACAGCGAAAGGTCTGCACCGATGGTGCTTACGAGGGCCGTCCTTTGGCCGTCCCACGCCTCACACACGGCCATGGTGTGGTAGGCCGTGTCGGGGTCGCCGCTGGTGCAGTGACGGCACCGGGGCTCCGGTTCGATCCCCACCACTTCCCACAGGTACTTGGCAAAACAGCCATGACCCGTGAGAAGTTGGGTGAGGTGGTACGTCGGAGCCCCATGACCCCTCTCCACAAAAAGACGCAGGACGGGCCGGACGGCCCCCACGAGCAGCGACCCACTACGGGTCAGGTTAGGTTAGGTTAGGTTAGGTTAGGTTAGGTTAGGTTAGGTTAGGTTAGGTTTTTTTTTTTTTTTTTTTTTTACGTGGTGGAATGCATTTACGCACTTCGCTCACCCCCCGCGGGGGCAGGGGGCTCGCTTCGTGTGGGACTCCTGACCTCGAAACGGAGGCCAGACTACCCACTAAACCACCACGGTGTTCCTCCTTCGCCTAATCCGAGCCGCGGGATAGAATTCTCACCGCGACTCGGCTAGGGGCGCCCGTTTGGGCTCGCCTCTTGGTGGCCCCACCATCCGGACAGACTTTCCAGGTGATGGGGCCAGCTCACTTTAGAAATGCGCCCCAGGAACACTGAGGGGCGCATTCCGCCACATTAGCATGGGGCGGCGGGTCCCCCGACCCACCGCCCGTGGCTTCGCTCATTCGGGGACGCGGGCGAATTGCGCTCGCCGGCGTCCCCTCGCCGGGGGCCTGCGGGGCGGAAGAGTGAGACCAGCTCGCTCCCGCTCCCGCAGAGCCTCTCTCTTTGCCGCCATCACCTCGCTAGCGAACGAGGCGACGCCGGCCCAACACTCTTCGCTGTCGGCCATGGCTGGAATCACGGCCGACAGCGAAAGGTCTCCACCAATGGAGCTTACGAGGGCCGTCCTTTGGCCGTCCCACGCCTCACACACGGCCATGGTGTGGTAGGCCGTGTCGGGGTCGCCGCTGGTGCAGTGACGGCACCGGGGCTCCGGTTCGATCCCCACCACTTCCCACAGGTACTTGGCAAAGCAGCCATGACCCGTGAGAAGTTGGGTGAGGTGGTACGTTGGAGCCCCATGACCCCTCTCCACAAAAAGACGCAGGACGGGCCGGACGGCCCCCACGAGCAGCGACCCACTACGGGTCGCTCTCAGCCTTTCGGCCCATTTCCGGAAGAGATCGTCGCGAGCCGCCTGTCTCCAGCGATCGATCTCTTCCGGAGGCGGCCGACCTCCCAGATTGCGCCGCATCAGGGCGCCCTCATCGTAGACCCTCTTGAGGACGCCAGCCTCGAGATCCCAGGGGATACTGCCCGCAATTAGACACGCCGCCTCGTAAGAGACGGTGTGGTACGCCCGTGCGGCCCTCTGCGCGATGGCGCGCTGCGGTCGCCGCAGCAGCGCAATATTTGCAGGGCAGAGGGCCTCCGCCCATATGGGCGCTCCGTAGAGCGCCTTGGAGCGCACCACTCCGTCGTAGAGACGGCGGCAGGCAGACCCCGGGCCTCCGCTGTTGGGCAGCAACCGCGAGAGCATTCCGGCAAACGCCAGCAACTTCGGTGCCAGCTGCCGGAAATGCTCCGCGAACCGCCACCGACTGTCGAGAACCAGCCCGAGGTATTTCAGACTGGTCCCGACAGCGATGGAGGTGCCGCCCACCACAATTGACCTGTCTCGAGGCGGCGTCTGCCGAGGCCCATGAAAGAATAGGGCCTCGGACTTTTCGAGGGCCACCTTCAAACCTAGTGCCCCGATGCGACGCACGACATGGGCGACGCCTGCCGTAGCGAGGACGGAGGCGTCGCGAAACGTCGGGGCCCGCGCGGTGACTAGGGTGTCGTCGGCGTAACATAGTACACCGACTCCCCGAAGATTAGCACCGCGCAGGACCCAATCGTACCCTACGTTCCACAGGAGCGGCCCAAGGACCGACCCCTGTGGAACGCCACAAGACATGCCCCTGCGGACCACCCCGCTTTGGGCCGGGTAGATGATGACCCGGTCCACGAAGTAGTCCGCAAGGACGCGCCTGAGGTACCACGGGACGTTGTGGTACCTCAGCGCCTCGGCGATAGTTTCCCAGGGGAGGGTGTTGAAGGCGTTGGCTATGTCCAGCGACACAGCCAACAACACTTCTCCCCCGGCGACCGCTTCGTCGACGCTGCCCCGCAGTCGGGATATGGCGTCGAGGGTTGACCTCCCGCGACGGAAGCCGAATTGGCCGTCACTTAGGTTGGGCCCCGCCCCCTCCAGGTGGCCGACGAGACGCGCAGCGAGCACCCGCTCAAACAGCTTGCACATCTCGTCGAGCAAAACGATGGGACGGTAGGCCGACGGCGAGTCGACTGGGCGCCCGTGCTTTTTAAGAAGCACGAGCCTCCCAGTCTTCCATCGTCGCGGGACTCTCCCCGACGCCAAACACTCGGACATGAGGGACAGCGTCTCCTCCTCTAGTGCCGGCATGACTGTGGCAATGACCTTCCCAGGGACGCCGTCCGGGCCCGGGGCGCGGTTCCTGGACCTGAGTGCCAGAATCGCAGCCCCTAACTCGGCCTCGGACACGGGAGGTATTGCCCCTTCGTCTGCCGGCACCCGGCTTGGCGTTGCCATCCGCGGTGGGACCCACTCCTCCCTCGCAGGGAAGAGGGAACTGACTACTCGGTGGAGGAGGCTCGGCTCGAGAGTCCTTGTGAGAGGAGGCGCCCAAGGCCGGAGCTTCTGGCTCACGGTCTTGTACGGACGCCCCCATGGATCTCGATTGAGACTCTCGAGCCACTCCTTCCAGGCCTCCTCCTTGGCGGCT
Source organism: Pelosia muscerda (assembly GCA_963691645.1). NCBI lineage: Eukaryota > Metazoa > Arthropoda > Insecta > Lepidoptera > Erebidae > Pelosia > Pelosia muscerda. The sequence goes on along the minus strand of OY829114.1, from coordinate 55,713 downwards.
TTGACCGCCGAGCTAAGGGCCTCACGGGCGGCCCGGTACGCGGCGTGCAGCTGTTCTTCTCGGGCGAGGTCTCTTACGGCCCGCCTTCGGCACCGGTAGTACTGCCTCTGGGCTGCGTCACTAGCTGTACGCAGCCCGGCTAGGTGGGGACGCCACCAGTACACCGATTTCCGAGGCGGGATAGGCCTCGCCCTTTGCATCGCCGCGTCGCAGACGCGAGTCAGCGCTCCAGCGAGCCGCTCGCATCTCGCGTCTGCGTCCAGGCCACTGTCGCCCGCAGCCCATCGCTCGACGATAGCCGCCTCTCGGGCCAGTTCCTTGTCCAGTGTGGTGAGTCGCCATCGCGGACCTTCTCCTACCAAGGGACGGTCGAGGTCGACTCGAGCCGCCGAGGCGGCAGGGACGACATCGACGCGGTCTCCACCCCCTCAACGACCCGCCAGTTGCCGATCCGTCGGGCCAGGCCAGAACTGGCGAACGACAGATCGACGATCGACCTACCCTGCGGTCGCACTAGGGTGTGGACCGCCCCTTGGTTAAGCAACACCAAGTCTTGGGACACCGCCCATTCCTCCAACATCTCCCCCCGGGCATCGGTCACCGGAGATCCCCACGCCCGACAGTGAGCGTTGAAATCTCCGGCCACCACGGCCGGGGTGGGGTGCACTTCCGCCAGCAGGGCACCGACCTCAGCGAGCAGCTGCTCAAACTCGGCGATGCTTCTACTGGGGGGGCAGTACACCCCAATCACTGCAGCGCCGCCCAGCGCGACGAGGATGCACCCTCGACCCCTCTGCACTCTTTCGAAGGGGGGAGCCGTTCGCTGGGCGACGATAGCCACCAAGCCGTTTTGGTCGCTGGCCCAATTTGGGGTTTCGCGCACGTAGTACGGCTCGGCGACCACTGCCAGTGTCGTCTGCCACTGCGCCATGGATTGGGCCAAAAGGTCCTGGGCCGTGACGCAGTGGTTGACGTTGGCCTGCAGAATGGAGATGTGGGCCATTATTGATGGGCGGTGTCCATTTCCTCCACTATGGGCTGCTGGGTGGGGGAGGGCGTAGTGTTAGCCCCACCTGCGGCTCTCCTTTTAGGACGGCCTCTGCTACGGGAGGCCGCCTTGCACTCGCCTGACCCCAATTTGTGGCCAGACGGTGCACCTTCCGCCGCACAGACGGGGCACTTGGGCTCCGCGGAGCAGGTGGCCGACTTGTGGCCCGCCTGCCCACAGCGGAAGCAGAGTGCACTGCGGTCAATGCCCGCAGTGCACCTTACACCAACATGCCCCGGCTCCAGGCAGCGGAAGCACCGCGCCGGCCTGGGCTCCAGGGTGGTCAGCCTAACCACTGACCACCCGATCACAATGCGGCGTCCGTCGGTTAGTAATTTGGCCGCGTCAACAGGGCACCGCAGCCAGGCAGAGCCCTGTCGGCCAGATGGGCGCTGGATGTCGCCCACCTTTATGGAGCTGGCAGAGCAGCCCCCCTCTGCCGCCAGCGACGCCGCTACGGTCTCCTTGGAGGCCGAGTCGCTCAGACCAGAGATGCGTAGCTCCACGCACCTCTCTGGTCTAGCGACGCGGACCTCCTCCAGCACTTCCTTCAATTTTGTGGCCAGGGCGTCGGCCTTCTGCGCTCTGTCAGCGCCGGCCACCTCCAGTATGCGACCTCCTGTCACGGAGGGACGGAGGCGGAGGCCGTCGATGCCGAGGGCCTTGAGGTCGATTGACCTCTCGGCCTTGGCGAGCACCTCTCCGTAGGTCACCCCCTGCTCCGCGGCGCCCGGCTGCAGCGTTAGGGTGACCGCTGCGGTCTTAGGTGCTCGCAATTTGCGAGGCCTACGGGCGCCACGTTTCCCGCTGCTAGTGGCCGGCGCTACTGGAGCTGGCTGGGCTGGTACTGGCTTTGGCGCTTTTGGGCGCGCCGCCACTGTGCTCCACGACGTTGGCGCTGGGGCCGACTGGGGGGTCAGCGAGGGTGGCTGAGATAGCTGTCGCGCCTGGCGGGCAGCTTCTGCCTCCCTCGCCGCGGCCGTCTTCTTCTTTGGCCTCTTCTTCTTGGCGCCCTTACCTCCTGGAGGAGTGGGGCGCAATGCCTCCTCCGCCTGCCCATCAGGCGTTGGAGGAGACAGAGGAAGAGGTGGCGAGGGAGGGAGGGACGAGGTCGTGGGTTGGCGCTCGGGCTCCATAGCCAGGCGGGCGGCATTACGGATGTCCGCCTGGAGAGGTGGGCGGATGCGGGTCTCGGGCAGCAGGCGGTCCTGGATGCCCGCGATGCGCGCATCGACCAGGAATGCGATCTCTTCGCGACTCATCGCGGGCGGCGCAGTCTCCGCCTGCCGCTTCCAGGCCCGCATTTCGGCCCGCACGACAGCCAGCTCGGTCTGGAGCTGGGCCACCTCCTCAGACTGCGTGCGGGACCTCAGCACACGCACGTGCTCCAGGATGGAGCTACATGCCTGCTTAAGGTCCCGCACGTACTGGCCCTTTAGATTGGAGCTCTTGGTGGCGATGGATTGTACCATCGCCACCGCTGCCTCGATGGAGCCCGACAGCTGCTCCGCGCTGAGGGGCTGGGTCGCAGTATCTGCCACTCCTGCTGGTAACAGTAGGCTGGGCTGCGGTTGTGGGCTGGGGGACTCCCGGAGGAAGAGAGCCCTCTTCCGCCGCTGCTCCGCGAGCTCCTCCTCAGCCCGGAGCTCCACCTCTCTCTCCTTGGCCACGGCTAACTCGGCCTTAGCCTTTGCCAAGTAGGCATAATGGCCCTTTGTCTTCTTAGCGCTTTCGTCCAACTCTGCCTCCGTGGCAGAGTTGGAGCGCTTGCGCCACAGTCTCCCCATTACTGGGGAGGATGGGCGCGACCCACTCTGTTCAGCGTCCAGACGCTCCAGCAAAACAACTGCCTCTGCGCGGGACGCGGAAGCCGCAGGGCTTCGTTGCTCCACCTCCATTCGGATCAGAGGAGATTGATCCGCAGACAAGGCAGACGGAACTGCCACAATCTCCCCGCAGTCCTGAAAAGGACTATTATCAGACGGAGCTGCCACCACCGCTGAGTCCTGAAAAGGACTGTTGGAGGAGGAGGCAGAGGGAACTGCCACCATCTCCTCCGAGTCCTTAAAAGGACTGTTAGCTAATTTGGCTCGTGTAAGCATAGGTATCGCACAGTAATTCGCAGAATTCGCAAATTTGCCCGCAAGTGTCGAGTTCGAGATTTAGTCACCCGCCTGCCACTCCGTTACGGTGGTCAGGACGGGGTCCAGGGCGAACGACGAGGACGTACTCACAACTCACTTGGGGCTCGCCCCGGTTAGGTTAGGTTAGGTTAGGTTTTTTTTTTTTTTTTTTTTTTTTTTTTTTTTTTTTTTTTTTTTTATACCTACACCTCTGCTGTTGGGAATGTGCAGAGCTAATATTTTGCTTTACAAAATGAAATACTACCTAATTTTAAACCTAATCTTTCCTCTTTCATTCCAGTTCTCTTTGTCGTTCAATTTCTCACGTGTATGCTTCTCGCACTTTCATACTACCTTTCATGCTCTGTTGGGATATGGGGGCATCTGGGGCTAGTGTACGTAACTTAGATTTCTCTCTAATTTTTTATTTATTTATTTATTAATTCTTAACAGTGTTCTTAGGCTATTTATTCTAGTTACTTATTCTATTACATGAACTTATTCTATTACATATATTTTTCATAGGCAATACGGCTATAAGTATTTCTTATTCTATTTATTCTAGTTATTACACCGAGTGATTTAATTTTTAAAACAATTTTTGGATTATGCTAGGCGACACATTATGCCCAGATAATGGGCCTACATACCCTTTATGACTTGTTCCTTGTGTTTGTAATTCTGACAATCTTTTGGGCAAACTTAATTGTAGCCTCGGTGTGTTGACGCAAAAGTATTTTCATCCCATCAATGTCGACTTTTATACCCGTTTCCATTTCTAGGTTTTGCCGTTCCCTGGCATGAATCGGGCATTCTATCAGGAGATGCGCCACCGATTCCAAGACACCAGGCTCACAGGCACACGACGGGTCCGCCTTACACTTGAACCGGGTCAAGTATTCGGCGAACCCGCCGTGTCCCGTGAGGAATTGGGTTGTAGGACCTTCGATGGCGATTCTCCTGACGGTCCTATATGCTTCTATCGCGCAGGGGAAAAACATTTTAGTGGTCGAGGCTGTTTCACCCTCTTGATACCGCCTGTTCCATTCGTCAAGGGAGCCCTGTCGTAGGACTCTCTTGACGAATGAGACAGGACACTGGTCATAATCGGGGGCCTTCTTAAGACTAAGGGCTGCCCCCCTAGCAAGACAATCCGCTCTCTCATTTCCCTCGAGGCCGACGTGGGCCTTGATCCAATAAAGGGAAACCCTTTTGCCCTGCCGCATGCAGCGGGCAAGAGAGTCCCTAGTCTCGACTGAGAGGGGGTGATGAGAGTGGGGATTGACTATGCTAAGGAGCGCCGCCCTGCTGTCACTGAAGATGCCGAACGCAGCAACGCCATGTCGCTCTACCTCGCATGCAGCTTTGCGCAAGGCCAGGAGTTCCGCCTGGTAGACGGTACAATGTGGTGATAGAGCAAACTTGCGGGCCTTCGTCTCGGACTGGCTGTTCCACACAGAAACAGCAGCTCCGACTCGTCCCTCAATTTTGCTCCCGTCAGTGAATATGCGTATGTCGTGCGGTTCTACATTATTAAGCTGTTCCTCGTCTACCACGCTGTCGAACTCAAGACGTATTCGCTCCGCTGGATGCGGGGCCGCCAAAATGGGTGCCAACCGTTCGACCTCCCTGTCTCCCAGCCACGGCTGGGACACTCCCCTCTTGGTCTCATATAATGAGGCCACCTCCCGAACTCGGAGGTCCAGGGGGAGTATCCCAGCCAGCAGCAGTGCCGAGTTCAGGGAGACCGTGCGGTAGGCTTTAGTCAATTTTTGAGCAAACACTCGCTGGACTGCGTTCAGCCTCGTCCGGACGCAAACTTTATAAGTCGCCTCGTACCACACACTGGCTCCGTATAGAATAATTGGTTCAATCACTGCCGTGTAAATGGTTCGAATCACCTCGGGGTTAAGCCCCCAGGTGATCCGGGCCATCCGTGTCAGTTTCTTATATACATTAATGGCCTTCGTACATACATTATTGACATGACAGTTGAAATTTAAGTTTTTGTCGATTGTTAGTCCTAGCAATTTAACATTGTCGGACAGGTCAATGTCCACCCCGCCCATGGTCAGGCGTGGGTTGTCGTATTTTAATCTCTTAGTTATAATCATAGCCTTTGTTTTATGTGGCGCAAATTTAAGTTTATTCTTGACACCCCACGCCCGAACACGTTCGAGGGAGGCATTGGCCCGCCCTTCGATTTCCAGAGCCGAGTCTCCGTCAAAGATGAGGACTACGTCATCCGCAAAGGCATGTACGTAGTCCCCATCCCCTTCCAACATTTTGAGGAGAGGGTCTATCAGCAGGTTCCACAGCAAGGGACCCGTAATTGACCCCTGGACGCAGCCCTTTTGTGTCCCTCTTTTGCACTCTGCACCTGCGTACCTTACCCGGACTGTTCTGTCGCTTAAGTAGCTGCTGACAGTTCGCCTCAAGTTTGCGGGGCACTTTTCCTCAGCCAGTCGTGCGATTATAGCTGGCCACCATGCGCTATCGAAGGCGCCCTCTATATCCAGCGACACCAACGTGACAATTCTCTTGTTATCAAGCTTGCCACGAATGTGCCGAAGTAGATTATAGAGGGCGTCTTCGGTGCTCCTCCGGGGCATAAAGCCGTACTGACGAGTACTGATCCGCGGTAATAAGTGGAACTTGAGCCTGGCTGCCAACATTTTCTCGTACAGTTTCCCGAGTACAGGCAATAGCCCAATCGGTCTGTACGATTTTGGGGAACTGTACAGTTCCTTTCCTGGTTTCCTGAGAGCCACTACCGTCGCCTCCTTCCACGGTTTTGGAAAGTACTCCAGGTCCAGGCACTTGTTGAGCAGCTCCAGAAACAGCGCCGGTGCGCAATTCACTGCGTGGGTGCAGATATCTGAGGTGTAGCCATCGGCTCCCGGTGCTTTTTTGGGGTTGAAAGAGCCCAACGCATCTTGTAATTCGCCAAAGGTGAATGGCGGGTCATAAACATCATGTTCACACCCGCCATTAACCATCCTGGCTAATGCGCGGGTTCTCTCATGATCCGCGTTGTCCTCCTCGACCCGGTCCTCCGGGTAGAAGACAGAGGCGAGAAGCCCCGCGGATCCACTGGCATCCATTACAACCCCGTTATCCAGCAAAAATGGATCTTCTTCCCTTGCTGTGGACCTCCCTATGACCCTATATATCCCTTCCCACATTCCCTCCCTATCCTGCTTCGTACAGAACTCTTTCCAACTCGCAGTTTTTGCTAACTGAACCTCCGACTCGTACCTGTCTTTTCGCTCGAGGTACTGCGCCACCACCCACTGTCTCCGAGCCGGAGCAGCGTTTCGGATGCGGCGTCTGAAGGTGACGACCTCCCTCTTCATCCCGGCAAGCTTCTCCGACCACCACGGCATAGACAGAGTTTGTGTGTTTACTTTCTTAGGTATCGCGTCTTCGCAAGATAGTTTAATACAGTTGTTGTACCTGGCAAGAAACTCTTCTAGCTGCTCCTCTCCGGTAATGCCTTTTATTACATCAACAGACAGGCTGTTCTCCACCAAGGAGCTGTTCATTTTCTCACGAAAATGATTCCAGTTGGCCTTCTTGGTGTTGAACAGCCTGGTTGTTCTACTAATATTTGAGCCTTTTGACCTTGCCAAGTTTAAGCGAAAGACTATGCCGATGTGGTCGGAGCTGGCGGCCAGACCGTCGTCAGTTCTCCAGCCGTTGATCAATCCTAGCAAATCTCCGGAACACGCCGTGATGTCAATATAACTGGAGTACCTCTTGCCCCCCCTGACAGTGTCGAAGGTGGGCACCTTACCGTCGTTGAGGATGTGCTGTTTCAACTCAATGAGTGTTCCCAACAGATCTTCCCCCCTATCATCTTCAACGTTACCACCCCACCAAGCGCTTTTTGCATTGGCGTCGCCTCCAATTATGAGCCGCCCGAAGCCCAGCTTGGACCCAATCCTCTTGAGCAGGTCCAGATGAGGGCCGAGGGGTTTATCGGGTTCCGCATAAAGAGATACCAGGGTCACCTCCCAAGCAATGGTTCGGATCCTCACCACCACGATGTTATCGGTGGTGAGTTGAGGGCACTGTATTACGTCTAGTTCCGGGTCGAATACAGCGATGGCCGCCTTTACAGCGCCCGCCCCTGGTCCAGTATTCTGGAAGATGCGTACTCCCTGATATCTCTTCATCCCGCCCACGACGGGGTCCCTGTACGGCTCTTGAATAAGTGCCACTGACGCCTTCCTCCTGACAGCTGTCAGGATGAAGTCGTCAGTCGCAAGTCTCTTCTTTTGGAGGTTAGCTTGCAGCACCGTATAGTGTGAGTCGTTTCCGGTGGTGCCCTTAGCAATACTGCGTGGCTGACCGCGCTATGTTGTCCCATTTTATGCGTGCCGGACAATTCCGGTCGAAGGCATCATGCGCAGCGTCGTCGAGGTTTCCGCGCCTGCAGTTGCAGCACCTAGGTTCCTGTCCTGCCCTATACCTAGGGCAGTCCACCTTCAGATGCTGTTCGCCACAGTGACTACATTTGGGCTCTGCTTCTTTGCAGTACCGACGACTGTGCCCAAATCCTAGACACATGGAACAATGCACGAGTGGCGATTGGTCTGCCACTCTGACTGGTTGAATGTCTACGTGCAATGATCCATGGTCCAGTGCTCTGCGCCATATGATGGGGGACACTTGTACCACGACATGGGCGGTGAGCGGATTGCGTGCATTCCTGCGGAACTTGACAGAGATTCTTTCTTGGTCCGGGCTAAGATCCCGGAAAATACCTTTATTTTTCACACGAAGTGCTGTTAACAGCTCTTCGTTCGTATACATTTTCAGGACGTTGTAGAGGACTAATAGGGGGTCCTTGTTGTGGACAGTTTCCACATTTAGGGTTCCCTGTTGCCTCTGCAACGTCCCTTTGGCTTTTTCCCGCTGTTCCTCTGTTCTAAACCCAAGGACCACCTTACGGTCCCTGGCTTTCCTAACACGCTCCACCGTGATCCATTCGTCGTCTTCATGCGCGGTCCGCCTCAGGTCATTTAAAAGTTCCTCCCCCGTCTTATTCTCGTCCGTGGAAGTCACCACCAGCGAATGTAATGCCGGCCGCAGCGGGAGACGACTCCCGAGGGTATTCGATACCACATTCGCATAGGTTGGTGATCCACCGCCCTCTTTGTGTGCATTTAGGCTGCTTTTAATTTCAGCGAGAGCTTTGCCGTTTTCTATTAGGAGCCTACTATGCTCCTCTAGCCTCCTCATCACCTCCCCCTCCACGATGCGAGGTGGTGTCGCTTCGTCGTTGACCACGGTTTCAATGGACCTTTTAGCGCTGCCATGTCCGGTTGTTTTACCAGTCAGCTTTCGTCTGTTTCCTTCACTGAAAATTAAGATTTTACGGAGATTTTTCTCCTGAGATTCTATTTTAGTCTTTATCTCTTTTTTGAGGTTTCTAGACTCATGGCAGCCTTGCTTAATGAGATCCAGACATGACAGCGCTGTTGTGTGGAGTTCCTCTGGCGTTAGCGCCTCTATGGTCGCCAGTTGAAGGACCGCTTCGTCCGTGTAGCTACTAGTGAGCTGCGTTAAAACAATGTCCACTGATGTTTTGTGGGTCATTTTTGGCATGATTTTCCCGGTTGGTGATTTGCGGGTATTAGAGGCACTAGTAGGGACGACCTTTGGTTTGGTGATTGTTTTTGTTGAGATCGTTATCGGTCTCTGGGTAGGAGGGGTAGTATTGGTGGTGAGTCCCTCTATCTCCCCAATGCTGTCCCGCACAGACTTAATTGGTCGTGAGGTTGGGGACGGTGATATTGAGGCCGAAGTTCCAGGGGAGGAACCTGCCTGTTTGGATTTCGGTGAGTGTCCGACAGTAGGCATTCTGTAGGTTTGATCCACGCAACACTAGCGAGTGGATATAAATTGAAATTAATAATAATATTAATAAAATAATAAAATAAAGAAAAATAAAAATACTTAAGCTAGGTTCCTGCCACAATAGTGGTCAGGATCGTCCTATAATTTATTTAATGTGACGTGTCTATCCCCTGCGCGAATAGCACGTGCAATCGTCCGATGTGGGTGTATGTATTTGTGTATGTGTGTGTGTGTGAGTGTGTGTTTGTGTGTGTTCGTGTGTGTGTATGTGTATGTGTGTGTATAGAGTCAACTGTCCGCAGAATGGACAAGGGTAGATTGCGACAAGGGTGATTCACTCTTGGGTCCAGGTAGCCCAGCTACTCCGTCAATAATATTGAGCGACAAGGCTCGTGTCCAACAATATCCCCAGTTCAACTCTATGTAGAGTTGGTTCAACTTGAATTAGTCTAAGTACCTGCCAAAAAATGTTCAGGTACGTCTTACGCTACTTAATTGTCTAAGTACTATAATACAGAGAGACTTTCTTTTAGAAGTCTTAATCTTAAATAAAAATATTAAAAGTTACCTAAATGGCCGTAGCCTAGTAGACAGTCGTCCGTAATTAGGTTGGGCTACTTAAAATACACCAACAGTATGAGTTTGGGCCCTCTGGCTGCAAAAACTCCAACTCTACACTCAAAAGGATTTCAAACTCTATGTAGAGTCTCCCCCCTGGGTCGAATAGGTAGAGCTCCCCGAGCCCTCCACAACGAACCCAAACTCGAAGGGTCTAGGCCCACCGGTTCGGAGATAGCAGGGCGACAAAGTTTTGGTAAAATTTTTTTACCAAAAGTTCAGACCCCGATATCCCGGGAACCGACGGTCCGATCCACCCGAGAGAGGGCTCCCCGAAAAGGCCCCGACGAGATCCACCCCACGGTGAGGTTTTCGGGTCAAATGGGCGGGGCCCACTTTTTGACCCCCCAACTTTGTGGGGGCCCCCACCGACCCCACTGATCAGGTGCGGAGAGAAGAGCCGAGTCCCCCAGAGAAAACCAGAGCCCGCTACGGCCACTGGTTCCAGAGATACACGGTTTTTTAGAAATCCAAGATGGCGGATTCTCAAACTTTAAACACGTGTATCTCCAGTTCCAGAAGTCCCAGCGATTCCAAAAAAGTTTCCCTCTGGTGGGCTCGATCTCCCCTACAGCCCTGGTCTGTTAAATGTGAAATTAAAATTCCGGAAATTTTCCGGAAAAAGTTTTCCCTGATTTTCCGGAAAGGTGTGGGGTCGGGAAGATGACCTTCCCCTGACGTCCCCAGTCGAAGTCCGGTTCCCCTGCGACCACGGGTTGCGGAGCTACAGATGTTTGAAGTTTTACAAAATGGCCGCGCGCGGTCAAGGTCAAACTTTGACCGGCCGTAGCTCCCAAACGGTTGGTCGCAGGAAGCCCAAAATCGATTTCTGGGGTGGGCTCGACGTCCTGAGTCTCCCCAGGGGGTTAAAAACGAAATTGGAGAATTTTTCTCCAAATCGCACAAACTACACAAATACTTAAAATTAACTCTCCGGCACGTTTAACAAAGAAAAAATTTTTCCAATAGGATTATCCAATCCGGAGAAATCTTAAATTTAAACTTCGTACAAATTTTTTACCAATGATCGGATTTTACGATTTTCGTTGTTTCCGGAACTAGAAGGGGCTTGTTTGGGCTTAAACAGGTGTAGAAGGCTTGTCTAAACCCAACCCCGTCGCCAGAATCAAGGAAGATCTACCCCTTTTCAATTAATTTCGAAAAAACACAAAAAAATCGATAATTCCGGACTGGATATCGATAAAAATATACAAAAAATAGTTAAATTAAGAATAAATAAAGGTCTATTCGATTCACAAATAATAAAATTAATTTGTAATTTACAACATAAAAATTTTTACGATTTACCAAAATTTTGAATTTTTAATTATCGTGTCCAAAATATCTGTCCAAAAATTCTAAAAAGCTGCAGTTCAGGTCTCCCAATTAGCGCGCAAAAGATAGCAATTGCCGAATTTTAAAAGATGTCCTGGTTCCGTCGCTATTTCGGGTCAAAGTTCCAATTTTCTAACTAATATTAAAAATAAATTACTTGGTGAAAAATTCTTCTTTTTCCGGAAAAGTATTGGTCCTCATCTATTCCTCCCTCCTGCAAGTTTTCAGCTTCCCCGGACAGCTGGATCGAGGACCACGCCACCACGTGGTACTTGTTTTTTTGCCTTTTTCAGCGACTTCCGGAATTTTCCGGCTGAAAAAGGCAAGCGCGGCGGGTGGGGCCCAACAGCCCGCTGCTGAGGACACTTCACACTTATGAGATTTTCACACGCGCACTGAGTTTTTGCTTGAGAACAGCTTAGGTAACCTATAAAAACACGGTTTTCTGGTTCTGGCGTCTTTGTCGGTATCGTGCGGGTGATTTTGAGATGGCAGGCGGATGGGGGCCGCCGAGACGCAGCTTTTGATGTATGGCTCGTCAAAATCGCTCAAGAAAATCCCACTTAAATTGATTTTTGAATACGGAGCACTTTAAAAAACGATCCGTTCAGCTCTAGGAGTGGCGGACGACTGTGGTTAGGTTAGGTTAGGTTAGGTTTTTTTTTTTTTTTTTTTTTTTTTTTGTTTATACCCTATACCACTGCATGATGCAGAGGCTGTTTCCACTATGGCAATTAAAACAAGACCTAGTTTAAACTAATTCTAATCTTCACTCATTCCAGTTCTCTTTGTCATTCCAGTTCTATCAAGTATTCCTCTCGCACTTTCATTCAGCCTTTCATTCATTGTGGGGATGTGAGGGCATACGGGAATTGTGTACCTACGTGTTCTACCCAGCTATCTACAACTATTTTATTTATTTATTTCAAGATACATTACAATAAGGCTTATTACTTGACTACATTTTTCTCTTAATTAGGTTAATGAGGTGGCTGTACATTTTTATTCTAATCCTTAAATCTATATTAATTCTAGTATAATACAAAGCTACGATCAATCAACATATTCACTTAATACAATCTAATCTTATATATTCATATGTATGCTAATCATCACTATGAACACATAGTGTGTTAGCATAACTTACACCCTGTTCCTTTGGTTTACTATGCCAACGATTTTGTTTGCGTAGTTGATGGTTCGCTCTGTATGATTTTTCAGCAAAATGCGAATGCCGGCTGGATCAATTTTTACGCTGGTTGCGGTTTCTAAGTCGAACCTGTCCTTGGCGTGTATCGGACAAACCGTCAGGAGATGGGCCACAGATTCAGTTTCACCTGGATCACAGGCGCACGATGGGTCCCCCTTACACTTGAAACGATGCAAGTATTCGGAGAACCCACCGTGCCCGGTGAGGAATTGGGTAGTTTGGCCAGTTATGGTGATTTTCCTGACGGTTTTGTAGGCCTCCACGGCGCAGGGGAAGAAAAATTTCGTCGTAGACGCTGTCGTTCCCTCTTTGTAGCGCCTGTTCCATTCCCCAAGGGAGCCCTGTCTGATGGCTCCCTTGACGAATGAGACAGGGCATTGATCATAATCAGGCGCCCTTTTGAGTTTTAATGCGGCCTCCTTAGCCAGAAAATCCGCCCTCTCGTTCCCCTCGAGGCCAACATGAGCTTTAATCCAGTAGAGAGAGACGCTCTTGCCCTGCTGTGTACAGCGGCCAAGAACGTCTCTGGTCTCTACTGATAGAGGGTGGAGAGAGTGCGGATTGACCACGCTAAGGAGCGCCGCTCTGCTGTCACTGAAGACGCCGAACGCGGCAACGGCGTGTCGCTCTACCTCGCAAGCCGCTTTGCGCAGAGCCAGGAGTTCCGCCTGGTAGACGGTGCAATGTCGCGAGAGAGCAAACTTGAGGGCCCTTGTCTCGGACTGACCGTTCCACACAGAAACAGCAGCCCCGACCCGCCCCTCAATTTTGCTCCCATCGGTATAAATTCTAATGTCATGTTGCCTGACTATACTAAGTTGTTCCTCGTCTACCACGCTGTCGAACTCCAGGTGTGTGCGCTCCGCGGGATGCGGGGCTGCCGAAATGGGTGCCAACCGCTCGACCTCCCTGTCTCCCAGCCATTGCTGGGGCACTCCTCTCTTGGCCTCATACAATGAGGCCACCTCCTGAACTCGGAGGTCCAGAGGGAGAATCCCAGCCAATAGCAGTGCGGAGTTCAGGGAGACCGTGCGGTAGGCTTTTGTTAATTTTTGTGCAAACACCCGTTGAACCGCGTTCAGCCTCTTCTTGACACATTCCCTCCTAACAGCGTCATGCCAAGCGCACGCCGCATACAAAATAATAGGCTCAATAACCGCTGTGTATATTATCCGAATCACTTCGGGGTTTAGCCCCCAGGAGATTCGGGCCGTACGTGCTAGTCCCTTATAGACATTCATTGCCTTTTTGCAAACATTGTTAACATGAGTATTAAAATTTAAGTTCTTATCTATTGTTAGGCCTAATATCTTGATCTCGTTTGACAGGCCAATGTCCACCCCGCCCATGGTCAGGCGTGGGTTGTCGTATTTGAGTCGCTTGGTAATAACCATCGCGTTGGTTTTGTGCGGCGCGAACTTAAGTTTATTTTTGACTCCCCACGCCCGAACGCGTTCGAGGGAGGCATTGGCCTGTCTCTCGATTTCCAGTGCTGAATCCCCGTCAAATACTAGGACCACGTCGTCAGCAAAGGCCTGAACATGGTCTCCATCCTCTTCCAGCATGTTTAAGAGGGGGTCCAACAGCAGGTTCCACAACAAGGGACCCGTTATCGACCCTTGAACGCAGCCCTTCTGGGTGCCTTTTCTGCACTCCGCGCCCGCGTATCTTACCCGGACTGTTCTCTCGCTCAGGTAGCTACTGACAACTCGCCTCAAGTTTACGGGGCACTTTTCCTCAGCCAGTCGTGCTATTATAGCTGGCCACCATGCGCTATCGAAGGCGCCCTCTATGTCCAGCGACACCAACGTGACAATCTTCTTTTCACGAAGCCTGCCACGCACATGTCCCAGTAGGTCATAGAGGGCGTCTTCGGTGCTCCTCCGGGGCATAAAGCCGTACTGGCGAGTACTGATCCGTGGTAGCAAATGGAACTTGAGCCGAGCTGCCAGCATTTTTTCATAAACCTTCCCAAGGACAGGCAAAAGCCCAATCGGTCTGTACGACTTGGGTGTATTATAGGTGTCTTTGCCTGGTTTTCGTAAGGCGACCACCGTCGCCTCCTTCCAGGGTCTTGGGAAGTACTCGAGCTCCAGGCACTTATTGAGCAGTTTCAAGAACAGTACCGGCGCGCAGTTCACCGCATGAGTGCAGATGTCCGCTGTGAAGCCGTCCGCACCCGGTGCTTTTTTCGGGTTGAAAGAGCCCATCGCATCTCGCAACTCGCCAATGGTAAATGGCGGGTCATAAACATCATGTTCACACCCGCCATTAACCGTACTGGCTAACGCGCGGGTTCTCTCATGATCCGCGTTGTCCTCCTCGACTCGGTCCTCCGGATAGAAGACCGAGGCGAGGAGCCCCGCGGATCCACTTGCGTCCAAATCTACCCCATTCTGCGACAACGGTAGGTCTTCCTCCCTTGCCGTGGACCTACCTATAACCCGATAGATCCCCTCCCAAACCCCTTCCCTGTCTTGCTTTGAGCAGAACTCCTTCCAACTCGCAGTCTGCGCTAAACGTACCTCCGACTCGTACCTGTCTTTATGCTCCAGGTACTGCATAATCACCCGCTGTCTCCGAATTGGAGCAGCGACTCTGATTCGGCGCCTGAAGGTGCTGACCTCCCTCTTCATCCTGGCCAGCTTCCCCGACCACCACGGCATAGTGAGTGTCTCCTTGTTGTTTTTAATAGGAATTGCTTCCTTGCATGCTGCTGTGATGCAATTGTTATAGTGTGACAACTTGGTTTCTATTTCAGTTCCAGTACTGATGCTTTCAATAGCATCGACGACCAGGCCATTCATCACCAAGGAGCTGGACATTTTCTCATGAAAATGGTTCCAATTAGCTTTCTTGGTGTTGAATAACCTGGTGGTCCTACTGATGCTAGAGCCTTTGGATTTAATTAGGTTTAAATTAAACACTATGCCGATGTGGTCGGAGCTAGCTGCCAGTCTATCGTCAGTTCTCCAAGCGCCGACCAAACTCAGTAGGTCTCCTGAGCATGCGGTGATATCGACGAAACTGCAGTACCTTTTGCCCCCCCTGACAGTGTCGAAAGTAGGCACCCCCCCATCGACGTTAAGGATGTGCAGACCCATGTCTACGAGAGTACCCATCAGGTGTTCACCTCTCTCATCCTCAACGTGGCTTCCCCACCAAGCACTCTTCGCGTTTGCGTCACCTCCAATTATGAGCCGGCCGCGGCCCAGCCTGGAACCCACTCTCTCGAGTAATTCCAGGTGAGGACAAATGGGTTTGTCAGGTTCGACGTAAAGAGACACCAAGGTGATCTCCCAGGCACTGGTACGAATCTTCACCACCGCCATGTTGTCGGTGGTGAGCTGCGGGCACTGTATCACGTCGAGCTCATTGTCGAAGACGGCGATTGCCGCCTTTACAGTGTCCGCACCTGGTCCAGTGTTCTGGAAGATACGTACTCCGCGGTACCTCTTCATTCCGCCTCTGACAGGGTCCCTATACGGCTCCTGAATGAGTGCGACTGACGCTTTCCTCCTGACAGCTTCCAGAATGAATTCGTCAGTCGCAAGTCTCTTCTTTTGGAGGTTCGCCTGCAGTACCACGTAGTGAGAGTCATTCCCTGGGGCGCCCTTAGCAGTACTGCGTGGCAGACCGCGCTATGTCATCCCACTTTTTACGGACCGGGCATCCCCGGTCAAAAGCATCGTGCGCTGTGTCGCTGCCTTTTGCTCGCCAGCAGTTGCAGCAACTAGGTTCTGTGCCTGTCCTGTAATTAGGGCAGTCTACCCTTAGGTGCTGTTCACCGCAATGGCTACATCTGGGCTCTGCTTCCTTGCAGAAGCGACGACTATGCCCATATCCTAAGCACTGGGAACACTGCACGAGTGGCGATTGGTCTGCCACTCTGATTGGTTGTATATCGACGTGCAGCGTTCCATGTTCTAGTGCTTTGCGCCAGATTGTGGGAGAAACCTGTAGGACAACATGGACAGTGAGTGGATTTCTCGCGCGCCTGCGGAACTTTATGCTCATCCTATCCTGCGATGAGTCAAGGTCGCGGAAGATTTGCTTGTTTTTGGCCCTTATGGCCTTCAACAGCTCGTCGTCATGGTAAGATTTAAGGACGCCGTATAGGATGAGCAGCGGGTCCTTGTTGTGGACAGTTTCCACACTAAGGGTCCCCTGCTTCCTCTCCAGCGCCCCTTTAGCCTTCTCCCTCAGTTCCGCAGTCTTAAAGCCCAAGATTACCTTGCGGTCCTTGGCTTTTCTAATGCGCTCCACTGTTATCCAGTCGTCCTCTTCGCGCGCGGTCCGCCGCAGGTCATCTATCAGCTCTTCCCCGGTTTTTTGGTCATCTTTGGAGGTGACCACCAGCGAGTGTAGCGCCGGCCGCCGCGGGGCCAGGGCTCCCGCGACGTTCGCCGCCACAGCCGCGTAAGTTGGTGACCTCCTGTCCTCTTCGCTCTTTTTCAGGCTGCCTTGGATTTCGGCGAGGACTTTGCCATTTTCTTGGAGAAGCCTAGTGTTCTCCTCGATCCGTCTCATCATTTCGTCGTTAGCTTTGGCCGGCCCTGTGGCCGTGACCATAGCCGCTGTGTTTCCCGCGTCGGAGACTCTATCCTGTCTGGGAGCCTTCGCCTGAATCTTATACCTATCGTCCTCCATATCTTTGAGGAGTTTGCGAAGGTTCTCAACTTGTGCCTCTATGGTAACTTTTATCTCCCTCTTTATATTTTTGGACTCTACACATCCTTGTTTAATGAGGTCCAGACAGGATACAGCCGCCGTATACCTATCTTCTGGCGTCTTAATGCCGCGAAGATTAGTAGCAGCGCTAATATAAAACGCGGTCGCTGTAGGCATTTTTGTGACCGGTGGCGCTGATGTTGCAGATGACGCTGAAGTTCTGCGAGCTACAATGGCGGCGGCGCCAGTCCTAGATTTTGAAGCTAGTGGGACAGTTATTGGCGGGATAGTTTTAGCCTGGGTGGCGGGAGAAATCACTGTATTCTTGTCCATTCTGGACTCTATCTCGCCTATGCTATCCCTAACCAGCCTTTGTCGCGACTTTGGAGACGATGATGAGATCGGAGGGTGGGAAGAGCTGACCTGCTTTATTGGAGTTCTTTCCATTGCCATTTTTGTGCGGGTATAATGTCCACGCAATACAGTCGAGTGGACCGACAGAGCAAATTGTGCTCACAGTGCACAATAAATGCACACACTAAAAACAAAAATCAGACAAAACAAAACACGGTGTATAAATAAGTCCAAATACAGTAAACTTAACCTAGGTGCCTGCCAAAAAATTGGTCAGGTACGTCCTACGCTAGTACGCAAAGTTTTGTACCCTGCGCGTGGTTGTCAACAGTGTGAATGTGTGTGTATAGTGTATGTGTTATGTATGCAGTGGTGTAATTGTGTGTTATGGGAGTGTGTGTTTATGTGTAATGCGTGTTCAGTTGAAGTGTATGTGGAAGCGTGTGCGTTGCCAACAATTAGTCAACCCGGCCGCAATCGTTGTTGCTGACGATTGGAACAGGGTGTCAGTTCGTCGCAGTACTGTGTAAGTAGTAGCCCAGCTACTACGTCCAAATGAAATTGGGCAATAGGACCCAGTCAGTAGGACAAAAGTCTTACGTCAAACTTAAATCTACTTAAAACTACGATATTTACAAACTTGGTTCTATACACAGTTATAGCAATATTAAATCGTAACCTAATGTTAAGTCACCCTTTGGGTGGACCCCTGCCCAGGAGATATAGTCTCTGTGAAAATTTAAGCCCTGGGGCACCGTTTTTTACGGCTCTACCGGCAATCTCTATATTGGCTCTATGTAGAGTCAATCTACTGGAACGAGCTGATAGAGCTCCCCGAGCCCTCCAAAACGAACCCAAACTCGAGGGTCCTAGGCCCACGGGTTCAGAAATAACCGGTCTTCAAACTTTGTGGTTCCAAATGGAACCAGTTTTTGGAACCTGGTTATTTCACGAACCAGCAGTCCGAATCCCCCGAGATTAGGCTCCCCGTAAAGGTCTCGGCAAGATCTACCCTCTGACGTACTTGTTGGGCCAATAGGGTGACCCCCAAAATTTGACCCCCGATCTGGTGGGGTCAAATCCCCAACCCCACTATTCGGAAGAGGAGCAAGAAGCCGAGCAGACCAGAGGAAACCAGAGCCCGCTACGACCACCCGTTCCGGAGATATGGGGGTTTGAAACTTTCCAAGATGGCGGATGTGCCAAGTTTGAAAACCCGATATCTCCGGCCCTAATTGTCCCAGCGAGCCAGAAAAAGCTTCCCACTGGTCAGCGCGGCCCCCTCTACCAATCCCTTGCCCGAAAACGGTCAAATAAATTTGACAAAATTTTCCGGGAAAATTTTCCCCGTTTCCCCAAAAAAGTATAGGGTGGGGTAGCCGGTCTTCTCCTGGTGACCCCAGTCGAAACCCGGAGTCTCTACGACCCTCCGCTGCGGAGCTACGGGTGTTTGAAGTTGGCCAAGATGGCCGCCGCGCGTTCAAGGTCAAACTTTGACCGCTTGTAGCTCCGAAACGGCTGATCGCAGAGCGCCCAAAATCGATATCTGGGGTCAGCACGTGATGCTCTATCTCCTGAGGGGGGTTTAAACCCAAAATAAAAATATAGCTCCAATCGGCTCCAAACTGACAGGACCTCAAAATATACGGCTTGCTACACCTTAAGCCGAAAAAAGCACTCGGATAGGCCGATCCAGTCCGGAGTAAACCGAGTTCCAAAATTTGATACCAAAAAACCAAAATGGCGGATTTTACAATTTTCGTTGTTTCCAACGTTAGGAACGCCTACTTTGGGCTCAAACAAGTCCAGAAGGGTTGTCTGAGTCCACCCCCGGTGTTGGAAACAAAGAATATCTACCTGTTTTAAATTAATTTAGAAAAAACACTAAAAATTTGCTATCTCCGGGCTGGATAATGATAAAAATACACAAAAAATCTTAAAAATAAGGTAAAATAAGGGCCTATCCGATACACAAAAAATAAAATGAATTTATAAAATTTTTCATATATTTATAACTAAATATTTAAAAATTTTGAATTTTTAATTACTGTGTCCAAAATAATTGTCCAAAAAATCTGAGACGTTCAGGTCCTGGTCTTCTTGTGAGCGCGCAAAAGATAGCAGTTGCGGATTTTCAAAACCTGTCTTAGTTCCGCCGTTATTGAAGGTCAAAGTTCACACTTTCTAATTAAATTATAAAAGTTTCTACCTGGAGAAAAATTTTTCTTTTTGTGGAAAAACACTGCTCCTGGTAAGGTCTATCTGCCTGCAAATTTTCAGCGTCCCCGCACTGCTGGTTCTGGTACCACGTGTCCACGTGGTTTTTGTTTTCTGGTTTTCCCGGAAAAACCAGCGCCTTCCGGGAAAAACTGACCAACGTGGAGGGTGGGGCTCCACTGCCCGCAGCCGAAGACACTTTTTTCACGAAAATCCGATCACAGGTCACTGTGAAAACTGCACTTTTTCGTAAAACCACGTGGCGGCACGAACGAAAACTTCAGTTTTCCGCTTTCCACGGTCCCTGGGTGAGCGGGCGCGAACAGCACGATATGCCAGCAGATGGGCGCCGGCGAGACGCAACTTTTGATGTATGGTACGTCACAATACGTCAAGAAAAACCCACTTTTTTGAATTTTTTAATGCGGAGAGAGGTTAAAAACGATCCGTATCGCCACAGAGGTGAAGGGCGACTCGGTTAGGTTAGGTTAGGTTAGGTTAGGTTAGGTTTTTTTTTTTTTTTTTTTTACGTGGTGGAATGCATTTACGCACTTCGCTCACCCCCCGCGGGGGCAGGGGGCTCGCTTCGTGTGGGACTCCTGACCTCGAAACGGAGGCCAGACTACCCACTAAACCACCACGGTGTTCCTCCTTCGCCTAATCCGAGCCGCGGGATAGAATTCTCACCGCGACTCGGCTAGGGACGCCCGTTTGGGCTCGCCTCTTGGTGGCCCCACCATCCGGACAGACTGTCCAGGTGATGGGGCCAGCTCACTTTACGAATGCGCCCCAGGAACACTGAGGGGCGCATTCCGCCACATTAGCATGGGGCGGCGGATCCCCCGACCCACCGCCCGTGGCTTCGCTCATTCGGGGACGCGGGCGAATTGCGCTCGCCGGCGTCCCCTCGCCGGGGGCCTGCGGGGCGGAAGAGTGAGCCCAGCTCGCTCCCGCTCCCGCAGAGCCTCTCTCTTTGCCGCCATCACCTCGTTAGCGAACGAGGCGACGGCGGCCCAACACTCCTCGCTGTCGGCCATGGCTGGAATCACGGCCGACAGCGAAAGGTCTGCACCAATGGTGCTTACGAGGGCCGCCCTTTGGCCGTCCCACGCCTCACACACGGCCATGGTGTGATAGGCCGTGTCGGGGTCTCCGCTGGTGCAGTGACGGCACCGGGGCTCCGTTTCGATCCCCACCACTTCCCACAGGTACTTGGCAAAACAGCCATGACCCGTGAGAAGTTGAGTGAGGTGGTACGTCGGAGCCCCATGACCCCTCTCCACAAAAAGACGCAGGACGGGCCGGACGGCCCCCACGAGCAGCGACCCACTACGGGTCGCTCTCAGCCTTTCGGCCCATTTCCGGAAGAGATCGTCGCGAGCCGCCTGTCTCCAGCGATCGATCTCTTCCGGAGGCGGCCGACCTCCCAGATTGCGCCGCATCAGGGCGCCCTCATCATAGACCCTCTTGAGGACGCCAGCCTCGAGATCCCAGGGGATACTGCCCGCAATTAGACATGCCGCCTCGTAAGAGACGGTGTGGTACGCCCTTGCGGCCCTCTGCGCGATGGCGCGCTGCGGTCGTCGCAGCAGCGCAACATTTGCAGGGCAGAGGGCCTCCGCCCATATGGGCGCTCCGTAGAGCGCCTTGGAGCGCACCACTCCGTCGTAGAGACGGCGGCAGGCAGATCCCGGGCCTCCGCTGTTGGGCAGCAACCGCGAGAGCATTCCGGCAAACGCCAGCAACTTCGGTGCCAGCTGCCGGAAATGCTCCGCAAACCGCCACCGACTGTCGAGAACCAGCCCGAGGTATTTCAGACTGGTCCCGACAGCGATGGAGGTGCCACCCACCACAATCGACCTATCTCGAGGCGGCGTCTGCCGAGGCCCATGAAAGAATAGGGCCTCGGACTTTTCGAGGGCCACCTTCAAACCTAGTGCCCCGATGCGACGCACGACATGGGCGACGCCTGCCGTAGCGAGGACGGAGGCGTCGCGAAACGTTGGGGCCCGCGCGGTGACTAGGGTGTCGTCGGCGTAACAAAGTACACCGACTCCCCGAAGATTAGCACCGCGCAGGACCCAATCATAACCTACGTTCCACAGGAGCGGCCCGAGGACCGACCCCTGTGGAACGCCACAAGACATGCCCCTGCGGACCACTTCGCTTTTGGCCGGGTAGATGATGACCCGGTCCACGAAGTAGTCCGCAAGGACGCGCCTGAGGTACCACGGGACGTTGTGGTACCTCAGCGCCTCGGCGATAGTTTCCCAGGGGAGGGTGTTGAAGGCGTTGGCTATGTCCAGCGACACAGCCAACAACACCTCTCCCCCGGCGACCGCTTCGTCGACGCTGCCCCGCAGTCGGGATATGGCGTCGAGGGTTGACCTCCCGCGACGGAAGCCGAACTGGCCGTCACTTAAGTTGGGCCCCACCCCCTCCAGGTGGCCGACGAGACGCGCAGCGAGCACCCGCTCAAACAGCTTGCACATCTCGTCGAGCAAAACGATGGGGCGGTAGGCCGACGGCGAGTCGACTGGGCGCCCGTGCTTTTTAAGAAGCACGAGCTTCCCAGTCTTCCATCGTCGCGGGACTCTCCCCGACGCCAGGCACTCGGACATGAGGGACAGCGTCTCCTCCTCTAGTGCCGGCATGACTGTGGCAATAACCTTCCCAGGGACGCCGTCCGGGCCCGGAGCGCGGTTCCTGGACCTGAGTGCCAGGATCGCAGCCCCTAACTCGGCCTCGGACACGGGAGGTATTGCCCCTTCGTCTGCCGGCACCCGGCTTGGTGTTGCCATCCGCGGTGGGACCCACTCCTCCCTCGCAGGGAAGAGGGAACTGACCACTCGGTGGAGGAGGCTCGGCTCGAGAGTCCTTGTGAGAGGAGGCGCCCAAGGCCGGAGCTTCTGGCTCACGGTCTTGTACGGACGCCCCCATGGATCTCGATTGAGACTCTCGAGCCACTCCTTCCAGGCCTCCTCCTTGGCGGCTTTGACCGCCGAGCTAAGGGCCTCACGGGCGGCCTGGTACGCGGCGTGCAGCTGTTCTTCTCGGGCGAGGTCTCTTATGGCCCGCCTTCGGCACCGGTAGTACTGCCTCTGGGCTGCGTCACTAGCTGTACGCAGCCCGGCTAGGTGGGGACGCCACCAGTACACCGATTTCCGAGGCGGGATAGGCCTCGCCCTTTGCATCGCCGCGTCGCAGACGCGAGTCAGCGCTCCAGCGAGCCGCTCGCATCTCGCGTCTGCGTCCAGGCCACTGTCGCCCGCAGCCCATCGCTCGACGATAGCCGCCTCTCGGGCCAGTTCCTTGTCCAGTGTGGTGAGTCGCCACCGCGGACCTTCTCCTACCAAGGGACGGTCGAGGTCGACTCGAGCCGCCGAGGCGGCAGGGACGACGTCGAACCGGATGTACCGGTGGTCCGACGCGGTCTCCACCCCCTCAACGACCCGCCAGTTGCCGATCCGTCGGGCCAGGCCAGAACTGGCGAACGACAGATCGACGATCGACCTACCCTGCGGTCGCACTAGTGTGTGGACCGTCCCTTGGTTCAGCAACACCAAGCCTTGGGACACCGCCCATTCCTCCAACATCTCCCCCCGGGCATCGGTCGCCGGAGATCCCCACGCCCGAGAGTGAGCGTTGAAATCTCCGGCCACCACGGCCGGGGTGGGGTGCACTTCCGCCAGCAGGGCACCGACCTCAGCGAGCAGCTGCTCAAACTCGGCGATGCTCCTACTGGGGGGGCAGTACACCCCAATCACTGCAGCGCCGCCCAGCGTGACGAGGACGCAACCTCGACCCCTCTGCACTCTTTCGAAGGGGGGAGCCGTTCGCTGGGCGACGATAGCCACCAAGCCGTTGTGGTCGCTGGCCCAGTTAGGGGTTTCGCGCACGTAGTACGGCTCGGCGACCACTGCCAGTGTCGTCTGCCACTGCGCCATGGATTGGGCCAAAAGGTCCTGGGCCGTGACGCAGTGGTTGACGTTGGCCTGCAGAATGGAGATGTGGGCCATTATTGTTGGGCGGTGTCCATAACCTCCACTGTGGGCTGTTGGGTGGGGGAGGGGGTAGATTTAGCCCCACCGGCAGCCTTCCTTTTTGCGCGGCCCCTACTACGGGAGGCCGCCTTGCACTCGCCTGACCCTAATTTGTGGCCAGACGGTGCACCTTCCGCCGCACAGACGGGGCACTTGGGCTCCGCGGAGCAGGTGGCAGACTGGTGGCCCGCCTGCCCACAACGGAAACAGAGCGCACTGCGGTCAATGCCCGCAGTGCACCTTACACCAACATGCCCCGGCTCTAGGCAGCGGAAGCACCGCGCCGGCCTGGGCTCCAGGGTGGTCAGCCTAACCACTGACCACCCGATTACGATGCGGCGCCCGTCCGTGAGGACTTTGGCCGCGTCAACAGGACACCGCAGCCAGGCAGAGCCCTGCCGGCCAGATGGGCGCTGAATGTCGCCCACCTTTATAGAGCTGGCAGAGCAGCCCCCCTCTGCTGCCAGCGACGCCGCTACGGTCTCCTTGGAGGCCGAGTCGCTCAGACCAGAGATGCGTAGCTCCACGCACCTCTCTGGTCTAGCGACGCGGACCTCCTCCAGCGCCTCCCGTAGTTTTGTGGCCAGGGCGTCGGCCTTCTGCGCTCTGTCAGTGCCAGCCACCTCGAGGATTCGGCCTCCGGTCACAGCGGGACGCAGGCGAAGGCCGTCAATGCCGAGGGCCTTGAGGTCTATCGACCTCTCGGCCTTGGCAAGCACATCGCCGTACGTTACGCCCCGCTCCGCGGCGTCCGGCTGCAGCGTGAGAGTGACCGCTGCAGTTTTGGGCGCTCGTAGTTTGCGGGGTTTTCGGCCACTACGCTTTTTTTGCGTGGCTGGCGCCACTGGAGCCGGCTGAACTTGGGCCATCTTCGGCGCTTTTGGCCTTGCCACCACCTGGCTCCACTGTAACGGCGCTGGAACCGACTGGGGGGTCGGCTGGCGGGCAGCTTCTGCCTCCCTCGCCGCGGCCGTCTTCTTCTTCGGCCTCTTCTTCTTGGCGGCCTTACCTCCTGGAGGGGTGGGACGCGACGCGTCCTCCGCTTGCCCATCGGGCATTGGAGGGGATAGCTGAAGAGGCGGCGAGGGAGGAAGGGAAGGGAGCTCGGGTTGGCGCTCGGGCTCGGCTTCCTTAGCCTGGCGGATGGCATTACGCCTGTCCGCCTGGAGAGGTGGGCGGATGCGGGTCTCGGGCAGCAGGCGGTCCTGGATGCCCGCGATGCGCGCATCGACCAGGAATGCGATCTCTTCGCGACTCATCGCGGGCGGCGCAGTCTCCGCCTGCCGCTTCCAGGCCCGCATTTCGGCCCGCACGACAGCCAGCTCGGTCTGGAGCTGGGCCACCTCCTCAGACTGCGTGCGGGACCTCAGCACACGCACGTGCTCCAGGATGGAGCAACATGCCTGCTTAAGGTCCCGCACGTACTGGCCCTTTAAATTGGAGCTCTTGGTGGCGATGGATTGTACCATCGCCACCGCTGCCTCGATGGAGCCCGACAGCTGCTCCGCGCTGAGGGGCTGGGTCGCAGTATCTGCCACTCCTGCTGGTAACAGTGGGCTGGGCTGCGGTTGTGGGCTGGGGGACTCCCGGAGGAAGAGAGCCCTCTTCCGCCGCTGCTCCGCGAGCTCCTCCTCAGCCCGGAGCTCCACCTCTCTCTCCCTGGCCACGGCTAGCTCGGCCTTCGCCTTGGCCAGGTAGGCATAATGAGCCTTGCTCTTCTTCGCGCTCTCGTCCTCCTCTGCCTCCGTGGCAGAGTTGGAGCGCTTGCGCCACAGTCTCCCCATTACTGGGGAGGATGGGCGCGACCCACTCAGTACGGCCGAAGTGCCCAGGCGCTCCAGCACAACAACCGCCTCCGCGCGGGGCACAGAAGCCGCAGGGCTTTCGAGCTCCACCTCCATAGTGGATGGAGGAGATTGGTCCGCAGACAAGGCAGACGGAACTGCCACAATCTCCCCGCAGTCCTGAAAAGGACTATTATCAGACGGAGCTGCCACCATCGCTGAGTCCTGAAAAGGACTGTTGGAGGAGGAGGCAGAGGGAACTGCCACCATCTCCTCCGAGTCCTTAAAAGGACTGTTGAGCATCTTCGCTCGTGTTAACATCGCAGTTAGACAACAAGAACAGTTCGATTCGCACAATGATTTGCCGCAAGTGTCGAGCACAAGGTTCAGTCACCCGCCTGCCACTCCGTTACGGTGGTCAGGACGGGGTCCAGGGCGACGACGAGGACGTACTTGTACTCACTTGGGGCTCGCCCCAGGTTAGGTTTTTTTTTTTTTTTTTTTTTTACGTGGTGGAATGCATTTACGCACTTCGCTCACCCCCCGCGGGGGCAGGGGGTTCGCTTCGTGTGGGACTCCTGACCTCGAAACGGAGGCCAGACTACCCACTAAACCACCACGGTGTTCCTCCTTCGCCTAATCCGAGCCGCGGGATAGAATTCTCACCGCGACTCGGCTAGGGACGCCCGTTCGGGCTCGCCTCTTGGTGGCCCCACCATCCGGACAGACTTTCCAGGTGATGGGGCCAGCTCACTTTACGAATGCGCCCCAGGAACACTGAGGGGCGCATTCCGCCACATTAGCATGGGGCGGCGGGTCCCCCGATCCACCGCCCGTGGCTTCGCTCATTCGGGGACGCGGGCGAATTGCGCTCGCCGGCGTCCCCTCGCCGGGGGCCTGCGGGGCGGAAGAGTGAGACCAGCTCGCTCCCGCTCCCGCAGAGCCTCTCTCTTTGCCGCCATCACCTCGCTAGCGAACGAGGCGACGGCGGCCCAACACTCTTCGCCGTCGGCCATGGCTGGAATCACGGCCGACAGCGAAAGGTCTGCACCAATAGTGCTTACGAGGGCCGTCCTTTGGCCGTCCCACGCCTCACACACGGCCATGGTGTGGTAGGCCGTGTCGGGGTCGCCGCTGGTGCAGTGACGGCACCGGGGCTCCGGTTCGATCCCCACCACTTCCCACAGGTACTTGGCAAAACAGCCATGACCCGTGAGAAGTTGGGTGAGGTGGTACGTCGGAGCCCCATGACCCCTCTCCACAAAAAGACGCAGGACGGGCCGGACGGCCCCCACGAGCAGCGACCCACTACGGGTCGCTCTCAGCCTTTCGGCCCATTTCCGGAAGAGATCGTCGCGAGCCGCCTGTCTCCAGCGATCGATCTCCTCCGGAAGCGGCCGACCTCCCAGATTGCGCCGCATCAGGGCACCCTCATCGTAGACCCTCTTTAGGACGCCAGCCTCGAGATCCCAGGGGATACTGCTCGCAATTAGACACGCCGCCTCGTAAGAGACGGTGTGGTACGCCCGTGCGGCCCTCTGCGCGATGGCGCGCTGCGGTCGTCGCAGCAGCGCAACATTTGCTGGGCAGAGGGCCTCCGCCCATATGGGCGCTGCGTAGAGCGCCTTGGAGCGCACCACTCCGTCGTAGAGACGGCGGCAGGCAGACCCCGGGCCTCCGCTGTTGGGCAGCAACCGCGAGAGCATTCCGGCAAACGCCAGCAATTTCGGTGCCAGCTGCCGGAAATGCTCCGCGAACCGCCACCGACTGTCGACAACCAGCCCGAGGTATTTCAGACTGGTCCCGACAGTGATGGAGGTGCCGCCCACCACAATTGACCTATCTCGAGGCGGCGTCTGCCGAGGCCCATGAAAGAATAGGGCCTCGGACTTTTCGAGGGCCACCTTCAAACCTAGTGCCCCGATGCGACGCACGACATGGGCGACGCCTGCCGTAGCGAGGACGGAGGCGTCGCGAAACGTTGGGGCCCGCGCGGTGACTAGGGTGTCGTCGGCGTAACAAAGTACACCGACTCCCCGAAGATTAGCACCACGCAGGACCCAATCATAACCTACGTTCCACAGGAGCGGCCCGAGGACCGACCCCTGTGGAACGCCACAAGACATGCCCCTGCGGACCACTTCGCTTTTGGCCGGATAGATGATGACCCGGTCCACGAAGTAGTCCGCAAGGACGCGCCTGAGGTACCACGGGACGTTGTGGTACCTCAGCGCCTCGGCGATAGTTTCCCAGGGGAGGGTGTTGAAGGCGTTGGCTATGTCCAGCGACACAGCCAACAACACCTCTCCCCCGGCGACCGCTTCGTCGACGCTGCCCCGCAGTCGGGATATGGCGTCGAGGGTTGACCTCCCGCGACGGAAGCCGAACTGACCGTCACTCAAGTTGGGCCCCGCCCCCTCCAGGTGGCCGACGAGACGCGCAGCGAGCACCCGCTCAAACAGCTTGCACATCTCGTCGAGCAAAACGATGGGGCGGTAGGCCGACGGCGAATCGACTGGGCGCCCGTGCTTTTTAAGAAGCACGAGCCTCCCAGTCTTCCATCGTCGCGGGACACTCCCCGACGCCAAACACTCGGACATGAGGGACAGCGTCTCCTCCTCTAGTGCCGGCATGACTGTGGCAATGACCTTCCCAGGGACGCCGTCCGGGCCCGGGGCGCGGTTCCTGGACCTGAGTGCCAGGATCGCAGCCCCTAACTCGGCCTCGGACACGGGAGGTATTGCCCCTTCGTCTGCCGGCACCCGGCTCGGTGTTGCCATCCGCGGTGGGACCCACTCCTCCCTCGCAGGGAAGAGGGAACTGACTACTCGGTGGAGGAGGCTCGGCTCGAGAGTCCTTGTGAGAGGAGGCGCCCAAGGCCGGAGCTTCTGGCTCACGGTCTTGTACGGACGCCCCCATGGATCTCGATTGAGACTCTCGAGCCACTCCTTCCAGGCCTCCTCCTTGGCGGCTTTGACCGCCGAGCTAAGGGCCTCACGGGCGGCCCGGTACGCGGCGTGCAGCTGTTCTTCTCGGGCGAGGTCTCTCACGGCCCGCCTTCGGCACCGGTAGTACTGCCTCTGGGCTGCGTCACTAGCTGTACGCAGCCCGGCTAGGTGGGGACGCCACCAGTACACCGATTTCCGAGGCGGGATAGGCCTCGCCCTTTGCATCGCCGCGTCGCAGACGCGAGTCAGCGCTCCAGCGAGCCGCTCGCATCTCGCATCTGCGTCCAGGCCACTGTCGCCCGCAGCCCATCGCTCGACGATAGCCGCCTCTCGGGCCAGTTCCTTGTCCAGTGTGGTGAGTCGCCACCGCGGACCTTCTCCTACCAAGGGACGGTCGAGGTCGACTCGAGCCGCCGAGGCGGCAGGGACGACGTCGAACCGGATGTACCGGTGGTCCGACGCGGTCTCCACCCCCTCAACGACCCGCCAGTTGCCGATCCGTCGGGCCAGGCCAGAACTGGCGAACGACAGATCGACGATCGACCTACCCTGCGGCCGCACAAGGGTGTGGACCGCCCCTTGGTTAAGCAACACCAAGTCTTGGGACACCGCCCATTCCTCCAACATCTCCCCCCGGGCATCTGTCGCCGGAGATCCCCACGCCCGAGAGTGAGCGTTGAAATCTCCAGCCACCACGGCCGGGGTGGGGTGCACTTCCGCCAGCAGGGCACCGACCTCAGCGAGCAGCTGCTCAAACTCGGCGATGCTTCTACTGGGGGGGCAGTACACCCCAATCACTGCAGCGCCGCCCAGCGTGACGAGGACGCAACCTCGACCCCTCTGCACTCTTTCGAAGGGGGGAGCCGTTCGCTGGGCGACGATAGCCACCAAGCCGTTGTGGTCGCTGGCCCAGTTAGGGGTTTCGCGCACGTAGTACGGCTCGGCGACCACTGCCAGTGTCGTCTGCCACTGCGCCATGGATTGGGCCAAAAGGTCCTGGGCCGTGACGCAGTGGTTGACGTTGGCCTGCAGAATGGAGATGTGGGCCATTATTGATGGGCGGTGTCCATTTCCTCCACTATGGGCTGCTGGGTGGGGGAGGGCGTAGTGTTAGACCCACCTGCGGCTCTCCTTTTAGGACGGCCTCTGCTACGGGAGGCCGCCTTGCACTCGCCCGACCCCAATTTGTGGCCAGACGATGCACCTTCCGCCGCACAGACGGGGCACTTGGGCTCCGCGGAGCAGGTGGCCGACTTATGGCCCGCCTGCCCACAGCGGAAGCAGAGTGCACTGCGGTCAATGCCCGCAGTACACCTTACCCCAACATGCCCCGGCTCTAGGCAGCGGAAGCACCGCGCCGGCCTGGGCTCCAGGGTGGTCAGCCTAACCACTGACCACCCGATCACGATGCGGCGCCCATCCGTGAGGACTTTGGCCGCGTCAACAGGGCACCGCAGCCAGGCAGAACCCTGCCGGCCAGATGGGCGCTGAATGTCGCCCACCTTTATAGAGCTGGCAGAGCAGCCCCCCTCTGCTGCCAGCGACGCCGCTACGGTCTCCTTGGAGGCCGAGTCGCTCAGACCAGAGATGCGGAGCTCCACGCACCTCTCTGGTCTAGCGACGCGGACCTCCTCCAGCACTTCCTTCAATTTTGTGGCCAGGGCGTCGGCCTTCTGCGCCCTGTCAGCGCCGGCCACCTCGAGGATTCGGCCTCCGGTCACAGCGGGGCGCAGGCGAAGGCCGTCAATGCCGAGGGCCTTGAGGTCTATCGATCTCTCGGCCTTGGCAAGCACCTCGCCGTACGTCACGCCCCGCTCCGCGGCGTCCGGCTGCAGCGTGAGGGTGACCGCTGCAGTTTTGGGCGCTCGTAGTTTGCGGGGTTTTCGGCCACTACGCTTTTTTTGCGTGGCTGGCGCCACTGGAGCCGGCTGAGCTTGGGCCGTCTTCGGCGCTTTTGGGCGCGCCGCCACTGTGCTCCACGACGTTGGCGCTGGAACCGACTGGGGGGTCAGCGTGGACGGCTGAGATGGCTGTCGCGCCTGGCGGGCAGCTTCTGCCTCCCTCGCCGCGGCCGTCTTCTTCTTTGGCCTCTTCCTCTTGGCGGCCTTACCTCCTGGAGGAGTGGGGTGCAATGCCTCCTCCGCCTGCCCATCAGGCGTTGGAGGAGACAGAGGAAGAGGTGGCAAGGGAGGGAGGGACGAGATCGTGGGTTGGCGCTCGGGCTCCATAGCCAGGCGGGCGGCATTACGGCTGTCCGCCTGGAGAGGTGGGCGGATGCGGGTCTCGGGCAGCAGGCGGTCCTGGATGCCCGCGATGCGCGCATCGACCATGAATGCGATCTCTTCGCGACTCATCGCGGGCGGCGCAGTCTCCGCCTGCCGCTTCCAGGCCCGCATTTCGGCCCGCACGGCAGCCAGCTCGGTCTGGAGCTGGGACACCTCCTCAGATTCCGTGCGGGACCTCAGCACACGCACGTGCTCCAGGATGGAGCAACATGCCTGCTTAAGGTCCCGCACGTACTGGCCCTTTAAATTGGAGCTCTTGGTGGCGATGGATTGTACCATCGCCACCGCTGCCTCGATGGAGCCCGACAGCTGCTCCGCGCTGAGGGGCTGGGTCGCATCTGCCACTCCTACACGTGACAACGGGCTAGGTTGCGGCTTTGGGCTCGGGGACTCCCGGAGGTAGAGAGCCCTCCTCCGCCGCTGCTCCGCGAGCTCCTCCTCAGCCCGGTGCTCCAGATCCCTCTCTTTGGCCACGGCTAACTCGGCCTTCGCCTTGGCCAAGTAGGCATAGTGGGCCTTGATCTTCTTAGCGCTTTCGTCCAACTCTGCCTCCGTGGCAGAGTTGGAGCGCTTGCGCCACAGTCTCCCCATTACTGGGGAGGATGGGCGCGACACACTAATTTCGGCCGAAGCGTCCAGGCGCTCCAGGACGACGACCGCCTCCGCGCGGGGCACAGAAGCCGCAGGGCTTTCGAGCTCCACCTCCATGGTGGATGGAGGAGATTGGTCCGCATACAGGGCAGATGGAACTGCCACAATCTCCCCGCAGTCCTGAAAAGGACTATTATCAGACGGAGCTGCCACCACCGCTGAGTCCTGAAAAGGACTGTTGGAGGAGGAGGCAGAGGGAACTGCCACCATCTCCTCCGAGTCCTTAAAAGGACTGTTGAGCATCTTCGCTCGTGTTAACATCGCAGTTAGACAACAAGAACAGTTCGATTCGCACAATGATTTGCCGCAAGTGTCGAGCACAAGGTTCAGTCACCCGCCTGCCACTCCGTTACGGTGGTCAGGACGGGGTCCAGGGCGACGACGAGGACGTACTTGTACTCACTTGGGGCTCGCCCCAGGTTAGGTTAGGTTAGGTTAGGTTAGGTTAGGTTAGGTTAGGTTAGGTTAGGTTAGGTTAGGTTAGGTTAGGTTAGGTTAGGTTAGGTTAGGTTAGGTTAGGTTAGGTTAGGTTTTTTTTTTTTTTTTTTTTTTTTTTTTTTTTTTATTCTTACACCTCCGGCACGAAGCGGGAGCCTACTCTAAACAATGTGGAGTTTGTATCTCTAGGCTATCTATTCATTCTAAAAAAACCCACTCAGGGTTAGCAGCTTTTAACTATTTCTACTTATTTTGTTGGTCATAAATATCACGCATTCATTCCTGTCCTCTAGTAACATACAAGTTCTCGCTATTATTCCTCTCGTACTTTCACGCCATACCTTTCATACTTGGGATTTAGTAGGGGGGGGTATTGTGTGGTATATATTTGTTTCTTTATTTACTATCAAAATTTACAACTTTCTTATGTCTACTTACGCTAATTTATAATATGTATGTGCTTCTTATTTAATCTATTACTAAGTCTTATTTCTATTTATATTTATACTCTTATATAAAATTCTGGCCTTATTCATTTTCACAATATTTTGTGCCACCATGTGATATTGGCAAATATCCATAGGTGTCTACATTACACCGCATTTCTTTTATTCACTATCTTCACAATTCTCTCCCAGTATTCCAGAAAGTGTTCTCTGTATTTTTTATTTAATAAAAACGGTAAGTTATCTTTAATTATTTTTAGTCTAATTGTTTGCTCCAAATTATATCGATCCCTTGCGTGGATCGGGCAGTCCACAACAAGGTGAAGGACCGTCTCATTCACTCCTGGCTGGCAGGCGCATGATGGGTCCTCCTTACACTTGAAACGAGCCAAGTATTCGGAGAACCCACCATGCCCCGTCAGCAGCTGAGTGGTCGTACTGGCGACCCCCATTTTGCGGACGATGCTGTACGCCGCCACCGCGCATGGGAAGAAAAGCTTGGTCACGGAAGCAGTTTCGCCCAGCCTGTACCGCTCGTTCCACTCGCCAAGCGAGATCTGACGCAGACCTCGCTTCACGAATGAAACGGGGCACAGGCCGTAATGTGGCGCCCGCTTCGACCGCAGAGCCGCCTCCTTGGCGAGCTCATCAGCTCGCTCGTTGCCCTCCAGCCCTGCGTGGGCCTTGACCCAGAACAAGGAGATTTCCTTGCCCTGGGTCAAGCCCCGCTTGATGTTAAGCCTGGCCTCAACCGCCAGTGGGTGGAGGGCACGGTGGTTCGTCACCGTTTGGAGTGCGGCTCTGCTGTCGCTGAGAACGCCGAACGTGGCCGCGCCGCGTTTAAGGACCTCACTGGTCGCTTTGCATATGGCCAGGAGCTCGGCCTGGTAGACGGTGCAGTGCGGTGCGAGAGCAAGTTTGAGGGTCTTAGTTTCGGCCCCGTTATGCCAAATGGATAACGCGGCGCCGACACGACCCTCAATCTTGCTCCCGTCCGTGAAGATGCGCACCTCAATGCCGTTGGTGCGCTGATATTGATCCTCGTCTACCAGACTGGTGAACTCCAGGTTCATATGCTCCGCGGGGTGAGGTGCTTTAATGGCCGGAGCCATCCGTTCGATCTCCCTGTCTCCCAACCATGACTGGAACACTCCTCTCTTGGCCTCGTATAACGAGGCCACCTCGCGAACTCTGAGGTCCAGAGGGAGCATTCCAGCCAGGATCAGACCCGAGTGCAGGGAGACCGTCCGGTAGCTTTTACACAGTTTTTGAGCGAATCCGCGCTGCACCACGTTCAACTGCTTCCGTATCCCAAGCTTGTCCACCGCCGCGCCCCAACTGGCTGCCGCGTACAGCACCGTCGGCTCCACAGCCGCGGTATAGATGGTCCGGATCACCTCGGGATGAAGTCCCCAGCTGATCCGGGCCATCCTCGCTAGTTTGTGGTATATCGCGATCGCTTTCTTGCATACGTTTGAGACGTGTGTGTTGAAGGTGAGTTGGTGGTCAATGGTGAGTCCCAGGATTTTGATTTGTTCAGACAATCCAATGTCTATTCCGCCCATGCTGAGGCGTGGGGCATCGTACTTCAGCTTCCGCGTGATTACCATCGCACAAGTTTTGTGCGGTGCGAATTTCAGCTTTGTTCGGATGCCCCATTCCCGCACATGCTCGAGAGAGGCATTGGCTTGTCTTTCAATCTCCAGGGCGGTGTCCCCATCGAACACCAGCACCACGTCGTCCGCGAAAGCCTGAACGTGTACTGACCTATTAACCAACTGATGCAGCAAGGGATCCAACAACAAGTTCCACAGTAAGGGTCCGCCAATGGAGCCCTGGACGCACCCCTTCTCCGTGGAGCGTCTGCACTCCTCGCCCGCATACCTAACCCTTACCTCCCTGTCGCTAAGGTAGCTACTGATGACCCGCCTCAAATTCGCCGGACACTTTTCCTCCGCCAGTCTCACTTTGATGGCTGGCCACCATGCGCTATCGAAGGCGCCCTCTATGTCCAGCGACACCATAAGGACTATTCTTTTTTCATCAAGTTTAGCCCTTATGTGACTTATAAGGTCATAGAGGGCGTCTTCGGTGCCTTTCTGTGGCATAAAGCCATACTGGCGGGGGCTAATTCTCGGCAATAGATAGAAGTTGAGCCGGGCCACCAGCATCCTCTCGTACACCTTCCCCAAGACGGGCAGTAGACCAATAGGTCTGTACGACTTGGGAACGGTGTACGAGTCCTTTCCTGGCTTCTTCAATGCCACCACCACGGCCTCCTTCCATATCTTAGGAAAGTAACCGTGGTGCAGGCATTGATTCAGCAGCTTCAGGAAGAATAAGGGGTCGGCCCTAACGGCGTGGGTGCAGATGTCGGCAGTAAAGCCATCCGCCCCCGGAGCCTTCTTGGGATTAAACTTATGAAGGGCATCGAAGAGTTCATTAATAGTAAAAGGTGGGTCATCGTTATGATGACCCGTATCCTCGTCTAACGTTTTTGCCTTTTCTCGTACTCTTCGGTGCCCCTCATCGTCCTCACCCTCCCGGTCAACCGGATAGAAGGTTCGGGCGAGTAATTCGGCCGAACCTTTCGCGTCCAGGAATGAGCCATTGACGGAAAGTAGAGTGTCCTCTTCCCTTACTGTGGCCCTTCCTATCACTCGGTATATCCCCTCCCAGAGTCCCTCCCTGTCCTGCTTTCCGCAGAAATTCTTCCAGCTTTCGACCTGTGCCTTTTTTACCTCACTTTCATACATCTCCTTTCTTTCCAGGTACTGCCCTATAACAAATGCTCTGCGGACCGGCGCTGCATTCCTGATGCGACGCTTGTAGGTGACCATGAGTTTCCTAAGTTCGGCGAGTTTTTCCGACCACCACGGCGCAGCGACCAACCCCCCCGGCTTTTTGACTGGAACGCTTTCTCTACACGCATCCTCGACCGCCCTCGTATACGCTTCGACTAGGACATCCATCTGGTTGTGGTGTCTCATTTCGTCTATCGCTATATCCGAGAGCAGTCGAGTCATATTGGCTTTGAAAGCGTCCCAGTTGGCCTTTCGGGTGTTATAGATACGCGTTGTACGCTGAATGTGCGTGCCTTTGGCCTTTACCAGGTTGAGGTTGAACACTATGCCGTTGTGGTCTGACCCCGGTGCTAAGCTGGTATCTACCTTCCAAGCGTCGACCCAGGCGAGCGCACTGCTCGTGCATGCCGTTACGTCCACAAAGCTGCAGTACCTCCTTCCGCCTCTCACAGTATCGAAAGTCGGAATGTTTCCACTATTCAGGACATGGAGGTCCATCTCGGCGAGGACCCCTCTCAGTAGCTCACCTCTGCTGTCTTCGAACGAGTGACCCCACCAGGTGCTCTTCGCATTGGCATCTCCCCCAAAAACAACAAGCTGGGAATCTAAACTTCGCCTCACCTCTTTAAGGCGCTCTAAGTAGGGCCCCAGTGGTGCTGGTCTCGGTTCAAAGTAGAAGGACACCAGCGTGATCGTCCAGGCACTGGTCCGGATCCCCACCACAATGATGTTGTCGGTGGTGAGTTGCGGGTACTGTACAACATCCAGAGTTGGATCGAAGACGGCAATGGCCGCCTTCACAGTCCCTCCTCCTTGCCCAGTGTTCTGGAAGACCCTGACGCCCTGGTATGACTTCATCCTTGATGAGTTTCCTACGTAGGGCTCTTGTATTAGAGCGACCGTGGCTTTGCGCCTCGAGGCTTCGAGTATGAAGTCTTCGATTGCCAGCTTCTTCCTTTTGAGGTTTGCCTGCAGCACTCTGTATGGGATCGTGTTCCCCGGGACAACATTAGCATCGGTACTGAGTGGTGGACCTCGCTATAGTATCCCACCTCTGGCGTACAGGACACAAGTCGCTGTACACGGCGTGCGCTGTGCCGCTCAGCTTCTCCCGTTGGCAGTTACAACAGGTAGGCTCTGCACCAGCAGCGTAGTCTGGGCACTCGGCTCTCAAATGGAGCCCCCCACAGTGACTACATTTGGGTTCCGTACTGGTGCAGAACCTCCTGGTGTGTCCGTACCCTAGGCACAGGGAGCACTGCACGAGAGGAGATTGATCTGCAACCCTTATTGGTTGCAGGTCTACGTGCAGTCTCCCTGCTTCCAGGGCACGGGTCCACACCTCCGGGGAGACCCTGAGCACCACATGGCTGGTGTGTGGGTTCCGTGCAGTCTTCCTATAGAGCACTGACATGCGGATCTGCTCTGGGGTCAGCCCTCGGAACACATTATGGTTCCGAGACCTTAGAACCTTTAACAGATCCTCGTCGCTGTGAGCTCTAAGGACGCTATATAGAATTAGGAGCGGATCCTTGTTAGGTATGTGCTCCACGGCCACGTTTTTTATTCTCGCCCCAAGCTGCTCTTGCGCCCTCTTTCTTTCATCGTCAGTCTTGTAACCTATTATAACCTTTCTATCCTTCGCCTTTCTTACCTTCTCAACCATAACCCATCCTTCATCTTCATTTGCCACTTTCTGCAGTCTCTCAATCACTTGCTCGCTGGTTTCCTCTTCATTCTTCGACGTGATGACTATGGAGTGCAGCGTCGCCCGCTCTGGGGGTCGCACCCCCGTGCGACCCGACGCTATACTCGCATATGTCGCCGTCCCTTTCCTTTCTCTTTCTTTCTCCCTTTCATCCTGTCTTTCCATTCTCTCTTTTATTTCATTCATCATTCTTCCGTTCTCTTTCAAAAGCCTTCCATTCTCCTCAATTTTCCTCAGAATCTCCTTGCTGCTATCAGTTTTAAGAGTTGGGGCGACAGGAGCCAAGGTCTCCGGCGTCCCAACTTCTCGCCTTAAATGTCCCCTTAATTCATCCTCATATTCTCTAATATATTTTTGGAGCCCATTGGTCATCTCCTCTATTTTGGCCCTGATTTCACGTTTTAAGTTTCCGGATATAGTGAGCTGGTCTTTTATGATTTTGCAATTGCGCATTGCGCAATCGTAGCGCCCCCTTCCTAGCGGTTCCGGTGATGGGGATAAGACTGCCGGCTTCCTTCTAGCACCTAGACGTGCTAAGGGTACTGCCTTGGCATCTTTAGATGTATTCCCCATCACTGGGGTTTCTAGCTTATTTATACTGTCCCTGACCAGACCCACCGGGCTCGTATCCACTACACGTTTGATGGGGGACGAAGATGTTGCTTTCCTCACATTGGAGGGTCCCGACATATTAACTGGCGTTCTTGTTGTCGCCATTCTGCCAAAGGTGCGCGTACAACGGTAAAATTTAATAAATTTCAAAATTAAAATATATGTAAAAATGTAAAAATAAATGTAAAATAGATGTTAGGTTTCGAATATAGATTAAATTAAATTGCGATAAATATTATATGCAGTACTAGTTCAGGCTCGCGGCTAATTGTGGCGTCAGATGCGAGATCGGAGCAACGTCCCAGAAGTGTCGTGTTATGTGTAGGTGATGTGAAGTGTTGTGATGTGTAGGTGTTATGTAAGAGTGCGTGAGTGTGTGTGACCTGGGAGTGTTCTGTGGTGTTCGTGTGGTGTAGGTGTGCAAGGCCCGATGCGATCGCGATATTGCTGCAAAGCAGCTGTCAATCACTTGCCACAATTACAATGTCAATAAATGTACAATACCAACAGTATAGCTTATAATAAAATAAGAGGTAGAGTTAACTCTACCTGTCTGTTGTAGCACAGCTACGAGTCTGTTAAAAGTAGAACAGAACAGTTCTAACCGTCTATAGTAGCACTGCTACTAGTCTACTATGTTTGTTTGGTACAATGTCTTAATAGAAATAAAATAAAAATAAAAATAAAAAAACTGTAAATAATTTAAAAAAAAATCGTGAACAAATATACAGTCGCCCGCTTATTTGGTAGAGCTTCGTTATATATCTATACAAAAGGAATTTGGGCTCTAAGGCTCCAAAAACGACAGCTCTACAGTTCTAAAATGCTGGGGCTCTACATAGAGTCCCACCCCTGGGTCGCTCGGATAGAGCTCCCCGAGCCCTTCACAACGAGCCCAAACTCGACGGCCCTAGGCCCACCGGTTCGGAGACAGCAGGGCTCCGAAGTTATCGTGCAAATTTGCACGGTAATTCTAAAACCCCGATATCCCGAGAACCAACGGTCCGATCCGCTCGAGAGAGGTATCCCCGTAAAGGCCCCGACGAGATCTAGCCCGCGATGTCGGTTTTGGGTCAAGTGGGCGGGGCCCACAAATTGACCCCCCAACTTTGTGGGGTCCAACCCCAACCCCACCAGGCAGGTGTGGGAAAGAGAGCCAAGCACCCCAGAGAAAACCAGGGTCCGCTACGACTACTGGTTCCCGAGATACACGAATTTATAGAAATCCAAGATGGCGGATTCCTCGAACTTTAAACTCGTGTATCTCCGGTCTCAGGTGTCCCAGCGATCCCAGAAAAGTTTCTCCCTGGTTCGCTCGACTCCCTCTACCACCCTGGTATGCTAAAAATAAAAAAGAAAATTGGGAAATTTTCCGGGAAAATTTTTCCCTGATTTTCCCAAAAAGAGTGGGGTAGGGTAGATGGCCCTTCGTTGACGTCTCCAGTCAAAATCCGGTCTTTCTACGACCACCGGCTGCGGAGCCACAGGTGTTTGAAATTTTTCAAAATGGCCGCGCGCGTCCAAGGTCAAACTTTGACCGGCCGTAGCTCCTAAACCGTTGGTCGTAGGAAGCCCAAAATCGATTCCTGGGTTGGGCTGGACGTCTTCAGTCCTCCCAGGGTATCAAAAACGAATTTGGAGCAAATGGCTCCAAATCGAACAAAAAGTGCTCCAAATTAAAATTTCCCCCCCGACACGAATATAAAAGAAAAAATTTTTCCAATAGGACTTTCCAGTCCGGAGAAATCTGAGATTGAAAATTGCACGTACTTTGCACGTTAACCCCGGAATTTACGGTTTTCGTTAATTCTGACGCTGGAAGGGGCTTGTTTGGGCTTAAACAGGTGTAGATGGCTTGTCTAAACCCAACCCCGTCGTCAGAACCAAAGAAAATCTACCCCTATTAAATTAATTTGGAAAAAATAGTAAAAAATCGATTTCTCCGAGCTGGATGGACATAAAAATACACAAAAAATCTTAAAATTACCTATAAATACAGTGCTATCCTATTGTATATACAAAAAATAGATTCTTTAATTTATCGTGCAAAAATGCACGATAAACTCAAAAAATTGGTTTTCCAATTACTGCTCCGTGGAAACTCACCGGAAAATTCTTGCAACTTGTAGGCACGTAAAACAAACGAGCGCGCAACTAATAGCAGTTGCGGAATGTTCAAAAAAGGTCTAGTTCCGCTGGAACTGGACGTCAAAGTTGTGATTTTGTAACTTAATTTAAAAAGTTTTCACGTGTCGGAAAATTCTGTTTTTTGCGGCAAAGTAGAGGTCTTGGTGAGGTCTTCAGTCCTGCCAATTTTCAGCTTCCTCGGACAGCTGGAACTCGGAGCACGCCACCACGTGGAACTTGTTTTTTTGCCTTTTTCAGGGTTTTCCGGAATTTTCCGGCTGAAAAAGGCAAAGGCGGTGGATGGGGCTCAACGGCCCGCTGCCGAGGACACTTCGCACTTAGCGATCCGACGCTCACTCACTGAGTATATGCTCACTTTAGGTTGTGTTAACCTAAAAATTTACGGTTTTTCCGTAAAATCGTCTCTGTCGATATCGTCCGGCTATTTTCAACACTGTAGGCGGATGGGGGCCGCCGAGGCACAACTTTTGATATGCGGCACTTTGAAATCGCACTAGAAAAACCCGGTAAAACGATTTTTTAAAACGGGAGCTCTCAAAAAACGATCCGGTCGTCAAGGGAAGTGGCGGACGACTGGTTTTTTTTTTTTTTTTTTACGTGGTGGAATGCATTTACGCACTTCGCTCACCCCCCGCGGGGGCAGGGGGCTCGCTTCGTGTGGGACTCCTGACCTCGAAACGGAGGCCAGACTACCCACTAAACCACCACGGTGTTCCTCCTTCGCCTAATCCGAGCCGCGGGATAGAATTCTCACCGCGACTCGGCTAGGGACGCCCGTTTGGGCTCGCCTCTTGGTGGCCCCACCATCCGGACAGACTTTCCAGGTG
Source organism: Pelosia muscerda (assembly GCA_963691645.1). Taxonomy (NCBI): domain Eukaryota; kingdom Metazoa; phylum Arthropoda; class Insecta; order Lepidoptera; family Erebidae; genus Pelosia; species Pelosia muscerda. The sequence continues at coordinate 15,578 of OY829114.1, read as the reverse complement.
ATGGGGCCAGCTCACTTTACGAATGCGCCCCAGGAACACTGAGGGGCGCATTCCGCCACATTAGCATGGGGCGGCGGATCCCCCGACCCACCGCCCGTGGCTTCGCTCATTCGGGGACGCGGGCGAATTGCGCTCGCCGGCGTCCCCTCGCCGGGGGCCTGCGGGGCGGAAGAGTGAGACCAGCTCGCTCCCGCTCCCGCAGAGCCTCTCTCTTTGCCGCCATCACCTCGCTAGCGAACGAGGCGACGGCGGCCCAACACTCTTCGCTGTCGGCCATGGCTGGAATCACGGCCGACAGCGAAAGGTCTGCACCAATGGTGCTTACGAGGGCCGTCCTTTGGCCGTCCCACGCCTCACACACGGCCATGGTGTGGTAGGCCGTGTCGGGGTCGCCGCTGGTGCAGTGACGGCACCGGGGCTCCGGTTCGATCCCCACCACTTCCCACAGGTACTTGGCAAAACAGCCATGACCCGTGAGAAGTTGGGTGAGGTGGTACGTCGGAGCCCCATGACCCCTCTCCACAAAAAGACGCAGGACGGGCCGGACGGCCCCCACGAGCAGCGACCCACTACGGGTCGCCCTCAGCCTTTCGGCCCATTTCCGGAAGAGATCGTCGCGAGCCGCCTGTCTCCAGCGATCGATCTCCTCCGGAGGCGGCCGACCTCCCAGATTGCGCCGCATTAGGGCGCCCTCATCATACACCCTCTTTAGGACGCCAGCCTCGAGATCCCAGGGGATACTGCCCGCAATTAGACACGCCGCCTCGTAAGAGACGGTGTGGTACGCCCGTGCGGCTCTCTGCGCGATGGCGCGCTGCGGTCGTCGCAGCAGCGCAACATTTGCAGGGCAGAGGGCCTCCGCCCATATGGGCGCTCCGTAGAGCGCCTTGGAGCGCACCACTCCGTCGTAGAGACGGCGGCAGGCAGATCCCGGGCCTCCGCTGTTGGGCAGCAACCGCGAGAGCATTCCGGCAAACGCCAGCAATTTCGGTGCCAGCTGCCGGAAATGCTCCGCAAACCGCCACCGACTGTCGAGAACCAGCCCGAGGTATTTCAGACTGGTCCCGACAGCGATAGAGGTGCCGCCCACCATAATCGATCTATCTCGAGGCGGCGTCTGCCGAGGCCCATGAAAGAATAGGGCCTCGGACTTTTCGAGGGCCACCTTCAAGCCTAGTGCCCCGATGCGACGCACGACATGGGCGACGCCTGCCGTAGCGAGGACGGAGGCGTCGCGAAACGTTGGGGCCCGCGCGGTGACTAGGGTGTCGTCGGCGTAACAAAGTACACCGACTCCCCGAAGATTAGCACCGCGCAGGACCCAATCATAACCTACGTTCCACAGGAGCGGCCCGAGGACCGACCCCTGTGGAACGCCACAAGACATGCCCCTGCGGACCACTTCGCTTTGGGCCGGATAGATGATGACCCGGTCCACGAAGTAGTCCGCAAGGACGCGCCTGAGGTACCACGGGACGTTGTGGTACCTCAGCGCTTCGGCGATAGTTTCCCAGGGGAGGGTGTTGAAGGCGTTGGCTATGTCCAGCGACACAGCCAACAACACCTCTCCCCCGGCGACCGCTTCGTCGACGCTGCCCCGCAGTCGGGATATGGCGTCGAGGGTTGACCTCCCGCGACGGAAGCCGAACTGGCCGTCACTTAGGTTGGGCCCCGCCCCCTCCAGGTGGCCGACGAGACGCGCAGCGAGCACCCGCTCAAACAGCTTGCACATCTCGTCGAGCAAAACGATGGGGCGGTAGGCCGACGGCGAGTCGACTGGACGCCCGTGCTTTTTAAGCAGCACGAGCTTCCCAGTCTTCCATCGTCGCGGGACTCTCCCCGACGCCAAACACTCGGACATGAGGGACAGCGTCTCCTCCTCTAGTGCCGGCATGACTGTGACAATAACCTTCCCAGGGACGCCGTCCGGGCCCGGGGCGCGGTTCCTGGACCTGAGTGCCAGGATCGCAGCCCCTAACTCGGCCTCGGACACGGGAGGTATTGCCCCTTCGTCTGCCGGCACCCGGCTCGGTGTTGCCATCCGCGGTGGGACCCACTCCTCCCTCGCAGGGAAGAGGGAACTGACCACTCGGTGGAGGAGGCTCGGCTCGAGAGTCCTTGTGAGAGGAGGCGCCCAAGGCCGGAGCTTCTGGCTCACGGTCTTGTACGGACGCCCCCATGGATCTCGATTGAGACTCTCGAGCCACTCCTTCCAGGCCTCCTCCTTGGCGGCTTTGACCGCCGAGCTAAGGGCCTCACGGGCCGCCCGGTACGCGGCGTGCAGCTGTTCTTCTCGGGCGAGGTCTCTTACGGCCCGCCTTCGGCACCGGTAGTACTGCCTCTGGGCTGTGTCACTAGCTGTACGCAGCCCGGCTAGGTGGGGACGCCACCAGTACACCAATTTCCGAGGCGGGATAGGCCTCGCCCTTTGCATCGCCGCGTCGCAGACGCGAGTCAGCGCTCCAGCGAGCCGCTCGCATCTCGCGTCTGCGTCCAGGCCACTGTCGCCCGCAGCCCATCGCTCGACGATAGCCGCCTCTCGGGCCAGTTCCTTGTCCAGTGTGGTGAGTCGCCACCGCGGACCTTCTCCTACCAAGGGACGGTCGAGGTCGACTCGAGCCGCCGAGGCGGCAGGGACGACGTCGAACCGGATGTACCGGTGGTCCGACGCGGTCTCCACCCCCTCAACGACCCGCCAGTTGCCGATCCGTCGGGCCAGGCCAGAACTGGCGAACGACAGATCGACGATCGACCTACCCTGCGGTCGCACTAGGGTGTGGACCGCCCCTTGGTTCAGCAACACCAAGCCTTGGGACACCGCCCATTCCTCCAACATCTCCCCCCGGGCATCGGTCGCCGGAGATCCCCACGCCCGAGAGTGAGCGTTGAAATCTCCGGCCACCACGGCCGGGGTGGGGTGCACTTCTGCCAGCAGAGCACCGACCTCCGAGAGTAGTTGTTCGAACTCGGCGATGCTTCTGCTGGGGGGGCAGTACACCCCAATTACTGCAGCGCCGCCCAGCGCTACGAGGACGCACCCTCGACCCCTCCGCACTCGATCGAAGGGGGGAGCGTTTCGCCGGGCGACGATAGCCACCAAGCCGTTGTGGTCGCTGGCCCAATTTGGGGTTTCGCGCACGTAGTACGGCTCGGCGACTACTGCCAGTGTCGTCTGCCACTGCGCCATGGATTGGGCCAAAAGGTCCTGGGCCGTGACGCAGTGGTTGACGTTGGCCTGCAGTATGGAGATGTGGGCCATTATTGTTGGGCAATGTCCATAACCTCCACAGTGGGCTGCTGGGTGGGGGAGGGGGTAGATTTTGCCCCACTGGCAGCTTTGCTCTTGGCCCGGCCCCTGCTGCGGGAAGCCGCCTGGCACTCAGACGAGCCCAGCTTGTGGCCGGACGCTTTGCCCGCCGCTGAACAGACGGGGCACCTGGGCTCCGCGGAGCAGGTGGCCGACTTGTGGCCCGCCTGCCCACAACGGAAGCATAGTGCACTGCGGTCAATGCCCGCAGTGCACCTTACACCAACATGCCCCGGCTCCAGGCAGCGGAAGCACCGCGCCGGCCTGGGCTCCAGGGTGGTCAGCCTAACCACTGACCACCCGATCACGATGCGCCGTCCGTCTGTTAGTATTTTTGCCGCGTCAACCGGGCACCGCAGCCAGGCAGAACCCTGCCGGCCAGATGGGCGCTGAATGTCGCCCACCTTTATAGAGCTGGCAGAGCAGCCCCCCTCTGCTGCCAGCGACGCCGCTATGGTCTCCTTGGAGGCCGAGTCGCTCAGACCAGAGATGCGTAGCTCCACGCACCTCTCTGGTCTAGCGACGCGGACCTCTTCCAGCGCCTCCCGTAGTTTTGTGGCCAACTGGTCCGCCTTCAGGGCTCTATCGGCGCCAGCCACCTCCAAAATTCGGCCTCCGGTCACAGCGGGGCGCAGGCGAAGGCCGTCAATGCCGAGGGCCTTGAGGTCTATCGACCTCTCGGCCTTGGCAAGCACATCGCCGTACGTTACACCCCGCTCCGCGGCGTCCGGCTGCAGCGTGAGAGTGACCGCTGCAGTTTTGGGCGCTCGTAGTTTGCGGGGTTTTCGGCCACTATGCTTCTTTTGCGAGGCTGGCGCCACTGGAGCCGGCTGAACTTGGGCCGTCTTCGGCGCTTTTGGCCGTGCCACCACCTGGCTCCACTGTAACGGCGCTGGGGCTGGCTGGGTGGCCAGCGACGCCGATTGCCGCGCCTGGCGAGCAGCTTCCGCCTCCTTTGCAGCTGCCGTCTGCTTCTTGGGCCTCTTCCTCTTCGCCTTATCTCCCACTGGAGGAGTGGGACGCGACGCGTCCTCCGCTTGCCCATCGGGCATTGGAGGGGATAGCTGAAGAGGCGGCGAGGGAGGAAGGGAAGGGAGCTCGGGTTGGCGCTCGGACTCGGCTTCCCTAGCCTGGCGGATGGCGTTACGCCTGTCCGCCTGAAGAGGTGGGCGGATGCGGGTCTCGGGCAGCAGGCGGTCCTGGATGCCCGCGATGCGCGCATCGACCAGGAATGCGATCTCTTCGCGACTCATCGCGGGCGGCGCAGTCTCCGCCTGCCGCTTCCAGGCCCGCATTTCGGCCCGCACGACAGCCAGCTCGGTCTGGAGCTGGGCCACCTCCTCAGACTGCGTGCGGGACCTCAGCACACGCACGTGCTCCAGGATGGAGCTACATGCCTGCTTAAGGTCCCGCACGTACTGGCCCTTTAAATTGGAGCTCTTGGTGGCGATGGATTGTACCATCGCCACCGCTGCCTCGATGGAGCCCGACAGCTGCTCCGCACTGAGGGGCTGGGTCGCAGTATCTGCCGCTCCTGCTGGCAACAGTGGGCTGGGCTGCGGTTGTGGGCTGGGGGACTCCCGGAGGTAGAGAGCCCTCCTCCGCCGCTGCTCCGCGAGCTCCTCCTCAGCCCGGTGCTCCAGATCTCTCTCCTTGGCCAAGGCTAACTCGGCCTTCGCCTTGGCCAAGTATGCATAGTGGGCCTTGACTTTCTTTGCGCTTTCGTCCAACTCTGCCTCCGTGGCAGAGTTGGAGCGCTTGCGCCACAGTCTCCCCATTACTGGGGAGGATGGGCGCGACCCACTCATTTCGGCCGAAGCGTGCAGGCGCTCCAGCACAACAACCGCCTCTGCACGGGACGCGGAAGCCGCAGGGCTTCGTTGCTCCACCTCCATTGGAATCAGGGGAGATTGATCCGAAGACAAGGCAGACGGAACTGCCACAATCTCCCCGCAGTCCTGAAAAGGACTTTGAACTGCAGACGGAGCTGCCACCACCGCTGAGTCCTGAGAAGGACTTTTGGAGGAGGAGGCAGAGGGAGCTGCCACCATCTCCTCCGAGTCCTTAAAAGGACTGTTGAGCACCTTTGCTCGTGTTAGCATCGCTTAAAACAACAACAATAGTAAGAATCGCAAAAGAATTTGCCCGCAAGTGTCGAGTTCGAGATTTAGTCACCCGCCTGCCACTCCGTTACGGTGGTCAGGACGGGGTCCAGGGCGAACGACGAGGACGTACTCAGAACTCACTTGGGGCTCGCCCCGGCGGACGACT